>CM014729.1:86446048-91246048 GCA_004329165.1 Spatholobus suberectus | reverse complement strand
TATGTTTTATTGAATTCAAATGGTTAAATTGTTAGCTATAAATATATTATTAAATTTTAATTATTATACTAATTATATTATTGCAAATTGATTTGCAAGTCATCTAAAATTTTAAATTAATATTTATCAATTTTTAATCCAATTCAAATTTAACTCTAAATATAAATTGGCTTTAAAAATACAAAAGTTTTAAAATAACATTAATATTAAATCAAATTATAACTAAAACAATCAAATGTATTTAAAATACGATAAAATAATATGACACACACATATATGTATGTATATTACCTTTCTACCTACTATAAAATAATACTAAGACGTGACTATGTAATTCTCTATTCAATGTATTCAAATTGATACTTAAAATTAAAATACTTTAAACTTAAAATCAAACTCAAAGTATAAAGCTTATCTAGATAAATCAATAAATAAATAAATTTAAAATAATAATTGTCCAAATTTTTATAATAAATATTTATTACTTTTAATAAAACATAAATCTATCAATGTGAATCATGTCACATTCCAACATGAAGTTAGAAACTTTTTCATGTAAAATATTTTTTTTCTTTTTTTTAATAATTTAAATTTGAGGAGTGTTAGAAACACACTCTCTAATACACTTTTTTCTATTCGTTAAAATTTATTGAAAATTAAAAAATAAGGAAAAATGTTAATTAAATAAGACATGAGGTTTACTAAATTTTGTGATTTTTAATAAATTTCAATCAATAAGAAAGAGTGTGGTCGAAAAAGTGTGTTAGAGAGCACATTACTAGCATTTCTATTTAAATTTCAACATTTTATAATTATCACATTAAATTTTGACATTTATCAAGTTACATCGTTATTATTACTATTATGAGTCATGTAATTCATAATAAATATTTTACTAACATAATTAATTCCATTTTACTCTCTCTGTCCCATTTTGTTTTTTGATAACTATGTTAGAGGTGCGAATAAAGGTGGGTATATGGGCCAGCTCGACCCGCAAAGGCCCGCAACTTAAACGACCCAAACCGCAACATAAATGGGTCAAGTTTTATAGGCTCACGTCTGCACCACATAACCCACGGGCTAACGGGCCAATCTGCAGCCCGCAAATAAAAAACTGAAAAATTTAAAAAAAAGTGAAAAAAAATAAAAATAGAAATAAACAACAAAAAATTTAAATCAAACATGATCATCAATCTGACCATTTAAGTATCAAATATTTTTTAGTTGATTAACCAAATACACCAACCAAATATGAAGTTGAAAGTCTTATAAATTAAATATTTAAAGTGCAAATTTCAAATACGCACATAATACTAAATAGGAAGTACATTATCAAATATTTAAAATACATGATTATCAGTTATTTTCAATAACTATGTTTGACTTCATATTTAATGTAGTTAGCTCCTTAATTTTAGTTTTAAAAAAATAGTTAGTAGAAGCCCACAGGTCGACTCGCAAGCCCGCGGATAATATCCGTTTAAACCACAGGCTAAATGGACTGAGCCAAAAAGCCCGCATTCTTAAATGGGCTAAATATTTTAGGCCCGTAGCCCGCACGGGTCGCGGGCTAAACGGGTGGCCCGCAAGCCTTGACCTATATGCCTAGCACTATGTGCAAAGTATTCATCGACTTTGTCGATAATTAACCTTCGTTAGAGAACCTGGTTGGCCACTATTAGTAGAGTCTCCCTTTCCAACCACATTTTTTTATCCACTAGACTTGAACCAAAGATCTTGCTTAAGAGATTTGAGTTTAGTGTCACTCGAACCAATGACATGTTAGGGCACAGGAATTAAGAAATGTAATTAATATTCTTAAATTTCATAAAAATATTATGCAATTTCCTAATATATCCTTAATCTTTCATATTAATTAGATTCTCTCTCATTTATACTTCCTTTTTGTTTTCTCACTCCATAATAAAGAGTTAAGGATATAATAAGAAAATAATATTTCATGCTTCATTGGTATTATAAAATGACAATCAAAATGAGACATTTTTTTGTGCTAAAACGTTAAACAAAATGGGATAGGGAGAATAAATTGAATTAAGTTTAAATAAACTTAAAAATCATATAAAAGAATATTACCTAATCTATAAATAATATCAACTTAACTCATTTTTTATCTCTTCATTGATCATAAATGTCTTTTGTTTACTCTTCCTCTTTAAAGATTGTGAATATTTAAATTAACACTTCAAAAGATTGTGAATATTTAAATTTACACACACAAATCATCCTAATACAAATTGAATTTGGAGGTCAATACTTATAAAAAAATAGGTTTTGTTGTTACCAATTACAATGCACTTTAGTACTTTACACAACTAATTTGGATATCGCACCAAAAAAGAAACTAATTTGGATATACTTTCTCTCCAATTATTTTTTAATTAATAAAAAATACATAAATATAGTAATTAAGGAAATTGAAATAAATATATATTATAATTAAATTAATTAATTAAACCATTAAATCTTATATGAATATTAATTTTATATAATACAATAATCAATTTATTAAATATTTTGGAATAATTTTTATAATTACAGTAATCAATTATCATGTGATCAAACTAATGAATAAAATATTTTATTTAATTGATTGTGATATATTTAAAATGTTGAAACTATGCAATTAACTACAAGACTAAAATATTAAAAACATGTGTATGTTACATATAACATCAAAATAAAATAAACCAAGTTCATGTTTATTTTTCCTTTTTTATATTCTTGATACCTCTTATTTGTTGTTTTTTATAATACATTTGTATTAAAGTTGTTTCATTTTCAAATTAATAGATATGTATTTAATTATTTTACAAAACTCTATATATATATTAAAAAACAATATTTTTCTTTATATATTTATAACTTTGTAATTATATTTTAAATATTTTAAACCAAAATATCATTATATGTTTATATTTTTTTAACATATTATGTGCAAATTATGTCTTCAAAAGGAAATATTATACTTTCTTTTTAAAAAAAATATAATTATTATACAAGTATATAATATAATTCAAATTTGTAGCAATTTCATAAAACAAAAGGCTATATGATAAACTCAATTATAAATACATATGTATATATTATTTTTAAATTTGAGGTAAGTTTGTTTTTAATCCTCCACATTTAAAATTAATCTTTTTAGTTTATATAATTTGAAAAAAGTTTGTTTTAGTTCTTCAAGACCACCTGTAGCATCATTAACAAGGGCAGTTTGAATCAACTATGCAGCATCAACTGAGTTTAATGTAATATTTTCACTAACAAGGACACTGGTAGGTGAATTTTGTGTGACAGATTCAGCTGTAGGTGAGTTTTTGAGATAGATTCACTAATGGCTTTTGGGCATAAGGACTAAAACATGTTTTTTTTTTTTTAAATTACAGGGACTAAAAAGATTAATTTTAAATTTGGGATACCAAAAATTAACTTATTCCAAATTTGATGGACTAAAAACATATTTAAGTCTTTTCATTTTTATTGTTTCTTTCTAAAATAGTCAATTACTAGGATCTTCTTTTGTTCCTTTTATTCAATTTTAAAGGAAGGATTTTAAAGGAAGGATAAATATAAGTAATAAACACAAATTCTCTAAAATTTTTATCATTTCTTTGAGGTAAGTTTCTATCCTTTTCATTTCTCTTTGAATATTTTTTACATATTTTGTCTAATAATTAGTATTAAAAGTTTGTTTGCAAACATTATTTTACAATTTTTTTGCTTTTAATTATTGAAATTACACGAGAAAAGGTTGATTCTCCTACTTCAAAGTCAATGATTAAATGATTTTTATTTGTACATATGTTTAAAATTTGTTGAGGTACCGGTACCCAGCCAAATTAATACGTACCAGAGAAATTACTTGCTTTTTTTAATTAAATTTTTTAATGATGTGTTATTTCATTGTTGGTTGTGTTCAATAATGATGTATTGAATATATGTCTATCAAGTTTCACTTTGATAAACATGATTACGGATTGAATCCTAACTAACATACTTAAAAGACCTAATTATTTTCTATGAATATATAAGGATAAAAGTGTTATATCAAAATAGAACTAAAAATGAACTAAACCAACTTGAAATCACTAAAAAACAATTACGAGTCTATTAGTTATTAGCCTAAACAAAATATGATTTACAATATTATTATATAAGTATTATCTTATTATTGTATTCATTATTAATATTTTTTATTGTAATCTATAAGTTTAAGGTGAAATATAAATAGGCAATGGTGCCAGCATTTTCAACCAGCTGTTACCACATGATCAAGCGGTGGGAAAAACTAGTAGAACCCCATGGATCGTGTGAATTGGATGTTAGTTCAGAATTCGACGTTCTTACCGGTGATATCATAGCTCGAACAGCTTTGGAAGCAGCTACCAAGAGGGAAAGAAAATTTTCGAACTACAAAAGGAGCAAGCAATCTTGGTGGATGAAGCCTTGAACAGCATCTATATCCCAGGTTTCAGGTACAGTACATATTTAAACCATTATGTTACTTGTTTATTTATGCTAACTTAAAAACTGATAAAGGATCAGAAGGGAAACGCATGCACATGCAAACATCATTCATGTGGGTCTTTCAAAGCTCGAATTCATATTTTCTGTTTTTTAATTTTCTATTTTCTTAGTAATTAACATGTTTATCTATTCCAATATTATAAATTTAAATACACAATTTAAAGAGTAAGACTCTTATTTTTTTCACTCGCAGACATTATCAATATTCCCTTATCTTTCCTAATTGTGCATTTAACACACTATTTTTGCATCTAACTAAAAAATTTCTCTATCAATTATCTCAAACTACTCATATTCAATCTTAATTCATTTGTGTACTTTATATCTTTTATTGTCTCTCTCTTTTAATTTATCTTTTTTGTCTCTATCCTAAATTAAATTTCAATAATTTCTTTGAAAATTGTTAATAATTAAAAGTAATTTTATATCATATTTTAAACTATTTATTAATATTTTAAATTATTTATTATAAATCTAAAATATAATTTAAATATTTAAGATATTTATGTAATAAAATTTTTAATTATAGTATAATTTATATATTTAACAATATTTATTTATTAGAAATTTTAATTATATAAAAATAAATATTTATCCCGTGAAATTCCCATCCTAAAATACTAGTTACTTAAAAGTTGTTATTCTGATTTGGATAAAAATCGAAGTGAGAATTAGTCTAAATTGTACAGAATGAAAATATTTTGGGAAGCTTGCTGTCATCACACACATGACGAAAGCTAACTTTGTGTTATTATATAGTGTGTGTGAGGTGGGAGAGTGAATAAATTGATAATTTAATATCAAGTACGAAATTTTATAAAATATATTTAATAATTTTTTAAAATAATAAATTATATAACCTTTAGAGTGAGAAAGACCACAAGGCAAATACATTGTTAGTTTGTGACCGTGCTGCCCGCGTTATACTACACGGTTACAACTTTTTACTTTAGTATTTTTATTATAATATATTTATATTCATTTATCTATTTATTTATAATATAATAGCTTCCATCAAAACTGTCACATGAAATTTTTAATTATTTATCAATTTAATACTTGATTAATTTTTTATCAACTTTTTCATTTATTTCGTGTATAATTCTTGACTTTTCACATTTTTACTTTTAAATTTTATTTTAATTTTGTTAATAAAAAATGAAAGAGGAGTTCAAATATTATATATGAAAGATTAAAAGATAATAAAATTTATAAATAAGTCAAAAATAATAATTAATAAACATTATATGAATATATATATTTTTATTTTTCTCAGTTAATGATTAATATATGTAATAAAATAAGATTTTTTCTAATTTATATAAAAATTTTGTTCTTTTAATTTTTATTTATTGAAAATTTTAGAACTAAATAACTACAAAAAAATTAAAAATTAAAATTTCAAAGGTTAGAAACATGAAAAGGAAAAAAACATATGCATGAAATAAATAAAAAGTTAATTAAATAAAGTAATTAAATTAAATGAATTTAAAAAAAATAGAAAAATTCCATGTGATAACTTAGTGGAATAAATTTAATATTATATATAGATTCGAATCTATGAAAAGGGAAAGAGAAATTAAAGGGGTTGTAAAGAAAATACAAAAAATAATATTGTTAAAGAAAATTGTTCAGTGTTGATGTCCCAATTTTACCCCTCTCATTAATCAAAGTATCACGTGAAACCCCCTTGCTTACTATATGCATCTCTCTTCAAAATGGATTTTGTTATTTGCACGCTTGTATTAATGTCCCAATTTTACCCAGTCGATAAGTTGAAGGACGTGCACACCTTGGAGGAGCGCAAATTACAACTTCCAAACAACTTTTATAGTAACTCTTGAGGCCAACCTAATATTTTAAACTATATATCAACTTCAAAAAGTTGTTTGGGGCCATTAATTTCTACTAACTGGACCTTTTATATTGTGAAACTAGATTCTTACCAACTACGAAGAACAAGCGTAGGTACAAACTAGATGTCCAAATCAAAGCTATATTACGGGATATTATTCAGAAGAAAGAACAAGCAATGAAAGAGGATAAACTAAAAGAGAATGATTTATTAAGCATACTTCTACAATATAGAGATCAGAGTAATTCTCTAACAACTGAGGACGTGATTGAGGAATGCAAGGTGTTTTACTTTGCTGGCCAAGTGACCACAGCCAACCTGCTTGCATGGACTATGATCGTTTTATCTATGCATCCTGATTGGCAACAAAAGGCAAGAGCAGAGGTGTTGGAGATTTTCGACAAAAGAGCACCCGATTTCGAAGGCATAAATCACCTCAAGATCGTAAGTTTAATTACTACATAATCGAATTCATTACAGAAAATTTTAAACTAGTGACGAAATTTTAAAAAAAAATCGTTACTAAAATTTTTGTAACCCCAGAATTAGTGATGAAAAAGCAATTTTTGTCACTAAATTTAGTCACTAATTATTTAATTTTTTGTATTGTTCTAACCACTAATTTCCGTAATTTGAACCCCAAATGTTTGACTATATGCAGGTGTCAATGATATTGTATGAAGTTTTGAGATTATATCCTCCCATAACAGTCATTTACAAATACAATTGGTGTGAAACAAGCGTAGGAAGCATGACCATCCCCCGGCTGGGGTTGAGCTTTGGTTACCCTTGTTACTTCTTCATTATGATAGCAACAATTGGGAGAAGCCCGAAGAGTTCAACCCAGTTAGATTTAGTGAAGGGGTTTCAAAAGCTTCAAAGGATCATTTTGCTTTCTATTCGTTTGGTTGGGGACCAAGAACCTGTCCTGGCCAAAGCTTTGCCTTCCTAGAAGCAAAGATGGCTCTGGCTATGATTCTTCAGCATTTCTCTTTCCAGCTCTCACCCTCTTATGCTCATGCTCCAAGTAGTTGTATTACTCTTAAGCCACAATATGGAGCTCCCATTGTTATCCGTCACAGTTGAGTCTTCCAATAAGTTACTCTTTTTTATTATTATTTTTTTAATGTGATATTACTTGCGCAATAAGCTTGCTTGATTTTTGTTTCTCGTTAAAAGAGTCTAAACATCCATGAATGTATATGAATGAATCGCTTGTGGATTGTTCATTTCCTAACATGTTGGGTGTACTTTTTTTTTTTCTGGTGAATAAAGACCTTTTTTAAACACTAGAATCCACGAGTGCACTGTACACGCATAACATCAGCTAACAACATCAAACTTATAAAATCGGGGATAAACTAAAAGACCCTCTCTCAGTTACTGGAGAAGACAAGCTACACTTCGTGAGCGCATCTGCAACTTGGTTTGCTTCGCGATGAACATGATTCCACCGCACCTCAATATGTTGGTGAAGTAAGTTCTGAATCTAAAGAGATGATGACATAAGCAGGGTGACGCACTGAAGGACAATGATTCAGGAGGGTGATTGCCATTAAGGAGTTAGATTCAACCTGGATTTGACTATATCCCTTTCCAATGGCTAACCGCAACCCATGGAGGATTGCATAGAGTACATGTTGGGTGTACTTGACATCAATGCAAAGTGAATCAAACTAGAAGAGAAGCTAGGATACGAGAAGACTCTAGCTGATATAATTTTCACTTGTTTAAATTTCTGTGTGTTTTGGAATTTTGACACATTTAAAATTAAGAGATAGTTAATTAAGGTAGTACATGATTCTCTTTAAATAAGGTCTTTTTTAGGGGAAGATACCTATGCTCTCTCTATTTATTTATCTCAATCACTATCTCTCTCTTTATATGCACTAGTGTTTAAAATGTAAATTAATTAAATTAGATACAAATTATTGAAATCAAATATTCCTTAAAATAAATTTATTATTATTATTTTAATTTCTAATGAACAATTTATTTTTCATTAGTACTTATATAAGATGAGTTGTTATAGATGTTTAGTATTATCTTCTACTAGTGAAAAAAATCGTGCAATATTAACTAATCATTGAAAAGTATATTAATTGTAATAAATACTTAAAAATAATATTTTTGTCCAAATATTTCAATAAATTTTCTATTAAGAATTTCTGATGATATTATATGCCTTAAGTATATTAAAATTAACATAATATAAAATGAAGTTAAATTTCAAAATATAATATTTTAATTTACACTAAAATTACATATTTTAAAAAAAGAATAATATAATATAATATAATGACAAATGCTAGGGTGGATACCTTGACAGGTAATTTTTAGCCATTAGATTAATCTCATCTTCATAGGGTTTGCTTATATCTTTAACACCAGAATATTTCTCCCCCATCTCTCACCCAACAACCCACCGTTCCCTGTCGCCGAAGGCGATTTCCAACGGTGATGTATCGACTCCCAACTCCCCGTGACTCGAACCTTCTCCCAGACTCGAACAATTCATTAAACCCAAACCTCGCGGTTCACTCGAAACCAACTCCTTAAATGAAGTGTCGAGCTATAGTGCTTCCCAGCTTTTTCCTACCGTAATTCCTTTCCTTCTTTGACGATGAATCCCCAGGCAAAAGATCAAGTTTCTGAATTGGTTTTCATCTACAACCGGTTTGGAAAATAACTTTTGAAGAAACCAATTTTCTTCCTCTGGCTTCACGACGACTTTTGCTGCTTGATGGCAGAGGAGGTGGCAGTGGTGACGTCGATGGCGATAGAGGAGATGGATCTTTGGCGAGTTTTTAATCTTAGATTCCAATCATGCTTGAATCTCGCTCTCCCTATGCATAAGACCTTCAGCAATGAAGGTTTGATGACGAAGTTTCCTCGATTTTCCTCCGATCACCGAGCACCACTTTGGGAACAGCTTGGCATTTTTTGGCGATGGTTGCTACGACTCTTGGTGTCGACAAAGGAGGTTTGTTGCTGTAGATGCCCACCACACTGCACTCTTTGCGAGGATTTTCGTCGTCGAAGAAGAAAGTGTTGTTATTTGGATTTTTGGCATTCATTACTAGGTTTGGGATCATTGGTGTGGAGGGTGTATCGTCGTCAGAAATCGCCTCCGGTTGTGACGAATAGTGGTTGACAGCAAGGGTTGCTAGAGAGATAGTTGGAAAAGGGATAATCTAGTGTGGAAGATGTAAGATAAACCCTATAAAATAAGATTAATGTAACAGCTACAAATTATGGTTCACCATAGACCACCTATCAAGGTGGTCCACCCTAGCCTTCGTTCAATATAATATATGTAATTGTAGCATTCGTTGGTGGATCTAAAATCCTCAGTCAGTGGGGGTAATCTATTTTAAAAAATAAAAATTAATAAGAAAATAAACTTTTAAATCCAATACTTAAACAAAAATACATTAGATGAATGAGAAATTAGGTATAGTGGGTGCAAATACAAAAAATTAGAGGAACAAAATATAAAAAACTAACATATTTATATGTAATTTTCTCAAAATGATGGGTGCATTTGTATAAAATAAATAATCCTATTTTTAATTTTTTAAAATTTATATAAAATAAATATTTTCCATTTATTTCAATTATTAAAAATATTATATATTTTGTATTATATGCTGAAAATTACTATACACTTGAAGTCAAATTATTGAAATCAAATATTAGTTAAAAATATTGTTTAAAACAAATGATTACTTTTATTTTCTGAGTAATGTAGTTAAATAATACGTAAAACTTAAAATAACTCATACAGTGCATAAAATAAAATAGCTTATTACATGTAGATGTTATATGACAATAGAATACATAATATTAAATAATAGTAATTAAGATGAGAATTATAATAAAAATATTTTAATTTATAGTAAAATTCTATATTTTAAAGAAAAATAATATAATATAATGTAATATGTGTAATTTAGCAGTACACGAGCTTAATAATCTTATTTTTAATTTTTTAAAATTTATATAAAATAAATATTTTCTAGTTATTTTATTTGTAAAAATATTATATATTTTTTATTATTTAGTGGAAATTAATTTATAAGTGAGTTTTATATTAATTTTGTATGACATAAATATTCGTACAATTTTAAATGAGTTTATGATTTTAATATTATATAAATATTAAAACCATATAGTATATGTCATTATTAACATATTTAATAACAAAAAGTAACTTTATATTTGATGAAAATTTATTTAAATTAAATATAAATAACTTTATTTAAAAACACCCTTTCAAATTGTTTTATATAATTTTGAATAAGTTTTATTTTAATGGTTTATATATATATATATATATATATGTCATTATTAACATATTTAATAACAAAAAGTAACTTTATATTTAATGAAATTTATTTAAATTAAATATAAAATAAATTTATTTAAAAATACCCTTTGTAATTGTTTTATATAATTTTGTATAAGTTTTATTTTAATGGTTTATATATATGCACGTGTGTAGTCAAATACTTTCTTGTGTTGGATTGTATCTTTTGTTACCCTTGTTCAGTCATGGATAGTTGTACTTGTATGTTGTCATTTCAAGGGTTAAAAGCAAAAGGGATTGATGAAGCTTATTGAAAATGGAGATAATCTTCATCTAAATACAACAATTAATGTCATCTATAAAGAAGTATTTCAAAATTTAATTTAGGTAATACCCTGCTCATAGTGGTCCTACCCAGCTTGAGTAGGATTGCTTCTAGTGGAGAATACTTGTGGTCTTTATCAAAAAAAATCATTTAGGTTATTGTTATTCTTCTTCTATATATTTAATGACATACAATATTTTATACTTTCTAAGATCTCTTTCGATTAATTATTTCTTTTTCTTTTTCTTTAGGTCCATTGCATATCCTAATCTTTATGCTCTCTGTTATGGATTCAAGTGCAGTTAAGATGGAACAACTTCGTGTGTATTGTTACGCTTACCAACAATTGTAGACATTAACTTCAAATTAATATTTCTAGTATCTAAAATGGTAATGTTTGGAAATGATTCTAATGATTATTTTAATCAAGAACTTGCTCACAATATTTTGCTACTAGAAATCTCTTTATTAATTTATTCTGCAGTACAAGTTGTCTAGCTAATTCAATTTAGATGAAGCATAAATCCATTCTGCAATACATGTAGTCATTATACAAAGAAACAACATAAATTTTGTCTAGTTGTAACAAAACATTATGATATATTTTCACCAGAATATATAATAAATATTTTCATTGAAAAACAAGAATATTGTACAAATTAAAACATTAAAACCTAAAAAGATCAATTATTTTACAAGAACATATCTTCATTATATTGTTTCTAAAATCATTCTTAGTATTTCTTTAAAAATACATTCCCTTTTTATTTTAAAATTTTTATTTATATTGTCCTTATTTTTTAATTTAAATGTGAAATTATACACTCTTTATTTGTTACATATAATCTTAATTTTTTTTAAAGAAAACTTAATTATACTTTTGGTCCATTTATTGTGATTAATGTATAATTTTTTTACCTTAATATTTTTATACTCAAATTTAAAGGGCGTGCTAGCAACATACTCTCAAACATACTTCTTCTAACACACTTTCTATAATAGGTTAAAACTTAATAAAAACTACAAAATTATGAATGAGATTCATTAAATGAGAAGTAAGACCCATAAAATTTTGTGATTTTCAATAAATTTTAACCAATAATAGAAAAGGTGTTCAAAAAATGTGTTAAATAGTGTATTGCTAGCATTTCTCCAAATTTAATCTATCTACTTTTTGATTATTAAAAATAGCATTAATTATGTACTATTGTATGGCATGATATTTGAACTTATTCATTATTCATTTATGCGTTGACATATCTTATTCAATTATATCCTACTATTCAAATAATTTAACGCATAATTATGATGTATGATAATATTGTTTTTTAAAATGCAAAAAAATATTCGCATTTTCATAAATAAATAAAGTTTTATGTTGAAATTGAATTTTCTGTGTTTTGTTAATTAGTGATGTAGTGATAGCAAATCATGACATCATTTGAATCTATAATTTTTTTGTAAGAATTCTTAATTTTGGAACCTTGATAATGTAAATATCCAATTAACACTCCTCATTTTTTTCTCTCTCTTCTTATTATATCATATCACATATCATATTTATCACTGGTTTCTCTTCTATTTCTTTATGTTGGGGAAATAAATCCCTTTCACGTACAATGAGGATTAAAGGATATAATACACACAAAACAACACCACAAATAGAAATAGTGAAAGACATGGATTTAACTTAGTTTGACACCTCTTGCCTACATACATGAAAACATCGCAACAAATTTTTCACCATCTCAAATAAGATTGCAAGTTTTCTAGACAAACTTAGGAAAACCCTCCCCATTACATAATCTTTTCTTACTTGGGTTGTGACCCCTTTTTCAGTTTAGATGATTCTTCTCATCTCCAAAACCTTTATTTATGTTGTGGTGGATGACTTCATTCATAAACACGACTTAGTGGACTTTAGTTGTCCCACCTTTCCAACTACCCTCTCATTATGGTAGTAGAATTCTCCAAAAGTCACCTACCTTAGAAATTATCACATATATATCAATAGTCACAATCTTTCACTTCTCAATTTATTATATCTTGAATTCACTCACTTGAATTAATATTTGAAAATTTGGATTGATCTCCCCAACAATCTCCCCTCAATTAAAATTTCCAAACTTCATCATTACCTCTTAAACTCCCTCCACTATGGGAATTTGTCATAATCAATGGGACACGCCACTTGACTTCTACATCATCAATAAGACTTTTAACATAAGGATCCTCACATGAATCCACCATCAGCTTCATCTTACTTCAATACTTGTCTGATTGGTCACCAGGCCACACCATTAGCTCTAATACCACTAATGGCTAAGCAAACCCTTTTACCCACAATGAGGATCTCAGGATAGAACACACACAAAACAACACTATAGATAGAAAAAGTGAAAGACATGAATTTAACATGGTTCAACATCTTTTGCCTGAATCCATAGAAACATCTCAACAAAATATTCATTATCTCAAATAAAATTATAAGTTTTTTGGACAAATTTGAGAAAACTCTCCTCTTTACATGACCCCGTCTTGCTTGGGTTGTGACTCCCTCTTCAGGGTGGGTGGTTCTTTTCATTTCAAGAACCTCTATTGATAATGTTGTGAATGACTCTATTCGTAAATGAGACTTAGGACTTTAATTGTCCCACCTTTCTGCCTACCTTATCATTATGGTAATGGAGTTCTCCATGAGTCACATCCCTTAAAAATTATCACACATATACCAATAGTCATAAGCTTTTATTTCTTAATTTATTACATCTTGAATTTACTTATTTGAATTGGAGTTGGCGAAATTGGCCTGACCTGACAAGATTGCCTAATGGCCTGACGAGCCAGGCTAGGCCAGGCCATAAAACTTTGGCCTAAAAAAATTGGGCCAATTGGCCCGAGTCGAGCCCACAAAAAATAGGCCCAAAAGGTATCGAGCTTATTTGGCCCTGTGTTATTTTTTTTTCTTTGTAAAATATAGAAATTTAAGAAAAAAACCATGGGTCAATTTGGCCCAGTCAGATGGGCCCGCCAAGCTAGAAAAAACGTAGCCCAAAATAAATTCGAGCCAGTCGATTCTGCCTGCATTTCATGCTTGGTCCACTGGGCTAGGCAAGGCGGCCCATTTTGCCAGCTCTAACTTGAATTAATATTTGAAAATTTAGATTGATCTTCTGAACACTTCCTCTCTCTGGATGTAAACACTATAACTAGTGTACACCAAATATTTCCCTTTTTACAAAAGGTAGTGATTAACTTAAACCCCATTTTGGGTGTATGGTAGTGGAAGGAAGATAAAGATGAAAAGGAAAAAGAAAAAGAAGGAAAGTAATAGATGCGATAAGTGATATAATAAAAAAGAAAAAAGATAAAGATGAACAGAGACAAAGCTTGAACGTTGGCTGGGGGGGAAGAATGAAAAACATGACTTAGCAAAAATTTAAATTTTCACAGGCATACCATATGTAAAAAATTTAATATATAATAATACTTTCTTATTAATAAAAAAAATACAATTGTATTGAGTATAAAAAATAGTATATGAGAAAAGAAATAAATTAGATAAATAAAGTATTTTTTTTATATATTTTAGGGTGGTTATAAAAATAATCTTTATAGTAATTTAAATAAAAAAAATTAGAGGTAAACATAGTTCCACTAAGCATATGTTTAATTTTGTGTTGAAATCATTGAACACACATAAAAAATGTGAGAAAGTTAAAGTAATAAAGAGTTACTTCGTTACTAATGTAGAAAAGTGAATATAATTTTCTTTAAGAAAAATTCTACGATGAAGTAGTGTGGCAAAATCAAACATCTTACATAAAGTCACCTTTTCTCTCCGCCTTTGAAAATGGAAGTTAGAAAATAAGTATATAAGTACAATTATTATTTTATAAATTGATTAATAGTCTAAAATTAATCATGACTTTTGTTGTGGTTGTCAAGAATTCTAATAGGGCAAAGTGGCAAAGGAAGAAAAAAAAATAGCAAAATGGGAAATATTAAAAGAGCTATTTATGATTTTATAAAGATTAACCGATCATAGCATGAAGTAATAGGTGAGGTCCATATATCGATGTGAGTACGACAAATTGTCAAAAAAAAGGCATGCATTTAATATGACATATACAATCTATTAGGATCGGTTTAGTGGTGGAAAGTTGGATAATATATATAAAGTTTTAGGTCCTAGTGTCATTGGAAATATATATATATATATATATATATATATATATATATATATATTGGTGTGGTATATTCAAATCATAACATATGAACAGTAAAAACTAGTATCTTAATTGAGACTAGAACTCATAAGGAAGAAAAAAGATTTATGAATGGAATAAAATATGTGAAAGAGCAAGAAACGCATAAGAAGAGGGGTTGAATTGTGCGTTTAAAAAAACTTTTTGCAATTTAAAACAAGTTTGTAAACATTTTTAAGCAAAGGATACAGAAGAATAAGAACACAGAGAATTTATACTGATTCACTCAACCTTGAGCTACGTTCAATCCCTTCACCTAGAAGGTATTCACTAATAAACCTTAGGTTACAAATATTCTTCACGACCTCTTCAGACTTTACAACACAATCACCCCAGATTGCTTTAACAACCCAAGTATTCTTTTTCACTGAGCCTCTCCAGGCTTTCAAAGCAAATTTAGTGGATTATAGAGAAAAACGACTCACAAAGTGAGGATGTAAAAGATTAAGCTCACTACATAATTGTTTTTGAGAGTTTTCACGATCGTCCAGTGAACGCAAGCAAGCAATGTGTTCTTTACAAAAGATTTACAAACAGCGTCTATTCTTTTGACTTGATCCGTTCTTGTTGTCTCTACAGTTCGTCCTTCTTTCTTGGTAAATATATAGTCTTCAGCGAAAAAGAGTCGTTGAAGATGACTTAGCTTCAGTCTTCAAGAAAGAGGCGCATGTATTGAGCTTTCAGATAGGTCAGAAAAGGCAACTTCTGAACTTAGCACCAAAATGGAAGATGCGAGACTGTGTTGACAGTCTGCTTTTCTGAACAATCTTCTTTTGGTTTGGTAGGTTGAAAAGTTGACTTCCTTTTTCTAAATAGCTGCACTTTTGCACTAGAAAGTTTATGTCTACCATTTAATGCTTAAAATATTTGAACGTTAGATCTTAAAATGGTAAGGCATTAGTCTCAAGATATATATAAAGGACGTATAGATTGGACGAGTATTAAACAAAAAAAAAACTTAGTCGTTAAAGTGCTGACGTCTAGACGCATCTAATATGAATGTCTAATGTTTAAAACACATAGTACATGAATAAGACTTACTCTTGGAAGATCATCATATATGAGTTTATTGGACGCTCGTTTAAGATTGGCATATTGGACGCCATGAGGTTGAACGCTGTAAATTTGTTAATTCATACGGAGACTTAAACTTTAATAAGTTTGTTATCTTCAAAACTTAGAGGGATTGGACGCTTCAATCGTCTTTAGTTTCAACAATATGCAGTATTTTACAGACAAAACTATTTGGTTATTAGGAAAAAAATCAATATACTTTTAATGTCGAATCGGGATCAACTATTGATTTAAACAGGAGAAGTAGGCCATGCTAATGTGCCTTAGATGATCCATATCTCAAGGTCAGGTGCCAATGAGCACATTGAACTATCTATGTGGCTGAGAGCCCTCACAGTCCAAGCACAACGACGTAATTATCAGGGGCACGCTCTACCACTGAGCTAATAGCTCGTCATGTAGGCCTCCAGTTAGGGCCCTCTATGCTAAAAGCAAGAGAAACCCCATCCCTCTTTTCCCCTTTTTCACCCTTACATTGCCCCCCATCAATTCCTTTGAGTTTCATTCTTGTGAACGTACTTACCAAGTGGGATACTTAATGCATTAGTTATAGCATTGTACAGGTCGATATGCACAGCGCCTAGTATCCATCGGTTACAGCCAAGACTATTGGGGTATCTAATCCCATTCACTCCCTAGCTTTCGTCTCTCAATGTTAGTGTCGACCTAGCAAAGTGCTTTCGCCATTGGTGTTCTTTCCAATCTCTACGCATTTCACTGCTCCATCGAAAATTCCTTCTACCCTACCGTACTCCAGCTTGGTAGTTTCCACCGCTTATCTAAGGTTGAGCCTTGGGATTTGATGGCGAACTTAAAAAGCCACCTACTAACCCTTTATGCCCAATCATTCCGAATAACGCTCGCATCCTCTGTCTTACCATGACTACTGGCACAGAGTAAGCCAATGCTTATTCCTCGGGAGGATATCTTGTATTCGAAAACTAGCAGTTCATCCCGTCAATCCTCCAGGGCCCAAATAACTCAATTTTTCCCATGAAATATTTAGGTCAATGGATTGGACTGATCTAAAACTTGAGATAGTGGATGTAATAAAAAAAAAAATCATAAATAGTTGTTAATGGAGTGGAAGTCACCAATTCTGAGGAGTCGATACCAATTTATGTCTAATTGCTCCACATATAGTTCCTCTAACCACATTTTCTACACGAACTTGGGCTAATCCAAATTGATCTTGTAATAGATCTACTACATAATGAATTTCAAATGATTTATATTGTCAAGTAGGCCCATTCGAAATTTCATTCAAATCAAATGATCCGCAGCTGTCAATATATCTCGTGGTAACAAAAATATATTGTTCTGAGGTATATCAAGCTTAAACTTTTGGTTCATATTTCGTCGACCAATCCTTCCTAGTTTACATCTTTGTTGAATTTTTATTTTATTTTTTGTAATTCTTTACATAAAGATTCATTAAATACTAGATCTCTACCAACACAAGCAAATTGTCGATAAAACTCCAAAATGGCATTTTCTTTTGACCTGATTTTTTATCCTTATCGTTTAGGAAAGACACAAAAATTTCAAGATAACAAACATTCTCTAGAATTTCGCTTAAATTCGAACCCATAGCTGATGATAGAACTAGAATAGATATTTTCTGTTTCCTACTCACACGAGCCCATATTCTTGCTTTTCTATCAATCTCTAATTCTAATCTCCTCCTCCCCCCCCCCCCCCCCATAGACTGAAATTTCGTTAGGGTCCAATTCTGAACGGTAATAGATATCGAGGCTTTGCAATATTTGATTGATTACAATTATGTATATTCCATTTATTATAGAAGTTTCCAAATAATTCATTAGTCTTAACGCTAGCTCACTTAGAGATATCTACTTGCATATTTAATTTCATATTGTAGATTGCTAATTAATCCTAAGTATTATAAGAATGTGTTAAAATCACTCATTGCTTATATACAAAATACTCTATAATTACATATTTCTCTTCCTTTAATTTTATTTGTGGAATTGAATTAAGCACACTCCTATCTCAATTTTAATAACACTCCTACATTTGAGAAAAAGAAGAGATAGGATCATTTTGGTTTAAAAGGAACTATTGTGCGCTTGCCGTATATAGCACTTTGTAGTGTGGAATTATTTCAACATGTTTTTTTTTCTACTCTATCATTTAAGGTGAGTTTCAAAAATCAAAGCACTTATTATTTCATACTGTATGTCCTTTCTTGAAAGTATCTTAACTCCCACCATTGAAAAAGTGGATGGAGAAGTGTGGGCTACATATAAAGGTGTATGAAATCTATAAAACCACACCAATTCTATTAGTAGTTGTTGTATGGTGAACACAAGAATGTGTCTCCGATGAGCTCCCACAGTGGTTGTTGACGTCTCTGATGGTGGCACCTTCAAGGACTCCGATGCTTAAGTCAGTATTGGCCTTAGTATGAGGAAATATGAGAAAACATACGTACCTAATGGGTGTGGAGTCCTTTATATAAGGCGTTTTGGAAGGAAATTCTATTAGAGTTGGGTGCCACGTGGCAGTATGTGTTTGGGTGCCCAACTACACGCATTCCTTGCCACCAGGTGTATTCGTTGCCGAACCGGGGTTGAAGTAGAATTGATCTAGGATAGAAGGGAATCATGAGCGGGGATATACTAGCAATGCTAATACCGAAATAGGTGGCGTAGGACCGGCTTAGAGCCATAGGTCCGAGTGACCTCTAAAACAATTGCTCTCAAGTTGATGATGCTTGGGGAAGCATCGTCGGCTTAAGAGATTAAGTCGGTCAGAGTGACCTCCAAAACAGTTGCCCCCAAGGCAGTGATGCTTAGGAAAGCATTGTCGGCTTAAGAGACTAAGAGACGATCCGGGGTAGTGTTGCCCCTAAGTCGGTAGAACTTTTGCTAGGAAAGGTCTTGCCGACTTTGGATCTAAACGGTGTGTGCCGTAACTTTACGATAACCGAGGCGCATTAAATGCGTAATGATTCAATATCTTGAATTTTATGGTGCTTCAAATTCCCGGAGATTTGGCGGTTGTCTTTTGAAAAACCTGGGTTTAGGCTTCTTCCTCAATATGGGCCCTATAATATATAAGGGTTTTCTTTTGGCAGTTGTAGTACGCTTGCTTTTACTTTATTTTCAAATATTCGCATTTGAACGTTTATTTGCTCTGCATCTCGCTCTTTCAGTGAAGGTTGTGATGCTCCGTTTCTGCTTCGACGTCTTTTGTAGCTACGGTTGGCTTATATATTAAGGTAATATTCTTGTTCTCTCTTCGCTTCAAGTTACTTTCTTTTGTGCTTTTCCTGTACTGTATTGTTGTTTATTGTGTCGCAGATGGATCCGCGTAGGCGCGATACCTCGTCTTCAGCGCGTGGCGATCGTGGCAGCCGTTCGGGAGGTTTTGATTAGCCTAGTGGTACCAGGGTCAGCCCCCGTAACATCCTAAAGGTTGGGGGTTCGATTCTTGAGGTCGAGAAGATCATGAATTACAACCAATCCGTAACAGTAGTAAATTTAGAAGACATCAATTTGAAGCTATAATACTGACGTTTATTCTGTATGTGGTTTCCCATTTTCATTAGTTTTATCGTCGTCACGAACAATTTAGATCCGTGCGCGTGTTCTATCCACGCTTAATATGGCAAGTAGGTCCTGTTAAACGAAGTTATATCATTTGGAAAAATATCTTCTTCATTTCTTTTTTTTTTTTTTCTTCCATTATCATGATTTTAGAAAATAAATAATAATATTTTTCATTATATGTAACACATTTTTAATTTTTAATTTTTTCTAAAACTATTAATAATAAAAGAAATAGAAAAAAAAAATAAAGAGGATCTTGATCCATATCATTTACTGTGTTCAAACTGCGGATTATTGACTTCTGATGTAATTAATATTAGGCGTGTTTCAGATTCTTAAAAGATCTCAGTCACGTCAGCTTCGATTTATTGATGTATGTTTTGATTGAAACTCAACGTCTCAACTTATCCTTATAGTAGTATATTATAAAAAAGATAACATGTTGAAATAATTCCACGCTACAAAGTGCTATATACGGCAGGCGCACAACCGTTCCTTTGAAACCAAAATGATCCTGTCTCTTCCTTTTCTCAAACGTAGGAGTGTTATAAAAATTGAGATAAGAGTGCGCTCAATTCAATTCCACAAATAAAATTAAAGGAAGAAAAATATGTAATTATAGAGTATTTTGTATATATGTCGTAGCATAAGCAATGAGTGATTTTAACACATTCTCATAACACATTCTTATAACACTCAGGATTAATTAGCAATCTACAATACGAAATTAATTATGCAAGTAGATATCTCTAAGTGAGTTAGCGTTAAGACTTATCATATTAGATTTGGTAACGGACTAGACTTAATCCAATTTCAAAAATTGATTAACTAATTAAGAAAAAATATTGTCCAAGCTATTATAAATTGTACAATTTACCCATATATTTAATTAATGTGGAATCTTAACAAATATTAGCACAAAATAATTGTGTTTAGATAGAATACATAGGTCAAAAAGAGCTTATTGACTTCAATCAGGTGAGCGTTTTGGTTGCTTGGTTGTTAGAAGAGTTCCATGTTCGTCTAGCTTACAGCATGGCTACTTGCCAATATTTTGATGCTCAAGTAAGCACGTGCTCAATGAGAAAGTGTAGAGGCTTGGAGAAGAGAGCATACATGAAGGGCGAGGGCTAGCCTTTAATGTTGTTATATATTAGCCTAAGAGTGAAACAAGTGAGGTTAGGTGAGAGTTGGTCACTTGTTAGGGAGGTAATATGACTAATAGAAAGATATTCAATCAACAAAGACGTATCCTACCAACAAGAATGTATCCAATTTAAAGTGTGTTTGAAACACCGTTCAATTATGTTCAACGCCAAACCATTATAAGAATATAATTGGCATTGAACGTGCATCAAAAAGTGGGATGTGGGTAACAAACACACTCTAGGTCATTTGCTATTCTGGTATTGGTCCAAAACAAAGTATATTAAAAATATTAAATTAGTGAAAATTGATTCTTCTATTATCATATTTTTTGGTTAATCAAGATTATTCTTTTTTCTTTTTATCTTTGTTGGCATCACCGTATGTATTGGGTTCGCCTTTAGTTTTGTAGGGACTAGAAGGTTAATCTCTTTGTTTTTTTACATTGGAACCAAGTCTTTTTAATTTTAGGTAAAGCTAATTAGATTGGAAACTCTTATCTAGAGAGCTTGTTAGATATCGCTTGAAGCCTTTCACCAAGTTAATGACGCAACTTTTTCCTTTTTTTTCTTTTTTTCATTCCCAAGCTGCTAGCAACCAAGTCTTTCTCCTGGTTAACAATAAAATATTTGCACATTTATCTTTTTTGCATTATCTAGGGTTATCCAAATCTTGATGCTATTTTATCTTGGAATTTCCCACCTTTCAAGGCTGTGATTTCTGCCTCGGATTCTCGTATGAATGTCCCTTTCTTCGAGATGGCTGCCGTTAAATACAACTTGGTTGTACTCTCTCTCTCTCTCTCTCTCCTCTCTCTCTCTCTCTCTCTCTCTCTCTCTCTCTCTCTATATATATATATATATATATATATATATATATATATACATATATATATATGGAGAGGAACCAAATGACACAATTATTATACCGTTCAACAACTTGATATAGAATGTGATTTTTATCGATCTAACCGTTGAATTATAATTTCATATTACCGAAATTGTTCGTGTCAAGTTTTAGCAAAATTGAATAACAATAAGAAGGTAATCAAATGATTATGTTTTATAATATTTTGAAAAGTATATATTACATTCATTTTAATCTATATGAATAAGGTATTAAATAATTTTGGATTAATATAAAATTTTGTACATATGATCTATGTTAAAGGAACTTTCAATCCAACGGTGGGTTTTAGGATAAAATTATACAATTAAAAGTTATTGAATGGTGCAGTAGTTGGCGTAAGTTACACCGGTATCATTTGATCCCTTTCTTATATATATATATATATTATATGAGATTTGTTAACGTACACATACTTGTTTTTTAATTCAAGTTACAACTACAATGTATTTTAAAGTACATACATGGTGTAGCTTGCTAGCGTACTCCAACTAAAAAATAAATGCGTATTCATTAGCAAATGCTTGTGAGGTTATTTATTTTTGTTCTTTCTTATATACATGACATGTTGTATAGGCTATGAGTTTTTGTTGGAGAGAAAATAACAACGTGTTCAAAGGCTTCAGACCAATCCAAGTAGTGTCATCAACTCGCTCAAGGCATCATGTTTTACGCTTGTCATTATTTCAATCATGACGATGTTTGCTTCTACAATATTGTCAACAAGGTGCAAGAAAGAGATCATAAGCTTTCCTTCTTTTCTAGTTACATGTGCCAAATGCAAGAAATTTGACTGGTACAACAAATGAGAATATGTACATAGTTTCCCTTATTTTTATTTTGTTTTTGTTTTTGTTTGATTTATTAGAAATTCAATTTCTTCTTATGAGGTAGCTCTCCTTCTTTCTTTTTAGTTTCACATTTCTATTATCATAAGTCTCTCACTTGGGTTATATTTATTCATCTTTGATAAAGCTAACACCTATTTTCTAATGAATCATACCTATAAACCACTAAAAAATGAGTGTTGCGGCAAACAAAGCGATGGTGATAGTTTTGTCAAACGTGAATGAATATAATCTGAGTGAGAATTTATCATAACAAATATGTAGAATAAAAATGAAGGAGAGCTACCTTAGAAGAATGAATTGAATTTCTATTGAATCAAGTAGTAACATCTGTGGAACAATATTTTTATATCGGTTGCTTCTATGTTCATTCGTGGAACCTATCTAAAATGTCAAAAACAACCAATTTAAAAAGTCATTTTTGTACTAGTATTATTTTTCTATTTATATAAAATTTAAGACAAATAAAAAGCATTTAAATTTTTTTTAAAATATCATTATTGTCAAATAATTAAGAATAAGATATAATAAGAAATGTTTTTATTGTTAAAAATAAAGGTTTTAATTTTTTATACATGAATAAATTAATAAAAGATAATACTTTTAAAATCGACGTATATATATTACTAAAGCAGTGTGAATCGTCTATCAAAATGACACGATGCATTAAAATTAAAATTTATAAATTGAGATTGACTAAATTAAAAAAAATAGTATTTGAGAAAAATAAAAGTTTACAATATATAAATGTTTGATATATGACAAGACACGTTACACCTTGAGAAACAAACAAATTAAAAATATATTTATTTTAAAAAACAAAACTCAAATTTAATATATAAAAGATAATAATTAATTAAATAATTGTGATACTATATGTTTATATAAAAATTTAAAAGTTGTATATATGTGTGTGTTTTTAAAAATCAGAAGGAGTCGAGTTCCACCCTCATTGTTCCCCTTCCATCCCTTATGTCTTAATACATAAATCAGAAAAGAAAAAAAAATACAGAAATATAGATAATGATATATTTTTTATTTAGTTAAAAATAAAATAAAATAAAAAGAGAAAAAGTTAACTAAAAGAAAATATTCAAATGTTTATCTCTTGATGTTATTCTTCAATTTAAAGTTTTCTTTTATACTTTTCTTTTCTTTCCGTTCAAATAAACATAAGATAAATTTGCTCTCTTTCTCAAATTTTGACCGCTAGGGGCATGTGATGTCCTTTTTTGCCTAATTAAATAATTAAAAATAAGCTTTTTTTATTCGTTGGAAATAATAAACAAGAAGTTCACACTAAGCTATTCTTCAATAGTAAGGTGCTTAGAGGAGGAGAAGGATCATTCCAAACATACAAATCTTGGGACCCACACACCCCAAAATTAGCAAGAAAATGAGCTACGTTATTCAAATCCCTACTAACAAGAGAAAAAGAAATATGTCAATCGCAATTCAAGAAATCAAGAATCATGCAAACAAGAGCTGCATATGGGTGATGAGGAAGGCAGGACTTGGACTCCATAACCTGAAAAACATTTTGATTATCTGTCTCACAACAAATTTGTTTGAAGCCTCTATCCCAAGCAACATGTAGACCATGGTAGACCGCCATAAATTTTGCTATTGCCTTATCCCCAATACCATCAAAAGCAGAGAAGCCTATGATCCACTTTCCAACATAATCACAAAACACCCTTTCATAACTAATATTGTTAGAAGGATAAATACAACTACCATCCACATTTAACTTGCAAGATTTCCCCTGGTCCTGAAGCACAATAATAATATCATCATGCAAATGATGAATATTACTCAAAATTCAATTAATACTCCACTCATCATCAAAGATCCTATTATTTCTCCACCTCTAAATCCACCAAATAGCTGCTGCAAATAGGAAACCATACGACTTCATGTTAGAGAATTAAAGTTTCACATTGAACAAATAAAATCAAATCAAAGTGTATATAAAGATAAAGAGATCAAATTTAATTGGTTTGAATTTTTTGGGTGACACACCTCTTATTTTTGATACACATTTATCCTCAATTCACACTTCATACTCTCCTATTAGGCCTACACTACATATTCTAACACTTCATGAGGTGAGTTTTAAGCCAGATAACAGGATTTGAAACGAGGAAGCCAGGCTTTCCAAATTTCCTTGGCAAGGGAACAACCCTTCAGGCAATGGATAGTACTTTCCACACCATGAGAGGAAGATTGGCAAGCTGGAGTTTGGGCAAGATTACAATGATGACGTAACTTATTTGTAGGGAGAGCATCGTGCATGATGAACCAAAAAAGAAATTTGACTTTCTTGGGGATACAAGTCCTCCAAAGCCATTTAAAGGACGGTTGAAAATGGCTATTACTGGAGCCCATTCGAACTGGACAGCCAATTATAACCCGAGGAAGCCGAGTACACACCCGCTCAAGCCATGACTCCAAACCTACATATTTGTAAAGTTATTAGCCAAAATAGCCTTCTTCGCACTAAACAAAGTCTTGTTACGTAAATATTTATGGGTCAACACACTCACCCAAAGCACCTCCTTTTTACAAGCCAGGTTTGCCACCAATTTGCTAAGAAGAGAGATGTTAGTCCTATGAGCGTCTCTCACACCAAGGCCTCCTCCTTTTTATTAGCTGTAATTTTTTCCACCAACCAAATTCCAGCCCCTCTTATCTCCTGAAAAAAACCAAAGGAAGTTACGAGAAATCCTATCAATTTCCTCACACGTGTGGGAATCCACAAAGCCTGCATTGTGTAAACCGGAATAGATGAAATAACCGATTTCAACAGGCAGAGCCTTCCAGCTTTGTTCAGAGTTCTCCCTCTCCAGCTAGCAAACCTTTTATTGATATTATTAAGAATTCCATGGAAAGAACTCCTAGTAACGCTACCTTTAAGCAAAGGGAAACCAAGATATCTTCCAAGGTCCCGCACCTTCTTAATATTGTAGCTAGATTGGAACCTCCTCCTCGTGGTTGTATTAACTCTATAAGAACACATAAGCTTGGATTTCTTAAGATTGATCCTCAAGCCTGAATCACTGCAAAAAGCCTCCAAAGTAATAGAAATGAGGTTAGCTTGAGAATCATTTGCCATGCAAAACAAAAGAATATCATCCGCAAAACAAAGGGTGAGAGATACACGATCCTCCTCTAGAGATAGATATTGTTTACCAAATACCATTATCCACAAGCTGCTGGATATATAAAGAGAGTTTCTTTATGCACATAACAAACAGACAGGGAGATAAAGGATCGCTCTAACAAGGACCACAAGTGAGAGCAAAGCTCTCTGTCTTAGAGCTGTTCCAAACAACAAATAGTGAGGAAGATTTGATGCACCACATAATCAAGGAAATAGTAATAAGAGGAAATTTAAAATTCCTCAAGAATCCTTTAAGGAAATCCCGTCTGACACGATCGTAAGCTTTCTCAAGATCAATTTTGAAAGCAGCTATCCCATTTCTAGATTTGGACTTGTGCATATAATGAACAACCTCCTAAGCAACAATAACATTATCTGTAGTGCCTCTTCTAGGGATAAAGCTTCCCTGAAGAGGACGAGTAATCTCCTCCAAGTGGGGACGGATCCTCTGGACAAGGACTTTAATAGTAATTTTATAGACCACATAGCACAAGCTAATTGGTCTAAAATCTCCGAATTTCGTAGGGTGGTCAAACTTAGGAATTAGAATAATGAGGGTTTCAACAATCCGATCGTCCAAAAACCCATATGTAAAGGCATCCTTGACCAAGCCTCAAACATCATTCTACACAACATGGCTTTGATAATCAAACACTATGATAAGTTAATCAAACACTATGATAACAAATTAATAAAAAGTATATTATTTTAAAAATATGCATCCGGCCAAACAACATGGCTTTGATTGATAATTGATTACAAACATTGTAACAGGATATCAATAATTGATACGGTAATTGATTACAGCTTGATACTAGTAATTGGAGCGTGACCTAATTTCTTATCTAGATAACATTAGTTAAAAGTTTGATCAGAATACAACATAATAAATTTTTATTTTATGATTGGTTTATTTTATAAGAAAATTATTAGCGTCAATTTTTAAGTGTGATTTTAAGCATTTAAAAAAATTATAAATAAAACAAAATTAGACTTAAATTTTTTAAGTGATACAATTTAATTTCATTAAAAAATAAAACCAAGTAATACACAATAAAATCATTTTATTACTTTATTAAAAAAGACCATTAAATTTTATTTCTTTTCTTTAATCTTATCCTTACATCTTGCCATGGTACACGACGGCGGAGGATAAATTCTTTCTTCTCCTTCACCTCTATTAATGGGCCTTACCAAGTTGCCCTAATGGTCTTATTCCTTGTCTCCACCACACATATGCGCTGCTGCTTTGGCTCTCTGTTGTCGTCAATCAATTGAATTTCGGATCATATTTCATGATGCAATTCCCTTTTTCCATTGATATATATATATATATACACGTCCAATAATTAGACAATTCATAGGGAAATTTATCTCTTGTGAAAAGATAAATTTTTGTTTCCATCATTTTATGAAAAGTTGATAAACTTGGTGGATACATGAAAGATATTCTTTCTTTTTCATCATTTTGACATGTATGAAATTTTTTTTCTGAAATTTCATTTTTTACGATATTTTCAAATTGATTATTTTTTATATATCAAAATGGACAATTCCATCATTTATAATTGAAAGGAATGTTTACGAGAGGTTTTGAACAAACCCTAAGCTATATTTCTCCACATTGATTTTGTACAAATTCTTCTCTTTCTTTTGAATATATATATAAGTGAAATTTATTGACAGTAAAGTTGTTAATTTTTGTATAATAATTACATTAAAAGTCATATTTAAATATTTTTTTTTAAATAATTGATGATAATTTTTTTGCATTAACGGTGTATCAAAATTAAACTTTAATTATTTATATTGAGATTTAAAATATCTGACTTTTTTTAAATTTATCCATTATTTTTTAAATAAAAAATATTTTTTTTCTTTTTTGTATCGTAAATAAATAAAATTAAAATATTAAAAAAATGGTAACTTTTATAAATTTTATGTATAATATTATAATCAAATATAAAGTATATTTTTGAAATTTTAATTATTTAATTTATACTTTAAATTTTAATTTTTATTTATTAGTGTTTTTCATAAAATAGCACGAGAGAGGGTATTGATAAGGATACAAATTGATTAGTTGCAATTCTGCTTTATCTTAAATAAACTTGAATTATATATTTCTCAAATCTAAAACTAAATTTAGTCTATTTTTGTGACACGAGATTTTTTAGCTTAACTTTTGCATTAGATAAAAATTTTATATTGAATTTTATTACTAGCTTTCTTTTAGAATTAAAACATTCAAACATAAATCACATCACTTTAATATCAATTTTAACCAAAATCAATTTCATTCAAAATTAATTTTGTCTATGCTCACCAAACACACAATCCATCCTCTTTTGGAATCCACTAAGGTCGACCTAGTGATGGGAAGTTTAAGTAGTATGCATAAAGTCTTAGATTCTAACTTTGTTGCCGTCATTATATACCAAAAAAATCCATCCACTTTTGGACGGAAGGAAGATAGAAAGTTGGTTCTGTGGAATAACATGATCAATTTACTCTTATTTTTATATTTTTTTCGCTAGAGATATTTATGTCCTTTTATATACTATGTACTTTTTTGTTTCTTTTTACATTTTATACAACCAAACAAGAAGAAATAAAAGTTTTAACTTCATTTCTTTTTATTTTCTTTTCTACCAAACAACTGACAAAATTATCCACTTTCTATTTCTTTCTTTTTTCATTCCATTCCTTTCCCAAATCAAACATTCTATTAATTTGTCTTTATAATTTATTTTGCAGCATTTTTTTTTCTTTTTTTGGTAAGCTAAAATTTCATTGATAATATGATAATCACTTGAATTGAGAACAAAGTGTTCTCAACTCAAGGTTCCAAATACATTGGTAATACATATGGAAAGATAGAACAACAAATACAATGTCAATGTATTTGAAGAAGCTCAAAGAAAACCCATGTTTTATTAAATAGGTCAATAAAATTATCTCTAAATAAATTAAGGAATTTAAGTCTTTGAGTGTGTCAAAGAAACTAAACTTTTGGATAGATTAATAAGTATATAATTTTAAGAATTTATACTAAAATCTAATATAATATTATTATATAATTATTTATATATATTTAAATAAGATACTTATGAAATCTAAAAAATCGTTTGTTTAATATTTTTTAAGTAAATAGTCGTTTTAAAAAACCTTTAACACACATGACTTATTTAATGAATAAAATTACGTCATAGGCTTGCGCTCTTATAAATTAACTGACCTACTGGCTATTTTCATTTCCAGTGCGTAACTTCTGACCCTCGTAATGTTTGTAGATAATGACGATTTATGAACGATAGTTTAGTTAGCTAATAAGCAATTGGGCATTGAATAATGTTTATATTATACTCTTTAACTTTTTTAATTATTTTATTTGTTGTGGGATGAGATCTCGCATTTGTTCACTAACAGTTAACAAAAGAACCTGATACTAATTTCCGCATTCCGGCTTTAAAATAAGTTGACATTCTTTCTCCTAATTTAGTTTTAAAAGATAGCGAAAATATAATTTTATTTAATTTTTTAATACCTATTTTCTTTCACATTTTTTTTCTTTTTTTTTTCAATATCTCTGTATTTTCTTTTACATCACTTACTGTTCTACCTATTTCACACTTGAAGGGAGTGCGAAAAAATATTACCAACGATTTCATAATATTATTTTTTCTTTTTATTTCTTTCCATCACATCACTTATTTATCTCACATTTCTCTTTTTTCTTTTCATACTTCTCTCTTTATTGTGCAATTAAAAAAAAAAAACTTTATAAATACAATTTCTCAATTTTGTTTCAAAATTTAACTTTAACTTTTCATATAAGTTATTTCAATAAATACAAGGGAAAATAATTCATTGGGTTAAATATGTTTTTAGTCTTCCAAAAATTTACTTAAAAACTGATGTGACTATCATTTAACAAAAAAATTAAACAGAATTTAGTATGAAAATTTAATTAAAATATTTTTAATACTTGAGAGACTTTATTCAATTTTTCTTTTTATTATTAAAATCAAAACAGGTCAATTTTTAAAAAACTAAAAACATATTTAATTCTAATTCTTTTCTAAGATGCACGATAACGGAAGTGCATGAGACTGCGTTCACACTATAACATTACAGAGAATAATATAATGATTCACGAATTCGAAAATTTGCACAAGTGGCAGACAATTGATGCGGAAGGGATCATAGCGTCAACGGAATATTGAAAGAGGTGATGACGTCATAATTCTAATGAATCAATAAAAATCCCACTACCGCTCTTTTTAATTATTAAAACATTCCAAAAAAAAATCCAAATCAGCCGCTATTTAATGCGAAACTTCACCTGGAAGAAGGACACTCAGTTTATGCCAAGTTGCTTTGCCCACACACAGCAGTAACTTTCGATAGCAAAAACAACCGGTCGCCGGAGCAAGACCACGCCGCCGAGATGCTAGCTTACGTGGAGCACTTCGTTCACGGAAACGACGCCGAATCGAGGCAAGACGACGACGTCGCGAACCTCTCCAAAGCGCTCGACCTTCAAGCCAGCATCCACGACTGCGGTCCCACCGGAACAGCCAGCAAGGATTTCGGCGGCATGAGGTCCGTCAAACCCTTGGCCATGGTGAGGCCCTCCGCCGCCGCCGACGTCGCCCGGGTGGTGAAAGCCGCGGTGGCGTCGCCGACTCTGACGGTGGCGGCGCGCGGGAACGGCCACTCCGTCAACGGCCAGGCCATGGCGGAGCAGGGACTGGTCCTCGACATGCGCGCCATGGAGCACCCTTTTCAGGTTCTCTGGATAGAAGGCGCGCCCTACGTCGACGTTTCGGGAGGGGCATTATGGGAAGACGTCCTCAAACGCTGCGCTTTGGAGTTCGGCCTCGCCCCGAGGTCGTGGACGGATTATCTCGGTTTAACGGTGGGCGGAACGCTGTCCTACGCCGGTGTCAGCGGTCAAACGTTCCGTTACGGTCCTCAGACATCGAACGTAACGGAATTGGAGGTTGTAACCGGCAAAGGCGAAACGTTGTGCTGCTCCCAAACGCAAAACTCTGAGCTCTTCTTTGGAGCGCTTGGTGGCTTAGGACAGTTCGGTATCATTACTAGGGCCAGGGTCGTTCTTCAACAAGCTCCAGATATGGTAGAGAAACAATTTAGTAATTATTTATTACGGAACGTTATTAATTATTTATTTTTAATTTTATTTCTTTGTATGACTAGGTGAGGTGGATAAGAGTGATTTACTCTGAATTTGAGGATTATGCTGGGGATGCAGAGATGCTGGTGGAGGAAGAGGAATGTTTTGACTACGTGGAAGGCTTTGTTCTGGTGAACAGTGATGACCCGGCTAATGGATGGCCCACTGTGCCATTGGGCCCGGAACAAGTGTTCGACCCGGTTCATATTCCTTCCACTGCTGGGCCTGTCTTATATTGCTTGGAGCTCGCTCTTCATTATCGTAACGCGGATCATCCTTCCCGCGTTGATACGGTGAGTAACTAACTAGTAACTAATTAATTTCCTCTCTTCATTTTTTTTTTTTTTTTATCTGGTGTATGCGGCTTCGTTGTTGATGAAAGTAGTGGCCGTTTCTTCTAGGTTGGGCGGGGCAATTAATGGCTGAGTTTTGACCTAGGTGGTTGCTAAGTGGGTCCCGTAGTTAAAGGCATAACCGTAGAGTACTGTTAAATGTGGGGCCCGGGTAAAAAGTCAATATAAGCAGAGTTAAAAATGAGACATGAAATTTAGCAAGGGAGGATAGGAGGGGATGGGACGGGACGGGACGGTTTGTTGTCGTTGAAGGTCCACAGAGCATGTGTGTTGTCCGGGGGTTCGGGCTCGTTCGTTCTAATCCGTTTTCTTTACGAATGTTGTTATGATTAAAAATTTGTCTCACAACTTGAAATGGTTGCTGAAAACTGACGATACGGTGATGATGTATCTTCCATTGGATTTTCTGACGAATATAAAAAAGCCAATACCTCATGCCTGCTTGCCTTAGTTGTTAAATTACCGTAGGGACTGTACTTGACCTCTTGCTGCCTTATCATTATTATTGTCCCAAGTTGAGGTGTTTGTAGGCATGGACGAGGACCGGTTAACCTATGTTTTTATCTGATTCGAAATTTTGATGCAGTTGGTTTTTTTAAGCTTGAATTCAATCCAATTAATACTTTAACATATCATGGAATAAGATTGGGTCAACCTGACTTGCTATTATAATAGATTAATCTTAACATTATATATAGTTAAATTATAAAATTAAAGTAATATTCAACTATAATTAAGGTATATTTTATAATATGTATTTTAAGATAAATAATATTCATATAAATATAATATCTTGTTAGATAAAACATTATTTATTAAGTTAAAAAATTGTATTACTAATGCATAATTATTAAAAAGTTAGATTTTTATAAAAGAATATATACATTGGATCGGATTGGCACAACTCGAAGTATAACCCAAATCCATCTCAAGTCCAATTTCTTAAATCCAAATATGTCAAAAATCTTTTTGAGCTGGGTCAATGAGACAAGATAGGTCATAAACACCCTTGGTCCCAAGTGTCACTTTCATAATAGGGGAGTATCCCATTGTGGCTAAACTGGTAATGTAACATCACTAGGTGCTCCATAGCACTGATCATTGAGATCTCACTGACATTACGGTCCCCACAATTCCAGAAATAGCCAAAAACCCATCATTTTCTGGAACCTAAAAAGTGTGAACTGTATCGTGGCGTAAATGCCCTCGTTTAATATTCCATGTTCAATGTTATGTTGTGTTGCTCTAACTAATGCACCACTCCTGGAACTCCACTTAGCTAGTTTGGCTTCTTTGCTCGTAGGAGATGGATCGATTGCTTGGACAGGCTACGATTCATTAAGGGTCTGAAGTTCCAGGTGGATGTGACGTACATGGAGTTCTTACTACGTGTAAAGCGTGTGGAGGAGCACGCAAAAGCCAACGGCACCTGGTATGCACCTCACCCTTGGCTCAATCTATTTGTGTCCAAGTCCAACATCGTTGATTTTGATCGTGAGGTGTTCAAGAAGATTCTGAAGGACGGGGTCGATGGCCCCATTTTAGTCTACCCGCTCTTGCGAAACAAGTATGTACTTAGTTCCCTTCCTACCCTTCATTACCTGTAGTACTATATACATCTTTGCATTAATATACAATTTAAGATTTAGTAGAAAAGAAAAAACTTTACTCTCTATTAAATTTTTTAACTGAAAATTCTTAAAAAAATAGATTTTAGACCTAACTCAGCCTAAAACACATAGCATAAACCGAACAAAAGATCATGATGAATTGATGAGTGATTGACTGATTGCGAGGATAATTAAAAAGGAAAAGGAAAAAAAATCAAAGGTCCCTATGCATGACACGTGAGAAGGACACGGACCAGGTCCCACCGTGTGACATGTTGGACACGTAAATGAATAACCTGAGTCCTTTCTTTCACACAATGTGTGATGACTGAGCTTATTGAACCGCTGATTCAAACGGGGTGGTTAAGATTTTGAGTGTAAGTATCAAATATTTGTTACTACTTAAGGTCAGCCAAAATGGGACCCGTAGAGGTAGCCATCAACTGTACCATATTTTGGTCGTCAATCCAAAATCATAAGCTGTTCCTTCATTTATTATATGATGGTTGTACCATCTTACTCTGTGCTCGTCCGTACGCTATAATACTCATTCCCCTTCCCTCCATGCATACCGTTTTCCCGAATGTGCATCCCCTTAGGCGCATAGGCAGTTGTTGCAGTGTTAGGTTAGCGAATAAGCAAGCTAGCTAGGAACCTGTACGGATGTACCTCTGCATGGGACAAAGATACAGTGGGTCCCGCTAGACAATAATCCTGCTTTTTAAAAAAAAAATTGTGGCCTCTGTATTTATTTGTTGAACCGATTAAATATAGTTGCTGCATCGACTGTGATTGCCGAATCATGCAGCTGGCGAAAATTGAACAGTGGCTGATCTGAGAGGGTAAAATGGGAAGTCAGAGATGTGGGAAATTCTCTCTGGAACTGGAAATTGAAATATCTATTAATTCCAAGCAATGTAGCTATCATGGTCAGTGTTAGCAATTGAGAATCGATAAGGATATGTGATGGCCACAGCGGATTACAGTGATTCCGGAATTTGTATGGGTTCTATATAGGAGATTTAAAGTTTGATGGTGCTTTTCGTGGGGGTGGAATTTGGTTCCTCGAGGGTCCCCCATGGCCAATCTGTTTGTTTATGATCAGGGTGGGGATGAGGAGGAGGAGGATATATAATCACTGATTCAAAAAGTTATGCGCCTTGAATTGACCTCACGCATTAATTGAACATGAAAATTATGTAATCAAATGGATACTAATATACTATTCCTGTCACGTTGTCTAAATAATGATTTCAACAGAGGAAGAAAAAAAAAAAAGAATTATCGCCTATTTTCTCTTTTTTAAATAAAACAGGTGGGATAATCGTCACTCAGTGGTGGTGCCGGACAGCGACACCTTCTACATAGTAGCCTTGCTCCGATTCACTCCACCACCCCCGAAGGGCCCCCCAGCTGAACTTTTGGTGGCGCAAAACAATGAGATTATTCAGTTCTGCACAAGCAGAGGCCTTGATTTCAAGCTATACTTTCCTCACTACCAGTCACGGGAAGATTGGATGAAACACTTTGGGAATCAATGGGCCAGATTTATGGAGCGAAAGGCCAATTTTGATCCCATGGCTATCCTTGCACCAGGGCAGAAAATTTTCTCCAGAACCTCTCAACCTCGTTCTATCACATAACTTTAGAATATAAGAATACTTGTTACCCTTTGTAATTTTTCTTCTTTTCTGCTTTAATTTGTTGTTTACTATAATGTTCCAGCTATATTAATTGTAAGGAAAATTTCTAGGGCAAATTAATATGGGGTTTGATCTTTCGCGCAGTCTATTAATGATTTGATGGTCGGATTACATCTAATAAGCAAATCAAACCCTATATGAGCTGATCAACGTCATAGGCTCATTGCAGATCATAGTATAATCTCGGTGATGCATGAGACGTAAATGTAAAGCTAGCTTAATTGGTTAGCGTCATTTTCATCTTAGCTATTTTGTCAGGCAAAGTAGCAAGTGCTTGTCGACCAGTCCTTTTTCCTTCGGTCCAGTTTGGAATTTAATCTTTCAGAACCTACGTAACAATCATCAATATGGACCGCCCACTACACATATATGCCTCTTATTTGAGACAATTTTAACTGACGTTGATGTTTCAGTCCCAAGTTTTTGTCTGTCCTTAATTAGTTCGCTCGATCAAAGGGTTAGTAGTTATTATACGTACTCTCGACTTTTTGGAAAAGATCTTATTCAAAGTTGAATGCTGAAATATACTACACCTCTCCCCATGACAAATGTATATTATATTGCCCTCTTCTCCTTTTAATTATATCAAAATATACACTCTCTTTCACCAACAGATTCAAGTATAAAACATTTTTTATTACACCAAGAAAAAAGTATAAAACATTTTACTAAATTTTTAAATTTTCTGTTAAAATTTTATTAGTTTATATAAAAAATAGTACTATTAAAATATCTTTTACACTCCCATGTCATGGGAGACACAAATATTACATCACTTTTCCCTCTTGTTCTAAAATATACATATCTCTTCCATCATAAATATAAATATATTACACTTTATTCTAGTTTTAAATTTTTCCTTAAAAATAACTTTATAATTACTAAAATATCTTCTACACTCCTCTTCCTTAACACACTGTTTGTTTGTACAAAAATAAAGTAGAAAGAAATAAAAAGGAGAGAAACGATATTTATCATTTTCATTTTCATCCTTTTCAATAGAAAGGAGGGAAATACCTACATATCAATCGTCCGTCAAATTCCAACTAGAACTATTTACATTGTGCTCTATATATGTTTGGTGATCGAATTGAATTTCAAGATTAATTACATTTAGTTTTTATATTTTAATTTGCCAGTGAATTTGAATCTTCTTTTTTAATTGCTCATATTTAATATTTTATAATTTATTAATTGTTAAAATGAATTTTTTTAGCCCCACATTTCATCAATATATAACTAATGGAAATACAACAAAAATGTGACATATAGTTAATTTGTATAGATTATCAAAGAAAAATGCATAAATATTTAAATAAAAACAAAAATAGTATATAAAAATGTAAAGGAAGCCATTTCTTTTTCATATTTTTTATTTAAATATTATGTGTGTGTGTGTAAATCAATGCAACGTCACACCCTCAATTATATTTTTATTAATATTGGATGAAATTTTGAGATGCGAAACTTAATTTTAACAAATAAAAAAAATATGAAGATTAAATACAAAAAATTAAAGTAAAGGAGATCATAGTCACACCTAAATTAAAATATGAAAACTAAAAAAAATATAAAGTCTACATTCTAAACTATAAAACGATGAACATTTACGGATTATTGTTAGTGTTAAACTTCTTTATATTGGATTCGGCAATCATTCAATAAAAGGAAAAAATTGACAGTAATTTAATATATTCATTATACGTGTATTTATTTTTTAATTTGAAATGATAAATTTAAATCATATAATTATATATGAGTGGTTAAAATTGAAAGTTACTTACTAATTATATGATTGTTTAAAAATATTATGTACATTTATTTATTTTAATTTTAACTATTTAAATAAATATATTATTTTTATTTTTTATAATAACCTAGTATTACTACTTGAACAATTCCTATATAAAGAATATATCACAATAAGAAGGTTATATATAATATTTTCATTCTTAAATCCATTTAATTTTCAGCCTAACTATGTTTTACTAGATGACGTTGGATTCAATTTGTTGTTTTACTTCCTCACTTGAACTATTTAGCGAAGAGAAATGTTAGTAACACAATGTTTTTATTAGGCAAATTTTTTTATTAATTACATTCTAAGTCTAACACAAGAAATATTGAGGATAGAAGCAGAAGGCAATAGATACAATACAACGTTCGCCAGCAGAACAACCCCACAAAAAATAGAGCCTCCACACAATTGTCAATATGAATCCATAACATAATGGACAGATCCCCCACCCCATTCTTAATAAGGACCCATAACAAAACTAATTTTGAATATCCCAATCTTAACAAATACTATTTAATGTTAGTTAAAATTTATTAGAAACATGAAATCATGAATGTGACTCATTAAAAAAGAAGTGAGATCTACAAATTTTTGTAATTTTTAATAAATTTCAACTAACAATAAAAAACACGTTCAAAACAATACAGTAAAAAAATGTGTTATTGCGATTTCATTAAAAATATTATGTTCTCCTACTCATCCTTTTTCATACTAATTAAAGAAAATGTTAAATTAAAAATTAAATACACTCAATATCTTAAAAATGTTAAAACATTTAATATTTACTCTATTTAATAAGTAAGTGGAGCAACAAATAGAAAGATATAAAATTATTCTTCCTGGATAATTAGTTAATGAGGCATATGTTGTCTTCCAGTTGCTTCTATTAATAATTTAATGGGCTTGGGCTAGTTGCAAGTCATTGGACATTGACCGCATATTTTAATGGGCCCGATCTTTGACGATAATAAACAACTTACGTCCACTTTATTGGTGAAATCAGAAAAGAGTTTTATAAACTCTTTTATTTGACGTATATATGCAAAAGTGTGAGATGATTATAATCATTTAAATGAAATTAATGATTTATGTTACGTATTTAATTATAAAGAGATATTGATATTGTAATTTTTTTATGTTATATATGATAAAATTGTTTATTTTTGTAAATTTTTTGAAAAATTAGATCAAAAGTAATTTTTAATTGATTGACCATATAAAAAAATTTATACTAATAATATATCAAAATTAAACTCAATATAAATTTCATGTGATTTTCTAAAAATATCATATGATCTTTAATTAAAAAAAATTGTGGAATTTATAATTAAATATGAAATATGAATCATTAATTTTAATCTAATGATTATAATTAAATTTATTCTATTGTAAATTTGATTGACAATATGATAGGAATCTTGGAAGAATTATAGCTAAAAAGCTAGCCATGTAGTTGGAAAGCCCAAGGTCCTATAAACTAGGGGTGTTCGTGGGACAAGTTTATCTATTCCCTTCTCGACTCAAAATTTTGATTGGGTCAATTTTATAAATTTGAACCCGAGTGTTAGGATAGCGGCAAGTGTACTGATCGTATAAGTAATAAAGTGAAAGTATAAGTTATCATCTCCACATGGATTGTGGTTTAACGTCAATTCAATGAAGTAATTACTTACATGTTTAAGAATCAAAGAAAGATTAGGAATTTTTAAGGTTTTTGAATCAAAAGAGTAAAGAATGAAGGATGCAATTTAAAGATGTATAGAAAGTTAATGAATAAAAGCAGTTGGGTTTCGGAATCCCTTTGATTCTCCTCTAAAGTAATCTTTTTCTTTCCCAAATCCCTTCTTATTAAGCAATTTACCTTCAATTTCTCTAACTTAGTTTAAGCTTAATTCCTTAGCAATAAACCCCTTTAATCCCAATAATGAACCCTAATCCCTTAGGCGAGAAAAATCAATCATAAGCATTAAGAAAAGAAAATTCACATGAAGGCATATAATCTATCCTTATCCTTAGGCCCAAGAGTTGTATGGTTATGGAATTGGAACAGTCTAAACCCTAATTTCCCAATTGTAAGATTTAATTTACTAATCAATTTCTTAATGAGTGTCAATCATGGAAAAGCATTAAGCACGAATTTAACAACTAAATTAACAAAAACAAGAGAATGATTTAGAAAATAAATCAATTACATTAAATTCAAAACAAAATTCATCCTAACCTAATCCTTAAGGGGTTTAGAACCTTATAAGAAACCAAACACACAAAGAAAAGAAAAAGAAGATAGAAAGAAAGTCATGAACCTTGAGAATCAAATTCCAATTCTTTAAGATCTAAAGCAAGAGATGAATCTTCTAGCTCTTCCTCACTTTCGGTCCTTGGATGAGTCAGAAGGCACCAAACATGTAGTTCTAATCTTTTATAATGAGTTTGGGTTTTCTAGTTCATAAAAACGCACCAGAACTAATGCTAGATAGTAGCTCGCAAAAGCTAAAAATACACTGGCATTGGGCGCCCCTTCTTTGCTGGGTGCCGGCATTGGACGCCACTTTTTAGATTCTTATCACTGTGTTGGTGCTAGGTGCCCCACTCCACTAAGCGCCTATGCTGACATGCCTTCTCCTTGTGGTTTTGAGCTAAAATTTGGCTTCCTAAACACCCTAACATTGTCCATTTTTTTTTGTCAAGTTTCCTACACTGATAAACCCAAATAACCAAGCAAAACTATACAATTTTTAAAAAACAATTTCAAGAACACAATGGACCTGACATTAAATGTTGTTGGGTTATTTTCTCATAATTCTTTTGTGAACTAAACCAAAAATCATGTAAACTAGCTCTATAAATCTACATCAATTGTAGATTTATCATCGACCCAATTTAGACTTGACAACATTTAGGACAAGATTGGGTCAACCTTACTTGTTGACATAATATATTAATCTTAACATTATACAATTAATTCGTAGAATTAAAGAGGTATATCACTACAATTAAGGTATGTTTTACAACATATGTTTTAAGATAAATATCAATAAAAATATAATATCATGTTATTCAAAACATTATTTCTTAATTTAAGAAGTTGTATTTTTAATATATAATTATTTTAAAATAATTATACTTTTTAAAAGAATATATAACATTAGACCAGGTTGGGGCGACCTAAAATATAACTTGAAACCATCTTCAAAATGTATTAAGTCTAATTTCTTAAACCTAAACTCGTCAAAAGTCCATTTGGGGCTGGCCAAATTGGTAGGATGGGATGAGTCATTAACACCCTTATTATAAACCCCACATAAAAATCTTATACTCCTAATGTGAAACTCAAGTCCTATAACTTGGTATTGGATCCTAACACAATATTCCAACCAAATACATTTCAAACATGTTACATTTTTGGTGGAGCACAAAAAAGCCAATCTCAAATTTGAACATGTTTCCATAAAAGACTTGTGCAACCCTTTAGAGTTCATAAAAAACCTTTAAATAGGAAAATAGTCAATTGTACAAGGTTTGAAAGGAACCAAACGACCTAAGCTAAGAAAATGAAGCAAAAATGTAATAAACAAAACCAATGATACAAAGGAGGGGAATGTTTTACACATTTCAATAAATTTCACTAGGTAAAATGATGGTTGATAATAGCTCTAATGCAGAGAAGATAACCTACATATTATAAAGTATATATAAAATAACAATATTGGACAAAACCAAAGAGTTAATATTCAAAACTTACAAGTGCATCAATAGATTAAAATTAGCATGTAAGACTTAATACTTGAAGGAATAGATTGGTCAATCTTGGACACTATAGCTTCAAAAATTCCAAAAAGGAACAATTGCTAAATAGAGAATTTAAAACATTATCATATCTTATATAAGATGGATAGAAACCAACCCACATTTATTAGAAAGCCAGCCATACCTTAAATTAAGAAAGCATAGGTTAAGATAAGTAATATTAACCTCTTTCAATTTTGCTAAGAGCAAAAGATTTATAAATAAAAATGACAACAATTTGCCCTCAATGGAATGACAACCTTTCTAATATTTGGACACCCAACAAAGTTGAGGTTTTACAATAAGTGAGTGGATTGCTTACTTGATTCAGGGACATTCTCATAAGAACTAGCCCCGGATGTGGTGTTTACAACATGAAAATTGTCAATCTGTCCACATATACATCCTCAATTCAAATCATGCATATTTAAATGGCCATTCAAGCTCACATGAATGAGGTATGTGCAACAAGCAAGAAGCTCATCTATGGCTAGCTGACAGAGAGTTCCATAAAATAAGTCTAACTCCTAAAGTGCTAGTAAAGCACCTTCTTTTTAAAGAGGTTCAAGTGTTGTTGTGTCACTGAGATATTTACTTGCCTACCTGCAACTTTCATACTTTTAGTTGCAAACAAGAATCAAAAATAGGCTACAAATTTCCACCTGATATCCTCGTACATATATAGGAAGTGTATTTGGTAAAAATGGTTAGTTGTTGTAAAAAATGAAAATATTTAATTATGATTTATTAAAATTAACAATTTAGATTATGTATTTAAGTATAAATCCCATGTAATATTTAATTGAAAATAATGAAAATGAGAAAGATCATTTTCCTCTAATAGTTTAAATTGTGTATTTAATTACAAGTTTTGTGTGATGTTTTACAAATGTCAGTCAATACACTCATGTGTGTATATGCTTGCGTGTGCACACACATTTGAAAATTTTGGTGCCTTATAATGTGATGCTAAGCTATATGTATAATTTATAGCAGCAATAGTAAACAAAGGGTTTATTTATTTTATTTTATTTTTAAATTATTATATGATTTTAGAAAAGAAAAGATATTGTTTTTTATTTTCAAAACACTGAATTAAATTTTTTAAAACAATTCTAATATTTTTGACTATACATGTGTTTGAATAATTGCCTTTATACGTGTTTGAATAAATGATCTAATTAAATGTTGATTATATAAATTTTTATTATATTAGAAGTTCAAGTGATATATTGGATTATAAGCTCAATATAATTTATTTAAATAATGCTAGTAGAAAGACCTGTTTACATTTTTATTTTTGGGGTAAAGACATAGATAGCATGAGGGAACATTAAAAATAAGAGGATGAGAGAAAGACTGAATAAAAAATGGGAACAGATCAACAAACAATTATGACGGATGAGAAGTTTAACGAGAATGAAAATTGAATAAAAAAAATGAGAAAAGTAAAATCAGTTATAATGTACAGTTAAAAAGTAAAATAGTTAAAAGAAATTGTGTAAATCAAAATGAGGTATTGCTTTATGATTGTCATAGATGAAAGTTCAAGTGAAATATTTGATTATAGAAATTATTTAATTACGCTTAAGATAATCTATTTTAATATGTTTTATTAAAAAAATTTATTAAAACGCATGTTTAATGAGAAAATAGGTTATGAACTAACAGTGTAAAACAATTTTACACTGTTATCCAATCACAACCCACCATATATGGTAAGCTTGTTGACTTTTATAATAATTACCTTGAAAGTCATATTAATAGTGATTTTTGATTGATTAACAGTATAAAACTTTTTACACTGATAATGTATAGTCATTAAACTCATGTTTAATTGTATTTTTAGTTTATATATTTTAGCTTGAGCATGATTTTGGTCACCTTAATGCTTTTATTTAATTCTTATAATTTTTCAACTGTTAAAATTAAAAATTTTGCCTTAAATATTATTTAATAATTAAAGAAAATGTAATAGGTGTGTATTATAATATAAATTTATATAATTTTACAAATGAAAAATATATAAAACATAGAAGTTATTTTTATTTTTATTTAAATATTATATATATTTTTTAACAGTGTATGTAAATTAATAATACCTAACATCTTTATTATATTTTTATAATTTTAGATAGAATTTTGAAATGGCAAGCTTAATTTTAATAATTAAAAATATATAAATTAAATGTGATCAATAGAAATTAAAGACACTAAAATATTATATAAATTAAAATATAAAAAATTAAAATGTAATTAAAACTAAAACATACTAAAAAATACTTATACAGATCATAAATTATTTACTTAAATTCAAATAAATTCCTTCAGATTTTATTTGTAAACATCATATCAATGATTTTATCGACAAATGCATCTATCTATGTTCTATGAATCCTTCCTAGTCACCATCAATTCCTTTGGTGGAGTCTACCTGTCATAGGAATCCTCTGGTTATTTATTAATTTGAATGATTTTCTTGCATGTAAATTATCGTGCATCATTAAATATATTATGTATACATTAAAGTAATATAATTATAATTATTTGTATACAAATGTTATACATTGACAATGTAAATTAGTTTTACACTGTCATCCAATTACAAACCATCATTTATTGTAAATTTGTTGACTTTTATAATAAATACTTTAAAAGTCATATTAATGGTGATTTTTTATTAGATGACAATGTAAAATTTTTTACACTGATAGTGCGAGGCCATGAAACTCTTAAAGTAATATAATTATAATTATTTGTATACAAATGTTATTATCGAAACAAATTTATCGTCTAACCGTTAGTAAAAATAACATTCAGATACAAATAATTATACTGCTTTAATGTAAATATATAATTAATTTAATTATACATTAAAGTAATTTATTTTTACTAACGGTTAGATGGTAAGTTTGCTTCAATAATATTACATTTAAATTACAAATTAAATTATTACTATAAAGATTATAAGTTTGTATTAATAATATTATGTAACATAATAATAAATGATTTTTTAGTAAAAAAAATAATATATATTGTCAATACATCATATTATTAATATAATACATCATAGTGTTAATATAGGTTCACAATATTTATTCTTAAAACTTCATTTTTATTGAATAAAAATTATTCCAATGGAAGAAATTTTAACACTAAATAATTTTTTTGGCAATATATGATACTAGTATTTTAACCCATACATTGCATAGAATAAATATTTATTTTATATAACTTAAATTTATAATAAATAAATACTTTTGAATATATAAATTATATTATAATTGAAATTTGTAATAAACAAATATTTTTGAACATATAGATTATATTTTAAATTTATAATAAACAATTATTGTAATTCAATGTTAATTTTTAATTATTGATAATTTTATTCAAAAAATATTGAAATTCAATTTAGAGCTAAAGATATTGAGAATGATAGATTGAAAGATATAAGATGTTGAAAAATTTTCTAAAAACACCTTCATTGAAAGAATGACAATTAAAAACTCTTTTGTTAAAGAATAATAGTTAAAAACACTTTCGTTTAATATCGTTATTCTAATTTATACATAGAGATGATTTTTTATAGTGTTTTGTCACATTATTTAACTGTTTTTTTTTTTTGAAGTCAACAAGTTTGATAACATATAAATATCACAATTATTAAATTATATAACAAAATATTCTTAAACGGTTATATAAACTTTAAATTAAATTCAAATATAATTATTTGTATGTAATGTATTCCGTACATGTATATACCACTTTTTCTACACTCAACGCACTGGCTAGGAGATTTCCGCATTAGTAAAGAATCTTCACTATTTAAGATTTTTGTACTAAACTTTTGAGTTGCAATTGTGTTTTTGTTTAGAAGTTATACTCTTTATTTAAAATGTTTTTGCTATTTAGTGTTTTTTCTTTTTTTTGGTTACAGAAAATTTAGTGTTTCTGCTAGAGCTATCAAATGGGTCAGCCTGGCCCAGCGGGACAAGCGTCAAAAGCGGCCCGGCCCAAATTCTTAATGGGCCACTTTTTTCTAGCTTGGCCTAGCCTAGCGAGCCCATTAGGCCAGGCCAAAATGGTCCATCATTCTTTTTTTCTTAGTTTTTTTATATATTTTACAAAGAAAAAAACAAAAAAAATTATAGTACCGGCCCAAATAGGCCGCTATCCTTCGAGCCAAAAATTTTTAGGCCTAGCCCAGCGGGTTGGGCCATTTTGGCCCGATTTTTATTAAGCCAAAATATTATGGCCTAGCCTAGTTTGTCAGGCCACAGGCCGGCTCACCCAGTCGGCCAATTTTGCTAGCTCTAGTTTTCGCTATTTAAAGATATTGTTTAATAAGTTATATTTAATTAATATTTATCAAAACGGAATGTTTATTTCAAGGAAAAATTAATCGTTTATTATATTAAATTTTTTGTATTTTACTTTTATCAGTAGTTAATATTTGAAAGTATGCATTAGAAATTTTAATGAAAAAATGTATTAAATATAAAAATAAATAGGATAAAATGTTATTTTGGTCCTATTAGTGTATAGCGATATTACATTAGTCCTTAAAACTAAGAAAATTAAAAAAAAAATCTTGAAAGTGTAATTTGTTGGTCAAATTAGTCCAACTGTTACATGTAACGTGTGACTTAAGTGACAATATAAATATATGTTTAAAGACCAAAATGACAGTAAATTGTTAAGTTTAGGAACTTAGATAAAACAACTGAAAATTTTAAATATTTAAGTTTAGGGGCCTATGTAATGGCGCATAACACTTTCAAGGAAAAAAACATGTGATTTACCCCTATAAATACAACACTTAAATATATTTTTCATTCTTTAAATTTAGGCTAAGTTTGCTTTTCGTTCTTTACCCCTATAAATATCTTTTTATCATTTTAGTCTCCCTATAAGGACCAAAAGTGAACTATTTTCAAATTATAGGACTAAAAAAATAATTTTTAATTTAAAAGACTAAAAATAAACTTGACCTAAATTTATGGGACAAAAAAATATTTAAGCCTACTATTAAAAAGAAGTGCATGACAAAACATAGCCAGAATACAGATCTAAATAAATAAATAACCCTTTTATGTCAAATCCTATATAATAATAGGGAAGAACATTAACAATTAGTTTTTTTTTTTTTAACAAATCACAAGTATCTTTAATAAGATGTATTCCTAATCAAGCTAGGATAGGATTATTATGATATATGGGTGGCAAAGCTCTCCCTCTGAGTATTTAACACAATTGCATACTTAAGACTCGAATTTGAAATTACCTATTAAGCTAAAACAATCTTGTGTTAATTAATTCACATGTTTGATAGTATATTAACAATGAGTTTGATTAAACTTGTTTTAACGAAAAGAAAATAAGAGGAAAAAAATTAGATAAAAAGCATCATGTTCTCTTTTCAAGAAAAAAATGATAAAATTCACTAAAAATTTATCATTCCATTTCAACAAAAAAAGTGGAAGTATATGGAGAGATTTGTTTTCCTATTTTGACATATTTGTCTACCTATGTTATAAAATATAAATAATAAATAATTATTTCATAATGTTATAAATGTTATTTGATATTGTAGCAAAAAATTATTGTTTAACATAATTATATTTATTTTATATTTTTCCGAATGAAATAAGGTCTAATTATTATTCTCTTTTCCTTTCTTGAAAGAAAATTTTCCTTTGGTTAATTTTTATAAAAAGATCTTGTTGTAATGTTTTCCTTCGTTAAAAATAAAAATAAACTACTTTTATACCTTTAAACTTTTTGAAAATTATGTTTGACTTTTTTTTTAAGCAAATGAGAAACAAGAAAAAGTTAAATCAAATGTTACTTGAGAAGAACTAACATAGTGTGATATAATTGGCACATAACCATGTCCTTAAGCATGTGGTTAGAGGTTTGATTTGTAAGTTTGCATGGATGGAATAACATCTATTGGGAGAAATTAGCCCCTTAATTAAATCTTAATATTTCGAGAATTAGTCCATGACTCTCGACCGAAAGATGCTCTGAGTTCACAAAAAGAAATGTTACTCGAGAAAAGAGAAAAGTCACTTTTTTTTATCCCTGTCTTGTCAAACAAATTGTAAAAAGAAAAAATAAAATCTAATGATAAAAGGGGAAAATAGATAAATAAAGTTTTTCTTACATTTTTCTTGTGATATTAATTCTTATTTAAGTTATTAGAGACAAGATAGATCAACCCTATAATTTTGATAAATAACAAACAAAAATTATGAAATGAATAATTTGTTTAATCTAAAATGTGTATTTACTTCATTTAATGGTGATAGACTTAAAGGATTCTTCTTAAAATCATTAAGCAACATCATCTTAAGACACAATTGTCTTAAGAAGGTTTAACCACAATAATATGAAAGTTTTGTGTTATAAGACCATTAGATGCCCCTTATTAGTTGCTTAGAAGAAAACAAAAATCTAAGTGAACATTTTAAAAGTGAAAAAATTATTAAACATCATGCCTAATGCAAAAGTAAATATGACAAGGTAGACTTTCAATTGCAAAAGGTCTTGTCTTAAACCAAAATGGAAAGTTAAACTAAAGTCTACACACTTTGATATTTCCATTATTCTGTAAGGAACTAAAACTTCCAGCACTAAATGTGCATGCATCTAATGAAATATTCAACATTTGTATTATGAAAAAAAGAAAGATCTAGAACTAGTTGTAATGGTTCCACAAAGGAAAAGATCAATCCATTGAATGAAGCAACTTGATGCATTTAAGATTTTATTTGAATAAGAAATGGTCAAAATGTTTGTTGATATCCCAAGAATCCCTCTCAAGTATGAAGAAAAAGCTACTAAAAAAGTTATATGATTACATAAAAATGCAATCAAATAAACTAAAAAAATGAGATTGTTCTCCATTATCCAATAAGGGAAAAACAAATGGCAAAATTAATGTCTAAGAACATTTATCTGGTTTGGTTTAGTTGCTAGTGAAAAACAAGTTCCTTTATCGATATTTCATTTGTTTAATCAAATTGTTCAACAATATGATGGAATACAACTTAAGAGATCTTTTCAAATGATTTTTACGAATAACGCTCAAACTATTCATTAGTCCCAAATTCCACCTAACTCCGAAAGCAAAAGAGAGAGAGAGAGAGAGAAGGAAAGTAAGGGCATGTTTACTTATGTTTTCATTTACTATTTTCATTTTTTGTTTTCACTTTTTAATTACAAAATTGTCACTTTGTTTTTAATTTGTTTTTTGTTTTCAAAGATTTATATAGAAAAACAGTGAAAATAACTTTTTTTTTTGTTTTCTCTATTTTTTGTACAAATCTTTGAAAACATGAAATAGCTTAAAAAAAAGGTGAAAGTCTTGTAATTAAAAGGTAAAAACAAAAATTGAAAACAAGAAGTGAAAACAAAAGTATATGGGCCTTTAGCTTAAAAGCTTGTGTATAATAGGTCGAAGGATGATGCTAAGGATATCAAGACCAAAAGCCCAAACCACTAGACAACTTATAATCATAAAGTTCACTAGTGGAAAGAGAAAAGCAACCAAAGTTGGTTTATGATTTGAGCCCCCTTCTAACAAAAGATAAATCATGAAATAGTTAGGGAACATGATCGATTAGTCCTTAGGCCAAGATAGTAAAATAAGGATTCATGATAAATGGGCTCTACCTTAATAAGAAGAATATGAAGACTCTATCAAAAGATAGGGCAAGTTCATTTGGATTAAAGGCATGAATAGATTGGTGAGAAAAAGCTTAATATGGAGCAGATGGAAGTAATAGATCAATAATGATAGTCATGTGCATTAAAGAGAACAGTAGGTCAACTAATCATAAGGCACAATGTTAAAATAAAATAAAATCATCGTTGTTTAGTGCCTAATGCTCATGCTTTTAAGGACAAAGGAAACGGGAAAAAAATGTTCCATTATCTCTTTTGCCTCCCAAGTTCACAAAACTCTCCGATGAACAATTGAAGCATTTGTGGTCCAAGTCAAATGTAGAGGAGAATGATCTTCTTGATCTCATGGATCACCAAAGTCAAATGATTGAAGAATCATTTAGCCATAGTCTACACCTTAATGACCATCTCCACCTCAAGTTACATAATTTACCAAAGCAAAGTTTTATCTCCCATATCAACTTGTAAAGCAAATCTGCGCTACATTCTCTGGCCAAATGCATGCTTAGTCCCCCAAGCTTCTTTGTTAGAGAAATTTTATTCCAACTAACAAGGTGCAACCCATTATTTAAGTTCCCTTTTCAAATGAATTGTCGTAATATTTTGTTAATCAATGAGCATGTACTTTGTGGCAGTCAATAAATCTATAAGTAATAATAGGAACAGAAAAAAAATTTGAATTTGTTAAGGCAAAGCATTTGAGCTTATTTAGGAGATTATGCTTCTATATGTTGCAAGTTTGGATTGCATTTTCTCCAAATGAAATGAAAATCAGCCTTACTTGTTGGACCTTTGAGAATAGGGAAGCCTAGATATTTCTCCAAAGAAGTTGTGCAACGAATAAATGAAATGGATGTGAACTTTTCAAAATTGGTACACTAGACTCCTTTTAAATAAAAAGCTCTTGACTTTGTCAAATTATTCTTAAGGCTCGAGTGTTTGCTAAATGCATCAAAAATATTAGTAATGAGTTTCACCTGTGAACTCTTAACCTTTGTGAAGAGAAAGACATCATCTGCAAAGAAAAATGTGATATATAAGGCCCATTTTTTGAAACCTTAAGAGATAACCAATTCCTAGTGGTAATTACTTAAAAAATGGTCATTGATGATTTTCCCATACATATAACAAATAGATATGGAGAAAGAGGGCTACCTTGTCATAATCCTCTTATAGGTGAAAAAGTACGTAGCTTATTGCCATTTCATATAATAAACAAAGACGATAATTTCCCCGTAATAGAAAACCAAAATCAATGAAACATTTTTTAAGGAGTATGCAATAAACATTATCATATGCCTTCTCTAAGTCATTTTTTAAGGTCACATCCATATTTCGTCTCTTGGATTTATGCATGCTATGAATGATCTCTTGGACAATTATGACATTATATGAAATCCCTCTTCTTGACAAAAACTACTTTATAAAAAGGTCAATGATGTCATTTAGCAGAGGCTTTAATCTATTCACCATGACTGTAGTGATAATTTTGTACACTATATTGCACAAATTAATTAGTCTAAAATCCTTCAAATTACCTAAATTATCTACCTTAAGTATTGGGGAAATTAGAGTTGCAACTAGTTGGGGAGGAAAGAAACTCATGGCAAAGACTTCATGAATTAGCTTTTAGATGTTATCACCAATTAGGTGCCAATATTACTTAAAAAAGATTCCCTAAAATCCATCAAGCTTAGGAGCTTTATACAACTTTATAATATTTAAAGCTTTATAGACCTTATCGTTAGTTATTGGTTGTGTCTTTTTGTCTTAAGTAGGAACTTATGCCACTCTAAATAGGGGGTTATTTTGAATAGAAGAGCAGAAAAGAGATTTAGAATACCTTTAGGCTTCCTCCTAAAGAACATCACCAGAACACCATATCCTACTTAGTTGAGACAAACAATGGATTTTGTTCTTCTTTCTTCCGATTATAGTTTGTGTAGGAAAGAACTTGGTATTTTTATCTCCAATATTCACCTATTACTCCCGTGATTTTTTACATTGAAAAAGCTTATCCTGAAATAGTATTTGGTTGTAATCATGTTGAAGTTGTTGTTATAGTCGGACAAGGCATAAGGACTCCATCCTTTTTAGAGATCTTTGTATCCTTTTCAAACACACCTTAATGCTTATTATCCTTTTGAATATATTGCCATAAACCTTTTGTAATAAAACCCTAGTTGATGGGACTGACATAATCCTTCATGTCTTTTCCTTTAATTGTTGCATCATTCACATCCTTATTACTAGCATAATCAATCCCATCAAATCAGTTATTGATTTGAGCTCCGTTTCTTTTTAATTGCATCCTTGCCAATTAATAAGGGTCATTTTTTTTTTGTTTTACTACTAGCAAGTCACCATGCATAACTTCTTCCTAATTATTAGCACCTATATTAAATATGAAAATATCATTGATTTGCTTCGTAGTTATCGTCACCTGCTTCCTTCTTCACCAAGATTTTATGTTCTTTCAGGATGATGGTGGACAATTGTTGGAGTTACCACTGCCTTCACCACACAATTGTGAGCTAAATAACCATAGTAACCACAAGCAGTTCAAATGATGTGCAATCCTTCATATTCCACCTCATAACAGTTCCCATTCAGCCATACCTTTCCCACCACCGATTGTGTTAACTTTATTTCAACACAACCTTAGCAAATCTTGCCCTTTCCATCTTCAAGGTGTTGTTATCCACCTTTATTGGTTCCCCACTGTTGATGCCATGATTGACAAAAAAATTTCATTGTAGTACACTAGATTTAGATCAAGGAATCTAATCCACACCAGGTTACGCTCAACCTTTGCAGTTTAAGAGACAAAAATTAGACTCTAGTTTATAATGAACAAGTAATGGTTAAAAAAATACTAGAGGCTTTCGTTCATCACCCTTTCCTTATCTTCCTCCATATCAAACTTTACCATATAAAAATTATTATCCACATTCATATATCAAAACCCCTTGTAGGCGCTATTATTTTTTCAACCTATCCTTCATTATATTTTACCAATAGCTTTTTCCAAGAGTTTGATTATGAGAGCATCTTTCCATGAGCTATTTTTTTTTGTATGAAATATGTTAAAAAATTAATAAACTAAATCAATGTCTATTTTATATATTAAAAAATTAAGTTAATATCCTATATAGTATTTTAAAGAGAAGAGAAGAATTGCAAGCATCCTGTCCCTTTAAATCATTAATATTAATGGACTCTTTCTTTATTGTCTTCAAAATTGAAATCAGAAATCAAAATGCTCATCTCATCAAGACAAGACATCATCCTTTGGTTGGTTCCCATTACCAGCACTTTTGTAGACGTAAAAAGAGACAAGAAGCACTAAGCAGCAATTTTCAAACGGAACACGCCGAAGCGGAATTTTAAAATTGAAAAATAATAAAAATAAATAAATAAACAATAAATATCAGGTAAAACGCCGTCGTCCACATCGTGCAATCTCTGACTAGCTAAGTAGATTTCCGCAAAGAAGAGAGTTCAGACTTCAGACTTAGAGGAACCAAAAATCTCAACAAAGTAGTTTCCAAGATCCGATCCGATCCATTCAGACTCCTCTTGTGCTCTATTTCCACATTTTGCGGGAGAAAGAAAGAAACTCTCCGTCTCTTATAACCGGTTTCGCCCTAGGGTTTCTCGCGAAATGTGCGCGATCGAGACCTAGGGTTTGCAAGGTGTCCAAGGTTCGGTGCTGCATACGTTTCGAGCGTCGTCGTTGCGATTCTGTGCGCGAGGAAGGCATTTTCGCAAACGACGATTTCAATGAGGAGCAGTTGTGTCGTTTCATGAAATGGAGAGGGTTTCGTGGAACTGGCGTCGTTCCGACGGAGAGAGTAGTTCCGGTTCTGCCGTTGCCGCCGAGGACACTCACCGCAAGCGCGCCAAAGTTTACGATGATTTCGAGTGAGTTTAAGTGCATGTCATTGGCATTGGGCATTCATTACCTTTAAGATGTGGTGGTGTTCTTGGCTAGGGTTCTGTTACAATTGATGTTCATTTCTGAATTGGGATAATGGCAAAATGTATGTAGGATAAAGATGTTATTAAGTTATCGAGAAATGTTATATACTGATGTTTGGTTTTGTTCTGCAGTGACTTTCATTGTGCAATTGTGAAATCTTCGCATACTGGGAAATCCAGTGCATCTGCTGAATGCGGGGATTGTGGTGATGATTTTCAAGGATCGTCCTTTCGATCCAACGATGATGCTTTTAGGTTGATGTCTGTTGGTGAGGAGAGTGACTTTGATGAAGGAGATGACGGTGACATCTCAAAAGTAGATGATCTAGAGGTCAAGATGGATCTTACGGATGATTTATTGCACATGGTATGCTTCGGGAGAAGAATTGTTTTTGTGCTGTTCGTTGTTATTTTAATGGTTTGAAACTCTGTCCTTACCCCTACCCTTGTAATTTAGGTTTTCTCGTTTTTGGATCATCCCAGTCTCTGCAAGGCTGCCAGGGTTTGTAAGCAGTGGCGAGCTGCTAGTGCTCATGAAGACTTCTGGAAGAGTTTGAATTTTGAAGATCGGAACATACCTGTAGAGCAATGTGAGCCTGAGTACATATGTCATAATAAATTGTTATTTGTAAATATTTCGTGCCTTTTAACATTCAACTATGGTGTTGGAAATAGTGCTATGTCACTCTTGTAAACCTGTAAATGTGTTGATTTAAAGCTTATGTATTTGTAGTTGAGGATATCTGTAGGCGTTATCCTAATGTCACAGCAATCCGCATGTCTGGTCCTGCCACTGCCAGCAACCAGCTTGTCATGACGGCCATCTCTTCGTTAAGGTGGGTAGCTTCTGCCGTATTTGGGTTGTCAATCAAGTTATCTGCGATTCATGTTCATTCTTTATAGTTGTTTTCAGAAGTCTTGAGGCTTTAACATTGGGAAGAGGAAATATAATGGATAATTTTTTCCATGCTTTGGCCAATTGTTCTATGTTGAAAAGACTGAGCATCAATGATGCTGTACTTGGCAATGGTATTCATGAGATATCACTTAATCATGATAGGTTGTGTCATCTCCAGTTGACAAAATGCCGTGTGATGCGTATAGCAGTAAGGTGAACATGTTTTGGTGCTTAGCTCATATGTAGCTGTCTCTTTACCAATGAACTAAAATATGATTGCTTATTCTTTTTCAGGTGTCCACAACTTGAAACTATGTCATTGAAGCGCAGTAACATGGCACAGACTGTGCTCAATTGCCCCCTTTTGCAAGAGCTTGATATAGGCTCTTGCCACAAACTTCCTGATTCTGCTATTCGTTCAGCTGTTACATCATGCCCGCAATTAGTTTCTTTGGATATGTCTAATTGTTCATGTGTCAGTGATGAAACATTACGGGAAATATCCCTGAATTGTGCTAACCTTAGTTTTCTTGATGCATCGTACTGCCCGAACGTATCCTTGGAGGTACATTTTAGAGTTTATAATCACTTTTTGCCTATATATATTCAATCTGCCTTTTTTTGACATGCTTTTTCCCCCCCTTTTGAAGACTGTTAGACTGCCAATGTTAACAGTTCTGAAGCTTCACAGTTGTGAGGGCATCACTTCAGCCTCAATGGCTGCAATATCTCATAGTTATATGTTGGAGGTGTGCGATTTGTCCATGATGCTGATATTAATGTCTTAATTCCTGGGCAAGACTTGCAAAATGAGAAATGATGTTGCTGCTTTTGCAGGTTTTGGAGCTTAATAATTGCAGCCTATTGACGTCAGTGTCTTTGGATCTTCCCCGCTTGCAGAATATTAGATTGGTACATTGTCGCAAGTATGGCTGCCTCTGCTTCTTGTTGCATGTTTCTTTAACGCTTCAATTCACACCGTATTCCTGAGTATTTTCTTTTCTAATTTCTTTCTTTAAATTGTTTTTCTTGTCAGATTTGCTGATTTGAACTTGATGACCCTAATGCTTTCTTCTATTTGGGTGTCCAATTGCCCTGTGCTCCACCGCATCAACATCACTTCAAATTCACTTCAAGTATGTCATAATTATGTCTGTCATTTTTTGTTCTCATACTTGTGTATACTATGATAGGCTAAAAGACGGAATTTGTGGCAATGCAGAAATTAACAATACCAAAGCAGGACAGCTTAACCACATTAGATCTGCAATGCCAATCTTTACAAGAAGTGGATCTCTCTGAGTGTGAATCTTTGAATAACTCTGTATGCAATGTTTTTAATGATGGTGGAGGATGCCCGATGTTGAAATCATTAGTTCTTGATAATTGTGAGGTATGTAAATAAGTTATTGTTTATCATTCGGTGTTCATTTTCTTAAATTTGCTTGTGCATGATCTACACAAGTAGTATCGACGAACAAATGTCAAGGATTATAGTTATTTTTCTAGTCATTTTATCCAGTAATTGTCCTTAACCTCATATTGTGAATTTTATGTTGTGAATTTGGCCTGTGGAGTTGTTACCTATAATTTTGTTAATCATTTTTTAAAACTCTAACCTATGGTGTTTTGATGAATTCAGAGTTTGACATCAGTTCAATTCATCAGTTCCTCTTTAATCAGTCTTTCTCTTGGTGGTTGCCGGGCGATAACTAATCTTGATCTCGCATGCCCTAATCTTGAGAAAGTTATTTTGGATGGTTGTGATCATTTGGAAAGAGCATTATTTTGTCCAGTAAGTGGTATTGATTGCTTTATATTCTGTTTTGCATGAGATGAAACTTGTTAATTCTTTATGCTTTTTGATTTGAACATTTTGCATAATGCTAAATCGATAATTAAGGCTACTGAATATTGGTATGAACTATGAAATATGAAGTTTTCTGGTTGTGTGTTTTTCTGATTGTGTTCTTTAAGGAAAAGTTTATAATTTACAATACAAGACATCTGGGTTTTTCTCCCTTCTTTAATGGCAGTGGTAGCCTGGTAGGGATGCTGTTGGGTTAAGTCTTTATGCTTAGGTGCATGAAATAAACTCAAGGGCTTGAACTTTTATTAATCTGATTTACATTAGATAAAGGCTAAGTATTCTCTCTTTGGATTTGCTTCTCAGGTTGGTCTTTCATCTCTCAATTTGGGAATATGTCCAAAATTGAACACACTCAGCATTGAAGCACCGTTTATGATTTCGCTCGAGTTGAAAGGATGCGGTGTACTATATGAAGCAGTCATTAATTGTCCACACTTAACATCTCTTGATGCTTCCTTTTGCAGGTTATTTTGTACATTATTTTCCTATGTATCTTCCTTTCTAAAGCATTCATCAATTGTCTCTCTGAGCAGCATCTCCAGATTCTTCCTTTTGCAAGTTATATTGTACATTATTTTCACATGTATCCTCCTTGAATGCTGACTGACTTTTACTGTTTGGAATTACAGCCAACTAACAGATGCCTGCTTGTCCGCAACCACTGTCTCATGCCCACTGATTGAATCATTGATATTAATGTCATGCTCATTGATTGGTTCAGATGGTCTTCGATCTCTGTATTGTCTTCCAAATTTGACTTTTCTGGACTTATCGTACACTTTCTTGTTGAACTTGCAGCCTGTTTTTGATTCTTGTTTGCAACTAAAGGTTAGAGTTACTATAGAATGGTTTGTTATTTTTTTTTTGTATTTCTTTTTTGAATTTTTTATCATGAGTAGTGCTAATGAGCTAGGATTTTACTAGTTGTACTATTCTAGTACTTAGAATAATCATACTTTCGTTAATGATTAATATTGTGTCCTCATCTCATGACATCATATCCTCATAATTTCAATCTCTCATTTCTCTTTCCACCTTATTCTGGATGATCTGACATTTTATATAATTATTATCTTCATCTTTTCTGATAGTGCTACATTTTTTTCTCCTGTTTCATGAAGGTGTTAAAGCTGCAGGCATGCAAATATCTCACTGACACATCGCTTGAACCTCTTTACAAAGGAGGTGCTTTACCAGCACTTCAGGAGTTGGACTTGTCTTATGGAACTCTCTGTCAGTCAGCCATAGATGAGCTTCTTGCTTGCTGCACAAACCTCACTCATGTGAGCTTGAATGGCTGTGTGAATATGCATGATTTGAATTGGGGATGCAGTCATGGGCAGATTGACAATTTCCCCGCTGTAAACACCCCATCTGAGGCAAGTTCTAATGAGAATGTCCCTGAATCAAGTGAGCAATCCACTCGCTTACTGCAAAACCTCAACTGCGTTGGATGTCCAAATATTAGGAAGGTTGTCATTCCATTGAGCGCAAATTATTGTCATTTGTTATTTTTAAACCTTTCACTGTCAGCAAATTTGAAAGAGGTTGATATTACTTGTCTCAACCTATGCTTTCTTAACCTAAGGTATGGTTGGCTCTCCAATAAATGTGGGTTGCTTTCTATGATCTCATATCAGATATGATAATGTTTTAATTCTCTGTTCAGCAATTGTTACTCTTTGGAAATTTTGAAGCTAGAGTGTCCAAGATTGACCAGTCTATTCCTTCAGGTATCAAGTCTTTCCTGCTAATTTTAATCTATTGATGCATTTGTAAGTTTTGAATATTGACGCTATAGTGTTGTCTGATCTTGTTATTTTAGATATACTTTATAATATATTATGTAATATGTAGGTTATCTTTTCTGCATTCCAGCTGTTATCAGTCAGCATTTTACCTAGTGAAATTTATTGAAATGTTTAAAACATTCCCCTGCTTTGTATCATTGATTTTATTTATTACATATTTACTTCATTCTCTTGGCTTGGGTTGTCTGGGTCCTTTCAAACCTTGTATAATCGAGTATTTTTCTGTTTAAAGGTTTCTTTTGAACTCTAGAGGGTTGCATAAGTCTTTAATGGAAACATGTTTGGATTTGAGATTGGCTTTTTGTTCTCCACCAGAAATGTTGCATGTTTGAAATGTATTTGGTTGGGATATTGTGTTAGGATCCAATTGCAAGGTTTTGGACTTGAGTCCTACATTAGAAGTATAACATTCTAGTGTGGGGTTTATAAGACCTAGGGCTTTCCAACTATAATGGCTAGCTTTTGTGGTTTGGTTCTCCCAAGTTTCTTATTATATTGTCAATCAAATTTATAATCAAAATCTTGGAACTCACCCTATCAATTTGTGTCAAACCTCTTTGTTTCATTAATGTTTTTGGTGTTTGGCAATTTGGGTTTTCAGTCTTGCAATATTGACGAGGAAGCTGCTGAAGCGGCTATATCAAAATGCTCTATGCTGGAGACTCTTGATGTTCGCTTTTGTTCAAAGGTGAGAGCAAACCCAGTTTTTGTGATATTCCTCCATCACTTTGCGCGTTGTCTGAGGCTTTTGGCAATTTTAGCTAATTAACCTTTTCTTACATAATGATGGAATAATGCTATTGTTTTTGGTCATGATCTTGAACTATTTATTGTATTCTTTATGGTGCTTCATAGATAAGCTCAATGAGCATGGGAAGATTACGCACAATTTGTTCAAGTTTGAAGCGTATATTCAGCAGTTCGTCAACTTTGTTACCTTGATCAAGGATATCAAAATTTTTCCTAGTGCTTTTGTTCACTTGGATTGAAGGCGCGCTTGGTAATAAATCTGGTTATTTCTTCGTGTATTGTAAATGGCTAAATTTTAAATTTGTTGTGTTTGTTTGGCATATGGAAATCAGGTCTATATTTGCAATAATTTATCTTTGTTGTACTTGCTATTCTTGTAAATCCACACTTCAAATTTCAGCTTTTTTTTCATATTCTAAAGCAGTCTAACGAATCCTTGGTAAATGAAGGCATCTTTCATTCTTTTTTCTTTTTTCTTTTAAAAATTATTTTCTAAGACAATTTCACATTACTCAGCAATTAATCTTTCATCCAAAACTTATTTATTTTTTAATCAAAACAAGTGTTTAAAAAAAAAAAAACAGGAGCAACTGAAAAATATTTTTATCTTCTGCTTTCTTCGAGTGTTTAAGGGACAAACTTTTATAAAATATAAATGTGTTTAGGGGACAATCACTTTTAAATGAGTTTAATAAACAAGCCATTTTTAGAAAATAGAAAATAACTTTTAAAAAAAGTAAACAAAAAGAGGTCTGTTTTTTTTTTTTAATTTTTGTGACCTTGCAATGGTATATCGTTATGCTGTAAATTATGTATTATGATCATTTTCAAAATTTACCAAATATAATAATAAAGCATATTCTGTAAATTTATGTAACTTGTTTGTATATCGAGGTGCGGTTATCATTAAGAACTTGTGAGTTATGCCCAGATGTCAGTGGGAGAATTTAAGCAGACAAATTCTTTGGTGGACTATTGAGATAAGTGGTCTATGATGGACTATTTATAGCTGATCGTTAGATTTATTATTACAATGTTCACAGGTCCAGATTTGTTAAATGTGACTGGTGGAGTCAGTTATTTAGATTTTAATTTTTCTTAAAAAAAACCATTAATGTAATGATTGATTTGAGCCTAACATTTTTACGCATTTGTCTCCTGCGCCGTTGTCAGAGGCGGTTTTTGGCGGTGTCGTTTCTTTTTTTATTTTTCCCCTCTTTTTCTCTTTTCAAAGCCCCACTTACTTTTGCCTTGCGCCACCACTTGACACAATCCTCAGTTCCAATCCACCGTGACCTGCTCCTTTATCCTTCTTTTAGCCTTAAAGCTGCTTCTTCCTCTCTTCCCACCCCTTCTAGGACAGCGTCGTTGCGAATGACGTCTCCATTTCTAATCGTTCTCCGCCATCATCCTTGCAAAGAAGCTCTCCTTGTGCCTCCAAGCACTAGTAAGGAACAAAACAGAAGCAATTTGAAATCCACGAAAACATATAGAAAAATTGTCGACGCAAAAACGAACAGAAAATTGCGTCGTGCTAACATGGACCATGATCAAGATGTTCTATTCTTCAGCTACACTTCCATTTCCTTGGATTCTCGCCGACACGAAGTCCATTTCAAGTGCTTTGTGTTTTGCGACGAGGTCGAAGCCCGTGAGAGCCAACGCGTCATTCAGGTAGGAGAAAGATGCAGACGCTGATGCCGCACTTGAGACACATGAACACATTGTACAAGACGGAGGCCACTGCAAGTTCTTCTGGGAACAATCCACGTAGATCATGTTCGTTGGTTGCAATTGGAGGTCTCGAAGCTGTCGCGACGCTACCATTGGGGATAGGATCTAGAGAGAGAAACGAATGTATGAGAAAATGGAATCGAGCGATTGAATCCACGATCACGCCGACGAATGGAAGAGGTTCGGAGCACCGAACCAGAACTATCGCCGGAGAGTTTTTTCGGTGGAGGTGCTCCTCCGTTGATAGAAACACTGCCGTTAGAACTGGAACTTGAAAAGGTAATATGCATACGGGCATATATGTCATTTTAAGATTAAAAAAAAGTCTAAGATTAAAAAATAAAAATAAAAATAAAAGAACCAGACAAACCTGCAAAACCCTGGTCATTAGAAATGGTCCACTCTAGACCATTTTCTTATCTGGTCCACCGGAGCATTAGTCATTTTAACATGCTCTTATTATGATTTTGAACATTCATTCTCCCACATTTTGACTTCTTAAGATTGGTTTGTTCAGTTTTAACGGTTGAAATTGATCGCAATATTTTTAACTGTTTTATATAGACCCAATGTCATCTTCCTCCTGTTCATTGAAAATAAAATGGAGGACATGGACAATTCCTCATGCCCATCTTTCTCGTAGTTTGCTTCAAAATTTTCGTCTTGTACTTTGGCAATCTAGAAGATTGCACTGAAAAAGAAACAAAATTTCACAAATACATTTTTTTTTTCGTGTTTCAAGTTTCAGATCAATGAGGTTACAACATAAACGGCACCATTGTCTCTATGGTAACGAGGTTATTGTAATTTTTAGAGTAAAATGTTTGTTTTCCTGTAAATATGATTCGATTGTTTTTGGTCTTTTTTGGTTGGTTCTAGTTTTTACACATTTTAAAATTTTGAAACTAGTTTACTTTTCTTTTGAGTTTATCTTCTCTGAGAAGTTGGCCAAGCCCTTTTCTAAAAAAGCTTTTAAATATAAGTAATTTATTTTCATAGGACAAAGTTTGAACAAAAAAAGGTTTTCAATTTAGTATGTGTAGTGTTTTTTCACAACTTACACAGAATTTATTTACACACTCTTCTTCGAATTCCTTTTTGTCACCGTCTTGCAATTGCCTTGTAGTTATCAATGTTTATCAGAGGATCTTAGAGTCAAACACATTTTGGATCAAGTTTTTGGCATTTGAGGTTAAGTTTTGGAGTTTTTAATTATAACAACATATTTATTAAATATTTTTTGGATTATTTATTAAATACTTTTAATATAATTTGAAATTATTGAATTTTATTTAAATAAATTATTTATCTTTTAAAAATATTATTGAACAATAATATAGAGGTTTATAAACATTTTATCTTTTGTAATTAATACTTAATTTTTTTAATTAACTTTATATATAATATATTATTTGTAAATCATCTTTAAAATTATTTTTCTGTAATTAAAATAATTTTTGACAATTTTAAAATTAAAAATTTTAAATGTATATATTTAATACTTTTATATGTTTTTATTATTATTAAAGTAATTTTATGTTAAATTATTTTTACATAATATTTTTTATACATATATTAGTCTTGCATTGAGTGAGGTAATTTAATTTTAAATAAAATTAAAAAAATTTAATTATCATTGTGAATGGCTCTTGTGAATCCATTTTGGGTTCTTGGTGATGGTTCTTGTGGTTCTTTTCTAATTTTTTTTTAGAGAAATATTTGGAACAAGGAATGATGCATCAATTTAAGATAGGAAAAGTTTTCAAATTTAAAAATCACTTTCAGAAAATTTATATTTACCTAATCTAAAAGTGATGAGCGCGGGGTGGAAATGTCACTTCCTAATCTGATTATTATAAACATATTTATTTTCTTGCAATTCATTTTCACTCAATTTTTTTTTCTATCACATCATTTTCTTATCTCTTTACTTTCTCTCTCTCTCTCTTTCTTCCAATCTGATTAATGTTTTCTCTTTTTCTCCTTTTTTTTTTTCATTCTCTCTTTTCCTTCCATCCCAAAATGTATAGTATTTTGGCTATTTTCCTTTCCAATCTTACTGCAATCCACCAATGTCTTTGGATTCTTTGTCGAGGCCTTTGCACTAATAAAAAACCATAAGTCCCATTAAAATTAAAAGATCCTAAAAGTGACTTGAATAAACAATCCAGTTGTGCGTGGCCCAATGCAACACAATTGTCATTTACTTTATTTTTTACGATCTTTTTGAGCCTTGCTGGAACCGTCGCTTTACACTTTCAAATGACCTTACTTGAGGGTTTGGTTTGTTTTACAATTGGGTAGAATTAATTTTGATAAAATTAATTTTACATCATTGAAATGTGTGTCAAAATTAATCTTACTCCTAGACTTTATGTTAGAACATGTGTCTTAATAGAGGGAATTGAATCTAATAGTTTGTTAAACAGACCCTTAATCTCATATTTACTTCTCCCTTTGACAGCTTTGGAGAACCTCAGCGGATACCGTATAGTCCTTAAGTATCACGAGTTCAGAAAAAGGATATTCACGTGGTATGAATGGTTATTAATCAAACCTTTGTTGCCACCATTTTATTTGGAAGCTTTTGGATAGCATGAGTTGTATTTGGTCGAACCTAATCTTCCATCTAGAAAAGGGAGAATAATGTAACCTGAGATCAATTCAGCAACCTATGTAATGGCAATGTTCCTAAGATTTAACTGGCAATACCGCTGGTTAGATGGGAGTAAAATACATATATATATATATATATATATATATATATATATATATATATATATATATATATATATATATATATATATATATATATATATATATATATATATATATATATATGGGTGAAGATCAAGTTACTCCAAAAATAACTCTTGGTAGAGTTACTATACTTAATAACTTTTGATATGTATTAAATTTTAACGATCCAACCGTTGAATTAAAATATTATATTGAGTAAATCAAGTCTACAAATTTTTATAAAATTTAAAAACTATTTGATATTTCGTTAAATAAATTCAAATTAACGTATAATATACTTTTTTAAATTATAAGTAAATGTCAATAATAAGATTAACTAGCTACAAATGTCTAATTTATCTAAAATTTGGTATGCATGATCATTGATATATAATCTTTTAATTCAATGGTTAAATAATTGAAATTTAATACATATTAAGAGTTATAGAGTGGTGTAACTCTACCAAAAGTTACTCTTAGAGTAATTTGATCTCCATCCTATATATATATACAACCTATGTGATGGCAACGTTTCCTAAGATTTAACTGGCAATACTGCTGGTTTAGATGGGAGTAAAATATATATATATATATATATATATATATATGTATAGGAAATAAATAAAATAAAGTCAAGAGGTGTTATTCCCGCAGAATACATTTTCTTTAGTTTTTATTCCTATTCTAATGATCATTTGCACCATTTTTCTTACAAATTTAACCACCTTCTAATTAATAATATAACTTTTCATATATCTCAACAATCAACACTTCCAGAATTAAGAGCCGACTTTAACATATGACTCTAGATAAATAATTAGTTAATATACACATACAAGGAACTTATACCTTGATGACTGATTTTACTTGCTGTTAATCACACAGAGGACAGAGAACCTCGGTCAAGTTCGAAGAACAGATAGATAATTCAAAACCTTTTTCATATTTTGATACACGTAATGTTATTTGTGTTTTAAGGTTCTGCCTTTGGAACATAGGTTCCATAATCATAATTATGCTGGCTAATACTCAAAAGGCGAACAAGTATGTTAGGCATTCATAGTATTGATTCTAGTTGCTTTAATTCAGGGTCCAAACTCTCTGTTTCCACGTCTTCGGGTTCCCTGTATGAATCAGCTATAACCTTTCCCTTACTTAGCACATCTGAAGGTACGGTTTGTAAGAGGCTGAAACAGAAAGTTTAGTAAGAATCACATCTTTCTCAATCATGTGTGTAACTTGGTAACTTGGTATGACACTAGGAGAAATATGTGCAAGAGGCAGAAGGGATATAATGGGCAAGAAAAACAACAAAAACTACACAAATCACCTGTCCAGAGCGTTAAGGGCAGAATTGATTTTTGTCTTCATTGATTTGATTGAGGCTTCAGGATCATTTCTTGATGCATGTAGAAGCAAGGAATCAAGTTCTTCCAGTGACCTTCACAAACAGAATTCTTTCATTTGGGGTTTGAATTTTTCATCTTGACAGAATTTATTTCTATACAGCATATAGCTTAATAGCTAATTGTGATTCATGTATTTTTAATTTTTTTTAAGGAAATTGATTATAATACCTCAGGCATTCATCAACATCATTGAATGCAGTTTTACCACTGTCACTGTCAGATGCATACTGCGCCACCTATAGAAAGATTGTGACCATCTAATTAACTTTCATACACATAAATATACCGTGAAGTGAATGGCAATAGACATGGAGAAGGAGAAACAGATTATCCAAAGATTGATATCACTAATGGTATGAGCTTTGAACAACAATCATTGAAGCTGTTGGTTGTTCTGTGTTGTTTAGAGTCTTTTGAAATTTGCTTGATAACAAGGGCAAGTATGGCTGTATTAAGCAGTTTACAATGTTCTCTCTTTATTTTTTCACTCCTGAATAGTGAATGGAGACAGTAACAACCAAAGTGAGTAGTTTCCGTAGGCAAATAGAAGCTTGGTATCAACTTTAAAATTTTCAGGAACTGTGTATAAGAAAATACTCACAGTAAATATATGAATACTTCATACTCGACTACAAAAATGAAGCATCATAAAGTTTTCAACTGACTCAAAAGTAGGGGGGAAAAAACTCACAACAGAGAATTCTAACTTTTCTTAAAAAAGAAAAGATAGGTAGAAAAAAAAAATCTTTTTCAGATCCAAAAGAAGTAAGAAATTGAAGGAAGCCTTTACTTACTGCTCTAATATTTACACGAAGTGATGCTGCAGGCCCAGAACGAAGTAGAGACCGGCAGAGGGCAAATTGGGGTTCATCACCCTCTAATGTTTTTTCTGCAGTAGTAGAAAGAAAAGCCTTAGTAAATTTTATATTACCTTCAAATTATGATTGTTGCAAACCTTGTCATGTGAACACCTACAGCAATACTATTAGAGAGGAGATAAAATGGAAAGGAATGACAAGAAGACTGGCAAGTACGAAATAAATAAATAACTTCAAATTGTCGAAATCAGAGATTTTCTAATATCCGGATATCTAGTATGACAAAAGGCATTACCCAAGTCCTTGATCTGAAACTCTGTGAGTATAATAGCTGGTACATAAGCCTCCAGAGGATCAAGCTTTTTTCTAGAGCATTTCAGATGCACAAAAACATTGATTTAACCATAAGTAATAAAAAAGCAAATCCAAAACCAAGAAATAAATCAAATATCCCCTCCCCCTAAATTTCTGCTTATGTAAATAAAGAAATAAATCAAATAATAGTTGTTCTAGTATAATTCAAAGAATATGCATTATTAAACCATCTCAAAGCTAGCCAATACCAATATATATAAAAACATGAATGCTCATCTATGTAAAAATAATAAGAGAAAATAATGTATATACCGACAATATAAAAGATTTTAATTACATATCGTCACATAAAATAAGTTTGTTAAATTTTACAATAACTACCTTAAAAGTCATAATATTAATAATTTCTAACTAGTTAATAGTGTATTTTTTTTTTTTTTTTTTACTATAATGTATATAAAGTAAATTCAAATTATAAAACCCTGCGAAAACTAACTCGTAAGTCGTAACTGCTAACTAAACTAATTCTAGGAACTAACTAACTGAGTAACTAATTATAATTTTAGGAACTAACTAACTGTTACATACACTAATGCCACTATAAGAAAAAATCCATGACATGGTGATCAATTTATACCTCTTAACATACTTATCAAAAAGACTTGCTTGGGCAGCATCACCTGCAACGTGGAAACAAAGAGTGAATCGTAAAACCAATCCAACATGCGGAAGAAGAGAGTGAAACACGTACGGTTAGGAATGAGAAGGAAGTGCGAGAGAACGAGCGAGAACGACACCGTACGCCGCCCTTCACGCCGTGTTGGGGGTGACAGTGCGCACCTCACACGCTTCGCCTTCCAACCGGAACACTGCAAGGCCTTGCCGTTGCTAACATGCGCAGGGGTGCCAAGTGACGCCATGCCACTCTCCGCGGGGTCGATGCCGATAATGTAACAGATTCGGTGGGTCTCACTGTTATCTTCTTGGTTCTGACTTCACTAACCACTCCTTTCATTCTTCCCATATTATTGCCATTTGCAAATATACCCTTGTCAATTGGCATAATTATTCTACGTACTCTTATTTTTTATTTTTAAAGTACCTTCTTGTAAACTTTTCTTTTCCGCATTAACTTGCATTCGCTGCACGCAACAAAAGTGAAATTTTATCACTAATATTGTATCTTTTAAATGTTCAATTAATATGACGTGTCACTTATTTTTTAAATTTAAAGCACGCTACGATCACCGTTTTTACATGAAATCACAGTATATAATTACTTGTAATATTATTTTTGGAATGTTTGAGAATCGTTTTCATAAATAATTATTTTTAATTTCTTTTTAAAATTAATAAAAACAAGAGAAATATTAGTAATATACTCCTTCACACACTTTTTTGAATACAATTTTTCTTATTAGTTGAAATTTATTGAAAATTACAAAATTCTTTAGTCCCACATTTTATTTAATGATTCTCTTCGTAATTTTGTGATTTTCAATAATTTTTAACTAATGAAAAAAAGTATTTTAGAAAGTATATAGCTAGCCCTTCTCATAAAAACAATTATTCCTTTAAAATAAATTGGATTAAACACATATTGAAATGAAATTATTCATCAAACATAATTAGTTCAATTGATTAAACAGAAAATAGTTGTAAAATAAATTCTTTTGTTTTTAGAAGCTCGTCAAATGAACAAGGACACTTGTTGTAAAATTATTACAAAGAATACATTAAGGGTTCGTTTGGCAGTCAGGATATGATAAGATATGACAGCAGAATAAGAACATGATAGGATAAGGACAGGATAAGCTATAACCTTATCTAATGTTTGGTGTACACTAAATAACAAACTAGATAATGATAAGATAAAATATAAAACATATTCAAATAGAAAAATTACTATTTTGTTAAAATTATATATAATTTTCTAGAAAGTAACTTTATTAATTTTATTTACAAAAAAACATAATTTTAACTAAAGTATACAATATTATTTTTTATTTATGTAATTGTTTTTCTTAAAATTATAAAAAAATATATATTATATTTTTAAAATATAATTATTATTTAAATATTTTATTTATAAAATATTTAAATGTTAATTATTTAAATTTTAATTAATAATATACTTTAAATTTACATGTCAAAATTATTTAAATATATAAATATAAAATAAAAATATATATAATAAATATAATATATAATAATTTATATAATATTACTATATATTATATATATTTTGTTATTATCTACAGTGTTTTAAAACCCAGCTCTGATTGACCGGGAACCGAACTAGTTACATGCTATTAGCCTGGTAGTGACGTCATCAAACTGGCTTAAAATTTTATTTGTGCCTGGTCTAAGGTGTAAAGCTAGCACTGACGTGCCTGCACTACTCTGACGCGAGGCAGTGTGTTGTACCGAGGGGTGCAGGGTGTTATACTGAGACAGTGTAAGCAGTAAGCCTGATTTGAGAAAATGCAAAAACATGGCTTCCAAAGAATCGAGCCCATGCCTTTGCATAATGCACCACTACTTCTTGCCATTAAACTACCATAGATCTTTATTAATTATGTGCAAAAAATTATATTTATACATATCCTTAATCATTATGTTAATTATACCAGTTCAACCAGTGACTCACTGGTTCGACTAGTAATCCATTAACCCAGTATCTCAACCGAGTCAATGACCAGTCCGATTTTTAAAACACTGATTATATATATATATATCATCATATATTATATATAAATCTTATATATTTTTTCATAATAATATTATATTTGTTTATATAATTATGTATATAATAATATATTCATAATAAGATTTTTCATTATTATATAATTATATATATAATAATATATTTATATATATATATAGTATTTATTTTAATATTCAATGTATATATAGAGAGAGAGGGGGAGAGCTTATTCTATCTTGTTGCTTCCTAATCTAGCTCCTCCCTCAGGATAAGAAATACACTGGAACAATAGAATAGGATAAGTGGTAGGATAGCGTTATCATATCCTATTGGCACAACAAACAACGGATTAGAACAGGATAGGATAATTATCCTATCATATCCTAACTACCAAATGGGCCCTAAATGATTTGCATTTGTTAAATTACATTTAAAGTTTTCATTTTATTATGATGGTATACAATTTTTATAAAAACGTAGAAGATCTCAATCTCTCATAAAAATACCGACCAAAAATGAATTTGCATTTAGTGTATGTTAGGCTAATTGACCAATTTGGGGTATTTTTACAAACATTTTATTAAAATAGGGTCTTTTTGAAACAAATTACTGACATGGGATCGTTTTGACCGTTCATTAGTCAAATCTGCTAGTCTAACTAGCAAAATACGTGTCACGTCAATATTTTTTAATTTATTTTTTTAAATGCGCCACGTAAACTCGCTAGTTAAACTACCAGGATATTAAAGAGCTAGTCAGACTAGCGAGTATATGTGGCATTCCACATGAATGTTCAATTGGGTTAAAAAATTACATGTATTTCATTAAAGTTGTCACTCTCACTAGCTATTATATGAGAGCATGTCAAGTGTCACATTTGAGTTTATTGTGCTAATCTTACTAGCTAGTTTATGAGAATGTGCCAAGTGTCACATCTAGACACATTGTGCTACTCTTACTAGCTAGTTTATAAGAGCAAGCCATGTGTTGCATCATCTGAGCGTATTGTACTACTCTCACCAGCTAGTTTTTAAAAGTGTGCCATGTGACACTTGACAAAAAGGTATTTATTTATTTCAACTTAATAGGTTAAAATAAAATTTGAATTAAATAAAATAATAAACATAAATTAAATTATAATTAAATAAAATAATAAAGGTAAATAAATTAAATGTTTAAAAATAGATTTAAATAAGATTTTAATTTAACAAATTAAATAAATTTAAAAAATAATTTAAAAATAAGAATTATATGGATAGACAAATTTATTGTTAAGTTAAAAAAAATAAAAAAGTATTTATTCACTTTAAGTTAACAGTAAATAGATTAACAATGAATACTAAATAAGTTGATATAAATTTTTAATTAAATAAAATAATAAATGTTAATAGAAGTAGAATATTAAAATAATAGAGTTAATTAAAATTTTAACTTTAAAAAAAAAAGTAAAATAAAATATTAATAAAATTATATATTAAAATTGTAGCACATTAATAGTAGCACGTTAATAAAATTATATAGTAAAGTAAAATAATAGAGTTTAGCTATTCTATTATTTTAGAGTAAACATTACCCTATGTAATAGACCCAAATTGACCACACTGTTTTAGTGTGTCACGTGTCACACCTATATAAATTAGCTACTCTTACTAGTTAGATAATGGGGAATTTACCACATGTCTCTTGTGGATTAAATCGCTATTGCAAGTAGCTAAGATAACAAACCCGCTCTACCACATGTCACATGCACATAAATTAGCTACTCTTGCTAGCTAGATTAATTGGGAAATGCCACGTGTGATTAACTTGCTACTGCAAGTAGCTAAGATAGTAAACCTACTCTGCCACGTGTCACACCTACATAAATTAGCTATTCTTACTAGCTAGATTAACTGGGAAATTTGTCACGTATTATACTCACATAAATTCGCTACTGCGAGTGTCATTTTCAGTTGTCACATCAAATGCCATTTAAACTTGTTACTTTGACCAATGTTTTTGATATGTTGCTGGTTTGACTAGCGAATTTAATGTGGTATCCACGTGTAAATTTTTAAAAAAATAATTAAAAAAAGCTTACATATATTATTTTTTGCTAATCAGACTAGTAGGTTTGACTAGTCAATAGTTAAAATAATTTCATATCAATAATTTGTTTCAAAACTATCCTAATTTAATAAAATATTTATAAAAGAACCTCAATCAATCAGCCGTGTATGTTACAATTACAACTCACAACTAAAATCATCGACTCATCATAACTTGAAGAAAAAAAAAAACGGAATGAAAAAGACAGCTATGATACTTTGCATTATTTAACATTTTTTAAACAATAGCGTGTGATAATAATTTCCCCAGTCTCTGGTCCTTTCGAAATGAATTTTCTTTTCCATTTGAACAACTAAATATAACCTCACCGACAGAAAATGAGCGAATTAGATTGGCAATGCCAACTTCAATTTATTTCTTTAATGGAAATTTAATTAATCGTTGAGAACTGAGAAGGTACCCAAAAAAGAAAAAAAAAAAAGAGTTGGGAAGGGCCAGTCGGTTGGTGGAATTTCTTGCGGTTTATTTTGAAGTTTGAACCTAAAGTTACCAGTTTGAGGCAGACATAGCACAGATCTGTCTTGAACTTCTCTGAGTTCTGAAACAGCAACAATGGCAAAAACCATGACTATATGGTATCTTTTGGTCACTCTTTCCTTCGTTTGTGCTGCCATTGCTGATACTCAAAGTAAGTCTAAAACAAGTCCCTTTTTTCTTTTGTTCTATCTAGTAGTTTTGGTTTCAGATTTGAAATGTAACTGTTAGTGTCTGGGGTACACTAAGTTTGATCTGCCTTACAATCGCTTTAAAATGTAATCTTTATTTTATATGTTTTAACGTAAGTCTTTCTGATGCGTCCCATTATAGTTTCTTCTCATTCTGGATTACATTTTTGACATTTTAAATGAACCGAGTGTCTGTCTACAATGCCAGTGTTTGATGACAGTGATGCTGTCAGCTGTTCTATGAGTAGATCTCAATTGCTTAGAACTTTCGAGTATGTTTGGTCTCTCAGGGGAAATTGTTTAATTTTTTAGTGCTCTTTGCTGGCATAGAAATTGATGCCATGTTGGATCTTGGACTGTGATGGTGGAAATGGTAAATGGGACAGACGGAAAATATGTTAAGAATGTCTGGTGATTCTTGATCTAGAGTTTAGACGACCAACCATATTGGTCTTCAGCTTTAAAACTCGTTAAACTTACTGTTTCACTTTCCTATTCGTGCAGTATTCGATTCAAGAATGTGCATCTTTTATAAAAGCAATAACCCATTTGAGGCTTACTGTTTTGGAGTTACTTCAGTCATATCCCGTAGATTGATTTTATTAAAATATAACCTTCGCTGTGTCTTTGGCGTTTCTAGTTCTAGACAAGAAATAGAAGTGTTGATATGGTTACAAAACGATGAAGTTGTAAAGTACATGACAACCAGGTGGCTTGGTTTGAAAATGAAACTTTTGTTGTGTGGTAAGGAGAAAACAAGGTTTTAAAAAGTGGGAGCAAAATGAATTGACCTCTCTGAAAAATTATGATTTTGCTGTTTGATACTCAAACTTTTCTGCACTTCCCCTCCATCCTATTCGATTTCACTCCATTCCACGGTCATTAGATATCCAAACAAAGCCATAGTAAGTTGTTTTCCTTTCTTTCATTAGCTACAGTGCTTTTGTAAAGTGATGACTATGGAAGTGTCATTAGGATTTAATTTATGGAACTCTTAGATGGTGACCTCTTTTATATTAACGCAGACTGCTTTAGGATTTAGGAATTTGAGATTTGGTGTTGGTTCAGAGTAGGAGAACAAGTTTGGGCTAATGAATCTCTAGCATTCTTAATGGCCAGTTGACCACTGTAAATCTGTATTTATCAGAGATGAACTGGTTGTTTAAGCCATAGTTTAGTTATCCAAGAAAATATCAAAAGAATTGGGAATGATGAGGTGGAGGTAAAAAAAGAAAACTTTAGCTGTTGCTTTTAAACAAATCCTGACTGATATTGCTCTCAGAGTGGTAGCAATTAGTGGTAACCTTCATTACATTTGTCTTAAACATGTGTTTGCCAGATGGTAGGTTCTTCTGTGGAGAATATATTAATATTAAGCAGTACACGGTTTATTAAGTGAAGTTTTCTAGTTCTTTTCTTCTTTGGATTTGTCATATATCGTACGCGTTTGAGATGATATGCTAGTTTATGTTTCACTACTTGTTTTGGTTTGTAACCATGTCAAACACAGATGATATCCTTCGCTTGAGACTACATATTTTGACATTGCCTTGCCTTGGTTTCTCATCCTTAGCTTGAGGTTACATATTTTGATATTTTCATTGATTATATAGATATGATTACTTTCCTCAATACAAAGCCTCCTTATGGCTTAATGAAAGTTCCCAAGTACCAACCCATCTATGGTTCTGAATCCTTCAATTCATAGTTTTATTTATTTCCTTACGATATGATTTGATTCTGAATCCATCTTGCATTTAGTAGTATCTCCTCATTTAGGTGTTCTTTGAATTCCCATTTGTGACATAATGAACAAAACTTTGCAGTCAAAGTTACTAATAACCCTGCGGACAAGTTGGTAGCTGCGATTAATGAAAACAGAACTGCTCACAAGGTATCAACTTTAACTGACAACCCGGGGCTTGCCTGTATTGCTTTACAATACATTAAGGCATACCAGGGTGATTGTGATGCTGTGGGTGGACCTGATGGCAAGAAACCTCCTGAATCTCAATTTGCTGAAGTTTTTGCCCCAAACTGTGGTGTTGAGGCATCAACTCTTGCTCCTATAACTGGTCGTTTCCTGGGGTGCCAGTCTAAGTATGTCCACGCACCTGAGGCATTTTCTGAAATCCTCATAAGGAACCAAAAGAGCTTAGACATACTCTACAGTAAGAATCACACTCAGGTTGGTGCTGCTGTGACAGGTACTGATGGGGGGTCTCCTTATTTCTGGTGTGTGTTGTTTAGCAGTGGCAAACCTAACAAAACCTTCACTTTTGAGAGTGGTGTGGCCAAAATAACAAAACCTGGTTGCTTTAGTGGAGCTAACGATGAGTGCAGTGGCGCTAGTGATTGGTCAGCACTCAATGGGATATGGGTATTTGCCACTTCAGTTCTGATTGCAATGGGGCTTGCTCTTCCATTATGATCATAAACTCAAACAAATTGTATGAATTCTACTTCATTTGGAGGCCTTTGTTGTCTTTGTTGTATATGACAGGCTTAGCCTCAGCTATTCTTTTTGTTTGATTTTGTAATTTGTGAAGAGATTCATGCCAATTGTTTTCCCAACTTTCTCGTTTACATATAAAATTTGTGGTATTGGCTCTTGTAAATTCTCCTATGTGGGACTACCAAGTTTTTTTTTTTTTTTTTTAAAAAGAGAAATTAAGCTACATACGAAGATTTCTGTCTCATTAATAGGGATCTTGGAGAATATATCCTAACCCTGAAAAAAAAAAGAAGAAGGATTGAATGGGATTATTGCATATAATTTTCTAAGAAATATTTGCGTAAAATAATATATGATGTTTCTGTCTTTTTTTTTTTTGGGTACATATATGATGTTTTTGTCTATCATATATGATTTTTTTAGTGTACTGTCTATCATATATGATAATATATAATAAAATAATATATGATGTTTCAGTCTATCATATACTTTCTAATTATACCTCACTTGAAAAATGCACGACAGTTAAAAAATTCTTTCACAAAATTAGAGAGAATGACTTGGATTAACATGTTGTTGGTCCGAGTAACACTGGACTTGGATTCTTTAAGTAAGATTTTGAGTTCGAGTCTTGTAGATAGAAAAAACGTGACTAGGAAGAGAGGCATTATTAAAAGTGGTTAGTCAGATTTTTCGGCAAAAATTAATTACTAACATATTTGTTATAATATAGTTATTAAAAAAGAGAGAATGACTTGGCATGCCTTTTTCACTCTTGGATTTGGTATATTTGTTAACCTTTGGATGAGTTAATAGTTTCGAGTACTTTATTTTATTTAACGTGTGTTTAACAAGATAATTAAGTAGTTTATAAACTACTCAACTAATTTATTCGAGTAAAAGAAGCTATTAGAAGTGTTTGGTTAGGTCGTTTAAAAAGCTACTAGTTTAAATTTTCTGATTTGATAAACTAGTAGAAGTAGTATATGTGTTATAATAAGCTAGACACTGAATCATTTTTTTTTTATTTTCAATTTGGCCTTTTTCATTTATAAAATAGCTTTTTATCTTTTCCTAATTAATACCATTATTTTCAATGAATAATGTGTTTATATTTCACTTTTTAATTTTTGATGAAATTTAATTTACTTAATAATAATAATAACAACAACAATAACCACAACAATAATAAAATTAAATATAAATTTATTAAACTTTTAATTATTATGCACACACATATACTCACTCTGGTATTAAATATAAGTAAAAAAATAATTCACGTTAATTAAAAAAATTAGTTAATATCATTTAATTTTACTAATCTCATTCAAAAAATAAAATTTTTCTTAAACTATTTTTCATTGAAACTTGATATCAAGTATAAAAAAGAATAATTAAAAATACAATCTTAATTAAATAAAAGATATTTTGAAAATAAATTCATTAAATAAAATAAAATTAGTTGAGACTTCCTTATAGTCGAGACGAGCATACATGCTTTTTAATATTTAGCCAAATTCTATCAAAATTTGAGATGATGTTTTCTTCTGTCAAATTAATATCATAAGATGAATATTGAGTTCTGCACAAAAGCATGGGAAAAGAAACTCATACGCATCTTTCAACATCTTACAATACAACTTGAACATAACAGCACCTCCATCACAGAGATGATTTAAATTTCAAAATTAGAAAAAGAAGAGTAAGAATCGCAACAATACCGCCTGAAGAACCAATAACTCTATGAATCCAATAACGATCAAACCCGGCAAAGCTTCGGTCCAGGAAAGCTGACAAGGCTATGCTTAAAATCAATAGAAAGAGCAGTAAAGGCAACCAAACATCAACGTTGATTGGTTGCTCCTCATCTTCCAACTCACACTCTGGTTTGCGGTCTATGTAGAGAGGAGAAGCCACAGCTAGAACCACCAACCCTATAGCAGCCAGTCTCTCATATGATGAAAATCTGCTTCCCCTTCTGCAACCTCCAACTTCCATTCACTAGATTATGACTCACCTTGCTTCTCTCTTTCTCTCTCTCTAAGGAACTAGAGAGTGAAACTGTTGGGGAACAACCACCCCAATGTCAATTTTAACATTAACGTTAAAAAGCTTCAGCTATACTATACTCACCTTTTCTTTTCTTTGTTGGGTGAACTCACGCTGAGTCAGGAAGGACTAATCTTTCCAAATATTAAGATTTATTTAAGGAATTAATATTTTTTAATAGATATTTTTTTATATATATGACACCTAAAGATTGAACTTTTGATCACATGTTCAGGAGACAATATTATTTAGTATGTGTTTGGAACTCAGATGAATTTCATTGAATTTGAATCCATCAACCTCTTTCCTTCTTTGTTTGCTACATTAGAAAATGAAAACTTTCATTTACAAGATTTTAAACTATTGTCCAAACACAACCTTACTATGTCACATCATGTTAGTTTTTTTTTTTTTTTTCAATCATTCAAGTACTAGTATTACTTTGGAGGAAGAAAAAGTAAAGACAATATGATAACATCTTTAGAAAGAATGGAAAATGTCAATTCGAGCCGAGCTCAATGATGTCATAGTTTGACATGAATACTATCATAGGTTAATTAATTTTCAAATTTAATGTTATTGTCTTGGATACTGTTGGGAAAAATACTACAACATTTTTCTATTCGAAAAGATGATGAAGATATAAAGTGCAGGTGGACAAGAAATCGTACGTTAGATTGTTAGTGATAAAGCTCCGCCTGTTACATTGTATGGATATGAATAGGATTCTCCATTAACAAAGCAAAATGCTCTGCCTAAATTTCATTTGGAATCTGATGCCGTTTCTACTGTGGATGTTCCGTGCAAGATAAATTCTAAAGAAATACAGAAGCTTCACGAATGTCTACAACACAAATTCGAACCAATTCATGTTGAGATAAAAGAATTCTAGGGGCAAAGAAATATTTAGCTTGAATAAAGAAAAGGAGCATGCTAGAAAAGTGTTTTACGAGAGAAGGGGGGAAAAAAAAAACTTTTGTGCAGCTACACTTGAGAAGTATGTGAATTTAGACATGAATTTAGTCAGAAAAGTATTGATGTGATTCTACGGAGATTTCCAAATTTTGATGAATCGTCATCCTATAGGGAAAAATTCTAAGATGTTCTGAAAGCAATCCCGAAGGTGCATTATTCGATTTAAAATTTATTAAACAATATTTTAAATTGAGTTCTAATTTTGTCTACACATTTTTATTTTATATTTTTCTCATATCTCATTTTATTTTTTATTTCTGTATATCTTTTTTATTATATTACTTATCACATCTATTATTATCTTTTTTATTTCTGTGTGTCTCTCTTCTTCTCATCGAATGTGAAATAATTATTTTTTCTTTTAAATTTAATTTAATGTCCTGAAGTTGCTAATTCTAAACGAGTTTCACTTAATTGTCATTTCCACTTTAAAAAGTTTGTCTTGGATTCTTTATCCTTCATCTGTCAACAAAGAAGAAAATAGTGACTAAGAAAATGTAACACCAATGAAGGATAAAAGAAAATAGGCTTGGATCCTTTATCCTTCATTTGTCCATATAAGAAGAAATTATTAAGTAGTTTTTTATCACTATAATTCTCAATAATTTTCACATAATATATAATTAAGTATTATTAATTCTTTTTCATAAATTGTAAAATTTGAATATGTATTATATAAATATTGGTTAGAACCATGGACACTTAGTGGTCCTGAACTACTTAATATTTTTTGCTTTGTAGATTTCTAATCATATCCTTCATTTTAATTAAAGAACTTAGCAATTTACATATGGAAAAAAATTGTTGATACATCTTTGAAGTGTATATATATTTCATTGAATACGAGAGAAAAAGAGAGATATAATGAGTAATATGATAGAAAAGAAAAAGTAAAAAATAAAAGAGTAATGAAATGTAAAAGAAGGTATAAGAAAAGGTGTGAAAACATTATAATTATTGGCAAATGAGAAAAGAAGAAGTTAAATAGAGTTAGAACCCATAACAATATCAATATTCAAGGGTCCATTTGATTTGATTTTTTTTTAAGTCATTTGTTTTAAAGTTGGATAAAATAGATTTTCAACCATTAGACATAATTGTTTATATTTTCAATTAATATCAATAATAGATTTGTTAAAACGTGTACAACTGTACATTGTCTAGGGAATTGATCCTTTTTTTTTTAATAGCATGATGGCAAAACGAGGAGGCACTCATAATACTACTGGACAAGATGCCAATGACTTACTGAGACTGCCAGCTGAAACCCACCTAGAAGATTACTACACAGGCCCAAACCACAAATAGTTTCATGCAATTGTTGTCTACACAACTAGCCACTTATCACCAATAGATTTCATGGGAGGGATTGCCCATCAAACAAGGAATTAACTGTTAATGTAAAACAAATAGGACTTAAGTTCATTTCAACACTTCGTATACACTGACTAACTATGTGTTAGGTTTTATATCATGAAGGATTGGATGCGCTTCACTTTGAAGCAAGAGAAAGTAATTTCTGCATTTTTTTAAAGACATTTGCCGTGAAATTGAGCAATAAACGTGCGTAAATTATGGACAACTAAACACACTAATGCTGTGTTTAGTATCACAAAAGTTGCAAAGAAGAGAAGAGAACTACGTAGAAGAGAAGAGAAATGTGGCATTTCTCTTCGTTTGGTGGCGCAAAAATTGCGAAGAGGTTTTTAAATTTTTTGTCGATCCCACACCAAATTCAATCCATTCAAAACAGCAAAGAAATGCAATGTTGGTTGCAAGTTTTCGTTAATACCCCTTGGCTCTTCTGTAAATGTTGTGTGCAATATGTTAAACACATATTTGAATATGTGATTAACCCAAAATTTGATTTTTAAAATTAAATAAATATATAAATAATTACTAATGTATATATATATATATATATATATATAAAGATTGAAATGTGTATTTGAATATGCAGTGAATATACAAATGTTATTCGAATATGCATATTCGAATAAATACCAATGTCATATAATCGAATATACAAAATGTATATTCGATTATATGACATTTATATTTTTGATAAGATGGTCAAAAATATAAAAACGATCAAGGGTATAAAAGTCTTTATATTTTTTTATTCAAACTATAAAAAAGTCAAAAAGTACACCCTAAAAGAATTGTGTTAACTTTCACTCGATTTTTCTCCTACTTCTCTTCAACTAAACAATCTTAACTTTCACTCTATTTTTCACTTATTTCTCTTCTCTTCTTTTCTTACCTATCTACTTCTTCTCTCTCTATTTCCTTTTTCTGTACCAAACATACCCTAAAAGAATTGTGTTAATTTCGTCCCTTGATTTTATTTTGCTTGTGTTTGTACGTCAAATTCATGAGTACATTTTCACGTCAATAATGCAAGAAAAACGTAGAAACTACTATTTATAGCTTCTATTAGACGCGAATCAAACACAAATAAACATTAAACCAAACATGCAGTTTATAGAATGATAAGTTTATCTTTTAAAATTAAATTAATCCTTTTAATGGTGAGATCTAGAAGTGCATAGCCAGCAGTTTATTTTGAAACTACCGAGGATTCGATTCCCATTTCAGCAAAGATCCTGATGTAGGTTAATAATTTTTCTTATTTCTTGTGCTATCACGATGCTGCATAAAGTCAATGGAGAGTGGAGACAATGAATTGGGATGATGCCATCTGTTGGTTTTTTTTGTAGAAAAAACATTTTTTAAAAGAGGAGATATGTTGTATGAAAGAGCTTCATGAACTTTTCTTCATGGACTCTATATATAAAGCTTATAATGTAACACAAAATTCAAATACTAACATTATCCTAATCTTAAAATTAAACTGTTAATCCTAAATTTAAATAATAAGGATAAATATTCTTATCTTTATCTAAACTTCATCTTCAAAATTTGAAACATAACAAAATTCCTAAAAACTAAATTAGCTTTTTTCAAATTACAGATATTTAAGCATATATTTCCAACACTCCTCCTTGTCTTAATATCTATTCAAACCCAATTTTGAATTTCAAGTTTGAAATCTAGCTTTCCTCCTTTTAATTCTTACTTTCTTCCTCTTATTTTGCTTGTAATTCTTATCATTATCTTTCTTGTGTGAGACTACCTCTTGAATCTACTTAAGTTTCTCCTTCAATGCATTCATCATTTTTTGGTCAATTTCAGCTTCTTTGTTTCCTGTGGGCTCCATGGTAGCAATATTGCACCTTTGATGGATATCAAAAGGCAGTTCTTCATCTACATCGTCATTTTCCTCCTGAACATCAAGCTTATTCAAAACAAATTCATCTTTATGCTCTTCTTTTGATTCTAATCCTTCTTTTTTATCTTCTTCATCTGTAGTTGGCTCCTCGTTCATCAAATCTAAAGCAAAGCTCTTGCCTTTCATCTAAACTTTGATCACTTCTATGTTGTTTGTATCTTTAATCACACAATTTTTATCTTCAAACAAAACTTTGTAGCCTTTCTCCAACAGTTGAGCAACACTTAAAAGATTTTGATTAATCCCAAGAACATATAAAACATCAGAGATTAATTTCAAACCTGAACGACTTTTAATTGCAATTGTTCCTTTGCAATGCGTGCTTTGTTTCCAATTCTAACTTTGGAGATAGTTGTTTTATTGAGCTCTTTGAAGAGCTCTCAGTTGTAAGTCATATGGTTTGTACAACCGCTATCAATAAGCCAGGCTTTGGTAGAGTTGTTGGTTGCAAAACACGACATTGCAAATAGTTGTTCCTCTTCCTCTTCATGTTGATCCTCAGCAACCTTGGCCTCTCCTTGTTGTTGATAAGACTTGCATATCTTCTCCATATGTCCTAATTGACCGCACTTGTAACATCTTACATCAGGTCTCCACCAACATCTCTTCGGTAGATGATTTGTTTTTTTGCAATAAGGACATGGTGGAGAAGCTTGAGTGTCATTGCTTTGGTTGCTATTTCCAAGATCTCTAACTTGCTCTTTTTTCTTGTTTTTTCCACCATTGTTGTTATGCAATTTGGCTTGGAAAGCACCCTCCATGGTTCCTTCTTGCCTCATAAGCTTTCTTTGTTCTAGTGCCTGCAATGCTTGTAACACTTCTACCAAAGTGATCTTACAAAGATCCTTTGTGTTCTCCAAAGGTGGCTATGGAAACTTCATATCTTTTAGCTACGATTACAAGAATTTTTTCTACAATTCTGGAATTTGGAAATTTAATGCCCAGTAATCCTACCTTAATAGCAATGCCCAGCAATTTATCTGAGTATTCTTTGATTGTCTCAAATTCCTTCATTCTTTGTAACTCGAACTCCTTCATTAAATTCAACACCTGCATGCTTCGAATCCTTTCATCTCCTGCATATTCTTCCTTCAGGTAATCCCAAATTGCTTTTGCTGTTTTGAGAGTCATGATTTTAGTGAAAACGATTTGCAAAACACCAGCAAACAGACATGTCTTTGCCTTTGCCTTCTTGATTTTTCTTTCTTTGTGGATTTTTATCTGTGCCATGGTGGGATTGTTTGACAGCATAGGAACATCATAATCTTCTTCCATGGCTTCCCAGAGATCTAAAGCCTTTAGGTATGACTTCATTCTCACTGCCCAAAGATCATAGCTTTCTCCATCAAAGACAGGAGGAGCAACGTGTGAAAAACTTACTTTGACTTCTATCTTCACATGTCTGTAAGAAGATAGCTCTGATACCAATTGTTGATTTTTTTTTGTAGAAAAAAATATTTTTTAAGAGAAGAGGAGATATGTTGTATGAAGGAGCTTCATAAACTTTTATTCATGGGCTCTATATATAAAACTTACAATGTAACACAAAATTCAAATACTAACGTTATCTTAATCTTAACATCAAACTGATAATCCTAAATTTAAATAATAAGGATAAATATCCTTATCTTTATCTAAATTTCATCCTAAAATTTAAAACATAACAAAATTTCTAAAAACTAAATTATCTTTTTTCAATTACAGATGTTTAAGCATATATTTCCAACACCATTCGATGTTCAAATCCAGTCACAATAAAATATAACCCTGTCATTCCTGAGGTTCTTTCTTTTTGTCTAACTGAAAATATGCAGTTAGACTTTTTTAAATAGAGACCAACAAAATTTAAATGAAGTACATAGTATGATTACTCGGTAATCTAATTGATGGAGTATATACCAGTGCGGTTCGGCCACTGCAAGCCACGGAGCGATGTCCAGAAGTAAATAAAATAACCCATGGAAGATGCTACTATATGCTAGTATGCTACGCCCGAGCTGGTCATCGCTCCATTCCCTCAATTTAAGGACCTTAGGATTATTGACAAAAAAACAACTTAGTATTAAAAGAAAAGAATGGGATGTGTGTACTGTAAAAAATAAATAAAATAAAATAAATTGTGACTGTGGTAGCTTGAGCTTTCCACAGCAAACTCCATAACTCTACAATCTCATGAGTCAGCAATCATAAGCTCGAAAATTGTGTTGCCTAGAATTATCATAATTGGGATGGAACAAAACAACAGCAACTTATCTAATTAAATAGACAGGAACGAATAAACTCCACCATATTCTATTTGGCACCACCGGATGTCCTTGACCTGTTCCCTAGAAGCCGTCTCATCCATTTCTTCTGTGAAGTAGTAACATTAGTGGATTGTAATGGTGCAGCAAGACCTTGTTGGGATTGTTCTGAGACTGGAAGCTCAGCAGGGAGTGCAGCAGCAGTGCTAGTGAAGGCATTTAGGACCAAGAATGCTAGGATGGGAGAGAGATCCAATGTTCCTCCGAGAGGGGGAATCAGTCCACGGAATATGTTCAGATATGGGTCACATATGGTGCTGAATGAAACAATAATCATTTTATTTAACACTTGGAAACACTTGAAATTAAATCTGCCATGCTATCATTAAACAAGCAGCTGCTTTGGTTCTAGATTGTGTGGAATGTCCAAGAAAACCCCAACTCTCCCCATTCCCAGAAACAAAATTTTGGTTTAAGTAAACTTCTGGTGAAATGAGTGACCCCAGGTCTCTACACATGAAAATAAATAAATAAATAAACCAGTCTCTATGTATAAAATTGTTCTCAATTCAATTCTCATCATCCTGAATAAAGACAAAAACTCAGTTCCTAAAAATAATGGTAGCGACCAAATTGAGAATGATTTTTATTAATCTAGAGAATTTGAAAACTTTTTATTATGTACAATACAAGAACCAAATTAAAAATAAGCATCACCTAAAAAAATTAAAAGTTCAATTAAGCCTTATATTATTTATGATTACATGATCCACAAGGGTTAAAATAACAGAATCAAACGTTTAAGTACATAAAAAGTCATGCTAACTAAACACAACTCAAATGTAAGTATATTTTTGTTAATCAACTTAAATGTCTGTTCGTAATTGGCTAACAGAATCACATCAAAGCCTATGTATGCAACAACAAACGACCCCAACATGTTAAAGTATCTTGTAATGAAATTGGCCAAGTGAACATTGAATGGTATCCTAGGAACAACAACACGTAATTTTTGCAACACACCCTCCCCCCCCCCCCCCCCCAAAAAAAAGGCTCACCTGAGGGGACTGACGATGGAAGGAGGAGTGTTGGGAAACCATGTCAAAACAAGCCTAACAATGAGCAAAGTGTTGTAAATGTTCAAGAAATTCAGAACTCCATTAGCCACCACTAGCCCCGCCACCGAATCCCCAGGTAACACGGCAGCGAAATTATGACTAGACAGTGACCTCACGTTCCTGTTGTTTCGAATCTGAACCCAAAGATCAATAAAACCATTATACTATACATAAGGCGTCTCATCCCATTCATTTTTCCCATATAATAATATTAAGAGAGCGAGATTTTTGAATTACCTGCACGGATAAGGCGTGAAATTCAGAGGGGAGAGAGAGAATTTTGTTGAGGGAGCGAACCAATCTGAAAAAATGGTCAGCAGCAGTGGTGATGGATGTGTGGAGTTGAGGAGGAGAGAGGAAAGTGGTGAAGTTAAAGGGAAGTGCAAATGGTATTTGAGCATTTCCCCAGCAATTGGACACCTTAGTCTGTGTCTCGGTGGACGAGTCATTAGCGTTCACACCCATTTTGAGTTCGCTTCAGTTGAGGAAACTCAACGCCGCTTCTATGTTCTATCTTATATCCTATGGAGCCCAAAGAGGATAACGCTAACGCATATGGATCCAGGAGAAGATAATCCTCCCAACAAATAAATATCTACTTCCCCGGATTTAAATCCTGCCCCCCCTTATCTCTCTCTAATAAAAATAGTAACATGTTAATAAAAATTATTTTTCTATGACTGTGTTAGTTGGTGTGGACTGTTGGGTGGGTTTTGGGTCTTGGTTTATGGGCCCGGGTTCCTCTCATGTACATGGGTTTCTATGACTCGGTATCCCCTTAGCATTTCTTATGCTAAGGTTCGGATTTACATCTGTTTAATTATAATCTTTTTGCCTTTTCAAAAAAAATATATTTTTCTCTCAATTGTTAGTATTCTTTTAGGTATTATTTTTTAATTAGAGACACAATTAAGAGAGGGGGCAATTTGATTCCTTTCTTGCCCTGCCCACCCACAACGTTTGGAATTTCTTTTCCTTCAAGAATGGTTATAGTTTTTAAACAGTGAGTCACCAATTTATTGCTTGAAATTGTAATAGTTTATCAAATTGGTCCTTAAAATTAATAAAATGCTAAAATGGTATCTAAAATTGTACATTGTCAGTTAATTTAGTCCCTAAAATAAATAAAATAGCAAAATAATCCCTAAAATTATAAATTATCAATTAATTTTTCCTAAAATTGTAATAGTCGGTCAAATTAGTCCTTAAAATTAAAAAGACTTAATTACACTTTTACCTATTAACTTTTAAAATTTTGCAAATTTTGTTCCTAAAGTTTTTTTTTCACGCATTTTGACCCTAAACTTATAAAATTTGCAAATTTTGTCCTAAGATTAAAAAATCCGCACATTTTTTCCCTAAAAGACAATTAAGCCTTTAGAAAATAGTAAAAATGTTAGAGGTGAGATTTCAATCCTTGTCCCCTTCTTTTTCGACAACCACAAAACCATCAAATCATTTAGCTTGTTTAGTTTATATATAAAAAAAATATTACATATACCATTTATGCATTTCTTAATTACACTTTTGGTTTTTCAAGTGTGTGTTTAAATTCATTGTATAACACAAATATTAAACTTAAGATGATAAATTTATTTATTAAATATTTTTATTCTAATTATTTAAATTTATAAATTATACAAATGTATTTATTAAATTATATAAAATTATTTATTAGTTAAATTATATAAAAACTTATAAATTTATTTATCAAATATTTTTATTTCTAAATAACTACCCTACAAATAAAAGGGTGGAAAATGTATAAATAATTTTTAGATAAAAAATAATTTTATAAAACTAAATAAATAAATTAGTGTAATTAAAATAAAATATTTAATAAATAAATTTATCATCTTAATTTTTAATATTTTTTATACAAATATAAACATACACTTAGTAAATTAAAAGATCAATTAACAAATGTAGTAATGATATATATAATATATTTTTTATACATAAACTAAACAAGCCAAATAACTTAGTGGCTTTGTTGGCAATGCAGAAAGAGGGGCTTAAGGGTTCAAATCCTACCTTCAATATTTTTATCATTTTTACTTTATGGATTATCAATCAACATTAGGATAAAATTGCAAAATTATGTAACTTTAGGGGCATAATTCATAAAATTTTGAAAGTTGGAGGATAAAAAGTGCAATTAAGCTTTTTTTAATTTTAGGGATTAATTTAACTAACCATTATAATTTCAAGGATCATTTTGTCATTTTATTAATTTCAAGGACTAATTAGATCGTCCATTACAATTTCAAGGACTAAATTGATTGATAATGTTCAATTTCAATGACTATTTTAGGGTTTAGGGTTACACTTAGTAAATTAAAAGATCAATTAACAAATGTAGTAATGATATATATAATATATTTTTTATACATAAACTAAACAAGCCAAATAACTTAGTGGCTTTGTTGGCAATGCAGAAAGAGGGGCTTAAGGGTTCAAATCCTACCTTCAATATTTTTATCATTTTTACTTTATGGATTATCAATCAACATTAGGATAAAATTGCAAAATTATGTAACTTTAGGGGCATAATTCATAAAATTTTGAAAGTTGGAGGACAAAAAGTGCAATTAAGCTTTTTTAATTTTAGGGATTAATTTAACTAACCATTATAATTTCAAGGATCATTTTGTCATTTTATTAATTTCAAGGACTAATTAGATCGTCCATTACAATTTCAAGGACTAAATTGATTGATAATGTTCAATTTCAATGACTATTTTACCATTTTATTAATTTTAGAGACCAATTTGATTGATCGTTACAATTTCAGGAACTAAATTGGTGATTCACTCGTTTTTAAAATCTCTTAGGTTTCAAAAAAAAATTGAGTATTAATTATTTTTAGAATAAATTACATTCCCTTTTCCTAAGAGATATGAATATTACACTATCTTTCTCCACTATGTTAAAAAATACACTCCCTTCCCCTGACAAATTTGAATATATGACACATTACTCCTTTTTTAAAATTTTCATTGAAGTTTCGTTAACTTTCGTTAAAAAAAATTATTACTAAAACATCTTTTATACTACCTCCTCCTTAAAGATGCAAATATTACACTACACTCCCTCCTGTGATAAAATACACACCCTCCTCCCTTAACAATGCAAATATATTAAACTTTACTATTATACGTACATACATACATACATACATATATATATATATATATCAATTTATATCTCATTTTGTACCCTTAATTATTATTTTAAAAAATTAATATGAATTATGCTAAATTTAATTATAAATTTTAAAAAATTTATTTTTAGTTATTATTTTGACAAAATATATTTTAAAATAATAAATAGAAATTAAACAAAGTATTAAGTTAGTATTTAATTGATGTTATTAATATAGTATTTTTATAAATATTTAAACAAATTAGTATTTTTCTTATATAGTATTAATTATTATATTGATTAAATATAATATATAATTAATTTTAATGATATTACTAAATATTATATATATATATATATATAACGGACAACTTTTTAATCGAATCTATTTATATTAAAAATATATTATTAAATAAAATATAATTATTCAAAATTTAATATAATATATATAAATTCACACACACACACACACATATACATATATAATTTATCTCATAAATTCTATTTTTAATTATTTTTTTATTAACTTAGTAAATTAAAAATATTTGAGCATATATTTTATTAAAAAATATATTTTAAAATCTTATAATGAATATTCTTTGGCGATATAAGTTAAATAAATTAAATTATATATTTTAACATAAGAGGAAAATGACAATGTAATACTTGCATCTCTCAAGATGGGAAAGTATAATTTATTTTACATTTTAACATAAGAAAGGAGGACCGTGTAATACTTACATCTCTCAAGAGAGGTGAGTGCAATTTATTTTAATGATATAAAGTTAAATGGATCAAATTGTATATTTTAACATAAAAAGAAAAAATAGTGTAATATTATCATCTCTCAAGGGAGAGGAGTGTAATTTACTCTTATTTTTAACTTTATTATTACTCTTTTATTTTAAAATATTTATCATTTAAATTTTTATATAAGAATTATTAGGCAATAATATTTGATCCTATCTCTCAATCAAATATGAAAATATCCAATTAGGCATAATTATATCAAATTGTAATTAGGAATATTTTGTTAGTTGTAAATATTGATTTTGTTTGACATATATTCAAGATGCTATTTTAGCAATAATATTGATTATTTTTTTACTATCATATTATAAGTGTGAAGTATCTACTAGCTTTGTCGATGACTAATTTCTATCAAAAACATAATTGACTATTTTTAGTGAGATCTCCTCTCTCTAACTACCTTTTTTCTATCTACAACACTTGAACCTGATTCATTTCTTAAGGGATCTGAGCACAATCTTGCCTGGACCAACATAATGTTGGTGCAATAATATTGATTCTAATTAACATGTATTTAGGATGCTATTTTATACAAATGCCCTTTTTGAGAGTCAATACACGCTACGTTTTATACAAATAGCATCCTAATGTTATTTAGTAACACTCTTTGATATATTCTTTTGAACACACTCTTTCTTATTAGTTGAAATTTATTGTAAATCACAAAATTTTGTGGGTATCACATCTTATTTAATAATTCATTCTCATAATTTTGCGATTTTCAATAAATTTCAACTAATAAAAAAGAGTGTATTCGAAAGTGTGTTAGAAAGTATGTTGCTAGCACTTCTCATTGTTCCAAATCATTGTTCTTTAAGGAGTGCTAACAACGCACTTTCTAATATATTCTTTTTAACACACACTTTATTATTGCCTAAAATTTATTGAAAACTACAAAATCAAGAAAGAAAATCATTAAATGGGATGTAAAACCCACATATTTTTGTAATTTCTACTAAATTTCAACTAATAATAGAGTGTGTGTGTGTTCAAAAGAATGTGTTCGAAAATGCATTGCTAGCATTTATCTAGTTCAAAAGACTATAGAAAGGCAATTTTGTTTGAACCAAGTAAGATTATTATAGATGGTAAAACTTTTCCTCCGAGTAGTTAACGCAATTACATACCAAAACTCAAAATCAAAATAACCAATTAAGCTGGAATAATTCCATGCCAGTTGATCTACGTGCTTGATGGTTATGTCTTGCCTTTATTTACCTGAACATGAAAGCACGTGACTAAATCAAAATACTAACTTTTATAAAAACACATCTAATTTCAAATCACAGAGGAGTACGTTTATTTGTTATAAAAATTAGTTTTCTTAATATTTAACTTCTTGTATACTAATATACTAGATCAGATGGTCTATACTAAATACTAATGAATAAGGAAAAAGTTAAGGAAGTTACTATGGTACCCTTATAAATAAAACTATTTTGGAACAGTTGTTTTTTAGACTAACAAAAACATAGTCTTTGCCATGTCATTTATTTTGTTATCTTGTGAAGAAACTTTTTAGTATGGTTAGCATTATTTTCTCTTTCTCATACAAACTTCTGCTTACTCTGAAATAAATTTTTGTCTGGTTTCTGTTGCGAAATAACGTGATGACTATTTCAAGGGCTTTTGATACAATTCCTAGAATTTTCATTAATTACTTAGAAAATGAATGAATCCAAACTCCCAATGAAAGCACAGCAAAGACTCATAAAAAATTTCATATCAGACTATTACAAATAGCTGGCTTTAAGCACAGCATTTGGAGAAAAAATAGCTTGTGCTTTTGTTCTACCACTCGGTAATATCTGCCAACATAAGTTAGGTAGTCTGAGGGCTTAAATGAATCAGATTAGTTTCCTTGAACTAAAGAGAAAGCCTTCATATATTTGAAATGCCAGCTACATTAATTTTACTTTGATGTTTGATTTTTGACTTCCAGGCTTGTAGCTTTTAGATGTGAAAGATGTTATACGTACAGATCTAGAGCCATTTAGAATGCCAGAAAATTGCATTCATTAATACTTAATAAGCAATTGTTACACCTAATGTATGTGACTAGTTATTAATATTTAAGAGTTGGTTTTTAACCTCATTTAGCAAGAGGATCAAAACCGAATGGAGCTTTCATAACGATTCTTGTCTTAAAAATATTAATTGTTCCAAAACCTCTAAAATTTATAGAGGTATGGTAGAATTTCTCAAAAGTTAAATGTACACCTTAAAATTGTGTGTATAAGTAAAAGGAAGAAAGTGATAAAAAAAATAAAAGAAGAAAAAAAACAATACTTGTAACAAATAATGTAATTGAAAAAAAAAATAGATAAAAATTCCAGGGAATAAATATAAGTCAGTAAAAAACCTCAATTATGTTAAGATCTTATTTTAGGCATTTTTAACAATCAAAATTAGAAATAACCCTCTAATTCCGAAACCTAAATTTTACACTTAAAGAATAATTTCATTTTCAAATAGATCAATTTGTTTTAAATAAATAAATTAACTAAATATGAAATTTTAAAATAAAATAATTTTGTCATTGAAAAAAACTGTCATTGTTTGTCTTCAAAATGGAAAGCATAATTCTATACTGAGTAAAATTTTATAGGAACATAAGTTTTAAAATGGAAACATCATGATATATAAAATATTTTTTTCCCAAAAAGAGAAAAAAGATGCCAAAGGTTCAAAATGTTTACCCTCCTCCTAAAAAAAATATTTTGTTTCGATCGAGCTCTGGACATGAAGTCAATCATAAAGTTCAACAATTGTTTGGTTCAAAATTGTATTATACTTTTTTGTATTGTGGGTGGATTTATATATAGAAAGACATCATTGATTCAACAAGTTACATTAGGGTCAACCAACAAGAATTTAGGTTGTTTGTTTGATTGTCTATTCTTCAATCTATGGCGTGATAGATGTCAAATAGTTGTGAATTCGTCCTGTGATACTCAAGGAACCATGTTAACTGCTTGGCCTAGAATACAAGAGGATCCAATAGAAGATTTATCTAAGGCAACTTCATTTCATTAGTTGGCATCTAATATTTGTAATGGTCCAACATAATATTTACGTGTGTCTAAGAGAAAATAAAATAAAAGGAGTGAATCCAAACTCACTAAGGATATTCCCAAAAATAATATAATTACATTGTCATAAATATTGTACACATATAGATTTACACTTGATCAAAACCATAGTGTGGCGGTATTCATGACTTGTCTCATCCCACTAATCTGGCCTGTCTCGAAGGAACTTTTGACAGGTTCGGGTTATACTTCAGGTTGTCCTAAACGATCTATTATCATATATTCTTTTAAAAAGTATCTTTTTTAAAAAAAAATATTAATAATACAACTTTTTAACTTAATAAATAATGTTTTGTCTAACATGATTATGTGTGTATGTATGTGTGTGTGTGTGTGTATATATTATTTATCTTAAAATATATATTATAAGATGTACCTTAATTGTAGTTGTATACTTTAATTTTATGATTTAACTATGTATAATGTTAAGATTAATATTTTATGCCAACAAGTCGAATTGACTTGATTTTGTCTCATATGTTGTCGAGTTTTAATCAGGTTGAGTTTGGATTCAAAAGATTGACCCTATCAAAATTTTGGGCCAAGTAAAGATACAAATAAATCCCTCTCACAAACACCCTACCCTAGTGTGAAATCTAACACTTATGTGAAGTTATAAATGTTCACATAAAAAGGTAAAGAAGACAACATATTATTTTTTAGAGAAAATAAACTGCATATTGACAGTGTAAAGCAGTTTTACACTATCATCCAAACACAAACCCGATATATGGTAAGTTTGTTGACTTTTACATTAATTACCTTAAAAGTCATACCAACAATGTTTTCTGATTGGTTAACAATATAAAATTTTTTACACTAACGATGCATAGCCATTAATCTCTATTTTTTAATACATTCCATTATTATTTATGTGTTTATTCTCAACTCAAGCTCTTAGATAATCTAGGGATGGTTACAAGATCACAAATACACCTTAGAGATGAAAATCATTATCCCTTTGAAAGAACATTCAAATGATTCTACACTTCATTTGGTTCATCTTTTAACAATTGTCATGCACACTCAAATCTAATTTTTTTTGCCTTCATCTTTTTTTTTAAAAAAAAAAAGGGTCTTATCTACATATGCTATAATTTTAGTTTTTGAGCTCCCATTTTCTATCTCCAATAGCTTGCTTGTAGCACCCAACAAAGTTTTTAACTATGTTGTTTCAATCTATGTCATTGAGATTTTAGTTAGACAACTTTCCTTTCTCGCAAATAGTCACGATGTTTATTGTAATTGTCTTTCATCCTTAATAAAAAAAAAGGACAAAACTTATAATTATATAGGCATTGTTTGTGTTGTTCTCTAAATAGAATTAGAGTTTTACCTTAGTAATCTGTGAAATAAAGGTTTGTGTTAAAGGTTTATGGAGATAACCGAAGTGCAACTCTAATTTTAATTGGAGAGCAACAGAAACTGTTCTTATAGAACTGTATGTAAGTTTTGTTCATAAAAAATCATTTCATTTTGGTTACTCTCTATAATTAGATCTTTGAAACGTTAAATCACGATTAAATAAGAAGCTTATCTTCTTCCAAAATAATTCTTGCTCTAGAAAATTGTGAATTTTAAGACCCCAACATAGACTCCTTCTCTTTTATCAAGCATGATATTTTTCACTTCCAGTTAAGTAGAAAATTATGAATTTTGAGACCCAATTATAGACCGCAAATGGTGTTTTGGGTTCTTTGTCAATGGATTGCACCCCATTAATACCCATTGTGACCAAATAGAATAAAGTAGGATCAATTAATGATAGTAAAAACATTAGAAATTAATAAGAGAATGACAATATATTTGGTGTTTAGGTTTTTTTTGAATTTGGAAAAGGAAAATTTTGAGAATTTTGATTATTAGGTGGTTAATAATTTTATATAAAATTTAAGAATGAATTGAAATTGTACCTGCAACCAAGGTACTTATTTGCCAAAGTGTGGCAGTGCGTATAGTTGTCCTTCCTACTCTAGTTGCTCCTTTCCTTGGATGACAAAAGGTGGTGTCTATAAAAACAATATGATGTTTAAGTCAGAAAGTGATATAAGTGCTTTTTGAATCTATCTAGAATTAGGATTTTACCTCTGTAGTATACTTTTTATATATTGTATAATTTTCTTTAATCGTGGATTAGTATCGATTTGATCTCCTCTCCCTTTTTCCATGTATGATTGTTTTCAACTCCTCTATTCTGGGGGTTACACTAGTTACCAAACCTTTAAGCCGCCCTACCCTTATATCCAACTTAAAGATCACTGGATTGTCATCTCGCCTACCCCGACTACAAAAATATTGTATACCCCGGTCATAACTACATCATCTATCCCAGTTGTGACTTTTATAACCATCTTAGTTACGGCAAAGAAAATGTTTAATGTGGCACCCAAATGCATGTTGTCACATGACACCTCTCCCTAACCATTTTTTCCTCCAAAACCACTCTATATAAAGGACTCTATGCATGCCAGGTAAGAATAACTCTTTCATTCTCTTACACTCACTTACGCTCTTACTGACTTAGGCATTAGTGTCCTTGCAAGTGCCACCATCGAAGACGCTCATTACCACCGTGGAAATTCACTAGAGCTCTTCCTTTCTCTTCCTCATGCTCTACCTCACAATAGTGGCGCCGTCTGTGGGAAACGTTTTTTGATTCTCTTCTCACTATTTTCATTTTCTTGGAGATTTATTCGTGATGGTAAGCACGAGGAATCGCAAATCTACTATGGCACCATAGTCACCAAAACTTCCACCACACCGCCTAAGGATGGCAAAGCAACTTTTATTACACCTGAGAAAGTGCCTGAAGCAAACGGTGTTCTAGCACCGTCGGTCACCATGACTAATCTCGCTACATTTCTCCAGCAGCAAAGAGAGGTGCTAAAAGAACAAGAGAAGATTATCACGGAGTTTCAAGTTGGGAGAGAGAATAAGAAAGTCGTGGAGAATAGCTATCATAATATCGAGAGGTCAGCAACATCGGCGCTACGGCCTCCTCATGTTTCACATGAGATGCATGATGCGCATATAGCTATTGGAATAAGTGAAAAAGACGAAATGATTCTGTTTATTCTCCCATTCTTAATGAGAATTTTAAATCTACAGGTCCTGAAATAGTTGCAATAATTGCCTTCTCTGGAGTTGTCCGATGGATCTACAAATCCAAACGATCACCTCTCGATGTTCGCAACAATGTCATACAAAGGAGCTTTTGCTTCACTTACATGTAGAGCATTCCCACTTTCACTGGAAGGAATAACGCTGAAATGGTTCTTATCTTTGGCATTGGAGCAAAGATTTGTTGATTTATGGATGATATTGAGGGAAAAGTTCAAGACTACCTTTGTAATCAATAAGGCCAGGCCTAAGATGGAGGCGGATTTGAGGAGAATCTGTCAAGGTGCTGATGAGCCACTAAGGAATTATATTAGCATATTCAATCAAGAGGCAAGGGCGGTGGAGAATTTGCAGGTCAGAATAGTCCTGGTGTTGGCTAAGGACACGGTGAAAAAAGGTTCACCTTTCTTTACTTCGATTGTTAAAACTCCTCCGGCATTGATGGAGGAATTCTTGAAAAAGGCAAGAAAATATATCAGTTAAGAGAACGTGTTGGAGGCCAGAAAGGTGAAAGCGACTAAGATTGTGATGCAAAAAAAGAAACTAGCGCCAAAGTCTGACAAATTGTCGCGTCATGAAGAACAGGGTTTGTATAAAGAAGGACCACAGTTTGAGAAGTACACTCTGTTTAACACCTCAAAGGGAAGGATCTTGAATGAGGTATTCAACGTGAATTTGTAGAAGAAGGGATAAAGCTTCCAAAATTATTAAAAAACAAAGAAGGTAAGGATCAATCTAAATTTGGTCGGTATAATAGGGAGTAGGGACATGATACCAATGAATGCTACCGTTTAAAGGTCGCCATCAAAGTGTTGATAAGGCCAGGAAAACTCAACCACTTTGTGAAGCGGAGTGGAGATAACCGCGGTAGGTTCTGACGTTCCCTACTAATGAAGAAGTGGAGAACCAAGAGTCTTAGAAGGAGGAGTTCTCCCCCGAGAAGAGGAAGATCGCCACATAGACACAATCCTCGCAGAAGCCACACACCACCTTGATTTTCATGAGATAATGCCAAGGTTCAAGTTATATGACGTGTGTCGCCAAGTCGGTCGTCATCCCGGCAACCTACGAAATCTCCCGCTCATTCCCCGGCACAGAGTTACAAGATCGTTTATATTATAGCAAGTGGATTTTCTGGCGAAGGCTCATTTAACAATGCAAAAAAGAGACATGTTAAAGAAGTCTTAACAACTTCTTCCAGAATTCGTGCTGTTGATAATCTTGTTAAGAAGAAGGCATTACCACTAACCTTTAATGACTTTGACTATGGTGACATTATACCAAACCATGATGATCCCCTCGTGGTGAATGCACTTATGGCAAATAAGATGGTCCACAGACTCTTGGTGAACGTTGGTATTTCTACCAACATTATGTTCTACGAGCTTTTTGAGAAATTGAAAATACTAGAGTTTGAGTTGATGCCGTATAATGAAGACTTGATCGGATTCTCAAGGCATTATATACTGTCGGTAGGCTAAATAAGACTACACGTGATTTTTGGGAAACAAAAACCGTGATGTCCTGGTTTATCGTGATAGACACTAAGCCTTCCTATCATGTTATTCTAGGGAGGTTAACATTGAATGCATTAGGGGTCGTTATCTCAGTGTCACATTTGGTGATGAAGTTTGTGAGCGACAGTCTGCAAGTATATAAGGTGTCTAGAAGAAGGCTATAAAGTGTTATAAGGAGTCTCTCAAAGTTGGGCCGAAACTAGAATTAGAATATAAACCCAACGTTAGCAGCGGAGAAGTGCTACTAACGAAGCTGGATTAACAGGATGAGATAAAACAAGACTTTTGGATACCCTATCCAGAGCTAGAAGGAGTGCATCCCAATTGAGATTGGGAAGGAAGCCACTTAGGTCGTGAAAATTGGTACTAACCTGGACGATAAGATAAAGATTGATTTATCAACCTTGTTGAAGGGCAACGCTGACTTATTTGCTTGGAAGTCAACAGACATGCCATGGATAGATCCTAATTTTATTTGCCATCGGTTGGAGGTAGATCATTCAGTAAAGCTAGTGTGCTAGCACAAGAGGAAGATGGCCTTGGAAATCCTGTTGGAGATTGAGAGGCAGGTTACCAAGCTTCTGAAAGTCAATTTTATTCGGGAAGTGAAGTATACCACTTAGCTTGCCAATGTGGTCCTAGTTAAGAAGGCAAACGGTAAATGGAGGATGTGCATCGATTACACCAACCTTAACAAACATTACCCGAAGGACTGGTATCCCTTTCCCGACATTGATAGATTGGTGGATGGTTTGTCCAGATTTCATTACCTATCTCTCATGGATACTTATTCCAGAAACACCTAAATATTACTTCATCCTAAGGATCAAGAAAAAATAGCTTTCATGACTGAAAAGCCTAATTACTGCTATAAAGTGATGTCATTTAGGCTGAAGAATGTCGAGGCAACATATCAGAGAATGATGAATAAGGTGTTTGAATAACTCATTGGGCAAAACTTAGATGTGTATGTTGATGATATGATTGTGAAAAGTGCCACTCCTGAAGCACATCTTAAAGATTCGGAAGAGACTTTCGCCCAATTAAGGAAGTACAATATGAGGTTGAATCCCAACAAATGCACGTTTGGAGTCTCTGCTGGGAAATTTCTGGGATACATGTTGTTTGAAAGGGGCATTGAACTAAACCCGAAGAAATGTCAGGTTATCTTGGATATGAAAATCCCTCAGAGTGTAAAGGAAGTTCAAAATTTAACAGGGTGTTTAGCCACACTAACAAGGTTCGTGGCTAAATCTGCACAAAATGCTCTTCCTTTTTTCTAGCTTTTAAGGAAGGACAAATCGTTTGAATGGACCGAGGAGTGTGAGGTTGTATTCAGAAGGCTAAAAGAGACTTTATCGTCCCCTCCCTTACTCACTAAGCCTGAGCCGGGGGAAGTGTTATATCTGTATTTGGCTATTGTCGACGAAGCTATGAGTGCGATGTTGATAAGGGAGACACCAGAAGGGCAAAAGCTTGTCTATTTTGTAAGCAGGCCTCTTCAAAGGGTTAAATCGAGGTATCCAAAGATGGACAAGGTTGTGTTCGCACTTGTTATGGCAGCGAGGCGACTTAGACCATATTTTCAATCACATTAGAGTGTGGTGCGAATAGATCAACCTATCCAACAAATCTTACACAAGCCCGAGCTAGTTGGCAAGATGATGACTTAGGTTATTGAGTTATTTGAACATGGGATTCAATATGAACCGAGAAAGGTGTTAAAGGCTTAAGCACTAGTTAACTTTATCGTTAAGCTAACCCCAATAGATTTGGCATCTCAAGACTTAACTTGGACTCTTTTTTGTTGATAGGTCATCCAACAAAAAAGGCAATAGAATTGATATACTGTTGGAATCTGCAAGCGGGGTTATTGTGGAGTAGTCTCTCACTGTCACATTCCCCACTTCAAACAACCAAGCAGAATATGAAGCATGTATAACCAGGTTGATGATGGCATCCGATATAGGTGCAACCTCGGTGCAAGTGTGTAGTGACTCATAGTTAATGATCTCGTAGATCAATGGAGTGTATCAAGCCAAAAGGCCAATGTTGCATAAGTATTTGGCTAAGGTCAAGAATCTTATCACTAGTTTTGACAAGATAGAATTTGTCTACATACCCCAAGAAAAGAATGTGAGAACCGACATCTTGTCCAAGTTGGTAAGTACGAAATCTTTCGACAATAATAGGTCGGTCATCTAGTAGATGATTCGTGAACCCAATCTCGTCATGGCAGTAGAAGTAGAACCAAGTTAGATGACTCCTATTATCAAGTACTTGTAAGAAGGCATCATCCTAGAAGATAAGAAAGAAGCAAAAGATTAAAAGGATCGACCGCAAACTTCTGTATCGTGAATGACAAGCTCTACAGACGTGACTTCTCTCAACTGTTACTCAGGTGCTTGAGAAAGTCAAAATATGAATATGTGATGGCAGAAATACACAAGGGATGCTGTGGACAACACTTAGGAGGTAGGGCTCTAGCTAAGAAGATACTCATAGTTGGGTATTATTAGCCGACTTTGAAGAATAATGCTATGGAGTTTACCAAAAAATGTGACCGATGTCATAAATGCTCCGACATTCATCTCGCTCCCCCAAAAAACCTAAGCACGCTCACTTCCCCTTGGCCATTCATATGGTGGGGAATCGACATACTTGGCCCATTCCCCAAGGCTCCTAGTCAAGTAAAATACTTAGTAGTGGCGGTGGATTATTTCACCAAATGGATTGACGTGGAGGCATTGGCTACTATCACAGCCAAAAATATAGAAAATTTTATATTCTAGCAAATCATTTGCAAGTTCGGGATACCAGATGTTGTAATATCAGACAACGGCACACAATTCACAAATTGAGGCTTTCATAAATTCTTGGCCAGATTAAAGATAAAGCAACATTTTATGTCTGTAGAGCATCCCCAAACAAATAGGTAGGCGAAGCTGTGAACCGGGTCATCCTTTGTGAACTCAAAAGATGCTTAGACGAAGCAAAAGGAAGTTGGGTCGAACAATTGCCCCATGTCCTATAGGCATATCATATAACCCCTCACTCTACCATTAGAAACTTTCCCTTTTGCCTTACTTATAGCATGGAGGCAATGATCTCGACATAAATTTGAGAGCCAACGTGGAGACTGGCTAATCTGAGGATAGAAGGTAATGATGGGTTACTTTGATCCGAGCTTGATGTTGCCGAAGAAAGAAGGAAAATCGCCGCGATAAAGGAAACAGCATTGAAGAGATAGGTTGCGACGAGGTATAACAAAAAAGTCGTACCCTAGATGTTTAAACCTGGAGACTTGGTACTAAGGCAAGTTGACATTGAAGGAAAGAATGCTAGACGGGGTAAGCTTGCTGAGAAGTGGGAAGGCCCCTACTGTGTTACCTCAAAGACAGGAACAGGAGCGTACGTACTTGAGACACTTCCTGGGATTCCCATCCTGCGATTCCCATCCCGCGAACGTGGAATACAACTAACCTCTGACGATATTACAGTTAAACCGTCATAGTAAGGAAGATTAAGTAACCACTACTCTTTTGGTAAGTAGGATTTAATTTTCCTAGTATATAGGTGGGTTGAGTTACATATTATAATTTGTAGCTCTTGTACTATTTTGCCCCACTTGATTAATAAAATGAGAGTTTTTTGGCCTAAAAAGAAAAATGCAAGTCAAGGAATATTAAAGCAAAGCAAAAGCCAAAACCATCAAAGCAAAAGCAATAAAATAATGTAGGAAGGTCGTCACCTCATGTACGTAGATTTAACCCAATCGAGGTTTGAGATGAACAAGCAAAAGTTCATTGAGACGACATTAAGGCAAGAAGGTCGTCACCCTGTGTACGTGGATTTAATCTAGCAGGGGTTTGAGATAAACAAGCAAAAGTTCAAATGACATTAAGGCAAGAAGGGTATCACCTCGTGTACGTGGATTTAATCCAACCGAGGTCTGAGATGAACAAGCAAAAATTCATTAAGATAGCAAAAATGAGGCAGGAAGGCTATCACCTCGAGTACGTGGATTTAATCTAGCTGATATCTAAGATGAACAAGCAAAAGTTCATTAAGATAGCAAAAATGAGACAGGAAGGTGATCACCTCATGTACATGAATTTAATCCAGTCGGAGTTTGAAGTGAACAAGCAAAATTTTATCGAGATAGCAAAAATAATGTAGGAAGGTTATCACCTCATGTATGTGGATTCAATCCAGTCGGGGTTTGAGGTGAACAAGCAAAAGTTCACCAAGATAATAGACACGACAAATCCAATGGAAAGCCAACCTCAAAAGATGAATCGTAGAGATAAAAACAAAAACAGGAAAAACACAAGTTCATTGAGTTCAAACAAAGGCACAAAAGAAAGAAAAACTCAATGAAAAACTACTCAACAAGGCAGCGAAGCATCAAACATCACAACAAAAACAACAAATAAAGATTAATATCTCGTAGATTCAAATATCAATGGGGTTGACTAAACACATGAAATAAATTGTTTATGCGAGCAATTGTTTTGGAGGTCGTCTAAAGCTCTTAAGCCGATGCTACTTCTTCCAAGCAGCCGATTCTTCCAAGCAGCACCGGCTTGGGGGCAACTATTCTAGAGGTCGTCTCAAACTCTTAAGCTAACACTGCTTTTTTCAAGCAGCATCGGCTTGGGGGCAACTGTTCTGGAGGTCGTCTCAAACTCTTAAGCCAACGCTACTTCCGCCAAGTAGCACTAGCTTGGGGGCAACTGTTCTGGAGGTCGTCTCAAACTCGTAAGCCGACGCTGCTTCCTCCAAGCAGCACCGGCTTAGGGGAAACTGTTCTGGGGGGTTACCCCAACTATCAAACTTTTAAGCCCACATATCTTGACATCCAACTTAAAAGTCACTGGATTGTTGTCCCGCCTACCCCGGCTACGAAGATACTGTATGCCAGGTCATAACTACATCATCTATCCCGGTTCTGACTTTTATAACCATCCTGGTCATCACAAGGAAAATGCTTAATGTGGCACCAAAACGCACGTTGCCACGTGACACTTCTCCCTAATGGTTTTTCCCTCCAAAAACAATCTATATAAAGAACTCTAAGCACGCCAAGTAGAAATAACTCTCTCATTCTCTCACACTTACTTATGCTCTTACTAACTTAGGCAGGCATTAGAGTTCTTGCAGGTGCCACTACCGGAAACGCTCATTACCATCGTGAAAGTTTACCAGAGCTCATCCTTCCTCTTCCTCATGCTCTACCTCACAACAGTAACCCTTAATTTTCAAGCTCAAATGTGACAGCTCGTGGTTTAACCTCGTTAATAATCTTGGGAGCCGAGGTGTTTGTCTTATCCGACTCAGGGCCAATCCTAAGCCTAGTCCAAAAGGGCAACGGCCCAGGGCCCAAGGTTAGAAGGGCCTCAAAAAAAAGTATATATGATTGTGCAGAAATTTTTTTATATTGTTTTTTATAAATAGAATAAAATTATTGTCTCATTTCATATATCTTTTCTTACCCAAATTAAAATGTGACATGTGATTAGAAATTATCACTTTCTTTGTTGTTAATTTTTTTCTAATGTGTTACATTCATAAATCCATGTTGAATGAATTTTTAGTTCAAAGTGACATATCAAAATGTAATGGATCTATGATAGTAGAATTAAAATGATTTTTTTTTTAACAAGGTAAGAAACACAAACCAAAACTCAAATTATAAAGAAGTTAAAATGAAAAGTTAGTATATTAAAAAGAACAAAAATATATGTAAGTTTTAATAAGAAATGATGATATTTTATTGTTGATAGATGATAACAATGAAGTTTGAGCATTTTCTTGGAGGGGGATAAATATAAAAATTTAATTTAATTATAATTTTAAAATTAATATATTAAATTTAACCAACAACTACAAAAATTTATAATAATTGACCATATATCATGAAAATAAAAATTATATAAATTAAACAAAAATTACAAGATTAGCTGTAGTGGGAGAAAAGAGATTTAGTTTTTAAAATTTGTGGAAACAATTTTAATGATTGGAAATCTTTATATATTTAGATATCATTTTTGAATTTTTAAAAGCATAATTTAATTTTTAACATGATAATAATAAGAATAATATATTCTCTGCTTTAAACAATGAAATAATATTTTAATTTCTTCTTTATTAAGAAACATATTTAGGAAAAAAAAATAGAGAGACCTAAAAAATTATTGAAAATGGTGGTTGTATACTTTCTGGTAGGTGTATCTATCTTGAATGGTAAGAAAGATAGGAAGAGTAGAGGAAAAAATGTGAGATGTAATGAGAAAGGAATAGAGAAATAAAAAGAAAAGAAAAATGGAGGAGTTATAAAAAATAAAATTGTATAAAATCATTATTGAAAATTTGTTTATATGTATATAGTGTGTATAGATTTTTTTTTTTTCCCTTTTAGGGGTGACATTATATATAAATATTCGGGTGTATGTATTTTTTTGGACAGAACATAAATTAAATTATAGACAATAATATAGGAATAAATTGAATAAAAATGTGATATATCTTTTAACGAGATTTGTTAAAACTATATTATTCGTTTAATGTAATAAAAAGTGTAATTTTTAATGAAATTACCAATCAATTTTTTTATGCAATATATATTTACATTTTCAAATATTTGTATATATACAAGAGAAACATTATCTACTATTTTGCCCTGACCCAAAAAATCTCAGGACCGACCCTAATTCGACTACAACACCGAGGTCATCACACCTTAATATGCATGAGTTCTACATCCAATGCAGTGTATGTGCATGTCAAATTCTATCAATCTCAACCGATCAATTTTTAACGTTACAACTCATTATTTGTATAATTTAATGGCTCAATTTATTTTTTCAGTTTTTCAAATTTTTATTTTTATGTTCAATTACTATGCATGAGTTTATGCATCTTCAATTTCAGAACCCTCTCATCTAATTTCTCTTTCCTTCTTATCTCCCCCTCTCATCTCGCACCGCATTGTGGAAGAGTTAGCGTCGGAATGTAACTATATTAGGGATGTAAATGGGGCGGGGCGGGTACGGGTAGTAGCTACCCGCTACCCGCCCCGCCTGTTAAAACTTATACCCGTACCCGCCCCATTACCCGCGCGGGTATCCGTTAAGCGGATACCCGCGGATATTTTTAATATCCGCGGGTATCCGTGGATATCCGCGGGTATTTTTAAAAAATAAAAAATAAAAAAAATAACAAATTTATTTTATGTGTTGTGGATAATTATAAAGTGTTGCAAATTTCACTTTGAATTTATAAATTTAAATTTATAAATTAAAGAGTTATAATTTAAAATAATCACTTTAAACATAAATTTTAATTATTCTAACAATTTTTCTAAAAAGAATATAGTTTAAATGCTCACAAATTTATGTTTTTTTTCTCTTGTAATATAATTGTATAAGATTTCTCTCGTAATTAACAATTTTTTTGAAAATTTTGAATAAATTTATGTAATTTTATCTATATTAATATGTAAGGGTATTTAAGTAAATATATAATTGCGGGTAACGGGTATCCGCGGGTATGGATACCATGATATCCGTACCCGCCCCGTTAATAAACGGGTAGCGGGTATACCCGTTTAGAATATCCGCGGGTATCCATTTAAAGTATCTATTTTCTACCCGTGGCGGATTTTATCCGCGGATATCCGCGGGTACGGGTATTTTTGACATCCCTAAACTATATATAATACGCACACCATCGTGCCTCCATCTCAGGCTGAAACGCAAGACATTGTAAGGCATTGGCTCCACTGCGGCTCGAGGACTGGAGCCTTGGGTTGCATTGTTTTGTGTAAGAATAATTTATGCAAGTTGGTCCTTTATTTCACAAGGAAACACTAGCTTAATTTAGATGCCGTATCCTTTTTTCAATGTCGCAGATCACACGTCTCTAATGGTAAAACCCAAATAAGATACGTATGTTTAGATTAAAAAGTGAGTTAAGCATCTCCGTTGACCGTTGGGCGTTGGAGATGCTCTAATGAGTGATGACCTAATAAAACTTATTGTTATCGACATTGTAAAATTAATAAATTTAAAATTATTTTTATAACTTCTAAATATTAGACTTATTTATTTATATTTAATTCTATTAAATTACAATTCACACGTTCACGCAATTAATAAATTCTTATTAGATAAAGAGAGAACAACTCAAATTTTAATGGTATTTTTTGGCACAAACTCAAATTTTAATAGTATGTGTTTTAAGTTTGATTTTCTGAAATTAAAATTTGAGTCATCCAATATTCATTTAATGGTTCTGATTTATTGATTATGTGAAGTAAATGCGTGAATTTAGTGATTATTTCACATAAAAATAAGTAAAAAGGATATTTTGATTAACTTAACTGTTTAATTTGATTCCTTAATCACTATGTTAACCTTATTTAAACCACGTAAAAAGAAATTTATTAGTTATTTTAATGAAATCATTAACTTAAAAAAAATTAGCAAAAATATTAAAGTGAAAAGCTAACGAAGAAAAAAAGGTAAGGGTACCGAATTAAAAAAAAATTTAAAAATTTAAAACACTGTTTGGAATTGAGTAAACCCTCAATTTTATTCCTAAAGTATTATTTTTTCTCCTAATTGGTTCTTAAAATAATAAAATTATATAAAATAGTTCCTCAAATATTAGAAATCATAAGTAATCCTCTGAGTATTGAAAAATTCATAAAATTAGTCCTTCAATGTTAATAAAAAATATTAACTTAGGAACTAAATTGATAAATATTTAATACTTAAGAGCCTACTTATATAATTTTATTATTTTGGGAACTATATGAGAGAGAGTAATACTTGAGAAACTAAATTAATGGTTTATGTTATTTATTTGGAAATGGATTCTCTACACAAATCTTCACCATTTAAAATATTTTTTATACATTAAATTATAAAACTAAAATGTAGGCTTAAATACATTTTTGGTCATTTATCTTTTTAAAAAAAATCAATTTGGTTCTTTATTTTTTAAAATCGTCAATTTGATCAATTATATTTTAAAATCCTTTATTTTGGTCATTCCATGAGGTTAAAACTAACATCGTTAGTGTTTTATGTTTAAAATAATTAATTTTAAATATAGTGACGGTTAAAATATTCGCAGAATTCTTAAGAACCCTAAACTTCTACAAATTCAATTACTCACAATAGGAGCAACTTTTTCAAAAATTAATTGAGGGTTTTTCTATGTCTCTTAGAGGAGATCAAAAGCCCTCAAAGTCTACATCAAATCGCTTTTTGTATCGAAAAAATTTTACAAGTATTGGTTACTAGTATGTGCAGATTTTCAAATTTAATAAAATAAAATTAATATAGTGGCGGTTAAAAATCGTCACTATGTTAAAATTAACTATTTTAAAACTTAGTTCTTCTTCTTCTTCCTCTTTTTCTTTAACAAATCAATCTCAAAAATGAGAATGCCCAAAATCAATTTAACAAATCCAACCCAAAATCAATCTCAAAAGCAATTTTGCAATTCAAAAATGAGAAATTCTCCCTTCTCCTTTGTCATTATAGTTGTTACACAAATCACATCCTTTTACCACTATTGAGCTAACAATAAAACCCATTTGCGAATCTGCCTAGAGTTGTCGCTGGGAAGTTGCCATCGAAAAATTGAATCACTCAACAAACCCCAACCTCATCTCCATCATCGCTTGATTCCGCTTTTTTACCACCATGCACGACTATTGCGAGAGGAACGACTTACCAGTGAAGGATTTGGAAAGGTTGGAGACGGAGAGAGAGAGTGGTGGTCAATGGAAAACATGATTATAGGAGAAGAAGATGATTTGGGCGTTCACAATTGAATGGAAGAAGAAGAAAGAAAAAGAGAAAAAACAAAGAAAGGGAAGATAGGAAGAAAAAAAAAAAAAAATGTTTTGTGACAATTTTTAACTATTGTTTTTTTCAAGATCAAAGTTAACGTGCTGACAAAAAAGATTATAAAAAAAATAAAAAACTAAATCAACGATTTTAACATGACTAAAACGAATTTTTTAAAAAAAATAAAAAATCAAAAACGTATTTAAGTCTTAAAATATAAGAATACAAACTCGTGTTCCATTTCAAAATAGAGAGAGGGGCAGCGGTAAATAATAATAGTAAGCAGTACATCTTCTGTTGCTAGCCGCCATCCTTACCGAACGGGCACGTGTCGCATTGTGATTGGAAGGGTTTGAAATAATCAACGAACCCCTCTACCGTGTTGAGAAATTAGCATGTTGTAACATGAAAAACTCGTGGTTCACAACTCCTTCTCTTCTCTCCGATAATGGCTACTCATCTGCTCAAGCTTTCTCTCTCCTCGCAACCGAAGCTCTGCTTCAATTCCACGCCCAATCATGCCGACCACTTCATTTCTCCGCTGCCGGCAAAACGACGTCAGAGCAGCCACCGCCTCCGCCGTGAAATTTTCCGGCCACCTTTCGCCGTATCAAACTCCTTCGGGACCGAGATTGGCTTGCCGGAATCGGCTCTTATCCAAGGCCAGAGAGAGAGCAAAGACTCGCCGGTTCTGCTCGACGTCACCGGAATGATTTGCGGCGCGTGCGTCTCCCGAGTCAAAAACATCTTGTCCGCCGACGACCGAGTCGACTCGGCCGTGGTCAACATGTTGACCGAGACCGCCGCCGTCAAGCTGCGGCGGATCGACGAGGAGCCGGCTAGCGTCGCGGAGAGCCTTGCTCGGAGACTGAGCGATTGTGGATTTCCGACGAAGCGGAGAGTGTCGAATTCGGGAGTGGCGGAAAACGTGAGGAAGTGGAAGGAGTTGGTGAAGAAGAAGGAGGAATTGGTTGCTAAGAGTCGAAGCCGCGTCGCTTTCGCTTGGACATTGGTCGCATTGTGCTGTGGATCGCACGCTTCGCATATTTTTCACTCCTTGGGGATTCACATTGGTCATGGTAATGCTCGAATAGAACATGCGAAGTTCGTTATTCGCTATTTAGTTGCAAATTTGCTTAAACGAAAATGAATCAAGCGAGAAGCGCAATTTGTAAACGCTTTCAAGTAGTCAAATCTAACTTGCTATTCTATTTGTTGGATCGCTTTTGGAAATTCTTCACAGTTCGTACGTGAAAGGTGGTTTAGCTTTGGGGGCTCTATTGGGACCAGGAGGAGGTTAGTTCGTCTTTCTTTTCCTTTACTGATATATAGCGGCAACTTGTTTTGGAGAACCATGTCTTGAAGTGTTGAAGGATTTAGGAGAATCATGTATTCGTAGTTTTACAATTTTCTTACTTAGATTCATGAAAATGTCGCAGAGTTACTCTTTGATGGCCTAAACGCATTTAAGAAAGGGTCGCCTAATATGAACTCTCTCGTGGGATTTGGTTCTATAGCTGCTTTCGTCATTAGTTCGGTGAGATTGTATCTGGGATTTGAGTGTTCCATTAAGTTATAGACGGCTAAATTTCTGTTTTCGTTTAATGTATTGTTAATTTGAACTTGTCTTTGCTGTAGATCTCGCTACTTAACCCCGGCCTGGCATGGGATGCATCATTCTTTGATGAACCGGTGACTTTATTTACTTTCATTGGTCCTGGTATTTGTCATTTGAGAATTTGCCACCTCAAGCCAAGCTAGAACAAACTACTACTTACCTTGGCTTGGGATCTTGTTTGTTTAGATTTATTAACCTCTCGCCTTCATAAAATATGCTATTTCTTGTCTTATTGACACTTCTTACATTCATGTTGAGTATAAGCTCCTCGTGCGAGTATTGAATCTTTTAGCATGCAGGTCATGCTTCTTGGTTTCGTGCTTCTGGGACGTTCTTTAGAGGAAAAGGCAAGGATTCAGGCATCTAGCGATATGAATGAACTGCTTGTAAGTTGCAATGCTGTGCACCTCTTTCATCTGATAATAGGATTTCTATAATCTGGTTATTTGCTATCTGGAATCAATTTTGTGTTTACAAGAACAGTTTGTTACACATTTTGTACGCTGTTGATAATATGATAAGAACCTTGGGAGAACCACACCACAAAAGCTAGCTGTTCTAGTTGGAGAGCCCAAGTCCTTATAAACCCCACATTAGAATCCCATACTTCCTATGTGGGGGGACTCAAGTCCCATACCTTGCAATTGTATCCTAACATTGAGTATAATAAAAACTTAATGTGAATCCTAACATTCAGTCCCATACCTTGCAATTGGATCCTAGCATCCTATCACGCTCTGCAGCCCGGCCCCTACTCGGGCTAGCTATGCACCAGCCCTTTGACTAGTCCCTGGTGAACACTACAATCTCAGTGTCACTAGCCGCACCGCTCGTTTGCAATTGAGAGACATGGTGGAAGGCTCTGATACTAATGATAGAAACTTGGTATCTTATTAGAAAGAATAAGAGATTTCTCCCCTTAATATAGTCTTAACTTGCAGAACTTCGAGGGTTTGCACCTCCCAATGCCCAAAGGCCCCAATTCTCTCACAAACGACCAGATGAAATCCCTCTCAACCCCTCTTCTATTTATATCCAGCTACTGCCTACTGGTCTGCTAACATAAACCCACCCTCAATGGGCCTAATCAATTGCAAGCTCATTTTCCTTCTTTCTAACATAGCTAACTACCAATGGGGTTGCCTAAATAATACATCACTAATAGGGTTCGATAAGACTTAGTATTTGGAAGCCTAACTACTCCAACATTGTTGGAACTTGGAACAGACTTTTAAGAATATGTTCCTTCGACGATTAAATGGCCTTTGCAGGTTACAGCATAAATGAAACAATATATTGATTTTCAAGTTTCACTTTCTTTCATTTTCTGATCAATTATTATTTCTTAGAAAAATGAAAAATCCAAGAACCGGAACTTTAGTTATCAGAAAAAGTGACTTATATGAACATTAAGCATTGAATTATAGTATAGTTTTGCAGTAAAGAAAGGCATTTTTTTAGTCATATTTTATTATAGGTTTAATTATTTTGTCTTACATGATTACACTGTGGTGAATGTTTTGCCAGTCACTGATATCTACTCAGTCAAGACTTGTGATTAGTTCAACAGAAGGATCACCTTCTACTGACACTGTGCTTTGCTCTGATGCAATTTGTGTTGAAGTCCCAACTGATGATATTCGAGTAGGTGATTCAGTGTTGGTGTTGCCTGGAGAAACTATTCCCATAGATGTAAGTCTTTCTTATCGTTAGTGAAATTCTGTTTACCTTATTTTGAAACAAACCTTTAAAGTTATATGTGCGGTACCTGAGTTAAGGTTCAAGGGCATCTGAAGTGACTATATTGACTATGTACATATATGGTCACATTAGTGGTACCTAGGACAGTGGCCTATAATAATAACATTGTTGTAGAAACTAGTCATTCAAATCTTTAAGCTTAAAATTGGAGGCCTCCCTTCATGATTTAAGATGGAATGTATAGAGAAATTACTTGGTTCATATGGTATTGCTTGCTAACATTAGAAATTCATGAGCAGGGAAGGGTCATTTCAGGAAGAAGCGTTGTAGATGAATCCATGCTTACAGGGGAATCACTTCCTGTATTTAAGGAAAAAGGCCTCACAGTTTCAGCAGGAACTATAAATTGGGTAGGACTTGAAATTAATATTGAATTTTTTGCTGTCTCACTAAATTTACGTGTGGGGCATATGTTATTTCAATTCTTCTACCATTAATTGGGAGAGAAGTTATTGATCTATTTCTTGGCCGAACAAATTTCTATTTCAGGATGGTCCTTTAAGAATTGAAGCTTCTTCAACTGGCTCCAACACAATGATATCCAAGATTGTACGCATGGTTAGTATCCCATCTTCTGTATTTGTTCAGTGGTGAGATGGTTTATAATGTAAGATCATATTTTTCAGTGTTTTTTCCAATGTAATTTTCATGCATCCCTTATTGTTATAGTTTTATAGGACAATATAGTGCTGAACATATTGTATAATTGCTTTGCTTCATGTAAGTCTTAGAATCATGTATCAAGGGATGATAATGTTTCTTGGGACATTTTGACCAGCGTTGCTTGTAAGTCCATCGACTTGGGCTATGTGGAAATCAAACATTTGTAGAGAGTTTCTGTAATATTACAACTTGTGAAATTTAGGTCGAGGATGCTCAATCACGTGAAGCACCTGTACAAAGGCTTGCAGATTCGATAGCAGGGCCATTTGTATACAGTGTAATGACTCTGTCAGCAGCAACATTTGCATTTTGGTAACTACTTGTATTTCCGTACAAATATTTTAATTGATATGGTTATGATTTGCTCCACTGATCCCAACTGGTGATGGGGTTTATCATGGTTATTATTAATTTACTACGATATATTGATGTTATTGTTATACAACTTATGTGGTCCTGACACTTCAAAATAATTAAAGCCGTGTCCTTTTGTGTACCATGCGAGCACTAGTGTCTATGCTTCTTAGAATCTTGCTATAAAATTTGATTGTTATGCATATTAACTTTCCTAGGTAAAAGACCTAATGTATAATTCATCTTACTCATTACCTTTGACAAACTTGTTGCATTTGTCTTCAGGTATTTTGTTGGATCACACATATTTCCTGATGTTTTGCTCAACGATATTGCGGGGCCAGAAGGAGATCCTTTGCTTTTGAGTTTAAAACTATCTGTAGATGTTTTGGTGAGCAATTTTAAACTCTAGGTTCCCTTGTAGTTTGTGCTTCAAGTTAGCAACTAAAATTATTTGGATATCCTCATTGACTTTCTTTCCCTATCTCCTGAGGGTGAAGGACTCCCTTTTTACTGGCTTTCAGCTTCTGTTGTTGATTATGACGTGCTTGACAAAACCTTGCATGTCCTTTATCTGAGAAGTCTTCAATCATAGCAATTGCAAGCAGTCTTCTATTTGAACTCTTCACATTAGTCAAATCTAAGACATGGTGCTATAAGCTAGTATTTGTAATGTTATCTATCTGAAACTGATTTTATTATTTAATTGCAACAGCGTGAATAAAAGAGGAAGAGAAAAATAGGGTCATAGAAACGAGTGTATGAAATTGTTCCTGAAAAAAGAAAATTTTCAAGCAGGACAGAAATGAATGTCGGTGTTCGTAATTTACTTATGAGTTAATTTTTTTACAAGTATTCTTTTCCCCCACTTTGTAGGTTGTTTCTTGTCCTTGTGCACTGGGTCTTGCTACACCCACAGCAATCCTGGTTGGCACCTCACTTGGTACGATGCTTATGCTTTCTATATTTAGTAAACTTAGACAACCGTTAACAGTACACGAAATATAAATATATTCACATTGCTCTTACAGTTTCTCTTACACATCATTTGCTATTGGTTTGAATTCATGTTAGACCCACTAAACGAGGTGGTTTCCCATTTCCTGTTTAGTGGGTCCCATATGAATTTTAACCAATAGTAAAAACTGTGTTGGAAAGAATGTAATAAGGAGTGTTCGCTAGCATTTCAAATTGCTCAAGTATTGATTCATTTTATCTGACCAAGGTTTTTCAATTTTTCTCTTTGAAAATTGGTTGGCTCTGGGCAATGTTTTCCTATTTTATTTGCTATTTTTCCTTTCTTTAATATTTCTTTCATAATTTTTTTCTTCTTTTATTATTTGGCACTCTTGGTCAACTGTGGTTCTATAAATATATATTAACGAAAGGGATAATACATTAGTAGATCTCTAAACTTTTAGGCAATTTTTAATTAGGTCTCTATAGTATAAAATTTATAATTGAATCTTTAATCTTTTAAAAAAAAATTAATTGGGTCCCTGACATTAAAGTATTGTGAATATTTCATTAACTTAGACGAAATATTTTCTGGTAAGGACTCAATTAAAAAAAATAGTATAAGAATCTAATTCAAAATTATTTAAAAATTCAGGGACCTACTCAATAGTTTAACCTTATTTTTATTTTTTTTATCTTGATTTTGCCTTTGTTTTATTTAAAAAAAAAAAAGAAAATTATAGAAAAGTGCAAAGAGCATCTTTCAATATTCAAATGCTATCGTATTATTATTATGTGACTAAATTGTATTTTTGGTCCTCCTATATTTCTCAATCCGCGATTTTAGTCTCCCTATTTTTAATTTTGCAATTTTAGTCCTCCAATTTTTAAAAATCCTGAAATTTAGATCCTTTTTTTAATTTTGCAATTTTAGTCCCCCAAATTTTAAAAATTTTCAATTTTGGTTTAACCGTTAAATGTTCATCTATTGACTGTTAATGTCTCGATGTTGACTATGACGTGTCATTAGTTTGATAAATATTATCTACCACATATTCAGCTTAATGCCACATCATAATTAACATTGAGACATTAACAGTTCATAGATGAACATTTAACGGTTGGACCAAAATTGAATATTTTTAAATTTTGGAGGACTAAAATCGTAGAATTAAAAATAGATGCGAAGTATTTATTGGTTTTGTCGATAACTTATTTCTACCGGAGAATTTGGCTAACTACTTTTAATGAGGTATCTTCTTCCAACCACCTTTTTTTATCCATAAGGTTCAAACTCAAGACCTTATTGGACTAACATAATATTAGTAAATTAAAGGTTAAACTATTGAGTAGGTTCCTAAACTTTTAGGCAATTTTTAATTAAATTCTTGTACTATTTTTTTTTTAATTGAGTCTTTAATCTTTTAAATTTTTTTTAATTTGGTTCCAAGGACAAACAGCAATCAGACGAAAGTTAACTCCAAGGACCCAATTAAAAAAAATTAAAAAATTAAGAATTCAATTACAAATTTTTATAATATAAGGACTTAATTAAAAATTGCCTAAAAGTTCAGGCACCTATATTATCCCTTGACAAAACAAGAATCACAGCTATTGCATTATAAAGTAGCCATGTCTTAATCAGGGACAAGGTTTCTTCTCTAGTTCTCTTATACACTTGAATTTGTCAGCTTTTATTGTGTAAAGCATACTGCCTGCCAAACTGGTTACGTATTTTAGTATCTTCAGCTTTTTTTAACTAATTCTCACGATAATAAATGTTGACAATGACCAGGGGCAAGAAAAGGGCTTCTTATTAGAGGAGGGGATGTGCTGGAACGCTTGGCCGGCATAAATTATATTGCTCTAGACAAGGTAAGTCCATGTTCATAACTATTACCTGGCTTTCCTTCCCCTCATGCAATATACAAACATACATATGCAAACATGTATATATGTGTGTAATAGGGTCTGTATTAATGACTTTAGTAGGATGAATGTCTTAAAGAAAACATTGTTTGTTGAAATTATGTGTCGTACATATCAAATTTCATATTGATCTTTGATAATTTTTTGCTGCATCAAAAATCTTAAAACTAATTATCCTTTTCCAATAACAGAAAACTAAGTATGTGAGTGACTGATCCCTTATGTTCGGCTTTATTGATACTATGTAAATGGGAACCTATATAGTACAATGTACTATGTTGTAGGACAAAGATATGATATACATAATTAATTATTTTGAAAAAAGAAAACTAATCTACTACTCCAACTTTTAAGATCAGCTAACATTTCTCAGAAAAAAAAAAAAAAAAAGGACGAAGATTGACTAACACTATGCTTTCAGACAGGAACCCTCACCCAAGGAAAACCAGTTGTGTCTGCCATAGGCTCTATCCATTATGGGGAGTCTGAAATTCTTCGGAATGCTGCTGCAGTGGAGAAAACTGCATCTCACCCAATAGCAAAGGCTATTGTCAATAAAGCTGAGTCATTAGAGTTGGTCCTTCCAGTCACAAAAGGGCAATTAGTTGAACCGGGTTATGGAACCTTAGCAGAAATAGATGGGCATGTGATTGCAGTTGGGTCTTTAGAATGGGTTCATGAACGCTTCCAGACAAGAGTGAACCCATCTGATTTGACAAATCTGGAACATAGTTTGATGAATCATTCATCGAACACAACATCTTCAAAGTATTCGAAAACTATTGTCTATGTTGGACGTGAAGGAGAAGGCATCATTGGTGCTATTGCCATATCTGACACTGTGCGTGAAGATGCTGAATCTACTGTAACGAGGTCTGTTATTTTGTTGTATGCGTGTCAGAATACTACGCACTCATTTTAGGCAAATAATACCAATGCTGCTTCTGACCAAATGTTACGTTGATTCACTTCACTTTCTTCAGAAAGAGGGGCAGTGCTTTTTTTTTTTTTGTTTGGTTCCACCTAAGCTTAGCCTTCATTTCAAGCTCAAAACTAGCACAGTGGTGCACCGTTTTCTTACCCATTGAAATGTACGCTATATGCTGGATTTAATATATTTCCTGCATTTATTGGAAGTATTTGCCAAATTCTTTAACCAAGTTGAATGGCTTTCTGCGATCCATGTAGCCTACCACACCTAGTGGGATAAGGCTTTGTTGTTGCCATTTTCCAAATTCAAATATGCTTGTTTTTTTATTGCTCGATGTGTGTATTTTCTGGCTGACTTTGTTGCATGTATTGGAAGGCTCAAGCAGAAGGGGATTAAAATGGTCCTCTTGTCAGGAGACAGGGAAGAGGCAGTTGCAACAATAGCAGATACAGTTGGAATTGAAAATGATTTTGTCAAAGCATCTTTGTCTCCACAGCAAAAATCTACATTTATTTCCTCTCTGAAAGCTGCTGGACATCATGTTGCGATGGTATGATGAGTGATGACAGCTATACTTACTCAAGTTCTCTCCACCCTCACACCTGCCCTCTCTTTGTAATTTTCTTTATCCTGGGTCATGGGCTTAGCTCCATGGAAAATCATACTATGATAAAAGGTGCACTGAGCTCATGATGCGGTACTGAATTTGGTCTTAAATATAGCACATATTTGTATTAGTAGCTATAAAGTGGATTTGTCACTCGACTATTGCATCCATCTAGCAACAGAAAAATGGCATTTTTAACTAAGACATTTTTTTCCTCCCCTTCTCTAAGGTAGGTGATGGGATAAATGATGCACCCTCTTTGGCTGTAGCTGATGTTGGGATTGCTCTGCAGAATGAAGCTCAAGAGAATGCTGCCACGGATGCAGCATCTATTATACTTCTGGGGAACAAAATTTCACAAGTATGTCGTTTCTGATGTCCCAAATTTATTAATTCACCTTTATGAATCTCCCAAGACATTGCTCTTTTTTTTTTTTGGGAGCGCGTAATCCAAATGGGTTGCAGATGGTGAAATTTTGAGTACTTGAATTTTTCATCGCTTGTGGCAATTCTAAATGTTTTCTCATTGCTTTGAAATTGCACCACGATACAAGTGATCTGCTTAAACAATCATCTGTTTGATGCAACAATGATGATGCATCCCAAATTTGTATTCTTTTGAAAGCTTTCATCATTTGTATTCTTATAATAACATACTCAAATTTCAAAAGTTTCTCCTCTCCTTCATTTTCTCTCCGTTCAAATAAATAAAGGGTTAGTTTACTAACTTTTTTATTTGATAGGTTGTCGATGCGCTAGACCTAGCAAAGGCAACAATGGCAAAAGTGTACCAAAATTTGTCTTGGGCGGTCGCCTATAATGTTGTTGCCATTCCCATTGCCGCTGGTGTGTTACTTCCCCATTTTGACTTCGCTATGACACCGTCACTTTCAGGTGAGCAGCGTTGTACCACTTCATTCTTCTCATGAATCTCATATAATAGTGAGGCAAATAAGAACCTATTTTTATGTTGTACTTGCTATTTACCTTCGTGTATTTTCTTCATATGGTATTTTGAATGTATATTCTGTGTCAGCGAAAGAATGGTTCTTTTCCGTTAGTCACCCTTAATATTTAATCACAGGAGGACTAATGGCTCTCAGCTCCATCTTCGTGGTTGGCAACTCACTGCTTCTACAGCTTCATGGGTCTCAGATTTCTAGAAAGGGCCAACTCTAGTCACATTATTAAACATATCTTCCCATTCGAACACGGATATGCTTAATGTAAAATAAGCATCGGAGGGAGTGAGCCTTTTTTTCTTTTGGAATACTAGTTCGGCATTAATCAATAATCTTGATTCAGAATGTAAACAAGATCCTGTTTTGTTTAACTGTTTGTTCAAAAACACAGAAATGTATATAATTGTATTGTACACCTCAGATGCTCAACCTTGCGAATGCCCAAATGCACACTGTAGGCTTGTGTCATGGCCTGCACTAGACTGCAGATACGTCTTGGCTCATTACTTACCCGACATTGAGCTGAGCTGCTTGTTATTAAAGCTAGACACTGTGCTTTATTGACAGGCTTTATCTATTGACAAGGAGAAATGTTATTTGTACAATTTGTATAACAATATTTTTTTGTGTTTATTTTTTTTTATACATCATTTATTATATTTCATAATAATAGAGAGATAGACCTAACAAGTAAGGGTATTCTTTTGGTGCATGTTTTAATTAAGGAGTTTTAATGTCTCTTCTCACATTGTTCAATCATATTTAGACATATGTCCTCACTTGTCATGTCAAATATAATAACAACTATTTTTTAATATTGCATTTAAGTACTAGAGACTTATTAGCAACTTTTGTTTTATTTTCACTAATTATCATACTAATTACATTTTTTAATAGTAATTGAATTAATTACAAGTTACCCTTTTTAATAGTAGTTGAATTAATTATGATATAAATTATTCTTTTTAATAATAATTGAATTAATTATTAAAAATAATATATTAAGATTTTATAATTATTAACAAAAATAAAAATATTTTTTAAACTAATTATTATGTGGATTTTTAATTTAATGAAATATTTTGCGTTCAAAGTTTGGGGTTAAAAATTTCGGTGAAATTTTTTAATCAATTATGTGGATTTTCAAAAATTATCATTAATTATTAATAAAAATAATGCAAAAATTCTCATTATTCCGGAATTATGTGAAAACTCCGGTTGAAAATAAAAATGAAAATGTTTTCAAAACTAATTATTTTGTGAATTTTCAAAATCTAACATATGGTTTCAAACTTTGAATGCAAAAACTCTCATTAATCAAAAATGTTGCATGCAAAAATTTTCAAAATAGTTTAATTATTAGGAACATGCACCAAAGGAATTAACCTCATAGAAGATAAAATATTTAAAAACTTCTATATCATACAATCAAAGATGATTTACAAATTAAGTATTAATTACAAAAGATAAAATATTTAAAGCTTCTATATTATTGTTCAACAATATTAATAGAAGATAAAAATTAATTTATTTAAATAGAATTTAATAATGCCAATATATATTAAAAAATATTTAATAAAATCAAAAAAGTATGTAATAAATATATTGTTGTAATTAAGAATTAAAAAACTTAACTACAAATTCAAATTTGAAAATTTGAAATATAAAATAAATTTAAAAAATAAAAATTATAAATATTTTAAAATGTTAAAATATTTTAAAATGTTAAAATTTTATTTAACTATATTATTTACTCAATTTAATAATATTCTTTTATTTCATATAATGAAAATTAAAAATAAATAATATTTTTAATTTTCTAGAATAAATAATTTATAAGCAATTAAAACCTCACAATAAATAAACATAATTTAAAATTAAAATTAAAAAATAATTACTTAAAGAAATTGGGTTGTTTGATGTGATGTAATGTCATATGATGTGATAGAAAATGTACAGAGACACAAATTCAAGGTCAACTCTACAATACAAGTCTTATATTGTAAAGAAACACAGGTTTAAGGTCAATTGTACATTAGTATAGTTAAACTGTAAAGAAATGTGACTTTAGGGTCATTCGAAATATATTACTCTACAATTGGTCAAAGCAAACTTTAGGGTCAATTCCACACTACAAGTCTTACATTGTAAAGAAACACAAATTCAGGGTCAACTGTGCACTAGTAGAGTTAAATGTAGAGAAAGTTAACTTTAGGGTCAACTCCGGAATATTACTCCTACATTTGGTCAAAGATAACTTTAGGGTCAATTTCACACTATAAGTCTTATATTGTAATGAAACACAGATTTAGGGTCAATTATGCATTACTAGAGTTAAACTGTAAAGAAAGTTGACTTTAGGGTCAACTTCGAAATATTACTCCTACGGTTGGTCAAAGCTGACTTTAGGGTCAATTTAACACTACAAGTCTTATTTTGTAATAAAATGCAAGTTCAAGATCAATTATGCACTAGTAGAGTTAAATTGTAGAGAAAGCTATCTTTTAGGATCAACTATGCATTGGTAGTCCTACGATTGTTGACTTTTTGGTCAGCTATGTACTACAAGTCTTACGATATAAAGAAAAATGAGTTTGAGGTCAATTGTGTACTGGTAGAATTTAACTGTAGAAAAATGTATAATAAAACAAACTTTTTTAAAATGAAACTATTTATTAACTCATGTCAATTTATCCCACCAACACAATATCCTAAAATAAAATAAAGACTATAATAAATTCATCTCAAGTTATCCTAAAATCATATAATAAACTTTTTTTTGCCTGCTTCTAAAATTAAAAAAATAGTGTAAATTCAATAAATTCTTCGTAAAACGTTAAATTGTTAAAAAAATTATTATTTGTGTACTATTGTAATACAAATAAGTTTAGATGAAAAAAATTCTTGCATGAGTACAAACTTAATCAATAAAACAATAAAAATAAAATAAATAAGGCGAATAATGCAAAAATAATCATAAAAAGACAAAATAATGCTAGCTTAAGGGAAAAAAAGAAAAAATAAAAGACTATATTTTAGTTTTGAAAATATTTTTATTTTTATTAATAATTATAAAATCATAATATATTACTTTTATTTTTAATAATTAATTCAATTATTATTAAAAAAGATAATTTATATCATAATTAATTCAATTATTATTAAAAAAGATAACTTGTACAATAATTAATTCAATTATTATTAAAAAAATTAGTTAGTATCATAATTAAAAAAGGTAATTAGTATCATAATTAATGAAAATAAAACAAAAGTTGCTAATAAGTCCCATAACTTAAATGCAATATTAAAAAATAGTTACTATTATCTAACATGACAAATGAAGACACATGTCTAAATATGATTGGAAGATGTGAGAAAGGGTATTAAAACCCCCTAATTAAAACATGCACCAAAGAAATGCCCAAAAAATAATATTGTACAAATTGTATCACATCTCATTATCAAACTGCTAACTAGGGAGGCCATTGGTTGAAGAAATATAAATTAAAAAAAAAAAAGGATAAAAAGTATTATCAGAAACGCAAAAGTTTGTTATTATTTTTTTAAGTATTTCTTCTTTTTTTTAAGAAGATAACACAGATTAAAATATGTAATTAATATTGACATTTATATTAAAATTATTTTTAACTTTCTAGTATGACTTTTACTATTATTTCTCTCATTTATGATAACTATTTAAATGTTATAACATCTTCAAAGGTGACTCTATCAATAGATTCTTAATTTGCTTTTAATAGATTCCACAATCCACATCAAATTTAAGAACTTTAGGTATTTTTGTTTCTTGAATGTTGAACTCACTTAAGAACTTAAAATGAATCTCACATATTACCCATCTGTTATATTTTTTATATTTATTTTTCTTTCAGGATAATAATTTAATTGTATTTTAATTTTGAAACAATAAAGATATAAAATAATAAAATATATTATTTCAATAAATTTTTATAACAATAATTTTTACCACAAAAATATATTAAAAATATAGCAAATTTACTTCAATAGCACTTTTATCACAATAATTTTAAATGGTCAAATTTTGTCATTAATTTTGGTAATTTTATCACAATAATCTCAATAATTTCACACTGTAGATCTCCCTTCTCTCAATTTCAACGGTCAAATTTTGTCACGTAATAGTTGAATATATATAGAGAGATATAATAATATTTTAGTTTGTACATTATACAAATAAATATTTATGTGTATATAATTACAATTATAAATAAATATTTAAATTATATTTTAGATTTATAATAAATAATTTAAATTATGATATAAGATTATTTTTAAATGAAAATAGATAGACTTTTAAGAATATTAGGTATACAAATAAAGACAAAAGGTGGTTTTTTGATATGATTGAGAGATATATTTTTTTGCTAGTTACAGAGATAGAGTGTAATATGCATTTTCCAGATAGACAAGACAGAGAATGTCAAAAAATTTCAATTGAGAGATTAAATAAAGTAAGAACTTAGTAGACAAGGGATGTATAAGTGAGAGGAGTTTTTATATGAGATAGGAGTGGCAAAACAATTCATTTATCCATCATCCATCCAATCCATCTATTACACACAAAAAAATGGATTATATTCAATCCATCCATTTAATTTTATGGATGGTTAGTGATCCATCCATTATTTTTTCAAAATCTATTGGATTACATTAAATAAAAAAATAAAATTCATTGGATAAAAAAAACATGTCTAATCAATTTTTTGTTTCAAAATAATTTGTTTTTTGGTCTTATAATTAGATTTTTATTAAAAAAAATAGAGTAGCCATTAAAAAAACAAAAATTTGCTAATTAGGTTTAAAAAATAATTTCTTAAACCTAAATGATATAACTAGTTGGTGATTCAAATTTGCATCTTGGCTATTATGCGAATTGCAAAGAAATTACATTTAAATTTTGTCAATTTTCCCTACACAAAATTAGAGTTATTGAAATATGTTTTTATTTCGAACTATGATAAAAAAAAATTCAAGTTTCTATGTTTTAAAGATTCCTTGGGAGTTGTTTTCCATTTTTCCTTGAACATAATTTTCGTGGAAACTTGGAAGAATATTATTTTAACATAACAGAATTGGAGAAAGAGGGAGAGAGAAAAGAGAAAGGTCAGAGAAAAAGAAGAGAGAGAAAGGAGGGAAAGGAAAGAGAAAGGTTAGAGAAAGGAGGGAAAAGAGAGAGAGGGAGGCGGAGAATATTTTAAAAATAAAAACTCTTTAATTTTTAAAATATATTATTTTTGTGAATGGATTGGATATCCATCCATCAAAATATTGTTAATGGATGGATTAGATTGGATTTTATTAAATGGATCATGGATGGATTGGATTTTTTAAATGAATTTTTAATGGATCAAAATAGATTAACAGATTGTTTTTATCCAATCTATTATAATCTGACTAAGAATTTATCCAATCCATCTGTTTGTCACTCCTAATATGAGAGGAATAATTTTAGACCATACAACCACATATGAATATTTAAATTTAAAAGTTATTTAATGATCACATGACTACTTAAAAAAGTTATATGATTTTGTGATTTTTTTTCCCTATAGGAAGTATCCTCCTTCGAGACAATTTTGTTCGGGGCACCATTAGACACTAAATGTGGACATCTCTCTCAACGGAAATTCAAACCTTGGTTCACCATATTATGAAAGAGTCCCCTTTCATTAAACCCAACTTCCTTTGATAGATGAGTTTGTGATTTAATTTTAACTCTTTATGATTGTTGTTGAAACCAAAGATGTATGAAGCGTCCAACCCCTCAAATTTTGAAGATAAAAAAAGTTATTAAATTTTAAAATATGTATATAATTGTTTTAAAATATCGCTTTTCAATAAAAAAAATTTTGAAAGCGTCCAATATGTTTTAAGAAAATCTGGCGTCCAATGCACCATTTTAAACCATGCCTCCAATTGCTTTACTCAAACATATGTGCTCTTTTGAAAACCATCCAATACCTTATCTGAGACGTTTTCAAAATTCAACTAAGTGTTAAAAGTTCAAAATGCTTACCTTTGTACGCCTTGAAATCGAATGTTTTATTCCTTTTATGAGACCTAACGTTCATATATATCTCGCATTAAATGAAAAGCAGATATATTTTTTTGTATAAGTACAGCTTTGCAGAAAATAAAGTCAACTTATTAAGCTCTCAGACCGGATTAAGAAATGTTCAGAAAAAAAAAGCAACTTTGGAGCACAGAATTGCACCTCCCTTTTTGGTGCAAATACAAAAGTCATTTTTTTTGTTTCTTCTACTTACCTGACAAAGTTTTACAATGTGTCTCTAAAACTTGAAGCTTGTTTATTTCAACGACTATCTTTCCAAGGCTATATATATCAAGCCTGGAGTTTCAAAGACAATGAGAATGAAGTAGCGACGAACAATTTCAAAATCTCTCTGGACGAGCTTACATATTCTCTCAGTTTTCATATTCTTTGCAAAAGCAAAGATTTTGTAAATTGCTCTTAACTTTCATATCCTCACTTTGTGAGTATATTCCTGTAAAACACTCGTGTTGTGAAAGCCTGAAAAAGCTTTATAACTAAAGAATACTTGGGTTGTTCAACTGATCTGAGTTGATCACTGTTGTAGGCCTAAAGAGTAGAGGTGTTCACATCCAAACCGATCTAAAACAAAAAAACAAAAACCAATCCAAAAAACCAAAAACCGAAGTAAACCGAAATTTTTTGGATTTCATTGGATGGTTTTGGTGGCCAACCAATCGGTTCGGTTCGATTTTTGGTTGGTGGCTCTAAAACTGAACTGAACCGAAATGATAATACTAAATATGTGTGTTAAGCAAGTGTTGAATTATTATCATATATATGTCATGCTTAAAGGGAAGTAGCATTTCTTTTCCCTAAAATTTCTGCATATATAGGTAGATGTAAACATGTGTATTTGAACCCTTACTAGCATCTATATAAATTTTGCAATACCAAAATCACATACACTTACTAGCTAGTTGTTTAGTTGAACACTTGATGTATTTGGTAGTTGATACACTTGATGAATTAATGTATTTACTAGTTTCCTTATTTTTCTCATGTATGGATTTAGAAAATAGAAACATAGGTGATTTTATAACTATAACAAGTAAAAGTATCCATCAAATAGGAAATTAAAGAATCGGTAACGGTAAAAACCGAATCAACCGATCCAATCCAAACTGCATTTTTTGGATTGGATCGGATTTTTTTGTGTAAGCCATCCAAATAGAACCAAACAGCATGTTCTTTTCATGTTTGGATCGAATGACTTTTTGGCTCAAAACTAATCCAAACCAATCCGCAAACACCCCTATTGAAGAGGCAGTAAGAATACTTGTTTGTAACTAAGGGTTGGTTAGTGGAAATTCTTTTAGACGAAGGGAATGGACGTAACTCAAGTTGAGTGAACTAGTATAAAAATTCCTTGTGTGCTTTTCTTTCCTTATCCCTTCTTGGTTGGCTTTTATTTGCACTTTTTATCTCTTTCAAAATTTGCAAAAAGAAAATCTAAAACACACAATTCAACCTCCTTTCTTATGTGTTCGTGTTTATTTCAATTGTATCCTATGACTAAGATTTACTTCTCTCGCTCTCTTATAATAAAAGCTTTATCACTTGATATGTTCCCTTTCTATATATATAATAATATATCAAGTGAGATTTTTTTGTTATTATGAGAAACATATTTGTGGAATCCTTAAAATCTTAAGGGCCCATTTGATAGTTAAGATATGACAAGATAAGATATGATAACTATTCTATCTTATTATAATCAGTTGTTTAGTGCATCAATAGGATATGATTCGTTTATCATATTGTCTATTTGATCTTGTTGATGTAATATATTTCTTATCCTGAAGGGAGAGTTGAATTTAAACACAACCATGATATGATATTTCTTATAAATATATTGTCACATATATTTATATTTATATATATTATATAAATTTATATAAGAATTGTATTCAGGATATTATCTTATACTATTTGACACCGCGTTCGTATATATAAAAATTGACGTAATATATATTTTTCAAAATATACTAAAATATGAATCATTTGATTATCTTTTTATCTTTGTTTAATTTTGACAAAGTTTAACGCAAACAATCAAGGTAATATAAAGTTATAATTCAACATTTTGATCAATAAAATTCACATTTTTTATAAAGTTATTGTTGGTATAATAATTAGTGAGAGTTACACTAATATAATTTGATCTCTCCCCTATTAAAAAATAATTTTGAATAATTTAGTTAAAATTATAATTTTTTATAATTTGTAAAAATTAAAAAAATTAAAAGTTACTTTTTAGAAAACTATATATAATTTTAATGAAATAGTAGTTTTGTCATTTAAATATAATTTATATTATATCCTTTCATTATGTGGTCCATGTTAAATTCATAACAAGATAGGTTTAAATATATTTTTAGTTCCTGTAAAATAAGTGAGCTTTGATTTTAGTCTTTATAAAAATTTTCTTTGATTTTCATCCTCAAAAAATTAAAATCTTTATTTTTTGTACCTATTATTATGTGACACTCGTTAACTACTTATGTGTTTAATAAAAGATCAAGCAACTATTTCAATTGACACTCACTAGTGTCTTTAAGATCATGTCAGCATGTGATGCCTCTAAAATTTATTCTAGATCCCTAAAATAAATGTTAATTATCTACCTTAAAATGAACTTTAGGGTCCAAAATTAGTTATTTCAAATTTTAGAGGGATGAAAATCAAAGAAAAAAAATTATAGGGACCAAAACCAAAATTTGTTTATTTTATAGGGACAAAAAATAGTGATTTCAAATTTTGGAGGGATAAAAAATAAAGAAATTTTTTTACAATGACCAAAATTAAACTTGCTCATTTTATAGGAATTAAAAACGTATTTAAGCCTAACAAGATAATACAATAATGCTATTTGTTTTTTATTTGATGTGCACTAAATATTAGATAGGATTAAACCACCTAGCATGTAGATCAACTGACGTGAAGTTGTTATAACTTAACCAATGATCTCATATCCTATGGTTTTCACCAAAAAAATATTAGATAAAATTAAGGCTTATCCTACTTTTATTTTATCATACTCTTATCCTTCTCATATATTATATTATATTTATTATATTTAACTACCGAACAAGTCTTAAATATACACATTCAATGGGCACGTGATTTCGAACAATTGTAGAGAGGGCCTTCATTCTATAGCGCTTTGCATGTGATTGTTGGGCCATAACCACAGCCATTGCAACGGGCCCCTAACCTTCTTTTTCCTTTCTAGGATGAGAAAGGGATATCATACATAAAAAGAAAATAAACATCCCGAGAAAGAAGGTCCAGTAATCCCAATCAAACCTACAGAAAAAAACACTCTAGTTCTATTGTCCATGTGTCTATTAATTTTTAAAAAATAGATTAAGGAGGTATATTAGATTGGGATTTTAAAAGATTTTTTTTGTAATAAAAAATATTGTGATATTCAATCAAGACTCTTAAATAATATAAATAAGTTTTGTGGTATTCAATCAGAACTATTAGAATTTTTAAAGAATTTAACAAAATCTAGTGGTATTTAATTGAGATTTTTTACAACTTACAAAAAGTTTTCTAGTATTCAAAAACATACAAATTTCAATAAAGTACTTTGTATAGTAGATTTTGTGTGACTTTTTAATAAGATGTATAAATACCATACTTATTCAAAAATTTCACCCAAACTTTTGAGATTTTTTTTTTCTCTCCCATTTCTTCTTTTTCTATTGATGCCAAACTTTTCCTTCTCCCATCATATATAATTCTTTCTCTCTTCATTTGGTACAGTATTTTGTCATTTTTTTCTTTCAATCTTACGCTTCTTCTTTACAATTAGGTAAAAGATCTTATTATTTTTCTTTATTAACTTGTTTAGACAAATTCATCATATACATCACCAAAATACAATGTCAAAAACACATCAAAAACCTTACGAACGCTATTCTATTTCTTCTTCACTATTTTTTTGTTGTTTGATTATTTGTTTGTTATTTCGGTTAAACGGTGCTTTAACTAACGGATTGTTAGTTTGTTTGGTACAGTCTTTTCTTTATTTTTGTTATATTGCTCTATTTTGACTCGCTTGCGAATTACTCGGTGGGACTATGATTTAATTGCTTCAAGTTGTTAAATTATAATTGAAATCAAATAATATTTTTTTAATATTATAAATAGGGTTTACTTTTTATACAATATCAATATAAAGAATCTTATATTATCAATTAATTAAAAGTTATTTTACATATAATTTTTAAATAATTATTATAAAAAATAATAAATTTATTATATGTAAAAATATGTGATTAAGTGATAATGTAAAAAAATAATATAAAATCAATGTATTTTGGTTAAATGTTTATAAATGTCTTGTGTAAGATAAAATTCTATTTAAATAATCCAAATCAATACTGCATATTTTTTTATGAGAAAACAGGTCATGCACTGACAGTGTAAAGTAGTTTTATACTGTCATCTAATTACAAACTATCATTTATTGTAAGTTTCTTGACTTTTATAATAAATACTTTAAAAGTCATATTACTGGTAATTTCTAATTGATTGGCAATGTAAAACTTTTTACACTGACGGTATATGACCATTAAACTCTTTCTTTATTACTTTCACAAAATCAATTTACATCACATTATAATGAAAATCGCAAAACAATCATGTGGTCAATTTCTTGAAAAAAGAAAAAATTTGGATGAAAGTAATTATATCAATTATACAAATTAATTTAATAGATAAATCTTTATCTTCAGTATTACCCATTAACAAAGATCATAATTTTGAACTTATTATTTAAACTTAAGAGCAAGAAGCCAAGAACGAGAAAATGTTAATGTATGGAGGGCCAATATAGCTCTAGATATGTGGAGAAATGCTACTTAGGAGGAGAAGCCTATAATTAATTATATTAGTTTTATTTTTCTTTATTAAACCTTATCATTTTTTTTGTTATTTTTTTTATTGATTCTCGTAACTTTGAATGTTTTTTAAAAATTCATGGAGTCCTAATTTTAAATCTTATAAATTCAAAAAGTTTTTTCAAATCTTATAAATTCTTATGATGTAAATCTATTAAAATTCAAATTACAAAATCTTGATTATAAAAGTCTTTTTAAAAAAAAATTATAAGTCATTACATTTCTACATAGTCTTAAAATTCACAAGACTATTTTATGTCAAAATATTTTTTTAAAATTCCAATCCAATACACCCCTAAGTAAAAATCACTAAAACTTCTAAATTATTATTCGGAAAATTCAATTAATTAAATTTTAGTTAGTTCATAATTAAATGGAAAATGTAATCAATCGTTAATCCATCAAACAATATTGAACGAATAATATAACCACCCCTAGGCTGACATTGACATTACGTTTGTTTCAATTCAGCACGGGTGGGAAGCATCAGGCATGCATGGGTTGCCATTGCCACTTATATAGTGCCATAGTGGTCCTTTCTCTGATGATATTGATAAGTATATATTTTCTCTTTCATATTTTTTTATATTATTTTTCTTCTATTTTTTTCTTCATTTCCTATCTCATCATTTATTATATTTATCACCTTCTTTCTCTATTTTTCTTTTTCTTTTTCTTCCACACTTCTACCCCAATATCCTCTAAAATGAGCTTACATTTTCCCTTCCTCTAATGCCTCATTAAACAGTGATTTAAATAAAAATGTCCACCTTCTTGTTTATGAAAATTATAAGTGAGAGACATGTAAAAAAAATGTTGGGGGTTTGTACATAGGCAAAAATTCTCTTTCAATTTAACTTACTTAAATTTCCAAAAAAAAAGAAAGATATAAGGCGTTTGAAATATACATTAATCTTCCACTAATGCCTTACAGTTTGATATACTAAAGAAGTTGGGTCTTTAAAATAGAAAAGTTTGATGGATCAGAGTTGTTTCAAGAAATTTGCTTACATAAGTCTTCATGATTGATTTTAAATAATTAAAAGTAATAAAATTTTATTAAAAAATATTTATGATATTAAAAATATTAAATTGTAATAAATATTTTCTAATTTACTTTCAAATACTTAAAATTAATTTTAAAGGTTAATGATAATAAAATTATTATTTTAATACTTTCAATATTTTTTATTATTTTATCAATGAAAATAGAAGAATTAGAAACTTCTGCAATACAAAATTATTAAAGTTTAGTCAAACAATATGTGGGAAATAAATATTTTAATATTGAATTTTAAGATAATAAAGTCATGTCTAAATATTGTGTCAATCATTTTCACGATAAACGTCTGATAAGTGTGAGCTAATTAGTAGTGGGTCTTGTTAACAAATATCTTTGAAATATTAGTTAAAAAATATTTAATCTATTATACAAATGTTTTTAGATGGCTATAAATTTTGATATAATAATTTTTTTTTCTCAACTAATGTCTCGAGAGCACTAGTTAGTAATTATCTTAATTTTTCTTTCACATTGGTTTTCCTAACATTCTTTCATTTCTATAATCAATTTCTTCACCTTCATTTGTTTTTATAGGAATTTTTTGGAAAGTTTATTTCGATATTTTTTATAAGACCTTCTCAAAATATTTTATTGTATTATTTTTTTTTACAGAAATACCTTTAAATGGACGTGTATTGGTTAACTCGGTACAATAAAATTAAGAGAGTAGAATCTCGATAATTTTAAAGATATTTGTGAAAAATAATATAAATTATTAACCATGTTACTATCATTAACTAATTAACTATTTTTTTTTAATTATCGTGAAATAATAAAAAATATTCAATATATAAGACTAGAGGTAATAATTTAGAATTATAAAATGATAATTATAATTAGAAATTATAATTAATATTATTTTTAATTTTTAAAATAATAAATAAATAGGAACTTTTTCTTTACAACAATAAATAAAAAGGTTGTGTTATTTATATAACAAGTCATACAATAACATTTTTTTTTTCTCTATTTTGTTCAATCCCATTATTTATTATATCTCATATTTTTCTCTCTTTTCCATTGTTCTCTCTCATTATTATAATTTTTTTTGTATAATTCACTATACAAATAACATTATTCTAAATAAAATCTATATCTATGGGAGGGAATATTATCGTTACCTTTCCAATGAGAAGTTTATGTCTGGCCTAAGCAGACCAACTGGGGAAGAAAGAAGGTTTTTTTTCTTCTTTTTTGTGTGACGTTCTGCCCTCAACTGCCTGCTTATGTCTTCTGGTCTACGAGGAGCGTGACGTTGACGGCCTAATAATCAGTAATGATAGATGGAGCGGTTTGTTCATAATATGGGAAACAATACATAGTACATATACTATTATACTAGTAAAATTTTCAGTCTATTTTTTTATCTATTTTTCTTTTACTTATTTTTATTCACTTTACTTTTTTTTTTCCTGTCAAACACAATCTTAAATAGAATGTTAGCAAATATTTTTAAGGTTCAGATTAAGAAATTTTAAAAATATTAATAAAACATTTTAGTTGTGATTTATAATACATTTATATCACAATTTTTAATAATTTTTTTTAATCAATATCTTTAGAAAAGTAGTTAACAAAATCCTAATTTTAAATACTCTTAGGGTCCATTTGATGGCTAGAATAGGATAATTATCCAATCCTATTATAATCTGTTGTTTGTTGCGCTAACAGAATATAGTAACATTATCTTACCCTTTATCCCATTCTATTGTTCTAGTGCATTTCTTATTCTGAGGGGAGAGATGGGTTAGAAAGTAATAGGATAGGATAAGTCTCTCTCTCTCTCTCTACATATATATATATAGCGGACATATCATATGAGAATGACTTTCTTAAGCGATAATGAGAATGACCAATCTCAACCGTTAAATAAAAATGGAAGGCTTAAATTAAAATACTTAAGAATTCTAATTTAGACATTGTGCAACCATCAAATCTCTAAAAGATTTCAATTATCACTTATTAAAATATCTCAATTATCACGTCGCTCTTCTTCAAGATTGTCTTTAACATGTCACCGTCACCACCATGACCACTGCTGCCACCACTGTCATGACCTTCACCGCCATTACCATCACCATCGCCACTGTCACCATCACCAGCAGTGGTGGTGGCAATAGCGATGGCGATGGTGGCAACAGTCATGATAGTGGTGGCGACAACGATCATGGTGGTAGTAGCAACAATGGTCATGGCAATGGTGGTGATGTGTTAACACCATGACCATTACCGCCATTGCCATCACTGTCGTCACTCTTGGTGGTGGCGATGACGACAACAACGATGGTGACAATGGTCATGGTAGTGGTAGCAGCAATGGTCATAATGGTGACGAAGGTGGATGGGGCAGCGGTCATAGTGATGGTCATGACGATGGTGGTGATTGCCATCATGGTGGTGATGGTGATGGGTTAACGACAGTCTTGAAGAAGAGTGGCATGATAATTTGCGGCTTAGATTAAAATCCAATTAATCACCTCTTATAAAACTACCATTGTCATTGCCTCTACCACCACCGTTGTTGCCACCGTAGTTGCTGGTAACAGTGGTGGCAGTAATGCTAGTGGTGCCTTTAGCAGTGGCAGTAGTGGTGGCAATAATAGTGGTGATGGTGGCAATGGTGATGATAACAGTGGTGGTGACGGTTGCGAGGGTAGCAATGACATCAGTGATGGTGGTAGCGATGGTAGTGATTGCAGTAACAACAGTGGTTGTGGTGACGGTGGTGGCAGGGATGGCGGTGGCAATGGTGGCGATGATAGCAACAATGGTGGTAGTGGCGGCGATGGTGGTCTCATAATAAGTGTTTAATTAAGTAAACTCAATCATTCATTGTTTTTAATTGCAATCTAATGGCTATTATTAATAGTTTTCATTTCTCATTTTAAGAAGTTTTTCATTTGAAACGCCTCTTGTTGAATATTATAATAAATATTATATATATATATATATATATACACACATAAATATAACAATATTATGAAAAAAATATATAAGATATATATATATATATATATATATATATAATATTACTATATATTATATATGTATTTTTATTATAAATATATTTATAATAATTTTGTCATGTAAATTTAAATTATATTATTAATTAAATTATTAAAAGTTAAATAATTAAATTTTAAATATTTTTTAAATAAAAATATTTGAATAATAATTATAATTTTAAAAATATTAATATATATATATATATAATTTTTAAAAAATAACTAGGTAAATAAAAAATAATGTTGTATACTTTAGTTAAAATTATATTTTTTTGTAAAAATTAAAAATTTAAATTAACAGTTACTTTTAGAAAATTATTTGCAATTTTATAAAATAGTAATTTTGTCAGTTGAATATGTTTTATATTTTATCCTATCATTATTTGGTTTGTTATCTAGTGCGCATCAAACATTAGATAAGATCATAACTTATCGTGTCTTTATCCTATCCTGTTCTCATCCTACTATCGTATGCTATCTCGTCCTAAGGGTGTTCAAATCCAAATCGATCCAAAAAAATAACCAAAAACCAATCCAACAAATTGAAAATTGATACAAACCAAATTTTTTAGATTCTTTTAGACCTTTTTTTGCAAAACCGATTGGTTTAGTTTTCAATTTTTGATTTGTGTTTCCGCAACTGATACAAACCGAACCGAATCAAAACTATATATACTGTTAATATAAATCCATAATGTGTATTTTATATGTTTAATTTTTATTAGATAAAGACATAGAGGATGATCCAACCCCAAATTGTTAATTAGTATTTGACATTTTTTTAGTGCAAATTTTAAACATGAAGATTTATTTTTAAATTAATGAAATAAAAGAAGAAGCTAATTATTATTTCACTGGTTCTTTATAAGAAATCTAATGCTTAAATACTCATTTCTCATTGGTCTTAAGTTAATAAGACCTTTTTAAAAGAAAAATTGATTAGGACGTGAGTAGAAGAAAGTTATCGATGTTAAGAAATTAAGAATAGCCCTTGTAAACGAAATAATAGTCCTTGTTAAAAATTAATTAGGACGTGAACTTGATCCTGATCTTCCTTGTCTCTTGCTTGTAATTAAAAACTAAATCATCCGATTCAATCAAAATCATATTTTTCAAACTGGATCGGATCAAAATTTTTTTAAAGAATAATTCAAACCAAACCGAACCACAGTGTTTTAAGTTTTGGATCGAATGGATTTTTAGTGACAAACCAATCTAAATCGATTTGCGAACGCCCCTATCTCATCCTATCCTATCCTGACCAACAAACGGACCCTTATATAATTTTGGTTAAAATTTGTATTCGTTCTCTATACATCTCACACAATTTTAATTTGATCTTTATAGCTTTTCTTTTCTTTTCCTATTTAGCCTTTATATGTATAAAAGTTTTCAATATCAAGTTAGAATCTATCATAACATTGTCATAGTGTCATTTTACTTTTACTGATGTAACTAACAGCAACTGACATGTTAATTACATGTTTTTGTTTAAAATATGTACTGTGTTAGACTATTAGTTCTTGGGTTAGGATCCATTGACACTAGATGTCAAAGTTAGTCAAATTACACCTTTAATAGCTTTTTGTAGATTGCAAATTTAACCAATTCAACTATTGAATTTGATGTTCTTATTAATTAGATTAAGTATACAAAATTTCATATAATTCTAAAATTATTTAGTAGTTCATTGCATCATTTTATTTTAATGTACAATATGATATTAAAATATATGTAAATATTCAATGTTAGATAATATATCTAAAAAAGTCCAAATTATGTGAAATTTGATATACATGATTTTAAAGATAATATTATACAATTCAACGCTTAGATCGATTTAAATTTGGATTTTACAAAAAGTTATTGAAGATGTAATTTGACTAACTTTAACACCTGGTGTCAACGGATCCTGGTCCTTAGTTCTTATATGTGTCACACAATTTCCAATTTGATCTTTATATATGTCACGCAATTCAAATTGATCCATACGTGTATGAAAAATTTTTAGTCCTTAATTATACAAAGTTTCCAAAACCTATTAACTTGTTTCTTATAATGAAAAGCATACCTAACACTTGGGACAATGTATTTTTTTTGACATACCAAGAAAATTTAGTAATAGTCTCACTATTATGAACAAAGAATACAGACCCAAATGTTCAAACTTCAAAATCTAAGAGAGAAGTGAATGGGATGAGAAAGGAAACTTCCTCTGTGTCTCAATCAGTCTAAACAATACACAAGTATATAGCCTTGCTTTTCTATAATGGTCTTATGCAGGTGTCTTAGACTCTTAGTAGAGAACCAAAACTCAATATCCTTCTTGATTTGTTATCTCCATCCTTTCTTTCAAATTTGCAAGATTAATAAAGAAAAATTTAAGAGAAGAATCAAACTACAACCTCTAAGGGTGTGCACCATTAGAAAAGGAATTTTCTACCCACAAGAGCCCACCGAGGCTCTTGCATTATTTAGCAAACATTAAATATGGAAGGATAAATTTGTAATATTAAAAATAGGTTAGTGTTTCGTTCATCATGACCGTCAAGTTTTTATATTAATCTATCTGACAATAAAAATTAAGTGGTATGGTACATGTTGGGTGCCGTCTAAAATCTTATACAAACAGACATAAAAAGATTAGAACATTTTTGTTATTCATTACCTAGATCTTTTATTAAATATGATAATATCTTTTATTATACTTTTTTTCTTGATACACGATTTCTCTGTCATTTAATACTTATTGTTATTATTATTATTATTAAAAAATAACAATTATTAATTGTTTAAAATTTCCTTTTATGTTAGTATTTTTATATTAAAATTTTCAGTCATGTTAAGATTTTAAGTTTTGAAATCTCAATTTTAATTATTTTTATTTTTATATCATTTTTCCCTCAAATTTTAACTATTTATACCAAAAGCTTAATTATTTTTAAAAATTTACTTTTATTCTTCCAAATTTTAGTTATTTATAGTATTTTTTTAACTTAAATTAAAAAAATATTCATATAATGCACCTCATATTTACTAGTAGTATTTATAAAGTTTGAAATATCAAATATTAAATTTGAATTATGTGTGGTAAAAATGTGTGTACGTGTAAGATTGTTTCAATAAAGCAACCATGCTGAAAAACAACTAATTTTAAAATTGTCATTGGCTGGCGTTGGATAACGGAGACTAATAATGATGTAGTTATAAACCGGGGGCAGACATGAAAAGGATGGGCAGCAATATTAACGGTGTCAAAGGATCAGTCTAAGGAATAGGCGGGTCCTAGTAACAAAAAGAAAAAATGAAAAATAGAATAGGCGGGTCCTGACCTAATTAACATAACACCAAGTACCAACAGGAGTCATGATGATTGAGGAGATGAGAGAGAGAGAGGATACAAGTGACCTTCCCATTCCCAATGTGAATACGGTAACTTTATTTCCTATTTGACAAAAGCTACTTAGAGTACAGCGCGGGGTCTACTTTGATGCAAATCCTGGCTTGCTTCACCCCCATTTTCTATCTCCTCAGTCCTCACTACTACTACTGCCAGTAACTTTTATATTCTTCTTTTCATCATTTTACATTTGTCTTTGTGTTTGGACACATTTAAAAATAATATATATATATATATGAACAATTTAGAAACACGTTAAATAAGAAAAATAACGTAAAAACTATTATTTGTAATTTCTATTGTGACCAATGTTGGTGTTATTTGCAGACGTTTCTAAAATTGCACTTTCTGAATATCAATTCAATTTCAATCGATTTGTTCATGTTTGAATAATTTATGAGCGATGAAGACACAATTTATTGATTTCAATTGATTTTTTTTAAGAGTTTAATGGTCATGTACTGATAGTGTAAAATAATTTTACATTGTCATCTAATCACAAACTATTATTTATTGTAAGTTTGTTGACTTTTATAATAAATAATTTAAAAGTCATATTAATGGTGATTTCTGATTGAATGACAGTGTAAAACTTTTTATACTGACAGTGTATGACTATTAAATTCTTTTTTTAATGTTTTAATAGTTTATAACTTATTTAAGTTACTTTTTTTTTGTTACCATATTATTGGTACGAAATATATATTAATTTTGTTTTTGCCAATAACTAATTTATGCCGAATAACATGACTAGCCACCTATAATAAAATCTCTCCTCTCACCACTTTTTATTTATTTATAAGATTTGAACCCAAGATCTTACTTAAATGATCAAAGTCTAGTTCCACTTATTAGTGTCACTTAGTTCAATTAGAATTGAACTCATAATAATTACATATATAATTCAATATTATATAATAAATTGAATAAAAATTAATATAATGTAAAAGATAGGTAAAATTAAATTTGTAAGAAATTTTTTTGTTTAAACATGTTACTACTTTAATACTTATTTATCTTTAATACTTTAAGTCTTAGAGGATTCTTAGTTTTCAATTCACCTTTATTATTAATCATTTTCTCACAATGGGTTGGTAGATTGGCGTTCAAAATGACTAAACAAAATGTCAAATATTTAAAGGGTGTGCCTTAATTGGCAACACATCCTGAGCTTATGGGGGGAAATTTAAGTTTAATTCCCGCATAATACATCTTTGAAGAAAAGCAAGGAGCTTTAAGTGTGACTAAGCTTCAGATCGAGAATTGATCTCATAACTGATTCAAAGGACCAAAGCTTGTGAGAATTTCTTGTAGTCACATTGAAGAGTCAAAAGTCTTAATTATGATAGTAAAAAAAAATAGAAATTCAAACATACTCTAAGTTTAAAATGTAAAAAGTACAATATTAAAATTGATAAACTTTTTATAAAAAATAATAGTCTAGATTATAGTTATTGTTTTATTTATTTTTTTATTTTGTAAGTACAACGACAAAATCTTGATTCATATCAAAATTAATTATCAAACTATTATTTTAGTTATACTTAAGAATAGTTTTTTTAATATATTTTATTTAAGAAGAATGGTTAAATATTTATTTTCCTATATATAAAAATTAAATTTTAAAATAATAAGCATTTGATTATTTAGTCTGATTACAATACTAATATTATTACATGAGATAGTCCTTAATATGACAAAATTATTAAATATTTATTGATTGTTATATAAGAGAAAAAAGAAAACAAGTAAAAGAGAAAAGTTGAGTTATTTCTCTCTATTTATTTAATTGAATAAAAAGAAAGAAAAAATGTGATTTAAAATGTTTTTATGTTTGATAAAAAGAAAAGAATCAAGCAAACTCCACATTAAATCAAAGATAAAGGTGAATAAAATTAAAATGAATGAATTGTTTTCTTAAAATTATAACTTTAACTAACTTTTATTTAAGTCTCATATTGATTTTTTTTCTTTTTCATCCTCTTTTCAAACTAGTATTTTAGCTTGTATAATGCACGTGATAAATGTTTATATTATATAACTAAAATTTATAATCAATAAATACTTGTGAATATATGAATTATATTATAATTAAAATTTGTACAAATAAATATTTTTTAATATATAAATTATATTTTAAATTTGTGATAAACAATTTATATTGTGATACAAAGTTATTTTTAATTATAGATAATTTATTTTAAAAAATTTTAAAATTTAATTTAAAAAAAGAATAAATGGATAGATTAAAATAAATAATAGGTAAAAATATTCCGTTAAATAAAAATTCCTAAAAATGCTCTTATTGAATATTTACTCCTAAAAACACTCTCACATATTACTTCACATCTTTATATTTCTATATTTATTTTGTTTTAAGATAATAATTCATTTGTATTCTAATTTTTAAACAATAAGTATATAAAAATAAAATAAAATATATTATCACAATAATTCAATAATTTCCATCACAAAAATATATTGAAAATATAGCTAATTTATTTCAATAATTTTTAATAAGTTAAAAACTACAATAAATACATAACACTATATAATAGAAACTCATTTTCACTATCCTTGTTTTCACCAAGTCTACTTAAATTTGTCAATGAATTTGCATTTGACGGAGAAGTACTCTCTTTCATAGGTATGTCGCAAAATTGGGATGAGGACCATTAGATACTTCAACAGTATATTGACATGTCACTGTCTAGATGATCATAAGAATAACTGAAATTATTATCATATGTGTGTGGTTTGTTTTCAACAATCATGTTATACAATATGATGCATGCATATATTATATGCTTAATTGTATCTATGTCAACATAAGAAATGTGGAGTTGTTTGGTGATGGAGGAAACATAGGGAAAATGGAGGATTTTTAGAATTTTCTTTGGTAAAAGGTTGATAATTTTGCGTAAATTCAAGAAATTATGCAAATTAAACTAATTGAAATCCACTTAACAAAAAGGAATGAAATTAAGATTGTAAATAATAATAAATGGAACTAATGGGAGAACAATAACAATTGGGATTGAGAAATTTTGTGTGAAATTTGATCAATGGGGACACAAATTATAGCATTTCACATATTATAAATAATAAGCACAAATGGTCCAAAGATTGCAACGATGAAATTTGTAAAAATTGATACGTTTGACTAAGATTTTAGAGTAGTATATTGGAAAAAAGATTGTGTGCTTCAAAGGTCCAATTTGATTTCCTAAATGATAATATTTTATCTTAACAAACTATAAAAAAATATTGTACAAATGATAGCAAACAAGTAACATTTTATTTGTTATTTCATCCCATTCCATTTGGGGTTATGATTCACGTAACATTTCGAGTCTCTCACTTTTTTGTTAACCTTTTCCTATTTTAAGCCACTAAGGGTTCGTGGAGGAGACACACTGGTTCAGGGGATATGGTAGAGGGGTGGTGGTAAGGTGGGTTTTGGGTTTGAAAGGGAGAATGAGAAGGGGTTGATAGATTTAGGTTCTCTATAGAGCGATTTTAAAGACTTTGCCTCAACGGTAGGATTTTATCGTCGCTTTGATCAAATGGATACGATGGTGAAGGAGTTGGAATGGATGGTTATGACAATGGAGAAGCACATTGAGAATTTGAGCAATGAGAGTAGTTTGGAATACAATGATTCAGTGGAAAGTCAAAATCTTCAAAAGACTCAAGTGAAGGCAGGCAAAGTTACAATGGAGTTATGGTAGAGGTGCAATGGTTATGATGGAGGCGTGGTGGTCATTGTGGCTGAAAATTTTCCTTCACCATACATTGCGTCAACAAATCTCACTCCTCCTTTATCACCATCTTTGGTAGTTATTGACAATGTAGAAGCACAAGTAGTGACAGATCCCAACAACAACGCTTATCGTCACCCTCAATTACAGATCTTGTTAGGTGTAAAGGCAAATCTCCTTACTCGTTGTTGATTAATTTTTGTTGATTTTTGGTCCATGGATATCTTCATTGTTTTTATTTGGGTTGATTCTTCAGTATTTTTTCTTTCTTTTTGGGTGGTTTATCCTACAAAAAAATATTATTTTAATCTTAAGTGTAACACCCCCACTTTTACCTATTAAACTATTTTCCTAATTATTCTGTATTTATTTTTGGAGAACCAGATGGGAATCTCAAAATTTTGATCCCTACGGTTATGCTTGTATTTATGAATAGTACTTAGTTTAGATTTTTAATAATTTTGTAGAACGAAGCCTGGAGATTAGTAAAATGACTGTTTTGTCTCTAAAAGGTCAGATAATAGAATTACTAGACAAAAATAGTTAGAAATGTTCAAAAATTATTTTCAAGTCATCAATATATTTAGAATAATTAAAAATAATTTTAGAATTTTTTTCGAAATTTATTGAGATTTTTTGTGAAATGACAAAAATATCCCTAATTGACCAAGGAACCAACCAGAGACTTTTTGATTTCAAAATGTTTTGAAAATTTTATACTATGTATATTTTAAAAATTTTATATTGAAATAAAAATAGTGAAAAATGTATCACCGCTATTTCAAAATTTCAACTATTTTTTTAATATTTGATGATTTATTTTAGAAAATCGAAAAGAAATCTCAAAATTCTGCTTCCTACAATTGAATTCAAAATATTGAGATCCTTCTAATCATGATTTTTAATAATTTTTTCAAGTCGGAGCCTAAAGAAGTTAACAAATGGCGATTTTGCCTTTATTTCTCAACATCAAAGGCTGATATGAGAAAAAGACCCAATTGATATCAAAATGTCAATTTGAGCTTAGAATCATGTTATATGCATTAAAATATAATTTTGAAAATTTTCTAGAATTATTGTGTAAAATAAACAAAATATCCCTAAGTGTCTATTAAGCCTAACCAATATTGATTTGACATCCAAAGGGTGAAAATGATAATCTAAGTTCATTTTTAGATAAAATATTTATTTTTATAATTTTCATAATTTTTTTTCTATTTATTGAATTAAAATGAATTTAGTATGAATTTTTTAGCTCAATATATATATATATATATTGAAATAAATTAATAAAAATTAAAATTAATTGTTAGAAATTTATTTTTGATGAAAATAATGTATATATCTAGTTTTGCATTAAAATATATTAATTTGATATTAAATGCCAAATTATTCAAGTGTAGACGATTTATCGGTACTAGTTGATTTAATTGCAAATAAAATTAACACAGATAAAGTTGGGATAGCTCATAGGACACATGTCCAACCTATTCTTAAATGACTCACTAACTATTTTGTATATGTGTCCCTAAAATTAATTAAAAAAATAAAAAAAGAATTATGACATAATGACTTATGTCATCAAGTGGACACCTAAGCCCACTTCTTCCTCTATAAATAGCCCTTATTTGGGGCAAAATTTTCACACATCTTCCCTCTCTTGGTTGGCCAAAATAGTTAGGGAGCTTCTCTCTCTATAATTTTTTTTACTCTAGTATTATGCTTAAATTTTACTAGTTTTTCATCAACTAATAAAATTATCTTCCTAGGAGCTTTACACCAACAATTCCATCATCTTCATCAACTACCCTTGAGGTAATGGGAGGAGTGGGGTTGGTTCTAAATTTTAGTCACTTTGCATGTTGGTAGAAAAAGTTTTCCCCTAAACCTTTCAATACTTAAATTTACTATACTTTCCCTATAATGTTATAATGTTTAATGTTAAAATTTAATTTTTACTATGTTTTTATGCTTCTCAAATTTATAATTAAAATATACTTAATATGTTGCTCAAGTTTTTATAATTGAAATACACTTATTAAGTAGTTATGCTGCTCAAATTTTGATAATAAAAGTGTGATTATTAAGTTGTTATTCTGCACAAATTTAGATAATTAAATTATGATTATTAAATTATTACCCTGTTCAAATTTAGATGACTAAATTATGATTATTAAAATATTATTATGTTCAAATTTAGAAAATTAAATTATTATTGTTAAGTTATTTTTTTGCTCAAATTTAATTATTAAATTGTTATTCTACCATATAAGACAGAGTATGAGACCAGGAAAACCTTTGTTTAAAAAGTTAAAAATTGATAAGTTAGTAAGTAATATAAAACAAGTGACATGTAGTGACATGACATCCTGCTAAATAAGCCACAATTTGGTACACTGAGGGATGTATGTAGGGACCTAGAGGATCTTGAGGATGCGATATCAAGTAGTGAAGTCCCAATGGCTAGGATAACAACCTTGAGCATGGATCTTTGTAGAGAACAAGCTTAATAACCTTGATAACTGTTGAGTCATCACTAGGATTGGTGTGAGAGTATACTTTTATGGACTGTGTGTGTCATAAATTGTTATTTTATTCCTCATGATGATAAGGATCGTATCATGTGATGATGAGAAGATGTATACATACTCTTAATCACTTTCCGATTCTGTTGAGAACTATTACCCACTAATGGAAAAATACGAATCCATACCTAGTAAATGATAGTCTAATACAATTTATAATAAACCCTAGGTTTCCCTCCATTGTCGATTATGTTTTATTTGTATTTTTAGATGAGTGTTATGGTGCACAAAGAGAACAAGTGGTCTACGGTGGATTAGTTGAGATTACCAACTATAATAGTTTCCATCGTTTTTTTTTTCCACATCAGATGATTTTTTTTTGAATTATTACAATGACATAATTACTCTTATTGAAATGACCCATCGTTGCAAATCATTGTGCACTGCTGCCGGAGGCAATTTTCGACGGCAACATTTTTTTTTTCTTCTTTCCTTCTCTCATTCTCTTCTCTGACCACAGCACGTTGTTGTAAAAAGTTTTTGACAATCCTCCCCTTTCTTTCTTTCTTGTCCTTTCTTTACTTTTCCCTTATTCTCTAGATCTACAAATTTCACACTAGATTTGCAACAAATTTCATTACCACAGGAATAACAAACACAAAAGATAATTGTTATTCTACTATGTGATTCCAGATTAATCATTGAAAAAAATGGGTTTCCCTGATCGACAAACCCACCCTTCCTCAACTTGTGGAACCCCCAACCTCAACCACCACAAATTCTTCGTCCCCAAAACCTAACCCCCTCACCACAACCTTCCCCCGAGACAGCACCTTCACCCCTTTAACATCTTCCCCAACCACCACCACCTCGCCACGTTCCACCATCTCCCCCAACTCTGTTCCACAGAGCAACTCAACCCCAAATGCCACCGCCTTAACTCCTCGGTGATCCCTCAGAGCAACCTCGCGTAGCAATGAAGACAAAAGCTGAGCGAGAACCACTGTAGGGTTAGGAAGGAGGAGATCCTTCAACACAGTTGCAGCTAGTGCAACGACGCTTCGGCTGAAAATGTCGCTAGAGAGGGCGTTGCAATGAGAGCTCCAAGGTGACGGAGGTGCTATGTAAATACAGAAAGGGCATTTTCGTACATTTATATTTGCTCTTAGAAATAATTATAAAATAAAAAAACTCAAACTGCTAGTTCTACAGAACTCATCTATGCCATTCCCATATTTTATGATAAATCTTATAGTTGAAAATAACTTGACCACCGTGAACTACCTAACATCGTTGTCCACTGTAGAACTCGTTGTATTTTTATGGTATAGTTCCTACCATGTATATGAAAGTGATTTTAGAATAAATCACCTCACTCTATTATTTTTTTTTATGAATGATTGATCGCGGTTAATGAAGATTCAACTGTTGATGAGAACTTATAAGCCTAGTCTGATGGCTTATTGTTAGGATAGGATAAACTAATGTTGCTCTGACTAGGATCTTTTTTTTGATGTACTGGAGATAAGTAGTAACTATTTTGATGTATATTTTGATCTCTCTATACTACAATTGTTCTTTAATTAGTATGTATAAGACTATGATGTACAATTTTATGATGCATATATCTAAAAACTTTTTCTTTTATCTTTTACTACCATTTCCAAATTCTATTGAATTTACAAATTTTCTATTAGTAAAAGTGGAGAAAATTTTTACTTGCATTATCATTAATTTAAAATTATCAACTAATTAATTAAGTAAATAAGTATGAGATATATACAATGTGAATGGGTGTCACATTAAGAATCTATATTTTATTCAAAATTGTTCTTCCATGTGTATGTCAAGTCATTGAACTCTAATGGTGGAACCAACTAGACGATCAAATTGAGTATTGTTTTGAAATAATTAACAATTGTAAGCATAAATCAATGCAAGAAATTAAGAGAACTAAAGCTGAACTCTTTTTGCGTCTTTAGCAAACACCTAGAAGGCAATAAATAAGGGTTTTCACAAAGATGAGAGATGTTGAGGTTAAACTTCACCAAATTTTCCCTTCTTGTAACACAATGGTTATTAATTCATTTGACACTTCAAATATTACCATCAATCCATAGATTTACTCAAACCCTAAATCCTTAGATGATAAAAGCCCAAGTTCCTTGATTAAACTTCTAATCCCTTAGACAGCTTAATAAAGGAACTTGCTTTAAGGTTAAGGATCATAAGATGACTAATAAACCAAGCTTTATTCCTAGATGCAAGGCTTATTGGACGCTTTCAATTCACATTTCAAAATGTATTTTTCAATCACAAATCAAACAAAAAATCAAGCTATGGAGATAAACCCACAACAAGCATTAAGCAAAGAAGTGAAACAATGATTTTGAAGCATAAAGATGAATAAATAACTTTAGAATAAATACAATCCGTCCAATTAAGATATCTATTAAATATTTTCATTTTAATTATTTATTTATTAGTTAAATTATACAATATTTTATAAACTTATTTATTAAATATTTTATTTTTATTTTAACTAGACAATATTTAATAAACTTTAATGGGGTATAATATTCAAGATGATAAATTATTTATATAATTAAATTATCATTTTAATTTAACTAATAAATAATTTTATATAATTTAATAAATAAAAGTACAATTAACAAATGCAGTAATAATCTTAAAAATAAAATAAAATACAGTAATAATATATATAAAATATTTGTTATTTATAAATCAAATAAGTCAAATGACTTAGGGACTTTAGTAGAAATGAAAAAGGAAGACACTTTAAAATCTACCTCTAACATTTTAATCATTTTTTGCATATTTTACCCCCTATTTTTAAAATTTCACTCATAATTACACATCTTTGCCATATTAGCAGTGGTGTTAATGATCTATGTCAAATTTCCCAAAATTTTAAAAATAGAGAGATAAAATGCACACAAAAAAAAAATAAAATACAATAACAAAGTTCATAAAATCAGTAAGAGTATAAAATGCACAATTAAGCCTAAATAATTATAAGATCGCGTTATCATCCTTTCTAAACTTGTTGCTTCACTCTCCTTCCGACGCACAAAAGAACAGATGAAAAATGTATACGAGCCACTATTATTTCAAGTTTCAATTCTCATTCTCTCACTCGTTAGGCTTGTCTACCGAACAAAAACAAGACCCACAGGATTTTTGCAGATCAAACAAGACCTCGTATTTTCATTTTCATGGGATTTTTGCATATCAAACAAGGCATTAAGATAGGGGTGTCATTGTCGTGATAGTATAATTTACATGGTCCAAGTGATAGAAACTTTCACGATCATATTGCATAGTACGTTACTATAATACAAAATACTACTATTTCTTTTAAACATTAGATCACGTACGTATTTTTTTTTTATAAGAAAAAGTACACTTTCCTCATTCATAATTTCGCCCTTTTCCAATTTATTTTTTAAATATCACTAAACCCTATTCTAGTTTTTTCAACAGTAATTGCTCATGCGAAAATAAATTGTGTATTTCACGCGCAGTTTATTATGAGATTAGGAGTTTGAATAATTCAAGGAAGATTTACTCGATTACCACTTCCGTTTTAAAAAATAATCTCATAATTTTACTTATTAAGTTGCAACTCAAAGACAAAAAAATATTCTTTAAAATTTAAGTTAAAGTTACAAATATTAAATAATTAAATAAATAATTTTAAACCTGACCATAATAGTCCTCCGTTTATTAGGAAAAGAAAAACATAAATACTTTTCATATTTTTTGGCAGCAAATCTATCTTCCAAGTATCTAACGTAGTTGTTATAAAAAAAAAGAGTATCTAATGTAGTTACATAAACATAAGTAAAACTCAAAATTATTGGTTAAAGTAGAAAATTTCCTTAACAGTTCATTCACGCGTTTGTTTGGTGGTAAATACATTAGTTAAGAAGAAGAAGAAGAAGATATTGCATTTGACTACTAAAGGGCCCGTTTGGAGTGGTTGCGAGTTTTTGGTTTTTGGTTTTTAAATGTAATTTTCAAAACAAAATCCATTTAGCTAAAATGGAGTTGAAATGGTTTTTAACTCAATTTCAAAACATTTTTACATTTATTTTCAAAACCAAGAAAAAAGGATTTGTAAATTTGGTTTTTGGTTTTTTAAAAAAATACACATCATTATATTTGATAATAGTCTTTTTCGCCACCACCACCACCACAACCATCGCCATTGTCACCATTACTGTCACCGCTGCCACCATCTCTGCAGCTGCTGTCATCACCACTATTACCGCTACCACCACCACCATTACCACCATGACCACTGGCATCGCCACCACCATTATCGCTGTCACAACTACCACGATTACTAGCATCGCCTCAACCACCACAAGCTTTATCATCACTATCATCGTCACCGCCACGACCACGACTACCAGTGTTGCTACCATCACCACAGACATCGTCACCACCACCATCACAGGCATCGTCACCACCACCACGGACTCCGCCACTACCATCACCACCGACACCGCCACGATCACTACTGATACCACCATAACCACTACCGTCGGCACCGCCGCAACCGTCACAGTCGACATTACTACCGCCACCACCATCATTGTTGCTGTTACTACCACCACTGTCATCACCACACAAACATATTTTTAAACTAATTTTAACAAAATAAAAAATTTCAAAGCAAATTTATTTTGAAACAAAAAATTAGAAACAAAAAAACTAAAATTAATTTTTAAAAACTAAAAACTGATTATAATTTTTAAAAATTTCAAAACTCATGACTAAAACCTACCTTAAACGGACCCTAACATTTAACATGGCATCCATAAGTCATAACTACCAAACATAGCTCCTTCCCTCCAAATAAATAACAAACATTGAACGAGAGAAACAGACAAACTTAAGAAATCATAAACACGCAGTGGTACGAGATTGATAAAGAAAGAGTGAACGGTAAAGAGAAAGGTGTCTTTGTCAGCTCATCTCAAATGGATCGCCTTGCATTACTCCTTCTAGCTGTGAACTCTCACAAACACAGCAAAGACAGAGCGAAAGCGACCCCTCCCGATCTCAATTAAAACCATGGCATAATTTGCGATGGCTGAATAAGATACCACTACAGCTACCACCACAGCATGTAGTTAAGAGAGAGAAAAAAACATGGAAAATAAAAGCGAAAGCTGGGCCTCCCTGGGTACATAGATAGAGACTACGGTGCAGTGTTGCAGGTCGTAGCAGAAGCGGTGCCAGATAGTTTTAACTTTATTCGAGAAATTATTTTCTCTCTCTCTCTCTCTCTCTCTATGCTATCACTCTATTCTATCAGTGGTAATTCAGCAATGTATTATAGAGAGAGCGTGGTGTATGTGCCAGGGTGATGTGATGTGATTGCACAACAAAGGCCCTGCTTCTTCTGTGACTTACCCTTCAAAACCAGAAAATGAAACAGAAAAAGCTTCTCATCCCATCACATCATTTGAACCAGTTCTAAAGATTAAACAACAACACCTCCTTCGTGGTTGTTGTTGGCTTTGTTTGAGGCGCCATGGCGTTTCGGTTCGGACTCCTCCTTCCGGTTTTTCTCCTTTGTTTGGATTCAATCAATTCGGTGAATTCACACGACGGTGAGTCCGAGTCCTTCAGACCTTCACTGCAACCAAACACGGTATACATTTTTCTTATTCCTCTGTTTTAGAAGCTTAGTAACGTTTGAATGTTTCAGTTGAAGGAGCAGCGTTGTTGGAGATAAAGAAGTCACTGAGGGATGTGCATAACGTTCTGTATGACTGGGCAGACTCACCGTCATCGGATTATTGTGTCTGGAGAGGGGTTACATGTGATAATGTCACTTTCAATGTGGTTGCGCTGTAAGTAACCCTGTTCTTGAGTAGTGTATGTGTCAATAAGGATCTCCTTTTCATTTTCTATTTTTTGCAGCAATCTTTCAGGGTTGAATCTTGAGGGCGAAATTTCACCTGCAATAGGGAGCCTGAAGAGCTTGGTCTCTATGTACTTACTATATTTCACACTTTCACTTTAGTCTCTTTCATTGGCATTTCTCGTACTCGTGGCTATGTGAACCGAGGTTGTTTTGTTTGTATGTCTTGTTTAAACAGTGATCTCAAGGAAAACCGTTTGTCTGGCCAGATACCTGACGAGCTTGGTGACTGTATCTCTTTGAAAAGCATGTATGTTTCGTACCCTGAAGAACTGAATTCGATTGATAATTAGATTTGACTGCCACGTGAAAATGTCATGAGGGGGGACTTTTGCATTTTACTGTGTTGGCAGAGACTTGTCGTTTAATGACATTCGGGGAGATATACCGTTTTCAATTTCGAAGATGAAACAGCTGGAAAATCTGTGAGTTCTTGTGAGCGTTTCACTTTCGTTGTGGTTATATTTTGCCTAGGCTTTGTGATAAGGTTATAACAAGGTTTTTGTTTTGTTAAATATGTTCTCAGAATTTTGAAAAATAATCAGCTAATTGGACCAATTCCTTCAACTCTCTCTCAGATTCCTAACTTGAAGATTCTGTAAGTTATTTTCCACTTTTCTCATTTTCTTCTAAAGGATAGTTTTAGTATCTATAACTACCATTCACTAACTTTTGAAAACTGGTTCTGTTCTAGAGACCTGGCACAGAATAATCTTAGCGGGGAGATACCAAGACTTGTATACTGGAATGAAGTTTTGCAATATTTGTGAGTATTAACTAATATGCAATGAAATCTATCAATTAATTAACTCATTTATTTGTGCTTCTTTTAGACTCTATATGATGTGATCTTATTCTTGCTGTCAATCTTTGTTTGTGTCTTTCCTTTTCCTATGATAGTGGCTTGCGAGGTAACAATTTGGTGGGTTCACTTTCTCCAGACATGTGCCAGTTAACTGGATTGTGGTATTTGTAAGTTACAACATTGACTCTCTTTTTATTTCAAGCCCTGAAAGTTTACATTTCCTAAGCAAATGTAATTATTTTCATCCTACCATTTTGCAGTGACGTGAGAAACAATAGCTTGACGGGCAGTATTCCTGATAACATAGGCAATTGTACTACTTTCCAGGTCTTGTATGTATATCCAACTGTATCTGTGTGACAGACTTCGCCTCACCATATTTTCTCTTTACTTTTTTAATTTGTTCTATTGATGTCAGGGATTTATCCTACAACAAGCTAACCGGAGAGATACCTTTCAATATTGGATTTCTGCAAGTAGCAACTCTGTATGTATTGCATTATCCTTTTTCAGATACTTTTAACAAGAATGATACGTGGTCTTCCACTTTCCTTATTTAGGAAGCTCCTTTTAAATTTGTTTGTGCTTGATAGGTCACTGCAAGGAAATAAACTCTCAGGGCATATTCCATCAGTGATTGGTCTGATGCAAGCGCTTACTGTCTTGTAAGCATTGTATTAAAGCAAACTTTATGAAGTTTCTTTGTTGAGTTGATATTTTCTCTCTTTACTAATCCTTCTTTCAACATTTCCTACAGAGATTTGAGTTGTAACATATTAAGTGGGCCAATCCCTCCTATCTTGGGAAATTTGACCTACACGGAGAAATTGTAAGTACATGCTAGTAATTTTGAATTTATATCTTTAAGTTTGATTTTGCGCTAAAGTGTGTGCATTAAAAATCAGAAAATATTTACTCATTGGATAAAATTATGCAATGTTTGAAGGTATTTGCATGGAAACAAGCTGACTGGCCTCATCCCCCCAGAGCTGGGAAATATGACAAGGCTTCACTATTTGTAAGATGCTTTAGTCATTAGTTGACCATGTGCATCTTCTATTTCTTTTCTGGACTCTTGAAATCAGCAGTAGCAGCTTCCTGACCATAGTTAATCATTTCACTTTGAATTTTACAACTTCTAAAAAGAATCACTTGTCAGTTGCCTTTTTTACAAATTTTTAAGCTGAGTTTTGTTTTGAGCAATGACCACTTACCAAGAAGTGCAACTTGGTTTAAATTTGTCCTCTAATGATTCACACCTTCCTGTGCAGGGAATTGAATGATAACCATCTAAGTGGACGTATCCCACCTGAGCTTGGAAAGCTTACTGATCTGTTTGACTTGTAGGTGTTGTTAATTTGAAGCATCTATTTTGTTGGTTTTTGAGTAACTTTATGAGTCACATTGTTCTTGCAGAAATGTTGCCAACAACAACCTTGAAGGTCCAATTCCTGATAATCTTAGCTCGTGTAAAAACCTCAACAGCCTGTAAGCAGTAAGCCTTGTATATTACTTTGTAAGAAGGAATTTTTTGTTACATTAAGGTGATGAATTTTCCGATTGTTATGTATCAGCAATGTGCATGGGAATAAGCTGAGGGGAACAGTCCCCTCAGCTTTTCAGAGCTTGGAGAGTATGACATATCTGTAAGTTTCACCTTGACATTATAGGACATTTGTTCCAACATATCCATAATTCTACTGTGATTAATTCTGTTCCTCCCCTAAATATGTCAATACGCACAAACTTTTATGCATGTTTATCTGGATTCCTACCAGAATTGGTCAATACTTAACAGTTCAAACTTCAATCTATTACTCATTTACTTAATTGATTCTTATTCCTTCATGAAATTGTGATGGTCATCCTTAGGAATCTTTCTTCAAACAATCTCCAAGGCTCCATTCCAATTGAAATTTCACGGATTGGTAATTTGGATACACTGTAAGTATGAATGATTTAATATGTCTCCTTATATCAATCCTCTGATTTCATTCTAATAGATGTTTTCCTTCCAGGGATATATCAAATAATAATATAATTGGTTCCATTCCTTCTTCCATTGGTGACTTGGAACATCTTCTGAAGTTGTGAGTTTTTTAGCTAATTATTTTTGAAATCTAGAATGTTACTTCTTACTGATTGCTAGTAATCATTTTGCTAGGAATCTGAGCAGAAATCATTTAACAGGGTTTATTCCAGCAGAATTTGGTAATCTAAGAAGTGTCATGGATATGTAAGTTCATTAACTTTCTGATGAAGATAAAACAAAAATCTTTTGTTGGTTTTTTTACTGACTATTATCCCTGATAAATAATATCCCTGAGAATTTAACTGAGCCAAACAACATTGTGTATTCGTGTAGCCGTCCTCACTTAGTGGGATAAGATTATTTTTGGTTTTTTTTTTACTGACTATTTTCACGATTCTGTATTTCAGTGATCTTTCAAATAATCAACTCTCTGGCTTGATTCCTGAGGAACTTAGTCAGCTTCAGAACATGATATCCTTGTAAGCTCCTTTTTGTTTCCTTATTCGGTGTTTGTTTTATATTCCTTATGCTTTTCTTAGTATAAGGTTATGGTATTCTATGGACTTGGCAAATCTCATTTGGCTGACTGTCTTAAATTCTACTAACTGATTTATTAGAAAGTGGAAATATATATATTTTTTTTGTAATATACGCTCTTCTTGGGTGAATTGCTCAAAAACTATGCCTAGCAATCTTGTATTCATCAGATTTGGTTGAGTATTGAGATTGGTTTCTTTAATTGCACTTGAATAGACTCAAAGCTAATTTGTTCCATCCTGTGTTTATTTTGTCAAGTTTGGTTGACAATCATGATAGACTAATAATTTTACTTGATGACATCTCTTGGTTTGAAATTCTATCGGAGACAAGAAAAGAACAAATTATTTGGGGATGTGTCTTTGCATAACTCAGAACTAATTTGTTTCATCCTGTGTTTATTTTGTAAATTTTGTTTGACACTCATGATAGACTCTTAATTTTACTACAATTCTTACTGTGTTTTGGCATCTGTTGGTTTGAAATTCTATAGGAGACTAGAAAAGAACAAATTATCTGGGGATGTGTCTTCGCTTGTAAATTGCCTTAGTCTTTCTCTGCTGTAAGTTGTGTCTCTTTTGTTTTTAAGTTTTGAACAATTTGGCATTATAATGCTGTGGAAAGATCATGTCTCTTTGACCTAACAAGTTGATTATGGACTATAAATTTTGTAGTAATGTCTCTTATAACAATTTAGTTGGTGTTATTCCCACAAGCAACAATTTTTCCAGGTTTTCCCCTGACAGGTTAGGTCATTTACTGTTGAACTTTGCCTTTATTGCTTCGATTTTTCAACTTGACGTAGTTTTCCATCAGCATGCTCCCTTGGATTGATTGATGTCACCTTTTATTTGCAGTTTCATTGGGAACCCTGGTCTTTGTGGCTATTGGCTGGATTCATCTTGCCACGGGTCTCACCCTACAGAGCGAGGTCAGCTGAACTTTCTAGCAGGAATACCCTGTTGCTCCCTCCCATCTATGTCTTGTTATATGGTTTTATACTTTAAGCACCCAAAAAGCTCTAGTTCCTCTCCAAAAGATCTTCCCTTGTTATCTTTGGTTGTTATGCCTGGGAGAATGTGTTCAGTAAGATAAGGGATTGTTGGTGTTCTGAGATGAGATTCACTTGACTGAATGCTGTATCTGTCACTAAGTTAATGTTGAACTTGTTAAAATGGAAGCGTTTGAAGTGTAAAAAAAGGTTTCACGTGTATCTTTTTATTTTCCTATGATTGTGTATATCATTCAAAATGATTGGTGAGGATGTTACAGTAAGTGCTTTGTTCTTCCTATGACATACTTTCCTTCTAGAGCTAAAGTTTTTTGGGCTGACGTGCAGAATGAGCTAATATGTTTTGTTGACCATGCAGTTACCTTGTCTAAGGCAGCTATCCTAGGAATTGCTCTAGGCGCCCTTGTGATTATTTTTATGATATTGCTAGCAGCTTGCCGACCACACAATCCAGCTCCTTTCTCTGATGGATCTTTTGACAAACCAGGTACTTTATTTTAACTGTGCCTATTGAAAATGAAGATGATAATCTACTGATTGTTCCTGCTTGAAAATTGACAGTGAGTTACTCACCTCCAAAGCTAGTGATTCTTCACATGAATATGGCACTTCATGTGTATGATGATATCATGAGGATGACTGAAAACCTAAGTGAGAAGTATATAATTGGGTATGGTGCATCAAGTACAGTTTATAAATGTGTTCTTAAGAATTGCAAGCCAGTGGCTATCAAGAAGCTCTATTCCCACTATCCGCAATGCTTGAAAGAGTTTGAGACTGAGCTTGAGACAGTTGGCAGCATTAAGCACAGAAATCTGGTCAGCCTCCAAGGCTACTCTTTGTCTCCATATGGAAACCTTCTCTTTTATGACTACATGGAAAATGGCAGTCTATGGGATCTTCTACATGGTAAGTTCAAGCTTTTGCTTGAAAGATGCTGATGTACTATGTTGCATGCTTTGCTGTACAAACTATCTACTAAGTACATGTAACCCTGCATTTAGCAATACTTTCCAATTTTCCATATTATCTTCTTCCAAATAAGTACTGTATTAGTAATGTCAGCAATCGTTCTAAGGTGCATAACTACACCTTTAATGAGATTTCTACTTTCTAGTTGCATGTGTGACTTTTTACGTGATGTTGACCATGTGCTCTTTGCTATGTCTTACATCCAGTTTCCTACATATGTGTCCCCGTAAATTTGATAGAAAAGTAGTTAGAAGAATCCATTACTTTGTTAGGGTGTCCTGCCAAAAGTCAAGAGGGAAGGGAGACAATCATAAGGTATGGTCGAGTACATTTAGGATTTGGAGCTGCATGCTGCACTTGCCTGCATATGAATCTAACCAATGCATTAACATCTTTCAGCAAAATGTCAAAAAACACTTTCAAGCCCAGCAATGATTTTATTTATGATTTTGTTATGTACATTTTTTTCCAGGACCTACCAAGAAGAAAAAGCTTGATTGGGATCTTCGTCTAAAAATAGCACTTGGATCAGCCCAAGGGCTTGCTTATCTACACCATGATTGCAGTCCCCGTATCATTCACAGGGATGTGAAATCGTCCAATATTTTATTAGACAAGGACTTTGAGCCCCATCTCACCGATTTTGGCATTGCAAAAAGTCTATGCCCCTCTAAGTCCCACACTTCAACTTACATTATGGGCACAATTGGCTATATAGACCCCGAGTATGCTAGAACTTCCCGGCTCACTGAGAAGTCTGATGTGTATAGCTATGGTATCGTATTACTTGAGCTGCTAACTGGGAGGAAAGCTGTTGACAACGAATTAAACCTTCATCATCTGGTGAGTTTTCTATTCGTTTTAAACACTTGTGTCTTTTATCTTTTTTTGTCTCCATCGTGAGCTTTGAGATAGTTATATTTTTTTTATTTGACGTAAAGCCATAGAATTGTGTGGTCCTACACGGCTGAACAAGGTTTTACCTTAAAAGCTATATCCTAGTTTAGGAATTTGAATTAGCCAGCTGTGAGTTGTACGACCCTTTGGTGTTACCTTAGTAAGTTATGTGTTATACCTAACTCAACTATCAAAATATTTTTTTTATACTAACAACTGTATTCCTCATTTGCGTAGATTTTGTCCAAGACAGCTAATGATGCCGTAATGGAAACTGTTGATCCAGATATTACTGCCACATGCAAGGACATGGGAGCAGTAAAAAAGGTCTTCCAGCTTGCTCTTTTATGCACAAAGAAGCAACCAGTTGATAGGCCTACAATGCATGAGGTGACACGCGTGCTGGGAAGTCTTGTGCCATCCATCACTCCACCAAAACAATCGGTCCCAGCACAAGTACTAGTACTACTACCTGATTCACAGCCATCTGTTAAAATGCAATGCTACAAGGATGAATATGCAAATCTTAAAACTCCACACTTGGTGAACTGTCCATCAATGAGCACCTCTGATGCCCAACTCTTCCTCAAATTTGGAGAAGTAATATCTCAAAACAGTGAGTGAGGATTTTGAGAATCGAATTGAAAATCAATGTACATTTAAGCCCCAAAGGAAAAATGTCAAATATTTTTTATGCTATGCGAGCAGTGAGGTTAAACTAGGAAAAATCATTCGAGTACGTTTTAGTGTCGTGTAGTATTTATTTATACTGCATTAACTGTGCATTTATTTAAACCTACTAGGGTTGGCCAGCAGTAGAGGATTGGAGTAATATGTATAAGGTCGTGGGTTTTAATCTCAGTGCGACCATTCTCTAAAATAATAAAAAAAAAAACTGTAAGTTTATTTAGAAGTCATTTTTTAGAGTAGGTAATAGAACCCGTGTTTTGAAGATTGGATCGGTCAGGCCATTGAAAAACTGGTCTTTTGTTCGGTTCAAATAAATTACAGAATTGGTTTAAGTATTATAATATATTTGATTTGGATTTTTGTGTATAAATGATGCTTTTATTTTAGTTTAGTGTTATAAGTTTATGATATTATGATTTTTTAATATTATTTTATTAATACAGGCTTAATCATAATTTGACCACAATTGAATTAAATTTTGAACTAGTACCTTAATTAGTTTAATGATTAGTTATGTTTTAAAAACATTGAATTGAACTATAGAATTGAAATAAATGTGAAAAATATTAAAATAATTTTTAGAATATAACTACTAAGTTCTGAACTAGCATCTTGCCTATCTGTCGAAACCTTACAAGATTTAAGTGTGTTTGGAATAAACGTAAAAGGATGTTATATACATTAGTCTTGCCTATATGTTCCTTCCCCCGAAAAATGTGAATGTCTATGTTGGGTGTTCCAAACGGTAATCTAAACAAATGCTATTAACAAAAAAACACTAAAGGCTATATATTGCAAGCTGAAATACGTTATATCCATTGTGCAGTCTTTTAACATATTAATGATGAGTTTAACTATAATATATTAATAGTATAGAGGTTTTTTATAATGTCATTTAATAATGAATTTATAGTAAGATTATTGATTTTTGTAATAACTATTTTACAAATCATGAGATAGTTTTTAATTTGTTGATAATATAAAAGTCTTGTATCAAAATTAAACTCATTAGTAATTTTAAATTTTATACCTTGGAATGGTAAAGGCAATTAGCATCACCAAATTTTTTTGTCAATTATTTTTTTAATAAGCGACGTTATTAATTTTTTTTATTAAAATCTTCAAAATGGAAAATGTTTTTATGTTTTTGAGTTCTTAAGTTGAAAGTTACTATAATTTTTTCCCTAATACGTAGCAAAGGGAACGAGAAACTACGATTTACATTTTTTTTATCATTTGATAAATGGACAATTATGTCACATACCCAAGGATATTTCCATGCAAGTCATTGGTCTAACTTTTCTAAAATGGTTTAGATGACTCTACAGGGTTATGGGAATGAAACGCATGTTTTTTGTAATTCAACTCAATCTTATATATAAGTAACAATTGTATTATATGAGCTAAAACTAGTTTAAAAGGTAAAAATTTATAAATTAACGGATTGAGTTGAAAGTGTTTAGTAAAATTGATTAATAAGCTAAATAATAAATATAAAATAACATAAAAAGACATATTTAGTTATTTAATATATGTATTTAAATGCCTTTTTTAAAAAAAAAATGAAGAAGTCATATACACTACAGTTAGATTTAAAACTATATACAATTAGATCTAAAACTACATACGATTACAATACAGTACATGTATAACAATACAAAACTATATACAAGCAGATTTAAAACTACATACGATTACAATACATGTATAACAATACTTTAACAATAAATATAATATAGTATAGTTTGTTTCAAACTTAAGTTCATTATATTGTTATGCTCACTGCAATTGAAGTATTGTCTGTTTTTGGTTCTCATGTGGGTCATCATAATTTTGTTCTTACAATGCACCTTGATGGATTAAGGGAAGATAATGTTTATAATCTATCATTAACCTTGATTCTTAAGCAATGTTTATAAACACAAAAATTGTTTATAAGCAATGTTCCATCCCACTAAAACATCTTGCATTACATAGGAATCGAAACTGATGGTAATTTATAAACATCCGCTTTCCTTACCCTTTGAAGCACCTTTTTAAAGGACAAAATTGGGAAGGCTTGCGAGAGCCGATGTGGGCAGTACCTCAGAAGTGAGCCTAATAATGCAATAGACTTAAGATTAAAACATTGGTGCTAGAAGAAAAGCCTAGGCCATTGTGCGGCTATCAGGCCCTCTAGTCTTTTAGCCTCAATTATATACCATTAAAAAGTCTTGCTTTGCTTAGGAATCGAAGCTAATGGTAGTTTATAAACATCTTCTTTCCTTAACCCATTGAGACACTTTTTAAAGAATAAAATCGTGAAGGTCCACAAGAATCAAAACAGACAATACCTTGAATGTGAGCCTAATAATGCAACGAACATAATCAAATTATGAAAATGACAACAAATTACCAACCAAATTCACAGTCCAGACAATCGCATGGATGTTAAGTACGTATTGATAAATCAAAAATACTAAATCGCGCATGATTCCAAAATTGACATGATTCAAAGAATTTCTAACCTAAAACTATGCGATGCAAGTGGAAAAGCATGTTAAGGGGTGCCAACGACAATGACAAACAGTGTGACGGTGACAATTGATGAGCCAAATTGTGAGTGTGATTGAGGATGCACAATGTCGCTATGTGTCGGCGAGGAAACATGAAAGATAGGATGTGAGATCATTAAGAGTAAAATGGTGGGCAAAAAAGTTTTTAAAATGAAAAAAAGGGGGGTAAAAACATATTTTAGGTAAATTAGTGGGCATAAAAATGGAAAAAGAAGCTTGTAACTTACAAGCTATAAGCTGAATGGAATAACTTAGAAAAATAAGATAGAAACTACTAAATAAGGGCCCGTTTGGGGTAGTTGTAAGTTTTTAATTTTTGGTTTTTAAATGCAATTTTTAAAATGAAACTTGTTTGGCTAAAATTGAATTGAAATGATTTTTAACTTAATTTCAAAACATTTTTATATTCATTTTCAAACCCAAGAAAAAAGAAATTGTGAATTTGGTTTTTAGTTTAAAAAAAAGCCTCTCACTACATTTGACAATGACATTTTTCGCCACCAACACTACTACCACCACCGTCACCACTAACATAGCCACCACCACTAACATCGCCACTACCACCATCACTGTTATCGTTGCCAACCACCATTAGCACTGCCATCACTACTGACACTATTGCTACTATCAACACCACTTACCACTAGTATTGCTGTCGCTGCCACACAAACACACACTTAAACTAATTTTAACAAGATTGGAAACTTTCAAAATGAATTTATTTGGAAACTAAAAATTAGGAAAAAAAATCCAAAATTAATTTTTAAAAACTAAAAGTTGGTTGTAGTTTTTGAAAATTTTGAAACTTACAACTAAAAATCATCCTAAATGGACCCTAAACTTGTGTACCAAACAAACTTATTTCGATCAAGCCAATTTATAAGCTAATCAAATTAGCCTATAAACTACCAAATAACTTTGCTAAATACACTCTAAGAACTTATCCGTAATATTTGTATACGGAGTGTCAATCGATAGAGATTAGTTTTGTGAATAAAATTGGGTAACACATTTATGATTTAGTGTTGTACTTTTATTAGTAAAACTGTACTGAAAAATGATGTATGAATGTTCTTATGGTATGATTTAATCTCTTACCAAACTAACAAGTTGAGTAAAAGGCGAAAATTAAAATGAAAAGCATTGAAGCGTAAAGAAAAGGAGAAACAAAACTGAAGGAAGAAAAACTATCCCTTGCTTCCTTCAGACGTTGATAAGAATGATATTTGTTTCGATTTATTTCACTTTTAAATAATTAAAAGAAAACCTTGAGTATACGGCAGGGATCCTGTAAACATAGGAGTCTTACTCATGAATGCTATAAAAATAAAAAATTAATAAATATTTTTTTTGTTAAAATATATAGTTAGAACATATTAATAACATTAAATATTTATATTAATATTCTTCTAAAGATAAATTTTAGGATGTCCTATTTATATAGGATTTTTATTTTTTTACAAAACATAGGGCTCTTTAATCATATATTGTGTATTATGCAGCAGGTGAACTCGAGAGAGAAGTTGATTTATAATCCACTTATTGTAATAATCTTTAATAAAGTATCCTAAAAGGAGTTCAAATTCAAAACCTGTGAAAATAAATTTAAACATTTTTGGACAAGGTATTTTTTTGGTATGGAACATAGGTATTTTTTATGGGATGTAATCTTGCTTAAGTAAGATGGGACTATTATGAATAACAAAACTCTCCTTAAAATTTTTAATGTAATTATATATCTAAGACTCGAGCTCGAAAGTACTTATTATATTGGCATAATTTTGTGACAATTGATCCACACACTAGTTTTTCGTACAAGGTATATGTTGTCTTGGATGAAGATTCCATTTTGTGTTTTACAAAATGAGAATTTTGATATTCGTTATCAAATAAAAATATGAAATAATGATATCAATGCATTTTGTTTGGCCTGAAGAAGAAAAATGAAAAGAAATAATTTTGGTTGAAAGGAATAAGTAAGAAAAGGAGTAAATTTTGCTTAAAAAAAGAAAGAAAAGGAATAAATTTTAGAAATGTTTTTTTTACAAAAAATTTTAGAGATGTTTGATACGAGAAAAATATGGAAGAAATGAAGAAAAAGAAAATAAGACTTTATTAAATGGACAATTATGCAACCCACTAGGGTTGGTCTAATGGTGAACGGGTTTGGATAATTTACATAAGGTCATTGATTCGAATTTTGTTGCCACTATTGTACATACATAAAAAAATGGACAATTATGTTTTTATTAAAATTAATGTGAGATTTGGATAATGCAAGAAAGATGAAAAAATTACTTTTCTCTCTCTTACCATTTTTTTTTACCCCTCTTCCTATTTCTTTCTTATCAAATAAGGACAATTTTATCTTGTTCTCTCTCTTTTTTCTCTAATATGTTCTCTTAATCAAACAAAGGCATAATGATAGTCTTCTTTTTTGGATAAAGATTATAAATATATTAACAAAATTTTTCCTTTAAATATTTAACAAAATTGTAGAGAATTCCAACTCAAGACTCCATTGATTAAGTTGAAACCTAACAATAACAAGTTTGACTTTTACTTTCCAATTTCAAAAATGCGAGATAGGTGATTTCATGTCTGAATTAATTTGTTTTTATTTATAAAGTTTATAACTTTTACTCTTCATTAAATTTACTTTATACGTCATAAATTCATAATTGTATTTTAGACATATATTTGACTTTTTTTTACAACCAATTTAAACACTTATATTAAACTTTAATGTGTAATAATCATACAATTGTGTAAAAATTCGTACAAGTATAATAATGTAGCATATGATTCCAAGAAACACTTTTATAGTTTTTTTTATAAAAAAAAATTTAACATTTTAATTTTTCATAAATAAAATGATTTTTACTCTCTTGTCACCACATAACTTAGTAGATATAATAATTAAAAAATTGTAACAATTACGTCAATCTTTTCAAAAATAAAAACTCAAAAGCATCTATTAATGTTATCTCATATGTCAATATAGCTTTTGAAAAATTATAAAAGAAAATTAAATTATCTCATCTCATAAATAAATATTTTAAAATAATTATAAAATTTAAATCATAAAATTATTTTTTATTTAAATTAAAAATTACTTTAAAATTTAATAACTAATTATTAAAAATTATCCATATTTTTTACAATAAAAAAAAATCATAAAAACCTTGAATGTTAGAAATATAATTTAATAGTTATGCATAGTTAGCGTAAAATGTCAATCAATTAGAAATTATTTTTGATATAATTTTTGAAATAGTTATTACAAAAGCCAAACAACTTACTATATGTGATGATTTGTGATTAAATAACAACGTAAAAACTTTAATATTGTCAATACATATATATATATATATATATATATATATTTATTTATTTATTTTTAAAAATATTGATTGATAAAAAATGTAAATATGTTATGAAGGATAAAATTATTAGAGAATTCCTTATTCCTTAATACTAAAAATTTGAATTCACATGCGATAAAAAATTAAATTTAAACATGATTCCAGTAGGATTTGTGAAAATAATTTTAAAAAATGTAACTTACTTATGTGATTAAAAAAAGAGTTTAATGGTCATGTATTGTTAGTGTAAAAAATTTTACACTATCATCTAATTAGAAATTATTATTAATATAACTTTTAAAACATTTATTATAAAAATTAACAAACTTATAATAAATGATAATTTATAATTGGATGACAGTCAGTGTATGACCATTAAACTCTTAAAAAAATTCATTAATTTTTAACTTTTTTTATAACAGAAAGAAGCGGATACGGTAAAGCGAAACCGCGAGTGAAAAGACGAAAACCACAAGCGCATGGACACTGGCTACGGTGGTGACGTGTCGAATACGATATAAATACCGTACTGTTTCACCATTTTTGACTCATTGTCCACACCCGATAGGGCGGGAACCCCAAATTTCAGCAGAACTACCTCAACCTCATCCTCATGCCCGTAACTCTTACTCTCCCTCTTCACTCTTTCGTCCATCTCTTACTCTAGGGTTTCACTTTCGAATTCATCTTCTTCCCTCATTTTTCCCTCTGCAGGAACCAGCCATGAATCTGCGCCAGGGCACCAAGGTTTGGGTCCACGACAGGGATTTCGCTTGGGTCCCTGCTGAAGTTCTCGAATATTCGGGAAAGCAAGTTCGCGTTGCCACCGCTTCTGGCAAGAAGGTGAGGGTTTTGTTTCTGCTTAATCTTCGCGACGCTGCTTAATTCGGATGAGGATTTTTGAGGTGCGTTGTTGCAGGTTCTTGCTCTTCCGGAGAACGTGTTTCCGCGTGATGCGGATGAAGAGGAGCATGGAGGAGTCGAAGATATGACGAGGTTGGCTTACTTGAATGAGCCAGGGGTGTTGTACAATCTCCGGAGAAGATATGCGCTGAATGATATTTATGTGAGTGTTTACTGAAGGGGTTTATCGGTATCTAGATGGTCAATTAGGGTTTCTTTATGTTCTCCATCTTTATTTGTTGATGACGGGATGCACATGAGTCTATAGTTGTGTTATTGTGCTGTGTGAAATTGAGGTCTAATGGTGTTTGACTGTTTGGTGAGCCGAGTTGGCATCAGGGGATTGGCACATTGGTGAAATGAAATCTAACTTTCTGTACAAGATTATCAATGTAAGATTTGTTATTAGAATTTAATTGAAATGCATTGAGAGTGGAAAGATATTTCACACTTCCAACTGGTTACAGATTGTCATGTGTGGTAAGCTAGTTGACTTTTATAATAATTATCGTAAAATTCATCCCAATGATGATTTTTGATTAATTGACAATGTAAATTTTTTTTACCCACAATGCATGCTTATTAAACTCTTATTGTTGTTGGAAAATTGTGTTCTGGTATGGAACTATTGTTCTTAGCCACTTCACACTCTGCTGGTATTTGAATGGATCACGTGCAATAAGCTGACATATGTGCTTTGTTGTCACTTTCTGTTTATGTATGAGGTTAAATAATTAGTGCTTTCATTAATGAGGGCTTTTATGGTAGTTTATTTCAGGTGCATTACTTACTTGACCAGTTAGCCAGGGCTGACAACTCCTATTGAAATGCATAAATTAATACATAATCAGTAGCTTTTCACTTCTGTTTGCTTTTTGGCAATTTCACTTAGTGAACTTTACTTAATATATCAATATGTTATTTATATTTTATTTTTATTTTTGCGGGGACTGATATGCCTATTCTTCACATTGCATTCTGTACTTGTTTGCCTTTGTTAGACATATACAGGGAGCATTTTAATAGCTGTCAATCCATTCACTAAGCTTCCTCATCTGTATAATATCCATATGATGGAGCAGTATAAGGGAGCTCCGTTTGGTGAGCTTTGTCCACATGTATTTGCTGTTGCCGATGCATCTTATAGGTTAGTATGCATTTGGTGTGGTGGATTATTTGATTATTTGCTATATTTACTACTTCCCTTTTCATGTTCAAATTAGCGAGTTTCTGTTTGGCATGATTTAGGGCAATGATGAATGGAGGTCAAAGCCAATCTATCTTGGTCAGCGGTGAAAGTGGTGCTGGGAAAACTGAGACAACAAAATTGATTATGCAATATCTTACCTTTGTTGGTGGGCGTGCTGCTGGTGATGATAGAACAGTTGAACAACAAGTTCTTGAAGTAGGCTATTCTTGAATTCAATCTATCACGAGTTTGGCAATTCATTAACTTCTAATTTTCATTTAGGCATCAATAAGGGATGCTAATTTCACTTTTTGCTTGATTCAGTCAAATCCACTTTTAGAGGCATTTGGCAATGCAAGGACTGTCAGGAATGACAATTCAAGGTGAACTTGGTTCTTTATAGCTTGTAGTTTACATCTTCTGCCAATATCTAATTATTTTCACTTCCAACTTAGATTTACGAAATAATCTTATAATTTTTCTTTGGGCTATCTTATGATGTTTTCTTATCTTTTTGTTAACTAAAACATGCCGTGTAGTAATGACATAATCATGTCTATCATCCAATCCATCCAAAACCATAGTTGACTTCATGAAAACGTAGTTATGTACCTAAAAAAGTGCCATTTTCATAGAATGTCAGTTATTTTAGCGACCCAAATTTGCTAGCATAGTGAATGGTGACTGCACCATTTGCATAAAATCACAAAATATGTAAGTGAGAAGAGAATTCTGTGACATTGTAGAAAACTGATACCCTTGTGTATGTCATAGGGAATCAGATTCAGAAGGATTGAAAGTGGGAATGGTGATGTATTGAAGTTTGAGATTAAAGTCTGAGGTTTAAGTGGGTGAAGTGGAAGAATACTACTTAGGTTTGCCTTGGTTTGTGAGATAATTTTGATTTTCAAACATGTGCATCTGATGGATAATCAGGCTCTCTGTTTGTTATGGATGTTTTAACGGGTTTTACATTTTAAGAAACAGTAATTACAGTTTAGCAGGTCAAATACTCTTCCATTGAAAATTTTCCTTGCTCATTGATTGCCTCATATTATTTTTATTTTTGGTTGCAGCCGTTTTGGGAAGTTTGTTGAAATTCAATTTGATTCAAATGGTAGAATATCTGGTGCTGCAATTAGAACTTACTTACTGGAAAGATCACGAGTAGTGCAGATAACAGATCCAGAAAGAAATTATCACTGCTTTTATCAATTGTGTGCATCTGAAAGGGTATTCAATCTCTGGTTAAGTATTTATTTGATTATATATTTAGGTGTTAATATGCAGCATAAAGCTATGTTTTGCATTGTGCATGTGCAGGTTACTGTTTTCAGTATGTCATGTTATTATTATACTTTGTTATTGGAATGCCTCATTTTTAGGATGTAGAGAAGTATAAGTTGGGACATCCAAGCCACTTCCACTATTTGAATCAAAGCAAAGTCTATGAATTAGAAGGCATAAGCAGTGCTGAAGAATACATAAAGACGAGGAGAGCAATGGATATTGTTGGCATAAGTCATGAGGATCAGGTGTAATGATGCTACCCATTAATGTACCTTTTGCTTTATTGTGTGCTGTCTTGGTTAATTTTGTTGAATCGCTGCCCTTTTTACTTATAGTTATCCTTTCTTTCTATTATCAGGAAGCCATATTTTGCACCTTAGCTGCAATTTTACATTTGGGAAACATTGAATTTTCTCCTGGAAAAGAGCATGACTCGTCAGTAATAAAAGATGAGAAATCAAGATTTCATTTGCAGATGGCTGCTAATCTTTTCAGGTAGTTAATTTATGTTTGGAACATTGTTTAATTTATATGAATTATATTTTTATTTGACTTAATTTCATTTCTCTCATTTGCATTTGCTGTCAAATTAATTTATTCTTTTAAATGTTCATGATATTTCTATATAAGATTTTGATAATAAGACTATGTAGGGTGCATGAACAGTGTATAGAACTAAAACATGACAGGGAAGTCAGGGGATAGTAAAATTTTTATGTACAAGAGTGCAATGATGACTAGGAAATGCTAAGGTGTATGCCAAATACAGTTTTCAACTACTATTGGGTATTGACTTTGCTACGAAAGGTAGTATTAACTCTCCAGAATTGGTATGTCCAAGAAAGAGACCGAACTTTAGAATAATTAGCATTGGTTTCTCTAGTCTGTGAGAGATTGGATTTCTGTGGGAACAGGTAGTGCTACTAGCGTATATTATTTTTCTATCTTTGAGAAAATGATAAAAATACCAAAATGAGTTGGATGGTTGATTCTTAGCTTATGATGTAATGACTAGACATAATTTTATAGAAGTTTTCACTTTTCATCCTTTGTTCAACTTAATGAAATGGCTACAAATTTTCCATCTCTAGGTGTGATTTGAACCTATTACTAGCAACATTATGTACCCGTTCAATTCAAACCCGAGAAGGAAATATTGTGAAAGCTCTTGATTGTAATGCTGCTGTTGCTGGCCGGGATGCTTTGGCAAAAACTGTCTATGCTCGTTTATTTGATTGGTATGCTTATGGTCAGTGCAGAATTTATGAACATATTTTTTTTTTATCATGCACAGATTAGGGTGAAAATACTAATTATTTGTTGTTCTACCAGGCTTGTTGATAAGATCAATAGTTCTGTCGGGCAAGATATCAATTCCCAGATGCAAATTGGAGTTTTGGATATATATGGTTTTGAGTGTTTTAAGGATAATAGGTAATTTGTTGTCCATTAAATATATCTTGGAGGAGTAGAAATATTTTATTATTTTGGGGTTATATGGATTGTGGAAAGTTGAAGTGAGTGGATTAATTGTGCATTTGAAGTATCGAAATATATCCTGGTGCATGGGTCGGGCATGTATTATTGTAAATACTTGCCAAATTTGAGTTTGACTAGTATCATCTATTGATTTTTTTTTTCTGTTGTGTTTTGATTATTAAATTGCTTTTTCTGCTGTTGTTATTTTAATTTGGTAACTTTGTTAACATGATTCACTTGCTTGATCCAATAATATTTGCTTCGACAGTTTTGAGCAATTCTGCATCAATTTTGCTAATGAAAAGCTTCAGCAACATTTTAATCAGGTATGCAAGTTTGTTATATGTTAGTTTGCTTTCACCAAGTTAGTCGCCTTGTTTGGCATAACTAGTTGAAAAGTTAGTTGAAAGTTAAAAAACTATAGTTAAAAGTTGGGAGTTTAAAGCTGAAAGCTGATAATTTACCTGATTGGATTGAAAGTGTTGGTAAAATTAATTGATCAACTAGTTGATACATATAAAATGACATGAAAGGATATGCTAATGTACGTATGATTAAAAATTAAATAACTTTATGCATAAAAATTATTATTATTATTATTATTATTGGGTAATGTATATTTCATAAAAAATTGAAAAACTAAGTATGCACATATAATTTGTTGAAAATAAGGATATTAATTCAGGGATAGTAAAAAGTTATTATTTTTAGAAATTAATAGGCAGAATATCGGAAAAAATATCATGCAACTCGTAGCTTATAAGTCATGCGCTACTTTTCTTAAGTCTTGTTTGGTGGATAGGATAAGATAGGATATGAGTTAGATAAGAGTATGATAGCATAAGAGCATGATAAGCTCTTATACTATTCATTATTGATGTGCGCCAGATAACCGTTTGATAGTATATATGTTATCTTATGTTTGAGGTGGATAAGATAATATCATAATATGATATAAAATATGTATGTGTATGGCAATATTACTCTTTCATCATAACTGTATAGTATTTTTTTTTTCAAGTTAATTTGAATTTTTTTTTTAACTTTTCGTATATTCATTTTTTCAATTATATAAAAAATATCTTTAATATTCCTTTTTGAATTTATACTTTGCTTCATTTTTTAAATTATAAAAATAATATAAAAATTAACTAAGAGATCAATGACACAATTAACATTGGAGATTTTATAATAAATTGTTAAGAAAAAAGATGAAAAAGAACCATATGTATATATGATAGATGTTAACAAAATGTTAAAGTAGTGTTTATTTAATTTTAAAATTTTAATTAATATATTTTAATTTTATAGTTTTTTATAAATATATATGCGATAATATGTTGAATATAAATCTTATATAAGACATGTACATGTATATAAACTAATAATATATGTTACTATGTATATTATATAATTACTTTTCAATATATATATATATATATATATTATATTATGTAGAAATCTTTTATCCACACACAAATACACACTAGTCTATCTTGTTGTTTCCTAACTCAACTCCTTCTATTGGATAAACATTACATTGGACCAATAGGATAGAATACACCGTAGGATAAAGTAATCATATTCTGTCAGTTTACCAAACAACTGATTAAAACAGGATAGGACAGTTTATCCTATCCTATCCTCTATCCTGTCCACCAGATGAGTCTTTAACTTATGAAATTAGAGATTTTGAGTTAGTAATTTTTTCAAAATAGCTTCCTAATCAAACGCCTCTACTAGGTTATTTTTGTCAAATAAGCTAGTTGACTAAATAGAAGCTACCCAATTGTCATGCCAAACACACACAATGCCTAGGTGTCTTAATATGGATTTATGGTTTTTTTTTTTATTTTAAATTTTCTTATAACTTGTCTGTGACTTGTCATTTCTTCCAGCATGTTTTCAAGATGGAGCAGGAGGAATACAGCAAAGAGGAAATTAACTGGAGTTACATTGAATTTATTGACAACCAAGATGTTTTAGATTTGATTGAAAAGGTTTTTGCTAAATTGCTTCTTTAGGTGGAGGTTTTCTGATTCCATGTGTCTATGTTTCCATGTACTATTATTCATTTCAAACAGATTGCTTGTTTCTCGCAGAATGTGACAAGGATACTATGTGTTTGAAATATTGACGGCGGAGGAATTGTGAACAAGCTATGTCTTTTGTCATAGTCCACATTACTGAAATTGAAAGGAGAATTTGCATCGTATTAGAAATTGATAAATTGAGCAAGATGAAAAGAGCATGTGCGGAGAGAAAGAGAGAGAATTTTGATTTTATTAATAAGAGAAAAATTGAATTACAATTAGCTGAGTCTCTATTTACAGAGGATCAGAATCAGAAGTACTGATTGTATTAAAGCGTTAAGCCTAACCAACTTGTCAGTTAGAACTGACTGAAAGTTACAGGCAACTGAAATCAGAAAATAATGGCTACCGCTACTATATATGGCTGATTGATTGACCAGCCCTATGATACACATGGTATTATAGACTAGTTGTCTTTAATAGAAAGCAACTACTTAACTAGACCACATTATATCAAATCCTTTTTGTCTTATTCTGTGCTTTTGGTCTAATGTTTGGATCTCTCATATATATGATTTTGACATAATGTGTAGAATAAGTATTGGATTGGGTTCTTTAAAGGAATAAGTTGGTAAGATCTTCATATCTATGATTCATTCAACCAAAATCATGCCAAATGAATATTATGTAACTTCATTATTTTGGAAATTAAATTCTGATGCTTTCATCATTGTTATGTACAAGTCATTTTTTTCCTCTGGATTTCAGTTTCTTATGGACTTGTTGCATTCTTTTGCAGAAACCAATTGGTATCGTTGCTCTGTTAGATGAAGCTTGGTACAATTTGAGTTCTTTAACCTGAATTGGTGTGTATTCATTTATACATTGCCCTCTTGCAAATTATCTTTAATCCTGAATTCGTCTCCTTTCAGCATGTTTCCAAAATCAACGCATGAAACATTCTCAACCAAGTTGTTTAAGCACTTCCTGTCACACCCTAGGTTAGAAAAGGAGAAGTTTTCAGAAACAGATTTTACTGTTTCTCATTATGCTGGAAAGGTAATTCAGTGTTGCAGTACTTTCTCTTGTTTTGAAGTTGAAATATTTTGATGTTATATCTTCCAATCTTCCAATACTTTTATGCAGGTCACTTACCATACAGACTCCTTCTTAGACAAAAATCGTGATTATGTAGTCGTAGAACATTGTAATCTATTATCTTCTTCAAAATGCCCCTTTGTTTCGGCTCTTTTTCCTTTGCTAACAGAGGAATCTTCAAGGTCATCCTACAAGTTTTCTTCTGTGGCTTCCAGATTTAAGGTGTGAATATCTATTTCCTTTTGTGAGTTTCTGAATTTAAGGGGATTCGTTATTATGAATAAATAGTATAGGAGGCTAAAGTATTTGAACATTAATTTTATGTTGCTGATCTTTTTCTGTTTGTTGTCCTGTGTTTGGCATTGGTGGATGGGGACTTCAGCAACAACTTCAAGCACTCATGGAAACACTTAACACAACAGAGCCTCATTACATTCGATGTGTCAAGCCAAATTCTTTGAATCGACCACAAAAGTTTGAGAATACTAGTGTCATACACCAATTACGCTGTGGGGTCAGTAGTTAGATATGCTAATTCCTTATTACTGTTCATCTGAAATCATAAAGACACAGATTGCCGGTAATGCCAATTATTAGAATTTGTTTCCTTGATTGCTGTTTGCTGATTATTTTGTAAGTCAAAGCAGTTGTTTTTAGTTTTACCTAATGTTACTGTATAGATCAGGTTACTTTTGTAGTTTTTCCTTTTCAATGGTGACGAATATCTTGTCTGTGTTGGTGCACTGAATTGAGCTGAGGATCTCTAAATCTGCCTGTTCAAACTGAATGCAGTTTTTTTTTTCTTTTTTTCCTTCGCATATAATTTAAAAGGTTTTTAATGGCACTCAGATTGATTTATTGGTTTATTTGAATGTTTTTGATTTCCCCCCTCTTAATTTATATTCTCTATTATTAATTTCTTTTCCTATGAATATAAGTTGATAGACTTCCATCAATCGACATGTGTACATGCATACAAAAATTGCTGTCGGCTTGTTTCAAATTTTCATACTAATAAGGCAGCCATACTTATCATGTTTTGTCTTGTCATCTAGACTAGATTTACTTCCTAGCATGGTCACATTTATTAACACTTTTTTTTCATGACTGTATTTTATTTAGGGCGTCTTTGAGGCTGTTCGAATAAGTCTGGCAGGTTACCCCACTCGAAGGATTTACTCAGAGTTTGTAGATCGCTTTGGATTAATAGCTCCCGAATTTATGGATGGAAGGTGAATTTTGTTAAGTTTATGGAACAGTTTAACTCTATAATTACATTATCTTTACTGATTTTTAATTTTGAAACTGAAGCGGGAAACTTTGAATTACTACCATAAAAACTGGAATTGCTCCTCTTATTTACTCCTAGATTGGCTGGTTTATTTGATTTTTAAACAATTAGTGCAAGAGTTGTTCTACTTGTTAACTTGGCCATATCATGGGTCAGTTCTATTATCTGCTTGAAAGAGCCAACTTGGTCTGGTTATAAAAATATTGGTTATGATCATTGCAAGTTTATTGGTGGTTTTAATTTACTGTACCAAATGAGAAAGAAAAAGCAAGTTGGTTTTACAAGCAAGTTTGTTTGTAGAAATTTTATCTTGTGGCATGGATTGCATTATGTGAATTGACTGTACATGCATTTTATTTATACTAATGCAAGTGCAGCAATACAAGCTTCTTATTTGATAATTATTTCACTTCTCATCAATGTTTGCTTATACTTTTTGTGTTGACAGCTATGATGATAAAGCTGTAACTCTGAAAATATTGCAAAAGCTAAAGCTTGAGAATTTTCAGGTGTGCTTCTTTGGAACCATGCATACTGCTGTTGTTCATAAACAAACTTGGGGCTGTGAAAGCATAAATGAATTTATGTTGGTTATATTTTGGTTCTTCTAAAATCTTCTTTGTTATTATTCAGTTGGGTAGCACCAAAGTGTTTCTCAGGGCTGGTCAAATTTGCATTTTAGACTCTAGGCGTGCGGAAGTTTTGGACAATGCTGCAAAGTGTATTCAGTGTCGACTGCGAACATTTATTGCACACAGGGATTTCATGTCAATCCGAGCTGCTGCACTTTCTCTTCAAGCATGCTGCAGGGGTCAGCTTTATTGATGTTTAATAAAAATATAAAAATAAAATAAGTCCCTTTTAATTACTTTTTTAAACTTGTGATCAATAAATATTTCTCAGTAGTGATTTTTTATTGAACATAATGCGTGCCTTTTGAGCTTTTGTCGGTAACATGTCAAATACTTTGCTTCCTTTCCAGCTTAAAATAATGCTTGATTTGTACTGCATTGGCTATCAGCCTTTTCAGAACTTCAGGAACTCAACAATAATTGTTATTGCAAGCATGTCTCATGTAGATTTAGGATGTAGCTCCTTTAAAGTGTATGTAGGATTTAGCTCCTCTAAAGTAGAGAGGGTGCAGCAACAACGGCTATTGCCATTCAGAAATATATTTGTATGTGTCTTTTATAAATATTAGAAAATCAATGGTTGAGGTTTTCATAAATTTATAGTTTGTTTTACATGTGCATACATTTAATCACTCTCAACCGTTGATTTTCTAATCAACAGTTATAACTACACTTTATCTTCTAGAGTGCACTCCACTTCAGAGGAACCCAATCAGTAGATGCAGGGGTACCACTTTTATAATTAATTGTCCTGGTTCTCATCAGTGTTTATTCTTATAGGATGCATTGTCCGAAAGATATATGCTTCTAAACGGGAGATGGCAGCAGCTATCTCCATTCAGAAATATATCCGTATGTGTCTGATGAGGCATGCTTATCTGAAATTATATTCTTCTGCTATTATTGTACAATCCAATGTTCGTGGTTGCACAACTCGTCAAAGATTCTTGCATAGAAAAGAACACAAAGCTGCCACTTATATTCAGGTATTTTATCAAGAGATGGAGTTGTAGCACAACCTTTAAAATGTCAAAGCAATAGCTTGTTCTTCATTTTAATAAACTTGATTTCATTTTTCATATTCTGTTTATAGCATTGAATTATGCTTATGTGTGTAATTGTGATTGATTGTGTAAAATATTATTGTGTAGATTTTATACTTTCATCTCTCATGTATGCATGTCATGTCCGTATGGCATGATAATGCATTATTTAGTTTCAATTGTTCCCTGCATTACTTTCAATTGCTTGCCATTTTTATATGGTTGGCAAGATGGATTCTGATGTATTATTTTGTTTATAATATGTAACATTGATATATAGGCCTATTGGAGGATGTGCAAGGTTCGGTCTGCCTTCCTACAGCATCAAAATTCAATTGTAGCAATACAATGCCTTTGGCGGTGTAGACAAGCAAAAAGAGAGCTTCGCAGGCTTAAACAAGTAAGGTTTTCCTTCTTTCCTTTTTCCAGGGGGAGGGGAGAATGGATTAGAAGTTGTTCTCACTATGTAACTGATTTTTAATTTATCTTTTTTAGGAGGCTAATGAAGCTGGGGCCTTGCGTTTAGCTAAGAATAAACTCGAGAAACAATTGGAAGAGCTTACATGGCGTTTGCACCTTGAGAAAAAAATAAGGGTATTACTTCCCAAAAAGAGGATATGTTATGGCTCGGTTTTGTTCAAATTTGATTCCTTGCATATGGAAAAGTGTTTTGAGACATGATATTTTGTTGCTGCCTCACATTCTATTATAGTTTTTTCTTTTATGTTGTTTTTTGGGATTTAAATGATTTAAAAGGACAAACTGCTGATTTGTGATTTTGTAGTGTAATATTGTTTCTGCTACATATATTGGTATTGTTGTCTTATACATTGGTAATAGTTGTCCTCCTATGGTATTTTGTGCTTTGTATGTTTTGAAAGGCATGTTCATATCTTCTAGAGTGTTATGTTCGCTAATAATTTTGCTTTGCGATAGAATTGTGTATATGGTTTCTCTTTGGTATTCAACACGTGGCTTATTTCAGGGGATAAGTATTTTGGACATATAAAGAGATTCAGTAACTCTTCTACTTTTTCTTCTAGTTTTATACAAATATTATTTGTAATTAATTGTTACAATTGCATGAATTACAATTTGAATGGCTTGATTCAATATGATTTTGCAAGCCAATGATTCATATCATGTGATGAATCACAGATGACTTTGAATTATGCAATATATTCAGGAATGGATGCAATTTTATATCACTGGTATGAATACATGATCCAACAATTCATTAATTTTTGTTTTCTTAAATTCTCATCAAATAAGTTGAAAATTCAGTATTTTAAATTTTGAAATAAAAGGGAACTGTAGCAGTGATGGTAAATGCGACTTATTTGATTATTCCATTGCTATGTTTTCATTCCTCTAAAAACAGGGACTTCATATAGTTAGTCACCCTCTCATTCTTTAGAAACAAAGGCTTCAAACAATTGCCATCACTCCATATCCACCTTATTTGGCTATATCATTGCTTTGTTTTCTTTTTCTAAATCATGGGTTTCATGCAATGTTTTTATGTGGCTTCTAAGGTAAAAAGAAAGGGAAAGAAGAATGTTAGGCAGTGCATTGTATTGTTCTTAATAATAGATTATGATAAATACTAGCCCTTATTTTAACACCCTCTTTCGAACACGTTCCTTTACTAGTGGCTGGAATTTATTGTAACTTGTGATATAATGAGAGTCTCACTTCCTATTTAATGGGTCTCACTTAGAATTTCTTTGTTTCCAATAAATTTCAGCTAATTGTATAGAATATGTTGGAAAGTTTGTGTTACTAGCACTCTTCATAGATTACACATCAAGTCCAATGTCCATAATGTGTAGTATTCTTAGGATGAACTCCCATTTAGTAGGGACATTTAGTGAACTACGAATTATGAGTGCACCTGGTTATTTCAGTATTATGCTTTTTTTTTTATATATATATTAATGGTTAAATTGTTTTGTCAATTCGTAGTTTAAAATTATCAGATTGAACACTATCTATATGATGTTTTCAAGCTATTTTTTATTGTTTCTGAGTCTTATGATTTGATGCAATTTACAATTCAGAATTCAAAAATTAATTTGACAATTCATGATTTCAATTGTGATTTGTGTATTTCTTTTGGTTTTATTTTCTGGTATGGCCCGTATGGGAATTCCTTATCCTCCATCTTTTTGTTCTGCTTTATCTTTATAAGTATAATAGAATTTATTTTATTAAAAAATATATTTGTCCTCATGCATGACTGCATATTTTACTGTAAATTATTGGTTATGTTTCTAAATTTTCTGTCATTTAATTTCTCTGCTGTGTGAATTTTAGACATATGGTGTGAACTGTCCATCAGTTCATTTTTGATTATATTAAAAAAAGAGTTTGATTTATACAGGTGAGATTTGGGAAACTCGTGATAAAGTTTTCTTCATTGTCATGCAGGTTTCTAATGAAGAGGCTAAGCATGTTGAGATTTCCAAACTACAGAAGATGTTAGATGCTCTGAATCTTGAATTAGATGCAGCTAAACTGGAAACAATTAATGAGTGCAACAAAAATGCAGTTTTGCAAAACCAGTTGCAATTGTCAGTAAAGGAAAAATCCGCTTTAGAAAGAGAGCTAGTTGCAATGGATGAAGTGCGAAAGGAAAATGCTTTATTAAAGGTGCTTCATGTTGAATGGTTGTGTTCAATTGAGTTTGTTTAATTTTGACAATACATATGAATTTCAATTATTCTTGCCATGCGATTTATATGGCTAGATTTTCGTACTTTGTGTGATCTAGAATCTAGCTTGAATTAGTATACAAATCCATTCTCATTCTTGGTGTATGCAAATAGGGGGGAAAATGGGCTGGGCTATGCAGTACAAGGCCTGAACTTGGCCTGTTGCACAAATTAAAAACCTGAGATTGACTTGTTTACATTGTATAAGCATTGTTTTGAGGCCTAGCTTGGCTTGAAAGCCTATTTAAAACCTTTCGTTATAGTAAGGCCTATTAAATATGGTTATGAACATACCTTTGAATATGCTAATTACATTTATATATAGGCCAGCGAGTTTAAGTCATTAAATAGACTAACAAGTATATAATTTCAAAATATTATAGTAAAAATTTAATACCCTAATAATAACAATAATAATGTTATCATTATATTATTTGTATTGATTTAAATAGGTTAGTCTAACCTTTTTAACTAAATAGGCTTCTAAAATGGTTTTGGCTTGACATATTTAGCTAATAGGCGTAATATACCCTAGACTTGATGTGGGCTAGATCATAAGCCCCCAATGTGTGACCTGACCTATTTTCTTCTCTAATGCGGACTCATGTTATAATTTGCAGAAAATGAGGTGTGGTTATGGGTGATTTGGGATAGATTTTAAAATTTGAAGATGGGTTACTGGTAGAGAGCCCAAGTGGAAAGGTAGATTGAATCACTAGATGAACAATGAAACTCATTAGACGGTTTGCAATATGTTTGGGCTGGGTCAAAAAAAAGGGTTAACATTGTGTTTGGATTTTTAATTAAAGGCTGAAGTGGGTGAAAATGTTTCGGTTTTACTTCTCAGTTCTCACTTGAGTGAGATGGCATGGACAATGTAGTGTAAAATGTTTCACTTGATTTATCGGTTCATTGGATGTGAAAAGTGGTTTTACTTGGTTCATCTTCAGGTTCTAGGCTTATGGGTTCAACATGGATGGAGTGTTTATAGGATTTTTTTATTTTAATTTTAATTTTTATGGTTTTAGGTATTAGGAGAGAACTAGTTGGATGGTACTTGCTTTTGTTGTCTACTACATCTTCATTCATTCAGCATATAATAATCGTATTTGTTAGGTTAAGGATATATCTACTTTCATATCTGTTGTATGTAACTGAAAATCTGTTCAAAATAGGGCATGTATTGGCTTCTGCTACAATTTATTGGTTTTTCTTTCTTTCTTTCATTCTTTTTTTAATTAATTTGTGTTCAGATTGGATTGCTTTTGCCTTTTTTTTTTTTTCTGTGTTTTGTTGCTACTCTAGTTAGATATAAAACCATTTAAATGTTTACCCAACAAATTAAACTTTTGGGATAGTTGGTTCATGATATGGTATTAGAGGATTTATGATCATGTGGTCTGTAGTTTGATCCTTGTCTCCATTCTTCTGAACAAAAGATAAATTTCAGCTTCTGCCTGAGGTAGGGTGGGCTTGTGCATTGTTTACTCTCTAAACTCAAGGGGCTCTTGCTTGAAGGCATGTGTTGGATATGAAAACGTTCATTTGCTTTCACTTAATAGTTTAAGCTTTTAGAATGGTTCATAATATTCTTCATCCCTATGTCACTTTCTTGTTTGTCTATTTTCTCTAATAAATTCTGTGACATAGGATTTCTTGTCTGATATGTATAGGGTTCATTGAATGCTTTTGAAAAGAAGAGAACAGCTTTGGAGCTTGAACTTGTGAATGCTCGAAAAGACCATGATGAAACCATTAAGAAAATGAGGGAGTTTGAACATAAGTGTTCTCAACTTGGGCAAAATGTGAAAAGGTGCCTTTTTTTCTGCTCTCATTTCTCCTGTTTTACAAATTGATTTAGTTTGAGTGCCAAAGGTGTTGTGCCTTTCCATTCCAGTATTTTTTTTTTTTTGCTTGCCTTTATTAAAGTTTGAGCTTTGTTGAAATTTTTGATTGTTCATGTTAGTGGGTTACTTAAATAGCTAGTGTTTTTTATTTGTAATTCTCATTTTTCTACTTGTATTTTAATATAGTCTTGAGGAAAAACTATTGAGTTTAGAGGATGAAAATCATGTGCTTCGTCAGAAAGCATTAAGTGTGTCTCCCAAGAGTAACCATCAAGGTTTCACAAAGTCATTGTCAGAAGTAAGTTTCCTCATCCATATAGATGTTGATATCAATTAACGTTTACAGAAACTGTTTTGCATTATTCCTTATTAAATTGTTTCTTTGGGTTTTGCATTTCCCAGACAGCCAATATAATTATGTTTCAAATGTTGAAAAAAATTTAATTGTGGTATAGTAACATATCTATTTAATTTACTTCTCTGAAACAGAAACACTCAAGTGCAATAGCCCCCCGCACCGAGCAAAAGCCAACATTTGTAAGATGCTACATTCTTGGTTTCTTCTGTTGAAAATAATTACTGAACACAAATATAGTTGTTTCTCATTTGCTCCAGTTTGATGCAGGAATCACCCACACCCACAAAACTTATTGCCCCTTTTACACTTGGCTTGTCAGACTCTCGTCGATCAAAATTAACAGCAGAGAGGCACCAGGTATTGTTTTTGCTCCAGCACTCGTGTTCAGACTACAGATGACTGCTTAAAGTTTTTATGGGAAAATTCTGTTTATTTTTTTATCTTTATGTTGCTGACTTTGACAATGGAGTTTATTTTTATTTCTAATTTTCTACGATGAGTCAATGTGGTTCCCTCCAATGAATAAGGTTCTAGGATGGAGGTTGATTTTGCTTATGTTTTTCATTTAGTTAGACTAATTTGTGCAGAAATATGTGTTCATGATTGGAGAGTGGTGCAACACACTATAAATGAAATTATTCTTTATGCGTATCAACAATTTCCTTGTTCAACTTAAACTGGCTGGTTTAATCTATTGGGATTGGGGCTGATTTGCTGTTCTGTCTGGGCTCATCCAGAAAACTACAATTGCATGTGTGCTATGATAAAGAAAACAGCAGGTAAGCGTGCGAATGATGTGATGAAATTGTGCAAAATACTTCAGTTTGATGAGGGAAGATAAAGGAAAACGTAATATTTCTGAATTATAACTTTCTTTAGAGTTGAGATTTTTTTCTAGTGAAAACAGTTGTCAGATGTAGTCAATACTTACAAAAAATTGAAACTTAAGACTCAAAGGTTAACTGTGGTTGTTAGCAGAGTGGTCAATTGTGCAATATAGCGCTGCGATAGTGGCGTTGCAGAGCATCGCAGCAATGGGCTGCTCTATGGAACCCTGTTGCATTGCAGTTTGATGTTGCGCCTGGAGCAGTGTGAATTGCGGCCATTTTGCGACTGCTATTGGCTCAGAGACTGAAGAAACTAAATGTAAACTGAAAATAAAATCAGAGAGAGAGAAAGAGATGGGCTTTGAGAGAACTGAAAATTATGTTTTTCATCATATAGATGTTTCACTTCAATCCCCCCAAAAAGTCAAGATCACCCAACTTTTTGAGGGAAAATACTGCCTTAAGTTTGTTGATGAGGGATTGAGCTACAGTGCTTGAAGATCTGGCAATAATAATATCATCAACATAGATGAGAGCATAGAGACAAATTTGATCAGTTCTGAAACTCATCAGTGAAGGATCACACTGTGGGTGAATCCAAAGGACAGCAAGGTCTTTGTAAGCCTGTCATACCATGTTTGAAGGGCCTGTTTTAGCCGATGGATAGCTTTGTGGAGCTTGCACACCTTCAAAGCCAGGTGGCTGAAGCATGTATACATCTTCCTCTAAGTAGCCATTTAGGAAAGCATTATTAACATCAATCTGCTTGATGGGCCAATGGTTGGAGAGAGCAAAGGTAAGCTCCACTTGGAAAGTAACTGGCCTGACAATTGGGGAGAAGATCTCGGGGAAATCTGAACCTGGTTTTTGATGAAAACCTTTTGCAATTAGACGAGCTTTGTATTTTTGCAATGGGCCATCTGGGTTTTCTTTTGACATGAAATACCCACTTTCGCCCTATGGCTGTCCTCCCTATAGGCAAAGAAGTCAAAGGCCAAGTGTTGCTAGAAATAAGAGCGTCAAATTCTTGTTGCATGGCTTGCCGGGGAAGATAATGCCTGAGTAACTGTGCATGGTTCATCAGAAGTGAGTAGGTTGGAGTTGGGGTTTAAAAATACCAGATTTGGAGTGTGTTTGTATTGGATGAATGGACTTGGAAGGAGGAGGACCAGGTGGAGAGGGAGAGGAAGGAGAGGGAGTGTCAGGATTGATAATGCTGGAGACCGTGGAATGTAATGAGAGAGGAGAAGAAGCAGAGAAAGAATCATGGGAGGATGCTGCATGGTGGAGATGAAAGATGAGCAATGGGATGTCCTAGAAGGAATGGAGCTAAGAATGATACCAACAGGAAGTGGTTGAGAGGAGATGAATTCAGGAGATGGTGGTTGTGTGGAGGTTAAGGGAAACTGAGTTTCATGAAATAAGACATCTTTAGAGACAAGCAGTTTTCCATTTGAATCCAGACACTTATATCCTTTATGACATGGTGAATATCCTAGGAATATACACTCAGCAGACCTGAACTGAAGTTTATGATTGTTGTATGGTCTTAAGGGTGGAGAGCAGGTACAGCAAACACTGCAGAAGGAATAGTTAGGCTTTTTATGAAAGATGACTTGATAGGGAATGGAATGATTACAGGAAGTGGATGGGAGCCTTGATTAGATACATTGCAGTATGAAAAACATGAGCCCAATAGGACATAGGTAGAGAGGCTTGAGAGTTGGGGCAGTAATGTGAGTCCCGTTTCTACTATATGATGTATCCTTTCCACAACATCATTTTGGTGGTGAGTATGGGGGCAAATTAACCTGGGTTGGATGCCTAAACTGTGTGAATAGCCTGAACCCCCCACCCCAAAAAAAAAAATAAATCAGTTTGAAGTGATTTTATTTTATTGTTGAGTTGCAGTTCAACAAGTGCTTGAAATTGTTTGAAGATAGAGATTGCTTCTGATTTCTGTTTAAGAAAGTAGATCCAAGTGTAACAACAGTAAGCATATACAAAGGACATGTAATAGTTGTATCCTAAAGATGACAGCTTAGGGGTAGGGCCCCATAAATTGCAGAATATTAATTCAAGAGGCTCAGTATAAGTCGTAGAAGGTTGAGAGGGTAACCTGTGTGACTTTCCCATACAGCATGCAACACAAAATTCACTTTGCATTTTATTTGAAACTTGAATGTTACGAAGTTGTAGTGCATCAGTCAATACAGTGGAATGAAAATGTCCTAATCTGTTATGCCAAAGTGAATAGAAAGTAAAAATTGAACTAGTTACATGGGAAGAATTTACAGTGTGAACATAAGTGGCAGACTGAGCTTGAGCTGAAGAGGGCTGCAGCAAGGAAGGAAACATGTAGTCAGAAGTTTGGATCTGACTACGCCCTCCATGACCCCATGCCTGGCAAACCTGCCTCAACCAAAGGATCCCCTGCTGCCATCAAAACCAGAGTTATTTTGAAAATTAGATGAAGGACGGGTAAAGTGGACCTGCAAATCAGAGGTAGAAGTCAGTTCAGTAGATAGAGGTGCTTGAGTCAGATACTCAGATTAAGTGATGCAGAGCAGAGAGATCAGCTTTTCTGAATTTCTCAATGCGATGTTCAAGAGATAGAAGTAAAGCTTTGATTTTTTCTAATTCAAACAACACAAATTGACCATTGATCAACATGACTAGGGACTTGTACTCATAGGCAGACCATCATCAATCTGTTCTTGGACAGTGACTAACTCACCAACAGAAACAAGAGACTCAACTAATGCTTTGATTCTCGTCAAGAATTCACCGATACCTTTGGTAGTGTTTTGGAGTTCAGTTCTTAATTGACACAACTTGGCTTTTGTTTTTGCATGGAAGTGACTGGATCCTCTCCCAAAGCTGCCATGAATGCGTGCATCCAATGACCTCTGGAAGAATGGAAGCGGAGACTAAAGGTTGAAGCCAAGAGAGTAGGAATTGATCTTGTTGCTCCCAAAGTGAGTAATCAGGATTCTTGATTCCAGCATCGCAGTTTGCCTGATAGAGATAATGAGGTGAAATCTCAGGGTTCAGAAGGAAATGATGAAGCTTATGGCCACGGAGCACAGGCTTGATTTTCTGTTTCCAAACAAGAAAGTTCTTTTCATCCATATGTAATCGGATAGGAAAATTGAATTGGTAGGGTTGAAGATGCCATAGCAGGAGTTGATGATCCTGACACAGGTCGGGGATTGTGCATTGTTGTTGGAGAAAATGTTGGTGCACGTGGTATGAAAGTGCCGTGAGGTTGATGCGAAGCCAGTGGTTCTGGCCGCAGAGGTGGCAGGGGATTGAAATTTGGCTCATTAGGCCTAGGCGATGGTAAGTTTGGTGGTGGTGGTGTAGGATCGAAAGCCATGAGAGAGGCTGTCTCAAGCTCTAGATACCATATTGAAGTTTGTAATAGAGAGAATATTGAAAGAGAAATCAAAAATAGAAATGAGCTTTTCAATCTGTATTAATTGAGAGGTTATACAATATTTATATTGCACAAGGATGGCCTTCAAGCTTGAGATCTATTCAACTGTCACCTCAACAGTTAGGTATTAATGTGACAATTTCACCTAACTAACAGATATCTGTTTGACAGCTGTAACAGTCTAAACTGACAGATAACTGCTTAACAGCATTGGAAGTCTCCAGAAGACTCCAGTAACATAATTAAAATGTGGTGCAAAACAAGAATGAAAGGCCTATATTATCAAAGTCTCTTATACCTGAATATAGTCATCGGAAGCTAGGATTGACTGTACTGTGCATTTTGCTAAATATTGTGCCCTATAGGCTTATTGATACCATGTGTTATGCAGGATAACTATGAACTCCTCTCTAGGTGTATCAAAGAGGATTTGGGGTTCAAAAATGGTAAACCTCTGGCAGCTAGTATCATATACAAATGTCTTCATCATTGGCATGCCTTTGAATCTGAGCGCACAGCCATATTTGATTACATAGTTGATGGAATTAATGATATCCTAAAGGTAAATGATTTGCTCTTGTAGTACTGTATTTGAATTGTAGGATGCTTGTGTAATTTTTATGTGGAATTTATTCATTATAGTGGCATCTGTTTCAGGTTAGAGACGATGATATTGTCTTGCCATATTGGCTGTCCAATACTTCTGCACTTCTATGCCTCTTACAAAGGAACTTGCGTTCAAATGGCTTTTTAACAGCCACTGCTCAACGTTATGCCAAATCATCTGGCTTGACCACCCGAATAGGGCATGTGAGTTATCAAGTTGAATATTGATATCTGATTTTTTTCCCCACTTGCACATTGTAAATATTTTTCTGCTACTATGTGGGTGATGGTTGACTTGGTTCAAACAATTGCAGTTCTCTGATGAGGCAAAAACAGCAAAGAGCTGAATAGATAGTACACTGTCATATAACCTTTCCCTCTGTCCTAGTAAACCTCAAATGCTAGACAGAGAAACTGTCCAATAGGTATATAAATTGCACCAATAATTGACGCAAACATGAGACTTTCCAACTCTCACAGATGCCCACCGGACTAGGCAATGCATCTCAGAAACTATGGAAACCATGGAGATCTCCTCAAATCATGGAAACTATGGAAATGGGCCATAGGCTTTGATACCATATTAAATTGCATCTTAAAATCAATTGTTATTAAGTGAAGTTGCCCAACAAATATATAAACCACACCCCAATAATTGAGGCAGACAATATGGGACTTCCCCATGCCCACCTTAATAAAAGCATAGAAAGAGATATTTTGAAATTATAAATTCCAATGACCGGAGTGGCAGAAGTTGTAGGGTTAGCATCTCACTCAGTCTTGTGTAATGATCTTTGTTTCTTCTTTATTAAATTGTGCCTTGGTTCTATGATGAAGCTCATATGCTGTATTGAATAAAATAAGGCATGGTGTACTCTCTAATTTACTAGAAAGCAGTGCTTCTCATAGTTTTAATCCTCATTTACATCACGTCACCTCCTCTCAGCCACTGGACAATAATCTAAACCCCAAATCAGTAACCAACTGTACCAAAAGCTCAAGCAGTTAGGTGAAGACACATGAATAGTTTTTGATTAAATTTCTAACATGCCACTTAAACTTTTTCTGAACAGCTCTGATCATGGACACTTGTCAAACCTAATTATCATTTCACTTTACAAAATTACCAGCTACCAATATTCTGTCTTCTGTTTGTCTACCCTTTTTCTTTAATGCTAGTAAAACTCTTCTTTTGAGCTTAATTCATAGAGTAAGACAAAGTGTACGAAGATTCTGTAGTGTTAATTTCCTTCCCGGTACTGGTCTTGCGCAATGAATCTATGCAGAATACTGGGTCAGTGAATGATCAACTTGTACTGTTGTAGTATCTTTGTAGACAGAAAGCGTTGTTGGAATTTGTAGTGTGGGCCTAATAGGAGAGTGTGGACTGGGCTAGATGTGTATTAAGTATAGGAAGTATATCACCCAAAAGATTTGAACTAATTGGGCTTGACCCCTCTATGCTTATATACACTTTAACTTGATTTTGTTTGTCTAATGTGAGACTTTAGTTCTCTAACACTCTTCCTCAAATCCAATTGGATTGGCCTAGTTGTGACCAAGGTTATCAAGTCGAGATTCGAATCGTGAATTGCTGAGCTAATTTTGAATCGTGAATCATAATTTGTATCGAATCATAAGATTCAAAAACAATGAAAAATTACTTCAAATATATCATATAGATGATACATAGTGTTCAATGTAAAAAATGTGAACTAGAAATAGATAAAACAACTTAAGCAGAAGTCTTATAAAACAAAATTATTAGTTATATCTACGTTTGTGTAGCTTTTATTTTAGAAGAATGGAAAGGAAGCAATTAAATAGCTAATTAGAGTACATGCATTGAATGGGTAAGTGACAAATAAAGTAGTGGAGTAATCAAATAGGATAAGTTCAGAAGTGTTCCTTCAATTCCTTTTCATTTAACAATTTAAGCTTATATGTCTTTTCAATTTTTTGATGGGAATTGGTGAAAGAAAAGAAAAAATGATGAATCGTTGAATCGTGTAAATCATATCAATGATACGAAATTGCACAGATTCATGCATGTATCGTAAGATACAAAGTCATTTAAGATTCATCTTATGATACAAATCGGTAGGTAGCCGAATTGTATCGAATCGTAAGATTTGAATCAAGAATTGTAAGATTTTGATAACTATGGTTGTGACTCGCTTACCATTGAGTAGGCCATAAATCTCTCTCTTTTTTTTATTGTTTGGATTGGCTTCTACTCTTTTTTTTTTTTCCTGGACTTGTACTAAAGTCAGCTTCAGAGGCCTCAGGACTGGGTTTTTTTCTTTTGTTGGCGCTTGAGCTTGTGCTTCTTCAATGTTAGAGGCCCAATTTTTTTTTTAACTATATTTTTTTCTTTTTTTTTTTTCATTTCATTTTGTTATTGATATGGACTGTTACATCATTTGGGCTCTGATACCATGTTGGAATTTGTAGTGTGGGCCCAATAGAAAAATATGGATCGGGCTAGATGTATATTAAGCATAGTAGATGTATCATCCAAAAGATTTGAATCAATTGGGCTTGACCCTTCTATGTTTATATACACTTTAACTTGACTTTGTTTATCCAATGTGGGGCTTTAGTTCTCCAACAAGCTTGTAATGATTGCACTTTATCAACACTTTTGGAAACCTTATTGCTAAAATGTTTTTTTTTTTTCCTTAAAGATTTTAGATTTCTCTTTTAACAAGCTTCTGCTCATTATGCTGATGATGACTGCCAAGAGAAAGCTCAATGATGCAGAAAGTGGAGAACATCCTATATATTTCGTTGTTTAGAATGTTTGATATTTTGATCTTTTTGTTGTATCTTCAAATTTCAATTACTGATTATTTGAGACAACATATAAATAACTACAATTATTGGATTCTTTTAAAGGTTGTGTTGATTATTGCATTGGTTTTTTATGTCAATTTATTGTTTTTGGTGCCATGAGTATTTTTCCCCCCCTTCAGAATTTGCATTTCACCCTAGTTGGTCTCCCAGCCCCTGCTTTTTCTATCTACTGCCTTATTTAGTTTGATGCCATTTTCAGGGGCTTAGGTCTCCATTGAAGCTTATTGGATATGATGATGGTATGTCACATCTGGAGGCAAGATATCCAGCTATTCTTTTTAAACAACAACTAACTGCTTGTGTAGAGAAGATTTTTGGCCTTATACGCGATAATTTGAAAAAAGAGCTTTCTCCACTTCTGGGATCATGTATTCAGGTGGCATTTCTTACTCCTAGCTGATATTTTGGGGATTCAAGTAATGTGTGACTAAATTACCCAGTCATATTTTGTAAATCATTGTGGCTTTATTCTTGGTTCCACTATAATTTTATAGTTCTAAAACTTTTTTTATTTTTGGGATGCTAGGAAGTAGGGATTTACTGAACTCAAACTAATGAAATCTATTATGTGTTGAACCAGCTTGCATTGATTTAGACTTTGTTTCATAAACTTCATATTAGCACTTGGCTTCAATCAATTTCTTCTATTTAGCATTCTTGTATAATGGCTGTTCGACTTGATTTCATTACTTGAGTTGAATTTAAGTGTCATAGTAAGATGTTTGCTGTGGGAAGCTAAGGATTAAAGTTTATAGAGGTATGTAAAGAAACAGTTTTCTTTATTGTTGAGGTGTTTGTTTCTTTGCTTGTACAAGGAAACAAACTTTGATTTTGATGTTTAACTTCTTTCTTGTGACAACTTTGTGATGGTGTGAAACATGAGAGTTGGAAAAGCCTAGGGGATGGTTGAGGCAGGAAGAGATGCCATTGTTTTGCCTATTGATTTTCCAACCTCTATTTTGGAACCAATTTTACCCATTACTTGCATTGATGATTTTACTTCTTTGGAGATTTTTGTCTTTCAACAGCTGCTATATATTTTTCCCTAATTTCAGATTCTTATGTTACTAATATAATAATACAAAGAATATTTGCCATTAGAAAAGAACTGATCATTTATTCAAGTATATCCTTATAACCTCTTGAAGACCTTTTCTGTTTTTATGAAGTTTTGACTCTGCTCTAATAATTTTACATTAATTGAAAAAATGATCTAAATCAGAATTTAATTGCAAATTTACATTAAAAGGGACTTAGATTTTAGTGGCCCTTTCTGGAGACTTGATTTATGGTAGAATACAATGGTTTTGTTTGATTATGTAGCCAATCCCACTTAGTGGAAAATGCCTTTTTTTTGTCACGCTTTAATTTCATGGTTTTTTAAATGATATTTTACAAAATCAGTTTTCTTATTATATATGATACTGGTTAGGCACCTAAAACAGGACGAATGCAAGGTGGAAAATCATCTAGATCTCCTGGTGGGCTTCCTCAACAATCACCTGTTGGTCAATGGGACAGCATCATCAAATTTTTGGATTCACTCATGAGCTGCTTATGTGCAAATCATGTATGCCATTTGTTGTTTTATTGATTTGTTTGTCACCATTTGATCTGTGCTCTTTTTTGTTGGTCCATTTTCTTTACAATCATTTGTTTGGACATTGAGACGGAGAGAATATAACAGTTTCATTATTTGAACTATGGTTATCAAAACCAGACTGGACCAACCAGGAACTGGCCCAGCATCCTGTCCAAAAGAACCACAGAACCGTTCCATGAAAGAACCAAACGAAAACTGATAAAACTGGTCTTGAATCGAGCAAACTGGTGGTTCAACCGGTTTAATAGTTCTTCACAAACAGTTATTTTTTATTCTTTTATTCTAAAAATGGCTAACATATTTGAAAAATGTTATGATGATTGATAGTTATATGTATTATTTAGTTTCTATTTTAGATGTTACTATTGCTAATGGATATTATTGTATTGTTGAACTTAGATGTTGTCATATTTGATTTGACTTTATGCATAGTTGAGTGTTATTATGAGTTTTGCATTTATAAGTGATGTTTAATTTTTATTTTTTAATGTTCTGAAGTTATGAATATTATGTTGTTTTTGTTTATTGTTTCTTAATATATTATATTAAAATTTTGAAAAATACTATTTAATTATTACCGGTTCAACCACAGTTTGGCTATTTAATTTTGGACCAGTGCTCTTACCAGTTTAATGACTGGTTTGGTTTTAGACATATTGACATTTGACAATCTTCAATTGAGTTCATTTGGGATTGAGTAGTTTATCTAGCTTCTTTGTGGTGTTTTGCTCATGGTTGTTTTAGTTGCGTGTCTTTGTTCTCTTCAAAGAGATTGGCACGCAGCATGCTGTGATACTATGTTTTCTTTTTTTTTTTTTGTTGTGTCATCTTTAGTTCTTTAGGATTTCTTATCCTCTTTTTGTATCTTACTTTTCTATATTAATAAATTCTTTAATTATCTATAAGCATAATATGAAGTCATGGTGAAGTTGTATGAAATGTGTTAGTTGATGTATAAGTATTCCATACTATGGTTATTTTATTTATTTATAATGTGTTTTAGGTAAATTATATTTTGGGAGAGGTTGTTCCAAAATAGTACAGTTGGGGTGATACAATTGTTTCTTGTTTCTTGTTTGTTCAATTGTGGTGTCATTTTACTAGTTGAAACTTCAGTTTTGACGCTTTGGTGTGCTGAGCTGAAATGGTACTGTTCTTTGAAAGCAGAGATGTCCAGTGCTTCTTTGTTATACACTTTATAGTTGGGAACATATTTAGTAAAAAATCTCATTTCTGTTAGAAAAGAAATGAATAATGATAATTTGTGGTTATGAATTTAGCTGCCTGTTTTAATAAGTATCAACCATTCAATATGATCTATTTTTTCCCCTCATCTTTTCTTACCTAAAGCTGTATTTTCAGGTACCATCCTTCTTCATCCGCAAGCTAGTTACTCAGGTTTTTTCCTTCATCAATATTACACTCTTCAATAGGTAAAAACCCCTAATTACTGGATGACTTTTTTGTTGCCTCAAATCACTAATTCGCTTTGTTTATTGAATTGATTTTCTGTAGTTCAGTTCGCTAATTTTTAATTTTAATTTTCCCATAATATCTTTTAGTCTTCTGTTGCGGCGTGAATGTTGTACTTTCTCAAATGGTGAATATGTGAAGTCTGGTCTTGCAGAACTGGAGAAATGGATAGCTAATGCAAATGAGGAGGTAAACTGACTTTGCTATTACTGCATGATTTTAGTTTTAAGGTTTAACTAGGTACTTCCGAATTGCAGTATGCAGGAACATCCTGGCATGAGTTGAATTATATAAGACAAGCTGTTGGATTTCTGGTATAAGCACTACCTTAGTTGTACTTTTGTCTCAAATAGCACTACTATACCATATTTTATTCTTTCATTTGTTTGAATTGTACAGGTAATACATCAGAAGAGGAAAAAATCTTTGGAAGAAATCCGGCAGGATCTTTGTCCGGTGATTATCATTATATTGTACTAAATGATTGCAACATCTCTTTTATCATACTTTGATACTGAATAGCTTTCCAATCTCAAATATTTTTAAGTTCCATCATTTCATGAAGATGTGTGAGAAATTGAACCTTATTTTTGGGAAATACAATCACAGCAACTTGTGATCATAAGTTCAAGTTTTGTTTCTAGCTGATTTAATAATATGGGTGAAGTGAAAACTCTTCTTTGGGAATTAGGTGAAGAAAGTTTGTTGGTATAAAATACCTATATGTGAATGTCAGTATTTGCTCCAATATAATTGATTCATTTATTTGTTAAATTAATAGTTTCTTTCAAGAAAATATGTTGATGATTCCAAATATATATGCCATTTATTATTTCTCCTTTTGTTGTTTCATGTGCTTGTCTGATTATTTTGCATGCATCGCAGGTGCAATATTCTCATTTGTACTTTTGCTGAAATAATACAATTTAAAGAAAGGTTAACCTATATTCCTGGTTCACTTCTTTAACAGGCATTAACTGTGAGGCAAATTTATCGAATCAGTACTATGTACTGGGATGACAAGTATGGAACCCAGAGTGTGTCCAACGAGGCAAGTTATGTTTTAAATTGATTTTAAATACTTTCATGATGGTAGTTTACTTGGAGTTCTGAACTATATATGGTGAACAGGTAGTTGGTGAAATGAGGGAAATTGTGAGCAAGGACAATCACAGTTTGGCGTCTAATTCATTTTTGTTGGATGATGATATGAGGTACTTTGCTCTCCCCCATCTTGAGTTCTTTCAGTTCCTTGTAGTTTTAGCAAGTGATTGGTGTTATTATTGTCATACTACTAAGCAAAGTTGGTTTCTAAGATGTTTTTACGTATAATTTCCTTCTTGTTAATAACCTTTTATGTAATTCTGAAACAAAGCAAAAAGCGGCTTAATTTGATTATTAATTCTTCTTTGGGTGGACAGAGAACTACATTTGCCACATTGTCACTGATGTGTAGGATCTTCTATGCTTACTCATGAATATAAATCTCTGATTCTTTTTGAGATTTCCTGCGGAAAAATATTCCCATATGACCTATAATATATTGGGAATTGCATTTGCTTCGATCCCCTCTTCTTAACCTTCAATTTTTGGTGCAGCATTCCTTTTTCTGCTGAAGACATAGATATGGCAATGCCTGCTATAAATGCTGCTGATATTGATCTCCCAGCATTTTTGTGTGAATATCCTTGTGCCCAGTTTCTTATTTTACATGAGAAGTAATGGATCTACAATTGGAAGATCGTTGCTGAAGCTTGAAACTTAGCTTCAATATTTGATCTCTGGAATTAAATGACAGCGCAACGCAGTTGGAAATGTTTCCATTCAAGTGGACAGCAATCTTCTTGTCATCAGATTTATTGGCCTCGTCACTGAATACATTTGGTAATCATATGATATTACCAGTCAGAGACGGAAGAATGATTCTCTTGTTTTGATTTATAATTTCTCTCTGAATAGCATAACCAGCAAGATGTAATTATCTGAAGATAGGATAACAGTATAGGCTTGACGTGCTGCTTCTATTATTATGCAGCCCATCTTCTCACGTGTATTTATCATTTAGTTTTTATGTTGTATTCTATGTAGGTATGCAATTGTATTCAGAGCCTTGGCCGAAGAAATTAGAAGTTATATTCATTGATGTAATTTTTTTTCTTCTCACGTGTATTTATCATTTAGTTTTTATGTTGTATTCTATGTACGTATGCAATTGTATTCAGAGCCTTGCCCAAAGAAATTAGAACTTCAGCCTTCCGAGTTATAATTTTTTTTTTCTTTTTCAACTTTGTCCTTCAGTGGTGTGATGCTGGCGATGCTTCCTTTGAAAAGTTGGAAGATTAGCTATACCGAATTTCATAATGAAATGTCATTGTCTAATTTTGTACGTGTCACAGTTGTGCTGGCGATTAGAAGACGGATAACCACTTTTTTTCAATGGCTGTGACACTGCCAGATGCCGAGATCTAAACTAGCTGCACCACATTGAATAATGATGTCAATGATCGATCCTTTTAAGTCTTGGCTAGGACGAGAAATCTAACTGATAAGCATCTCATAATTTCAATGAAGAATGATGCGTGTTAATGAACACTGTTGGTATTATTTTGCCTTAACGGAGCAGGATGAGCCGCCAATGTTTTCTGCCTCCACTTAATTTCAATATTTTTGCTCACAATTTTTTTTATAGATTCTATGAATGTTTCGATAAGTTGAGTACCTTAACAGCTTAACGGTAGTAAGCCGTTTGACGGATAATAAGGTTTCTAAGGGGAGTCCGGAAGATGACTTACAACAATAACTCTAAATTTTGAAGGACTAAAACCAAAAGGAAAGTAGTTAGTGCTAGCGCGGCTTGCCATATGATAGGTTAACCTAAGATCAGATTTAAATATACCATTGGTTTCTTCTGCAAACCTCTTGCTCGCTTAGACAAACAGCAAATGAGCAAGATATTCCATTTAAAGTAGTTAAAACATGGTTGAGCTAATGAGTTAGTTTACTATGATGAATGAGCTGCTTCATTTCCCAGAGAGGAGCTCGGCATCTTTATTGTTGCAGCAGTGACACAATTTTGAAGATCAGCCAAGGAAAAAGATTACCAGGCTGAGAAACTTTGCTGCGTAGGAGAGGTTGGACCTGTACTTGCACTGGATACTTGATTTCGGGGATGGAGGGGTGGAAAAGGTGGGGGCGACCTTGAATTCCAGCTTGATGATGAATCCTCGCTCGCACAACTACTGCTGCTGTCATAGTTGATGGCAAAAGCAAGAGCCGCGGCACTTCGGCTCGAGCTTATTGTCCTCTTAGAAATGCCACCAGTGTTGCTTCTTGAAGGGAAGTTTCGACTCTTTTCCCAAATGTGATTGAAGGCCATCAAATTTCTACGCCTCCTCGTGTAAGCACTCTCTGGTTTTGCAATATCTTTTACAGATGGGGAAGAAACAGCATCTGCCAGACTGGTAAAGGACTTGGACTTGCCATCATAGAACTTTGAGATGCCCCTCCTGTCGATGACACAAGTCCAACCATCAGATACGCCACATATATATTACTTCAGCAGTTCCAACAAGAAATTTTATTGCTATTTTTAGCAAAAGGTAGCATATATAGCTTAAATTCATTGTATGATCACCAAATTTCAGACAAGGAAACCTAGTTTAGTCCCAACAATACAATTGTGTTCCACCTTGACAACCAGTATACATCTTAGACCAACTTGCAAAATTCTTAGCCTTGTGTCTCTCGTGTTATAAGGCTATTAGGCAGACAAACAAATAAAGTACACTAAATCAAATTAGAATCCGTCACTCGTGTTTTTCGTTGAAACATGTCAACTTGAAAGTCATAATAAAATTCACAACAACCTTAGAAACGAATTTGTAGTAAAAAAAAAGAGTATGTTGGTAAAAGTAAATAAAGTAAGGAAGTGTGATGTGAGAAGGGGAAGAACCTGATGGGCAGAACCTGTTGAAGTGAGTCCATGGTGTCCAAAGGTTCATCAGCACTGTGAGCCTCATTGTCATTGTCAGCGGCAGCGCACTCTGTCTCGCTGTCCTTCCCGATGGACGAAGTAGCTGAAGATGAGCAGTGCTCGTCCTCATCTTCAGCCTCAAACAGCGCCGATGCTTCCATCCAAACACCGAAGCCACTAACACTCATCAAAGACAAGTCTGAAGTGAGAAAGAGAGATGAAGAGGCAGGGACAGACTCAACAACACATTGTGTGGCCTTCCTTTATATGTTTCGTTATTTATAATTTATAATTATAGTGTGGAATGGAATTATCTAAATCTCTGTTCTATAATATGCTTTTTTATTTTCATTTAATGAATAGAGTATTGAACAAGATAACCTAACACTTTATTTCTTTTACTTTTATTTAGTTTCGTTAAATTGATTAATGCGAAAATCTGGAAGGCCAAATGCCTTCCCCTATCCTCATCCGCAAAATCACGTCTTCATGTATAGAGATTTTTAATATAAAGATTTTATTAAATAAACACAAAGCGTGAAACATTAAATATATCTTATTAAATGTTTTAAATTAGTTTAAAAAATAAACATTGAATAACTTATAATTTTTATATAATAAACATTTTTTAATATTTTTTATTTTTAACTTCTTATCATGTTTTTATGACACATTAAACAAATATTTCAATGCAATATTTTTACTTTTTCTTTTTTAAATAATACCATTTTGTCGATACTATTAACATATTAGAGGAGTGTTAGCTCTAACACACTCTTTTAAACACAATCTTTTTTATTGGTTGAAATTAAATGAAAATTATGAAATCATGAAAGAAAATTATTAAATAAGATGTAGGGTCTACAAAATTTTGTGATTTTTAATAATTTTCAACCAATAAGAGAAAATGTGTTCAAGAGTGTGTTACTAGCATTTTTCTAACACGTTATTAGTATAACTCTTTTAAAGTGAAAAGATATATAAGATATAAAAATAAAAATATATTCACTGTTAATTTAAATTAAAATATCTTATAACTTGATTCGTTTTAAATTAATAATAAATATGCTCTTATTTTTATTTATTTCTTCATTTTAAAAGGGTCAAATTCATATTTTCTTATTTTTTATTTTTCGTATTAATTTGATGTCTCAAATAATCGAACTGTTCCTTTGCTACTTTATGGTGTCTACATTCATCCATTTCACATTTAAAATTAAAAAACTCAAAATTATAATATAAAAATTCATTAGAAACAATCAAAATCCCTATCACAAACACGGCATTTGGCCAATAGTTTGTTCATAAGTTTGGATTACAACAACAGCCATATATTTCATCATTAGTGCAATCTTGCAAATCAAAATTATTTTATGGCTAGAGCAACTATTCAAATTGACAACGTATAGAATCAGAAAATAATTTATTGATAAATTAATGAATATAAGCTATCTGTGAATAAATAATAGAATAAGTTCAAACCTTAGGACTTGTGGTCTATCATAATTATTGAATGAGACAGCCCCTTCTTTATAAAAAGTTATTATAACTAAAAAAGATTAAAATTTGATGAGATTAATTTATTTATTTACTTTTACTTTAGTTGACAACAATATCTCAATTTTTATATTATACGTTTGAAAATCAGATCGGCCTTGAACTGTTAGATAATAAAATTGGTCGTGTAATTGATCCAAGCAATTTAGAAAATCCCTTAAGCAAAACATCAAACAAGTCAGTCAGGAGCCAATCAAAATTAGGTAAGAATTGGCAACAAAAAATCGGTTTGAACCATTTTCTAATATTTTTTTGGTTTTTATTTTTTTTAATAAATAAAGGCTCATATATAAAATTTATGTTGTTATTATTCAACTAGTTGTTATGAAATTTTTTATTGTATGAAACATGTAATATAATCCTTTTACATTAATTTAAAATTTTACTTAACTTAATTTTTTATAATTTTATATTAATTTATTATTTAACATAATATAAAATATTAAAAATATATATTTGATTATTCCTAATTCTACTCTAATTTAACCACGATTGAACTGATGAATCGTGAATGAGTACTTTTACTTATTTAATTCGATCTAATTTTAAAGATATTTATTTAAGGATGAGATAAAGAAAAAAAAAAAAACCAATGTTATAGAGAATATCAAAAGGAATATTACACAATAGATAATATATAGCGAGGTCGTGGCTAGTGCAAGGTGAAGAAGGCAGTAACCTTAGGCTTCATTCAATCTCCTAAATTTTTTACATATTTTAAAAAATAATAATTTAAATTTAAATTATTAGATAATAAATTTTATTATACTATTTGTAGTTAATTAGTTAGTAAAATTATATAATTTAAAAATATGTATATACATAAATTTTGTTGTAGATTATTTGAGAAGTGTTATTATTCATTTTAAAAGTTGTAGGAAAAATTAATTTATATTTGCTTTGAATTTAAACAAAAATTTGTCATCTAAATGAACATAGAGATTAAATTTTATAAAAATAGGATGATTCATAAAAAAATATTTTGATGAAAATGATAGTGATGAGATCACACATTCAATTAAATATTGTTTCTTTTTGTTCTTATAAAAAAATTATTTTTAGTTTTGATTATTTTATATACATATCAAATCAATTTATTTTCTTTTATTCACAACTTATTTCACTAACTTGTATTTTTTAAAATATGAAATCACTTTAGATTGTTTTATTTGAATCCCAATAGTTGACAATTTTAAAAGAGAATGAATAAAAAAAGAATTGTATTAATCTTGAACTAAATTTAAGTTTTAGTGAGCATTCATTCAATATTAGTGGTCTTGATTTTTCGCCCTAAATTGAAGGTACTGAAGGAAATACTAACAAAAGAAATTAATGCCTTGTTAGAAGTATTAAACTATATTAGAAAAATAATTCTTTTTGATTGTATGTAATTTTTAAAGAATATTATTAACAATACTTGCAATTATTGTCATTGTCAAGAGAAGTTCAAAATTAAAAACTTTAAAATTTAATTTGAGATTAATTACGTTGTAAGATAGTATTGAATAGATTATTATAAATTCAGATGTTAAAATTGCTTGATTATTAAACTTAAATTAACAAATTGATAGTTTAAAAAATAAAATAAAAATTTGTTACGAGTATAGAAAAAATAGAGAATATCCAATCCAATTTTTATTATTTATTTGATATTTTAGTACATAAAATAAATTACAAGATAAGGATTAATAATTAATATTAATATAACATATTTCGATCTGTTTATCAAATATATACATATATATAGGATAATACTATAGTAGTAGTATTTAGTATTAATAGGACTCAAATGTAAAATTTACCTCAAGAATCAAAATTTCTAAACACATTCAGATATACATAGTTAGATATTTTATCATCATCTAAATATTTAGTATTTGTTTATTCTCATTAGGAAATTTAGGAAGCCTTTAATACTATTGCTTTAGTCTTAAATGGAATAAGAATATCAAAAAAAAAAAAAAAGTCTTAAATGGAATAAGACTCAGACGAGGAGTGAGAGTATGAGAATGAAATTGGGAAGCGAGTGGGTGATCATTGCAAGACAAGAATAAAAGGAATCAGAAATGGAATATACCAAATGTCGCTTGCTACTACTGCCATGTATTAGTATACCTGTCGTGAACATAATGCCACGTTCAAGACAACCATGGTATGTAATATCTAAATGGAAAATACAAAATATATGTCTAATTTTTCTTTCATTTCACTTTTATTTTATTTTTTAAACTTTTTTATTTCTCATTATATCATTTATTATATCTATTAATTTCTTTCTCTTTTTTTCTATCTCTTCTATTTGTACACCCCAAAAATAAAATGTGAAAATATCATTACTCTATCCAAATCACTACACGATGAGAAACGTGGACGGTTAAATGCTTTCTTAAAATAAATTCTTAAGAGCAAATTTCCATATATATTCAAGATTAGGTTACACTATCCTAATCGTAAGTTAGATAAAATAATCAAGGTTTTTTTTACATCACAATGATAAGAGTTGCTTTTTTAGATAGTATTTTTTAAAATGTGTATCTAAAAAATATAAAAATAAATAATAAAAATAATTACATATAATATCAGTTATTTATTGTTTAAATAATAAAAGTGTAGAAAAACCTAGTATTATGGATAAAAAAAAATCTACAAATCAAACAAACACTTATGAACACATTTTTAAATGTTTAAGTTTTTAATTTTTTTTTAAAATGGGATTCTCATAAATATCTTCGTGATATTAAAATTCAAGAACAATAATTAGGTAAAATTTTCTTGAAAATAATTATTCGAAGATTTAAGCTCTTGATATTATAGGTGAAATTCGTTCAAAGTTACGATTCACTTCTATTACAATCAACATAACCAAAAATTATTGACATTTCAAATTAGGACTTACTATTGATATATTTTTAATTTGGTCAAATTTCATTATGTTGTCATCAAATGTTTTTTATATAAACAATAGGTATCTTTCACGAAAGACAATCTTGCTCGAATTAGATAAGACTACTATGAATGACAAAGTTCTCCCTCCGAATATTTAATGCAGTTGTATACCTTGACCCAAACTCGAGGCTACTGGTTAAGCTAAAATAATTTTACGCTAGTTAATTTACATGCTCGATGGTATATTGTCATCAACAATGACAAATCTAGAAATTTTAAGTTGTGGGGGCAGTATTTAAATATATAAATTAGTATTTTAGTTTTTACATTATATATGATATATGATTTTTTTTATATAATTAAAATTTTAAAAAATTAATTCTAAATAATATTATAATTAAAATTCATAATAAATAAATATATTTAAATTAGTATTTTAACTCGTACAATGTACATGATAAATATTTATTTTTACATAACTAAAATTTATAATAAATGAATATTTTTGAATATAAAAATCATATTATAATTAAAATTCATAATAAAAAATATTTTTGAACATATAAATTATATTTTAAATTTACGATAAATAATTTATATTGTAATATAAGGTTATTTTTAATTATTTGATAATTTTTAAAAAAATATTAAAATTCAATTAAGAATAAACATGAAAATAATAAATTAAAAGAGATAAATAATTAAGAAAATCAAATATATGATAGTGATAACAATTCCTAAAATGTTCAAAATTCTTAAAATCATTCTCGTTAAAAAATAACTCTTAAAAATGCTCTTGTTCAATATAACTATTCTAATGTATATATAGAGAGTATATATAAAATAGATTTTGGATTTATAATGAATAATTTAAATTTTGATGTAAGATAACGATAATTTCTTAAAAAAACTATTAAAATTTAATTTAAAAATAAAAATAAAAAGATGGTTAAAAAATCAAGTAAACATATAAAGATGAAAGAAAGATAATTTGAAATGGTTGAGAGAGAAATTTGTTAGTTAATTACAATGATAATATGTAAACTGCACATTCAAAGGAAAGAAGAAAGGATATCAGAAATGTCTAATTAAGAGAATGAGAATAATGAAACTAAAAATAAATTTGTGGGGGTAATACTCACGTTATAAAATATATTTTTTTACTACATTTCAATTTAAAAAGGTAATTCTATAAGGTAATTTCTAATTATAAATATGTGTTATATTTACTAATATTAAAAAAGTTAGTGGGGGCAGCTGCTGCCACACTCTTCTACGTGTATTCGTCCTTGGTCATCAAATGTAATAATTTTTTTTAAATATTACAATTAATATACAAAAAAAACTTTTTAAAACCATATGTCAACTAGATGATAATATACAAAAATTTATTTAAAATATAATCTTAACAATGTTAAGTTAATTTAGGTTATGTAATATTTAATTTAAATTTGATAATAAGCTAGCATTTGTATCCTGTGTCATGCCTTATACTTTATTAAATTAATAAAATATTTTAAGAATTAATTTTTTTTATGTTGTTAGTTTATAATAATTTTTATTATTTAATAATGTGTTGCGACGTTATTTAGTGAGTTATATCATACATAATTTGTCAAATTTACCAAACAGTATAATTTTTATTATTTAATAATGTGTTGAGATGTTATTTAGAATTTGTCAAAATTATTAAACAATATAATTATGTATTGTTAAATTAATCTTTATAAACTAGGATTGTCATTATTGTTGAATGTGAAATTATTATATTTTTTTTCTTTTTATACCATGTGAATTTATTATTACTTAACACTTATTTATATTTTTGATAATTAAATTATTAATTATTTTAAAAATTAATTTTTTCTCCCAAATCTCAACTTTAATTGTTTTATATATTTTTTCTCAAATCCTATTTATTTATATTTTTATGTTAATACTTTTCATTTTTGTAATTTTTTCTATTCCTAAATATAAACTAATTATGTTATTTATTTAAATTAATTATGTGTATTTCTTTTATAATTTTAAATATTTTTAAAAATTACTTAAATAAAAAATAATTATGTAAAGCATGAAATATTTACTTATAAAAATATAAAATCTTAGTAAACTTTATACTAGTTATGTAAACAAATAATTTTTATTTTTAAAATAAAAGCCTATATATTATTAAGCTATTAACATGATATAACAAGATAACTAATAAAAAAAAATACTCATACAACCTTTTTTTATCATTCCTTAAAAAATTTTAAAAATAACATTTTATTCCAAAATATAATAATCTAAAATTACACTTAATCAATAATCATCATGGAAAATTGGTTGAAAAATGCAACTATATTTATTACTATGCTTTGCATAGTCACCATACTCATAAGAGCAACTTTAATGCAAGTAACTTACAAGTTGATTAGACATAAGGAGCTGTATCTTAAAATTTTTCATTGTTGGATCAAATCTAGCTCGTAGAAGGGGTTGCTTAAAACTAAGCTCTGCATCTTGTATAAGACAAGGTATCTTACAATTAAAAATTTATTTTTACCATTAACTACCGTCTCTCTTTTTGTAAGAAAAAGAGGGGGAAAAACGATAATCAAGCTTAGCCCTAATAAGAAGAAAATTGGGCATTGAATGAACAAAACAAATTAACATTATGAACAAAATAGTAAAAAAATTGCACCCAGAACCAAGAACAAAATTTCAGAACCAAACAATTTGACGATTTCAGAACAATTTCACAATTTTAAAACCAAGATTCACCATTTCAATACCAAGAAACAAAGCTATAAACAAGATTAATCCAACAAATTCACCAAATATAAAATTTTAGAACCAGTATAATATTCACCCAGAAACCCAATCGAATACGCCCAACGAAACACTGACAATGGGAGGCTCCAACGAGGACAACATTCCCAATAGTGATGTGAGTCACGACGAGGAGGTGGTGAGATGACGATGATGTGGGTGGACGATGGTGGGAGGTTGTCAACGGTGATGCGGGTGGAAGACGGTGGGAGGTTGTCGATGGTGATGTGTGTAACACTCATACTTTTGTATATTAAATTATTTTGTAAAATCATATGGTAATCTCAAAAAAAATTGATCCCTAAGGTTATGTTCCTATTAGAAAGTAGTACTTAGTTTAGATTTTTGATAATTTTTGGAGAACGAAGCCCAAAATTGGTAAGATGACTGTTTTATCTCGAAAAAGTCAGATAACAGAATTAATAAACAAAAATAATTAAAAGTGTTTAAAAATTGTTTTTAAGTCATCAATGTACTTAGAATAATTAATAATAATTTTATAAATCTTTTAGGAATTTATTGAGATAATTTTTGTAAAATGACAAAAATACCCCTGGTTAATTGTGGGAACAAACTAGAGACTTTTTGACTTCAAAATATTTTGAAAATTTTATACTAAGTATCTTTCATTATAAATATTTTATTTTGAAAGAAAAATAATGAATAATATAACAATCCTATTTCAAATTTTCAACTATTTTTTCTAATATTTGACAATGTAATTCTTAAAAATTGAGAAGGAATTTCAAAATTTTGATCCATGCCATTATGTTCAAAATTTCAAGAGCTATTTAATCGTGATTTTTAATAATTTTTTCGAGCTGGAGTTCGGAAAATTAGAAAATAATAATTTTATCCCTATTTCTTTGCACACAATTTCTCAACCCACAATTATATTAATTAGTTGTTATTAGGCCCCATTCTTGTTTGTTTTGTGTTAAATGGATCCCAATCAGTTTAATTATCAATATTACATAAATTTTTGGCAAAACCAACCACCCCCTACTAGTGACAATTCTCAAAATCCTTAGTATTTCATGTATCCATCACCACTAACCAACCCCACCATGTGGTATAGGCAGCCATTGGGTACCAGCGACAGTGTAGAGTCCCTTAACAATGAACCTGAATCACCATTCGGGTCCATGTTTGAGTCAATTTGGTTTGGAAAATATTACGCTCGATGAAGGAGGAGGACATGGTACTCATAAAAAAAAACTCGTGCTAGTTTCTCAATGAAAAAAGACACACTTTTTATTCAATTATGGCTCTACATTTTAAAAGATACAATCGTGGGAGTTGACCAAACAACAATTGGTTTTTTGTTAAGAATCAAAGCAATTATAACAACTATCACGGCAAATTTCAAGAAAAGGAAGCAATTCAACTAAAATCTTGATGGTTTCGAATAAATATTGTGGTTCAAAAGTTTATCGGCTGCTACAAGGAAGCTGTTCATTAAAAGAAAAGTGGGAGTTCATAGTAGGACATCATGACCGACACATATAAGTTTTTTTCTTTCTCAAAATATATGTGAAAAATTAAAATTTGAGCATGCATGACAATTGTTGAGAGATGAACGTATCAAAAGGTGTATGTATATAAAATGTGTATGTATATAAAAATATTACAAATATATTAATAACATACATTTTAATATAGAGAAAATTGATCATGCACTAACAATGTAAAGTAGTTTTACACTGTCATCCAATCACATACTACCATTTACTGTAAGTTTGTTGACTTTTATAATAAATATTTAAAAATCATACCAACGGTAAATTTCAATTGATTGACAATATAAAATTTTTTACACAGACAGTATATGATCATTAAACACTTTAATATATTCTTTTAAATACATTATTTGTTATTAATTAAAATTTATGAAATAACGTGGACCTCATTATTTAACGAGTCTTTTTCGTAATTTAATAAATTTCAATTAATATTAAAAAATTCGTCAAAAGTACTGTTACTGTTCAAAAGAGATTGAGGTACATGTAATTTGTGCATTGGATACGATGACGTGGATGCGATAACAAAGGTTAAGCTTATCCATTCCAGAAGTGAAGGAGTAGGTGGGACCCACTTTGTGAATTGAAGATTAAAGTTCAACGCCCGCATTCCCATAAACAGGTATTTGTGTAACTATTGCTCCCTCTTTTCAATCCTCCTTTTATTATGTTCACAAATCACAACCACAAACTCTTCCTGCCTCTGCCTCCTAACTACCTTCATGACGTGGGTAGCATCTATCAACTCTTCTTTTAAGTCGTCATAGATTCCTGCTTTTATAAATATAAAAAATGTTATTAACATACGAGAAATGCTATTTCTTTCTGAAAATTATTTAATTTAATTAATAGTATTAAATTTATATATTTTTTAAATAATATTTAATATTAATGATACATATATTTTTTTTAAATATTTAATTTCTTTAATTTCTCTCATCAGTAATATATTTATTGTCTCAATTTTTATTAATTATGAATGTAAAAAAAAAAATATGATTTTCAAAATTTCTTTATACAAAATAAAGTTAGACTCTTAAATAATCTAAGACATTAATATATTTTACCTACTATTTATTAAACATATAGAAAAAGACTCATAATTAAGAGTATTTTGTAAAAAAATAATTAATACATGAAACATTCTAGATTGGTTCTATAAAAGAATAAACCAAACTTCTAATTTAGTTTTTATAAAAAGGTTCAGAGGGAGCATTTGTAGAACAAATTGTACAACTAAGAAAGAAAAAGAGAAAAGAGAGATGATAGTAGAATATAATAAATGTTGACATAGAGAGATCAACACAAAAAATGATGTATAAATTATTGTATGAATAACACATCTCTTAAAATATATTCTCTAAAACAGTTTTAATATATTTTTATTATTGATTGAAATTTATTCAAAATCATAAAATTTTGGGTTTTGCTCTTTATTTAATGAATTTTATTCGTGATTTATAATTTTCCATAAATTTTAACTAATAAAATAAAATATATTGGAAAGAGTGTGTTATTAACACTCTTTTTTATAAATTTATAAAAGTTTACAAATTGAATATAAGAAAAAAAATTAAGATGTTAGTTAATTTTATTTAAAAAATAAACTTCATTTCTTAAATTACTTTTCACGTTAATTAATGACAAAATTTAAATATTTTTTTCTATTTTAAAAGTTATGAAGTTAATATTACGAGAATCAAATAAGTCATTAAAAATAAAATCTGAATTAAATAAAAAATATGAGTTTTTTTTATTTATATTCAATTCTAGGTTTGTTACTATTCTCGTGAGTCTATTTTCATTTGTGCTTTAAACAAAATATTTAAAGTATTTTTATCATTAATTTGATTAATAAAAATAAAAAAAATGTTTTAGACAAAAAAATACTTAAATAATATTAGTAATAGACATCTTAAAGTGGTAATAGACACACCATTTTCTCCAAATGTGAATCGAATTCAAACATACTACTCCATCCATTTTATATTATTTTTCTTTTAAAGTAACAGTTTTTTTTTAAATTATTAATTACATAAATTATCATGAAAATATATTACAAAAGTTATTATTTAATTGTGAATTTATTTAAATATTTAGGTAAGATACCAATAAATAAGAATATTATTAAAAAAATAATTAATACTTTATTGACTTTCAAAAGTTGCAAATATTTTAAGACAAACTAAAAGACTTAATATAGATATATAATAAGAGATGAAAAAAAATACCCTTTTATTGATGTTTAAATAAATTAATATATAAGGAACCATACATTCTATTAATTTCAACCTAATTTTTATTTATCTTTTTTTAAAAATGAAAAATTGCCAAATATATTTTAAATTTAATAGAAATATTAACCAGTATTTTAAAACACTTACTAATAATTCAAGTTAAAAATATTAAACAAAAATAAAAAAATTTAAGTTCTTAATTATGAAATATTATATTTTTTGAATATTTTTATAAAAAACTAATAATCAATATCTTTAAGACATTAATTTAAAATATTTAATAAAAATATATTAAATAAAAAATAAAAAATTATTTAATAATCATTAAATGTTAAAAATATTCAATAAAATATATCAAATACTCCGTAAGTGTTATTGTTCTTAAAGCACAAGTTTGTAATATTTTTTAATTTCCTAATAAGTAGTTTTATGACATTTATTGTTAGAATTTTAATCCTTAGTTTAGTATTCTTTACCCTTTATGCAGAAGCCAAAGAAAATTTATAGATATATATTCTAGAATAATTTACGTCTAAAATCTACAACATGTTTAATTATTACGAATTAAAATAAATATCTAAATCTGCAATCATTTACCACCTTTTTAATGTTGAAGCAATCAAGGTCAAGAACAAGAGAGCTAATGGTTTTATAGTTCTTCTTCAACTTAATCTTGATTCTTTAACGAGACTTTTGAGACTCTTTGGACGGAAAAAAGGGAAACAATTTGCGGCTTGGTATTTTTGGGAAACCTAACTAGAGTTACATTATTTATTGACACTACTGGGTTCTTATTATACTAAAGTGGACAAATAAGAGGTATTCACTCGTTAAGTTCGTATCACATCTTTTTAGTAGTCCATTGAGTTCATTTAATTAGATCACTTAAAATGTAACTCAATAAATATAAATAGCCAATATAATTATCCTTAGTCATTTTTGAAAGATAAATATACTTATAATTTTGTTCATATCTGTTCATTTTTAAAGTGTCTGATAATTTAAAATTTTAAAATAATATTTATTTTGAAATACAAATTATTTAATAAAGATTTATAATAATGTTTTTTTCTTTTGATAAAAAAGATTATATTTAATAATCTTTTTTGATCAAAAGTAAAAAGTACAAAAAGTAGTGATACTCTACTCCCAACAACTTCAACTTATCGCATTACACGTCTTCGGAATCACGTGGTTGACAGTCACTATCAAGTATCAACTACCCCTTGGCCCTTGCGTTGGTGGTTAGCCTACTCGTAACCCTTCAACTCTAAACAGGATTACTTTGAGTGAGCAACACCATAATTGCCATTCAAAAAATAAATAAATAAATAAAAATAGTAAATATTTTGGTTGGTGTCAAGATCCCACTATGTCACATGATTGCCTTGCATCGATTACGCAGCAACAATATCAAGTCAGGAAAAGACATTGAAATTTAACTGTCGCCTGTGAGTTTGATATAAGATCAAATAATAATCAAAATTGGAGTTCGCAAAAAAAGTTATATTACTTATATAATATTTCATAGAATAATGAGTGGTTGATATTTTTTATTTTTTATTATATTACATCACTTGTTATATTTTTATTTTTTTTTTTTTTTTACTCACTAAATGTCATTTAAAATAGAGGTATTCACTTATTTTTATTATATTTTATATAATATTATTTTTTAATTTTCAATTACATCAATTATCTTTTTTTATATTTCTCTTTTGTTTATCTCTCTTTTTATTATACAATTTGTATATAATCTTTATTCATAAATACACTTTTTCTTTTAAAAATATTTAACATAAATTCACTTTCTTTTCCATTTCATTTTTGCCTCATTTTGTTATTTTCTCTTTTTTTATCATATCAATCATTTAAAATTAAAATAAATATAATTTTTAAAATAATTATTATAAAAATCAACTTATCATATATGTTAATTTGTAATTAAATGCAATATAAAAACTTTTTATACTATTAATATATACATTATTTACTCTCGTTTTTTGTGTACCAATACATTATTTACTCTTATTACATCACTTAACAATTATTACATATATTATTTTATTTATTTATCTTTTTTTTATTTCTTTCCTTTTCACCTCAATCAATCTCAAAAATGAAATCTACTATGGCGTATGTTTGATACACGTCAAATCATAAAAATAGTCTAAAACATTTGTGTGTCAATCAATCACCTAGAAATAATTTATTTGTGAAAATTGAAAAAAGCTTTTATTTTTAAATAATTATGGTTTTAAGATTTTGTACAAATATTTAGAAATATTAAATATTGAATTTTTACAAATATACATTTATTTAATTAAACTATTGTTCCATTTTATTAATACTCTTTTATTTTACATGAAAATCACATAAATTTTATTATTATTTATATGTTAACTATTCGATCTTATGGTAAATGATTAAGAAAGCATTTATAAGAACTTATTTATGACTTAGGTAAACTTATTTTATAACATAAATACTTATGTAACTGTTTGGTAAAACTTACAAAAATAAAAAAAAAACCTTGTGATTTGTCCATAAGCATATTTTATTAAGCTCTTCAAAATAACTTACAATTTATATAATAATAGTTCAATGTTATTATTATTTGATTACATAAATAACTTTTATATAAGCATTTATATGATAAACACTTATTCAATAAGTGTAGGGTTGTTCACGAATCGGGTTGGTTCGAATTTGGCAGAAAATAAAATTTGAACCAATCATTTTTCATTGGTTCAAATTGGGTCAGATTTTTCTTCTTCTTTTTTTTTTGGCACAATCCAAACCAAATCAACCCAATTAAGAAAGGGTAGGTTTGGTTTAGGTTCATCCTATAAAAAATGTGCAAAATTGTTTTTTTTTTAAATACATGATTTTGTCCAAAAATTCACACATAATCCTATCATTAAGAGCTTAGACAACATATTTTGTTGTGATTGGCTTACACCAACTAAGTAATAGTAAAAAATACAAAAAAAATGATTAAAAGAGTAAAAATGAATGAAGTCTAGAAGGGAAAAAACGTAAAATATTAAAAAAGAATACTAGCTCGGTTTGGTTCGAATTTCATCAGGTTTGCAAATCTGAACCCAATGCCTAAACCAACCATGGTCAGGTTCCATTGGTTCGGTTTGGATTGAACCCGATTGACTTAAAAATCTTAACCAATTTAATTAGTTTGGTTTGGGTCTTCGGGTTGATTCGAACTGATGAACACTCCTTAATAAGTGCTTAATTAAGTTATTTACTCAAACAACCCCCAAAATTAAAACACAAGTCATGTAATTTTTAAAAAAAAAATCACATTTTTTTAAATACTCATATAACATTAAATCTTGATAATTCATATATAGTTATATGATATAGATTTGTTCCTTTTTCTCTTATATATAAAAATAGTTTTCTAACTATATATATATATATAATTTTTAAAAACAAGTTCTAAGTTGGAGAATTTAAACGTGGAAAAATTAGTACAAAAGATAAGGATTGCACTATAGAGTATAGACTAACTAGTATGATAACTCATGCCCTGCACGAAGTGAAATTTACAATTTATGTTTTTTTATATTATTATGACTTTTAATAATTTTTTAAATTTTATGTAAATATATATTAGTATATATGTGTATAAATATTTGAAAAATATATTAAAATTATTATGAATATTTATATATATATTCAAATAATTTTATATTTCTATATGTTTTATATCATTTTAATATATATAAATATTTATTTTAAAAAATATTATATTTATAAATATATTTTTATTTGTATATAACTTAAATATATACATAATTTTAATAAAAAATTAATAATAAATATTTTATATTACACTTTGTAATTTTTAGTTTTTCTTTAAAAAATATGTCTTTCCATTAAGGAATGAAATGACAAACATTATTTATGAAAAAATTGTGGGTATTTGAACTTATAGATTACAATAAAAAAATAAATTATGAATTTAAAGATAAAATAATTATGAATACAAAGATAAATTATGAATAATATTGTTGATTTTATAGAAAACAATTAAGTCTTTTAAACATGCTAGTTAGGATTTAATTCTTGATCATATGCATAAAAAGTGAAACTTGATAGACTTATACTTAATGTTTTGTTATTGGGTACAACCAACAATGAAATGACACATCATTAAAAATTTTAAACAAAAAGAAGAAAGGTAATTCCTTTGGTACATCTTAATTTGTGTTGCTACTCATACCTTAACAAATACATTCTAAATATATGTGCAAATAAAATTCAATTAAGTTGTAAGACGTACATTGTAAGTGTGCGAAGTTAAAATTATACAAGGTTTTTGTTCCATGAAACTTAAATCGTGCAATATTTTTTATTTAAATCTACTATAAATTTGAATTAGAACATATTTCATATTATTAATTAATTTGAATCAAAATATATATTTTTGTTATCAATTTGAATGTTCAAATCATATAAACCATATTGGTTATAATTACCTTAATTAATATTATTATGTATTTTTTTATGAATTAAAAATGAAAAAATTGATCACTTGGTAATTAATTACCATAATTACAAAAAATTCATAATATTTAATTTATTATAGTATTATATACAATTAAAATATATACAAATTTAATGATTTAATTGATTGATTTAATAATCAAAATGTATACTCGTTATATACACATTTTAATACAATACAATATATCTATTTATTGTCTTCAGGCCAAGTGATATTTGACTTCGTTAATATTCAGTGCATCACCATCTATCTTCTTGTGATACATTTGACTTGACGTTGTAGTGTCTTGAATTTGTAAATGTTATATATTGGAGAAAATATATTAAAAATAATTAAAAGAGATATAAATTTATCTTATAAAAAAAGACAAATCAAATGAAAAATGATGTACAGATAAAATATTTGAAAAAAAAAACAATGAAAGAAATATCTTTGGTAAAAAAAGATATACAAATAAAAATTATAAAAGAAAAACAAAATAAAGACCGAACCTTATTTTGATAATATAGTACAACTCCCAATATCTTCTTTTGTAAAACCTTTCTTTAAATCTTTTATGTTATTTCAATAGTTGAAAGTCAAACAATTGTAAAATTAATGTCAGTAAACAAACTTTCAATACTAAATATTAGATAAAATATGTAAAAAAATTAAAATAATTGAAAAGATAAATATTTACCTTAGAGAAGGAATAAAAAGATTGGTAAATTTATATTTCTTGCTTGTATTGAAATTAAATAAAAGAAACAAAAAATTAACAATTGATTATTTCAGAAAAAAGAAGATGATGAAAATGAAAAACAACATTGTATAAGTAAGTATTTATAGATGAGCTGATCATATGACTTTTTGTTTTACGAAACTTAAATCAGGAAATATTTTTTAATTTGAATCTATTGCAAATTTGAATTAAAATATATATTCATATTATTAATTAATTTGAATTTATCCTTCCCAAAAAAAAATTGAATTTGAATCAAAATATATATTTTTGTTATCAATTTGAATGTTCAAATCATGAAAATCATATTGGCTATAATTACCTTAATTAATATAATTATATATTTTTTATGAATTAAAAATGGAAAAGATCATTTGGTAATTGATTATTGTAATTACAAAAAAAATCATAATATTTAATAAATTTATTGTCGTGTCATATACAATCAAAATCTATATACTTGTATTATTAGTTTGAATATTCAAAATATAAAAATCATATTGATAATAATTTCCTTAATTATGTATTAGAATATATATTAGTACTATCAATTAATTTGAATGATAATATATGCTTGTATTATTAGTTTGAATGTTCAAATCATAAAAATTTTACTAATCATATTTTCCTTAATTGCAATAATTATATATTTTTATGAATTAAAAAATAAAATAAAAAATCAATGGCATTTTGCCAGAAAAAAATGAATATGGTATTGTCACATGACATCTGCCTACATGACAAAACCTTTTTTTATAATAGATAATAGATAATAGATAATAGAATATAATAGATCTCATATTACAATTATAGAGCAATCCGTTTTCTATTTGCAATAAAAAATTATAATTTAATAATTGTATTAGGAGTAATCAATCAATAAATTGAAAAGAACTTTATTATATATTATAAATGCTTCAATTATCATAATAAAAAATATTACCATAATTATCATAATTACCGTGATTATAAATAACATTCAACAAAATTTGAAAAATTGATTTTCTTGTTATATAAAATTAAAATCAATTTAAGATTTAATTATTTAATTGATGAATTTAAGTAGAATATATACTTATTATAAATGTCTTAATTATTATAATTTAATATAATAATATATTTATAAGAATTAAAAGACCGTGAAAATTAGACAAAAAAAATGAATATAATATTTTCACGTGACTTATTTTCATGTTATAAAATCTTCTTCATACTATATAATAGTTAATAAATTCAATTAGTTGTGCGTGTGCCACTTCAGCCTGTGTGAAAATAAATGCAGATTGACTAAGATAGACTATTTAGATTTATGCCACCTGTGCAATTTTAATCTTTAATATCTGTGCTGCATTTTTCTTATCCTTTATTATGATAAAAAAATATTTTATTTCATTTGACTTTTTTAAATATTTTCAAGGAATCAACAAGATTTATGAACTAATACCTAATACTACTTTACCTTGGTAAAATAGACTACAAACTCATGCTAATTTTATTTATGATATCAAATATTCAAATTTTTCAATCATCAATTTAAAGAAAAAGTTGCCTATTTATCACCTTTCAGCCGAAGATTAACAGATTATTTACATGAAAAGTAAAATTTATAGTTTTGATATAAAGAGCATTCGAGTTTGAACAAGAGGAAATAATATTTTTATGATATAGTTTTTGAAAATGTTTTCTGGAAGATATTTTAAATTATTTATTATTTTATATTTTAAAAACGCATTTAATTATTTAAAATTTTTGAAACAAACCTTTTAGTTAAAAAAATTATCTTTTGAAAAATTTTAAATAATCTGGCCAAAACATGAAGTATTGCTTGAGCGTCTTGTCATTTGTGATCAAGGGATTAGTAAAATTAATTAAAATTTGACATTTCTTTGGGGTGATAGAAAGAAAGATGTATAGAAGAAGAAGAATTATTGTAAATCTTCATATCAATTCATCCATTTACAAGATAAAGAAAATATTAATTTTTTTAAGTTTTCAAAACATTAAATATATTTACTTTTTTAGTTAATATTTTTTATAAAGTATTAAAAAAAATTATAAGAAAAAATTGTTGGAGAATATAAGTTAATGAAAGAAGAAGGCAAACAAAAACTAGCTAGCTCAATTGCTCAAAAACAATGCACATGCTGTCTCCAGTGCATGTGATGGCACTGTACATGTAGTGATCAGGTTTGAGTCTTAAGCACGAGCACTCATTTGCCATGAAGATCACCGTAGTGTAAGGTTGCCTACGAATGAAAGATGTATTCCAATCAAACAGTAGCATTGTCTCAATTTCCATAGTAATGCTGTATCAGCCACCAAGAAGAGGATCCTCTCCAGTTGAGAAAAACTGGAGAGTGTAGTTTTAATCTTTACCAGGCCATTCAATGCATGATTTTTCATCTTTTATATACTAAATTTATTAAACATTAAATTAATTAAAGGTTAAGATTGCATCTAGTTTTAACACAACTGGAGAGGATCTTTTAGGACTCTGTTTTGACTAACAAGGTTAAGCACAATCTATATTGAGAAATATTTTAAAGGTTTAATACATTAGTAGGTTCTTAAAATTTTAAATTTTTTTTAATTAGATTCCTAAACTAAAAAAAATTATAATTAGGTCTTTGATTTTCTACAATTTTTGATATTGAGTCCTTAAAATTAGTTTATAGCGGCTTGAAACTATAAAAAAATTATAATTTGTAGTAGTTTTACTAGTTCCAAGGACTAGATTACAAAAATTATAGAAGATTAAAAACCCAATTACACATTTTTTTAGTTCAGAGATCTAATTAAAAATTCTCAAAAAATTCAGGAGTCAGCTAATGTATTAAACTTATTTTGAATTAAGTGTATATTTAAAGAGAAAAATACTCTTTATATTTAATTTTTTAAATAATTGATAAAAGTATATTTTCAGTTTTACTTTTGATATTTTAAAGAATCAACAGTATTTTTGACTTTTTAGTTTCAATTATATGAACTTTTAGTCCTTTAATTTTTTTTTAATTAAGTCGATTAAGTTTGTCGGTTTTTAAAGCATTCGTTTTGAATTTTCTTCAAAGTTTTGTTAATATCAATCTTTAAAGTTAATTTTAAGTAATTACAAGTGAAAACGCTATATTAAAAAAGAAGATATTTTTTATATAAAAATAATAAATATGTTCTTTCAATGTTGTTGCTTAAAATCAGCCTTCACGTTAACAGAACCATTTTTCAAATCCAGATACTTATTAATACACCAGCCAATTAAAGAAAAAAGTAATGAACATATGTCACAATTGCTCATTTATCTATATTACTTTTACTTTTAATCAGGTTATAAAAAGAGGAAGAATAAGAAAGAAGTGGAGAAAATGTTCTCAAATATTCAAACTTTGTCCTTCTCAAATTAAGGATAAAAATATTTTGAATTAAACTGACTTATTTCTTTAACTTTAATTAACTTAAACTCCCATTTTGTTTTAGAATCAGATTGATCAATTACTTGGATATTCTGCGTTGAGTCTTATTGACAGACACAGGTCCGCTCCCCCCCTCATTTGTGCCTTTATGCTAGTTTCCACAAGATATAGAAACAACAGGGATTTGAACCTGATATTTTCTGATACGTCGTCGTTCAAAGGAAATTGGTATATGAAGTGAGAACTGAGACGTAGTCGTACAATGGAAATTAGTATAAAGGGGTTAATTTAATTCTTACACCAAACTAACAACATTTTAATTGTAAAATGTCTATCTAACATTATTAAAGCTAGTTATACATAAAATGAAGTTAGGAAAATGCTCACATCACGGTTCATGTATTGCTTAATTCTTATCCATCTATTTACTCATAGAAAGGAGCAAGGTACACCCTAATTTAATTTAATATGCTAAATATAGGCACCGACGCACTAGCATGTAAGTAAGAAACTTAACAAGTGGTAAGTCTTATCAACAAGTGTCACAATCTATATACTAATTTTGAAACGTTGGGGTCAACATTAAAATCAACCCAACGATGCAAGCTTGGCTAGAGCTCCCACAGCTAGGGAATTGACGTAGGTGCATGGCTCAGTCTTGGGTGAATCCCAACGTTTATCGTTGAACTTGTCGAAGCGGTCAGGTCCACCCACAATGGCACCAGTGAGCTCATTGGGGTTAGGTTCATCTCTGAGAAGCCATTTCGAGAAGCTCAAGGCACAAACCACCTCTTCGCCCTTTTTCAACTTTGGCACGGAAGCGCCTCTATGGTGAGCTTGCGTTGGTGGGTTCTTTCCAAATCCCACCATGTACGATCTTCCTTCAGGGTTCTTCCCTAGTATGTAATCCATCTGTACGTGCCAATTGCAATTTCACCACCCCAATAAATCAATTAGTCTATATCTATATTAATTTTCAAGTGTATGTAATAATCAATTAATGTATGTATGTACTAACTTGTTTCTTAGCAAAAGCAAGGAGATGGGACGAGCTAAACTGTTTGTCTCCACAGGTGACTTTCTCTTTATGTTTGGCTAGCAAATCACTATATACAGTGAACAAGAAAGACGTGCCCGTGGCATACTGCGTGTTGGCTCCATCTCTCAAATGAATGAACCCACCTGCAACATTATTTGTAACTAACTTTAAGGTGACATTATATATATTAAGGACAAAACTTAGATACAGTATCTTAGGTACTGTTAATACTTTTTTCAATTAGAATTAGAAATTTATCTTAGTAATTCAAGTAATAAAAATATGTATTAAAAGATTTCGTAGATTGGCGAGATAAATCTCCAATTTTAATGGAAGAATAGTATCAACAGTACTTATCAACCCCAAGCCAGGCCAGCTTGTAAAGATGACAATATAATGTATACACACAGAGAGGGAAGAGAGAGTACTAACCAGGAGACAATTTAATCTGGTTGTAGGGACTATCAGGAAGGACAGAGCATATGAAACTATCGCCGTGGTTTTTGAATGTTTCCAAATTCTTTTCACCTTCAAAATGTAACTGAACAACAATATCATTTGTTAATTAGGAGTTAGAGAAAGGATTAATTTAGCACACACACACACAGTCACATACATGAGAAGGAGTAATGATGATAGAAAATTACCTGGGTGAGAAGGATTTGAGCTCCAGCATATTTAAGGTCCCAACTAAATTCTGCTACACTAGCACTCATGGTTTCTTCTTTTATGTACTTCATATACATAGGCTTCCTGGTAGCCATGTATAGCCACGTTGCTGCCCACATCAGTTCGTCCTGCATGCCACCAATACCATTCACATAATCATACGTTAATTTGCATCAATTATGGAATTAAAGATTCATAATTCACAAGAAATTATTGTATGGTCCGGACTATAGTCCGATCAATCTCTATATGATACATTAATTCTTTTTTTAAATTAAATAATGCGATTATATGTGTCATGTAATAATTTCTCCATAAAGTTTATACGAGTAATTAATTACATGATAGCCGGAATAGGAGCAGTAGAAGGGGCACTCTCCATCATAGGTTCCTTTATGCGATTTAGCCATTTGGAAAAGCTGCAAGAAATGTGGAAGAGAGAAAAATAAGCTATCAGATTTCCATGCACCCAAAAATTAGTTAAGGAAACATAAATATTTCATGTATTTCATGAACGTACCAATTTAGCTTTGTTGAGAAGACGACGAGCATATTTAAGGTCTTTGGACCTAAAAACAATGGAAGAAGCAGCCATTGCGGCTGCAGTTTCAGCTGCAATCTCAGTCCCGGGCGTGTCACTATCAATCTTCTTAACCGTTCTCTTTGTCTTCATATGCTCTGGTGGAGCCCAACAATGGTGATCATCCTCCGCGTCCCCTACCTATACATGTATTATATTATTACAATGTTATGTTTTATTTTTTACATAAAATAAATTTAAGTATATTATTACAAACAAGGCGAAATTAAGTACCTCCACATATAATCTTTTGTGTCGAGAACTAGCTTTCAGAAAATAATCGGTACCCCAACGAATGGCATCGTGAGCATTATCCAACTCCTTTGCAGCTTTTAATTCTGACCTGTAAAAAATGGCAGCCCATGATAGCGTAGTAACGGTGAAAGCCATGGGGAGACCATATTTGACATTGTCCCCTGCATCATAGTATCCCCCAACAAGGTTCACCTACATGCATGCACATATATAAATATTATATATGATCACAAATTATCCATTTTCTCTGTTTGTTAATTTGTGTACGTGCTTATGTTAAAAAAAAGAGAGAGAAAGAGATAGAAAGATACATTAGCGAATTTTCCATCATCGAGTGCTGAGTCCCCTCTCCAAGGCACCCTATTATTTGAAGGGAGCTTCCCTGAACGTTGTGCCTCTAGGAAGATAAGGGACTTGGTGAGAGCCTCCTTATAATTAAAATCACCCTTAACAAGCATCATATTTCCTTCAAACAAAGCAAGCCATACTACAGTGATGGCCCAATATACTTGTTTAGTACCCATGAAGCCAATAATTTAAATTTACACACTGCAAGTGGGGGAAAGAGAGAGTGAGGTGTTTGTGAGAGATGGCTTGGGGTTAGAGAGTTTATAGAGACATGCAAAGAACTGGTTAAGTTGATGATTGAAAAGTTGTTTTGATGTCTTCAAAAGGAACCAAGAAGTAGTAACAACTGCTTAGATTTGGGTGTTTGTTTTATTTTCCTTGCAAAACGAGGGGGTTGGTTTTTAGAAGATGAAGAAACTAGGGGATGGTGGCAAAACAAAGAGGCCTCAAAGCCTTTTGTTTTTTGCGTAGGGATTTTCCAACCTCCATTTTGAACCCAATTTACCCATTACTATTCTTAGCATTGCGGTGGTAGTATCGCTTGTTACCTCGTTAACAATGTGGAGAGGAAACCAAAGACAAAATTGGCCAATGAAGATGCACCGCTTATTCTCTCTCTTACTTTAATTCACTTATTATCAACAAACAAAACGATCTTTCCTTTGTTTATAAAGCCAACGGTTCCTGGATCAACTTCAACTAATAAGTTCTCAACAGCATTAGATTCATATTTGAGTTTAATTTTAATATTCAATATAAAATCTTTTCACTGTTAACTAATTAAAAATTAACCTAAAATAATTTACAAAAATCAATAATTTTCAATTATATTGATTGAATCATAATATAAAAAACCTTTACACAATAATCGCATTTTAATTGAATTCTTCATATTTATTCTTTCATACCTAAAGTTATCCTTATGAATCTTCGGTTGCAAGTGACCGATGTTATTTTTATACCCACGGTTATACTCATAGGTGAAATAAATAAAAAATTGTGCTAGTCGAGCATGGAAACATCTCTTCTAGACAATTAAGTATAGTTGTCACTTACCAGCATCAATGAGTTTCGTGCAAGTGTTCAAAAGATTATATGAACTCAGAAAAATATAAGCCAGGCACAAGAGACCTCAAATTACTTACATGCAGAGCATGCACACCGACACACAGTACCATCGGCAAAACCTCATTAATATTAATAAACATAAATAAAGGATATGAAATATATCATTAATGACTTTCAATCAATGAAAAGATAATCACAAAGCATGATGTCATCCCTGAAAACTTGAGCGCTACTAATTTTCCTTGTAAAGATGGATGTGGTGATCAAGTGTTCAGAAAGCCTTTCCCTATCCACCCAGGATTTACTTGACATAAAATCAACAAATCGATTTTATATTGTTGTATACCTGACCTCTAATATACCCAAAATCAGATGACCTATTCAATGTAAAAATATCATACCCCTCTTAAACATATTGTTGCATGGTCATAATAAGCCAGCTTCAAAGAGATTCCTCCGTCTCAAAGTCTCATCAACGAGCTTGAAGGTCTTCTTCACAAGCTTCTGATCAAGGGCAGTGGTCCGATAGATCTTGAAGACGCGATCTACGCGGTCAGGAGCAGTGCTCTGGAAATACAATTCCTCAAACTTTTTCTTCACAAACCTGCAAACATAGTTTATCCAAGTACATCAATTGTTTAGGTTATAAAAACTATATCATTGAAAACTATATTTAGATTAAGTATCAAAATGTAATGCTGAATTTGGAATGCTTCCACCAGTCAGAACCAACAACTTTGCCATCAGCAACACCCTTCATTCCACATCCCCAAGGTATGAAGAAGTTGCTTACTCGTACGCATGTTCGATCTCTTGTTTCCCTGTTGAAACTGGCTGGTAATCTTTGAACCACTCACAAACATTGAGCGGAACCTGCACAATGCAAGGTATTAAACTGAAATGATAATAGACTCCACCTATGACAAAGTGTGTTTGTCTGGATGGTTCTTACTTTCAGGATCTTCTTTTCAAATATATCAAACTTGTTTAAAAATAACATGAAGGATGTTTTCTGTCCAGAAAAGACAAGTGCGTCATTATTCACTGAGAGATACAAATGTTAATTGCCATATAATATAAAGCTCTAAGCACAACTGTCATATAAAGGAAACACAAAAAAAATAGTTGATGTAAAAATTTCCCATGCATATGTAGATGTTAAAAGAAAACCTCAAAACATGGTTGCTTCAGGACCCATTCAAAAAGTTCCTTAGTTTCCATCATTCTGTTCTTGTTTTCATCCTCATAAAGTGTTTGGTCATACCTGGATGGCAAATGTAAAGTCAATATTTTAGCTTTACAGAACTCGTAATTATAAATCTCTTGCAGCATGACTTAAAGGATAAGTGAATTACTTTGTCTACCGACACAAAACATTTATTACCAATAATATGCACACCAATTAATAACTAACATCAAACATGCACAGCTACAGGACTATAATGAGCTTACCTTTCTCTCTTTCAAGAAAAATATGCTTTTGTTAATCGTCAAGCAATTTAAAGTGTCAAAGTAAACATCAAATAGAAAGTGTTTACTTGCAACAGTGGATGTGCAACTGGACCGTGACCTTTTAATTTGGTTTGCAACACAATCCAAACGGAAATACAGACAAGAAATTGAGATACATTTTTGAGATTTTTATATTTTTAGTAGTCCACACTGACTTTTTAAATATGGAATAGTCCAAAGATACTTTATCATCAACATTATAAATCATATTAAGATATGCAACCAAATGGCAGACCATACTCGCTAATTGCAGCACAGAATATTACAGCTGTAACTCCTTCAAAAAGATGGATCCATTTTCTCCTCTCATTTCTCTGGCCACCAACATCAAAGAGCCTATAGACTTCACCACTTCTCTTATTTTCTCCAACAGGGCTGTCAAAATAGCAAAAACATACTAATAAAGTTGCTCCACTCAGTATTCCAAATTATGATTGAAAAAATTCAATGGAACAGAACAAATGTTGACTAGCAGGAGGCTACCCTGCTTCAAGTAATATAAGTGGCTTGGTAATTGGTATACCCACACACAATAAGAAATGCACAGTTTGTTTTTCCTTCCAGATTAAATGACAAAGGTCATTTGGAAAGACACATCAAAAAAATAGTTAAGCATATGCAACAAATTTTACGTCACTTTAAGTTTTAACTATTTAGAATATTTGGGAGGGTGGAGATAGTTGACAGGTATAGTGGTTATTAACTTATATTCGATGAAAATAGAACTTAAGTAACAAAAACCAATTACGGCAATCATATGTGAGGTCAATACAAGGATGAAGACAAGTAGGTGAAAGACACATCCACAAAAAAATAAAAATAAATAAAAGACAAGGTCATATTTTCCTCCTTTCTAAATTGGTTAAGAACAAACAAATGAGTAGTACAAATTGCTACAACAAAATCTGTTGTACAGCTCAGGAACTAAAGAACAGAAGGAAAAAGTGGGGAGAGTAATAACATGTCACTATCATTTCAGTACAAAAAAATAATGTCAGCTCAACATGTTCACCTGAATTGGATCTCAACAACACCAGTTGTACGAACTCTTGCATACAAAACATCCTCCTGTAGTTGTCAAATACAGTAAGAGATATTGAGAAATTCATATCTTTACATCACCTTCAAATTTGAGGTCCATAAATGAAAACAGAAGCAAAAACACAGTGAACCTCTTACAACATATGCTGTATTTGGCGTGCTAACTTAGCATATAATAGAACAATTCACAACATAAATATGTTGTCAATTCTAGAAAATAAGCTGATGTATGGATAAATAGAAGTAAAGAACAGCAAGGCCATTCAGTGTCGAATTACAAACCACTAACTGTTTTTGAGATAAAAATTTGACACATATAATCACTTGATTTATTTATTTATTTTCAAAAAAATAACACCAGCACAACCTTAGTAAATAGCAATTAGTTTTTCAAAATTTATTTCGATGATTAATAACAAAACAGAAGTGCCACAGGTAGTAACCCATGCATGTAGAAAATAATTTGTACCTTCACAATTGAAACAATTAGAAAATCCAAAATACAACACCCTCCAAGAAGAAAGAATTTAGGTTCATAATATACAGAAGCAAATAAAACAGAAATTTGGAGTTAGCTTTTGTATGTTTGCAAACAATGAAATAATGGTAGATTTTGGACACCTTTGTTGGAACATAATTTGCATCAGACAGCCTCTGCAAATTTTCCATGAAATAATGGGCACAATCTGGAACTTGGAGTTCATTACCACGGGCATATGTTTCCTACAGCAAGTAGAACGTGTGGGACATACATACTAAGTAACTGATGACAAAAAATAACTATATATATGGATTAAGGTAAATCAATCAAAGGGTCCAATCTGGTCACCTGAATTGCAGCATCCTCCCACAGAGTCTCTATTTCCTGTGCAACCTCCTTGGTAAGATGCGGGTAATCCAGCCTGCCTCCAACTTCTGAGAGCTTTTCACCAATGACCTGCTAGAAAAATTAAGCTCTGTTTGAATTAAGAAGCCTTTGGCATATAACTGACAGAGCAACAGATCCCTCCAGAAGAAAGAAGCCTGTATACAATTGATCATTCTACAGTTCTTTATAAAAAAATACTTAGTAAAAACATACCAGACCACAAACTACTCGACTGTTATCAAGCAACCATATTGGGGAATAAAAGAGGTGGTAATAGTGAACTACCTGGTTTTCATTAGATATGACATACTTGGAAGAATCAACATCATTCTGCGCCAACTCTTTTGACCCATCATGCAGTACCTATTTAAACACATCAAGCACAGACTAAGGATTACAGTTTTCTCAGCTAGCTCTATTGAACTCAACTCACATAAAACATTTTTTCAAACCAAAAACAGTGGACACTTTAACTCTGTATTTTTAAGAGAAAAAAAATCAACACACCCTTTCAATTATTGCGTACTTTTATTGTCTGATACACATTAGCATGAATGACCGGTATGTAGCTTTTTAGCTCAGCCTCGTCAAAGCCAGTTTGAAACAAAAGTTTTATCTGCATATTATAAACAAATAAATAAATATCAATCATCTAGCAATCATATACTATCATAGACAGTTGAGAAGATGCAATTTCTTGCCTGCTTAAAGATTGTAGACTTCCCAGACTCTCCAGCACCTAAACAACAGAGACATTGACACAGATAAGTACAGAAAAGAAATAACAAAAGCAAACAGGCTATTAAGAGATTGTGGCACATATGATTCCTTCAAACTCTCGGGAGTACAACCACGTTAAGCATTAATGCTAACTTCCAAATATTTCTATAAATTGCTATACAAATAAGGTAAACCACACCTAGTAAAACCCACCTAGTAGTAGAAGTTTCTGAATATGCTTTTCAGCCTTCGTTTCTAACTCAATTCTTCTTTCAATTTCTGCATCCTGCAAATGCATGCCACATTCATCAAATTAAATCCTATTTAACAGTATTATTGGTAATTTAACAAGTACACAATTTATCAAGCACAAAAGACCTGAGCATTTTCTTCAGCATCAGCATCACGATATCGACGATTTCTGCTGCAGACTAAGCCCATTTTTTCTGTTACAAAAGACAGCATAGAAGATCCATTTATCAAACTCCACCAGAAATCAGTGTTTCAATGCCCTCTTTCAATGCGTGCATTATGAGGCATTTAGAAGAGCTTATTTGGACTTACAGAAGTAGCTTATCAAAACCTTCCTATGAGTTTTTTTTTTTAACTTATTTCAACAAGCTTCGCGGTGAAACTTAGCAACATAAACTCTTTTTAACTAATTGCACTACGCTCCACAGTCAAGTTTATAAACAAGTGCTCATTTGACAAGAGCTTATTGAATCATAACTTAATTAAGTTGCTTACTCAAACACACCCTCTATGAACTTGAGTTCACCAAACAAGAGGACTTGACAAGCAGGCTCCCCCACCTCCAAGGAATATCTCAAGTCAACCATAAGCTAATACTTCATGCAACTTGCAATAAATATATGCAAATAATAGAATCTCAATCCACAGAATAAGACACATGAATAAATCAAAAAAAGACTCAAGGGCACAGCTGGATAGCAGGAGTAGTTGAAACAAATCCTGAATTGACGCTTCAGCCAGAATAGTTTCCGGCCCACATCAGATCTGAAGTTAATGATTATTCTGAACTCAAATCTAGATTTAACAAACATTGGAATATTCTACTCCTCGCATATGGGAAACGATGTGGAGATCACCTACAACCTGAATTTATTTATTAATTTTATTTTTTTGGTGAAGACTTTTTTTGTTACATACCTACAACTTGAATTTTATCAAAGGGCTAAACCCCATCACCAGATACAAAGAGTGAAGTTAAGGATTGAGTTACGAGGATATATAATTAAGATGCTCGTGACTGTTACAAAGAATTACAATTTCGGGTATGCAACAGAATCATGAATTTATCAATTCATTTATAGGGGCAAGAGCGGTCCTTCTCTATTTAATTTTTCAGGTAATTATTTCATGCTTTGAATGTAGATTCCCCCCGCACGAAGCATGAAAGTTTAGCAGTTGAAGTACCATGAAAAAGCAAGAGCATGCAGGGTACAACCACCCCATCATCAAAGTTCGCCAGAAAAGAGAATATAGTCGAAAATGGTACAAAAATAAACTGTTTAAAAACTAAACAAAAAGTGGAGGAAAAAAAGGAGAATCTCGATCTGCATATGCAACATCAAACACAGAGATCTTCTGAGCCAAAATCCACCCTCCATAAATTATCAACAACAAAAATAAGGATCTTGGGGAAGAGAGAGAGAGATTGGGAATGCAACAGAGGAAAGAATTGTTACCTGAAAAGAAGCAAAAGGGTAACTTTTGCAGAGATGTGGCGATGGAATATGCCCCTAGATTTGGCGGATACGTCAAGTGTGAACTGTGAAGTGAAACTAGAAAGCAACGAGTTCAGTTCGTGTTCTTCTTTGTGAAGGAAGATATAGTATAGTGTTCAAGTTCTTTACATGTACTAGTATGGTTATGGTAAGTAACAATAATAATTGTTGTTTAGTTTAAGGTAATGATAATAATTGATTATAATATTGTTATAACATAATGGGATTCGGAGGAGTGTGACCAATGCCGTAACTGTACATCAGTACATACTACATAGACCCATGAATGGATATATGATGAAATTAAAAATAATAATAATAATAATAAAATATATATATATACATATATATATATATATATATGGGAAAGAAAGAAAGAATGGTGGAAGTGGAAAAGACAATATAGATTAATTAAAATAAAGACGAGGATTCTTTTGTTCCTGCACCTTTTCCTCGAGTCAAAGTTTAGTTTAGAAAAGACAGAAGAAAGCAGCACCAGGCACAGCAATAGCACTTTTTTTATATCTTCTTGGGAAAATACACACACTGACCCTCTTTCTCTCTCCGCCTGCCACTCTCAACTCCAACAAGCATCATTGATAAAATACACACATTATTATTTATTTATTTTGACATTTTATTTTGAATCAGCAAAAATATTCAACATTGACAACATTAAAATAACTTTTCCAAAATAGTTCTGAGTTACATTACTGATCCATTAGATTCCAAGTCTGAAACTGCATGACTACTGACTAGTTTGACTGAAGCCCAAAATGACACTTATGATGGGGCAAAATTTTGCACGATTTCATCTTTCATTTCATGTGTTGTTGAGAAACAAAAGAAAATGAGAGCGAGAGAATTATGATTCAATCTGTGTGAGCAGTCAAAGCAGACAGGAAAGGACACATCTGCGTGCGTTTAGTTTAGATGCTAGGCAATGCTAGTTGGCACTTGCAAGTTCAGTTGCCCTGACTCCTTCAACCTGACCTTTCGTCCTTCCACATTTATGATAAAGTATTTTATTATTTGAATAGATAAAAATAAAAATAAATAAATTATATTCTTCGTCTATTTGAATAAATAGAGAGAAGAAAATAAATAAATTATATAAAATAATTTAAAAATAAATTTAACCTAAAAAAATTAGTCTATTTTTTAAAATAAAATCATTTACTTTTATGTGATCAAAATATATTTATTTTAATAAAAAATAGAAAAAGGCAAATGAATCGGACATTCTCCCTTTTCCACTTTCTTAGCAAGGAGAAAGTTTTTTCCGTAGTGAGACATGAAAAAACACTCTTCTTTTCTACTTTTTAAATAAATAGTAGAGTTTTAGTATTTCATTTTGCTTCTCAATTTTTATTTCCTCTCTCTCTCTCTCTCTCTCTCTTACTGTATTTTGTTATTAATTTAATGAGGGGGCTCCATTTAAATCAACATAAGTTGGAATAATAGTTACACTGCTGATAATTTTAGATGAAATGCAATTTTAATAATTTAACTATTAAATTATAATTATTTATTACCTTGATTATTTATATCATCAAAACATGAAAAATTTTAATACTAGTAAATTGATAATCAAAACATATTTATTTTTATACATTTTAAAAGCATACATGACAATAATTTAAAGATATTTTAATGACTTATTAAATAATTTAATACTAATGTAAATATATATATATATATATATATATATATATATATGATAGCAATTTTTACTCCAACTGTAAATTTTAGAATATAATTGTCTATTAAAAATTTATGAGTTATTTTATTTATATAATAAATTACTATAATATATTTTATAGTATTTTTCCTTTATCTCTTTATAACACATAAATCATCTTATCTTATATCTTATCTTTATGTTATATTGTCTTTTACCAACATTAATGTTATCTTATATACTCTATCTTTTCTCCTCTTAACTCTCTCTTTATTGCATAATTTTTTGTATAAAATTTATGTACAAATACAATTTCTTAAAACTTATTCAACAGTGAAGTAGTATATTTTATATTGTGCAACTTGATCTCTCTTCTAATTTAATAGTATAATACAAAACGATATTGTATTTGTCCACTAAACATGTTTAAATTAGTTTAATAATTCAATATTGTAAGGTATAATTAATTTAACCTTTTAATAGTATAAAATAATATATCACCAAGTGCATAATGAACTAGAGTAAAAATGTTCGAACTCAATTATTTATTACTAAATGCATAAATTAACTAGTACAAAAACGTTCAAACTTAATTATTTATTTTGAATTCAAATCCTTTAAAATGCAGTTGCATTAAAATTTAGCAATGGGATATTTACTATTCACGTAATTTTATTCAACTCGATTTAAATTAGTTATAATGTGATATTCAAAGAAAGATAGTGGGCTTAGGCAACCACAGGAAATGGGCTAAGACAACTATTATGATTTATAAGAAGACAAATAATAACAGATGATAAACACAAAAAGAAATATAATGGAGTGTTGTTTAGATAGGTCATATATCAGAAACAAATGAGAATCCCATTCAATCCATGATATCACGAAAATGATTATTGATGCTCAAATCTAATTAGGTAACAGGATACTCACCCACATCAATCGAAAAATGGAAAGTTACTTTATATGGATCTCTTAGAACAAAAACCACAATTGAAAGACTTGTAGAAGCATCAATTTACACAAAACGTGTATATGTACTTGCCCTTGATACACAAATCTTAGTGAAACGAGTGTCAATAAAATAAAGAACGAAAGAGGAGTGACTTACAGAATAAGACATTTCAGTCTTTATAGGCAGAAAAATTGGGAAGACGATAATATATATCATATAAAGAAAAATCAATCCATAATATAATTTAATAGATATGTATTGTTAATCAATTAAAATTAACTTTGCTATGATTTTTAAAATAATTATTATTAAAGTTAACAAACTTACCATATATGTTGATTTGTGATTGGATGATAGAATAAAAAAAAACTTTATACTCTCAGTGCATGTCTTTTTTCTCTCTATAATATGTAGGATATAATAAAAGATTATATTTTAAGCTTAATTGTACTTTTGCCTCCAAAGTTTTACAATCTCGCAAATTTTGCCTTCTGAAATTTTTTTTGTGAATTTTACCTCCTAATTTATAAAATATCACAAATTTTATCCTAACACAAAAAATTGTTACAATTAAGACATTTTGTAGTGATATTTCTTTAATTGTGGCAGTTTTTCTACCTGAAGACAAAATTTGCGATATTTTGTAAATTAAGGACAAAATTCGTAAAAAAAAATAAAATTGGGAGACAAAATTTGCGAAATTGTGAAATTTTGGAGTCAAAAAATACAATTAAGCTTATATATTATTAGCCATTTTAATATATCCATATTAATAATTCCCTTATTAGTTATTACTAACTCAAAAAAAAATAATTTAGAGAATTATAAAGAGTATAAATACACTTTGATCTTGAATATCAGCTTTTACGTTTCACAGTTCATGCTTCATGGGTACTGTTCTTGATCTCAAATGTCTGTATATTTTACAGAGTCTACTCTTTATAGATAAGAATAGTATATAATTATATAGTATCTGTAGATAAATTTAAAATTAAAAAATACACAATCACTTATAGAATAATTGTTTTTCTTTTCAAGAGAAAAAAAAAAAAAAAAACATTGACGGTGTCTTGTCTCATAAAACCGGCCTTGGTCACCCCTTTATTAAATGAAGTCTATAAAAGTGTTTATTTATTACATATAAAGTATTATTGTAAACATTGAATTTTTAAAAATCGTATAATTGAATAATATTATGTAAAATTCATTGAAATTTTATTCAATAGTAAACAATTATTGTTACCTTACTATTCATATTTATAATTACAAACATTAAGAATTATTTATATATTTAAGTTTGATTATAATTTATTGGGTTAAATATATTTGTGGTCTTTCTAAAATGAGTGGATTTTGATTTTTAATTTTTATTTTTATTTTTCTAAAATTTAAAATCATTACTTTTGCCTTTGTAAAATGAGTAAATTCTGGTTTTAATCACTATGAATTTTTATTTTTTTTAGTTTTCATCTCTTCTAAATTTAAAACCATCATTTTTAATCCCTTACATTTATTTTAAGACGATTAATATATTAACATTTATTTTAGGGTTGAAGAAATTGGAAGTCACATGTTGGTATGATACCATGTATGTACTATTGATTATTGAGTGACACCTAGAATGACCATGTAACTTTCCGTTAAAGATAATAAAATCAAAGAAAAACTTTTATATATACTAAAAACATATTTAACCCTAATTTATTTTTGTGCATTGCATGAATACAAATCTTAGTATGATATTAAATACGGGGAGGTATACAAAATAAATATATTATGCTTGGTACACACTAGTGATCTAATGGAACTTATAAAATAGAATTAAATGGGTTAAAATAAAATGGCCATTGTCAATTTACAGATTAGTAACGTTCAAAATAATATGAAATTTCACAATTCTATTGTTTGGTATACGAAATTAATATAAAATGAAATAAAAATTAAATGACGTATGCATCCTTCATGTTTATCTTACATATCAAATATCAATTAATATTCTTAAGTATACTACAAAAGACTGTGCAATATACGGAAAATTATCATTTTACAACAGCAAATAGAGGTGAAGTAGAAAGAACAAAGCTGAGACTATGCGCGTTATATTTACAAAACTGCACGAGAAGTATCTTGACCGTGCACTTGCATGAGTTATGTTGACCCGCCTTCTCTCATTTAAAATATATTTTATTGAAGAATATTAATTATTTTATAAAATTAATAAAATATTGATTATTTTTAAAATATTCTTATTTATTAGTATCTCACATAAATATTTAAATAAAGAGTAAATTATATTCTCCTCCTTTAAAAGATGTGAGTACTACACTATTTTTTCCACTTATGTTAAAATATACATTCTTTCTCTTAACAAATTTGATTATATGATATTTTACTTCATTTTTAAATTTTTCGTTAAAAAAAATTATTACTAAGATATTCTTTACACTATCATTCCTGATAAATGTAAGTATTGCACTGTCCTCTTCTCTTTTATTTAGAGCTGACAAAATGGTTTTGACCAGATGGACCGACCTAAACAGCCCATTAAAAAGACCAAGTTGGGCTCTAAAATTGTAGGCCTAAAAAAATCAAGATTAATTTGAAATGTTAGCCCAAAACACAACTTGGCCAACTTGGCCCAATATGTGTCTATGTGTGTGTAAAACAGGCTAATTTGGTCCAACTCAATGGGTCATGCCACCCAACAAAATTATAGCCCATGAGAAATTTGGGTCGACCCAGCCAAATTTTCACACCTTGGCTCATTAAGCCCAAGTCGGGTAGCCAATTTGATAGCTATACTTGTATTAAGATATACATTCTCCTCCCTTGACAGATGTAAATATATTAAACTTTACTCTATTTTTAAATTTTTCGTTAAAAATAATTTTATAACTAAAATATCTTTTACACTTCCCTATTATGAGAGATTCAAATATTACCTCTTTCTCTTTTTATTTCAAATTATACATTTTTTCTCCTTTAATAGATAAAAGTACACTACACATTTTCACCATTTTTATATTTTCTATATAAAAAAATCTAATAATAGTATTAAAGAATAATTTTTTGAGCAAAAAATCATTTGTTAGATATATTTGTGCATTTACTTACAAAATTATACGTTACTAAATTATTTGATTTTTATAATATATGATATACTAAACTATATATTTTAATATAAGTTATAAGGACTAAATTTTAGATTTTAACATAAGAGGAGAGAGCTCTGTAATACTCGCATATTTCAGAGGAGGAAAGTGTAATTTACTGTAAAATGAATTTATTTAGAATGTAAATGGTTTTTATATTATCATTTAATTGCATCAATATATTGTAATATATGATAATTTCTTATTGATTGATAATGTAAAAAATTTTACATTGGCAATACAAGAAAATTAAACTCATAAAAGAATTATTATTATTCTATATTTTGTTGAATTTAATTAGAATGCATTGACAGTATAAAAAAAATTTACATTGTCATCTAATCATATATTCTCATGTATGATAAATTTATTAATATTTATAATAATTACCTTAATGGTGTGTTTGAATGTAATATTTTAAAAAGGAAAAGTAATTTTTAAGAGAATTTAAAATTCTTTGGACTAAAATTTATTGTTTGGATATTTTATTAAGAGTTTAAAATAGGTTTAATTACTCATTCGGTTCTTGTAATTACAAAAACTTTTCCTTTTGGTCCCTATACTTAAAAACATCCTCTTTTAGTCTCTACACATATCATTTTTAATTTTTTTTTAGTTCCTATACATATCATTTTAATCCATTTTAGTCCCTATGGCGAGGACTAAAAGAGATTAAAAACAGTATGTACAAGGACTAAAAAAGGATATTTTTAAGTATAGGGACTAAAAGGAAATTTTTTTGTAACTATAGAGACCAAATAAATAATTAAACTACTTAAAATATATGCACTACCCGTGTAAAGCAATTTTAGATGGTCAACTAATAACAAATAATGTTAGAAGTAACTTTTAAGTTAGTTATTATAAAAGTCAACAAGATGACCATATATGATAATCTCTAATTGGTTGACAATGTAACAACTCTTTACACTATTAATATATGTACTATTTTTTATTTTATTAAATGAAATTTAAAATTTAAGAATTTTTTAAAAAATTTAAATTAATTAAAAATTCAATAATTATAAATTTTATCTAAAAATTAAGAATTTCATAATTCTTCTCTCTTTTTTCTTACTCTTCTCTTTCTCTCTTCTCTCCCTTCCATCTCTTTCTTTCTTCTCTCTCTCTTCCTTCTCTATCTTCTATCTCTCTCTCTCTTCTCTCTCACTCTCTTATCTCTATTCAAATACAAAATTTTAGAAATAAGATAATTTGTTTATTTTATCAAAACAATAAATTTTAGAAATGAAAAATTTTAATTACTTTATTCTAACACAATTTTGAAAATGAAGGAGTTTTATTACTTTATCTAAAAAAAATGAAAGAATTTCAATTGAAGCAATTGAAATTCTTAAAATTTTAATTTTTTTAAAATTTCAAATACTTTATCCAAACACACACTAGATGTAATATGATGATAACTTTTAATTGATTGTGACATTTCATGGAAATTAAACTTTATTTTGTTTTCTGACAAACATATATGACACTACTCTGTTGAGTATGTTAATCACCTTTCTTACCAAGTCAGTTTGATTTGTATTGTTATTAACATTTGTCGAGAATCCAAAATATGACAAAAATAATATTAATTTTTAATGAAGGTTAATTATTATTCTGAAAAAGAATAATATAATATCTCACAAAAATAATGATGCAAACAAAATATGCCCTTAATGCACACAACAATGCTCATTAAAAATACTCAAGATTGCCTATGTAAGAAGTTTAGGAGAATGGTGTTGAACTCTCTTGACTTTTCCATTTGAGGCATATGGGATGCCTCCTTTATCGACTCTAATCTTGCGTTCTTACATATTACCCTGCAATATGTTAAATAGAACCAATAATTCGCATTAGTCACACGACCATGGCTTTATACCAATGAGTAATTATATACATACATCAACTTTCTCTTCCATTTCATTTCACCTCATTTCTTATCTTCTTCTTTTTTTCCTTTTCTATCAAATCTATTGATTTCTCTTTTTACATTTTCCTTTTCTTCTTATTTCTCTCTTCTTCCACCTAAAATGGGGTGGACGTTTATATTTTTCACATACCAATACCACACCTAAGTCTCACCCTTTAACAAGGTGTACTCCTTTATTTACTAATTAATACAGTTAATTCATTTATAGATGGAGATGTCAATAGTTGCATGAAAATTAAAAATTTTAAAAAAATTATAGAAGCATTTAATAGAAGTCATTTGCATTTGGAACATAGAAGAAAAAAACTACATTATTTTAAGGAAAAAAACAAAGGCATGCACACTAAAAGTAATATGATGATAATTTTTTATTGATTATGACAGTTTATGGCAATTAAACTCTATTTTGTTTTCTTACAAACATATATTACGCTGCTCTGTTGAGTATGTTCCCTGAATTCTAATCACCTTTTTACCAAGTCAGTTTTATCCATATTGTTATTATCATTTGTCGGAAATTCAAAACATGACATAAACAATATTAATTTTTAGTGAAGGTTAATTATTATTAAATGGATTGAAAAGAATAATATCACAAAAATAATGATGCAGACAAAATATGCCTTTAATGCATACAACAATGCTCATTAAAAATACTCAAGAATGTCCCTCAAAGAAGTTTAGGAGAATATTGTTGAACTCTCTTGGCTTTTCCATTTGAGGCATATGGGATGCCTCCTTTATCGATTCCAATCTTGCGTTCTTACATATTACTCAGCAATACATTAATTAGAATCAATAATTTGTGTTAGTCACACAACCATGGCTTAATATCAATGAGTAAATATATACATACATTAACTTTTTCTTCCATTTAATTTCACCTCATTTTATATCTCTCTCTTCCTTTTCTGTCAAATCACTAATCATATTTATCAATTTCTTTCTTTACATTTTCTTTTTCTTCCTATCTCTCCTTCTTCCACCCAAAATGGGGTGGACGTTTATATTTTTCTTTTACCAATACCACAAGTAGGTTCTCACCCTTTAACAAGGTGTACTCTTTTTATTTATTAATTAATACAATTAATTCAATTATAGATGAAGATATCAATGGTTGCATGAAAAATAAAGATTGAAAAAATTGTAGAAGCATTTAATAGACGTCATTTGAATCTGGAACCTAGAAGAAAAAAACTACAGTATTTTAAGGGAAAAAACAAAGGCATACACAGTTAGAAAACATACTTTTTCAGTTCATGGGCTAATTGCACAGGAAATATTCGATCTTATTCCCCCCAGACTATGAGAACCTCTTGAGAATGACTAATATGAATCAGCCATGTAACAATCGAATATCATATTTTACTTACTAATATGCATATGTTGGAGTATGTATGTAAGTATGATCTTTATGCATATGAATATATACTATGCTTGCTTGTTGAAGAGGTGAAATGTTTGAAGTATCATCCCTTCTGATGGTCAACCCTTTTAGAAGCTCCAACTTTTCCTTTCTATTTTCTCCGTACAGTTCCTACAAATCATAAAAACAATGCATTAATGAAAAATATAGAATTCTTAATTTTTAATACTCTTTAATTTTCAAAATAATTGTTATACCCCACACATGCACATAGTCAAATGTTGGTGTTGGCAACTCTAAGGAACAAAGTAGAGGAGAAAATTAAAAAAAATAAAAATAGATTTAAACCAAACATTCACACATGCATGCATATATAATATTATTACACGAGGCATGATATAAAATGTACATATACTTGAAGAATACCTTTATACAAGGATGTGATCTTACTTAAATTTTTTATTAGGCAGGCTATATAATCAATAACCTGAAATATGTAGTATGTATATTGAAAGTCATTATAAATAACTAGGGGAAAATAGACACTTTGTTTCTAAATTTTTTTAAAAATTAAAATAAAATAAAAAGGAAGAGAGAAAGGAAGGAGGTTAACAATGTAAAAATATATTATTTATCTATTGAGAGGAAAGAAACTCACATTGAGAGTAGTAGGGTGGTTAGTGCAGTTTAAAAAAAAAAGTAGAATGTGATTTAAGAAATAGTTAAAGAATAATATCGTTTAATAAATGTGTACACCAAACTTATGTATTCATTTTATTATTAGTATAGATGTTGGATCGTCAATGACTTGATATGTGGCACAGGATTTTCGCGACCAACTAGTTAACACATTTTTTATTTTAAAAGCAACTATATATTCATTGCTAACGTTATTATTGGGAAAAGTCCATGAAAATTCCAATGATGGAAATAAATGTAATTGAGAATATTTTGCATATTTTTGTTTAAAAATATGAGAATAATAAATTTTTAATCACATAATCATATATGAACAATTAGGATTAAAAGTTAGTTAATAGTCACATAATACTTAAAAATTTATATTTACTTTTTTTAACATCAACTATTCAAATAAAATTAAATGGTCAATATTTATTGTCCTCATTTTTTTTACAATAAATAATTTTTTTTGTAACCATGTTATTGGTGCAAAATATCCACCGATTTTGTCGATGACTAATCTTAGCCAAAAAACCTAGTTGGCCACTTTTAGTGGGATCTATCTTCCCAACCACGTTTTTTCATCTACAAGGTTTGAACCTAAGACCTTACTTAAGGAATTTGAGCTCAATTCTACTTAGACCAACAACATGTTGGTCACAATAAATAAATATTCTCACTTGATTAACTCTTTATATATGTGTATATGTGTTTGAGATTAGTTCAATACACAAGCCTAGTCGCAAATGGGACCAAATTGCTCAAGATCCACCATTGGCTTGAGAAATCTACCACTACTTAGTATCAATCAAACTAGGTCAATCTAAACCAAGAACTCCATGTTAACCATCTCTCACCTTATTTTAAAATATTTTAGCCTCATGCCTAAATACTACCAAAGGACTATGTGTTCCACAAGGGTAATTATGGATGATCATGGAGTTTGACTCTTTTGCTACATGTCTTTATCTTACAAATTGATATCAGAAAGACATGGAGAAATTAGAACACATGTACGTATACAAAGCACAATGAGAAATGACATTGATGATTAAACAATAATAATTAATGACTTATGTGATGAAAAGATTTTCAATTTTACTTTATTTGTAAATTGTGAGCCAATATCTTTTGGAGAAACCTTTAATGTCTAACTTAAGAGAAATGTCATGGATGAAAAAATTCATGTCATTGAGAAGAATAGAATGTAGGAATTGATAGATTTACTTATAGATAAAAAAGCTAATTGGGGTAAAGTGGATTGACAAAAGAAAGTATAAATTCAGTGGTGGAATTGATCATTTTAAAACTTACTTGTATGAACTATTTTGAGGTGATTGCTCCTATTGTGAGATTAGATATAATGAAAGATATATTAAATGGATGTTGAAATTGCTTTTCTAATTAGTAGTCTAGAAGATAAAGTATGTGTTGAAGGAAAATAAGACAAATTTTGTAGATAGATTGAAGTAAACGCCAATAGCAGGTATGAAATTTTGAAAGATGTCCCTTTAAACACATTTTATATATTAAATTTGTTGATTCTAGAGATATATTTATATTGTGTCTTTATATTGATGATCTAATTTTCATTAGCAAAAATTTAAAGGTGATTGCAAAATTCATGGAGGCCATGAAAGGCCTTCTAAGCATTAAAGAAGTAGAATGATGAAATTTTCATTTTCAAAAGAAATATATTGCTAATATTTTAAAGAAAAATAAAGCCAATGACCACTTTGTGGACCCTATCTTCCCCCAACATTTTCACCAAATTGTAAGCCACCATAGCTCTTTCCCACCATGTGGAACCTCTCCACCTCCAACTTGTCCATAAGCTTCCCCATCGACGCTACCTGAAACGTTTCGCTCCTTTCGCTCAACCTCGTGCTCAATCCTCCAAAGAATATTAGGTCCAGAACATACACGTTGAAGTGAAGGGCTGAGAATTTCACTTGTCGACGCCATTGCCATGTGGTCGTAAGCTCAAATTTGTGGATTAGAACCTGGGAAGGCTTTTGGGCCGTTTGATTTCTCGAGCCCCAAAAGTGCAGGGGGCTGCTATTCCCACCTTGGTTTTTTCTATTTTCACCCCATGTCTTGTTTGCATTTTTTTATTCTGAAAATAACCCCTGATGGAATTGCATTTCCGTTATGATAGAAGGGGTGCAACCATTTATACATAACAAAGATGCAATTTTCATTATGTATTTGGGACTGATCCACAATGAAAATGCGTTTTCGTTATGTATGAATTCAAAATGCATAACGAAAATGCATTTCCATTATGTATTTTTGAAATCAATTCTTTATATTTATTAAATTCATTTATATTTTTTTAGTACAACTTTTAATGGTTAATTGACATGTGAGTAGGGCACGCGTTTAAATCGGTGTAATCTATACCCTTGATTTATTGTGTGTAATATCGACCGTTTATTTTTCTAATGCATGTGACATTGCTTTTAATGACATGGATAATATTGTTTACGTTTCATTTTTTTGTTTTTATTTGTATCATGTGCTATAATTGTAACAACGTATAACTGATACCAACAACGCAATAAGTGTAACATATATAAAATCCAAAGCATTTATAAAATTCAAAAATATATACAGTAACTTCTATACATAATGTATAAAATACTAAAAAAGGATCTAACAGGCACAAAAAAAAAGAGTCAAGCATCAGAGGTGGTTGTCTTCCTCCGCCTCCTCCTATGATAGATACACCCGGAGACCATGCCTAACTGAGTGATGGCCAATGCCTCCCAAATCATCCCATCACCATCTATGCCTTCAGGCACGACTTTCAAACGCAGTGTGTGCTCTAGAAGGCCAGCAACTCTCTCCCACTGTGTCTAAAAAAAAAAGAAACGGAGACTTTATTAAAAAAATGTGACATTGGCATCGTAAAAAGCACATTGTAAAGATATGGATATTAACCTTGCATGAATGGGAGTTGTTGGATGAAGAATCTGTCATAGGCTGTTGCTGCTGCAAGACAGAAACTCGTGGAGGGCCTTGCGGAGGATCTCCCTCTACCGAAGGAGTCAATAAAGGCACATATAAGACCTTTGTTGGCCGAAGTATACCGTGCCTTTATAAGAGAGGCAAGCCCTAAACCCCATATAATTTTTGCGACCTGCTGGTACGAAGGCATTGGCAAGATCTTGCCTTTGTGGCTGATCAACCTCAGCTGATCACGGGGCTGGCCCAGCCATATTGTCTTGCAACAAGATCCTTATAGGACCTGAGTAGGGACAAGTCTATAGGACCTCCTGGAAATGGACGTCCAATAATAAGCTCCACCAGTTGAGCTAGAGGCACCTTTGCCTCTGCCTCTATATCTTGATCGCTGCCTGCTTTTGCTCCTACTGTTGCCTAGAAGCTTCAGCTTGTCTAGCCTGACATGCCGATACAGTCAACCGTGGGCGCTTAGAAGTGTCTGCCTCATCATCCGGCGGAGGGCCTCGTCTAGGACAATAAGCACCAAATCTCGTGCGTGCCGTAATAAATTTGAAACAATAATGATACATTAACAATTCAGATATAATTAATATCAAATATAACCAACATTATTATAGAATTATTCTAAAAAAATTACATAAAATCAATCATTTATTAAAACACAAAAAAAATTACATATTACATAAATACTTCAATAGACAAAAAATAATTAAAAACAAATAATTTAAATCAAATAAATAATTAAACAATAAAAAAATTATAAGTAAAGAATACCAAAAAAAAAACTTAAATTATTTAATTCATACAAATAATTAATATAAAAAACTATATAAAAAATAAATAATTTAAATTATTTTATTCATACAAATAATTAAAATAAAAAATAATTTAAAAATTACATAATACATAACATAATCACGATTCCGTTATCTATCATCATGATACATAACGAAATCCTGATTCTGCTATGTATCATTTCTAGATACACAACGGAATTGCGATTTCATTGTGTATCTGAAAATGATACATAACGGAATCGTGATCCTGTTATGTATCCTCACCAAATACACAACAGAGTTGTTATTCTGTACAATTTAAAAGTAAAAAATAAATAAATGAAACTCACTTTCAACGACAACACGATGGGAAGGTTGATGGCTGTGGAGGCATATGCTAAGCTCGACGTAATAAGGCACGCGCAAATGGGGCAGAGTCATGTTCTTTCGGCGCCTAGGGACGACGGCGTGGGGTGAGAAGAAAATAGAATGGGAAATGAGGGAAAGAGGTGGGGAGTCTGAGAAAGTAAGAGGGAAGGGTGGAATTTAAAATTCTGAGGGCAAAGATGGAATTTTATATATTTTTTGGAAAAAGGAAGGGGGTGAAAAAAGAAAAGAAAAAAGGTGGGAATAGCAATCCCCAAAAGTGCATTATGGTTTCGTCATCTACATTTAGGGCTTGCGGCCATAGTCCTACGCCCGTGAAGTAGTGTCGAATGTAACCAGTGTACATGAACATAAGGCTAAATGACTGTTGGAGACTAGGGGTTAAATAGAGCATCTCCAATGGGGTCAAATTAAGATACTCACTTTGAGTATCTTATCTCCTATTAAGTAGCTCCCATAATGCCACATCATATTTAAGCAACCCATGCATATTTTGCTCTAATGGTGAAAAAGTTAAGTAACCAACACTTTTATAATTTTTTTATTTGCACTTAATTTTATTTCAAATTAAAATATTAATTCAATTATTTAAATTAATATGTATAAAAATATTATATGTTAAAAATGTAGGAAATTTTTTTAATAATTTTTTTAGAGCAAATTACACTAACACCTCTTGAGATTTTTTGAAATTGCACAAACCTCCCTTGATTTTTTAACATTTACAACAATCACCCTTATAAGGGTATACAGTGTAATATTTTTCAAACAATTAAGGGGGGTTAATGTAATATATAAGGGGTGTCAGTGTAATGTTTTTCAAACAATTAAGGGAGGTTAGTGTAGGGCAAAAGAAGGAGGGGTATTAGGTGAAATTCGACGAAACCTCAGGCAGTGCCAATGTAATTTACTCTTTTTTTCATAATAAGTTAAAAATGATAAGATATATATAACATTATATAATTAAAACCAATGAGAAAAACATTATATTTAGGAGAAATACATAACAATGAGAAATACGTATCATTATATAAAAATTAATTTTTATTATTTTCATGTCCAAAACGTTTCCAAATATGCTTCACCAAGTCTGCTTGAAGTTGACAGCGGGTTTTTTTTATCACGAATATGCACTCTTCTTTGCAGCTATGTTGCAGCAAAATTTAGGTGAGGACCATTATATACTTTGACTATTGAGATGTCATTACCTACATTATTGTAATCAAAATTACCACCATATGTGTGTTGTCCGTCTTCAACAATCATATTATGCAATATGATACATGCATATATTATATTCTTCATTGTATTCACGTGTCAAGCGCGTGTTGGACCACGTATAATTGCAAATTGAGATTGGAGCACTCCAAATGCCCATTCTACATCCTTTCTTGCTGATACTTGTCGTTAGGCAAATAATTTTCTCTTTTCTCCTTGGAACATTGGGATGGTCTTTACAAATGTAGCCCACTCAAAATAAATATCATTTGTTAGATAGTATCCTACATTAAATGGGGTTCTATTCGCTGTGTATTGCACTGTAGGTGCTTGTCTCGACAAGAAGTCATTAAACACATTGGACGCATTTAACACATTAATGTCATTAGTTGAACCTATAGTGCCAAAAAATGCGTGTCAAATGCATAAGTCTTGTGATGCCACAGCTTCAAGCATGATAGTTGGTTTACTATGATCACCTTGCCAAAATTTATCTTTCCACTCGATTGGACAATTTTTCCATTCCCAGTGCATATAATCGATAAAACCTAACATACTTGGAAAGCCACATGCCTCTCTTATTTGTAGTAGTCATTTAATGTTGCACACACATGATACAAATCTCTCTAAGCACTCCATTGCAGTGCTTTCACCAATTCGAACATAGTCATCCATACTGTCAACAGGTGATCCATATGCCAATATATGAATAGCGGCAATGCATTTCTGTAATGGTGAAAGACCCATTCTATAGACTGCATTAACTCTCATTTGGAAGTACTCATCACGATTGCCAAGGGCTTCTACAATTCGAATGAACACATGTCTTCGCATTCGAAACCTTTGTCAAAATTGAGCCTCTGTGTATATAGGATTTTCAGAGAAGTAATCATTGAACAATTGATTATGTCCTTCTTCACGAATTCAGTCTATCACCGTTCTTCTTCGTCTGCACCTAGTGGGGTTGTCAACTTGTTGTTAACTCTCAAGTATTAACTTCATGACTTCTTCTTCGGTGTTGTCCTCAAGTTGTTCATCTATGATTTGTTTCCAAAGTGTATCAAAGTTGGTGTTAGGATCCATTAAATGGATGATTCAAGTGTGAGAAAGTGAAAGAAGAAGATTGTACCATCTGATGAGAAGGTGTGTGAATGAGAGAAGATTGCACTGTTTGGTGAGAAGATACGTCAATGAGAGAACATTGCACAACTATATAAGATGTTTCACAGTGGCTAGTTTCATAACGGTTAGTACATAATGACTAGTTTTATAATGTCTAATACATAACGACTAATTTCATAACGGCTAGTACATAAGGATTAATTTAAATAAAATTACAACATTGGGCTAGTTTCCTAATTGCACCTAATAAAATTATAATACAATTTATGATTAGTGCGTTGACTCTCAAACATTGCAAATGTGTCCTTTATAAGGACTTCATACAACATCATTATGTTCTCTGTCTCCTTTGTCTCAACTATTTTTGCCATAACAATATTTTTTTTCCTTTATGGAATTTTCCATGCCAAACAAATCGACATTGACAGATGACGTTTAGCTCCTTTTCACTTGCTTTTCCTTTTTACCGCCTTTTGTCCTATTGGGCGAGCCAATGGTGATGCTAGGTTATATTTCGAATAATCGATCGGCTTCTCAGTGTTAGAAGATGATGAGTATATGCCGGAAGCAAAATTCTTTACTCATTTTGAAGAATTTTCCATTGATTCTCCCTTCCATTTTGGTTCGTCTCTCAACAACCGCCATGCATGTTCAAATTCAAAATTTTTACTTGTATTATGAGTAAAAAATGCATATGCATCAGCTATGATGTTCTTCTTTGAGCTCCCACTTTTCTTTTGATGAATAGTTTTTTTGTAGCAACCGATAAACTTTTGAACCGCAGTATTGATTCGAAACCATCAGGATTTTAGTTGAATTGCTTTCTTCTCTGAAAATTGCTTGCGGTAACTGTTATAATTATCTCTGATTCTTAGCCAAAAACCATATGCTTTTGGTCAACTCCCACTATTGCATCCTTTGAAATGTTGAGCCATGATTGAATAAAAGGTGTGTCCTCTTCCACCAAGAACCTAACATGAGTTTTTTTCTGAGTAGAATTTCCTCCACCTTCTTCAAGATCGAGCATAATATTTTCTAGATCGACTTGAGACTCAGACATGGACCCAAATGGTGACTCAGGTTCATCATTATGAGGCTTCACGTTGGAGGAAGGAGGCCTGTACCACATGATAGGGTTGGTTGGGGTGGTGGATACATAAAGTATTGAGGATTTTGAGAATTGTCACTTGTAGGAAGTGGTTAGTTTCGTAAATAATTTATGTAACATTGATAATTCCACTGATTGTTATCCATCTTACACAAAACAAGCAAGATTGGGGCTCGATAAAAACAAAGTAATAGAATTGTTGGATGAGAAATTGTGTGCAAAGTTGTGTGAAATGAACTATTATTTTATACTCAAAAGACCAACGGATAAATTATTAAAACAGTAATAAATGAAACAGTAATATTTTTCTTGAAATCAAATTTCAAACAGTAATAAATCTGTGACATGAGATTTGAAACAGTAACAAAATGATTTCAGCAAACCTTTTATTTCAAACAGTCAATAAATGTTATTATTACAATAAATGTATTTAAAATTATTACACGGTAATAATTTGAGACCCATGTCAACAAATAGTCCTTTTAATTTAAATAATTACAATAAATGTATTTCAAATAATCCTTTTAATTTTTTGAGACCCATTGCATCAACGTTAATAAATCACAATAAAAATGTTTTTTGAGACCCATTGCTTTCGGAACCTTCTACGTACAATATACAGCAATTGAAAACCACTTCTAACTACTTTCTACACCCTTTCTCATCCCTCTGGAGGACATTTGGAACTGGAGGACATTTCTTGGGGAGCGGTGCACCAACAGAGACCATGCAGAGGGTGTTCTGAAGGCTGCTTTATTGCTTGATTTGTTTGTTGGTTTGGTTTTCTAGGTTTGATTTGTTGAAGGTGTTTGTTGATTTGATTTGTGTGTTTGATTTGGTGGTTCTTAATCTGTTCGTTCTTGATATGTTATTGTTCCCGTTGTGTTTTCTTGTTGTGGATCCCTTTCCCTTTTTTCCCTCTTCTTTTCCATCACCAAAAAATGATTTCTTATTGGTAACCGTATCCTATAGAAGCTACAAATCTTATTTTTAAGATACCCTAAATGTCAGCTAGATATGCTCCAATGGAGCAAAAATTTAAGATACAAGCGATAAAGTTGCTCTTAGTATTTAAATTAAGGGTCTTGCTAACCAGTATTCTCAGAGCATTAGTGAAAAAATTCAAAATAATTTTTTTTATTACAATTTACATTAGGAATGTATTGAAAATCACATTAACTGTGCATTAATGATATTTTTTAATAAAAATTTTCTATTTTTTATTCCTTAACTAGCTTAAATTAATTAAAGAGAGTATGCATAATGCGTCTCTTTTTTTCTCGACAGGTATGAGGATGTCTCGACTTATTAGGAGGTCATAAAGATTGGTGTGTTGAAATAAATAAATAAAAGGTTTAACATTGTAGGTCCTGAATTTTTTAGAAATTTTTAGTTAGGTTCTTAAACTAAGAAAAATTGTAATTAGATATTTGATTTTTTAAAATTTTGTAATTGGACCATTAAAGCTAGTAAAACTGTCATAAATTGCAAATTTTTTGGCCATTCCAAATTGTTATAAACTAATTATAGGGATCAAATTACAAAAATTTAAATGACTAAGGAATTACAAATTTTTTTAGTTTAAGAACTTAATTACATTTTTTTAAAAAGTTCATAACATATGGATGTATTAAACCTAAATAAAATTATGTGTCGCTTTATACTGCCTGGTATCATTTTTATTTTATTTTTTTGAAAGAACTGACGGGTATCATTATTTTTTCTTCTTTACTTGGAAAGTGACGGAAGGGTGAAACACAATAAAAGTTGAATACTTGAATGTTGTAATTAATAACTTATTGGAAGGTGAATTATTGGTGGTGGCAAAATATTTGACACAAGAATTTATTTCGACGGTGGATGATTTTGTACAAATGTGAAAAAAATATAATTTAAAGAATTTAATTTTCATATATTGTTAATATAAATATTTTTATAATATTAATCAATTAAAAGTTATAATAGATGTGATTTTTAAAGTAATTATTTTAAAAAAATAATAGTTTTACCATACACAACAATTTATGAATGTATAATAGTGTAAAAAATATTTGCATTCTCAGTGTATTCTAATTAATACTATAAAAATGTGATAAAAAAATAAAATTTATTAGTTTATAGTTTATTATAGATAATAATTTTAGTGTAGCATATATAATTTTCATTAAAATCAACAATACAGATTGTTGACTTTTCTTAGTGATGGTATGGTTAAAAATGAAAAATATTAAAGGTATATTAAAGTAATTTGCTAAATATGTCATTATAAAGTACATTTTTAATGTATTGTGGAAAATAATCATCATTAATATAAACACTACTAAAGATTAATGAGTTTAATGATCATGCACTGACAGTGTAAAGTAGTTTTATACTATCATCCAATCACAAACCACTATTTATTGTAAGCTTGTTGACTTTTATAATAAATACTTTAAAAGTCATATTAATAGTGATTTTTGATTGGATGATAGTGTAAAACTTTTTACACTGATAATGCATGACCATTAAACTCAAGATTAATTGCCTTTTTTTAGATAAGGATTTTTTTTTTTTCAGTCTATATTGAACAATTCATTCAATGTCCTATGATTAATTTCAAAGTCAATTCTTTTGTTAATTAAATAAGTTTGACTCATATTTATGTTAACTTTAATTTTGAAAAAATAATTATTTTAGTTTTTTATTTTTAAGTTTTCTCAAAAATTTAGCAAAATGTAATTATTTCTATAAAATAATCTAACTTAAAGACACATGTAATTATTTGAACATGTGCTATATTAAAAAATATTGAATAATATTTGAAAATCATTATCAATTAGTTTTCCACCGGCGAGAAGTGATGATACAAAAGATATAGTCATAAATAAAAATATGTAAGAAATAATACATATAGAGTAAATAGTAAATGCATTGATAGTGTAAAAAAAATTTATAATATCAATTAATCAGAAATTGTCATGTATAATAATTTTGTTGAATTTTACAATAATTAGCTTAAAAGTCATATCTAGTATATTTCTTATTAGTTAACAATGTAAAATTTACTTAAGCTATTATTTCATAGAAATTAAACTCATAAATATTTAGTGTAACCATGTTTATATTATTGTAATTAAATAATTTAAAATATAAAAATTACATTTTTTTAATTTTAGTTTAATATTTTTCTCACAAATAAAATCAAAAATAAATTTATAATGTCATACTATCTAAATATTGTATTTATTATATTTTTTAGTAACACATGTAATAATTATTAATTGATTTTTTTAACTCTGTAGTTCTATTTATTATAAATATAAAATAGTCGGACTTAATTTATATAGTATATAAAAGGTCTTTCACGTTATATTATATGTATGACCTTGATTTTTATGTAATTATTTGCAATAAATAAAATTCAATTTCCTATAATTAAATGCATAAAAATAAAAGTGTAAAATAAGTAATATATATATATATATATATTAAATTATTAACATATAAGAAAGTTTTAAATAATTTTAAAATTATATTCGTATGCATTTGGATTGCATTACTTTAAAATGTTTTATGAACTATAATAATTAAAAATAATAATATTTTTAATATGTATTTAAATTTAAAATGATTTGTCTAAAATAATAATTAAAATTAAAAATTGAAAAATAAACTATTGTATTTATTAATTTATATGTATTACAATAATATTTATTCGAAATTTTTTATTTTAAAATATGCTTATAAATTTAACTTATTTTAAATAGTAAACTTTTTTAGTATGTGTTTTTAGATATTAAATTTGAAATAATTATTTCTATAATAATGACTTTTTTTTACTATATTTATGAATTTAATTTTTATATAATATCAATATAAAAAATGTTACATTGTTAGAGAATTAGAAGTCACTCTAATTATAACTTTTAAAATAATTATTAAAAAACTCAACAATCTTACCATACATAACAATATATGATTAGATGAGAGTATAAACATTTTCTTACTGTCAATGCATTCTAATTAAATTCTATGTTTATCATGATGAAAAAGCATACATTTGCAAATTTTGATATTGGACTGTCTGACCAGGTAGGTCGACCAAGAAATACAAAATAGAGGTTGAGTCCTTATGGATGATCGAGCCACCGAAGGTGATCAAACATGTAAAAATGGCCAAGAAAGAGTTGACTATCATGTTGTGGTGTCATGGACTTAGGACCACAAACTCAAAGGACCTAGGCCCAAATAAAGAGATTCTAAAGCCTTCTAACACATGAGTAAGGTGTGATCAAACTAGGTCAACCTAAACCAAGAACTCGCTATTCTCTCCTAGATGTCCTATTCGGTGCCATATTTGTTGGAGATCCTACATCAACTAGTGATGAGGCTAAATTATACTATATAAGTGAAGGGCAACCCTTACCTTACAAGTTAGTTTTGTGAGGTTGAGTTAAGCCTAAACCCAAAATTGTAAGATGGTATCAAAGTCTATTCTAGCGATTGTTGTTGGGCCTATCGAGCCACCCGCTATCGGGTCGTTATCGGACTACCCGCAATGTTCACTCCTACAAACTTCACGCTCCAAATGTTCAATCCTTAGCATGAAGGAGGTGTGTTAGAGATTCCACATCGACTAGTGATGAGGCCAAATTATACTATATAAGTGGAGACAACTCTTACCTTACAAGCCCGTTTTGTGAAGTTGAGTTAAACCTAAACCTAAAATTGTAAGAATATTTGGAAATTATGTAATTGAATCGAAATTTGCCTCCTTGATGATTGACAAGCTCACAGATTTTATTTTTGAGTTCTTAATTAAAACTATTATGGGCATAACTTATCCTTTTTCCTCTAAGAATCTCAATCTTTTTTTTGTTTTGCCCATACTTTTGGGTCATGAGATATATTTCTTTCCCCATTAGCATTGAATGTCCCAAATTTTATATTTGCATTTTTCGCTACCTTTGGATCTAAAATATCATATTTATTAAAGTTGCACTATTTTTTGGTATACAATAATTGCACTGAGATTAGAATCTATGATCTCATACATACTATCTAAATTTTCCACCACTAGGCCAACCCTAATGCGTTTTTAGAGTTGTGTTATTTGTTACAAACTAAACACACAATTACTATTATCGGCTGAGAAATTTGGAATAAAATCTTTTCCCAAATCTGGAGTAATGGCAAGTAGATTTTGATTTTCGTTTTCACTTGTTGTAGATACCTTCTCGTTCATAGGTGGAATGGCATCTTCATTGTTGATGCTGATTGAGGGGGAGGAGGTTGAGAGCAATCACGAATAACAAGCCCACAACACCCACACCTCGAACAAATAATATTATTAAATGGACTGAAAAGGAATAACATTCGTTTCACAAAAAAATAATGTAGACAAAATATGCCCCTAATGTATACAACAATGCTCATAGAAAAATACTCAAGAACGCCCCTGCAAGAAATTTAGGAGAATGTTGTTGAATTCTCTTGGTTTTTCCATTTGAGGTACATGAGATGCCTCCTTTATCAATTCCAATCTTGCCTTCTTACTGATTACCCTGCAATAATTTAATTAGAAGGCAACAATTCCTGTTAGTCATATAGGCATAACTTTATACCAATATCTCAAGAGAGAGAGAAGACCCCACGATTCTCACACTTTAACATTGTACCCTTTTATTTACTAATTAATACTGTTAATTCAATTCTAAAAGGAGATGTCAACGGTTGAATGGAAATTAAAAATTAAAAAAATTATAAAAGCATTTAATATATGTCATTTGGATTTGGAACATGAAAGAGAAAACCATATATTTTTAAGGAAAAAACAAAGGCGTACATAGTTAGAAACATACTCTTTTAATTCGTGGGCCAATTGCACAGGAAATATTCGATCTTGTTCCCCCCAGACTACGAGAACCTCCTGAGTATGACTAATATAAATCAACCACAGTAACTATCAAATATCATATTTTATTTATTTACTAATATATACATACTGGGGTCTGGGGTATGTATGTAAGCATGAGCTTTATGCATATGGATATACATCAATCTTACCTGTCGAAGAGGTGAAATGTTTGATGTATCATCCTTTCCGATGGTTAACCCTTTCAAAAGCTCCATTTTTTCCTTCCTATTTTCTGCATATAATTTCTACAAATCATACAAATAATGTATTAATGAAAAATATAGATTTCTTAATTTTTAATATTCTTTTTATTTTTCAAAATAATTGTTATGCCCCCACACGTGCACAAAATAGTCCAATGTTGGCGTTGGCACTTGGCAACTCCATGAAACAAAGTAGAGGACAAAATTTTAAAAATAAGCAGATTTAAACAAAACATTCACACTCGTGTGTATATACATATTATTACGTACGCATGACATGATATAAAATGTATTAATGTACATATTTTTGAAGAATACCTTTTAACACAAAGATGTGATCCTACATATTTTGTATAGGTTTTACTTCTTATTTAATGGGTTTTACTTGTAATTTTATAATTTTTAATAAATTTTAACTAATAATAAAAAAGTATGTTTGAAGAAGTGTTGCTAACACTCCTTTGAATCAATAATAAAGAATGAGTTAAAAAGAGTGTTGTTAGCACTCCTTGGTAACAAAAATGATTGCAACACATTTTTTAACATGCTTTTCTAAATACATTTTTTAATATTGGTTAAAATTTATTAGAAATCCTAACATTAGGTCTCATTTCTTATTTAATGAGTTTCACTCATGATTTTGTAATTTTCAACAAAATTTTAACTAATAGTAAATAGTAAGTTAGAAAGTATATTGCTAGTACTCTTTGATAAAACGAAATGGAACAACACACTTATTTAAACACTACTATTGGCTAAAATTTTGTGGGTCATACTTCTTATTTAGCATGCTTCACTCATGATTTTATAATTTTCAATAAATTTTAACTAATAATAAATAATATGTTACTGGCACTCCTCTTAAGGGTAATTATATTCATACATTTGTTTTCTCTTCCTTCCCTTTTTCACCCCATTTTTCTTATTTGTCTCTTTCTTTTTCTTCACATCATTTATCACATCTTTTGCTTTTCTCTCTTCCTTTTCTTTTTTCTCTCCATTTCTTTTTTCCCTACATCTATCCACCCTAAAATTAGGGTGGATGTTTTACCCTTTTTTCCCCTCAATAACCTAAAATATCTAGTACGTACACTGAAAGTCATTATAAAAAATGTAGGGTTGTCAATGACTTGTGGCATAGTATAGGATTTTCTTGGTGGACTAGTTGGTCTTCTCATAAGCTAACACATTTTATTTTATTTTTTTAAACGGGATTATATGTACACTATTGATGTAATCATTGGGAAAAGTTCAAGAAAATTTCAAGTACAGAAAGAAATGTTAAGAGAATAATTCTCATTTTAATAATATAAAAATAAAAATAATGAATTAATCACACAATCATATATAATAATTAAGATTAAAAATTAGTTAAAAGTCACATGACTACTTAAAAAATTATATTTACATTTTTTTAATGTTGACTATTCAAATAAAATCTAATGAATAATATTCATACCTCATTTGTTAATATAACTAGATGTCCATACTTAAATATCTATTTATATGTGTGTATATGTGTTTGGGATTGGTCAAATACACAAGCTTAATCACAAATGAGACCAAATTGGCCAAGATCCACCATTGGCTTGAGACATCTACTACTACTTAGTATCAATCAAACTAGGTCAACCTAAACTAAGAACTTGCTTTAGGTCACCTATCTTTCTCCTCATATTAAAATATTTTGGCCTCTCCTAAAGGCTTTGGCACCAAAGAACTACATGTTCCATGAGTGTAATTTGGGATGATCTCAGAGTTTGACACTCGCTCCATGTCCTTGCCTCACAACTTGATATCAGCAAGACATGGAGAAATTAAAACACATACACATAGACAATGCACAATGAGAAATGATATTGATGAAGAACTAATAATTAGTGATTCATATGATAAAGAGATTATCAACTTTGCTTTATTTGTGAGCCAATAACTTTTGAAGAAGCCTTTAAAGTCCAACATTGGAGAAATGCCATGGATGAAGAAATTCATGCTATTGAGGAGAATAAAATGTAGGAGCTGATAAATTTGTTTTGTATATAAGAAGCCAATTTGAGTAAAGTGAGTTTACAAAACAAAATACAAATTTAGTGACGGAATTGATCACTTTAAAACCTAATTGTATCAACTATTTTGAGGTGATTGCTTTTATTGTGATATTACATATAATTTGCATGATTCTATCTATTTTAACCCTAGATAATTGACAGATATATCAAATAGATGTTGAAATTGCTTTTCTGAATGGTACTCTAGAAGAAAATATGTGTTGAACAACTAAGAGGACATGAGATTAAAGGAAAAAAAAAAGAAAGACAAATTTTATATATGGATTGAAGCAGAAACCAAGAACAAGGTGTGAAAACAATTGATTCTTACTTCAAATAACATGGTTTTGAAATATGCTTCTTTGAGCATACATTATATATTAAATATGTTGAGTGTGGAGATATATTTATATTGGCCTTTATGTTGATGATCTAGTTTTCATTAGCAATAATTTAAAGGTGATTGTAGAATTCGTGGAGACTATGATAAGCTGCTTTGGAATAATGGTTTTAGGCTTGATGTCTCACTTTTAAGCATTAAAGTAGTTGAATTATGGGATTTTCATATTTTAGAACAAATATATTGCTAATGTTTAAAAAATAAAATAAAATAATTCCAAGCCAATGTTCATTCTAGTTGAAAAAAATTGAAATTGACCAAAAAAGATAACGACAAAGGTACAAAACTTGCTACAAAAGCATGATTGAAAGTGTAAGGTATTGCTTATAAATAGACTAGACACAATATTCAAAGTTTGATTGCTTAGCATATACATGGAAAAGCCACATGTCTAGGGATGACAAATAAACCAGTACCTCGCGAATAAAATCTGCTACGGATTGAAAATGAATAGTTTAATGGATACCTGCCTTATTAACGGGATGGGGACAAGTAGTGAAGTACTCATACTCGCGAGTACCCGCACGTTAGAATTACTTAAATACTTTTAATTATATATAAAGTAAGTTATTTTAATTTATTTTGAGTACAAATATATATTCCAAATTTATTTTTTTTAGTGTAAATATATGTTACAAATTATTTTTTTAGTATAAATATATGTTTCAAAAATATTTTTTTAGTTTTATTTTATTTTTTACTTTTTTGTTTCAAAATTCATATTTTAATAAATATTCACAAACACCTACGAACATATATAAAATTCATGAATACCCATGCGATATGAGGCAGGTGACAAGGGGTTATTACCTCCGCACCCATCCCACCCCATTTCCATCCCTACACATGTTTGTCATTTGCAGGAAGTTAAAAGAATTTTTTGAAAGGTTCTTTGATCAATGGAATCATTTGTGCTAATAACAGTGATGTGAAACTTGTTGACTATACAAATAGTGATTGAGCTAGAGATATAGAGACAAGAAAAAGCATGTTAAGCTACACATTTCATTTAAATACAAACACAATATGATGGTATTCAAAGAAACAAATAGTTGTTATATAGTCTACAATCAAAACATAATATATAACATCCAATTGTGCTACATAGACAATATGATTAAAAGGATCTTTTGAAGTGATGCATTGGAATCATAATGTTGCTAGAAAATTTTTTGTAACATTTAGTCTACAATTGTATTACGTAAAAGTTCAAATTTTCATGAACGTTCTAGGCACATTGATATCTAGTTTCACAAAAATTTAAGAATTAGTGATTGAGAAAGTAGTGATCAATTACTATCACTTCGAATAACATGTCACAAATATACTTACAAAGTCTTTGATGGGTTATTTTACAAACTGAAGAAAAATGCTTAGGATGGTAAATTCTACAAGCTTGATTTAAAGAAGACACTGTTACGAATCAAGCCTAACTAAATTGTGTGCACCTTCTGTTTTGTCACATGGATTGATGTTTTTAGGTTTTACTAAAAGGAATTAATGGATTTCGTTGTCATATAGAAATTGAAAAACATGTCATTTTTGTCATAAAATCTATTGATTTGTTTGTATGGTGTTGTGAAATAGAGTTGGGCATATAGGCCAAGGCCCGCAGGCCATCCGTTTAACTTGCAGCTCGTGCGAGGTACAGTCCTAAAATATGAGACGCATTTAAGATGCATGCCTTTTAAGCCTGACCCATTTAGCTCGTATTTTAAACAAATTTACCAGCGAGCTTACGAGCCTGCCTGGAGGCTTTTATTAATTTTTTTTAAAATAATCTAGGGTTGTTTTAATCTTTTAGGGTGACTTTAGGTTAGAGTTTTTACACTTTGAGATTGTCACGGTCCCTTCCTTTCTCGTTTACATTTGTGCATCTATCACCGAAGTCGCACTTACAGCCACATGTTGTTTGGTCAAGGTGTGTGTTGTGATTCACATTCCACCCTTCCAAATTTACCTTTTCTACTCCGATTAAAACTAACTATGATTTGAGAAAAAGACAAAAGCAAGTAAAAAATTTCTCAAGTCACACCTCACCTACAGTACCCATTCTTTGCATTGAAATAAAATCCAATTAGAAACACACACACACACACTATTCCTTACAGTGCACATCCCTTTCCCCAATATTATTCAACCAATTATCAATTGGCAACCCACATAATTACAACAATGTGTATATGTTCCTTAAGTCCCACATTTTATTAGTTAGTTTATTATGTGCCTATAATCTTTTTTTTTAATTTCTTTTTTGGAAAATGAGATTTGTTTTCTTCTTAAAAAATAAAGATAAACACTAAAGTTAAACATTAAAACATATTTTTTAAGGTTTTTTATTTTTTATTTGCGGGCCACAGGTTGGCCATGTTCGCCCACAAGCTATGTAGTGCAGGCATGGACCTACAAAATCTAGCTTATTTATATTGTGATTTGACCTGGCTCGACCCATTTAAATTACGGGCTTAAACAGACAGGCTAGCTTGTATACCCAGCTCTAATTTGAAAAATAATAGGAACCAATAGATTTTTGGTCCAATAGGAAGGGAAGAGGAAGCAATGTGGCTCCCTCACAGCATTAGGGTCATATTGATCTCGTCTTTTTTCCTGGCTTTAGGGATGAGCTCTATAACCTTGTCAAGGAACTCCAATAAGTAAAGAGGGAGATTTATTGCTTGAGTGAATCTTGGATCGAATCCACTAAAAGCCTTGAGGCTAAGGAAATATTAGTGTGCCTTAAGATAATTATTAACGAATAACAATTGAGTGGATCAACTTTTTTTGTCTACCTTTATATTGTAAATTGATATTAAAAGTAGAGCTTTCAAAATTGGCCTGACCTAATGGTATGGCCTATTGGGCCCAGCTTGTAAAATAGAGGCCTAAAAAGAATTAGGACAAATTGGCCCAGTCCTGGAAAATGCTGGCCTAAAAATTGTCGGGCCTATTTGGCCCAGTATTATCATTTTTTAAAAATTCATATATATTTAAATTAAAAAAAATCAACAGACCAATTTTGGCCCGATCAGGTTGACCCAACAAAACATGACCCGTAAAAGATTCAGGCCAGCCCACTTTCCACCATTTGGCCTGACGGGCTGCTCTGGCCCATTTGACAGCTCTAATTAAAAGATGTGTACCCAACCTAATTATAAATGGATTATAATTGAATATTAAGTAAAAGTAGGGGTGACAAAACATGTTAGCCTGCCTCGCCTCGTCTTGCCAACAACTCACCAAAAACGAGTCAAGGTAGGTTGGCCTACTCTAGGTATGTATAGTAAAAAAATGTAGCTCACCTCATTTATGAACAAGTTAACATACTACACCCCACCCCCAAAAAAAAAATAAAAAAAGGGAAATGAATTAAAAAAATATTAAAAAGCTAAAAAAATATTAAATAAAATAGTTTTAAGCTTTTGCTACCTATTATTATTTTTACCTGTCCACCTAATAATTTTTAACTTCATTATTTCATCTAACTCCCCCAATTGTTTTATCTCCAATACTAATAACAACAGCAAAAAAATTGTTAAAAAGACATATTTACTTTCATTGATAATTTCTCAACCTAAAAAATTGAGTCTTAAACACAACATCACTTTCATACCAAAATGAAATAGAAACCTAAAACTCTACACAATTTTTTTATTATCTTTTATCTAATTAAAAAAAATTATTGGCCTAACCAATTGACCCACCTTATTTCATTGTAACCACACAGGCTAGTAGGTTGAATACCTAGCACGATCTATCTAAAAATGTGGGTTAAATAGGTTAGCCTAATGGGCCAAGCCCATTTTGCCAGCCATAAATAAAAATATTTCCTCTTCCTTTCTTGTTATGCATTATATATCTATAGTTTTAATTTCTTCATACCCCATTGATGTTGTGTTTGTGCCTCACTCACGTCCTAACTCTAAATATCATGTTCTTAGTCATAATGCATTTATGACTAAGAACATGGTGCAAACAAACTCCGCACTTTGCTACTAGTGGAGCATTGACAAAATAGGAAAGATTGAAACTTGGAGTCTAGGGATGTTTGCAATTTAATTTAAAATGACTTTTAAACAAAAATACATTTGATCCAATTATTTAAAAAAAAAAAAGATGCATTTAATTGGTTCGAATGGATTTGGATACAATATCAAATCAAATTTTATCCTATCCTATTTGATCTTTTGTGGTTTAAATTAAATTCGTTCTTTCATTTTTTTTCCGAAACAATACGTGTTAAATAAATTTGAACGAAAAGATAAAAAGGGACCATAAAAGATATACAAAGTTTAGAAGACAAAATTTGACTAATATACAGTAGCATTATTTAAATTTTCTTATTTGTCTATATATCATTGAACAATGTACATTCAATGCATACACGATAATGATTTGTATGTTACCTGAAATTGTACTTGTACTCGTATAATAAAGAATATTCACAATAAATGTAGAAAAAAAAATCAAAATAACAAGAAAAAAAATTGAGGATAAATAATAAAAATTTAGACAAAGTCGTGTTACATAAAATATAATAACGTGTGTGTGGTTGGATTTGGTTTTCCACACGGGACCAAAAAAATAGTTTTTTCAATTTTCAATTGATGATTTAGTCAATTTTTTATTTTTCTAAACTTAATGATTTAAAACAGTTTCGAGTAGGTTATGAATACTCGTAATGACAGATAAGATACACTGATTGATGGGTGTTAATACTTTGAAAGCAGAACACCTCAGTCTAGATTGTGAGTTTTTAAATACGAAGAGAAGAAAGTTCAAGTAAATAAAAGTTGGAAAAACAAAGAAAGAGAGAACTTACATCTAAGAAGTCCCTGAGGAAGAAATCGGGCAAGATTTGGGGAGGCTTGTGGATGGAGAGCGACATCAATTTTCGCAAGTGTTGGGGCGTAGCAGGCAGCATAAGGTCCTCAATCTTGTCCATTGAGCCCTCTGCATCAACGCGACGTTGTTGCTCCTAGTCATGTTAACACCGGAGCTGGCAATGACCACTTTCTGGACCCTCTCTTCCCCCAACATCTTCGCCAAATTGTAAGCCACCATGCCCCCATAGCTCGTCCCCACCACGTGGAACCTCTCCACCCCCAACTTCTCCAGAAGCTTCCCCACCGACGCTGCTTGAAACACCTCGCTTCTCTCGCTCGACCTCGTGCTCGACCCTCCGAAGAAAATCAGGTCCGGAACGTACACGTTGAAGTGAGGGGCCAGGAACTGGACCTGCTGACGCCACTGCCAGAGGGCCGCAGGCCCAAACCCGTGGATCAGAACCACGGAAGGCTTCTGGGCCGTTTCGTTTCTCGGGCCCCAAAAGTGCACCGTGGTCTCGTCATCCACCTTCAGCGTCTGCGACGATAGCCCCGCGCCCGCGAAGCACCGTCGGATGTAGCCGCCGTACACCGACACGATGCTCAGAAATGACGGAGCCATCTTTTCCTTGGAGATCAGAGGCTAATTATACAATCTATATTTATATTAATTAGGTCACGTCAGAGGAAGAAGATTCCAGAAATTAAGGAGAGTATGTACGTATGAGAGAGTGACTCAGCTCATTAGGAGGAGATTGTTGCGTTGAAAAAGATAAAATTATGTGTTACTTTAAAGTGTGAAGAGCAAAAATTTACGGAGGGTTGCGTTTGTTTCTTGCTGGCTTGGCGAATGTGTCATTCTCGGCGGGTTTCTTGATTGTAAACAACTTCCATTACATAACTTTATATTTGATGTGCATCTAAGATCATAATCTTGTAATTAACGATAATGACACGGAAAAACTGTGTCTTGTGTCCAATTCTGTGGACTCTTTAATTTTTTGGAGATAGTAGTTATCCATCCCTGGAAAGTCGCAACCCATACATATATATATATATACTTGTTTTTCTTCATATTATATTATTTATTTTATCATTTACTTTTCTTTTTTCTTTTCATGCCACTTTCTTTTATGTAAAATTTGATGTATAAATAATATTATTCTTTGTATAATGGATACACTACAAAAATTCCTTTTATTTTCTTGGTTATTGGTAATATGTCACCCTAAATTAAGACAAATATATGTATAATTATTTTTTCTTCTTTACAAGGAAAGTGACGGAAGGGTGTTGAATGTTGTAATTAACTTATTGGAAGATGAACTATTGGTGATGACGAGATATTTGACAAAAGAATTTATTTGGACGGTGGAAGAGTGTCGAAAAAACTAGGTTGGCGGGGGAGGGTATTGCTGGTGTAATTGTGGGGGACGAGGGTGACCCACTGCGGAAACTCCTTCACCAAACCCCTAAATTTATAATTCATTAATACGGTATACTGTTTTTCCCGATAATCTGATGTACGCATTTATTAAAATTATCGTCGAACCATAAAGTCATTAAAGTGAATAAAATATTGGTATAATATATGAAAAAAAAAAAATCTACCCTATATATTAAATAAGAATAGTTATCTTGAACGAAAATATTTTTAGTTGTTATTTTTCAACAAAAGTATTTTTAGCTATTATTCTTTAATGTGAACATTTTAAGGAATTTTTTAACTTATTATCTCTTCAATTTATCATTTTAATATCTTTAGTTTTAAATTAAATTTTAATATTTTTTAACAGAAATTATCAATAATTAAAAATTAACATTATATTACAATAATTGTTTATTATAAATTTAAAATACAATTTATATGTTTAAAAATATTTATTTATTACAAATTTAATTATAATATAATTTATATATTAGAAATATTTATTTATTATAAGTTTAAGTTATATAAAATAAATATTTATTCTATGCAATACACAAGTTAACAATACTAGTCATCTTTATAATTCGTCATCTATCCATGTTTTCTTCTTATTTATCAACCCTCCTCCTAAGATTAAAACAAATCCTCGATTTTATCTTCTCATCTTATTCTCAATCTTTTCAAATTTCAAATGGCAGATAATAATTTTAGAAACATGATTGACTAATAAAACAGGACATTAAAAGACTTTTCTCACATCTTCCACTTTCTAAAATTGTTCTTCTTGTTTCTGTTGTCACTTTAGTATTGGTTTTGATTTTCTTTATTTTTTATTTTTTTATTATCTTCAACTATTGCTTATAAAATTAAGGTATCACTAAGCCTTAATTTGATTTGTGAAGAGCTGCAAGTGACTGATACAATGCTATGTCCTTTCTCTATTTTTTATTTTCTTTGAAATTTTATGATCATGTAATTTTGATATTTTTAAAAATTTGGCTGTTGTGCTATATGAGTTGTTATTTTTTATTCTTTTAAAATGGTTGACTAGCTACACTTTTCTCTAGATTAAAGTAAATCAAATATCAAAAAATAAATTAAATTATTTGTTGCAAAATCTTCCTCTTAATCCTCTACATATTTGTTGATCTTGTGAAAGAAATCATCTTTATTCTTAGTAAGCTTAGCTATTATGTTATAACACCTAAGAAGATATCAGCATACATAATTATATATGTGTGTGTGTGTGTGTGTGTGTGTGTTGTGTGTGTATATTAATAAGTGTTAGTTTAATTGTTATATTAAGAAACTATTTGCTTAAATTTATATCTCAATTTGATTTCCTTTTGTATCAGTTTGACACACAAGTCATGGATAAATAGAATTTGTATTACTCCACTGTTACTTTCTAAGCAAAGGAGGCACTTAACCACATCAAAACACTTGGTTTTGTTATAAATCATAGTGTTATATAAAATGAAAATAATATCATTGATTACGATGAAAATATGAGGCTTCTATCTCTTTTATTTTTGACATCAACTTACATCTCTTTAATTTAATTAATACCTCAAAACAAGAATGTTTGGGTGAATTATATTTTACAGAATAATTAATACATCAAATAATTAAAAAAATCAAATGTGCACAAATGTGACCATTTATTTATTTATTTATGAATTTAATTCATATATTGTTAGTAAAAAGTTTTTTCAAGTATTAATAAATCAAAAATTATTTTAAGTATGACTTTTTAAATAATTATTATAAAAACAGTGGCTGTAAAAACAAGGTAATAAAAGTTTTCTCACTTCTTGAAATCGTTCTTGCATTCGTTGTTACTTTGGTATTTTTTTTTAATGATTCTATTATTTTTTAAATAATGAGATTGCAATTTGAATGCTCAAGTAGTGTTACTTTTTAAAGTGAAAATTATTGGAATATTGACTACTTTATCCTCTTTATATATAAATTATAATAGTTATCTAGCTTGTGAGAGTTTTATTTTCCAACTTCTTAAGTTCGATTTCGTTTAAATTTTCTTCTCTCCAGTAAAGGTCCTATGCAAATATTATTCGTTTTCAAAAATTTATTTCCTATGATATTTCTTCCTCTTTTCTCTTGATTTGAATTTCTTTATCTTTTATCCTTTTCATTCATCACTTCTTCCCTCATTCATTCATTTCTTTCCTAAATTAAACTAATTTGTCCATCTCATCTCTAATTTCATGAGAATAAATTATCTTTATCTCTTTTAACTTGCACATTGATATAGTTTTTTTTTTATCTCTTATCTGAATTAAATTCCTTTATTTCTTACCTGAATTAAATTCTTTTATGTCTTACCTCATTTTAACTATCTTGCCTATTCTTAATATATATATATATATATATATATATATATATATATATATATATATATATATATATATATATATATATTGTCTCTTTCATCTCTGATTTTGTGTGGATAATTTTTTTTCCCAGTTTCTCAGGGATAAGAATTTATCATTATTCTTTTTCCTATTATGAAAATAACTAACTATTGTTTCTTTATTTAAATTTCTGTCACTTTACTGTTGTCATAAAATAGAATTACAAAAACTGAAATTATTATTGAATTTTAATTATTTTAATTTATTATGTTGACAACTATTATATTTATATGTATTTAATATTTTTTTGTAAACAAATTTATTAAATGGTAGGAATAATTTTTTTACTTTTTTATAATAAAAACTTATAATCATAAAATTTACATATTGAATTTGAACCATCAATTTAGTCCTTTAAGCATTATCCTCTCTCTTATATAATCCGTAAAGTAACAAAATTATATAAGTAGTCCATCAAGTATTTAATATTCATCAATTTAGTTTATGAGTTGGTATTTTTTATTAACATTGAAGGACTAATTTGATGGATTTTTCAATACTTGGAAGATTATTCATTATGATTTCTAATACTTGAAAAATTATTTATATAATTTTCTTACTTTGAGGACCAATTAGGAGAGAGAGTAATACTTTAGGAATGAAATTGAAGGTTTACTCTAATATAATTTAAAGAGTATAATTTTTATATATCGTCAATATAAAGATTTTTATATTATTAATCAATTAAAAGATATTTTAGATATGATTTTTAAAATAATTATTTTACTACCGAACACGTGGATCAATTGACACAAAATTGTTTCAGCTTAATTAATGGTCCTACCAACTTGAGCAACATTGGCTATTGTGAAGGATACCTATGTTTCTACAAAAAAAAAATCATTATTTTAAAAGTCAACAATCTTATTATATATGATAATTTATGATTGAATAATAGTGTAAAAAATTATATTTTCAATATATTTAATTAAATTCCAATTTAAAATACAAAAAAAGTGTTAAAATATAAATTTTATTAGTTTATAATTTACTATAGATAATCATTTTAGTATAGTACGAGGATTTTTCATTAAAATCATCAATACAAAATGTTAATTTTCCTTAGTGATAGTATGGTTGAAAATGAAAACTATTAAAGATATATTAAAGTAATTTATTCAATACGTCATTATAAAGTACATTTCTAATGTATGATGTAAAATAATCACCATTAAACACTGTAATATAAACACTACTAAAGATGAATTGTCTTTTTCTAGATAATGATAGATTTTTGTTTTTTTAGCATAGATTCAACAATTCATTCAATGACAATGAATTTCAAAGTAAAGAATTGACTTATCATGAATTTCAAAGTCAATTCTTTTGTTCATTAAATAAGTTTGACTCATATTTATTTTAACTTAAATTTTGAAAAATAGTCACTTGTCTTTTTATTTATTTATTTCTCAAAAAATTATAAAGAATGTGATTATTTTTACAAAATAAGCTATATTAAAGACTAGTGTTGTCAGAATTAGACTGAACCAGTTAAACTAAGAATTAATCAGCAGACTGGTTCATTTAACCTTGAAAATCAATCTTGCAAATAATTGGTATAAAATTGATTGAACCAGTCGAAAATCAAATAAAGAGACCAAAATTGGTCAAAAATCGATTTGTTTGGAAATTTTTTATTTTATTTTTAATTAAAAAAACTCAATATTATGGTTATTCATATAATTCTAATATAATATAATGATGATAGATAATTATATTAATTATATTTATGTAGTTTTTAATTGTAGATGTTAATAGATATTATTATTTGTTATTCAACTTAAATCTTATGACATATTTGATTAATTTCATGTTTAATTTTGAATATTATATGTTATGAGTTATGAGTCAAGTGATGACATTTATAAGTGAAGTGTAATTTTTAATATTATGAAGTTTTGAATATTATGTTACTTTTTGGTTTAAAATTGCTTAATATATTACGTTAAGAATTAAAATAATAATATTTAATTATTACCGATTCAGCCATATTTAGACCATTGAACCTTAATCATTGTCCTCACCAATTCAACCACTAATCCAGTTTTAAAAAATTATTAAAGACACATATAATTATTTGAACATGTGTTATCTTTTGGGGTTACCTTATTATAAGTACAAAGTATTCATCGATAAAGCTGATGACTAATCTACATTGAAAAACCTGATTGACCACCTTTAATGGGATTTACTCTCCCAACCACTTTTTTTTTTTCATTTACAAGACTCGAACCCAAAACCTTGTTTAAGATATTCAAGCTCAACTTCACTCAAACTAACATATTATCTTAAAAAATATTGAATAATATTTGAAAATTACAGTAAATTATTTTCCCACCTAGGAGTAGTGATGGTACAAAAGATATAGTCATAAATAAAAATTTGTAAGTAATAAATGTAAAATATAACCATAATTACATTATTGCAATTAAATAATTTAAAATATAAAAATATCACATTTTTAATTTTAGTTTAATATTTTTCTTATAAATGAAATTAAAATAAATTTATAATATTATAAATCTAAAATTTGTATTTATTATACTTTCTAGTGACACATGTAATAATATTAAGTAATTTTTTAACACACTGTAGGTTTATTTATTATATATATAAAAAACGTGACTCAGTTTATCTAATATATAAAGGTCTTTCAAGTTACGTAATGCGTATGACTTGATTTTTTCTTTAATAATTTCAATAAATAAAATCCAATTTACTACAACTATATGCATAAAATAAAAGTGCAATGAGTAAAAAGTATTTAGATAAATTGTTAACATATAAGAAAAATATAGATAATTTAAAATGATATTTATATGCATTTAAATTTTATTACTTTAAAATGTTTTATGAACATTAATAATTAAAAATAAAAATATTTTAATATGTATTTAAATTTAAAATGATTATTTAAAAAGTTTAATGGTCATGCACTGACAGTATAAAGTAGTTTTATACTGTCATCCAATCAGAAACCACCATTTATTGTAAACTTGTTGACTTTTATAATAAATACTTTAAAAGTCATATTAATGGTGATTTCTTATTGGATGACAGTATAAAATTTTTTACACTGACAGTGCATGACCATTAAACTCTTATTTAAAATAATAATTAAAATTAAAATTAAAAACAAATCAGTATATATTTATTAATTTACATGTATTACATTAATATCTATTTGAATATTTTATTTTAAAATATAATTTTTATAATAATAAAATTTTCAATATATTTATGAGTTTAATTTATATATATTGTTAGTATACTAAATTTTGCATTGTTAGATAATTAAAAAATCAATCTTAAAAAAGTCAACATACATCTTTAATGAGAATATAAAAAATTTTACATTGTTAATGTAATCTAATTAAATTCTATAATTATTATCATAAAACATACATATGTGAATATGTTATAATGATGATTAAAATATTTAATATTGTCATTTAAGATTATTATATATTTCATTTAATAAATATAGAATTTAATATTAATGTACAATCAATCTCACTTATATATATTGTCATCAAAACAAAAAAAATTATAAAATATATAACATGCTAAAATAATTACATATCTTCTAGCATTAAAATATTAAAATAATTTAACACATTTTCTTCAATTCTTTCATCATATCAATGCTTAGAGCTAGGTATACGGGTTAGCTCGCCTATTTAGGCCTGACTCGCAAAAGCCCACAAAATAAATAGGCCGAGCCATGCCGGATTGTGAGATAAACGATCTTGATTTTTAAGGCCTGTGTCCGCACCACATAGCCTGTGGGCTAATGAGGCCAATTCGCAGCTTGTAAATTAAAACATGAACATAATTTTAAAAATGCAAAAAAAATAAAATCAATACAATAACTAGCACATTCAAAATCTTACAGGCTAAATAAACCAAAATATGAAACAATCCAAACACAATTTTTAAGTCTTACAAGCTAAATAAACCATCCAAACCAAATGTCCAAATCAAATTTTAAAGTCTTATATTTTAGTTGTGCAATGCTTAAGAGAAATGTGTAAGAGAAACCCTAAGACAAGCTAAGTCACTTAAGAGTTAATATCTATTTTTTAAAATATCATATTAAAAGACTGCGGGCTGGCTTCCAAATCTGCAAGTAAATCCATTTAAATTGTGGACTAAATAGACCGGGATGAAAAGCCTGCAATCTTAAATAGGCCATATATTTTAGGATCGTAGCCACTGCAGGCTGCAAGTTAAATGGGTGGCTCGCGGGCCTTTGCCTATATGCCCAGCTCTAGCTAAGATGGCTTCCAAACTTCTTCATGTAGACTTCCATGCCTCCAAAGGTCTTTAAGTCTTTCCAAAAACTCTCAAATCTTCAAGCTCTTATTCCCAAGGCCGATGCACCCTACACCATAGCTTCCCTAAAACCAAAAACACACAAAAAGGCGTAACAATGTCCTAAAAAAATGTAGACAAATGCACAATGCATACGAAAACTATGTAAATCATTAGAAACACATACAAATTAGTAATGAAAACCAAGCAAACATTTATGAATCCACATCACCAAATTTTAAATTAGGAGATGATCATGAACATAATGTGTTCTTTGATTTTTTGATTTGTTTTTGTTAGTATTAAAGACAAAGCAGTTAAAGGAGTTAGATTAGTTAGATGGAATAATGCAGTTAAAACTATTAGGTGAACAAATGAAAGAGATAGTAACTAGTAGAAGTCTAACATTGTTTTCTTTGGTAATTATTTTAGTTTTTTTTAATCTTTTTAATCTTTCCTTTATTCATTTTTTTGGCAGATCAACTCATCAACTCACCCCTAAATGGAGCAGGCAATTTTTTTCAATTTGCATAGTAACCCATTATTTTTTAGAGTAGATGGTAGGATGAGCTGACTCGTTTTGCTACCTCTAGTTTTAAGGTCATACTTGAGTGCAATAACACTAAAAATTGGGCAAGGTGTCACAAGTATGGAAATTAGACAAGGAAAGCTCTAACTGAGGCATAAAGAGTTAAAAAAAGGATTGTAGTAAAACTGTACAAAAAAAAAAGGCAACATATATAGCATATATGTATAAGTGCATAACAATGTCAAAATTTAGATAAGAAAATAAATATAAACACAAATATAGTTCTTGTAATGACACTGGCCACCCCACGTTACTTTGCACAAAGAGATCTCTTGTGTGAGAAGTTGAGAATCCAGAAGGAAAAAAAAGAAGAAGATCAAATCATAGTGGAAAAAAATAAATATTGATCATAAGATCTTATCATAAATGGCTAATATTAAAATACACAAGTCATGTAAGTTATAGAAAAAGTACATGACATTTTTTAGTGCTTATATGACATTAAATATTTACAATTCATATATAATTGTATCACCTATATTTATTTTTCTTATTTTCATATAAAAATGACTCACTAAATATGCCTACACATACATACATATATATAATTTTGAAAAAGTTTGGGGGGCACAGCTCCCCCTTGTCACTAAAGATCTGCCCTTGGTACCTACCAAGTTTAAATAAAATTTTATTGTATTATTATACGACTAATTATACTTTATGGGAGTGAATGTTGAGTTTTAAAGGGATAATTAGAGAAAAAAAAGTGGAAGTAACATAAATGAGTATGTTAAGATAGATATATGACCACGCAAGAAAATATATGATATGAAATGATTATATATGAGGAGATATTGATATATTTTTTTTGTTGGAATGGGGAGATATTGATATGACACCTATAAAAAATGACAAAGTAAGTTAAGGTATTTTAGACATGGGCAAAGAAAGCTATTCGAGGTATTGATGAAGAGAGTAGATTGCATGGTTTTTAGTCATGTAAAATGGATAAAGAAAGATCAAGAATAACATTGGAAGAAATTATTAAAAGAAATCTTATAATAAATAATATTCTTGATAATTAAATTTTTAACTGAGTCTATTAGCATCGTATAATTCAAGTAACTAACCTATTCTAATGAAATAAAAATGAGTTTAATGGCTATGCATTGTCAATGTAAAAAATTTTATATTGTCAACCAAATAAAAATTACCATTGGTATGACTTTTAAGAAAGTTGTTATAAAAGTCAATAAACTTATCATACATAATAGTTTATAATTGAATGACAGTATAAAACTGTTTTATATTATCAGTGGATAGCTATTTCTCTAAGAATATTTTGTTGGTGATGGTGTCAAATCCTATTACTCTCCGTTGTTCTTTTACTAGTAATTTCCTTCTGTGCCTGTCATACTTATTTGCTGCAACTCGAGAGTGGTCCGTAAGGAAACAGCCCATATAATAGCTGGCCCTTAAGAAACATATAATTTGCATTACTACATAGATCAAAAATAAATAATAAGAAAATGGCCCATATAAAAGCTGCCCCTTAAGAAATATCTAGTTAGTATACGTACGTAGATCAAAATAAAAGAAAATACACCCCCTCCCCCGGCGGGTCCATCAAGGAAGAAGAATTACCTAAAATCCTGTAAAAGGTTAAGAGGAATCAGGGACTTTGTATCCCTTAATTAATTTCTACGCCACCATTTGAAAAATGTTAAGTTTCATATTGCTCTCGTAGAGAGACAGAAGCCAATTTTGATTTTGGAGTGTCCTCACATATTTCCTGTTCCAATCATTGAACTTTTGTAGTAGTTTTGTTGCTCTTGTTACGAGAAAATTATGAAACACCCGAATCAAAGAAACACATGGGATGCATCCAACACTTATTTAGGAGTTCCATTGCCAATTTGCCATATCATAACATGCACGCTGCCTTGCGTACTTCGGTGGTGCAAGTTGGGTAAGGACTATGGAGAGAGCCAACGTTGGTTTCAACTTTTTAACTTCACCTACTACGATCCTGAATACACCTCACTACGCTGATAACGACCTCTATAGACTGAAGCACGTTAAGTACTCTATGGATGGAGACCATTCCGTGATCCCTTTGATTGATCAAATTAAATTTGATTTGATGGATAATTTTTTAAACCTATAGGGGGAGGCGTTCAATTTTGGTCACGTTTTAGAATTTTCTACCGGTTCCGTTAGTGTTTGCAACTTGCAACTGAAGTAGGTAATTTTTGTTTTATACGAAACCTAAAATATTTTTGGTTTGGAATAAAAAAAAAAAGCATATTGGATTGTGACACTCTAGAATTCTTGTAAGATTACTCTAAAATCACTATTTTTTTATAGTGTTTTCTTTTTTTTATCTTAAGCCATCAAATAACAACTATCGATTATTGATTATCTGATTAATCGCACCCTTTCCATATTTTTTGTGTGAAAGAATTCTGATATGTCATTACTATAATGTGATCATCTGTTCACTTGAGTGTTTTTAAAGCTAATGTATCTTTCCTACTGAGCACAAGTAATGGAGTTTACATTAGTATATATAAAACTTTTCTCCCCTTTCTTATTTTAATCATATTTAATTATTTATGGTCTTTAAACACTTGTAAAGGACAATTTAATTGTCAAAGAATGATGCAACGATTAGCCTAACGATACTTTGTGTAGAGTTTTGGCATATTTTCCATAAGTGATGGAGGTGGTTGATTGTTAGATTGATTGGTTCACCCTTTCTCTTTGACCTTTGTGAAGGCAATCTATCCTTTTCTTTTTCTTTTTCTCTTTTTTTCTTCTCCCTTTCAATAATTTTAAAATATCTAAACCCTTTTGGAGTTTAGTTGTATAGATTGTTATTTCTGTAATCTCATGCCTAAACTAAGACGCAGATGCATTTGATGATTCTTTTAGAATCTATGAATACCAGTTTCTCGGTGTCCTAATTCTGGAAGCTATCCTCGATTATCACATTAAGGAGAGTCTGATTGTCGGGTTGCCATGTTTGAAGTTGACATCTTAACAATAACAACACAGAGAAGCATGACCTACCAATAACTGGGAAATATCAATTGAATCAACAAAGAAAACCGTCCTTTGTGCACCAAAAGATTCGATAATGGAATTGTTGGTTTTGCACCTGGCAAATTATGTCAAATTCTTGGACCTTCCCCGGGAATGTTCATCAACAGCTAAACAAAAATAAGTGCGTGACTAGATGGCAAGAGAGACAAAATGGAAATGCATACATGTTCGTAAGGGGTTGGGGAAGTGTAGGGTAACATTGAAGTCAACAGGTAGGCGAGTTACTTGACCTCTAATTAGTTGATAAGACACAAATTATAATTATGATATAAAAAATAGCGTGGCAAAAAATAAAATAAAAAACAGTCATGCATGTAGTATAACTCTGCCAAGTGGGAATGTGGCAACCTTATTCAAGAGGTCTAGAAGTGAAGGAATCTCGCAAAAGTTTTTTTCTAAGGGTAGTTAGGACTTGGGAGAATGTATGTGCTATAAATTTCTCACCCTTCATTTATTTTTTTAGTGTCACCAATTATGCCATCTTCTATATTGTCTTTATAATTCACTAGATTTAAGAGCAAAGGGAGGGATTTTATTCGGAGCATTGCACATACATACACACATACTGATTCTAGATGACTTCTAAAAAGATTACATGGAAGTCTATTGTGTTGATCATGAGTTGTTACAAGACTCAATGTCCCTTGCAGGAATCAGAGAAACAGGTTTTAAAACAAGGTTCTTTCCAAAGGTTATGCCTCTCGGATATAAGCATTCCCAGCTCCCCTCAGGCCATTGAAGATCTTTCCATTTCCCTGGTTGGCCCAAAGCTTTACACATTCACACTAGATGAGCTAAGGGAAGCAACACATAATTTCTCATGGAGTAATCTTCTTGGTGAAGGCGGGTTTGGACCCGTGTACAAGGGTTTTGTTGATGACAAACTTAGACCTGGTTTGAAGGCTCAGCCTGTAGCTGTGAAAGGATTGGACTTAGATGGCTTGCAAGGTCACAGGGAGTGGCTGGTTAGCTTTTTTTTTTTTTTTTTTTTTTTGGTTTCACCCCATTCCAATATTAGTCACAAATCAATTTAAAAATACTGCTCATATGAATAGAATCTAGCTAATGAAACATGGTTCAAGAATATGTGATACTAGCTTGGCACATATTTTATTTTATAGGCGGAGATTATATTTCTTGGACAGCTGAGACATCCACATCTTGTTAAGTTAATTGGGTACTGTTGTGAGGAGGAGCACAGGCTTCTGGTGTATGAATACATGGCAAGAGGCAGCTTGGAGAATCAACTGTTCAGAAGTATGTTGCTTTTCTTTTTTCTACTTATTTCTTTTATGCTTTTCTCTCTCTCTTTTTCCCCACCAAAGGAGGAGTGAAATCCAGAAGAAAGTCACAGGGTTATTTTCAGTGTGTGTATTTCTGATTGATTATATCAGTAGTACTAGTAACTCAGTCTAATCAAATTTTACCATCAAGGTAGCTCGATAATCAAATAATTTGGATATTTTTTTTTTTTTTTTTAATTTTTATTATAAAGCACATCTAATTAATGCAATTCTACTTGTTTTATATGGATTCTGATGAGAATTCGCATGATAGTTGAGGATATATATTGAGAAGAATATCTCACATAAATATTTGGAAATTAAATTCTCGCCAATAGCATAAAGTATAAACTAAGCCTTAAGTTTTGTTCAAATACAAGCAGGATACTCTGCTGCCTTACCATGGTCAACCAGGATGAAGATAGCATTGGGTGCAGCTAAGGGTCTGGCCTTCCTTCACGAAGCAGATAAACCTGTGATATACAGAGATTTCAAAACTTCAAATATCTTACTAGACTCGGTATGCTCAATCTCTGCTCTGAAGGATGATGATGTATCTCCTAATGGCCTACATAATCTTCCCATATGCAATAAAGAAATTAAGTTTACGATATATGATTATTTATTTTATTTTATGTTAGAGTTTAATTTTGATATGCTGCTTCTCAATCAATTAGAAATCACTTCATATATGACTTTTAAAATAATTATTACAAAAATTAATAATTTCATATTATGTGACAGTCCATGATTAGAAGACAGTATAAAAAACATTTACACAAATAGTGTATTCCAATTAAATTATTTATTTTTATCTTTCCAAATCCAGGATTACACAGCTAAACTATCAGACCTTGGGCTAGCAAAGGATGGTCCGGAAGGGAAAGACAAACATGTAACAACAACATGCATAATGGGAACGAGAGGCTACGCTGCTCCTGAGTACATCATGTCAGGTATAGACAGGGTGTCATTTACTAACATTGACCAACTTTGTTATATTGTCACAAACAGAAACCTTATTCTCTTGTCACTTGATTAATTTCCGAGGTTCAAAGATCTTCAGAACTCAACGAATTCTTTTTTTTTTTTTTTTGTTGTTTCTCACAAGTCACATGATTAATTCATTGCCTGATCCCAGGTTACCTTTCCACCAAGAGTGACGTGTATAGCTATGGAGTGGTTTTGTTGGAATTGCTTACGGGAAGAAGGGTAGTGGATAAGAGCCGGCCCAATCGAGAGCGAAGCCTGGTGGAATGGGCTCGGCCTCTTTTGAGAGATCAAAGAAAGCTGCACCATATAATAGACCCAAGATTGGAAGGGCACCTTCCTATGAAAGGAGCTTTGAAGGTTGCTGCATTGACCTATAAATGCTTGAGCCACCATCCCAATCCAAGGCCCACTATGAGTGATGTGGTAAAGATACTGGAGCCACTTCAGGATTTTGACGATGTGATCATTGGACCATTTGTGTATGTGGCGGTAAGTGAAAGTGGCCACTGAGATACTGTCAAAAGGGCATGGTGAATATTAAGGAAATTCAATACCACCCTGCTGTGGTCACAGCCATACTTTAATTTAACATCTGGCTATGGTAACGCCAACTCATCAGCACGTAGATAAAATATAGTAGATAGTAAAAAAAATGAAGAAAAAGATAATGAAAATCATGTGTTTGCCATTTTAGTTTGTAACTTTTAAGGATGGTCTTCAATGAAGCTAAATGTAATTAATTAAGTAGTTTGCGTCTGATTTTGGTCAGAAATAGAGAGCTGTAATGTAACAAGTGAATGGTGTTTGAGGTGAAATACGTACTACACAAGTTATCAGAAGTGGTGACTGTGATTCTCAAATTTGAATGGATGCAACAATGGACAAGCATTTATTGGAGCGTCTATGTATTTGTTCAGCCATTACTACTACGCACAAGTTTCACAATGTTATGGCACATAATGATGTATGAAAAACAACACGAGGTAAAAAAAAACAAACACAAGTTGACACAAGTAGTAGCAGCTTGTGTTTCTTAACCAATTTGTTTAAGATTTGAATTCTGGCCTTAGGTATGGAATAGACCATGTTGGAGAGAAATATTTACCTTGTGTACGCTCACGGTTTTTGGCGGAGATTAGTCACTACTTCTAGCGGTAGATACTTCGTACCAAAATCATAATAACTCAAAAAAAAAAAAGAATACAAAACTCCCCACCCCCCACAAAAAAGAGTTGTTGTGGTCAGTATAATGTCAATATTTTATGTAATAAACATTTTTTTAAAATTAAAGAAATGCTGAACGCCTGAGCATACTATCACCAGATAACAATTTATCTAATGACAATTAGTTTGATATCACCAGATAACATCTTATAAAAGTTAGTTTGTTATGGCCAACTGGCATGTTATCTTAGCTTTCCCTTTGCAGAAACGGTTTTATCACTAGAGTAGTATTTGTTTCCCTTCTCTGTATATAAGGGTCATTCCCTTTCCTCATAGTATATCTCTGATTTACGACTCATAACACAGTAATATAATTTTTCTCTTTGCTTCGCATGGTTCCACATTCACATGGTGTCAGAGCTCAATCGTAGAGTTCTGCAGGTTGCCATTCTTTTTCTCTCTCCTCGATTCTTCATTTTTTGTTGAAGATATTCAATCTTTGTTCTTGCGATTATGGCAACCCAGAGCTACACTCAGCGCTATGGTGACTATGCCACAAACCCTTTTAATCCTTTCTATCTCCATCCAAACGAAAATCCTTTTGTGATTCTTGTTTCTCCCCTATTGGATGGAAAGAATTACCATTCTTGAGCTCGTTCGATGCAAATTGCTTTGATCTCAAAAAAATAAACTCAGCTTCATCGATGGGAGTTTAGATCCATCTTCAATTTCAGATCCTGTGTTTTAACCATGGACCAGATGCAACAACATGTTGTTGGCATGGACTCAACACTCAATATCAGAATCGATTATTAAGTCAATCTTGTGTATAGATTGTGCTCACGGCCGGCCCTGGGCCTAGTCCAGAAGAGCGACGGCCCAGGCTCAAGGCTAGAAGGGGTCCAAAAAATAATAAAAAATATATAAAAAATATATATATAAAAATTATATATATATATATAATTGTGTAGAAATTTTTTTATATTGTTTTTTATAAATAGAATAAAATTATTGTCTCATTTCATATTTCTTTTTTTACTTAAATTAAAATGTGACATGTGATTAGAAATTATCACTCCTTTTGTTATTAATTTTTTTTTTATGTGTTACATTCATAAATTTATGTTGAATGAATTTTTAGTTTAAAGTGACATATCAATATGTAATCGATCTATGATAGTAGAATTAAAGTGATTGTTTTTTTAACAAGATAAGAAACACAAACTAAAACTCAAATTATAAAAGAATTAAAATGAAAAGTTTGTATATTAATAAGAACAAAAGTATATATAAGCTTTAATAGGAAATGATGATATTTTATTATTGATAGATGATAGCAAGATTTTATTGAAGGGAGCTAAATATAAAAAGTTAATTTAATTATAATTTTAAAATTATTATATTAAATTTAACCAATAGCTACAAAATTTATAATAATTGACCACATATCATGAAAATCAAAATTAAATAAATTAAACAAAAGTTACAAGATTAGTTGTAGATGAAGAAAAGAGATTTAGCTTTTAAAATTTGTGGAAACAATTTTAATGATTGAAAATCTTATATATTTAGATATCATTTTTGAAGTTTTAAAAGCATAATTGGCCCTCAAATTTTGTTTAAGCATAATTTAATTTTTAATTTGATATTCTGATAATAATAAGAATAATATATTCTCTGCTTCAAACAATGAAATAACATTTTAATTTCTTCTTTATTAAGAAACATATTTAGGAAAAAAAATAGAGAGACCTAAAAATTATTGGAAATGGTGGTTGTATACTTTCTAAGAGGTGTATCTATCTTGAATGGTAAGAAAGATAGGAAGAGTAAAGAAAAAAAATGTGAGATATAATAAAAGATGTAATGAGAAAGGAATAGAGAAACAAAAAGAAAAAAAAAATGGAAGAGTTATAAGAAATAAAATTGTATAAAATCATTATTGAAAAATTATATATACATATATAGTGTGTATAGTTTTTTTTTTTTCCCTTTTAGGGGTGACCTTATATATAAATATTTGTATGTATGTGTTTTTTTGGATAGAATATAAATTGAATTATAGACAATAATATAGGAATAAATTGAATAAAATGTGATATATCTTTATGAGATTTGTTAAAATTATATTAATTGTTTAATATAGTAAAAAGTGTAATTTTTTAATGAAATTATGTATCTATTTTTTTATGTAATATATATTTACATTTTCGAATACTTGTATATAAGGGAAACCTTATCTACTATTTCGTCCTAGGCCCAAAAAATCTCAGGACCGACCCTAATTGTGCTTTAGATGTTTAGAAAGATCTACAAAAGAGATTTTCTCAAGGTGATATTTTTTGAATATCAAAGATTCAAGAAGATCTTTATCGTCTTCAACAAAATAGCCTTACAGTTTCAGATTTCTTTACCCAATTAAAAGTCATGTGGGATGAACTGGAGAATTTTCGCCCTCTCCCTAAGTGCACATGTGGAGCTATTAATTCGGTGACAATTCAGAAAGAACAAGACTGTGTAATTAGATTCTTGAAGGGATTGAATGACCAATATTCCCACGTGTGATCTCAGATCATGTTAATGGATCTTCTGCCAGATGTTAGCAAAGCTTTTTCCCTTGTTAGTCAACAGGAAAGGCAGATGAACGCCCCTATAATTGCTGACAATAATCTTGTTGCTTTTACTTCAAATCCTAACTCAGGTGGAAGAGGAAAATGGGTTTTCAAGGTAAGAGGAAGAGGTAAACAGACATGGGGTCGTGACAGAATGTAGATCCAACAAAAGTGTGCTCACATTGTGGAAAATATAACCATACAGTGGACACATGCTATTTGAAGCATGGATTTCCACTGGGCAATTAGTCCAAAAGTTACAGAGCAATTGCAAACTTTTCTTCTAATGAAATTGAGCCAATTGGAAATTGCAGCAGTGATAATACATAATAGCAATTAGTTTTACTCATGAGCAAGGAATTATTAAACTTCTTCAACAATCAAAATTGGCTAATCAACCTACTCATCACATGGCCAACTCAACTGTCACAAGTCCTATGATTCTTAATTCTGCCTCTATCACCCTTGATGGTAAGCACAAGCACATGTGAATTATAGACACAGGTGCCACTAATCATATTACTTACAACTGTCAATTTATTGCCACTTATCATTCCATCAAACTCATTATCGTCACACTCCTTAATGGCTCTTGAGCCTTCGCATCAATTTCAGTAATAGTTATCATTTCAGACACTTTGACCTTACAAGATGTTCTCTATATTCCTGGTTTTACTGTGAACCTTATTTTTGTTACAAAACTCATTCAATCTAATCAGGTCCAGTGTCATTTTCCACACTAACTCTTGTCAAATTTTGTAGACTAATACCAAGAAGATGATTGGTACAGCTAATCAAAAAGGGGGACTGTATGTGATTGAAGAACACTAACAAATACTGCAACTAAGTCTAATTTTGTTGTTTGTAATTCCATTAGTTTTGATCCCTTTTTTCCTTTGGCATATAAGACTAGGCCATGTTTCACATTTTGGGATGAAATGTATATCAAAACAACTCCCATTTATACCTTGTAGTGATAATAAAACTCCTGTGATACTTGCCACTTTGCAAAACAAAGGAAATTACTTTTTCCCAATAAATCTACATGATCCAAGTACATATTTGATTTAGTACACGCTGATATATAGGGCCTTTACTCTATTACATCACTATTTGGCCATAAATACTTTCTTACTCTAGTAAATGATCATAGTAGATTCACATGGATTACTCTCACGAGATCCATAAAACTCGTAAACACCTTATGCATTTTGCTACTTATGTTGAAAACCAATTTAACACTAGAATTAAATCTCTTAGGTATGATAATGGAGGATTCTCCATCAAACATCATGTGTCGAAACCCCACAACAAAATGGGGTTGTGGAGTGCAAGCATCAAGACATCTTAAATGTAATAACAGCTCTATATTTTCAAGCTCACCTCCCCTTAAACTTTTAGAATTTCGCAGTCCAACATGGCATCTATATCATTAATAGACTTCCTATTCCTTTCTTCAACATAAAAGTCCTTATGAATTTTTACACAAAACACCTCCTAACCTAATCCACCTTAAAGCATTCCAGTGTCTCAACTATGTGTCAACTTTACAAGTTCAACAAACCAAATTCCACCCTAGAGCTCTAAAGGCTATCTGTTTAGGATACAAAGAAGGAACCAAAGGCTGTGTTCGAGAATGATTTGATACCTCGAACGGACTAGACGTTTTGGGTGACAAAGATAACACTTACAAAAGGCGGCATTTGGTTGTCACCTGCAAAGACACTCCGATGCCGAAGTCAATGTCTATAAGAGGTGAATAATGAGACTTAGATGTGTACCTGAAGGCATATAATGCCTTATATAGCAACAAAGTAGAGGGAAAGGTGATTAGTCAATTACCATGGGCCTCGAGCCACGTGGCTAAGCCTAAAAGAGGTCCAAAATAGTAGCCCCCAAAGTCAATGGCTTGTGTTGACACAAGCACCGGCTTATTCTTTAAGTCATGTGGCTTAGGCTTTCACTACCACATTTGCTCTCTTCTTGATAAGCTTTTGTTAAGACAAAGGAGGAATTTATAACCCTCAAATATTTTGATAATAACAAACAATTAATAAGTGTGTTTTTACGCAATCGTCTGGTCATCGTAATATATTCACAAGCAACCATATGATAATTTAAGCATATATCGTCTTTATCTTTCTTTTGGATAAATTCAGTAACTAACAACTTACAAATGATGATCTAACTGATCTGCGCATCAATCAGATATAAACAACCTCAATATGTATAAACCTACATACCTACTCTCGAGGAAAGTTATCTTTATGTGAAAAAGAAGGAATGTGCATGCGGATGTCAGAACAGGAAAGTAGATATGACTACTGCTACAAGATTGAGTATGAGAATAGGTAAAGATAGGCAGACTGCTTTATTTTAACAAAGTGACAAGTTGGTGATAGGCATTAAATGCTGCATTTAATGCTCCACTGACTCTCTTCAACAGACGAAGGTTGTCTCTTGCAAGCACTCACAACAAATACTTTTGGAGAAGCCTATATATAGAAAAGGAGACCTCAATCTATGGGATTGACAAAATCATAAAATCTTTAACTGTTGGATAGCTCTGATTGTGTAATCTTCATATACTCTGCGTGTAAAACTTTATTTGTTCTTCATTGTATATTAGTCTGTTAGGACATTAAACCCAATGAGATAACTTACATTCAACCTTTTCTTTAAGAAATTGGTAAAAGCCTGAAGAGGCTTTGATTCAAAGAATACTTGGGTTTTTGCTTGAGAAGACAAGTTAAAGACTACTTGGTTGAGCCTGAAGAGGCTTGTTGAAAGAATACTTATAACTTGGATAAGTTAGTGGAACTTGGTAGTTGCCAAGAACTGGACGTAGTCTCTAAGGTGAGATGAACCAGTATAATTCCTATGTGCATTCCAGTTTCGTTTTTAGCACTCGCCTTTCTTTCAAAACGTTTTTGAAAAACTCTTTTGTTTAATCCTTCAAACGATAAGTCACTAAAAGAAAAGGTTTGTGCAAAATTTGCTATAACACAATTCAACTCCCTTTCTTGTGTTATCTCTGTGTTTTACAGCTTTGTACATATCCGAGCTTTCTTTACTTTTGCTTATTGCCTTTGTCATCTCGGTGGGCTTTGCTTTACCGCTTTCATTACCTCAATGAACTTTTGCTTGTTCATCTCAGACCTCAACTAGAGCAAATCCACTTACACAAGGTGATAACCTTCCAACCCCGACTAGAGCGAATACACGCACATCGGGTGATAACCTACTTACCCTGGCTAGAGCGAATCCATGTACACAAGGTGGCGGCCTTCTATCCCGGCTAGAGTGAATCCTCGTACACAAGATGATAACCTACCTACCCTGGCTAAAGCTAATCCATATACATAGGGCAGTAACCTTCCTACCCCGGTTGAAGCAAATCCACATACACGAGGTGATAACCTACCTACCCTAGCTGGAGTGAATCCGTGAACACAGGGCAGCGGCTTTCCTACCCGGCTAGAGCGAATCCACGTACACAGGGTGATAACCTACCTACCCTAGTTGGAGCGAATCCACGTACACAGGGTGGCAGCCTTCCTATTCCTGTTAGAGCGAATCCACGTATAGGGGTGATAACCTACCTACCCTAGCTTGATCGAATCCACATACACAAGATGATAACCTACCTACCCTGGTTGGAGCGAATCTAGGTAACCTACCTTCCCACAGACAATGCCAATGTTCGAGAGTGATTTGGTACCTTGAACGGAGTGGATGTTCTGGGTGGCAGGATAGCTTCGGCGAAAGGCGACATCTGGTTGTCATCTGCAAAGATACCCAATGCCTAAATCAGTGTCTGTAAGAGGTGAATAATGATGCTTAGATATGTACCTGAAGGTATATAGTGCCTTATATAGCAACAAAGTCGAGGGAAAGGTGGTTAGTCAATTACCATGGGCCTCGAGCCACGTGGCTAAGCCCAAAGGGGTCCAAAACACTATATTTTGTATGATACCTCATCACACCAATTATTTACCTCCCCGACATGTTCTTTTCTATGAGAATATATTTCCTTTTCAATCCACCACTTCCTCCGATTCAACACCACAACCCTCCACTGCCAACTTTGACTTATATGATGACCCACCTACACCTATACCTCAACACAACATAGATCCAATATCTTAATCTCCCACCCCTACTGCACCCACAAGACAATCCACCAGAGTCAGACACAAACCAGTTATTTACATAATCATCACTACAATCTCTTTATAGCCTATCCTAATTCATCTTCAAGTATTCATCTTTATCCTTGATCTTCTGTTTTATCTTATGATCAATGTTCCTATGCATACAAGTCGTTTTGCCTTGTTGTTTCCTTATACCCTAAACCAACGCCCTATTCCCAAGCCTCTAAACATGATTGTTGGCAAAAGGCCATGGATGCTGAAATTACAGCTCTCGAGCATAAACATACTTGAACCATTGTAGACCTTTCCCATTGGTTGCAAATGTGTGTACAAAGTGCAATACCATGCTGATAGCTCTATCGAAAGATACAAAGCACATTTTGTGGCTAAGGTTTTACCCAAACAGAAGGCATTGATTATTTTGACACTTTTTCTCCTATTGCTAAACTAATTATAGTTCGTGTTTTACTTTCTTTAGTTGCCATTAAGGGCTAGCATCTTGAATAGTTGGAAGTCAATAATGCGTTCCTCCATGGTGACCTTTATAAGAAGGTTTATATGACTCTTCCCCTTGGACTTAAAACTACTTATTGCTCCAAAATTTGCAGACTTCATAAATCCCTTTATGGCTTAAAATAGGCCAGTAGGCAGTGGTATTCCAAGTTGTCTACTTCCCTACTCTCTCTCGGTTATAAACAATCTCAAGTTGACCATTCCCTCTTTGTTAAGTCTACAGCTAGTTCTAATTTCACTGTTTTCTTAGTGTGCATTGATGATATTGTATTGGCAGGTAATGATATTGCTGAAATTCAGTTTGTAAAACAATTTTCGGATCAACAATTTATGATCAAGATCTTAGGTCACTTAGATTTTTCTTGGGTCTTGAAATTGCACGCACCTAAACATGGTATTTTTCTAAATCAAAGAAAATACACTTTATAGTTACTTAAAGACACTAGCAATCTTGCTGCCAAGCTATCTGCAATTCCCTTGAATCCTTCAAGCAAACTACATTCTGATCTTGGTCAGCCTTTAGATGATGAATCCTGTTACAGGCGTCTTATCGAAAGACTCCTTTATTTAACCACCACCAAGCCTAATATCCCATTTGTTGTTCAGAAATTAAGTCAGTATGTTGCTAAGCCTCTTGACACTTCATTTCTAGGTAGCAACTCAAGTACTATGATATCCAAAGTCCTCTCTTGCCAAAGGATTGTTTTTCTCAACATCCAACTAGCTTTGCCTTATAGGATTTGCTGATTTGGATTGGGCTTGTTGCCCTGACACTAGAAAATCTGTTATTGGTTATTGTATTCTCTTGGGCTCCTCCTTAATTTCCTATAAGTCTAAGAACCAAAGCACTGTGTCTAGGTCTTCCTCTGAAGCTGAGTATTGAGCTTTAGCCATAATGGTTTGTGAAATACAATGGCTTCACTATTTATTTCGTGATCTACAAATAACATTTGCTCAACCTACATCTATTTACTGCAACAACAAATTAGCCATATACTTAGCTCACAACCCAACCTTTCATGAGCATACCAAACATATAGAGATCGATTGCCATGTTATGCGGGAAAAGATTCAAAATAAACTCATTCACCTACTGCCTGTAGAATCTTCCTCTTAATCAGCTAATGCGTTTACAAAGCCACTACATTCCACTTCTTTATATTCTATTTTATCCAAGTTGGGACTATATGATCCCCATAGTCCAATTTGAGGGGTAGGGGTATCACCAGATAACAATTTATCTAATGACAATAAGTTTGATATCACCAAATAACATCTTATCTTATAATAGTTGGTTTGTTAGGGCCAACTGGCATGTTGTCTTAGCTTTCCTTTTGCAGAAATGGTTTTATCATTAGAGTAGTATTTGTTTCTCTTCTCTGTATATAAAGGTCATTCCCTTTCCTCATGGTGTATCTCTCTCTAATTTACAATGCATAACACAGTAATAAAATTTTTCTCTTTGCTCCGATGGTTCCACATTCACACGTACTTTGTCACAAAAAGAGAAAGATCCCTCTCTATCAATTATGCAATGAAATGGAGCAAACATGCGAGCATATCAAGATTTTGTGTTACATATAAAAGTTGGATGACACATTGACACACTTGATTAGTCGATACCTCCATATCTGCTGACACGTTAAGAATGAAAACAGTTTTGTTTGGATAACACTTAGATCCATTTTTTCTTTTTTAATCTTTGTCAAAAAAATTTATTATGAAGTTCTTCGTTACTCTTTTTCTCCCATTGTCTTTTTTAATTCTTGCAGTAATTTTTAATTAGCAAGGACTGATGCTCATCCATATTGGGCCTCCCTCTAAGTCTGAACATAAAACAAAAGATATTCAAACCAAGGTGTCGGTAGGGGTTACACTAGTGCTTTAATGTTGATATTAGTAGTTCTTGGCCCACCAGAAGATATTCAAAACAAGGTGCTTTAACTTGTGCTTTAATGACACGCAAGTTAAGGCTACTGCAACTTGACCGTGAGAGCCAGCTATCCATAATCCAGTTAATACTTATGCGACGCATCTTCTGCTTAAGGAGAACACTTGCCTAATGCATCCATCTGGTGGCTTATTAGTCGTATACGATAATTGAATTGTTTTGGCCCTGCTGCTCATTGCTTATGCTTTTGGTAACAGAAAAACAAAACCTAACAAAAATTATTCGGAATTACTAATGACGAAACGCAATCCATTTTGCAATTTTCTCCATCTTTGTTTCTTTTCATTGACAGTTTTGCCTTGCTAACTAACCAACGCCAACTCTGCCAAAAACAATAAAATTACAAAAATTAATAAAAGCAATTTTCTCACAACCAATTTGCCTCGGAATCAAAAACTGCCACAAAATTGTTAGAATACATGGTTCAGCCCCAAAGGAATAGAGAAAATTAAGAAAAATGTACAAACCGAAAATACGGTGTATTGATAATGAAAAAGATAATTACAAAGTAATTACATCAAGTCTTCACATCAACTAACCAACTAATAAGAAAAATATTATTTGTACAATTCATACAACAGTTTGTCTAACAATACTTTTGTGTTTATATTTCTTGTACATCATTTATTACATTTTATAATAATAGAGAGAGACATAAAAGGATAAAACTTAAATACAGTATCTTAGGTGCTGTTAATATTGTTCTTCAATTAGAATTAGAGATTTACCTCAATAATACTGTCTAACAATATTTTTATTGTGCATATTACTAAAGTGAATCTTTAATTTTAATTGAAAAACAGCACTAACCGTACTTAAGATATTATATCTAAGTTTTCTTTAACATAAAAAATGTTGTATAAATTATTGCATGTGTATCGCATATCCACTAATAACAACCTAATTACTAATCTCTAATTAACTATATCTCTATAATAAAAATAAATTCAACTTTAGATTCGAGAGTTCCCATTCTATATATCTTGAGTACAATTAATTACAATTCCGTACACGAAATTGCACATCCAAATTCCAGACGGCTATTTTTTATTTTTTTTTGGGGGGGATAAACAACACGGCAAAATTAAAACAGGAGAATACTACTACAGATGAACGAAATGATAATTAACAAGCACGTAATTATTACAGGAAATTGGAAGGTTTAAAGGAAATCAAGCACAAGCACAAGAAGCGTCAACGACAAGGGAATTTTCGCCCTCATTCCTGAAGAAGAAGTAGCCAAGAGCGAGACCCACGACGATGGCCACAAAGACCCCTCCGTTGAAGGACATAACAGCCAACATCAGCAAATACCCGATCGCCGAGCTCACCGCAAACAGAAACGCTCCGGCAACCTTCACAGCCACCTTGGCACCGTTTCCGGCGAGACTCCGTCGCAACAGAGGGGTCTCGATCTCCGCCGGGAAGGGCTTCCCGGCGCCGATCAGCCTCAGGCTAATACGGCGATTCTCGAGAAACTGGTAGAAAACTGAAACGACGAGACATGCGAGAAGAGTGAGGAGATAATCCGTCCAATCGTTGGTCTTCCATGAATCGATGAGAAGGGTCACCTTCTTGCTCCAATAAAAGGTCATGTGCATCATCTTCGCTACAGGTTTCTGAATTTTCAAGCTTAGCCGAAAACGATGAAGTTCAACGATGAGAACATTAATTGCACGCTTGTTTGTGCAGCTATTAGTTGTCCTTTGCTTTTCTGTTACGCAGCGACGATGTTTCCAATTCCTAAATTGCCCTCAATAACTGTCCTGCTTTTACCATTTTGCCTGGCTTGCTAGACGGCAACGGGTTCTTGTCACGGCTCATTGTTTTGCATTTTCCAAGGTTATTTGTGGAATTTCAAAATGAACCAAGTTGGTAGTACATGAATGAAACAATTCTGTACTACAGGTGAAAAATCGAACGTGTCGATAGAAAAAACATATGGAATTTTGTACAGCTCGTTCACTGAAGTGAGATTCTTTTACAAACTTTGTTTTAATACAAGGTCATTTTGAAATATATTGTTAAAATAGAGTGGCCAATTATGAAAAATGCTAGTAAAATTAGTATTTTTTAATTCTACATCAGCATTATTATTATCTTTTTTAATTTAGTTGCCAAAAGGGCTAGATAGCTGTCACGTAAGATACTTCAGTGCAATAGCGTTTTCTGAAAACACAAAAAACGTTATTGCCACTGGATATCTCACATGATAGCCACCTGGCACACAATTAATAATGTTGGTAGACATGTGTGCAACACGCTAATACTATTAGCGTTTTCGCCTTTTTATTTATTTATTTTAAAAAAACAAAAAACATTAGTTTTTATTTTTGATCTTTTTATTTATTTTTAAATGAAAAACACTAGCATTAATAGCATTTTTAATTTTTAATTTATTTTTTAATTTATTTTAAAATGGAGCGTTTTCACTTTTTAAATATTTTTTAATAGCATTTTTAAATGGAAAACGCTAGCATTAATAGCATTTTAAATTTTAAATTTTTTATTTTATTTTAAAATGAAAAACGCTAGTATTACTAGCGTTTGGCTTTTTAATAACATTTTTAAATAAAAATGCTACTAGTACTAGGTTTTCCATTTATTTTTAATTTATTTTCCACTTCGAGTCTCCAACGCACTCCAACTTGCAATTTGCAAATTACATGTTTCTGCTAGTTTCCTTTTTCATCTTTAATGATCCCTTTTTGACCCCAAAAAGACAGTGATAATTTAAAGCTTGATGAAAGTAGGTTCTGGAGGAGCATATAGTTGTAGATAATCGTATCATGCTGCTTGCTTTATCCGAAAAAAAAAAACCACATCATGTCATTCACATATTTTTAGGCTCAAAATAATTTAAAAGGCGAAAACGCTAGTAGTACTAGTGTTTTCTATTTTAAAATAAATTAAAAATTAAAATGCTATTAATGCTAGCGTTTTCCATTTAAAAATACTATTAAAAAAACAAAATATTAGTAGTACTAGTGTTTTTCATTTCAAAATAAAATAAAATTTAAAACACTTAATACTAACGTTTTCCATTTAAAAATAAATAAAAAGATTAAAAATTAAAAACTAAAGTTTTCTTTTTTAAAAAAATAAATAAATAAAAAGACGAAAACGCTAGTAGTACTAGCATGTTGCACACGTGTCCACCAACACTGTCAATTGTATGTCAGGTGGCTGCCACGTGGGATACCCTAGTGGCAGTAGCATTTTCAAAAACTGCTACTGCCATTGGGTATTCCACGTGGCAGCCACCTAGTCCTTTTCACAATTAAATTAAAAAAATAATAAAAATGCTGACATGAAATAGAAAACACTAATTTGACTAGCGTTTTTTTTATCGTTGAGCATCTTATTTTGTAATATGTTTTAAAACAACCCTATATTGATAAAAAAAAAAGTTTGTAAAAGTATCCCAACTTGGTCAATGAGCCAATTTTGAATCGGTAGTACGTAAATAAAACTATTTGGTATTGTTAGTGCTGCATGTCAACGATAGAGCACAACGAATCACGAACACGAAAACAGTTATGCTGTGGTCTTTTTGGTAGTTATAGGTAAAAAGAATTTGAGTTAATACTCGAATAAATTACATTTTAGTTTCTGAAAATATATAGCGCTGACACGTTAATTATTAAAATTAAAAAAATTATACATAAGTCCTTGAAGATACAATCCGTTAATTACATTAGTTTAAAATTCAAAAAAATGTGATTTAAGTAATAATATTAAGATATGTTTAAGCACAAAAATATTATTAAGTAGTTAAATTTAAAGACTTTATGAAACAACAGAAAATTTTAGAGATTTATTTAAAATTTTCTTAGTTTTAAAGACTAATGTGATAACCGTGCTATGCTTTTAGAAACCAAAATAATGACAGTTTACTCTTAATGCTTTAATTCATATTGGGAATGTAAAATAAAATATTTTAATTGTTAACAAAAAAAAATTATGACAATGAATTTTAATAAATTTATAATTTACTATCTATAACTATAAATAAAGACAATACTGCATTTTTGTTTCCACTTTTTTTTTTACATATTTTACTTCTTTAACTATCATAAAATTAACTGCACATTCCCTCTCATTTTTTATTTAACCTTCACTCTTTCTATCTTTATTTTATGTTTATTTAAAAAAAATGTAAAGTACATGACTTTCCCCAAGTATATATATAGTTGATTTCTCAATTGATGTTTGAGTTTCTTTTGAGTGAAAACTCACTTTAAAGAATTAAATTAAATATACCAGCAAATATTTTTCTGAATTCACCTTGTGCTTTGTATAATATTGTCTACCTCAAAATTACAACTTTTATGAAAAGAATTATAAATTAAATAATAAAAATATAAATTACTTAAAAAAATTATATACTTATGAAAATTTAGATTTTTTTTACTCAAATTATATTTTTAAAAACTGGATTTTTTTTAAATGATTATTGAAGTGAACCCCCAAAAGTGGCTTTAATTTATTACAATATAATTGCAATGCATTTGGTTTAAGGAAAGTAGGAGAAAGGAGAGGGAAGTTTTTTTTATTAATTTTTACCTCGTTTGATTTAAAAATTCGTACGGAATGAAAGAAAAAAATGAAGCGGTTAAAATATTTTTTTTCTTTTCATTTTTGTCTCCCCTCCAATATTAGAGGAATTTAGAGAAGATAGAAAATGATTTATAATTTTTAGAGTGCAATAATAATATTATTTTTGAGATTTTATTTTTCATGTTCTTCCTTTTATTACTATTTATAAGAGTATAATAATATTATATTATTGTTATTATCATCATCATCTTGTTACTAACTAATAAAGATAAAAAAAATTTATTTCCTTCACTCTTCCCTTTTCTCCACTAAAATTCTTTTCATCTTCCTTTTTGAAACAAAGTTTAAATCATATTCTTTGCTTTCCTTTTTGTTAACAACGGCCATGAAGGCAATACTTTCCTGAGCTAACCTATTTAGTTGAACTTCAAGTTTTTTAAGCTTTTGAGAGTGGCTAGGTTCATGTCCTTTAAATCTCCAAATTCTCTAATTGTTGTTACCTTAGGCTGCTAAGCAGGGATGTCAACGAGGGCGGAACGATATAGGTAGTGGTCCTCCCACACCCGCCCGTATTTATACGAGTACCTGTTAAGCTGATATCATGATATTATATATATCCATTGGTATCCACACGGATATCCGTGGATATTTTTTAAGATGTAAGATTTTAAACAAAAAGTAAAAAAAAAAAAACTAACTATAAATATTTTTGAAACATATATTTATACTAAAAAATAATTTTGTAACATAAATTTATACTAAAAATAAATTAAAGTAATTTACTTTATATAAAATTAAGGATATTTAAATAATTATAAAGTGAGGGTATTCGTGGGTTCGCAAGTACCTTATTACCCGTCCCCGCCTCATTAATAAACAGGTATCTATTCAATTATCCATAGCGGGTTTTACCCACGAGTATCCACAGGTACAGATCCATCCTTACTGCCAAGTCTTGTTCAAACATTTCAAAAGCTTGTTAATCATTTCTTCATTGATAAGTTGCTTACCCAGACCAATGAGGTGATTCACAATATGAGTAAAATGCTTTTGCATATCAAAATAAATTCACCCTTTCTCATTTTAAATATTTCATATTCATAGGTTAGAATGTTTATCCTAGCTCTCTTAACATCACTAGTACCCTCATGAGTTAGTTGGAAGGTATCCCACATCTCCTTGACAATCTTACAGTTTGAGACCCTGTAAAATTCATCTTAAGACAAAGCAATAGTTATGATGTTCTTAGCTTTTAAATTTTCATCATCAATCAAGAGACTTTTAGGTTTCACATGAATGGGCATAGAAATCCTATTTTTCATGGCATCCCAAATATTTATGTCAATAGATTCAATAAAAAAATTTATCCTTTCTTTCCAATAATTATATCCTTCACCATTCAAGGTTGGAGCACAATTTATAAAACCGTCCTCTTGTGGAATCAAGTTATTAAAGGTTATCATCCTTTTATAGTTGTTAAGCTTGACCCAAGAGTCAAGCTCTAATACCACTTGTTAACCAAGTGGCATCAATAACTTAAGAGGGGGTAAATTAAGTTATAATATAAACTTTTTCTCAAAGCAATCACCCTAAATTGTGAAGAATATAATCGTAAAAAGAGAAAAATAAAGAAACCCCTTGTTTGATTTGATTAACAAAAATCAAAGCAAAGAGTAAATCAAACATTCAAACAATTAAAATAGTAAAGAGGAGGGTTAGAAGAGATTTATCCTAGTTTGGTCACCAACCACGACTTACATTTAGTCCCCAAGCACGCTTCAGATCTATCCATTATCATATTAAAGTTTACAGTGCAATAATCTTTTTACACTCATGAAAACCTACCTTGACAACCCAATTTGGGATAGATCCTCACCTTTTGCTTTAATCCACTAAGGAAACCTACCCTAGGGTACCACTAGGAAAACCTACCTTGCAAACCTAAATGACCACTAACACTCAAAAGCTAGGAAAAACCTATTTGTAGACTGAGGAAAACCTACCCCTGGATTTCTCAACACCTAAGAAAAACATATACCTAGACTAAGGAAACCTACCCATGGATTTCACAAACAAGCAAGTCAAAACTCATACCACTCTCAAAGTGGAGATATTACAAATTGAAGCACTATAACTCACAATTCTTTCTAATCACTAGCTCAAGCAAAATATCCCCAATTCTCACTTAATCTCTCTACTCTCACCATTTGAATAATAGAAAGCATTGTTTATATAGGGATTAATGAGATAAATGAATTAATTTTTCTAATCCCTTTTGATAAGATTTAATTAATAAAAGATTAACAATTAAAATAAATCAAATCTTTTCTTATTTTTAAAAACTAGCTATTGGGAATTGATTCCATCAATGGAGAATTGATTCCTTCACGTGGGAATTGATTCCTCCAAGGATGGAATCAATTCCTTGCGAGAAATTTATGCTAAAAAATTAATTTTTTGAAAATACACTTAATTCCTCATTGTGAGAATCGATTCTAAGTTGGGGAATTGATTCCTAAGTCATGATTAGCTTAGAAGGAGTTTTTTAATTAAAATTCTTTTTCTTTTTAACTTAAAATCATTTTTGCTTTCCTAAAATATCCCCTTGAGCCAAACTTAGCTAGAATTGATAAGTCTTACACAAATGCCTAAGACTTTGACTCTTTATCTTCACAGAAGTTGTTGTCTCAACTTTGATTTTTTTCCATTCTTTTTGATTTCGCTTTATCTTCATGAATTCTTTTTGGCTTTGAATTTGTCTTCATTGAAGCTCCCTCTTGACTTTGGCTTTGTCTTCATCAAAACATCTTAAGTAATCAACATGTCTAGAGGTCATTTCAACAATGTCTCTGCTTGCAATTTCTTGAACATAATGCTTGTTGCTAATTTTGCTCAACCAAGGAAGTAAGGTCCATAATTAGGAATCAAAGGTTTACTGCCCAAGGGATCATAAATTAACTAAATTAGAGAAATAAGATGTTAATCACATAATAAGAAGGATTTAGAACGAAAAGAGATTACCTTAGGGGAGAATCAAGGGAAATCTAACACCTACTCATTTTCCGTAGTTGAACTTCATCACATTTATTCATTTGCATTTACTCCTTTAATTTGATTAAAAATTCTAAAAACCTATAAATTCATCAATTCCTTCTTAATTTCTAAATCAAAAGAGTAATTGATTGATCACATCGTTGTTAAACCACAACTTTCGTGGATATGGTATTCTTCTCGCTCTTTATTACTTGTATAATCAGCACACGTGTCGCGATCTTAACAACGATCACCATGAACAATGATAAGACACAAACAAGAAAGGATGAACATTCAAATACAAGTACTACAACAATATGTGTAGATGACACACAAATAGACACAACAACAATACAAGTAGATTTGAGCATACAACATGAAGCACATATAACAAGCAATAATCATATGATGTCAATGTAAGTAAATTCAAATGCTCATGCATGAGACAAACATCACTTTATGGAGTCAACAAGTTTTCATTTGAGCAATCAACTAAATGTGTTCCTAACATGGTAAATATCAACAACAATCATTTGGTCAACCACATAGCATATGCCAAAATCATTTGGCAGACACACCAAACTCTAATCCCGGGAGCAACCATGGCTTCATCAGGATGCATGTATGAAGGTAGTCACTACCACGATATGAGGATGCATAAACCTGGTTCCTTATGGATGTGTTCCTAACATGGTAAATATTAATAATGATTGTCTGGTCAATCGCACAACATGTGCCAAAACCATTTGGCAAACAGACCAAACTCTAATCCTGGGAGCAACCATGGCTTCATCAGGATGCATGCATAGGGGTAGTCACCACTACAATATGAGGATGCATAAACCTAGTTCCTTGTGGAGTAACACATCCACACATCCTCAAGGTTTACCAACAACCTCCATTAGTCTTCTCGCATTTATCAAACAACAAAGTGTATGTTCATCACCAACAAATTGACACATGCATATATACGCACAACAATAATGTACACATTTGTAATATTATTAGATTATCTTTTTCAACCCTTTGCATGGAGGTCAATTCAACCCAATAGGCAGTTAGGCTCTACAACCTCAAAACCAACACACAAATCACTATAGGTCACAAAGGCACCACTACTTACATGTGGTTCTCCACTAAGGTTCAACCATCATTAACTCTAAAGTTTCAATGTTATAAGATATTAATATGCTCATTAATAAGTTTCTATAAATATTTTATCTTATACGATTTATACGCGTATTATAAAGTTTTATAATATAATTGGATTAAAATTTTACTTGCAAATTATTCATTAAACGTTAATTAAATAAATAATATTTTAATACTATAATTTCTCTATAAAAGTTCAGAATTCAAGTATTTTAAATTTTCTAAGTTACTAAAATAATTTATTATTTTAATAACAATTTTTTAAGTTTCAAAATTTTATTGCAAGAGAAGTTCAAGACTTTTTAACTTGGGCTTTTCACAAAAATTATAAAGTATATTATAATTACAGAATATGTGGTCCTTTAAATTAAGAAAATTAATATTAATCAATTCATAACCACTTATTGCTAACAGGAGCAGAAGAACTGTTTGACGATATTAGTAAGAAAAGATGTAAATATAGAAAATTAGTAATTCCACGCACAATTGAATAAAAGTGAGGAGAAAACTATAGATATTTCATAAGTGAATTTATCATGTATTGCATGATTTTGTTCCATATACTTATCGATTTCTTTTCTTTTATTTTAAATTTTACTTGTAAACACCCTTTTCAATTATTTGGATAGCATAAGGGTTTGAAGAATGTAGTAATTGTTAATTAATTCCTCATGTACAATATCTGGGAATTCAAATCCCTTTATTACTTTGCAATATGGTGCATTTGCGTTTAGGTGTATTATATACATACACATACACACACACACACACACACACACACACACACACACACATATATATATATATGATATTTGTTAACATATACTTACTTATTTTTTAGTTGGAGTACATTAGCAAGTTACACTGTAGATGTATTTTAAGATACAATGTAGTTATAGCTTGCTAATGTATTCCAATTAAAAAATAAGTATGTGTACGCTAGAAAATTCTACAAGCATTTGATAACATACATACACTTAATTTTTAGTCTGAGTATGTTAACAAGCTACACCGTTGGTGTATTTTAAGATACTTTATAGTTATAACTTGCTAACGTACTCAAATTAAAAAACATGTGCGTGTACATTAACAAATTCATATATATATATATATATATATATATATATATATATATAGAGAGAGAGAGAGAGAGAGAGAGAGAGAGAGAGAGAGAGAGAGAGGACATATTTAGTGAAAGGGTCATCTTTATATGAAATTGAAAGAAGTAAATTCGGGTTGTACAACTATACATAAATAGTTATGATTTAAAGTTATGTGACTACTTAAAAAGTTATGTGACTTTTTAAGGAATTAACGTGACTTTATATATTTTAATCTTGATCATTCATAACAATATCTAATAATTAGTATTCATTCCTCTCACTTTTATATTAAAAAGGTTCTCTCATTACACACACCTCTGTGTGTGTACGCGCGCTTAAAGATCCACTAATTCCTTGAAAATATATAGATGTGGGTGATGTGATCAACTAATGAAGTGTTTAATCCACCAACCAACCGAAAAAGTGAAATTCTAGTTTATAATTTAGTCTATGAAGGCACATGATCTTAAATTATTGTAAATGTGGGTTAAGAAACTAGGAAAATGTCAAGGCAAGCTTCATGGAGGTTAACGACTAAGGTATGAACGTAATTGAGCTGTGACCAAAGTTAAAAATTGCTGTGCTAATCATATTATTTTTATGTGTATAGTACCCAAGGTGTTAGTGATGAATTGTTAATAAGTATTAAGTATTAACTGCTTATTATCCTTAAATATTTTTTAAATATTTATTATGAATGTAACAATCAATAAATCCCAACAAACTGGATTTTAAAAGACGAAAAGTTATCAGGATCTACTTTTAGCTGCATTTATGTACAATCTTGATGGTGTCAATTTTTAAATGGAAATTTAAAGTTTTATTTAAAAACAAAAATTACGTCCCGAAAAGGGAAAATTCCGAAAATGTGCTAAATTCATTTTCCATTCAATGGTTTGGTGCAAGTTTAATATTACAACTTTGGATTTGAATTTTGTCACTCTACTCCTTAAGTTTGGTATATTATTCTATAACCAATTTAATATTTTTAATAAAGAAAATACCCATGATAAATTAAAAAAATAAATAAATTTTGATGTACTATTGATGTGAAAACAGTTATTCACTAGAGTTGGTTAAGTGGTGAGAGATTTGAATAGTTTGTCTAGAGTTTTATGTTCTAACCTATTGTTATCATTGTACTCGCAAAAAAACATGTAAATGAAGTTAATATTTTATATGTTATTAAGCATACAACTGAACTCGTTAAAAAAGTATCAATGTATAAGTATAGAATTGTGAAAAAAATTACAATAATATTTTGTCATAATTAAACTCATAATTTATATATTGAAAAATGACACACTGAAAATAATTCTATATAATGTTTAACTACTAGGGCGTATCTTGGTTGAGGAGAGAAAAAATTTAAAATTACGTCAAAATATTTAAGAAAATTATTCACACGGCTTTTCAAACAAATAATGACAATTTTTTTTAACTTGAAAAATGTACGAAGGAAATGACACCTTCAATCTTATTGAACAAGATACCACAACAAGCATACTGAAAAAATCAGTAAATATTCAACTCAGAGAATTACCAATTTTAACTAGCTAAAATTACTAAGAAATTAGATGAGGAGAAGTTAAGTTTTTGTAAATTAAATCATCTAAAGTTAGTAATTCATTATAATCATTTATTAAAAAACAATTATCAAAATTATGATTATATACATACACATGTATACTAAATTATATAATTATTTAAATCTCAATCATATAATAATAACCCCCTATTTTACCTTCTAAAATTAATCTTTCAGGTTGGCTTAATTTCAAAGAAAACAGTAACCAGCTATAGGTTAACTCTTTTAAAGTAAGTCGTTATAGTTATTGATTATATATTAAATATATGCATATATATAATAAATTATATAATTATAACCCTTTATTTTACCCTTTAAAATGATTTTTTCACTGTAAAAGATTAGTTTAATTTTCACACACTGTGAGTTTAAATTTTTTCACACTATTAACTAATAAAAAATACTTTAAATATAATTTTTAAAATAATTAGTATAAAACTCCACAATTTATCATATGTAATAATTTATGATTAAATAACAATGTAAAAATGATGCATTATAATTAAATTCTTAAAAGCTTGGGTAATTGGAATCTTTCAACGTCTCAAGTTAATTTTAAAGAAAACGGCAAAGAGCTAATATCAATTGATAAAAAATCAAAAGAATGAATTTTAATAATTCTATAAATTTTACATACATACATTTTGTTTATCAACAAGTACAACTCTGATTAAAACAAACAATTTTTAATTTTAGAAAAGTCAAATTTAACTAATTAAATAAACAAAGAGACATTAAGTAGACAAATAAACTAGGCTGTAGACAACTAGACAAGCGGTACCAAAGAGTAATGAATAATGATCATCGTCCACCCCATTTTGGGATGGATTAAGGTGGAAGAAGGAGAGAGATAGAGAGAGAGAGAAAAGTAAAGAGAAAAAATAATAGATGAGATATTTGATATAATAAAAAATCTAGAGAGTGATAAAAAAAAAGTAGAAGTGAGCTATAAGAGAATGAAATATATGATTATCATTACTCAAGAGTAATTGTGTAATACCGTCTTGTCATATTGTACTTCTCAAATGGAATAATCAATAATGCACCTTGGCTAGAAGCATGACTTCATGCCTGTCTTTTGAAAACCGAATTAAACTGGTCAGTTAGAAGTAGAAAAACGGTGAACTGATTACTTGACCAGTTTAAATAAATCATAGAACCAACCTAGAAAAAAATCGGTCAAAGAAGCAAAATATCGATTAAAAACCAATAAAATCGGTCAAAAATCAGACAAAAAACTGGTTCACAACAGATTAATGCAAAATACTTAATATAACTTTATTTTAATTTTTTCTTAAAAAAATGAAAATCAACCTAAAGTATTTGTTATTTTCTTTTTTATTCTATATATAAACTTGTTTTTATTAATAAATGTTAATGTTTATTGTTAAAATTTAAATTTAAATATTATGACATATATTAATTTAAAATTTTCTAGTATTATAAATGTTAAAAACGTATAAAATTATGTTTTATTTTTAGTTTTAATATTATAAAGTTATAATATTATATTTTTTTAATATTATTTAATTATTATTATTATTTTATTAATACCGGTTGAACACAATTCAATCACAATTAAATCATTAAACCTTAGACCAATCTCTTCCAGTTTTAAAAACATTGCTTCATGCGTAATCTCGAGTGAGAAATAGAATGTGGAATGTGCAGGGACATCACATCAGAAATTATTTTAATTCGGGTCATATTCCTTTTCATCCGATCTGCTAAATAGATTTTTCTTTTAAAAGGATCTCAAAGTTCTTTTGTTTTCTTTTTATAGCGAATAAAAGGGTACGTAGTTTATTACAACGAGGGTGAAATTTGTGAGCCAAAGACATTATTAGCCGGTGGATATTCCCACTAACAAATCATTATTTTTGATAGAGATCTCAACAAAGTTACTATGCATGATAAAGCTTTTTTTTCGAATATTTATCCTAATTAAAAAACTGAAAGTTGAGATTATTAATCAAGTTAAACAACTCACACGAGTTGATGTATGTTGTCGGTGCTACTAGCATACCATTATTGATGCAGCAAAAGACTGACACAACTCATGGGTATGACAATACGAAAACACAACAAAAGATATATTTGGAATCAACCCCATTCAATTTCTGAATTCTACCGTTTGCATAAACCAAAACAGAAGAATGGGATGTAGCAGACTGCAGATAAGATAGCACGGTTTGATTATCCTTATCAACAAGGTTCAGCACATTTCAACTTGTACAGGCAGTGGGCCTGGAAAAGTAAATGTTCTTTCTGAAAACTCATTGTGCACAAGGACCCCATCTTCCATCCCCTAATAAAAGACTACATTTTCCATGGGCTAGTTAGACCATACGAGCGAAGGACCCTGACAGTGCAGATATTTCCCATGCCTCGCCAAATCTAGCAATTGGACGGCTAGTTAGATATTTGCATTAGTAGAAATGCGCCACTACTTTGATTTGGGAACAAAAACTCTAAATAAAAAAGTAACATTTTTCCTTTGTTGTTTTGCCTGAAGAATCCTTTTCATTTGCAATACCTTCGGAACAATACATGGATCTAAACATCTTGTGAGGCTAATTACCAGCTTGGCGTAATAAATTCAAGCAAGGATACAACAGAACAGCGACGTGATATGAATTCAAAGTATATGGTTAAAATTTTTTATGTTTTGATTTTGACATTTCTAAATGTTGGATACTCAAGGTATTAGAATCATCGTAAGTTGCATAACCTTTCGAAAACTAAAGCTAAAAAGGGTATATGTCATTGGCAATTGTCTATGTCTGTCCTTCAGAATGCAAGAAGAATCATTGCAAAGTTATCCAACCACTTAAAAGCTTAAAGCCTTAAAAGCAAAAAGGGAGTATCCCTCATTGATATCCCAGCCATTGTACACACACATACAAATGATGGTGCAACTTAATTAAACACTTGAAACAAATGTCGCACATAGTCTGAATTTGGTCCACCATAGAAACAAAGGGAAATCCCATTGCCAGTTATGAATCAAACAGAGAAGTGACATTTAGACTGAAGTCAAGGAAGGAAGACTCCTGCCAAATCATCCGTTCAGTCGTAAATGTCACAAAATAGAAACAAGCCAATTAATCAACCTAAACAAGAAGGTCACTGAGAATTACAAATTAAACATAAATAACTAAACCAAGATAAATAAATTAACCTTGACCCCGCCATTGCCATGCAAATTCACCGACCAAGTCAGCAGTTACTACTCGCTGGTAATTACCTCTCTAGCCTCGGATTGTGGCTCCCCCTTTGAGGATCCAGACACGGGTGAAAAGCATGTGCGGGATCTAGCGAGTGGCGAAAAAGTCAAAGGGTCCTTCCTCGGAGAATCCAGAGAGCGAAACAGAAGGTGCTTCACTGCGAGAATCAAGTCAAGGGTGGGTTTGTTGGGAGGACTAGAAGTAGAAGATCTGAACTTCATGTGCCGCTTCAGTGCTTCATCGGTGCTTACATCTTTTAAACCCTCTTCCTTCACTGCCTCAGCACACAGCCCACAAATCCAACGACCCTGATACCTCTCCCTCACGCCGTCAATGTAACGCGACGTGCACTCCTCCGTTAACCCGCAGCAGTAGCACTTCACGGACGACACGGCCTCCGTCTCCGCCGCCGCCTTCTCCGTCGCAGCCATCGCCCCTGTCACATGGAATTTCAAAATACAACCAAAGTTTAATTAAGCACGAAATGTTTGGAAGGAGAACATAGTAATAATAATAATAATTTAGGATGCAATAATTAAGTTGTTCAAGTTACGGTTTAGCATGTTTCAATTTTTGAAAAAAATGATGAATTAAGAGCTTATGTTATTATTACCGTGTTCCTAGATATCAGGCAACGCAATTAAATGGGACAGAATGGAAATTATAATGTTAATATTGTAAATTTGAGTGAGGAATTATCGCTCCTTCTCCCACTCAATTTCGCCGGCGAAAAGCACAACCCCAAATGACGTATGGTGCATCTCAGAGCCTTAATTGGCTCCACTGAGATTCTTTGAATCCAATTTAGTGAAGGAAAATACGCCCGTTTTGCTCTTTCATATAGATCTGTGTTTGTTTATTTGCTTGCCTTCAGAACGCAGAGCGGATAGATACGTTGATAGATATCTATACTCGCGGCGCATCTTTGTTCTTAGTTTTTATGTTTATTTATTAATGTGTTAAATGTTTAACCCAAAGATTTCCCAATCATTGGCACTTTCGTGGCAGCGGCACGGTAAGTTGGGAGTTCCACCACGTCATGCTTTTACCGTGCTTGCTTCCTCACCAAAGATATCTCTGCACCTCGCGCCGTTCTTAACCGAGATATGATACGTATATATTAATAATTTATGAAAAAGTAGATTTTATATTCACGGTATAAAATAATTTTTTATTATTATTTAATTATAAATTAATATGTATAATAAATTTGTTGATTTTTATAATAATTATTTTAAAAATTATATTAATAATAATTTTTAATTAATTAATAGTGTAAATTTTTTACATTTACAATACATAATTATTAAATTCATAATTTATATAATAATTGTATAATAATATTTTTTTATTATAAAATAAAATAAATAATATACAGAAAAAAATAACCAAAAAAATATTATTATTATATGTTAAATGAATTGTTGTATAAATAATAATTTTTTTCCTAGAATAATCGCAAGTCACGTGGGGTTATGGGATTGGGCAATGTTGAGGTTTTGGCGTGGAGGGTGGGGCAACAGATCTCGGCTTCGACGAGTTGCGAGTTGAGATTATTGACACTGCCAGCTGTCATGACAACAACCTTTCTCCGATAGAGGGAAAGCGTGCAATTAAAGACAATTCTTTAGCATACTATTCTGAAATTCTTAAGAAACTGGGGTTTGTTCTAAATCGAATGTTTTCAAATTAGGATTCAACCACTCAATCGATTTTTCTTCCTTCGAATATTATTTGATTTAATTATGATCTCATTGTTAATTTAATCAATTAAATTAATCTAACAATAATTTATAGAATTTGTAATTTTAATGTTTAATTCGATTTTAAAACACTGTTATAAACATTTTAAACAGTGGCAATGTACAAAGATATTTTAAAAAAAGCTTAATTATGTTTTTAGCCCCCCAAATTTGATAAATATTTTTTTTAGTCCCCAAAATTAAAAACTAATCTTTTTAGTCTCTCAAATTTTAAAAATTTCTATTTTGGTCCTTTTGTTCAAACGCAGTTAGTAAATCTGCCACACAAAACCCACCCAGTAATGTTCCTATCAGTAAAAACATCACACCGAACTCAACTGATGCTACACAATTGATTCAATCTATCCTATAAATGATACCGTAGGTAGTCCTAAAGGACTAAAATAATATTTTTCAAAATTTGAGGAATTAAAAAGATTAATTTTTAATTTGGAAGACTAAAAAAATACATTTCTCAAATTTAGGAGACTAAAAATATAATTAAGCCTTTTAAAAAAAGATGCAAATGTCAAGCTTCTTTTCTTAATAACGTGCCTATATGATTAAATAATAATATAATAAATTTCACATTAATAATGTATTAAAAATAAAAATAAATAATAATATAATAAATTTCACTTAATAACATATTAAAATTAAAAAACCAATGAGGTTGATCTAGCGGAAGGAGCAAACCAAAGTTTGAATCACTACCGAAAGATATGTTTATATTTAGTGTTTGACCGTGTCTCAAAACTCTCAAAACAAGATTGTTTTTAAAAGAATATACATGTGAGAAATAAAAAAAAAGATTAAAAATATTTTTTAAATTTGATTTGTTGTTAGATTTATTATAGATTTGGTTATATAACATTTAGAATTTGATATAATTGTTCGTGTATTATGTTTGAAATTTTTAATGAAGCGAGTATAATAACAAATAATGCTAAATCTTGTTACGATAATTCTCTTTATGTTCAATAATAAAATATAAATATATTTAACATGTTTTGAATTATTAATTTAATATAATTAATATGTGGCAATTAAATATGTGATGGTTTTGGTGGATGTCCACGTCTACGTATGTGGTGGTAGTCTGGTAGACGCGCAGAGTGAGGGAAGAGAAATGAGGGACGAGGGATAGTCAACTTGTGAAGGAGAGAATGTATTTGTTTTTTGACATTCATCTCACGCGCGCCATGTGTGCCTTGCCACCTGCCACTTGTGCTTTTGTACATACAACCTTACACTCTTTGTTTTTGAGATATGTTATATGTATAATAATTTATATAATAATTTGTATACTAATATTTTTTGTATTTATCTCTCTCTATCATTATGAGAAGTAATAAATGATGTACAGAAAAAAGATAAACACAAAAAATTATTGTTGTATGAATTATTATATAAATAATATTTCTTTGTTTTTATTCGTTTTAAGCTTTTTTTGTGGCCAGCTCAGTTTATAATACAAGACAAAATGATAAAAATTGTGCAACAATTGACACCTACTAGTAGGTCACCTAGACACATTCAGATTTTGGTGGGGTGGAGCTTTCCACCAAAGGGTTGGCACAAATTCCATGTGGATGGCTCTATAAATGTCGACAGGAAGGCGAGGTGCAGGGTATCCTCCAAGACCACTCTGGTGCCTGGGTCGTGGGTTTTTCAAGAAATGTGGGATACTGCATAGTGCTTATGGCGAAACTATGTGGCCTATTTTTAGCTATGCAGATAGCCTAGCAAAAAGGCTATTGCTAAGTTTGGTTTGAATCAGATTCAACTTGTGTTGTTAAGCTTCTTCGAAGAGAGGACTCAAGTGCTCATCCTTGTAGAGGCCTCATTCGCAACATTCATTAGCTCTAGCAGTAGCCTTGGGCAACCAAAATAACCCATACGTACAAGGAAGGGAATAAACCTACACACTGGTTAGCCAATCATGCTCATACTCTTTTTAAGGGATTGCATGTCTTTTCTTCCCCTGCCTCGGGGCTGTAATACTTTAGTTTGGCACGTCGTTATAGGTGATAGTTTTCCTCGTGCTATTAGCATGTAGTGGGCCTTAAGCCCTCCCTAACAGCAAATAAATAAATAAGAAGAGAATCTCGGGCAAGTGCTACTAAGTATTATTATTATTAGAATTTAATTAAAATATATTTACAATCTACAATTTTTTATACTTAACCATAAATTATTATATATTATAGAATTGTTAATTTTTATAATAATCTAGCAATTCATCTTTTAAAAGCATTTTTCATCTTTTACTTAACATTTTTTATTAGACATCTAATTGTTTTGGAGCAATCATAAGGTCGAGCACTAAAGTTCGGACTACACGCTCCATCCAACAACAGATTGCCACCATTTTGTGCACAGCCATCAACAAGTCACATCATCCTCACTATCACGTCAGGGCTTGTGTAGTGACTATAGTCGTAAAACTCATGTGACATGAAAAATGTCGTTCCTTGAGACCCACGCCACTACACAAATGGACAATATCATCATGAGCATAGGACTAGGACCCTTCGATCGATCGTCTATAAATATCCCTCTCGATAACTTCAAGAAGGTACGTACCTTTACCATAAAGTATTTGCCAAATAACTTAAGTTTCAAAGTCCTTATAAAGTGCATACTATCACACTCTGTCACAAACTTGGATTAGGAGGACAGATTCATCGACACATCGTTGAAGGTCCTTGGAAACTCTCCTTTCAATCTGTTACTTTAAGTTCATTACTAAAATAAAAAAGTTGACACATATTTATAGACCAAAATGAATAGTCTTCTATTAATTAGACTAATTTATGAAAGTTTTAAAATAAAAAACCTTAAATACATGTACTTTTAACTTTATTTTTCTATATTATACAATAAGTGCATGTATAAGAGACTAACAATAAAAACATATATAGGCTTAATTATTAATTTGGTTCCTTAATTTATTTATTTTATTCAATTAGGTTCTTCTATTAATTTTTGCTCCAATCAGGTCCTATTATTTTAAAAAATTCAATTAAGTCTAATAATTTTCAAAATTGCTCCAATGTTATCTTTTTTTTTTATCCAAAACGATGTCGTTTTAAATTTCGTCAAAGTTTTTGTAGGTAGCTATTAGTATTTTAACCTGTGCATTATACAGAATAAATATTTATTTTATATAACATAAATTTATAATAAATAAATACTTCTGAATATATAAATTATATTCTAATTAAAATTTGTAATAAATAAATATTTTTGAACATATAAATTATATTTTATATTTATAATAAACAATTATTGTAATATAATGTTAATTTAATATTGATACTTTTTTAAAAAAATATTAAAATTCAATTTAAAACTAAAAATATTGAAAATGGTAGATTGAAAGAGATAAGAGGTTAAAAAAATCTCTAAAAACACTCTCATTGAAGAATGACAGCTAAGAATGCTTTCGTTAAAGAATAGTAGCTAAAAATACTCTTGTTCAAGATAATTGTTCTTATTTAATATATGGGGTGAATTATTGTTCATATGATATTAACGTAAACATAATAATTGGAGCGTTGGACAATGCTCTCAAATAAATCCAAAGTTAGTTGGGGAAGGAAAAACAAAAATGGTAATGTCATTTTCACGAATGACCTGTCACACATCTAACATGTGTGAAATTGATTGATTATTAATTGATTAGATTAATAATGCATCTTTAACTGTAAAGTTTTATTAATTTATTCTAAATTTATTAATTATATATAGAATTTTATTAGTTAAGTGTATTTAATAAATAAATAATTAATTACTTTTTCGTTTTTACCACCTTAGTAAGTTGTTAATATTGTAAATGCTTAACTATATCTCACCTATATAAAATGTTCTTAACAAGGGTTATATTCAAATAACATTTGCCAATCGAAAAATACTTTATGTATTTTAGACTTTTTGTTTTTCTATACAAGTTTTCGGTGTAACAACTTTTCGCCCTTTTATACAAAAAATAAATATTCTTGTTGAATAAAAACAAAAATGTTTTTATCAAAAAAAAAAAAACGAAAAAAACAAAAATGTTGACTGGGAGTTTTGATCAACTTCAGCCTCTTTCGAAAAGTTTATAGTGAAAAATGTTTCGAAAAAGTTTACCCTTTTATGGTTGATCAACTTCAGCCACAATGCAAAGGTAAGTTTCAAAAAAGTTTCTTTCGAAAGAATCTACCTTTTTTTTTTTTGAATAATAAAGAATATTCTTTTTTGAATAAATTAAACTAAACTCTCTTTTTTTTCCTTATGATTTGTTACCATAATTGCAATTGAATCCCACTCTAAGAAAACAATGGCTAAAGTTAACAAAATAAAGTGCATCTAGATAAACTTTTAAAATAATTATAATATAATTATGTTTTGTGTCAGTCCAAGAGGGTGATATTCGAGGGTGTGAAGGGGATGTTAAAAGGATCTTCCCGAAGCTCTCCAAGTCTAATATACTCACTTGCAAGTAACCTGACGTTTAAGTTAGTGTCTAAATGCGTACCTTGTATTTATTGTGTTTTTCTTTTATCATTGGCTTCTTGATGCATGGATGATAATATGTATATACCAGCTCCCATGATCTTCGAGCGCTTGTTATGAGATACTTTCATATGGAGATCTAATGTGACACGATAACATCATCCTTAGTGTACGTATAGTGTTTTGTGCTTACATATTTAGTTATTTACTAAGAAGACAATCCTACTCAAGTTGGGTAGGACTGTTATGAACAACAAAACTTTTCTCTGAGTATTTAATATAGTTGTATACCTAAGACTCGAATTCGAAATTATTAATTAAGTTGAAACAATTTCACACCAGTTGATCTATGCACTCGATGGTTTAGTTTGCCATATTAAAACTATACTAACTTGAGTCAAAGTGTCAGTTATTAGATCTAAGGCCCAAACATGGACTCAAAATATATTCAATTTGTTGCTTTTATTTTTTTATATTCAATTTTTAACTATTATATACAAATTTGAAAAATAAGCGATATTTCTAGCAAACATTAAAATAAAATATTGAATAGCATATAAAATACTTCTTTTTCTAGTCAGAGAGGCCATAGTTATCATTTATAACATAAATAATGTTCTTCAATCTTCTTCTATGCTTAAACCAGTTAGAGGGCAATTTCATGCAGCGTACTTGAGTACAATCATGTGTCTAAACTTGTGCTTATCCAAAAAAAAAAATTATTGTCTTAACTTGATGGAAAACCTTTGGAAAATAACGAAGGCGGCGAACATTCACACAAGTTGAAGTGGTAAAACCAGCCGAATTGCTAATGATGATATCAAAATTCCGTGTCTAAGAAGAAACTGACAAAGATTTAGATAAGTATTAAGAATAATTCCTCTTCAGCACCATCTAATCGTACTAGCATTGTAAATTTGTAAGTAACACGTTTTTGTGCTGAGTGCACTACTCAAATCTGTCACCCAGGATAATTGCTTAGATATTTGATTCCAAAAAGCTTACACACAGATTGAGCTTTGCCGATACATTGGCTTCCATGACTTCAAAACACCAGCTTACGGGCTTAAATTAAAAAAAAAAAAAAAAATTGCTGTTAAAAAATTGGCTTAACTTATTTTATGGGTCAGCTTACTTTATGGGTTAACTAACCCACTTCTATTTTTTTATAAATAAATATTAAAGAAAACCTTAAACAAAAATTTCAATTTCACGACTTTATCAACAACAAAAGATTGTATCAAAATAGAAATTTCGATAACAAATTTAAAAAAAAAAACTTGCTACAAATTAAAAAAATGAACAAAATCATAACCATGTCATTAAAACATGAAATACTTATTCTTACATGACCAAAGTCTCAATAAAAAAATACCAATAAATAAAAATTGCACATAATAATGAAAAATTTAAAAATATAGGTACAGTTATATTATAAAATTAAAAAAATAGTAAATTGATTTTTAAAAGTATAAAAGTTTAAATAATACCTAAAACGATATTATAAAATTAAAAAATGAGAATATTTTTTTATTACATTCTAATAAATTATAGTGATAGTTATAATATTAACTATTACTATTTATATAAAATTTTAATGGCTATGCACTGTTAGTATAAAATTTTTTACACTATCAACCAATCAAAATCTATTGTTATCATGACTTTTAAGATAGTCAATATAAAAGCCAACAAACTTATCATACAAGATAGTTTGTGATTGAATGACAATGTAAAACCGCTTTACGCTGTCAATGCATAGCCTGTTTCCTCTTTATATAATAATAATAACATTTTTTATAGAAATATATTCATAATAAATGTTAATTCATTTTTATCATTATGTATTTTATAATTATGTACATAAAATTTTACTACTTCTATTGCTGTCTATATGTATAATGTTATTTTATTATTAAAAACGAAAACAATGTAAAATATAAAAAATGTATTTGAAATATTAATCACACAACACTAAGAAAATCAGAAATTTTTACTACTTTTACTACTATCTATGCGTATAATGTTATTTTATCATTAAAACGATAGCATTATAAAATATAAAAGTATATTTGAAATATTAATCACAAAACACTAAGATCAGAATTCAAAATAAAATAACATTGTATGAAAGTAATAAATAGTATTATTAAATCGCAAGTACTAAAAATTAAATAAGTGTATAGTAATATTATAACAATAAAAATGAAAATAAATAGTAATATAATATTATAATAATAAAAATTATAAACGGTATAAAATAATATTATAAAACAAAGAAGTGATAATACAATTAGGAAATAAAATTTCAAATATTATTCACACAACTTTAAGAAAATCGGAATTCAAAATAAAAATATTGTATGAAAGTACGTAGTTTATAGTATTATAAATTTATAATATCACAATAAGAAAACACCGCACATAACGATTCTCTTAAGTATAATGGTTAACTTTATTGTAACGTAAACAATAAAAAATAGAATTGGTACTATAATTTATCGAATGGGTGATTTTAGTCTATCTAGTTTCAATTGCTCAAATCAAGTTCCTATACTTTTAAAATTAATGAAATTCAGTCCAACACTTAATTTGCCTTCAAATTTCTAATGATGTTAGATGACATGGATTTTATTTAAATACAAATTTTGCTGACAAAGACTATTAGAAATGATATGATACATGGTGCTCAAGAATGAAGTTTGAAAATTGAAAAAAAAAATCGAATGTGGGAATTGAATCCACTATCCCACGTTTTAACACCAGACATATGACCACTAAGACATTAATTAACTTGATATATGTATGAAAAGTATATGATATATAACTTAATGTGTAGGGAACTAAAAATGCACATATATTTATTGCTAGTAAATAAATAATATAATATTTTAAAACTTTATAAACAATAACTTATATTTTTTAATACTATTTATCTTAATTATAACTTAATCACTTTGTATTAAATATTTTTTTTATAAATTTGCATTATTTTTTTTTTTTATTTTTTTTTTGATACTTTAGCGACTAAAATAAAGATATTATTATTGATGTAATAATTTTTTTTGTATGTAACTACAAAATTTAAATTAAAATAACCTCTTCTAATAATATCTTAAAAATTTATGTTGTATTTCTTATTTTAATTAAAATTAAAATAATGCTTTTAATAATATCTTGAAACTAATAATAATCTTTTTTTAATTTTGTGTATTTCACTACAAAAATATTACATCAGTAATACCTTATTTCAGTCCCTAAGATAACCTTTTTAATTTTAGTATTATATAACTTTTTTAGTATTAAATTAAAAAAGTTGTTGCAGATAATTGATTATAGAAGTATAATTATATTTAGCAATTTTTTTATTAACGTACCAAAAAAAAACTATTACATCAATAATAATATTTTATTTTAGTCACTAAAGTATAGAAAGAAAAAATAAAAATAAAGCAACGCAATTTTATAAAAGAAAAATTATTTAATACGGAGTGATTAAGTTGTAATTAAGATAAATAGTATTAAAAGGTATAAGGTATTATTTGTTTGATTTCATAATATTATATCATTTATTTACTAGCGGTAAATATATGTGCATTTTTAGTTCCCTACACATTTAAGTGATATATAATATATTTTTTATACATATACCTAGCTACTTAGTGTCCTAGTGGTCATGTGCCTAGTGTTAAAACATAGAATAATGGGTTGAAATCCCACGTTAAACCTTTTTTCAATTTTCAAACCCCATTTTTTAGCGTTACTTGCCACGTCATCTCTAATAGGTTTCATCAGCAAAATATGTGTTTAAATGAAATCCATGTCACCTAACGCTGTTAGAAATTTGATGGTAAATTAAGTGTTGGACTAAATTTCATTAATTTTAAAAGTATAGGGACTTGATTCAAGCAATTGAAACTAGAGGGACTAAAATCACCCATTTGATAAACTATAAGGATCACAAACACAATTAAGCCTAGAAAATATAAAACAACATTTATCGTACTACAAACATTTTAAAAAATGCATTGAATAAAAAGAAAATTGAAAGAGAGGAAAATAATGATTTGCACAAACATCAAAGTTAATTAGAAGATATTAGTAAAGAACGACAATCTGGTAAGGAGAGCATGTGATACAAAGAATGGAAGCATTGGACTTTTCGGATGTGTGTAAATGTATGTGATACACAAGTCTAGCATCATCAACAAATACATGGAGTTGACCCCAAAAAATCCCTTGCCCTATAAAAAATTAAATGTGTTGGCTGGGGTTGAAAAAAATCTCACACAAGAAGAGGCTGAAATTTTAATTGGTTGAGTGGGGGGCTAAATGGGGTGGGCTTGGGACTTTTGCCCATTTCAATAGCTTTATCCATAACAGATACTTTATTTCCATCTTTCATGATGATCTTTTACTTAACTTCACTTGTTTTCTTCAAGCTTGTGAACCTTAGCAAAGAATTCACAACATGAATGATTGCACCTAAGTTAAACCACCTAGTGTTGCAAGGAACATCAATTGCACAATTACATTAATTTCAAAGCAAGCTAGAGCCAAAAGTGTACTTTTCTTCTTAAGGATATAGCAATTACTTAACTTATTTCCAAACCTCATACGGTACTTATAATATCCCTTGAAGAACTTCTTGTTGGGCCTAAGATATTAAGATGCCTTTTCTACCTCTTTCTTACCATTCTTGATTTTCCAACTATTGTCTTTCTTCATATCCTTAGCACCAAATGAAGAAACAACAAACTTGTCACTATAGGACTTAGCAAAAAATTGAATATAAGACTTACTCTTCTTCATAGAACCCTCATCCTAAGTGATAATGGCAATGATCTTATCAACAATCCACTCATTATTTTGAGTGTTATAAGAGGTCTTTAAAACATTAAATTAAGAAGGGTGACTCCAAGATTTTCTAGATCAAATAACTATTATCATTCTCAAGCCTAATAGGTTTTAACTTATTATAGTAATGTACCATCTTCACCATGCTCAAGATTTTCTAGATCAAATAACTATCATCATTCTCAAGCCTACTAGGTTTTAACTTATTATAGTAATGTACCATCTTCACCATGCTCACGAACCAGGGTTGTTTATGACGCACCTCGTCTTACCAACTTGTCCTAATCTGGGTTTTACTAACTTGTCTTGACCCAAAGCTTTTAAAAATTAGACTTAATGTATTTAATGACGAGTTTAGGTTATATTTCGGCTCGTCCCAACCCAGTCTAATATCCTATGTTCTTTTAAAAAATATAATTTTTTAAACAATTATATATTAATAATAAAAGTTCTTGACTTAGTTGATGATATTCTGTATAACATGATTTTATATTTATATTGACATTATTTAGTTTTAAATATGTATTGTAAAGGATACCTTAATTATAGTTTTATACTTCTTCAATTTCACGACTTAACTATACATGATGTTGACTGATGTATTATGTCATCAAAATCATGTTGACTCGATTTTGTCTCATATATTATTGGATCTTAATCGAATCGAGTTTGAGTTGAAATAAATGACCCTATCAAAATTTTGAATTTAGTGGAGACAAAAAATGAACCTATCCCAACTTGCCCCATGAACACCCCTGTCACAAACACCACTAACATTGCCATACTTGGTGTTAACAAATGAACAAAAACAATGACTTTTCTAAACCTTATTGAAAGTCTTAAATTTTTTACCAACAAATTTTAAAGTTTTAGCAATAATACACTAAAATTTTATTAAGAGAAAATAAATTTTATGAAAAATTTAACAAAACTTTTTATACCAAAAAATAAATTTATTACCTCTATAATATAAGAATCAACACTCTATAATATAATATTACAATTTGTTCAAACATTGAAAGGGTACATTATTTTAACCCCAAAGCAATGTCAATAAGAAATTATTAAAGTATCATGACATCATCGCTACTTCCTTCAATCAAAGGAATATATTTTTTCTTCCAGTTTTATACAATTCTTCATAGATTAAATTATTTTTTTGGTCCCTCTTTTTTATTTACATTATTCAATTTGGTCTCTCTATTTTTAAAATGTTCAATTTGGTCTGTTATTTCTCAAAAACTATCCAATGTTACCCTTCCATCTAAATCGACCCTAACAATGTTAATGAAACTGGACATGTGTCAGGGCAACATTAACGTCCAAATTGGCATGTGTCTAGTTTCACTAACATCGTTAAGGTCGATTTAGATGGAAGGGTAACATTGGATAGTTTTTGAGAAATAACAGACCAAATTGAACATTTTAAAAATAAAGAGACTAAATTGAATAATGTAAATAAAAAGAATGACAAAAAATAATTTAACCATTCTCTACAATTATGGCCTTACAACGTGAAAAAGTTGAACATAAGTTAACAAAAAACGACAAAACATGTTGTACAATAATCCATATTAAATTTTCTTAACTGTGTTCACCAATTTTTATTATTTTCTCTTTATTTTCAACGTCTCCATCAACAATTGATAGTAATATAAAGTTACAACAATTTGAAAAACGAATGGTACTAATGTTTTCTTTGGTTTACAATAGAAAATGAAAAAAAAAGAAAGAAAAAGAAAAGAAAGGGGAAAGTAAAAAGAAAAATAGAAAATAAGATGATTTTTTTGCTTTATTTGTTACAACGGATTATGGAGAGATAGATTGGGGGAGAAGGAGAAGTTTAAAAAATAAATAAAATTGTCCTTCCTTCATTTGGTGGCAAGGGAAAGAGAAAATAAGAGGCTATGCAAGTGAGAACTACTATGATTTTAGGTTTTGTCCAGAAACGGTTATAAAATGAAGGAAAATGGTGTTTTTTATAGAATGACAAAAATATCCCTACTTACATCACATTTTATTATCTATTTAAGGTGATTATGTCAATTTACATATATATTTCTTTTCCTTTTTTTCACTTTCTACACGATTAAACAAGTAGAAAAAAAATTCTTTTTTTTCTTTTATTTTCTCTTCTACCAAAAAACTTAAAAAATTATCTCACTTTTTTATTTTTTTTCCTTCTTTTTGTTTTCTTTCATTTCACTTTCCTTCCTAAACCAAACATACCATTAGGTTGTTTGATAGGAGAGAAAATGAAAAGGAAGAAAGTTAAATCTTTTTCTTCCTCTTGTTTGGTTATATAGAAAGTGAAAGAAAAGAAAATAGGTGTGTTTATAAAATGGCATAAATATCCTTAACTAAGAAATGATGTATGACAATTAATCTTTAAGTAAAAGATATATTTTAAAAATATTTGTTTATAGAGAATAAAATGTGATAAAAAAAAAAACCTTTGCAAATGAAAAAAAAATAGAAGGAAGAATGCAAGTCATCATCCCATAATAATAATAATAATAAAGTGTTAAAACTAGAGGAATGCACATGAAAACAACCAGTTCAATTTTTGTGGGCATTTTCATCTTTTTATTTTTCAATGCTTCCCTCGCTTTTTTGCCCATATTAGAGTGAAACATATTTTGATGTGGATTCCACTTAAATTTTCCATTCCTTCACTGTCTAAAGTGTCTCCAAACAATGGAAGCAATTGTTATTATCATCTTTTTATTTCTCACTAAATCATTCCTTTCAAAATCTACAACACCAAACATGAGGAGTGCTAGCAACTACTTTCTAACACGCTCTCTATTATTGATTAAAATTTATTAAAAAAAAATACAAAATCATGAAGGAGGTTCGTTAAATAAAAAGTAAAACCTACGTAATTTTGTGTTTTTCAACAAATTTTAACTAATAATAAATAGTGTCTTAGAAAAAGTATGTTGTTAGCATTTCTCTACCAACATACCATAAGAGTTAGTCTTTTCAAGTGACATAATAAGTTGGATGTCACACCTTATAAACCTTGATCAACCCCGAAAAAATTGATGACAATAGGGTAGATGGAAAGAAAGAAATAGATGATAAATAGGGTGGATAAAAATAGAAAAAATGAATGAAAATAGGTGAAAAATAAAGTGAAAATAAACCTGTTTGGGTTAATAAAAATAAAGAAAAAATAAGAAAGAGAAAAATAGGTGAATAAAAATATGTGAGAAATAGAGTGAAAATAACAAATGAGCCTCACACTTTTTGATTTCTTTCCTTTCTCATTTCTCTTCTACTAAACACACTCACCTTTTTATTTTTCACATATTTATTTCCTCTCTACCCTATTTCTACTTCCACAAACAAAGGGCGCCTTGGATGGAAGATAATACACATATAACTAATGGAGTTCGATTATTTAAATTTAAATATAAAAATTTTGATATCATGTGTAATATTATGTGCAATTATTTTTATTTTTAATTTTTTCATATACACGTATCTCAAGAATATATCAATGCAATTTTTTATTATCTCAATTTTATGTTTTAAGAAACATTTCTTATGTAATATAAAGTTCAAAGAAATAGTATTTTGAGCATTTCCTTCATTAAAAACCAAAGAAGAAAAAGAGAGAGAGAGAAACATGAGAATTTTGAGTTTTTTTTATTAGGAAATTGATGTACCTTTCTCTTCTCAGGCAGAGTTGCTCAGCTAGTTCATTTTAGTTTGTTTTAAACTAACAGAAACACAAGCACGACATGCCGTGTCAGTGTGTCTGCTTTTCTATTGCACTAATGTATTTTTATTGCATTAAATTTGATATTTGTAAAACCTTATCTTATTATGCATTAACATGTATATTAATCTTAATTTAATTTTTATTTTTGAAATAAACATCTATCTATACACATTTTTTACTTCTGCCTTTACTATATACAATAATACGGTAATTTAATATGTGAGTTTAACGGTTATGCATTCTTAGTGTAAAAAATTTTACACTATCAACCAATTAAAAATCACCGTTGATATGACTTTTAAGGTAGTTATTATAAAAGTCAACAAACTTATCATACATGGTGATTTATAATTGGATGATAGTGTAAAATTACTTTACACTATCAATGCATAATCTATTTTCTCTTAATATATTATTTTTTTCATTGCACGTAGTTGTACTATAGTAGTATAAAGAACTTTGATTTTTATATACACAGACATAAACAAAATATGTTAGAAATATTGTGCTAAATTAGATATATTGTAACAATTTTTTTGTTATGATTGATGTATATATTAATTTTAATTCAATATTTTTTTTTCTTCTAACTACATGCCTATCTATACGCATTGTTTCACTTCAATTTTTTAGTATAAATAATACTTAAAGAAAAAGGTGTAAATAATGGATTTATAAAAATATAGAAAATGATTATTTCTATGATTTAACAATGTCTTGATTTTTTTTTACGTTACCGCTCAGTGTTTGTGATCTTTATCTTAAAACTTGTTCTTCTTAACTATGTCAGGAAGGGTGTATGCTGGCAAAAAAAAAAGAAAAAAAATAGAAATTACTTTTTGGAAACATGGCTTCACCTTATTGTTCTTTTTATATCTGAAATGTTTGCTTTCCCCTTCCTTTCGCTATTAATTAATTATTGATAGACCTTTCAAATTAATGGATTGAATAATATTTTATTCGAATTATAATGGATGGATTAAAAACAATCCATTAATCGTTTATGATCCATTAAAAATTTATTAAAAAATTCAATTCATCCATGGTTCATTTAATAAAATTCATTCAATTCATTAACATTTTTTATGGATAGATATCTAATCTATCCATAAAATTATTTTAAAAATTATATTTTTTATATGATTATTTCAAAATACTCTCTCTCATTTTTCTACAAAAATATTTTTTAAAATTAAATAATTTTTATAACCTTTTTTAAATTCACTTTAAAGAAATGATTATTTGTATTATTTATTTTTTAAGATAATTTTTAAAAATAAATAGTTGTTTAAATAGTTGTTTTTATAAATTTAAACTATTATGAATAAGTCAAAATTAATTTTGTTGTTGTTGTCGTGCTTGTATATTCGCATTTCTATTGTGCAAACACCTTTCTATTGCGCTAAATTTGATAAATTGAAATAATATCTCTTATTATGCATTGGTGTGTATATTATTTTAGTTTAATATATATTTTTTGAATACATGTTATCTATACACATTTTTAAACTTTTTATGCCTTTATTGTTTATGATAAATGGTAATTTAATATATTATTTTATTTGCATTGCATGGAGGTGTAATGTAGTAGTATAAATAATTTTGATTATTATATACACAAACATAAAAAATATGCTAGAAATATTACATTGTACATAAATGTATATATATAAAAGTCAAAGAAAATATGTTATTTACCTACAATATTATTGGTTTGTATTTTGTAATCATAAAATCTTCCTTAATTAAGAGACCAAACAATAATCACATTTCTGAACGATGTTGCCATGCAATGAAATTGTCATTGTTTTTAATTAACCTATAAAAAAGGATGCCAATGAAATTAGTTTGCAGATATTTTAGTTACTTAAAGAACTAATTACAGCCTCAAGAATGAAAATATTTTGTTTTGCATGAATTTTGTTAAGAGAAAATAGACTATGTACTGACAATGACTATCGTGTATAGTAAGTTTGTTGACTTTTACAAAAAATATCTTGAAAGTCATGCTAACGGCGATTTTTAATTGGTTGATAGTGTAAAACTTTTTACACTGACAATGCATAACCATTAAATTCTTTTGTTAAAGGACAATTGCCACATGATATTGCATTTTCATGACTTCTAAAATTGAGAAAAAAGAGAGAGTTAGAATTGATTTACAATGGAAAAATGTTACAACTAATTTTATGACAACTTTGTGTTTTACTATAACTATTATATTTTTGCATCAATTAAATTGCATGGTGAAATATTTTAAAGCAATCCTATTATCTTAACTATAATAAAGGGAATATCTCTTTTTGGTCTCCATAATTCGTTAGACCACTTTACCTTTTAATTGCTCTCAAAACCACTTACTGAAACTACCCACAACTCATTAAAATCATATTAAACTTTTAATAGATAAAGTATGTTAAAAGAATAAAATTTACATTTAAAAAAAAATGCTGGTACATAGTAACTATGTTTGCCTTAGTATTAAAAATGACAACACAGTTTAAGAGATAGTATATAATCTAATTTAAGCAAACACATACACACATAAAACTTTTAAATAAAAAGATAGTAAAAAAAAAAAAGAAGCCTTGGGAACTTAATTAACAAATTGGTAGATTTTTAAAATTTAAAATATAGGCAGTTTTAATTAACAAATTAATTAGTAGATTTTTAAAATTCAGAAAATGGATAATTTTAATTAACAAAATGGTAGGTTTTGAAAATTCAAAAAATAATAATTTTAATTAACAAATTGGTAGATTTTAAAATTAAAAAAAATTGATAGTTCCAATTAACAAAGTGATGGATTTTTAAAATTCAAAAAATGGATAATTTTAAAATTTTGTAAATGAAAACAATAAGAAAAAAGAAGTAAAATTGAAATTAGTTATCTTTGTTAGTCTCCTACTTTTTTTAAATGGAGACAAATAATTAAAAAAAAGTAGTTTTAAAAATGAAAAAATATTTAGTAAGTTGAAAACAATTATTTCCTAGCTCGTTGAGTGAGGGAATAAAATGGCACAACAGCTTAAGAGATAGTATATCATCTAATTTAAGCAAACACGCACATGAAACTTAAAATAAAAAGACAGTAAAAAAAGAAGCCTTGGGAGTTTAATTAACAAATTGGTAGATTTTTAAAATTTAAAATATGAGTAGTTTTAATTAACATTATGAATATTTAATAGTGGTTGTCCATATTTATTGTAAATTATGACTATTTATATTTCGCCTTAATACTATTAAACTATTTGTAACCGTTCAGTTACAGTTTGTACCTATAAATAGGCTACTCCATTATTGAAAATATTACATGGAACTCCCTATTCTCTCCATTCTCTTGTTGTCTCTATTCTATGTCTTCTCTACTTCTAAAATGTGAAACTCATTTAGATGTAATGAGCCTTGAAGACTACCAAAAAGGGATTTCTAAGAATAAATTTTTCACCAGAAGTGAAAAATTAGTGCGAAGAGTGAAAATGAAAAAAATAATTTTTCTCATCAGAAGTGAAAAAATAATGAAAAAGTAAAAAAAGAAAAGAATTTATTTTCCACTTGAAGTGGAAAAATAGTGTGAAAATTTATATAAAAAAAAAGAAAATAAGAAGAAAATTTCTTATGAAAAAATAATGCTAAAACTAAAAACATGATATGATATATTATGTTTCATCTTTCGATTCTATTTGGAGCATTAGGTGTTTGCTCAAATAATATGCTGAGTACTTTTGCAAATTGTCACAAATGCCTTAACACTTTAATCATATTGTGTTCTTATTTTTGTTCATCTTTACAAGGTTTATGAATTACATTTCTTAGCAAGAGTGGATTATGGACTTCATAGGCATAGATGAAATAAAATAAAAAATAGAGAACAAGAAAAGAAATTGTTTAGACATTATTCATAATCGTATACCGTTTTAGACTTTTAGGCATTCATATTCATAGCCATTCATTTATATTAAATAGATTAAATATATAAAGTATTAAAACTTTACAATGATTACGTTTATTAATGAATTTATATTATAATCAATCACAATATAACATATTATTATTCTAATATATATGTTAATTCATTGACAGGCTTGTTAAATTATATATGTATTGTTATGTTATAATTTGTTATGATAATTAAATATTGTATAACATTAATTTGTTGTTACAATTTATTAATTTGTTAATGCATAAAATGTATAATTCTAGTCCTATTTTGTTACATATAACTTATTATATGGTTTGTCATATATTTTGTCAAAATATATTAATTGATTATTATATCATTCACATTATAATATGTCACATTCTAATATTTAAGTGAATATATAAATAAATATTATAATATGTTATCATGTCATATTTTAATTTTTGTTCCTCCACATTCTATATTATAATATGTTTTTATAATATATTATACGAATGATTATTATAAGCAAAATGTGTGGAGATATTATAATGTCCTAGATGTATTGATAAAATTGGAGACACAATTATTATTATAATATATTTGATAACTGATGCATTATTATATAATATTTTATTTAATGTTATAATCTATTGTATTTATTAGTAAGGTTTTTACTTTATACTAATTACTATATAATTAAAAATGAGTTATAATATTTTTAATGTGATTATTATACAACATAACATTCATGGTAATGTTTGTATGTTAAATGTTATACATTATTATTTAGGTGTTATCACCTATATTGTCATTAAAAAATTGTGATTCTCTCACAAGCTCATTATGATTGGATGCATTTATATTTACAAGATTTTAAATATGTACATGATTATAATTCTACGACATTCAAAGTCATTTCTCAATTAAGATTGTGTGGAGAAAAATTATCGACGAAGATATGTTAGAAAAATATTATTCATTTTTCCTGCATCAAATGTGCTTCTGTAGTAGCAATAGTGAGAAAAAAGAATTTAAGATATATTCTTAGTTGATTTCTTATCTCCTTGTGGATAAACAAAATAATAATTTTTATGAAAAATCACAAGACTTGTTCGATTGACACTACTTCATTCCCTAAAGTGAATGTAATAACATATGTAATTTTATAAAATAATTGTTTGAATAATTAATTTTTAATATATAAATCTTAATAATTATTTTCAATGTTACAATTTTTATTATATATGAATAACATTTATTATTCATGATTTGAATGTTCTAAATTAATTTGAAATTATAATTTAATAGCTATTAACTGGTCAATGGTTTTAATTTCAAATTAATTACGATTCAATTCATTTTTAATACAATCATTCCAATGTATTATAACTGACATCCAATAATTTATTTCTCTTATTTAGTAATGCAATAAGTTAATGTTAGTACTATAATTGGTACTGAAAAGATAATTGAAGGCTCTGGAAGAGCTAATATAATTTTTATTTAAAAGAACATAGTTACACACTGTTATTGTATTATATTCTTTTAAGTTTTATAGAAACTTATTAAGTTTCAAATGTGAGAGATGTTTTTATATTATGAGACTTAGACCAAGAAATGTGTAAGAAAAATTACACATTTTTCATCTAGTTTGTACTACATGTATATTAGTACAAATCGAAACACATGATGTTGTAAATTAGAAGTTTACAAATCTAAAAATGTTTATTATTTGGCATAACCAGTTTGGGTCATCCTAGAGCTATTATGATGTGAAGAATAATTGAAAATTCATGTGAACAATTATTGAAGAGTCAGAAGATTCTTCAATTCAATAAATTCCTATGTACTATTTTCTCCCAAAGGAAGTTGATAACTTAATCATCACCAAGAAAATTGAGAATGAATCCCTCACATTTTTAGATTGTATACAGGGTGATATTTGTGGACCAATACACCCACCGTGTAAACCATTTAGATATTTTATGGTTTTAATTGATGCATCAGCTAAATGGTCACATGTTTGTTTGTTATCAACTTGTAACTAGGCGTTTGCAAGATTGCTTACTTAACTAATCTGACTTATAATTGATCATTTTTTTTCCAGATTATCTGATTAAGAAAATACGTATTGTTAATGTTGGTGACTTTACATATAAGACTTTTAATATGCCTATTAGAATCGATATTGAATATCCCGTAGCATATGTTCATTTATACAAAATGGACTTGCAAAATCATTTATTAAGCGTTTAAAATTGATTACACAACCATTACTCAAGAGATCAAAACTTCCAATTTATATTTAGGGACATACAATCTTATATATTATGGTATTAATTTGTATCATGCCAACAAGTTATCATAAGTCTTCCTCTTTACAATTGATTTTTGGTAAGCAACCTAATATTTCTCATTTAAGTTTATAGATGTGTTGTATGTTTTTCAATTGTTGCACCACAACGCACTAAGATAAGTCCTCAAAAAAGGTTAGAAATATATGTTGGGTATGAATCTCCATCTATAATAAAATATGTTGAATATCAACAAAAGATTTATTTATGATTCAGTCTGTTGATTGTCATTTGAATAATTTTTTCCAACATTAGGGGGAGAGAATAAGCAGTTGGAAAAGGAGATTAGTTAGAATGAATTATCATCTTGATCCTCGAACGAAATAATATGAACCAGAAGTTCAAAAGATAATTCATTTACCAACTGCTAATGCTCCAATAAAAATTGATGTCTCTGTTGGATAATCTAATATTGTAAAACAAGTCTCAGACAGGCATGAAGTGTTATAGACTCGCTGGTTCCAAAGATAAAAATCATCAAATAAGAAAAGGAGCTAAAAGGCAAGATGGCCAAATTGAGGATATGGAAACTTCAAGAGATTCTTCTAACATGATTAATATTTTAGTTCCAGAAGAACTTAGGTACCTGAAATTAGTGAAATAAAGAGATCTCAAAGTATGTCATGAATGGAATACAATGGAACCAAAATAAAGTTAACGTTAACAATGTGTTTACAAATATTGTAGCGCTAAATGTAATTAATGATAATGAGGATCAAGATCCAAAGTCTATCAAGGATTTTAGACAAAGAGTGATTAGCCAATATAAAAAGATTCAATTGAGACAGAATTAGACTCACTGCTAAGCGAAAGGTTGTTGGACCTGTAGTCCTTCTAAAAAATGTAAAACCAATTAGACTTTTAGACTCGAAGTCCGTGCACTTGAAGATATAAAACTAGTTAGGTTTTTGGACTCGTAGTTTATACATCTAAATATGTTAAAGTAGTTAGATTTTTGGACTTATGGTTTATACACCTGAAGATGTAAAACCAATTGGATACAAATGAGTTTTTATGGTGAAATTATGAGATATAAAGCATGAGTTATTGCTCAAATTTTTTGCAAAGACCTAACATTGATTTTAAAGAAATATATTCACTTATAGTATATGTAAATATTTTTAAATACTTAATCTGTCTAGATGCACATGAAGGGATCAATTTATATCTGATGGATGTTGTTACACCTATATTTGTATGACTATCTTGATAATTACATTTATATAAAGCTCCCTGAAGGATTTAATTTGCCCAGCAGTGCATGTTCTCGAGAATATTACTCAATGAAAATGAATAAGTCTGTTTATGGGCTAAAACAATATGAACGCATGTGGTATAATCATCTTATTGAGTATTTGATAAAAAAAAGATATAAAAATGATTTCATTTGTCTATGTATTTTTATGAAAAGATTTAGAAATGAATTTGACATAATTGATATTTATGTAAATGACATAATTATTATCAGAACTCCCAAAGAGCTTCCAAAAGCTATGGATTACTTAAAGAAAAATTTGAGATGAATGATTGTAAGGTCTCTAGATGTGAATAGAGATGCTTTTAGACCTCAAGAAAATGATGGAGAATTACTTGGTCCTAAAGTATCATATATTAGTGCCATCAAAGCATTAATGTATCTTGCTAATTATATATGTCTTGATATATCATTTATTGTGAATTTACTAGCAAAATATAATTCTTCACCTGTATGAAGATATTGGAATAAATTCAAGCACATATTTTGTTATCTTAGAGGTTATTTGTCAAATCTTTATAACGATATATCACAAACAAGATATCTGTTTGCATGTGGTGGTACAACTATTTCTTGGAAATCTGTGAAACAAACCAAAATAAAGTGAGCAAAATTTTGAGTAACAAATACAAAAGATTGGCCTTCACCGTCTTAAAGATGGTAATTTGCATGAGGAGGAGAAATAAATACATTCTGCACTTTTTTTCCCTTCGCTATGGTTTTGTCCTATTGGATTTTCCTGGCAAGGTTTTTAATGAGGTAGTATATGACAACGTATTAAAGAATGATGTATTCTTTTTCTTTCACTAGGTTTTTGTCCTATAGGGTTTTTCTTAGTAAGGTTTTAACGAGGCACATTCTTAAATAACAGACATCAAAGAAGGAATGTTATGAATATTTAATAGTGGCTATCTATATTCATTGTAAATTATGACTATTTATATTTCGCCTTAATAATATTAAACCATTTGTAACCATTCAGTTATAGTTTGTACCTATAAATAGGTTACTCCATTACTTGAAATATTACAAGGAACTCCCTACTCTCTCCATTCTCATGTTCTCTCTATTTTATGTCTTTTCTACTTTTAAAATTTTTATAGTTTCATGTTATTTTCAAAACAACTAGTAGATTTTTAAAATTCAAAAAAATGTTGGTAGATTTTTAAAATTCAAAAAATGAGCTCTTTTAACTAACAAATTAGTAGATTTTAAAGTTCAAAAAGATGGACAATTTTAATTAACAAATTGGTAGATTTTTAAATTCAAAAAATTTAGAATTTTAAAATTAAAAAAATGGGCAGATTTAATTAACAAATTGTTAGATATTTAAAATTGAAAAATATGAACACTTTTAACAAATTGTTAGATTTTTAAATCATAAAGTGTAAAGTTTATGGATTCTAGAATACAATAACTTGAATCATCGAGAAGGAATTTGAATTATACAGTATCCACCGTATATATTAAATGAAAACAACTATATTGAATGAGAACATTTTAAGCTGTTATTCTTCAATGAGAGCATTTTTAGCTATCATTCTTTAATGACAACATTTTTAGGGATTTTTCAACCTCTTATATCTTTCAATCTATCATTTTCAATATTTTCAGTTCTAAATTAAATTTTAGTATTTTTTTTTTAAAATTAGCAATAATTAAAAACTAACATTGTATTATAATAATTGTTTGTTATAAATTTAAATAAAATCTATATGTTCAAAATATTTATTTATTAAAATTTTAATTATAATATAATTTATAAATTCAGAAGTATTTATTTATTATAAATTTAAGTAATATAAAATAAATATTTATTTTATACAATGTACAGGTTAAAATACTAGTCATCTTTGTAATTCATCATTTATGCCTATTTTCTTCTTATTTATCAACCATCCTCCCAAGATCAAAACAAATCCTCAATTTTTATCTTTCTCAATCTTTATTTCTCAAACTTTTTCAAATTTCAAATTTCAAATGATAGATAGTAACTTTAGAAACATGATTGGTTAAAAAAAAATAGGGTATTAAAAGACTTTTCTCACATCTTCCACTTCCTATAATTATTCTTCTTGTTTCCGTTGTCACTTTGGTATGGGTTTTGATTTTTTTTTAATTTTTTTGTTATCTTCAACTATTGCTTATAAAATTAAAATATCACTAAGCCCTAATTTGATTTGTGAAGAGCTCTAGGTGACTGATACAATGCTATATCCTTTCTCTATTTTGGTTTTCTTTGAAATTTTACGATCATGTAATTTTGATATTTTTAAGAATTTGGTTGTTATGCTACACGAGTTATTATTTTTTATTCCTTTAGAATGGTTGACTAACTACACTTTTCTCTGGATTCAAGTAAATAGAATTTGTATTACTCCATTGTTGCTTTCTAGGCAAAGGAGGCACTTAACTACGTCAAAACACTTAGTTTTGTTATAAATCATAGTGTTATATAGGATGAGAATAATATCATTGATTATGATGAAAAAATAAGGCTTCTATCTTTTTTGTTTTTGGTATCAGCTTACATATCTTTAATTTAATTAGTTCCACAAAACAAGAATATTTGGGTGAATTATATTTTACAGAATAATTAATAAATCAAATAATTAAAAAAATAAAATGCGCACAAATGTAACCATTTACTTATTTATGAGTTTAATTCATATATTGTTAGTAAAAAGTTTTTTTAAGTATTAATAATTTAAAAATTATTTTGAATATGACTTTTTAAATAATTATTATAAAATTAATGGCTATAAAAACAGTGTAGTGAAAGTTTTCTCACTTCTTGAAATTGTTCTTGCAATCATTGTCACTTTGGTATTTTTTTTAATGATTATATTTATTTTTTAAATAATGAGATTGCAATTTTAATGCTCAAGTAATGTTACTTTTTAAAGTAAAAATTATTGGAATATCTACTACTTTATCCTCTTTATATATAAATTACAATAGTTATCTAGCTTGTGAGAGATTTATTTTCCAACTTCTTATATTTAATTTCGTTTAGATTTTCTTCTCTCAAGCAAAGTCCGTTTGCAAATATTATTCGTTTTCAAAAATTTCTTTCCCAATATTTTTCTCCTCTTTTCTCTTGGTTTAAATTTCTTTATCTCATATCCTATTTATTCATCTCTCCTTCACTCATTCATTTATCTCTTTCCTAAATTAAATTAATTTGTCCATCTCATCTCTAATTTTATGAGAATTTTATCTAATTTTAAGAGAATAAATTATCCTTATCTCTTCTAACTTGCATTTTAATTTAAATTCTCTTATCACTTACGTGAATTAAATTCTTTTATCTCTTACCTCGTTTTAACTATCTTGCCTATTCTTCTAAAAAAAACAACTATCTTGTCTCTCTCATGTCCGATTTTGGGTGGATAATTTTTTTTCGGTTTCGTAGGGATAATGATTTATCATTATTTTTTTTCCTATTATGAAAATAACAAACTATTGTTTCTTTATTTAAATTTCTCTCACTTTGTTGTTATCATAAAATAGAATTGCAAAAACTAAGATTATTATTGAATTTTAATTATTTTAATAATTTATTATGTTGACAACTATTATATTTATATATATTTAATATCTTTCTATAAACAAATTTATTAAATGGTATGAATAATTTTTTACGTTTTTATGATAAAAACTTATAATCATAAAATTTATGCTCTTACTAAAAAGTGGCTTCTCTCTGAGCTCATCCTTCTAAGTGATGCTCCTTCCTTCCAACATTTGAATCAGTCTCATACAAAGGGGAGGAGGGGTACCTGCAAAGATGCTTTAACACTCAAGTTAGGGAGGCCTTGGATCGAGCAGGGTTTTAGGTTACTAGTCAAAAATTAGGGTTAGAAGGTATGCACATGTGTCCCTTATATTATTAGATATTCTTACCAATATTGCGAGATATCCTCAGCCTTATCTAAGAGATTCGTAGCCTAGTTTCCTCTATTACGCTAGTTTCCCACTTACCAGATTTACGTTGGTCTGAGGTGCACTCAACGACCTTTCTTGGACTGTTTGGCCCAGCAGGTGATCTGTCATATCCGGACGATACATAAGCCCCCAAGCCTCAACACACATGGAAAGGCTTTTCGGTCCGTCCGATCATGCCTAGTGTAGCCCGGAGGCTTCGATTGCTTAGTGGGCTATGGCAAAGGTGTGGTCTGCGCTCAGGATAGCTGTTCGACCCATGTGTGATTCGGCCTGCTATGACGACTTGTGTCGTGTCCTTTATGTAACCATGCTACTTTATCGTTGCAGGACCAAAGTGTTAGACTCCAAAAGTCACTCCTCTCATTGGGAACTGTCGCGCATGTTTCTAAGCGCATTCAATGCTTGGTGACAGTTATGGGGTAGGTTAATGATGGCCTAGGAAATCTCAAACGTCACTTTATTTGAGCCCTTTGATGTGAACGGTGGTACTAGAATCTGACGGTGTGGGGATTTTGGGCCCTTGGGCTGTCCAGCCCCCCCCCCCCCCCCCCGTCCTTATAAAAAGAGGGTTGTGTAGAGCATTTCTTGCACTTTCTACCTTACCAGTCTCCCCGTATTCTCCCCCTGCTTGCCACTTGTTTCTGCCATGTCAAAGCATCCTCCGTCGTTATAGTCGTTGCTTCCTCCTCCTCCTTTTCCCTAAAACTTTTCAGGTACGCCCATTTCCCTTTTTCTTCTTCTTCCTCAATGGCTTCGACATATGAGAGTGGAGGTTCCCCCAACTCTGAGGCTAGACCTATGCTGTTGCCGGAAGTTGAGGCCATCGGAGGGGACCTTGAAATTTCTGGTCCATCTATACATTCTTCCTTTTTAGAGAGGGAAAAGGATGAAGGCCAAAATCCTCAACAGCTCGCGGAAGACGTTGTTCAGCCCAACGCTCCTGGGGTCGAACAGCTTGTTATGGCCCTAGCTGAAGATCAGTCATCTGAAGCAACGCTCAATCGGCCATTGGTTGAGCATCGAAAGAGAAGACAAGTTGAAGAGGTTTTCCCTCCTGTTACTCAACCTGGATACGAGTGGATTTCTGGGGGAGTAAGGGTCTACCATTCTAAATTTTAGTTGGCCGCTGTTATTGCTGACCTGATGAAGTCCACTCGAACCATGGGGGCAAGATTATAGCGAAGCCATGTGGCCCGGACAGCACTTGTACTTGTTAGCAGCTCCTGGACAGCCCGACTTCACCTATGTCTATGAGACATTTTTTCGCAACCTAGGGGTCATGATGCCCTTTGATGTGTTCGAAGTTGAGGTTTTGACAGCCCTAAACGTGGCTCCCACCCAACTCCATCCTAATGGCTGGGCGGCTATGACCGCTTTTCGCATTCTATGCAACATGCTCTACATAGTGCCAACTGCTCCCAAGTTCCTCCATCACTACGCGGCTAAGGAGAGGAAAAAAGATGGTTGGGTGTCGCTGCTAGGCATTAGCAGCATCTCCCTATTCACTACCTTCACCACTTCTTATAAGGGGGGTTCTTCAGGGTTCGGCCGAATCCGACCAAGATGAGCAACTTCTTATATGCTTAAGGTCGTCATTGGTTCCTTTTTTACTGGACGAAGAACCTAGACAAACACACGGTTTGGCGTGTTATGGATATGTTGGCAGAGGACCAAGCCAACATGGTCGATTTGCATAAACTTCCTCAGCTACTCCTATGTTGGGCCGTGTTGGGGCTTCTTCAGTTTAAGAAGCCATTGAAGGATATGAAGTTTAAGTGTTGTTTATTTCCTTTTTCGTAGTTAATTGTCGTTTCTTACCTTTGTTTGATTTTTTTTGTAACAATAATGAGGTGTTTAAACTTTGCAAAGCTTTGTGCCAAGTGTGCCGAGAAGCCCAAGCAAGTCGAAGTGGGTGCCACTTCTGCTGCCCCGGTTGGCACTTTTCCCTTATGCCAGCCCTGGCCCCCTGACGCCCCAAGCTTCTACTTGCACATCAACTCTAGCTTGGCCCCAGGCAGCTCCGGTTGTGGTGGAGGTGCATTTGGCCCGCCTTCACCCAAAGAGCCCTTATCCAACCCCTTCTGTCAAGGCGGTCAGAGGATTTTCATCCCCCGGGACCCAACCTGCCTTCTTTGCTACTATTGAAGGCCTCAACTCCCTTTGGGGTCAGGACTTTGACCCTCGTAAAGTGTTGGGTCCCGGCTCCCTTTCAAAGGTCGATCAGATCCCTCTCCGGGAGGCCGGTCCGCAAGTGTGCTTGGAGGCCCTCTCGGTGTTCCAGGCTCACTTTTGGGTGATCGCTCAATTCTGGTCGGCTGAGCTGGATCGAGCCTGGTCTTCCTCCCAGTTGGTGGAGTCGAAAGAAACCAAGATCAGAAGGTTGGAGGCCGCGCTTGAAGTGGCGAAGACCGGGCTGGTTGAAACCTCTCTGGCCAATAAGACGCTTTTCTTCGAGGCTGCCGAGGTGAGGAAATCAGCTGTAGCTTTGGAGACCGAGCTAAAAGATTCCAAGGCCTGCGTCGAGATTCTGATGAACCAGGCAGCTTAGGCTAAAGACTCTGTGGCTACCTTGGAGGTGAAGGTGGAGCTCTTAAAAATCGGGCTCTCTGAGGCTGAGACTAGTCGGGTGAAGGCGATTAATCAAGTTAAGTGTCTTGAAGTCGACCTGGAGGAGGCCAAAGGGTTGGTCATGGAGGAGCACGTTAGAGGTTTTTAGAAGGCTCTTCGGCAGCTAACTTATTTCTTCCCAAGCACTGACACCTTTGCATTTGATATGGAAAAGGATGTTAAGAGCTTGGTGTTAGTTGATGCGGCCGAGCTCTCCGATTAGGAGGAAGAGGAAGTCCAAGAGGGTGGGGATACCAAGCAGGTTGGGGATAATGTCGATGTTATATAAGCTTCGACATTCCATGCCCCTGAAACTGAACTTCTTGAACGTCCTTTTCTTTGGCTAAATTTCTTAAACGTTCGCTTCTTCGGTTGCCCTCCTGCCGCAACGCTGAGCTATTCTCTTTTCAGTATGTAGGCACATTTTGTAACTTTGGCTAATATGCGTGGCTGTGTAGCTTTTGGACATTTTTTGTAAAGTCATAGCATTTCCAAGTAAAAAGATGTGTACAGCCTTCATAGTTTTAGGACATTTCATGTATTCGATTTCACCCTTTAATGAAAAAAATTACTTTGTGATTTCCTTTAATGGGCACACTTTTTCATACTTGCTAATTCGGTTTGACGTAGTAGTTGAAACTAGCGTTAAGTTTTATCAAGGTTTCATTGGGTCGAAACCTGTTAAGTCCTTGAGCTCGGCAGGTTGGCTCGGGAAAAGTTTTAGTAGGTCAAAACCTGTCAAGTCTTCAAGCCTGGTGGGTCGGCTTGGAAAAGGTTTTAGTGGGTCAAAACTTGTTAAGTCTTCAAGATCGGTTAGTCAACTTGGAAATCATAGGAGAATTGAAATAAAAATTCGAAATGTAACTTTATTGCTATTATCTTTGACGTGCCTCGTTGAAACCTCCCCGGCCAAAACCCAAATTTCTTTTCTTTTTGGGACAAAAGACCGAGGTAGGAAAAAAAGTATATCGTCATTACATGTATAAGCTAAAGTACATCTTTAAGTGAAAAGCATTCCACGTGTGTGGGATTTCCTCACCCGTTAGCTCTTCTAGTCGGTAAGCCCCGTTGCCAAGCCGTTTAGCTACTCTTAGCGGTTCTCCCCAGTTTGCTGCACGCTTTCCTTCGTCGATCCCCTTCCTAACTTCTTCGATCCTCCTCCACACCAAGTCACCAGGCTTGAAGTCTCTTAGCTTTGCCTTCGCATTGCCTTTTCTCTTACTTCTTCTGCTAGGTCCAATTCTATCTTTAAGGCTTCGTTGTTTTTCTCTAGATTGAAGATTATTCGGCGTAAAGATAATTCCCCCACTTCGATCAGAATCATTGTGTCTGCTCCGTATACCAGCCTTAAGGGCGTTTCTTGCATTGTTGACTGGGGCATGTAGTGGTATGCCCAAAGAATTTTGAGTAACTGCTCGGGCCAGCTGCCCTTAGCTTTTCCAACCTTCTTCTTTAGTTCTCCCAGGATCACCTTAATTGCGGCCTCGGCCTGTCATTGGTTTGCAGGTGTTCGATGGACGTAACTCGATGTCAGATTTCGCGCCCTTTGTAAATTTCTTTGAGTGAGCGGTCTACAAATTGTCTTTTATTATCTATTACCACCGAGTGCGACATCCATATTTGCAAATTATATTTTTCCATACAAACTTCTGCATGTTTGATGCTGTTATTCATGCTAAAGGCTTAGCCTCTATCCACTTGGTGAAGTATCCAATTCCTATTAATAACAACTTCACGTGGCCCTTGGCGATAGGGAAGAGCCCGAGTATGTCCATCCCCATGTGGCAAAGGGCCAAGGCTACATGATTGAGTGTAGCTCTTCAGATGGTACACGGGATAAATTGTCGAACCTTTGGCACTCCTGGCACTTCTTTGAATAGTTGATGCAGTCTGCCTAATGGTCGACCAGTAGTACCCGACTCAGATGATGTAGGCCACTATGGCACGCCCTTCTGTATGCATGCCACAAATCCCTTGGTGCATCTCATCCATGACATAACTAGATCAGTCGAAATCTAGGCATTTAAGCAGTGGGGTATAAAATTCTCTTTTGTATAATTCTTCCCATTCTACCACGTAATAGTTGGCCATCCTTCGAATTCTTCTTGCCACATTTTTATCTTCAGGTAGCTCACCAGCTTAAGGTATTTCCAAATAGGAGTCATCCAACCCTCATTCTCCTTTTCCACATTCAAAATCTCCTCTTCTACACTTGGCTTCATTATTGTTTCCTGTATAACCATTTGGTGTTGTCTCGGTCACTTCGTACTTGCTAGTTTGGACAAGAGGTCGGCCCTCCCGTTTTCTTCTCTTGGAATATGCTTCATCTTGAATTCTTCCAGCTTCTTTATCAACTGGATCACCCTATGGTAGTATCTTAGTAGCTACACGTCTTTGGTCTAGAAAAAGACGAATACTTGCCTGACTATCAATTGGGAATCACTTTTACAAATAACACGATCGGCCTCGACTTTGCTTATTAATTTGAGCCCTGTGATCAACACTTCGTACTCTGCTTGATTGTTAGAGGCCAAAAAGTCAAATTTCAAAGCTTGCTCCAACACCATTCCTCCCGGCCCTTCCAAGATGACACCGGCTCAACTCCCTTTTTGATTTGAAGACCCATCCACATATAAAGTCCACCACCGGGAGATTTGTTTTGCTGGTGGCGTGAGTTCCACTAGGAAATTAGCAAGGCATTGAGCCTTTATGGGTCCTCTTGCTTCATACTTAAGTCTGAATTTAGAAAGTTTTATCGAGTAAGCTATTATCCTTCCAGCTAGCTCTGCCTTTCTCAACACCTGCCAGGTGAGGTGATCGGTCCTTACTACCACCTGGTGGCTTTGGAAATATGGTTAGAGTCTACAGGCTACTGTCACCAATGCTAAAGCAAGTTTTTCAATGACTTAATACCTGGTTCTGTGCCTTGTAATACAATGATCGAACTTACTACCTGGTCTGAGATGGCCAGGTATAGGAGTAAGACCTATCCGGGCACCAGTCTAGTTAGGATGGGTGGGGATGTTAAGAACGTCTTAAACTATTTAAACATCGACTTGCATTCCTCGTCCCACTGAAAAGTTGTCAGTTTCTTTAAGAGGCCAAAGAATGGGCATGCTTTTTGGGCCGCTTGAGGAAGAAAATAGGAAAGGGAGGCAGGTCTTCTAGTCAATCTATGGACTTCTTTGATGTCCTAGGGGCTCTTCATCTCGATGATAGCTCAACACTTGTAAGGGTTGGCTTCGATATCCCTGTGAGTCAGCATAAAACCCAAGAACTTCCCCTCTGCACCTCAAACATGCACTTCTCGAGGTTCAACCTCATACTGTACCACTTGACTTCATTAAATACTTCCTCTAAGTCTTTGGCGTGTTTGCTAGCATCTTTGGACTTTACCACCATGTCATCTACATACACCTCCAGGTTTCGGCCGACTTAACCCCGCAAACACTTTATCCATCAAACACTGATATGTTGCTCTAGTGTTTTTCAATCCGAAAGGCATTACAGAGTAACAGTAATTTGAACCATCGGTCATGAAGGCGGTTTTCTCTTCATTCGGAGGGAACATCGGTATTTGATTATACCTTGAGTACGCGTCTAGGAAACTTAATAGTTTATAACTTGAGGCTTCATCAACTAGTCGATTGATGCTTGGCAGCGGGTAGGCATCCTTCAGGCAAGCCTTGTTAAGGTCGATATAATCCGTGCACATTCTCCACTTTCTATTTGCCTTTTTAACTATCACGACATTAGCTAGCCAAATTGGATACTCTACCTCCTAGATGAACCCTGCTTTTATCAGCTTGGCCGTTTCCATCTTTACCACTTACCTTCTTTCTTCTCTGAGCTTTCGTTTTCTCTGAGCAACTGGTCACGCTTTTGGGCACACGAAAAGCTTGTGATAATGGAAACCTAGATCAATCCCTGACATATCTGCTGCTGTCCAAGCAAATAGGTCTGCATTAGTGCTTAGGACCTTGGCGATTGCTTGACACTTCCTCCAGTAAATTGAGTCTGAGTCGGGTACACTGATCGGGGTGCCACCCTAGTTGAAATTTCTGCATGTCCCCAGCAGGCTCCACTCTCTGCTCTTCGATCCAAGGGTCGAGTTCAACTTGGTCGTTCGGGAAAAAAGATGGATGGAGCATACAGGCTAACCTCTTGGCTTCAGCGATTTTCACCTTACCCTTAAGTTCTTGGCATAATATTCTCAAGCACCTTCTGGTCTGCTTTGACTGTTACAATTTGACTGAATGCGGAGGGAAATTTCATTGCTAGATGTAGAGTGGAGACTGCTGCTCTTAAACGATTTAGAGCTAGTTGTCTGATGAGGATGTTATATGAAGTATCAACATTCACTAGTAAATATCTTACCATGATGGTACGGTAGGTGGTTTTGTCTCTGAAGGTGGTGAGCATATTAATGTACCTGCGAGTATTTACTTGCTTCCCAACAAATCCCACCAACTGCTTTGGGTATGGCTGTATCAAGTGCTCCAAGATCTCCAACTTTTTGAAAGTGTCCATATAGAGGATGTCGGTCGAACTTCCTTGGTTAACCAACGTTTTTCTTATGATGAAGTTTGCAACTTCCACCGTGATGACGACCAGATCATCTTATTCAGGGTCTACCCCCTGAAAATCGACATCGGTGAATGTTATGGGGGGTGCTTCTTTAAGGGTTTTCCCACAGCATTCACTGATTGAACCACCCTTAAATGTCGCTTCCTCGTCGAGTTGCTAGACCTTCCCCCGGCGAACCCTCTTGCGATCGTGTTGAAAACTCCTCTCAATCGAGTATTAGTTTCTTCTAAGGGGTGGGTTTCGTCTTTCCTCATTCCTTGTTGGTTGTTCACTAGCTCGTCCCTCTCTTCGACCCCTGTATCAACTACGACCCCTCTCCCGACTGCCGTTTGTTCTCTAGACATGATTCTGCAAATTTTCGGCCTGGATCAGCTCTTTAATCTTGTCACGAAGGGTCCAGCATTCCTCCATTGAGTGCCCGTAATTCCTATGGTACCAACAATGTTTGTTTCGATCCGTGTCTTCTAGGGAATGGCTTTTTGGCGGCAGTCGCAGTAGCTCCATACTATAGGCTTCCTCCATTATGCAAGCTACACTAGTAGTGAGAGGAGTGTAGTGGTTGTACTTGGGGCTTGACGGCCCTCTCTCCACCCTTTGTTTCTTTTCCTGCCTTGGCTTTGGCTTTTCACACTCATTTACCTTCTTTCACATTCCTGCTCGGACTTGGTCTCGGAATTCTACCATCTCTTCCATTTGAATATAGCCTGCTTCCCAGGCTCAGAGTTTGTCCATGTCTGCTCGTGGTTTTTTGCACAGGCTGTTCGAGAAAGGCCCTAGCTTCGAGGCCATGATCATGGAGTGTAAGGCCACCTCGGGGTTCAAATCCTTGATCTTCACTGAGATCGCAGCAAATTGCTCTATGAACGCCCTCAAGGGATCATCATCCTTTTGCCTCAGGTTTACAAGGGCGACTGAAGTCAGGTAGTGAGGCCTATTGGTGGCGTATTGTGCTCTGAACCTTGTAACAAGGGTAGCAAAACAGTTAATCGAGTTCGATGGTAGCTGAGTGTACTAGTTTAGGGCCGCTCCCTTAAGGAAGGTCGAGAAGACATGGCATAAAATTGCATCATCATTGGTGAACAAATTTACTTGGATGGTGTACCCATCAATGTGCTCATCCGGGTCAGTCATCCCGTTGTAACGGTCGAGGTTTAGGTGTTTCTAGCCAGAAAGGAGAGGGGTTTTGATGATGCCATCCACGAAGGGATACCTTCAAATCAACCCTCCCATTGAGAGGAGGCGAGACTTAGTCAGAGTTCTCGGTTGCGAGTCCACTGGTGCTTTCCCGTGCGTCTCGGGTTGGCGATTGGTTTTTGCGAGAAAACGTTGGGTGTGATGCTCAGACTCCTCAACCTCCTCGTGAGCGATTTGGTTGCGCTGGCTCTCCTTCTTTAATTGTTGGCGGATCTCCACGCTCTCCTTTCGCAGCTTCTCTATCTCTTCCTCATTTTTTTCTGCATAATCGCTATTTCTTGACGTAAGGCCTAAATCAAAGGGTGACTCTCCAACGACAGCCCTACACCATTGCCCTGATCATCCGCCGTCATGCTCTTAGTTCTCACCATCTCCTTAAAGTAGTGGTTGAGGGACAATTTACCCCGGCCCTACGGTGGGCGCCAAAATGTTTTTACCAAAAAGTGGCTTATCTCCAAGCTTTTCTTTCGAAGTGATGCTGCTTCCTTCCAACGTCTGAATCAGTCTCGCACAAAAGGGGGTACCTGCAAAGACACTCCGACGCTCAAGTCAGGGAAGGCCTTGGATTGAGTAAGGCTTTAGGTTACCAGTCAAAAATTAGGGTTAGAAGGTGTGCACCTGTGTCCCTTATATTATTAGATATTCTTACCAATATTGTAGGATATCCTCTCTCTTATCTTGGAGATTTGTTGCTCAGTTTCCTCTATGACACCAGTTTCCCACTTACCTGATTTACGTTAGTCCGAGGTGCACTCGACAGCCTTCCTTGGTCTATTCGGCCTAGCAGCCAATCTACCAGATTCAGACGGTACAATTTACATATTGAATTTGACTCATGCAATGCACGGGCTAGAATACTAGTTAACATATAAGCCTTTTCAGTTGAAATGATCAAATTCTACAATGTATAAATTTGGGCATTGAAATATGAACCAAAGGAATAAACGTTACAGCAGTTACTTTTGCACACCATATCATTTAGGTTAATAGAACACTTATATTTTACAACTATTCTCCTACACACCACCAAAACTTGGTAATACATTCCCTAATTAATCATATAGGATGATTGGTCATTGTTATCTGATAATTTAATTCCCAAGTAAATTTCCAACAGGTGGCTTTGAAAACCACCTATTTCCAAACTACAAGCTTGCTTTTCCATCAAATGAAGATTCATTCCTTCCTTTATGAAAACAATTTAATATGACTTCATCACCAACATTTTACAACAAATTACAAAATAGGTGATTGTAACGTGACATGAAAGACAAAAGCAAAAGCCCATGTAACCGATCTGGGGTGTAGACAGAATCCTTACATCTTCAACATGCACTTGAAAATCTACAACAAATACCCAAAAAATAAAAATAATAATTGTATTTGAACAAAAGAAACAGAAGAGAAAACATTATTAGTCACTATTATACACAAGAAGAAATAAACTTGAGAAAAGAAATAAAGATTATTGAACTGTAAATGTAGATTGCAGAGAAATAAAAAATAAATGAAAAATTGTATTAAAAATAAGCAGAAAGAAGAAAAGATTTGAAAGTAACTTGCACTGCCAGAAGACATCTAGAGAAGTTTTTAAATAGGTTTTGTTCTCAGTGTAGGCAATCAATCCATTTAACGTCAACATTCTACCATAGTCTATCCTGAAATAAAAAAAAAAGCAGAAAATGAATGGATAATTTTGTTGATCCATGGCAGGGTCTAGAAAAGTGGACAGTAGTGGGTGGTTTACGTTTATGCTACTATCATTGTATTTTGTGTTTCTTAGAGAGAGAAACATACGTGAATAATGAACTATCAAAAGGCTTGATATGCCCATGTTATTTAGTTGGGCTAAGAGTGACGTAACCACCTAAGAGGAAAAAAAAAAGCACAGCTCAATCTATAAAAGCACCTTCACCTTCGCAAATCTACAAAAGAAAATAATTAGGAAAAAATGATAAGATCTTACTATGTAAACACAAATTAGGGCAAAAAAAAAAAAAAGCCAAACCCTAACACACGATGTAAGTGAATGAAATAGAGAGAAGAAGTGAGAAATACCTACTTCAAAATAGAGATCGGTAGCAATCTGAGACAAGGGACAACACGAATTATAGTGAAGAAGCACATTCATGATTCATGAATTAAGGTCCCATTATGTAGCTCAAGAAAGACCAATAGAGCAAGAAAAAAAAATCTCAAAAGAAAAAGGAAGAACCTAGTACTTCGGGTTTGAAAGGGAGTCGTGTCTTTTTTTTTTTTTTTTTAAAGTCTCTTGTTTGAGAAAGATCCACGATTGCGTCTAGTTAAAACCATGTTTTTTTTTCCTTCTTTCTTCTTGCTATTTGTGTTTCTTTTTGGCTACAACCATAGAGAAAGAAAATGACAAAGAGAGAAGAGATAAAGGGGAGCCTATTTGTTTGCGAGTGGGAAAAAAATGTGGATGTTAGGTTGGCAAGGGAGAGAGATAGTGGCTTTGAGAGTGAGAGAGATAACCATACAGAGAGAGGTGATTGAAAGAGCTAACCGTATAAACATTAAATCTAAGAGTGTGCAATTACCTTTATACATCGGTTTAATTTTTTATGTGTTTCTTTTTCCCATTTTATCCTTTAACTGATAAACATATTACAATTGCACTTGAAAGAGAATAGGAAGTTATTGAATAATTAAGAGGCAAAAATGTCTATGTAAAAGTGAAGGCCAAAAAAAGTTATCAAAAGAGGTATCCCTTTTATATAATGGTATAGATTTGTTTTTGGTAAAGACCACAAGTATTCTCTATTTGACGCAATCCTGCTCGAGCCAAGTAGAACCACAATGGATAGCAAAGCTTTCCCTCTGAGTATTTAACGTAGTTGCATACTCAAGACTTAAACTAAAATATAATGGTATATATTATATTTAGATATTTCATGATGTATAAAGATTACAATAAATAAAATGAAATAAAATAAGGTTACAATTATTTAAATGTTGTATAATGAAATAAGATATTTATTTTAATACTCAAGAAGTAAAACCAATAAAAATAATAAATAATAGGCTTAAATATATTTTTAGTCTCTTAAATTTGGAATAAGTTTGCTTTTGGTCTCTCAAATTTAAAATTAATCTTTTTAATCCTTGTAATTTGAAAAAAAAAAAGTTTTAGTCCTTATGCGCAAACGCTGTTATTGAAACTATCACACAAAACTCACCTACTACTGAATCTGTCATACAAAACCCATATACGAGTGTCCCTATTAGTAAAAACATTACATTAAACTCAGTTAATGCTACACAATTGACTCAATTTGTCTTTATCAATAATGTTGCAAGTGGTCTTGAGAGACTAAAATAGGTTTTTTTTCTTTTCCAATTACAGAGACTAAAAAGATTAATTTTAAATTTAAAGACTAAAAAGCAAACTTACCCAAATTTAAGATACTAATAACATATTTAAGCCTAAATAATAAATAAATAAATGTTATCTTTTTAAATTAGATATACTAAATGAGATAAAATAAAATAATTGTTTATCGAATTTTATTTTATATTTTACTTTAAACATTTCAAATCAAAACATCCGATAATGTTCTATTTCATGATCCTTTATTTGTCTAAACTCTGTGCGTTTGAAAGAGTTTCTTTCACTAAAAACAATCATTTGCCTTAAAAATTTGTCTTAAAAATTTGACAAAAGTACACGTAGTAGCATTTTATTTTATTCTTGCAAAGTTTTAAGTTAACTAATATTTTAACTTGTGTATTACACAGAATAAATATAAATATTTAGTTTATATAACTTAAATTTATAATAAACAAATATTTCTAAGTATATAAATTATATTATAATTAAAATTTGTAACAAATAAATGTTTTTGAACATATAAATTATATTTTAAATTTATAATAAATAATTATTGTAATACAATGTTAATTTTTAATTATTGATAATTTTTTAAAAAAATATTAAAATTCAATTTAGAACTAAAGATATTAAAAATGATAGATTGAAAGAGATAAGAGCTCTCATTGAAGAACGATAGCTAGAAACATTCTTGTTGAAAAATAGCAGCTAAAAACGCTTTTGTTCAAGATAGTTGTTCTCATTTAATATATAAGGAGGATAAGCTTAGAAAGTATATCTTATTTTCGTGTTATATTATTTATCTAATTAGGTGTTTAGACCGTGTTATACATATGATTATGGGACATATATTTGGTTATAGATTCATAGATATTTTTGTTTTATTTAAAATATTTATAAAATTGTATAATAAATTTATATTTAAATTTTTTAAAAGATTTAAATTATTTTAAAGTTAAATGCTTTCATAACTTTAAAATGTAAAATGATAAAATAATCAATTTTTTCACATTTATATTGAAAATATTTTTTTTATTAATTTTATAATATTTAAAGTTTATAAACAATATTTTGAATAATCTAAAATATAAAAGTAATTAAATTAGATGCAAACTATTGAAATCAAATATTACTTAAATTAAATCAATTATTATTTTAATCTCTAATATACAATTTATATTTCTTTAGCACTTATGTAAGAGAGTTGTTATAGTATCTTCTACTTGTGAGAAGAAAATATAGTGACTATTAAGTTATTTAATGTAGGTATTTTGTTCCTTAACATAATCATGAAATTTTAGCTAATCATTTAAAAATATATTAGTTGTAATAAATAATTAAAAGTGGAATATTTTGCTCTAAATATTTTAATTAGTTTTCCATTAAGGATTTCTAACGATATTATACATAGTAGATTAAAATTAGTATAATATTAAATTAAATTAAATTTAAAATAAAAAATTTTAACTTACAGTAAAATTATATATTTTAAAAACAAGAATAATATAATATAATATGTGTAATTGTAACTGTACACAGGCTTAACAATATTATTTTAAAAAAAATACAAAATAAATATTTTCTATTTATTTCAATTATTAAAAATATCATATATTTTGTATTATATAGTAAAAAAAATATTATACACTTGAGTTTTCTTTAATTGTGTATAATATAAATATTCATACAATTTTAAATATTTTTACCATTTCAATATAATATAAATATTGGAATCATGTAATATATATCATTATTAATTTATTTAAAAATAAAAAATTACTTTGTATATAATGGGAAATTGTTTAAATTAATTATAAAATATTTACGCGGCACATATTCACTCTACAACATAATGATAAATATAAACATTTTTTCACATAATTTAAATATTGAATATAGCAAAATTGTAAATCTGAATATTGTAAATAATATAAAATTTTAAATGACTTTCCTATTACTATTAGATGTTAAAATGATTAAATGTATTCTATTACACTTAATATTACACTTAAATTTAAATATTATTATAATTTTGAAATAAGAAATGATAAAATAATTTAATTATTTTATAATGATATTCTAAACAAAAACAAATTGTTATTTTCATAATATTTTAAGTTTATAAATAATACTTTGTTCAATTAAAAGTATAAAAATAATTAACTTAAATTATAATATTAATTAAAAATATTTTTTAAAACAAATTATTACTTTTATGTTTTCAAGTAACTTAGTTAAATAGTACAAGAAATAAAATAATAATAATAGTAATAATAATAATAATAATAATAGAAATATAGTACAATATTTTAATTTACAGGAAAATTATATGTTTAAAGAAAATGATGATATAATATAGCGTGTGTAATTGTAGCGATATACGGGCTTAAAAGTCTTATTTTTAATTTTTTAAAAATTTATGTAAAATAAATATTTTTCATTTATTTCAATTATTAAAAAAATTATAGAATTTCTATTTTATAATGAAAATTTTAATACGGCTGAGTTTTATATTAATTATGTATGATATAAATATTTATAAAACTTTGAATAAGTTCACCATTTCAATATTATATAAATATTAAAACCATATAATATATATCATTGTTAATATATCCAATAATAAAAAATAGCTTTATATTTAATGAGAAATTATTTAAATTAATTATAAAATAGCTTTATTTAAAAAACACTCTTTCTAATTGTTTTATATAATTTTATAAAATATTAATATTAATAAGTGTGTTAAAAAAGAAAAATGTATATAAAAAGAACTGTATAAAAGAAATCCACTATACAGTGAATAAGTAAAAAAACTTATGATTTTGTCAATAGTTTATATCGACGAGTAGTTGACTCAAGTGATATAGGATTTATAAGAGAAACTTGTATAGTCTATATAAAAATTAACTTATTTAATATTTCTCTCATTTTTTTGTTTTTCTTTTTATTGTACGAAATAATATATAAAAATGATATACAAACATAGTTTCTCTATTTTCTTATAAAAAACATTAAAGAAAAATGGTGTATACACCGACAGTTTGAGAGATTTTCAAGAGTGAATCAGTAATTTTGTTTCTATAATTGTAATGGTCGGTCAAAATAGTACCTAAAATTAATAAAATAGTAAAATAGTCCTTGAAATTGTAAATTATAAATTAATTTAGTTTTTGATTATGCAATGGTCAATCAAATTAGTCCCTAAAAATAAAAATATGACAAAAATTATCTCTAAATTGTAAATCATACATGTTTGGGTGACAACCAACACGTAGTTGTTATATCACAGGGATGAAAATCGTCGAATCATTGGTGAAATAATAATCAGTTTTTTCCTTTCCTCTGTCTTTGTTATTCCTCCATCTATTAGTTTTGTATTAGTATTCTCATCTACCCATTGAGAAAATGTCACCATATTAATCCCTAAAATCAAGTTGTGTGAAACATGTATAATTAAATAGAGGGACTCAACTTTTTTAATGACATTAGAAACAACATGAGGAAGGCTGAGTCCCTTCATTTGATTATACATGTTTCACAAAACTTGAATTTAGGGGTTATTGTGGTGACATTTCTCAATTGATAGATCAAAAGACTAATGCAAAAACTAATGGATGAAAGAAGAACAAAGATGTTGGGAAGAGAAAACCCAATTATTATTTTACCAATGTTTTGGTCATTTTCATCCTTGTGACATGGCAAACACGTATGTGCTTACTTGACTGCCACTTAGGCAATTAACGTTCAAATCCAATTGTTTTAACAACATTAGATGACACCAGTCAATAATAGAGGAATTAAATTGATTGATGATTTATAATTTCAGGAACCATTTTGTTATTTTTCTAACTTTAGGGGTCTAATTTAGTCGACCATTACAATTTCAAGGACTAAATTGATTGACAATTTACAATTTCAAGAATCACTTTCTCATTTTGTTAATTTCAGGGACAAATTTGACCTATTGTTACAATTTTAGGGACTAAATTAATTATTCACTTGATTTTTAATTTAATTACAAATCATCATGCATGATAAGTTTGTTAATAATTTTTATAGTAATAACTAACTTCAAAATCACACAAAACATAATTTCAAATTAATTGATTAATATAACTTTTTTTCACATTGATAATACATATAAATTAAACTTAACACAATCCACTAATGATAGAAGATTTAGATAATTTTCATAAGATCCTAAGTGCAAATCTTGTTACTGCTTTTGTAAAAAAAAGAAAAGATCAACATTAAATACATGAAAATTTTAAAAAAATGGTGAAGGTAATGTTTTTCTGCCCAAATCCTAATCAGGCAGATTAATTAATTCATTAAATAATTGTGAACAGTATAAGTAAAGACTGTGATTTTGTAGAGAGCGAGAGAGGTCAAATCAAGGGGCGTTCGCTGTCTTGTTTAGTATTTTTGTGGTGCTGGTGCTGGTGCTGATAGTATTGGCTAAGAGGGTTTCAAACAGAATCCATAGGACAAAAGAAGGAAAAGAGAAAAAAAAAAAGAGGATGGAAAGAGAGAGAAGGAAGCCCCGACCAGATAATCATACTCGTACTGGAGATGATATTGGATAATCCCAACCTCAATTTTTCGCAATATTAAATAAACAATCAGCTTCACTTTTTTCTCTTCATTTCTGATCTCAATCATGCCCATCGATATGGATCCCTTTGATTTGATACGCGAAGGTATATACAATACTTTTTGTTTATACTCTTCCATTTGTTTTAGATCTTTTTCTTACCCTTCTCATTCATTTATTTTTTGTCGTCTCTTTCTGCAATTTGCAGCTTTGGAATTACTATTATTATTATTATGTACTTTTGGGTCTATTTTCTGCTAGTTTTCTGAGGCGTTGAATTGCTCGAGATCTCTTTCGAATTTTGCGGCTTCCGTATTGGGAGGTTGCGTTCTTTTGCGCTCGAGCTTTGACTCGTTGTTATTTCTGTTTTGTTCGATGTTATTGTAAAATTCAGGTTTTAAATTTCTAGGTTTTATTTTTATTTAATTTTTAACTTGTGTTATTGGGGTTCTAGGTAGTTACTGTTCGGGAATTCTCTATGTTGTTTAATTTCTATTAGAAGTTGTTTTGTGACATTTTCTGTTATTTAGTTCGAAATATTTAGGGTTTTAATCTTTTCCTGTTGTGTCGTTCTAGTTCTGAATTTGGTCAGCGTTCACCAAAACTTATTTGGGGGTTTGTAAAATTTGCTATAATTTCCGTAATTTGTGGTGGTCCCTTTTTTTGTTCAATTTACCTTTATAGGATTCACTTCCAAGTTAAAGTGATGAAAATGGCCAGCTATAGTTCATTGTAGTGTTATTAAAAAATAGTAGTAACTGCAGTTCTATATTGGGTTTGGCACTTTTATGTTATATGGGATATTATTGAAAATATCTTTTATCTACTGCATGATGTATGGAATTTGTGGTGAATTTTTTTTAATTTTCCCTCTGTTCTTTTATAGCAATCTGGTTGATCAATGAGCATGATCAAATTGAACCATTTTCAGGGTTTGGTTGAGGCTGACTGGACATGTGCTGTTACTATTTTTAAAGTCTGTTTATGTTGTAGTTATTTTGTCCATATTCTAGTTAATGATGAACTTATCCAAGAAAGGATCCCAAACGGATGCAAAGCTATTAAGCCCCAACAAGGCAACATCTCTGAATCCAAATGCGGCAGAGTTTATTCCTTTTGCCCTCAGATCATCGTTGTCTGGAACTACCTAGCTCAGTAGATGCAACAGCAAGGCTTCCTGCTGCTGGAGCTCTTGGGAAAGCAGTTTTAGATAGATCAGAATCATCCATTTCAAATAATTCTGATGATGAGGTGCACCAATTCTGGCGATGTCAGCTCCCTGATGATATTACCCCTGATTTCAAGGTCATGGGAGAAGATGAGTCCCGAGGTCTTGATGATCTTTCTTTAGCAGGTTTATCCATACATGATGACAGTGAAGCCTCCAGGTTTCCTTCTTCTAAAGGAAGTAAATATATAATAAAAGAGCTGGAAGAAATATCCCAACAGCATATTAATGGCAATAGCTTTGCAGATAAATTAAGGCTTTCTTCCAATTCAAGCTACAGGGAGGACCTGTCTTCTCCAAGTTTTTTGAATGCTCTGGCAAAGCCTTGGGAGAGGCCAACTGGGAGTGCTGAGCAGCGTATTAGCGGTGGTCAAGAGGGGCTTACTTATGATGACATCTCTAGACATGGATACTTAAATGATGTTTTGGCTGAAAAAGCAATTGTGGATGATACTGATTTGAATCCTTTGGAGTTTTTAGCTTCCTTGTTCCCTGGTTTTGCTGCAGAAAGCCTTGCAGAAGTTTACTTTGCCAATGGATGTGATTTACATCTGACCACTGAGATGCTCAGTCAGTTAGAGGTTGGTTGATTTTCATATAATAACTGACTTATGGTCAAATTAAGTAAGCTTCCTTATAAGCTCCATCCCATGCATTTGATTGTAAAAATGTATGTGTTGTCAGTTATATTTATGCACAATATCTATCTTCTGCTTGTTGCAATGCAGTATGCTCTAGAGTGTTTGAATAAACTTCTCAACAAACACTTATAGGCGAAGAAAATTAAATGAATCGAGGTAAAATGAATCAAACTTCTCCCATGAATTAAAATCAACTCATGCACCTCAATTTTTTTAGAAGTTCCCTTGTTTAACTTTTCCATAAGTTGATTTTAATTTATGGGAGAAGCTTGACGCATTTTACTTTCTTGATTCATTTTATTTTCTTCTCTTGTGAGTGTTTGTTTAGAAGTTTATCCAAATTGGTTCTTTGTACAATACTAAGTCTGATGGGATGGATGCAAAGTATTTAGAGCAATACCTGTGCCTTGTTTTGGCAGGGAAGATCCGGCTCCCTATAAAGTTGTGAAGTGATTCCAGTGCAACCTACCTAGCTTCCAGTTTCTAATCACTGTTGCCTGGTACTGGGGGGAGGGGGTTGTTAGAGATAATCTTATTTTTCAATTTTGATCTACACTCTTTTTGAGTTTAATTTTGTGATACAGTCTTCTGCTTTTATCAATATTGGTATTTTATTAGCATTTTGTTGGATATATATATTGGTATATGATCAAGTAGTACAATTTGTTCTCCATTTTGTGGATACCATAGTCATCTCTTATGATTATTACTTATTTCTCTGGAATAAAAGTTTTAAGCTAGGAACTTTATGTTGATAATCTCTCTTTTTCCCCTCCAAATTTGTAGCTTCAAGTTGATGGTGGTTTCAATCAGAATCTGAATTCAAAGACTCTGTCAGCTCCCAATCTCAGTGCAATGGACTTCACCGCACTTACTTCACCAGATGGCCAGACTACTTCAGTAAAATATGTGGTAGATAATGTCCAACAAAGTGGCAATCCTTACCGATCATCTGACAGTGATGTGCTGTTTTTCAAATCTAGCTCTTCAGTTCCATCTAGAGGTGCTATTGACTTTGCTTCAGCTGTTAAGAAGTTGGCTTCTCAGGATTCTGGTGGTATATGGAAGTATGACAAAAATGGCTCTGGTGATGCTGCTATTGGCTCAAGTAGGAGTTCAAATGTTCTGGCTAGTGGCTACAATGGTGGACAGGGGAGAGCACACTTTGGTGATCGGTTGCAGAACCGTGGTTCAGCTCGGGCAGCTCCTGTTTGGCTTGAAACCGGTGATGCAGTTGGTAAATACATATGTTTATATGCTTCAATTGTGGAATGAATTCTTCGTGCACTATTTTCCTTAACAATTTTGCATGGCAGCAAATATGTATTCAGAGCTGCAGGAAGAGGCTCGTGATCATGCATGCTTACGTAATGCATATTTTGAGCAGGTGGGTCTTCAATTTATGCTTTGATGAAGTTACTGGCCATCAGAGTATAAAATACTGATTTTGGCCACACACCTGTTTCTTAGTTCTATTGACGTGTTACCTTGACTTTCTCTCCTCCTCTTTTATTATGTGTGTGTATAACTCTGGATATTCAAGTTGGGACAGTAGATTTAATAAGAGCTGTTGGGCTGATACCAGTTCAAGAATAAACAAAGTCTCTTGTAGAGTCATTTGTTCTTGAATCTATTTTTTTGTTTGACTTTTTTTTTTAGTTTAATTGGTTTCTAATTTGAAAACAGGCACGGCAAGCCTATCTTATTGGCAACAAAGCCCTAGCAAAGGAACTAAGTGCTAAAGGGCAACTGCACAGCATGCATATGAAGGCAGCTCATGGAAAAGCTCAAGAATCCATCTACCGTCAGAGGTTTGTTGTTCCCCAATGCTTTCATTCCTGCTCTCCATGTAAGTTTGGATTAAAAAAAAGCTTATGTGGCATGATGTTAACATATTTTGCTGCACCCCACAACCTGTATATATTTATTGACATGAAAGAATTCCTTTTGTTTGATGAGCTGGCTCTACCCTTTTTTCATTTTAAACATATTTTTGCTTTCCCCATGTTTCTTTCTTCCTTAAATATTATTTTATGCCAACTACTTGTCATTGAGAAGGACAATGATTGTCTCTCACTTATTTAAGAGGTGTGAACAATCTGAACCCTTCAAATAGAATTTTATGATGCCAATTTGTTATCCGGAGGCTTCTATAGAAAACTGTATGAAGCTCGAGAGTATTTTTACTCCGTGGAGAACATATACTGCATGCACTAGGTTGCTGCATCTCTTCCTTTTTCTTCTTGTCCTGTACAGGCTGCCTAACAGTTTCTTTCTAGAATGATTACTTGGAGTGCCATGTCATATCATTGTACGAACCATAAGGTTTATTTACTTTATTCTAAAAGTGTTGGGTTCTGCCTCAGTCATTATAAGTGTTGATTTTTTCAATTTTCAGAAATCCGGTTTCTCCAGAGATGCAGGGCAATGGAAGAGGACATGAGAGGATAATAGATCTACATGGGTTGCACTCAAGTGAAGCCATTCATGTGCTGAAACATGAGTTGAGTGTGCTTAAAAACGCTGCCATAGCTGCTGAGCAGCGTTTGCAGGTTTATATTTGTGTGGGCACAGGTCATCATACCAGGGGTTCCCGCACTCCTGCGAGACTTCCGATGGCCGTACAGCGTTTTCTTCATGAAGAGGGCATTGACTACACAGAACCTCAGCCAGGCATACTTCGTGTTGTGATATATTGAGCCAAGGATCTGTACAAGTTTTTTGACACAGTATAAAGTCCATGAACACAGGGACATTTTAGTCATTGTTGTATCTGTATATGCCCGAAGAACAGGAAAAAAAGAAAAGAAAAGAAAAAAGCAGTTAGGGGAGAAGGAAAGAGAAGGGTTGTAGCAGAATTGTATTATTAAGGTTTAGTGGCGGCATCAGATTTACATTAGTCAGCAGGACTTCACATCAGCCCATGTTATGGGATCATTTTCTTTCTGTTAATTTTGTACCCTAATTTTCATTTCCTTGTTAAATTCCATTTTTCCTCTTTTGATTCAGATGTAACTGATAGAACTCAATTACGCGATAGAACAATTGACTTTGCAAATTAGATTCAATGCCAAACAATTTACAGCTCGCAACAAGTACTCAAGCAGCACTGCAATGAAATGGACTCGGGTGTTCGCAGATTAGTTTGGATTGGTTTTGAATTAAAAAGTCATCTGAATCAAAATTTAAAATATGATGCAGTTTGGATCGTTTTTTAAAAAAAAATCGATTCAATCCAATTTGAAATATGCGGTTTAGATTAGATCGGTTAATTCGGTTTTTGATTTCAATATTTTTTCCTCTTTCTTTTTTCTTTTAAATCAAATTACATTATTAATATTTTTTTTATAAAAATAGTAAAACACATAACCTGTCAATTAACATTATATGCAAAGTTTAATTAGAAGAGCTTACATTCACAATATTTAGAAGAAATGGTTTTTGTAACCAAAACCTGTCATAATATAACTTAATAGGCAAAATTTGTTAATATGCTATTTAATCAGCATACATAGCCAAAAGATTTAAAGCCATTTAACATAATAGTCAAAAATAGTACATGCTTACTATCATTACTTTCAAGTACATATTTAATTGCTAAAGCCTAAAATCACATAAACATGGGCACTTGCGCAGTAAAGAAAATCTTAAAACCATAAAAGTACATGTTTAAAACTAAAAAAAAACTAAAACCACATAAAACATCACAATTTAACAGATTAAGTGATTAACAATTGTCGATAGCCAAACACCAACAAGGCAACAACAAAACAAATTGGAGAGCACAAGTTCAGCCAGCTGAAAGCAACAACAACAGATTAATAACAACTCCAAGTAAAAGCAACAGCAGCAGTAACTTCAACTCTTCAGAACAGCAATACAACATAGCTTAATCAATTCAGCTTGCAAAAAATAAAACATGATTCATTATTAGTTCATTGCAGGTTTTGAAGAAAACATGATTGATTAGAAAAATGATTAATTATACCTAGAGTTAGCTCCAATTCCAAGTGCTGCAAATCAACTATTCAAAATCAGCATCAGAATTCTCTTCATTTAATTATGGACAGGACGTGTTCTAAAATGATATAAAACATAATAATGAATATGAAAATAGAATTAGTGAAAAATAAATAAACAACTGTGATAAAGTTTAATAAGCAAAATACAATAAAGAAATACCTAATTCAAGATTTTCTACCTCATCCACTAGCTCTTCAACTTCCGTTGACATTGGGGAGTATCAACATCAATTTTGTGCACAAATTAGAGCTTCTACTGTTTTTGGGGTAAGAGAGCTTCTATAACAATTAAGCACTCTAGCTCCAGTGCTAAAAGTTGACTCTGAAGCAACAGTAGACACAAGCATAACCAATACATCTCTAGCTATTTGACCAAGAATAGAATATTTGTTGGAATTTACTTTCCACCAATTCAAAATGTCAAAATTAGTATTGGTTTTCTTCTCCAAACCCTCCATGAGATACAAATCTACTTCATTTTTATTCATATTCTTATTAAGATTCATGTCCTTCTCAAGTTCCAAAGCAAATGAAATGTCAAGTGCATCAATTTTTGCCATTTCCATTTCATGAGAGGCTTGTGCAGAATTTTCAGCTTGCTGCCCTTTATTAACAAAAAGCCTATACACCTCAAACATTTTGTATAACGTCTCTTTTTTCTTTTCACACAAAAATTCAACAACTTCCTTCTCATAAATCTTGTTTAAGCCCCATTTAACAAAATGAAATTTGTTTCGGGGATCAAGCACCACGGCTACAAAAATCTACATATTCATGTTTTTAACGTTCCCCCAATACTTATCATATTTTGCTTTCATTTTTTTAGCTATGCTTCTAAGTAAAGGGTCAAAACTCCCTATCATTTTCTGAAATGTAGTTAATATCAAGTAGTGCTCATTGAAATATTGAGAAGAAGTTACAAATTTTGAACCTGACACCTTCTCAGTGATATCAATTTTATTTTTCAAGAATTTAACAAAATATCTTGCATTATCCCAATCCTCATTACTTGGGATACCACCTTGCAACATCACATATTTTGAACACATCTCACTTAATCTCTTAAATGCTTTTTGAAACTTTAATGCACTTTCAAGCATGATGTAGGTGGAGTTCCACCTAGTGGGAACATCCAATTGTTCATATGATTTGTCTTGTATCTTAGCTTCCTTAATGCACATTTTAAACCTATCCATGTGACCAGGTGATGGACGAACATATCTAATGTCTACATTCCCAATTTTACTAATTGAAGAACTCCACTTCTTCAATCCATCATTGACCATAAGATTTAAAATATATGCACAACACCTAACATGCATATGTTCTCTTTTTAGTGGATGTGTATTCCAATCCTCCATTCTACTTTTCAAATAAGAGATTGCCATCATTTGAGTTAGCATTGTCAACTGTGATGGTGAAAACTTTACCTATAAGCCAACTCTCCAAACATTTCTCAATTTTTCTACCAATTGTTTCTCCCTTGTGATTCTTAATTGGACAAAAATTAAGAATTCTTTTATGCAAATTTCAATTTTCATCAATGAAATGTGCTGTAAGACAAAGATAACTCAAATTTTGCACGGAAGTCCAACGATCAGTCGTGAGACTAGCACCTTGATTTGAGCAAATGAACACACTTTTTAATTTATGTTTCTCATTTAAGTAAAGACTCCAACAATCTCTAGCAATTGAAATCCTCCCCGAAATTGAGAGTTTAGGTTGCAGGACGCTCATAAAAAAACGAAATCATTCTCCTTCAATAAACTTAAAAGGTAATTCATTCACAATTATCATCCTAGCTAGAGCTTGTCTATATACATCAACATCAAAATGAACACCAGTAAGAACACTACTATTTCCTTTCTGTCTTCCTTTTTCAATTGTTGAAGGGAAAGAGTTTGTTGAGGGTGATCGAGAGACTCTTTGGGGAACTTTCTACATTGGTTCAATAAATGGTTTCTAAGATTGCTTGTACCATTTCTATGTGAATCACATGCATAGGACGCCCCACACTATTTACATTTAGCTTTAGGTTTACCAGAATCTTCTTTTACAAAATGATCCCAAGTCCAAGATCTAGTCTTAGAAGGTTTTTTGTTACCTAGATCTCCAGCATTAGCATTTTTCAATGTGGGTACTGCTTGTGCTTCTCCTTCTCCAACTTTCCTTTTCTTTTGAGCTTTATCAACTATGGACCCTCCCTCTTTGTTTGAATCACCTTGTTGCCCCTGCCCCTCTGTAAATAGTGATTCATTTGAAGCTTTAGCAGACTAAAGATTTGTTGCAATCAATCTGCCACTGTCACTATTTTCAGCCTGCAACATAGGAAAACAATGCATTACCCATCAGCACATATTAAAGAATAGAATAGATTTAATAAAAGGAATTAAACCAAAAAGTCCAAAAACTAAAAAGTGGTAATTGATACCTCTATGGTATGATATTGTGATGGTTGATTATGCTAGAGGTCCAAACTGAAAAACCAATTTCAAAAACATTAATATTAGGCCATTACTAATTATTCCATCGTTAATAAGTTGGCATATATAGGCACCAAGAAATTAGCAATAAGACAAAGTCAAAGAACCTTTGTTTTGTAAGAAGACTTATTCTATAAACAAAGTCAAAGAGTTAAAAGGCTAAAAATTGAAAGAACAAAAATAAAAGATTCATAATAGTTGGTAAAATAAATGAGAGAACTTTATAACAAAGCCCTTGCTTTCTTCCCTAGCTCCCAAACAGGTTAATAATCTACTTATACAGTTGTAATTTACTTTAACTTAAGTAGTAGAACCTACGAAAGAACAGGGTATCACATTTTCAAATTTGTCTAATAGTATCTATCCAGGGGAATAATTTTTTTTAGCTATATTGAAGGTCATATTTCAACTATTTTACTCCAAATGTGCAAACTAAATACACAGCCATATAGGAAAAATGTTTATCCTCACCAGGATATACAATCTAGGAGACAACTTTAATGCCTAAATATATTAAAAATACTGGCAACCATATATTACAAAATTAGGCATCTACCTAGGTGCGAATAAGATCAAACTATTTTTTATTTTACTATTAAATCTGCTAACTGTCATATACAGGTTAATTACTCTTACCATAAACAAAATTGCAGATATAATATTCTTTTTATACTAAGAACATACTTTTATGTCCTGCATGAATTCCATCTCTCTCCCTAACTCAGCTGAAAATTCTGCTATAACTACGTCTTGTTTTAAAACAACATAAAAGCATTTATAATTTGTTTGGAAAGAGAATTAATGAGAAGGTCTAATTCCAACTGGTCCACAACATCATCACCAGCTAGCTTTGCAATTAGAAAATGATTTCCTAAGAATCTATCCAGCAAAATGAGAACTTAGGAAACACAAGTTTACACATATTATATACATAACTCAATCACCAATTCTACACATAATGTCAATTACCATCACAAAAATTAAATTTGATACAAATAGTTACCCAACATCCCTGATTTATAACCCCTTATTGATTAAAATAATCTTACTTCTTACTCTAACACTGGTTGGAAAGAGTATTAACACCTAATCCAGTAGTACGTGTACTCACAGGCACAAACAATAAAGGTAACTGGTAAAAAAGACACTGGAATAATAAAAATTAGCGCAGAGGTAGTTTCAGTGGAAAGGGAATTCAGTCACCACCACAATAATAGACAGGAGGTTGGGTTCGTCTCTAACTCTCTGGTGGTTGGATTCTCTAAATCTTTGTTCAAGACGAAAAAAAACGAAATGAAAAGTGAAAGGGAGGAAGATAATGTTTAATGAGTTGAAAGTAGGAAGAGAGGAAGAAGATTACCTACGAAATAGGGCAAGAGTGGCAACGGGGTGACTTCTGGGTTAGGGCTTTCAGAAGAAAAAAGGAGTGGCGTGAGAGAGAAAAGACTCGAAATTTAGGTTACAAAGTGAAATTAGAATGAGCATCGTTTTTTTAGCACTTATAAACCTAAACGTGACAACCTAAACACACAACATTGAAAATAAGTTCAGTACCAATATTTCGGTTCGGTTGTAGAGACACAAACTGAACCGATCGATTATACTACAAAACAATCCAACACCATCCAAAAAATTTGGTTTGCTTCGATTTTTGATTTTTTGGATCAGTTTTCAATTATTTTTTTGGATTGGTTTGGATTTGAACACCCCTTGGACTCAATATTATTTGGGAGATGAGAACCTATGTAAATAAGGAATCTGTTTGGGGGTTGCTATTCCCACTCCAGTTTTTGCTATTTTTATCCCATGTATTGTTTGCATTTTTTTATTTTGAAAATACCCCTTGACGGAATTATGTTTCCATTGTGATTTTGTACAACGGAAACATATTTTCATTATGATAGAGGTGTGACTATTTATACATAACGGAAATGCATTTTTGTTATGTATTTGGGACTGGTTTTGTTATGTATGAATTTAAAATACATAATGAAAATGCGTTTTCGTTATGTATTTGAAACTGGTCCATAATGGAAATGCGTTTTTGTTTTGTATTTTGAATTCAATTATTTATATTTATTAAATTCATTTATGTTTTTTGAGTGCAGTTTTTAATGGTTAATTGAACTGTGAGTAGGCAACGTGTTTGAATTGGTGTGATCTAGACCCTTGATTTATTGTGTGTATTATTGATCATTTATTTTTCTGACGCATATGACATTGCTTTTAATGACTCGGATAATATTGTTTATGTTTTGTTTGTTTTTATTTGTATCGCGTGTTATAATTGTAACAACGTATTAGTGATACCAACAACGCAATAAGTGTAACATATATAAAATTGAAAGCATTTATAAGATTCAAAAATATATACAATAATGTCTGTGCATAATGTATAAAATACTAAAAAAGGATGTAACAGGCAAAAACAAAAAAATAAGGTCAAGCATTAGAGGTGGTCGTCTTCCTTCGCCTCCTATTGTGATAGGTGTAGTCGGAGGCCAGCCTGACTAAGCAATGGCCAATGCCTCCCCGGATCATCCCATCACCGTCCGTGCCTTCAGGCACGATCCTCAAATGCAATGTGCGCTCTGGAAGGCCAACAACTTTCTCCCATTGTGCCTATTAAAAAAAAGAAATAGAAACTTTATCGTAAAAAACACATTATAAAGATATAGATACTTACCTCGCATGAATGGGAGTCGCTGGATGAAGAATCCGTCACAGGCTCTGCTGCGGGACAGGAACTTGTGCAGGGTCTCGGGGAAGATATCCCTATACCAGAGGAATCAAAAAAGGGTGAGAAACATGGTAAAACCACTCCAAGTAGCCATCACCACATGTCCACAAAGCCTGGTGCGGCACAACAACTCCTCTGCCTACTGCTTGCGCTTGCTAGCCCCCCCATTCATCAAACTGGCTGGTGAACGATGAGAATTGAACAAATAGGGGGTGAGGGATCTCTTGGATGTACCTAAACTGCCTGAACACCTTTTATGGTAGATGGGCTTGCATATAGGTACCACACTTGATGAAACCAGAGTAAAATGAAATCGCCCCTAATGGCCGGACGATCCAGTGTGTGTCATATGACACCCATATAACGTCGTCCAACTGTAGCTAGTCCAACGCCTGGCTGGTCCCCAACGCAAAGCCCGTGCCCCTCGTCAGCCTCCACCAACACAAATAAAGATGTTGCTCTGAGTAACCCTTAATGGGCTCCCGCTCTAGAGTGGGGAAGTGCTCATACATCCACACCTGTAATCGCCAATTAACACATTAAATTACATAAACAAAATAATCACTAAACATATATCTACAGAAATTAAAAAAGTGTACCATGATCAGGCTCATGTATCCTTAAAATTGCGCTGTACATCAGAGGCTAGCAACACTGAGTTGATCGTACAAGAATGCTAACGCATCAGAACCCTTAGAGTATCCGCTGCAAGCCTGGAGATCATGGAAGAGGTCCAGGTAGCAAACCTGCACATGCATTGAGCTCTTGTCATTGAATACTATGCAGTTGGCAAGATGTAATAGATACGCTCGGGCAGCAAATATGGTCTGCCTAGCTACCTGTAGATCTCTCTTAGCCATGATAAGGTGATGCAAGCTCCTTTCGTGGTTGCAGCGTGTGCCTCAGCAAAGGTCACTCCTAGCTTGCTCATCAGTAGGCCCATTGCATCATCACGCATATAATAAATGTGATTGCATACCTTGCCTATAATAGGCAAATGTAGGAGATGTGACACATTGTTTAGAGTGATGGTCATCTCCCCTATTGGCAGGTGAAAAGAGCTAGTGTCCTTGTGCCACCGCTCAACAAAGGCATATATAAGGCCTTTGTTGGCCAAACTATACCGTGCCTCTATAAGAGAGGCAAGCCCTGAACCCCGCACAATTTCTGTGACATGCGGGTGCGAAGGCATCGACAATGTCTTGCCCCCATGACTGGTCAACCTCAGCTCATCACGGGACTTACCTAGCTATATATGTCCTGCAACATGGTCCTTATAGAACCTGAGCAGGGGCAAGTCTACAGGACCTCCTTCAAATGGAGGTCCCACAATAAGCTTCGCCACCTGAGCCGGAGGCACCTCTACCTTTGCCTTCGGTAGCTTGATCTTTGCCTACCTTTGCTCCTGTTCTTGTTCCTGTTGCTACCTAGACACTTTAGCCTGTCTAGCCTGACGTGCCGATGCAGTTGGCCGTTGGCGCTTAGAAGTGCCTGCCTCATCATCTAGCGAAGGGCCTCGTTCAAGACGATGAGCACCAAATCTCGTGCGTGCCATAATGAATCTGAAACAATAATGATACATTAATAATTAAGAAATAATTAATATAAAATATAATCAATATTATTATAGAATTATTCTAGAAAATATTACATAAAATTAATCATTTATTAAAACACACACAAAAAAAATTACATGTTACATGAATACTTTAATAGAAAAAAATAATTAAAAACAAATAACTTAAATTATTTTATTCATAAAAATAATTAAAGTCAAAAATTAATTTAAAAACAATCAACTTAAATTAATAAATTCATTAAGATAAATAACTATTTAAAAAACAAACAATTTAAATTATTTAATTCATATAAATAATTAAAATAAAAAATAATTTAAAAATTACATAATACATAACGAAATCACAATTCTGTTGTATATTATGCATGGAAATGATACGTAACAGAAACATGATCCCGTTGTGTATCCTCACCAGATACACAATCGAATCGCGATTCCATTTGATCTAGAGGAAAAAAAAATGAACCTCACCTTCGATGACGGCGTGGCGGGAAAGTCGACGGCTGTAGAGGCTTGTACCAAGCTCGCCGGAGTAAGGCAGAGCAAATAGGGTGGAGTCACGATCTTCTAGAGACTGAGGGTGGTGACGCAAAGGGGGGGCGAGGTGAGAAAAGAAGAGACTAGGAGAGGAGGGAGGGAGGTGGGGAGTGTGAGAAAGGAAGAGGGAGGGGTGAATTTAAAATTATGAGTGGGCAAAGATGAAATTTTATGTATTTTTGAAAAAGAAAGTGGGTGAAAAAAGAAAAAAAAATCAGTGGGAATAACAGGGCCCAATCTGTTTTAGACTTTATCTAAAAGAATTTTTTTTTGAGTGTCCCATCCAGGCGATTTAGGCCCGTATTAAAAAGTAAAACTAATATGCTAGTCTAAATACCATTAAGCTTAACCATATGTTTTGTTGAGAGGAAGGAAAGTGTCAAATGATAGAAAATTTTGAAATTTAAATTGTAGAGAAAGTGGAAGGAAGGAAAATTTTAAAATTTGTTTCTATAAGTTGATTTTTGTCTCTTTTTTTTTTTTTTCACTTTATCTCCAATTAACCAAACAAAAAATTAAAGACAATGATATTCATATATTTTTTTCTCTCTATTTTTTTCCTTTTCTTTTTACCTCTTCCAAACAATGTATAATGGTTTGTAAGATCTAAAACACCTAAAGGGTCAAAATTTTTGGCCTTACACCGATTTTCACAATCATAAAATAGAATAATTATATATGATCACACACACATACACACACACATATCAAACACCTTATTAATAATTATCATTTTGTTTTCTTTTTATCACATCATATTACTCTTATTATACCAATACTTATTAATAAGAGAGATTCAAACCGTTTCAATTTACATTGTTTTTCTCAGCACAAGTTTGCTTGGAGTAACTCTCCAAGTTCATCTAGTAGAAATAAAGAACTTTTGTTCTAATAATATTTTTGAAACTCCGATTGGCTCGATGTATGATTTTTTTTTTTTAACATTTTTCACTTGACTTAGAGAAATGGAAAATATTACTTTATCAAAATCATTGTTCTATGACTAATTTTTTTGATTGAAAACATATAAAAAAAAATTAGATGATGATTACGTAATATTTTTTCTAATTTATTTTAAAAAATTGTTATAATTTTCTATTTTACCAACTAACTTTTTATTAAAATATATATATACATATATATATATATATATATATATATGTAGAGAGAGAGAGAGAGAGAGAATAGCCGAAAGATCTTCCGAACCGTTAAAAAGTTGACACTTGTCAACTGCTTTCATGTTAAAATATTCATTCAATTTTAAATTTTAAAATTTGGCTCTTTCCAAACTTACCCTTCCCAGTTCCCACATGAGACTGCGACCTCGGTTGATGAGACCAGCTCGATGAGACCGTGGGCGTCTTCCACCACCGGCGAAATATAAGTTCTTTCATCTGCTGTTGGTAATTTTCATTTTGCTCTGTTATGCAGTTCCATGTGACACCATTTATTTGAACTCTAAAATACTTCAGTTTTCAGCTCATACTCGAATGACACAACTTGAACGGCACAAAGGAGTCAACATCTCTTCGATCTGGTCAAAGTCCATGTTGTGAAGTTCAGTCTTACAACTCACAAAAAATCAACGAGGTTGAGGAGAGCTCATTTTGCATTGCCGACAGTAGTCCCCAATTTTTATCTGCCCCCTCTAAAGAAGCCCTTTTACTCCTACTAGGAGTAATGGCTCTAGAATATTATCGTCAAGATGTATATTCCTTTGCTTTTCATTTCAATTTTGTTATTTCTTAGCGCGTGTTGACAATTCTTTTCTTTGTATTATTGTCAAGAGAGGAAATAAAGACACCCATTTAGCTGCATGTCGTACAGTTTTTTTAGGATGAATTTAACAAAGTTCCTAGTTGATGATGTAAAATTATACAGAGCAGAAAATCAATGGAAAATAAAGTTAATATTTTGCAGCATTCCTTGATCAAATCAAGTAATCTGACACAAAACTTTGTATAGCTATTCTTCTAAAAAATGTATAAACAAAAACAAAGCTACAGTGAACCTGTAATTCCAAGACACGCTTATGCAATTTACTCTCTCCGTCTTTTGACGGATAAGGTTATCTAATAATATCTATATGCATTTTACATTTAGTGCTGCGGTTACTTCTTGATGGATTACAGTATATCTGCAGTTGCTCTATGATCTTACATCCAGTTTTTGTGTTACTCTTGTCCATCATTGTTCTCAACTTTATTCTTAAATTATTGAATTTTTTAATTAGATAATCTTATTCTTATCATATCTTTCAAAATAAACTTGACTCATTTACCATGACTTCATGTATACTACTTTGTAGAAACAACTCTTTGAAACATATAGCAAATAAAAGTTGTGAGTGTTGCTCAAACAAAGACTATACTTATACCACACAGGACATCTAACAGTCTTCACAATATTTTCTTTTCACTTCGAAATTTATACCCTCTGTCCTTTTGAAATGCAATAGGAACATAATAGCTTATACGCTGTGTTCTAATAAATTTTGTAGAGCCACAAAGCATGCCTAACAAACCTTATATCTGGTAACAAAGGGAAAAGGCATGCCCTTTGAGTGAAATAGCATATACAACATCTGCCCCCTGTTCAATATTGTATAGGCAAGACCCCATTCTATTGACAAAATCTAACAATTAACCTCATCATCATAGGAAGAAGCATAATTTCTCCTACATGTCCATCACAAAAAGTGGATATATATATATATATATATTTCAATTAATTTTGCAAAAAAAACAATTCCCCAAATTGCATAGCCAATATTATCAGAGACAAAATCCCACCCCTTTCACAGCATTCTTACAATCAGGGACAAGAATTAAATGTCTCTCGCATCTTGATTGTCGTTTCAATCTACGAAGCTGATGGATCCAGCAATCTTAAGGAACTTGAGCAGCCCGATCGGGAACCACTGTGGCGAAGGACTCTCCGTGCATCACCTCTATCGCTCTCATCGCGTTCTCCACCATAATCGACACATTCCTCCAGTTCTCGTCTTCTCTCAACGCCCTCTCAAATTCCTCTCTGCTCCACTCCTCTTCCTCGTCATCGCTTCTCTTATGCTCTACGCCGTCGTTCAGATCGATGAGACCTCGTTCTCCACAACGCTGTGCAGCCTACTGCGATCTTGTGCGTTCCTTGAAGTAATGCCTACCAGCATCGTCGCAAAGTGTGTCTTATCCGCCGCTTGCCATCCCTGCATCACCGACATTGGTGCAGGAGTTGTGTTTTGGGTGTGGGTGGAATGAGTATTGAGGGCAAGTTTGGAAAAAGAAAAACCTTAAAAGATTAAAATTAATTAATTTTTTATAACTAAATGGGTTGACAGATGTCAATTTTTATGTGAGTCGGCTTATTTTTCGGTTAAATTGTTCGGAGGGAGTAGCATTTCTCTTTCAGAAACATACCCTTTATATTCAGTTCACCAAAAAAAGAAACATGTCCTTTACCTCAAAGTCCTCAACTCCCGCCCCTACAACAAACCTCAGTTCCAATGCAGTGTCTCCCAATTTCGAACAGCGAACCATGACAACGCTCCTAGTAACAGAGTAACAGCAATTTTCCAAAGTTGTTTTGTAGGCAACATGAGGTTAGGGCAAGGTAACATGATTGGAGAGTGAGTTTCGGTTCCGAATGCGAAGATGCACTTAAGGGTGCGAGCCACTTCCACTACGAACCCATTGACCCCACGCGTTCACCACATCCACTCTCTCCCTCAGTGGTTTTCCCTCCTCCGCCACGCCATTGCCGCCCCCGATTTACCCCTCGGGAGGCGCGCTCACGCGCGCATTCTAACGTCTGGCCACCGCCCCGATCGTTTCCTAACCAACAACCTCATCACCATGTACGCCAAATGCGGCTCCCTCTCCTCCGCGCACAAACTGTTCGACACAACGCCCGACACCGCCAGAGACCTCGTAACCTGGAACGCCATCCTAGCCGCCTACGCCAGCGCCGACAACACCAGCGAGGGCTTCCACCTTTTCCGCCTCCTCCGCCGCTCCGTCGTGTCCACCACGCGCCACACTCTCGCCCCCGTGTTCAAGATGTGCCTCCTCTACGGTTCCCCCTTCGCCTCCGAGTCCCTCCACGGTTACGCCGTTAAGATCGGGTTGGAATGGGACTTGTTCGTGGCCGGTGCTCTGGTCAACACATACGCCAAGTTCGGACGAATCAGAGAGGCGCGCGCGTTGTTCGACGGGATGGCCGTGAGGGACGTTGTGCTCTGGAACGTCATGATGAAGGCTTACGTGGACGCGTGCCTCGACGATGAAGCGTTGCTTTTGTTCTCCGACTTTCACCGAACTGGACTGCGTCCCGATCGCGTCACCGTGCTTACTCTCACGCGGCTTGGTAAAAGTAAAACTGTTCTCGAATGGCAGTTGAAGCAGCTTCGAGCTTGTGCCGCAAAATTGTTTCCGTGTGATGATGATGATGATGTGATTGCGCGGAACAAGACACTGTCTCGGTGTCTCCAGAGAGGTGAGGCTCGGGAAGCTGTTGATTGTTTTGTGGATATGATAAAGTCACGTGTGCCGTGTGATAGTTTAACGTTTGTTGTGATGCTGTCTGTGGTTGCCAATTTGAACTGTCGTGAACTGGGGAAGCAGATTCACGGTGTTGTCGTGAGGTCGGGGTGGGATGGAGTTGTCTCCGTTGGAAATAGCCTTATCAATATGTATGTTAAGGCTGGTTCCGTTTGCTATGCGAGAACGGTGTTTGGTCAAATGAATGAAGTGGATTTGATATCGTGGAACACCATGATATCTGGTTGTGCGTTGAGTGGTTTGGGGGAGTGTTCTGTTGGGTTGTTCGTTGATTTATTACGCAGTGGTCTGTTACCGGATCAATACACCATTGCGAGCGTTTTGAGGGCTTGTTCCTCTCTTGAAGAAGGTTGTTATCTTGGCGTGCAGATTCATGCTTGTGCGATAAAAGCTGGTGTTGTCTTGGATTCGTTTGTTTCAACGGCTCTGATTGATGTCTATTCCAAGAGTGGGAAGATGGAGGAGGCAGAATTTCTTTTTGTTAACCAAGATGGATTTGATTTGGCATCTTGGAATGCTATGATGCATGGGTATATAGTGAGTGGTGATTTTCCTAAGGCGTTGAGGCTTTACATGTTAATGCATGAGAGTGGAGAGAGAGCGGATCAGATTACTCTGGCGAATGCAGCTAAAGCTGCTGGGGGATTTGTGGGGCTTGAACAAGGCAAGCAAATTCATGCTGTTGTTGTGAAAAGGGGGTTTACTTTAGATTTGTTTGTCATTAGTGGTGTTCTTGATATGTATGTAAAATGTGGAGCGATGGAAAGCGCATGCAGAGTTTTAGTGAGATACCCTCACCTGACGATGTTGCTTGGACTACTATGCTATCAGGATGCGTGGAGAATGGACAAGAGGAGCATGCTCTTTTCATATACCATCAGATGAGGCTTGCTGGGGTGCAGCCTGATGAGTATTCCTTTGCTACCTTTGTCAAGGCTTGCTCTCTTTTAACGGCATTGGAACAAGGGAGACAGATTCATGCAAATATTGTAAAGCTAAACTATACTTTTGATCCTTTCGTGATGACCTCGCTTGTTGACATGTATGCCAAGTGTGGGAACATAAAAGATGCGTGTGGTTTGTTCAAACGAATGAACATGGGGAGGATTGCCTCGTGGAATGCCATGATAGTAGGATTAGCTCAACACGGAAATGCTGAGGAAGCCCTCCATTTTTTCAAAGAGATGAAATCTAGGGGTGTAACGCCAGATAGAGTTACTTTTATAGGGGTCCTCTCTGCGTGCAGTCATTCTGGTTTGATATCTGAAGCCTATGAGAATTTTCATTCCATGCAGAAAAACTATGGAATTGAACCTGAGATTGAGCACTATTCTTGTCTTGTTGATGCCCTTAGCCGTGCGGGACGGATACAAGAAGCTGAAAAGGTGATATCATCAATGCCTTTTGAAGCTTCTGCTTCAATGTATAGAACACTGCTTAATGCCTGTAGGGTTCAGGTAGACAAGGAGACAGGAAAGCGTGTAGCAGAAAAGCTTTTGGCCTTGGAGCCATCTGATTCAGCAGCTTATGTTCTTTTATCCAATGTTTATGCGGCTGCTAACCAATGGGAAAATGTGGTGAGTGCTAGAAATATGATGAGAAAAGTAAATGTGAAGAAGGATCCGGGGTTTAGTTGGGTAGATTTGAAGAACAAGGTGCATTTGTTTGTAGCTGGTGATAGGTCACATGAAGAAACTGATGTGATATATAATAAGGTGGAGTATGTTATGAAGAGGATCAGAGAAGAAGGATATGTCCCTGATACAGAATTTGCGCTTCTTGATGTAGAGGAAGAAGATAAAGAGAGTTCTTTGTATTATCATAGTGAGAAGCTAGCAATAGCTTATGGGCTTATAAAAACTCCACCATCCACTACATTAAGGGTAATTAAAAACCTTAGAGTGTGTGGAGATTGCCATAATGCAATCAAATATATATCAAAGGCTTTTATGCGAGAGATTGTTTTGAGAGATGCAAATCGATTTCATCATTTCAGGAGTGGGATCTGCTCGTGTGGTGATTACTGGTGACAATTGAATCTTTCCCTCAATAGAACCCCATTATTTAAGTGGGCTTATGTGAGAGCCATCAGCCAACCTTCCTTTCTTGGCTCCTCTTTGTCATTGACTTGCACAGTAGGTACTAGCTAGGTACAGAGATACTTGATATAAGATTGACAAAGGATTTTAGCGTTGTCCTTTCTGTTTTTTACCACATAGTTGCTAGAATTGGACCAAACGGACCGGGTTGACTGGTTTAACTAAAAACCAGTTACTAGACCGGTTTGGTCAATCTTCAAAGCTGGTCATGCAAAGAATCAATACAAAACTGGTTCACAATTGGCTAGAACCAATCCAAACCTGTTTGTTAAAAAAAAAGAAAATCTTAAATTCTTTCAATAAAAAAACTTAAAAAATAAAATATATCAAAATATTGTAGTTCATTGAAATAATTTATTAAACACTTCATTATAGACTACATTTTTAATGTAATTTACATATTCTTCATTTTATACAATAAGTTTCGTAACTTTTTTGATTATGTAACTCTCGTTAAAACAACGTATAATTAATTATTCATAAAAAAATAAAAGTAATATGATTAGTTAATTAGTTTTTATTGGTTCAGGACTTCAGGTTCGGTTTTAGGTCTCCCAAGTGCACAAGATGATAAACTCTTCTGTTCAGGTTCAGCAGCTGCATATTCACAAGGAAGTTAACCAAGTTGCTGATAAGCTAGCGAAGTTTAGTTTGTCTATACCGGTCACTGAGCATTCTTTTCATTTTGTTCCAAATTTCATTAGTTTTTCGATTTTAGCTGACTCGTGTAATGTTCAATTCCCTTGTGGGTTTTAGTTTTTAATAAAGGTTCTACTTTCACAAAAAAAAAGAGTTAATTTGTAAATATCTTTTAAGATTTTGCATTATTTTGTTAATCCTCTAATTATGTCTAAAATTTATTTATTTTTTGAAAGAGTCTAAAATTTATTATTGATCTCAATAATATATTGTCATTTAAAAGGGAGTGACCATTTCTAATTCTCTTTGATATTTTTCATTTTATAATATGATGTTTAAAATTTTTTAAATTCACATACCAAATTATTTACTTTATTTATAGTAGTGTCAATAACTTGCAACATGTTAATATTTACTTACCATTTTGTATAGATACTTATAACTAATAATGTTTTTGAATGAACCGTCAAGGGCTTCAAGCTTGATTGCTTTATTAGTCAAGCAAGTTTGGTCCATGTATATTTTAACTTAATTTTTAAAAAAGTATTAATTTCTTTTAATAAAAAGTACTTTCAAAAAATTGGGAAGAATGTGATCACTTTTTAAAAAATAAAAAAAATTATATATGTACATATTTATTTAAAAACATATTTTTTAAATATCTAATAGAGTAAATTACATTAACACCCTTTGAGATTTTTTGAGATTACACATAATTCCCTTAATTTTTTTAACGTTTACAATAACATATCTTATAGAGGTACATAGAGTAATGATTTTCAAACAATCAAGGGGAGTTAATGTAATGAATAATGGTTGTCAATGCAATGTTTATTAAACAATTTAGGGGGTTAGAGTAAGAGTAAAAAAAATAGCGCTATCGGGTCAAATTTGACGAAATTACAGGAGGTGTCGGTGTAAGTTACTCTATCTAATAATATTTAAATTTATTATGAGACATTCTACCTATTGAGTATAGTAATGATGCAATATATATAGTTATAAATAAAAATAAGTGAGAGACAATAAACATAAAATAAAAATACACACATATTATCTTAATTAAATAACAAAATGGTGTCACAAAAATACATTTTAGAATTATTTTAATATTTTTCCTTTCAAATGAAAAATAAAGATTTAATAACGATGCATTTAAATTTTATACTTATTATATTCTTCAATGTTACATGCAAGAATTGTAAATTAAAATTTTTAATTCCATTATTTTATTTGTTTTATATAAAATAATGTGACTTAATTTATTTGATCTATAAAATATCTTATAGCTTTCATAACATTTATAATTTTAATTGTTAATTTAATTATCTATAATAAATAAAATTTAACTTACTATATTACATGCATAGAATAAAAAAAATAAGTAAAAAAGATTAGTTCTGTTAACATATAACAAAATTTTAAATAATTTAAAATTATATTAATATGTATTTTAATTTGGTTACTTTAAAAAATGTTTTATAAAAAATAATTAAAAATAAGGATTTTTTTAAACATATAAAAAAATTTAAATAATTCATCATAATTTACTTAAAATAATAGTTAAGGGTAAGAATTAAGAGATAAGTTAATTTATATATATATATATTATCATATTAATATACATTTGAATTTTTTATTTTTTAAAATTTGTTTTATAAATTAATTTTCTTAACATATTAATTAAATAACAAAATTGTGTAACAAAATTAATTTTTAGATTTATTTAATATTTTTCTTCTCTAATGAAAAATAAATTTTTAAATACATTGCTTTTAAATTTTATACTTATTACATATTTCAATGTTCCATGCAAGATTGTAAATTAAAACTTTTAATCCTATTATTTTATTTGTCTTATATAAGTTAATTTGACTTAATTTATTTGTTATGCAAAATATCTTATATATCGTATAACATTTATGGTTTTAATGGTTAATTTGTTATTTGTAACAAACAAAATTCAATTTACTATATTATATGCATAAAAAAATACAATATGTAAAAAATGATTAGATGAACTTAAGTGTTAACATATAATAAAATTTTAAATAATTTTTAAAATTATATTAATATGCATTTTAATTTAGTTACTTTGAAATTATTTTATAAAAATAAGAATTTTTAATTATATAGAAAATTTGAATATAATACATCATAATTTATTTAAAATAATAATTTAGAATAGAAATTAAGAGATAAATTATTATTTTTAATTTATATATATTTATTAATTCTATTTCTATATATTATATTACTAGTAATGTATTTGAAAATTTCTTTTCTAAAATATATTTAACAAACTATTTTTTTCTTAAATATTAATTAATTCAAAATTGTGTCATAGTATACAAGAAAAACATTTATTTATTTATATATTATAGAAATATTTCATTTAATACATTAATATTCTAACGTTATGATGGTCTGAGTGATACTGAACTCCAATCTCTTAAGTAAGGTTTCAAGCTCAAGTCTTTTGGATGGAAAAAATATGATTGGGAAGAAAGACCCCATTAAAGTTGATCAATCAGGTTTTCCGACAAAGGTTAGTCATTGCGAGCTTGACTTTGGGCCTAGTCTGGAGGGGCAACAACCCAGGCCCAAAACTAGAAGGAGCCTAAAAAATTAAAAGAGTCTATATAATTGTGCCATCAGTTTTTTTTTTTTCTATATTATTTTATATTATTTTCATAACATGATTGAAACTACTATCTTACTTTATGTCTCATTTTATCCAAATCAAAATGTGACATGAAAATAGATTTAAATTGTTTACTTTTTTTAACAAGATAAGAAACACAAACTAAAATTCAAATTATAAAAGAATTAAAACTAAAAGTTAGTATATTAATAAAGAACAAAAATATACTGAAGCTTTAATATAAAATGATAATATTTTATTAATGATACACCATAGGGGTAGTTAGAACATTTTCTTTGAGAGGCCAAATATAAAAATTAAATTAAATTTTAATTGTAAAATCAATATATTAAATTTAACCAACAACTAGAAATTCATAATAATGTACAACATATGAAAAAAAACCAAAATCATATAAATTAAACAAAAGATACAAGATTATAACGTTGTAAGGGGAGAAAAGAGATTTAGTTTTTAAAATTCATATTAGTAATTTTAATGGTAGGAAATATTTATTATATTTAAATGTTATGTTTAAAATTTTAAAAGCATAATTGACCCTCAAGGTTTGTTTAAGCATAATTTAATATTTCAACTTGAGAATAATAAGAACAATACATTCTTCACTTAAAAAAATACCACAATGAAATAGAATTCCTTTAATTTCTTTTTATTGAGAAACGTTTAAGAAAAAAAATAGTGAGACCTTAAAAAAATATGAGAAATGATGGATTATACCTTTTGGGATATGTATCCATCATGAGTGGTGTAACACCGTATTTTCTTAACATGTGATTTAAAAAGTGACTGAAATTAATTATAAAAGAAAATTTAAATTTAGTTTAATTGAGAAAATTTAATTAAAACACTTTGTATGATTTTATGTGACGAATTTTGATGAAGTTCTAATTAAATTAGAATTTTAATTGTACACTATCAGTGTAAATTTACACTATGTAAATGAATAAGTAGTCAGAGATTTATCATGAACCAATTCTAATGTGTCATTAACATATATTTTTAAGATAATTAACACTTATTTCAAGGCAAATTAATTTTTTAATTTACCAATTTTGGTTAAACTATATCTCCTATTTTTAGTAAATCACCTTAACTAATTCTAGTAAAAATGTCAAAAGCTAAATCACCAAAAGTGGCGTTACTTGATCGACCACACTTAACTTCTCTTTTACCCAGTGTCTAATTTTATAATCACCATCAATACACCACATAATAAGACCACTCCTATTTACCTAATTGTTCAATTCATTACCGATGTCTATTAATATACATAAAAAGATGAACCGCTTGTTGCACGTTGGTTTCAAAAGCCACTGGACGTTTTGTTTTTCTCCTTAAACAACCAAAAAAAATAAAAAATAGACCCTCCTTAAATAAACCTTTAGACTGAAGCCCCTGCACCTTTTTTTTTTTTAAATGCTGAACGTGGGAGAGGAAAGTGGAAACAAAGACACCCTACCTTTCAGCAAAGTGAAACTCTGAGAAAAAGAAAAAAAAGGGATAAGTCCTTCCTCCTTGCAAGCTAGTTAGAACTTGGGAGATTAGAGTAGATCCAAGCCACTTAGTGTTCATTTCTTCTTCCACTGGAGCACCCTTGTACACAAATAGAACTACAAGTAAGGGAATTTATCCATTTTTTTACTTTCTTTCTTTGTTAATCTCTTATATAATCACATTAGTATGAGGAATTTTTATTTTTTTTAGAGTTTTGCTCACTGCTAGTTCTATGATATTTATCATGGTTGTAGCAATCTGTTTATTTTTTTTATTTATTTATTTCTGTTTTGTTGTGTTTAAGCTATGAAAATAAGATATACTGAAATGTGCTAGCTGCTGTTTGGTGTGAATGAAATATGACTTTATGTGATTCTTGTCATGATATATGATTATTTGTGTTAACAATGTAATTATATATACTTGTAGAAATTTCATTTGGCCTCATTTTGACCTCTATGTTACATGAAAAATTTGAGCTGCTTCGATATATATACAAATCTGTTTTTTTTTTAGATTCTTAGGTGTTATTGACTGCACTCAGAAAAAAAATTCTAGAGATGAACTTGATGTTATTGTGTTTTATTAAAATCAAAAAGTACTTAAAATACCTATATTTTTAACATATTAAGACCCTTAATGAAAAATCTCGGAGGAAGATCGTATTATTATTATTATCACGCGGTATATATATATATATATACATATATATGTATATATATATATATGTATACATATATACATATACATATATATGTATAGATATATATATATACATATAGATTATATGTATAGATATACATATATATATATATATACATATATAGTATATATGTATATACATATGTATATATATATATACATATATATATATTATATATATATTATATTATAATAATGTTAAAAATAAAAAATAAAAAAATAAACATGCATATATTGTGCCATTCGTCGGAATCACAATCTGTTGAGAAACAGATTTTTTCTTGGCATTCGAATATGCCTTGAAAGGGAAAAACAAATATATATATATATATATATGGGAATGATCAAATGACACCAGTGTAACTTACATCAACTATTATATATATATACGGGAAAGATCAAATGATACCAGTATAACTTACATCAACTATTATATTATTTAATAACTTTTAATTGGATAATTTTATCCAAAAACTCACCGTGGATTGAAAGTTTCTTTAACATAGATCATATGTATAAAATTTTATATTAATCCAAAATTATTTGATATTTTATTCATATAGATCAAAATGGACGTAATATATATTTTTCAAAATATAATAAAACATAAAAATTACATTATATATCAAGTTATTGAATGGTGTAATAGTTGGTTTAAGTTACACCGGTGTCATTTGATCTCTCCCCATGTGTGTGTGTGTTAGATCATATGTACAAAATTTTATATTAATCCAAAATTATTTGATACCTTATTTATATAGATCAAAATGGACGTAATATATACTTTTCAAAATATAATAAAACATAAAAATCACATTCTATATTGTGTGTGTGTGTGTGTACACATGGGGAGGGATCAAATGATACTGGTGTAACTTACACCAACTATTATATTATTCAATAACTTTTAATTGGATAATTTTATCCCAAAACCCACTATTGGATTGAAAGTTCCTTTAACATAGATCATATGTACAAAATTTTATATTAATCCAAAATTATTTAATACCTTAATCATATAGATTAAAATGGACATAATATATATTTTTCAAAATATAATAAAACATGAGTCATTTGATTACCTTCTTATTGTTATTCAATTTTGACAAAATTTGACACAAACAATCTTGGTAATATGAAATTATAATTCAATAGTTGGATCGATAAAAATCACATTCTATATCAAGTTATTGAATGGTGTAATATTTGGTTTAAGTTACACTGTTGTCATTTGATCCCTCCCCATATATATATATATATATAATAAATGAAGGCACACATATTATTTCCCAATAGAAAATAATTTTGATAAATTTAAATAGTAGATTTCATATTTTAATATATTAGAGGGTTTTATAAATTTTTCTCTATTTTAGAAAGTACAATTTTCCTATGCATAAAAGTATATTTATTGAGAATATTAATTATTAAGTTATTAGTGAGGACTAATAGAACATAAAAGATTTAAGTGAGAAACTCCAAAGCTTAAGTTCAAAATTTTTGATAATATACGTTATCCGTTAATTTACAGATATTGGAAATTGATTTTGGAAATAAGGTGTGACTCTTAATCATATGCTAAGTTAATGTTTTGTTGCTATTATTGGTATGAACGTATATACATGGGTCCTATTAGGACGACGTTGTGAGTAGGCACGTAAGTTAAGAGTCAGTGTATAGCTCTCAACCTATGTTGGAAGAAAGAATGGGGTAGCTGTTGATGGACTTTAAGGATAGGTGAACGGGCGAATTCCACATTGAGGTCAAGGTTATCACAAACCTTGTGCCGCAGTAAGCCACTACCCACGTACGCCTATCCTGACGAAACTACTACCGACTTCCGCAAGATTAGTTCATGGGCTCCCCCAATAGTTGTGCCTTGAAAAAATCCGTGTAATCCTTATGGCTTAGGTGCTATGTTAAGGGACGTTCCATAATGATTGCTCGAGTTGTTGAAAGAGTCTCCATGGAGTAGTGTCTACATGAATTGCATGAAATTATGTTGTACTATGTTTATATATGTTTATTTTAAAAAAATGTTATAATCTTTTCTGGTATCAGTATTCTCTCTTCTTGAAAATAATTGTTGTGTTAGTTAGAACTCTGTATTTCTTTTTTCATAAGCTTACCTTTACATTGTTTGCACGTGTGGTTCATACCTGTGAGGATCTTGAACGTTGTGTTCGTGGAAGCAGATGTCGAGACGACCTAGACTGTCGAGACTATTACCGATGATTCAGAACCACGTTCATGTGGGCCTTTATCGCATTGACTTTCGTGAGACCGCCATGGGAGATGGTGAAGCTTGGAGGATCGACCGCAAGCTTCAAAGCATTTACTATAGGGGAGAACATGCGTTTTCCTATGCTCTTGAGGAAATTGATGTGTTTTTTGTGACTCTGTATGCACTACTAAAATTTTGGTTACCCATCCGAGAAATGTGGAGAGAGTCTGCTCCTGCTGCCCGACCTTGCATGAGAGTTGAGGAGTATCATCGCTTGTTTGCTTAGGGACCTTATCCTCATCGTAGACCTACTAAAGCTGAGGAGCCATCTACTGATGCTCCACCTGCTACTCCTCTTTCCTATATGTAGTGTTTAGGAGTACGACCAGCCTAGAGTGTATGTGTGATGTATTTTTCCCCCTTCCCTTTTGTGATGTACTTTTGTTGATGGACACACTGATGTATGTGCACACACATTCTCTTTTGAGACGCTCTACCGACAATGTTGGTCTATAAGCGCCATAAGGCACAACTATTTGCACTTGATGCTTTGTGATGTATGCATGGGTTATTTTAGTATGTTGGATGATCGTTTATGCTTTAAACGTTGGAGTTTTGAAAGGAATGAATGTCGTATATTTTGCCAAAAAAAAAATTCACACCCTTTTCATAAATAAATTAATCAAGAAATTTTGTCTAAAATTAAATCTTTCGCGTTCCATTAGCTGTCAGTTGACCATGTAGCGACAACTGGTCGTTACAAGTGGTAAGAGAGATCTATAGAAAAGAATGGAGAGAAAATATGAGGTGTAACAGGAAATGTGATGAGAAAGAAAGAAAGAAAGAAAAAATAAGGAGTTATAAGAAAAAAAATTATCTAACATTATTATTAAAAAATTTATGTATACATATTGTGTGCATAGGTTTTTTTTTTCTTTTATGAAATGACCTTATATATAGATATTTTTGTGTGTATAAATTTTTGGGGACTAAATTGAATAATAGATAATAACGTAGAAGTAAATTGAATGAAAAATGTGAAACATCTTTTCTATATTTACTAAAACCATGTTACTCGTTTAATGTAATACAATGTATCATTTTTAATAAATTTATGAGTTCAATTTTTATATAATATATATTTACATTTTTGAATACTTGTATATAAGCGGGTTTTATTATTATTTCATCCTGGACCCATAAAATGTCAAGACCGACTGTAACGACTCGCTATCACTACATGGTCAATTGACAACTAATGCAACGCGAAGATTTAATTCTAGACAAAAACTCTTGATTAATTTATTTATGAAAAAAGAGCGTGAATTCCTTTTTTGGCGAGACATACAACGTTTATTCCTTTCGAAAACTAAGACGTATAAAGCATAAAACGATCATCCAACATACAAAAATAACCCATGCATACGTCATAAAGCATCAATTGTAAAATGTTGTGCCTTGTGGCATTTATAGACGAACATCATCGTCAAGGCGTCTCAAAAGATAGTGTGTGTGCACATACATTAGTTTATCCATCAACAAAAAAAGTACATCACAAAAGGAAGGGGAAATACATTCATGCATACCCTAGGCTGGTCGTACCACTAAACATTACATCTAAGAAGGAGGAACGACAGGTGGAGCATCAACAAGTGGCTCCTTAGCTCTAGCAGCTCCTCGACAGGGACGAGGTCCCTAAGTGAACAAGTGACGATACTCTTCAACTCTTATACGAGGTCAGGTAGTAGGAATAGGCTCCCTCCAAATCTCTTGGATGGGTAAACAAAAATCTAGCAATGTATATATGGTCACAGAAAACACAACAATCCCCATAGGAGCATAGAAAAGCGTAAGCTCTCCCTTATAGTAGATATTCTGAAGCTCACGATCAATCCTCCAAACTTCACCGTCTCCCATAGCAATCTCACGGAAGTCAATGTGATAGGGACCCATATGAACTTGGTTCCAGATCATTGGCAAAGATCTCGACGCTTTGAATCGTCTCGGCACTGCCCCCACGAACACGACCTTCAAGATCATCACATGCATGAATCACACGTGCAAACAGTGCAAGGGTAAGCGTATGATAAATGTAAATATAGAGTTCTAACTAACACAACAATTATTTTCAAGGAGAGAATCGTGATATTAGAAAAGATTACAATCATTTTTTATAAACATTATACAACATAATTTCTAAAATTGATGCAAACACTACTTTATGGAGACTTTTTTTTTTAACAACTGGAGCAATCATCATGGAAACATCTCTTAACATAGCACCTGAGCCACGGGAATCACACAGATTCCTTCAAGGCATAACTATTGGGGGAGGCCATGAACTGATCTTGTGGAAGTCGGTAGTGGTTTCATCAAGATAGATATACGTGGTTAATGGCTTACCACGGTACAAGGTTCGCGATAACCTTGACTTCAATGTGGGATTTGCCCATCCATCTATCCTCAAGGTCCAGCGTTAGCTACTTCACTCTTTCTTCCGGCACTAGGTTGGGAGTTATACACTGACTTCTAACTTACGTGCCTACTCGCGACACTGTCCAAATAAGACCCATGCATATACATACATATCCTCAATAACAACAAAAAGCATTGACTCAATATAGGGCAAGGAGGCATACCCTATTTTCGACAATCCAATTCTCATTATTCGTTAATTAATAGATAACGCGTATTATTAAATTTTTATGAACTTGGGCTTTAGTGTTTTGGTTTTCAATCTTTTCTTATAAATTAATAATTAATATTGTGAATAATAGGAAAACTAAAAGAGATTTTATTTGAAACAATTCACAGTTTATACACAGGGAGTTATACTTATTAGAATTGAGGAAAATTCATAAAAATCCTCCTAATATATTAAAATCTGAAATTTAATATTTTAATTCATCAAAAAAATTCTCCATTGAGAAAGTAATTTTATTGAAGAGAAAAGTTATATTTTTGTTCCTAATTCTATTTTCTTGTAAAAAGAAAAATAAAAAATTATTATTTTATTATCATTTTTTTTAGTCATTTAAATTTAAAAATATTATAATAGTCATTATAAATTTTCAAAATTATAGTTTTACACGTACTTTTTAATCTCAAGATTTTATTAATGTCGTTTAATTCTCATCCCTTTTTTTTTCTTTTGATTTTCTTAAAAAAAAAGAATCCATCTGCACCAAAAAAAAAAAAAAAATTCAAATCTTAATGAAATGACTATTCACTGTTTAGAGAGTTGTAGGCACCAAAAGAAAAAGAAAGAAAGTCTCATCATTTTTTTTTTTGATTCATTCGGTTATTATTATTTTTTTGTCAAAACTTAAAGTGACTTTACATCAGGGGTTTTTGCACGGATATATATGTTGTTTTTGTATTTTATTTTATTTTTGTTTTATGGCTAATCGTACTTGGTGATTCTAAATATACATTAGGTGAGCAAACTTAAAATCCAACAACTTAATATTCATCTCTAAACTTTTAGGTACAGCAAATAACACCTCAAAAACTATAAGAACATAAATATTTATGTATCCAAACAGCTCATAATTTTCATGTAACATAGGGATCAAAAGAGGCCAAGTAAAATTTTTACCAAGTTTATAACTACTCCATTAATCCAAATAATCATATATGATGACAAAAATCACAGAGTCATATTTCCTTCACACCAAACAATAGCTAGCATATTTCAGTATATCTCATTTTTTTTCATAGTTAAAAACAGAATAAAACAAAAAAATGAATACATCCATGATACATATCATATAACTAATAATGAACTAACAAAAAAAAAAATAGTTCATCATACTAATGTGATTATATACGAAATTAGCAAAGAAAGAAAAAAAGAAGGTGGATAAACTCCCTTACTTGATGAAGATTAATGGGAATAGATGAACTCAAAAAGGTGAAGGAGAAATTGCTCCAAGCTCCACTGTTCAGCAGCTAACCCTAAGGAGAAGGAGAACTCAAAAAAAAGAAAGAGGAAAGGCCTTTGGAATTGCACCGTTCTCTCTAGCATGAAGATTAGAGAGATTTTAAAATTGTCCCTTCAATTGGTATTTGAAGGCAATTCACCGGGGGTTTCTTTTTGTTTAACGGGTACGAGGGTTTAATTTTTTTTTTCTACGTCATGTTATTTAAAACACATTCAGGGTGTCTATAAAAAGAAAAAAAAAAAAAAAAAGCTAGCATGCAATACATGGAGGTTTAAAAAAAAACGAACGTGTAATTCAAGGGGTTTCATATCTAGTTTAATAGGTATATATATACAACGAATTGAACATTGGGTAAAAAAGGGGTTTGAGTAACCGAGTAAGAAATGCCTAAAGTTGGGTATTTTGTTTTCAAAATTTGTTACTAAAATTAGTTAAAGTGATTTACTCAAAATGGGAGATAAGATTTAACTAAAATTGGTAAATTAAAAAGTAATTTGCCTTGAAATAGGTACTAATTATCTAGGAAAATGTGTTAATGACACATTAGGATTGGTTCACGATAAATCTCTGACTGCTTGTTCATTTACATAGCGTACTTTTATATTGACAGCATACAATTAAAATTCTAATTTAATTATAACCTCATCGAAAATTGTCACATAAAATCATACAAAGTTTTTTAATTAAATTTTCTCAATTAAACAAAATTTAAATTTTCTCTTGTAATTTATTTCAATCACTTTTTAAATCATACGTTAAGAAAACACGATGTTACACCAACCTTGAGTCATTAGCAAAGTCGGTAAATATTTTGCACTAATGACATAGTAATTCAAAAAATGCTACAATAATATTTCTTCTCAAGTTCAATATATATATATATATATAATTCATATACGTTTGAACTTTTATTTTTAAAATATGTTTTATAAACCAAGTTTTATAAAATCTTAATTAAATAACAAAATTCTATCATATTATATATGAAATGTCTATTTATTTATACATTTGTATAAATATTATATTAGTAATATCAAAAACTATATTAATATTTTATTGAAGTCCAATTTATTTATATATAGATAGATATATCAATTTCTGTATATTATGTTAATATATATTTGAAAATTTCTTTTTAAAACATGTTTTATAAACCAATTTTTATAAAATCCCAATTAAACAAAAAAGTTGTGTCATATTATATAAGAAAAAATTACTAATTTATGCATTTGTATAAATATCACATTAAGTCTAATATATATATATATATATATATATATATATATATATATATATATTACTTTTTAGATATTTTATATCACACAATTTATTTTAACCATTACACTATTTACTTTATTAAAATAATTGTAACTAAAAAATGAAATTAAAATAATTGATCTATAAATAAAAAATTACAAGAGTTTAAAATTAATTAAAAAACTTCAATAATAAATACCCAAAATATATTTTTATTAGTGATATATATATGTGTGTGTGTGTGTCTTATAAACTCATCTATATACAATCGTAATTAAATAATGTTACATTTGTATTTCTTTTGAAGTCTAATTACATATATATATAGATTTTTTTTTAGTGTGCAATAGTTGTACTGAGATTAAAAACTATGATCTCATGCATATTATCCCAACTTCCCATCTCTAGGTCAACCCCAGTGGGTTCTTTTATGTATAGATTTTTAGAATATATTTCAAAACTATTTGTTTACAATCTTAATTAATTAACAAAATTGTGTCATAATATAAAAAATTATACTTATTTATATATTTGTATAAATATTTCATTAATACATTAAATGTTACATTAATATTTATTCTCAAATTCTCCCCCCCCCCCCCCTCTCTCTCTTTCTCTCTCTCTCTCTCTTTATATATATATATATATATATATTTATACACATGTCAATTTTAGTATATTTAATTAATATATGTTTGAATTTTTATTTTTAAAAGTATGTGTTATAAGCCAAGTTTTATAAAATCTCAATTAAATAACAAAATTGTATCATGCTATATATGAAAACTCTATTTATTTATGGATTTCTATAATTATTATATTAATAGCATTAAATGATATATTTAATAATTATTGTTAAGTCTAATTTACTTATATACTAGATTTTAAACCGGCGCGTTGTATGGGTTTCTTTAAATTATATATTTTTATATTTTTATTTATTTGTTATTTTAAAAATATATGTAAATAAATAAAATTATTAATTTTTAAAACATTTAATAGTAAATTAAGTATAATTACTTTAAAATTGAGAAAGATGATTAATTATATTTTTAATTGAACAAATGTTGTGTTCAAAAATATTAAGCTTATTAAAATTTATTATGATTTATTCTTTATTCAAATAATGATAGTGTTGTAATACCTATATGAAATGAATAAATTCAAAGTAAAAATAAGCATAATACATATGAATATATAAGTATTTAAATTTGAGTGTTCATTTTTGTTATTATGGATATTATATTAAAACGTACTTGATTTTTGTGTGTTTATAATTAACAATATTAAATATATTTATTATAAAATTTAAAATTGATTTTAAATTTGTTGAAACAGTATGATTCTTTTAAATATATATTTGTTAATTATTGTAAAATGATATTTTTAATTATTTAGAAGGTATTAATTTTAATTATGTGATATTGTTAAAAATTTGAGTTGGTTAACTTAAATGCGAGATAAATTGAACACTCCCAATCAATATAATGAGATTTGTCTATTATTATTGTTGTTATTTTTTGTTATTTAATTTTAATTTCATTATTTGCTACTTTTTAAAATTATTTATCTATAAGGATTATTATATGTTTTAGACTTTATATCTTATAATTTATCTATTATAAGAATTATTTATCTAAAAGAATTATTTATGTGTTACTAATTTTTTCAATATTATTACATATTACTTTTTATATTGTTATAATTTTTTCCTCATTCTAAGTAAATACAAAAAGACAATGTCATGAATAATAATTACACTATTATTGCATATTATACAACTGTTTTATATTTATAATATATATAATGGATATTTATTATTCTTTAAGGTTTGAATTTATAAGAATAAAAATCATAATAACTTATAATTGACCGTTATGAAAGAAATTTATTATTATATTTATTTATTATTATTTAATTATTTGTATATTAATTATATATTAAATTTAATCAGCATTGTAAATTATGTACTATTTAATTGATTAATTTAATACATTATTTAACATAATTTACTTAAAAAAAATATGTGTGAGACTTTTGCATCAATTTAATTATCATTTTTCAAAATGTTATATATATGTAAGGGGAAAATTATAAATATAATAAGTAAACCTACTGCTACTATTACTGCCATTATATTATTATTATTATTATTATTATTATTATTAAATTTTAATTATTAAATTGTGTAATAATTATCATTAATGTAATCAATTTAATTCTTTATTAAAAGTAAACCTTAGAGAGAGAGATTAGTCTATAATTAATTTATTTTATGAAAATAATTAATTTATTATATCATAATTTATTTGAAACAATTAATAAATATTGAGGTAAATAATAAACTATATAAATAATATGTATAAAAGTTTAATTAGGCAATTGAATTACGTAGAAAAAATAAAAATAATTAATGTGATAATTTAAATATATAAAATTCATTAGATTGTGTTAAGTGAATTACATAAAAAATATAATAAAGAAGAGAAATTATTGAATAAAAAGTAATGTTGTAACAATAATTTGCTCCACTTTATGTTTTGTTAAACAAAATAAAATAAAAATATTGTGAGTTAAAGATATAGAGTAAAAGTCAAATTATTGATTTTTTATTGTTCAAAATGAGAATGACTATAAATATATACATTATTTATAATATAATATTCAAAAATTATATAAAAACATATATGAAAAGCTTGAACAATAATAATCAAACATGAAATAACATAACAGTGAAATAAGAAAAGAAATACCCAAAGATGATACAGGTAAAAAGAACAAAATAAATAAATAAATAAATAAAAGACACAGAGTAAGATAATATATATAATATTGGTTCTTAATCCCCACTTTTCATCCATTTCCAAATTCATTAGATGATATATTGCTATAAGAGTTTTCTTTTCTTATTCTTTCTATCTCCATAAAAGTGTTATTCTTGCAAGTTAATTAAGACATATTATGAAAAATTATCTTTCTATCAAAGAACAAGAGCAAAATGAAGAAAAAAGAGTGTAAAGCCAAAAAAGGAAAGGTAAACAAATGAAAATACAAAGAACGAAGAAATACACTTGTTAGTTGACCCTAAACCTCAATGAAAGAATATAGGAGAGAGAATAAATACATGATGATGATTCAAGTATTTTTTCAATTATACAAAATTGAATTAGAGAATTAATTACACTTTAAAACGATACATTGAGCTTTACAAAATAATAATAATTATCCATTAAAGAAAAAAAGATGACCTTTCAATTTACTTTGTAACTTTACATTTTAAAACCCACCCAGTGAAAATAGTTTTTTATATATGCACTTATTTTTTAATTGGAGTATGTTACCAAACTATAACTACAATATCGGTGTAGCTTGCTAACGTACTCAAATTAAAAAATAAGTGTGTATGTTAGCAAATTCCTATATATATATATATATATATATATATATATATATATTAATTCTTATGCTCAAATGTATTTTCTTTTTTTTGAATTGATTGCTTTAAAACATGTTTTATGAATAATAATTAAAAGTAAAAGATTTAATACACACATAGTTAAATCTAAAATAGTTAATAATAATTTATTTTAAATAATAATTATGGATAGAAATTAAGAAACAAATTCTTATATATGAGTCTATTTTATTTTCATTTTGGTTACTTTATAATATGTTTTACAAACAATAATAATTAAAAATATTTTTTGGATATTTAGTAAATTTATAAAAATTCATAATAATTTATTTAAAATAATATTTAAAGATAAAAATTAAGAGACAAATTATTATATATATATATATATATAAATTCACAATTTTCTTTATTAAATAATATGTTATAAACCAATTATTTAAATAATAATATATATAAGAAATTTTAAAGTATATATTTATATTAAATTTAGAAACAATTAAGTTTTATTTCATAACAAAATTTTTAAATATATAAATATAACATTAAATATCATATTAATGCACAAGTTCAAGTCTATAAAGTCTTTATTTTTAATTATTATTATGCAAAAAATATATTTTAAATTAACAAACTAAAAATAAAATAGACTTGTGTATATACACATTAATTTATATCCTTAATTATTAATTAAATTAAAATATTATAAATCATTTTAAATTTAACTACATATTTATAATATTTAATTTTATTATTATGTTGTACAAAAAATGTTATTATTATAGTATTTATATATTTAAATTTTTTTTATCTTAGCTTTGAAATATATCTTATTAACATAAAACTATCAAAATTGTATAATAAATAGCTTTAATGGAAGCAATTAGATTCTTCATTAAATATAATTATGTTGTTAAATTTGATTAGATCTGATAACTATTGTAATGTTTGAGTTTCGATCGATGGTTGAACATTCTTCAAGTCTCCTTTACATATAATTATGTCCATTAAATTTGATTAGATCCGACAGCTATTATAATGTTTGAGTTTCAATCGATAGTCGAGTTTTCTTCAAGTCTCCTTTACATACACACACACACACATATAAGAGTTTACTAATGTACATCCACTTATTTTTTAGTTGGAGTACGTTGGCAAGCTACACCATTGATGTATTTTAAGACACATTGTAATTATAACTTGTTAACATACTCCAACTAAAAAATAAATGCATGTACGTTAGCAAACCCCACAAGCATTTGCTAATGTATACATACTTATTTTTTACTTGGAGTACATTAGCAAGTTACACCATGGTGTATTTTAAGATACATTATAGTTATAACTTGCCAATATAATCTAACTTAAAAATAAGTGTGTGTACGTAGCAAATTATATATATATATATATATATATATATATATATATATATATATATATATATATAAACTAAATTTGAGAAGAAATATTATTGCAACAATTAATGTTATTAATGAATATTTAAACAAATATGTAAATAAACATATTTTTTTGTATAGTATAACACAATTTTGTTAACTAATTAAGATTTTAAAAATCTATATATACTAATTTCAGTATATTTAATTAATATATGTTTGGATTTTTATTTTTAAAAATATATTTTATAAACCAAGTTGATAAAATCTTAATTTAATAACAAACTTGTATCATACTATATAAGAAAATTCTATTTATTTATTGATTTTATAGTTATTATATTAATAACAGTAAATGCTGTATTGATAATTCTTTTCAAGTCTAATTTACTTATATACATACATACATATATATATATATATATATATATATATATGTAAATTTAATTAATATATTTTTGAATTTTACTTTAAAAATATGTTTTATAAACCAAGTTTTATAAAACCTTAATTAAATAAAAAAATTGTATCTTACTATATATGAAAATTCCATTTATTTATGTATTTTTATAATTATTATACTAATAGCATTAAATGCTATATTAATAATTTTTTCAAGTCCAATTTACTTATATATATAAATATTGATTTCAAAATATGTTTTATAAACTATTTGTTGAAAATATTAATTAATTAACAAAATTGTGTTATACTACATAAAAAAAGATTTATTAATATATTTGTACAAATATTTAATTAATAACATTAAATGTTACATCAATATTTTTCTGAAATTCAATATATATATATCAATTTCAGTATATTTAATTAATATATGTTTGAATTTTTATTTTTAAAAATATATTTTATAAGACAAGTTTGATAAAATCTTAATTAAATAACAAAATTATATCATACTATATATGAAAATTCTATTTATTTATTAATTTTTATAATTATTATATTAATAAAATTAAATGCTAAATTGGTAATTATTTTCAACTCTACTATATATATAATATATAATATATATATATATATAATACAGGTAGATAGATATTAGATTTAATAAAAATATTAATGAATTAACCAATATTGCGTTTCTACTATATAAAAAAAATCTATTTATTTGTATATTTGTATAAATATTTGATTAATAATATTCAATGTTACATTAAAATTTCTTGTCAAATTCAATATATATATATATATATATATATATATATATATATATATATATATATGTATGTATGTATGTATGTATGTATGTATATATCAATTTCAGTATATTTAATTAATATATGTTTTTTAAAAATATGTTTTATAACCAAGTTTTATAAATCTTAATTAAATACAAAATTGTATCAAACTTGTTTGAAAATTCCATTTATTTATGTATTTGTATAATTATTATATAATAGCATTAAATGCTATTCTTTTTCAAGTCTAATTTTCTTATATATATAAATATAACTATTTGTTTAAAATATTAATGAATTAACAACATTGTGTCATACTATATAAAAAAATATTTATTAATATATTTGTATAAATATTTCATTAAAAACATTAAATGTTACGTTAATATTTTTTGAAATTCAAATATATATATCAATTTCAGTATATTTAATTAATATATGTTGAATTTTTATTTTTGAAGGTATATTTTATAAACTAAGTTTGATAAAATCTTAATTAAATAACAAAATTGTATCATACTATATATGAAAATTCCATTTATTTTTGTATTTTTGTAATTGTTATTTTTTTTTTTTGGTTTAGACCACATGTATTCTTTGTTGGAGGGAATCCTATTCGAGCTAAGTAGGACCACTATGGACGGCAAAACTCTCCTTTCGAGTATTTAAGGTAGTTAATAACATTAGATGCTTTATGAATAATTCTTTAAAGTCTAATATATATATATATATATATATATATATATATATATTTTAATTTTTATATATTATATTAATATATTTGAATTTTCATTTTTAAAAATATTTTATAAAATCTCAATTAAATAACAAAATCTTGTCATACTTTATAAGAAAAAAATCTTATATTTATATAGTTGTATAAATATTACATTAATAACATTAAAGTACATTAATATTTTTTTTGTCAAGTCTAGTTTTCTGTATATATATATAATTATTTTTAAATTAAATATATTTTTCTATTTATATTTTTTGAATTAATGGTAGTAGAGATCCATAGATTATATGCGATTGAGATATTTGTTAATTTATTAAAAGGAAACACATGGAAAGCACAAAGGTCTATCTATTTTTATTTTTTAAAAGTATTTTAAATAATATATTAAATAATATTTAGTCGTTAAGTGTTTTCATTACACCCGTTGTGAGATTTTTTTTATCAAGGTAAATTATATAAATATAAACAGAATAAAAACACTTCAAATTTAAAATTATTAGAATTCATATAAAAATTAAATTCAAAATTCAAATAAAATTATTATTTTTATAACAAAATTCAAATAAAATTATTGATTTGTTTTATTCTTTGCGACTCGTATAATTAAAAAATGAATATTCAAATGTTTTTAATCAGTTATTAATTAATTAATTAATTTTTGGTACATGGGACCCGCCCCAACGTTTTTATTTTAATTCCGTGTTCTCTTGATAAGGTTTTGGCGCGTGTTCGAGTATTGCATGAGACACGACGAATCAGACAAAAAGTCAAAACCTTCTGATTATCAGTTTATCCTCACTCGGTCACTCCTATATATACTTGTCCCTCCTCATCGTCAAACTCACTTCACTCTCACTTCTCCTCTCAACGTTGCTCAGTTACTGTATTGTGTTGCAACCTACGACGTAAACCGTAGTATATGACCATGAATTTCAACATGGATGATTCATCACACCAGAACCAGGACCAAAGTAAAAAACGAAAGCTCCAAAATGTTGATGATTCTCCATCTCTGGAATCTCCGGGTTCCAACATGAACCCCAGAAGGTGTCTTTTTTTTATTTTTTTCTCTGTGTTTTTTCGGCAGACAGTTCATGAATTTTGTATCTTTTTCATTTTTTGAAAATTTCCATTTTATTTGCTTGCTCCAACTTTTTGAGTTTTGGTATTTGGTGTGGGTAATGTTGCAATATGCATGCCCCCGTAAAGATTATGATTTTCTTATTTAGATCTATTATTCATACAATATCATTTCCGTGTCTATCTTTTTGTATCACAACATTTATTGCATCTCACATTTCTTTTTTTCTCTTCGTTGTAAAATTTGTTATATAAATAGCATTTTTCTTTCTTATTTTCTTGATCCTGTCTCTTCGAGTTTGATCATAAATATTGTGGTTTTTGTTGTTTTCTAGATCTTTTCTCTTCAAGTTTGATCATAAAAATAGCATTTTTGTTATTTTCTTGATCGAGTTTGATTAGGGTAATTTTACTTTTTAGCATTCATGCGTTTTGGGTTTTCCCTACAGGTATCAGACACAGGTGTTTGAAGTTGCAAAGAGAAGGAACACAATAGCAGTGTTGGATACAGGGTCTGGTAAGACCTTCATTGCTGTGATGCTTATGAAAGAGGTTGGTCAAGCCATCAAGACTAGTGGTGTAAAGAAGCTGATTGTTTTCTTGGCTCCCACAGTTCATCTTGTCAATCAGGCATGTTACACAAACTTTTTTTTTCTCTCTTTCACAAATGTGGTTGATGAGATGTTGTACTCTTCCTTCATATAACAAAGTGTGTGGCTGATTCAGTCACAGGTTAAACTTATTTGGTGTTTGTGTACACTTTGCAGCAATTCAAGAATATAAAAGATCTTACAGATTTTCAAGTTGAGGAATACTACGGGGCTAAAGGAGTTGATACATGGAATTTGAAGACGTGGGAGAAGGCGATTAGTAACAATGATGTATGTTCATTTATTAACCCGCTAATTGGATTGTCACAAAGATACGTTAGGCTTCCTTTTTTGTGGTTGATTTTACTTTCATTGATTTGTGTTCTGGGCCCCATGGCATTAAAGCTTTAGATCTTATTAAAGTTAATTCATTGTATAATTATATAGCTTACATATTTTCATTCATTAATCATGGCCACGAGATAATACATAATTAAGAACTTGTGGTATTTTCTCTGCCACTATCTCGGTCCATGGCCGCCATCCTCGCTCAACATTGATTGATAGTATTAGAGTACTATTCTGTGGTTGTCAGGGGTTTATGATGCTCTTAGTGGTTTTTGATTCTCCATTTTTATTTGATGTGAGATATTAGCCTGAAAAGTGTATGATTCATTTAATGAATGTAACTTTTAATTGTTCTGAATTCTGAGCCTTGAATAACAGTTAATTAGTTATGTCAACATCGTGGTCGTGGTGAAAAATTATTCAAAACTTTTGTTAGATTAGTTTGTAATAACACAATGAATCGAGGCTGCATTTTGTACTAGATAGTGTATTGTTAATTCATTCTTAAAATTTTTGGGTTTCACTTTATATGAATTGTAGTATGTGTATCACATTTCTTATGTGTTTTATATAACTAAGAATCTTTAGAATTTAATACTAAACAATTTTTGGTGTTTAGATTTTCAAGCTCAGTATTTCTAGCACTTGCGAAGATTCTTAATAATGAATTTGCGACATTTAAAACAACTCTGCTTTTTAGGGAAATTATTGTTATTTAATAAAATACATGAGATGTTTTAAAGGAAAAAATCAATGCAGAAAGCACCTCAAGCTCCTTCGTGCGTTGATATCTCTGCATTATATTATTATATTTAAATTCTTTTATGATAACTACAAGTATTAACAAGCATCACTAAATTGTTTTCACTTCTGAAGATTATCATTTATGGCTTTAAGTGAATTTTCAAATAGCTTTTTTGTGTGATCTCAAATCTCAATAAAATGTTTTACTGACAATTGATTCCATAAATTATGCTGATAAAATCATGAATACCCTTGACTTAACTCTACGATTGCTAATAATATCTTTCTGTCGTATAGGTACTGGTTATGACACCCCAGATTCTTTTGAATGTCTTAAGAAAAGGATTCCTGCGTATAGAAATGATATGCTTGATGATTATTGATGAATGTCATAGAGCAATCGGCAACCATCCCTATGCAAGAATAATGAAGGTGAGTGCTAGAAAACATTCTCCTTTTTTTCCTTGTATTTTAATTGATCATACATGATTTCTTGTCTTTTTGTCCATTAATTTTTTTGGGTTAGAGAATAGATTTACAAATAACTATTGTCTTATGCTAATGAAGGAATTTTATCACCAAGCTAATGAAAAGCCAAAGATTTTTGGGATGACAGCTTCGCCAGTAAGTAAGAAAGGTAATTGTTCATGAGCTAACTTTGACAAACAACCATGGGTTGAAAAATGCTTTCCTTGTGAGTTGTGATATCCAATTTGTTCCCCAATCCTCAGTAGAGGGTTCTTCTTTGTTTATTTATTTTGTAGTTACTTTTGCTTATTCTTGTTTTTTAAAATAAATCCTTGTCATTCATCAAAATGATGAACTGTATAAATTTGAATCTCTTTTTTCTTTCACTAAAAAAAATAAATGAAAAACACACTTAAGAAAATAGACTTCACTCTAGTTTAGTGAAGACAACTATGGCTACTTACAGTAACAAAGAAACAAAAACACTGAATTTAAAGTAGAACAATCTTCTGAAACTTGTAAAGAGATTGAACTTATTTTATTCTGTTCAACTTACTTGTGCCCCTGAAGTGGATTGTTTTTACAGGTTTTATTAGAGTGTCCCTCATCTTTCAATTTGTGACGTGTAATGCATCGCCAAATTTTTTACCTCCCCTGTCATAAAATATACTCCTTTTTTTTTTTTTTAATTGTATGATGTATGTCGGTTGATAGAGTTAAATTGCATGATGGAAAAAAAATTCTGTGTTGTGTGATCTGACTGCTAAAAACTCTGTAGTTTATTTTTGTTAGATAGAATGAAAAGGTCTTTTAGGGTAAAAAAATCAATTCAATCTGCCTTGCCTTTGTGCTGTTTCCACTTCTACAAAGAAATACAGTCTTTTTCTTTTGTATCAGAACATATGTGCTGGGACCCGGGAGGACTTTTTCTTCAGTTCATAGGCTTTCTATGCGAGCAAGCTCTCCCATTGATCTATATGATGCTTGAGTCGAAGTTTATATACCCTACTTACCATTTTTTTAAAGTTATCATTTTGTTACCAAATCTTATGTTATGATACGGTTCATGATTCATAAACCCTTTGTTTGGTTTAATGGAGATAAAGGGGAAGGAGATAAGTTTAAATTACCAAATTTTTACTGTTTGTTTGAAAAGAGAGATAAGGAGGGGAGAATTTTTTCCTCCTCACAAAAGTGGGGGAGGGAACTTAATTTAGTTTTAGTTTTTTTTTAAATTTAATATTTTTTTTGTAACATAAATAATATATAAGCAATAAATAATTTTTTTAGGATAAAAATAATATAGTAAAAAGTTTAAACTTTTTAGAGTTAAATTAATTTGTTAACTAGTATAAAAAGATTTTTAACACAATTTATTTATTTATTTTTATCTACTCTTCTACTCATGCAAATAAGCAGAGAACAATTTTCCTTTCTTCTTTCTTTTTTATTTTTATGCATCTAAACGGCACATCTTTTATATTTTATTTCTCTTTTACTTCTATTTTTCCTATTTCTTTTCCTCTTATTTCTTTCCTTTTTATTTTACTTCTAATGCAAATAGAGCAAAAAAGCCCTTCAAAGTGACAAGCTATGGTTTTAATCCATGTGTTTTGTGCGAAATATGACAGTTTTAGACATTGCTGCAATTTTAATTTACAAAATATGGATATACAAATTATCTCTGCTTTACATACAACCAGAGTGTATTTATCAAGTTATTTTAAATAACAATTTGATATATCTATGCCATGATTTGCTGTGCCCTGTCTCCTGATGAAGCTCTTCCCTGTGCATTGTTTTTTAATGATTGCTACCTGTCTTACTTAAGGAATTACTATTTTGTGATGTTCATATTACGACAATCACTTGGAGTCCATATTGTGAACGTAAAGACTTGCTATATATATTATTTATGTACTATATCCTGAATCAGGTGTTTCCTCTATGATGGATTGTGAGAATCAGATATCAGAACTTGAAAGCATCTTGGATTCTGAGGTAATATTAATTTCTTGACGTTGATTTGATTTAATTTTTCCATGAGTGCACATGTGATAGTATGTTTGTGCCAATAAAAGAAGGTATTTATTTATTTATTTTGGTTTCTGTAGAGATATACAGTTGAAGATCGGACAGAGATTGATCGATGTATCTCGTCTGCTAAAGAGAGTTGTACATTTTATGACCAAGCACGATCTTCTGCGTTGAGTTTGAAACCAAAGATTGAAGCCTTGTGGTTCAAGGTATCTGTGGACAATTCTCTTCTGCCTTGATTGTACTCATTATTTCTTACAGCAAAGGATGCTGACTGAATTTAATCTGTTTGGACAGTGTGATGCATTGTTATCAGAAAATCAAAGTAACTACAAGGATGTGGACAATAAATTTAAGATGCTGTATCAGCGGATGTCCAATGAACTTGCAAAAATTTTGCATTGCCTTGAAGATCTTGGGATCCTATGTGCTTATGAGGTATTTGTCAAACTCTCGTTGTGGGGAAAAAAGTTGTGCTATAAATAAAAAGAAAGGGAAGCTTTTTTTTAATGGAATTTTAAAGCTGACATAATTTCTGATGTTTTTAATAAGGGTTTATTGCTGACAGTAAATTATTAATGCTTTGTAATTAAGAGTCATTGAAGTCTTTCTTTTTTAGAGTTGGGGTTATATTTTGTTAGCCAATCCATTGCTTCTTATAAACTGATGAAAAATATCAACTCACCCCCTTATAGTTTTGGCTTTGATGTTGGGTAGCAAGTCTTCATGATGTGTAGAAATATCACCATATAGTAGCATTAAATGTACACATTTATATACGTACATCAATAAGGGTTATTGCTGATGGTGAATTATTAATGTTTTGTAATTAAGCAAGAGTCATTAAAGTCTTTCTTATTTTGAATTGGGGTTTATATTTTGTTAACCAATCCATTAGTTCGTAATATCAACTCTCAACTCTAGCCCACTTAAAGTTTTGGCCTTGAGGTTTCTTTCTTTTACCTTCATCACTGATTATGTGTAGCCAGTCTTCCTGATATGTATATATCACTATATATTAGAATTAAATGTACACATTTGTACCCATACATCAGTATGTACATGTTGAAATTGACTAGCCTCCAGATTTTTTCTCAATCATAGTTTTCTCTTTTTCTTATTTAGTTACATTATGAACTGTCTATCTTTATGCAGGCTGTTAAAATCTGTCATGAGAATTTCTCCAAAAGTGAAGGAGAGAGTGAAATTTACAGAAAAGGTTGTCTCCAGTGTATAACTGTTGTTGAAGAAGTAATCAAAATAATCGAAGAATCCCTCCATCTTGGTATGCTCTTTGATAGTATCTCCCCCTCCCTCCTATTGGGGCCATTGATCTTTCTGAATCTTCATGAATATTTGAGAATTTAGATTGCAAGTTTCTATGTCTAATTCAGGCAATCTAGTATAATTGCAAGATTTTATGCTGATGTTTTATTATGTAGCAATATTTTATAACAACAATAAATTTTGAGTCATGTTTCTTTGTTTTAGAATGGTTAGTTTTCTCTTTGAAGGTCCAATTTTGGAGAAATGACACCATGCTAAATGCTTATGAGGCTATGATAAATTTGTTCATTTATTGCACTGTGCCTTAATCTCTGCAACTAATTTAACTATTATTGCTGCAGCTGATAATAAGATTTTGGGGGTTGACTTTGATTATTCAAAGGCAGAAGATTTGGGATACATATCTCCAAAATTACTAGAACTTATTAAACTCTTCGAGTCATTTGGGTATGGAGCTACCGTTCTGGTCATATAATTGGTTTTCCTTTGCAACAAAGTTGAATTAAATGTATCAAGTATCATAGCAAATTGGTAACTATCATTCTTTGTGTTTACAGAGAATCTAGTCAGGTGTTGTGCCTTATTTTTGTTGATAGAATCATTACAGCTAAGGTGATCGAAAGATTCGCAAAGAAAGTTCCGCAGATTTCTCATTTCACGGTTTCCTATTTAACCGGAAACACTACATCGGTTGATGCTCTGGCTCCTAGGAGGCAGAAGGAGATATTGGATTCTTTCCGCTCTGGAAAGGTATTTGTTTATTGCATCATGTGAATCAAGTGGTGTACAATAAAATTATGAATTATCTTAAATGTTGGTAGTATTGAAAATCTAATAATAGATTATTAATGCTTTTTTTAGGTCAATCTATTATTTACCACTGATGTACTTGAGGAAGGAATTGATGTGCCAAACTGCTCTTGTGTGATACGTTTTGACCTCCCAAAGACAGTTCGTAGTTATGTCCAATCTCGCGGAAGATCTAGGCGGGCTAACTCCCAATTTGTATTGATGTTGGAGAGGCAAGTATTCTGATTGTCACAACCTGTTTGATGTTGGAGATTTCTTTACTCCCCTGAACACTCTTAGCACATTGATTGGATAAGCTTATGTAGAAGAACTTGTAGGAGAAGAGCTTACCTATAAGTTTTATTGTGAAAAGTTCTTTTAAGCTAGTTTGGTGTAGTGATACTTGCTTCCTTTCTCTATAAGTGATAAAAGCCTTTGAAATTTAGCTCCTCTATACGCTCTTCTAAGAACTTATGAAAAAGTCAAAAGCTAATAAAAGTTATACATCCAAATTCCATTTTTAGGTTGTACAGAACTTACGTCAGTACATAAGCTCTCAGAAGCTCTTTTAGCCTATATCCAAACGGACAAATTGTAAGTGTGTTTGTGTGTATTCTCATAGATTTAACACCTGTATCTACAGGGGAAACTTGAAGCAAAGAAATCAACTCTTTGACATCATTAGGAGTGAGCGCTCCATGACTGATGCATCTATTAATAAAGGCCAGGAATCTAGTTTAAGGGTGTCTACGGTGGGGAAAACAAATGCATATTATGTGGAATCTACTGGAGCGTCTGTCACTTTAGATTCTAGTGCTAGTCTTATCGACCGATACTGTGCAAAGCTCCCACGAGATAAGTAAGATTATATCCTGTTGTGCTTGTCTGCTTTTTAACCATTGGAAATGAAACATAGTGTTTACAAACAACTTCTGCATGCAATTTGAATTAGGTACTCCTGCGCAAAGCCAAGTTTTGAGTTTATGCCTGTGGAAGGGGGTTACCAATGCACATTAATATTACCACGTAATGCAGCTTTACAAAAAATAACTGGTCCTCCAGGAGGAGATATTCGTTTGGCAAGGTATCTTGCATGTTTCGAAGCTTGTAAGAAGCTGCATCAAATGGGCGCCTTAAATGAACATCTGGTTCCATTCACTAAAGATCCTTCAGAAGATGTCCATATTGGGAAAAACAAAGAATCAAGTTCTGGTGCAGGTATAATTTATCTGCTAATTATTTATTTATTTTTATCTTTGTTTATAAATTGTGGTGAAATATTTCTTTTAATTTGAAATTTGCATTATACTGCTCACACCTCATACTTCCCAAACAATGATTGTGCATATTCTAAATATCATTTGCAATTTTTTTTAGTTTAATTTTTATGCAATTCAATTAATAAAAAATAATTGCTAGTATAACTTTTAAGGTAATTATCGTTAAGGTTGATAAACTTATCATATATAATAGTTTGTGATTAAATGATGGTACATAGGCTGTTTTTTTTTAATACAATTTTTATCTTTTTGACTGCATTCACCACTAGGAACTTCCCTTTTTGGGTGGCAAAAGATGTATAATTAATTTTTTAAGATCTGACAAAAACCTTTTGTCCACCAATGTGTCTGTTGGATTAGCTGTGAGCAAAAGACTATTCATTAGTTGATTATATGTATAAATTTTTTTTGTCTAATCGATTATGATAAAATTAATTTTATGTTTGGATATATTTACTGAAAAGTGATTTCAAGATAATATGTTTATTTGGACTTTATGAAATGATTAGTTGATAGGGGTGTGGAGCTGCCACTCCAAAATTGCTATAATAGATGGTGAAATGACTACTATTTTAATTTTTTATTTATTAATATTACATTTAATTTATTATATTATATATTATGGTTTATTTATTTTTTATTACTATTATTATTTTGTTTATTATATTAGATGTTATGCTTTATCTAATTTATTATTATTATTATTTAGTTTATTATATTAGATGATATGCTTTATCTAGTTTATTATATTTTTTATTACTATTATTTTTTAGTTTATTATATTACATATTATTCTTTATTTAATTTATTATTATTATATTTATTTTATTATAATTTTTATTATTTCATATTTTATTATATTTTATGTTATGCTTTCTGATAAAAAAAACATGTTATGCTTTAAATAAAAAACAAAAAAGAGAAGTTAAACTGGACTTAAATTAAAGCCCAAAAATACTGAAAAACTTTTGGCCCACATGGCCCAATTCTCCTGAAATCCTAACTCACTGGGACCAATGGAAGAGATCGAAGAGGAAGGTGGCAGTCCGGTGCCGGTGCAGGTCGCCGACGCTGACCGTCGGCGGCAGACGTAGCAGGGCCTGTCCGGCGACGGCGAAGTTAGCAGAAGAACTCCTTCTTCTGCGCCATAACACCCGGAACGACCGCGTTTTGCCGCGATTTGCGCCGCAACGGCCGCGACAGCAAACTGAGATGCGACCATCTCAGGAGGAGCGATGGCGGCGCGTTCGCGCGCGATAACTACTATTTTTAAAGAATTGTTTTTTGGATGGTGAAAAAGTATTTTTGTGTCAAAGTTGTGAAATAATTAAGAAACAATAATAAAAAAGCTTCAATTTCATAAATTTTTACAAAAAAGCTGTTTTTCTTACCCTAAAAACATTAACTTTTTGTCTTTCTACCCTAACATTTTGCCAGCAAGTGAAAACAGCGTTTATGATGAAAAAAGGCTGTTATTATATGGTAGTTTTCATTTTGTAATTAATTTTAAAAATATTTTTTTGCTATTTATTCAATTTTTTAATTTAGAAATAAAATAAATTGAAAAGTTACTGTTGAACAAATGCAAGTCATGCGATGAATTATTTCCATGTATTTAGTGGACTGAAACTGAATGAGTGTGCTTGCAGGTTTAAAAGGTTTAAGGTTCATGGTGCCTATGTCAAAATGTGTTGGATGTTGCATTGTTCCTTTTATATGGAAATCTACCGAATGGTTGTTTGTGTTGAAATGCATTTTGATTTTGCTTTGCTTTTGACATTTGAAGGAACCACAGAAAGAAAGGAGTTACATGGAACAACCAACATTCGTGCATTAAGTGGTGCATGGGGAGACAAACTTGATGGAGCCAAATTTCATGCCTATAAATTTGAATTCGCGTGTAGTGTTGTTAGTGAAATATACTGCGGGTTTGTTCTTTTGATTGAGTCAAAGCTTGATGATGATGTGGGAAATGTAGAATTGGATCTTTATTTAGTCTCAAAGATCGTGAAAGCTTCTGTCTCTTCGTGTGGGCAAGTTGATTTGGATGCTAAACAGGTATGAAAAATAAGGTTTTTAAGGTTTTGTCCTGAAGTAGTATATAGCATTAATCTCATTTTGATTTGAATGTTAACTTGATGCTTTGTTGATTGTTCTCTACCAGATGATGAAAGCAAAATGCTTCCATGAGCTTTTTTTCAATGGTTTGTTTGGAAGATTGGTTTTTAAGTCCAAATCAGCAGTAGGGGGAAGGGAATTTTTACTTCAGAAAGAGACAAAGTCATTGTGGAGCCCAAAACACTTATATTTGCTTCTACCACTTGAGAAATTGAATGATATCTGTGGGGGATCTTTGCAAATAAATTGGCGTGGAATCAATTCTTGTACTTCTGCTATTGAATTTTTGAGGAGAAATTTTCTTTGCTCGCTGGAGATTGTGATGATAACAGCACAATCACATCACCTCATGATACCAGTTCATCGGAGATGGAATGTAAAGGAACAAACAAGATTCACTTTGCTAATTGTGTGATTGATGCTGATAATAATGTAAAAGATACGGTAGTTTTGGCCATTCACACTGGGATAATATATTGTATTATTGAGATCGACAGTAACCTATCTGCGGAAAGTCCTTTCGATGGAAACAATGAAAAATCGAAGGAATGCATTACCTTCTTGGATTATTTCAGCAAAAGGTGCATACTTTGTTTTTTCCCGCCTCCTACTTATGGTTTTGCTTGCCTTGCCATTCCTACATTATTAATATACGTGTTGACTAAACAACTTCAAAATTTGATCAGGTATGGGATTACACTGAGACGTCCAGGACAGCCTCTGGTACGATTGAAGCAAAGTCATAATCCACACAATCTTCTTTTTAACTTCCACAAGGAAGGTTAGTTGTTCCTAATTGAAGTTTTCATCTTGTTTGTGGCTCTTAAATGCTGTTTGAAATTTCTGTATTATGATTTTAATGAAATTTCATTTAAAATTAAAATTTACCCTCCCCTTGAAGTTGTCTTATGGATTTACATTTTACATGCTGATAATTCGAAAAAACTGATAGCAGATATGAGCTTCTCCATTACTTTCTGTCTTGATAGAATTTATGTGAATCCTTGCATGCACCGTGTTAAACTTTGATTATGATATTTTCTGAGCTGAGCAGATGCACGAGACAAGTCATTTCAAATTGGCCCTGCAACCTCAAAAATGCCAGTGCATGTTCACATTCCACCTGAGCTTCTATACGTTCTTGATGTTAAAAGAGATGTGTTGAAGTCACTTTACTTGCTCCCATCTCTGATGTACCGCATTGAATCTTTAATGTTATCCAGTCAGCTTAGAGAAGAGATAGATGGTCAAACTAGCAAGTCCAACATACGTAGCTCACTGGTTTGTCCTATAAATGATTTTTGGATAAAATAATCATTGATTGTTGATTTCTGTTTTCATTATGAAAATCTTATGCATCTTTTTTCTTTTTGTGAATGCTAGATCCTAGAAGCACTCACAACTTTGAGATGTAGTGAAAATTTTTCAATGGAACGTCTTGAGTTGCTAGGAGATTCTGTTTTGAAGTATGTGGTGAGCTGTCACCTCTTTCTTAAATATCCTAAGAAACATGAAGGACAATTATCTGCCGGACGATCACAGGCTGTTTGTAATTCAACCCTACTTAGACTGGGGACAGATCGCAAATTACAGGTTTTCTTTATTGTCTTTTTTTTGGTTACTGCCTAGGAACCCAAAAGTCTATGTGTTAGTTTAAGGCTCATGAAATGATGAAATGTGGACAAAGCACAGACCCACTACGATCCAGTACTAATATATCAATTGCGAGCAAAACAAATTCTGACTCAGGAGACAATCAAACTCTTGACCAAATGATGAAAACTTTGATACCATTTAAAAAACCATTGAATGATTCATCAGGTGCAGGCACTGGAATAGTTTTTGTTTCTAACAAATACAATTCTACACCATGCATTTATTTGTGCCATTAATGTTATCTCTCTATTATTATGGATGTATCAGTATCAATATTGGAAAGCATTACATTTGGTGTCTGGGGAGATGATTATTTTCATTATTTTCAACAGATCAAAGTTTGCACATAGAAAAATTATAAATTTGAGAAAACTCCTTTCAGTGCCTGGACCATTCTGCTTTTGTAATTCTTGCCTTTATTTTTGTAAGAGTACACCTTAAGTTGTGGGTTTTTTTTTTTTTTTTTTATATTATCATTACGGGATTTTTAATAGTGGGCAAGCATTGGAATGAATTAATGCCAGGTTATTTTGTCATTTTTTTCTATCAGGGATATATTCGAGACTCTGCATTTGAACCACGCCGTTGGGTTGCTCCAGGACAGCTTTCTATATACGCTGTTGGTTGTGGCTGTGGGTTTGAAACCCTAGAAGTGCCTTTAGAATTCCATACTGAAGATCCAAAAGTTGTGGTTGGGAAGTTCTGTGACAAGGGTCACCGCTGGATGTGCTCAAAGACTATTGCTGATTGTGTTGAAGCTCTGATAGGAGCATACTACGTGGGTGGTGGACTCTTTGCTTCACTTAGTGTGATGAAATGGCTTGGGATTGGTGCTGAACTTGACCTATCCTTGGTTGATGAAGCAATTACTGCTGCATCTCTGCGTACATGTGTGCCAAAAGAAAGTGAGATTGCAAGCCTTGAAAAGAAAATTGGGTATGAATTTTCTGTCAAGGGACTCTTACTGGAGGCAATCACACATTTATCTGAAAAAGAACTTGGGATTGGCTACTGTTATGAGGTATCTGTGAAGTTTCATGTATTCTTACGTAATTTATTGATATTTAACTTGTGCAAGTTTCTTAATATTATACATCTACAATACAACTTATTGAATTTATGGCAGAGGCTTGAATTTCTTGGTGACTCGGTATTGGACCTGCTTATAACATGGCATCTTTATCAGAGTCACACAGATATTGATCCAGGGTTGTTGACTGACTTACGTTCTGCTTCTGTCAATAATGACAATTTTGCTCAAGTTGCTGTTAGACATAACCTTCACCCCCACCTTCTACATAGCTCAGGATTATTACTGAGCCAGATATCAGAATATGTGAAGGTCATTTCTGAATCAGATACCCGATCACTCCCAAGCATTAGAGCTCCCAAGGTTAGTTTTGGTGATCATTATGGTTAATTCTTTATGATATAGAGTTACTTATATCTTTATAATTACTTATTTGAATTTCTCTTGCATTATGTTTTGAATTGGAATTGGTTTGATTTAGAAACCAATTCCTATGCTTGAAACTCATTGCAAAATATTTTTAGCATTGATTTGCAAATCGCTTTCCTTGTTTGGAATACCAAAGAAAGATGAATGAAATTCATTTTATTTCAATGATTTTACTTTATTACCCATATTTAGAATAGGTAAAATGGGTAAACTAATGAAGGCAAAATTGTTAATCAAATATTTAAAATTAGAATTACAATTCAAATTAAATCAAATTTAAACAAATCTAACCTAATTTGAGTGGTTTTCTACATGCACACAACATAAATCAAGGGGATTACAAAATCAAATCAAGTCCTATTTTATAACTTTAAAAATAAAGATTCTCATTTATAAATAAAGACAATTCCTGAAGCATGTGGCTCCAAACATATACCTGGCACTTCTTTTGAAGTTGTAACCTTATAAATGTCACAGGCACTTGGAGATCTAGTGGAAAGTATTGCTGGGGCTATACTAATTGATGCCAAGCTCAGTCTTGACCAAGTGTGGAAGGTTTTCTATCCTCTATTATCTCCCATTGTTACTGATAAGCTTGAATTGCCTCCATTTCGTGAATTAAATGAATTATGTGATTCACTCGGGTATTTTGTAAAAGTAAAAGAAAAATGTGAAAAAAAGGGATCCCCGGTGCATGTTGAGGTTAGTGTAAAGCTGCCAAATGCCCTATTGGTTCATCAAAGAATGGGGGCAAACAAAGAAACTGCAAAAGGAGAAGCTGCTTTTCATTTGTTGAAGGAACTTGAGGTTTGTTGCTCTTTTATGATTGTCTTCCAGAATTTTCTTTTCCCTCTTTGTTAGTTTTAAGGTCTTTTAAAATCTATGCACATGTTGTCTTAATCTGAGTTGGTGAAAAGTTTATTTAGGAAGAATGTTTCTTTTGAGAATTCCAAGAGCCTTCTTTCTTTTTGATGAATAAGAAGCTAGTAGATGCTTCTAGGGAAAAAATTAATCAAAGTTGTTCCTGATGATAAAACATGGGTGGTTTTATGGTAGATGAACAATAATGCTGGTAAATACTTAGGCATACTATAGAAATATACTCACCTGAACATATAGAATGGAGAGAAATATACTTCCCTATTTGACCATGCTTGAAATCTCTTGGAAGAAAACATATAATGGACCAAGTTAACAAAATGTATAAAAAGAGGCCACAGGATAGGATTCCATAATTGATAACAAGGTAAAAATAAATGGCTAGCAGTAGTGTCTGCTTTTGCACTAAATACAAAGTGAACCATCACATTTTTCTCACATATTATTTGCTGTCCAGTCCACATTACCGGTGAAAAAGATTATTTTGGAAGGGATTTTAAATTTTTTTTTGAGGAACTTTATTTGTAAAGTTGATTAGTTAATTTTTGTTATTTTTTGTACTCTACTACTATCCTTATTTGTATATTTTTTGTTGACCACTTTGCTTATACTTGTGATAACTACAGAAGTGGGGAATTTCACGTGGTAGTATCATGTCCAAGGGAAAAAGAGATAATCCAAACCATATCTATTATTCATCTCATCACAAAATGGATTCTAGTATTTGTTCTTCTCTAATTGAGGAACATTCCTCAGAGCCAGCATCACATAAAAGGCCCAGATTGGATGAAACTAACTTAACTGCAAGTTTGTTACCTCTCAAAGACTCTTCCAGTGACATCTCTGGTTTTAAAGCTTTCATTCCAGGTTTGCACCATTGATTTTTGTTCTTGTTTGATAGCAAATCTTGTCTTCCCAGTGACAGTGTCCACTTCTGGGAAAAAATTCCCCTGTGCTTCTGCGTATGGCTTGTTAAGTGTTTAGAGTTGTTGAGAAGAAACAGACAAATTAGAGCAAATTGAAGTGATATGTTTATTTCCATCCTCTATCATGCAATTGTCTTATTATGCTCCATTTTACCCATGCATATAATTTTAGTGTATTTTCAGTTAATATGAAGAATGGAAAAAATATCAGTTATTCAGTTCTGTGAGACATCTGAATTGATCACTCTCCTGCTGTAACGTTCAGAAAATCAAATTGGTTTTGGGGGGGGCGGGGGGTTTTAATTCCTATCTCAAAGCAGCAAATATTTTTTAATTTTAAGCTTAATGTGAAAAGAAGAGACAGAGAGAGAAGTAGAGTAGATATTTCTTTGCACTTAGTTACGTAGGTAGAAATTCAATTTAGATATGTGGGGAATATAATATAATCAGGGGTTGCAAGTGCAGGTACTGGTGCTTAATGTTCTCTTTACCTTTTCTTTTGGTATTTTAAACCCTTGACTGTAGAAGTGGTTTATTCCCTGCTATTTTCAATTCCACGGGCAACGAGTTAATTTAAGTACTACCTATAGATTAACTTCTTTGTGGATTTATGTTATACAGTTAATTTATCAAATATGAAGACGGGAGGACTGCGGACCATACTATATGGACTGTGTAAGAAACTGCAGTGGCCAGTGCCTGCATTTGATTCAACAGAATATAAAGATAGGTGAGTCCACCAACTAATTTGTACTTTCAATCGGTTGAGCAACTTGAATCTGAATAGAATTTTTGTTATGTATTACATGAAAGATTTGTGCCTGTGTAATATGTGGAGATAGAATCCCTAAACTTTAGGGATTGAAATCAGCTAACATAGGAAACAATCAACTAACTAGAGAAACTAGGAAAGGATGAAAGAGTATTACAAAATCAAACAATATCGATCATACTCAAAACCATCATTCATTTTTCATACTTATTCTGATAATCCAATGTATTTTATATATATATACATATTTTCTTGGTTTAAGTACTAATATGGACCACAAAAAGAAAGAAAGGAAGCATGGGGTTTCTTTTTTTAGGGAAATGTTTACACCACCTTTACATCGTGTGTTTCAACAATTGGTTTGATATGGCACAAGAAAAAGATATTTTAAATAATATTATTGTTTATATATGATGTGTGATGTAAAACATGTGATGTGCAAATAAGAATATTTTGTTCTAGATTTGGTAATGATGTGACGTGTAATGTGAATCTGACAAGTTTTATTTTGTCACAGATCTCCATTTAAATCCTGTGAAGGCCTGGAAGGAAGCAAGGGACATAATAACTGTTTTGTGTCGAAAATTACCTTGTGCATACCCAATTATGGTAATATAGAATGCAAAGGAGAAGCTAGAAGTGACAAGAGCAGCTCTTTCGACTCTGCTGCAGTTCAAATGCTTCGTGAGCTACATAGACTGGGAAAGGTTGAAATTTATCCTCCCCCTTCTTAGTAGTGGAAGAGAAAGGAAAGGGAATGGAGTGGAAGGAAAAGAAAAGGGAGAGAATGTTAGAGGACCATAGGAGTAAACAAATAGAAGTCCCTTTCATTTCATGCCCCCGGAAGAAGAAGAAAACTCAATCAGCAAATATTGATAAATTTTATTCTTTAAACATAAAATTACAGGACATGATTTTCATGCTATGTAATATTGCATGTACATCTATGTAGTTGCTGTTCTTAGAGTAAAACGTGTACGTTGTTTTACTTTCATGAGGTTTTTTCTATATATTTATTTGGCACTACAAGTTTATTTTCTCCGGATTGTTGGTTACATAATGAGGTAATCCTTTTTCCATAAATATGTTGGTGAAAGTGGGTTTGATCTGTCTTTGCACAAGTCACCCCCACTTTCTTCTTCTCCAGTGGGTGTCGTTATTATATTGACTCATGGCTAATGAAACAGACTTATAAGGTTCACTACCCCTACGCCTATGATAATCCGCTTGGATATTGCATGTGAACCTAGGAATGGCAAAGCGCATCTAACTTTCCAGCCAAGTCCACGTGACTAGTATCATAAATTTTCTAATGCCAAACTGACAGAGGAACTGTATAGAAATTAACTTCTTCTCCCGTATACCAAGCTTAATGCTGCTTGAACAATCTGTGTTTCTGAGCCTTTTTTTTGGATAAGCTAATGTAGAAGAAATTGTCTAAAAGTTCTATTGTGAAAAGTTTCCTTTAGATAAATTAATTTAGTATTTGAATGCTATATACTTAACTTTTCTATAAGTTTCATAAGTGACAAAAGTATTTGAAATTTAACTTCTCTGTAAGTTCTTCTAAGAGCTCTTTGAAAAGTCTATGTTAGTAGATAAGATCTTAGAAACTCTTCTAGCCTGTACGTACCATGCGTGCTTGGACTAGTTCAAAACTCCAAGTGTTAGAATACATAAAAGAATTCAGTTTCCTTTTGATAATGTTATTTTAGGAAGATAAACAATTATATATGAGATTTTAATTAAATAATTATATATATGTAAGACTATATTCTAATAATTAAATTAATAATTAATAATATATATAATTATAGAGTAAACTATCAATTTAGTTTTTGAAGTATCATCCTCTCTTCTAAATACTCCTTAAATTAATGAAATTATATAAGTAGTCTTTAAAATATTAGAAATTATGCTATATAGTTCCTAAAGTATTGAAATTTTTTTGGATTAGTCCCTCACCAAAGATTAAATTGATAGATATTCAATACTTTAGAGATTATTTATGTAATTTTATTAGTTCAAGAATTATTTAGGAGAGAAGATAATATTTTAAGAACTAAATTAATGGTTTATTCTATAGTTATATATATGAGATGTTTTAATTAAATAGTTATATATATAAATGTGGGAATGAGATAGGATAAATATTATAATATTCATATTTGCACTATTCCTTAAATTTTCAGCCCAAAATCCTATTTTTATTGAGTAAGTATTTATCTCGTTCATATCAGATTTTTTGGCAAATACCTATCAAGTCCAGATAGAATTGCCTACCCAATGGATTATTAACTGTATTTTCTAATAATTCCTGTTTTCTTAACAAGGTTTTGTCCCTCTCCACCCTGAAACTCGCTTGACTACTTCACTCTCACTTCTCTTCTCCTCTTAACGTTTCTCAGTTTCTGTTGTGAGTTGCAATCCACGACGTAAATCGTAGTAACCAGGACCATGAATTTCAACATTGATTCATCAGACCATAACCAAAGTAAAAAACGAAAGCTACCCGATGCTGATGATTCTCCAGCGCCGGAATTGTCGTGTTCCAATATGGACCCCAGAAGGTCTCTCTCTCTCTCATTTTCTCCGTGTTTTTTGGGCAGACACTTCATGAATTTCGTATCTTTTTCATTTTTTAAAAAACCCATTTTATTTATTTGCCCCATCTTTTTGAGTTTTGGCATTTGGTGTGGGTAATGTTGTAATGTGCATACCCCCATTTACGCTTCTTTTCGTGTTTTAAGCATAAGGGTTTGCGAAAGATTGCGTTTTTCTTATTTTCTAGAACCTTTCTCTTCGAGTTTGATAATAAAAATTGTGTTTTTGTTAATTTCTTGATCCTTTCTGTTCGGGTATGATCATAAAGATTGCGTTTTTTTTTTTTTTTTATAATTTTCTTGATCCTTTTACTTCGAGTTTGATCATAAAGATTAAGATTTTATTATTTTCTTGACCAAGTTTGATGAGGGTAATTTTGTATTTTTTATCATTCATGCGTTTTGGGTTTTCCTTTTCCCTATAGGTATCAGTTAGAGGTGTTTGAAGTTGCAAGGAGAAGGAACACAATAGCTGTATTGGATACAGGGTCTGGTAAGACCTTGATTGCTGTGATGCTTATAAAAGAGGTTGGTCAAGCCATCAAGACTAGTGGTGTAAAGAAGCTGATTGTTTTCTTGGCTCCCACAGTTCATCTTGTCAATCAGGCATGTCACACAGTTTTTTTTTTTCCCCTCTCTGCTTTTGCTTCCTTTTAGGTTTTTTTCTTTCGCAAATGTGGTGTTGAAAGCTTAAATCTCTTAAAACAGAGAAATCTCAGCATGGGAGTTCAAAAGCTCTATTATTCAATAACTAAACTGTGGCTTTATATCAGCCTTAGAAAAGAGGAATAAAATCATTAGATGACAACCACGTTTACATCACCTAAAGATGTGGTAAATCTGATAAGGAATAGAAGCTAAACTAATTCCTAATAACTAGGACTTTATTAACATAACAGCAACTAACATGATCATAATGTGATAAGTCTTATTGACTTAGAGGTCCAACATATCCTCCCTTAAACTGACTTGCAAACTGCAATCAGTTTACTTCTGGTGCCAAGCAGATCTCTTAATCTCAAGAACTCCTCCAGCTCCAAGGGCTTAGTCATAATGTCGGCAATTTGATCTTTTTGAACCACAATGCACTAACTCAACAACCCCATCTTTTGTTAAATCATGAAGAAAATGAAATCTTATGTCTATGTGTTTACTTCTATCATGTAAAACAGGATTCTTTGAAAGTTTAATAGCTGAGCTATTGTCACAAAACACCACAGTGCACTTACTTTGTTCATGACCAAGTTTTTTGAGAATCCTATGCATCCACATAACTTGACATGCACAAGAGGCAGCAGCAGCTATGAACTCTGCTTCAGTGGTGGAGAGTGTGACCATTGGCTGTTTCTTCAAGGACAACCCACAGCACCTAAGCTTAATAAGAGCACATATCCTGACGTACTCTTTCGATCCTCTATGTCCCCTACATAGTCACTATCATAATAAGCCACCAAACTCTCTTCTCCTCTTCTCTTGTGAAGAATCCCTAACTCAACAGTGCCCTTTTAAGTATCGAAGGGTCCTTTTCACTGCCTGTTGATGCAATTTGGTTGGCCTCTCCATGAACTGACTAATTAAACTGACCACGTATGCCAAGTCTGGTCTGGTGGCAGTCAAATACGTGAAACTGCCCACCATTTGCTTATAAGCAGTAGCATCAAAACTAGTACCACCTTCATCCTTCACAAGTTTGAACCCTGGCACAATTGGATTCTTCACAGGATTGCAATGCTTCATGCCAAACCTCTCCAGCACTTCTTTAGCATATTTACTCTGACTTATGAAAGTTCCCTCAGTGCTTTGCAGCACTACTTCCACACCAAGAAAATATTTCATTTTTCCAAGATCAGACATGTCAAATTCCTGTTTCATAGAGTCCTTGAACCTTTCAAACATCGGTTCATCATTACCTGTGAAAATGAGATTGTCCTCATACAAGCTAACCACAAGAAATCTTCTTCCTTCTTCTATCTTTATAAACAAAGTGGGTTCACAAAAACATCTCTCAAACCCCTCCTTGACAAAGAGCCTGTTTGGATGAGCTTTTCTAAAACAACTTATAGAAAAAGAGCTTATTTAGAAGCTCTATTATGAAAAGATCTTTTTAAATAAGCTAATATTGTGTTTGGATAATACATTCTTAAGTGCTTATTCAAAATGATCATTATTTGAGAAGCTGAAAATTTTAGCTTCACCGTAAGCTCTACTGGAAACTTTTACTTTTCCAAAAGCTAAAAAAAATGTATATTCAAACACCACTTTTTACATAGCGAAGTGCTTATTCCAAAAGATAAGCTCTCAAAAGATCTTTTAATATGTATCCAAACAGACCCAAAATAGGACTCAATCTTGTTGTACCAAGCTTGAGGAGCTTGTTTGTGTCCTATACGGCCTTCTCAAGTGTATATACTTTGTCTTCTTCACCCTTCTTCTCATACCCTTGGGGTTGCTCAATAAACACTGCCTCGTTCAACTTGCTCTGCAGAAATGGACTTTTTACATCAAGCTGGTACACCCTCCACCCTCTATGGGCTGCAAGAGCAAGAATCATTCTAATGGTATCCCAACGAGCTACTGGAGCAAACACCTTGGTGTAATCTATTCCAAACAGCTGAGTATATCCCTTGGCCACAAGCCGAGTTTTATATTTATCAACCTCACCGTTCTTGTTCAAGTTGGTCTTAAATATCCATTTCACTCCTATCTTTTTGGCTCCATCTGGTAATGCAGTTAACTCCCATGTTCCACTCTTCTCAATAGCTTTGATTTCCATATCCATAGCTTTTCTCCATTTTGAGCGTTTGACAGCTTCTTCAAATGACACAGGATCACCAACTGAAGTAAACATAAAATTATTCCTTTCCTCCTCGGACAGACCTTCACTGCTTACATAAACTCCATCGCTGGTGGTTCTCTTCTTATCCTCCCTTGAACAAGACTTGGAGAATTGTCTTCAGTTGATTCAATTGATGACTAGTAGCTTTTTATTCGACTTTTTCTTCTTCACTGCTATTGTATTCCTTGTTCTCCTCCAATTCATCTTCGTCTCACCACCCAATAACATCACAGTTATCTTCTTCAACAGTAGTTCTCCAATTGGACTTCTCTTCTTCCTCAAACACAATGTCCCTTCTTATAACAATTTTCTTTGACACAGGATCATACAATCTGTAAGCTTTATTTTCTGCACTTACACCTAAGAGAACACCCTTGAAACTCTTGTCATCAAGCTTTTGCCTTTTGTTGTCAGGAATATGCACATGACCAATGCAATCGAATACCCTAAAGTAGTCAACAGAAGGTTTGAAACCACACCATGCTTCCTTTGGAGTCATATTCTTCACTGCTAATGTAGGTCATCAATTGAGCACATGGACTGTCTGGTTGACAGCATTAGGCCAGAATTCTTTAGGAACTTGTTTGTCTGACAGCATGCAACATACCATATTTATGATTGTTCGGTTTGTTTGCTCTGCAACCCCATTTTGTTGTGGGGTGTAGGCTGCAGTGAGTTGCCTACCAATGCCATTTGAGCTGCAAAATTTGTTGAATTCCAATGAGGTGAACTCCCCACCTCTATTAGTATGATGACAACAAATAAAGTTCCCTTTTTCTTTCTCCTCTGACCTCTTGAAGATTTTAAATACAGCAAAAGCTTCTGACTTGGCATTCAAAAAATAAGTCCACACTTTTCTACTATAATCATCTATAAAGGTTATTAGGTACCTTTTGGCTGTTGGACTCTGGTGTGATAGGACTGTAGATGTCAGTGTCCACAATTTGAAGTCTCTGAGAAGCTCTCTGCAAACTTTTCTTTGGGATGGATTCTTGATATTGTTTGCCTACTATACAGTCAGTGCATAGTTTTGTAGAAACTTTGAGATGAGGCAGGCTCTTCACCATATTCTTGTAGGACACTGTTCTCAAACCTTTGAAATTCAGATGCACAAATCTTCGGTGCCATAGGTGAGTGCTATCTTCAGATGCAGGTTAAAAGCATGCAGGAGCTGTAGCTTAGTTGAGTTGGCAACAAGGACAGGAAAACAAACATCCTATTAACCGACATTTGAGTCTGCATGATCAATCCTCCTACAGGATGATATATCTTGCACACTTCATGATGAATAAGAATGGCCAGGTTTCTTTATTGCAATTGACCGATACTTAGCAAATTATTTTTAAGCTCAGGAATATAGAACACTTCACTGATTACCAGATTTGCTCCATTAACTTGCAATCTGATGCTTCCTTTCCCCATGACTGCCATTTGGTGTCGCTGCCAAGCTTCACAACTTGCTTGAATGTCTGGTCTGAATGAAGAAACCACTGCTTATTCCCGGTCATGTGATTACTGCAACTTGAGTCAAGGAACCGCACTGCTTCTTTCTTATAATTGTGAAGATCTACATGAGCTATCAGCAACATCCCTTGTTCTTATCAAGTTTGGCATAATGAGCATCTTTCTCCCAACTTGGACACTCATATTGGAAGTGTCCTAGCTTGTGGCACTTATAGCACTCTACAGTTGCCTAGTTGATCCTGCCTACCTCCTCCACGACCTCAAACAGCACCTCAACTCCTTCCTCCCATCCTTTCTTCATGAGTAATCTTTAAGGCTGGTTCGTCTCCTCCCTGATGATTGTTCATTCTCTGCTTATGTACAAGTAGGCTGCTTTGAAGTTCATCTATTGTTAGCTTATCGAGATCATTTGACTCCTTCACTGTGCATACCACGTAATTGAATTTGGAAGTCATTGATCGCAAAATACTAACATACCCCAATGCTAGAGGCTCCTTGTTTTGCAAAGGTATGGGGGAGGGTTATTGTATGCAGCCTTCCCCTTGCATATGCAAGGAGGCTATTTCTAGATTCGAGCCCCTGACCAACCGATCGCCAAGGTGCAACTTTACCATTGTGCCAGGGCTTACCTTCCATTGATCGCAAAATCTTCTCAATAATTTCAATCTGTCCCATTTGCTCTCCATGAGCTTTCATCTTGTTTGCAATTGTTAGCTTCCGAGCAAAATACTTGTCCACCGTCTCTCCTTCTCTCATCTGAAGCAATTCAAATTCCTTTCTTAAAGCTGCAACTGAGCCCTCTTTACTTATGTTGACCCCTGGTATTTTTGCCTCATTGAATCCCATATGCTCTTTGAACTCCCCTTATCAAGGATAGTCTCCATGATGGTTCAATTGATAGCTTGGAAAAGGTAGTTTTTCACCTTTAGATCTTTCAGTCGCTGCTCCTCTATGGTTTTCCTCTGAGCCTCTGTCTGCTCAACCCCATCTGCTACCATGAAAATTCCTGTCTCCATCAAATACTAATACTCCTTAGATTGAAGAAGATTCTCCACGAGCCTAGTCCAATGGTCATAATGGCCATCAAACTTGGGTATGGCAGGTTGCACAAAATTGCTTTTTTTGGCATCCATCTCACCCTCCCCTATTTTGTTCACCAAATGTTTCTCCCACGTGTTAGGAGACTACAGTTCCTAATGTTACTCAACCAGGCCCCTTTTGTGGAGTTCTGATGCCAATTTGTTGAAAGCTTAAAGCTCTTAAAACAGAGAAATCTCAGTATGGAAGTTCAAAAGCTCTATTATTCAATAACGAAACTGTGGCTTTATACCAGCCTTATAAAACAGGAATAAAATCAAAAGATAACAACCACATTTACATCACCTGAAGATGTGGTAAATCTGACAAGGACTAGAAGCTAAACTAACTCCCAATAGCTAGGACTTTATTAACATAACAGAAACTAACATGATCTTAATGTGATAAAGTCTTATTGACTTAGGTCCAACATGTGGCTGATGAGATGTTGTACTCTTCCTTCATAACAAAGTGTGTGGTTTATTCAGTCACAGGTTAAACTTATTTGGTGTTTGTGTCCACTTTGCAGCAATTCAAGAATATAAAATATCTGACAGATTTTCAAGTTGAGGAATACTATGGGGCTAAAGGAGTTGATACATGGAATTTGAAGACGTGGGAGAAGGAGATTAGTAACAATGATGTATGTTTAATACCCACTAATTGGATTGTCACAAAGATACTTTAGGCTTCCTTTTTTTGTGGTGGATTTTACTTTCATTGATTTGTGCAGTATTGTTCTGGACCCTGCATTTAGCTTAAGATTTCTTATTAAAGTTAATTTATTGTATAATTATATAGCTTACATAATTTTATTCATTAATCATGGGAAACTAGATGTTACATAATTAAGAACTTATGGTATTTTCTTTACCACTATCTTGGTCCATGGCCCTTCATTCCCTGCTCAACATTGATTGATAGTAGGATACTACTCTGTGGTTGTCAGGGGTTTATAATGCTGTTACTGGTTTTTGATTCTCCATTTTTATCTGATGTGAGATATTAGCCTGAAAAGTGTATAATTAATTTAACTACTGAAATTTTTATCTGAATTCCTAGCCTTGAATAATAGTTAATTACTTATGCCAACATCATGGTTGTGGTGAAAAGTTATTCAAACTTTTGTTTGATTAGTTTGTAATAACCCAATGAATCAACAAGGCTTGATTTTGAACTGGATAGTGCATTGTTAATTTCATTCTTAAATCTTTTATAAAACTGAGAATCTTCTATAGAAATTAGAAGAAAACAATTTTTATTGTTTAGATTTTCAAGCTCAGAATTTCTAGCTTCTGCGAAGTTTCTTAGTAATGAATTTGTGTCATTTAAAACTGCTCTGATTTTTAGGGAAATTATTGTTATTTAATAAAATTAATATAAATTCTTTTATGATAAATATAAGTATTAACAAACATCACTAAATTGTTTTTACTTCTGAAGATTATCATTTATGGCTCCAGGTGAATTTTGAAATAGCCTTTTGTGGGAATCTCAAATCTTAATAACATGTTTTACTGACAATTGATTCCATAAATTATGCTTCCATAAATTATGCTGATAAACTCATGAATACCTTAACTTAGCTCTATGATTGCTAGTAATATCTTTCTGTCTTGTAGGTACTGGTTATGACACCCCAGATTCTTTTGGATGCCTTGAGAAAAGCATTTCTGCGTATAGAAATGATATGCTTGATGATTATTGATGAATGTCATAGAGCAACTGGCAACCATCCTTATGCAAGAATAATGAAGGTGAGTGCTAGAAAACGCTCTCCTTTTTTCCCTTGTATTTTACTTGACAATAATACATGATTTTGCGTCTTTGTCCATTAATTTTTTTGGGTTAGAGAATAGATTTTAAAATAACTATTGTCTTATGCCAATGAAGGAATTTTATCACCAAGCTAATGAAAAGCCAAAGATCTTCGGGATGACAGCATCACCAGTAGGCAAAAAAGGTAATTGTTTATGTGCTAACTTTGACAAACAACCATGGGTTGAAAAATGCTTTCCTTGTGAGTTTTGACCATCCAATTTATTCCCCAATCCTCACATAGAGGGTTCTTCTTGTTTATTTATTTTGTGGTTACTTTTGCTCCTTCATTCTTATTTTTAAAATAAATCCTTGTCATTCATCAATATGATGTCCTGTATAAATTTGAGTCTTTTTTTTACTTTCACTAGAAAAATAAATGAAAAATACACTTAAGAAAGAAGACAAATGTAGTTTAGTAAAGACGACTATGGCTACTTACTGTAACAAAGAAACAAAAACACTAAATTTGAAGTAGAACAACCTTCTGAAACTGGTAAAGAGCTAGTACTTATTTCATATTCTTCAGCTTACTTGTGCCCCTGAAGTTGATTGCTTTCACAGGTCTTATTAGAGTGCCTCCCTTCTTTCAATTGTGACGTGTTTATGTATCACCAAATTTCTTACCTTCCCTGTCATAAAATATATTATTATTTTTTTTTAAAATTGTATGATGTAGGTTGGTTGATTGAGTTAAATTGCGTGATGGAAAAAAAAATTGTGTTGTGATTTGACTGCTAAAAATTCTATTTTTTTTTTTAATTATTAGAGTGAAAAGGCCTTTTAGGGTTAAAAATCAATTCAATCTGCCTTGCGTTTGTACTTTTCTACTTCCACCAAAAAAATAGATCATTTTTCTATTTTATCAGAACATCTGTGCTGGGAAGACTTTTTCTTCAGTTCATAAGCTTTCTATGTGAGCAAGCTCTCCCCATTGATCTATATGATACTTAAGTTGAAATTTATATTCTGATTACTTTCTTTGGGATGATATTTGTACACACTACTTATACTGTATTTTTTTAAAGTTGTTATCATTTTGTTATCAAATCTTATGTTATGATACGGTTCGCTATTCATAAACCATTTGTTTGTTTGAGAGGAAAGATAGGGAGGAGAGAATTTTTTGTGGGTCTTACACACACAAAAAAAGCTTCCCCCCTCGATAGGGGAAAGTGGGGGAGGGAATTTAATTTTGTTTTAGTTTTTTAAAAATTAAATAATTTTTTTGTAACATAAAAAGTAAGTAAACAATTACTAATTTTGTTTTGAGAAAAAATAATATAGTAAAAAGTTTAAATGTTTTAGAGTTAAATTTAATTTTTTAATTAGTATAAAAAGCTTTTTAATACAATTTATTTATTTATTTATTTTTATTTACTCTTCCACTCATCCTAATAAGTAGAGAGAAATTTCCTCCACTTCTTTTTTTCTAATTTTATGCATCCAATCAAGACATCTTTTATACTTATTTCTCTTTTATTTCTATCTTTCCTATTTCTTTTCTTTTATTTCACTTCTAATCCAAATAGAGCAATAAAGCCCTTCCAAGTGAGAGCTATGGTTTTAATCTATATGTGCTGTACGAAATATGACAGTTTTAGCCATTGCTGCAATTCCAATGAATTTGCATAATATGGATAATTGGATATGCAATTTATCTCTACTTCAAATACAACCATCAAGTTATTCCAAATAACAATTTGATATATTTATGCCATGATTTGCTGTGCCCTGCCTCCTTATAAGCTCTTCCCTGTGGATTGTTTTTTAATGATTGCTTCCTGTCTTACTTAAGGAATTACTATTTTGTGATGTTCATATTACGACAATCACTTGGAGTCCATATTGTGAACATAACAACTTGCTATATATATTATTTATGTATTATATCCTGAATCAGGTGTTTCCTCTACTATGGATTGTGAGAATCAGATATCAGAACTTGAAAGCATATTGAATTCTCAGGTAATATTAATTTCTTGACGTTGATTTGATTTAATTTTTCCATGAGTGCACATGTGATAGTAGGTTTATACCAATAGAAGAAGGTAAATGTTTTTTTTTTTTCCCCTGTAGATATACTGTTGAAGATCGGACAGAGATGGATCAATGTATCCCTTCTGCTAAAGAGAGTTGTACATTTTATGACCAAGCACGATCTTCTGCGTTGAGTTTGAAACCAAAGATTGAAGCCTTGTGGTTCAAGGTATCTGTGGGTCATCTTGCTATCTACAAAATACACTGCTCTTCTGCCCGTGGTACTCATTATTTCTTACAGCAAAGGATAGTGACTGAATTTAATCTGTTTGGACAGTGTGAAGTGTTGTTATCAGAAAATCAAAGTAACTATAAGGATGTGGACAACAAATTTAAGACGCTGTATCAGCGGATGTCCAATGAACTTGCAAAAATTTTGCATTGCCTTGAAGATCTTGGGATCCTATGTGCTTATGAGGTATTTATCAAACTTTCATTGTGGGAAAAAACTTGTGCTGTACAGAAAAAGAAAGGGAAGCTTTTTTTAATGGAATTTTAAATCTGACATCATTTCTGATTATTTTAATAAGGGTTTATTGCTGACAGTAAATTACTAATGTTTTGTAATTAAGAAAGAGTCATTGAAGTCTTTCTTTTTTGAATTGGGGTTATATTTTGCTAACCAATCCATTCCCTCTTATAGTCAGTTGAAAAATATCAACTCTCACCCACTTAAAGTTTTGGCTTTGAGGTTGGGTAGCAAGTCTTCCTGATATGTAGAAATATCACCATATAGTAGCATTGAATGTACACATTTATATACGTACATCAATAAGGGGTTATTGCTGACGGTAAATTTTTAATGTTTTGTAATTAAGAAAGAGTCATTAAAGTCTTTCTGATTTTGAGTTGGGGTTATATTTTGTTACCCAATCCATTGCTTCTTAATATCAACCTCAACTCTAACCCACTTAATGTTTTAGCTTTGAGGTTTCTTTCTTTTACCTTCATCACTGATTCTGTGTAGCAAGTCTTCCTCATATGCAAAAATATCACCATATATTTGAATTAAATGCATACATTTGTACGCATACATCAGTATGTACATGTAGAAATTTACAAGCCTCCAGATTTTTTTCTTAATCATAGTTTTCTCTTTTGCTCCTCATATATATATATATATATATATATATATATATATGTAAACTGTCTATCTTTATGCAGGCTGTTAAAATCTGTCATGAGAATTTCTCCAAAATTGAAGGGGAGTGTGAAATTTACAGAAAAGGTTATCTTCAGTGTATAACTTTTTTCGAAGAAGTAATCAAAATAATCAAAGAATCCCTCCATCTTGGTATGCTTTTTGATAGTATCTTCTCCCCCTCCCCCTATTTGGGCTGTTCATCTTTCTGAGTCTTCATGCATATTTGAGAATTGAGATTGCAAGTATCTATGTCTAATTCAGGCAATCTAGTATATTTTTATTAGTTTTTCTGCTACTAGTATATTTTATGAAATTCTTACGATCTCTATTTGTCATAATATTGCAACATTTTATGCTGATGTTTTAATATGTAGCAATATTTTATATCAACAATAAATTTTTAGTCATGTTTCTTTGTTTTAGAATGGTTAGTTTTCTCTTTGAGGATCCATTTGTGCATTCTGCTTTTGACATCACAAGCAATCTGTTGCAAAGCCTAAATGTTGTTGATAAATGGATCTTCCTTTATTGGTTTCTTATTCAGTTCATAATTAGCCAAAAAATTACAGTAGCATGTCCTTTTAGATAGCTTTTGGAGAAATGAAACACCATGCTAAATGCTTATGAGACTATGGTAAATTTGTTCATTTATTGCACTCTGCCTTAATCTCTGCAACTAATATAACTATTATTGCTGCAGCTGATGCAAAGATTTTGGGGGTTGATTTTGATTATTCAAAGGCAGAAGATTTGGGATACATATCTCCAAAATTAGTTGAACTTATTAAACTCTTCCAGTCATTTGGGTACGGAACTATGATCTACCGTTTCAATCATAGAAATAGTTTTCCCTTGCAACAAAGTTGAATTATATGTACCATAGCAAATCGGTAATCTATCATTCTTTGTGTTACAGAGAATCTAGTCAGGTGTTGTGCCTTATTTTTGTTGATAGAATCATTACAGCTAAGGTGATCGAAAGATTTGCAAAGAAAACTCCCCAGATTTCTCATTTCACAGTTTCCTATTTAACTGGAAACAATACGTCAGTTGATGCTCTGGCTCCTAAAAGGCAGAAGGAGATATTGGATTCTTTCCGCTCTGGAAAGGTATATGTTTATTGCATCATGTGACTCAAGTGATGTACAATAAAATTATCTTAAATATTGGTAGTATTGAAAATCTAATAATAGATTGTTAATGTTTTTTTAGGTCAATCTATTATTTACTACTGATGTACTTGAGGAAGGAATTCATGTGCCGAACTGCTCTTGTGTGATACGTTTTGACCTCCCAAAGACAGTTCGTAGTTATGTCCAATCTCGCGGAAGATCTAGGCAGGCTAACTCCCAATTTATATTGATGTTGGAGAGGCAAGTATTCTGATTGTCACAACCTGTTTGATGTTGGAGATTTCTTTACTCCGCTGAACACTCTTTGTACTTATTGTCAATTGTGTGCTTGTGTGTATACACATATATTTAACACATATATCTACAGGGGAAACTTGAAGCAAAGAAATCAACTCTTTGACATCATTAGGAGTGAGCGCTCCATGACTGATGCATCTATTAATAAAGGCCATGAATCTAGTTTAAGGATGTTTACGGTGGGAAAAACAAAGGCATACTCTGTGGAATCTACTGGAGCATCTGTCACTTTAGATTCTAGTGCTAGTCTTATCAGCCAATACTGTGGAAAGCTCCCACGAGATAAGTAAGATTATATCCTGTTGTGCTTGTCTACATTTTAACTATTTGAAACAGTTTACAAACAACTTCTGCCTGCAATTTGAATTAGGTACTCCTGTGCAAAGCCCAGTTTTGAGTTTATGCCTGTGGAAGAGGGTTACCAATGTAAATTAATATTACCACCTAATGCAGCTTTCCAAACAATAATTGGTCCTTCAGGAAAAGATATTCGTTTGGCAAAGCATCTTGTATGTTTCGAAGCTTGCAAGAAGCTGCATCAAATGGGTGCCTTAAATGACCATCTAGTTCCATTCATTGAAGATTCTTCCGAGGATGACCATATTGCAAGAAACAAAGAATCAAGTTCTGGTGCAGGTATAATTTATCTGCTAATTAATTTTTTTAATCATTGCTTATAAATTGTGGTGAAATATTTCTTTTAATTTGAAATTTGCATTATACTGCTCACAGCCTCACACCTCATACTTCCCAAACAATGGTTGTGCATATTCAAAATATCATATGCAATGTTTGTCAATACAATTTTTATCCTTTTTGACTTCATGCACCACTATGAACTTCCTAATCTGGTTGGGTGGCAAAAGATGTATAATTGATTTTTTAAAATCTGACAAAAACCTTTTGTCCACCAATGTGTTTGGATCAGCTGGGAGCAAAAGATTATTCATTAGTTGTTTAATCGTATAATATATTTTTGTCAAATCAATTGTGATAAAATTAGTTTCATGTTTGGATATATTTACTAAAAAGTGATTTCAAGATTAATATGTTTATTTGGATTGTATGAAATGATTTAAAGTAAATAGCAGGTAGTGACACCAACCCAAAAACTCTATAGTGGGATAGCGAGATTACCGCTATTCTAAATTTTTTTATTAATATTATTATTTAGTTTATTATATTATACGTTATGCTTTGAATAGTTTATTATTTTTTTTATTACTATTTTTATCTGGTTTATTATATTTTTGTATTACTGTTATTCTTTTTTAGTTTATTATATTACATATTATGCTTTATTTAGTTTATTATTACTATTATTATTTAGTTTATTATATTTTTTATTATTATTATTTTATAATTTATTATATTATATGTTATTCTTTAAATAAAAAACAAAAAAAAGAGAAATGAAACTGGACTTAAATTGAAGCCCAACAAACCAAAACATAAAAAGAGGAAAAAAAAAAAACTGAAAAACATTTGTCCCCCATGGCCCAGTTCTCCTGGAACCCTAACTCACTAGGACCAGTCAGCTCTTTGCTAGCTAAGTGCTGCCACCTCTGTCGGAAAGTGAAACCATAACTCCCAATGGAAGAGATAGAAGATGACAGTATGGTGACGGCACAGGTTGCAGAGCCTATCTGGCGACGGCACAGATAGCAGAATATTATGATGAAAAATGACTATTATTATATGGTAGTATTTCATTTGTCTGTCTATTTTTTTGTAATTAATTTAAAAATAATTTTTTCATATTTATTCAATATTTTTTAATTTTAGAAATAATATAAATTAAAAGATACTATTGAACAAATGCAAGTAATGTGATGAATTATTTCCGTTTATTTAGTAGACTGAATCATGGTTGTTAAAATCTAGTTTTAAAACTTGTGTATGGTTTTTTAATGCGAGTTCACAAGTACATACAAATGCTGCAAAATTCCTTGTTATTTTATTTTTCTTTGTCAATGACTGGTTTCATATACTATTAAAACTGAAACCTGGGTGTCCAAACCTAAAGGTCAGCAACCCTCTTATCTGTTATTTTATTTTTGTCTTTGTCAATTATTAGGTTTTGTTATTTGTTATTGAAAGTCGAATTTTTTGGTTTAGTCTTTTTCAACAATATATGGACGAAGATTTGATAATTTCATAACGTAGATAATTGAGAATTCTTGTTATGAAGTTGGAATGTTGGTTTTTTATTATTTTACAGTATTATATTTTTTTTAATATTATTTTGGTATAAGGTAAACTCTTACAAGTTAGCCAACCCTCCACAAGTTTACATAAACTCTCAAATTTGACAACCATGGACTGAATGAGTATGCTTGCAGGTTTGAAATGTTTAAGGTTCATGGTGCCTATGTCAAAATGTGTTGGATGTTGCATTGTTCCTTTTATATGGGAATCTACTGAATGTTTATTTGTGTTGAAATACTTTTTTATTTTGCTTTGCTTTGCTTTTGACATTTGAAGGAACCACAAAAAGAAAGGAGCTACATGGAACAACCAACATTCGTGCATTAAGTGGTGCATGGGGAGACAAACTTGATGGAGACAAATTTCATGCCTATAAATTTGAATTCACATGTAATATTGTTAGTGAAATATACTCCAGGTTTGTTCTTTTGATCGAGTCAAAGCTTGATGATGATGTGGGAAATGTAGAATTGGATCTTTATTTAGTCTCAAAGATCGTGAAAGCTTCTGTCTCTTCGTGTGGGCAAGTTGATTTGGATGCTGAGCAGGTATAAAAATAAGGTTTTTAAAGTTTTATCCAAAGTAGTAATAGCATTAATCTCATTTTGTTTTGGAAGTTGACTTGATGCTTTGTTGTTTGTTCTCTACTAGATGATGAAAGCAAAGTGCTTCCATGAGCTTTTTTTCAATGGTTTGTTTGGGAGATTGATTGTTAGGTCCAAATCAGCAGGAGGGGAAAGGGAATTTTTACTTCAGAAAGACACAAAATCACTGTGGAGCCCAAAACACTTATATTTGCTTCTACCACTTGAGAATTTGAATGATATCTGTGAGGGATCTTTGCAAATAAATTGGCGTGGAATCAATTCTTGTGCTTCTGCAATTGAATTTTTAAGGAGGAATTTTTCTTTGGTCACTGGAGATTGTAATGATAACAACATAATCACATCAATTCATGATGCCAGTTCATCGGAGATGGAATGTGAAGGACCAAACAAGATTCACTTTGCTAATTGTGTGGTTGATGCTGATAATGTAAAAGACACAGTAGTTTTGGCCATTCACACTGGGAAAATATATTGTATTATTGAGATTGATAGTAACCTATCTGCGGAAAGTCCTTTCGATGGAAACAATGAAAAATCAAAGGAATGCATTACCTTCTCGGATTATTTCAGTAAAAGGTGCATAATTTGTTTTATCCTGCGTCCTACTTATGGTTTTACTTGCCTTGCCATTCCTACATTATTAATATACTTGACTAAACAACTTAGAATTTGATCAGGTATGGGATTACACTGAAACATCCAGGACAGCCTCTGTTACGATTGAAGCAAAGTCATAATCCACACAATCTTCTTTTAACTTCCATGAGGAAGGTTAGTTGTTCCTAATTGAAGTTTTCATCTTGTGGCTCTTAATTGCTGTTTGAAATTTCTTTTTTTTGATTTTAATGAAATTTCATTTAAAATTAAAATTTACCCTCTCCCTTGAAGTTGTCATATGGAATCACATTTTACACCCTGATGATTCAAAAAAACTGTTGACGGATATGAGCTTGTCTATTACTTTCTGTCTTGATAGAATTTATGTGAGTTCTTGCATGCACCATGTTAAACTTTGATTATGATATTTTCTGAGTTGAGCAGATGCACGGGACAAGTCGTCACAAATTGGCCCTGCAAACTCAAAAATGCCAGCTCATGTTCATGTTCCACCTGAGCTTCTATACTTTCTTGATGTTAAAAGAGATGTGTTGAAGTCACTGTACTTGCTGCCATCTCTGATGTACCGCATTGAATGTTTAATGTTATCCAGTCAGCTTAGAGAAGAGATAGATGGCCAAACTAGCAAGTTCAACATTCGCAGCTCACTGGTCTGGCCTATATATGATTTTTGGATAAAATACCCATTGATTGTTGATTTCTATTTTCATTATGATAATCTTATGCATCTTTTTCTTTTTGTAAATATTAGATTCTAGAAGCACTGACGACTTTGAGATGTAGTGAAAATTTTTCAATGGAACGTCTTGAGTTGCTAGGAGATTCTGTTTTGAAGTATGTGGTAAGCTGTCACCTATTTCTTAAATATCCTGAGAAACATGAAGGACAATTATCTGCCAGACGATCATGGGCTGTTTGTAATTCAACCCTACATAAACTGGGGACAGATCACAAATTACAGGTATTCCTTACTGGTTTTTTTTTTTTTTTGGGGTTACTGTCTAGGAACCTAAATTAATTAAAGACTCATGAAATGTGGACAAAGCAGAGACCCACTACTATCCGGTACTAATAATCAGTTGTGAGCAAATATTTGTGACTCAGGAGACAATCAAACTCTTGACCAAATGATGAAAACTTTGATACCATTTAAAAAACTATTGAATGATTCATCAGGTTTAGGCACTGAAATAGTTTTTGTTTCTAACAAATACAATTCTACCGCATGCATTTATTTGTGCCATTATTGTTATCTCTCTATTTTTATGGATGTATCAGTATCAATATTGGAAAGCATGTTTACATTCTGTAAGTCGGGGAAATGATTATTTTCAAAAGATCAAAGTTTCAACATCGAGAAACTATAATTTGAGAAAACTTCTGTTGTGGGGTTTATTTTTGTATGAGTACATCTTAAGTTGTGGGTTTTTTTCGTATTATCGTTATGGGATTTTTAATAGTGGGCAATCATTGGAATGAATTAATGTCAGGTTATTTTGTCATTTTTTCTATCAGGGATATATTCGAGACTCTGCATTTGAACCACGCCGTTGGGTTGCTCCAGGACAGCGTTCTATACACCCTGTTTGTTGTGATTGTGGGTTGGAAACCCTTGAAGTGCCTTTAGATGTAAAATTTCATACCGATGATCCAAAAGTTGTGGTTGGGAAGTCTTGTGACAGGGGTCACCGCTGGATGTGCTCCAAGACTGTTGCTGACTGTGCAGAAGCTCTGATAGGAGCATATTATGTGGGTGGTGGACTCTTTGCTTCACTTAATGTGATGAAATGGCTCGGGATTGGCACTGAACTTGAACTATCCTTGGTTGATGAAGCAATCACTGCTGCATCTCTGCATACATGTATGCCAAAAGAAAGTGAGATTGCAAGCCTTGAAAAGAAAATTGGGTATGAATTTTCTGTCAAGGGACTCTTACTGGAGGCAATCACACATTTGTCTGAGAAAGAACTTGGGATTGGCTGCTGCTACGAGGTAGCTTTGAAGTTTCTTATATTTTTAAGTAATTTATTGCTACTTAACTTGTGAAAGTTTCTCACTATTATACACCTACAATACAACTTATTAACTTTATGGCAGAGGCTTGAATTTCTTGGTGACTCGGCATTGGACCTGCTTATCACTTGGCATCTTTATCAGAGTCACACAGATATTGATCCAGGGGTGTTGACTGACTTACGTTCTGCTTCTGTCAATAATGACAATTTTTCTGAAGTTGCTGTTAGACATAACCTTCACCAGCACCTTCTACATAGTTCAGGATTATTACTGAGCCAGATATCAGAATATGTGGAGGTCATTTCTGAATCAGATCCCAGATCACTCCCAAGGATTAGAGCTCCCAAGGTTAGTTTTGGTAATCACTATGGTTAATTCTTTATGATATATACTTATATCTTTGTAATTACGTTTATGAATTTCTCTTGCATTATGTTTTGAATTGGAATTGATTTGATATAGAAGTCAATTCCTATGCTTGAAACTTGTTACAAAATGTTATATGCATCGATTTGCAAATCATTTTCCATGTTTGGAACACCAAAGAAAGATGAATGAAATTCATTTTATTTCATGACTTTACTTTATTACCCATACTTAGAATAGGTAAAATGGGTAAACTATTGAAGGCCAAACTGTTAATCAAATATTTAAAATTAGAATTAGAATTACGTCAAATTCACACAAATCTAACCTAATTTGAGTGGTATTCTACATGCTCGCAACATGAATCAAGGGGATTTACAAAATCAAATCAAGTCCTATTTTACAAAAGCATGTGGCTCCAAACATATACCTGGCACTTATTTTGAAGTTGTAACATTGTTATTTTTGTTATAAATGTCACAGGTACTTGGAGATCTAGTGGAAAGTATTGCTGGGGCCATACTAATTGATACCAAGCTCAGTCTTGACCAAGTGTGGAATGTGTTCTATCCTCTGTTATCTCCCATTGTTACTCCTGATAAACTTGAATTGCCTCCATTTCGTGAATTAAATGAACTATGTGATTCACTTGGGTATTTTGTAAAAGTAAAAGAAAATTGTGAAAAAAAGGGATCCACAGTGAATGTTGAGGTTAGTGTGCAGCTGCCAGATGCCCTATTGGTTCAAGAAGGAAAGGGGGCAAGTAAAAAAACTGCAAAAGGAGAAGCTGCTTTTCATTTGTTGAAGGAACTTGAGGTTTGTTGTTCTTTTATGATTGTCTTCTGGAATTTTCTTTTCCTTCTTTGTTAGTTTTAAGGTCTGCTAAAATCTATGCACATGTTGTCTTAATCTGAGTTGGTGACTTGTTTACTTGGGGAGAATGTTTCTTTTGGGAACTCCCTGAGCCTTCTTTCTTTTTGGTGAATAAGAAGCTAGTAGATGCTTCTAGGGAAAAATTAATCAAAATTGTTCCCGATAATAAAACGCAGGTGGTTTTATGGTAGATAAACAATAATGCTAATAAATACTTAGGCAAACTATAGAATTATACTCACCTGAACATATAGAATGGAGAGAAATAAACTTCCCAATTTGATCATGCTTGAAATCTTCCAGAAGAAAACATATAATGGACCAAGCTAACAAAATGTATAAAATATTTCACCTGCCTTTCTCCCTGGTTAGTTTCTAATTTGTTATTCCCCAAGGGCTGAACTTTTTGTATAGCCTAGCTTATTTAACTGAAAAAAGAGGCCACAGGATAGGATTCCATACTCAATAACAAGATAAAAATAAATGGCTAGCAGTAGTGCTGCTTTTGCACTAAATACAATGTGAACCATCACAAATTTTTCTCACATATTATTTGCTGTCTAGTCCACCTTACCAGCACAGCTTCCACCAAAATGAAAAAGATTATTTTGGAAGGGATTTTAATTTTATTTTACTTTTTTTTTATGAGGAACTTGATTTGTAAAGTTGAGTTATTTTTTTGTTATTTATCATACTACTGCTATGAGTGCTATCCTTATTTGTATGTTTTTTGTTGACCACTTGGCTTATACTTGTGATACTACAGAAGAGGGGAATTTCACATGGTAGTTTCATGTCCAAGGGAAAAAGAGATAATCCTGATCGTATCTATGATTCATCTCATCTCAAAATGGATTCTAGTATTTGTTCTTCTCAAATTGAAGAACATTCCTCAGATCCAGCATTACGTAAAAGGCCCAGATTGGATGAAACTAAATTAACTGCAAGTACGTTGCCTCTCAAAGACTCTTCCAGTGACATCTCTGGTTTTAGTGCTTCCATTCCAGGTTTGCACCATCTATTTTTGTTCCATGTTTGATAGCAAGTTTTGTCTTCCCAGTGACAGCGTCCACTTCTGGGAAAATTTCTCCCTGTGCTTCTTTGTATGGCTTGTTAAGTGTTTAGCATTGTCAAGAAGAAACAGACAAATTAGAGCAAAGTGAAGTGATATGTTTATTTCCAACCTCTATCATTCAATTGTCTTATTCTTATGCGCCATTTTACCCATGCATATAATTTTGTGGTGTATTTTAAATTTTTATGAAGAATGGAAAAATATAAGTTATTCAGTTGAGACATCTGAATTGATCACTCTCCTGCTGACTGCTGTAACATTCATAAAATCAAATCATAAATAATGCTATGGATGTTGTTAGAAGCTAGCTTGATGGGTTTTAGTTCCTATCTCAAAGCAAATATTTTTTATTTTTCAGCTTAATGTGGAAAAAGAGAAAGGGAGAGAAGTATAGTAGATATTTCTTTGCACCTAGTTAAGTAGGTAGAAATTCAATTCAGATATCATCATATTTGTGGAATATAGTATAATTAGGGGTTGCAAGTGCAGAGACTGGTGCTTAGAGTTCTCTCTACCTTGTCTTCCTTTGGCATTTTAAACCCTTGACTGTAGAAGTGGTTTATTCCCTGCTATTTACAATTCCAGGGGCAATAAGTTAATGTAAAAACTACCTATCAGATTAACTTCATTGTGGATTCATGTTATACAGTTAATTTATCAATTAATATGAAGAAGGGAGGACCGCGGACCACACTATATGAAGTGTGTAAGAAACTACAGTGGCCAGTGCCTGCATTTGATTCAACAGAATATAAAGATAGGTGAGTCCACCAACTAATTTATACTTTCAATCGCTTGAGCACAACTTGAATCTGAAAAGAATTTTTGTTATGTAATACGTGAAGAACAGAATTGATCCCTAAACTTTATGGATTAAAATCAGCCATAACATGGGAAACAACCAACTAACTAGGGAAACCAGAAAAGAATGAGAGAGTATTACAAAATCAAACAATATTGATCATACTCAACCATCATTCATTTTTTATACTTATTCTGACAATCTAATGTATTTTATATATACACATTTTTTCTTGGTTTAAGTACTTGTAAAGATTCCACATCGACTAGTAATATAGCCAAAATGAACTATATAAATGGGGGACAATTCTCACCTTATAAGCTGGTTTTGTGAGGTTAAGTTAGGCTCAAACCCATATTTTAAGATGGTATAAAAGCCTATCATAGCAAATGTTGTTGGGCCTATCGGGCCATTATTGGACTACTTGTAGATGTCTAATCCTGCAAATTTCATACTCGAGATGTCCAGCCCTCGACGTGAGGGGAGTGTGTTAGAGATCTCATATCGACTAGTGATATGGTTAAAATAGAGTATATAAGTAGGGGATAACCCTTATCTTATAAGTTGGTTTTGTGATGTTGAGTTAGGTGTAAACCTACATTCTAAGAGTACTAATATGGACCAGAAAAAGAAAGGAAGGAAGCATGGGGTTTCTTCTTTTTAGGGAATTGTTTACACCACCTTTACATCATTTGTTTCAACAATTGGTTTGATATGGCAAAAAAAAAGAGATTTTAAATGATTTTATTGTTTATATATGATGTGTGGTGGGTGTAAAACATGTGATGTGCTAATAAGAATGTTCTGTTCCAGAATTAATAATGCTGTTACGTGTGAATCTGACAAGTTTTATTTTGTCACAGATCTCTATTTGAATCCTGTGAGGGCCTGGAAGGAAGCAAGGGACATAACTGTTTCGTGTCAAAAATTACCCTGTGCATACCCAATTATGATAATATAGAATGCAAAGGAGAAGCTAGAAGTGATAAGAAGAGCTCCTTCGACTCTGCTGCAGTTCAAATGCTTCTTGAGCTACATAGACTGGGAAAAGTTTTAATTGATCCTCCCCCTTCTTCTTAGTGGAAGAGGAAGGAAAGGGGAAAGGGGCGGAAGGAAAAGAAAAGGGAGAGAATATAATAGAGAATGGCTAGTGCCACAATTTTGTGCCCCCAAAACCATGAACTGTTGTTTTGTGCCATTGATCTCTGGTAAATTGTCTTAGATTAATGGTAGAGGACCATTAGTTAATGGTATTTTGGGGGTGCAAAATTGTGGTACTAGTATTGTGACTCGAGAGAAAATGATTGGGAAAGAAAAAAGGTCGGATTGAAAAAAAATTATGTGGCGGTGTTTGAGAAGGTTTAAGAGTAAACAAACAGAAGTCCTTTCCTTCCCTTCCCCGGGGGAAGAAGAGAACTCAAACAGCAAAGATTGATAAATTTTATTCTTAAAACATAAAATTGCAGGACATGACTTTCATGCTATAATATTGCATGTACATGTGTGTAGCAGCTGTTCTTAGCGTATAACGTGTACATTGTTTTACTTTCATGAGGTTTTTTCTATTTATTTATTTTGAAATGATTCTTTTGACGCTTCGTTCTCCCACAAATTTATTTTCTCCGGTTTGTGGGTTACATAATGAAGCAATCCTTTTTCCATAAATGTTAGTGTAGGTTGGTTTGATCTATCTTTGCACTGGGTGCAACTTGTCTTTAATGCCTGTTTCGACCCAAAGGATTTGGGCACTGAAATCATAATTAGTAATTTTATCAGGTCTAAATACGTGTTTGGGTTATCTTATGCAATAGTTTTTCGCATAATTTCAGTTGGTTTTATCTCACACACGAATACGTTTTTATCGGGATTTATCAATCCTCATTTCACTCTGGTAGGGGGTAATGTACAAGTGCAAGAATAAAGGTTTGTGAAGGTTTCTTCTCATAGTTGCATCAAATTAAAATAAAGCAAAGAATTTTCATTTTCAAAGTCCAAAAAAATCTCTAATCTAAAATATAAGGTATATTCTTTTCTTAAGTTTTCAATTAAGACTATTTGATATTTCATTATGCATTATTTTTTTTAATTTTTAAATTATTTATCTAATTCTTAAGTATGACAAAAAAAAATGAAATATGAAATTCTTGAGTAGTTTTATCTATGAGTGGACATGAGTTTGGGTTGATCCAAAGACCCAACCAACCCGAACCAAAGGGAAGAGAAAAATTCAGGTTGATTTGGATTATCAGTGTGGTTTGGATTTTAAAGTTACAAGTATGATGGTATAGGTTTAGATATTGAATTTGATCATGTAGAGTCTAAACCAATTTGAATCTATACTATTTTAGAAATTTTTAATATTCTATGTTGTGTTATTTTATAATTTTTATGTTGTGTAATTTTATAATTTTGATTTTTGATATTATTTATCATCTTTTTTTTCATTTTATTACAATTTCCTAACTTTTTTCATGTGTTTTTTTTTATATACTTTATTAGGTGACATGATGACCCGAGCCGAACCAACTTGAATGTAATAGGGTTGGTTCGGTTCAGGTTGTAATTTTTAAAAAAAAAAAATTGTTCCAATCCAAATTAACTTTGATCAGTTTGAAATTAGATATCCCTTTAAACTCGAACCAACCCGATTTGTGTCCACCCCTTTTATCTTGAAATTCATAAGAGATTTCCTTATCTATGTATCATTTCGCTCAATCTTTTAGGTACAAATGCCACCTCAATAGTTATGTCATAATGTGTTTAAGTCTATATGCAATGTGTAGACTTTTGCAAACATGATATATTTGCATATTTGAACATAATTTTATTTCATTCTAAAAAGAGATGGAATGGTTAATTCTAAAAAAAAATATTTATTTGCTTTTTTTCAAGCACGTAAACTAGAAAACTATATTTATTTAGAAGTTCATATTTATTTGTTATAGAATTGATCATAGACTAATTATCTTTTTATTTGGCACTATTCAATTCTAAGCTTCATCTTACCCAGCTCAAGAGACATGTCAGATTTAGGGCATCTCAATTTAATTGAATGGAATGACAATTTCTGATATCTGTATAATAAGAATTTTGATCAAATCACACATCACACATACTAAACTTTCTAATTTTTTGAGTGGTTTATCTAAAAGATTTGCACTATAACTAAGAAGACGTTTGAAATATCATACTAGTTTTAGTAGACATGCTAGTTTTTACCCAAGCACTTATTTGTTATGGAGAAATTAATCCAATTCGAAGTTGTTCATGTTTGTACTGATCAATCATAGCATAAAAATTCTGATTCAGTCCAATTAAGCTTCCTTCCTATTAATATGATAATTCTTCTTAGATACAAGAAAATGATTCAGTTCCATAACCAAATATCATAATTCTTGAACAAGTAATTGAAACAATTCTAGAGCATTCGTAAGTTTAGGTATTGTTCCTCCAATGATCATAGTCTTAAGTACTTCTTGGCGAGTTTTAGTATGATCATATTTATAAGTAAGTATTTGTTGTAAAATATGAGAAACACCAAATCCCTCCAAGGCCCAAACCTTCGTTTTGCTTACCCATTGTCCTCCTTGTTTGGCCCTTCCTTTAAGAAGTTGTTGCGTAACAAGTGCATAATGTTAACTAGAACATCCATGTATATAATCAACTTAATCAATTAATTTCAAGATATAAGACTTTCCCATTATAGTAGGCTGTTTAAAAGAATTCTTTGTTCTTTCATCAAATATTTTGTCTTTTCCAAGATACTTGGATTCAAATATCCACGGATTGAATGTTTGTTTACTGCCTTTATATAATTCAAAAAACACTAATTTTCTTGAAGCCTCTTGTTTATATCTCTCATCAAAAGGTGTTATTTGATAATTTTTTTTAGCATACCTTTCGATAACTTGAGTGAGCATTCAAATATTTGTCCCACATTTTGTCCCATATTCATATGTGAAGGTTGTTGGAACCAAAGACATATGAAACGTCTAATCCTTCAAATTTTGAAGATAACAAAATTATTAAGTTTTAAAGATCTGTTGTAAAGAAAGTTTTCTACAACGTCCAATACATGTCTAATATCAAGGCATCTAACGCGCTAGTTTTAACGAGCGTCCAATAAACTCATATATAAAGGACGTCCAAGCGTAAGTCTCTCTCGAACGACTAAGTGTTTTAAAGCTTATTTGAACTATGTGTCTCTCACATAAATATTTTGAGATTAATGCTTTACCTATTTAAGAGATCTAACGTTTAAATATCTAAGCATTAAATGAAAGACAGATACATGTTAGTGTATAAGCGCAGTACTGTAGAAAAAGAAAGTTAACTTATCAAGCTGGTAAGCCCAATGAAGAATGTTCAGAAAAACAATTCTTCAACACAGCTCTGCCTTTTCCTTTTTGGGGCAAGAACAAAAATTACTTTTCTGACTCTGTTGCCAGCTCAATACATGTGCACACCTGTCTCTATCAAAGAATGAAGCTGAGTTTTCAATGTCTATTTTCAAGAGACCATATATATACCAACTTAGGAGAAAAGAAATGCGAATATAGAGATATTGATAAGAGAACGACCACATTTTTTTTACACTTACTAGACAACTCTGAGAACATCTCATATTCTTCGTAGAAAATCTCTTGTACTACTCCTAAACTTTCATATTCTCACTTTGTGAGTAAACTTGTTTTGTAACAACTGTTTATGTTGTGAAATCCTAGAGAAGCTTAGTGAAAAAGAATACTTGGGTGGTTAAGCAATCTGGGTAGATTGTGTTGTAAAGCCTGAAGAGGCCAAAGAAGAATACTTGTGTGTAACCTAAGGTTGGCTAGTGAACACCTTTAAGATGAGGGCACTGGACGTAGCTCAAGTTTGAGTAAACCAGTATAAAAATTCTCTGTGCCTTGGTTCTTCTCTTATCCCTTCCTAACCGTTTTCTTAAACTCAGTTTGATTAAAATAAAAAAGTTTTTAAACGCACAATTCAACTCCCTTTTTTGTGCGATCTTTGTTATTTCAAAGGTACCCTTAATGGATTGAAGACTATGTCAATAGATCTTGTCTTACAAATAAGGCATGTCTTTATCTAAACAAAATCTTTGAAATAATACTTTTATTTCCATGTCTCTTGGCTACTGTATCGCCTACTTTAATTTCACAATTTTTGTATTATACAATATACACACACAAATTGTTTCTTAATTATAATTAGAATCCTTTTTTCTGGATATGTTTCACATCAATAACTTGACCCTTATCGCCTATAGGTAATTTAGACAAGTTTCCTCTAAGGTGAATACTTGAATGCCAAGTATAGCTTGTAATAATCTATCTTCCATAGAATATAAAGATTCTTTCACCATTTAAGGCATTAATTTACATACTAAAATATTGCCCATTTCTACCCACGACCCTAGAATCATAATTTTTGTCTATATTTTAGAGTAAATAGGCTTGTAGGTATCAAATTTTATTAGTGATTCTTTAAGAACCATAGCTTGTCATATGAGTCTGAATTTCATATTTTTGTATGTGAAAAGACGTATAAATATCTTCATAGACCAAATGCTCACTAATGAGTATAACATCTTCAGAATTATAACCTTCCCGTGGGTATTATTTTTGATCTATTAGATTCCCTCCCCGAAAGAAGAATAGCCCCACTCTCTAGCCGACTTATCATGTTGATCATATAACTAGGAGGGAATGTGTCATATTAGAAGTGAACAATCAGAGATGTCCAATAATTACCACAATGAGGCTATTACCTCTTTTATTTTACTAGACTAAGTTGTGAATATGAATGAAGAGGTGAATGAATGTCGTTGGGCTCTTTCACTACTAATGTTGATATTTTCTATTTTGTCTAGCCTTGAGCTTTTGTGGTCCTCCTTTGAGTGTGGGTTCCATACATAAAATGAATTTTCTAAAGACCCCAACTACCAAACCTCACATGTATTGCTAGAGATCCAATAAGTCCAACATTGATTCCTTCATATGTGTTAATTAGACAAATGCATCCATAGTGACTAGGGTGGATATCTCATATTAAAAAAATTAGGAGTTTGCCCCATAAATTCTCCAAGGCCCAAATAACTCAATTTTCTCCCATGAACTATTTGGGTCAATGGATTGATTGGTTTGATCCAAAACTTGAGACAATGGATGTAATATGAAAAAAGATTCATAAGAAGTTGTTAATGGAGTAGAAGTTACTAAATTCTGAGGAGTTAGTGTCGATTTATGTCTAGTTGTTTCACATATAGTTCCTTTAACCATATTATCTAAATGAACCAGGGCCAATCCAAATCAATCTTGCAATAGATTTGCTGCAAAACGAATACGATTAATTTTCAAATGATTTACATTGTCAAGTATACCCATTTCAATTTTTATTCCAATCAAATGATCCATAGCTATCAATATATCTTACGATAACAAAAATGTATTGTTCTGAGATATATCAAGATTCAACTTTGGGTTCATATTTTGATGACCCATCCTTCTTAATTCACATCTTTATTGATTTTTTTATATATATAATTCTTTATATAAAGATTTAGAAAAAATTGGATCTCTCCCTACACAAGCAAATTGTCAATAAAATTCTAAAATGGCATTTTATTTTGACCCTTTTTTTAATCCTTATCATTTAGAAGAGACACGAAAATCTTAGGATAACAAACATTCTCTAGAATTTTGCTTAAATTTGAACCCATAGCTGATGATAGAACTAGAATAGACATTTTCTGTTTCCTACTCTCACAAGCCCATATCCTTACTTTTTCTATCAAATTTATTTTGGAATTTTATTGACAATTCGCATCTTTGTTGATTGTTTTTTTATAATTCTTTACATAAATATTCAAAAAAATACTAGATCTCCTCCTACACAAGCAAATCGTCAATAAAATTCCAAAATGACATTTCTCTTTTGACCCAATTTTTTTATCCTTATCATTTAGAAAAGACATGAAAAATTTAGAATAACAAATATTCTCTAGAATTTCGCTTAAATTTGAACCCAAAGCTAATGATAGAATTAGAATAATTTTATTTTTTTGATAGAATTAGAATAAATATTTTCAGTTTCCTACTTAGACAAGCTCATATCCTTTTCTATCAAATTCTAATTCTAATCTCTCCCCCCTCCCTCCCACAATTTGATATTATGGCCTATATAGACTGAAATTCTGTTATGGTCCAATTCTAAATGATAATAGATTTCAAGGTTTTGCAATATTTTATTGATTACACTTTTGTAATTCCATTTAATATAGTTGTTCCCAAAAAATTCATTAGAGATTGTTTCTAACAAAAATAGTTTGTTCTCGTATATCCCTACTGTTTTTCCAATCTAATCCCACAAAGCGAAGATACACGTAATTAAGAAGAATATGTAAACAATTCATCTACAACATTTTTTTCTTTTATCAAGGATTTTAACATAGGATATGTTGTCCCAAATAAATGAAATTCAATTTCTTGATTTATATCCTCAATTTTTGGAAACTCATAAGATAAAAATAATACATAAATTTCTTTAATTATATCTTTAAGCACCCAAATTTTAGTTAAAACAATTAAAATAAGGAAAAGCTTAAACAATACACGCAACATGTTAAATTTTTTTAAACATGATAAATATACCTTTCCCTTTAAAACAATTCAACAGCTCTCATCTTTTAATTCAGTGTGTCCATTTCACACGCATAGTATGAAAATTGGTACGTTTACAGTAAAAAAAAAAAATAAAAAAAAATAGACAGATTCCAGCAAAACATTATAATTTAACCTATCTTGAAAAGAGTAATAAAATCATATTCCTATTTATCATTAATTTGAACGCACAAAGCAGAAAAATATTTACATGAACGGAGTATAAAATATCATTCAAAACATTCACCCTATAGGACCTCATAACCCAAATATTTAAGACCAGGTATGTTGTTGATAATGGTGTCCAAGTTTAGAACTTTTTAATAGATAACCTTATGCCTTTTCCCTCTAACTACTATAACCAAAATAGTAATAATAAAATATTAATGAAAAACAGTTCCATCAACAACCAACTATATTTTCCCAGTCTCTCATTTGTTATATTGACAGGCTAAACATTTCCCCATTTTTGGCCATTCATACCAATATGGGGAATCCTTGCAAAATGAAATTACCTTAGGCCCTAAGTAATAGCTCATAAACGTTGGAGTTGTTGTCCCCAGTTACACGCTTCAACATTTCAAAACTTGTACGACTACCCAAGAATTGAACCCGTTTGAATATTACATAGCCACGTTCTACTGTTTCCTTACTGGAGTATACTGATCGAAGCCTATCAGCGTGTCTAGAATCACTATGAATTGCAGCTTCTATTTCCTGCCTTGGCATGTTCTCCTATCATAACATAAAGTAGATAAAAATAGAAACCAAATTATTAGAGAGAGAGTTAGTAATAATAATAATAATAATAATAATAATAATGCATGCAAATTTCCAAAAGAATAAATATTGTACCTGATAAAATGCATGGACATGATCCAACACCTGAAGACATGTAAAACCATTATGGCTGAAAAACGTTCTTGATGAAGGACCCATCTCGCCGAATCGGTCAATTGGGAAGAGTATGGTAAGGAAATGGTTTTTGAATATCAACTCAGATTTCTCACTGCAAAAGATGTTGAGAAATGATTAGAAGACTCCCAATAATTTGTTACATCTACTACGTAAGGAAAAGATGAAACACGGACCACAGGGAGTTAACGACCTTTCTGTTAGAGGACGAGTGGAGTTTGAAAATGAAGCTTCTGAATCCTTGCCATCCCCTTTTGCGTCGAAAAATATTGAAGTATGACTTTCACTAGGATCTTCAACACTGAAAGAGTCTGTGTAAATGGAAGCAGTTGAAGTCGGCTCGGATATAGACCAACAGATAGAATCTAGAAGGTTGTTGGGGGTTATAGGACGTATTGGAGTCTGACAAGTCTGCAAAACCATGTTCAAATCAAATAAGCAATCAATCCATAGCTCCAAGTATAGCAAGCAGTACAAAATGATGCTGTCTTTTCCAAATCAGTTGACCCTCTATAGAAGAAATCATGAAATGTCAGCAAGTTGGTATTCTAACTATCACATTGTGTCCTCTCATATTTTTAAACACTTATACGGATCAAAATTTTCTAAGGTCAACATTTTGATGCAAATCAATGCAATATACTTTATCTTACACTTACTGAAAAGGATGAGAACCTAAAGAGGAGTGGATGATCCTGCTCGGAATTAAATCTTCCAATGTGGCGCCCAAGTTTCATGTTATATAGACTTGAAATCTCTAGTGTGAAGAAGACTTTTCTAAACTCTCTAATATGTGCCAAATTATTAACTCAAATCACATGGTTAGAAAATGACTAAAAGCTACAAATTTGGAGGTGAAGTTGCTGGCATCTAAAACATACAATTACATTAGGAACGTAAAAAATAATAGAACAAGTTTTTGTATTTTTATTTTTCAGAGATCATAACAGGTGGTTGTAGAGGGCAAGCTCCACAGAAAAAAACAGAAGTGAATGAAAGACTGACCTGCATTCGACGACCACGGCGACTTCTGACTCCATTTTTTGCAGAATTCACAATTTGTTGCCTTTCTTTGTAACCAACTTCACTTTCACTGTCCGGAAGATTGTCACAGACTTTTCGCTTTATTACTTCCTGGTATTTCAATAAAATTCATATCATAATTTCATGATAAGGAAGATAACCTAGGCCTTTAGCACCTCATAACAATGCTTTTAAAACCAGATTGAAAATGTTTTACTAAGCCAGATAGGACAATAGAAAATAAGAAAAAATGAATTTCAAAATTGTAAAGGAATATATTGAGAAATTACCTTCCCTGAAATGCCCCTATGAATGTCTTCTAGCATCAGGCCAACTTGCTTTGCCAAATCAACAGACATGTGAACAAGCCTTTGCGCATATTTCTCCTTAGCTGTTTTGAGAATCCACAGAGGCTGAGACATATCATATACAAAGAACTTCATTATGATATAAATTATACTGTAGAGGCCTACCTAGTGTATAACAATTAACAGCATATTAATGTTTTCCAGGAGTTGTACTGGTACAGTGAAAAAGGCAAAATAGTAGGACAAGCAAACAGTCTGAGCTTTAGAAAGTTGCATTCTTTCAAAAGGTCTTCGTCAATGATTAGATAAATATTAAAATACAATGTAGGAGGACTTACTGTAATGAGGTTACTAGAGAATCCAAGATATCTTTGGATTGATGTCCCTTCAGTTACTACATGACTAACATTGCAGCCAACAAACCATTGTTCCACCAAACTAGCACCTTCTCTTGAAGCAGTCTCAATAACCTATCAAACAATGCAAAGCTTATAAATGTGTTGGCTAAGAGCACTTGAATCATACACTAGCTTAACCAAAACAAAAAACTGATGCGGACTATCGTTTAACAGACTCCATGTTATGTGAAAGATGTAACATATAGCCATATGATTACAAAATGTCTAGGTATTTGTTCTCAGAAACATAATTTTACCTTGTTCCGCAATTCAGATGAAATGCCTGCATCAACATAAATGGAGCAGCCAGACAAAGTTGAGTCCGAATTTCTGGTAGACTCTCTCCCAGAGAATCTGTGAAGTTCTTCAACACTATTAGCTTGCTTTGTTTGGTGGATTCTTGCAGGAAGACAATGATTTTCAGCAGTTGCACACTCAGGAAGCAGTCTAATATCATCCAAGAGCATGTTGTTATCTCCATAACTCTTCACTTTATAATGTGATTCACTCAACCTCACTGCAGAAGATACAAGAAAATGTATTTCAGGTTTTAACAACTACAAATATCAACATGCATGATTTAAATTCATAAATCATTCCGGTGGCTACAACAGTTCAACTATGCTATTTAATTTTTAAAATCAATTCAGAGAGTTAAGGATGATGAAAAATAAAATTACTTACTAACAATGAAAATCTGTATGACCTTAGAGACCACAGATGAGTCATGAGTGGACCTTACTGGATTATTTATGATATTTTGATCAAGTGCAGCAAGGTACTATTGATAAGACAAATCCAATGGAATCTTTGATTTAAAAAATAAAATGAAATGAAAAGATATATGTATCAATTTAAGCTTAACCACTCATCCTCTGAATGAGCAGCAGTATTTTGACAGAAAATCACCAAAAACTGCACCATCAACCGCAATCTCATCAAGAATGTGTAATTTGTTAAACACAATTAGACTAATACTTTGAGCAGTCCCAACATGAGGTGAAAAGACGCAAAATATGAAACATGTCATTTGAAAACAGAACTCAATTACCATTTTTCCTGACACTATCCACAAACCAACCCAGTGTGACAACAAAGAGGCCATTTTTTGCTCCATGCTTCAGCGCATGCTCAAACTTGCGTCCACCAAAACTGTATCTAGATGTTAAAGATTTCATGACAGCACTAAACCAATCAACACAAATGTATTTGAGGAATGTCAATGCTACGAAAATGGACCGCAAGCAGTCATTATGATCACGAGAGATCCACTCTAACATAATGAGATCTTTCTGAACACAGTACAAATAAATTTAAGTAAAGTAGAAGAATTGATAAGGTACGAAACTTTGTTCTGTGACACAATCAAGAAAGTCAAGAAGAAATTTCTGAATTTTACAGAATGTTTTCCCGTAGAGTGTAATCAGTGTATGAAAGTATATGAGAACTGCATCTTCCTACTACAGCACCATGCTGTTGCTATCATTACGTAGGAAAACACATATAATTTAAGAAGGGGGAAAGGATATCTGAACCACCAAATGGGTACATTGAGGATGCAAATTGGGGCTATACTGGCCACCTAATCTCTCTGTAGCCTCCATGACCTGATCCCTTGCTTCTGCCAAAGCACCAATCCAAAGAATAACAACATAACTTGTCAGAGAGAGAGAGAAGAGAAAAACTGATGTCACAAAATATCTACTATCAGTTCCATTGATAACTAAAACTACACCTTTTCTGCCTCCTACATGAACAGTTTTGTGCCAAGAAGAAGAGGCAAAACAGAAGAGAACAGAGGAAGATAGATTTCACAGAAAATATGTACTAGTTCCTATCAACCAAATAGATAATTCAAAGCAGACCCCTCTCATTCCTCAACCCTTTCTTCTATTTGTTCAGTGATAAAGATAAATCAGAAATGGCAGATACATAAGTCTAAATTCAGAAAACAAAGTTCACTCTTTCAAAAATGAAATGTTATGAAAACATTCATGTAGAATTAAGCCAATGGCTTGAAGTAATTGATTGATACAAACAGAAAAGGGTGGTGGAACAAAGAAAAGAAAAAGTAGTAGAAAGTGTCAAGCCAGGAAAAATGAAACTAAATCCAACCAACCAAAGTTGAAAAATTGAATACATGAATCCGCACCTTTAGATAAACCAGTAACGCAAATGACAAGACCAGCAAAAGGAGCAGTTGATGGCACTTGCACAGAGGACGGAACAGGAGACATTGGCTCCAACGGTTGCAAACCTCTGAATGAAGGAAGTGAAGATGAAAACAGCCTCGAACACCCCTTGCCACTCACAACTTCAACTCTACCATCACCACCCATAACAGCCACAAGATTTTTATTTATTACACACCACTTTCAAAACAAATGCATCTATTCATCACTCAGCAATTGAAAATGAAATTCATGGGGAAAAAAAATGCCCCTCCATACATCAAACGGGTTTCTGATAATTCATGGGCAATAAAAACAATGAATTAAAATGGAGGGGGAAAAAAAAAAGTATTGGGGGTCTGGGAAGAGCTGAACTTTATATGGAACAAACCCAGATCATGTGAAGTGATGAAACGATTCCAAAATTGAAATTTTCAACAAATTGAAAAGGTTGTGAGGCAAAAAAACGGAATCTTGAGTAAAGGGGCTGTTGTGGAGTTGGAGACAAAGAATGGATTTTGAAGATGTGTATTGTTTTGTTTTGCAGTGCGCAGAGGGAGAGGACAATAAGAAAAGGGAATTTTTTTGAATGTGGTGCTCTGACGAGGAGTCACAGTCAGACTTATCAATCTTCTTTATCTGCGTGAGTACGCGAAAGAAAGAGTGCCCACAGTGCCCCCATACCATTATAGTTATAGTGCTTTTTTTAAAAAGAAAAAACGCCTGCTTTTGTAGATTGCAATTGCATGTGATGTCTGATGGAAGATGTGTAGTGGGATGAGAGAGAGAGAATAAAAAGCGGGTCAAAGTAGTGAGGAGTAACGGGAATCAGATCAAACTCACACCTGTCAAGTCTCAACTCAACTCAGCCCAAATTGAATTGAAAGGAGAGAGAAAGATGAGAGAGCAGGCTTTTGTTTTGGAAAAGTTTGGAGGATTCCCATTTCTTAAAGTGAGCGCAAGCAAATGCAATATGGTTATGTTATGAGAGTGGACAAAACTCACCTGGGTTGTGGTTCAACACTTCAACTAAGGGCCGTGTCGCTGGGGTTCACGGTCATCACTGAGTGCCGTGTGGTCTGTGTTGTGTACACATGTGAGCAATACGCCCGGTGAAACCTTAATTTCAAATTCAATGTCGTCGACTCATGGAACCTGTTATCTATAATAATTATTGTGAGACATTTCATTTTAGTTTTCACTTTTTGATATTTTTATTTTTTATTAAGTAACTGTTGTATTTCTTTGTTTATTTTTTATTTAACTTCCTCTATTCCTATGGAGTTAATTATACACTTTTATTGCTTAATTAACTTCTATTTTCTCTCTTCTTTTTTTATTTTTATTTTTAAAAAAAATAATGGAGACAAGAAGTACTTCTCTTTTTCCTAGTTGTTATTAGGAGAATTGTATTTAGTGTTAAATTTTTATATAACGTAAGTGTAAATTTTACACAATTAGAAATCATGGTAAGGATAATTCTTAAAATAATTATTATAAAAATTAAAAAATTTATTATACATATTAATTTGTAATTAGATGACAAAATATACTTAAACAATTCCTCCAACATTACATTAGGCTAAATGGGACTAAGTTCAAATTTCTTAAATCTTAGTTTCAAATCTTGTAGATTAGAAAAATATAATTTCGAGAGAAAATCCTATCAAAAGTAACTAGTCACCTTCTTCAATATAAATTATTCATCGACAATGTCAACGGATATTTCACACTTATAACATGTAATATGACTTTTTTTTACTATCTTTTTCTTTTTTCATCTCCTTATATTCTTAAATGAGATATCAACTCAACATTTCCTTATCACTACATCCTTTGTACTGTAGGATTAAGACTTTGTTTGGACATATTCCATCGCCTCTTTTATTTTACCTAGTGTTGTTACACGTACGGAACCCAACTCTCCAGCAGGGTTTTAAAATGGGCAGTTTTAGTCTTTGTAAATATAATTAAATTTATTTTAATCATCCAAAAACAATTTATTAGTTTTAGTTTTTATAAACTTTAAAATTTTTTAAAACAATTTCTATAATTATTTGTGGATAATATGATATATATTTAGATATGTCATGTTATACGACATCTTAAAATCTATAACTATTATGATGACAATACCAACTTTTTATTTCCACATTCTTTTAGATTATTTTGTCCCTTAATTAATATTATAAATTATACTATCTTACTAAGTGCATATAAAGTTCAATTTCAAAATAATTGCACACTTTTATTTCTTATTTAACTTCCATTCTCTCTTTCTTTTATTTTATTTTTTATTTTTTTAAAAAATAAAGAGAGACGAAATTTTTCCTAATAATCACTAAAGTGACATGATCAAATACTTACCACGTTATGATTAAAGAGTGACCTAAACTATTTTTAAAAAATTTAAAATTCAAGACAATTAAAACAAACAATTCTTTTTTTGAAATATTGAAACTAAATTTAACAAGGTATATAAAAATATTTAAGTCTTTTAGAAATTAGCTTGATCATTAAATCTAAAAGTATTAATTTATCATTTCTTAATTCAACTGTCATTATAAGAGTTAACTTACTATATGATGAATAATTTTTGTTTGAATAAATTTGTCTCTAATAAAAGATTTCTGTGATTTAGACAAAAATGCCTTTAAATAAGCTTGACATATCTTTAAATACACTAATGAATCTTTAAATAGATTAATAATATGTTAAGGTATTTAAATTTATAAATCAGCTTAGATTTTTAAATAAATAAATAAATATTGTTATTATTTATTATATTTTGTTATTTAATTAAATAGGTGAAATTAGATTTAAAAGACCTTTCTAATTACCTGGAATTTTTTTTTGTTAACTAAATAAACTTAAAAAAGAAAAACATTGGTATAACATGTTTAATAATTAGGTCGTACCTAATGTGGGATAAGTATTTATTTGAAAAGACTTAAAAAAAGTGTTATTCCTTTTGGATCCATGATTTTATAGATTTTAGTTTTAGGAACGTTTTTAATAGAACATTGATATATAGACATTTTAATATTGTAAACACTTTTTAATTTTTTTCTTTAAAGTCTTTTTGTTATATTATATTATTTATTATATCTATCACTTTTTTTTATTTTATCTTTATCTTTCTCTATGTAGATGAGATTTGGGAGTTGACAAAACATTTCCCTTTTGAATAGAAGAAAGAAGAGAAAAGAAGGAGATTTTTACAAAAAAAAAAAATGTTATTAAAATAGTTTTTGTGATTAGGTTGTCACATGTGGACTAGCATGAGAGTTAATAGAATACTTAAGGTGTTACATCAGCGTGTCTTACACCGTTAGTTGACTAGGATAACAATTGAACTAACTTAACCAACAACTTTCGATTTTACAGACTATTTAAAGATTAAGATGATAGCACTCTACAATTTCATAAACTAAAATAGTAATTTCTCGGCTATGACTGGACTATCATGTGTGAGTCAATGTACGTGCTGACAGTTTTTAATTTTAGAAACTATTTTAAAATTTTAATAATTTAATAAATTAAATTGACAGGCCTTTAATTATAAGGACGAAAATAGTTATTAGAAAAAATAATAGAATGAAACATCTTTCTTCCTGTATTGCTCTTTTAGTTCTGTTCTTTTTATTTATTTTTCTATATTTTACTTTAATTTAAACAAAACATTATTTTCTCAAATTTTTAATTTCTTTTTCATCACGTCATCACTTTGTCATATTTCTTATGTTTCTATCTTCCTTTCGTTTTATTTTGTCAGCAATCATAATCTTTTAAGTTTGGAAACATCATTGCTACTTGAATTTCTTGCAATACTTACAAGACATTGATTACCGAATAGACAGCACACAGAAAATTTTGTGATTTTTCAAAGAAACCATGATTGTGAGTTATAATTTATGAAAAAAAATTTAAACGTAATATTTTGCATATATAATTGTAATTATTGAAAAAAAAAAAATTTAAATGGTGATTACAAATTAAACGTAAAAAAAATTGTGAATAATATTTCTTATATTTATACATAAAGAACATTATTGAAGGGAGTATGAATAAGAATAATAAAAAAAAAAAATTATTCACTGGAACATGAGCTTCATTCATAACCCTGATATAACTGAACAATAAAATTTAGAACAATCATTCAAATTAACTGTGAACTCAATTGTATTGTCTTTCCTCAAACCATTAGTAGCATAAATGCAGTCCACTATTTAGTAAAAGTAGCTTCTCAACAATTCTTCGCCAACAAACACCACATATGAAAATTCACATCTCATTATCCACAATAAGAACAAAAGTAGTAACAAAATGTTTCATAACTTACTTAACCATATTTGTATGCCAATTTTGTAATGAAAAAATATCATTATTGTCGTAATCATAATATTAATTACTTAATTAGTTAACTAACAATAATTAAATTAATTATTTTATTAATACTAATACAATTATTGGCATAAAAATTACAAATTAGAAAAACAAAAAAAATGAATTAACATATATAAGTAATATGCAATAACCTGCATTACTGAATCCAATCAGAAAATAAGTGAAAGTACCATATTATTAATGGTTGCATGAGTGTGATTCAAATGAACTACCCATGATTTAAGCTTATCATTGTCAATATAAGTTATTTTTGTAATAAATTTCATATTAATATATTATATCAAATAAATATTTATCTTTATATATAAAAAGAAAGGTTTTACAAGGTTTCTAGGGGTTTTAGTAGCTTTAAATAGGATTTCTAAAGGTTTCAGTAGCTTTAAATAAGAAATTATCTTGGCCTGATTCAATCAACGATAATTTCATATTAAATTATTTTGATAAATAATTTTCAATATAAATTTCATATTAATTTATTTTTGCAATAAATTCTATATGAAAATATTAAATCAATTAAATATGAAAATACTACTCATTAATATAATTTACTTATGCAATAAAGTTCATATTAGTATATTAAATCAATGAAATATGAAACTACTACTCATTAATATAAGTTATCTTTGTAATAATTCCATATTAATATCTTAAATCAAATAAATCTTTGTCTTTATGTATAAAAGAAAATTTTTGTAAGGTTTCTAGGACAATAATTGACGATATTAGGATTTCAGCAGCTTTAAATAAGACCCCTTAGTGTTTCAATAACTTTAAATAGTAAATTATCTTGGGCTGATTCCAATCAATCAATAATTTCATATTAAATTATTTTGATAAATAATTTTCAGTATAAATTTTATATTAATTTATTTTCACAATATATTCTATATGAAAATATTAAATCAATTAAATATGGAAATACTACTCATTAATATAATTTAGGATTAAATGTGCTTTTGGTCTACCAAAAATATGACAGAATTGATTTTAGTCCTCCAAAAAAAAAATTCTTGAATAAAGCCCCTCAAATATTAAAAATACCCTAATTAAATCCCTGTGCTAAACTCTGTTTAACTTTTGGTTAAATGATAGCCACATCAGCTTCCAAGTAAAGTATTTTATTACCTAAAGTACCCAGTGATAATTTTTAATAAAAAATCGTGTAATTACTTTTGCTTTAAGGTTAAAAAAATGAGGTTTAGGGTTAAACATGTAATAGTTTTATTTAAGCAGTCACATCAGCAAATTAATGGTGACTGTGATGTTGATGTGGCCATTATTTAACTGAAAAGTTAAACAAAGTTTAACATAGGAATCTAATTAGGGTACTTTTAAAATTTGAGGGACTTTATTCAAGAATTTTTTTTTTCTGGGGACTAAAACCAATTATGTCATATTTTTGGAGGACCAAAAACATATTTAACCCTATAATTTATTTACTTAATAAATTCCATATTAATATATTAAATCAATAAAATATGAAAATACTATTCATTAATATAAGTTATTTCTATAATATACTCCATATTAATGTTGGAACCAAAGACGTATGAAACGTCTAGTCCCTCAAAATTTTGAAGATAACAAACTTATTAAGTTTTAAGTCTCTGTTGTAAAAATGTTTTTACAGCATCCAAAACTGTGGCGTCCAACACGCCAGTTTTAACAAGCGTCCAATTGACTCGTTATGACGACCGTCCAGAAGTAAGTCTCTCTCTTAATGGCTAAGTGTTTAAAGCTTGCTTATGCGTTTCTCACATATATATCTCGAGACTGATGTTTTATCTACTTTAAGAGATCTAACGTTCAAATGTCTAAGCATTTAATGAAATACAAATACATTTTAGTACATAAGCGCAATGTTGCAGAAAAAGGAAGTCAACTTATTAAGCTGCCAAGCCGAATAAAAAATGATCAGAAAAGCAGACCTCCAACGCAATCCTGCACTTTTCGTTTTAGTGCAAGAACTAAAGTTACTTTTCCAACTCCTCTAAAACTCGATACACGTGCATATTTCTTGAAAACTAAAGCTGAATCCTCTCAACGGCTCTTATCTATGAGGACTATATATACCAACTCAAGAAAGAAGAAAGCAAGTAACAAGAAAGAGTATGACATAGAGAACAACTACATTTACTGGACGACCCAGAAACTTTTCTTTGTAAAAAGCATTTGTATTGCACGTAAACTTTCATATCCTCATTCTGTGAGTAGACCTTGTTTGAACAACTATTTATGTTGTGAAAGCCTAGAGAGACTTAGTGAAAAAGAATAGTTTGGTGGTTAAGCAATCTAGGTTGATTGCGTTGTAAAGCCTAAAGAGGCAGTGAATAATACTTGTTGTCAGTGTTATAAAACTCGGACCGGTCATCGACCCGGTCAGGGTACTGGGTCACTGGGTCAATGGTCGAACCGAAGGGTCACTAATTGAACCGCATGACTCGGTCTCTATTAAAAAATTTGAAAGTATTCATGACATGTAAATTTCATACCTATAAAATTTATTAAATTAAATTTTAATGGTGATGTGTAACCCATAAATAAATAAACAATCAACAATTATATTTAAGATGGGGGTAAAAGGACTAGAGGTTACGCATTAAGGACAAACAAATAAGAACAAGTGAATGAAGGTTATACATTCATGTTAATACAAGAGACATTTATGTTATACGCATACCTGCATTTATGATTTTGGTGATTATTATCATTAGTAAATAAATATTTTTAAATATGTAAATTATATTATAAGTCAAAATTTTTATTTTTTTTTCAATATTTATAGTTAAAACTACGTCGTTTAACACTTTAAAAAAAATAATTTTTCAAACTGGTCCAGATCAACTGACCGGTTCGACCGGCCGGGTTACCGGTTTGACCGGCCGGGTCACCAGTTCGACTGGTTGACCCACCGAGTTAAACCGGGTTGATGGCGTATCCGATCCAATTGCTAACTCGAACCGGTTGTGCGTCCGGTTTCCGGTCGGACCGGTCCGACCGGCCAGTTTTGATAACTATGCTTGTTGTATAACCTAAGGTTGGTTAGTGAACACCTTCTATATGAAGGGACTGGACGTAGCTCAAAGTTGAGTGAACTAGTATAAAAACTCTATGTTTTTATCTTCTCTTATCCTTCTTTAACTGTTCTTCGAACTCATTTTCAAAAGGGTTAAAAAGTTTTTAAACACACAATTCAACCCCCCTTCTTTTGTGATCCTTGTTATTTCAATTAATATATTAAGTCAAATAAATATTATTCAAAAAAATACTACTCATCAGTTTTACTCTATTAATCAATCTATTATTTTATAAACTCAAATTGATTTTTGTATTTTATATTCAAATTTTCTAATTGATTTTAATCAATAAATAATTTCATATTAAATTATTTTCAAAAATAAATTTTAGTATTTTAATTTATTAGTATTTTATTTTTAAACAAATAATAAATATTCTTAAATAATTACAAATTATTCAATAGGAAAGAAAAGAGATGTTCTAGTTACCATAACATAAAAAGAGATGTTTACTCTATCATATAAATGATAATTATTATTTAATTATATAAATTTGAAAATATTACTCATCAATTTTACATCTATTTATCAATCTATTATTTTATAAACTCAAATTGATTTTCGTATTTTATATTCAAATTTTCCTATTATTGATTGATTTTAATCAATCAATAATTTCATATTAAATTATTTTTGAAAATAAATTTTAGTATTTTAAATTATTAGTATTTTATTTTTAAACAAATAATAAATATTCTTAAATAATTATAAATTATTCAATATGAAAATTTCATTCCAAATTCATATACCACCTAGCCGCAAAGCTTATCCAAGGGATGTTTTTTATTTACATTTGCGTCTTTTGGAAAGAGCCGCTAAATCAAGTTCTTAGTTAAGCAAAGGAAGTATAACTGCTTTACAAATGGTTGAAACCCAATCGAGAGATGTTTCTACTTATATTTCTACTAATGTAATTTCCATTAGAGATGGTCAAATATTTTTATCCACCGATTTATTCAATGTTGGAATCAAACTCGCTATTAATGTTGGTATTTCCATTTTTAGATGGAAAAAAACAACAATTTCATATCAGCATAAATATAAATGTTGTAAACATAAATGTTGTAAACTTCAAATACCAGTTCTACTATATTTGTTCTAATTGAAAGAACCACCAATTAAAAGGAACTCAAGGTCGTTCAATTTTCGCAATTTTGACAATTGACCCTCTTGCAATCTTTTTTCTATTACAAATTGTTTTCACCCATCAAAGATAGAACATTCTATCTGTCTACGATTTCCTTTCTTCAACAACTTGCATTCATATCTATTCCCCATCTCATCAATTAAGTACATTACAAAATAAGCATGTGCACGCCATGCTCTCACAAGCCAGGCCAAAATTTCCTATAATGGATTATAATAGTTAGCACATTTTGAAAATTAATATTAAATTGATTAATTTAATGACATTAGGATCAAATCAATATGTAATATCCTCAAAATCCTATAAAATCTTATAAAACACTGATCACAACAATCACTAAGTGTCAATGTATAGAAATTGGGGTCTTCATTCTGAAAACAAACTAACATAATTTCAAAGCAAAAATAAAAAGGAATGCAACAATAAAAGAACACACAATAATAATAGCAAATTATTCTAATAAAAAATCCAAGATATAGAATGCATATAGTCATAATTATTCTACAAAATACATAAAGAAAAACAAACACATCTTGTCACACTGTATTCTAAACAATATATAAGGAAAAACAATTGAATAAGACATGAAGAAAATGAAAGAAAAAAAAAAAAACAAAGTTGAAGATTTGCAAATTAATAATTAAGAAGAAAAGAAAAAAATTAAGAAGAAGATTAATAATTAAGAATAAAAGGAAGAAGAATCAAGAAGAAGTCGAAGAAGTAAGAATTACACTTAAAAAATATCTTAAATACAACTTGTTTTGGAACAGTGAAGACAATGCAAAAGGGTATGAAAAAAGAAGTTATGTATATACAAACCATGCCCCACTATATATAAAGTATTTTTTGACCTTTTCGATTCCAATAATTGACGTATCAATGCTAATCCACCTGCACAATTTTTGTTTTTCATGAGTAAATAAGTTTTAATAGAACCACGAAAAACTTAATGCATTAATAGTTAAAGAGTTTTACAACAATGTTCTTTTTTTAGACGGGAAAAAAAATATTTCACTGACAACAACTTTATAAATATTAATAGATATATTTTTTATTTTGGTTTATGTCCATATGAAACTTGGGATTCGGAAGACGGTTGATGGGATCTACTCCTATATTCAACCTATGCCACGTAACTAGATAGTTAACCTGTTTGCCTAAAATCAACGGTCAACTTCAAAATTTAACAACTTAAAAAAAAAAAAAAACTTCATAATTTAACATAAAATAAAGGAATCAACCCTGCCTACTTCTGTTCTACTTTCAAAATTCTTACCGCAAATGTCACAACCCAATTTTGTAATCTAGCCAAATGGTTCAGTTACTTCAGTATATGTATCATCACAATCGTTGTGCCCGATATCCCCTTTGCACACAGATGCGTCTTTGTCACGTAGTTGAGGCCAGTCTCCAAGACATGCCACGAACTTGCATTGAGAGGTAAACATTACGTTACAGGACCACCCTCAACAGTGGTCACTGATGGTAATCCAATAAAAGCTCGATCGCTTGCACTTGGCATTTCACTCGTGACTTGACTTCGCTTTCTTTTTCTTATCCTCACGGATACCAGTGCCTTTCCCAATCCGGCCCCTTTGCCTACATTGAAATCTACCTGCCTATCTAATTGTTTTATTAATTTACAAATAACTAGGTCAGGATATAATATTATATAATGTTAAATATGTTTTTGATTCTCTCAAAATATGACGAAATTGATTTTAGTCTATAGAAATTTTTTTCTTAAATAAAGTCTCTCAAATATTAAAAATACCTTAATTAACTTTTCTATTAAATGATGGTCATATTAATTTTTAAGTAAAATATTTTATTACCTGAAGTGTCCATTGATAGTTTTTAATAAAAAAATTGTGTAATTACTTTTGTTTTAAGGTTAAAAAAATCTATAGTTTAGGATTAAATATGTAATAATTTTATTTAAAAAATTTGTTATTAATCTGACCTGAATATAACAGTTGACATGGATGACCATATCAATAAATTAATGGTGACTGTAATGCTGATGTGGTCATCATTTAACAGAAAAGTTAAACAGAATTTAGCATAAAGATCTAATTATGATAATTTTAATATTTGAGATATTTTATTCAAGAAAAAAAATTTATAGAGATTAAAACCAATTCTGTCATATTTTTGAAGGACTTAAAGCATATTTAACCCAATTATCTAAAGTCTAAACCAATCGTCGTGCATCACAAAAATATAAACAATCATATAGTTGACTTCATATTTTGTAGGATATAAATCCATGCTTGTTTGTGGTAATAATTAAGATAATAATAATGACATAAACATTGTTTAAAAAACACAAAAAAAGTAAGAATTGAAATTTCACTTAAGTACCCCGCCTAATAAAAAATTTCATTGAATGTGACTAATTGAAAAAGAATACTAATAGCATATGTACAACTGCATTCAAAGCGGAAGAGAGAAGATAAACAAAGAAAGTGACTTTGATTGTCATTCAACTCATTCCTTTTGGAGGTGGCATTGGATTTTCTGCGCTCACAGCATTGGCAGAGATTTCGTGGACTTATTTATTTAACTCAATTCCTATACAGCTACAGCATGGCCCGAGTCTAGAATGCATAAGCCACGACACAACACAACACATGCGTTGCCAAAGGTAGCTAGTGGCCTAATGATGGATGGAGACATGGACGGATCAAAACGCCTAGGCTGCAAGGAGGGAATTAAGAAGTACAATAAAGAACGGAAAAGAAAAGGTGAGAGGGTGGAGTCAACGAAGGTGCTATTGTGTTGTTAACCTCCACTGAAGATATAGCGATGCACTTTGGAAAATAATGATAAGAATATTGTACAAGGCACAGAGATTAATTTGATTAAACCAAAATCCAGGTTCAATAACATTATTTGCCTTTGACTTTCAGCGGTTGCTTATCCAATATGCACAGTTCCCACGTTAAAGTACCCACATTCCTATATTTTAACTCTAGCTGGTTTCAATTAGACACTAGAAATTTGCAGGCCTCTACAAGCGTCTGAAGTATTCAAAACAGAAGCTCTACAAACAAAAAGCAGCAGGAAAAAAATCCAAAGAAAAATTATCTAGTTCTCTCCAGAGGCAATGGAACTCAAGAAGCTATAAATAAATTAGTTTAATTTCATGAACATAAGGGGTGACAAATCACACTTCTCAGTACACTAATACATGGCTTGGATGATTCCTTAACCAGCACATGTCACATGGACACTCATGGGAGTAAGGCCACACACAGTGAATCAGTAAGGTTAACTTAATATAATAGGCAAGTTCAATTGAGGTAGGCAACATATTTCTTCCTAATATAATTAGAGTACAATAGAAACTTAGGAGGCCCAAGTTGATGGAAACTTAGGAGGCCCAAGAGGAGACTCAAAGTAGAATAAAGATTGAAGAAGTACTAAAAGGATTTTTAATAACTTTTGGATGAAGAAGTGATAGAAACCTAGGAGGCCCAAATTGATGGAAACCTAGGAGATCCAAGAAAAGATCCAAAGTAGCGCAAAGATTGAAGAAGCACTACAAGGACTTTTAATAACTTTTAGATGAAGAAGTTAAACAACTTATATTCTCAAAATCTAAAAGAAGAAGCTCTTAAATTGGTCCAAGTAATCCAACTTTATGAAGAGCCTAATGTGGCGAAAGACTTTAATTAACTTATGTAATTGGACCTTTTATTTTCTATTCTTATTTAATTTTGTAATTGGGCCTATTGTTTGGACTTCGATTATGCACCACATAAAGAAAGAGCTAGGATTAGCCTCCTTGTATTAGTAACACCTTGGAATAAACTCCATAAATAGATATATAATCCCTTTCATTTGAACAAGTTGAATAAAATTAAAGTTTTTGACTCCATTGTGAGTGTGAGTTGAGCAGTGACTCTTCTTTTGAGTTCTTAGAATGAACCTTCTTCTTATCAAAGGTTTTCACACCTTTGTGACAAATTATCGCTTGGCTTATTACTCTTCATAGAGTGTGGTGTTTTCTTTCATCTTCTTTCTATTTCGCTTTTTTTGTTTTATCTATTATTTTCATTTTCTTGTCTTTTTCTATTTTATCATTTTAACTCTCTTGCTTACTTGTTATGCCTTATTTACTATAATTGTCTTAAGCTTTGCATTGTTTTCTTTTTATTCTACCTCCCTTCTTATTTTTTTTCTCTTTTATTCTTGATTCAAGATAACTAACTCAAGGATGATCCATTAAAAACAATACGACTCCGAATCAGGATTATATCAGAGTTTTATGTTAATGAATTAAATAGAAAATATTAAATAGAAGATAAAATTATTTAATATTAAAATTCTAAAAAAATTATATTTTAACATGTACCTTAATTATATGTGTTAAAAAAAATTAAAAAATAAGAATAAACTACCATTTTGGTCCTTGAAAGTATAACACATTGTCACATTAGTTTCTTAAATTAAGAAAATTTCAAATAAGTCCTTAAAATTTCTAGTTGTTTCACTTAAATCCCCAAACTTAACTAGTTACTGTCATTTTAGTTTTTAAACATATGTTAATATTATTACTTAAGTCACACAAATTTTTTTTTTTAATTTTGAACTAATATGATTGATAAATTATACTTTCAAGCCTTATCTGAAATTTCTTTAGTTTCAAAGACTAATATGATAATAATATATACTTTTAAGGACTAAAATGGTAATTTACTAAAAAACAATGTTAAAATGACTTCCTAGAAAAAAGTAATTTGATTTTATCTATTTTAATATCTAATCATATCTTAGAAAATTAATCTCTCACTTACAAAAGACTTTGTCAGAGAAACACATATAAAATAAGGCATAAATTATCATTCATGGAATTCAACATTTATAAAATAATAATAATAATAATATAATTCTCTTTGAAATTTGATTTGCTACTTGGCTACCAGGTAATAGTTTTTAGACTTTACCTTTTGCCAGTAATTTTATTTTTCATGGAAGATAATCTTCTTTTTTTTTTCGAAAGAAGATAATCCTTCATTTCAAATAAATAAATATTGCTCTTTTCAACTCCTTGTCTTCTTTTATTTTATTTTATTTTTTAAATATATGCATTAAAAACGTAAAAAAATGAGATAATTATAATTATAATTTTCAAATAAGGAAATTGAATAAACAAATAAATACAATCTCATTTTTCTATAAATGACATTTTTTTTAGCAAGAAAACGACCTTTTTATCCTTAGTTATTTTACATTTTATAGGCAGAGAATTATTTTTCAGCTTATACTAGCAAAAATTCTAGTTTGGTTATGGAAGAAAATTGATCTTTATATATTTTAAAGACAATGTTACTATTAAATCATCAATGATACTTACACACAAAACCTAAAAAAAAAAAACCTCTTCATATACACAAGTCACAATGTGTCCTAAAACGCATTTAAATAAAATTAACTTTACGTCCTCGATATATTCTTATCGAATAAGAACTTATTCATGAAACTGACTTCAAAACTTACTAGACTAAATAAAAAAATCCCATGAGCTCAAGAGGAGTGCATGCAACTCATCTCTCATTAGTTAAAATTTATTAAAAACTATAAAATTAAATAAAATTCACTACATAAGAAATAAAATCTACACAATTTTATAATTTCCAACAAATTTCAATCAAGAGAATTATTAAAAAGAATTAAAAAATATGTTGCTAACATTCTCTAAGCTCAAATAGTTATTTCAAAACACCCTCGTGCAATCACATTAAAACCTTTATGCACAAACCTAATAATAATAATAATTTAACTGTACATATTTCTTAAAGCATTTTGTCAGTGCGAAGGCAGCGAGGAATGTGAGTTACACTTTTGTCCCCAGGAGGCAGCAAAATTGTCTTTCACATTAAATTTGAGAGTAAAAGGAATTCCTTCCACGTAAAAAAGAAATAATGAAAGACTACAAAATTGGGTTTTACAAAGATGAAATCGAAGTAGGTAGCCCAACTAAAGCTCGACAGGTGAATAAAATGTTCCAATCCTAATCCACTATAAAACTCACTCTTGACCATACTCGAGGTGAAGGACCTCTTCTGTTACATCGATCACTTCCTCCACTTCTATGTCCTTTGCCTCGTATTCCTCCTCTTCATCACTAGCCTCTCCGTCCCTAAGCTTTTGCCTCTGTAAACTCTCTTCTTCGTGCATCCGCTTCCATTCATTAACCCACTTGTCCCACTCCTCTTTCAACATTCTACGCTTCTCACGCTCCTGCTCACTCAGCAGCAGTGAAACATCTTGATCTTCTGCCTCGTATTTCTTACTGTACTTCTTCAAGTTCTTGGCAATCTCTTCCTCTTTCTCAGGACTCAGGAAAGATGGCGGCCTTGGTCGCCATAAGAACTATGTATTAAAAGAAAAACGAATAAGAATATGTGATTGATTAATATTCACACAAAGGACAAGCACAGAATTACACAAAAAGGCATTCAGTGCCAAGCAACAACATGCAGATTAGCAACAGGGACTATAGCAACAATTTCAATTATGTGTAAATTCTGCTATTACAAAAATTTATACTACCAAAACAGATTCAATAATGGAGCATTACAATGTCCAAGGCCATCACCATCTGAACATTGTACAGTCACAAAACATTTCTTGTACCATCGTAATACACGTATAATGGCCAACAACACATCAGTGCAAATAAATGACAAGTACCTGAAAGAAGTGATCCTTCAGAATCCGATACAGATGCTTGCCATTGAAAGACCATATATTGAAACCATTTTCCATTTCATGAACTGAAGTCACAGAAGTTGCAACATACCTGCAGTATCAAGAGAAAGCAATATAAGCTTGTGATAATTAACAAACCAATAGTAAGTACTTTTTCAGTAAAGTGACAAAAATCAAACAATGACTAACGTAAATGCAATTTAAAACCAATTTTACACAAGATTAACCTATGAACTGCCTATATTAGCAATATCATTACTTATTCAGATAGACCATATACCTTCCAGTTGGATCCCATTCAATATCTGTTGCCATAAAATGTTCAGCAGTAGCCATGGTTTCAAGTTCATCAACATTGTAAAATTCCAACTGTCCATTGAAGCCTTTCAACCCAGCTAGTACAATGTAGCGACCCGCAGGTGACCAAAACAGAGCATTTGCTTGCTTGCCCTTAAGAGTAGTGAGTTTTGAAACCCGGCCAGCATTCTTTTCTGTCCGCATGGAGTAAATGCTAACATCAGGCTTAGGGTTATCACCATGAATAACCACAAACCTGTGGCCTTTTGGCTCCCAAGCAAATGCAATGATCTTGTCATTCTTATTCTCAAGCTCCAAAACTTCAATTGGTATGTCCCGTTCTTTTATACGGAAAAGCTCAAAGCCTGTGTATGTGCTTTTTTTTGTTTTTGTGTACCGGTCTACATTAACAGCAAGGTAGTCTCCATTGCTTTGCCAGTACAACTTGCAGTCACTGACACTGAATAGATTCTTCTGCCTGAGTTCCTCTTTGCTAGGGATTTGAATCAGACTTACCTATAAACATATCAAAGAACATAAATTTACAATAATTGATAAAGAATACATGACCATTGATGACGATAATCCAGTAAAACAAAACTTTAATCCATGTACATAGAAGAAAAGAAAAAACACAAACTTACCCTGGCAGGCTGGTTACCACCTCCCATTTCAGGAACAAAGAGAGCAATAATTGGATCAGTTGGAGACCAGCTGAAATCCATTATATTTTCAACCTTTAAGGACTTTTTGTCAATGAGAGAAAAGGTCTCTGTCTCATATACGGAAAGTACATTTTTCCCCATCCTTGCAAAGTATTTATCATCTCTTCCACCACTCCATCTGCGAAGATAGTGACAAAAATGCATTACAACATTAGACCCATGACAGATGCTAAATACTTACATATGAGCTAGATAAAAATAAAGAAAAAAAATAGTACTTGAAAACAGGCCATGACACTCCAGTAACACCGCCAGCACCTCCAACTGCAAAATCATCAGCACTTCCTTTAAAGTCCCTCATCACTTTACCAGTCCTCACATCAAATACATTTATCACAACCCTCTACAAAAAAAAAAAAATGGACGATGTTAGGAACAGTGTCTAAAAATACTCAGGAAAAAAAAAATACTCAGAAGAAAGCACTCACATTGGCATCTCGAGGATTGCTTGGTTCATGGCTGCTATAAGTTACCAAATACTTCTCACCAGGTGAAAAATCAATAAGTTTTACCTGTGTTTAATGTTAATATAAATAATCATTAGTATAAAAATAAAAAGAAAGTCAAAGTGCCAAACAATGATACAGAATGAATCTCAACAAAAACCTGAGGATGTGCATAACGCATAAGTCTGTTAAAGCTTGAAGCACCTCCCCAGACTGCTGCCCCCTGTCTGTGAACAGTGGCCAAGTATGTCCCCAGCGGAGACCATTGAACAAAACTCTCTGTCCAAAACTGAAAGTCAAAAAATACATGAACACCCAGGCCAGCAGCAATACACAATCATGTAATGTAGGGCACTAGTAAATATTAAATAGTACAAGATACTGAAATAACATGCCCACCTACCGCACGCTTATAAACAGGATCAGGCTTTAAATGCCTTGCATCGTTCCACAAAACCTCAGTATCTGAACCAGCACGAATCACAAACTGGTCCCTGGCCTTTGCATCAGTGAGCCAATGTTGAAGATTTTCCTGTAAGAGATACAAACACCAAAGAGCATAAAAAATATCAATAAGCTACAAGGTCCCAGAGCAAAAGCTACTAAATCATAAATCATAAGCAAATACAAACATGTATTGTTCAAACTTTAAGCTATACAACAAGTAAAGCAACCGTATTCATAATTCCACATAGAAGTGTGTTCACGAGAAAACCTGAAATTGCTTTAATCTAGATACTAGTATAATAATAAACTATGAGCAGCAGAACCAAATTAAAAGTGAAGCAGTGTCTATTTATTTCAAAACTTATTCCGGATGAGCATAAAAAAAAATGTATTTGGGATGTAAAACTAGAAAAAAGCCTCATATAATCCTAATATACCATCAAAAGGCCACAATTGTTGATAGAAACAAAACTAAGTATAAGTTAGTACCAGAGCTGCAAAATACAGTAAGAAATACAATAATACATTAAAATCTAAGCACAATCATCTATATAACAAGAGGTAAAAGGTAGAAAATAAGTATGCGTGCGTATGTAAATATTACCCCCGGAACATATGGATTAGTTTCAGGAGGAGCCCACTCATTTGGAACTTTCATAAACCTATCAAAGTCATCAAACATGCTCACGGAAAATATGTGTGCACGGTCCAATTTGTACCCATGAGTCTTCTCCTTTGCAAGCTCCGCTTCCTAAAACAAACACCCAATTTAACCACACCAAATCAAGGAACAGCATTCAATCCAACATGCACTAAAAACACTTTTAACAACACATTTGACATTAAAATCCCTAACAACAAACGATTTAGGTCAACAAATATTTTAGAGTCCAACGTGTCCGGGGTACATTGAAGAGAGGGCGAGTATACCTGAGGGGTATTGTACTCAATGAAGCAGTAACCTAGGGTTTTATCAGTTTCAGAATCAACCGGCATCCAGAGGCCATCCTCCTTGATAGCACCAATCTGACTGTAAATTTTACGAACCACTCCTTCGAGCTTCTCGAACTTCTCCTTCGGAACGACGGGAAGGTTATCAACGACTATGATGTTGCCAAATCCAGACTCAAATTCGAGATTATCCTCTTGGTAAATATCCTCGTCATCACTATACCGTACAAAAACGAAACGCGGTTATAACACCGCTACCTAGGGTTTCGTTCGAGTGGCCAAAACCAGAAGAGAAAAAAAAAATGAAAAGCGTAAATACCTGACGATGCCGCAATTTTCGCCTGGCGGGAGGCGAATGGCGTCGAGATCGAGAGTGGAAAGATCGACGCCGAGACGCAGCGCCGTGTCTTCGATCTCTGTCATGACCATCACGTCCGCCATGATTGTAGCTACCACAGTGTTATCGTTATGGAGGCAGAGTCGGTGACAGAGAGAGTTTGCTTTCTAGGGTTCTCTCCAGTTTGATACACAAACCACGGTGCGGCGCAGGGTAAGATATGTTTTCCTGTTTTCTTTTGTTAAATTGGAGTTTATATTCTAGAGGCCTCTTTTTTCTATTTATATATTGGAATTATTAAAATGCTGTAAACAATTTTTTATATTGATTTTAACCTGTTACGTAGCATGGTTAATTTGAGTTTTATAATAATTATTTTAAAAATTATATTAAAAATAATTTTTGACTAATTGATAGTATAAATTTTTTAATAGTTCACGAAATTTAAATTTTATATTTATAATCTTTTTTGAGAAAATATGACTGACAATGTAAACTTTTTATATTGATGGTATATAAAAACTTTTATATTAATTGTGCATCTCTATTAAACTCTTCTTTTTTGTAGGTAGATGTGGAAAACAAAATTACGAATTTTTGCGGTTTATATTTCTGGGTAGAAGGAGTGCTAGTAACTTTTTTTTAACATTTTTTATTATTTGTTGAAATTTATTAAAAATAACAAATTTTGTATAAGTTAAATTTACTTTTTTATTAAAAATGCTTTGTTTTTTGACAAAAACATTTAATGGTTTTTATCGATTCTGTTTCATATTCTTGGAATGTTGTGCGAGTATTTTGAATTTAAATAAAAATAATTTAAAAATAGACTGTTTAATTATTAATAATACATATTTTATTATGTTAAATAGATAAATTAAAAATAAAAATTTAATATTAAAGGAAAAATATAAAAATTAATTCTCATTAATGCTAATATTTTTTATTTTACACTTTTAAAAATGAGCCACTTAACGAATTTATCTTTTTGTACAAAAAGTAAGCTTTTTTTCCCCAAAAATTTGTTGTTTATCAATAAAGTTCGAGTATGTATTTCATACTCTTTTGATAAAGAGATACCTCATTGGCTATATTTTTTTTTTTGCTGAAACTTCATTGGCTATATTTAGTTATGAAGTAATGGAAAAAATTGAAATGTGTGAAGTAATCAGCAATATAGTCTATTATTATTACACATAAATTTCATATTATCTAATTTATAGTTACTTGTAATATAATTCTTGATTTCTTAAAGATTGTAGAAACTAACAAGTATTTCACACAATGTGCAATTTATAATTAATGTAAAATATTAAAAAATTATAAACATTTCAAGAAAATTATTTAATTATTTTGGCTAAATTGCACATTTTGCCACTCATTTTTTATAATTTTGTGAGTTTTGTTACTTAACTATTTTAATTGCATATTTTGTCATCTAACTTTCAAAATTTCTCACATTTTTCCATCCAATTATTTTAGTTCCATATTTTGTCATCCAACTTTTAAAATTTCTCGCGCATTTTGTCACCCCTTAGTTGACTACTTACATGGCAATTTTGACCGCTGATGTGATAATCAGCAGTCACTTGCCACGTCAGTGGTCAAAATTGTCACATTTACAGTCAACTAATGGGGTGGTAAAATGCGCAAAATTTTGAAAGTTTGGTGGCAAAATGTACAACTAAAATAATTTGATGGCAAAATGTGAGAAATTTTGAAAGTTAGGTGACAAAATCTGTAATTAAAATAATGGGGTAACAAAATTTGCAAAATCATGAAATATGAGTGGCAAAATATGTAATTAAGCCAATTATTTTGCTGTATGTTTATCAAAATTATAAACATAAATATTTATTTTTTATTTTTGAAAATCATTAAAAATTAAATTTATTAATAATAAAATATTGTTTGAATGATGTTTTGTAAATAAGTTATTATGCTTAATGTTGATTAAAAAATTAAATATTACTCAAAATGATTAAAGATACTGAAAAAGTATTCAATTGGATAGTTAGTTAAAATGGGAAAAAATTGATTTATATGTTTTGTAAAAATATATCTTTATTATATGTTATTTTTTATACATAAAAACATTTCTTTGTTACATGTATAATAAAGAGATATTTTTATGTGTAAAAAGTTCTCATATCACAAATTCAAATCACATAAAAAGCATTTCATAAAACAATCATACATACATTATACATCAAAAAAGAATAACAATCATACATAGATAAAATAATAATTGTGTTTTATATATATATATATATATAGTGAAGATGAAAATGCAAAAAAGAATAAAACTTACAGAAATATTGAAACCTTTATTGAACTTTAGAAAACTTTCAAGATACAGAGAATTTGGTTACAAGAGAGTTCACTCAACTATTTCGCTTTATCAAAGAACTGAGAGAGAGAGGGATTATATACAACTCTTGCTCAGACAAAATAATTACAACTTTTGAAAAAGTAAAATACATTATTATCTTTACTATTTGCTTTTTCTTCTTTTTAAAGCGCCGACTCTGTTTTCTTCTACCAACACTTACTATTGAAGATTCAGAGTTATCTTCTTGTTTGTCATTTTCTACTGACACTTTTACTTTATTACTTTATTCAAAGAAGTTGTAACAATCATCTTCATTGTCTTGTAAATAATTTTTGGCGCACCCTTCATCTTGATCTATTGGTTGTTAGGACTTTACTAATTGTAATCTTTCTTCAAATTCTTCTTGTGAGGTGGCAGAGGCTAACTCAGCCAAGATTTTAGATTTTTGTGCTAAAAATATTGCTTCTTACTCTCCACTTGCTTCTATTCTTGTAAGAGGTTGGGAAGACTGATTAGCCCTTTTGATCCAGCCTTTAATTCTTTCCTTTTGGAGGAGACTAATATCAAATTTAGCCCACCATTTGATTCGTATTGATCTTGATAAAAACTGAAAGTCAACTTCTTCGTACATTTTTGTAACCCCCATTTAATTTTAAATATAATTCATATTAATTTAGTTATTAAGTTTAAGTAAATAAAAATGTGTGTAAAATTTTTCCAGTTTTAAAAGAAATTCCAAACTTAACAGAATTTGGAAATGGTAATAAAATATGAAAGATATATACATATATTTCATAAAACTGTACATCATGGTTTGAGTAATACATAACAGTCAGAAACAAAAGTACATTGAAATACATATATTACCTAGCCCACTATATACATCAAAAGAGATCCTATACAGAGTAGTATTTATCTACCCTGTCCCTTATACAAAAAGAAAATACTATAGGTCTTCAGGTCCTCCCCCGTTGAGATGTTCTCTATCTCGTACTCAGCATTACGGAGCGTTAATGTCGTCTTTAATAATCATGACCAATCATACACAAGAGAAAATAATGGAGTGAGGTGTTTTGTTCTAAAATCACTTTTACATGTGCAGTAGGAAATCTACCATAAAACAAAGATAAAACACAACTGACAACACAAGAGATCATAAGGTTCATTCTAAGTTGTATCCGACTACCCTTGATTAGGTATGGATCCATACTTTCCATTAGTGGGTAATAGTTCTCAACAGAACCTAGGAAGTGATTGGGACTACATATACCTCTCTCAACACCATCACATGGTACAGTCCTCGTCATCATTGAGGAATAAAATAACAATTTAAGATATCTATTTATAGAGGTATACTTTCAAACCAATCTTGGAATGCTGAGCAGTTGTCGGGATTATCGAGTTTGGTCAGGTGAATATCCTGGCTCAAGGGCGTTATCCTGGTCATTGGGACCTTCACCACTCAATGTCTACCCCCAAGACCTCCGCAAGTGGATCCCTGCCTTTCATTTCTCAGCGTACCAAACTGTGGCTTCCCTAGCAAGGTGCCATGCCACTACATGTCACTTGCTTTACATTACTCACTAAACTGTTAATTCCTAACTTCTCAAGCAGAGGTTTCACTGGTCTCATTTAATTTGAGCACCAGTACAATCAATATTTCTGCCTTATTTTGTAGAAATTGCACAATAACAGAATTTTAACAAAATAACGACATAGCAATTATAGTATAATTACTAAAATTTTGGCAGAATAACAACTAAATAATTGCATTTTGATTTTCTAAATTTGAGCAGAGTAATAGCTTAGTAAATGTATTTTTATTTTCTAAAATTGAACAACGTAACAGCTTAGCAAGTAAAATTTAATAATTTAAATTTGAGTAGAGTAACAATTTAGTAACTATGATTTAATAATATAAATTTGGGTAGAGTAACAACTTAGTAAAAATTAAAGTTTAACATTAAACGATAATAACAATAATAAAACTTAAGCCTAAACGGGTTTAGGGGAAAACCCTTCCTACTAACATGCAAAGTGACAGTAATTTAGAACCAATCCCACTCCCCCCATTACCTCTAAGATAGTTGATGAAGAGGATGGAATTGTTGGTGCAAAGCTTCTAGGAGGAGAAATTCTATTAGTTGAAAACTAGCAAAATTTTAACATAAAAACTAGATAAAAAAATATTTTAGAGAGAGAAAACTTTAGAAAGAGAAGCTCTCTAGCTTGGGAGAGGAAAGGATGAGTGAAAATCTGAAAACTTTGAGGTCTATTTATAGAAGAAGGAGGGGGGTTAGGTGTCCAAATATTTACATCATCCATTATGTCACTATTATGTCATAAATCCAATTTTTATTTATTTTTAATCCAATTTAGGGACACATATCTCAAATAGGTGGTGAATCACCTATTTTAGGGTTGGGGACATTCTCCACCAGCTGTCCCAAGCTTCCATGTGTCAAATTTTATCTGTAAGTGAATTAACCAGTACCGACAAAAACGCCTAAACTTGAAAAAATTAGCTTTTAATATCAAAATAATGTATTTTAATGCAAAAATGGATAAATACATTAATTTTAATCAAAAATAAATTTCTAATAATAAATTTTTATTTTTATTAATTTATTTCAAATTATATGTTTTTATTTTGTATTTTTAAGCTAGAAAATCCATTTTAATTCAATAAATACCAAAATTTTTATCAAAATTATAAAATTAAATATTTTACCAATAATTAAACTAAAATTACCATTTTCACCCTTTTTGAATGTCAAACTAGTACTGGCTAGCTTATTAGACACGTAGGGGTATTTTGGTCATTTTATACATAAATTCTAAAAAATTCCAAAATTATATTTTAATATGTATGACATAATTCCAAGCTCAAATTGACATTTTAATGTCAATTGAATATTTTCCTCATGTCAGTTCTTAATGTTGAGAAATAGGGATAAAATTGTCATTTTCTAATTCCTCCAGGCTCCGGCTCGAAAAAATTATTAAAAATCACGATTAAATAAATCTTGAAAATTTGAGCAAAATGGTGAGAGTCATAATTTCAAAATTCCTTTCCGATTTTTCAGAATTGTATTGCCAAATATATATAAAAAACAGTGGAAGAATTGAAATAGGATTATTATATTTTTCACTACTTTTCTCTCAAAATAAAGTTTTTATAATGAGAGATACTTAATATAAAATTTTCAAAATATTTTGAGGTCAAAAAGTCTCCGATTGGTTCCAACAGTCAACTAGGGGTATTTTTGTCATTTTACAAAAATTATCTCAATAAATTCTAGAAAAATTTATAAAATTATTATTAATTGTTCTAAATACATTGATGACTTAAATTTTTTTTTTAAACATACAGAATAATTTAATATACAAAAGTAGGGGTGTTACAATTTTTGCTAAAGCATACTCCTATGTTACAATCCATGTAATCCCTTGGCTTGCAACAAAAGAGATGAGCCTGTAACCTTGTACAAATGTTGTATTTTCTTTGAAGTATTGATAAATGTCTTTAACTTCTTGAGGGAAAATAGCTGGGGTTGGTCCAAACAGAAAGAACAAACGCATAAACCATTTAGGAAATTTTAGTGAAATACCTCTTTTGAACCATAAAAACCAAGAATGGGTTTCTGGTTAAAAATACAAAATATTGTTCCATGCTTCAATATAATCAAAATAATTATAAATTTGATGATTAAATTTGCTGGTAAAGGTTTTGGATTGGTATAGGGACTGTGCCCAATCTTGTGGAGAAAGGATATTGATGATTTTAATTTTTGAACACATAATGTTACCTTGAGGATCTTTTTGATGGTAAACTTCAACTGATTCAGTATCAACCAAAATGAATTCATAAAAGGTACGAGTCTTGTTTTCATTTGTTGGAATAAACTAAAAAGAGGAAGGAAAAAGTCTAGGAAGCTAGTTCATTAAGGGGTGGTACTTTTTGCCATTCTTTCTCGATTACCATTATTGGGATACAATCTGGTTTTTCTTAATATAAAGTTTTAATAAGTTGTTGAGGTGTTGAAGATGAGGCTTTAAAATCACCAGGTTTTACGAAGATATTGTGGTAGGAAAGAAAGGTAAATCTATTGGATGTTGATACTAGAGGATTTTGTGGTGTTTTGTCTCGCAGAGATGGAGGAGAAGGATTATTTTTAACAATTTGATTTAATGGTATTGTAGGTGAATTTTTATTGGCACTTGAGCATATTGGAGATATTGTAGATAGAACTTTATTACCACTAGGACTCATCAATATTGTATTGCAATCTACCCTTGGTCGTGGACCTCCTGATACTCTTGGAGTTATTGGTACATTATTGGATCCCAGTGGGGGACCATATTGATCTTTGCTGGTTGGCTTTAAACTCATTGAGAACCCTGTAAAAATTCTCTTGTAAGAAAGTCGGGTAATGCATTCTTGTTTCCTTTAATATGCTCAATATTAAAATCAAAACATGATAATAAAGCTTGCCATCTTGCAAAAATATGTTTTGAAACAAGATTTTGAACATCTTTTCGTAAAACACTTGGAGCTGCTTTACAATCAGTTCGAATTAAAAACTTTTTATTAAAAAGATCATCTTGAAATTTTTGAAGGCATAAAATTGTTGAAAGAATTTCTTTTTTGACAATAGAATATTTTTGTTGAGCTGGATGCCAGATACCAAAATGATATCTGGCTATTTGTTCTTTACTGGTATTGGGTAACACCTATTTGAATATTTCACCATATCCTAGATTTGACGCATCGATCTCTACTATTAAAGAAGCTTCCGGATCTGGAATCCCTAGACATGGTAACTTTTTAACTATTTTCTTGATCTCTTGAACTATTTGAGACATTCCACTATCCCAAACACGAGGGTTTTTTCTTAATCTCTTGTATAGAGGTGCACAAATTATTTTGATATTGGGAACAAAATCTGCTACATAATTTACACATCCTAAAAACCTTTGTAGTTGTTTTTCCTCTTTTAATTCATCTAGAAATTTATCTACAAATTCTAAAGATCTTTGTATTGGAGTTACTATTCCTTGATAAATTTCATATCCTAAAAATCTTGTTTTTGTTTGAAATATTTTCATCTTTTTAGCTAATACTACTAACCCATTTTCTTTTATTATTTCAATAAACTTATTTAAATGTTGTATATGTTGATTTATTCCTTTTGAAAATATCAGTACATCATCAAGATAAACTATTGAGAATTCTATGTATTGGTAAAATATATCATTCATGATATTTTGGAATTCACTTAGTGCATTTTTTAGGCCTTGTGGCATTACATTCCATTCATAGTGTCCAAAGGGGAACTACAAAAGCTGTTTTGTATCTATCTTCTTCTATTATTGAAATTTGATAATATCTAGATTTCATGTCAAATTTAGAGAATATTGTAGCATTATGTAATTTTTTAATTAAATTAGACTTATTAGGTAAAGGATACCTAATCCATTTTAACACTTTGTTGAGCGGTTTATAGTTGATTACAAGCCTTGGAGCTTCTCTTTCTAATTCAGAAGCTTTCATTACATAAAAACCTATACAACTCCATAGAGATTTTGATGGTCTAATTAATCCTTTTTCTAAGTATTCTTGGATTTCCTTTTTACAATATTCTAAGTATTGTTCATTCATTTGTCTTGGTCATGCTTTAGTCGATATATCTTTTTCATTAAAGTCATCTATGGATGGTAATGATACTTCATGTTTCTTTCTATTCCAAAAAGCTATTGGATTTGTTTCACAAATTTCTTTTTCTATTTTTTCTTGAAATTCTATTATAATTTTCTCTATATTAGGAGTTTTTAATTGTTCTTCTATTCTTTTATATTGTATTTTTTTATTTAAAAGATTTATATGTTTTTGTTTTCTTTGTATTAAATTAACTTGATATACTGGAGAATCTTTTAATAACTTTAATTCTCTTGATCTTGGAGGTTTTACAAAGTCGAAACAGACTTCTTTTCCTAATGTTGTAGTCATTAATCCTTTTTTAGTTACTTGGAAAGGATATAATAATGTAAGAAAAGGTGTTCCTAATATTAATGGACTATTCATATTTTTTTATTAATACAAATGAAGTATTATAACATATTTTATTTTTACATATATTTGCATTTGATAATTTATACTGTATTGCCATTTTAGAACCATTTGCACTAGTTACTCCTTCTATTGTTTTTTCATAATATTTTGTTGGTATTAATCCTTCTTGTATACAATTAATGTCTGCTCCTGAATTTGTTAGTGCTATCATATTAAAAGTTTCTTCTTTTATTACTAAAGTTACTTCACAATGCCATTTATGAGTAGTAATTAAACTTAATAGGTTAAGATAATTTTCTGATTATTCTCCTTCTTCTATTTTTACATAATTATTATTTTCTTGCGATTTTAATATTTCTTTTCCTTCTAATTCTAATAATCTATATTCTAATGATATATCATTTTGTTTTAATATTTGTATTTCTTGTTTTGGTTCTTTTATTTCATTTTGTAAATCTTTTATTGTAGCTTGTTCTTTTGGTTGTTTAAACTTATTGTATATTTCTTTTATATCTATTTCAGTTACTTCTTGTTTAATTTCTTCATCTTTTTTAACTAAGTTACTTAATTGTTGAATAAACTTAGTTCGTAATGGAGAGTCTTCTAATTTATCTATTATATGTATATATATATATCTTCACATCTTCACACATGTAATGTTTTCCTATGTATTGGAAAACAAAAATAGTGAAGAATTATTATGTTGACATCAGTAGGCAAAAAATCAAGATTTGGATTAAAAATAATTACGAATTAGATTTTAAAAAAATAAGAGCAACAAAAAAAAAATCTTATTGAATCAATCAACTCCTTTTTTTTTTTGTGAAACATGCCTTTCTTATTATATATATGTTATACAGAGATATTTTTATGTGTTAAAGATCACATATAATAAAGAGATATTTTTATGTGTAAAAATTCTCATATCACAAATTTAAATCACATAAAAACATTCCATAAACAATCACATCCGACCTACGTAGAGGGTCTCAAATTTCTAGTAGAGATTTCTACAATATTTTCCTAAATATTGCAAAACAGAAATAGTCAAAGATTTCACATTAGTAGGCCAAGAAAAAAATAATAATCAAGATTTGGATTGGAAATAGTTAGGAATTGGATTATAAAAAAACATAGGAGTAGTAAAAGTAAAATATCTTATTGAATCAATTAACTCCTTTTATTTATTTATTTATTTGTTTGAAATATGGCTTTCTTATTTTGAACACGTATTTTATGAGTTTTTATATCAAATCAAATAATTTTTTTCCTTTTTAACTACTTAACCAATTAAATATTTTTTCAGTACCTTTAATCATTTTGAGTAATATTTAATTTTTTTAAATCAGCATTAATCATATAAGATATTTACAAATCATCATTCAAATAATATTTTATTTTTAGATTTATTTTTAAATAAAAACTAACATTTATGATTTTATAAACAATATATATTACAAACAAAATAATTAAATATTTATTTAAAATATTGTTATTTTTTAATATTTTACATTAATTTATAAATCTGCATAATGTTACCAACATTACTTTGGTTCAAGTGGAATTGAACTTAAATTTCTCAATTAAAGTCTTATGTTGTTGATAGAAAAAATGTGGTTGAAAAAGTAGATCTTATTAATGGTGGTCAGCTAGATTTTCTGACAAAGATTAATCATCGGTAAAGTAGTGAATATTTTGCATCTATAACATAACAACCTAAAAATCCACAAAGTGTGTAAGATACTTGCTAGTTTCTACAATCTCTTTTATGTATGTAGTATTTTCCAAAAACTGCAGAATAGATTGACATTAATAGGTAGGAAATAAAAAATTATATTACAATTAATTAGATATTAGATAATAAGAAATTCCCAATTGTTCAAGTAACATCTTGAACTGAATTTTTGCTAGTAGAGAAATCCATATTTATTGTTTGACAATGTCTCAAACATAATTACCTCTGATGATACTTGTAGGGGGAAAAGAAAACCTTAACTAAATATAACCAATGATTTATCATTTTATCGAGAGTGTGAAATAGATACTCAAACTTTGTTGATAAACAACAAATTTTGATTCCTATTATATATTTGTATATGTAAAAAGTTCTCATATCACAAATTTAAATCACATAAAAAGCATTTCATAAATAATCATACACCGATAAAATAATACTAGTGTTAACATATATAGCATCTTCGCATAACTCCAGCTAATAGAGATTTAAACTATCGCTGTTACACATATAATATTTTCCTAATTATTGGAGAACAGAAATAGTGAAGGATTATATTGACATTAGTAGGCAAAAAATAAGATTTGGATTAAAAATAATTAGGAATTAGCTTATAAAAAAAATTAGAAGTAATAAAAATAAAGTATCTTATTGAATCAATCAACTCCTTTTTTTTTTTTTTTTTGGAAACATCTCTTTCTTATTATACATGTGATGAATTTTTCTTGTGAAACTGATGCCAATGAAAACGAATGTATTGCTTAACTAAAGTTCAACGATTGGGTCTACATGAAATAAACAACTTGATATTGAAGATTCAAAAGAGGAAATGAGGGAAAGGTGACAACACTGGCAAGGGCATATTTGATATGTCCAAAGATTTATACAAATGAGACATGTTTTACTCATGCCTCCAATGTCTAAAAGCCCTAACTATAGGATAGTAGACCTCAGAAGTCAAGCTGACTCGTATGCAGAGATTCCCCACCCATGACACAGTTTCAATAACTTAATGAATTTACTAATCACATAGAAAGACATAAATAGATATTTAAAATAATGACACATTACTACATATTTAAAACAGAGAAACGAAAGAAACCACACATATACCTTTGGCTATATAACAATCATAGTAGTAGAAAGAGTGATCAATAAACTGGCGTCAGTTTGTGAAACTACAAAATCAAAAATAAAGTTTGAAAAGTGAGACTCACAAAATTGTTATTTTCAATAAATTTTAATTAATAATAGTGTCTCAAAAAGTGTATTAGAAAATCAGTTGCTAATATTTCGAATATCTGTAAATACCTATTACCTGTACGAATACTCATTAATAAAAATGGGAAACTATACTGGAGAGGCACTACGCCTAGTGCCATTGTCATCCTTACTAATTTTAACTTAGCCGAACACCATTAATTCAATGTAATGTGCCCCAGCCCTGGATACTGTCGCAATTTTGAAATTCCAACAGTTGATGAGTACAACTCGACAAAGCAAGACTTTTCCAAAAAGAAACAAAATTTTGCAAGTTGACTGAATATCAAATCAAATTACGTTACAATTATTTTACAATCATAAATGGAACTCCAACGAATATGTAAGGTGCAACTAACTAAGAAAAAAGCTAGTGCCACAAAAGCTATCAATCAATCTTCTTTGAAGAAATAAACTTCCTGGTGAAATCAGATTTCAATTTGCATCCAAAAGAATGTGTTTTAATAAATATCCCATCAATGTCTTCCTCCTTCTTTTCGTATATGTAGAAAGCTATAAATGCAAAGGTAATTCCTGTAACCACGAAAAGAAACAAACATCATTCCTCACCCCCCCAAAAAAAAAAGCAGCTAGTATCATTCCCATCGGGGCACTGGATTCAAACAAAACGCATAAGTAATAGGAGGCAGCGAATAAGCTTGTCTTCTGGCAACAGCCCGAGCAAAAAAGTGATCCAATGAGGTGTGACATTTAACTTGTCACCATCAGGAATGTCAAGGCAAATTATTCAATGAGATATCCATAAAAGAACAGAGCTACAGACTTCTGAATGCTGATTGCAAATGAAGTTTTTTGAAATAAAAAGTTATTGTGAATTCAAAATTCAACCAATGTCACAAATTTATTGTGAATTCAATTAATATAATATTGACCTCCTGTCATAATTTTAATGGTTGCAGAAATAGATTCAATTAAATCGAGCCAAGTATAGCAGTATATTTTCGGTGCAGACAAATTTATGTTAGCGCATGCATGTAGGCAAAAGTGTGTGTGTGAGAGAGAGGGAGGGAGGGAGAGAGACTGAGAGAGAGAGAACCTATAGTATACAAGTTCTGAACTGAAAAGGCTCCAAGGAAGCTGAGAATGAGCAGAGAGAAAACAGCCTATTGATCAGCAAGGGAAAGATGGGTCAGTGCTTCCTATACTTAAGAAACTTATACTCAGTAAATTGTCTGCATACGTAAGCCTGCTTATAAACAAAATTTTACATAGAAATTTTAAAATGAATGTTCCAAAATTATGGACTTCACAATATTTCAGTCATGTACGATAGAATTTCACAATTCATTAGCAAGTTTACCGTGCATTGCATGAATATTTGTTAATTTAAATAAAATTTAAAAATAAATTAAAGAAAATAATAAATATTTTTATTATTAATAATGAATATTTTATTATATTAAATAAGAATATATTAAAGAGATAAGATTTTTAAAATTGATGCAGAGGTTATAAAAATAAATTATTTGAGTCGAGACACATCATTTTTATTGATATGATGCATCCAAGTTTAAAATTTAAAAATCAACTTCAAATTAAGATCAATTTAAATTATAATAATGTTAAATTCAATTTATCTAAAAAGGAAAAATATTTTTAATTTGATATAATGTATCAAAATTTAAAATTGAAATTGAAATTAAATTTAAATAATAGTATTTGAAAGGAATAACAAATTTATAAAGCTCAATACAAGAAAAGTTGCATGGTTTAATGAAGAGAATAATTCTTAAAAATACTCTCATTTATTAGTGGACTCAAATTTATAATATAGGGGTAGATAGATAAAATCAACAAGTTAAATTAAAATTTTGGTCCATGTACTTGACACATTTTTTCGCTTTAGTCCCCACATGAAAAAATCCTTACATTTTAGTGCTTATATGATAAATGTTCACAAATCAATCCCCACCCCCTTTTGCTGAAGTTACAAGAGTGTTAGAGCTTTTTTCATATGGGGAACAAAATGAAAGTGTCAGGTATAGGGAAACCAAAATGAAGTGTTTCTTTTTTTTTTTTTTTTTTTTTTTTTGAAGAGGCAAAAACAATAAATGTTGTCAAGTATAGGGACCAAATATAACATTGTTATTATGTCGGCAAATGGCAGAGACCAATTTGCAAACATTTTTTCATGTAAAAAGTGAAATGTAGAATTTTTTCGTGTAAGGACTAAAAAAGAGGGTATGAAGTGTAGGCACGAAATTTTTAATTTAACCAAATCAATGTATGAGTCTAATACATCATATACATCACAGCAGCAAGCAATAACAAGGAAATATAGGCGATGCAGTACAGATACCTTGAAGAAAAGCACCCAATCATTCCCTTCTGCAAGGGATTTCAAGATATTCACAGCAATATTCCATGATAAGGCCACTGAGAAAGCAATTTGATGTGACATATCTTCTGTTAAGTGAAACCATGATTTGGGCATTTTCTCAACAGTATACCCCAACCTGCACAAGCATAAAGTAGAGCAATAGTTAGCATTTATTTTCACATTAAAAATCCAGTGCTTCTAACAACTGGATTATCTCTATATTTAACATAATAATAATATATCATTGGACAAGTTAGTTGTACCATACAATGTTAAGTGACAACTGCAATATTCAATAGTACATAGTGTACTTACATTTTTGCAGGTAGAATGCCATGAATGAATAAAAAGATCGATGCGAACAATAGAAGCTTTGTCAGAGCACTAACGATGGTATTTTCAGATGCAATGAAGTTGAAGTATATTGCAATCAAGACTAACAATGCAACAGAAGTTTGCTTTTTATCCTTCCAAAGCAATGTGTCAGCAACTGCAAATTAGTAGATCAATCAAAACTTACAGATAAATGAATGTAAACTGTAAAATTACTCCCAGCATGAACTGGTTACACTGTTGTGTTAGTATAGTAGGTAGAAGAGATCTGATAGCATTGATCACGCAAATAGATAATAGCCAGTCAATTTATGATAATCAATTAACTCAGAAATATTAACTCCAAAATTTGAACTTTTGAGTTCAATTGTTGTTTCAGGCTTCTTAGAGCTAGCACATCAAGCACAGACATGCTTTATTACAAATTTAAAAAGCAATTATCAAGATTAAGATAAATGCATAATAGGTAGTACATGATAAGGACATGCAATTGTGAGCAAAAACTACAACTTCCTGCACTATCTGTTACAATTTTACCTGATTTATCTAACATGGAAAATAAATGTTATGTATTTCACATGTCCATCAATATGCTCTTGATCATAATCTAACCAGACTCATGAGACAATCAAAGTCACTCAACCATATGATACAGTAATGGAAGAGCAGCAGCCACACGCCTATTTTTATATGGCTATTGAAAGTTTAATTCTCCTTTACAATAAACCCAGACCAATAGTAAAAACGGCAAGTCCAGATTGCCCAAACAAAGAAGTTAGATACATATAGTTGATTATTCACACCTCTTCCACTTCCAAGATATTTGAAAGCTTTTGAGGGACCTTCTCTTATAGTTTCAGGCTGATTTTCAGCCCTCAGGTGTGTGTATGATTCAATTGTCCTCCGCAGACCCTCCTGCAAGAAAAATTACAATCTCCTTATTATGGGTGAAACCCAGGCAAGAAGTAGGATTAATGTATATACTCACTTCAATAGATGTAAGAACCTTGGAGCACTAAAATATCATCCATATAAGAACAACATCTCAGACTTGATTTCATAATATATTAGATAATCTTAACTTGTTAGTATCAGTGAATTTGGGGGCCTTGAGTTAGCCAACTTCTCATCATGTTTTTTCTCTTTCAAAGTATGAACAACACAATGAATGTCAATAATAGAGCATTTACTATATTATTACTTTTCTGAAACATCAGAGAACCTGTAGTGTTATGATGGGTGCATAGCCAAGGCGATCCTTTGCTTTTGAGCAATCAAAAGTTCTGCTGCAAGTCGTGAGTCTTATTCTTGAAGGGGTTAACTGAGGCACCTTCATCCCATATGGGCCTAGCAGCCTATATATCCACTCCACCAAATGTGCAATGGGCATGATAACAAAGGTAGGGATCTTTATTCTTGGCCTGCAAGCTACATGACTCAGATAACAAAGAAATGGCATTGATAATGCCATAATAATGTTCATGTTTGTTTATCGGAAGGAAAAAGCATAATTATATTCCTTATTTATTTTACATATAAAAGCAAGAAATATAAAAACTTATGAATGATTGATTAATAATAGGAAGCCAATATTCTAATTAACATGAAGTCATCATTAAGAATATGATTGATTAATAATAGGAAGCCATTATTCTAATTAACATAAAGAAGTCATCATTAAGAATAAAATAAAATAGATAACAAATAATAGCCACTAGCCAGGATAGCAAGACAAAAAATTCCATAATCCAACATCCCAAATTGACAGCAACTTCAGCTTAATACTGATGATAAAGCACAACTTAAATTTGCATCTTTCATACTATGGAACAAAACAAAGAAAAAGGATGTACAAGTGTTTACTGAGTAAAATCACATAGCAATTTTATTTATAATCTGACAATTCCAAACTGCCACCCATGTTCCTTTTTATTATAAATAGAGCACAGGTGACGCATAGTAAATAGCATAATCTAAGATAATTCATGTTATATTTAATATTTAATTTTTTAAATTTAGGAAAATTTCCCATATCTCTGGATAGCCTTAATGTTTGATTAGGATTTTACTATTGGTCCATTCTAGAGGATTATAAATACTCCTTTTCTGAGATTCAAATTGGTATTTTTTTATAAATTATTAATAAAAATAAAGCTTTCAAATTTTTGCATGAAAAATTTGGGTGTTTTTTTGGATCCTTGGTTTTACATTAAGGGAGAATCACAAATAAAAAATGAGGTTACATAATAAGAGCAAGAAATATCAAATGGTTAACAGTATGTAAGAAACTACCTTTCATATCCAAGACCTTCCAATACCACTGACACGAACTCCCAAAATTTCATAGGCTCCATATTTGTTATGAAATATGCCTACAAATCCAATATCCATTAGCAAGAAAATACTACAGACTACAGTAATTGCTAAGTTTCCTAACTTGCAAATCACTCAGTTTTTCCCCCTCCTTTATGCTCTGTTTGGATTAGGAAGGAAATAGGAATGATAGAAATAGAGAAAAAATAGAATGAAAAAAATATGTTGTTTGGATGGATGAAAATAGAAAGGAAGCAAAAAAATTTCTCTCCGCTTGTTTGGAAGGACAGAAATGAGACTGGAAAGAAAGAAAGAAACTGTAAAAAATTTATACAAATAAAAAAAAATAGATTTATCCCCCAAAAAATCTGAACTTTTTACCTCCATATTTATTTTAACAATGTTTGTATGTTATAGAAAACTTTATTTTTAAAATCTTGAAACAAAAATATAGAAAAAATACCACAATCATTTCTACCCAATAAGCAAATGGTTTTGGTGGACCCCACTAATACAAATTTCATTCCTTCCTCTTTTGTCAACCCATTGAAACAATGGAAATATTCTACTTCTCCATTTCTCTCTCTCTAATTTCATCCTCCCTAATTCACCACAACCAAACAAAGGGTTAGTAGGAAAATGCAATAATTTGTCCTTAATCTAACAAACTAGGTCACTGACAAGTCTTTCCTAACAGGCATTTTTTCATGTTTCTTCATTTTCCTGAATAAAGAGACTACCCTTCAACATATCGTCATCATTTTATCAATAATTTACTTCTTCCGAAGTATACATCTGACCTGTGAAGAACCAACAACCATTCAACAATGCAGCTACCCTGCCCAAACCTTCAAATACATCATCATCATCATCTCTGTATGTCTAACTTTTAATTTTCACTTACAAACACAAATAAACAAAAGATACTTAATAATAACAGAATCTTTCAGCAGTACCTCTCCTGCAGCTTTTTCTGAAACTGGCCCTCCTGAAGCTAGAGCTCGTTCAGCACATGTATGGGCATGAGCCACATTTTCAACATATGTGAAATCATAAACATTATTGCCATCGCCAACAAGGAACTGGTCAAGAGAGAAATATAAATAAGAGAATCAAAGAAAGGTTGAAGAAAGTTTCTGCTAATAAGTAGTTATATATGCATATTGCTTTGCAACCCTTTTCGTACATATCTCTCCCAATGTGATAAAGAAAAACATTTTTATTATCAGTCTCAGTCCAATTTCATTCAAATTGTGGATAGTTTCTGATTCATCAAGATGGTCCAAAGGCTAATAATGAATTCAAGATTACTTTGTCATTAGTGTTCAATTAGTTATTTAAACAGTAAAAAGTACCAAATATTTACCAAGACTCCACAAATGCACAACAAAATATAACCTTTAGCACAAACTGATCCAAGAGTCAGCACCACTGAACACACCATAACATCAGTCAATAGGCTCACAAACCCAGTCAAGCTAATTGTTAACTTTTGTCATTACACTCAACCCCATGGCACAAGATGCAGAGCATAAAGCAGATCTAATAAAAAATGAAGCTTCCTTTAGTCGTATGCAATAGATACATTTCATGCCTTCCAAGGTAAAACAATGATGCCAGGCAATGAAGTTACATATACAGACACTAAAATCTATATCAGTAGGAGGAAAAACAACATTTACCTTGGATTTTCCTTTTCTGGCAGCGTCAATTAGTGAAGGCACCAGCAGTTTATCACCGGGCCCAAAAATGCTGCTAGGGCGTATGCAGCACGTTAGGAGCCCATTAGTCCCATTAGATTTAATAACCAATGCCTCACCCTCGGCTTTAGTCGCTGAATAATGATCATTAGGCTGAAACAAATCGAATTCAGCTTAGAACCACCCCAACCATTCTAATAACTAGTATAAAGCTCAAGTTCTCACACACTAGTACATATTATCTATCTTTCTCAAGTTCCGAGAGAGAAAGAATGAAAGCTGAAACTAATCAACACGCGTGAATTTGTCATTTAAGTAAAAGGAGAGTTGGTAAAGTGTGTACCGAAGGAGTATAAGGCATTGATTCGTTTCCATTATGAATTCCATGAACGCCATCAAAGACCACGCTAGGAGAGCTGGTGTAAATAAGTCGCTTCACGTTCAGCTCCACACAAGCATCGATGACATTCTTCGTCCCTTACAACAGAAAGATCTCAGCTAGATTCAAACTTCAAAGAAGAGTGAGGTTTTACCTTGCACATTGACGGAATGATGAAGCTGGTAGTTGTTAATAGACGAGTTCGGAGCAGCCATGTGGAACACCACCTCAACTCCCTCCAATGCTGCACCAGTCATAGAACAACATTAGCAAGAGAGAGAGAGAGACAGAGAGAGAAGGGCTTAGTTACCTTTTAAGACTTGGGCCTTGTTGCGAAGATCGAGGGAGACATATTGGGCCCGACCGGAGTGCAAAGCCTGGCCGAGAAGCCCCAACTGCTCTGCCGGTTCGAGAACAATGCTGGCTTCCAAATCGGCGATGCGAACGCAGTACTCGTTGTATCGGATTAACATTTCCACCAAATGCCTAGCCGCGAAACCCCGACCTCCGGTCACCACGCACCACCTGTCTTCCGCTGCCATAATCAAACACAACGCTCACCTGATTCGAATCCCAGATTCACAGTAGTGAGTGTAGAGGAAAAAAGTAAAGCAAGAGCTGATAATAATCCTTCTAGTTCTTGTCTTTGTTTTATATGAAAAAAAAAAAGACAAAAAAATAAAATAAAGTTTTATTGGGCCTGGGCCTTCTAGGAGTTGCAACGGTGGCCTTGGCCCGGACATATAGAGTACAAGATATTTTCCCTCTAAAAAAATTTGAAAAGCGCGTCTTCTTCACACCTTGTTTCAAGTTCGGGTTCAGAGAAGAGAAAGGATGATTTCCACAATGAGTTGGGATGAGAACGATGAGTTTGAGGTCCCTCTTACCCAAGCGACAGCAACTTTTCACGTGCTCTCCCCCGTTGATAATAATCAACGGCCGTTCAAGAAACCTAAACGCAAAACGACGACGTTTCATGGCATTGGCAAGGAGAACGTTCCTCCTACTACCCCCTCCGAACCCAGGGAGGGTTGCGAAATTGAGAACTGCAGCTTGGATCTCATTCCTTCCACCATAGATTGTGTTTGCAGCGTTCAACATTCGGGACAAGAGGACGTTGTTTCTTCTACTTCTGCGTCTTTATCGGAGCTAAAAACGAAGGGGAATTATCTTCGCAACTCGATAGAGTCGAAGCTGGTGGTTTCGAGAACCGACGCACTTAACTGCGCAGATGCAGACTCTGATTCGGAGCTTGATCTGTTGCTGAATTTATGCGACGAGTTAGAGGAAGTAGATAGTTCCGTTCGGTGTCCCCTATGTGAGGTCGATATTTCGAACTTGACCGAGGAACAGCGACATCTTCACACCAATAATTGTCTTGACGAAGGAGATGACGTAAGATTCGCGCCCTTTCTTCTCCAATGATTACCTTGGGCGTTGAATTTCATAAGGTTGCTTGATTAGTTGCTGAATCAAGTTTTGTGTGTCTGTATATATAACGTTGCCGCGCCACCATTCATGGTGATTGAAAATGAGGGAACTTAATCGTTGCAAGCTAATGCCGTAAGTTGTAACAATGTTATGCAGGTTGCGGTTCCTGATGACGAGAAGGGTGCTCAACACGTGCCAAAAGTCGCTTCTGTTGTTGATTGGCTACGCGGGCTCGGTTTGGGGAAGTATGAAGATGTTTTCGTTAGGGAAGAAGTTGATTGGAACACCTTGCAATGGCTCACAGAAGAGGTTAGCTTGTGTTTGTGACTTGAGCTCATTCATTCCATCGGTTTAGGTTTCGCCACATTTGTTGCTTGAATTTGTTTATGTGTTTTAGAAGTTGATTGTTCTGCATCGATGCATTGAAGAATTAGTTTGTACAATATTCAGCTTTAAATTAAAATTTGGAATTTTTCTTTCTTGGTTATTCTCCCCCACTTCGGATTCAAGAACAATCTTCTGTTGTCCAACTACATGGGGAGAGTAATTATTTCGCAATTTGGCCTAGAGTGTTCATGGAGCTTGACCTAACAGGCTTGGCTTTTAGGAGAGTACTTAACTTAATGAGGTTGTGTTATTGGAAATGTAAGGATGTGTTTGCTTTTGGTTTCTGGTATCCCAAATTAGAAGGAGAGGTACTGGTGTAAAACACAAATGTACTACTGTTTGTATTAAGTGTCTGTCTATTTACTTTGTTGTTAAAGATTCATGTTAACTGATTTCTTCCTCTTTTGTTTTCTGTATGTGCAGGATCTCTTAAGCATGGGTATCACTGCACTTGGGCCCAGAAAAAAGATTGTGCATGCCTTGTGTGAACTTAGAAAAGGAGATGCCCCTACAAACGGGAAACAAGAGGATGCTCTGGGAGAGCCTAGAAAGATTAGAAACCAGAAAGTTAAATTAAAACATGACAAATCTGAGAGAAAAGTTGATGGCACTAGTAAACCAGTGGCAAACAAATTAATTACTGAATATTTTCCGGGCTTTGCTTCCAAAGAGAAGAAAGTTTCCGCCACTTCTGGAGAACAACAGGAAATGAAAAACAGTGGCTTGGATTCTGGTCGTAAGAATAAATCAAAAAATATGCCAACAAATAGAAAGCTTCGTGATGTTCCCAAATGGTGTGCCGTACAAGGAACACCTTTCCGAGTGGTGAATAGCAGTTTAAATGATACATGTGTATTTGATTTGTGCTAATGTATATCCCCTTTATGCATTCATTTAGGACTCTGCAAATATCTTAGCTAGGAAAGCTTTTTCTAAATGATTTGAAAATGAAAAATCCATGTTTTTTACATTCAAGTTTTGCTTTTGATGCATTATTGCCTGAGGAAAAGGGTGTTTTCATGTGTAGTGCTTGGTAACTGATTTCCATATCCATTCAAGAAAATGCTTATTGGCCACTTGGACAACAATTCAAACCGAGCATACACCAATCATGTTTCATGTTGACCTGCTGAACTAGGAAAAGAAAATTGAAGAAAAAGAACAAAAAATATGTATCCAATATTCATCCGCAAATAGCTAATAAATTATGAATGCCAATATCTAAGGAACTTCTGGTATTCTATCACCATTATTGTCCTATGTTGTTTTGATGTAGGACCGGGTGTCTGACAAATACATTTAATTTTTGCAGGATGCTTTCAAATATCTCAGAGGAGATTGTTCCCACTGGTTTCTCACACACTTCCACTTGGACCGTAAGTCTGCTGCATGTTAACATTCAATCTTTATCATAACAAATTTTCTGTTGCGAGTCACTGTTTTCATGCAACAAATGTGTTTATGTGTATATGTATTATATTATATATTATATGTAAATTTAGTTTTAGATTGATTGTTATGTTATATTCATGATTTGTTTCAATCTGGTTAACTATTAGTATGAATTAATTTTGTTTTCACTCAGTTTTAATTACAGTTTGGAATATAAGTTTTGGCTTTTAGATGTGATCAATTTAATATGGCCACGGATTGTTGACTCTAAGTATATTTGACACACAGATCTCCATCAAATGGCTAGCTTACTAAGTTTGATAATTGTTTTAGTATGTTTTCTCTTCATGATGCTCGACTTTGGTCATACAATTTGGATATACAATTACTATGCAAATCATATATTCACATTGGGAGATCAAACGTGTTCATCATGACAGACAATTTGGTAACAAAATAGTTTTGATGCTTCCTTGATATATGGAAGTGCATTAAATTTGTCATATAAAAGTGTGGATTATGTTTTCTTCCAAACTACATTTTGGTGGTGCTTGTTCCCCCCTATCAGGAAAACATTATAGAGTTTCAGATCACGTTAAAACTCATTGGAGACATTAGTTTAAACTACCAAATAAATAAATAATGGAGTTCCTTGTTCAGGGTTGGCCCAATGGTAATGCTACTAAAGCTTAAGCTTTAGGCCCACCAACAAAAAATTATTTGTTATTAGTTTTTATAAAACAAAAGGGCCATATACGTTGGCAAAAATGTCATAAATGTTGGTAAAAAGGACCAACATATAGCTTTCTAATTTAAAGTAAAAAAGTTTTTTTAAAGTTTGCTTTAGGCCTTACTCAACACTGGGCCAACCCTGTCCTTGTGTCCAGCTCCTTGTAAGTGGATTATTACAATCAGAGTCAAACTTTTCCAAGTCATGCCTTGGCTGTTGGTTATCATTTGTGAATGCAGATTATCAAGGTCTCACCAAGTCGTTCAATCATGGAAAGATCTATTGCTCCTCCATTACAGCTAGACTTGTAAATATGAACATTGGGGTTCCATATGATAAATTACATGTTTTGCCTCTGAACCAAAAGGTAGAAATAGCTGGTATTGATGTCACTTGCTTGGATGCCAACCATTGTCCAGGTTCCATTATCATTCTCTTTCAACCTCCAAATGGTAAGGTGTGGCTTGGATTGACTTACTGATGAGATTAACTCTCGTTTTCTATTTACCCATTGTTGTGTTAGAATTGACTAATGACTAGATGTTTTTCCTCCATTTAGGCAGTGCTTCACACCGGTGATTTCCGCTTTACTGAAGAAATGACAATCAATCCTTTATTGCAGATGTGTCCTATAAATACTCTAATTCTTGATACAACATACTGCAACCCACAGGTGAGTCCATATGTGAATAATGGAGTCATCTCTTTCAAATAACATGAATGTATAAGTTTTTACTTTGGAATCGGGCCTCCATAAGTTTATTTATGTTCAATGACGTAATAAATTAATAATGACATTATACTCCAGTTCCAGCTACACGAGATTGAGTCAACGTGAACTGATTTTCAATCTAATTGGGACCGACAAGTTGTCTAGGATCTGTCTGTATTTTGTTAGGGGCATTGGATTCTGACAGAGCCAATCTATGATGGTTGGCTTGTCAGTAGCATGGGGCAGTATCTTAGCAATTCACAAAAGTCTGCTAACTTAGTGCATGTTTGATTCAGTTATTTTGGAGAAACAATCACTTATATTTGCTAGTTTCTTGGAAAAAGCTTTTGAAACATAAGTGGTTATTTCTGGGACATTAATCTTTCCCAAACATGTTTGTTTCCGGAAAAAAGTAAAACTTATTTTGGTTCTTTATTGGTTAGAGAAAGTTGCTTTCAGGAAAGAAAAAATCATGGTAAAAACTTATTTTTAAAGGTTATCCAAACACACTAATGAGTGTTACAATTAATTAGAATGCCTAATATTGCTTGTCATTTTAATAAGCTGCCCGCATACCTATATGCATGTCTGACTTAGACGATCTTGGGAATTTACTGCAGAAATAGATTAGTACTAATTTATTCTTTTTAGAAGATCAAGTATGCAAGCTTATGCTTTATATTATAATAATAATTTCAGCACGACAGCTTTTTGCATAAAAATGGTTGTGAATGCCTTATAACTAATCATGGTTGGAGAGAGAAGAAGCAAGGTTTTGAAAGTAAATGAATAAGTGGATAAACGTAACAAACTTTTTCCTTTTCGTAAGTCTTTTCCCAAAAACACATCAGTACAACCATTTTTCTGATAATCTTTGCATATAGTTTATACAGTTACATTCAATTTGTTAAAATCAGTTCATATACTAGCTCCCTTTGACTTCTAATAATAATTGCTTTCAATATTCGTTCTCTGTTTCATTGCAGTATGACTTTCCAAAGCAAGAGGCTGTAATACAATTCGTTATTGATGCCATTCAAGCTGAAGCTTTTAATCCCAAGACTCTTTTTCTGATTGGCAGCTATACAATTGGTAGAGTTCAATACAACTCTTTCTGCATATTTATGCTACATACTTTACAACGGTTATCTTGCCATTTAATACTTGTTTGACACATGTTGCAGTTTGGTAATCAGTTGCCAAACTGCTGCTAAATGTAGGTTTGGGTAGAGTTGTGACTTGTGTTTCTGTGGTAGTATTGCCCAACTACTAGGAAACTAATGAGGAAAAATGAAAAGATTTTCAATGTTCTCTTTCCCTCCCTGTTTTCCTATGTTTTTATAGGAAAAGAAAGGCTATTCTTGGAGGTTGCTCGTTCCCTTCATAAAAAGGTTCACGTGACTGCGGCAAAGTTGCGTCTTTTAAAATGTTTGGAATTTAAGGAGGAGGATATACGGTGGTTTACTTCAAATGAACATGAAAGCAACATTCACGTTGCCCCTATGTGGACGCTCGCAAGCTTCAAAAGATTGAAGCACATATCAAGTCAATATAAGGTGAGAGCTGCTGCTTGTTTTTCTAGGACACACTATATGCTAACATTGTGGTATTTTTCAATGTAGCAGGGAACATATCTTGATCTACCCATATAGATCTACAGTATATAAGATACTAATATAATATTTTTTCATACTTTGATCTGATATTTTGTTTGAGAACTGTTCTATGATTGAATATATTCTGGGTTTTACAGCTTTCGAGCAGGATCTTTATACTGAATTACTTTTGTCTTTTAACTCTTTAGTTCTATATTTCTAATTGTCAGATGCCTTTTCTTTAATTAGGATCGGTACAATCTTATAGTTGCTTTCTCCCCCACTGGCTGGACGTTTGGCAAAGGTAAAAAGAAGTCTCCTGGAAGAAGATGGCAGCAGGGTACAATCATTAGGTGATGCTTTAATTTCCTTTATTACTGTCTGATTTATTTTATTACATACTTCTGGTTGAAATCTTGAATCATATACCTGGATTAGATCCCTCAAAATCACTCAGCTTTCCTTTTTCTTTCTCCTTCTGGTCAATAGAGCTTGCTTTACCAAAGTCTTGGTCTCATTAGTACATTTTGAGTTATATTCACTGGACTATTTAGTAGGTGCACAATGGTAGATGGAAGATCAGACTCACTTTCCTTAAATTGTATAACTATTGACTAATCAAACTTTTCCTTGTTTATCAGGTATGAAGTGCCTTACAGTGAGCATAGCAGCTTTACAGAACTCAAAGAATTTGTAAAACTTGTATCTCCTGATAACATTATACCAAGTGTGAATAATGATGGACCAGAATCTTCTGAAGCAATGGTTTCTCTATTGTTATCTTGATTTGTTTCACCAAAAGGGGTTTAATCTACCCTTGTGACGTGTACTGTAAAATGAATCTTAAATAAAGTTTTAATGAATTTTGCCATACCTTTTTGCATTTAAGGGAGACCTTTATTAGTGTGCTGATGTGCTCGAGTTGTTTTAGATCAAGAAATTTTGGAAGAAAATATTAGAGAATTTTCTGTTTTGTTTTGATATATTTGTGAATCAGGAAGTTGATAGATCAAATTTCTTACTACAGTGGTCTTTAGTCAAATGCTTGTGCTATACGAACAGAAGTAACTTAGCTTGCCAGATAACTTTTCTAGAGGTAGACTTGAGTTTGCCGCTGTGCCAAAAGATTAACAAGTGAAAATATGATAAATTGACAATACTCAAGCAGAAGTGCTCATCATACTTATATCCAGTAGGGTGGAGGTCTATGGCAACTGTGATCTGAATCTGAAGTGATGGTTATTTGCTAGTGAAGACAGAATAAGTTGGAAATTTTATGTAGTTACCTCCCTTCTGCCTTTTAATCCTGAAGTAAAGTAACCTACTGATCTTCCTGCACAAGGGTGTAGCTTATCAAAATTCTTGGTGCACTGCAATCTGCTGGTCTTATTGTGCCTCGCTAGAGTCATTATTATTACTCAGTTGTTTGAAACGCACCATTAACATTTGGTTGCCTATATTTGCGATCGCGTTGAGCCTTGTAGATAGTCGTTATTGTTAAAAGAAATGATCCTCGTATACTTGCTTCTCACATTCTTCTGCAAACAACCATATAATACTAGCTAACAATTGTATTGCTGCTTTTAGTGTCTATAACGTGCTGGTTTTTGTCAAATTTTAAGGAAGGAAAATACTTAAATGTAGTTCTATATATACTGTTGGTGTTGTTTTTCAATCAAAATTAGAGTATTATTTTGATAATCTGCGTAATAAAGGATTCCATGAAATGTAAATGTAAATTACCGAAGTGAAACTTTAAGTCTAATTGAAGAATAACACTAACAGTACATATGGAACTACATTTAAATTTTGTCCGTGAAGGAATTCTCGGGGAAGGAATGGCAAGACCGCATGTTCTGCATCCAAGAACCTCCTACCACTGATACAGTTCAACCAATTTCTGTTTAACATTCCCAATTTATACGGCTAAAAACTGAAACATAGCACCCTTAGAATATTGTTTACAGTTTGTAGCTTCTTTAAAATTATGGTCCACGCTAGAGGTTTACTGGAACAGTGAATGTGAATGAAGAATGCTCGTATCGTTATGGAAAACAAAAAAGGACCAGAGACACTTGAACCCCAAGAGTACACTTTCTCGCTCTACTGACAAGTTTCTTTCTTTGAGAACTCAGTTGTTGTATAACAAAGGCAACCAAACATTCTTAAATCTGAAATGTTGGTTCTGTGTCCATAGAGAACTTAATAAGGTGATTGATTGTTCAAAACTTTGTAGGCAGTCTGTTTATCAGAAAACGACATGAGCTATTGCATGATTCCAAAAAATTCCTAGAACATTAAATTGAAACATTATTGCTCTAGCTATTGCCATTATGTGTTGGTGTTTCCTTTCAACTTTACCGTTTTGCTGTGGTTTTTCACTACACGACAACTGATACCCGATCCCTAAGACTTTGTAGAACTCATTGAGCTTGAATTCAGGTCCATCAACATGATTTGTGTTTCATCAAAGCATATTGATCATTAAAACCTTTCAGAAATCTTGTCACATAATCATTCTCCCCTCGGTTGCACAAACATTGTACCTGACATTTACATGGGGGTACGACATGAAATTCTCCAACTCTTGTCATAAGGACTTCAGTTGAGTGAAGAAGGATGTTACAAATAAATCTCCTTAGTTGAGAGTGAACCAAACTTCTTGTACATCAACAATTTTAAATACACCCGCTTGATAATACCTTTCCTTGAGATCATCCACAACATTCTTTGTAGGATTGATAGATCCAAAACTTGATTGATCCAAGATAACATCATGAAGTTGAACCTGTCCCAAGCTCCAAAGATCTGGTCATCAGCTTCAGTCTTGCGAAAAATGCCATCAATGAACTGGATTTTATTCTTTGACTTCAAAGCCATTGTCATTTCCCTTGACTATGGGTGGTAATTATCTCTAGTGAGTGGCGAAGAAACCAGAGTTACACTCGGATTCTCATTTGGGTGCAAGAAATAAATGCTAGTTGGATCAATGGTCATCCTGGTTATCTCACTGTGTATCAAGGAAGAGGAGAAAAGAAAATCAGAGAGTAGCACAATAGAGATCCCACAGACGGGCTCTTTATTTGGTACGGATTCCCCTCGTAGGATTGTAGTTGGGTTCACCTTGCTAAATATAGGTCGTTTACCTTTTTGGAGTTAGGCTTATTCACCTTGTTGGCGCTAGGTTTACCTAATTTGCTTATGGGCTTTTGTTGTAGGTTTGCAATAGTGGTTTCGTTGAAGTTGAGTTAGTTACCTTATGGCCCAAACTATTGCACCTTTTTTTTCTAAGGACAACCCGTTTTGAAACTTTTCTTTCCCATTTCACCCTTACCTATGCAAATACACATACCTTCTCCCTCGCACACTTTTCCCTCAATTTCATTTTCCAGAAAACATCTCTATCACTGTCATTCTGATTCTCCCTCTATCACTGTCACTCTTTCTCGCACCACCTTCTCTCGCTCTCACCGTTGAACATTGTCACCTTCCCCCTCCGAGCCCCTGTTTTGTGTTTGGTGAGTGCCACGCGGGCAATATGTTTCTCATTAATTTTGCTGTTTTTTGGAGACTAGTTTCTAGAACTGTATTGGACATTCCAGAAACTAATTTCCAAAATATCGTTCCTTGTGTTCCAAAAACTAATTTTAAAAACACTAGAATGTTATTCTAGAAATTATTTTCCTTAATGTCCAACATAATTTTATAAACTACTTTTTGAAATTTTACATAAGCATTTTAGAAACTAATTTTTGTAACACTTGAAGACATGTTTCAGACTTTACTTTCCAGAATTATGTAAAAATTATGCAAATATCAAATATCAATATGTTCATACATGTTTTAGACTATCAGTACATAGATATGACATGTAACAAAGGCGGTTGTGTTGCATGCCAACGATTGATAACTTCAACTCAAAGATGTGTTGCCGCTCAATAAGATCCTATTGCTCCTGAGGACCAACAGAAGGAGGTTTCTTTGGTCATAAAGGACCCCTACTTATTAATGGACTCCTATCAAGGGTGTAGGTGAGGTGTTCCCTTTTTACACTGTGATACGTAGATCACAAATAACACCATCTTTTTCATGATATCTCCCTATACTCAAGCTACATCAAATAAGGCTCACTTATGCATATGCATCTACCAAAGAGGTATTACGACAATTTGGGCATCTGTAGGGCATTTCTCATTCACACTTTGTGGTTATTGATCATGTGCCATATACTAAAGATTGTGATTAGAGGTGGCTTGATTATGTTGATTACGCTGTTGATGATGTCACCCTATGGGTAGCAAATCTAACACGATGCGTCGATGACAGAGACTTTTTGAGAGGCTCAATGTAACACCCTATTGTCATGTTAGAGTGTAGTTCGAGTGACTCTCATTCTTGTTTGATAAGTGTATGTATTTATTTTTACTATGTATGTTATGACAATCACAATGTATTGTTCCTTAAATATAATACATTCTTTTTGTAGGCAAAGTTCAAGAGAATTTTCAACCTACTTTAGTCCATGATTGATAGGAGGATGGTCACAGATGAGATTGACATTTAAGAAATCATGCAAGAGGCATTGAACATTTCACATGCTGACATTGAGGAGAGTTGTACATATCAGATGAGGAAGTCTTATAGCTGATTTTGTTATTTTTATGCGACATTTGTATTTTACTTCTACATTACTTGTATCATTTTGTATTTGATTTATACAATATTTTGACCTTTCTTTTTACGTGTATAATATTTGACTTTCCTATTTTATTTATCCAATAATTTTGATTGTGTAATTATTTATCTAACAATAATAATCTTAAGTAATTTATAATTAAATATGAAGTAAAAATCATTTTCAAAAATTAAATTCCAAAAGTTTGAAAATTTTACATATTTTCATAATTTAATTTTTGGAACATTGAATCCAACTACATGTACAAGCATATTGTTGGAATAAAATTTGGGTGGGGGGGAGGGGAATGAAATAAGAGGGAGTGTGTTTAGAATAAGGAGATGTAAAAAGAAATGGCCTTACCTTATTATGGGTGGGTTGAGAGTTAGTGCATACTTGCATCCAATAAATTGTATAATATGTATTATTTTAATTCTTTATTTAGTTATTAATAATAAATAAATTTTAAATTGCCATAATTAAATACATAAATAAAAGTTCAATGAATAAAAAATGTATTGATTAAATTATTAACATATGGTTAAATTTTAAATAATTTTAACATTATGTTAATATGTATTTGAATTTTTTTATTTTAAAATATGAATGATGATTAATAATTAAAAATAAAATATTTTTAAATTTAAAATAACTCATGATAACTTATTTTAAAATAATAATTAAAGATGAAAATTAAAAGATAAATTATTATCTATATTGCCAATTTAATTATATATATTATATTAAAATGTATTTGAATTTGGTTACATTAAAATATATTTTACAAACTATTTTGTTTTCTAAATAACAATGAAATGTTGAAATAACATTAGTACATATTTTAGTATATATTTTTAGATATTAAATTTGTATTAATTACTTTTTGTTTAGTGATAACTTTTTTTAATAAAAAATAGACTAAAATAGAATTTTTATTCCTCATATGAATATTTGGTTTTACTTTAGTCCCCTAAATTTAAAAAGTTCCAAATTTGTTCCTTAGAGTGTCTCTATTAGACCAAAACAGTCTGTGTATTAGTTTTTTGTACTAACGGTGCTAATTTTGGCTGACATGACATCTCTCATAGTTTGCCACATCTCACCAAGTTAAATAAGTTAGTGTGAAAAACTAACAAAAGGACCAACTTGATTTAATAGAAATACTTTAAGAGGCTAAAATGAAACTTTTTAAACTTAGGAAACCAAACTAAAACAACAAATTTAGATAAAGGACCAAAATGCTATTTTAGTCTAAAATTTATTAATATGAATCGTCACACATTTAAAATATACATATTATATGTAACAAATATAATATTTAATAATATTATTTAAGTTAATTGTGTATTGCATTTAATAAATATAGTATTAAATATTAGTGTGTGTGTGTGTGTGTGTTTTAGATATGTGAGTTTGTTAACAAACATTAGCTTGCTTTTTAGGAAAAATATCTTAATAATTTAGACATTTTGATGTATTTAAAAAAAATGAAGTTATAATTTGTTAACTTGTTTTTTCTAAAAAAACAAGTGCATATATGCTAATAGTCATGAGTATTAATATACACTTCAAACTTGCTTATACTGTAGGAGTATTTTAACATACTATATAGTAATGTCGTTTAAAAGATGAAAACTTATGAGTCTATATGATTTGATAAAAAGTATGGTACTGGATAATATAAAAATAATTATTCTATGTTTGATTTGAAAAATGATCATGGGACAACACAAATCAAGTGATGAAGGACAAAACAAAAATTTAATTTTTTGTTACTCGACAAACCATGAGACAACTTTTTGTCCCACATACAAAATATTCAAAAGACAAAAATATCTCACCATCATCGTTGCCGCCACCACCATTGTTGCTGGTGCCACCACCATGTCATCGTCACTGCCGCCATCATTATCACTGCCGCGCACCATTGTTGTCGCTACCTTCACCACCAGCACAATCGTCACTACTACCACCAAAGTTGTCGCCTCCACCACTATTGTCATCATTGTCGCCACCACCATCGTCAGCACTGTCATTGTTGCCACCACCACCACTGTCCCCCTAACATCACCACTGCAGCTACCACTCCTGCTGCCACCACCACTGTCATCGTTTGAAGATAATTAATATGAATTGTATTAAGATAATTAATATTAAAAAGGGTATTGCAGTAAATTTCACACTATTTTGCTTGTGTTGTCCATTGTCTTCCAAACAATGTACAAGATAAAAAGATGTCTTGTAACTTAAGTGTTTGTCCTGTGTTGTTCTACTTGTATTGTACCTTAGTGCATATCAAATGCACCCTAAAACTCACTAACATATTATTTATACTCAATGGGTGTAGTTCAGTTGACAACACATGTTGAGTTTGTAAAAAGGACCTGAGTTCGATTTTCATATAATACATCTTTAAGTAGAGGCGAGAAGCTTTAAGTGTGACTAAGGCCTAAATTGAATATTAGTCTCATAATCGAGCTTGTTAAGGTAGTTACCAAAAATAAAACATATTAGGCTAAATATGTTTTAAGTCCATATAAAATAAGTGACTTTTTTTATTTTAGTCCTTATAAAATATATTTTTTTGGTTTTCATTCCTCAAAAGCCTAAAATCATTGTTTTTGGTCCCTACAATTATGTGACGCTCGTTAACTACTTATGTGTTTAACGGAAGGTTAAGTGGCTATATATCCTAGGTGACATCTACTAGTGTTTGCGGTACAATGTTAATATGTCATATCTCTAAAAAAAATTTAGATTCCTAAAATAAATGTTATTTATCTACCTTAAAATAAATGTTAGGGACCAAAAGTAATGATTTTAGATTTTTGAGAGATGAAAATTAAAGAAAAATATTTTAGAAGAACTAAAATCAAAATTTGCTCATTTTATAAGAACAAAAAATAGCAATTGTAAATTTTAGAGTAATAAAAAATTTTAAAAAAATTCTACAAAGACTAAAATTAAAATTCACTTATTTTATAAAGAATAAAATACATTTAAACCAACATATTATTTCTTGAAAATATGTGAGCGTATGTTACCTAATCTTCCGTGATTCTGTAACCTATCATGCCTACTCTACTTCGGTTGATACTAATTAAATATTGGAAAGTTGTGATTCATGTAATAAATGATCGATAGAAGTATGAACGTGTAATTAATTGAATTTAATTAAAAAAATTAAAAGTAGTTTAAAAAAGTTTAAAAATGCATTAAAAGTGTAAAGTTTTTACATTATTATTTAATTGTAAATTATTACAACTGATAAAAATATTGATTTTTATAATTTTTTGGATTTTTTTACGTGTATTTATTTTGAAGTTAATCTTATTTGAAGTATAGTTTAGTTGAATACTAAATATAAATATCTTTTTTTAATGAAAATTCAAATATTGATTCACTATTTTATTAGAGATTAATCTCTTGTGCTAAACTTAACTCTGTTGGTGACTTTTATAGTAATTAGTCATATTTAAAATAATATTTAATTGATTATCAGTATAAATAATCTATGAAAATTTAATAGTCATTTGTTAGCAGGCCTTGTGAAACATGTCATCCTTTCATCGTACACGTTTGTGCGGGAAGGGATAACACAGAAAGGAAAACCCGACACTTGACGTTGAATGAGTGTGTGTTTAAACCATCGAGTTGAATGTCTTGAGAGTGAAAACAACTAAACAAGAGAGGTAAAACTTAAATCCAGGGAACCAACAGAATTAATTTCCTTTACAAAAGAATCATTCGTTTGAAAGAATGTTACCTTTTCATATTAAAATTCAATGTTTTTTAAGTTTAATTGCATTTTTCTCTCCAAATATAATCAATACGCAATTTTGTTCTTTAATAATTTTTTTGTCATGATCAATTTCTTCAATTTTTTTAACTGAAAAATTAAGTCGTTTTATTACTCCATTTAATTAAAAACAAAAGTTGGTGACCTGAGATCAATGATTTACTCACTCCAGTTCTAAATATAAGCAAAAAAATAAAATAAAATAAAATTACGCTAATTAAAAAAATTAGTTAATGTCATTTAATTTCATTAATCTCATTTAGAAAAGAACTTTTTTTTTAAACTGCCTATCAAGAATAAAAAAGGAATCATTGAAAATAGAATATCAATTACATGAAAGATATTTTAGAAATAATTTCATTAAATAAGATGAATTTAATTAATATTTGTTTATATTTGAGGTCAACACACAAGGAATTTTTTTTGCTCATATTTAAGATCAGAGAGAGGACATACATAATATGATACTTTATTGAATGAAAACATTTTGATAGATGCACTCATGAATTTTCTATCATTGATTATGTGCCAGACTGATAAAGTAATTTGGTTTTTGAAAAAAAAAATTATCACGAAATATTATTGAAGGATTAGAATTGTTCATTTACTGTACTACTCCATTAAAGATCAAAAAGTGTAATCCAATTACTTATTTAAAATTAACATATTATACAACATTTATAAATCCTATCGCTACTTGGATAAAATTAGCAAATCATTTCATTTTAAATGCCCTCACAAAGTTAAATGGACAAAAAGAGTTAACACACTACTTGACAATGAAATGATTTGATTTATAAAAAAAGTAGAAATAAACAATATAAAAATACTTATTCCATTTTTAATTTCAAAAATTTTAATATAATAGAATGAAATGATGACAAATATTTTAAAAATTTATTCCTCAATAATATGCAACATTGTATTTGACACTATTGTTTAAATTTCAAATATATTAAACCATTTTTTCTCTTGATAAGTCAGATACAAGAAAAAGAATAAAAAAAAATCTCCCCACTTAATTTGAATAAATAGAAGAGTGAGTTGAAATAAATAATAATATATATATAAATATTGTTATCCTTATGTAGGAAAAGCGAATGAGAAAAATGAAGAATAAATGAGAAAAACCGTGGGTCACAGACAGAGAATGTTTTGTGGGCCCTACATGGAAATTTCTCTCCCTGTTTCCACTTTTTTTTTGTCTAAGATTACGGGTATTCAAATATTATATTAAACAGTCGACATATTTAGATTAAGTTGAGTAGGATTATTACAATAGTAAAGCCTTCTCTTCAAATTTTCAACATATTATATATTATATTTTCAAAAACTTTAACTGAAGACTTTTAATTAAGTTAGATCAATCCCCTATTATTAAGTGATATAAAAATCCTCCTTATTTTTATGATGTGTCATACGAATGAAATTAAAAATTTGTACTCTATCTTCATAATAAATTATCTTTAGTTTTTTTTTTACTCTATTTTCACCAAAAACAATGTTAGTAATCTTTGATCATCCTTTTTTCTTCATCATCCTTTATTGTCCGTTAACTATCAAACTAGCAAAAAATGTGTTGTAATAATTCAATTTATCTGTCTTGCACTGTTTTAGATTTTCTAGTTGTGCTTCGGATCCACTTGGTGGACATTGGGGGCAATTGGCCCCGCAAGCTTTTTTTTTTTTTTTTTTTTTTTTGTAATATAGTGTATATGTGTAGCTATAAATTATTTCCATAGTTTGAAACATAGTATAAAAAGTTGATCAATACTATAAGTATTACCCCCACAAAATTATGTGTATGAATATTACTCTCATAATATAAAATTTCTGGACTCGTCCCTTCAAGATTTGCGTCAAACGGCATTTGGTATATATTCAGCAACCAGCAACTGACTTTCTGGCTATCATGCCTACTCACCTCCGGTTCAAACTTGAAACTAATTAAATATTGGGAACTTGACATTATCGTACTGTACGATAGAAGTATGAAAATATAATTAATTTAGTATTTGACTACTTGTGATCATACCTTGTGAAACATGTCACTCGTATCTAATTTTATCGTCAACATTTGTGTGGGAACGTTGTTGAAAGTCCACTCTCCTGATTATGTTGTTACTTACGTTCTTAGAACTCCGCATTAATGGGAGAACAAAAAGAAAGGGAAAACACCCCATATTTGACCGTTGAACCTGTCGAGAATGGAAAACGAAGAGAACCCAAATCCAGGATACCGATGAAAAACAAAAGAAAAAACACAAGCCGGTGACAACCTAGGACACCTTCCAGCTTACAAGTATTAATATGAACAGTTTATTCAAGCTTTTAACAAAATAATTTTAAAATATATAAACAATTATTTATTTTTTAGAGATTTTGAAAAAAAGTAGAACATAATTTCCATTTACTTTATAATTAACAAAAGGATTTTTATTTCAAAAGTTAGCTATAAAGTCCCTTTTTTTTGTCTTTTTTGTATGAATTTTTTTTATTTTGAAAATAATTATTAGCTTAAATATGTTTTCAGTCCATCAAATTTAAGATAAGTTTGTTTTGGTTTCCCAAATTTAAAATTAATCTTTTTAGTTTCTATAATTTAAAAAAATATATATATATTTTAGTCTCTCTGCCTAAACATTGATTGTAAATCTACCACACAAAATCACTACCAATTATTGAATCTGTCACACAAAACTCACCTACTAGTGTCTTGTTAGTAAAAACATCAAAATAAACTCAGCTAATGGTGTATAGTTGACTCAATCTTCCCCTGTCAATGATATTGCAGGTGGTCCAAAGGGACTAAAATAGGCTTTTTTTAAATTTTAGGGACTAAAAGATTAATTTTAAATTTAGTGGATCAGAAACAAACTTACCCAAATTTAAGGGGCTAAAAACATATTTAAATCATAAGTATTTTTTAAAAAAATTAGTATGTTTGTTCAATTTTTTGAAAAAAATAAAAATAAAAATAATTTTCTTATTATTTTGAAAAATTGCTTTGAGTAGTTTCTAAAAAGAGTATAAATTTTTTTACATAGTCACCCAATCAAAAATCAAAATTGGTATGACTTTTAAGATAATTATTTCAAAACCAACAAAAATATCATACATGATAATATGTGATGAAATGATAGTGTAAAAAATCTTTACATTGTCAATGTATTTTAATTAAATTCTTTAAAAAGGGTTGTATTTAAGTATATAGAAAAGTGACTTTAAGGATGTATAAAAATGTGTTTTATTTTTTAGAGATTTTATAAAAAGTAAAAACTATTCTTTGTTTGGTTACAATTATGAAAAAAGTAATACTTTTATTTTGAAAGTTAATTACAATTACAACTTATTTAAAATATCTATCAATTGTATTTGAATTAAATTAAAAATATTCAAGTAAAATTTTAACCCCATAATGTAAATGTTAATATTATTTCACAAAAAATATTTTCTCTTTATAAATACATATGTAAATAATTGATGTTATAATCCCCTTAAAAGAAAATTTGATATTTTTTCGTTACAAAAAAATTTTAGATTAAGAGAAGGCACACCCTCTCATAAAGTTAGGGAATACCACTTACATCAACGAGGATTTATAGTCAAATTTACATATTGCCTACTAACATAAAAAATATGATAATCGAATCCAATTTATAACTAGTATGAGCAAAAGACTAGACTAGATGTATCAATCCCCTATTGGCAAAAAGAAAATTTAATATACACCCTTCAATCATAATTAATAAGTATTTTATCATATATCTGATCATGTTTTATTTTCTAAATTTTACAAAAGGAGATTTCAATAAATTTTATTATGTAGCAGAAGAAAAAATGTTTTTATTGTTTATCATTTAATTTGGATTACCAACTTATTATTATTATTATCTCTTTCTCTAATAATACTATAGGATAATTTATATTGAATATATATAATATAAAATAATAATTGATTCTTACATTTAAAGAATTTTTTAGGAGATCAGTGTCTGGTTTTGGAAGTAGCATGATGACGATGCAAGGACTCACATCACATGAGTGACGAAAATATTTATTAATTCTATTATAAGGAACGAAGAGAGAAGAGAGGAATAGAGAGAGACTCTTATGAGTCAGTGTACATTCACACTTATCTCCGCGGTTAACACGAACCATCTGTGATCTTGACCACCGGCTTTTGGGACGACTAGTGCGGAGTGACGGAGTCTGTACAAATGCAAAATTTATTTGACCTTTTTTTAATAAACCGTTTTTCTCAAAAAACTAACAAATTGTCTGGTAATATAAAAAATTAACGAGAATGAGATATCAATCATTTGGAATGGTCATTGCTGTCATAGAAATGCTTATTGCTCATTCACTTTTAATTTTGTAACCCGTTATCGTTTCTTTTGTAAAGACTAAAGAGGGTTTCATAGTTGATTTTATAAAAAGGGGAAAAGAAAGGATAAAAAAATGAAAAAGAAATATATGATTAGGGAAGTTGAAATGGATTTAACCGATTGGGTTGAGTCATTTATCTAGTTAAAAAAATAAAGAAAGAAAAGAAAGTTGAGTAAGTGATTGATTAAATAAAAAAACTTGAAATGATAAACAAAAAATAAAAAGATTATATATCAAATTATAAGAAAAACTTTAGCCCAATATATAATCTTAGCTCTAGTCCATAGGATCAATTATTGGTTTAAAGATGTGCCTTTTTCGTTTTAGATAAATTAGTTATAGTTATCGATGAGCAATAATAATCAATCTCTCCTTAGTTTTTCAATAATCAAGTTCACTGATTTCTTTTTTTACCAATTGACAACCCTAAACAAACTCTTAAGATTTAACCTATCAAAACATTAAGTTCTAGAGGAAACTAATTTTAACCAATAAACACAAAATCTTAGTTTATTTAAGTTAGGTTATATTTCTACACAATGACAACTGTTGTTTATCCCTAATTATTCCAACTAATAGACAATTACATATCTATGACCGTAATTGTTTCTATACAATTTCATAAATTGAACCATTGGCCACTTGCACAATTAATAAAACAATGTTTAGTGTGAAGAACAATAAAAATACAAATAACTAAAGAGAAAAGGATAGAAAATGTTTAGACCTCACAATTCTTAAAGAACCATAGCTTTGATTATCATTAATCTAGAAGCATAGTTTTGCTCCTTGTGGAAACCATGGGAACACATGAACAAAGAGAAGAAAGATATGAGAGAAAAACCTAGTCGTCACAAGGGAAGATAGAGTGACAAGAATCTCTTAAGAGTTTCTAAGCCTTAATTATAAGTAGAGTTTCTAAGCCTTCATTATAAGTAGAGTTTCTAAAGTGTGCCAAAAACATAATAAAAACTAGAAAGAGTCTTTCTCTAAAGCCTAGAATACAATTATAATTTAAATGATCCTAATTAAATTCTAAATACAAAATAGAATAAAATGAAGATATCCTAATAATATCCTAATTAATTTCTAGATACTCCATTAAGTATGCGCAATTTTCAACTTCCTCTTTAAATTCTTGATTCTTTTTTTTTAATCAATCCTAATTAGCTTCTTATGAGCTCTTAGATGAGATTATCCTTTTCTATAAAAGATAATAAATGTAAAATAGTAAAATAAATTTTAAAGTTAAAAATAATTAATTTCTTAAGAAAATATTCCTAAATGTCCTAAAAATATTTAAAAATAATAATAAAATATGAATAAAATGTAATGCATCAAATTTCCCCAACTTTAAAGCTTTGCTTGACCTCAAGCAAAAATACTGGTCAAGAGAAATAAATAGAGTCATAGAAATTCATTAAATCAAGATCCCAAGCATAAACTAATCCAAGTGAAGAGCATAGGCAATTTAAAAGACAAAGATAATTGAAAGCAATTCAATTAGAGGCTTAGGTCCCATGAAATGAATTCCATCATCAAATAGGTACCCATCTCCCTTTTCTCTCTAACTGTTTCAGGGCACAAAGGAAACTCTCAATTCCACCTAAGAAAGTGCCTTATCATAGGCTTGAAAAGCTATATAATCTTCACTATTTATTTTGAATGCGTGCAAGAATCAAAAGGACTTTTTTGTTGTTGTAATGTGGCCATGGTAAAAGATGTAAATGTGAGATGTAGAAAGAAAAAATACACAAAGGACTAATCATTCGATCATATAACAACTAAAGACACCCTTTTAGAGCATAAAAGAAGACATGGAAGTTTCATAAGATAAGAAACATTAAAAGTAATTTTTTTAATTTTTGTTTCTTTTTCTTGTATTTTTTTTCTTTTTTTCATCTATTTTCTTTTCATTTCCCAAACTTTTCTCTGTGTAATTTTCTTGTTTTCCCCTCTCTCTTTTTTTTTTCCCTTTGTGTTACTTTTTCTTTTCTAGGGGCTTTCACTCTTACAAAAAACATATCAACGAAGAATTCAACAAATATACCACTCATTTGCACCACTTATGTTCTAAAAAGGTACCACAACCCTCCTATGGTATGCTCTGCCTAAATATTTTTTTAATTTCTAAGTGAAAAATAACTAACTAAAGCAAAAATTGTAAAATTGATGGGTTGCCTCCCTTTAAGCATCTTTTTTAACGTCTTTAGCTAGATGATGCTTTGATTTTGACTACTTTAGTCTTTGATTCAAAGTCTTCTTAAGCATGGATTTGATTTTGCTTTCTATATTGAAGATTTTAGTTTGTTTACTCGTTTGTGGTTGATACACAATAGGAGAGAAGTTTAAGGCATTATATTTTTTCTTGGATTCTACCACTTTGTTGTAGAAGCATATCCCACAATTGTTGTAGAAGGATATCCCACAATTGGTCAATAATATTCATAGAAGATACATTATTTTCTATACTTACCTTTACCCTACGAAAAGCTTCAAGGATCTTTCAAGCTTCCCTTCTTATTAGCTCACTAAACCTCCCAAGGAAGGAAGATTTGATCACTAAGCTTTTTGGTTGGTTTTTTTGGATTACCTCAGGTTGATCCATTGCTTGTTCAAAAGGTTCCGCTTTTATTTTCATTTCTTCCTATTGAGCTTGTTCATGCATAACTTTGTTGTAGTTTCTAGGCTCCTCTAATTCTTCAACGCTTCCCAAGATAGTTGCATTTTGCTCTGGATTTACATTAGGTTGAGAAAGAGGCTTTCCTTGAGATTTAAGCTTACTAATAGAGGATGTTAGTTGACTTATCTAAAACCCCAAATTTAGGATACTTGTCTTAGTTTCCTACCTAAATTGTTGTGAGTTGGAAATCAGCTCCTTAATCATGTCTTTAAGATGCATGCCTGTAGCATGTTCTTAAGGTCCATCTTAAAAAATTAGGTATGCATCAATTAAGTGATAAGGAGCATCATAATGTCCATAAACTCTAATTAGTTGTATTTGCTCTAAGGCTATTTATTGAATAAGAAAGGTTAAGTTAGAGATTTTTGTCCAAGGTTACACATAATTACTTCATCTATTCTTCTAATGAATGCATCTAATAAAAACTAAATGACTAGAAGTACTAATTTTCACTTGAGGAATATATCATATCAGAGTTTTTTTCGTTTTTGTTTTCTTTTTCTCTCTTTTTTTTTTTATGTGTCGATCTCTACATAATATTAAAGTTCACTTCTAACAAAAAAAAATCAAAACATAAAAGAAGCAAATAATTTTGATCACTAGTCCTAGGCAATGACTCCAAAAATTTGGTGGGGGGTGTCAAACTAACAAATTTTAAAACCTACTCCTTTTTAGAAACAAAGTGTAGAATAGGGTCGAATCCATAGAGAGTTGTAAAGATTCGCTTCATTTATTAAATTAAAAACACAAAATAAATAAAGAAAACTAGAGGTTGAGTAGGCGATTAAATAAAAAGAAAAATAAGCATTAAAATGATAAACAAAACAATAAAAATATTAAAAATTGAATTATAAGTAAAACATTAGCCCAAATTATAATTTCAACTCTAGTTCCTAGAATTGATTATTGGTACAAAGATGTATCTTTTCTTTTTAGATAAATTAGTTATAGTTATCAATTAACTCTAATAACCAATATCTCCTTCCTTTTTTGATAACGAAGAAAAGTTAGTTGATTACTTCCTTTACTGGTAGAAAACCCTAAACAAACTCTTAAGGTTTAACCTATCAATAACATTAAGTTCTAGAGAGACCTAATTCTAACAAATAAACACACAAGCTTAGTTGATTTAAACTAAGTTATATCCCTAGTTATTAAAACTAATGGACAATTATAGATTTGTAGCCCTAATTGGTTCTACACAATTCCATTAATTGAACAATTAGTCACTTGCATAATTAATAAAACAAGGTTTGGTATGAAGAATACTAGAAATACAACCACCAAAAAAGAGAAAAAGATAGAAAATGTTTAGTCCTCATAATCCATGAAGAACCATAACTTTCATTATCCTTGAACTAGAAGAGTTTAGCTTTTCATAGAAGCAATGAGAACCCAAGAACAAAGATAAGAAGGAGATAAGAGGAAACCTTAATTGTCAGAAAAGAGGCTAAAGTGAGAAAAGTTTTCTAAGAATTTCTAAACCATCATTATAAGTAGGGTTTTTAAAGTGAGTTTAAAACATAATAAAAACTATAGAAATGGTCTTTCTTTGAAGCCCTAAATACAACTATAATTTAAATGATCCTAATTAAATTCTAAATATAAAATAAAATAAAATAAAGATGATATCCTGATAATATCCTAATTAATTTCTAGATGTTCTATTAAATATACATAATCTTTAGCTTCCTCTTTAAATTCTTGACTCTTTCCTTTAATTAATCCTAATTAGCTCCAAGATGAGATTCTCATTTCTTACAAAAGATTATAAATGCAAAATAATAAAATAAATTTAGAAGGTAAAAATAATTCATTTCCTAAGAAAATATTCCTAAATGTCCTAAAAATAGTTATAAAAAAGATCATAAAATATGAATAAAATGTGTTGCATCACTTTATCATTGAAACATTTATCATTTAGTATTAGAACTTGAATAAATATGTATTTTGCTTGTTTATTTTTTACATTTTATATTAGAACTTTGTTTTCTATGAATCCTAATTTCATAGCTTTGATTTTGACCAAAATTGCGCAAATGAATTTAAAAATTTTGATTATGGAATGCATGTGATTTTGTTTGTCTACCGAGTTGAACCAATAAATCTTGAAAATCACTCAAAAATAGGTTTGATCTTGAATATGAAACCATTAACTCACATCATTCTTTTTAACTCGCATCATTCTTTTTTATCATCGCATTTTGCTACATGTGGAGGGAGAAGTGGTCAGGTCATGGTTACAGGTTAAAGAATATCCATATTTTGTTAGGTATAGAAAAACACACACTAGCAATGTGTTTAAACCCTTTCGAAGCTTATTTTTGTTGTTTTTTGTGCTAACTTTTTTATTTTGATATTTTTATAATTTTTACATGTTTTTTTTACTCATTTTTGAGATTCTTTGACACTCGCAATTAAATGTCATATATTTTATGTCAATATAATGTATTTTATGCATAAATAAATTCATTAAAGATGATTATTGACATTTTGTATAATTGTGACTTGTGAGCTCACCTACATGAATACAATTATGTGAAATTTTGAATGAATTAGAATAATTTTTTTTTAATTTGAGTTATATAACATTAATATTAATTATACCATATCAATGTGTTGTTATCATTTTTTCATAATGTGAGTTTTGTATGTTGAGCCTAAGAGCCCCCTAAGATAAAGTTTTAAAATAAAAACTTTCATAATCACATTCCAAATGGATATTTCTTTAAAAGCATCACTAAAAATCCAAAAGCATAGACCTTGATGTATGCAAAGTCAAAAAGCATCAATCTTGATGCATGCAAATCCTAGAAGCATTAATATTGAAGTATGCACAGTCTAAAAGCTTTTAAATGATCATGCAGATACTCATACAAGATTTTAAATGATTAGTTAGCCAAGTACTTAAAATTGCAAGTGAAGAAAAGTTGTAAAAGGAACTATCCAAGAGTTTTAGAAGTAGAAATATTACCATAAATAGTGGAATATAGCCTAGACAAGATTCAAGAATGCTAAAGTACATCAAAGACATCATGATAAATAGTATTGATGCAAACAAAGTAAAGCCAAAAGAATAAATCTGTTTTGAACACACCTTAAGTCATCATAAGCAAAATCTAAAGATTTTGTGTGAAGAATAGTTCATCTAGAAGCAAATATTTGATTAATCATGTTGTGAAATTCATTGACATTGGTTTAAATGATAAAAATTCCCAAACTCCTCAAGTTAACATCCTTGAACTATGTTTGTGCTATAATGATTTTCAAAAGAAACCTTATTGATACATTAGAAAAAACTCTCCAAAAGCAGAAATGGTTAAACTATTTTCTGCATAAGTCAAAAAAAGTTGTCATATTCTAAAATGCAACTCAAGAAGATAGAAAACCTTTTTAACCAATATTCAAACAATTGTAAACTACTAGTATAAAGTCATAGGCACTATAAACACATCACTTCATGTAGGATTTCAACAAGGAGACAAAGAGAAACATGACAAAATTATCATAATGCAGGATCTGTGCTTCTGAGGCTATATTATCTTCCTTTTAACTTTGTCTTTCCTGATAGAATCACTTCATAAATTTTTCTTTAAACTTATAGTATTTAGAAATGAGTTATTAGCTTTGTATTATAAAAGAGATATACTCTTTCAGTGCTACACAAACCATCGTACACTTTACCTATTTTTCTTTTTCAAGAAATTAAGGTGTAATCTACCAAGCTAATTAGTGAGGATTAATGTTAATTGAGAATCTCCCAAGCTAACTAGTGTGATTAAGTGTTGGTTAGGAAGTTGGAAAGCTATTGTTGAGTTTATAGAGGTTGGGAAAAAAGAACATTGGTGTTGCTAATAAGCTTGAGAATACTGTGGGAAAAGAAAACCTTGTCATCAAACTTGCATTGGTAGTAAAAAAAATCCTACTAAGGTAGGGACTGAATATAACCTAAGAGATTTGTGGGTAAACCAATATAAAAATCCTTGCACATTCCCTCTGATTTTTAATCTTATATATATATATATATATATATATTTGTATTTATATTGCTTATATACATAAACCCACTCTTTCTAAAACCTATCTTTTAAGTCAAATGCTCTTTACATTAATTAGGAAAAAAAAATCTAGAAGGTTTCATTTATAACTAAACTCTTTTAATTCTTCATAAACAATATTAAAACTTTTGTCTAATATTATCTTGCTTTTGATAACTTCTAGAAACATAGTTTTGTAACTCAACCATTTGAATCTTGCTTTTAATAACATTCTTAAATCATAAATCTTTGATTTAACTATTCCAAGTGATTCATTGGAAGTTATGATTATTTTTTATGATTGAATATTGTTTTGATAAACTAATTTTTAACCGTTAAAGAACCTTTTGATAGTCAAGTTTAACTTGAGTAATAAATCAATAAGGATACTGATTTATATAGGTTGGACAAAAGTTTTTAAAGGTCACAATTCAACCCCACTTTCTTGTAACTCTCTAAACCACTTCATTGTGCAATATATTTTGTTACATTTCTTATTTATTATAGTTTAAAACCTTTAAGTGGGATCATAGCAAGTAAGGAATTTGCATGATAGGTGTGCTTGGTTATGCATATGGAATCATTTAATTCTCTAACTTGTGCAGATTAAATATTTGAGTAAATTACCTTCGCACCATCTCAGTTTTTTTTGAAATTATGCCCGATACCCTTCCATTTTGGCACACTACAATAAACTTCCTAAAAGTGTATAAAATGTAACACCGACCCCCTAGCCATTGGATGTCATCCAAAACGTTTACAAAAGGTGAACATGTGTTGCTCACATGACCTTTAATGAATTTTTCTTCCAAAAATACCCTCACTTCATCCTTTAAACTTAACTTCCTTACCTTACCTTTCTCTCTTTATTCTCTATCTCTTTTAAGCACTGTCATACTATACGCAAATGACAACCTCATTGGAGACACCTTCTTCTCCTCTCCTAACACAAGGTGCAGAAGTTCAAATTTTGGTCGTTGATTTCCTTGAACCAAATCTAGTATTTTCAATAATTTTCAAGAATTTGGCTTCAGTAGTTTCATTATCTTGGTATCTCATGCTAAACTAGTGTTAGCTCTTTTACTACATTTCTCTTGTACCATATACTCTTCAAAAGCACGTTTGAATTTTGCAAATAAATCTTACGGACCCTAGCTATCATATACCCAATTACTTTTTGTTTTAATCATGCTGCATAAAACCTTAACTATGTGTATAAATCTCGCTGACCTTGATTGTGAAGTTTAAAGGATGAAGGTGAGGGTATTTTTGGAAGAAAAATTCATTAAAGATCATGTGAGCAGTACATGCTCACTTTTTGTAAACGTTTTGGACAGCATCTAATAGCCAAAGGGGATCAATATTACATTTTACACACTTTTAAGGGATTTATTGTAATATGCCAAAACAAAAGGGTATCAGGATATTTTCAAAAAAAATTGAAGAGGTACGAGTGTAATTTACTTTAAATATTTTCTTTTTATTACGTTAACTGCTTTGTCCACTTCTATTTAAACATTGAATGTGGCCACTTATGAAGACTAAAAGGAATCTATGGATTATTAATTGGCTATCTCTAACATAGGCTTGGGCTTAGGAAAAGAAGAGCCTTTAGCTCTTTCGAGTTCATAGTGCTTAGAAGGCTACTCATGAAAAATGAGAGCATTCCAGTATAATGAGTTTGATGGTAATAAAATATACCATGAAGAAGTCTATAACATAGAGCATTTCAGAGAGAGATATACAAAGCATTTAAGATTATTGTTTAATTAAAGTAAAGAAGAACCAATACTTCTTAAGGTTTGATAATAATAAATATGATGTTGTCATTGGTATTCGTGAGCACATGCTTAAAATGGTGTGTTACTTATTACAATATGTTGAAGTTCTTGAAGCTTTAGATTGATGAGGTTATCTAATCTAAAAGATCCTGAAGTTAGTCCTTCCTCAGTTTGATGTTTTCAAGACCTCATATAACACTTAATCAAGGGTGGACTATTGATGAAATGATTCCCATTGTTACACATGAGAAATAGTATATATGAAAAGGCTAATCTCCCAAAGTTTAATTTGCTAATAAATCACATTATGGTCATTTTGCTACTTTTACTTTTGGTATTGAGGATGTAGAGAAAGGTATGGTAATAAGTTTCAAAATGATAAGAAAATCGTAGGGAAAATAGTTCAATACTTGAGCCCAATAAAAAGTTTTTAAAGGATAATTGCAAATATTACAAGAAATATAGTTATGAGATAAATGATTGCTAACTCTTTAAGAAAATGCCTTAGAAGCAAAGTACACTTCTAACTCTAGCTTGTTTTGAATATAATGTGATTGATGTTTCTTCCAACAATGGGTGGTTAGGTACATTTCATAAGCAAGGTGCATTGATTGATGTACCTACAGAAGCAAGATACACTTATTCATGTTGTGAATTCATGATATGATTCATTAACCCAAGGAAGCCAATCAAAGCTAAGTCCAACATCATTATGTGATATGAAGCTAGGGGTACTTGTTATGGATATAGAGTAATTATTTTGCATATACCTTCTAAACATATTTTGTTATTGACAAATGTTGTTTTTGTACCTTCCATGAAAAAGAATTTGATTTTGGTTTCAACTTTTGATAGCTATGACTACATTTTTAAATTTGGCATTAAGAAACTTTTTGATATTTGAATTATATTGTTGTTGGTTCAATGGTTTCAAAATGGGCTATATATGTTGAATTTGAATTATGTGTTTATTAATTTTATTGGTGTGCATTATAGTGAGATTAATGTGAATTCTTCCATGCTATGGCATAGACAATTAAGGCACATTTTCTAGAGCCCAAATTGAGGGATTGATTAGACAAGAAATTTTGTATGATCTAGATTTCTTTGATTTTGATACTTTTGTTGATTGCATCAAGGATAACTTTATTCGCAAACCTAAACAAAGGTGCAAAAAGTTGTGTTGATATGTTAAAGCTTATTCATATTGACATGTGAACCTATTACACCTATTGTCATAGGTGGATCCAAGTATTTTATTACCTTCATAGATGACTTCACCAAATTTGATTGGATAGATCTTCTTTAAGAAAAAATTAGTTCATTAAATGCTTTTAAATATGTTAAAAGTGCTATTGTTGAATTGAAGAAGATAACAAGATCAAGTGTGCAAGGTTAAATATGATAAGACTAAGAGCGAAACCTAGGATTGTTTGCTAGATATTTTAAAGAATATGGAATTGAAGCTTAGTAACTAGGTTTAGTACCCTTGACCAAAATGGAGTTGTAGAAAAGAGAGATTGCACATTTTAATTTAGATATGGTGCGATGCATAATAAGTTATTCTTCCTTGCCAAATTTTCTTTGGGAGATTCTTTGAGAACTTCCATGTACATTCTTAATGAAGTGCCTAGCAAGTTTATCCCTAAAACTCCTTATGAGTTCATGACTAAAAAGAAACTAAGCTTTAGACATTTATGTGTGTAGGGTTGTAAGGTAGTGGTAAGACCTTATAATCTCATGTTAAATAAGCTTGATTCTAAAACTATCAATGGCTTCTTTATTGGCTATTGTGTGAGTTTTAGAGAAATAGAAAATTTCATTAACCTTCACACTCTACACGAGTTATTAAATTTGACCATGTTGTATTCCTTGAGGATGACTTGGATAGTGGGAATCATACACCATGACTAGTCACCTCTAAAATAGATCATGTTGTAGTTCCTCTGCTATCTATTTCTTTTCCAACAAATGTTGTTATTCCTATTGCCCATAGTGATAATCAAGCTATTTATATGATGATAATGTAGTGACACGATTAGTAGATGAACAAGAATATGGTAACATTGTTGATATGTTCCTTCGAGGATATCTTAGAGAGTGCAAAGGCCTTCTATTCCTAATAATTATATAGTTTATCTTCAAGAGCATGAGTTTGACTTAAATGATGATGATGATCCTATCACATTTGAGGATATCATCTATGGCTCCCATGCTTCTAATTTGTCGAGTGTTAGTCCTAATGAATTAGCTTTTATGACTCATAATGGTGTTTAGTTATCTTTTAGAATGATCAATTGGTTGCAAGTTAGTCTAATGCAAATAGGTCTTCAAGATAATCACAATTCAACAATGAACTTGATAGGTATAACGTTATACAGGTAGTAAAGACTGCAATAAAAAAGGAATTAATTATAAGGAGACTTTCTCACCATTCTCTACTAAGAATGCATTTTGAGTTGTTATGGCTTGGCAACTCATTTAGATTTGGGACTTCATCAAATGGATGTTTGAAAACCTTTTTTAATAAAAATTTAGCTTAGGATGTTTAATAAAAATGGATGTTAGAGCACTTGATTTGTATAGGTTGAAGAAATCCATTTATGACAATGATACTTCAAGTTTGATCAAATGGAAACTTTTTTTGGCTTTAAGGAAAAAGCCCTCAAATCAATCGATTACTTGAAGACTAATGAGAGTGATGTTATGTTTATTGTCTTGTATATTGCTAAAATTCTTCTTGTTAGTAATTACATTAAGCTTTTAATTGAGACAAAACATATGTTAAATAATCATTTTGATATGAAGGACCTTGGTGACGCTTCAATTGTTTTAGGCATCTAAATTTATTGTGATAAGTCACGTGGCATTCTTGGATTGTCTCAAATAGGGTATATTAAACAAATACATAAATGATTTAATATGCATTCTTGCTCCCCATTTGTTGCGCTTATTCAAAAATGTGATAAATTCTCTAAATTTCAATGTCCTCAAAATGATATACCGTAGTTGAAATGGAAAAGGTCCTATTTCCTTCTAATATTTGCATTTGATGTACACTCAAGTTTGTACCTGTCCTGATAATACTTTTGTTGGTAATGCTTTAAGGAGATACTTGAGCAACCTAGGTTTAGGTCATTGGAAAGACATAAGGATCATGATATACTTGCATGTCACTAAGGATTATATGTTAACCTTTATGAAGTTTGATTAACTTTAGGTCATTAACTATTTTGATTCTAACTTTGTAGGTTGTCTTGCCACTTTATTTTTTTGATGATAGGAAGAGCTATTTTTTGGAAAATTGTCAAATAGATACTCATAGCTACTTATACCATGGAAATAAAGTATGTTGCTTGTTATGAGACTACTTGTTAAGTCATGTGGCTGAAGAACTTAATTTTTGGCATTCATACTGTTGAGAGCATATCTAGGTTACTTGTGATATATTGAGACAAAAATGTCGTTGCGCATTTTCCTCAAAACAACAAAATTAATTAAAGCTCTTCTCATTAATTCAAAACACATTGATATAACATATTTGTTTGTTAAAAAGAAAATTCAACAATTTAAAACTCGAATAAAGTATGTTGTCATGGAGAGCAATTTAGCAAACCAATTGACCAAAGATTTAATTGTTGAAGTTTTTTTGAAAGCATACATATAGCTGTACAAGTTTAGTTAGTTTTTTTTTAATGTTTTGGATTACTGAAAGTTTGAAATTGTATATAATACTAATAATACTAATAATAATAATAATTATTATTATTATTATTGTTGTTGTTATATGTATTAGTTGGCATCATTCTTATTATTATATCTCTTATATAACATTATTGAGATGCTTAGGATTGCATTTATCTTATATAATTTTTTGCATTATTATAATCTAATTTTTCTTTAGATCGACAATTATATATTTTGACAGTGATTGATCTTTTTATCTTGATAATCTTGTGTCTCTAATGATTAACTAATCCTATCTAAACAAGAGAATGTTAAATTTTTATTAGAATAATAATAAATTATTAAATAACTAGTATTTTAACCTGTGTACACCTGTGTATTGCACAAAATAAATACTTATTTTATATAATATAAATTTATAATAAATAAATATTTTTGAATATATAATATAAATTATTTAATAATTAAAATTCGTAATAAATAAATATTTTTAAACATATAAATTTTATTTTAAATTTATAATATATAATTTATATTGTAATACAATGTCAATCTTAGTATTGATAATTTCTTGTAAAAAATATTAAAATTCAATTTTGAACTAAAAATATTGAAAATAATATATCAAAAGATATGTGAGGTTAAAAAAATTTCTAAAAACACTCTCATTGTAGAATGACAATTAAAAACGTTTTCATTGAAGAATGACTGCTAAAAATACTCTCGTGTAAGATAGTTATTCTAATTTAGATATAGAGAGGATATTGATCGTGAAAATTAATAGCATAATACTTAAATTATTATAATGGATATTTGTTATTGATCTTTTGATGTAAATAGTGTAACACCCCTACTTTTGTATATTAAATTATTCTGTATGTTTAAAAATTGTTTTTAAGTCATCAATGTATTTAGAACAATTAATACATATGTTATTACTCATATAACATATGGTTTTATTCAAAGCAAGGAACTAAGACATTGATTCTCTTTTTCAAACAATGGCTGAAAGACCACATCAAGATGCTACTCAACAAATACTTGAAAGAATGACTGCTGTCCTTGAAAATATGAATCAAGGACGAGACAATGAACCTACAGAATATCGAGGTCTTGTAGCTTTTCGCAAAAACAACCCTCCAACATTCAAAGGCGGATTCAATCCTGATGGTGCTCAAAACTGGATTGCGGAGATCGAGAAAATCTTTACTGCCATGGAATGCACTGATGCACACAAAGTGAATTATGCCACCTTTATGTTGTTTGAAGAGGCAAAATATTGGTGGAAGTACGCTAAGCAACAAGAAGAAATTAGAGGAAGACAAATCACTTGGGAAGTTTTTCGTTTAAAGTTTCTGGGGAAGTATTTTCCAGAAGACTTAAGACGAAGAAAAGAAATAGAATTCCTTGAGTTGAAGTAGCATAATATGTGTGTTGGGGAATATGCTACTAAATTTGATGAATTGTCAAAATATTGCCTATATTTTCAAAATGGAGTTGATGAAAGGTCACGGTGCTCCAAATTTGAGAGTGGATTAAGGCTTGACATCAAGCAGGCAGTAGGGTATCTTGAGATAGCCCAATTTCCTACCTTGGTGAATTGCTGTAGAATCTATGAAGATGATATGAAAGCTAGGCAAACCTAGTGGAAAAGTGGAGGACCACTAAGAAACAAGAGACAGAATTTTCTAGAGCAAAGGAAACCATACAATGCCCCACCTAGACCAAATGGCGGAACATCCAACCAAAGGACTATTGCTGTTGGGAGTTTCAATACTCCTATTCGATGCTACCGTTGTGGAGGATATCACCATCAAAGGGATTGTAACAAGTCATCGATTACCTGCTTCAATTGTGGAGAGAAAGGCCACTATAGCAGGATATGTACAAAGCCCAAGAAAGAACAGAACAATGACAATAATGGAAAGGCTCCAGCTGGTAGACCTCGAACCAATGGTAAAGTCTTTACCATGAGTGGAACTGAAGCAGCCATATCTGATGGCCTTATTTAGGGTAAGTGCATCATAAACGATAATCTCTTAAATGTACTATATGACTCAGACGCAACTCATTCATTTATTTCTAATGATTGTGTGAAGCATTTGAATTTTCTTGTTTCACTTTTACCTTATGACCTTGTTGTTTCTACCCCTACCAATATCCCTGTTGTTACTTCTCGTGTATGTTTAAACTGTCCAGTTATTATAGAAGGTAGAACTTTTTCTATAAATTTGATCTGTTTACCTTTAACTAAATTAGATCTAGTATTAGGAATGGACTGGTTATCTTCCAACCATGTTCTTCTTAACTGTCATGAAAAAGCCTTAGTCTTCGAATCAAAATTCGAGACTTCTGTGGGATTTGAGATGGTCACTGCCAACCATATAGATGCTCCTAAAAACAAGGAAGCTCAAATGTATGTGATTATATCTTCTTTAAAACCCAAGGGAGATTTAAAAATTAACAATCTACCTATCGTCTGCGATTTCCATGACGTTTTTCCCGAAGATATTCCTGGTTTACCTCCTGAAAGAGAAATAGAATTCAGCATAGACTTAGTACCAGGATCAAGACCCGTATCTATAGCACCTTACAGAATGTCCCCTCTAGAGCTAGCAGAATTGAAAAAGCAAATAGAGGAACTCTTAGAAAAACAATTCATTAGACCTAGTGTTTCTCCTTGGGGTGCTCCAGTGTTGTTGGTCAAGAAGAAAGATGGATGCATGAGATTGTGTGTTGATTATCGCCAACTCAATAAGATCACTATCAAGAACAAGCACCCATTACCTAGAATAGATGATCTTATGGACCAATTGAGAGGAGCGACGGTATTTTCAAAGATTGACTTGAAATCTGGCTATCATCAAATTAGAGTCAAGACTGAGGATATACCAAAGACAGCCTTTAGGACAAGATATGGACATTATGAGTATTTGGTAATGCCTTTTGGCGTAACTAATGCTCCTGCAATCTTTATGGACTACATGAATCAGATATTCCATGAATATTTGGACAAATTCGTGATAGTCTTTATAGATGATATTTTGGTTTACTCCAAAAATCACCAAGAACATGAGGAACACTTAAGGATAGTACTGCAAATATTGCGGGAAAGGCAGTTGTATGCCAAATTCTCAAAGTGTGAATTCTGGTTAGAACAAGTAAGTTTTCTAGGACATGTAATTACAAAAGAAGGAATTTCAGTAGACCCTGCCAAGGTGGAAGCAGTGTTGCGTTGGGAACAACCCACAACAATAACAGAAATACGGAGTTTCCTAGGATTAGCAGGGTACTATCGAAAATTCATTGAAGGATTTTCGAAGCTAGCTTTGCCTTTAACTAAGTTAACCCGTAAAGGACAACCTTTTATTTGGATAAAGGATTGTGAGACTAGTTTCCAAAAGTTGAAAAATAAGTTAACCACTGTGCCTATATTGATTTTGCCCAATCCTACTGGAAAGTTTGAAGTATATTGTGATGCATCTGGGCAAGGATTAGGATGTGTATTGATGCAAGAAGGGAGAGTGGTAGCTTATGCTTCAAGGCAATTAAAACCACATGAGGTTAATTACCTAACTCATGATTTAGAACTGGCTGCAATAGTTTTGCCTTGAAGATTTGGAGGCACTATCTTTATGGTGCTAGGTTTGAAGTGTTTAATGACCATAAAAGTTTGAAGTATTTGTTTGACCAAAAGGAGTTGAATATGAGACAACGTAGATGGATGGAATTCCTGAAGGATTACAACTTTGAATTGCATTACCACCCTGGTAAAGCAAACGTTGTAGCAGACGCTCTAAGTCGAAAATCCCTACATGTCTCAATGATGATGGTCAAGGAGATGGAAATGATAAAGGATTTTAGAGATTTAGGTTTAGCTATGGAGATAAAACCAAGAAGTATTAGTTTTGGAATGCTTCAAATAAGCAATGAGTTTTTAGAACAAATACGGGAAGCCCAGAATACTGATCAATATCTCCGAGAAAGGTTAGAAGCAAGGATTGAAGGAAAGGAATTGGAGTTTGATCAGGATTCAAATGGAGTCATTCGATTCCAAGGTAGAATCTGTGTGCCAGAAAGTAGAGAGTTAAGAAAAATGATTTTGAAAGAAGCTCACAAGAGTAAACTAAGTATTCATCCAGGTTCTACCAAAATGTACCAAGATTTGAAAAAGTTGTTTTGGTGGTCAGGAATGAAGAAGGCTGTAGTAGAGTTTGTTACGTCTTATTTAGTCTGTCAAAAGGCTAAAATAGAGCACCCCGAATGGAAATGGGATAGTATAGCAATGGATTTTGTAACAAACTTCCCTAAAACAAACTCTGGCTGTGATGCTATATGGGTGATTGTGGATAGACTAACCAAGTCTGCTCATTTCTTACCCATCAATATTAGGTTTTCTCTAGAAAAGTTAACCCAGTTGTATATCAGAGAAATCATTAGATTGCATGGAGTGCCTTTTAGTATAATCTCTGATAGGGACCCTCGTTTCACTTCTAGATTTTGGGAGAGTTTGCAACAAGCCCTAGGGACTAAGCTAAGACTAAGCTCAGCTTATCATCCTCAAACTGATGGACAGTCTGAAAGGACTATCCAATCCTTAGAAGATTTGCTTAGAGCTTGTATCTTAGATTGGAAAGGTAGCTGGGATCAGTTCTTACCACTAATCGAGTTTACCTATAACAATAGTTTTCATTCTAGCATTGGAATGGCTCCCTACGAGGCTTTGTACGGGAGAAAATGTAGGACTCCACTTTGTTGGTATGAGACTGGGGAATCTCTGATAGTTGGACCTGAAATGTTACAAGAAACCACAGAGAAAGTTAAACGAATTCGGGAAAAGATGAAAGTATCACAAGATAGGCAGAAAAGTTATTTTGATAAAAGGAGAAGACCCCTTGAGTTTCAAGAAGGAGATCATGTATTTTTGAAAGTTACGCCTGTAACTAGGGTTGGCAGAGCGCTAAAATCCCGAAAACTTTCTCCTAAATTTATTGGTCCTTACCAAATTCTTAGAAGGATTGGTCTTGTTGCATATCAAATAGCCTTACCACCCAATCTTTCTAATCTTCATAATGTCTTTCATGTTTCCAACTATGTAAATATATCCATGACCCTTCACATATCATTGAGCCTGATATAGTACAAATAAGAGAAAATCTTACTTATGACGTATCCCCGATTAGAATAAAGGATCGGAGGATAAAACAGCTTAGAGGTAAAGAAATACCTCTGGTGAAGGTTGTGTGGAGTCAAATTGATGATGGAAATGCAACTTGCGAAGTAGAGAGAAAGATGCAAGAACAATATCCTCATCTCTTTACTGGTAAGAGAATTTCGGGGACGAAATTCCTAAAAGGAGGGGAGTAATGTAACACCCTTACTTTTGTATATTAAATTATTCTGTATGTTTAAAAATTATTTTTAAGTCATCAATGTATTTAGAACAATTAATAATAATTTTAGAAATTTTTCTAGAATTTATTGAGATAATTTTTGTAAAATGACAAAAATACCCCTGGTTGACTGTTGGAACCAATCGGAGACTTTTTGACCTCAAAATATTTTGAAAATTTTATATTAAATATCTCTCATTATAAAAATTTTATTTTGAGAAAAAAGTAGTGAAAAATATAATAACCCTATTTTAATTCTTCCATTGTTTTTTATATATATTTGGCACTACAATTCTGAAAAATCGGAAAGGAATTTTGAAATTCTGACTCCCACCATTTTGCTCAAAATCTCAAAAGCTATTTAATCGTGATTTTTAATAATTTTTCCGAGCCGGAGCCTGGAGAAATTAGAAAATAACAATTTTACTTATATTTCTCAACATTAAGAACTGACATGAGGAAAAGATTCAATTGACATTAAAATGTCAATTTGAGCTTGGAATTATGTCATATATATTAAAATATAATTTTGAAAATTTTTGGGAATTTTTTGGAATTTCTGTGTAAAATGACCAAAATGCCCTTGCGTGTCTAATAAGCCAGCCAGTACTGGTTTGACTTTCAAAAAGGGTGAAAATAGTAATTTTAGTTTAATTATGGGTAAAATATTTAATTTTATAATTTTGATACAAATTTTGGTATTTATTGAATTAAAATGGATTTTCTATGAATTTTCTAGCTTAAAAATATAAAATAAAAACATATAATTTGAAATAAATTAATAAAAATTAAAATTTATTATTAGAAATTTATTTTTGATGAAAATTAATGTATTTATCCAGTTTTTCATTAAAATACATTATTTTGATATTAAAAGCTAATTTTTTCAAGTTTAGGCGTTTTTGTCGGTACCGGTTAATTCACCTACAGATAAAATTTGACACATGGAGGCTTGGGACAGCTGGTGGAGCACGTCCCCAACCCTAAAATAGGTGATTCACCACCTATTTGAGATATGTGTCCCTAAATTGGATTAAAAATAAATAAAAATTGGATTTATGACATAATGGTGACATAATGGATGATGTAAATATTTGGACACCTAACCCCCCTCCTTCTTCTATAAATAGGCCTCAAAGTTTTCAGATTTTCACTCATCCTTTCCTCTCTCAAGCTAGAGAGCTTCTCTTTCTAAAGTTTTCTCTCTCTAAAATATTTTTTTATCTAGTTTTTATGTTAAAATTTTGCTAGTTTTCAACTAGTAGAATTTCTCCTCTTAGAAGCTTTGCACCAACAATTCCATCCTCTTCATCAAATATCTTAGAGGTAATGGGGGGAGTGGGGTTGGTTCTAAATTACTGTCACTTTGCATGTTGGTAGGAAGGGTTTTCCCCTGAACCCGTTTAGGCTTAAATTTTAGTATTGTTATTATTGTTTAAAGTTAAACTTTAATTTTTACTAAGTTGTTACTCTGCCCAAATTTAGATTATTAAATCATAATTACTAAATTGTTACTCTGCTCAAATTTTAATTATTAAATTATACTTGCTAAGCTGTTACTCTGTTCAATTTTAGAAAATTAAAATGCGCTTGCTAAGCTGTTATTGTGCTCAATTTTAGAAAATTAAAATGTATTTATTTAGTTGTTATTTTGCCAAAATTTTAGTAATTATACTATAATTGTTATGTCGTTATTCTGTTAAAATTCTGGTATTGTGCACTTTCTGCAAAATAAGGCAGAAATGTTGATTGTACTGGTGCTCAAGTTAAATGAGACCAGGGAAACCTTTGCTTGAGAAGTTAGGAATTGATAGTTTAGTGAGTAATGTAAAGCAAGTGACATGTAGTGACATGGCACCCTGCTAGGGAAGCCACAGTTTGGTACGCTGAGGAATGAAAGGCAGGGACCCACTTGCGGAGGTCTTGGGGGTAGGCATCGAGTGGTGAAGGTCCCAATGGCCAGGGTAGCGCTATTGAGCCGGGATATTCGCCTGACCAAACTCGATAACCCCGACAACTGCTCAGCATTCCAAGATTGGTTTGAGAGTATACTTCTATAAATGGATATCCTAAATTGTTATTTTGTTCCTCAATGATGACGAGGACTGTACCATGTGATGGTGTTGAGAGAGGTATATGTACTCCTAGTCACTTCCCAGGTTCTGTTGAGAACTATTACCCACTAATGGGAAGTATGGATCCATACCTAGTCAAGGGTAGTCGGATACAACTTAGAATGAATCTTAGGATCTCTTGTGTTGTCAGTTGTGTTTTGTCTTTGTTTTATGGTAGATTTCCTACTGCACATGTAAAAGTGATTTTAGAACAAAACACCTCACTCCATTATTTTCTTTTGTGTATGATTGGTCGTGATTATTGAAGACGACATTAACGCTCCGTGATGCTGAGTACGAGATAGAGAACATCTCAACGAAGGAGGACCTAAAGACCTATAGTATTTTCTTTTTGTATAAAGGATAGGGTAGATAAATACTGCTCTGTATAGGATCTTTTTTGATGTATATAGTGGGCTAGGTAGTATATATATTTCGATGTACTTTTGTTTCTGACTGTTATGTATTACTCAAACCATGATGTACAGTTTTATGAAATATATGTATATATCTTTCATATTTTATTACCATTTCTAAATTCTGTTAAGTTTAGAATTTCTTTTAAAACTGGAAAAATTTTACACACATTTTTATTTACTAAAACATAATAACTAAATTAATATGAATTATATTTAAAATTAAATGGGTGTTACAATTAGTGGTATCAGAGCAGGGCCTCTCTCCCAGTACGGTGTGGTTCGAGGACGAACCAAGCGGAAGTTGGTGGGCATGTAACATCCCAGGCGCTAACAAGGGCGGGGAGTGATCACCGGTGCAAAAGGGATGAGGCACGGACAATGAGCGGCTCCTGGCAGGCTTCCAGCGGGAGGGGTACATGAATAAATCGAATACACACCCGAACGAGAGGGATCCAGAGGCTGTGCAGGTATGGACTGTACAGTTGAGGATAGCTTCAAGGAATTAATAAGTGCTACCTATACCAACAAGATGCATATACTTTTCGGTAGCCTATCACTTAAGAACTCCACAGTTAAGCGTGCTTGACTTGGAGCGATTTAGGGATGGGTGACCTCCTGGGAAGTTTCCCAAGAAGCGTGTGAGTGAGGACAAAGCACGCTAAAAAGTCTTGTGTTGGTTTGTGGGGACAGTCACTCATCTTGAAAGCGGCCGGGCGTTACAAATAGCCTGTGATGAATTAGAAGTGCTGCCTATTGAAGAGTCTTTGATCTCACTTGACAAGTAATAAATTGTTTTCTCATTAGACATTTTACTAAGATGTACGTTCGCTTGTTAAGAAGAGAACAATTTTCTCACTATCCTTGTTCTTTACAATTTCCTTTCGAATTAACACAGAACAAAAATGAATTTAATCTTTTCTTCATACACACACACACATACTAAACCCACTAAGATAGACCTAGTGGTGAGGGGTTTAGGTAGTATGCACAAGGTCCTATGTTCTAACCTTGTTCCTATCATTGTACACTAAAAACTTAATTCTCACTATTAAGTGATCCAAAATATGCTATAATTTTGTATGTTTGATGAACGTTAATATGTGTTTTTTTTTTTGAAAAGTTAGGATGCACTTAGGGGCAGCAGCATGTAGTGGAGTGGCTCAAGATGCTATAGTGGTTTATTCCTATAATTTAGGAAGGCCAGTGCTCCATGCAAAACTTTAGGCAATCTTCCATGGTATTTCATTGTTGAGCGAATGTGGTTTTCAAAATATTTGTGTAGAATCTGATCCTATGGTGGTTGTTAGGTTGATAAATGACGACTGTATTCCTACACATTTTTTTTCTCTCTTGTTAATCATATAAAGACCTTTGTCCAGCTGGGTAATCCAATAGTTTGGAAGCATATCTACCGGCAAGCAAACTTTGTTGCGGATGCTTTGGCTAAGCACAGCCTAAACTTAGTGATTGATTCTAGAATTTTTGATGTTCCTTCAAGTTTTATTTCTTTGTATTTGTTAGCTAACAATGTTGGGACTAGCTGTCCTAAAGGTGTTTAGTTGTTTTCTCTTGGGCACTTAGCCCCTTTCATTCATAAAAAATATTTACTATTTTTTCCAATAATTTTTAACTATTGAATATATATGCCAGCACCATATAAGATCAAGGTTTATTCAGAGTAACTGAATTTTTAAAATTTTGTAAGTAATGCAAGCAAAAGATGTTTAGTAATTTACAAATTTGATTTATGAAAAAGATTTTTACCTATTATTTATGATTATTACCATTCTCAAATCCTTTAAAAACCATTTTCATTCATAATTCATGATAAATAAATAGACAACAATTATTTGCTTGTCATTCACTACTGTAGGGAAGACTTTTTAAATCAGTTAAAAATAGCTTTTTAAATTAGTTATCCCTTATAAATTCAAGCGATATAAAAGGTGGCAATTTTTTACATCTGATATTGAACCGATGTAAAAATACTTTTTAAATCAGTTATTTTTATAACCGATCTAAAAAGTGTCTTTTGCCATTTCAATACAGTCCCTTCAGTTAAGTGCACGTCTCTAGACATTTTTGTTTTAGGCAAAAAGCTCTTGTCAATATCATAGTAAGCAAATTTCAATGGCTGATGACTACAAAGCAGGATCATATTGCAGTAAGCACTTGTCAATATTTAGAATTTGATCAAAAAACCTAGAAGTAGGATGTTCTTGCTAACTAAACCAGAAAACGAAGAGAAAGAATTAGAAACAAGCTTGTAGATGGAATTTGAAATGGAAATAGAATTAGCCCTTGCCTTTGAAAGCGAGAGACTCGCACACGAGGAGGGTTTGGCCATGCTTCGGGGTTGGGAATGGGGTTTGGGGTTGGCATCTTTGGTGAGAGAACCTTTGAGGCGATAGATAGAAAATGCATCAAACCCTCCACTAACACACTTGACTTCACCACCAAATCCCAACTCCTTCAAACCTTCCTCTCCTAAACCTTGACCCGTTTCTACCCCCTTGTCGGACGCCTCCACGTCGTCGCCGCCGTCATCCACTGCAACAGTGACGTCGCCTTCTTCATCACAGTCAGAACCAACGACTCTCTCTGTGACATGCTCGCAGCCCCAAACTTCGACTCTCCAATATTTTCTCCCCTCCACCGACAACCAAACCATAACAACCTCAAAAGCTTCCATGCTCCTTGTTTGCTTCATCGCCTTCTGCTACGACGGCCAACATTGCACCCACGTTGTGGTAGCATCGTTTACGCTTCTCATGCACGTCATTAGAGACACCATCGTCTCCATCTCGTCGTCCTCCTCACTTGTAAGCAACTTCGAACTACTCTCGCACACTAGCAGTGGGATTTGGTGAATCCTAATTTCAAATGGAAGATGGAGTTGGAATTTGAACTTGCAAATGATGGAGAGGCAGAATTGATGAATTTTGGACATAATTTTTATATCGGTTCTCGATGTAACTAATTTAAAAAGTGTTTTCTACATCGGTTATAATTTTAACCAATGATTTTTTTTCACTTAATTACAAAATGCCACCGCGTTCTTCTTTTGAATCGGTTGTTAAGTAACCAATCTAAAAGCATGTTATAAAATCTCTCTTTTGCACTAGTGGTTATAGAAATAAAGAATTAAATTGTAGAAAAAAAATCGATCTTCAATTTTCGACAACAATTTATAATTGTCGTATAAAATAAAATATAAAATTATTTTCACAAATTCAACATCATAATAACTGTTGCTTATTGTAATTTAACGCAATTTTGGAACCGTTGTAGCGATAGGCATTGCCATAAGTGAAAAAATGTTGTGATAAATTGAACACAATGAGAACTCAAAATATTATGAGAAAACAGATTGATGTATATGCATTTATATGTTGTCATGAGTTTTGCGAGATTACACATTTGTGTGTGCATTTATATGAAAAAAGGTGACTCCATGTCAAATAGCAACAGATAATCTCCAAAATGGGAAACCCTAATTTATTTTTGAATTTAAAAAATCCAAAAAATTATTTAACCGTATTCTCAACATGAAATAAATGTAAAAAAGTAATGATATTTTTGCACGTATAATATTTTTTCATAATTTTTTCTTTAGATAATAAAAAATGAAAAATAGTTCTGTTAACACATTTTGTGGCCCTAACTTCCTTTTTCCCAAACAAGTATAAAAATAATTCAAGATGTGTACCCAAAAAAGTGATTCAAGATGATTGGTGTGCAGACTAAAGATCGTTTTGAAAATATGAATATTTACGTTTTCCAGCGGTTACTCTGAACTACCATTTAGATATCTAAGAAATGAGGGAATGAATATTTACATATAATAGAAAAAGACAGACCGTAGATAATATAATATAGAAATCCCTAACAATGAAGAAAGGGCGCGAGTAGAGTAATTAAGTTATATACTATCGGTTAATTTATACATGATAATCATATAAATTCCTAATGTTCGATCCTAAGGCTGCTTACCCTTTTCATCCACAATTACTTGGAACACATTAAATCAATCAACTACTTTATTGTTATACATTTGTGCACAGCAAAATTAAGCACTACAAATCCACTCAGATTTAATATTTTACAGAGAAATAAAGAAGGGAGAAGGAATACATCACAGATCAATATATGTACTGAGGTATAAATATATACATGAACCAGTATACACGAAACAACCTATGAAGTACAAATATTTTATTGCCAAGCGGAAATATGTGAGAGAACATCTATCGATGCTAGTTGGTGGCTTGTGCTAATCTATGGAATAGATGGCACTAGAAAAACCGGGTCCTGTCATAGCCTCTGTCCTGTCCTGTCCTTGTTCTTGTTATTTAAACAACATATATTGAAAAAGACCAAGGATGTTTATTCTATATATATAGGCTGGCAAGTGATTAACTAGTCATAATCTGGCAACAAAGTATAGCCAGTGAATCAAAAGTTCCAATTCCAAAGGAATGATTGGTGAGAAAAAGGATCCTCATCATCAGCTTCAATTAATCCTTCGTAACCCTCAAAAGGAGGTGGGGGTGGAGTGGAATATAATAACTCACCTGAGTGCACCTTGTCTAGCTCATAATAGTGATCATAGTCGGAGACAACAGGAACCACCTCATTGGAGTAATCAAACACGTTCAAGAAATTCCAATCCATGTCCCCATGGTCCACTTGCGCCGTTCCATCACATTCATACATAGTAGTTGAACATGACGAGGCAGTGGTGGTGGGGGTATAGGTAGTAGTACTACTCTCTGCTATGCTGTCCGATTTAGTTAATTTTGATCCAAATGATGAAGAAGTACCACCACCACGTTGAGGTTGTTCTTGATTAATATGATCAAGAGGTTTTACTAGTAGCGGGTCCTCGTTTGCAAACTTAGCAGCAACCTCTTGAATCTCTTGTGGGGCAAGAGATTGGTCACCAGCCACAGCCACATTGACGTCCATGTTGCAAGGTGTGTTGGGGAAATTGAAATTGGCATGGCGACCACGTAGGCAGTAAAGGGCAGCATCGAAGGCTCGTGCCGCCTTTTCAGGAGAGTCGTAAGACCCTAGCCATATGCGTTCACGGCTATTGGGAAGCCTAATTTCAGAAACCCATTTGCCCCACTTTCGCTTTCTCACCCCTTTGTATAACTTGTTGTTATTATCATTAACACAAGAAGATATTGGGGTGTGATCAGCGTTAGAATCACTAGCACCAGCCATGGCATGCGTCTCCATGTCCATGTCTATGTGTGTACATATGTATGTGTGGCTTTCAATCAATGGAACTGGCGGCGGCAAAGGAGGATGGGGAAGTGTTGTTATATATAATAAGGTTGTGGGGTGGTGTGAGGCAGGTTGAAGATTTTGATTTTGATTTTGAACGAAGGTCTAAGCTCTAAAACGTGTTGATCGCAAGGAGCGTAAAAGGAGTGTGAGAGCACGAGGCCTTGGGATCACAGTGACCATGTACGAGACGCGGTAGGGCCAACTTTTCTCTTTTCATTTATTGTACAAGTCTAATCGAATAATAATAATTATAATAATAAAAATATTTTGAGCACGTTCGGGATATTGTAGAGTATGACGTTGACAACAAATTAACATAGTACCTTCTTTCGGTTTTGAGCTCATGTAGCTGTTGGTGAACCACACACTTGACACAATGACACTAGGATTGAGAATGACTTAACCCATTCTATTAATATGGCCGGTTCGAAGTTGATTTTGACGGATTCAAATTTTAGAATTAGACTTAGTTTATTTTAAGAACAGATTTAGGTTATGTTTTGGGTGGTCTTAATCTAGTTTGTTGTCTTATACTTTCTTAAAAAACATAAATTTTTTAAACAATTGTATATTAATAATAAAATTTTTTAATTTAATAAGTAAGATTTTGAATAATATAATATTATATTTATAAGGATATTATTTATTTTAAAATATACATTGTAAAATATACCTTAATTTAAATTTTATATTTATTTTATTTTACAATTTAACTATACATAATGTTAAGATTAATATATTATATTAGAAAGTCGAGTTGACCTTATTTTATCCCATATATTTCGGGCCTTGATCGGGGTGAGTAGAAACAAATATAAACCTGTCCCAACGCTTCCTTTGCTCACCCTTAAATGACACTACCACCGCCAATGAGAAGATTTAATTTCAAGCTCCAACATGCCAATCAGAATGATTTTTGGACACTCAAAAACCTATTAGACACATGGTAAGAGAGAAATAAAAGAGAAAAATATATATGTATGATAAGTGATATAATAAGATAGAAAGAAAGAAATAAAAAATAATAATAATTGTTAATTAAGTATTTAAAAAAGTGAAGTGTACAAAAAGCATTGTTCTATGGCAATATTCACTCGCCTAGCCCGTGCTTGTGAACGTGCCATTTATCCATTATCTCTGCAGTCACTATATCAATGGCGGCGACAATCCTTTTTGTTCTTCGTTATGATTGAACAAAACTTTGAATCAATTCACCACAATGTATGGTATAGGATATATATAGCTAGGATAGGATAGAAGTAGTAGTTATTTTTATGATGATAGTGAACTTGAGGATGTAAATTAAAATTTTCAGGGTCGTGCATGGAGCGTTTTCTTTCAGATAACCAATCAAGATGCGGAGATTTTAAATCAAGAAAGTGAATTGTGGTCCTTAATGACAAGAGACTCAGAATGCATGAGAAGAAATAATGCAGTGAAAATGATAACGTCAAAAACTTTTGATCCATTATGAAATTTACTGATATAGATATTGATATTGTGACTTGGATATTGGTCGGTTCAAAAACATTGAGGGCATATTAGTACTTCTCCATTGACATAAAAAGATAGAAAGGGTCAATAGTTCTTTATTAAAAAAAATAAAAACTAGATCAATATGCTTTCGAACAATCACGGGAACTTGTAGACTCGTTGTCTTTTTTTATGACCTATCTTTTTTACGGCACCACTTTCTGAACGTGCTCCTGATGGTATTATTTGACCCGTTTAAAAAATTAGGAAAGCGGACTAACGTATGTTTGAGAACTTACTAAAAATAAAATGATTTTTTGATTAAAAAAAAACAAAAAAGAGCTTAAATTACTTAAAAGAGTTTTTACTTCTTTGATTTATCAAACACACCACTTCCTAATTGAACAAGAAGTTAGGCAATCGTATGCGATTCACAGCTTGGCATACGGTGTGGGCTTGGCTCCAATAAGCAATGGCTTCACAATTAAGGTATGACAAAAGACATGGAATCTTCCACGGTGATTATGGAGGTTTAAATGATGACAACTGTTGTATTGATCATTTTTAATAGTGTTGACAAATTAACAACAGTTTTGAGACTGACAAAAGTAAGTTTTTGTTCGCGCAACACTGACCATGAATTTTTTTTATTTTTTATTTTTTGGCGTACGCACTGACTATGAAGTTAATACAGGATTTATGACGACAGTTCGGCGGAGGGCAGAGGTTTGGGTGCGTGAGATAGAGAAATTTTTATATTTTAGTTACAGAAGTTATAAGATAAAAGATTTGTTTATTTGTTAGTTTTGTTTGATTTAAGACCAAGTTGGGTAATGCTCAATGTTTATTTTTGATTGATGTATTAATCTTGTAGTTTATTTCTTTTTATTCTTTCAATTTGGTCTTGTAAAACTTTTGTACATGGATTAGAGTAGCCCTAGTACTCTATTTCTTAATGATACTTTGCTTATAAAAAAAACTTAAAAAGATATAACACAAAAATTATAGAATATAACTAATATATTTATTTATATTAAAATTATTGTTTACCTTACTAATATAACTTCGATTATTTTTTTTCTCATTTACGAATAAAGTATGTAAAAATTAGATATAGATAAGGGCAAGGACGGATCCAGGAATGTATCAAAGTGGGGGCCAAAAAAAATTTAATAGCAAATATTAAATAAACATTAAGTTATAATAGGTAAAAAAAATATTATATTGTTTATTTAAGTTGTGTATGTCGTTCCTTCATATCATAAAATTCATCAATAATAGAATTTGTATCAAACTTTTCAGCAATCCTTCTCTCGATGTAAGTAATCAAACAATTAGCTAGAAATTCATCTTCCATCTTATTTTTCAGTCTATTTTTCACAATCTTCATAGCTGAAAATGATCTTTCAGTTATAGCAATCGAAACAGGAAGAGTCAATACCAAACTAATTAAACAATCAAAGGATAAGTCAAATGTTTTCTTGTTTTCACCAATCCTTGACATAGCTCAAAAATTGTTGATAAATTTTTCAATTTAGAATGAAAAGGAACATCAAGTTCATAATGTTGAGCTTGTATTCTAAGATGCAACTTCTCTTGCTCAGCAAAATCATCAGGATAAAACTTTATTGCCAATTCACAAATTTTCTCTACATTAAGTGATTTGTAAATATCTTTCGAATCTAAAGCAGAACTCAAAGTATGCAATTCCACCATATTATCAAAAAATCTATTATTAAGCTCTTGTAACTAAGTGTCAAGTGTAGCAATGAACAAATTATTACGATAATAATGCTCAACTGTAATATGATCAACATTCTGGCGAGCTCAACCTCTTCTAGGAATATACAAAGTAGTCATGTTAGGAACATTGATTTCATGCTTCTCACAAAATGATATGACTTCCTTGAAAAATCTTTCCCAACCCGTTTCCCTCATTCTTTGGAGCAAACTTTTAATAGTGAAAACCAAAGACATTGCATTCAATATGTTTTGATTCTTGCATTGTAAAGCATGACAAAGCTCATAGGTAATTGCTAAGATATCTCTCATAAGATGCAACAAAAAGATAAACTCAAAAGATGTGAGAATATCATAAGCACTATTAGCATCACCACGGAAGGAATAATTACCTTCTTCTATAGCCTTTTTAAGAACTTCACAAGTAGCATCAAACATGCATAATAGGCTTCAAACTGAATTTAAGTGAGATCCCCATCGAATATCTGTAGCTCTTTGTAAGGTTCCTATTTGATTTAATCTACTACCAGTTTCAATATCATCACTAGCAATCAAATTTGTTATGATTGTCGCTTGAGTAGCTTGTAATTGGTCATGTCGCTTAGGAGAAGCAGTCACAACATTCACAATCAATGATAAATTTGAAAAAAAATTGATGAACATGACTAACTCTCTAGCAGCTGCAACTAGAGCAAGTTGTAGCCGATAAGCAAGACAATGAATATAATACGCATATTGACAGTCTTTCAAGAACAAAGCCTGTAACCCATTCCATTTACCACGCATATTGCTAGCTTCATCATACCCTTGACCACGAAGATTTTGAATATCAAGACAATGACGAGAAAAAACACATGAAATTTCTTTCTTCAATGTTAAAGAAGAAGTGTCGACAACATGAACGAGATCAAAAAATCTCTCTTGAACATATCCATCTTTGTCTACAAATCTCAAAACTATAGCCATTTGTTCTCTTTTTGATTCATCCCTATCAATAATAAGACAAAATTTAGAAGTGTCAATCTATTCACGTATTGTAGCACATCCCTTTCTAGCAAAAATACACAATATCTCTTTTTGAATATTAGGTGAGACATATTGAGCATTTCCAGGAGCACTTTCAAGGACAACTTTAGCAACACTAGAATTGTAAGAAGCTATAAGCTTTATTAGCTCAATAAAGTTTCCTCTATTCAGTGAGTGAAGACTTTCATCATTACCGGTAAAAGCACATGCTTGAAAAGTGAGCCATCAAATCGCATCAATAGAAGTCTTTAGCCGTATGCAGTTATTTGCAATAATTTTAGCACTCTATCTGTCAAATGCTTTCTCAATATGTTGAGATTGATCCATTAAATCATCACAAAATTTTAGACATCTTTTATGCAACAAATTAGGGCCAACTACTTCATGACATAAAAATGAACAATTATTTCCATCATTTACTTTTTTCCAATTCCTAAATCCCACTTCAACAAAAGAATTTATTCCTTCATTTCGATCACCATGATTGTTATTGAACAAGCAGTAAGGTAAACAAAATGTAGCATCCTTGTGAGGTGAATATTCTAGCCAGCTGGAAAACTTTTTGAACCAAGGAGGTTGAAAGTGCCGACGATGATTTCCAATATTAGAAGTTGGAAATGTTATATTGTAGGTTGATATGGTCCGACTTTTATGTAAGCTCTACGAATCTTGTCACGTTGGTCAAGAGGATATTGCCAAATAGAACAACGTTTTCTTGGATCTTTCTCTAGTAAAGAGAGATCAACTTCTTCTACTCTTGAAACTTTAAATTGTTGTCCAGTATCTGCTATTTCTGTGGCTTATGGCGATGAAAAAGTTGGTGAATTACTAGCTTAAGGAGCTTCATTAGCTTTTCTTTTAAAAATATGCATCAATGGTAGATGTTTTTCCCATAGTGCTCTCTACAATAATATTATTGATAAAAAAATAAAATTAAAACACAAAGCTATATAAATTGAAGCTAGCTATATACTAATATACATTATAAATTTAATCAAAACACAAATACACAATCATACATTCTATTTTTTTTCCTGTAAAATATACATTATAATTCAACCAAAACACAAATACATGATCATACATTCTATTTTTTTCCTGTAAAATTTTATTTTTAATTTCATATAAATTTATTTATACGAAAAGGAATTACAACAAAATTTCATACAGTTATATGCTCATTCTCATATTAAAATATGATAATTAATAACTTATAAAAAACAAATAATATATACTTAAATAAATTTCAAACAGCAAAATTTTACTTTCACATAATCATAAATGTGTTATTTACATCACTGTTTATTGCAACCAGTTAAGGGAGGCTTTTAAAAAGATATACCTTAATAAAGAGGAGTTGCAGACTTGTAAGAAAAAAGAGGTGGACGTGGATATGTGAAAGAAATGCCAACAAAAATCAGCCAAAGTTGTCTTGCCAAACTAAGTTGAGAGAGTTGAAGATTATACCGAAGTTGCCTTGCCAACAAAAATCATCCCAACTTCTGGTTTACGTTTTTGAACTTCTCACCGTTTCTTTTTAGTATATATTTATAATATAATAATATTATATTAATATAATATAATAATATATTAGATGTTGAAAAGAGTAGAAACTTCCTCAATATGTTTACGTTTACGTAGTACAGTTTTATGTTCATCTACTTTTTACTTTTAATATATAATAATAATATATGTATAAATCTATAATATAATGATATTATATTAATATAATATATGATAAAATTTTAAAAGAAGGGGGGCTTGGGCCCACGCTTGCCCCCCTGTAGATCTATCTCTGGATAAGGGTATATTTGAAAAAAATAATATTAAACTTCTAAATGAACAAATAAATAAAAATATTTTTTTTTCAAAAGTGAATAGATAAAAAGAAATCAAGGGAGAATAAAATCAAACAACTTTAATTTTTTTTAAATATTATTTTTAATTTTATCATTAAAATAACTTTTAGGAAAAGAAAAACCAAATTAAACACTATCAATTTATAGTTATGGTGATGTTTTCCATTATTTTTGTTAATATTTATTATGCATCATAAATAATGGTTCTTTATCATGAAAAATTAAGTTGAATCATAGTTACATGAATTAGGACACAAATATATGATAAGAAATGATAGTGATACTTAATTCTTGATGCTATTATCTCTAACCTTGTGTTTGGATGTGGAATTTTAAGAGGGTAATTTATTTTACAAGGAATTTAAAATACTTTGTGGTGATATATGTGTTTGTATAGGGAATTTAGTAAGAAATTGAAATTTTAGTAATTTGTGAAAGTATTTTGATTACCTAAAATTGTATAATTTCAAATTTCACCAAAAAAGTAAGAATTTAAAATTCTTCATACTCACTTTCTCTCACCTCTATGTCAATTTTCTTTCTCCTCTTTCTTTCTTCTCTCTCCCCTCTCTTCTCTTCCTCTCTCTCTCTCTCTCTTCTTTCTCTCCCATCTCCCTCTCTCCTCTCTTTTTGTTTTTTATTTTTCTATGGCCTCTCTCTTTTATCTCTCTTCTCTCTTTCATCTTCCTCTCTTCACTCTCTTTCTTTTCTCCTCTCCTCCTTCTCTCTCCCTTTTGTCTTATCTTTCTCCTTCTCTCCCATCTCTCTCTTCTTTTCCTCTTTCTTATTTCTCTTCTCTTTATCAATATTGTCGTAAAAAGTATTAATATTTATATTTTTGAATTATTAAATATTATTTAATAGTAAAATTATTTGTGAATTATTAAATATTTAAAAATTGACTAACATTTATTTTGAAAAAGTTTAATATTAAAATTTCAATTTTTAAATATATATTTAAAAATTAAATTTTGTATATGGTGGAAATTAAAATGTCATATCCAAACTTAGAATTTGAAATTTAAAAAAATTGAATTGATTTATCCAAACAAAGCATTTAATAATTGAAGGAAATTTAGATTAAAGCAATTCAAATTTCAAGCATTTTAAATTTTTTGAAATTTTAAAATTCCTCATCCAGATACAATCTAAGTTAATTTTGATTCCACTTGAATGTTGAGTCCCTTTTGATGTCTTTAATTTGTAGGATGAGATATTCTACTTCTTTTTCAAACTTGATGGGATATGTAATAAAGAAAAATGGCATTATTATATGTCCCGATTGCAAGACATATTTATAGAGAAAGTGAAGAAGGGACTTATCCTTTTATAAAAGATTACAATGGTTCAACTCATCCTTTTATGAAAAATCACAACTATTATTAAATCATATTCTTCAACGAAGAGTTGTAATAGTTGCATCTATCTTGATTTCCCCCAACTATAGGTTATGTTTTTCAAATGCACTCAACGTATGATGTCCAATATCTATCGATTACAAGACAAATCTTTTAGAACATAATAACTTTATAAATTAATGAAAGAATTCTATCAATTTTTTTTCTTTTTTCTCTCTCTTTTTCTCATTCTAATTTTGAGAAGATCATACTAATGGTGGTAAATACTATTGAGCATTCAATTATGCTTTTTTTATTTTATTTTATCTTTCCTTCCTTTTAATTTGCTATATATGTGTGAGGGAGAGAGAGAAAGTGAGGGGAAGAGAGAGAAAGGGGAACAATATGTAAAACTTAATATTTTTAGTTTTTAATAATTTAAAAAAACGTAATTTTAAATGATATAACCATTAAATTATACATATATCTACCATATTAATTATTTATATCAAATATTAAATAAATTGAATAATAATAAAAGTATAAATAAATAGTTCTTATTTTCATGTATTTTAAAAGTATATATCACAATTAATTTATATATACTTATCAATAAAATATCAAATAATTTTGGATTGGTGATAAATTTATAAATATGATTTATATTATATAAAAAATCAATTTAACAGTGTATTTTTCTACTATAGTGATCTAGTGCAAAAGTTTTATATTGCCATTAGTAATTATATCATAAAATTTATAATGAGTTTTATAGTATGATAATAACTAAACATATGTATTTTTGGTAACAACCATAATACTTATAATAACATTTTAGTAATTAAAAATTATCGGTTGACAATTTTATTGTTGTATATAGAAGTGATTCATAATAATTTATAAATAACTAAGAGTGTTATAAAATTGGTAACAAGGAATGAGATTTTATAGAAAGAAAGTAAAGAGAAAATTGATGAAAGGTAAAATGATAATTAATTTACAAAAAATGGTTAAACATGTTGATGGGATACTTTACCCCTTTTTTTGGTATAGACCACAGGTATCCATCAATGGAGATAATCCTGCTTGAGCTGGGTATGACCATTATAGATGGTAAAGCTCTTCCTCTGAGTATTTAACATAGCTACATACCTAAAACTTGAACTCAAGACCATTAGTTAAGTTGGAACAACCGCACCAATTGATCCACACACCCCTTTATGTCCACACACAATGCATGAGTTCATCTAATAAGTGTGATTAATCTTTTTTTTTTGGTGTACTGTGATTATTCATTTTTATGAATTCATCTAATAACCGTGGTTCATCATTTTTAACAGTCTTTGTACGTGTACTTTTTTTTGTCACATAGTCACATGTTTATTTTTTTGTGAAATGATTTTTAAATTTATTTATTAAACTAAATTAATGCTTTCTCTTCAAATTAATTATTTAATCAAAGAATATTTTTTAATTATTTTATTTAATATTCAAAATTTTAATCAATATTGATAATAATTAAATGTGTATAAATTACTATTAAAACAGTGTTTTATCAATTAAACTAAATTTTAAGAATTGAAATTTTAATTACTGTTTTTTATATTTTAATTTGTATTTTAATTATAAAAAAATCTTATACTCGATTGGACTAGTTTTTCTTAAACATTTTTTAATTCATATTTTTTATATTTTAGTTATATTTTTAATTAAGTACTCATCCAAAGTCAAGATAAATACTAGGATCTATTAAGGGCTTGTTTGGATAAACAATTTAATTAAGGTCTTATTGAATAAGTACTTGTGATGAAAGTACTTATGTACAAGTTGTTTTTTTAATAAGAGGAGAAATACAATGAAATTGTTTTTATATAAGTTATAAGTTGTTTTCATAAGCTATTCTAGAGAGTTTATTGAAATAAGTTGAAAACAACTTGTGAATATATCATAAGTTATTTTCATAAGCTCTTCCAAACACTTACATAAGTGCTTAGGTCATAAAATAAATTCAAATAAGCTCTTCTAAACGGAACTTTAATAGACAGGATAATCTATAATACTTATAACAATGTGACAGTCTGTTAGACATATAAACATTTTAGAGTAATGATAAATTTGGATTGGGTAGAAAGAAGAGAGACGAGAAAAAAAAAATATAGATAGAAAAAGTGATAAATATAATAAATGATGTGATAAAAAAAAGATAGATACGAAGAAAATGAAATGAAAATGAGATAAAAAAGAAAGTGTATCCTAAATATTTTGCAACATTTTATTTGTGTCTGGAGGCTGTCTGAACATTAAATATCTTCCAAAATGTTTTTACGCCTAACTTCTAAAGAGACTATTTGAAAGACATTCTATGGTTTCTTAAAAATAAAATTGACATAAACAATATGAAATGGTTGAAAATCTAGAACCGACCAAAAAAGTGAATCAATTGATTCGATTACCAACTTAATTAATCGGACAAATTAAATCGAAATTCGATTTTCTTGCCCTTTTGATATATAATTAGTTATTTAATTATATACTTTTCATAGATACTAATTTAAAATTTACAATATAGTAAATAATATTTGTTAGACCAAACGCTTATCACTAAATTACATAGTTGTAAAAACTGGACCGGACCGGCCGGTTTAACCGAAAAACCGGTGAACCAGTCCTGTGTCCGGTCCAATTAAACTATAAAACAGGTTAGGCAAAAAACTGGTCTATGAACTAGTGAACCGGTCAAAAACCGATTCGTAACGGTTCAATAAAAAATATCTAATAAAATATTATTTTGATGTTTTTTCTTTAAAAAATAAAAATCAACCTAAAATATTTGTCATTTTCTTTTTTATTCTAAATATAAACTTGTTTTTATTAATAAATATTGATGTGTATTATTAAAACTTAGACTTAAGTATTATGACATATTTAATTTGAACTTTTTTATGTATTGTATATGTTAAGAACCTATAAAATTATATTTTATTTTTAGTTTTTAATATTATAAAGTTATGATGTTATATTTTTTTAATTTTTTATGTATTATTTAATTATTATTATTTTATTAATACCGGTTTGACCGCGGTTCAACCAATGACTAGTCCGATTTTAAAAACATTGCTAAATTAAAAGTTATAATTAGAGATGACAAAAAATCTATATCTATATATAAAGCTCATTTAAGATTGAAAATGAATAGTTTAATGGGCCGATACTTCAAAGTAAAATAAATATTTTTTTTACTCTCTTGTTAATGGGGCACGGTGGGAAACAATGTACCTGTGTGTGCATGTAATTACAATTTGAAATTACTTAAATAGCTTTAATAATATATAAAGTAAGTTGTTCTAATTTTTTTAATATAAATATATTTTTTAAAAATATTTATTTTCATCATTGTTTTGAAAACCGGACTGGACCAACCAGTTGGACCGGAAAACCGATGAACCAGTCACCTGATCGGTTCAAATAAACCACAGAACCGGCCTGAAGAAAAATCGGTCAAAGAACTGAAAAATCAATCAAAAATCGGTTCACAACGGGTCAAAGAAAAATGCTTAATACAACATTATTTTGATTTTTTTTTCTTAAAAAAATAAAAACCAACCTAAAATATTTATCATTTTCTTTTTTATTTTAAATATAAACTTGCTTTTACTAATAAATGTTGATGTGTATAGTTAAAACTTATACTTAAGTATCATGACATATTTGATTTGCACTTTTATAGGTATTGTAAATGTAAAGAACCTATAAAATTATGTTTTATTTTTAATTTTTAGTATTACAAAATTATGATATTATTTTTTTTAATATTATTTTATGTATTATTTAATTATTATTATTATTTTATTAATACCGGTTCGACCACAGTTCAACCCCGGTTGAACCATTGAACCTTGAGTCAGTGCCTTGACCAGTTCAATGACCGGTCTGGTTTTAAAAACATTGATTGTCATTAATATAAATATGTCTCAAAAATTTATTTTAGTACAAATATATGTTTCAAATTTGCTTATTTTTAATTTTAATTGTTTTATTTGTTTAATTTTATATTTTAGCAAATATCTATGTATACACATGGATACTCATAAATATTCATAAAATCCAACAGATATTCATACAAGTATAAGGAAGATTTTTATCCAATGGGAGGGGAGGCAGGAAGTTACTACTCATGCATGTCTCATCCTATCTCATTTCATTGTCATTCCTAATTATAATTTATTGTGAAAATATAGCTTTATTTTCTTGAAGATTCTAATAACTACATCTAACTATCGGAGTTACACTCATTATAGGCATTATGGGATGTAATGTTAACTTCATTAAATCTTTCATATGATGCTAAAATTAATAACCAAAGAAAGCCATTAATATTCATTTTTAGTATCAATTTAAGTTTGAATCCTTACTTAGAGAAACACTCACATTAGTACTATCGTATCTTGAACAATAATGTCGTATACAAAGAACACTTATGTAAAATAATAATAATAGTAGTAATAATAATAATAATAATAATAATAATAATAATAATAATAAAACAATAGTTCACTATCATCAGGTCTGAGGTTAAGTAATAACATATTTGAGTAGTAAATGAGTTTTCATTTACTCTGTTCAATATTTTGTGAACATTAACCTTTATCAATTTAACCACTAGATTTGAGGTTTTAATTATATATTAATCAAGTCTGCAAAATTTTGTACAGTTTAAAAATTAATTGATACCACATTAAAATTTTTACGCTATTAATGCATATATTGCTTATTATAAAGTTATTGATCCATAATGTTTTTATCGACAATTTAATTTACGTGGACAAAGTCTCACTCAGAAGGATAAAAGCTAAGGACTAAATTAATTTTTAATTGTTATTATATATATAACAAATTATTTTGTAATGATAATTCAACAAGCTTTTAAATAGATAAAACTGCTATTAAGTTATTAGAGACTGATCAATGAGGTTTTTTTTTTTTTACAATATTATTATTCCCACTTAACATTCCCATAATACTTTGTCACAATACTTTTTTTTTTATCTCTTTTCATCGATCATTTTATTTATCTTAACTCACGTTTTTCTCTTTTCTCACTTTATTTTTCTCCTTATAAAAGGTATTGTAAAAATATTAAATGGTATATAGTTTGCCCTAATAAACATAGACTTCCACATGTAGTCCCCCCTTATCTTTCGATATTGTTCGAGAAGAAAAGGTATCGCCGCTTTTGCTATAGTTCCATCACTCTTTTAGCATTGCATATATATTCGCTAAATTCATGATTTGTTAATTTTGATTGATCGAGACAACAAAAGTGTGTCCAAATTTCTGCTTACTTGCAGCAAATATTGTTAATCTCCATATCTCATTGATACGTTGACATCAAAAATCATTACCAGAGAAATCTACGGTCGCAAAAGAAGGTCCCCAGTGGCAAGTGATCTATCTAAATTAAACTAAAAGACAAACCTGTCCTGAGGTTTTCGTAAATCGAGTTCCATACGAATGATGATTAGTAATTCTTATTAAAGGTGTGTTTGGTAGAGAAGAAGAAAATAGAAAGAAAGAAAATAGGTAGATGAGAAAAGAAGAAAAGACAAATAAGTGAAAAATAAAGTGAAAGTTAAAATTGTTTGGTTGAAGAGAAATAGAGTAGAAGTTAACTTTTTGATATTATTATTATTATTATTATTATTTATTTTAATTATTAATATGATTTTTATTATTATTATTGTTGTTGTTGTTATAAGAGGCTCCATTTTTTCAAAAGAAACCAAATCAATTATGTAGGAGAACCAAACCGATTTACTTAAACAAGCTAACCGATTTAGGGGGCTGTTGTTATATAGAAGTTGGTTGTTAACTGCAACATAATTGATTTAGTGAAACAACTAAATCAACTATGTTGCAATGGATGAGTGATTTCTGCGCAAATCTTTGTTCATTTACATTTTTTTTCTTGTAAGTCCTACCAATTTTTTTAAATATTTCCTCACACTTTCATTCTATCAAACAACCAATATTTTCTCATTTCCATTCTGTTCCTTCCTCTATCCCTTTATTTCCAGCTACTAAACGAACCGTAAATGTTTTAGACATGTGTTAAATCGAGTTCTATGCGAATGATGATTAGTAATTCTTATTAAATGTTTTAGACATGTGTACATCACACCAATATTTCAATAATGCTGGATGCATAACATGTTAATATATTGCCGTTGTCACTGCTCATATGTTCACATGTCAAATTTAAGGATCGCTGAGTTTCCCTATTTGAACTTCGGGGGCCTTCTAGAAAGGTATTGCTTTCATCTATCTTAACTTCTACCACATTATGCAAAAGAACTAGCATAGCTATAGCTATACCTTGACAGTGACGTCTTGGTCCACTAAACATTTATTGATCTCTTTTGAACTCTATTGTTTGCTATAACATCATATTTATAATATGATAGCAGCCTACAACACAGTAAGATCAGAATTAAGTTTCTTCTTCAATCATGTCATATAATCTGTACAGTACTGCTTACACATTTTATTTTATTTTTTGAAGTATTTCAATCCAAAACAAGTTATCAAATTTTTTTTCCTCCAATTTGAAAACAAATTATGAAAGCATTTTCATAATTACAAATATAGCAAAATTAAAACTTTAAAGTAAATAGTTTCATTATTGGGATTAAAATAAATTTTATGGAAAATAAATTATATTTGGAAACATGTGACACATGACACAATATTGAAGCTATTAAGGAGAATCAAGTGTTTATTGATTCTATAACGCCGAGTGCATCAATAACAAAATGACAAAATTGACTATATACCATTAAGGGAATACTAAATCACCTACGAGAACTAGTACTAAGGTTCCTAGCTAACTGAGGAAAATAGGAAGCTATTAACATTTAATAGTACTGAAGCTGTGAAATGAAGTGGTCGATGACCAAATCTTAGTCAATCTTCATTAGATGTATGCATAGTAAATATATATACCGATATAGTTGAAAGATTAGAGAAAAAAATTTACAAAAAATAATAATTATAAAAGTAGTCTTAGGTTCAAATCTTCAGAATACAATTGTATTAAAATTAGCATATACAACAAAACTGAATCGAACTGTTTTGAAAAAGAAAACAAACTGAATCACTTTATGAAAACAATTCTGTTTGAGCTGAACCATTTTTATAAAGTGGTTCAGTTCTTAGAATAATTTGAACCATACAAAGATGAAAAAAGGAAAAATGAACTGAGCTGCAAAAAACTGAAGTATTTTGAGAAAAAAAAATCCGAATTGAACCACTTTATAAAAATGGTTCGGTTCGAACTGAACCATTTTTAAAAAGTGGTTTAATTCGGTTCGGTTTGAAATTTTGAAAAAAAAAAAACTTTTTTTGTATAGCCCTAGTTAAAATTAACTCGATAAGGAAACCATGTGGTTTTTACCGATCCTACTCTATTCAAGCTCAAATAAGTTGAGTCAAACACAAAATAGGAGATTATCAATCAACATGTATCTATCTATAATCTTGCAGAGTTGACTAAATACAGGAAAATAATGTTTTACATTTGATAGATCAAGTTCAAGCTTTTACTCATTTTTTATAGGCAAATGTAAATTCCTCTAAATTTATGGTGTGAAATATTTTAGGACATGTAAGTTCCCTAATGTTTTACATTATCCTTTTACTCATTTTATAAGTATTTTTTTTAATTAGACTAAAAACTTTCCTTTCTTGAATTAGGATACCATCTCTTCCCCTAAATTCTTATTACCAAAAAATATGTCTGTACAGTAGTTATTCCATCAAATGTTGAGTGCTTGTCAAAAGATTACATGTGTTCATAAATGGCAGTTATTTTTCTCTTCATGCTAAAGTAATGCACAAACCATCACGAGGAAGTGGGAAAATATGCAGAAAGTATGAAATGTAACGATATTTGAGAATTATTTGTGGTTGAGCCTGGCTTTCAATTACAAGGGCTTGTTTAGTTTAAGAAAATAATTTCTTTTCTTTTTTAATTTTGATATTTAATTATAAAAATGTTATTTTATTTTTATTTTATTTTTTATCCTCACTATGAAAAAGAGAAGCACTCTGTGCCTCTCTTCATTTTTTAAAAATAAAAATAAAATAAAAGAAAGAGTGTATAGTGGGTAATTTAAAAAGTACTTAAAGGTTAAAGTAGTAGATAATTTAGAAAGTAATTAAAGGATATAGTAGTTCATCTTTACTTTTAAATTAAATTTTAATATTTTAAAAAAATATATCAATAGTTAAAAATAAGTTTGTATTATAATATAAATTATTTATCATAAATCTGAAATATAATTTATATGTTCAAAATATTTATTTATTACAAATTTTAATTATAATTTATATATTCAAAATTATTTAATTATTATAATTGTGGTCATATAAAATATACAATTATCTTGTACATTGCATAGATTAAAATATTAGTTTTAAATATTTGTATATAAAAATAATGAAAATGATTTTTATATAATTTGTTATACAAATTTTTAAAAACAAAGTGAAATTAATACATTATAAAAAAATTTAATTAAAAATAAAATAGAAAATATTTTTAAAATAAAAAAACCTTTAATTTTTCTCTCCAATCCTGATAAAAACAAAAATTCAAAATTTAATTAGCTACATGCAATGCCAACATAAGGCATAAGCCACTAAAACTTATGCCTAGGCTAGGGCTCCGCTTCCTTAAAACTTTTTAATAATATATATATATATATATATATATATATATATATATATATATATATATATATATATATATATATATATATATTTGATATTTGTTAAATAATATAATGGGTATAGAATTTTTTATAAAAATATATTTTAGAATTCCAAATAATTATCCTTCAAATATAATTTAGGCTTAATTAATAATTGACTATGATTTAATAGGTATTATGTTATCAACAAAAAACAGTAGCTTTGTTATAATTAGGTTATTTAATATATTTTCAAAAACAGGTAACATTAAAGAAGTTAAATAATTTAGTTATTTTATCAATTAAAAATTTTAATTTTTAAACTTCATTACATAAAATTAATAACTGATTTTGGGATAAAAATAAAAAATAATTCTAAATCATTTTTAAATTATATATTCTACATTATTAAAAAATTCAAATATAATTTTTATATAAGGTTTCAATTATTTTTAGATTAATCTTGGTCACATGTTAAATTTATTAGCTATACTTGTCCTAAAATATTTTACATCATATTTTGTTAAGTCTTTCGCAAGTGTACCAAATTGTGTAAGTAGTCAAATGATGAATTGAGTATTATTCTCAACAAGGACTTCTTAGATGAGTATCTTTCCATTCCATCTCTTGCGTGAGTGAGTTCTCTTTTTTTTTTTCAACTTCTTAAATGTTTCGTTTATATGTTAGGTTTTCGAATTGGGTTGTTGGCAGAAAGGGAAGGGGAGAATGATGATTTTTGGTTCTCTCTCTCTCTCTCTCTCTCTCTTACTTCTTAAATGATGAAAAAAAATTTCTCCCTCTTTATGTGTTATGGCTGGACTAATAGTTGAGAAAGGTAGCTTCAATTTGTGGTGCACACTGAGATAGATGGCTGGACTGGCAACTGAGAGAGGTAGCTTCAATTTCTAGTGCTCACTGTGAGATGAAATGGGTGGATACTCCCTGTAGCTACTGCACCGGGAAGGGGGAAGGGAACTTGGTGATGAAATGATGAAAAGAAATATCGACAATAATTAAACTTAAAATTAGGACTTAACTATAATAGATATTAAGTCTTATAAAATTTAAATAAAATGTTTAATTAATATAATACTAATTTTTAAATAAATAAAATATTTAACTAATTTTAATATTTAATTAAAATTAGGACTTAATAAATATTTAAATAAATTATTTAAAGAATAGAATACCAATTTTTAAATCAATAAATATTTTACTAATTTTAATATTTAATTAAAGATTATAACTTAATAAATATTGATGAATAGCGTATTAATTTTCAAATAAATAAAATATTTAACTAATTTTAATATTAAATTAAAAAATTAGGAATTAATAAATATTTGAATAAAATATTTAATGAATAAAATATCAATTTTTAAATAAATAAAATATTTAACTAATTTTAGTATTTAATTAAAAATTAAGACTTGATAAATATTTAAATAAAATATTAATAAATAGAATGCCAATTCCACTTAAGAATTAATCAGAATAGATATTAAGCCTCATAAAATTAAAAAAAAAATTATCACTAAAATTTTAAAATTGAATTGGAACTCAAATTGTACCATAAACCAATGAGGCATGGAGATTATACTTTATTAAAAAATAATATGCTAGAATAATAAATAATATTCAAATAATTAAATTAAAAAATTAAAAAATTAAACAATAAAAATTAAATTGCAGAATGATAATTAATCCCTATAAGACATAAAATTTATTTTTGTCCTTTATCTTTTAAAGTATTCATTTTGGTCATTTAACTCTCAAATTTGAGTTAATGTTATCCGTTCAAAACAATGATCATTTTTTATTTTAAGACACAATTTTAAACACTTTTTTTTTACCAATTAAGTACACGAAACTTGTCTCATTAGATTCATCTACATGAAAACTATGGAACCCAACTAATGTTCGAAGCAAAAAGGGCCATAAATATGATAAAAATCGCATGAAAAATGAGTCTCACAAACAACTGAAAATTTTCAATTGCTTGTGAGACTCACTTTTTATGTGATTTTTACTATATTTATGCTTCTTTTTGGTTCGTAAAATAAATTTATTTCACAATTATTATTAGTTTAATTAACATGGCATCACAAGACATTACATGACTTACATCAATTAGTACACCATTCAATAATTTTTAATTGGATAATGTTATCTCAAAATCTACTGTTAGATTGACGCTTCCTTTCACATATATCATATCTACAAAGTTTATATTAATTTAAAATTATTTGATACCTCATTCATTTACACAAAAATTGACATAATATATACTGTTTAAAATATACAAATACATGAATATTTTGGTTACCTTCTTATTGTTGTTCAATTTTGACAAAATTTGACAAAATTTGACATAAACAATCAAGCTAATACACACACACATAGACATATAAGGAGGGATTCACTTACTCCAAAAGTAAATCTTTAGAGTTATTCACAATCCTCATCCTTCATTCATTTAAAATCTAACCATGGATAATAAGATGTATCTTGTGTCACGTGACTTCTCTCTTTCGTTACCACTGTTACTGCCACAATCGTCACCACAATCACTGCTATCACTATCTTCACTGTCACCACCACTACTATTGTCATCGCTGTCATGATCACTATCAGCGTCATTGTCACTATCACCACTATAGCCACCACTATCGTTGTCGCCACCACCATACCACCACCATTATTATCATCACTGTCGCCATAGCACCACCACCATTGTTGTCATTGATGTTGTGTTTGATAATCGTGCCTATTAAGCATAGGGTTTGATACCTAGGTCCACGTATATAAAAAAATATCTATCGAGAGATGTTAGCTCCCTAAATAGATCTTCATCAAAATGATGTGGTAAGTTGGCAAATATTCATACCTCTTGAGCATAGGGTTTGATCCCTAGGTTTGTATGTATGAAAAAACATCTATCAAGAGATGTTAGTTCCTCAAATGGATCTTTATACCTTGAAATATTAGTCTTTGGCTTTAGTAAGGGATACCCTAGACACCCAAAAAAAAAAAAGATCAATTTCATATTGCATCGAAAATTACACAGACACACAACCGTTAATGCATTAAGAATCAAACTAAATAATCTAAACTAATTGATAACTATTAAAATGAAAAATTAAACTGCTTTAACGTAATATTAACTTATTGATAGTTATCAAAACAAAAAAATTAAATTGCTTTAACATAATATTAATGATCAAATAAATTAAAAACTAAATTTATTTGTTTATAATATAGGGCCAAATTGATTTAATTGACAATATAAATGTTGTAAACTAAATTCATGTGTTAGTCATATATCATCCTTTGCCATTTGTTTTTGAACGAACTATTTTTAAACACGGTGAGATTTGTATAGGTGTGGTTTGACACAAAACAGCGAGTCCATCTCCCTGAGAGCATTATTTCCCCAATATTACGTACAATATATTGACTTTCCAAGGTGGATATTACATAGGAAAAATATTGGTAGATACCATCTCAAATTAACATCAAGCGAGAGAAAATGAGAATCTAAGATTTTGAGTTAGTGAGAACGATATATTGAAAAAATAATAATAATAATTATTATTATGTATATAAAGATACATAAATGTTAAAATTATAAAATTGTAATATATTAATCAAATAAATCACAAACTATATAATTAAAAATATAAAAAATTAGAAAGTACTGGATTCAAATATATAAAAATAGAAGAGGCGAAATACAAAAGCTCAAAATATTTACTTGTAATTTTATCAAAATCAAGAGGTGCATTTGCACATTCTCAAATATATATATAAGTCTGCCACTGATAGGCAATATAATGTAATAAAAAAAAGAGATTGAAAAAAAAAAACAACAGATATTGATAGAATGAATGATATGCGATAATGTGCATATATTATTACTCTATTGTATATATAATGTTTAAAAACTAGCATGTTTATCTGTGTGTGTATTCATTAAAAAAAATAAATTTTTATATAATAAAAATAATTTTCTCATTAAATATATATATATAATTACTAATTAATTTTTAATTTTAATTATTTATATATATTATGTGATTTAAATTTATAATTCTCATATTCTTAAAATGAAAATTATTCTCATTAATAAAGATTTGTTAAGTCTTTTAATTTTGATTATTTATTTAATTTTGACTATTTATATAATTATTAAAAGAAGATTATAAAATGTAAAGGACACATATATTAAGTCTTATTATGAATGATCAATTAAAACACATGTAATTATTTGATATTTTCACAGAGTCATGTAATTTTTTTAAGTAGTTATAATCATATGAATTGAGTAACTTTTTTGAAAAAAAAATAATTCATATTGTATGATTGTTTATATGATAATTTTTTCTTACACTCATATAAAAATAACTTTTTCATTAGATACAAGTACACAAGACAAATCAAGTAAGAATTTTTTTTATGTGAGTGAGAGGAAAAATATTAATTATTATACATTATAATGAATTGTAAATATTAAAGAGTAAAAGTAATGTGACTCTTTCAAATAATTATGTGATTTTAAATAATTTTTAATTTTAATCTTGTAGAGTTTAATTTTCATATACGGTCAATGTAAAAAAATTTACATAGTCAACAAATTAGAAATTACTTTAGATATGATTTTTAAAATAATAATTACAAAACTCAATAATCTAATCATACAAAACATGATTTAATGGTTTATGTTTTTGGTCTTATTTCTTACAATAACAATAGTCCTCACTAGAAGTATCAAAGTGAGTTCTAACCCATGAGCCAATCCAACCTAACCCGGCTCACTAGCTAAACAGGTTGGAAAAATGTTGGCTCACCTTTTTTATAAGTTATTTTGGCCCATCTCACTTAACCTGTGGGTTGAGGCGAGTCAACCTGGGTGAGTCGAGCCAACTCATATAAACCCATTTTATTTTTTTAAAATTTTTAAATTTTTTCGTTTTAAATTTCCTTGATATTTTTATTCTCATTTTATTTTCTTATTTTTGAGTTTGTTGTTATCAATTAGGACCTATTTGAATAAAAGATCTCAATAAATACTTATAGGAGAAGAAAACAAAAAGGTAAAATGAATTAAGCTTTTCTTATAAATTAAATTTAGCTTATATAGAAGTTAAAATCAACTTTTGGAAAATTAAACGAGAGAGCTTCTTTAAATTAGTTTATGCATAAGCTAAATTTAACTTATGAGAAAAGTTTAATTATTTGATCTTATTTTTTTTCTCTTATAAGTGATTATTGAGAAGTTTATCCATACGTGGCCTTAATATGTTGTTGGACATTTTGTATTTATGTTTTTCTATATTTCTATATTTTTCTTTTAATTTTAATTTCTTTTATTTGTTAAATAAGGTGAAATAGCTCGTGGGCCAACCTGTTTTTATTATCTCTTTCTCTCACACACACATACGCACTCACACACGCTAAGTATTGATGAATCGCCAATTTAATATTTGAAATTATAATGGTCGGTCAAATTGGTCTCTAAAATTAAAGAAAAATAGAAAAATGATTTCTGAAATTATTAATCATTAATCAATTTAATCTCTCCATTATTAGTTGGTCTCATCTAATGCCATTAAAAAAAGCTAAATAGGAATGTTATGGTTGTGGCAACCAATTAGGCACACATATGTAATTGTCATATCACAAAGATGAAAATGACTACAATATTAGTGGAATAATAATTTTTTTTTTCCGTTCCTACGTTTTGTTTTTCCTTCGCTCATTAGTTTTGTATTAGTCTTCTGATCTACCCATCGAAGAAATGTGATAATTAGTCCTCTAATCTACCCATTAAGAAAATGTCATCATACCCCTAAAATCAAGTTGTGTTAACACATGTACAATTAAACAAAAAAAATTAAGCCTTTCTAATGTCGTTAAAAAGGTTGAGTCCCTCTATTTAATTATGCACGTTTCATACAATTTTGTTGAATCCAAACCTTTGTTTTAATAATGACAAACATTCTGAACTTAATTCATAAGCTTATGAGGATTGAAAGGATCTAATATTGTTGGTTAAGTGTTTTAGGAAGGTCTTAAAATTACAGCTTAAAAAAAATCTTAAAGTGTTGATCTCATTCTGAAGCACTTAGTTGAAGCATTAAATTGTTCTAATGTTTTACTTGAGCAAGATTAACTACAAAGAGAAAGGTTCTACAGAACTCTTAGAAAGGTACTTAAAAAAGGTGCCTTAGAAAGAAAAGTCAAAAGCAGATAACTTCATAAAGGTGCAAACATGTGACAGCTGTATCTAACATAAAGAAGAAGATTTTGTAATTGTCAAAAGCAGCCAAAGATCTACAATTCGATGGCTAGTTTTTTGCCGATCTTATAAAAAAGGGCATTCATCACCTCACATGATTAAAGAAGCCAAGTAGAAAAGAGAAAAAGTGAAATATAAAAAGGGATCATTCAAGACCTCTATGTGAGGCATTCTGAGTTGTAAAAAAAAGCTTCCATACTTGAAAAATTCTGTGTGAAAAATTATCCACTCCTACATCTTGTAATCTAGTGCTGTATAGTTATATAGGAGTGTGAAAAGGTGACCCAATTGAAAAAAAAAAAAAAAAACCCTCTCTGTCGGGAGTTTGCTTAGGGCTGTGTTATGTGCAATAAAATCACAGAAAGAGATTGCTGTATTTGTAAAGTGTATACCTTCAAACCAGCTTGTGGTGCTAAAGAAAAGTAGTGTAGTGTGTTACTATTACTATTGGCTATATTCTGAAAATGGTGAAGTGAGGTTGTTCCTCCCCAAAACCAGAATGGTTATGTGGTAGAGAAGAACATAAGGAAGGTTGACTGTATTTTGATTATAAGTTTGTCAGTTGTTGGTTAGTGTAAATTTCACAATATGGTGGGGATTGGATGTTGCCTATTGGTAAGAGTGAACCAGGATAAACTCATGTGTACTCTCTCTCTCTTTTTCTTTATTTACTCTTGCTTTATTTTTTATTTTATTATTAAACTCGGAAACCGATTCACTCAGAAAGGTACTGGAACTAATAATTTCATTAATCCAACTATAAAGAGTTCTTTTCGTTTTCTTCAAGAATCTTTCCAAATCAATAAAATTGTTTATCAAAAATCATTTTTGAAAAGGTGTAATATAAAACAAAGTTTATTTGAAGAAGCTTTATATATCTATATGATTAAAAAGGATCCAAAGTTTGTCTCAAATAAACAATATTTTTTAACCACAATTCAACTCCCTTTCTTGTGGTACTATTAATCACTTCAAATTTGATTTTAGGGGTTACTGTGGTGGCATTTTCTCAATGGATAGATTAGAAAAATGATGCAAAACTAATGGGCGGAGGAAGAACAAAGACATAGGAAAAAGAAAAATTGATTATTATTCCATTAATGTTTTGGTCATTTTTATCCTTATGACGTGACAACTACATATATGTGCCTAGTTGATTGTCACTTAGACACTTAGCTTGTCAATTCAACCTTTTAAATGGTGTTAGATGACACTAGCTAATAATAAATAGACTAGAATGATTGATAGTTTATAATTTTGGAAACATTTTGTCATTTTTTAATTTTAGGGACTAAATCGATCAACCATTACCAATTTAGGGACTAAATGGATTGATAATGTACAATTCCATGGACCATTTTGCAATTTTATTAATTTCAAGGATCAAATTTACCGAACATTATGATTTCAAGAACTAAACTTGGTGGTTCAATCATTTTCTACTTATCACTGAAAAGATTTGTAAAAAACATTAGTTTGATAATTTATGTTAATGGTTTAAAAAAATCAATTAACTCAAATTATTTAATTAATTAACTTGTGTTAAAAAATTAATTAATTAGTTACAATAAAACATGTCAAAATTAATGTAATTATATATATTTTGTAATGCCCCTTTTTATTATTATTAACATATTTCATAAATTTTATTTGCTATTTCAACTTAAAGAATTATAGTCGTTATTAAATTTGGAAGGCATAGATTTGCTTACATACTTTTATTTTATTCTTTAACTTTATTATTCTAAAATAGATAATTAAAATGTCTTACAAAAAATATAGTAGTTAAAGGAATAAATATACTAGAAAACATAATTAAAAGAAACTAGATCATGTATTATTTTTGGAATTTCAAGTATAACTAGTCCAAAATTACTCCATCAACTCATGAACACTACATAACTAAAAGGAAAAGTGTTTTATTTATATACAATCTTTTCTTATTTTAGACTATTATTTCTTGCTTCACTGGAGTGGTGGAAAGAAAAGAGCAAAGGGGTTTGCGTGATTAGTATGAGGAAGGGAAAAAGTGACGACCACGAGTTCATCAAGAACAAAGGGGTCATGTTGTGGGGAAAATGATATGGCTGACAATCCTTGCCCTCTAAAAGTCATTGTATTATTTACAGTTTCCAGAGCCCAACTAGTCCCAAGGAAAAAATTTGTATTGTAGCAGTAAAAGGTCTGAGTGCAAACGGTCCATCCATCTACTTTATTTCAAAATAAAATCTATTCCAAAGTCAAAAGAAAAATGAAGGAGTGAGGACAATTATCATATGGGACAATTAAAATAGAAATATAACCATACAAACAAACACAATTAAATGAATATATGATATTATTATAATTCTAAGACATGAAATTCCTACATGAATGATAATGCATGGGCCCAAATAATTTCATCTCCATGAGGAATCATTATTTTAAGTTACAGTAGCGATTGGAGAGAAACACTTGGTATAATTAGTTATGAAAATTTAATACTGTGCACAATTAAGTGCCCCCAAGTGCCTCAACAGCCAATCATGAGTTGTGTAGTAACTAGTCAGGATAAATGAGTGTTGCTATGGGTAGTATGACTCAAGGGAGTCACCCACTTGGTCACCTATACAATCCCAAAACCCATTTAAATTTCTAAAGTTAACAAAAACCTCCACTTATGCATTCTCGCCACCAATAGGTGAAATGTAGCTCAACTCTTTATTAAATGATATGCGTTCATACAAATTAATTACAATGCACAAAGTAAAGACATGCTCTATATTTCATATACCTTACTCTGCGCATACATATATATGCAACACATATTCATTTCATAAGATTTAAAGATATCCAATCATTGTAAAAAAAAAAAAAAACTGCCGCGAAGTTTAAAAGATACAGAACATTTATTTTATTTATTTATTTATTTTAACTTGGATGTAGTCATCTTAATCTACACATTAATAATTAACATAAAGGAATTTAGGGTGTTTGAAATTAATTTAGGAACAACCGAATATATTGTAGTTATAATAATCAATTTCAGATTAGTAATTCTCTTTTTGATTTGAATCATCATAAATAAATTTGAGAATTCATTCAGAGGTTCGGATTACACGTGACGAATCAAGAGTAACTTTCAAGATTTGGATGGTACATGTCATTTACAGAAAGGTTCAAAATATTGACACGTGTCATTATATGTTATTTTGTAAATATTTGGTTTGGTTACAAATCATAATTACTATCATTATAATTATTACATTAATGAGTTTTAAATAGCTATATTTGAATTTTGAGTTTGAAAATTCTATTAAATATCTACCTTTTAAATAATTACCTTAATTATAATTAAAAATTCTATTGGTCATTTGACTTAATTATTTGTCAATAACTAACAAGAATAATATATATAGATTCTTTAATTACTTTTGAAATCAAGGATAAACTAACGAGTATTTTTTATTTTAAAAAATTATATACTTAATTAATAATTTTTACTTACATTCACCCTAATTTTGTCCTAAATAGAAATCAATAAATAATTTTTACTTAATCAATATATTTTTTTACATACATTCTATTATTTATGACAATAATTTAATATAAGTTTCAAGGACGAAAATAAGTATTATTATCTATTTTAAGTATAATTTGGGAAGATATTTGTGTATAATTATTATTATATATTTTAAGGGTATGAATGAAGAGGAAATTCTAAACTAGGCTTTAAAGCAAATGTGATCATTTCCATATGATTTTACTTAATAAAGTAAATTTTACGTCATCACTTGGAGGTCATTTGATTTGGTGGTAATATATTATTAAATATATATAATTAAAATAAAAATCGTTACATGTAATTGTTATATATAATTGAAATGTCCATTTAAATTATATCCATATTAAATACAAAAGTTTCACGTGTCAATCTTTAGAGTAATTTCACATAGAATCTTATCCCACTTAGCAATACCAGAACATTTCCCTCCATTTTTTGCTTACATGTCGGCCTTAAATTCATTTTCACACAAATTAATTTATAGACAATTATGACACACAATTATTTGCACACAAAATAATTTATGGACAATTATGACATGCAAAATTAGGGAATTAATTTTTATTGTATATTCTAATTAAGCACAATTTCACAATCACCCTTATGCACAATTACAGGAATTATTAATACCTAATGTTTCTATTTTGAAATTCAAACCAAGTTAGAGAATAAAAGGCAACCAAGGAAAGAATAAATGAAAAAGGGATGCATGCTCGAAAAAGACCCAAACTCTCTTATCATTTCTCCAGTAGTAGTATTTTTTTTTGTTACATGTTCTAAACAGTCACTCCCATTGTGTTGATTCCATCTATTGTCTTTGTCTTTTCCATGTCTTTGTTAAGGTGAGAAAATATATTGTCAAATTGAGATGTATGTATGTTAGGTAATGTTTCTTGTTTTCTTTTGATTTTTGTATTTTCTCCATATGAGAAACTTCTAATTTTTTTTTCTTCCACTTTTATGTGTTTATTGTTTCCTTTTTGTTTGTTTGCTTATGTTATTTTTGCTTAGTGTATAGTCCAGAATGGACTATCAGGATAATAACATTAAGGATGGAGGTGAAGATGGTGCTCAAGGTTCTAGCTTGCTATTAACTTCCTCTTCATTTGAGTTTTTATTATTTTGTTTCTTTATTGCTTTAAATTTGATCTACTAATATTTTTATTCTTTCTGCATGTATAGATTCAAAAGAATTTAACAGAGAAATAAAAGCATGGATACAGAAGACATTCTAAACTAGGCCTTTTTGTATATAATGACAGCACTTAGGTTTGAACCTATGACCTCATGCAAGTTACCCCAACCCCTTACCACTAGGCTCCCTAGTGGGATTCTAAACTAGGCTTTAAAGCAAATGTGATCATTTTCGTATGATTTTACTCAATAAATTAAATTTTGTGTCATCAGTTAGGAGTCGTTTGATTCAGTGTTAATGTATTATTAAATATATATAATTAAAATTAAAACCATTACATGTAATTGTTATATATAATTTATATAATTAGAATGTCTATTTAAATTGTATCCATATTAAATTGTTCATTTGTTAGCTCATTATTTATTTATATATTACAAATATTACCAATTCGAAATGATTTAATAGCATTTTAATGGACAAAAATTTAAAACGGACCATTAATTTGACTTAAATATGCAATATTTAACTATTTACAAATATTCAAGTCACCAAAAGAAATATGCAATATTTATTTATTTTTATGGAAATAGAACAAAAATTTTCGTTGACTTTTCTTTATAAATAGCATTTTAAATAGAAACAAATTAATTATTCCTTCAAATCCACCAAAATTAACATCCCTGTCTATTTAAATAATTATAATAATTAAGGTAATTTCAACATGTACATATTCTAATTTGAATTAATTAAGATAATTGTGACATATATATTTTTTAAAAAAGGAAAGTAAGATTATTTTAAATTAAGGTAAATATATTATGTTAAAATGTATAATTAATGTAATTAATAAATTTACATAATTAAGGTAATTGTCCGTAATAAGCAATCAACTAATTTATAAATATTTAATTATATTTAATATTGATTGAAGAAACTTAAACATTTGAATATAAAAGTAGAAATCTCTTTTATTTGAATAATAAATTAAGAAAAAACTAATTTTGATTTAATGTGAAAATTCATGACACATAATAAAATGAGAGACACATGACATGTATATATATAAATTAGTTTTTATTTAATGTATATTAAACTTGTTGGAAATTTTTATTGATATAATTAAACTAATTAATGTAATTATTAAATACACACACACACACACATATATAATTAAGATGATTACATGCAATTGTTATATATACTTTAATTTTTTATGAAATATAATTATTAAATATTGCTAAAAAAAATACTATTTTTATATGTTAAAATACACAATTCTATTAATTATGGTAATTATGACTAATTATATTGTCATATTAATTAAGGTAATTATAATCAATATATATTTTAATCAAGGTAATGAAAATTATTTTAAACAATGGTAGTTAGATTATTTAAATTACATAATTAAATTGACTATTACAATTTTAAAATTAAAATAGATAATTAATTTAAAGGACCATTCATTTTGACTTATAATGAAATTTTTATTTAAATTATTTTCATATTAAATTGTCCATTTATTATTGAACTCTTTGTTTATTTATTACAAGTGTCAATTCAAAATAATTTAATAGCATTTTTATGGACCAAAGTTTAAAATGGACGATTAGTTTAAAAGTGACAATTAATTTGACCTAAATATGCAATGTTCATTTATTTAAATAGAAACGAAACAAAATTTTTTGTTGACTTTTTGTTGTAAATAGCATTTTGAAAGGAAATAAATTGACTTTTGCTTCAAATCCATACAAAATTAACGTCCCTATCCATTTGAATAATTATAATAATTTAGGTCATTACAATCAATATATATTCTAATTTGAATAAGTTAACACAATTACAACATATATATATTTAAGAAAGATAGTAATATTATTTTAATTTAAGGTAGATATATTATTTATAATGTATAATTAAAGTAATTAATATAATTAATAAATATGTATAATTACGTAATGGCCTTTAATTATAATTAAATTAATTAATTTATAAATATTTAATTATATTTATTATCGATTGAAGAAATTTAAACATTTGAATAAAAAGTAAAAAATTATTTATTTGAATAATAAATTAAGAAAAAAATAATGTCGATTTGATTGATTTAATGTGAAAATTCATGACATGTATACTAAGATAAGAGTCACATGACACATTATATATATTTTAGTTTTTTAATTTAATGTATTATTAAATTTTCTGGAATTTTTTATTGATATAATTAAAGTAATTAATGTAATTATTAAATTTATGTAATTAAGATAATAATATGTAATTGTCATATAATTTATTTTTTATGAAATATAATTATTAAATATTTCTAAAATATACTATTTTTATATGTTAAATAGATAATTTTGCTAATCATGGTAATTATGATTGATATATATTGTGATATGAATTAATAAAGATAATTATGATCAATATGTACTTTAATTAGGGTAATGAAAATTATTTTAAACAAAGGTAATTAGATTATTTTAAATTATAAAATTGAATTAATCTATATTAATATAATTTTAAATTTCAAAAGGATAGTTAATTTAAAATGGGTCATTAATTTTGATCTAAATATAGAAATTTTATTTAAATTATTTTCATATTAAATTGTTCATTTATTATCACACTCTTTATATATTAATTTATTTATTTTTTAAACATCAATTTGAAATAATTTAATAGCATTTTGATAGACCAAAGTTTAAAATGGATGATTAATTTATAATTAACGATTAGTTTGACCTAAATATGCATTGTTCATTTATTAAAATAGTAATGAAGCAAAATTTCCTCTTGACTTTTTGTTATAAATTGATTTTTACTTCAAACTCAAATGAAATTAGAATCCCTGTCCATTTGAGTTATTATAATAATTAAGATAATTACAATCGATATATTCTAATTTGAATAATATATATATGTGTGTGTGTGTGTGTGTGTGTGTGAGAGAGAGAGAGAGAGAGAGAGAGAGAGAGAGAAACATTGTAAGATTATTTTTATTTAAGATAAATATATTATTTAAAATGTATAATTAAAGTAATTAATGTATCTAATAAAATATATATAATTAAGGTAATTGTTCGTAATTATAATTAAATTAGTTAATTTATAATTATTTAATTATATTTAATATCAATTGAAAAAACCTTAAACATTTGGATAGAAATTAGAATTCTCCTTTATTTGAATAATAAATTAAGAAAATATTAATATTAATTTGATCTGATTTAATGTGAGAATTTTTTACATGTATTATAAGATGAGAGACACATGACACATATTATATATAATTTAGTTTTTATTTATTGTATTATTAAATAAGCTAGAAATTTTTGTTGATGTAATTAAACTAGTTAATGTAATTATTAAATATATATAATTGAAATAATTATATGTACTTTTCATATATAATTTATTTTTTATGAAATATAATTTTTAAATATTGTTAAAAAATTACTATTTTTATATGTTAAAATACATAATTTTATTAATCTTGGTAATTATGACAGATATATATTGTAATATGAATTAGTAATTATGATTTGTGTATATTTTAATTAAGTTAAAACATATTCAAATTAAGATAAAATATTTAATTATTATTATAAATAATTTATTAAGTGAACATCTAACTTTATGAGAACTCCTTCTTCTATTGTAACGTGTCTTTCAATTTTGACTCCATTGTAAACATTATTGTTCAAGATTATTTATTTGTGCAATCTTCAAACTTTAGAGCTTTCATTTTTTTTTAAATTTTATTTCCTTCATTTTTTATTGTATATTTCTTTTATTATTATTGAATTTATTTATTTTTTGTTTTATAGTTTCATCTTTTTTTTATCTTGTTTAATTAAGTTAATCTTCTATCTTTTTTATCTTCTTTAAATATTTTTTAAAAATATAATGTTTAGTATTTGAATTAGTTTGCATCCTAAGTTACTAACATTAATTTATAGATTTTACTATTTCAATTATGAAGATGGATCGGAGTAAAAGACTTAAAAAGGGTTTTACAACGCTTTTTTTTTTAAAAAAAAAAATCTTATAGTGAAGCAAAAATAACCTTACTCCCTCTCTCTAATATTTCACACATCATATGCCAAAGAAATATGTATTGCCAAATGTATTAATAATTTTTCTATGATAGTCTCTTTTTTATTTGTTTTAAAATTTGAAAACATTTAAATTTTTTTCCTATTTATTAAATCCTATATGTCACTTATTATCATCATAATAATTCTTTTCCATCCAAAAATATTGTGTGTTTAATTAATTTTTATCATTTTAATTCATAACAACAAATTAATAAACGTTAAGTAATAAATAATATTTTTGGTTTAAATAAAATTTAATTCTATTACATTAATTTATAGTCAAAACATCACACTCAAATTATAAATCTAATATAAATAAAGTAAAAAAAAAAATTATAAATTGAAAATAACAAGTAAGTTATTTACAATAATTGTCACTCATAGTGATCTTATCCTATTCAAGCAAGATTGTCTTCAGTAAAGAATATATATGATCTCTACCCAAAAAATAACAAATAAGTAGTGAAAAATATAATTTTTTTAAATTAACTTAAATCAAATTTAAATTCATTTTAACTTATATAGGACAAAAATTACATCAAACTAAAACTAATTTATTTCAACATATAACTACATAGTGTATTATGATATATATCACTTCTCTTCAAAGTGTAAAATATAAATAATATTTTTATATTATTTAAAAAAAATATTTTTACACGGTATTAATTACATTAAACTATAGACAATGTATACATATAATTTTGTACTCCATATATTCAAATTTATGCTGAAAATCAATATAATTCATGTCATAAATATCACAATCAAATTAATTATAATGTTTATACAAAAAAAGATTTGTTATAAAATTTTAAAAATTAAATCATAGATAAATCATCTAGTATATTGTAATTAATTGTGTATTTAATCAAATTAAATAAAATAAGAGTTTAATGGTCATGCACTGTCAATACAAAAAGTTTTACACTGTCAACTAATCAGAAATCACCATTGATATGACTTTTAAAGTATTTATTATAAAAGTCAAAGAACTTATAATAAATGATAGTGTGTGATTGGATGACATTATAAAACCACTTTACATTATCAGTGCATGACCTGTTTTCTCATAAAATAATATAATATAATAATAATGATAGCAATAATAATTTATTATGTATTATAATTTTTTTTTCAATTCTCATATTATATATATATATATATATATATATATATATATATATATATATATATATATATATATATATATATATATATATATATATATATATATATATATACCATTACCATTCTCATTTTTTTCCTCTATATGTGATTTTCATTTTATTATCTTTTCAATGATTAATAAAGAATGCTTTAATAAAACAATAATTTGTATATCATGAATATTATGTTTGGAACAAGATATTACATAATGCTATCAAATCTTTTAATTAGTTTAAAATTTGAAAATGATATCCATAATAAATAATTACTATACATATGAAAAAAAAAACCCATACTTAAACATCAAGAATTTATTCAAGTACTTATAAATTTAATTGGTCTTTCATTTGATCGATATTATCTTTCTCTCTTATTTTTGTTATCTAATATAAACTGAGATTTAAATGATAAATCAATTATTACAAAATATAATTACATACAATTTTTTATTCGTATAAGTATTAAGATAAGATTAATATATATGAATATTTATAAAAAAATTCAGACAAAATGTAATATTTTAGATCTAAAGCATTATAAGTAGTACCTCATATTTGATATCATACAATAAAGATAGGACTAATTGCTTTAAAATATTCCAAATATCAATGTCAAGAATATAGCATATTATATATTTCTTTGAAATTAACTATTAGTGTCCTTTAATTTAAAGGAATAGCTTTGATGTAGGACAAAAAAATAGCAAAACAAATATTTATTGTCGTAGAAAAATATTCTAATTGGGCAACTAAAATTAATATATATATATATATATATATATATATATATATATATATATAATTAACTATGCAAAACCTTTACATTGACATTGAATGTCTATTAAACTCATTTTTAAAAAAAAAGTAATTAGAAATTTTAATTTAAAATATTTTTTAATATTAATATCTCTTATTAAAATTTTGCATAAATTGAAGTTATGTACAAATAAGAATATATTGATAAAGATAATATTTTTTAAAACACACATTTTTATAAATTAAAATAATGTGAGATGTGTGTGAATATAAAATTATTTAAATTTATATTAATATCCATAATTATATGTGTGTGTGTGTGTGTGTGTATATATATATATATATTTCATAATAATATTATATTTGTTTATATATAATTATATATAATATTTATTATAATATTTAACATATTACATAATATATAAAGAGAGAAAGAGAGAAGAGGAGGCTTATCATGTCCTGTTACTTCCTAACCCAGCTCCCCCTCAGGAATAAGAAATATATTGGAGCAATATAATAGGATAAGAGATAGGATAACATTATCATATCCTATTGACACAACAAACAATAGATTATAATAGAATAGGATGGTTACCATATCTTATCCTATTATATCCTGACCTCCAAACAAGCCCTTAAGGTTTTAAATTAGCAATAGAAATACTTGTCATCAACAAAATAATTATATTTTTACAATTTGATTTTTAACTAATAGTACAAGATTAAACTTTATATTAAGACAGTTTTTATAACACAAAAAGTAAAATAGTTAACGTATATTGCATACATTAAAATTAACTAACAGTGATTATGGTTAAACAACATAGTAAATAAATAGTAAGTATGAATAATAGTGTATAGAGTAATTCAATTATAAGGATCATAACTAATGGTAGTAACTAGAATGAGATAAGAGATAATTGAAATATATTAGAGATAATTTAGAAAACTTGAAATAAAATAAAATGATTAGTTAGAGATTAGAGATAATGGATAAGGTGGAATATAATTAAAATAAAGGGGCAATATGGATTAGGTAAAGTAGATTAAAATAAATAAATAAGATGATAATAATTAAAATAAATCAAACAAAATAAATAAATAAGACAAGGTTTGGGACACCATACCAAACATCCATGGTTATACTTATACTTTAAAGGCCATGATAAATGCCTCCCCTCCTTACCTTTTAAAATTTTGATGTAGACGAACTGAGGGTTTTTTTCTAATTGCTTGCGTAGAGAATTGATCTCCCACTTCTTTTAGTAAATTATCTAAATAAATTCTAAGAGTGAAAGTGAAGTAACGTGATTTTTGGGGACCACTTCTAGCACCCTTTTATACAAGTTTTCAGGGTTGTTCTAATAAAATTTACTAGGCTTTACGTGGCAAATTCTCACTGACTTTGGCCAAAATTAATGAAGCGTATTTGGCATGCAAAATCCGGTCATGCCACCTTGCATTCTTATAGGTCTTAGGTAATCATTTCATCTGGTTAGTTTCAAATTAATTTTAGTTTAGTTTAGCTGATTTTAAACTAAGTTAGTGTAGTCTGGTTGTTTTTACAATAAAAAAGAAGATATTTCTCTTGCTTCATACAAGCCAGCTGCTTATTCATGTGGAAACAATCATCACGTTTTCAATTTGATTGAAGAAGAATAAAAAAATTTGTTAACTCAGCTTCTTATTTTGGTAACCTGTTCTTCTAATTTTTTTTCCTTTTATTATTATTAGTATTATTAAAAGTAAATATCTTATCTTAAAACTGAGTAATCTAAATATTTATCCCATTCTTAATTTATGTCAATTATTTTTAATTATTCCTATCATATCCCATTTCAGAAATTTTCTCATACTATTTAAATAGAGTAAAAACATAAACAAGATTTTAATATGCTACAAAATTAGATAGAAAAGTTGTTATTTTAGAATGATAAATGTGACGGAAATTTTTAGGACATTACATATTTTACTATTTATTACGAGAAAATTTTGTTTAAATAATTAATATGTTAATAATTTTAATAAATAATTAAAACAGAAAGTTAAATCAATCAAATCAAATCAAATGATTTAATTAATTGGTTGAAATTAATAAATTAACTGTCACAAAATATATTAAAGTTATTATATATATAAAGATATTATAAACTACAGAATTAATTATATTAATGGTTTATATTTGGTGTAAGTCTAAAGACTTAAACTTTTTGTCAATGAATCATATCTTATATATTAAGATAGGATTCGTTAATACCAAGTGTAAATCTAAAAACTTACACCAAATACAAAGCGTTAATACAGGTATTTATAATATCCTAATATATATAATAACTTTTAACATTTTCTGTAACAATCAATCAGATAAATTTAATTTTATTTAATTTAATTATTTTTTGATTGATTTATTTTTGTTTTAATTATTCATGAAAATTATTAATAGATTAATTTTATAAAAATCTGTAACAAATAGTAAATATATAAATAATTACCTAAATTTTGACATATTTTATCGTAATCTATTAATTAGTTTTTTTAACTTAAATTAATTAATTAATCATTTAAGTTAATTATTTATTTATTTTGGTTAGCAGGAGAGCCTATGGCCAATTAATTGATTATTTAATAGATTAATTTTTTTTGCAACAATTATTTACCTAATTTATTAATTAATTTAAAACAATAATTGGTATAATAATATTTAGTTAAGTAAATCAGTACGAAATAATTGATGTAATGGTTTACTCTTTTTTTTTTGAGGTGACGTAATGATTTACTTAACAAATATTATTTTAAATTTAATGTTATAATTATAATTATAATTATAAATTATAAATAATTATAATTCTAACATTAAATTTAATATAATATTTAAATTAAATATTATATAAAAAATAATATGATTTAATTAATTATTTGTTTAGTAAATCATTACATCAATTATTTTGTAATGATTTATTGAACTAAATTTTACTGTACTAATTATTATTTTAAATTTATTACTCACTTAATTATTTATTTATGTAAATAATTTTTGCAAAAAATTAATCAATTAACTTAAATAATTCAATTAATTATTTTAAGTTAAAATTTAATTAATTGATTATAATAAAAGATGTCAAAATTAAGGTAATTATACATATTTTACTATTTATTATAAAAAATTGTAAAAAACATCTATTAAAATTTCATAAATAATTAAAGCAAAAAATTAAATTAATCAAAGAATCAATTAAATCAAATCAAATAATTTAATTGATTGATTGTTACAAAATATATCAAAGTTACTATATATAACCTATATTAACGGTTTAGATTTAGTGTAAGCTAACAAAATCATTTGATTGATCTAACTTTCTACTTTAATTATTTATGAAAATTATTAATAAATTATTTTTTAACAAATTTTGCATGTGATAAATAGTAAAATACATATAATTATATTAATTTTGACATGTTTTATTGTAATAAATCTATTAATTTTTTTAACTCAAATTAACTAATTAAATCATTTGAGTTAATTGTTTGATTACTTTTTTGCAACAATTATTTACACAAATTATTAACAAATTAATTTATTTTTTACAAATCTTTTTAATGATAAGTAGCAAAAAATGTGTAGATAATTACGCTGATTTTAACTTATTTTATACTAACTAATCAATTATTTTTGTAATTTTAATCAATCAATTAAAATACAAACCTCTATTAAATCAAATTTACACATTTTTGTATTTGTGTAAAGTCATTTCATTTGTAAACAATATATAATACGAGTATGTTTAGCCCAACTTTTTTTTAACTTATTTTTTCATTAAAAGGAGAAGTCGGACCAAACACATTTCATAAAAAGCTCTTAAAAAAATAAGCTACTTAATTTCATAGAACAAAATTTGAAAAGAAGTAGTTTATAATTAAGTTGGTATGGGGAGCTTTTTTCCGGCTTATAGAGAGCTTATTCATGCAATCCCCTCTTCGAATCCTTACGTGACTAAGAATACTATCTTTTTTAATTTGCCATTATTTTTTCAATTTGAGTGTGCTAAGACAAAGGACAAATTTATAACTCTTAAATATTTTAATAATAACAAACAGTTAATAAATGTGTTTTTACACAATCGTCTGGTCATCCGTAATATGTTCACAAGTAACCATCTGATAATTTAAGCTCATATCGTTTCTATCTTTCTTTTAGATAAATTCAGTAACTAACAACTTACAAACGATGATCTAAGTGATTTGCGCATCAATCAGAACGTAAACTACCTCGATATGTATAAAGCCTACATACCTACTTTCGAGGAAAGTTATCTTTATGCGAAAAAGAAGGAATGTGCGTGCGGATGTCAAAATGAGAAAACAGATATGACTACTGCTACAAGATTGAGTACGAGAATGGTAAAGATAGACAGATTGCTTTATCTTATCAAAGTGAAAAGTTGGTGAAAGACATTAAATGATGCATTTAATGCTCCAACGACTCTTTGCAACAGACAAAGGTTGTCTCCTGCAAGCACTCACAACGGATACTTTTGGAGAAACCTATATATAGAAGAAGAGACCTCAATCTTAGCGACTACCGAAATCATAAAATCTTTAACTATTCAAAAGCTCTCGTTGTGTAATCTTCATATACTTTGCGTGTAAAACTTTATTTGTTCTTCATTGTATATTCTTCTGTTAGGACATTAAACTCAGTGAGGTAACTTATGTTCAAACTTTTCTTTAAGAAATTGGTAGAAGCCTGAAAAGGCTTTGATTCAAAGAATACTTAGGTTTTTTGCTTGGAGAGGCAAGTTAAAGAATACTTGGATTGAGCCTAAAGAGGCTTGTTAAAAAAATACTTGTAACTTGGACAAGTTATTGGAATTGATAGTTGCCAAGAACTAGACGTAATCTTTGGGGTGAGACGAACCAATATAACTCTTGTGTGCATTCTAGTTTCTTTTTCAGCACTCGTTTCTCTTTCTAAACGTTTTTTTTTAACTATTTTGTTTAATCCTTCAGACGATATGTCATTAAAAAAAAAGATTTTGCGAAAATTTGCTATTACACAATTCAATCCCTTTCTTGTGTTATCTTTGTGTTTTACAAAGTGCTTCATCGGCTTCCCCATTAAATAATACTTACATATATTAATTTATTTTAAATTATGTTTATTTATTGTAAGGTATTAATTTGTTTTTGAATTATTTATTTTAGAAAATTAAAAATGCTATTTATTTTTTAACTTTTTAAATATACTTTACATAAAATAAAAGAGCATTAATGACATAAACAAATAATATAGTTAAATAAATTTTTTATATTTTAAAATATTTATAATTTTTATTCTTTAAATTTAATTTAGATGCAATATTTTTAAAAATTTTTAATTTATAGTTAAGTTTTTGAATTCTTAATTATAACAATATATTAATTAAACACTTTTTGGATTATTTATTAAATAATTTTTAATATATATTGACATTATTGAAATTAATTTAAATAAATTACTTTTATTTTCTAAAAATATTATTTAACAACAAGATAAAAGTTTTTAAATATTTAACTTTTGTAATTATAACTATATTTATTTAATAAATATTCTATAAATAAAATATTTGTAAATTATCTTTAAATTAACTGTTGTTAATTAAATTATTTTTTTGCATTTTTAAAATTACAAAAATTTAAATATATTTATTACATGAAATAAAAAACATTAATAAAATGAGTAAATAATATAGTTAAATAAAATTTTTATATTTAAAAATATTTATAATGTTTAATCTTTAAATTTATTTTAGATTTGATTTTTTTAATTTTTAATTTGTAGTTAGGTTTTTTTCATTTTTAATTACAACAATATATTTATTAAATATTTTTTGGATTATTTGTTAAATACTATTTAATATATATTGACATTGTTGTATTTTGTTTAAATAAATTATTTTTTTACCTTCTTAAAATATTATTGAACAATAATACATTTTTAAAATATTTTATCTTTTGTAAAATTGGTTGACAATGTAAAATTTTTTACATTGACAGTGCATGATTATTAAACTCTATATATTATTCTATTGAGTGAGACAATTAGTTTTAAGTAAATTTAAAATTTTAAAATTTTTTACCAAACAACTTTTAGCTTAAAAGGAGCTTTAAAACTAAAAAAAAATACAAATTACCAAAACACTTTTACTTTATTTTTAAAGCTCTTATTTTGAGGTTTAACTTTAAAGTAGCTTTTAAGCCACAAAAAAGTTGGGCCAAACATAACCTACATCTATAAATTATAGTCAAAGGTAACTTACATAAGAATAAGTCTTCAACTAAATTATTACAAATTAATTAACTGATTAATTAGTATAAAATATAATGATTAATTAACTCATTTGTAATTATTATTATTATAAATTAAAAAAATAACTGGTTAATTAGTATAAAAGATGTCAAAAAATTAGTTAATTTTTAATTTTATACTAATAAAAATTTACAAATCTTTGAGTTAATTAATCAGTATATTTTATACTAATTAATCATTTAATTATTTTATAATAATTTAGTTGAAGATTTGTTCTTACGTAAGTTAACTTTGAAGATAATTTATAGAGGTATTATATATTGTTTTCTAACGAAATGCCTTTACACAAATAAAAAAATGTGTAAATTTGATTTAATAGAGGTTTTTATTTTAATTGATTGATTAATATTAAATAAAATAATTTATTGGTTAGCATAAAATATGTCAAAATTAGCATAATTATGTATACATTTTTTTTTACTATTTATCATTGAAAAAATTGTAAAAAAAAAAGTAATCTGTTAATAATTTATGTAAATATTGTTGCAAAAAAAATTAATCAAATTAAATTTTTTAATTAAAAATAATTAATAATTAATTAAAAATAAATGTTGCAAAAAAGATAATTAATTAAAATATTTAAATTAAAATTATCAATTCAAATTATGTATTTAATTAGAAGTTTTTCGTGATTTTCTTCAAAAAAAATGTTTTGAAAAATCTTAACAAGTTGCTCTGCCCCTATTTATGTACAGCATAGGAAAAAAAATTAAGTCAAAATGTAGGCACGCGGTTAGAAAACATGAATTCAAGTTGCAAAACATCAAAAGCGATACTCAGAATGGAAGAAAATCGCATAAAATAAAATGGTTGGATATAAAGGCGTAATATATGAATTTAATAATTAACATTTAATAACCTGTTTTATAATGTAATCATTTTATGCATTCTTTTTTCAATGAAAAATAAAATTGAACATTAATGAACAACTGTTTTTTTTCAAAATAATAAATAAATAAAAATTCAATAATCAACACATCATTGCTTTTATCCTGATTAATAATTTAAGCCGAAAAGTAGCTTTTAAATATTATCATTAACATTATTATTTTTTTTCCAAAATGATGTCACAGATGACATACTAAGAATATTTTTGGCAAAATACTGACTTTCCACAATGAAGACTAGACAGGGAAGAAAAAGAAAGCGTACATTTCATTCTAGGACTGCGACATATATATATCCGACCACATGGCTCTTCCAAGAACTGAAGATTCTTGACTGTACATTATTTTGGCACAAATTCAAAATTGACCTACATGCTTAACGTGTCAAAAAAGAGTCTTTCAGTTCCCATATATAATTTCTGTCAATACATATCGTATGATTGGAAGTGATCAATAATCCAGCGCAATGAAAACAACCACAGATAAAGTAATTATTAAGCATTTTAATTTGTGAAACTTCTCTTCACCGACCTTCTCATTAAGTGGCACTGACGGTGGTCCTCATAAGAATTAGTCCACTAATGCATCATATATTTTATCTTTTACAGTAGTTTTTTTCATTCTTAATATTTATTTACAAGTTAATTTTGATAATTTTTTTTAATTTTAAAATATTTCATACATATGATTTCGCAAGTCCTCCAACTACGTTGATCCTCTCTCTACGCTGCCAACCTCGCCAGCCACATCATGCTGTCAGCACCGCTACAGTTTCAAATTCCTCAAGTGACAAGGAGGGCAAACCTGCCCCACCGCCAGTCTGCCAAAAATAGAGCGGGATGGGGCAAGTTGGCCCGTCTATTGATGGTGGGCTGAGTTTTATGGCCCACTCTACCTAAAGGTGGGCTGGCAAGTTGGAGGGTTGACCCGCCAAAAAAAGAAAAAATTTAAAAATAAAAAACTAATATTTCATTAATTTTTCAATAATACAAAATCACAAAATATTAAATTATTAATAGTTCTTTAACAATAAAAAATGTTAATACTCTTAATCTTTCAATAATCAAGACAAAGTCTTTCATGATTCATCAACAATAATCAATAGAAAATAATAATAGTTTAGTCCTTTAATAATAAAAAGTCAAAAATTATTAATTGTCATTCAACAATACACAATGCTAATAATTGTTCAAAACAAAACCACAATTCCTGTTATTGCTTCTTAGAGCAATTCCAAACACACTAAGGCTATGTTTAGTTTAGTTAAGGAAAAAAAAATAGTAAAAAAGTAAAAATAAAAAAAAGTGAGATGATAAGTGATTAAGTGTAGACTAATTGTCATTGATCCATTGAGCAATTTAAGTATACACTAATTGACATTAGAGAACAAATTTTATTCAAGCCTACTAATTGATAGGTTATTAAGAAGAATAACAAATTTTACAGTGGATCATTTCTCTAAATCGTTAAATATATGAATAAAAAAATCAATGGTTGAGATTTGTTGATCTGATTAGTAATCTCAACTGTTGATTTTTTTTATTCATAATTTAATAGTTTAGAGAAGTGGTCCACCATAGAATTAACAAGAATTTTCTTACTAGTTAGACTAAACACAAAAAATAATAATATAATATGTATAAGAATTGTCGCAACTGGGGTCACGACTGGACGGCGAAAAAGATTTAAAATCAAAGGAGCCGCCACCAAAGTTTATTAAGGAAAACCTTGGAAAAACCCTTTAAAAGAATGTGGTCTGTGAAACCAAAAATGGGTTCGAGAGTCGATTACGTGTAAGGAAGGTGTTAGCACCCTACGATGTCCGTCATAAAGACGGTTACCCCTAATTAAATGTGCAAAATGGATAGCTTCTAAAGTATTTATTTTACCCCTAAAAAGAAAATGTCTTTATTTTATTTACAAATTTTATTAAAAGAAAGATCAATTTTTACTTTTTTATTTTTGAGATCGACAGGAGTGAGCTCCTGCTCCTATGTATCCTCAGGTGCAATGAAGAATCAGACTCACGTAGTTCTTTAGGTAGAAAGATATTTTTGTTGGTTGATTTTTTATTATTGAATTTTTATTTTATTATTATATATTTTTTATTTTAGCATGGTAAAGGCGTATTCAATAACCAAATTGGAAGTGCATCTAAAGTGGTTATCAATATATCTTTTAAGATTTTCATAATAGTCAAATAGGAAGTGTATCCAAAGTGACTACTTGAAATCCTTTTAGAAAGAGAAAGTTTAATATTATAAAAAAGATTTAATAATTTTATTTTATATTATTATTATTTTTATTCTAAAGGTATACTCAATAACCAAATTGGAAGTGTATCCAAAGTGATTATCAATATACCTTTTTAAGTTTTTATAATAGTCAAATAGAAAGTGCATCCAAAGTGACTATCATTAAAACCTTTATTAATTAAAATATATTTTATTATATATATATATATTTTTAAAAAAAGTTGATAACCAAATAAGAAATGCATCTTAAATGATTATCATTAATATTAAAAACTTTAATAATGTCCAAATAGGAAGTGCATCCTAAGTGGGCATTACTAAGTTTAAGGATTTATTTACTTCATTTATTTATTTATTTTATTAAAGAAAGCCAATTATACAATTGTTATTATTAGAAAAGAAACTAAAAAGCCACTTTTTACGGATTTGAAAGGTTTCGTCGATTATGCCTATAATTTTATTGTTATTATTATCTTTCCTTTTATTTTAATAGCTATTAAACGAATGAAAACAAATGAACTCGAAATTTTGATATAGATGAATATATTACAATTAATGGTGATTCTTTTAACAAAACAAATGGGCTAGGCCCATTACCCACGGTGCAGGGCAAAAAAAAAAAAAGGGAGTAAATCCTCCTAAGCCTCCTCATTTCTAACTAAGGAATTTTCTAAGATCCAGTGGAACTTGGCAGCGGCGAGAATTCAAGTCGTGGGTTCCAATTTGAGGGACGGCGAGAGAGAACTCGAAGATCGCCCTGCGTCCTTGTTTCCGGTGACCCTAACAGCAATAACAGCGAAGGAGGTTCGTGAACTCGAGGTTTTGTGCAACAATAGATGCGCGACGGTGATTGGCAGATCTAAGAGGTGCTCCGATGCCACCATGGTCGGAGTCGAGTTCAGAGGGCGAGGATTTGCGGTGAACCACGATGACGAGATGGAAGCGCGATGAGAGCGATGGCAGAGTACAGAAATGCCTACACCGATCAGAACCGCGACGACTTGCGTCGCCTAAGGCCAGAACGACGTTAATGACACGGGGAGATGGCGGTGATTCGGAAACGCAGCGCCAAAATGCGAGGGGCATTCAGAGATGTATCGCTGCATGTGGCAGCGAAAACAACGTAATGAACAGAGAAAACGATAGGCTCCCTCGGTTTTCAATTGATATTCACTTATTTTATTACTATTTTTTTTTTACTTATTAAATTCTTATGCTTTTCCTATTGTGAATATACGAACACTGGTGGTGAAGTTAAAAGGAATAATGAATTGATATGGAATTGCTTGTAAACCAGTTACATTCCTATTGCTTAAGATTTCTGCATTCACATATATGGTATTGTAAGCGTGAGAGGTGTAATTAGAATTAGCATATAAGTAGAGATTCAATTATTAGAACACTTAGCAATGGAGGATCAATCAACACAGAGCACGTTTCAGATATTTAGAATTTAATACTATTTGTAGAGACTTTCATACATTCATAGTAGGCAAATAAACATTCAAGTAATCAGTATCGAAGATAATCGAACAAATTCGCGAGATGTGAAATGATACCTACACAGATTCCAGTTCTTCAACTTTGAATCGAGCTTTGCACCTTAAACTGCCAGCTTCTTCCTTTTCTCCTCTTCACGCTATTTTGCTTCCCTTTTTTTTTATTTTTGTTCCTTCTCTGTTTTCTTTTCGTTCTCTCTTTTTCCTTTCGCCCTCCTTCCCATTGTGAGCCTCCAACCATTTATATATAGTTATCCCTCAAAGCTTCTTCCGAAAGTTTGTTCATTCTAGCTTTTTCCCCAAGTTTCAACTTCCCCCTTTTATTTGTTATGGGCCCAACCCAATATTTTTATGTCTCTGGTTTTATAATTTTGGCTAAAAGGGCTCTTAACTTGCAAGGCCCAAAACAAGATTCTAAAAGAAAAGACTTTATCTGTGGGTTTAAAATATAATGGTCTGATCATAAATTTATTTACTTACTACCTTTATTATTATTATTATTTATTATTATTATTATTATTTTTATATATTTTGATATTTTTCCTCTTATATTTATTTTTAGTGTTTTTCTAATTACCTGGATAAAATTGGGTATTTACAAGAATGTAGTTAGAGCTAGGGGGTGTTCATTATAACTGATTTTATAAAATTTAACTATAACTATATTTAACTGGTTTTATAATAACTAGTTAATTAAAATTGGTTATAAAATTTAACTACTTAATTTTTTAAGTTAAAAATTGGTTACTTATTGTCGCAATTGGAGTCGCAGCGGAACAGCGAAAAAGAGTTTTAAAAACAGGGAATTGCCACCAATATTTATTAAGGAAAAACATTGGAAAAACCTAAAAAAAAGGTCTACGAAATCATATTTTGGGCTCGAAGTCAATTACGTGTAGGGAAGGTATTAACATCTTACACCGTTCACGTCATAAAGACGGTTACCTCTAATTAATTAAGTAAATTATAAATGACTTTTAAAATATTTATCTCATCTTAAAAATAATTTCAAAAATAATTTTATTTATTATAAAAAAATATTTTTATTATATCTTAAATTTTATTATTTTTGAGATCGACAGAAGTAGGCTCCTGCTCCTATGTATCTCTTGGTGCAATGGAGAATCAGACTCATGTAATTCTTTTGGTAAAAAATATTTGTGTATTGAATTTTTTTAGTTATTGATTTGTATTTTAATTTTAGGAATTTTGAGCCATCATGGCTCATACATCCTAAAAACCGAGGTGTACACTCAAGCCAATTTATTATTTAAATTTTGATTTTAGTATTTTATTTTCATAACAATTAAATTTTATTTTAACATTTTATATTCAAGAGAAGAGTTTTAAGGCATCAAGCTGTATAGCTTGTGTCTCAAAATCTCAGAATTAAAAAGATATCACATCTAATTAACTCTATTTCAAATTAAGATTTTGTGGTCATCAAATTTTAATTAAATTGCATGACTTGATTTTGTTGATTTTTATATTCTTCTTATAAATAAATTATTATTATTTTTACTTAGAAAAGAGTTTTTAGACAACAAGTTGTATAACTTGCATCCTTAAACTCTAGGATTAAAAGAATGTCACATTCAAATAATCCTTATTCTATTAGAGATTTTTTGTAATTTTATTATTATTAAGTCATAAGTAGCTAATTTAGAAATGTTATATTATTATTATTAATGGATTATATTGTAATAATTAGTATTATTATTTCATTACCGTTTGTTTCAACCTAAACATCTAAAATAAAAAAAAGAAGTAATAATAGAAGAATTCTACGTCACACATTCCCTTTATAGCTTATTTGTCTTTATTTAATTTTATTATTTGCAGATTAATACCTAAATAAACTAAGTTTACTATATGTACGTAAAACGTATTTCACAACCCAATTATTTGTGAATAAGGCAAAAACAAAAGTGTCAGATCTATAAACCAAATAGGCCTAGCCCCAGCGCAGGGACAGAAAAAGAAAAAAACCGATTAACGAACAACACCCGAATTGGGCCGAGCCCAACACGTTTCAGAAAAGGATGTCAATAACCTATAGGAAATAACGAAAATTAAAAGGGAAACGGGAGATAACGAAAATACAATAGCCCTAATTCTCATTACGCTTGGTTGTTGTGTGCAATTTCTCCCTTAGATGCGGCGCCGGCTCCACGGATTGTAACCAAACTCGAATGCAACGGGAGAAACGGAGAATGAGAGGGAGAGGAAGAACGATGCAGTGGCGCCGTCGTGGCCACAGTGGTGCAGCGGCATCGGTGCGGTGATGCGAGAAGCGCGAGAGGGAGAAAAGAGAAGAGAAGTGACGGTTCTAGTTCGTGTGGAGGCCGCACCTATGGTGACAGGGGGCGCGGTCATATTGACGGTTCGCAGAGGTCATGGCCGTGGCATCATCGCAGGCAAGCGGATGAGTAGCGATTAGCGGGTGGCGACGCGGATCACACACCCGTGTGGTGGAGAGAGAAAGCGGAAGAGAAAGAAGAAAGAAAAGGGTCCGGGGAGAGAAGAGCTGCCACCGGAAATTGCCTCTGGCAGCGGTGAACAGTAGGTTCGCGGCGGTGGGGGGAAAGGTTACTTTTCCTCCCCCTTTTTTTGTTCTATTTTTTCAATTTTGCTTATTTTAGTGGTATTGAAAAGATTAAGCTTGATGTTGTCGAGAACTAGTTTGATTCATGGCTTAAAATCTGTGTATTGCTTGTACAGTGAACATTAAGCGTTGTATTTTTATTTTGGTTGTTGTGTTTGTAACAATATTTGAAGCAAGTTTTAGATCAGTATCAGGAACACAAGCGTTCAAAAACACGAAAGAATTAAAATTGAAAGAATTATGTTCAAGTGTATACCGGTTGTAGTTGTAATTCCTCTGTCTCTTCTCTGCTTTTGCCTCTTGTTTTCATGGACTTTTTCCTTCTCAGTGCAATTTCCTTTTCCACACTCAGTTTTTTGATTTTTTTTCAATTTTTGGAACCCTTTTCTTATTTGTTGTAATGGTATTTATAGACCTAAAAAGTGTTCATGTTGCTTGAATTGATTCAAAAGTCTGGTTGATTGAAATACAATTTGCAGCAACAATTAAGGAATTTGGATGATTGTAGAAGCAATAGGACAATTTGTAGCATGGAGAAATGGTGAAATCTACAGGGCATGGGGTGAGGGCAGTGTGGAGGAGTAGGTGGTAACCATTGCTGCCTCAGAGAAAAAGAAGAAAAAAAAGAAAAAAGAAAAGAGATTTTTTTTTTTTTGGTTTTGGTTTTATAAAAAGAAAGGCCCAAAAGAAGCAAACAAAAAGAATGGGCCAGCAGTAGCCCAATTCAATAATATGAGGAACAAGAGAAGAGATAAATAGATAAATGAATAATTTTTGAATTAAATTAAAATAAAAATAAAAATAAAGGATTTTTTTTAATTGAGTGTTGCTATAAGTAAAATAAATAAATAAGCAATATAAAAGAAATTGAGTTATTAAACCGGTATTAATTTAAAGTGTTTGGACTATATGTACAAAATAACAACATAAAAAAATAAAAAAATAAAATATATAACAAAAATAGTGGACAAAATTAGGTGTTCACACTTATTTTTCTAAAATGGTTGGATAACCAAATAACCGGTAACTATAAACATTTAAAAAACCTGTAGATCGAACTCATGCTGAGCTCTCATCCATTCGGACAATATTAATGCAGATTTCCACACCCATAAACCCGTAAGGACTAGACCTGTCACAGAGTCACACACGTCTTCCATTCAGACAATATTAATGTATACTGACTCCCACACCGAGTCACACGTAGAGGTAGAAGTCTCACGAAATGAAAGTGTTAGAAGTAGAAGTCCCACATTAATGTGGGTTACTTCGTTGGTTTTCAACTCAAACTTATATAAGGGAGTCTTGATGGACCCTCAAAATAAAGGTATCTTAAAAGTCTCTTCTTTCTTTTATATTTGGAGTAAACAGTCACTTTAATCTTTAAAATTGAAAGGTGTTATTACATTAGTTTTTGAATTGAAGAAAATTAAAAAAAAAATCTAAAAGTGTGAATTGACAATCAAAGTAGTCTAAAATTCAAAAAACAAAACATGTGACTTAAGTGATAATATTAACAGATGTATAAAAACTAAAATGATAGTAAGTAGTTAAGTTTAGAGATTTATTTGACATTTTAGGGACTTATTTTACATTATTTTTGTTTCAAGGATTAATATAACAATGCCCACTACTTTTAGGACTAAAGTAGTTGTTTACTTTTTATATTAACTTTGTTACTTAGAGAAAAAGTTAGAGAAAAAAATAATTTTTCCTTTAAGGTTCTCTTAATAGTTGTATTCTCTTATTTTCTAGAGAGTGTGTTAATGTTCTCTCTTAGTGTTTAAAGAAAAGTGTTGTAATTTCTTCCACCTGGTGAAATAGGATGAGGCAAACACATTTCATAAAAATCTCTTAAAAAAAAAGCTATTTATTTTTATATAACAAAATTTAAAAAAAAGTAGCTTATAATTAAGTTAGGAGAGGGAGCTTTTCTTGGGCTCATAGGGAGCTTATTTACGTAGACCCCTCTTCGAATCCCAACGTGACAAAAAATACTACAGTTTTTTAATTTTTTATTGTTTTTCAATTTAAATATTTCATCGGTTTCTCTATTAAATAATACTTACATATATTAGTTTATTTTAATTATGTTTATTTATTAAAGGTTTTAATTTGTTTTTAAATTATTTATTTTAGAAAATTAAAAAATATTATTTATTTTTAACTTTTTAAATACTCTTTACATAAAATAAAATAACATTAATGACATAAGTAAATAATATAGTTAATAATTTTTTTATATTTTAAAATATATATAATTTTTATTCTTTAAATTTATTTTTGATGCCATATTTTTAAAAGTTTTTAATTTATAGTTAAGTTTTTGAATTCTTAATCACAACAATATATTTATTAAATACTTTTTAGATTATATTTTTAAATACTTTTAATATATATTGACATTGGATCTGTTTAGATAAACTTTTCTATAAACACTTATAGGAAAAGGAAATAAGAAGAAAAATTAAAAAAAGCTTATCCAGAAGATAAAATTAGTTTCTGCAAAAACTAATTTATAGAAGTTTTCTCATATTTGCTTCTCCAAAAGCTGATTTTTAATTTATACATAAGCTAATTCTAGCTTATGGAGAAGCTTTTTTTTTTTTTTTTCTTATTTTCTTCTCTTAGAAGTGTGTTATGAAAAACTTTATCCAAACAGACTTATTATTGAAATTTGTTTAAATAAATTATATTTTATCTTCTAAAAATATTATTTAACAATAATATAAAAGTTTTTAAATATTTTAACTTTTTTAGTTAATATTTAAATTTATTTAAATAATATTATATAAAAATAAATAATTTGTAAATTATCTTTAAAATTAATTTTAGTTAATTAAATTAATTTTTACATTTTTAAAATTAAATTCTTTAAATTATTTATTGCACAAGATAAAAAAACTTTATTAAAATGAATAAATAATATAGTTAAATAAATATTTTATATTTAAAAATATTAATAATGTTTATTCTTTAAATTTAATTTAGATTTAAGATTTTTTTAATTTTTAGTTTGTAGTTATGTTTTTTCATTTTCAATTATAATAATATATTTATTAAATAAGTTTTCAATTATTTGTTAAATACTATTTAATATATATTGACATGATTGAATTCTATTAAAATAAATTATTTTTTATCTTTTGAAAATATTATTGAAAAATAATACAATTTTTTAAATATTTAATCTTTTATAATTAATACTTTTGTAATTAGTATTATATATAATAAAATGTTTATAAATTATATTTAAAATTAACTTTTATTAATTAAAATAGTTTTAACATTTTCAAAATTAAAAATTTGTAATTTATATATTTTTGTATATTTTTGTTATCATTAAAATAAATTTATGTTTATTAAATTAATTTTACATAATTGTAACTCAAAATTAACTATACATAATATTTTTTTATTTTATCAATATATAAATTATTCTATTGAGTGAGGCAATTAGTTTTAGGTAAATTTAAAATTTTAAAATTTTTACCAAACAATTTTTAGCTTAAAAGGAACTTTAAATCTTAAAAAAAAAAAAAAAGTACCAAACAACTTATGCTTTATTTTTAAAGCTCTTATTTTTAGCTTTAACTTTAAAGTAGCTTATAAGCAAAAAAAAAAAAAAGCCGGGCCAAACATAGCCTAAGGGGAACTTTTTTTTGAATTATATGGAGCTTATTTATGCAGTTCCCTCTTTGAATTTCAACACAATAAAAAATACCATCTTTTTTAATTTTTCAATGTTTTATCAAGTTGAGTGCTTCACTAGCTTCTTCATTAAATAATACTTTATTTTAATTATGTTTATTTATTATAAGGTTTTAATTTATTTATTTTAGAAAATTAAAAAATATTATTTATTTTTTAACTTTTTAAATATTCTTTACATAAAAAGAACATTAATAACATGAGTAAATAATATAGTTAAATAATTTTTTGTATTTTAAAATATCTATAATTTTTATTCTGGATACCATATTTTTTTAAAAGTTTTTAATTTATAGTTAAGTTTTTGAATTCTTAATTACAACAATATATTTATTAAATACTTTTTAGATTATTTATTAATTACTTTTTAATATATATTAACATTGTTCAATTTTGTTAAGATAAATTATAGTTTATCTTCTAAAAATATTATTAAACAATAATATAAAGGTTTTTAAATATTATTTATTTTTTTAACTTTTTAAATATTCTTTACATAAAATAAAAGAACATTAATAACATGAGTAAATAATATAGTAAAAAAAAATTCTATATTTTACAATATTTATAATTTATTCTTTAAATTTAATTTAGATGCCATATTTTTTTTCAAAGTTTTTAATTTATAGTAAAGTTTTTGAATTCTTAATTTCAGTAATATATTTATTAAATACTTTTTGGATTATTTATTAAATAATTTTTAATATATATTGATATTATTCAATTTTGTGTAAATAAATTATATTTTATCTTCTAAAAATATTATTAAACAATAATATAAAGGGTTTTAAATATTTTAAATTTTGTATTTAATACTTAAATTTATTTAATTAATATTATATATAATAAAATATTTGTAAATTATCTTTAACATTAATTTTTTTAATTAAATTAATTTTTTCTATTTTTAAAATAATTTTTTTAAATATATTTATTAGATGAAATAAAATAAAAATGTTACTAAAATTTTTAAATAATATAGTTAAATAAAAATTTTGTATTTAAAAATATTTATAATGTTTATTCTTTAAATTTTATTTAGATTTAATATTTTTTTAATATTTAATTTGTAGTTAAGTTTTTTCATTTTTAATTATAACAATATATTTATTAAAAAAATTTCAATTATTTGTTAAATAATATTTAATATATATTCACATTATTGAATTCTGCTTAAATAATTTATGTTTTATCTTTGAAAATATTATTGAACAACAATACAATTTTTTAAAATATTTTATCTTTTGTAATTAATACTTTTGTAATTAGTATTATATATAATAAAATATTTATAAATCATATGTAAAATTACCTTTTATTACTTAAATTAATTTTAACATTTTTAAATTAAAAATTTGAAATTTATGTATTTTAATAGTTTTATGTATTTTTATTATCATTAAAATAAATTTACGTTGATTAAATTAATTTTACATAATTAACTATACATAATATTTTTTATTTATCAATGTATATATTATTCTATTAAGTAAGGCAATTAGTTTTAAGTAAATGTAAAATTTTAAATTTTTTTACCAAATAACTTTCAGCTTAAAATGAGCTTTAAATCTAAAAAAATAAAAATTGCCAAACAACTTCTACTTTATTTTTAAAGCTCTTATTTTGAGCTTTAAATTTAAAGTAACTTTTAAACCAAAAAAAAAACTAGGCCAAACATAACCTATATCTATCTATCTTTCTATTTATCTATATTTATATAAAAAGTAACGTGGTTGGGGTAACTTAGTAATATTAACTTTTTCACCTAATTTTAGGGCATTATAGTCATTTCAATCTTTGGGAAATTATAAGGTTAATAAAGTAACTTTTTTCTGTAATTTATTATATCAATCAATTATTTTTTCATTCAAATTGATCGTCAATTTCAACATAATAAGGTTAAAAGTGTAATTATACTAATTAACCCATTTCTTAATTGTATTAATAATAACAACAACAACAACAACAACTAATTGAAATGTTTTCATTAATCAAAAAGTGCCTCTTCGATATTCATTAAGGCAATAAAAACTTGCACCATTTCCAAGGTGTTAATTTATTGCAAAATTAGCAATTCCAATTTATAAGTAATGAATGCACCATCCCCATCCATTTAAAATGAAAAGAAAAACAACAATCTGGAGGCATATCTTTCTTTTTCTACCTCTCTTCTGCATTTTCTTTCTCAAAGAAAGAAAAGAATCCTAGCCTCTACCTTTAGAGCAATCAATTCATCTCCTTCCCTATTAGGTGAGAAAAGTCACTATTTTTTTTATTATTAGCATTGCCTATACACCTTTTTTTCGTTATCCTTCTTTACAAATTATTGTGGAATTGCATATTTATGTTCATTTTTTTATTCCAAAATAAACTTTTTTTTTCTTTCTGTTTTGTAGCCACTTTTTCACCTAATAAAAAGTGAAGGATAGTCAGAGTTAGAAATTTATTTACCTTGCATATGTTTTTGTATGTAAATTGGGAACAAAGATGAAGGCAGCTATGTCTATGTTAGAAATCAGACATGTAACAAGTGTTAGAAATCAATTTTTAAAACTTCTTTTGTTAATTTGATATAGTTGTTTGCTTTTATATATCTGTGTTTTTTAAAGTAATATGGTAAGATCCCTTTAACATTGTTTACACGTTCCATGTTTTTATTCTTATTTTCCATTGGCCTTCAAATATATATGTTAGTTCACTATAACTTACATGAACAATAAACTTTCTTTAGTGTTCATGCGAGTTTCGAGTGCTAATTAATAAACTCTATAGAGAGATTTGCAAAAGTATTAGTGCTAAGAATAATGTATTCGATCCGTTAAAAAAAGTATTTCATGTATATAAACATTTGACATAATCAAGAATAAAAGTATAAATTATGTAGGTTTTATTATTACAGAAAAATGAATTCTTTCTTTCTTTCCTTTTTTCAGCCACGATTTAGCTAATCATATCTTAAACAAAAATATATGCAAGTTATTGATCATAGTATATTTGAGCCATTCGTAGGCTAAGATCAAGTAAATTTCTTGGTAAATAAGAATCCTTATTGCACATTCATAATCTTTAAAGGTTTATCTTCAATATCTTAGCTTTCAATTTTTATGCCCATTTTTGTCATATTTAAAATGTTTATTATCCTCTAATAGCTAGATTAATATAATGATCTAACTTGAAATAGTGAAATTTTCTGATATTTTGATGTTAAAAGTCAAACATCCAACCTGAAAAGGCATACCTAACAAAGTAAATGTTGAATTATATAGCTTAATGTATTTTTTACCCCACCCTCCCCTAATTAAGAGTTTCAATTTTACTAATTTTAATTGTTTAAAAATTATTATAAATACTTAAAAAATTGAGTGCTTTCTTGAAATTTTAAACTTTTAAAAATTAAGAATAATTGAGGTAAAATAATTAAATTCAAATATACTAACTTCAACTATTTAAAAATTATTATAATTTTTTTGAAAATTTAAACTTTTATAAATACTTTCTTGAAACCAAAAATAGTTAAGATAAAATAATTAAATTCAAATATACTAATTTTAATTATTTAAAAATTGTTATAAATGCTTTCTTAAAATTTTAAATTCTAAAAAAATATTATAAATGTTTTCCTAAAATTGGGTACAATTATGGTTAAAATTTATTAATTTTATTTATTTAAAATTTGTCATAAATGCTTTCTTTTAAATTTTAAAGTTTTAAAAAATGTTATAAATGTTTTATTTAAACTGGAAATATTTGAGATTGAATAATTAAATTTAAATTTACTAATTCTAATTATTTAAAAGTTGTTATAAATATTTTCTTGAAATTTTAAATTTTGTAAAAAAGTTATAAATGTTTGTTAAAACTGGTAATATTAAAGGATAAATTTATAATTTTAAATTGATTAATTTTAATTATTTAAAAAATATTATAAATATTTTCTTGAAATTTTAAAATGTTAAAATATGTTATAAACGCTTTCACTCTTCAAAGGGGAAATAGTGTAGGATTTCTTAAATAGGAAAATATTTGTAGTATCATAAAAAGCCTTAAAATTCAAATTTATAGATGTAATGGAGAATAAACACATTAAGTTATGCTCTAATTTTTCTTATTAATTAATGAATAAATTCATATCTAATTGATATGTTATTCTTCTATCATAATGTAGTAAATAGTTTTCTTGTTACAAAAATTTTAATTTATTTAAGATCTTTTTTCATCAAAATAAGAAATTAAAAATATTGTCAATATAATTTTTTACACATATAAAAAAAATCCAACATGATGCACGGGTTCACACTCTAGTAGGAAAAAAAAAAATCCTTTCACAAAATATTATCAGAAAAGAAACGAAAAATTGAATAACCTCCTTTCATTGAATAGATTTTGAATCAGATACAAAAAACCAAGAAACTTGTTCTTATATAGAAATATAAGGAAAGTAAAACTAATAGAGCCCAATGAGGAGCCCTATCTCTAACTAACTAACAGAATGTAACATACTAAAAATCAAAATTGATAACTGAATTAACCAACTTCAGTTATAGGATTCTGTGAGTCCAATAGCCCTTCGCAAGCTGAGGAGTGTATGTTGATAACACTTAGCTTGGTAAGAATGTTTTGGAAATGTGTGGGATCAAGAGGTTTGGTTAGTATGTCAACGAGTTGATCGAATGTGGATATTGGTAAAAGATGGAAGAGTTTGGACTGAAGCTTTTCTCTCACAATGTGGTAGTCAATTTCTACGTGTTTTTTTCTTTCATGAAAAGTAGGATTAGCTGCAATATACTGTGTAGATCAATTGTCCCAATAGAGCATAGCTGGGGTAATGAATGATAGCTTGGATTCTTGTAGAATATATGTGAGCCATTGTAATTCACAAACTGTAGAGGCTAAAGCCCTATATTCAGCTTCAGATGAGGATTTTAAGACTGTTGCTTTTTTTTTGAACGCCAAGAAACCAAAGATTCTCCAAGAAATATGCAAAATCCCGTGGTAGACCTTCGGGTATCTATGCAATTGGCCCAATTTGAGTTGGAGAAGGCTTTTAATTGTAAGGTGGAGTTGGCAGAATAGAAGAGTCCATGTGCAGGAGTAGCCCTAATGTATCTTAAGACCTGCATGGCAGCTTACTGGTGAAGAGTGGTAGGATTGCTCAAAAATTGGCTTAACTTGTTGATAGAATGACTCATGTCTGGTCTTGTTGTTGTAAGATATAGCAGCCTTCTAATAAGTCTTTTGTAGGCAGCAACATCTTCAAGGGGTTGGCCGCCATCTTTCCTTAGTTTAGTGTCCTTAGTCATAGGAGTAAAGGCAAGTTTTGTAGCTAGGAATCCCATATCAGATGATATGTCCAAAGCGTACTTTCTTTGGCAAACATGGATGCCAAATTTTGATCTAACAATCTCCAAACCAAGGAAATATTTGAGATTGCCTAGGTCTTTGATTCTAAATTTCTGATGAAAGAAGTCCTTGATAGTATTTATTTCATCAAGGTTATTTCCTGCAAGGATTAAGTCATCAACATAGATCAATAGGATAGTTATTGGAGTATAAGAATGTTTAAAAAATAAGGAATGGTCAGTAGAAGATTAGGTGTATCCTTATGATAGAAGAGAGGAGGACAACATTGCAAACCATTGTCTACTTGACTGTTTCAAACCATATAGGGATTCTTGAGCTTGCAAACGTGATTTGGTTGTGTTGGAATGATGCCTGGAGGAAGCTCCATGTATACTTCTTCTTCGAGGTTGCCATGAAGAAAGGCATTATGGACATCTAATTGGTGTAGATGCCAATTTTGTGCTGCTGAAATAGCTAGGAGTAACTTGATTATTGTGAGCTTTGCCACTGGTGAGTAGCTTTCAAAATAGTCGATGCCTTCTATTTGGTTAAAACCCTTGGCTACAAGTCTTGCTTTGTAACGTCCTATGGTGCCATTAGCCTTAAATTTGATTTTGTATACCCATTTACATCCTACAGGATTCTTTCTTAGAGGTAGCTGAGTGATTTCCCATGTGTCATTCTGATTAAGAGCTTTGATTTTTGATTGCATTACCTCTATCCAATGATCAGATTTGATAGCCTGTCTATATGTCTTTGGCTCAATTATAGAGGAAATGGTTAGTGTGTATTGTTTATGAGTAGAGGATAGTTGAGAGTAGTTCAAGTAGGTGGATAAAGGATAAGTGACACTTGATGGTTGACTAATAGGTGTTGAGTTAGCAATGTTACAATGAAAATCATGTAAGTATGAAGGGGATTTTCTAGTTCTATTTGATCTTCTTAAATGGATTTCAAGTGCAATAACAGTTACAAACTCTTATGGATTATTAGTATGAGAATTTTGAATGTGAGGATGCTGAGGAATGTCAATTAATATAGATGAGGTTCTAGTGTCATGAAAGTCTAATTCATTACTATTTTCAGGAGTAATAGCAGAATATGGAAATATATTCTCATAAAAAATGACGTGCTAGAAATAAACACATATCTAGAATGTAAATCAAATAAGAGGTATCCTTTTGTTCTTGATTTATAGCCAAGAAAGATGCATTTCTTAGCTCTATTATCTAATTTAGTTCTATGTTGGGTGATGGTAGAAGCATATGCCAAGCATCCAAAGACTTTTAGATCAAGGAAAGTAGGAGGATTATCATATAACATCTCAAATGGTGATTTATGGTTAAGAACAGGTGTAGGTAGTCTATTTATAATGTATATGGCGTGGCAAACAACATATGACCAAAATAATTTTGGCAAATGTGAGTGAAACAAAAAGGCACATGTGACATCAAGAATATGCCTATGTTTTCTTTCTACCTTAGAGTTTTGTTGTGGAGTCTCCACGCATGATGTTTGATGTATAATTCCATGTTCATTATAAAAGGAAGGCATGTTAAATTCTGAACCATTGTTAGATCTTAAGATTTTGATTTTACTATTAAATTGAGTAGAAACATGATTGATGAATTGTAAAATGCATGGTCTAGTTTCAGATTTAGACCTTAATAGGTATAGCCAAGTATGTCTACTAAAGTCATCAACTATAGTAAGGAAATATTGATAGCCTTGCATAGAGATTGCATTTAAAGGTCCCCAAATGTCCATATGAACCAAATCAAAGGCTTTTAAAGATTTTGTAGAGTTGTTAGAGAAAAGGAGTCTTGATTGTTTAGCCATATGACATGAATCACAAACAAGATTTTTATTACATTTGATATATGGAAATTTGTTACAAAGATGTTGTATAACAAAAAAAGAAGGATGGCCTAGCCTAAAGTGCCATACATCAAAGTCAGCAAAAACAGAAGAATTGACAGAGACACCAGATACAACATAATTTGAATTTAGAGTGGGTGGGGAGAAAACAATAGAATGATGCAGAATGTAAAGGCTATTGTAAACATCAACATGCCTAATCATCATCTTAGAATTGAGGTCCTGTATTAGGCAAGTAGTAGGAGAAAAAGTGAGTGTGCAATTTAGAGAATTAGCAAGCTTATGTACAGATATTAAACTAAGTTTAGAATTTGGAACATGAAGAACATTAAATAGCTTTTATGGTCTCAAAAATGATTACAGTGCCCAAATTTCTAGCAATAAGGGTGGTACCATTAGGCAAACTAGTGGATATAGGTGGAATAGGGGAATATGTTGAAAATAAAAAACGATGGGGACACACATGATCAGTGGATCCAGTGTCTAAAATCCAATTAATAAAGTGAGAAGAAGCATTAGCCGATTGAGTGATATGGGAGATCATGTGCTTTGTAGAAGCATCATTGGGTTGATTGTTACTCACTACATTATTGGAGATGGAGGTATCTAATTTGGAATTCTGTAACAAAGATAGCAAGTGCTTGTAGTCGTCAGGGCTCAATTAAGGTAAAGGATTGGATTGTGGAGTTAGTGGAACAGTGGAGTCTTGATTATTATTCTCAGTTGTGGCTGCATTGACAGTGGTATTTGAAATTCTGGGTTTATAACCAGGGGGGAACCCATGTTTAAAGTAGCAAGAATCAATAGTGTGGTTTGGTCTACCACAAAAAGTGCATTGTTTGCCGTTGGATCTACCACGGCCCCTTCCCCCTTGTGGGTTGAATCCTCTTCCATGAGAACTAAAGGATCTTGCAGATTGTCTTGAATTGTTGTTGTCAGCGGTAGCAGCTAGGGCAGTGGTGTTACCAATATTGGGACATGAGTTGCTGGATAACTAAAGAAAAAACTTTGTTTATGGGAGGAAGTGGCTCAAGTAATAAAATCTAGCTCTTGACAATGTTGTAGGTGTCATTTAAACCTTTTAGGAAGCAAATGACATATTCAATCTCTTTGTATTGTTTCATGGATTTTGTGAGATTACAAGGACATGGTGAATCACAAGAACAAGAAGGGGTAGGTCTTAAAGACTCTGGTTCTTCCTATAGGGACTTCAAATCAATAAAGAAAGTGGAAACATTGCGATCACCTTATTTTATGAAATGTAATTCTTGCAAGATATTAGAGATGCGAAAATGGTTACCCTTGGAATACCTATCTTGAAGATCCATCCAAAGATCCCTAGCATTGTCAATGTAGATGGTACTTCGAGCAATATGAGGGGTTAATTTTTGGTTGATCCATGAAATAACTATGTTATTGCAGCGCTCCCAGGCATCATAAAGAGAATGAGTAAGAGATGGAGGAGAGATGGTTCCATCAATAAACTTGTGTTTGTTCTTTGACAGTAAGGCCTACTTCATGGCCCAGCTCCAAGAATGAAAATTATCGCCATTGAGTGGTGGTGAGACAAGCATAGCACTAGGATTTTCTCTAGGATGGAGATAATAAGGACTTGTTGGTGTTTAGGAAGGTCAGTAGGAGCATTGTTGGATGAAGACTCTGCCATTGATGGCAAGAAGATGGAAAGAAAGTGTTTGGTGGAGGTTAGAAGAAGAAGAAATCTGATACCATATTATTAGAAAAGAAACGAAAAACTGAATAACCTCCTTTCATTGAATAGATTTTGAATCAGATACAAAAGACAAAGAAACTTGTTCTTATATAGAAATACAAGGAAAGTAAAACTAATAGAGCCTAATGAGGAGCCCTAGCTCTAACTAACTAACAAAATGTAACATACTAATAATCATAACTGATAACTAAATTAACCAACTTCAGTTATAGGATTCTGTGAGTCCAATACAAAACAACGTTGAATCAAATGTCTAATTAAACATACTGATCATTTTTCTTTATAACAAATATCTTGAAAATGGATTTTCGAAAAAAAAATAAAGGTTTTCTTTAAAAGAAAATCTCAAATCAAGTCCTTGAGGAATTAGTAAGAGTAATAAGGGAAGAAGGTGAATACAGGAGAGTTTATGCTAATTCATCACACAAATACATGGCTACATCTAGTCCTTAACCAAAAAGCTAAGATATTCACTATCTCTTTAGATTGTTTACACTCTTAGTTTTTTCTATCCAAGTATTCTTTAACTTGTTTTTCCAAGTTACTTCTCAATTATTCTTTCTACGAGCTACACTACCCAAAATATAAAGTAAAGAGAAAATTTAATGTTTTCTCAATAATACCTACAACTCAAAAATGTCATAGGTACAAAAGAATAAGAGCTTTTAGCGAATGCTTTGATATGATATAGTTTCACTCTTTTCATTTCCTGATATTTATAACTTGCCTTTGTTTGGTAGAGAGGAAAGAAATAGATAAAAAAGAAATAGGTAAGAAATAAGTTAAGAAGTGAGAAATAAATAAGAAATAATTTAAAATTTTAGGTTGTTTGGTAAGAGAGAAATAGATGAGAAATAAGAGAAAGATAGAGATGTGAATGAAAGTAAGTGAGAAATAAAGTGGAAATAAGTAGTGGGATCTAGTAGAACCCATCAAAAAAATTAAAAATTTCTCACTTATTTTTACTCAACCAAACCACCTAAATTTTTAAAAATTCAAAAATTTCTTCTCATCTTCTCTCTTCTCCACTCTACCAAACAAAGCATTAAGTATTCTCTTTTAGGCATTGGAAATGAAATTTCGTTGATCTTCAGAGGTGTTAGGTTAATGTTTGAACCGTGCATTTAATGCATAGTAATGTTACTTATGTTCTCCTTAAAAAATCTTTTTAATCTTTGGCTATGCAGTTAAAGTCTATCCTTTGTAGCTTTTTCAGATAGAATATTCTTTTCCTGACTTACACATGTTTGCGATATAGACCCATCCTTTGAGAGAATTTGTCTTTCTTTAAGGCACTATTGTTGAACTCCAAAAAACAGTTTTTGTGATCTTTTATGATGCTTCTACGTACCAGAAGTTTATGTATATGTGAGACACTTACTTATTAAGATGCTAGAATACGTTGATTCTTTTCTTCTTATTAAACACTTTAAATTTTGCACACTTATAAGCTTTTCACAAAAAATTATATAAGTCCTAATGTTTTATTACCGATTAAAACTTTGGGGGTGTCTAACTGTCTTGATTTAAACAAACATATTAAATTAATAACTACTGTTATGTTTGAAATGGTGGAAGAGGATGGACTGAAGGGAAATGAGATATAATGGTATTATGTTTCATTGTTAAGCTTGTTAAAATGAGAATGGAATATAATGAAAACTAATGGAACCCATTCCATCCTATTTCTTGCTTATCTTTACCCTCCCCCTCCTCCAAATTTAGGAAGAATGAGATGGAATGAGAATTTTGTTCTATTCAATCATACATAACATATCCAAACAATGGATGGAAGCTTCATTATGTTTTATTCCGGTCCATTTTATTTTAATTCATTTAATTTCATCTCATCTCTTTTCATCAATCTAAACATAATCTAAATGACATCTCTTTTGAACTTCTTATAAATTTAAGCCTTCATTTTTAATGCAAGAATTCATATTATACTTTCTCTCTTCTTGTGACACGTAATGTAAATTGTTCTTTATTATTTTTTATATTTTTAAAAACTCTTAAATTATTAATTATTTACAAATTTTTTACGTTAAGATTTCTTTTTTTATTTTCAATTCTTCATTTTAATTGTTTTTAAAATTTTCTTTTATATTAAAACTTCCTTTCAATCTTAAATTATCTCAATTATTTATTTTATTATATTAATTCTCATCAATATTTTAAAAATAATTAATTTTCTATTTTATTTAAATTAGTTATATATATTTATATATATATATTGTAATTCTATTTATAATTTTTTAATTTATTTAAATTATAAAATATCCATATAATGCACTAGATATACTTATTAGTGTTACGTGAATAAAAGATACAGAGTTACTGACACATTTGTTTAAGCTGAATCCCGCAAATATTTTTATTATATTTCTTAGTATTTTTTAATTTAAATTAGACTCAAGAATGTTTCCACAGCTAAATAGTAGATGATAGAGTTAGGTTTAAGCAGTTCAGTGGTGAGGAGTTCAGGTAATTTTCAAAAATGCTTTGATTCAAATTATGTTATAATTGTACACACACAAAAAGGGTAGGTTTAAGTGAACAACACATTTTTTCTTTTTAATTTTTTGCTATGTTTTTTTTTTTTTATATCTGAATTAGTATAGTAGTTTAATAAGCTTTTGAAATTTAAAATGGGCGAGACATTAAAATAAAGGAAGTTATTATAAAAATATAAAATGAAAAGCTTAATTAAAGATGCATTTGTTTAATTTAGAATTCCAATTGCTACCAACTTTTTTTAATCAATTCATTTATTATATTTTTAATAAATTATTTATTATAAATTTAAACCTTTATTTGTTAACATAAAAATATATCTTATTATACTCTTTTTCTTTTTATAACATGCAATTTTATTGTTATTTAACACTTATTTTTCAATCTTTCAAAATGTTCAATTATTATTTATTTTAAAATTTTATTTTTATGTTTAATTCTTTTTACATTAAATTTTTCTCTAGCGATAAGATTTTGAATACTTAAATCTTAACTTTAATAATTTTAACTTCTTATATTAAAAATTATATTTTATCTCAAATTTTAATGAGTAAATAGTCTACGCACCGAGTGTAAATTTTTTTTACATTATCATCTAATTATAAATCATCATATATGGTAAATTTGTTAATTTTTACAATAATTACCTTAAAAATCATACTAATGACGATGTTTAATTAGTTGATTGTGTAAAATTTTTTGCATTGACATTATATAGAAATTAAACTCAATTTTAGTTACTGATATTTTATAATTATTTTTTTATCAAATTAAACAATATTTGTACAGTACACTTACTAATTCTCTCTCTATATAAATTAAAATAGTTATCTTGAATAAGAGTGATTTTAGGAGCCTTTTTTTAACAAAAGTATTTTTAGGAATTTTTATTCAATGCAAATATTTTTAGAATATTTTTTTAATATCTTGTCTCTTTCAATTTTTTTTTATCTTTATTTCTACATTATATTTTATGATTTTTTTTAAAAATTATTAATAGTTAAAAATAATTTTGTATCACAATATTAATTATTTATCATAAATTTAAAATATAATTTATATGTTTAAAAATATTTATTTATTATATTTTTTAATTATAATATAATTTATATATTTAAAAATATTTATTTATTATAAATTTTAATTATATAAAATAAATATTTATCTTGTACATTCCACCACGTACTAAAATACTTATTTGATTAAAATTTGGACGGAAGGAAGCCACGTGGGGAAATTGGCAAGAACAAATAGTCCGGGCCTAGGATAACAATTGAAGGCCACGGCCCAACAACGTTGGTGCTGGGCTCACTTCGCCGGTTAGCAACGCCTTCGAACCTTAGTAAATTCTTGTCAATGATGTTGTTCTCTTGTTTCTTGTCTATCTTGTGCCCAGGTTGGATTGGCGACGGTGATGGGTAATTGGTGGTTGGGGACAAAAGGTTTAGTGTGTTCTCAACCGAAGCTTATAATGGTTCCGAGCTCATTGTGAAATGCCCCTTGGTACTGGACAGAAAAAGTTCCCAGTCTCAATTTTACCATAGATATAATTGTTTCAATTTAAACTTCATAGGTCTCGGGAACATGCAATTGTATCCCTTATAATATAAATCAAATTTTGAGGATTGTTTTTTACTTTCATCGGTAAATAAATCGCAAATAGCCTGTACGGTGCTGATGTTTCGAAAACCAGGGACATTTGAAATGTGTGGTAATATGTTCTTCGGAAGCTAGGTAACATTATATTATAAACCAAACCACTGATCACTTCTATGCATGAGGTTGTATTCCAAAAAATATTATTACTTGTAGCTTTGTGACAGGAGGGAAAGAATTGCATATAGACATTTGGGCATAATAAAACCAAGACAACATGATTACTACAAGTTTGGCTGAAGATTAAGCATGCAGTAAAACATTAGGGAGAACGAATAGATACATCTTCATCAGAAAACTTAACTAATTCTATGGATAGAGAAACTTGATCCCAAACCTAGGATGATTCCATCTAGAAGTGAATGGCTGTATCATCAACATAAAGCGGTTTGGTAAATAATATGCAGGACGTGCATCCTCGTAGCCTATAGGACATATATCATTAGTTTGGTTGAATGCATGTATTGGATGAATTTATATTTTCAGTAAGTATTGATGTTCAATAAGTAGACTTGGTGTATACGGGCTGATGTGGGCTGTTTTATGCATGTTATCTGATGTGATTGCATTAAAGAGAATTGCTAGAAACACATTCTCTGACACATATTTTTGAACACTTTTTTTTTTTTATTGGTTGAAATTTATTAAAAATTACAAAAGTTTGTAAGTCTCACATTCTATTTAATAATTCTCTCTCATGATTTTGAAATTTTTTAATAGTTTTTAACCAATAAGAAAGAATGTGTTAAGAGAAATATGTTGCTAGCACTCCTCTTGTAGTAAATTATTCACTACCTGTCTTGAGCTTGTGTCTTAAATATAAGTTTTTGCCTTTTCAAGAGCAACGGAATCTGTAATTTTAGGCAATGGCAGAGCTAGACTATTATAGCTGGGTGGCCAAATATCTAAAATAAGAGACTTCTTTTATTTTATATTATTTTAAAATTTTACATGTTGAACAATAATCACTTTATAAATTCATAATTTTGATAATTATTTAACATATAGGATCACATGTAGGGCAATTTAATGTATAAGGTTGGTTAAGAAAAAGTAAATCAAATTTCAGAATTTTGTAGATGTACACACACAAGTTTTACATATTGGAACAAGTTTATATAATTTAGAAGAGTAATTCTGATTTGACTAATATCAGTACAACTGAAAAATGTTTACAAGCCACACTACAATTTATGTATATATATAAAAAAATTACTACCTCTTAAGTCAAGAGATTTGAGCCATAAAATTACTATTTGAAGTCATTGTACTTGTTTAAGTTTTTCTCTTGATATATGTTTCTTTATATTATTATTGTATTGTAAATTTTTGCTTATAAAAGACATAACTTATATGTAGTGAGAGATTCATCAAATAAGATTGTAATATTGAGTGAATTTTGATAAAGTCTTTCATATTCTCACATAAATTTTGAATTTTGATAATCCTAATAAAACAAAGTAACATAAACCAAGTGCACTTGCACCAACAGTTATGTACGATTCATGCCGAATTATTACGGATTCTAGAAGGAAGCCCAATCTAGACATGAGAGAATGACAGAAGGCCCATTAGTTAAAAGAGTAATCTAGATACATAGGTTACACTAACCCACAAAAAATTAAAGCTATATTGGTTAAATAAAAAAAAAAAACTAGCATAACAGTAACCAACCAAACATCCCCCGCACAAGTCATCTTTGTATTCTACTCTCGACACATGCTTACAATCTCATATCCTCCCCCTCCATTTTGCCGGTTCAGTGATTTTTATTTTTTTTACATGTAAAATAAAGAGATTTTTTTTTTGGGTGGGGGGTGGGGGATTTAGAGCTTAACGTAGCTCCGCCTCTGACTTTGGTTTGGATATTTATGATGAAACTGCATTGATCCTATCTTAACTGAGGATCCTTATTAATCCTTAACCTTTTATCATAAAGATTTCAAAGTTTTTTTTTACCTTACATCAATTGTCTGTAGGTATCTTTACCATCCAATTATATATTTAAGCAATGTAAATCAGCTATTCGAGGGGGCCATTCAATCAATTATACATTTGGGTGACCAGAATCTAGATTCATTATTGCTTCATAGAATTTGTATTTGTTTCAGCAGAGATGGTTCATTTGATTCCCACAAAAAGGAAAATATTTATTAAAGGGATTCATTTACTTCACAGCATACGTTTCTAATTTAATCATCTTATATTAGTATCACAAAATAATGAGAAAATTAATGAAGATATCATACACATAAGTTAAATAGTTAAAATGGAAAAAGACATTGAGGTTATTTGTGATTACAAAATACTGCCAAGTTCAAAGAAATTAAAAGTTTTATCGTACTACTATACAACTAGTTATATTCTATGGTACATGTTGGACTTTAAAATGACAACATAAGAAAACAGTAGAAGTAACAAAAATGAAAATGTTAAGATGGATATATGATTACATGGTAAAGGACATGATACAAAATGATTATATATAAGATATTGATGTTGTACCTATCAATGAGACGATGACATGAAATCAATTAAAGAGGTTTGAATATGTGTGCAAAGAAAGTCCCTGATGACACCAGTAAAAAAAGTATATCATAAGAATATCTCTAACAATTTAATTTTTGACTGAGTCAATGATGACATACATGTGACTCATTTAGTTGACCTCACCTAATTGAATAAGGTTATTATTGTTGTTGTATTGATTTGATGACTTGACATGAGAGAAATTGAAAGAATATGCTTAATTTTGTATTGTGGATTGGTCATGTGTTGTTCAAAGCGTTACAAGCTTTTTAATGAACAATTCAAGATTGGGTCAACAATGACAATTTATAGTCAAATTGTTATTGGTTGGATTCTTGGTTACTTCTATGTACTCACATTTTAATCTTTGAGATTACAATTGTCAGTTTGATTTTATAAAATCGTTACCTTAATATTTAATTTTTGTAAAATGTCATTTATTTTATTTTATTTTTTATTTTCATTTACACAAAAAAATATATTAAAGTGATATTTTGTAAAATCAAAAATTAAAATGAAAAATTTATAAAGTCAAAAGTTAAAGAGATCAACTTTATATATATATATATATATATATATATATAGGGGCAGGATCCGTTGACACCAGGTGTAAGAGTTAGTCAAATTACACCTTCAATAATTTTTTGTATAATGCAAATTTAACTAATCCAACCTTTGAATTTGATGTTCTTATTAATTAGATTAAGTATACAAAATTTCATACAATTCTAAAATTATTTAATAGTTTATTAAATCACTTTATTTTAACATACAATATGATATTAAAATATATGTAAATATTCAATATTAGATAACATATTTAGAAAAGTCCAAATGATGTGAAATTTAATATACATAATCATAAAGGTAATATCATCAAACTCAACGGTTGGATTGGTTAAATTTGTATTATACAAAAAGTTATTGAAGGTATAATTTGACTAACTCTTACACCTGGTGTCAACGGATCTTGCCCTATATGTATATATATATATGTATATATATATGTGGATGTGGTCTCATCGACTTCACCATTGAGCATATTTACTTTGCTATCTATCAGGCTATCAAAATTGATGGAAGAAGCTTCAGTGTTTCTCCAAGGCAGATAGATGTATCCCCAAATCATTAGTATCGTAGCTGCTTTGCCCATTCTTTTAAAAGGCAATGCTTGTTGCATCGACTTCTTAAATGTGTTGGTGTAATATTCATATTCACATGACATGTCGAAGTTCTTGGCCGAAATTAACATTCATCTTATATATTAAATGAGAATAGCTATATTGAACAAGAGTATTTTTTACTGTTATTTTTTAACGAGAGAGTTTTTAGTTGTCATTCTTCAATGAGAGTGTTTTTAGAAATTTTTAAAATTTTTATCTTTTTCAATCTATTATTTTTAATATCTTTAGTTCTAAATTAAATTTCAATATTTAAAAATTAACATTGTATTACAATAATTATTTATTATAAATTTAAAATATAATATATATGTTCAAAAATATTTATTTATCACAAATTTTAATTATAATATAATTTATATATGTAGAAGTATTTACTTGTTATAAATTTAAGTTATATAAAATAAATATTTATTCTGTGCAATGCACAAGTTAAAATACTAGTTTTTTTTGTTAAATTTGATCACTTATAAGTTATGTTCAAATACTTAAAATAGCTTGATGAGGAGTTGCATCACCATTCATATGTCCCGTAGCATATATTAATGTGACATTTAAGAGAAAACAGGTCATGCATTGATAGTGTAAAATTTCTGATTGGTTGACAGTGTAAAACTTTTTATACTGAAGTGCATAACCATTAAATTCAAAATTTAATGAGTTGTGATGTGTGAATTTTGAATAAATGTACCGAGCATTGATTTTGTAATTTAATTTGTTATCCATTTGATCAAATAATCCAAACTTAATTAGTTGAGCATAAATCTTTAAGGAATGGATCTTGAACTCTATAGTATTTGGGTACAAAAATATGTATAAATATTGAACTTTGTTTTATAAAAATACTTTTTAAAAATTAAATATAATATTATTTAAATGGATGGATTGAATATGTATAAGTATTGAGCTTTATTATTCACCAAAAAAAGTATTGAACTTTATTTATAAAAATACTTTTTTAAAAATAAAATACAATACTATTAAATAAGTCATTGATAAATTGAATTTTTTTAATACATATTTAATTGTTCATAAATAGATTAATAATTTATTTCTAATCTAATCAGTAATTCAATTCAAAATTTATCCAATTTATCTGTTTAACATCCTGATGTAAATTGATTGTTATATTCACAATTCACTTCTTCCTGAACTATAAAAGACAAAAATTGTTGTCCCTTGTATGGGACCAAGTAGAAAACTCACAGACTCTCATATAAAAGAGAATTTTTTTTCTTATCAAGAGATTTTTTGTTTTAGTTTTTTTATAAAAAATATTTTTATTTAAAAAATCATTTTTTGAAGTTTTTAATGCATTTATTTAAACTTTTGAAAAAATTTAGAAACTACAAAGGAAATTAGCTTTTTTGTTATTTTGATAAATTACTTTGAGTAACTTATAAAAAATGAAATTTTAACTATCTCTTGTAATGAATACTTGGACACCCATGAAACCAAGGCACCCTATAAACACCCATAAACAAATATTTTTGCTTTGCCGACTCATCAAGTGATGCTTAGGTGAACTTTTATTAAAAAATAAATTGTAAAAAAACCCCAAATCTCACTTTAAAAAAAACACGGGAGTGGGAAGGAAAACTAAGGAGAGTGAGAAGGAACTCAAATTCTCTGAAAACTGAATCAAGGCTTGCACACATGAGTTAGTCTTCGCCGTCAAGTCCGTTTGTGAAGTTGAATGTGGATGGTAGTTGGTTGTATCAGACTAACAGCAAGCAGAGAGGTGGTGTCTTAAGAGACGTAATAGGATGATAGTTGTTAGGGTTCTCAAAATCTCTTGGTCATGGGGACCCGATCTAGGGCAAAACTAATAGCTATAAGAGTTGGTCTTGAACCCTGTTGGCAACAAGGTTATAGGAATATTATCTATGACTCTGATTGTCATAGTGTAGTGTCAATCGTAAGGTAAGGAAGAGAGGATTTTAACAAAACCCACACCTATATGGATGTTATTCGCAAAATAAGAAACTGGTGTTAAAGTGATTGGAGGATTATGCTTTCTTCAATACCACATGAAGCCAATGGCATAGCAGACCTTCTTGTTGGTTGGGTTTCAAGGGGATGATGTCCAAATTGCCTTTGGAGTGTTCCACCTAGTGCTGCTCTAAAGCTTTTTTTGATAGGACTTTGTATCTATCTTGTAATTGATTTTGTTTTGTCTTTTATTACTTCCACTACACCAAAAAAAAAGGAGTGGGAAAGAGAAAGACAGGGAATGGGAAGGAGAGGAAGCTTGCTTGAGAGGAAAGGGCGAGAACAAAAACAAGGCAATAGAGAGCGTTTGAAACTATAAGAAAGCTTCTTTTTAGAACTATCCTTAAAGCACTCCACGAAAGGGTCACAACTCTGCTTTGGGAATCCTTTCTCAAGGTCTTAACTTGTTCTCTTTCTTTGACTCAATGTGGGGTTTCGTTGGGTTATTCTATATGAGTGGCTCTTTGTTTGATTCGATTGCGAATGGAATGGAAGTTGAGCTTTTTTTTTTGGATTTTTTTTTAATATTTTACTTGATGTGATTGTCTTTGGTGGAAATAAGATTAGAGTTGAGGGTTCACAAAGGTTGTTGAATTTTAAGGCAAAATAAATAGAGGGGAAAAACAAATAAAAGAAAATAATATGTAAAGGATTATGAATGAGTTATGAGGTGAAAGTTGAGTTTTATGGTATGGTATTTGATTGTTCTACAATTTAGGCTAGAGAATATAAATGAGGTGTCAGAAGATAATCTTAATATGAATTGCTTGTTTCAGGGATTGTTTTCTACTACCATAAAACTCCTTGCTTGTAACTTTTGTGGTAGACTAATTTTTCACTTAAATTCTAACTATGTGGATTTTGTTGTAGTTATGGTAAAGTGAATTTAGAGTATGTTCTATAGTTTGAGATTGTAATCAGTCAACTTTTTGTTGATTGGACCTAATAAGATAGATCCACAACATTCAACTAAATTCATCTTTTAAAAACAAAGTATTTGTTTGCACTTAGAGAAGAAATTTCAAATGATCCATACACATTAGAAGCAAATCACTAGCTCTCATTAGAATTTTGTTTCTACAAATATGAACTCCAAGTTGTTGATGTCTTAACCAAGTCAATGAAGATTAAGATATTCGACAAGTTGAGGAGAATACTGAATGTGGTGTCTTTGGAAATTGAATTAAAGGATATTGTTGCAAAGTAATTTAAAGTTTGTTAACTCTATTAGTAGGAGTGGTTAATTATATTTAGTGCAGGGTTAATAGAAACTATCTAATATGAGACTTGTATAAGTACATGTATTTAGTTGTATACAGTACCTAGTGTGATCAATAATTTGCTTTTTCATTCTTCTCACTTTTTGTGAGTTTGTGTGAGTTTTCTCTTTTATGAAAAATTTCCATTGCACTTGGGCATTTTGACAAATTTATCAGAACAATAACATTGACCAATGTTTATATTGAGTTAATAATTTTAATATGAATAATTAACCACGAAGTCTAAAATTGAGTTTTGCATTGTATGTCATGTAATTAATAATTAGTGAATGTTTTAGTGTAAAAATTACTTAGTTATTTATGTAAAATGATGCTTCCAAAAGGTACAACTTTCGAAATATAATATCAATTTAAGGTTTTGGAAGAAGTCTCAATTAACCAAATAGAGCAATGGTTACTCATTTATTTACATTTAGATAACCATTTTTATGATTAAACACTTGAGAATTGTAGTCTCATATATGAGGATAAATTTGTATATAAAACAACCACCATGTGAATAGGCTTTATTGTCCATAATTTGCATCACACTTGGGTATTTTGACAAATTTATTAGAATAATACCATTGACTAATGTCTATATTAAGTTAACTACTTTACTATGACTAATTAACTACGAAAGTCTAAAATTGAGTTATGCATTACATGTCAAGCAAGTTAGTGTTAATGAATGTCTTAGTGTAAAAATTACTCACTTATTTATGTAAAATGATGCTTCCAAAAGGTGCAATTTGAAGAATATAATGTCAATTTTTTCTTTGGAAGAACTCTTAATTAACTAGATAAAACACATTGTTAACCATATAGAGCACATTCAGTTAATTATTTTTATGATTGAACACTAAAGAATTATAGTCTCATACCAATGTATATATCTGTAGGTGAAACAACTATCGTGTGAATAGGACTTTATTGTTCATAATTTGCATCGCACTTGAGCATTTTGACAAATTTATCATAATAATACAATTAACCAATCACTATACTGAGTTAACCACTTTACTATAACTAATTAACCATGAAAGTTCAAAACTGATTTATGCATTTCATGTCAAGTAAGTCAATGTTAATGAATGTTTTGGTGTAAAAATTATTCACTTATTTATGTAAAATGATGCTTCGAAAAGATGTAATTTGAAGAATATAATGTCAATTTTGTTTTTAGAAGAAGCCTTCATTAACTAGACAGAGCACATTGTTAACCATATATTTGCATTCAATTAACCATGTCTATTATAATATACACTTAAATAACCACTTATTGACCAATCGTAAATAGACATGTTAGGATACATTTGTAGGTGAAACAAGTACCATTAAGTTGCGAACAAACTTTATTGTCCATAATTTCCATCGCATTTAGTAATTATGTTAAATTTATCATAATAGGAACATTAACTAATTTTTATATTGTGTTAATAACTAATCATTAAATTCTAAAGCTGAGTTTTGCATTTCATGTCTTGTAAGTCATTCTTAGTGAATGTTTTAGTGTAAATATTACTCATTTAATTATCAACAAATGATGTTTCAAGAGGTGCAACTTTAACAATATAATGTCAACTTTATTTTTGGAAGAAACCTTAATTAACTATATGAAGCATATGGTTAACCATATTTTTACATTCAGTTAATCATGTCTATGAATGATCACTTAAATAACCACATATAGGATAAATTTGTAGGTTAAAAAGTACCATTAAATTATGAACATGCTTTATCAAATATGTTTTATATCGCACTCAAATCTTTATATTAGATTAAAGCAACTGACCAATTTTTATCCTAAATTAACCAACTTTGTGTTATAAGTTAACTATATATAGATTTTAACTTAGTCATTAGTAGTTAAATTTTTTGGATAAAATTCATCATGTTTTGATAGAAAAACTCATACATTAAAAGTGTAGGTTTAACATCATATTACCACTTATGGTTGACACAAGTTAAATTTACCATATATAGTGTGTTATTAACCTACTTTTTATCTTCAATTAACCACATAATTGAACAGTGCCATCCATTGATAAATTGTAGTAAAAAATGTCCAACATTTTAGGATACTTGTGTAGCTGAAAAACTTATGATGTGAACACATTTTAGCACCCAATAATCGCACTCAACCTTGGTGTCATATTTTATCAAATTAAGCCAATTGACACATTTTACATTGAATTAACCAACTTTGTGGGGACAATTAACAATACTTGTGTAAAGCTAAATTTTTCACTGTAGTTGTACATCACTTGTAACAAAATAAAAACACAGTGTACATTCCAGACACATTAGTACAAACTTTTATAGGCTTAAGACAAGGAACTCTTATAGTGGTCTAACATTGGAGGAATAGTATCAGAAAAAGGAAGTTAACCACTAGTGCTTCAAAATTAACCATGAATGAACCTTTACTTAACGATCGTATTTTGTTCTGATAACATTTGGATTTTTTGAAGACCCTAAATTGAATTAGTGCGAAGTCTATATCCCCATTTTCATTCCTTTCACTGTGTAAATATTTTGTATAAAATTTTCATACAGATTATTGACATATATAATTATATATTTGAAGGGGTGCAACTCTTACCAAAACAATGTCTCATGTTGTATTGGAAGTAGCATTATTTAACTATACAAAGCACATGGTTAACCATTTATTTACATGTAGTTAACCATGTATAGGACTAAACACTTAGTTAACTACTTATTGATGAATCGTACTCGTACATGAAAGGATTAATTTTGTCATAAAACAAGTAGCATGTTTAAGCCTTTATTGTCAACAATTTATATCGCTTTTAGTAATTGTTAGATTTATCATAACAAAAAAAATAACCAATGTACATGTTGAGTTAACCATAATAGCATGAACAATTAACCACTAAGGTCTGAAACTGAGTTTTCAATTTCAAAGTAAAGTAAGTAATTGTTACTGATTATTGCTTCTTAAATTTATGCAGTTAATTATCAACGAATGGTGTTCCAAGAGATGTAACTCTTACAAATGCAAAGTGTCATATTGTTTTTGAAGTAGCATTATTTAACCATATAGAGTACAAGGTTAATCATTTATTACATTGAGTTAACCATGTATATGACTAAACACTTAGATAACCACTTATTGATGAATCATATTCTTACATGAGATGATGAATTTTGACGAGAAACAAGTAGCATGTTTAAGCATTTATTATCCATTATTTGTATAATTGTTAGTAATTAAGTTAGATTTATCAGAACAAGAAAATTAACCAATGTACATATTGAGTTAACTGTAATAGTATGAACAATTAACCACTAAGGTCTCAAACAGGAGTTTTGAATTTCAAAATGGAGCAAGTCATTGTTACTAATTGGTGCTTCTTAGATTTATGCACTTAATTATTAATGAATGGTGCTTGAAGAGATGCTACTGTTACAAATGTAATGTCTCATATTGTTTTGGAAGTATCATTATTTAACTATATAGAGCACATGGTTAGCCATTTATTTACATGGAGATAACCATGTATATGACTAAACACTTAGATAACCACTTATTGATGAATAGTGTTCTTACCTGAGATGATTCATTTTGACAAGAAATAAGTAGCATGTTTAAGCCTTTATTGTGCACTATTTTTATCGTTGTTAGTAATTATGTCATATTTATCTAAACAAGAAAATTAACCAATGTATATATTGAGTTAATCGTAATAGTATGAACAATTAACCGCTAAGGTCTCAAACTGAGTTTTGAATTTCAAGGACAAGTAAGTCATTGCTAAAGAGAGGTAGCCCACATACACAAAAAAAATAACACTCAATGCCAATGAACATGTTGCCACACATAACATCCTACATGGTCCTAATGATAATTACTACACAAAAAAATGTGTCCCAACCAAGGCAACCAAATTCAGATATAAGTCTTGTTTCAGTGACTTACCTATATATATGTGATGGGAAAATTATGAAATACAATTAAGTAAACCTACTATAACTATTACTACCACAATAATAATAATAATAATAATAATAATAATAATAATAAATAGCCTTTTAAATTCATAAGGATCAATTTTAACATTAATAGGGTTTGAATTTATATTAATTTATAATAATAATGTTAAAATTGATCCTTATGAATTTAAAAGGCTATTTATTATTATTATTATTATTATTATTAACTTTTAATTGTTGAAATTGTGTAATAATTATCATTAATGTAATCAATTTAATTCTTTATTGCAAGTAAGCCTTATATAGAGAGAGATTAGTCCATAATTTATTTTATGAAAATGATCAATTTTTATATCATAATTTATTTAAAATAATGAATAAGCATTGAAGTATATAATAAACTATATAAATAACATATATAAAAATTTAATTAGGCAATTGAATTAAGTAGAAAAAATAATTAATGGAATAATTTTATTATATAAAATTCATTAAATTGTATTAAGTGAATTATATAAAAAGTATAACAAAGAAGAAAATTGATGAATAAAATCAAATTATTGATTTTTTGTTGCTCAAAATGAGAATGGCTAAAAATATATATACATTATTTATAATATAATAGTAAAAGGAAAAATATAAGAACATATATGAAAAACTTGAACAATAATAATCAAAACATAAAATAACACAACAATAGAATGAGCAGTAAATTGAGAAAAAAAAATGCATAAAGGTGATACTCGTAAAAAGAACAAAAGAAACAATAAAAAACATAGAGTAAGATGATATACTTAATGTTGGTTCTCAATCTCCACTTCTCATTCCTCGCCAAATTCATTAGATGATGCATTACTATAAGAAACCTTCTTCTCTTATCTCCACAAAAAGTGTAATTATTCCAGGTTAACTAACACATATTAAGATAAATTCTCTTTCTATCAAAGTGCAAGAGACAAATGAAGGAAAGAAAGTGCAAAGCTAAGAAAAGAAAGGTAAGCAAATGAAAATACAATGAATAAAGGAATACATCTGATAGTTGAGCTTGAACCTCAGTAGAAGAATATATAAAAGGGAATAAAAAAACAATAACAATTCAATCATTTATTCGGTTTTACGAAACTGAATAAGAGAACTAATTAGACTTGAAAATGGTATATTAGGTTTTAAAAAAAATAATTATCCATTAAAAGAGAAACAATGACCTTTCAGTTTATTTTTTAACGTTAATTTTTCAAATCCACCCACTAAAATAGTTTTTTTTTATAATTTTAATTTAGTACAAAGTTTGAATTAAATTCTTCATTAAACATATTAGGTCGATTAAATTTAGATCTGATGGCTATTGTAACGTTTAAGTTTCGATCAATGCTTGGGGTTTGTTCAAGTCTCCTTTACATATATATATATATATATATATATATATATATATATATATATATATATATATATATATATTGGCTACTTTATAATATATTTTATGAACCATAATAATTAACAAAGGATTTTTTAAATATGTAGTTAAATTTGAAATGATTCATAATAATTTATTTAAAATAATAGTTAAAGATAGAATCTAAGAGATAAATAATTATACATATATATATATATATATATATATATATATATATATCTATAATTTTAATATATATTTACATATTTATAAAATTTAACTACATATTTATAAAATTATTAGTTTTGAAATATATTTAACTTTATAATATTATAATTTTAATGTTATTAATATAATATTTATATATCTAACATTTTTTTATCATCTTTTGGTTTTGTTTTAAATTTAACTACATATTTGTAAAATCATTAAGTTTGAAAAATATATAACCTTTTTTTATAATATAATATTTAATGTTATTATTATAGTATTTATATATTTAAATTTTATCCATAAAATCTTTATTTTTAATTATTATTGTTTCAAAAATATATTTTAAAGTAACTAAATTAAAAAATAAAATAGACTTATCTATATACATAATAATTTATTTTTTAATTTATCTCCTTAATTATTAATTAAAGTAAAATACTATGAATCATTTTAAATTTAACTACATATTTATAAAATCATTAGTTGTAAAATATATCTAACTTTTTATAATATTATAATTTTTAATGTTATTATTATGTTTTAAGAAAAAAATATTATTATTATAGTATTTATATATCTAACTTTTTTTTTATCATCTTTTAGTTTTGAAATATATATTGTTAACATAAAATTATAAAAAGTGTATAACAAAATAATAAATAGTATTAATGGGAGCAATTAAATTCTTCATTAAACACATTTATGTCTGTTAAATTTGATTAGATCCAACGGCTATTATCATATTCAAGCTTCGATCCATGGTTGAGACTTGTTCAAGTCTCCTTTACATATATATATATAGATAGATAGATAGATAGATAGATAGATAGATAGATGGTTCCTATACCATGGTAGATGGTAGACAAATTCACACATGTGCCTTATTTCGGTCACCTACATATCAAAGTGTCAAAGTTAAAATCTCATAATATGTAATACAAGTTTACAAGCATAGAATAGTTACATAAACTTATATGGAAGTACTATATGAAGAATGGTCCCCTACTATTAAACATTTAGTTATGCAAATACCCACTTGAAAAGCAAGTCATTGTAGCCGAGGCAAGAGAAAGAATTGAAAAAGGCATGAGTTGAGGCCACGGACAAAACATATGCAGATAAGGCAGTTGCATAAGCCAAATTGAAAATAACGCATACTGTTGTGGAAATAGCAATTGCAGGCTTGAGACATGCAATAGAAAAAGTAGAGGTTGAGAGGAATGCATTCAAATCTAGTGAACGATTAGAGAGATATGACTATAAAATTCAGTGTTTCTTTCAAACATGATGTAAGACAAGGTTCTTTATCCTTAGTAAGTATCCATTTAAATCTACAAGTGATAAATTACATAATTGCCTATTGAATTTATAATTTATAATAATTACATAGCAAGATATGTTGGATCCATATTCTCACCACTTAGGGCTTATTGCATGGCTCTTCCCACCAACCATTACTTATGGGGTCTACTTTAATATTGTAGTAATTTTAAATGTTAATTGCCAACTAATGAAGAAGGACTCAATATTCAAATCAGTTGGCTATTTTGTTTGGATATAAACAACGCATTTGCATTCTGAGTTTATGTGGAGGAACAAGTAATCTTAAATCTTAATAATTTTCTATCTTTTAGGGGAAGTACACATACATCAGAGTAAATATATTTACAATCTTATTTTTCATTACTGAGATGGATAAACTTGATAAACCCCACCACTTTGAAATTCACATATACAACTTGGAAAAGGAGCTCAAGACAAGTTGATAAATGAGTATAATACTATGAGCATATAGGAATTCAATGAAAAATATGGGGACTTACAGGATATTACCATCAAGAAGGATGACATAGTGAATATGAAGACTAACCATTAAATTCATTCATTTGTTTTCACTTTTTACTTTTCCCACTTTTTGTTTATGTTGGATCAAGGAGGGTAAATACCTTTCTTCTACCTTCTTATATGTCATCAAATAAACAAAAATCTAAGAATGTTATTTTACTCACACATTGACCATTAACTGCTCCAAGAATGTAACACCCCAGTCACACATTAACCATTAACTGCTGTTTTACTCACACATTGAATCTGTCAAGGCCTAAACCAACCTCTCTAACTTCCTCAAAAAGCCTTAATGCAGACCCACACTCACCCTTAATTACCATCATAAGCACCTATAAAGGTGTCCTAAAAGATTATGTCTAGCAAGGGAATTTCATCAAACACCTTACGGGCAAGGTGAATAAGGAGTGTTTGGCACATGAATTCATAAGAGTATTGTGGGAGAAATGTGATGTCACTACTTGGTTATATGAAACTAGGGTTTCGGTGTAAAATTAGGGTGTCAATGTGAATTTAGGGGAAAAAAATGTGGTGAATCACAATGTGATAAATCACAACCAAAACATAATAAATCATATTATCATCAGAGAAAAAAGAAAATGACACATGAATAATATGAGAAAAAAAGAAAATAAAATATGAATAAATCCATATTTATGCACATATTCTCGCATATGTTTGTTGCCCTTGTTCTCCTTGTGTAGACACTACAACTTTTCTCAAACCATTATTCTTAAAGCATACCCTCTATCAAAAAGTAAAAAACCGTCAATGGGGGGAAAAGAAAACCAATGAATAACAAAGTCAAGAAAGACAAAGAAGAAAGAAAGCCAAAGAGAAAAGAAGGAGAAACTAAACTTAAAAATGCAACCTTTGTTGAGCTTTCGCACCGTTGACAATGGTGGGAGTAGGGAAAAAGAAAAACAAAGTTGTAGGTTTTGTTTCGTTCAAATTTTCTTTCTTGTTTTCAATTCGTTCTTTGGTATTTGAAATTTCTTTATTTAAATAATAAATAATAAAATAAAATAAAAATACTAGCTAAACAGGTATTTGATGAGTGTGAGTTACAGTACGGGTATCTAAATACCAGTGTCCAATTATTTATGCTCGTCCACCTGGAACATAGCCATCGTTGCGTATGTGGATGTACCCATAGTGTCAATAAAAATCACATGCATCAAACGGTGGATATGCCAAAACAGTGGCGTCTAGGGTGAAGTAGCTTATTAAGTGGTACATGGGTGAGTCATTAAAAAACACCGTCGGATATATTAATAAAAAATTTAACGGATGAGATTGTTTACTGATTACCGGATACTAATTTTGTAACGTTTTCCAATTTAATTCCTATATAATAATATCAATCCGAAATTTTACCCAAAAAAAATATATATATATCATTTCGAAACAGTTTGAAAATTTTAGTCGACACATTTTGGAGAGCGGAAACCCTGCATAGATGACCAATGAATTATTGGTGGATATGGAAAATAGTTTTGTGAATGGGGGAGAAACCCTTTTGTGAGTGCTCATAAAGAAAGAAAACGATTTGTGAAACTGAAACTGTAGCAGAGGGTGATAGCGACGCAATGCAGTAAGAAAACGAAGGAATAAGTAGAACAGCAATAGTAGTAGAGTCGACAATGGCCGATTCGATTTTGCTTTGGTTTGGTTGCCCTCCTCATCGGAAAGATTAGTCAATGACGGCCGATTCAGATGTGAGAAATCGTACGTGAAAGCAGAGATTGAATGATAAGTCTGAATACGTTTCTCCTTTCAAGCCCTTGAACAACGTTGAAGTCGTACTGTAGTTTGAAGACAAAAGGCATGATCTTCGGAGGGTAGTTTAATTTTCAATCATATTTTTTTTTTATGGCACATTTTGAAGGTAATTAGCCTGTGTACCCCTACTGTGTTCTGTAGCCAGTAAGACTTGTGATGCTATATATGGTTGAATATTTTTTATACATCAATTTATGTTGTGACTAAGTTTGACATAATGGTTGGAAAACTTGTTGTGATTGTGAATATAATTAACTGGTTTGTAGCAATGAGTTTGAGTGTGTATATTTTGTAGTGAGGCTAGAGTGGTATTTTTGCAGGTTTAGGGGGTTTGGTTTGACAATTTTGATGAAGTGTTCCACCCCATGTAGGTGAGTGATGAGTTCATTGAATGAAGGTGAACTTGTCAAAGTCATGGAAATAACCATATTGTCATTTGAAAATATAAAGGCATCTGTCATATAAAGAGATTTGAGAATTTTGTATACACGGTAAAGAGAATTTATAAGATATTCAATTTGCGTTTCTGTTGAAGGAGGAGACTCTTATTAGGGGGAAATCCTGTGCCTACTAGTTTTTTGTACTCAAATCTGGTCTATAAACCAGATCATATCAGTAATTCATTATGAATTCAGTGTGTTAATTTCTTGCTTTTGAAACAATAACCTTGCAGTTGCTATAAAGATGTCTACTTTGCTCCTCCCATCGCTCTACATAACCTGCATGTATTCAAAATGTACCCCGTGACCATAAGAACAGTAAACATATATCTCAATCCTTTCAAATTGCACTCATTGCATAACAAAAAACTAACACCACTATGAGAATAACAGAAAATTGTTTCCTTCTCTTAATATAGTCCACCTATAAGAAACCACTACCTAGTTTGATCTACATTTTTTAAGGTAGAGTTTTGGGTACTTCCTTTTTTATTTACATTGTGAGTTTTTCGGTCTTATATGCCACAAGGCATCCATAATTGCACAATGGCAATGTTTTGCGGTGCATTTAGATATCTATTTAAAGAGTAGCAATTAAAAAAGAGAGTAGCTATATAAAGGATTAAAGCATTTTATTAAAGTTTCAAGTTTATATTTGAAAATTACTTTTCTTTTCAAATATGTGTGCTTTACAGATTATGGATTAGAACTTATAAGGTATGTAAAGTGTTAACTTTCAAAACACATACTGCTAGTGCCATTTTTTCAATTTTTTGCCAGCATAGTTTTTTTTAATTACAGTCCATTTTTGTGTACAATTTTAACTTCATTCATGATGCCATATTGAAGTAATTTACAGCATTTGGTACAACTTCAATTTACTCGAATGTATATTAAATTTATCACAAATTCAATTGAAGTAATTTACAGCATTCGGTACAACGCGATCAAATGAAGACCATATTGCACCTACATCTAGTCCTTAGCTCAAATGGATTTTTTTTTCTTTACTATATATATCAAGTGTACAGGCTACTCCAATATTAGTTACAACAAATAACTCTCTCCACAAAGGTCACAAACGTAAAAATCTAGCACACCAACACCTGCCAATGGATTTGGCAACCTCTCGTACACCTGCCAATGATCAAGTGACAAAAATTAGCACACCAACACTTGCAGAGATTAACTACTAAAATAAAGATTCATAACTATGATATCACAAGCAAGTTCCTAAACGTAGCAATAGGAAGAAAATTTCACATAAGCACGTGCACAAAACTGCTATTCTCAACACCTTGCAAGCTTCCTCTTTATACATCTCTAGAATTCTCATGTCCACCGCACACCTAAGCCCTTCTTTGCTTTGTGCCTTGTTATGAACCCAACTCACTATGTCCTTTTTTCCCCCAAATTATGGTTCAATTGGCCTTTTACCAATTACCAACTCCAACAAGACCACTCCAAAAACTATACACATCACTCTTCTCATTCACTTTGTAAGTGTAGCCATTTTCTGCACTAATTCAAACAACATCCATACATTAATAAACATACATAATAATAAATAATACATCACATAATTAACGATTATCAATCTATCAATTAACATCCAATGATAAATATTACTAACCAGGAGCAATGTAGCCGTGGGTTCCAGCAATGACACAAGTAGAAGAATCCTTGCTAACATTGGCTTGAATTTATCTGAGGGACTTTGCAATGCAATCCAGACAATCATACGAAATGGAATAGAATAGCATGTATTTTCAGAAACGAACATACCAAAAGCCTGTTTGATTAAAGATTCAATAATCTGACACCCTTACTAATAAATCAATGAGTGCACCACTTCACATGAACTTGAACATACCATTCGATGTCCTGAGCATGGACTTGGGCACCCTTTCAAATTAAGCTGCTCCTATTGATTCATTTTCAGGTTCAACATCCAAAAATCCTACATAAACCAAAATTCAAAAGCAACATCTCCAAATAATCAAAACCTAACACAGCGAACCACATTCTCGTCACATAACATAAGCAAGGCAACACAGGCTTACCTTGTAGTGTTGAAATCGCTCCTGGTTTGAAGATGTAAACTCACCACCAAAAGCACAAACAAAAATAAAATAACCATCATCACACAAAATTTTCAACTGTGAGTAGCTAGCAAAGGCAAGGTAAAAAGAAAATGAACCAAAAAGTAGAAGGGCAACAATAGCAGAGTCGATGATGCCGATTCCATTTTGATTTGGTTTGGTTGCCCTCCGTATCCTTAGAATGGTCGATGACGGTCGATTCGGACATTCAAAATTGGAATTGAAAGCAAAGAATGAAGAGGAGGCCCGACAGAAGGTTCTGGATCCTCTCGAACCTTTTCCGAGCCAGATCGAACAAAACGGAAACCTCACCTCGCGAATCGTGCAAGGAACCATCCTCTTCGGCGTCTCCACCTCTGTCATGGTTCTCGACAATCCTCCCAGCGCGTCGACACACCGATCGGAGGCGCAGGATCAATCGGATTCGAGATGTTCGTCGGAATCTTCGCCGCAGAAGCAGCTTCTGACACCGGTGGTGAATCAGTGATCATGGTTGGGTCTAGGGATGTCAACGGGGCGGGGCAGGTAGCAGGTACCTGCCCCGCCCAATAAATTTATATCCATACCCGTCTCATTACTTGTGCGAGTATCCGTGGATATCCGCAGGTATTTTAAAAAAATAAAATAAAATAAAATAACAAATTTATTTTATGTGTTGTGGACAATTATAAAGTGTTGTAAATATCACTTTGAATTTATAAATTTAAATTTAGAAATTAAAAAGTTATAATTTAAAATAATCACTTTAAACATAAATTTTAATTATTCTAACAATTTTCTAAAAAAAATATAGTTTAAATGCTCACAAATTTATGTTCTTTTTCTCTTGTAATATAATTATATAAGATTTCTCTCGTAATGAACAATCTTTTTGAAAATTTTGAATAAATTTATGTAATTTTATCTATATTAATATGTAAGGGTATTTAAGTAAATATATAATTGCGGGTAACGGGTATCCACGGATATGGGTACCATGATATTCGTACCTGCCCCGTTAATAAATGGATAGCGGGTATACCTGTTTAGAATATCTGCAGATATCCATTTAAAATATTCATTTTCTACCCGTGTCAAATTTTATCCGCAGATATCGCGGGCATAAATATTTTTGCCATCCCTAGTTGGGTCACGATGATGACCGACAGCAAGGGACTCATGAACATGGTGTTTTTTTTTTTTAGAGTCCGTTCGAGCGAGGGGGTCACCGTATAAACACTGCAGCGTCGTTTTGCGCTAATTATAAATATATTATTAAATTAAGTTTTAAATTTTTTATAATTTATTTTCCGGTAAAAAACCTCCTACAGCCAGTCAACTTAGTGCCCCACTAATGAAGTACTCACTTTCCTGCTTCACCCTAGACGCCACCTGCCAAAACACACAATAAATTTCTGCTTTTTTTTTTTCCCCCCTGCTTTGCCCAGCTTCTTATAGGCGCATTATTTTACAGGTCACACTAAACTATCTGTGATGTTGTCAGGTTGCGGATATCCTCTGTGCCCTGTTGTTGCCCTCTAAATTTTTCATTCATTTATCCGTATACTATGGCCTAAGCTTTAAGCGTGATATTACATGCATTTACGAATTATTTTAAAAAAACTATACAACTTTTTTTTTATTGAATTAATATCTAATAAATGTCATTATTCATAGCGACCAACTGACTATTAGTGCATCCACATCTTATTAATTTCCGATCTCAACCGTGACTTTCATTTCATTCTCTTGCTGGAGCCTTTGAATCCCCCTGCTTCACTACCATAACCAGCTGGTCGTTAGCGTTGGCATATCTAAATTTGTGTCACAACCTCAATTTTTTATAGTTGTTCTGCATTATATGCAGTGATTTCAATTGTCCTAACGATATTGCTTATTTGCTCTGATATTAATTGCTCTCCATTTAGTGCATGACCTTAACGATCAGTGCTTGATCACACAGTGATCTGAATGTCTATTCCACATTTATCAGTTGTAGCGATCTGCTTAGGCAACGACCAAAAACAAACAAACTAGTCAAACGCCAAATGGGTTTACATGTGATGTTAGTGACATAATTTTTAATACATTTTTTATTGAAATTTATTGAAATTCATGAAATGATGTTGATTACATTTCTCATTTATTTAATGAGTTTTATTTATAACTTTGTGATTTATGATAAATTTTAAGTGATAACAAAGAGTTCGTTAATAAAATTATAACAAGAGAATGTGTTGTCAACATCTTTGACAAGTTTATTTTGCTTAAAGGTATTGACACGAGGAGAGGAGCTAGAGCTATTGAAGAAGGTAGGATAAAAGTTATACAAAGAAAGAAGGCAGCTAAACTGTACCAACTATATACGTGAAGTGCCAGCTGGTATGGCCAATTAGATCTAACATTCATTGTTCACAAGAGAGTAGAGACACAACTAGATCGATATAAATGTAACAATTTTTTTTCTTTTTTTCCCTAACACAAGGAGAAGGGATAGAAGAAAAAGAAAGAAACAGTGGATGGCAGCGTCCCCCTCCTCTTTTAGGACTTTAACTCAGGCACCCACTTACATTAAATGAAGAAATTAAGGCTGTTGAAAAGTCTCAACTACACAAACATCAATTAGGTGCTAGCATTAACTGATTTCCACCCACCTCGTGTATTATCAATTTGGTAGTATAAGTATGCACCCAACCCTAATCCCACACACATTGTGAATATCAACAAGAATACTCATAATAGCATTGAGTAATATCTTAATCTCTTAATTTCGCTATGGCTAGTGAACGTGATCTTTTCTCGGCGGAGATTGTGAACCGTGGAATTGAATCGTCTGGACCCAACGCTGGCTCATTGACCTTCTCTGTGAGGGTGAGGAGGCGCCTGCCGGATTTTCTTCAATCGGTGAACCTTAAGTACGTGAAATTGGGTTACCATTATCTCATAAACCATGGCATATACTTGTTCACCATACCCGTTCTTCTGGTGGTGTTCAGTGCTGAGGTTGGCAGCCTCAGCAAAGAGGACCTATGGAAGAAGCTTTGGGAAGACGCGCGTTATGACCTTGCCACTGTTCTCGCTTCCTTTGGCGTCTTCGTTTTCACCTTGTCCGTCTACTTCATGTCAAGGCCACGTCCCATTTACCTCGTTGATTTTGCATGCTATAAGCCCGAAGATGAACTCAAGGTACAATTTAAAAAGCATGCCTTTTGCTTCAGTTTATTAGTTATGTTTTTTAACTTCTCCGATATTATTATGAAAAAGATAGTGGTTACTAGTATTTCATTCATAAATGCTTGATGAACAAATTTTCAACATGATTAGTGGATTGTATTCTCTTTCTTTTCATTTATTTAAACACACTCCTTTGATTGGTTAGGTTAAATTTCGTCCGGATCCGTATTAAATTCTCACACAAAATTAATGTACTACTAGTAGTTATATATTTTATTACAATAAATTAGTCCAAATATATTTCATTCACCCCATTTTTTTAAAAAAATAATTATTTTAAAAAAGGAATTTTAAAAGAAAATTAACTCAATATTTTTTTTTTTTAAAAATTATCATTTTAATTATAAATCTTTGTGGAAACAACGCAAGATAATCTAAATATATATTGGTATTTCGTAGTATGTTTTTTATGTCTAACCAAAATAGTTATAAGAAGAAACAATTACTTTCTTTAACTGCGAGATTTTTTAAAAAAAGTAAGGTTATTATTTTTTCAAATTTAAGTTTTACCAAACATGCTTGTTTGAACTTATTAGGACTGATCTAGTGGTCGAAAATTTAGATAGTATGTATAAGATCTTAAGTACTAACTTCAGTATTATCATTGTACACCAAAGAACATGCTTGTTTTAGCATCTTAATCATAAATCTTTATAGAAACCAAGTAAGTTAATCTAAATACATTAGCACTTTGGTCGTTTGTAGTTTTAAAATGATATATATCTCCCCAACCAAAGTAATTGACCAAGGACTAGTTTTTTGGTCAACACTCCGATGTAATTAGTTATTTTTCAAATAAAAAAATAGAATTTTATCTTAATAACTTAGGTTAGCTTTTAATGTAAATCTGTAAATTATCAAATGGAACATTAAAATTTGAGAAATGCTAGTAACACACTTTCTGACACACTCTTTTGAATACTCTTTGTTATTGGTTAAAATTTCTTGAAATTTATAAAAACATGTAGGTTTCACATCTTATTTAATGGCTCTTTTTTGATTTTGTAGTTGAGTTTAATGATCATGCATTATCAGTATAAAAAATTTTACACTGTTATCTAATCAGAAATCAGTATTAATATGACTCTCAAAGTATTTACTATAAAAATCAACAAACTTACAATAAATGGTAGTTTGTAATTAGATGACAATGGAAAATTACTTTACACTGTCAGTGCATGATCATTAAACTCTTTGTAGTTTTCAATAAATTTTAACCAATAATAAAGGATGTGTTAGAAAGAGTTTGTTATTACTCATTAGCACTCCTCTTGAAACTTTGGTAAAAAAACAATACAATACAAAAAATATTAAAAGAATTCCATCAATATTTTGTACTAATTAACCTAATTTGCGTGAATTGTTGAAATAATGAATGAATACATATTGCGTGCAGGTGTCAAGGGAGCAGTTCATGGAGCTAGCAAGGAAATCGGGCAAGTTCGACGAAGCGAGTCTGGAGTTCCAAAAGAGGATGCTAATGTCGTCGGGAATAGGCGACGAGACCTACATCCCGAAGGCCGTGATAGCGTCCAGCGAGAACACCGCAACGATGAAAGAGGGTCGCGCGGAGGCCTCGGCGGTGATGTTCGGCGCGCTGGACGAGCTTTTCGAGAAAACCCGCGTCCGGCCGAAGGACGTGGGCATTCTGGTGGTGAACTGCAGCATCTTCAACCCGACGCCGTCGCTGTCGGCGATGATCATAAACCACTACAAGATGAGGGGGAACGTCCTGAGCTACAACCTCGGCGGGATGGGGTGCAGCGCGGGGATCATAGGCGTGGACTTGGCCAAGGACGTCCTTCAAGCGAACCCCAATAACTACGCGGTGGTGGTGAGCACCGAGATGGTGGGCTTCAACTGGTACCAGGGGAAGGACAGGTCCATGCTCATCCCCAACTGTTTCTTCCGCATGGGCTGCTCCGCCGTCTTGCTCTCCAACCGTCGTCGGGACTATAGCCGCGCCAAGTACCGCCTGGAGCACATTGTTCGCACGCACAAGGGGCTGACGACCGCAGCTTCAGGTTCGCTTTCCTGATTTTCGCTCTTAGCATGCTTTTGTGGTTTTAACTTTTAATTAATTAATTAATTAATTAGTTTCTCTTTTTGGTCTGGTAAGTTAATTGTTTAAGTTTTCTCGGTGTTAGATTATGCAGGGAATTACTAGCTGATGTGTCGCACCGTGTGTGTGCGAGCTTCTTCTAAAGTCTCCTAAATTGATTAGTCTCGATGTGACAGATTGGCCTAACCTAAAACAAGCTGTTGGTGTTTCTTTGTGGACAAATTCTATCATATAACGAATTCCTATAGGAAGAAAAGTGAAAACATATATCAGAGAAGTAATCCTATAGAAACAACACTCTCTTTTTTTATTAGTTAAAATTTATTAAAAATTAAAAAATTATAAGTGAGATTCATTAAATAAAAAATAAAGTTTACACAATTTTATAATTTTTAATAAATTTTAGTCAATAATAAAGAATATATTGAAAAAAGTATATTACTATCATTTCTCGTGACACTGTAGAGAGACAAAAATAAAAATTGGGTTGTGAGAAAATATTGTGAAAATAACATAAGTCTTCTTTGTTTATATTATTTAAAAGAAAACATGAAGATTAGAGTCAAACATGAAGATCAGATAAAAGAGATTGTCTAACCTACTCTAAATAAAAATGGATTTAAACAACCTCATTAAAGATGATTGATGCAATTATCTATGTTGTACCAATTACTTTTAAGTACATAAAAAATTATACAAATCATCTTTAATGGAGTTGTTTAATCTCATTTTTATTTGGGTAAGTTAGACAACTCCTAGATGAAATAGTTTTGTAATGACAATTAATTATACATTATCACTTGTGTTTTACTTAAAGTTACGCTTTTGATAATTATACATAATTTTTTAGTTCTAATTTTTATATTTAGCTGGTATTTTCTTTCTTTATTATTCATTTATTATAATTATTTGTTTTCTTGCATTTCTCTCTTCTCAGTTCGAATGTATATCTCTTAAGGGATGTTAAATAATGATTATTCTTTAGCAAAACTAAAAGAAAATATTATTACTAGAATGGTGTGACACTTTCTTTTCACTGATTAATTTAAAGTTGGGGAATTGTACATATCTCCCTTTTTTTGTCAAACCAAGCAAGAAGAAAGAAGACTTTCCTTCTTCTCTTTACCCAAATAATACGAAAAAAAATTAACCTTTCTTTATATATATTTTTTACTTTTCATTTTCTTTTTCTATTATCGATCATCACCATTTTTCGTCTCACTTTCTCTCTTTTAGTTTTTCAAAAAACATTAATGGCACATAATATTGTTTGGTGCGCTCTATGACTCATCATTTTCGTGCAATTATAGGTCTATTGGTTTAAGCTTAGAGAAAGTACTTTTATAATATAACTTTTTATATTTTTTTCATAAATTACTAATTGTTAGCTTATGATAAAAAAAAAACACTAAAATATTTTTTCAAGTTCTTGTTTTTTGAAAAATTAAATAATCATTATAATTTCTGAAACATCTTTCAATTTAAAAGGTTTTTCTTTTAAAAAAAAAAAAACATGAGCAAATTAATAGGCCACATATTTCCCCTTATTTTCATAAAGGAATATAACTTAATGTATTTTATTAAATTGAACTTTCGGGAAATATACGAACTTTCAAGGCGGACCTGTGAATAGAAGACACGCAGAAGAAATAAGCCCAATCTATGTTCTTAGATTTTTAGATGATATAGCGTTGTGTATAGATATTTTTAATAGATAATTGAGCATGGCATAAGGTTGTTGGGATATACCTTTATGATCCTGGCCCCTAAATGGACTTTTAAGTGCTTCTAAAATATCTTTTATATCATGATTAATACCTTGGTCCTATATATGTAACCCGTTGCCAAGAAAAAGAATTACAATAGTTAAAGATAGTACAATATCGGTCAGCTATACACCTATGATTAGTGGATTGATTTAATACTCCACAAAAAGTCGGATATTTTGCAAATGTTGACCAATTCTAGATAATTCATTAGAGTCAGTCCAATGATAAAGAGTTTAAATAATTAGTATGAGTTCGCAGATTCAAATCTCATTGCCCTTACAAACCAATTCTAAATGAAAAGCGGGATTGCTTCTTCGGCAAAAGTCGTGGTTGCTACTTAGGCAAAACTAGGATAAAGTTGAGCCAAAAGGCCCTTCCATTAGATGTCATAGTGTATTTTTAAGAGGGTTGACATTCTAGTTCGATCGTCCAACTGTCTAATTAATAAATGACCCACAAGGAAAATCCACTTTAATGGGAAATGGAACTTGCCGAGTCGTTTCACAATTTTTGTTGTTAGTAATTAATCATTCATCAACTAAATCAGCAATATTTTCTTAATTTAATTTTTGGTGACCTAGTAATAAATATCTGCTACACAAACAGGTGTGTGTACCAAGAGGAAGATGACCAAAAACTCAAGGGACTAAAGATCAGCAAAGACCTAATTGAAATTGGTGGTGATGCTCTAAAAACTAACATCACTACACTAGGACCCTTGGTGCTACCCTTTTCTGAGCAGCTTCTCTTCTTTGGCACCCTTGTGTGGAGGCACCTATTTGGCAGCAAATCTGGTGGGAATTCACCGTCATCAATGAAGAAGCCTTACATTCCTGACTACAAACTGGCTTTTGAGCACTTTTGCGTGCATGCTGCAAGCAAGACCATTCTTGATGAGCTTCAAAGGAACTTGGAACTGAGTGACAAGAACATGGAGGCATCTAGGATGACACTGCACCGCTTTGGCAACACTTCTAGCAGCAGCATTTGGTATGAGCTGGCTTACATGGAAGCAAAGGAGAGTGTGAGAAGAGGGGACCGTGTTTGGCAACTCGCTTTTGGCTCTGGCTTCAAGTGCAACAGTGTGGTTTGGCGTGCCATGCGCCGCGTCACCAAGCCTTCTAGGAACCCTTGGCTTGACTGCATCAACAGATATCCTGCGCCTCTCAACTGAAGCTAAATTTGAGGGCACTACTATTGTTAATCTGTCAGTACTGAGGTCATATGGAAGCTATGGTTAGGGTCAATAAGGGTAGTTCTAAGTTGGTCTTTAAATCTTACAGCTGCTTTCAGTTTCTTTCTCATTTTATTAGTCCTGGCTTGAAATTGTATACTTTAAATTTCTCATTAGGCACATGGCTGCCTTATTGTTTCTCTGTCTCCTTATAGGATGATTGATATCAAAGTTGAAGATGGATGACTATTTTACCTATAGTCAATGCTACATGTCTCATGTTTTAATTAGTTGCCCTGCCTCAACTGCAGATTGGCAATAGTTCTAAATGCTAATGAGAGAATGGAAATTATTTTTAAGTTTGGTGTCCGTATATGATTTCTGAATTATAGAAGTTGCCAGTTTATGTCCAGCTGATGATACATCGATGTACAATATTGCCTGAATATTAGTTAATATTTTAATTGGCTGATTGGACACGAAGCATTATCCATTAACCTGTCCCTCACTCAAAAAGAAGACTTTGGCCCTGTTAGTGTTATAAATGAATGTTTGAAAGCGCCTCGTAACCGTTCAAGTAGAGACTTTGTTAGTGTTATAAATGAATGTTTGAACCTTCACCAATTCAACTCTCCAATCTCTATCTCAATTTGACCCAAATCAGTTAATATTATCAATTACAAATCAAAATCCCTTTGTGCCATTGATATCGTCAACTTCATTACTATGTGCAGCTGGGCAGACAAACGAGTTGGGTGTTGACAAGACACCCCTTAGCACAATGGGGCAAGTTGCTCTAGATGCCATTATTATCATAACCATTGTTGAGGTTATTAATGCTAAATTAAGCTTTCATGGGTTTGATCTCGAAACATAAAAGTTTAGGAAATGTCAAACGCAGACCTGGTGACGACGTTCTTAGTGAACTGAATACGATGGAACGACTTCATTCACTTGGGGCATGTTGATTGAACAATCAAAATCATGGTCCTTCCTCTGTAAGTTAGAAGACATTTTGCTGCTTACTAATGACGTGATTTTTTGCATTGCTCAGCTTCAATTTGATGGCAAGGTTACACGGAAACCTTAGAATGCATTTCCAACAATGACACTAGTGTGTGTGTATATATGCATGAACTTAAGAATAGCATCGCACTTACCGATATCTGTCTCCCATCTCGAATTATGCTTACGAATAAACAAAATATCGATCCTTAATTAGTTTGAAATGCAGAGATTTGTTGAATTTAGAATTTCATCGTCATATACATAGAAAAATAAACAAATGAATGAAATTAATAAGAATTTGTAGGACAAGTTTAATTAGTTACATATTAATAACAATCACATTAATTTTCTTGCTCACGTGTTGAAGGAATCCATAGAGATTCATAGTTAGCATGTGAACTTCAATGAGTATCACATCAATACAATTTTTTTCCCACACTTGATTCAAAGCAAGAGGAGCATCGGAGAATGTGATAATCGCAACTTAAAAACAATCATCAACAAAGAAGATCAAATCTTTTTCTAAGAAATAGTAACAATTAAATATGGTATAAGTAACTGACTGTGATAATGGCATTGAAAACACATTTGATTAATGATTTCAAGAATAGTAGGGTCATCATCAACCGCAAAGACCCTAAGACCTATTAGGAATTGATAGGGAACCTTCTCCTCGGGAGAAAATCTGGCAATTGCATACCACGATAATGGCATCGAAGACATATTTGCTTAATGATTTCAAGAATAGTAGGGTCATCATCAACCGCAAAGACCCTAAGACTTATTAAGAATTAATAAGAAACCTTCTCTTCATTGGGAAATGTGACCATTGCATAATGGCATCGAAAACACATTTGCTTAATGATTTTAAGAATAGTAAGGTCATCATCAACTGCAAAGACCCTAAAACCTATTGGAAATTGATAGGAAACTTTCTCCTCAGTGGGAAATTTGGCCATTGCTTACCATTTTGTGACCTTAGAATGGAAAAGCAAATGAAAGAATTTAGAGCTTTATTTTCCTATGTACTATTTGGTATAGTTAGGATTATTAAATTAGTATTTTTATTCCAATTTCATAATACACCTCTGTCTAAATTAAATAAAGATTTAGGTGGAAAGAAAAAGAAATAAGAGAAAATTAAGTGATTAAATATATAATAAGTGATATGATATGATAAGAAAAAAGACAAAGTAAGAATGTAATAAATAAATTAATTAATCATACATCAACAATAATTACCAAAACCAATGATAAGTAATATATTCTAAATTTTACTGCACTCAAATCAATCAATGTATTTATAACACATCCATAATTATTTCTAAATCAATCCATGTATATATTTTCTGAATGGATCATGATAAAATTAATTATAATTTAATTAAAAATTAATTTGCATTGTTTAAAATTTAAATAATTTACATTGATTGGTTATAATAATATATTTGCATTGAAATTTATATGCTCAGATTAAAATTAATCTATATTGATTGAAATTAATTTATATTGACTTAAATTTAAATGATCCAAAAAAATTATGTTAATTTGTTTATAATAAAAAAATTCCAACAGTTTACATAGACTATAACATATTTCAAATGGTTATTAAAAAAAAATATATTGAAGATCATTCTTTACTTATTAAAAAGCATTATTTGAGCATTTATTTGAAAATATTTCTACAAAAGGAAATATAAAAGGTTGAAATTAGATATAGTATTAAAAATATGCCAACCTAATTATTTAAACCAAACAATGTAAATTCAAGTACTAAAACTTAAAAAATTCCAATCAATCAATCCATCGAGTTTTATCAATTGACCTATTAACATATGATTATCTCAATGTGTCAAAATTATAATCAATTTGTAATGTTAATGTGGTAATTTCACAATCAAATAAATAACAATATTATAATTATACTTTAAATTATGAATCCAAATGCACAATTATAATCAGTGTGGCAAAATTACTATCAACCAATATGCTAGCTAGATAATTATTATGATTAATATTTAGTTAATTTAACATAATCATTAGTACTGTAACTTTTAGTTAAATAAATCATTACAATTAGTTAATTCAATTTGAACGAAAAGAATTGATTTAATGATTTACTTAACAAATATTATTTTAAATTTAATGTTATAATTATAATTAAAAATTCTAAATAATTATAATTGTAACATTAAATTTAAAATAATCTTTACATTTATAATTTACTTAGCCAAATATTATTGTACTAATTATAATTTTAAAATTATTATTTACTTATGTAATTAAATAATAGTTTCAAAAAATTAATCAATTACATAATTAATTAACTCAAATAATATAATTAATTAATTAATTAATTTAAATTAAATAACCAATTAATTGATTATAATATAACATGTCAAGATTAACGTAGTTATATATATTTTACTATTTATTATTAGAAATATTCTAAAAAACGAAATTTGTTAATAATTTTCATAAATAATTTAAGAAGAAAGTTAAATCAATAAAAGAATTAATTAAATCAAATTAAAATATTTAATTGATTTATTAAAGTTAACTAATTAATTTTTACAAAATATGTTAAAGTTACTCCATATATTAAGATATTATAAACCACTAAATTAACCTATATTAATAGTTTAGATTTGGTATAAGTCTTTAAACTTACACCCAATGTCAATGCATTTTATTCCAATATATATATATATATATATGGGTCAGGATCCGTTAACATCAAATGTCAAAGTTAGTCAAATTACACCTTCAATAACTTTTTGTATAATGTAAATTTAATCAATCCAACCTTTGAATTATGTGATATTATTTTCTTGTTCGTGTATATCAAATTTCACATAATTTAGACTTTTCTAGATATGTCATCTAATATTGAATATTTACATATATTTTAATTTTTTATTATACATTAAAATAAAGTGATGCAATGAACTACTAAATAATTTTGAAATTATGTGAAATTTTGTATACCTAATCTAATGAATAAGAACATCAAATTCAATTGTTGGATCGGTTAAATTTATATTATACAAAAAGTTATTATATATATATATATATAGGGTCAGGATCCGTTGATATCAGGTGTCAAAGTTAGTTAAATTATACCTTCAATAAATTTTTGTATAATATAAATTTAACTAATCTAACTATTGAATTTGATGTTCTTATTTATTAGATTAATTATACAAAATTTCATATAATTCTAAAATTATTTAATAGTTCATCACATCACTTTATTTTAACGTACAATATAATATTAAAAAATATATAAACATTCAATAGGAAAAAACTTAGGTACAGTTCCTTAAGTGCTTTAAGAGCTATTCTCCAATTAAAATTGAAATTTTACCTTGGTAATCTACATTGATCTTTAATGCAGTTAAATTACCAAGTTGAAACTCTAATTTTAATTGAAGAATAATATCAAAAGCACCTCAAGAACTCTACCCTAAGTTTTATCCTATTCAATATTAAATAACATATCTGAAAAAGTCTAAATGATGTGAAATTTGATAAACATAATAATAAAGATAATATCACATAATTCAACTATTAAATTGGTTAAAATTATATTTTACAAAAAATTATTAAAAATATAATTTAACTAAATTTAATATTTGGTTTCAATGGATCTTTATCCTATATATATACAGTATGTATATCAGGAGCATACTTAGTGAGAAGGGAGTTTCTTATGAGAGAAAAAGAGGGATTCATTCAAACAATTGGATTAAAATGAAAAGCTCATTAAATGCTCTTTTTATTACTTTGCGGCAACCAAACGCAAAACCATTAATTCCCAAGCACTACCTTCGAGGCTTCCTTCTCCTCCCGCACCCACCGCCCTCGGTCGCAACCTGGCGCTGCACTTCTCGTTACTCATTACCTTATTTGAAATTTAATGCAATTTATTGAACGTGATTACGAATTTCGCTTCAAACGACTGAGAATTGTAATTTATTCAATATGAATTGCATTATGACTTTGATTTTAGAGAAAATCAAACCCATCCTTAATTTTTCAGGGAGATGGGCAGATCAACAATCAACACCAACAACGTGAAACAATGGCTATTAGACATGTTAATCAACGGGGAGTTGGAGCGTTAATCTTGACATTATTAAATTTCTAAAACAAGTGCTTCCCTGTCCAAATCTTCCTACATACTCACAATAAAGTGTGAAAAAAAAACCCATACCCACTAATATAGAAAAGTAATCCAATATTCCTTTTTGATATTTTAATCTTAAACCCAATATTTGATTATTCTCTGAGAAGTTGTTGGATAGATTGAAGTGCAGCGCCTGGTTGTATCCATATTGATCTATCCATCTTGCTTCAAATTTCAAATAAGGCAACGAGTAATGAGAAGTGCAGTGCCTGGTTGCAGTGTGGGTACAAGAGGGGCTGATCGACCAATGTGAGGTTTTTTTAAAAACATTTTATCAAAATAAAATTTTATTGAAACATATTATTGATATAGGGTTATTTTGACTGTTAAGCAATCAAAGTCATTATTCTGACTAGCGAGTTATTGTACATGTCAAATTTTATTTTTTATGTTTTAAAAAAAATTTACACATATAATATCATGTGTAACTCGTTAGTCAAAGTAATAAAATAAGTAAAGTGCTAGTCAAAATAGCTGGTTTAACAGGTAGTTGATGTGGCAACTAAAGATGGCGGCCTTACTAGCAAATTTATGATAAAAATGACTAGTGTAAATTTTGCAGTGAGGTGTTAGTGGAAATAGCTAGTTTCAGATTAATCAACTCACGTCTACTGCATTGCAGTTGTGGTTTAATGGGGTGTGGCTACGTGTTAATGCTTGCAAAAAGGTGTTAGTGAGAATAGTTACTTTTAGACCCGCCAAATCATCGTTGTAGAAAAGTGTTATTGGCAGTAGCTATTTCTAGACCGGTCAAATTGTAAAAATTGCTTGTATGGTGAAACTTGCAATAGCGGGATTCAAGATTTGCAGTACCGAGTATATTGTACAGCAAACATGTGTTAGATTAGTTTGGTTTTAAAAAAAAAAAAGGGTAGAAAAAATAATTTTTCTTTACCTTTGCAGTAGGTATTGCAGTGAGTTGGTAAATCACTTGCAATGTGCAAGTTACAGTAGCGACTTTGAGTACTGAAGCAATAAAAAAATAATTTTTTTACCCTTTAAATTGTATCCCAACCGAACCTAGTGAACACGACGGGACCACTATCTTTCTCGACTCCCTACTCTATACTCTCTCTGTTGGTATTTGATGTTATTTGTGTCTGTGTATTTTGCTATTTAAGTAATTATTTATTTATAAAAATTATTTTGTTAACTTATTTAATTTTTTCGTAAAATAATTTCTAAGTTTTATTTATTTTTCTATTATTTATTTGTTATTATGTAAACTTTTATTCCATAGTTAAGTGATTAATGTGTATTTTAGTAATTAAAATAATTTTTGTTTAATAAAGAATTTTGTTTGTAATTTTATTAATTATATTTTTGTTTAGTAAAGATTTTTTTTCTGTAATTAATTTAATTTTGGTAATTGACTATGTTGATTTTAATAGAATTTTTTATTTTCCATAATATAAATGTGAAATTATTTATGTTAATTAATATTTTCGTACATTTTTTTATATTTGTAATATAACCGTATCAATTTTATATTTAGGATTATATATGGTTATTATTTAATTTTGCTTATGAAAATAATTATATTTATTTTAATATAACCGTGTATATATTATTTATTTTATGTATTAGGGAATTTTATATGACTATATATATTTTATCCTAAATAATATACAACATAATATTCGCAAACCATTTCATAAAGAATTATGTAGAATTTATTATTTATTGCATACAAATTTTAATATGACCGTGTGTGTGTGTTTGTGTGTATAATGTTGTAATTTATATATTTATTAATGATGTTATTATTGATATTATGCACTATGGTAATTCAAAACTTTTTTTAGCATATATTTTCTGTATTTTTGTTATTTTAATAATTGATTAGTTATTTTCATAATTTATGATTTTTTTTAAAATTTGATGGAATGAATTATTTATGTTTAGGGGCATTTATTTGTATGTTGATTAAATTAGCATTGTTTATAATACGGTTAAGGTTTGATTATTTAGGATAATAATTATTATTATTTATTAATTTATTTTTTCATTTTCTTGTAATTATTTATTGACTTATCAATTTTTTTGTGATAGTTTACACAATGTTATTTAGTGATCTTGGTGAAATGGCATCTTCTTCATCTTCTGGCTCAAGTAGCATTCATTCCAGACCAATTGATGATGATGTGTTGTGGATGCAAAGCAAGCATGTGTCGTAACATATATGGAATGGTGGGTCGGAACGTAAGTTAATTGTTAGACGAGCCCTTCCAATGCATAATGGTGTGCCACATGTCATTTTAACATAAATTTGCTAGCGAGGCCGCCATCTTTAGTTGCCACATCAAGTGCCAGTTAAACTTGCTATTTTGACCAACACTTTACGTATTTTGCTACTCTGACTAGCAAGTTACACGTGGCATCAAACGTGTAAATTTAAAAATAAAAAAAAATCTGACGAGTACAATAACTTGCTAGTCAAAGTAGTGACTTTGATTGGTCAACAGTCAAAATAACCCCATGCCAATAATATGTTTCAATGGAACTCTATTTTGATAAAATGTTTCTAAAAAGATTCCACATTGATCGATCAGCCTGCGGAAAGTGAACGAAGCCTCATTAGAATGTTTGGGAATTGAAGATTTGAGTTTGCTTGCTGCAATGTGATAAAAGGAGGCAGTGAGGTTTTTAATAAACCCCTATATATACATATACATATACATACATATATATATATATATATATATATATATATATATATATATATAGTTAATACTAACAAAAAAATTTATAATATTTTCAACTATTTTTTAAAGTTAGTTATTTCTCAATTATTAATAATTTTAAGTCATCAAAAGAGAATAAAGAATTTTGCAAATAAAATTATTTATTTCTTAATTATTAATAATTTTAAATCATTCAAAAATCATAAAAAAATTTAATTTATAAATTTTTAGTCATTGAAAGAGCATAAAGAAAGTCATTTTTAATAATTTTCTTTATTATTATTATAGATATAATTAATTAATATTACATTTTAGGTTTTTGTTTTTGATGACATTAACCATTATGATTGATTTAATAATACTTTTTTGCATTAACTATTTTATTTATTAGTTGTCTTTTCATAATATAAAACTATTTATTTTGGCATTTTTTAAATCATTTTATATGACTTTTATATCTTTAGTTTGATATAAAAAAGGTTATACAATGACTTGAATTTGCAAATTTTTCTTGTGTTGTGCATTTTTTTTAATGAATTTTTCAAAATTTTCTACAAAAATTGCTATAATTTTGACAAAATTATAATTATTTTCTTAAATTTATTGTAAAATTCATAGAAAATCTTTTTTTATATTTTTATACAAATTTTGTTTTATATAAAAACCTAATATTTCTTTTAATTTTTTACAAAAAAAATATAGATAAATATTCTAATTTTTTATTTATTTAATAGCTGAAGGAAATATAAAAGTTGTAGAAAAGAAAAAGAGAAATGTGAGAAATGTTATTAATAAAGTATAAAAATATTTTAATATCATAAAAGATACTCAATTAAAAAATAATTAATATTTGAATAATATCAATATACCATTAGATGCTTAAAATCATCCATAAAAATAACATTATATCAAAACTTTTATATTTAATTTATATATTATAATCTTAATTATTTCGGGTTCTTCGTATATTTTTTTCAAGCTTCGCCACTTGCTACAGACACGTAAGAACAAAAATTCACACTCATATAATACTAATACTACTAATTTATTATTTATGAAAAATGGAAGAGAAGAATAAATAAATAAAACATCAGTATAAAGTTGAGATCCAAACTTGAGTTCCCCTCCCCAAAGTTCTCCTGGAGAATTGTAACCCAACTGCTACAAAAGAATATGATGAACAGTTCCCTTATTTTATTTTTTATTTTTTACAAGGATCGCCATGAGATTAGAACATATAACCTCATACATATTACCTCAATCCCCACCACTAGACACTTTCAAAGTGTTAGCCATTGCTTTTCAAAGGTCCTGTGCTGTAATGGTTAACACAAATACTTATATAAGTATTTGAGAAAACTTACAAAAATAATTTATGATATATTTATAAGTTATTTTTAACTTATTTCAATAAATTATATGAATCTTAGGCTCTAAGAGTTATATTGGACTTTATAACCTCGTTTATGAATTTAAGGCTTGAGTCTAATTATTTTCTAATTCAAAACTTGACTTAAGCGAAAAGTTTATTTAAAAGCTTTAACCATTTAAATAAGCTAAGAAACCCACCTCTAAATAAACTAATGGGCATAAGCTTATATTTAAGTCATTAAACTTAAGCCTTTAAATAAACTAATAAATATATTATATATAATTTTTACATATTAACTATAATCTATAACTATAATAAAGAAAATACTCTCTTTTAGTTTCTATTTTTTATTTGACTACTATATCCTTTAATTTTTTCTAAATTATCTATTACATTATCTTTTAAATATATTTTTAACTACCTAATACTGTATTACATCATCTCTCTATTTTATTTTATTTTTATTTTTTAAAAAATAAAGAGAGACATTCAATGTCTCTCTTTTCCTTAGTGTTAATAATAATAATATTGTTATAAATTCATATTTACCAACAATAAGTCAAGCTGTTAAGTTTAAAAGACTGACTTAATGACTTAACAGCTTTTTGTCTGTAACCTGTTTTTCTACAGCATTTGCCTTCCTTTTTTCCTTTTGTTGGTTTCTTTACTTCCTTGTAGTTTGCTTCTGAAGATGGAGCATGGCGGCCCAAGGGGAATAAAGCAAATCTTGTAATGACTGGTAACATGCTTAGAAACACACGTTTTACACCCAGAAAATCACAATCATAATGTGAAAAGTTAAAACTAGTACTTTGGCATAAAAAATCACACCCGTGATTTGTTTCCAACCACGCACTGAAAAGATCTACCACGTCCATCCTGGTTTTCCTTTCTACAGTACCTTTTTTCACTCGCAAAATAAATAATAGAAAGGGAATTACACGTATTGATATTGTTCAATATCGCAACATACATTGTGATAATAGGAGCAATGGGAGCAAAAATGTTCATCACTCATACTGATGGTGCCTGCCTCTACCGATATTTTGCAAGCCTTATTTATTATCCAAAAATAAAGCAGTGAAATGGGGAGGAGGACTATAATGATAGTGCCCGATACCCCAAGTACCGAAAGAAATATAAATATGAGAGCAGCACAGGAATTGACTTAACGAAAACAATCAATCCTTGCAGTTGTCACGCTAACCAATCTTCATCCATACTGTCAATATCTCCAATATCCATGCTGTGTGGGCATTGTCAAGAAAGAAACAAGAGAAAAGGAAAAACGATTAGTATGAAGCATATATAGTTTGGGAAGTCCAAAGCCAAAAAGACATGCTCTACTTGGGTGGTCGCCGCCACAATTCACACAAATAAGAATTAGATATATATTTAGACCTTAAAAAATGCAGAACCAGAGAACCGATAAGCTACTATGAATTAGTCAAACTAGTGCAGCGTTTACAAAGAAAGCCCATAATCCATCCAACGTAATAGATAAATTCTTAGGAACGCCTGTTTTTCATAAACAATCTACCTATATACAAGTAATTTTTATTTTTTTTTAAAAAGTACTTTTAATATTAACATACTATAACATGGCCTATGACGTGCATCAAGAATCCACTGGACCAAGCCTCACAAACTGACTGTTCCACTAGGCCTATTAGAAGCCCACAGAGAAGGAAACATGCAATAAACCTAATAGCGTTCACAAGACCAAGAACAAATCATACACCAACAGTCCAACACACATAAACAGAAGATTGCCTTTAAGGGGTACAATTCTAAACCGTTTGAAGGTTTCCCACAGGGTTTAAGGCCCTCCAAGCTACTCTAGTCTGGCAAAAAGATGTGAAAAGAATTATTTCAAAAGAATCAAAATCAATATCAAACTCAAAAATGAATATGGAGATTGACACACACACATACACCAAAAAAATAAAAAAAATAAAACTACAAGAATTTTGGCTTTTGACTTGTGCTCCATAACCAAGTTTAGCAAGTTCAACCTGAAACCGGCCAGGATAATTATTATTTAATTGTATTCCAGTTGAACTCAGTCTACAGTTCAGCCTGAGCAGACTAGATCACATCACAATCTAAGTGTCACTAGGAATTAGGATACTTAATGACTCCGTAAGATCCAAAAGAAGAAAAGGCACAATGAACTTATATACAAAATTATCCCACCAAGAATTAAAATAACAGTATCGTAGATCTTCTAATTCTGTAAGAGGAGAAAAGATTGAATCTTTTTGTGTAAAAAAGTTGAAACTTAATTAAATTCCCCCACAGTTATAAAAGACACTCCAACAAACAGCAAGTGCCCTGTTCCTTTTCCTTAATAAGAGTTACAAACAAAAAGTACTTCATAAACAAAGTTCATTTTCAAAAATTAAGAAACTTATGTTCAACTTACCAAGGCAAGGAAGAATCTTGGAAATAATCCTCCGAGCACTGCTCTAAGCAGCTCTCGTTTGCATTCAACCAAGCTGGAAACTCCAGAAGTTGGTCAAAATTATGGCATGCATCATCTTCGGTCTTGGCTTCTGGTGTTCTATGCTCCATGTTTTTCAAGAAGTTGAACCAACAAGCTGATTTGACCAAATTCATGGTGTCATTCCATTCCATTTGGTATTGCTCTCCTAATGATCTGATCTCTGCCATACCCTCATCGTCCATGGCTGTGTGTAAGCCTCCAGTAACCTGGGTTGCAGCATTGGATTCAATAGTATCCACCAACGAAGAAAACCCCTCTCCCTGTGATATTCCAAGGGAAGGAAGTTCCTGTGGTGGAGAAGACGAGGTTGCAGATGAGCAAAAGGATAATGATGAGTTATTGAGGTGAAAGGTAGCATCTAAGTTGTTGAAATCTTGAAAATTGAGATTCAATCCCAAAGTCTGATCTGGAAGTGTGAAATTGGGGTTTTCAGCCATAAGGGGTGGTGGAGTAATTGGGGAAGCAGCAGGCCAGGTGTAAGAATTTGGAACTGAAGGAAGAGGTTGGGATAAGCATGAATAGGATAAATCATCCGTGTAACTTGACAAATTGGTTGTGCATGCTGGATAAATTCTGGGGTTTCTCCTAGACTTAAATTTTCCATCTTGGTCAAAACTTGGGTACTGGGATGGCTGGAGGGGTACTGATGGCCTTTGCTGCTGTTCCTGAGATTGCTGCTGTTGCTGTTGCAGCTGCTGCTTCTGTTCACTTGCTTCTTTCATAGCCGCCCTGTGAAATTTCAAGGCGGTGACAATCTCCCTCCGAGCCTCTGCCATATTCAAAAGCTTTTCTTGATAAGGCCTACTGGTGTGGAGTCTCCTCCTAACTTGTTTTTTATGTTGTTGGGGTTGTGTGGACTGCTGTGCCTGACAAGCATCTACAATTTTGCCACGCTTTGTTGAATTTTGACCGTGGGAAACACCACCATTCACAACACAATCTTGGTCTTTTGGGTTCATGAAGTCGTTTGTTCTAGAGGTGGTTAGTTGTTTCACTAGGCTACGGATGTAAGCACCAGAGAGAGGAGGTTCTTCAAGCTTATTGAGCTTATCTAATTCCATTCCTTCTTTTTTTTTTGCTTCTTACTTTAGAAGAGGATCGGCCTCTCATCTATGTGTGGCTCGGTATCAACTTTCCTCTAAAGGAATTCAGAAAGGTGATAAGTTGGTGGAATCATATGGGCCTTCTCCTACAATTCTGAGGGACAAACTAAGTACACAATGCAGAGGCAGATAGTGATCAGAAGGAAGTCCTGGTCCTCCTGGATGGCCTCATGAGCGTTATAAATAGTTGGGGACAGCCTAGGGCCTTTAAAATATTTTGGACTTTAGTGTACAAAAAAATATTGGACTTTACCTTGTTTTGGCAAACTACGTTTGTTACCGATTTATTACCTGCTTTAAATGAATTTTAAATGAATTCTTCTGAGCGTTGGTCTCACCATGCCATATCTTCAACAATAATACTAACTTGCTTCACTTCGGTGAATAGCTACATAGAGCTTATTTCTTCTATACCACAAGGTCTTTCTAATAGCTTTCTATAGCATATCAGCATAACGAATTGAGTTTTCACATTCCAGTAGAAGAAGATATGTTAGAAAATTTGGATAGTACTAAGAAAAATTACAGCACGAGAAAGATATAAACAGAGAAATAACAACCATAACCGCAGAATATAACAATATATAAGGACAAATAAAGGCTCTTAAAAATGTAAGCCTTCCTTTTAACCAGATGCACTAAAGAATAACATGGACATAATATTAACGCAGTTTTAGCTTCATTATTCTCTCAGAAACTATTGAAACATTTCACGAAAACCTTTCAAAATGGAAACACACCAGTATTTCCTAAAATCTTAAAATAAAACAAAACAATGTAAAAATGGAGGTTCCTTATATAACTTTTTATTTTGAAATATATATATATAGGACACGTTAAATATTAATTACTAATTACACAAGGTACTGATATCCTAAAAGAAATGCACAATGGAGAAACCTATCCCAAAATATATGAGAACTTATTTTTGAACGAGCCTTACAAAAAATTCGCGAGTTAGATGCAATAATTATGTTACATTTGCGAATCAACAATATGTTGATAATAGTAATCTTATAGAATATAGAGCATCATTGTCCAAACGAAAGCTTTGACTATGGTAGCTTCATATTTTCAGATAGAATTTCAAGAAAGAACATCTCTTTAATTTGGAGAATGTGAATGAAACAGAAAAATAACACACTAAAACATAAATCAAGACTCCAAAATCTCTTAGCAATTCAAGGGAACATGAGTTAATCTAGAAAAAGGATAAACGATTTTAGTTCATTTATCTCTCTACATTGTCCTATGGAGAAGGTTTGATTTGTTTTAGTCCTTATCTTTGTATCACGCTCTTTTGAATACACTCTCTATTACTAGTTGAAATTTATTGAAAATTATAAAAATTTACAAGTCTCACTTCATATTTAATGAGTCTCACGCATAATTTTGTAATTTTAATAAATTTTAATTAATAGAAGAGTGTATTAGAGAGTGTTACTAGCATGTTTCATCTTTCAATTCATAAAGAAAGTAAAACTTTAAAGAAAGGTCAAACTATTTATGTAAAAAAATTGAGAAAAATCGACCGAGTTAGCACAAAATAGATATATTGTTTAAAAGACCAACTCTTTTAAATGCTCATGTTAGTAAGAAAAAAAAATTTCAAGCACGTTTTTTTTGGTACGTTTTTCAAGCACATTTTACTTTGTACCAAAATTTAACTTTTATTTGAAATAATAATAATGGTAGAGTTTAGATCTTCTACTATAAAATATGCAATATTTAGTATAGTAAATGATTTATTGACCACAACGAATTTCGCAACATGCACCTTAGCATACCAAATTCAGCTTCCTTGTAGTTCTACTTTATTGAACAAAATTCTGCACATTTTTACTGCAAAAAAGACAAATTCAATGTGGGGAGGTGCATGCTGTGTAACTCTGTGTGGCCAATAGATCATTTATAGCATCAAACATTACACGCTTCTACAACAAAGGTCAATCTTCTTAAAAGATCAACCCCCTTGACAACTTGATCATAAAGACTAATATCATATAAAAGATCAACCCTTTTAAAAGCTTTAAACGGTCAGGTGAAGAATCATGAATAACTTTATGATTTATATCTAACATATAGTATTTATTGTATGAATTAGAAATATGATACCTACTTACGCAGAAAAGAACATTCTATACATGAACTAGCACGGAACAAGTTGGATTTGTTAATTATTCTTGCAACAGTTATAGGCATGAATTTTCTATGTGTACCCTAAAAAATGTTTCAAGAAATACGAGGGGGTAAAATATAAGGAAGATCTCCATCACATATCAAGAGCAAACCACACAAGTAGATTTCATAAACACGAGAGATTTTGATCAACAAGAGACAAGTGAATTTGACACTACATCTAACCCAAAACCTTAAGGCATTATATTTGAAGGTTCTTCTCACTTCTCACTTATAAGCTACTCAACTTTTCCATTTCTATCCAATGTGGGACTTCTTCCTTCACACTTGTCACTCCAACAATCTGCCCCTTAAGTGAGAGTTTCTTCCACATGATATACTCCCCCTCAAGAAAAAGTTTCATAAACACAAGGAAGATCTCCATCAACAAACTACAAGAGAATCATACAAATAAACTTGACACCACATCTAATTCAAAACCTTAAGGCTTTAGGTTTGTGGATCCTTTTCACTTATAAGTTACTCAACTTGTCCATTTTTACCCAATATAAGACTTCATCACTCACACTATTGTCATTCCAAAAAACTAGAATTTCTACCCTAGACTTCATCACTCACACTATTATCATTCCAAAAAAATATCCACTCACATAATCAAACGAAACAATCCTACCAAAAAACTAGAATTTTCTTACTCATAACTTAATTAACGGACTGCAATAATCAAACACGTGTGAAAGGATAGTCTGCAACTGTTAAAAAATACGGATATGATTATAGGACATTCAACATACATATGATATGACTAAAAACAAATACAGAATATACGATCAATTTTAAAAATTATAAACACAAACACGACTATGATACAATATACAAAACTTACATAAAATTAACATAAAAACACAAATTTCAAATCAAATGAGAGAATCCATGTTTTAACTTTAGTAAGAATCATTATAGACATAATAAAATTTTATCATCAATTTAATTATTGTGGCATTCTCATCTACATTAATAAGAAAGTTTAAAAAAATAAAAAAAAATAAAAATTATAAAATACAATTAGGAGTAATCAAATTATTGCATCCGACACGGTACATGTTCAACGTATACGGTTAGTGTCTTAAAGCTACCGTTTTTCATAAAGGTGAGATGGAAGAGGATAGGCAAAGGCAGAGGGGTACTTATGGCGTTGAACAATTATTGGTATTCCGGAGCTTTGTCTGCAAGTATTATGGGACCAAGCTTCTAAAACGTCAGCAAGAGCCTAAGCAGAAAGAGTGAAGAATCTTCTTCATTACTGTTATAACCTTGTATTATATTTTCTACATTTTGCATGACAGAAGGAGAGAAACTCCAAATTTTCTGTTTAAACAAGTTGAATATCATCTGTTTATTCAGGGAACAGAGCACTTGGACAAACGCATAGTTTATTAAAGACAAAAACACTCCATGCCCATTTCCCACTCAATTATATCTATGTGTACTCTTCTAGCTAGTAGCTAACGTCTGCTTTTCCTAGTAAGAATTTCCAGTTTCATTATTTTACCTAAAATTGACCGAGACGTGGCTTCTACAATTTTCAATATCATTTATCTAGTCAAAACGAATGTCAACAATTCACTTTAATGAATAAAGTAAATAATTTTAATTGTTGATGAGAAAATCTACCGTCAATATTACGTTTCCATACATAACAGATCATGCATATACTAAAACATTAAAGGTTAATTTTTTCACCAAACAACAAGATTACTTATTTTATCCTTACTCACTTCAAAAGAGGTAAATCCGGTCAAAACAAACCCTAGGTAAGGAGAAATTATTAGATAGTCCTGGTTAATTTTTACATGATACATAATTGAGTTTTTCAATTTACAAAAGAGAGTTAATAAAACTTAGTCATGTGTCATGTGGACGTTGTCGAGACTATGATAGTGCCCACCCTATAATAATTTCTCCTAGTTAAGAGCTATAACTTGTTATTTCCATTATAGTACACAAGCCTAAGTACCTGAAGAAATTTATCAAATTGGGATATACTGGAATTTTAAACAATTTTACTCCAGCACAATTTATGTGAACTGGTGCTACACTAGACCACACTCCCGGATTAATAGTTAAAAACCGTAATTGTGCAGAAAGTAAATTGGTCCAGAGTCCAGACACCTGAGGGACTAGTTGGAAATGCTATGGCCTAATAATGCAACTTCTGAAACTCCGTCACAAGGAGAAGTAATGACATTTGACATAAAGACAATTATACAAGTTGCAACAAGTTCAACGGCGCCATACATCCATCCTACACGATAACCTTCATATATAAAATAATAATAATCACTTGCTGATCAAGGAAATTGTTGTTTAGCTAAAATAGCGTACACTCAAAAATTCCAAATCCTAACACTCATTTTATTATTGTGCATATAAAATAAAATAAAATAAAACATCAAATAAATAAAATAGGTCTAAAATTTTTTTTTAAAAAAAGGTAAAATGGAAATGAGAGAGGGATAAGGGAGAGGGTTTGAGGAAGAGAAAGAGAAACAGGCCTGTTGCGTTTTGGATAACAGCAGAGTTGGATGGCCGTGCCTGCGTGTGTTCTTCCTTTTCAGTCGTGATCAGAGATAAAACCAAAGGCAAGTAGCCAAGTTCGGCCAATCCCCGCACACGCAGGTGCAGATAAAAAGCTTTTCACGAATCACACGCTCCCACATTCCTTGCTTCTTTCTTTCCCTTTCGATTCCATTCACATTCAATTTCACCCACCAACAACGTCAAAATCACCTATACACACAAAACCCCAACCCTGCAATCACCCTATTTTCCCTTCGCCCCGCCCCAACTCTGATTGTTTATTGGTTGCCCGTAAAAACACTTGTGAAATATTACCAGGCGAAAACAGTTTTTTTTAGGCTTAATTGAATATTTTGTTACCTATTTTTTATAATTTTATAAATTTTGTCACTTAATTATTTTAATTACACATTTTACCATTTAATTTTAAAATTTCTCATATTTTGCTACCTAATTATTTTAATTACACATTTTATCACCCAATTTTTAAAATTTCGCACATTTTGCCACTCCTATTAGTTGATTGCCAATGTGACAATTTTGATTGCTGATGTGACAGATTGACTGTTGATTATCACGTCAGCGGTCAACTAAGGGATGACAAAATGTGCAAAATTTTAAAAGTTGAATAGCAAAATGTGTGCAACTAAAATAATTGAGTGACAGAATGTGAAAAATTTTGAAAGTTGAGTGGCAAAATGTACAATTAAAATAATTTGGTGGCAAAATTTGCAAAATCATGAAAGATGGGTAGCAAATACTTTAGAGTATAGTAAATACTTTAGAGAATACTTAAAAGATAAAGTAGTAAATAATTTAAAAGGTATTTAAAAGATAAATTAGTAAATAGTTTAAAGAATAATTAACTCTTTGTTTGATGAAGGAAAAATAGGATGGTGTGAGCAATAAAAAGGTAATTGTGTTTGGTCAAGAGAAAATGAGAAATGAGAGAAATAAAAAATGTGTGGAGTTCATTAATTATTTCACTTTATTTATCATCTATTTTCATTCACCTATTTATCTATTTCTTATCTATTTTTCTTAAATCAAACATTTTTATTTCTATTATATTTCTCACCTATTTCCACCCACCATATCTCTTACTTATTTTTTTCCTTCATATCAAACAGACCTTAAAGGATAAAATTATTTAATAAAAAGTTGAGACCAAAAGAAGTATTCTCTTTATTATATAATAATTAGGGAAAAAGGAAAAAGGTTAGTTTAAAATATTTACTTTTAACAATTTACTAAACACATGATATTTTTTAAAATAAATAATATATGCATTGATAATATAAAAGTTTTTTTACATTATTATTCAATCACAAATTGACATGTATAATAAATTAGTATTTATCAACAATGTACAAGATAAATAATTATTAATTTTTATATATTAAAATTTATAATAAATATTTTTAAACGTGTAAATTATATTATAATTAAAAGGATTAATTATACTTTTTGTTCCCAAAGTTTTACAATCTTGTAAATTTTGCTTGTTCAAAAAAATTTTCACAAATTTTGCCCCCTAGTTTATAAAATATCACAAATTTTATCCTAACATAAACAAATCACCACAATTAAGACATTTCGTAATAGTTTTTCCTTTAAACCGCCACAATTGAGACAATTTTGTGGTGGTTTTTCCTTTAATTGAGGTGGGTTTTTTACTTGGGCGCAAAATTCATGATATTTTGTAAATCGGGAGAAATTTTTGCGAAAAGAATTAAAGGCGCAAAATTCAAGAGATTGTAAAACTTTGTAGGCAAAAAAGGTAATTAAGCCTAATTAAAACTTGTTATAAATAAATATTTTTAAACATACAAATTATATTTTGGATTTAAGATAAATAATTTATATTGTGATAAAAAGTTATTTTAATTATTGACAATTTCTTTTAAAAAATATTGAAATTCAATTTAGAAATAAAGATGAAAAAGGTATATTGAAAGACAAAGAATTGAGAAAATCATGTATATGGATAAAATAAGAATAATTTGAGATGATTGAAGAAAAAAAGAGAGTAAAATACACTTAGACCCTTGTGTTTTCATGAGATTGCGTCTAATACCCTTTTGATTTTTAACATTACTTTTGACACCCTTAATGAATCACCATGAATTCTCCATTAGTATTAAGATTAAAATGATCAAAAGACCCCTTCTTTTTTATTGAGAACCCATTTTTATTATCAACTTAATGTACAGTCAAAACTCAAACCTAAGAGCAACATGGCATGACATGATTGGCACATAACCTGATCCTTTAAGCATGTGGTCAAAGGTTCGATCCCTATGTCTATGTGTATGGAAAAACATTTGTTAGAAAAGGTTAGCTCCTTAAATATATTTCAGTGCCTTGAAAAAATAGTCTTTAGCTTTCGGCTGGGGGATATCCTAGGTTCACCCAAAAAAAAAACTCAAACCTAAATGGAGGGTTGCAAAGGAGCAACCTCATCTAATTCCTTGCCGTCGCAAACCATATCGAACAAGACTTTTTTGGGCACCTCCAACGGGTCCTCTCCTAGAAGAAGTGCAACAACTTCCTTCATAATGGGTCTCTTCTGAGGATCAGGGTGGCAACAAGCTAACCCAAGCTTCAACACCATCTCCATATCTCCCTCACCGTACTCCCCTTTAATCCTCACATCCACAGCCTCATGCCCGCACCCTTTCGTGTATACCTCCCTCACCTAATCAATGAGCACTACCTCTTCCTCCACCACCAACATCTCTATCGCCCTCCTCCCGTACGCACCTACAACAACACCATCCCAAAATTGTACACATTGTAACACTCATTCATATTAAATACAATTCATATTAATTTAGTTACTAAGTTTAAGTAAATAAAAAAATACATGTAAAATTTTTCCATTTTTAAAAGAAATTCCAAACTTAACAAAATTTGAAAATAGTAGTAAAAAATGAAAGATAAGACTGCATATACATATATATAATAAAACTATACATTATGGTTTGATAATACTGAAAACTAAAAAAATACATCAAAAGATAGACACTATCTAACCCAATATATACATCAAAAAGATCTTATACAGAGCAGTGTTCATCTACCCTATCCCTCATACAAAAAGAAAAATACTGTAGATCTTCAGGTCCTCCCCCGTGGAGATGTCCTTTAACTTGTACTCAGCATCACAAGGCGTTAATGTCGTCTTCAATAATCACAATCAATCATACATAGAAAAAAATAATTGAGTGAGGTGTTTTGTTCTAAAATTACTTTTACATGTCTGGTAAGAAATTTACCATAAAACAAAGATAAAACACAGCTGACAACAAAAGGGATCCTAAGGTTAATTCTAAGTTGTATCAGACTACTCTTGACTAGGTATGAATCCATACTTCCCATTAATGGGTAATAGTTCTCAATAGAACCTGGAAAGTTACTGGGAGTACATATACCTCATCAACATCGTCACATGGTATAGTCCTCATCATTATTAAGGAAAATAACAATCAGGATATCTATTTATAGAGGTATACTCTCAACCAATCCTAGAATGCTGAGCAGTTGTCGGGGTTATCAAGTTTGGTCAAGCGAATATCTTGGCTTAAAGGCGCTACCCTAGCCATTAGGACCTTCACCACTCGATGCCTTCCCCCAAGACCTCTGCAAGTGGGTCCCTGCCTTTCATTCCTCAGTGTACCAAACTATAGCTTCCCTAGCAGGGTACCATGCCACTACATGTCACTCGCTTTACATTACTCACTAAACTATCAATTTCTAACTTCTTAAGCAGAAGTTTCCCTGGTCTCATTTAATTTGAGTACCAGTACAATCAACATTTCTATCTTATTTTGCAAAAATTGTATAATACCAAAATTTTAACAGAATAACAATTTACTAATCATATAAAATTTTAGCAGAATAACAATATAGTAATTATAATTTAATTACTAAAATTTTGGCAAAATAACAACTAAATAAATGCATTTTGATTTTCTAAATTTGAGCAAAGTAATAGCTTAGCAAATGCATTTTTATTTTCTAAAATTGAACAAAGTAACAGCTTAGGAAGTAAAATTTAATAATTTAAATTTGAGCAGAATAATAATTTAGTAATTATGATTTAATAATCTAAATTTGGGCAGAGTAACAACTTTGTAAAAATTAAAGTTTAACATTAAACAATAATAACAATAATAAAACTTAATCCTAAACGGATTTAGGGGAAAACTCTTCCTATCAACATGCAAAGTAATAATAATTTAGAACCAACTCCCCCCCCCCCCCCCCCATTAGCTCTAAGATAGTTGATGAAGAGGATGGAATTGTTGGTGCAAAGCTTCTAGGAGGAGAAATTCTATTAGTTGAAAACTAGCAAAATTTTAACATAAAAACTAGATAAAAATATTTTAGAGAGAGAAAACTTTAGAAAGAGAAGCTCTCTAGCTTGGAAGAGGAAGAGGAGATGCTGAAAATTTGAAGGAGGAAGGGGCTATTTATAGAAGAAGAAGGGGTCTTAGGTGTCCACCAATGACATAAGCAATTATGCAATAAATCAAGTTTTAAATTTGTTTTTAATTTAAATTTAGGGACAAATATGCACACTTAGGGACACATACACCATTTAGGGTGTTGAATCACCTCTCCTAGGCTTGGGGACGTGCTCCACCAGCTATCCCAAGCTCCCATGTGCCAATTTTGATTTGTAGGTGAATTAACTGGCACCGATAAAAACGCCTAAACTTGAAAAATTAGCTTTTAATATCAAAAAAATGAAATTAAATGTAAAACTGGACAAATACATTATTTTTCATCAAAAATAAAATTCTAATAATTAATTTTAATTTTTATTAATTTATTTCAAATCATATGTATTTATTTTGTATTTTTAAGCTAGAAAATCCATTTTAATTCAATAAATACCAAAATTTTTATAAAAATTCTAAAATTAAATATTTTACCCATAAATAAACTAAAATTACTATTTTCACCCTTTTTTGATGTTAAACCAGTACTGACTGACTTATTAGATACCTAAGGGCATTTTGGTTATTTTACACAAAGATTCCATAAAATTCCCAAAAAAATTTCAAAATTATATTTTAATATATATAACATAATTTCAAGCTCAAATTGACATTTTAATATCAATTTAATCTTTTCCTCATGTCAGTCCTTAATGTTGAGAAATAGGGACAAAATTGTCATTTTCTAATTTCTTCAGGCTCCGGCTCAGAAAAATTATTGAAAATCATGACTAAATAGCTCTTGAAATTTTGAGCAAAATGGTGGGAGTCAAAATTTTGAAATTCCTTTTCGATTTTTTAGAATTGCATTGCCAAATATTAAAAAAACAGTGGAAGAATTGAAATAGGATTGTTATATTTTTTACTATTTTTCTTTCAAAATAAAGTTTTTATAATTAGAGATACTTAATATAAAATTTTCAAAATATTTTGAGGTCAAAAAGTCTCTGGTTGGTTCCCACAGTCAACTAGGAGTATTTTTGTCATTTTACAAAAATTATCTTAATAAATTCTAGAAAAATTTATAAAATTATTATTAATTATTCTAAATACATTGATGACTTAAAAAAATAATTTTTAAACATACAGAATAATTTAACATACAAAAATAAGGGTGTTACAAACATCATTTGCAGAAGTTGGCACCACAATTGTCGCTAAGTCTGGCGCCAAATACCCCAACATCCCTACCACATATGTCGTGTTGGGAACCTCCTTGTACATATAAAGTTTCGCCAAACCAAAGTCCCCTAGTCTTCCTCACATGTCAGCATCCAACAAAATGTTGCTAGATTTTATATCCCTGTGAATAACAACTGCTCCTTTCGAAACTCCTTTGTCGCTATGCTTAATTCCTCGTAGGAAAATCTATGTGGCGAATACTCTAACTCCCAATCTTTGATCTTATCATCTTCGCCATCTTTCCCTTTATTATTTTGCCATTATGAGTAAAAACCTAGAAGCACATATATGCACAAACACGAAACAACCAATAATAATTCCCGTTATAGCTCCACCATAAAGCAAGAAAGAAGACGATTCTAGCTCGAACACTAGCAAGTTCGATGTGTGGAGCTCCCTCGCAAGTCCTAAATTGTTGAAGCTCCAAGCGAGAACTCTCAATCAGGAAGAAGACGATTCCACTATTTAATTTGTTTATTTAAATTGCTAGAGAGGAGCAATTGATTTTTGCCTCCTTATTGCAATCGGAAGTCATGTAGGTTAAAGGAAGGGGATGGGGGCAAAATTGAAAAAAAAAAAATTAAACGTACACATGCACCTCACGTGCCATGTAACACCCATTTAATTTTAAATATAATTCATATTAATTTAGTTATTAAGTTTAAGTAAATAAAAATGTGTGTAAAATTTTTCCAGTTTTAAAAGAAATTCCAAACTTAATAGAATTTGGAAATGGAAATAAAATATGAAAGATATATACATATATTTCATAAAACTGTACATCATGGTTTGAGTAATACATAACAGCCAGAAACAAAGTACATCGAAATACATATACTTCCTAGCCCACTATATACATCAAAAGAGATCCTATACAGAGCAGTATTTATCTACCCTATCCCTTATACAAAAAGAAAATACTTTAGGTCTTCAGGTCCTCCCTCGTTGAGATGTTCTCTATCTCGTACTCAGCATCACAGAGCGTTAATGTCGTCTTCAATAATCACGACCAATCATACACAAAAGAAAATGATGGAGTGAGGTGTTTTGTTCTAAAATCACTTTTACATGTGCGGTGGGAAATCTACCATAAAACAAAGACAAAACACAACTGACAACACAAGAGATCCTAAGATTCATTCTAAGTTGTATCCGACTACCCTTGACTAGGTATGAATCCATACTTCCCATTAGTGGGTAATAGTTCTCAACAGAACTTGGGAAGTGACTGGGAGTACATATACCTCTCTCAACACCATCACATGGTACAGTCCTCGTCATCATTGAGGAACAAAATAACAATTTAGGATATCCATTTATAGAAGTATACTCTCAAACCAATCTTGGAATGCTGAGCAGTTGTCGGGGTTATCGAGTTTGGTCAGGCGAATATCCCGGCTCAAGGGGGCTACCCTGACCATTGGGACCTTCACCACTCGATGCCTACCCCCAAGACCTCCGCAAGTGGGTCCCTGCCTTTCATTCCTCAGCGTACCAAACTGTGGCTTCCCTAGCAGGGTGCCATGTCACTACATGTCACTTGCTTTACATTACTCACTAAACTATCAATTCCTAACTTCTCAAGCAGAGGTTTCCCTGGTCTCATTTAACTTGAGCACCAGTATAATCAACATTTCTGTCTTATTTTGCAGAAATTGCACAATACCAGAATTTTAACAGAATAACGACATAGCAATTATAATATAATTACTAAAATTTTGGCAGAATAACAACTAAATAAATACATTTTAATTTTCTAAAATTGAGCAGAGTAACAGCTTAGTAAGCGCATTTTAATTTTCTAAAATTGAACAGAGTAATAGCTTAGCAAGTATAATTTAATAATTAAAATTTGAGCAGAGTAACAATTTAGTAATTATGATTTAATAATCTAAATTTGGGCAGAGTAACAACTTAGTAAAAATTAAAGTTTAACTTTAAACAATAATAACAATACTAAAATTTAAGCCTAAAGGGGTTTAGGGGAAAACCTTTCCTACCAACATGCAAAGTGACAGTAATTTAGAACCAACCCCACTCCCCCCATTACCTCTAAGATAGTTGATGAAGAGGATGGAATTGTTGGTGCAAAGCTTCTAAGAGGAGAAATTCTACTAGTTGAAAACTAGCAAAATTTTAACATAAAAACTAGATAAAAAAATATTTTAGAAAGAGAAAACTTTAGAAAGAGAAGCTCTCTAGCTTGGGAGAGGAAAGGATGAGTGAAAATCTGAAAACTTTGAGGCCTATTTATAGAAGAAGGAGGGGGGTTAGGTGTCCAAATATTTACATCATCCATTATGTCACCATTATGTCATAAATCTAATTTTTATTTATTTTTAATCCAATTTAGGGACACATATCTCAAATAGGTGGTGAATCACCTATTTTAGGGTTGGGGACGTGCTCCACCAGCTGTCCCAAGCCTCCATGTGTCAAAATTTATCTGTAGGTGAATTAACCGGTACCGACAAAAACGCTTAAACTTGAAAAATTTAGCTTTTAATATCAAAATAATGTATTTTAATGAAAAACTGGATAAATGCATTAATTTTCATCAAAAATAAATTTCTAATAATAAATTTTAATTTTTATTAATTTATTTCAAATTATATGTTTTTATTTTGTATTTTTAAGCTAGAAAATTCATAGAAAATCCATTTTAATTCAATAAATACCAAAATTTGTATGAAAATTATAAAATTAAATAATTTACCCATAATTAAACTAAAATTACTATTTCCACCTTTTTTGAATGTTAAACCAGTACTGGCTGGCTTATTAGACACGCAAGGACATTTTGGTCATTTTACACAGAAATTCCAGAAAATTCCCAAAAATTTCCAAAAATATAATTTAATATATATGACATAATTCCAAGCTCAAATTGACATTTTAATGTCAATTGAATCTTTTCCTAATGTCAGTTCTTAATGTTGAGAAATAGGGATAAAATTGTCATTTTCTAATTTATCCAGACTCTGGCTCGAAAAAATTATTAAAAATCATGATTAAATAGCTCTTGAGATTTTGAGCAGAATGGTGAGAGTCAGAATTTTAAAATTCATTTCCGATTTTTCAGAATTGTATATAAAAAACAGTGGAAGAATTAAAATAGGATTATGATATTTTTCACTACTTTTTTCTCAAAATAAAGTTTTTATAATGAGAGATACTTAATATAAAATTTTCAAAATATTTTGAGGTCAAAAAGTCTCCGATTGGTTCCAACAGTCAACCAAGGGTATTTTTGTCATTTTATAAAAATTATCTCAATAAATTCTAGAAAATTTTCTAAAATTATTATTAATTGTTCTAAATACATTGATGACTTAAAAACAATTTTTAAACATACAGAATAATTTAATATACAAAAGTAGGGGTGTTACATGCCATGCTCTGTTAACTTCTTAAACGACATTTGGGGTAGGGGTATATGGTGTAAACGGAGGTAAATAATCAAGGGGTTTTTGGTAGGTTCAAAATTTAGAGGGGTATCAAGCACAATTCGAAAAAAAAATACAGGTGGTCTAAGTGTAATTTGCTCAAAAAATTTGAGCTAGTTGTTAAAATAAATTAAATTTGAAATTGAAATTAAGAAATATATTTGAAAAGAATAAAAAACTGAAATATAAAATTAAATGCTCAATATATAGTATTAGAATAAGACATGTAACTCAATGATAGTGAGAATAACTCATAAAAATACTTTCATTCAAGAATAAATCTTAAAAAAGCTCTAATTCAAGAATAGCTCCTTAAAACACCCTCATTTAAGTAATGATATTCAAATTTATAGTATAGGAGTAAATTTGTTAATTTTTATAATAATTACCTTCAAAGCATATCAATGATGATTTTATAATTGGTTGATAGTGTACAAATTTTTATACTGATAATGTATGTCTATTAAACTATTATTTTTATATAATTAAAATTTAAATGAATAAATATTTTTTAATATATAAATTATATTATAATTAAAATTTATAATAAATAAGTATCTTTAAATATATAAATTACATTTTGTATTCATAATGAATGATTTAACTTGTGATATAAAGTTATTTTTAATTTTTAGTAATTTCTTTTAAAAAAATATCAAAATTCAATTTAGATATAAAGATAAAAAATAATATATTGGAAAAAATAACAATTAAGAATATTAGTTTTAATGTGAAAAATAGGTTCTCTTATCACACTTATATTATACCATGGAAGGGTGTTGATCAGGAATGAGAAGGGTGTGGTGGAATATATGGATGGTGAGATGAAATAAACTCAAACATTCTTAACATATTTGACCTTGTTAAAACAGCAAAAACTTATAATGTTATAATAAGATCAAGAAATTTTTCTAGAGGTCAATGAGTTCAAGTTTCAATGTCAATTTGGGAAAGTTGAACATTGACAAAAGTGTAATAGATATGGTGAATGAAGCACTAAGCAATGAAGGTCCTAATAATGAAATTGAGCTTTATTATGAACACCCTACAATGGATGATGAACCCATTTTTCTCATTGCCACATGTTAAGGAGAATATGGTTGGTGAAGAAGAAAAAATAATAACAATGGATAAGGCAAATGTGGCTGGTGAATGAAAAAAGAGTTTAAAACCAAATGATGAAAATGTGGTTGATGAATGAAAAAAGAGTTTAAAACCAAATGACAAAAATGTGGTTGGTGAAAAAGAAAATAGTTTAACATGGGAAAAAGAAAATGTGGCTAGTGAAGAAGAAAATAATTTAACACCTGATTAGAACTTGTTTGCTAAATAAGAATGTCAAAATTCATCCAATTCAACACCAAATGAAAGTGCATATGGCAACAATTATAGGCCTCCTCCAGTGGTGAATTTAGTTGAATCTGTTAAAGAGTTCCAAAATAATGTGAAAGGAAAGAAGATTAAGAAAACAAATTATAAGAGAGTTAACTTAACAAGTATAAGGAAGAAAGTTAACTAAACAATTAGAAGGAAGAAATCACCATCACATAACATAGATGCATCCATTGATGAGACATGCAAGCTATGATATTAGGCATTGGGAAAATTATGAGAATAATGTGGATGGATAGACCACTTAAAGTTGGACAATGCCTAATAAGGAAAAACTTGTAAGTGATAAAAGTTATAAGTATGAACAAATGATAACTCCAATTAGCATGATGAGGAGAATGATGATTGAAACAACAAACATGTGTTCCCTCAATTCAACAAGTCTAAAAGGTTTGTCAATGTATGTTTGGAGCTTGGGATAGAGTTTAATAATATAGTAAACTTTAAGATGGTTATGGAAGAATACCTATTCATTTGGATAAGCTAATAAAATGGGTGAAAAATGATACAATAAAGGTAAAAGCTAAATTCAAGAAGAATGATTATGAACAAGAAATTTATTGTGGGAAGAGTAACCTGAGAAAAAGTTTCTAAATAAAGACATTTAAAAAAAACATAGTTGCAAAAAGCATTCAAGAACAATTGAGCTAATAGGATGTAAATGGTGTCAATGCATTTGTTGTTTAGTACAAAAGTGTTGTTTTGTTGTCTACTGTTTGTTGTTTGGTTCTTAATGTGTAAGAGAAGAATGTTGATTTGGTTTTAGTTATGAGTGGTGTTTAAGTGCATTTGTTGTTTGGTGCATATACAGTTTGCTTATATGATCATATTTGTTACGTATAATTGTGTTTGGTGCTTTGGCTTATTTGAAATTGATGCAAATATATAACCATGATTTTGGTGCAAACATAAGGACTAACTTAGTTTTATGAATGCAATTCCAAGGACTCAATTGATACTAAGTGAGTAAAATTAGAGACTAAATTGATATTTCATGTGAAAAGTCAAACACTAATATCATATATATGTTATGTAATCTGATAACAATTTTGGTAAATTTGATATGCATAGCCTATCAAAATTCTAATTCCACTACATCAACAACCTATCAAAGTTTCAACTTCTCCACCACCAAGTTCTATAAGAAATAATCAATAATAATTCATGCAATTCATCTCAACTCCAAGATTGCCACCTCATTATTCAAACAATTCCTAAACGACAACACATTTTGAGTTACAACTTTTAAATGAAGATTTTTATTTTACATTTTGGGATATTTTACAATGTAAATGTTGTAAAAGCACATTATAAGTGCATTGTTTTTTTATTGTAAATGCACATTATAAGTGCTTCTTTCTTTGGCTTTTGTAGGCACTTAGATGAGACTATATAAATGCACATTATTGATGTACCTCGACACCTTTTTGGTGTTTAATTTAAGTAAATGTAGTAAGTTTTTATTACATTCATTTTTGTTAGTTGGTAAACATTCATAGATTTGTTTAATCAAGGGGCTCAATCATTTCAAGCAAAATAAATTTATAACACATAAACTTCTTATACAATAATATTAAAAACAATAATCCACAATACAAAAACATTTTACATTAGAGATACATAAACACCTCATCTACCTTACTACATATTACCTATGCATTCAACTTACCAATCCATAATACTAGGTAAAAAATTGGCAAGACACAAAATAGTGTAAATTATAATTTCTATTCCTAAACTATCAACCTACTCCATTAGCTTTGCCTTTAAAATTTCAACCTTTCCATCATCTTTATCTTCCACATTTCTTCACTTTCATTTACACTAGGTGGAAATAGTTTGTCAACTTCATCAACCCAGACAAAATAGTCATAACTTGCTTCATTATCCTACAATGAAATTTTGAGGAAAAATTACACAAGACATTAAATGTAGTCCAACACACCCTTTTCCTAGATAATGGAGTTTGACAATACCTTTGGAAGAAGACATGCATAGAATGACTTCTCTAGGTTCCTCCACATTCTAACAATTCGTACAATTGTTCTTCTCCCGCAAAGCAAATTGACGCATTAAAATTTTTGCTTCTAAGCTCATTCACCCTCAAGCTAGTAAACAAATTTCAATCCATGACTTTCTTAATTTGTCTTGAATGCAAAAATTGTTCATCACCGTCCATCATCACCCCTTTGTGTTATTTTATTTTATTTTATTTTTCAAATTTTGCTCTAAAAACTTAGGGTTGCATACCATGAAAGACTTTTTTTTAACAGTTGAAGACAAAGGTAAGGGAAGAAGAAAAAGAGAAGTTAATAATGTCAACGTCAAATTGCTTCCCTCTAACATGGATATACACATACATACTCACACGAATGTCAACTAGCACTTAACATATCACATAAGTTCCATTAATAATATTGCGTGATCAAAACTAACAGAAAGATCAAATTAATTAACATTTTACAACTTCAAAGACAATTTTAGAAATTTATTATTACTAAAGACCAAATTAATATAATCCTATAATTTTAGCAATCAAATTTATGATTTACATTTATTAGAAATCACAAATTTAGATAGATTTCACTTTTAAATTAGGAGAAAAACTCATTAAATAAGAAATAATACTAACTGAAATTTATGATTTACAATAAATTTTAACTAATACTAAAGAAAGACGAATTCTAGGGTGGACCACCATCATAAATGGTCCACCATGCACCACCATCATAGGTGGTCCACCATGCACCACAAATTAATAGCTATTAGATTAATCACGCTGCACAATCTTATTCTAAACCTTCTCTCATTAGATCTTAATCACCTTTTTCTCCAAGGGAGCTCGCTAGATCCACAGATCCTCTAGTAGCCATTGGCGACTGTTGCCAATGCTACCACCCTCCGCTCTTCCCCTTCCTTCTTTTTCTTCCCTTTCTTCTTCCTTGCCTCTCTCCTTTTCTTCTCCTTCCCCTACCCACCCTTCCTTCTGACCCATTAATTGCAACCACTGTCAGAACAATAAAATATGGCTTAACATTACTAGCAAACCCCATCTTCATATACCTACAAAAAAAAAAAATATCATTTTCCAAATTGAGGATAAACCCAATTCGGATCAATGAACATTACAGATAATTTTAGTCACAAAACCAAGAAAATCGCATTAGGGCATTTCAACAAACACATGGTGTCCATATTGATACACAGAAAATACACAACATAATAAAGAGCATGTTTTTGCCTCTTCAGGGATAACACAGAGCGCTTGGCCTTGGTGGTGTTAACCCATGTGGATTTTGGCTTAGAAAACACATAGGTTGGTCTGCGGTAGATATAGAGTGCTTGACCTTGGTAGGGTTGACCGATGTGGATTTTGGCTTAGATAACACATAGTGTTGGTCTACGATAGATAGGGTTTTGTCAGCAAGGGGTGCGAGTTAGTCAGACAAGGAAGTGTTCTTTTTCTTCCTGTTGTTATCTGAGAACCTTATTCTTTTGGTGTCTGTGAAGTACACATCCACCATGGTGGACGGTGCGAAGGACAATGGCACCGACATCGGCATCGCTTGTGGCTGTTGGAGGACTGCAGCCGAGGGAGAGCTTAACGGAAGAAGGAAAGGGTGATGGTGAAAAGGGAGAGAGAGAAAAAATGATGCAAAAAAATTTTAATATAAAAAATACACCATATAATTGGGTAAACGAGATCAATCTAATGATGAATAAAAATAATGCACGATAAGCCACCTACTTAGCTTTCGTCCTAGAGAAAATGTTAAGAAAAAAACATTAAACAGTATTAATAGCATTCCTCATTTTTTGAATAAAATATCAAGCCCGCAGGATGCGGGGCGTGCCGTGGGACCAAGTGCCGCGGTGACGGATTTGATGCGACGACTCAAAACCAAACGCCTAATTTTCTTATTTATGGTTTTATACTGATAGTGTTGCCACTGACCGTGCCACGTTGCCTCAGCCTCCAGACTCCAATTGGATTGAAGTTGCCACGTGGGAACGTCAGGAAAGGAATCTCCACTCACCAGTCACCATTCACAAGAGGCCATCATTTGAAGTCTGATGTACATGAACTGATATTCTTTTATGATGCACAATTTTTAAAATTTTTATTCTTACTATATAATATGATTAATATCTATTAAATTACGTAAGTTTGTTTTTTATTTTAGGAAATTTACATGCATTTATTCAATAATAAAAAATACCAAAAAACTAGTGTGATAAAGACTAAAAAGTGCCTTACCAATATTTTGTATGAAATACATTCGCAGTTTACTAAATTAAATTTGATGACAATCATGAAATACTCTAAAATAATTTTTAAAAAATGTGCATAATCCTTTTTTGTAATATTTAGGTTTAAATATATTTTTATCTTTATCATTTATTTTTTTTGAAGAAAAATGTGCATAATTATTTTTTTTCGTAATCTTTATCATTTATTTTAATTTTAATTATATTTTTATATTTTAAAAATTGTTTTATAGTTTTCATTAGTTTAAAAAATTTTAATTTTGGTCTTTACTGGCAATAATATATCACGACACGTGACCTGTAAGGTACAATTATATGAATCAATGACTAAATTTTAAAACAAAATAAAACTACAAAAGACCAAAACTAAAACAAAATAAAATTTAAAGTTATAAAATTATTATAATGAAAAAAAATTTAAAATATAAATATTAAAATTGAGATAATTTTAAGAGCTAAAAATATACTTAAAAGTTAATATTTATTAATTATATAATTTGTTAAATTGTAAACATAAAGTCATGAAAAGAAGACATTTATAAAATTAATATAGCCTAATTATTCCCATTCCAAAATATCAAATTACAAGGAATGTTTATAAAATAGATCCAATTTATATTAAGCAGCAAAAACTAAATAAAAAAAAGGCATACATCGAAAATTTAAAAAGTGAAAAATATTGAATTGTATCAATTTTCAATTCTGGTTTAAAAAATTTAACAAATTAAGTTTATATAATATAATATAAATTATCATACTTAAAATTTTGACATTATCCTAACGAATAGTTTATAGTTTATGTACTGCGATAAATGCCACTATCAATATTACACAATTATTTATCAAAAAAATATTACATAATTATAAATTTTGAAACTTCAAAATATTTTTTATTATATTTATTATAAATTATAAATTTATTTTTATTTTATAAAAATAAAGTTTAAAAAAATATTTTTGTTATTATAAAAATAAAATTTTTAAAGTAATTTAGTCCAAATAAATTTATATCTGATTAGACCAATTTAATTTAAATTTAGAAATAAATAGACTAAATTAAAATAAAAAAATTCTCCAATAAATATTCTACTTAAAATTTTCAATAAATAAATAAATCTCCATTTTAATTTCTAAAATTATAAGTATCTGACACTTTAATCTTTAATTTCACAAAACTTTTACTTTAATCCATAATTTCGTTAAACGTTATTTATTTTAATTCTTTTCTAGTGTAAAATGAAAGTAAAAGATAAATTTAAAAATGATTAAAATAATTTATTTTTGTAAAATTATGAATTAAAGTAAAAATTTTATAAAATCAATAATTAAAACGACTAATATTTATAATTTCATAAATTATAATGTCCTCTCAAGTTAGCCTAATTAATAAACATGCAAATTAAAAATAAAAAGACCAAAATCACAAATTGAGAATTATAGGAGAATTAAAAATACAATTTAATCTTTAAACTAAATGAATTAAATTGATTTATTTCGTTTTAAATTTGTATTAAATGAACTGCAAAATATTTAATTTTTAAATTTATCTTTTTGTAACTTAAATCAAAACAATCACTTGATAAACTTTTTTAAAAAAATTAAAATTTTAAATTTATACATTTTAAATTTTGGTATTTAAATTTTTTCTTTATTTTTTTTGTAACTTTGTTGTTGGTATGAAGCATCCATAAGTTTTGTCAATGATTAATATTTGATACTGAACCTGGGTGGGCAAGTCACCTTTAGTGCGATCTCTCCTTTCAACTATTTTTTTTTATCTACAAGACTTGAATCCGAAACCTTGTTTAAGAAGTCTAAGTCTAGTTTCACTTGGAACAACTACATGTTATTATGTTTATTATCTAATTTCTTTAATTTTTTCCTTTACTTTTTTTTTCCATTTATTTCGACATTATTATATAATATTATTGTGTTTATTATCTAACTTCTTTATGATATTTTATGTAAAGAGATTATAGAGATATATAAAATTATAATTGTGGAAAAAGTTATATATTAATTGAGAAAGTATTAATACATAAAATTGACTTAGTTATTATCTAAAATTATTGAAGAATTACAAAAATCTTTTTAGTTTGCAGTAATATTAAATTTAAAATGTTATATAATAAATAATACGTAAGGATATAAAATTAAAAGATATAATAGTTTATTTTTATACTTAATTAGATGATCCGAATCAAATTATTTAAATTTCAATTCAATTGATTTGGTCCTTTTTTTGGGTTACAATTGATTTAGTTTGAGTTAATAAAATATAAAAAACTAATTTAACTCAATTAAATTTAATAAGTTTAAATTTTATTTTACCTGAACATTCCTAAGAGATTAGATTTCTCACAATAAAAAATAAGAAATAGCAAAACTAATTTATTATTATTATTATTTACTAGCCTTAAGAACTTAAGATTTCGTATAAATTATTCAAACTCCCCTTACTATTAGATTGATTCTAGTGGGTTACAAGAACATAATGACATGAAACAAAAATTATAATATTTAGCGTAAATAGTCTATATACTGATAGTATAAAAAAAATTTATACTGTTATCCAATTACAAATTATTATGTACGGTAAATTTATTGACTTTTATAATAACTATCTTAAAAATTATACTAACAATGATAATATAAAACTTTTTAAAATAATAGTGCATAAAAATTAAACTTTTATATTTATAGGGCCTAAGGAAAAAAATACTATATTTTGTTAGGACAAAAAAAAAATTATTATACTTATAAGAATGTAAAACTTGTTACAGACAACAATTTTATAAAAAAAACTAGAATAAGTGAAGATAAATATTATAAGGATGAAAAACTACAAATAATTTTACTAGACCAAAAACCAAAAAAAAAATGTCATATTTACAAAGTCAAAAAATTATTTAGTAAATTATATTGACACATCCTGATATTTTTTTAGATTGTACATAATTTATTTTTTTTAACATTTACAACAACCTCTCTTATAGTGGCACACAATGTAATATTTTTCAAACAATTAAGGAGGTTAGTGTAATGATAAATGGATGTCAATGTAATGTTTTTCAAACAATTAAGGGGATTAATGTAGAAATGAAAAAAAGAGGAATATCATGTGTAATTTGAAAAAATCTCAAGAGATGTCAATGTAATTTATTCAAAATTATTTTATCATACCAAAAATGAAGACGGAAAAAATAAACTAAAGAACTCCTGAAAGTTTACAGCCACCGATTTTAACTTGAATTTCTTGTAAGAGGATGCTAGCAACACAATCTTTAATACATTCTTTTTAATACACTCTTTATTATTAGTTAGAATTTATTAGAAACTATCAAATCATGAGTGTTGTTTATTAAATATACAATGGGACCTACAAAATTATGTGATTTCTAATAAATTTTGGGAAAATGCTAACTAGTGTCTTTAGGGTACTAGTTAAGGAATTAAAAGTGATTTTTTTGAATTAAAAAGTGTAACAATGTAATTCACTATGATTTTCAATGCAATCTTAGCTTAAATTTTTTTTACTATTAATCCTAAATTTTAATCAATAATAGAAAATGTATTCAAAAGAGTGTATTGTTAATATTTTACTTCCTTAAAAACCAGGCAAGAAAAGGATAACATGAAGGCAAAAATCAGAGGTCCCTTGAGCTTCCATCAACAATGTGGTCTCCACTTTTTGTTGTTGTTGTTGTGGAAATAATGTGGTCTCCACTTAGGTTGGGGTACGAGTAAATATCCCAATTATTATTAATGGTGCTTTGATAGCAAGATTGAATAGTCATTTATGAATCGGAATGCAGACCCTCACACCATTTGCCTCCCTCAATTAACCGCCCAAATTGTTGGGTCACTTTCAGCTATAAGTAGGCATGGCGGTGGGACCACTTATATGTGTTTTAATCTGCCACCAACATACCAGCTTTCCTTGTTCAGCAGCATCCTCCAGCCGTGTAATGCCATTTGCTTTGATAATAATAAAAACAAATAAAAGGGAGTGGAGTCTCACAAGAGGGAGGGTGAGAACAAGGTTCATTGACATTGTACCAAGTTGAAAGACCCTTTCATATTAATTACTTCGCGACCATGGGTTTGAAATGGCAAGTTGCAACCGATCAAACTCTAGAAAAGCCAATCCTTTATGTGAAATATAAGCATTAAAGGTACTTTTGCCTTCTAGATAGCTATTGTTTTGATTCTTGATACCCCATCCTCTACACATAAGGATATGATAACTATAACATATACATAGATGAGATGCAGCCGACTTTTTTTTTCTTTTTTCTTTTTTCTTCCCGATATGTATTCTGTGTTATGGTTCTATGTACCACCAAATAATCCAAAAGAAAAACCTTATGCATAGTTCATTTACGTCACAGTTATGTTGTGGAAGCAAAAAGGTGGCTAATTTGTGCAAGGAAAATATTTTTTGAACAATAAAAATGAACAACAAAATATATTGTCCCTTTTAATTTTGAGTGTAGTTTTACAATGCGTGTATATGTAAAAGATAAAATAAATAAATAAAGTAGTGATAAAAATAATTATATATACAGGATACAGCATCACATACAAATAACAGAAGTGTTTATAAAATAAATACCCCCTACTTTCGCATAATTAACACCAAAATAGTGGGAGCAGGAGACGAGAAAATTTTATTTTATGGAGTCAATAATTGTGATATATATATATACATGTATACATTTATATATATGTGTGTGTGTGTGTGTGTGTGTATGTATATATATATGCATACACATATATATGTATACATACATATATATATACATATATATATATATATATATATATACATACATATATATATATATACATACATATATATATATATACATATATATATGTATATATATATAAATGTGTACATATATATATATACATATATATATATATGTATACATATATATATATAAAAGGAGATATTTAAGTCATAAGAAAAATCCGTAATTAATTTTGAATTGAAATGCAAATTTTGAAAAACTTATTTAACCATATTAATAGTGTTTGATAAACAAATTTGTTTTAGTAACTTGTGCCTTGTAGGGTTTTGTGAGACACTAATTCAAATAATGTTTTAGCTCTTAACTTCTAGTTTCTTTTTATCTTTTTTTTTTCGTAAGTTATGGTTTTATTATTGCTTCTTTTTTGCTTTCTCTAATTTCACTAATTTGTATGTCCAACATTGTAACTCACCGGTTGGTTGTCACCCTTCCTCTTGCTCAATAATATTTAAAAGTATGCAATGACATATATGTTATCTTAAAAAAAAAAAAAAACTTAGTGTATGTTTAAATCATAGTTTGCAATTTTCAAAAGAATGTACAAAATTAAGTTTCATCCACAAATAACGTGTTGGTAAAACTATGGTTGAGCTGTTTTTTAATGTATATTTTAGAGAGTAATTATTTTACGAACAGAAACTTAAAGTATTATTCTTAAACAAGTTTATTACATTCGTATGTTTCTGAATTTTTTGGGAATATTTTGTTAGGTCCTTGAATTAAAAAAAATTAATTGAGTTTTTGATCTTCAACAATTTCTAGTTGATCATCATTTAATTTATTTTGCAAATAGATTTCAATCAGTTTTTAAGATTAATTCTTTTTTAAAATTCATACAAATTGTAAACCTCCCATTAATCCAATTCTCCAATTTTTCTCAATTCTCTATGATGTTGTTACCATATCCCATGTTTCCATTACCATTAACTAATCCTATTATGTTTTTATGTGGTTTCAATGGGTGCTAGTGATGCATAGTTCATTGATAAAGAACCTAAAACACCAGTCAAGTCCATGTTTGTGCATGAATTATTCCATCATTTTCAACTTAAGTTGACGTAGAAAATATTCTACTTAACGAAGGAGGAGGATAGAATAGTAAAAAAATCCAAAACAATTCACAATGCATGGAAATAAAATTATCATTTAATCATAACTCAACACTTTGAAGGATGCAATTTTGGAGATTCATCAAAAAGTAAATAGGTATTAGTTAAGAACATCATAACCATTTTTTTTGAGAGAGGGAGGCGGTCTAAGTAAAATCCTAACGATATATAGATTGAATGCCACAATTTAAAAGTTCGCCAGGTGATACAAATAAGATATTCAAAGGAAGTAAAGCAAGAAATCCAAAAATTATATCATGGCTTATGCATTTATCATTTTTTTGTCTCAAGACAAAGGCAAATAGTTTAAGCTTGATTATGCATAACAATTGTTGAAAGATAAACATAAATCACTACAAGAAATTCACGTTTCGATGCTAAAACACAAAAGTAGACTCTAAATCGACATTAGTGTCGGTTTTGCATTTGCCAGCAGTTCCATGCTCCAAAGTTGGAAGTAAAGTAGTTACAGCCATGTTTTTGGCCAATGCTACCTAGCGCCAGCTAATAAATGGACGCTAAATTGGAAGCCAAATGAAAAAAAAAAAGGTTGACACTAAGTTTAGCATCTATGTAATGAAAGCTAAATCGATGCTATTAGCGTTAGGGACTGACCGACACAACTAGCGTTAGTTATGTGGCCGAAACTACAAGCACCACCATTAAAACCACTAACCCAACCCAAATCACTACCACAACTTGAATCCTCGGCCCCATTGACCATTCTCAAAGCTTCGCTTTTGCAAGTAAAAGACTTGTGGGTTAACAGCGTAGCCATGGTCAAAGAAAGATGAAAAAGAGATGAAAGTAATCAACTGTTGTGGAAGTTCTGATTTTGTTGTTCAATAAACTAAAACCGCCTATAAATGCTTGCTAAAACAGCAAGTGCAAGTGCTATTTTAATCCCTCTAACTAGATGTATGACAATAGAAAAAACACTTTTTAAAATGGCTTTGTATGTTCTAGCACTGAAAACAAACCTTGACAACCATAAAGACAAGAATCATCTTAATCTACATGGCTCTCATTCCTTTTGAAATACTTCATCCATGAAGTATAATTTGTCCTTTTGGTCGTAAATTTGAAAAACAATCTAAACACTATAAGCAATTCTTATTCAATTTCCTTTTCCTCATCACTAACATTGATGTCTAGAAACAGGAGCTTCCATAACAAAATAACCCTAACAAACGTTCATATCCTTCAACATTATAATTGTTCCCTCAGTTAAAAAATAAATTGTTAAAATTAAAATTAATTAAAATAATCTTTAGCAAACAAAATTAACTCATCTTATATCTAACATTATCCTTATATGTATCCCTTATATTGATATTCCATATATGATTGCATGATAGGTTATATTTTAAGGTGTTGCTTCACTTACCCCGCTTCACTTGCCCCACTCTGTCACACAACGTAACTGCTTAGTTGCTTTTGTCTTTGGTCTTTTTCATTCTCAATCCAATGTTTCTCTATTCTTGTGAGTATTATTTCATGTCACTTAACCCTTTAATGTGAAAACTTTATGTTTCTGAAAAATAATTTTTTATTGATATGGTACTATTTTGCTACCATTTCATTTAGTGATTATGTGTCGTGTGCTTTCAAAGAGTTACCTAAGTTGTTAAATTGTGAACTTGTACATAACTAAGTTCATAATGTAACAACTTAGGTAGCTTTTCAAAAACACACACACAGTTACCAAATGAAATGGTAGCAAAATACTAATATATCAATAATAATTTATTTTTTAGAAAACTAAAGCTTTCACATTGAAGGGTTAAGTGACGTGGCATATACTCACAAGAGTAGAAAATAATGGACTGCAAATGAAAAGACCAAAAACAAAAGCAACCAAGCGGTTTCGTTGTGTGACAGAGTAGGGACGAGTGGAGTGAGATGAATGAAGCAACACCTTAAAATATAACCTCATCATCCAATATCTAATAATCATATTTGGAATATCAACATAGCAAATATTTTTAAGGATAACTTCAGATATAAGATAGGTTAATTTTGTATGTTAAAGATTATTTTAATTAATTTTAATTTCAACTTTTATTTTTTTTATTGGGAGAAGCAATTATAACATTGGAGAATATGCAGGTTTGTCATGGTTATTCTGTTATGGAAGCTCTCGTTTCTAGACATCAATGTCACTAATGAGGAAAAGGAAATAGAACAAGATCTTATTATAGTGTTTAGATTGTTTTTCAAATCTATGACCAAAAGGATGAACCATACTCTATAGATGAAACATTTCATGAGGAATGAAAGTCATGTGAAGCATGAGGAGTTCTTGCCTTTGTGGTTGTCAAGGTTTTCCTGCTAAAGCACACAAAACCATTTTGAAAAATGTTTTTCTGATTGCCATATATCTAGAGAGACTAAAATAGATTTTACACTGTCATTTTAGCAAGCATTTATAGGAATTTCACTTTATTGAACAACAAAATTAAAATCGTCACAAAGATTGATTACTTTCTTCTTTTCTTCACTTTCATTGATCACGGTTACATCGTTAACCCGCACAACTTTTACTTTCAAAAGCAATGGTTCTAGAATGGTGAGTGCAGACGAAAACTCAAGTTGTGGTGAAAATTTTGGGTTGGATTGGTGATTTAACTGGTGTGAAGAGTAAAAAATATGATATAAATAGCATATTCTTGAGTATGGATTTTTTGCGGTCACTAAAGTAACTGCATGAAATCTTAATTATCAAAATAATTATTATACATTAAAGGTTTAATTACCTTTTTGGTCCTTATAGTTGCACGAACTTTACCTTTTGGATTCCTATAGTTGAAAATAATTCATTTTAGTTCCTATACATACACTTTCGATACTGGTTTGGTCCTACTATTTTAAACTGCCACAAATTGAATAAAAAACACCCAAAAATGTCAATTTATGGTGGTTTTTCACTACCAATTTTTGTTTTGTAACGGTTTTCTTTCATCGAATTAAGACGCACTTGACGGTAAGGACCAAACAGGTATCGAAAGTGCATGTATAAGGACTAAAAATGATTATTTTCAACTATAGGGATCAAAAAATAAAGTTTGCACAACTATAGAGACCAAAAAATTAATTAAACCTACATTAAATAATGAAAGAAAACATAAATTAGAAAAAATTGGACCGTTAAATCTTAACTGCTTGCAGTTGCTTTTCAACTGCAAGGAATTTGTGTTTTGTATTTCTTATGCATTAAGCTACATGAGCCCATTTCAAGAATTAAACGTTTGGTCCAATTACAAAATAAATAAAAAAGAACAAAAGCAGAAAGTCATTGGATAAAATGGTTCATCCACAGTTTTGACACCTAAGCTTTTCAGCATAAATTTGGGAGACAGAAGGAAACCAGTGAGTGAGCATGTGGGGAAGCCAGATCCTCTCCTACAAGAATTGTCTCCAGCTCTCTCCAGCTCAAATTTGGGCCCTTGGATGTATCCAACAAAAAAAGAATGTTATGTGCATTTCTCCCCTTGCTCGTACTGCACGTATACTATATTTGTGAACTTGCTCTGTACTTTTTACTGTCAGTTTACTACTTCTTTCAACCAGTTTTGACTCTTTTCTTTGAAGTTGATCACGGAAGTAAATGTCATGTTTCTCACTGTTTTCATTTTATTTTAAAGGATCTCTTTTAAGCGTTAATAATCACTTCAATTATCAAATAAAGATTAAATTAAAATTTAGTACTTTTTTTTCTCAGATTTTGAAAATACTTAATAAACTATTTATTTTATATTTATCTTTTTATCTTTTTTAACTCGGTCAAAATTAAGTACTTACACATATCTTGTTCGATGCCATTAAATACGAGTTACCTAAACATTTTTTTGTAAGCACTTAAACTGTAATGTTAAGAAGGTAATCAATAAGGGAGAGTAATGGCCAGTAATATATATTCCATGGTGCTTGCAAAGCATCCAAATTTTCGCATCCAACTAAATCTGTTCCAAAACCTTATATAAACTGGTGAGGATCATAAGATCATATTTCTCATTTCTTCCATTGTTAGTTTAGAGCAATCAAGATACAATTAGATTTGTTACTTTGTCTTTGGTCAATTCAATGTCATAAGATACAGATTAAGTACCTAATTGCCTACTGTAAAGACCTAAGGATTCAATGCTTTCGATAAATGTTTAGGTAAATGAATGACATAGCAATAAGGATTCAATGCTGTCGATGGATCACATAGTAAAATAATTGTGCAACCAGCATTATTTGTATATAAAGTTTAGAACAATGACTTGAGTTGGTCTTATTATCAACATTGTGCTTCCATTATTAGTGGTCAAGGACTCCATATGTCCAATTGCCCAATCAGCACACATTCACAGGAGATCATGGAAATGAATACAAGCAATCCAAGTGAAATTAAAATTTGAGAGCCATAATCTTCCTAACAGAATCTAACTACAACACAAAAATGCACATCCCATTCAAAAATCCAAGAAGTGGAAGGTGCGAAATAAACCAGCTTAAGTTGTTCTCAACATCACATTATTTTGACACAAACTAAAGCATACTCTTCCACATTTAGCAGTAAACCACATACATACCATCATACAACTGGTTAAATGAGTAACGCTATGATCCAAACCATAAAATAGATTCATCTTTGCTTCAAGAAATGTGTGAGATGACATTGCAAACAAGAGGAGATAAAAACAAAATAAATCCTAAAGTCATCTAGATTAACTTGATTCATAGGGGAAATTACCTTGACCATCTGTTTGCTAGGAACTTATACCATTATATTTAGTCTACCCACAAAAACCAAAATCAATTGATCGACAATCAAGTGCCAAAATTAACAAGTGATATCAGGCTAAAGAACCAAAAAATATCCATCGCCATTGGGTTCATTCAAAAATCCCAATTTCTAAAGCGGTGGGTAGCTCTGATTCAGAGGGTGGTTTGGTGAATGGTGTTACGCTCGCTAGTGGAGCACCGCACCCACGCAGTTGCAACTGTCCAACTCCTCCATTATTACCGACGATGTTGTCTCGTTCTCCTCCCCCACCTCCGGCTCCTACTTTTACAGCGGTTTGCAGGCGTCGCTGCCACCATTGTCTTCGGGGGACAAAGTCCTAGCAGATTAAGTGTAGATAGTCACGGGTTGCCTTTGCTGTGGCTGCTCACTGATGATTTCTTTATCTCCTTTGGTTATGTTGCTCAAGCGAAAGAGTGGGAACAAACCCAAATGTGTTTGTTGAATTGCATCGTTTGTATCAGATTAATCCAAGGGTCAACAATTTTCTTGGGTTTGATTTTTTTAATTTTAATTAACTTTTAATCCCATCCATTGGATACATCCAAGGGCCCCAAATAGGGTTGGAGAGAGCTAGAGACAAGTTTTGCAGGAGAGGATCCGCTTCCGTCGAGATTTGGATTTGGAAGTAAATCCAGTGAAGTGGACTTGGTGAACTTACTTCTCTGCGTGACCAGGTAATCTTCAGTCCTTATAAAGCTCTATTAACACATTTTTGTAGTAATCATCATCTGCTAGTGTAGTCTGCTAGTAAATAATAAGAACTAGAGACAGTCAAATAATGAGTTAGAACTTAGAACCAGAACCATAAAATCCTCACTCCCTCACTCCTCTAAGAAGAACCATATACAAGTCCCATCCCTTAGGATCAAAGACCCGAACAACACCCAGCCAAAAACTGTAGGGTCAGGGGTAATTAGGTTTGTTTATAATTTGCTTCCTTAAATTTTTTTAGGCCCGTTTACTGGGCACCATTTTCATTCCATTGGCCAACCCAAGCGCGGCCAGACACGACCTTTACACTACTCCATTCTCTTGGATAACAAAGATTTTCAGGGTTAAGAGATTTAATGTGGACTCACGTGGTATAGCTTCCTGTGTAAAGTTGAATGAAGGTTCTTAACTAACCAAAAGGACGTGGTGTTTGCAGGAGTTCTTGTCCATCTGGTTCACGCAGGTATGTTGATTGAATCTGAACCTACAACGGATGATGCCACTGATAAGGAGGCTGCTTTGGTTAGCGAAGACATGATACAATGTGCAGAAAAACTCACTAGGGTAGTCCTAAAAGTGGCACTACAAGCTTGTTGTCAAGGTTTGAAAAAGCTCAGGTGTTATGAATCTTTTTCAAATGTTTGTGGTGGATTAATATCAGAATCCAGGTTTGTAGGCATCTGCAAAGCCATCTTCAGCTGAAGGACTATGAATAAGGTGATGGATATGTTCACTGTCACAGAGACTGATGAGAGCCAAAACAATGATGGGTTCACTCCTAGACTGAAATGGATATCTACTCCGGAACTTATCAAGACAGCCTTAACCATTATGCCTCTCCCTTTTGTGGCTCGTTTCTTTGATCCACATGCACTTCTTGCACATCGTCAGTTTGAGGAAGCGGACCTGGCTGCTCAGATAGCAGTGGGCCCACTTTCTTTTCTGTGTCGTGGAAACATAAGCCCATTAGATGTGACCAATATTCCACCTGACCTCGTTTTGTCTCAATTGGTTCCAATTGAAAACCCTCCATATGATGAACCTACAATTCTTGTTAGTTTTAGAAAAACATGTGTAAAGATGCTGAATAATATAAAAGTAGTTGACAGTAAATGATAGTAAAACTTTATTTGATATCTTGCATAAAAATGATGATACAATTACTTATTTATAGACATATAATGATAGTTATAGAGATATTTAGACTTTATTATTTTATAATTATCTAATTATTACATTATATAGTATTCTAACTTTTAACTAAAAGTATCAAGATAATTCTATAATAATCTTTACTTTTTAATATACATATATTACTACTACAATTTTCTAAATTTGTAGCAATTTCATCAATTCTTAAGGCAAAGATAATCCCAAATGTTGTTGGTTTCAATTATGGCCAATGGTATCAAGGGAAGAGGGCCAGTAAGGTTATGGCTCCAGCAGATTATAAATTTTAGGCTTACGTTAAGAAAGTTTTTGATTTATTGATTATTGATGGAATGACTAAAATTGAGGATAGTGATGGGTTATCTCGTGACGAGGTTGCTGCTTTGATGGGAGATGAATCCGCTAGGAGGGAAGACCAGGTGGTGGGTGTTCTGAGGGGTTGGGTTTAGTTTGTTGGTCTTATAAAGCTACTTAATTGCATTGTGCTTACTATGTTATGTATCTAGTTAATTATGTGTGGCCATTGTTTGGTACGAGTCTATGACAATATTCGTGCATAAGCTTTGCTAACTTGGAATGATATAGTTTTTGTATGGGTTAATGATTATGCTATGTTCGGAGGCACCATTTATATTAAGAATATAAATGGTTAAATATTAGCTATTAAAAAAAATTACTATGATTTAGTCAGAGTAAAAAGATAAACTAGCGTGAATTTTGTGTGTATGTGTGGAGATTGCGTGAAAATGGATAATTAATATCTTTGTCATGTTATTCAACATGGTTAATTAATTTTATACAAATTAATCATCAGTATAATATTATATACGGTTTGACACTTAGTAATAACTATGGACAACAAATTAACTAGCAATTAATTGATTGGGTTTAACTTAAGATAGTGTACTCTAAGAGCAAGGGCTAAGGCAGTAGGGAAAGGATTGCAGCCGCTCATTTAACAGTTGATACTATACATTATTACACAATCGTTGCACAACAATGGGCAATTGAAAGGTTCCTTCCCTCAACCTTATATCTTTTGTTATGACCAATAAAGTTTGTTCTTGAATTTATTTATTTTATAAAATATTCTTTGAATATTTGAACATCTTAAATTTCTTCCGCAACTTATTCTCCAAGCTTTGTAGATTATGAAGAAAATCTGAATGCAATTGACCACCTACTCTGCTCTGTCTGCAATCCGTATCCTTTAAAATTGAATAGTGTAGAGACACAGAAATAACATGAGTGCTTGAATTGAAGAATTGTGAACATTTAACAGGATGTACGTTCTCGTGTAGGTTATGCCTTATCCCTATTGGAAATGCTACATTTATTTAGATGTAATTTTTAATGTCTCCTAAATTTTGAGAGCTGTCACAAACTTCAAGCGGTCAACGACTTTGGGACTCATAAGATTTTTTTTCTTTTCTTTTTTTTAGCTAAAGATTATTCTCGTTTAGGAATAAGCAGACCGTTGGCGAAATTGTGGGTTATAGGCCCATTGGGCTGATGCTAACTAAGTATTACAAAGGGTTATGCTATTCTCAACAACCCCACTCTTCTCCCCCCCCCCCCCCCCCTTTTCTTCTTTTTTCACCTCCATCTTTTACAAAAGAGTGTAAAATATTTATTTTGCCCTCACTTTCTTTTACTCTTTCTCTCTCTTCTTCCCACCCCTATTTTATTAACAGAAATGTGTTTTTGTTGTGTATTCACAACAAAAACGTGTTTCCGTTGAAGTTTGATATACAACGAAAATGCATTTTCATTTGAGTACCAAATACACAATGAAAATTTATTTTTGTTGTGTTAGCTTTTTTTTTTTATAAATTAATTAAAATATTAATTATGATATAATTTATCCTTTTAATATTAATTGAATCAATTATGATATAAATTACCCCTTTTTAATTGAAATTAAATTAATTATGATACAATTTACCATTTTTAATAAGAATCAAAATAATTCTAATACAAATTTGTTTTTTTAATAGTAATCAAATTAATTATGATACAATTTTAAAAAATATACGATACAAGTTACTATTTCTAATAAGAATTGAATTAATTATGATGTAAATTTTACCCTTTTTAATAGTAATTGAATTAATTATGATGCAAATTATAGTTTTTAATAGTATCATAAATTGCAACCAATTAATTCAATTACTATTAAAAAGGATAATTTACATCATAATTAATTCAATGCTTATTAAAAAGGTAACTTATATCATATATTTTTAAAAATTATATCATAGTTAATTTGATTACTATTAAAAAGAAAATTTTGCATTACAATTATTTCGATTACTCTTAAAAATTGCAACTTATCGTAATTAATTAATATTTTAATTAATTTTTTAAAAAAAATTAACACAAAGGAAACACATTTTTCTTATACATTGAATTCGATACAAAATAGAAACTTTGTGTTAATTTTTTGAAAAAATTTGATATACAATAAAAACGTATTTCCATTGTGTATCAAACTTTGACACACAACGAAAAATTGTTTTTGCTGTATATTGTGTGCAACAAAAACACTTTTCGGTCGTATATAGAGGGCGCACCCCCTAACACAACAAAAATGCACACAACATACAACGAAAATGCATTTCCGTCAAAGAGTATTTTAAGAAAAAAAAAATTAACAAACAAATCTTGGATGAAAAAAGCAAAAATTAGGATAGGAATAGCAAGCCCCTATTACAAAATGCTGCAAAGTATTTGGCAAATGTGTTGGATGCTTTTACTTCTGAGGGATCAGCCAAATGATGTTTAATCTTCACTCTCTTTTTTTCTTTGCCTTTTCCAAATCGGACATACTCAGCTCCTCAAAAGTGGACGAGGGGCAAGGGAAGAAAAACTATCCAATTTGATTGTTGTTACAATTATCAGGACCACCAAATGTTTATTTAAATTTAAAGTAAATTTTAAGATGAAGTTTTTTAAAATTAAATAATTTATAAAGATTAATATGATTTTACATAAAATTTATCTTTTAAATTTTTTGAGATTCAAAATAATTTATTACATTATCTTCATCAATTTTATTTAACATTTTTTTTCAACCTTAAACAGGTACAAGTTTTATTCAAAAGAAGAAAATATTTTAAAAATAAATGCAGCGCACGGTATGGAAATAGGACTATTAAGATTAATGAAAAAGAGAATAACATTTATTGGTGAAGAAAACAAAAAGAGGAAATGAAGCTTTTTTTTATGAAAAGAGAGAAAACTATCATAATATGATGATTTTTTTAAACAAAAATATTTAATTACTTTTAATCAATTAATATTATTTATCACGTAATTACTATTTTTTAAACAATATTATCAATAAATAAAGAGGATGAGTTTTAGGGAGGACCACCTATAAAGAGGACGAGTTTTAGGGAGGACCACCTTGATAGGTGGTCCACGGTGAACCATAAGTTTTAACCGTTAGATTAATCTTATTATCATAGGTCTTTCCACACCAAATCTCGACAATATTTTTTTTTCCAACCATTTCTCCACTGCCACCACCCCTTCCCTTTACTCTAGCCACTAGTGACGTCGATGCTACCGCTCTCATCAACGACCACTAGCAATGCCAGCACGACCGCCGTCAATGCCCTTCATGGTCCTTTCCCTATTGAAGAGTTTGATGATGATGATGCGCTTCTCACCCAGTTCACCTACGGCGCTCTGCCACCTATGACGGCCAAAAAAAAAAAAGATTGCACACACACAATCTCAATCCAAACAAACAAAACAAAGTAGAGAAGCCATCCCCAAAGACAGAGAAGCCAAAGTGTTAATAGAGAAACAACAGCATTGCGAGAATAATAACAACACCACCACCAATCATAGTGCCAAAATCAGTTCAAAGTTTGGATTTTTCTTGAAGCCATCAACACCCCGGTGCAAGTCTAGCTTGCATTTGGTTGGATAGCTGGACTCCTTGTAGCCATCGAGTGTGCCGCAGCTTGTTGACGTGGGGCGGTAGTGAGGATGCGGCTGGACTCCTCTCGCTCTGCCTCTCCCTCTTCGCACTTTGCCTCGAATCATTGGCATTGGCCTCATCAAAGAACTTGGGCTTGAAGTCTGTTTTGTTGGCTAAGGAAGATGACGGCATTGCCTTGGCCTTTGGCGCCGGTGGCCACGATCCCGGACAGTGTTGGGTCTTGGGATCAAAATTGGATATCATTAGTGGCACACAATGGCTAAAGTCCTAGATTTGATGAGCATCAAGTTGTGGGAAATACTAGGTGAAGGGGTTTGGAAGGAGAACGTCACCGGTGAGTGCGGTGGCGCCAGCATCGACTATGTTGTTATCGGTGGCCGTGAGGGAGAGACGTCGTTGGTGAGGGTAGGGGTGCCAGCATTGAGTATGAAAAAGATAGAGTAGGGAGAATGACTTGGTAAGAAGGATGTAGAATATAACCTTAGGATTAGATAAATCCACCATTTGATAAAAGTGGTTTTCCGTGGACTACCTATTAAGATGGTCCACCCTAAAACTTGTCAATAAAGAGGTATGATTCATGTATAACAATTCATACAACAATTTGTACAACAACGCTTTCTGTGTCTATCTCTATCTATTATTATGAGATGTAATAAATAATGTGTAAGAAAGAGATAGACACAAAAAAATATTGTTGTGCAAATTATTGTATAAATAACATTTCTCAAAAATAAATATTTTTGAATAAATAAAGCATAAGTTTACTACTTTTACCATCAATTAAGCAAAGGTTAGTCCAAATATTATGCTGCCATTTTATTTTTAAAAATCTTTTACTCGTGCTTTATTTGGAAATAGACTGTAATGCTCGGGGGCACTAGTATAATTACTAATGAATTTGATGATGCAGTGACAATCGGACAATAGGTAAACTTTTAAAAGAAGTATTCATGTACTTTTTTTTTTTGTTAAATATGTTATAAGTATGAAGTATTCACTGGTTTTGCTGATGACTAATCTTTGCAAGGAAACTTGGCTACCTAGTTTCAGTGGAGTCTCTCTTTTTAACCACATTTTTTTTCATCTACAAAACTTGAACTCGAGATTTTGTTTAAGGAATCCAAGTCCAGTATCATTTAGACCAATGACATGTTAGTTAAAGGAAATATTCTTTAATGAAAAAAGAAAACATTTTAAATAGTTAAGATCTCCGCAAAGTTAACTGTATCTAGACATACATATATTGGGTACTTCTAATTTCTAATGGCATGTTCAGCATCTTTGCTCTATTGGCATGTCATCAGTTTGCAGCGCTATCGACGAATATTGGACAAGAGCTGTGCTCATCTTGCAACATAAAGGTTAAGATTAAACAAGCTTTATACTATCATCTTATTATATCTTATAGAATGCTATATTATCAAATAGTACCAAGTGGGTTTAAAATGGCGGAATAAAATTTTCAATTAAATCCAGGGAGTTAAGGGACAATACGTGGTGGATGGAACGCAGGAACGGCTGCTTACAAGTTGCAAGGCAATTCTTACACTTTGTCACAACTTCTTTGGCAGGAGTGGCTTCTGAAGCTACAAGGCCATGATTAGCTTTCTGATCAAAATGATACCCTTAACTAACCAGGGCAAAGTGCAATGGTGGTACACTAGTGCTCATGATAGACAAATTAAAATGCATATATCTATCAGAAAATATGTTTACAAAAGCAGCAATATGACCACGGACATTAACAAAACTATAAAAATTCAGAATTGTTAACGTCATCTAGTAACCCCTCGAATGATGCATTAACATAAATGATAGATCCACGAAAGTGGAATGCAAATAGAATGAGTCCTGTTGCTAAATATGCTGTTAGTGTAACTTATCTCGAAAAGGTGCTGTGTTGAACCAATATAAAGTAGCTTGGTTTCTTGTAAGAACAAATTTAATTAACCTCAACTGAATAGAATACCAGGTACTAAATACTGTACAAAGTCAACTTGATACAATATTTATGCTCCAAGTTAAGCCTAAATAACTAGTTAAACGCAACTTTATCGGTAAGTTCTTAATTAGAGCTAATAAGAACCGTGTCTTGTTAAGAAGTGTCGATAGAGAAAGATGACCTAACATAACAAGATGTCGTTGCTTCAGCAAGCAACGTTTTTAAAGTTAAAAATTAAGTGGGGTCAGGTAAAGGAAAATAACAGTTCGGTAAAGGAAAATAACAGTTCGGAAGATTGGAAGCATTGAACAGGAAATGAGACTCTGAGAAATTTAGCCGTTAACAATTCTCTATTTTATTATTATTATTATTATTATTATTGATAACTAACAATGCTCTATATATTATTTCTTAATTTGCAGCAGCATCACAACCAAAATCTCTGAAACTTCTCCTGTTTATTCATATATTTACAAATTCTCCGCTTATCATTTCATTTCTTTTGAAAATAGAGTCCAATCAGTTTTAATATTAATTATTTTTAAATTTCATACAAATTGTAAAGCTCCTACTAATCAAAATTCTCCACTTTTTCTCAAATTCCTAGATTGTTCTCATATCGCATGTTTCCATCACCACCAACTAATCCTGTTATGTTTTTATGTGGCTTCAATGTGTATTAGTGATGTGCAGTTCACCAACAAAGAACCCGAAACACCAATCAAGTCCGTGGTTGAGTATGAAGTTCCACCATTTTTAACTTAAAGTTGACTTGGAAATTATTACGCTCCATGAAGAGAAGAAGGATAAAATGGTAAAAAAAATTCAAAGATTCATAATGCAGGAAGATAAAGTTCTCCTTTAATCATGAGTCATGACTCTCAACATTTTCAAAAATGCAATTTTGGAGATCGACCAAAAATTAAATAGCTTTGAGTTAATTAACCAGGGCAATGTGCAATGGTGGTAGACTTGTGCTCATAAATAACAGGTACTAAATACTGCCCGAAGTCAACTTGGTACAATAGTAATGCTCCAAGTTAAGCCTAAATAGTTAAAAGCAACTTTATCGGTAAGCTCTTAATTAGCTTCTTCTAATAACAACCGTGTCTTATTAAGAAGTGTCGATAGAGAAGGATGACCTAACCTAACAATTAAGATGTCGTTGCTTCAGCAAGCAACGTTTGTTAAGTTAAAAAGTGGGGTCAGATGTAAAGGAAAATAACAGTTCGAAAGATTGGAAGCATTGAAGAGGAAATAAGACAACGAGAAATTTAGTGCGTGTTTGTAAACTGATCACAGGTGTGATTTTTTACATCAAATAATTCTAACTCTTGCATTTTTCACATCATGAACGCAATTTTTTGGATGTAGAACGTGTTTTCAAAGATACCTTTGGCCATTAGCGATTCTCTATACATTATTCCTCAATTTGCAGCAGCATCTCACAACCAAAATCCGTCAAACTTCTCTTGTTTACTCATATATTCACAAATTCTCTGCTCATCATTTCATTTCTTTTCTCAAAAGGTTCCAATCAGTTTTAATATTAATTATTATTTTTTAAAATTTCATGCAAATTGTAATCCTCCTACTAAACAAAATTCTCCACTTTTTCTCAGTTTCCTATGTTGTTGTTCACATATCCCATATTTCTATCACCACCAACTAATCCTGTTATGTTTTTAAGTGGCTTCAATGTGTATTAGTGATGTGCAGTTCACCAATAAAGAACCCTAAGCACAAATCAAGTCCACGTTTGAGTATGAAGTTCCACCATGGAAATTATTACGCTCATTGAAGGAAGATACAATGGTAAAAAAAAAAAAATCCAAAGAATTATAATGCAGGAAAATAAAGTTCTCATTTAATCACGACAACATTTTCAAATATGCAATTTTGGGGATTGACCCAAAAATAAATAGCTTTTAGTTAAGAATTAAACGCAACTATAACAAGCATTGCGACCATGAGGCAATGCTTATGATCAGTTTTTTTATCAGATTACAAGAATTTTTTATCCTATCATGAGGCAATGGTCGCAGTACTTCTTTCAACCATGATAGGAATTAAACTCTATATAAAATAAATAAATAAATAAACCAATCGATCATAACAGGATTCATAAAAAATTATAAACATTAAACAATTAACTTAAGCAGCTCACGGTGAGTGTGGCAGTAAAATTGCTCTCAATGATCTCAAATTAATCTCAACAGTGAAAAATTGGATTCCAGTTAACAATGTACAACAGAGACAGCAAAACAGATTTGGGTGGGACAAGTACTAATAGAATAACTTTTTCCAATATAGTCATAAACTGTTGAAGCACATTGCGTGGTATCATTTAATTTTCTCTTTCTTACACTCCCAAGATCCCCCCTTAACACAGATAATCTTTTTTTTACAGATTTTAATCAACTGAGGTAGTTTGGTTCAGTCTGATTGGAACTACAGATTTTCTTCATCATTTTGAATCAACTCATAAAGTTCCAAATATTCTATGCTACATATAGAACAAGATATGAAAATGAAAGAGAAACAAGCTTGCTTAGAGAAGTAGCTGTTTTCTCATGTGAAGCAGGTACCCGTCAACTTCATTCGTTATCATATGCTTCAATTCAGAAGTAAAGCCAAGAAAAATGAAAAGAATCATCAACAAGGTGATTCTGTGAAAGTAACATCACTGAAAACAATATACACCTAAATAATCAATGAAAAAAATATCTCAGTTAGCAATCAATCACTTGGTTAGTTTCCATCTCTTCCACTAGCTACCTATTTCGCTTTAACAATTCAAGTACAACTACAAGTCTACAACTGATAAGGAAATTTCAGAAAAGGGATGGTAATCAAAGTCAAGGCCATTTTGCTGTCACACAGAAGCCTCTATCCGAGGCTCAAATGAAAAGGCAGACATAAAATCTATGACTTCTCCATTTATGCAACATTTTGGCAATTCAACCCACTTGTTGGTCTCCAAATCACACAGAACATAAGTGCATAGCTCAGGGGAGCTCAAGCATATAAAGATTTGGTTACCAGCCCCAACACAGTTAATATCTGCCTTCTTTCCATACCACTCATGAGAATTTGCTGCAGGCATTGCTGCAATCTGATGCCACCCTCTATTAGCCTCATCATATTTCCACACCCTAAGGGTAGCAGTTTCCAAGAATTCTGATAACAAAACAACTAGCATCTCCCCTTGGCACTCCACAACATCAATGGAATACTCACTAAAAACAGGCAACAACCTGGGGTACTCAAAGAAGCACTTGCATGTCAAATTGCAAGCCACTACATTCCCTGAGGAGCTAAGAAAATACACAATCTCTTGGCCATCTTTGTTGGCAATAACCGATGAAAATTGCTTAGAGGGGCTTCTCTGCATGTTGCTTGCCACAACAATTCCAGCCTTGCTGAGGAAGTACACAACATTGTCACCAGTGGAAGCATATTCCATGGAATTGTCTTCAATCTTTCTCCTCAAAGCAGTCTCACCCTCCCAACAGCCAGAGCTTGAATTGTAGACTTTAAACAAGAGATTTGGAAGTTCACCAAAGACTAGCACAATTTTGAAGGAGAGTTGATCTTTGGAAGTTGTGCTCATCACAATGGCATTGAGAGGTTGGTGTTGTGGGGCAAAGTGCAGTGGAGGGAGTTCTCTACAAGATCCTGTCACGGGGTTGCTTACAATGAAGTTTCCTGATAATTTACGGTAGCAAATCAAGCCACCAGAGGCTGCAACTGGCATGCAATTTTGGTTAGATTCTTCTTGCAGAAGAGGTGGGTGGTTTAGTCTTTTCCAAGTGCTCTCAGCAGAGTCAAAGATAACAGATTGGTTAAGGTTGGGAGCAACCATTAAAAACCAAGGATCCCTTGAGGGAATGTCAGAGCAGGCAAGCTTGAAACTGGCAGAAGCAGCAACTGATTTCCATCTTTTGCACACAGAATTTAGGCGAAAGAATGTGGAAGTTGGAAGCCAGGAAAGTATCCTTTCAAAGAGATCTTCATCAAGGTCATCCAGAGAAAAGGTGTTAAAGAGTAGATGATCTCCATTTTCTGGTGACTTTCTCTTCAAGCTTACAGCACTTTGGCCACACTGATCATTGCATTCCATTGACAAACAATCTGTGGAGCCACAACAAAGAAATAAGATGTTACCAAGCAATCAACTTTTTCCATTTTCAAAGCCTATACTATACTAAATTACTAATCTCAGAAGCCAATAAAAGTGAATGAAGGTTTCCAAATTGAACCATATATCAAAAAAGAGTATCCTTGAAATGGATCTGCCAGGCCAAAAATCAAGAACATCACGACCCTAGTTCCCCAACCCCCCTACTCTAGTGACATTATTTCAACATAACGATTCTTCAGCTTTGCTACCAAAAATTGCAACACTGCCGACTTAGGAAACAGTTAAAAGACCCCCATTGCATAAATATATCTGCCCATTAAAGACAAACCTTAAGTTTGAAAACACCCCTTCAATCAGTATACCCTCCTTCACACTGTTCTTCGAACTTAAAAAAGGGACAAAAAAAACAAAAGACAATCTTGAAGTGGAATCAAGCACCTTCACACCAGGACTAGAGGTAAATCACAGTCACTAGGACACACACATATTAAAAGGACTCAATTCAATGAAAATAAGCAAGCAAGAAATAAAGGGTACCTTGTAGAACTGAAACTGGTGCTTTGTAGAGCACTGTGGATAGGAAAACAACACAGTGACAGTGTTACAGAATACAAGACGAGAGAGATAGAGATGGGATTGGGTTGGATTGGATTGGAGAGTGTGTTGAATTAATAAGGGTAATGGTGGGGAAAGTGAAGCCAGCTGAAACAGTAGGAAGTATGGTAGGAAGCTTCGTTCGTTGGAGTTGGATGGTTGACACTTAAACACCGTCAGTTATGAATGACACACCACACACTCACACTCACACACACGGGTGTCCCTAATGTCAAATGGGTTGTATGTACCTACGTGTATACTTAGATGTAGTTTTTTTTTATTTGTTTTTAGTATTATTTTTTAATTAAAATTGAAGTTTCAGTATAATAAAAATTTACATTAAAAATTAACTTAAGATATTAAAGTAATATTTTAATTTTGATTATAAAACAATACTAAAAATTAAGATACTAAAGTGGTATTTTAATTCTGATTAAAAAACTAACACTAAAAATATTTAAATAACTGTATTTGAACTTTATCTTATATTGTCTATAATTATATATGAATGTGGCATTTGAGAAGGGAAGTCGTTGACTCTACTCTCCAGGAATCAAATTAGGCCTTGGATTCGGGGTTGGAAAATGGAAAGAGTGAGGAGAGTGCACACATGACATGACACACCCTAAAACAACAAAAACAAACAAAAAAACTGCTGGCACAAGAAAGCACTTTAATCGTCGCCACACAGAGAGGCAGTGCCTAAAAGAAAGAGAAAGGACGAGGCAGTGAAAATTGTCAAAGGCGGAAGGGGGTGGTGGGTGTTGTTTTGTCTGTCATTGGTGTTGATTTTGGCTCACTGTCCCTCCCAAAGCAAAGCAAAAAGCAAGTGGCTACCCTCTATTTCCGGTTCCTTTGGCTCCTCGTTGAGCGAATCTTTGTCTTCTTTTGCCTCTCATCGGACGGAGCCTACTATGCTACAAGTCAATGCTCATTGTCCAATGCCCCCTTCACAAACCAACCATTTTTTTATATATATTAAAAAGGTAACGAGTTTGGATTAGATTAGATTAGATTAGATTAGATTGAATTAGTGGAGTGAAAATATTGAAATACAAAAGCCGTTAATTAAGATCTTTTTCTTTTTCTTTTGCTCCTCCTCGTGTGCTTTCAGCTGAGGCAGATGCGCACACGCCCAAAGCCAGCAATGCACTTGTCTCGATTCCTCACATGATGCAACCTCATTTGTCTAAGGCCTCTTTCTTTTTTGGTCCCAAAAAGCATTAAAATAAAAAGAGTTTTAATGAATCTTGAGTAACATTGCAGAGATAAATCTAGTTCAGGAGCCACACATTTGACATTACAACTTTTATAAATTGTCACTTTTAAAATCGGTGGGTGGGGTTGCCGTTTCTTTCCGTTCGTTTTATATATGGTCGTAAAATATTACTGTCATGCCAAATATATATATATATATAGTTACCATCAAAGACATGGTAATGGTAATATACTAATATTTAAGCTTTAACTTTAAAAGGTAATAAATTGAAAAATAAAAAGCCTGCTGAGAATCAGAAACATATTTCAGTTATAAGTCTCTTTCAATATCTTACAGAATTTGTTACTTGTCCTTTTCGAAGTAAACTGAAATAACAGTACAGTGTCTTTATCTTCTGTTTTTGTTTTGCAAATTATCTTTTGATGTAACGAAAGATGAACTTTTATAGAAATTAATCAGATATTCGTCATTTTCAATCGGAAGTGCTGGTAATCCAAATAAATGTCAAATATTTATTTATTAATTATTATATTTTATAGACTTCTAACATATATTATAAAATGAAAAGGGGTCAATTTACACCTATATAAACTATATTAATTATTATATCATTTAATAATTTTTATTACATAATTTATTTCCAAACTCCTCGTTAGATTGTCTCTGTGTGTGTGTGTGTGTAAGTTGATTAATTTTGATTATATTCTTATAATTGTTTGATTTTGATAAAATTTGACACAAACAATTAAAGGAATATATAATTATAATTTAATAATTGGACCAATAAAAAACACATTTTATTAAAAAAAAATATTAATAGTGTAAAAATATAACTTATACGATTGTAGGTTGATTCTTTCTCTTATAAAAATAAGGTAAATGATAAGAAACTAACAGCTATACTACCGCAAAACTAGAGAAACTACCATTAAAAGCTTATTAAGAGAATAAAATAAACATTCAGATTTTTCATTGATGCTTCAATACAATGCAAAGCCTACATTAAATAACAAACCTAATGAATGACAATCCTACAGGTGTTGTCATATAATTTTTAGGAAATTAAAAATAAAACTAAATAATATTAAAAGATAATATTTTAGTCCCATCCTATAAAAATTTTTAAGCCATTTAATCTTTTGTTTTTTGGGTCTTCTTAGGCCAGTCTATCATTACCGTTGGTAATATTAGGATGGGCCAAGAGGGGCCCGATAAAAAAAAATTAAATGAGGACTTCATAGAATGGTCTTAAAATATTAGGATATTATTTATAATATTATTTGGTTTTTTATTTTAATTTCCTAAAGCCAGATGATGACACCTGTAAGGTCATATTCAATTATTAGCATCAATTAGGTTATATAAGTGTATTTCCCGAACCTAGTGAAAAATATGAATGTTTAGTCTATCTTCTCTTTTAGCTCTTTAATGGTAGTGTAGGTTAGGTTTATAGTAGTGTAGCTTTTAGCTGTCTAACAAATGGTGCTTTCATCAACTTAGTACATGTTTGGTTTCACGTTTGATTATCTAGAATCACGTTGAAGTACCAATTAACGTAATTTTAGATAAATATTTACATGTTTGCTTTCATATTAGAAAATTGATTCTAGCTCTAGAATTGATTTTAGGTTGAAACAACTTTAAGTGTCTTTTGCATTAGATCAAAAAAGTTACACTAAATTTGACTACTAACTTATTTTTAGAGTAAAAACATTCAAACATAAAACACATCATTTTAAAATCAATTTTAAGCAAAATCAATTTTACAAAATCAATTTTATTCAAAATTAATTTTACTAACGCTCACCCAAACACACACTTGCTCCCCTCCCACACCCACCTCCACTAGCTTAGAAGATCACTTCCATGCCATTTTCGACCAATTAGAAGCCCTCTAATCACAGCTCCAGAACACTGAGAGGCTGGAAAAATATAGTCACTTTAGTCTCCTACAAACCCTTGAATCCAGGTATGCAACCCTTACCACCCTCATGACCAACTTCATCGTCCAAATGTCTACCATAGCCAGTCACTGAACCCATGGTTTCTCACAGCCAAGTACCCGTTTCCACTCAATATACAAACCACAGACCATCGTTTAACCTTCAATCCCAACCTGCCAATCAAAACCCATTTCAAACCCCTCTAAATCCCCATGCGTTCTTCCCGTATACAGTAACCCCATTGATGTTATCACATCCGATTCCCTCACACTTCACAAACCCAGATCCACAACTACCTATACTCTCTAGTAAAAATCCACAAGCCCTACTCTCTTCAGAACCTTAAGAACAAGGTTCTATGCGGGGCTGTTGGTAATGTTAGAATTAGGAGTGTTCATAAACCGATCCAATCTAATGAAAACTGAAAAAATTATTCCAAAAAACCAAAATCTGAATAAACCAAAAATCAAAAAAATTGAATTTTTTTTTGGATTGGATCGAATTTCAGATTTGATTTTGAAAAGCGATCCAATTCAATCCAAACCGAACTTATATATGCATATATATTTTCACTTGTAATTTTCTAATATCACTCATATTTATGTTTTTATTTCTTCTATATTTGTAAAGTTATCACATAAATTATACCTGTTTATAAAAATATATTTATTTAAAGATAGTTTTTTAGTAATTATTTGAGTAAAGATACATAAACATAATCATCAAGTTGTGTAAATTTATTTTTAATAATATATATTTGAAGAGTTATACTAGTATTAGTTATATAATGACTCATTAATAAAATATTTGATATTTTAAATTATTTTTTAATACATTTATTATATATTATATTATTTATTTAATACTTTTTTTAAAAAAATAATAGTATGATTAAAACCAAAAACTGATCCAATCCAAACCGTTTTAAATTGGATCAAATCAGATTGGATTCAAATTTTAAACCAAACCGATTGGATGATGAATTAACAAAACTGAAGTAATTAGATCAGATGATTTTTCTCTTCAAAATCGATCCAATCCAATCTGCGAACACCCCTAATTAGAATGGACCAAGAGAGATTCAATAGCAAGAAAATTAAATGGTTCAAGGACTTTATAGGATGGTCTTAAAATAGTAGAATATTATTTATAATGTTATTTGATTTTTTGTTTTAATTCCCTAAAGCTAGATGATAACACTTATGGGTCATTATTCAATTGTTGGCATCAATTAAGCTATATAAGTATATTTCCCCCAACCTATGAGGCATCAATGGAAAAACATGAATGTTTATTTCATCTTCTCTTTTAGCTCTTTAATGGTAGTTTAAGTTAGATTTACAGTAGTGTAGCTCTTAGCTATCTAGCAATAAATTACTCTGATAAATGCTTAAAAGTTTTTCTTTTATTTTAAAAACTATATTTCACACTCTTAAAATGTAATATAATTTACCTTATATTTATTTTAAATTTAATATAAACAGATAGTTTAGAGAGTTTTTCTCTCTTTGTAATTCTTAATATCATTAACAAATAGTTTTAAACCTTTATTATGAACTTTTCTCTCTTAGTAATTCTCAATATCATTAACAAATAGTTTTAAACTTTTATTATGAAATTTTGAAACTTTTAAAATACAAAATGTATCTTTTGAAAAAATTTCTAAAGTCATTAGTAGGATTGTTTAAAGAGTAATTATGAACATATATTTACTTGTTTTTTCTATTTCATTTTGACTCTATTTTCTTTGCATGTCTCTCTTTCTTTTCTCATCATATCTAGGCATGGTAACGGGGCGGGGCGAGGGCGGATTTTTCCATCCCCGCCCTTGCTGGGGATTGGGTTCCCCCCCCCCCCCCAGTATTTTTGTCATATTTTTTTTTGTTTTTTCTTTTTGTTAAAAAACATGAAGAACATGGTGCTAATAGATAGATATTTAATATGTAAATGTAGTAATTCATACAAAAATAATTTCTCGTTACCCTATCTCTAGTTTAACATATCCTAAAATTTAAAATAAAAAAAATAAATTAAGACAAATGATAATAATTACATATTTTATACTCGAATGATTTGTAAAATTTAAATAAGATTTTGAAAACATATTCCTTAAGAATTACACATACAAATAATTAAGAAAACAAAACATAAAGTACGTTATATAATAAAAAAAAATCAGTGTTCCAATTCATGCAATCCATTATTTACGAATATTTTATTTGTATATAAGGGTAATTTTGTATTTTTATTAATACGGAGCGGGGGTGAAGGCGAGGCGAGTATCAGCATCCCTGTCCCCAACCTTAGCATTCGGGAAAAATTCGCCCCCACCCCGACCCCGGTCAAAGCGGGTTTTTCCCGTCAAAGTCGAGGCGAGGTTGGGCGGGTACCCACAGGTCCGGGTTTATTTGCCATCCCTAATCATATCACTTATCACATCTATTACTTTTTTAATCTTTTTCTTTTAATGGAACCCTAAAATTAATAATAAGGTATTTCAAATTAAATTAGCTATCAATCAATCAATATAATATAAATCTTTTGAGGCATTATTCTCAAACATGATAATATCTTTCATTACATTATTTTGTTGGGAATATATGTCATTATCATTATTTAACACATTTTGATATTTTTTAAAATTAAAAATATTGTGTTCATATTTTTTCTTTCACATTAATTTTTTTATTTCTTCAAATCCCAATTTTAATTACATTTATTTTTATATTAATTTCTTTCTTTTATCATATATCACAGTAAATAGTATTTTAATTTTTTCTTCTCTAATGTTTCCAAATTTTACCTAAATTAGAAAATATTCATACAATTCACGATAATTTCTAGCGACACTAAAAATTAGAGAGAAAGAAAACATGTTCTTAAGAAACTTATGCATAGTTACTAATAATTGTTAAAGGGTTTGTTTACATTAAATAAAACTCAAATATAACACATTTCATCTATCAAAAAAGAAAGATCTTTGTAAAATTAATATGTCTCAAGTCAAAAAAGTATAATCCACTTTAAAAATTAACATCTAACCTATTCTTCGACAACCATTACCAATTGCCATTTTTTTGTGATGGCCCGGCGCATATTGTGTTTAGAATTAGATTGGGGGCACAAATTGCAAATAGAGATTAAGAGGCACATTACAAAAATTTTGCTTTCTTTACGTATTGTGAGTCGAGAGAAATCAGGAGTAAAGAGTTATATTTTCACTATGATAAAGTTAGAGAATCCACGTAGAAAAGTTACAATAAGATCCAAGGTTCCAGCAAATAATGAAACCCCAGACAAAAATTTCCCATCTCACCGCCTCTTTCCGATGATGGGATAATCAAATTGATATGAACAAATGACGAGAACTGCTGCACCTAAATTATTAACTTGTTCCCTGTCATTTCCACTTTCTTAACTCCATTTCCTTTGTCAGCTTCAGAATTGTCAGAAGCCAATCTCCACTTCAATTGATGCATTTCAGCTGAGGGTGTTTCAGTGTTAAAAGAACCATCACCATCTTCCACTGGGACATCACATTTGTTTGCACTGGCATACCCATTGCTATAATTTGCAAAGCCATTTGCTGTTACCTTGCATTTAATAACATCTACATGTTCTGAAGCTGAATCTTCCTTTGTGTTTTGATAATCCACTGAAACAGAAGAATCCTTGTCAGAGCAAGAAAAGCCATTTGGCAAACATGGAGAAGGACTGGACTTAACCATATCACTATCATCTTGCTCTTCCATGCAGACTGAAATCTCTTCTAAAACAGATGAGCATGTATTTGATCCGTCCATATCTGTATCCCCAAAATCATTGACAGCTTCAGAATCATGCATATAAGATGATTCAACACCATTACAGAAAGCCTCGTTTGCAACTTCAATAATGTCCACATCCTTGGAATGCTCTCTTTTAATTCCAGAGTTCATTTCAGTCAAAGACGCGTTTTCACAGCCAGAAACCTTCAACTCGGGACTGTCAGATGGAGAAGCCTCACATCCTCTACTGTAAGTCCCAGTTTTCATATCCGAGAGGCATTCAGCTTGTTCAGTTGGGCCAGACTGCACCTCCAATTTGACTGTTTTCACTTCAGCTGTCCCTGATGATTCGATACTTTGAAGTCCTGATGGTCGAGCACTAACCCTGTCCAGGAGCAAATCAAGTAATATGTGAGATACTTCCATTAGAGAGTGTTTGACACAAACTTTTGTGCACAAAAGCTATATGCAATTGCCCTTGCTTTGACTATTAGAACCATTCGTTATCAAACCTCAGACACAGATGGTATAAATAATCTCACGAGGCACAGGGCTATGGAATTAATTTAAAAAAGCTTCCAAGATTTAAGATATCGCACAGAACCAAAAGAATATGCACTACACCTAGGAATGCAAAACTAAAATCACAATCTCAAATCATGTAAGCAAACTAGTTTAAACAGAATACACCACCAAAGCATAGCAGTACAGATTTCCCATGTGAAATGTAAAACAAACAGTAATGCTAATACATATTGCACTGAAAAATTAAGCCTAATACTAACAAAAACAACTTAATTTTCTCTTGCTCATGCATACAGAAAGGTAGGCCAGTGTTCTAGCAGTTGGTCTGGCCCAGCATTCAAGAGATCAGATCACCCCACTTCTGGCCTTGTAAATCATCAAGACCAACTAAGAAATAGTTCAACTTGTGACCATGATTTCTTAAAATGTTAAATATCAAGCAAAGGGCCCGTTTGTTTGTGATTAAAAAAAGTGATTTCTAAAAAATTGATTTATTTTTAAGAGATTCTTGTATAAACAAAAGCAGATTTGTGTTTAGTTATAATCATAAAAAACACTTTTTTAATCTTCTCTCTATTCTACCGCAGATGCTTTTTTAGAGAAGCAGGTCCAAGTTGCTTCTCAAAAAATGCAGTTTTCTGCTTTTTTTCTGATTCTAATTGTTAAAAAAAGTTTACCCAAACACTTTAAAAATTTCAATAAGTGATTTTTTTTTTTCTTCTTAAAAGTGATTCTTTCAGGAAATAAAAAAGTTTAAACAAACACACTCAAAATAAGCAGCCAAAACCAATATTTATTACATTGAATGAAAATTCAAATGACAAAATCAGGATAGCCTAAGTTCAAAGGGTATCTCATCATTTAGGTACCCCACGAAAGATAGGAGAGCATATATATTGTGGAATAATATTGTCTGAGTGAGAGAACAATCGCCTCTTTAACTCATGTTCACAAAAATACCTGCTATACAACAGCATGTATGCGCCCTGAGAAAGCACCTCTTCCAATTCCACACTCATGACCTGAGAAATATAATGCAACCCATATAAGGACACTTAAACTTCAAGCACACCACAGAGAGTTCAGTAAACCAAAATGAAAATGTTCAAAGTTGCATGGAGACAGAATGAAATTTACCTTCCAATCATCAATTCTATACCAGTTTCCACGGAAATCCTTGATGTAGCAGATGTAATGACCAAAAAATGAAGCATTCAGCATATCAATATGTACCACAACAGCATATAGCTTATAAATATCAGATCCGTCTCCAACTTCACTCATGTACGGGCTAAGATCTAAAGTCTCAGGGAAAGTCACTCTCTTATTAAGTTTTCCAAACCTCCCACTCTGCATGTTTGTTCACAACACCCCAGAAATAGCAAATGAGAAAAATTGACAACTCCAAGAAACATTCAAGTCTTCAAGCCTTTATATACCAGCAGGAAAAAGAAATAATGTAATCGTAAAGTATGGTGCATAGTCATGGTAAACTAACATGCATACAATTTACACATGAGGCACATTTTTTGAGAGGGGAAATTACAACAAATCATAAGAACTGATATTTGTATTACTTAAAGCATCTCTCAACAACTCAGCAAGACCATCTAGATCAAATTACTCAGACCTGAAATCTTTTCAAGGCAATTGTAAGAATATTTGGAGCTCGTTTCACTGTGAGACGTTTCCATGCCTTGACATATACCTTGCACCTGCAAACAGCAACAAAACTTGGTTAAGACAGGACCTGCCTGACAGCAAAAGCACATTATCAAATGCAAACATTTGAATTCTATATTCCATGACATAGCCTACTTTTTACCATACAAGTTCCCTATTTATAAACCGCTTTCCAATATGCACACACCAAAATGAAAATAAATAAATAAATAACAAAGACACATTTAAATAGGAAATAAATTGACTTAAGAGCTCTGGTATAACCAGCAAAAAAGCAGCTGTTAAATTAATTTAAGTATTTTTCAGTTAAAAAACATTATGGTTATTGAAAGAATGAATTAGTGAGAAAAAGTGTGTTAGGCTACACATTTGTTCTGTTATTTATTGATCGATTTACAATCAATTAGAGTATAATCTCAGCAGACCAAAAACTAATGTCTAGCCTAATAGTCAGTAATTGATTATTCTAATCTAATGATCACAGATATGGATGGTTGACTATATATTCTACCATTCATGATAGTATTCTAATATAAATGTTATTATTCTTGTTGAAAATCAGAATCATATATTCTGTATTTATTATATAACGGTTTATAGGCAACTCATATTTAGTTTATAGGAAACTCATATTTAGTTTATAGGAAACTCATATCTGATTTAGAAGAACAAAATCTCCTTTAATTATATGCATTTATTATAATAAGCTTATATAAACCTAGCTCTGTGGTGTAATTCAAATACACGAATTCACTCAATACATTCTCTTATTTTCTCCCTTTTAACAATTCTAACAATGATCAATTCAGGAGCCACATTTCTGTATACATATTAATAATTAATTTACAATATTTATACATATTTTCTAAGCAACCTTACCCATCACATTTATACATATTATCCCCATGAAGCCACTCCTTGGCAGTAAACTGGTCTAGACATTCCTCCAAGGAAGCAGCGTCACCATGAATTTCAACTGTCAAGTCCATCATATTTTCATATTGATTCGAATTCTTCTCACATTCGGTGCAAATAACCTATTTTTTTAACAAAAAAGAACATGACAGATGGCTGTGTCAGCAAGAATACTATGTTGCTATAATAATTGCCAATTGAACAATGAGCTAAAAATTATCTTTTAAACTTGATAAAGGATGAGAAAAAGTGAAACTCTTAGCCGATTTCTGAAAGATGGAGTGATGGAATATACAAAGATTAAAAAAAAGGTCTGTCTTCATTGAAAGAGCACGGTAAGATTTAATATACAGAGACTGTTATTTCCATCCTGACTAAAGAAACAGTTCTAAATCATTATTCTTATGGCCTCTTAGGATGGATTCAATCAACTTCTTCAGCTCATGAGATTGGAAGAGTAAATGCAGCAAGCACCATCTAATCATTTCATGCTAAGTTGCCAACAATATCATTTTGTCTTTATGTTTTCATTATGCACAAAATGGTACACACTAAAAAGGTGTCCATATTCAGACCAGAAAGCTTCGATTTTAGTCTGATTAGACGTCTAACCTCAGATTGAAGGTGGCCACCAAAAATGTGTTGGATAAGGGTTGTTTCCTGATGCGTAGGAGGGACAGCTTTTTCTCCACCAAATTCATCAAGGCAGACAGATTGCATAGCATCAATGGCAAACCTACAGCAGCATTAAAATATGGGGGGGAAAAGGAACCTTTATTGTCATACCAAATTAAATATAAGATAGACACCCTTCCAAATAGTCGATGCACAATTCACTATGGAAAGTCGAATAACAGTGCTTCAACAACAAAGAAACCTCATAAACTCGTGAGCATCCTCTTGTCTTCCATAACCAAGTGTGCCACCAATATTAGGCAAACGAGAGAGAATATTCATCGGAGAAAATGCCTGAGAAGAACTTAGCCTTGCCTTTTCAACATGGGCTTCAAATTCACATAGAAAGCACCAATCATTAGGACAGCCTAAAAAGCCACATCCAACCAACGTAAGTATGAGGAATAATCAAGATCCACCAAGAAATAAAAGGTCTAATCTGTGACATTACATTCTCTGCGGTGGCCCTTCTCCAACAAGTAGGCAATAAGCGGCCTTGTGAACGAGAGACATTGGAGAACCACATTCGCAAAGCAGCTGCACAAATTTGCAATGTAAGTTGAATTCCACCAAGTCCTCTCAGTGCAATCTATGAATGGTAGCATGTAATAAAAGCAAACCTGTTTCCACAATTTAAGAGTCCACAAGGAGGAAATCCTGGCTTGTCCCAGTTAAACAATTTGACAAATTCATCATAAGGAAAAAGAACCTGGAAAACCAAAAACGAATTAATTGGGCACAAAGGGCAGAAAACATATAAAGATTCAACTCGGTAAGGAATGTATCATGTAAATGTGTAATCTTACCCATATATTCATAATTGAAAAAAAAAAAAAAAAAAAAAAAAGGAGAGAAAAACATAGGCCTTGTTTGTTTACTGTTTTGAAAAACAGTTTTCTATTTTCTAAAATATACCAACAAGAGGTGGTTCCTAAAAGATGATACTATCAATCAGCCATCCCCTAAGCACTTAATAGATTTTAGATTCAAAAAATTAATAGTTGAATGGTATAAAATTATTTTAGGAAACAGTGTTTAAAACAAAAACAAAAAAGCAAAAAGAGAATCAAACATGCCCTTACATTTTTAGGCTGCTTGATAGGCCTAGAAGTTCCGCGACCACATTCAGGAATCAGTGCAATCGAAGATGTACTTCCATTCACAGCAGCAGAAGCTCTGAACCCTCGATTAGTTAGTCCAGTTTGAGCCAAATTCATCGCACTGGTACTGCTCTGAAACTCCTTGCATCTCATCTTGTGCTCGGATTTCCAGTGCGCCTGTTGGCATGCTTGTGAACTGTGAAAAATCAACCCAAAGTGATTTTTCCTTCTAATTTCATTCAGATTAAAAAATAAATAAAAAAAATACAAACACACTGAACAACATAAACGGGTCAACCTCGTCGGTCAACCTCGAATTTGCAGCACACGAAAGACAACAAGAACCAATCAAAAGGAAAGGAAGGAACCAACCAGTATCGAACGGATTTGCAGCGTGAACACTTCTTGTTGCCGGGGTTGCGACAAACGGCGCAGAGAGAATCGTCCGTGAGAAGACCAGGCATGGCGCGGTGGTGTTGTTCCCCCTCGAAACTCGCGTCAACCTCGAAGTACTTCGACGCCGTGTTCTTCACCAACGCGTGCAGTCCAATCGCCACCACGAACGCCGAGAATACGAACTGCAGGAGCCATTTCAGATCCCATGATGACGACACTCCCGAGACAAGCATCTACGATGATCCTTTCCGCGACCCCACGGTTTTTCATCCCTCCGTGACTGAACTCCCTCCCTTGCCTCCGTGCTTCGCCAACATCGAACGCGCGATTAGATTAGGGCTTTTCGCTTGAAATTCTCGAATCCGTAACTTGTTAGTGTCAGTGTTAGATATCAGTAACCAGTGTGACAGAGACGGATGAGCGCGTAATGTTTTTTCCGTTCTCTTGTTTAGTTTTCCAAAACAGAACAGCTGGGATTGACGAGCAGAGTTTCGATGAAAATAAGGTTTGAGCATTTGTTTTTTGAGAGAGAGATGGTTAAGTAACCTCAATTTCTTAGTGCTTTTATGTCGTTGTGACTTGCTCTGCGGTTTTCTGTTTTCCCTGCCCTGCCCTTTTAATATTTGTTTTTTTTTTTACTAAATTGTATTTTTGATTTATTAATTCGTAATTTTAGTCTTTTTATTTTTTTTTAAATATTTAGTTTTTTTATTTTTAAAAATAAATATTTTTAAAATAAGGAGACTAAATGTCTCTAAAAAAAAATAAGAGACCAAAATTACAAAATTTAAAATATAAGAAGACTATATTTCTCTAAAAAAAAAAGAAAACCAAAATTATGAATTAAAAAAATAGAACGACCAAAAATATAATTTAGCTTATTTTTTTCCCGTCCTTGAAACACAAAAGTGTTTCTTCCACGTTTACTGTGCTTTCTGTTTATTTAATAAAATAAGAGTATTGTAATGTTGTAATGTATTTTACTAATTAACATGTAGCCAAAAAAATTTACTAATTAACATTTCATTATATAACTTTCTAAATAAAAAAATTAATTCATTTAGAATATGCTGATTTTTGACAATGTAATTATGAGGTGTAATATAATTGAAAATTATTAAATTTTATAATAATTATTTTAATGTTGTATTTAAGGTAATTTCTAATTAATTTATTGTACAATGTATTAAAATTAAATTTTTAAAAATTAATCTATAAAAAATATACTAGAATTATATTTTAAACAATTTAATAGATTTTTAATGTAACAATTGGATAGATACAATTTAATATTTGTAAAAAATTATTAAATATGTTATTTTGTTAAACTTGATATCTAAATGTACACTATCACACATATATGGAATGTCTCTTGTGAACCAGGGTTATTTTCATATGAGAGTGAGGGAAGAAAATTGTGTGCATGTGCATGTGTGTATGAGTTATTCTAAGTGAGAATATTTGGTTAATGTGGAAAATGGAAATAATGAGTATATATCATTGAATTTATTTGAATGGTTAATATTGAAAGATAAATGCACTTATGCACATGACACTTTTATATAACTACTAACTAACTTTTTTTGATAATCATCGTAATTAGGGTCGTTGGCTCTTCAATGGAATCCAGATAAATATCCACAAGCTTTGATTTGTTGGGTTGATTATAAGACTAATTCTTGGTCTGAGACTTAGTTACATTTAAAGCTCTTTACCCCTCTCCAAATATGTGTTCTAGAAGAATAATGACTATAATAGTTGTATATATGATCCAATGCACTTAGGAAAATGCAAACCAATGTCATTAAAATACTAGTTAAGGAATCAAAAGAAAAAAGGGAAAGATTTTAAAGAAAAACATTATTAATGTACCTCTAAAATAATTTTTTTTATGCAGTTTTATTATGATTTTTAATTAAATTTTTTTTATTGATTTCTTAATCAATGTTCTTGTAACACTTATTAGGAGGAGATAAGGAGATACAAAATAATGGCAAGTGTTAAATTTAATAAAATGACACATTTAAATTTTTTATTAAAATAATTTTTATCAATTTAACCATTGAATTGTGTAATATTATTGTAATAATTGTATAAAATTTTACATGATTTAGACATTGGTAAATATGTAATCAAATACTCTCTCTAGTCTTGAATATAAGAAACAAAAAAATTAATTCACACTAATTAAATAATTAGTTAGCATCATTTAATTTTACTAATCCTATTTAAAAAATAAACTTTTTTTCTAAACTGTCCTTTATTGAAACTTTGTATTAAGAATAAAAAAAAGTCATTGAAAATACAATCTCAATTAAATAAAGGATATTTTAGAGATGATTTCATTAAATAAGGTGAAAAACCAAATATAAATTTATCTTTTATTGTTAATAGTCATTCATAGAGAGTCATAATCATTCATAATTATAGACCATCCTATATCTTTTGTTGAAGATAAATAACTTTTCAAAAAGGCACATCCTTTCATAAAAGAACACAATCTTTCATACTTATATCTTTTCATGGACACATACTTTAATGAAGAAAAAAAAACTTTCATATTTCATCATTTTATAATAAACACATATTTTCATGAAAAGATATAACATTTCATTATTTTGAAAATCCCTCACTTATTATGAGAATAAAAATTAAATAAAATAAGATAATATTATTTTCTTAAGAATAAATAACATCCAAAAATAGATTTTTAAAACACATAATAAATATGAAACTTCATATTTTTGAATTCGCCTTCCTAAAAACAAATTTGTAGTCCTTAAAATAAACACACTAATGGTGTATTTGGATTGGGAATTTTGAAAGAGAAATTTATTTTTTAAGTACATTTAAAATACCATATATCAAAAGGATTTATTTGATATTAAATTCAAAGAATTTTTAAAATGGCGAAATTTTTATGAGATTTTGTTTTCAAGTAAAATGAAAGAATTTCAAATAATCTAAAATGAAGAAATTTTAAATAACATATAAAATGAAATTTACATATAATGAAAATTAAACTACTTTATGTCAACAACAAAAAAATAAAACATAATAATTTTAAATTATTTTATTCAAATAAAATATTTTAAAAATAAAAGGATTTAATTGAAATAATTAAATTCTCATACATAATTCTTTGAAAATTTGAAATCTCTTATCAAATACTACCTTATTATGATGTCCGTCACCTAATGATAACGGAGGTCGAAGGAAAGGAAGATATTCCAAGTTCCAACTCCAAAGATTTGGCATATAGAATCGGTCCACGTGAGTCTCTCACGTTCGCTAGTGATTATGAATTTATCATGAATTCATGATCCACGCCTCTTGGAATCCTCGTGTCATATGTTTAGGTTGTGATTGTAGTCTTTACATAATTTGGGCGTGAAGTTCTGTAATTAACCAATTAAACTGGTTCTTTTCTATAGTTGATTCGGAACTTCACATATTCTTTTCTTTCTGTAGTTACTTTTCTTCCACTTCATTCATCGTGAGGGAAAAAAAAGAATGATTAATGAATACAAAGAGCATCTCGTTACTTAATTGCTTTCAAGCTGAAAGGTGGCTATATCATGTTTCAATTTTCATTCATAAATAAACTTGTTGTAAGAATGTACATTTATATTATTTAAGTGTAGCTTAATTATTCCCTTTCTAATTATATGTAGAGTTTAATTAGTATGTATTATTAGTATAAACGTTCTTTTTTTTTTGAAAGATTAGTATAAAATTTTTTATACTATCAATCAATTAAAAAATATTATCGGTATGATTTTTGAAATAATTATTATAGAAATTAACAAACTTATCAACCATATATACATATATTATTTGTTCTTATATATATATATATATATATGTATGATTTGCTAACATATACCTACTTATTTCTTAAATAAAATATTTAGCAAGTTATATCCCAAGTATATTTTAAGAAAATTGATCTTATAACTTGCTAAAACACTCCTTAAAAAAACAAGCAGATGTACATTAACAAACCACACAAAGGCTTACTAACATACATTCACTTGTTTTTTAAGAGTAATTTAGCAAACTATAACTTGGTGTATTTTAAGAAAATTAAAGTTATAACTTGTTGATGTACTCTTTCTAATAAATAAGTATATGAATAGTAGCATGCATAGGAGGGATAAAGTTACTTGAATAATAACTTTAAAAGAGTTATTCGTCATTCTTGTAACACCCTGTTTTCTTTCTAATGCACGATTCAGTGTTTTAATAACTAAAAAGTGAAAATTTGATATGTAATCTAGGTGATTAAAAGGAATAAATGAATTGTTGTTATGTATGATATGTTGTATGTGGTGACAATGATGTGTTGTTTGTTTGGAATTTGAGTTTGAATTTAGGAAGTTTGAAATATGTGCTTGAGCCAATTTGAATATGTTGTGAGAGTGATTTTAGGCTTTTGAGATAAAACAGTTAAGTTAGACCAGTTTTGAGATAAAGGAAGTGGTTTGGTGAGGTTTGGGCCTCAGTTGGCCAAAAGTCCATGTGAGAACTCCGGGGAAGGAGGAATTCCCTCATTCTCCCATTCTCTTTTTCTCTCAATCTCCCTCTATAAATCTGAAGTTGATAAGTGTGTTAGAGGAATTCCAGGCCCGAATTAGCGATTGTGGTGAGAGGAGGAATCAATCTATGGAAGGTTTTGGCCCAAGACACCAAATTCTCAAGGAACCTAAATTCATATTTAGGAACTTTTAAAGGTAAAGGAAGCTTACAAATCGGTTGTTTTGTGTTAATAACTATTGGTATGCTGATTTCTTGCCTTATAATCGGTTGAATCTCTATGGATGTGGATATATTTAGTGGTTTTGATATTTTGGATGAAAATGGGTTTTTGGAAGAAAATCTGAAATTTTGAATGAGAAACCATGATTTGTGAGTTGATATGTTGAATTTATTATGTAATCTAATGTATATGAACTGAATTGATGTTTATTGGAACACCATTGATTCGAAAATTTGGATTATTTGGTTGAAAAGTTTGAGTTTCCCTGTAGAAAATCGCATTTTTTTTGAAAATCGTCGCAAATAATCGATTATAGGAATCACATAATCGATAATCTAGAGTTCCATAAGCTGTTTTCATGATTTTGTTTTGGGAATAATCGATTATGAACTTTGATAATCGATTATTTGGGTTTCAGAAAAATTTCTTCTGCTTTTGGTTCGGAAATAATCGATTATGGAAACCCATAATCGATTATCCCTGCTGAAAAACGAAATCTGGTGCATTTCACTAAATGGATATAGTCTATTACTACAGTACATAATCTGTTATTTTAGAACTGAATGTACCATTTAAGATTTCACAGTTTTTATTTCAAAACGCGAAGTATTTTGTATATACACATATAAAAAGGGTATTATACATTTTTAAAGGTTCTATTTGAGAATAATGGAGAGTTGTCTAGTTGAGATATGATTTTCTTTAAATTAACGAAATAAAATGTTTCGAAGTTTTTTTATAAATTTCAAGATTTGTCAATCTTCCAAATGGTTTTCAAAGAAGGTCTTGGTTTTCAAATTATAGTTGATTGTTGGATTGAATGTGAAATGGAAGGTTGCTTAGATAGGACCTCCACTTGTTATGTATGATATTGTTCCTCACGAGGTGGGCTGCTTAGATAGGGCCTTACCTATTGATTTTGATTAAGGCCAGATTAGGGCTAGTATAGTGTTGATGGATGCAAGTGGTCATAGGAGGTAGCTGACGATGAACCTCTTTGCCACTAGTTGTATTGATATACATATATATGTTGTATGTTTATTAGTTGTGGTTGAGTGATTGATGGTGTGTAGTACATGCATTCATGCATAGTTGGCGGTTGAGGTAGCTGACGATGGACCTCATGCCGTGGTGCGGGTAGGTATAGAAGTTGGGGGTGAACGGAGCTGCGGCTCAAACAGGCCTCCAACCTAGTGTCTGAATGAGAAGTGGGGTCTGAAAGCTGGGCCTAGGGGATGAGTGGATGGGTAAATCCTGCAGGGGGGCCAAGGCAGTGTAGGCCTTGTGTCGCGGTATACCACCACCCACATACACTTATCCTGACAACCATAAGCTTATCTAACTGATCAAAGTTTTGGCAATCCCTGAATGGTGTATGGCCATGGTAGGGGATAAGACCTGGCTGATCACCAGAAATGTAGAAATCTCTCAAGAGTCGTGTCATTTATACATTGACATTTTGGGGTTAAAGGCATGATGTGTTGTGTTGTATGTATATAAACTCATTCTCTAATGAAATGGGATTCCAAATTTGTATGTTGATGAAATTATTATTGTTACCCGATGTGGTTGTTGCTGGTGGTAGTAATGGTAGTGTTGTCGTTGTTGCTATGATTACTTGGTAATTGTTATTATGGTTGTGTTATGTGTTGGTAGCGGGGGTAGTATTGTTGTTGTTACTTGATTATTATGGCTGTTTGTAATTGTTATGATTGGTGATGGTGGTGATAGAGGTGTTGTTAATATCGTTGTTGTTATTGTGTTAAAGGTTGTTGTTGTAATGGTTGCACTAGTGTTATCATTATTATTTTAAGTAAGCTTATCCTTGCGTTGTTTGCATGTGTGGTTCGTGCCTGTGATGATCACGTCTTTGGCGTGGGAGCAGATGTTGAGTTTTTGGCAGGTTTAGCTTCACTCAGTTGGTGCTGAAGCTTCGTTTCAGCCAGTGGTGAGATTGAACAAGTATAAAGAATCATCTTTTTGTTCTTTTCCTTAAAGGAATTGATATTCCTTATTGTTGTTTACTTCTTTTAAAATGATGTATAAAGTGACCAGCTATAGGGAGTTTTGTATTTGGATTTTTTCTTGGTATTGTGTATAAATGAGCCTATATACAATCATTCTTTCATATCTTATATATGTTAAAGTGAACTTATGGATTGATTATTATTAAGTATATCTATCTATCTATCTATCTATATATATATATATATATATACACACACAGGGGTTTGTTTGTAGTACCGTGGCGACAGAGGGTCATTACAATTCTCACCCTTTATTTTCTTTTATTCTAATGGTTCTCATGTATAATTCACCTTTACCCATTGATTTAAGCAAAATGAAAGGTGGGAATGAAGAGTAACTTGATCCCTCTATATGTGTGTGTATGAGAAATAGCTGATAATTAAATAGTATTTCTCAAACTGAAGAATACAGTTCTTTACATACACTTTATGAATTTAATATGGTATTAGTCTAAGTTTCAGTCCTAGTCTAGTTGAAGTTTCTCTCTTTTGTTTTTTAGCCTAATTCAAGATTTCATTATTCTTATCATTCTGTCTCTATTTTGTCATAGTTAAGATTTAGTTTTTTTTTACTATTTTTTGGGATGAGAAATGCTAACAACATACTTTTTTGAACACATTCTATATTATTGATTGAAAATTATTATTAAAAAAAATTGTAGGTTCCACTTCATATTTAACGAGTTTCACTCATGATTTATAGTTTTCACCAAAGAGAAATGTCATCAACACACTCTTTTGAATACACCCTCTTTTATTAGTTGAAATTTATTGAAAAATCACAAAAAATTATGGGTCTTACATTTTATTTAATGAATCTCGTTCCTGATTTTGCGATTTTCAATAAATTTTAACCAATAGAATAAAGAGTGTTCATAAGAGTGTGTTGCTAGCAATCCTCTTTCACCAAATTTTAAATAATAGTAGAGAGTATGTTAAAAAAAGTCTTGCTAGCACTCTTCTTTTTGGGTTTCCTAGTCCAAATTTGGTTCTTCATCATGTTTATAAAAAAATATGACATTTTATTAGTTCTCCTTAATGGTAAAAGCTACTTAGCTTAAGCATTACAGTTGTTTAGATAAACTTTTTCATAAATATTTATAAAGAAAAAAAAATTGAAGAAGAATGAAAGTCACACTCATTGGTAGGAAAAGTCACCCCTTGAGTTACGAGTAGTGTCGTTTAATATAACTATCACTGAGATCATTTAATTCTACAGACATTTTTAAAATAAAATTTAAATTTATGAGATATTATTAATTTAAATTAACAAACTTAACTATGTTCATTGGTTTTAATAAATTAGTTATTTGTTTCTTATATAAAGAACCAAAAATTTATGGCAAAGAGAGGAGCTACCTAAGATACTTCCTTGATGATTTATGATCACTGTTCGCAAGATCTTTTTGATAAGATGTTGGCTAATGCAATAGGCATATCCTTTGTTAGATTTAGTTGATCCTTTTGTTTTTTCTATTTCTGATGCATTAAAAAAAAAGAACCAAAAAGAATATAATTTAACATTGGATTAGTCTTTGATAGTGTAATCGATATTCAATAGAAAATAAACAAATTTTATAAATATTGTAAATTTATATTAATAATATAATACATTATACTAATAAATAATTTTGTTAAAATAGAAATTTGATGTATACTATTATTACATAAATGTTTGTATAATATGTAAGATAATTATGCATTGAAGAGGATGATGCTACATCTATGTGCTTTTGCATAAGCTCTCCATTATTTATTTAGCTAATTTTTGTTTTGATGATTCCCTTTCCTTGATCCCTATTTCATTGTATTTTATTTGAGTTGTATTCGTTATCTTTTATTAACTTTGAGTGCCCTGGGTTTATTATTTTGGATAGTTGTGCTTATCATTGATTAATCATTTAGTGCATATGCTTTGGCAATTTAGTTTCCTTTTTGGTTTTGTGAAAATGTTTTTAACTTTGATATGGGCTATTTTAAATGGTTTTGAACTAGTTGAGAAGTATTCCTATGCTTAACTATTCTTTGAAATGTTATGGAATACTTTATAAGTATTATTTTTGTCTCTTAGAATCAAGTAATCGAATACCCTACAAAGTGTTCAAATATCTGCTATAGGAAATATTTTACAAAGAGCTAACTTGTGAATCCTATAAGGAGTATTTGAATACCTTAGAAAGTATTCAAATACTTTGAGGCAAAGTATTCAAATACATGCATAAGTATTTAAATACTCCAAGTAAAAGTATTCAAATACCTTCAAAAGTATTCAAATGCTTAGGCCTTGTAACAGATTGCAAAGGTCCATTATTTCTTTTATATAAATAGTCTTTTAACACTTTTTTACACATGCAAAAATCTTTATAAAAAGAGGGGGGAAACTCTATTAAATTGCCTACTCAATTGTTCTCTTTGTTTTCTTGTTAATTTAAGTTATTGCACACTAAGGTTGTGTGTCTTTTGGATCTTGATGCGTTTTCTACAAAGGATTTCAAGTCTTGATGATGAATTCAAGCATCTAGGGTGAGACTATCCCTAGGGTTGTCATTGGAATTGAGATTAAGGTTTATGAGTGAGGTATCCCATCCCACAAAGTGAGGTATCTTTGTGTACAAGTAAATTTTAGTGGTTATGCTCAATTCTTTGGATTGGGGACTGGATGTATCTCTCAAGAGTGAACCAGTATAAATTCTCTTGTGTACTCTTGTAAATCCTATCTCTCTTTTATTTTGTTGATCACATTGCTATAATTGATAATTGACCTAATTTTGTCTATGGGTAATTGAAACAACCTTATTTCTCATTCAATTAAAAATTAGTATTATTGTTTTCATCAATTATATATTGAATTGTTATAATACCTAGCCAATTTACTGCACTTATTTGGGGATATTCATCAATTGCATCATAATTTATATTAAAGAGACATTAGCATTTCATTTCACCATACATTAGAATCTTGGTTGTTGAGGTTGAACATGTTCATGCATTGTATATCAATTACCTCAACAAAGAATTTCATATTTCCTTAATCATTGGAAGTAGATTGATCATCAAAAATTGTTTCTAAAAGGCTTTTTGAAATTGATTTATATTCAAGGCTCACTATCTTAAAACATTTGCAAAAAAATTTTAAATACTCAATTCACTCCCCCTCTGGAGTACAAGTAAACCCATTTTTTTTCTTCACAACACATCATATTTTTAGTGTAAACTTACAATATCCATATTAATAATTTAGTCCTTAATCCATATTAGACAAAATTTATACTAACATAAGTAATTTTAATACTCAATTTTTTTTGTTTGTTAATAAATAACATTTACTTTAAGATTGATATTGACTAAAATTTATTAGAACTTGTAAAATAATAAATAAAACTCATAAAAAAAAGACTCATATTATTTCATGAAGAGAAAATAAGCTATGCACTAACAGTGTAAAACAGTTTTACATTATCATTTAATCACAAACCATTATGTATGGTAAGTTTGTTGATTTTTACAAAAATTACCTTGAAAGTCATATCAACGGTAATTTCTAATTGATTGACAATGTAAAATTTTTATATTGACAATACATAGCCATTAAACTCTTTCATATGAATTTCAATAAATTTTAGTTAATAAAAATATATTAAAATGTGTTTAAAAATAAGAGTGAGAGTGAGTTGAATTGGCCAAACCGATTGAATTTAATTTATATTTGATTGAATTTGTTGCACTTTTTAACAAATGTGTCCTAAAACCAATTCAACCAAACTCAAGAAGACATATTTGATTTTTTTTTTTGAAAAATGATATTTATAAAATAATAATAATATAACATTTAAGAAAGATAAAGTTCATATTATAGTATATTAATATATTTCCATTTTTAAAAAAATATTAATAATATTTAAAAATAAGTATAAGAAAAAAAATTAAAAAGTTAAAATAAGATTTTTAGATTGAGTTGAATTTAGGAAGCATTTGAAAGAGTTCATGCAAGTTTATTTTAAGCTTATAAAAATAAGGCATAACTCTCGTAAGCTTTATTTAGTTTATTGGCTTAAATATACTTTTGGTTATTTATCTTTTTACTAAAATTTGTTTAGGTCTTTTATCTTTTAAAAGATTCATTTTGGTCATTTAACTCTCAAATTTGAGTCAATGTTGTCTTTTTGTTAACGATAATCGTTTTCAATTTTGGGACACAATTTTAAACCCTTTTTTGATCGATTCAAGACCTGAAACTTGTCCCATTACATTGACCTACATGAAAACAATGGAACATAACTAATATTTGGACCAAAAAGAGCCATAAACATAGTGAAAAACGTGTGAAAAGTGAGCTCCACGAGCAACTGGAAAACTAAAAAATTTAATATCATATTCTTTTTTGGTTGCTCGTAAAGCTCACTTTTAACACATTTTCACCATGTTTATAGCCCTTTTTGGTTTGAAAATTAGTTGGTTTCATAGTTTTCATGTAAGTGAATCTAATAGGACAAGTTTTAAGTCTTGAATCGATCAAAAAAGGGTTCAAAATCGTGTCTCAAAATTGAAAATGATCACTGTTAATGAAAGGACAACATTGACTCAAATTTGAGAGTTAAATGACCAAAATGAACTTTTAAAAGATAAAGGACCAAAACGAGTTTTAGTAAAAAGATAAAGAACCAAAAGTATATTTAAGCCTAGTTTATTTCAACAAATTTATTGGTGTAACTTATTAAAATAAGCTCATTTTAGCTTATTTCAATAAGTTTTACGGTCAAACAAATAATGTAAGTCCTAATGTGATAAAAACTTATTAAATAAGCTTTTAATTAAGTTATTTATCCAAACGCTTATTGGTTTAAGAATGTATAATTTGATACTTAATCTAATAATAACTAACCTATACAATATTTTATTCAATAGATTAATAATGTTTTTAGCCTTTGAAAAAAATTTAAAATTTGATTTTTGTCCCCAAATTTTAAAATATTGATTTTAATTCTTATATTTTTTTAAAATATCCAAACTTTAGTTCTTTTATAAGAGGAAAATGTTAGCTTTAAATATTAAAGTTTAAGTGTTTTAAAAAATATAAAGATAAAAGCTATTAATTTTAAATGTTGATGACAAAAACCAAAGTAAAATTTTTTCAAATACTAAAAACACCATTACACCTTATTCAATTTAACCTCATTACCGAAATTAATTAGCAATTTTTGGTTTAATTTGAATCAAATTCATAAGACTGGCGGAATAAATTAAATTCATAATTACTCCTATTAAAAAATATATTACTAACAATTTTATTGATATATTTTACTAAGAACATTCATGAGTGAAGATAAAATATATTCATATCACAATATAAGTAGAAGCTTATATACTGACCTCCTGATATGTACAAGATAACATGTATTTTATTATAGTTGGGTCCAGTCTAACAATCAAACAGTTGTGAACTGAATAACAAATTATTAGTCTGCTAATTAAAATTAACATGTATTTTACACCAAAAAAAAATTTAACATGTATTTGGTGTTTAACAAATTCAACTAACAATAGCTATACAATAGCGTAGCTATTAAGTCTATAGATATGTCTCCTCCACGCCCTCACTTTTTTATTTGTTAACAGTTGCACCTACGTTTGTTTGTGACTAGTCTAAATAACCATGTTTTTAAAGACAGCATTTGTAGATGCATTAGAAAAGAATAGAACATAAAATACTATGTGTTCTATTTTATATTTAGTTTATATTCAAAAGTATAACAACGAGATATAAGTAATAAGATTAAAAGCAATATATTTTAATTTTACCGAAAAAAGGAAATTAAAAAGAATAAAATAAAACAATTTATTTAATTATATTTTATGTTTCAAATGTAAGAATTAATAAAATCTATACTAGAATTTAAAACACCTAATATTTATCAATTATTTATAAATTGCATACCTCTTGAAGACATCTTTTAGAGCAATCATTTGATCTCACGAAAACGCATACACAAGCGTATACGTCAGGAACAAGAACTTCCTCTTGATCTTTCCCTTTTCACAAATCGACTTTTAGATGGAACAACAAGCCGTCATAGAGCACTAGAGTAAAGTGGGATCCTATCCTTCTTTAAATAGATAGGTAACCTAATATTCATCCATCATGGATATTAGGCTCATTAGTCCCTATACACAAATTCAGCACACTTGCCTACTAGGCTTGACCCAAAAAATATATAAACACATGGTGATCTAAAGCCCAAATTGGATCACTTAATAAAATTGGACTCACGAAAAAATATATTAGGTAATACATCCAACCTATAATTTAATAAAACAAAATATGTCAATCAATAGAAGACCAAACAAAGTAGATTCTAACATTCTCCCACTTGGGCAATATTGATTGGATTTTATTTATTTGGAAATCCATTTAGAAAACGACTCTTGGGTTGAACAACTGTGGCCACATAAACAACCTAAATATAATCACTACAAAACATGACTAATACAACTAACAAAATCACTAGCTAAAAGCCATAAGCAAAGATAAACTATTTAGAGTTTAATTCAATGATGATTACATAACTAATAATTTTATTAGCATGATTATAACACAAGTGTGCAGGTGTAGGTACACATCATAGCATGGTATGTGATCCTTTTCAGGCTATTGTGTATGGATCTTACATTGTGTTTTTCCAAGAAAACACAATCAATCTCTCAAGGAGATCATATTCATGTTTCTTATGAAATACCATTCCAAAAAAGGAACTGGAACATCTCAAGACAAATAATAAGATTGTATAACAATTATTATTATCATATAAACATCAACATGCACATAACATTATTAAATTAGAAATTACATAAGTCCAATATAATAAAAGTTGCACAAAACAATAACAACTCTCACTAACCAATTACATTAAAGGACCTCACAATACTTATATTCTCAACATGTCTCATAAACACTATAGGTCTAAGTCCCTTAGTTAGGGGGTCAACAAGCATCTTCTTTGTAGAAAGATACTTATGGGAAACTCAATTGTCCAAGATATATGCAATCTCAAATTCTTATCAACTTCCATTAACCAATCTCATTAAAATACATAAACTACGAAAGTTTAAATAGTGATTAGATAACAATTTGATCAAGTCAGTATAGTTATACTATCAATTACAATAGCATAATTTAGTTACTTGTAATTTTGACTATAAAGGATATTCAACAAAAAAAAAAACATATATAACACATAATTTATCATCAATTCTCACGAAAAAAATATTAAACATCACAAACAAAATTAATGACAAACATGTATTTTATTTTTTTTAATCACCCCAGGAGGGACTATATACATTAATATAGTGATCATCCTATCACTTCTTAACAATCCCAGTAATAAGTCTTAGAAAAATAAAAGAATAGACATGGACAATCATCCTTCTAAACCAAATAGTTTTCCTTAAAAGGAAATAAATCATATCTTTGAGTATAGTATATATACTCTCATCTCTTTTGAGAGCTTAGAATAATTTTTAACAACAAATGTTCAAACTTATATATTAATAAATTTCCATAAGTAACACTCATATTTTCATTTCTTTATAAGAAAAGAAAACAATAGAATATAAGCCCAAACTTATATTAATAATGCAATCTAATGCCCCAAAATAACTTATTAAAAAGATTAAAAGTTTAATTTATATAGGACATAGATTAAAAAAAAGCGATTAATAATTCAAGAAGCATATATTTATAACTAATAAATTATGCTTCCATATTTCCTTGAAAAATAAAGAACAATGTGTCTTGTAACTCATTGAATTTTCAATTAAAAATAATAATAATCCGAAAAAAAACAAGACACATTAATAATAAAACATTAACCACAAGTAAAAAAATTACTTAAATTTTAAACTTATTAACTGACATAAATTTACATTCATCATATAGAAATAACTATATTCATACTAGATATATTAAATATTATTACCTTGAAAATACTATAGTCAAACTAATTATCTTTCACCTAGTTTTCATGCAAATGAATCTTTTGCACAATTTTTTTTGTTTGCATAAAATAAGTCACAAGAATATGATCTAATAATTTTTAATTTGGCAAAATTATATTCTCAACAAATGTCTAAAATATGCTTATACAATCACTCATAAGAGAAATGAATATTACATAATATAGCTCCTACTAATCAAAATAATTAACATTTTCTTCTAAAATAGAAAAATCTCTTAAGCTTGAACATGAGCATATTTTCATAGACAAATAAACATATTCATCATGACAAAAGATCGTCACTATCACTATATATTTGTTTCCATCCTTTATAGAACTCTTAATTCAAATTTGAAACATTATAGTTCACTTACTTTGTCAAGGAAAAACATGATATAGAGTTGAAAAAATATATGTAAATCAATCATTGATTGATCAAATGAACAATATTTATTGACAATTGTAATATTAATTGGGATGGAAAACATATGAGTACAACCTCCTTTTATCAGTGAAAAATATACCATACATAACAGTTTCCAAAAATTTCAAAACTTGTGGGTAGAATTTCCACTGTTTCAACATCCCAAACTTACATGTTACTTGAATCAACTTATTAATTCATGCAATAGGCTTCTTGTGGGTAGACCAAAAAAAAATAAAATACTCAACTCCATACATAAACTTCCTCAAAACATGTTTCCCAGGAAACACATCAGGAAGTGTTTCCTCATATAAAATCATATCATCTAAGTGATGAATGATATATCAATTTGAACAAAAATTAAAGTGTCACAAACGCAATGTATTGTCAAAATAATAATTTATACATGTTCTCAAAATTACATTGAAGGGGTTAGACAAAAAGTTGCCAAACCCCTTCAATTATGTTGCATACCAACATAATACAATTAATTGTTCATGATTATATCATAATTATTTCGATATTTCCCTTGACTATCACACAATCGCAATCACTAACAAATATTTTGTGTCCTTTAAACATGTAATTCACATTATACATCAACAAATGGTGCATCATGATTTATCAATATATATAAGTTATTTATAAGATTTGAACACTTCATAAACGAACTTAATTCCCTTTATAAAAATTTTTATTTTATATATTTTTTTCTCGAACATGTACATCCCATAACTTTGCCAAAACAACTATCTATAATTTTGTGTCCACTTAATAGATAAAAAATAATAAGTAACGTGCTTTCACAAATACTGAACCTAAGTTCCAAATCACATGAAGGCACAATTTAAAAGGAATACAATTTTTATTTTTGGCAAATGTTATCTCCATATTATATATAAAGCTTAAATACACTTTTGGCCCTTTATCTTTTTGAGAAAATTTATTTTGGTATTTTATCTTTTAAAAACGTCAATTTGGTCCTCTATCTTTGGTCTTTTCCATTAGTAACGTTTACTTTGATAGTGAAAAAATTTGATTTTTAAAAAAAAAGTGGTTAAAAACTGCCATAAAATGTTCTCTTTTTTTCCTTTCCTCTTTTTCCATTTCTTCTCTTCTTCCTTTCTTTTGTTTTCTCTTCTTCTTTTCAATTGTGAACTGCCCAAATCCTCTTCCTCTTTTCCTCTTCAACTGTTCCCAAATCCTTGACTGGCAAGTTGTTCCCCTCATGTTGGTCATGCATGGTGGCAGAAAAACGAAGTCAAGTGGTGATGGAGATGAGGTTGGGGTTTGCCGAGGGATTCGATTTTTCGGTGGTAGCTTCCTAGTGGCTACTCTGGACAAATTCGCAAATGAGTTTCATTGTTGGCTCAATGGAGGTGGAAGGATGTGATTTGTGTAGCAACCATTGTAATTTGTTCTCATTTTTTATTTGCAAAATTGCTTTTGAGATTGATTTTGGAGTTAGATTTGTTAAATTGATTTTGAACATTTTCATTTTTGAGATTAATTTTTTAAAGAAAAAAGGGGAAGACGAAGAAGAAGAACCTAAGTTTTAAAATAATTAATTTTAACATAGTGGCGGTTAAAAACTGCCATTATAGTAGTTTATTTTATTAAATTTTAAAAATGCACTACCAATACTAGTAAAATTTTCTCGATATAAGAAACGATTTGATGCAAACTTTGAGGGCTTTTGATTGCCTCTATGTTTAAAATTAATTATTTTAAACATAAAACACTAACAATGTTAGTTTTAACCTAACAAAAGGACCAAAATGAAGCATTTTAAAAAGATAAAAGACCAAATTGACGATTTTAAAAGATAAATGACCAAAACAAATTTTCTTAAAAAGATATAGGGCCAAAATTTTATTTAAGCCTATATATAAATAATTGTCAAAATGCAATAATAACATAACATAAAAATATTAAAATATTGAGTAAATTACACTGGCACCCTTGATTTTTTTGAGATTGCACAAAACCACCCTAATTTTTTAACGTTTACAACAATCTCCCTTATAAGGGTGTACAGTGTAATATTTTTCAAACAATTAAGGGAGGTTAATATAATATATAAAAGGTGTCAGTGTAATATTTTTCAAATAACTAAGGGAGGTTAGTGTAAGGGTAAAAAAAAAGGAGAGATATCAAGTGAAATTTGATGAAACTTCAGGAGGTGTCAATGTAATTTATTCTAAATATATTTTTATCTCAATTTCTCTCTATTTCCTAATGCTTTAAAGAATAAAATTTAATTAAAAATAGAGAAAATTAAAAAATTATTTTACAATAATGTCTAAAACTCTTATATCATAATTATTGCACGTAACAGCTCAAATTATCATACCAACATACCTTTGTTATAACATAAAAATTATATATAACAACTTATCTAATTTCAAAAAAATTATGCATATAATATAATCTCCTCCAGAATGGAAAATATATCACACAACCATAACAGTTGCAAACATTCAACAAATAAGGACCAACATAATGTCATCTTTTTGCCTCTTATAATTATTTATAATTAAGAACTCAGTATGATTGATAACATTATCTATGTAGAACGTTTCAAGAGCTAAAAAACTCAAAAAAATTATTAACATGGGCAAACTCTCCCATGGGTAGAGAATATATTATATAATGATAACAGTTACAAAAATTCAACATATCAAATTCATCCCCAACCTATCACAACAAATTAATTATTGAGTAAACCCTTTGTGGGTGAAGTTAACCCAAAAACTAATTTAAATGACAAAACATCCCAATATTTAAAATTTAACATGTAACTCTACTAATTTTACAAATGACTCACTGCGATGAAATACACTTACTAAATTAATAGAACTCCTAATAAAGATACAATTGCCCAATACCTTTTTCTCATTTAACTCTAATTTTCCAACCACATCACCAATTATAATAATGCAACATATAATTTTACATCAAATTATATATATAATAATAGTATACATGTCATGAATCTTATATTATCAATAATAATATATTACAAATCATATATTGATAATAATAATAATAATAATAATATTATTATTATTATTATTATTAACATATTGTAAACCAATGGAGGATGTCGATCAACTAATATTAATATATTAGCCAAACATAACAATTAATACATCAAGAAGGCAAGAATTAATTTAAGCTAGGCAACAACCGCAACAAATAGATTGTTTTGCTAATATTATTATATTAACTAGTTGCCCACCTATACAACGCATGAGATTTTTAACATCTTTCATTATAAAATAATAATTGTTTTTTAATAAGTTAAAATAAAAATATTGCAGAATTTAAAATAGATTATATTTTTTATAATTTCATTCAATATCAAACCAACATAATAACAATAATAGACACACATATTTAATATTTTATTATAATGTAAATTAACTTTTATCTTAGACCTTTTTTAAAAAAAAGTAATTAGTTCAGATATATTTGGAGTTCGGTTTAAAAGTTGAATGTAGCTAACATAATTTCCAGATATTGGTAAATACAGTACAGTTGCTTTTTTGTACCATAATTTATATTAAATTAATTCTCGCCTTTTAAATGTTAAAGTAAATGGAATATTAGTATCTTATGATACATGGGTTATTTTTGTCCTTATTTTTAAAATGTTAAAAATTTAATATGATAGAAAATGAAATTAAATTTCAAAGAGATGATACATTTTATATCTTTTGAAATACCTCTTTGTATGTAATATTTTTAGTACTTGAGCTCCTCTCATTTTCTTCAACACAAATCAAATTCATAGCACGTGGGGGATTCAATTAAGTTTTAGTGGAAATTACTATATTAAATGAAATTGTTGTTTCTTTGCTTCATTGAACTTCAAAATATTCATGATGAATACTCAAGAATGAATTATAAAGTTTAATAAATTATTCAATTAATATATTTGTTGATTTTTGAATTATATCAGTTAAATAGTTAGTTTTTATTTTTTTATAGTAGTATGATGTTACTCCCAAACTTTTTTCACAATGGTATAATAAAATAGGCAATGGCTCAATGGCTTATTAAATAGTGATGATTTTTCATTGTCCACTACTTAGTAGGATGCTTGATTGATATAATTATCTATTGCATACAAAACCCTAAATACCAATTTCAATTGATCCCTTAAAAATCATAAATTGAATATTAGGGTTCTAAACCTAGTATAGCCTGCTCTGATACCACATGTAAGAATTAATAGAATCTATACTTGAATTTAGAATACCTAATATTTATCAATTATTCATAAATTGCATACCACAAAAACAAGTCGTTATAGAGCACTAGAGTCAAGTGAGGATCCTATCATTCTTTAAATAAACAGGTAACCTAATATTCATCTATCATGGATATTAGACTCATTAGAACCTACACACAAACTCAACACACTTACCTATTGGACTTCACCTAATAAATATATAAACACATGATAATTCCTAAAGCCCAAATTGAATCACTTAACAAAATTGGACCACTTAATAAAATTGAACTCACAGAAAAAATATATTAAGTAATACATCCAACTCATAATTTAATAAAACAAATCAATAGAAGACCAAACAAAACATCAAACTCTATGTAATTCATTGAGTTTGTAAAAGAAATAGAAGGCCAACATTTCAAAACATTAGCAGTATTTTTGTTGAAATTTTCAGTACTATGATAATAAGGTCGATGCTGAGGATGACGTAAAGATTATTTAAGCTTCAAATAGCAGGTATGGTTTTGAAAATTCCAACAAAGCTATTATCTTCTGGTGGACCGAAATGGAAATAATTAATAGTGTACTAAAACAAACCTTACTCCTCAACTACATAGATATAATTACCGCCTAAATCTCGGATAGGATTAGTTGCGATGATATCTAGTTATTTATTGTGAGAGGAAATAATCCAACGTCTACGAGACAAGTTGTACTTATTTTTTATCCGGTCTTAAAATTTGATTGATTTGATTTTTTACATTCACACTCATCTCTAACTAAGACAAATCAAATTGATTTGAATCAAGGTATTTTTGTAAACGAAATTAGACATTGTTAATTATTTTGCTTAAAATTTAAAATGTACGTTAATAATAGGTTTAACTTGGGGATGATAAATATTACGAAAGGTAATAACCATTTTTTATATAGGTTGTTAATAATTTATTCAATAAAAATTAATAGCGTTTGAAGTATTGAATTCAGCCATACAAGTAAAGAAAAAGAATAATGAAGGAGAAAAAAAAATTCGTAAAAAATCTTACATTGAGTACTCTCTTCATAATTAAATATAAGTAAAAAAAAAACTAAGTCACTCTAATTAAAAAAAAAAATAGTTAACATCATTTAATTTTTCTAACCTCATTAATTTTTTTTTCTAAACTCTCATTCACTAAAACTTGATATCAAAAATAAAAAAAGTAATTAAAAATACAATCTCAATTGAATGAAGGATATTTTGAGGATGACATCATTAAATAGGATGAATTAATTAAGATTTGCTTATATTTTAAATTACTATACATGAGATTTTTTTTTTCTTATATTTGAGTTCGTGAAAGTATTTTTTTCCAATAACAAAATAAAATATTTTTTTCACTGTTTTTATATAAATATTTAAAAATAAAAGATAACATTTTATAATTAAAAACGTGGACATTTTGTGAAGGAAAACCTTATATTATTGGGCTTCATGGCCCAGATGTTTCGGCATAAGCAGAAAGGTTTAAGTGTCTTGTACTTAAGCAACCCAAAAAGGGGAACTGTACTTATGGGCCATAAAACGGTTAATCGTATTTGTGGACCAAAAAAGGGGGAATTGTTCTTTTAGACCAAAAATTCGCATTGTACTGTCTTGGTGTAATTAATGTAATTTATGAATAAAAAATAATGGAATTCAGCACAAGTATATATAATATACCTATCTATATCCACGTCCTCTATTAGTAATAGATTAATTAGATATAGAAAAAAGGCGTTCATTTGGCTGGCTACTACTACTAGTGGAAGAAGCTTTCGAAGAAATGTGGAATGATTCAATTTTAATGGATGGCCAAACATGGCAGCATACTTTGGGTTTTAAATACATCACAACACATTCACTGCTCCTTTTCTAGTTTTTTTATTTTTTTTTAAAACATACACTACTCTGTATTGTTAGGACACACAACAATGGGACTAGGGACCACTAAGTGGATCCAATTTGTTGCCAGATCCTAACAAGCACAATCAGCATGTGCGAGGGAACCTTATTTTTCTTTTTTTGACTAAAGTGATTCAATAGGTTTTAGTTCATCTGAGCTCACCTAATTTAATTATATGCATATGAAGAATATATTTGATTTAGTGAGTGTTGTTTCATATGAATTGCAACAATATAGTTTGGATAAACTTCTTAACTAAATATTTATAGGAGAAAAAATAAATCAATCAAAAAATAAAAATAAATCAACTTTTTGTAAGTTAAATATGTGAGTTAAGTATATAAGTTGATTTTAATTTATGAAAGAAGTTTGATTTATTTTAATTATGTTTGGCCTAACTTTCCTTTATTTTAAAAGTTACTTTAAAATTAAAACTCATCATTTTTATCTTGAAAGCTCCTTTTAAACAAAAAGCTCCATTTCAATGTCCCACTTTGATTATTTTAAGATGAGAGAGAAAAGGAGGCTAGGGCATGTAGCTTGTTTTAAAAAGTTAGTTCAATTAGTTTTTTTAAAAGTTACTTTTTTCCTCTCTTTTTTATAAAAATTAAATTCATTAATTTTGAGAGTTTTTCTCTAAATGTATTTGATTTAATTTCTTTTTAAGGAAAAAAAATTAAGTCATACATTACCTTTATCTCCTTAACTTATCTTATTTTTTTTCTCTTTTGTTGAAAAAATTATCTAAATTAATCAAATTATAAGAAAATGCCTTCTACCTTATTACCTTCACACAAGGCACTCATATTGTGTTTCTCAAATACTAATATTGCATTGATAATAAATTAATGGGTTAATTATGTTTTTAGTCTTCGTAAAATTTTTGATTGGTCTTAGTTCTTCGTAAATTTTTCTGTCTCGTTTTTAGTCCCTATTGTTAACTTGAACCGTTAAGTGATGACGTGATAGACACATTGGTAGTCATGTGGCTTGCTACGTGAACTACTAGTCTGATGTGGCAACCATGTGGCAAAATATTGAATTTTAAAAATTGATATAAGGTAAAATATAAAAATGGACTCTCATTTTATCATGATTTACGTTTTTAGTCCCTCAAAAAAAGGTTTGATTGGTCTTAGCCTCTCATTTTTTTATTTGTATTTTTAGTCTCTCCCATTAAACTTAATGATTAATTAATTATTATTTTCACACAATTTATATTATTATGTTATACTTATCATCCACTCAAACAGGTTTTCTTTCCTCAAAATTTATTCTAACTAACATATTATTCTTTAAAATTAACATAACTATCATTTGTTTTGATGTTACAAGATAAGGTAACTTTTTTGGTGAATACAAGATAAGGTAGCTAATCCACATGCCCAACACCATGAGCTAATAAACAAACCCAAAAAGAAAAAGAAAAATAAAAATGCATGAAAATGACAGGCCAAAACGCAAGAGAGGCATCTAAACATTAAAATAAATGGACCTAAATAAACATAATGGAAAAGAATGGGCCACTAGGACAGAGAAAGAGATCAAACAACACTCACAACACTAACCATGAGTCAATATGATAAAATAATGAAACATGAAAACAAACTGCAAGGGCACATAAAAGCAACCACGTAAAGCATGTAAAATGAATAAGAAAAGAAAACGAAGACATAGTTGGTTTCAGATAGTAGATGGTTTAAACACGATGGTGGAGGTGGGCAAGCTCCGTAGCTGTGTGCAACTTGGTAGATATGTTGCAATTGAGTTTAGTTGCAGATGGGTCATTGTGCATGTTAGATGATGCTTGCGGGCTTGGCTCTAATGTAGCAGGTGGTGTGTTTTGGCATCTAGTTTAGTATGAGGTTGCTTCATGAATTTGGTTGCTTGGGTCCTCGTGGCAATGGCATGGTGTTTGCTTGGATGGGTGTTTGGTCTGAGAATGATGAGCCATAGTGTTGAGACTTGAATGGTGCATGTGAGAGGGATTAAGGTGGGGATGTCAAAGTGAGTTGAACCCAACTCGTTAATCCATTTAACCTACCAAAATGGGTTTGGTTGGGTTGGGCGATTTCATCCTTCAACTCATATAATCCACCAACCCAACAAGTCAAGGGATGGGTTGGATTAGGTTAACCTATAGGGTTGGTATTTTTTGTTTGTTATATGTTTTGATAGATTATTTAGTTAAATATTATTTTATTAGACATAATGTTTTGTAAAGTATTGATGCGCTAAAAATACGCTTAAGGACAAACGTATCCTTATCGCAACAATAATAACAAAAGGACGTGAGTCTCGATATCGAACCCAAATGACTAAGTGACGATTTCCAATTTTCAGAAATTTTATATTGTTTAGGTAAAATTAAATTGACAGTAGATTGGTTCAATAATGATAAAGTGCAACAGAAATTGCAAAACAAGCAGTGCCAAGTGGAGAAAAATCTAGAAGAAGATAAGTTTAAGGTTGTGGTTTCTTTCGTGTTCTTAAGTTCCTTCACATCTAATTCTAACTAAACCTTGTACTATTCGTCAATAACCAATATTTCCCTATGCATTTTATTGTCAATTGTTGATCATGAATTGCAATAGTCCTTTTTAAGTTAATTTCCCAATTGATCATATAGGATACTAAAACCCTAGGAAGGCAAGAAGAATAAAGGGAAATTAATTAATTATTTAATCCTATTGCAAATTAGGAATTGAGGTTGATCATATGACAAAATCCAATTTGATTACCCTACACGTCTACCAATTAATATGATACGACCGTCGTTCAATTAATTAATTCAAAGTATATAAGGGATGGTCAATTCCAAGTAAGAAAATAAAAACAGTAGAGCAATCTAATTTACTGAATAAAAAGAAGAATTCAATTAAAATTAAACATTCAAGGATTTTTAGCACAAAGTACACCACAACCTTAACAAAAAGTTTAGCTACTCATGGTAAACAAAGATATCATAATTTTAGAGAAATACATAAGAAAAAGAGAAGAAGAAATCTTTTACAAGAAAAAGGTTTTCTCTAATCTTTGAGTATCAGTATCTAATTGTCCTCCGATAATCCTTCTTCAAAAGCTAAAGACAAAAGGAAAAACAAAAAATGAAGAGACAAAGGTAGAATAGAGATAAGACAAACTCCCGCACTATGCTTTGTTCCTTGTTATTTGTAATGCATCTCTAGAAGTTCAAAGAAAGAGGCTTAACTTGATTTGTCTCGCACAACCAAGGCTCATTGAGAATTAAAATAAAATTAGAATTTAGACCCCGGACCTACCCGACGGGGTTGAAAACTCACTTAGTGGATTTTTTTTTGAAAATTGGGCTCCGTGTTGGCACTATGAGATTGTTTTGCTCACTGGGTGGGGTGAGTTTGGGCGTGACCTGCCGAGCGGCCCTTCTGGCCCATCAGGCGAGTACGACCTTAGCCACTGCAAAACACACGTCTAAGTCTCCTCCTTGCCCTTTTTTGCGCTTGTGAACTCCTTTTGCAGTCTTTAACTCATTGTAGTTTCTTTTGGGTCCTCTTTGACCAGCATAGCTTCCCTTCATGCCTGTAGGTTATATTTTCTTTCTCTGCTCATCTAACTACCCTTCACAAAATCCAACAAAATCAAGGCAATTCATGCAAATTTTAAATAGAAAACTTAGAAATGCACACCACATGAAATCCTTCGTTAATGGCCTATTTTCTCACAAATTTCCTATAAGCTAATGCAAAAACTATGTGAATTGCTCTATAAATCCACATAAAATGTAGATTTATCAAGTATTATAGATTTCATGTTATGTTGTTGATTTACTATATGTCTATTTAACCCATGATGATAGTTTCTAAAAAAAATTTATGCTAAGATAATTTAGTAAGGTAATATTCTTGTGATTGTGTCGTTATGCTTAGATTATTTATATTTATTTATTTATTTGGCGGGTCAACTTATGAGTCATCCTTTTTCATAAATATATTTTTTAAAAATTTAGTGAGTCAACCTAACCCCAAGTGCACCCACCACAGGTTGGATTAGGTTGAGATTTTTAACTCAATTTTAAAATAGGTTCAAACCAATCTAATTCATGTTTTTGATGGGTTATAGCAAGTTAGATTGGGTTAACCCATTTGACATCCCTATGTCAAGGCTGGGAGTTGGTGCATGTAATTGGTTGGTATAGTGTTGTCTCACTAGTTTAGTGTTAGTGGTGCATGATAGCATAATGTGGTCTAAAGGTATTTTGTGTGCTAGTGAGCAAAAAAGATGAGTGTGTGATTCCTTTTCTTGCTATGTGTGTCATGTTTGTGAGGGAAAATGTGGGTAAGTGATTAGAGAGAAAAAAAAAGTTGATATGGTAGTTATAATTAATTAATAAATTATAAGTTAAAATAAATTTTGAGGACATATATAAGATTTATTTGATTAGATTATAAAGATAAAATAACAATATAAATTATGTGAAAATAATTATTAAGTTTAATGGGAAGGACTAAAAACACAAACAAAAAAGTTTTAAGGGACTAAGACCGATCAAACTTTTTTTTAGAGACTAAAAGTGTAAATTGTAATAAAATGAGGGACCATTTTCATATTTTACCCTTTCTAGTAGTTTATAACCACCAAAAAATTATATCAATTTTTAAAATACAACATTTTGCCACGTGATTGTTACGTTAGACTAATAGTTCACATGGCAAACCACATGGCTGTTAATGTGTTTGTCATGTCATCATTTAACAATTCAATTTAACAGAAAAAATTATGAGAAACTAAGTTAGTCAAAAAATTTTGAAGAACTAAAAATAAAAATCGACATGAGAACTAAAAACATAATTAACCCTAATATTAATACTAAGATTTTTGTCTCTTTCTTTGACAAAACAACCATTTTGTATCATTGCCTGATATGAATTAAATAAATTACGACGTCCCTACACTTTTTGTGCATGGTTATGTAATAATTATAATTGTGATCACTGTTTTTGACCCACCCGATATCTAAACAATTTTAGATTTTTTGGTATACAATAATCACACTAAAATTAAAACCTATAACCCTATACATACTACCCCAACACTCCTTCTTAGTTAGGCCAACCCTAGTGAGTTTCTAAACAATTTTAGATGTCTACTAATAATTTGTGTTCAAACAGGATAAAATTATTAATAGTGATGATTGTTTTCATTGATATTTAATGTAATTATATTTTTGTAGGAATCAAATTCGAAATCATTGATAGTATGTTTAGATGACATCACAAAATCAATTCTACCTCACAATAATTAAATTAGACTAATGTCTTATTAGTTAAATTATGAATTTGGTAGTACAATCAATTTTTATTTTTTTTGAGTTAAAGGACAAAAAAGCCAGAACAGAACAAAAGCACAGAGCTAGTGGTAAAAAATAGTCTGGGAGCTGGATTGAGCAAAAAGAAGGCACAAAATCGAAACAAGAAAAACCACAATCCATGTGCAGGGCATGTTTCGCAAACACATCAGCAACCCCATTTGCTTCACGGTAGATATGCCTCCACAAAACAGCATCAGATTGGGCAGCAAGGCTACGTGGAAACCCTGAACGAAAGCCGGAAGAATTAAGTTTTGGTCAAATTACTTTTCCTTTTGCAGCAACTGCTCATGATTCTCAAAACGAAAGTTGATTGGATTATTATTAAACTCAAATTATGATTAAGTAGTGTCATGTATATGGGCAATCTTTAGCCCCAAGTTGCTGCTATATGTATATTGTATATATTGGGCCTTTTAGAGCATAGGAAAAATAAAATTCACTGAAAATGACATTGGCTATGTTTGACAACGATAGATATAAATAAGTCTGATCAATTATATGCGTTTCGGACAGAAGGTTAGGACAAAGGAAAGTTTACTAGTTTATGCAAGAAAAACCGGAGTGGTGTTTTCCACTATATCCTTTAATTTCTTTCGCACCAAAATCTTCTTGTTATTAAGTTAATATGTATAGTTGAGCTCCCTCGATCAACGTGTCAGAATACTAATGACCTGTTTGGTTAGGTGAAAGAAAAATATGAGAGGGGACAAATTTTGAAATTTAAATTGAAAAAAATGTAAAAGGACAGAAAAGTTTAAATTTTTATTTTTAAAAATTAACTTTTTTTTTTCCTGTCACTTCTCTCTAACCAAACAAAAAAAAAGTTGTTATTTATGTTTTCTTTCTTTTCTATTTTCTTTCTTTCTAACTAAACATACTAATGATAGAGAAGGTCAACCATGAAAAGATAAATTTATCATACAAATATATATGCGTCAAATTTCATTTAAAATATTTATAATTATATACTTCAAAACATTTATTTTATTAATAATCTATCAAAAGGTTATTAAAAATAACTTTTTATATGAGATTATAAGTATCTTTAGGAGAGGTAATCATACTCAAATTGAGTAGGACTAATAAGATATACTAAACATTTAAAAAAAAAATTACAAATGTCAATTATGAATTATCAATTTCACATACCACCAAAAACCTTCATGAATTTATAATAAAAATTAGAACCACAAATTTTTAGGAAATGTCTTATTTATTATGTTCTAAAAATATACTAAATTAAAATAGATATTGTTACTCACTAAATTTACTTTTACAACAACAGTGCATATTATAAGTATGTTTAGCAAGTCATTCTAATAGTTTATAAGCTGATTTGACTAGCTTATAAGCTGACTTGACCAAAAACTTCTATGGTACATAAGCTTATTTGAGTAGTTTTTAGTTTATTTTCATAAGATACTTTAATTAGCTTATAACTTATAGCTTTTTCTTTTTCTTTTATTAATTTTTATCCTCATTAATTTACCTTAAATCTCTTTTTTCTTATATTTTCCAATTTATAAACCCTTTGTATATCCTGTTACTCTCGGTGATGTCACGTTCTGTATTTCACATCTCCCACTCACACAACGACAATGTGCATCCTTAACGACACTCATGATCGACTCATCAATCCCCATCATCACATTGTTCATCACCATCTACCTCTTGAGACACACTCTTTTGTTTCAAAATAATATTATTAAAAAGTTATTCAAATATTAAAAAATATAAATCTGTTTAATTAAATTGTATATTTTTGTTGAAAAGGAAAGAAACATATCACAAAAAACAAAACAAGTAAAACTGTCCTTTATAATAGACTTTATAGTGTATGCACTGAATTTATATTGTCATTCAATCATAAACTTCTATGTATGGTAAGTCTATTGACTTTTACAATCATTATCTTAAAAGTCATACCAATAACAATTTCTAATTGATTGACAATGTAAAACAGTTTGCATTGATAGTGTATAGAAATTAAACGATTCGTAATATGAAATCATCAAATCTTCATCATTCATCATTCATTTATAATATAAATTTAACAATTATTGTCCTAATTTTTAAGATGATAATTATTAGAAATAAATTCAAATATTGAAAGTGATATATATATATATATATATATATATATATATATATATATATATATATATATATATATATATATATCATAGTTATCAATTCCGGATAATGGCGTGAGTGGCAAACCTAAAAAATGAGATAGTGAATATAGGGACGACCGCTATTTTAATATTTTTTATATATACTAAATAATTAATAATATATAAAATGCTCAAAAATAGAAAAAATATTCAAAATTCATAAACTATTCGTAATTAATAATAAAAACTCATAGCACCTAAACAAAACATGTGGAAGACAAAAGGAAAAAGAAAATTGATAGTGAGGGGAAAAAAAAGAAAAAAGGAAATTGATAGTAGGTGAAAGAGAAAGAGAAAAACAAAAAAAGAGAGTGGAAGATGCAGAAAAGTAAGGAAAAGGAGAAAAACATAGCACAAAAAGAAAAGGTTAAATTGCACTTTTGGTCTTCCTATAATTCTCCATCCGCAATTTTGGTTTCCCTATTTTTAATTATGCAATTTTAGTCCTCCAATTTTAAAAAATTCATAATTTTGGTCCCCCTTTTTTTAATTTCACGATTTTAGTCCTCTAATTTTAAAAAATATGTAATTTTGGTCCCTCTAAAATTGAGATTTTTTTCAATTTTTAAAATTTTAGTTTAAAATCAAAGGACCAAAATTGTGAATTTTTAAAAATTGGAGGACTAAAATTGTGCAATTAAAAATAGTGGGACCAAAATCATGAATTGAGAATTATAAAGGGACCAAAAGTGAAATTTAAGCAAAAGAAAAACAAAACAAAACATAGAAATCAAGAAAAAAGGAAAACTACAGGAGTGGAAGAAAAGGGGGTTGCTGAAAAATGGAGTAGGTCACCAAAAATGGAGTGGGTTGTTGGAGGATAAGAAAATAGAGCTTAAGGAGGTTGGTCGTGCGTAGGAGAGAATAATGAAGGGGCCGAGATTATTTTTTCCCTTTAAAACTGGTACAATATTAAAATTTCCAAAATACCTCCATTAATTATCACTTAGTAAGGGTATTTTAGGGATCTCGAAACAATTTCGATAAATATGGTCCATTTGGAAACCAATTTGACGAATTTCAAAAATATTTCAACGAAGCGCATGCTCCATTGCGATTTCACCTGCTTTGCCATGTTGGGACCACATATACTCTCCCTGCTTCATCAAATTGAGATGCCATGGCCTTTGTGTAGTGGCATAGGGCAACTCTATGCTGCTCCAGAGCTTATCAGCTAATTTCACCGAATACTTTCCATTTAATTAGTTAGCTTATAAGTATTTAGCTCTTCAACTCCTAGATTTTAACTTATAAACTTTCAACAACTTATAAGTTTTCAACTAGCTTATAACCTAGTTTTGTTAAACACACTCTTTGTCCTATTAATTATGCTTTTCCAAAGTCTACATAATGACTTATATGAATATGTACACTTGATGCCAAAAACATAATAGAGCTCACAAACTAGGGGTGTAAGCGGTTCACAATCGACCAGTGAACCCAACCCAACTACATCTTCAAGGGGGGTTGGGTTAGGTTCATTTTCATTAACCCAATTAAGATTGGGTTAGGTCACTGGTTGATGCATTCCTAACCCGATGAACCAGATCCGACCCAACACGACCTATTATTTTATTAATAATAAAATAAAATATTATAATATTCACATATATTGTATTTTTCTTGAGTGTTGGATTTGTGTAGTTAGACTTGTATTTTAAATTGAACATGCATTGAATGAATTGAACTAATTAAGTATTTCATTTTTCATTTTTTATGTTTTTTATTTTTTATGATTTTTTTTGAATATCATATTAATATTTTGATTATTCAACTTGACCCAACCTGATTAAGGTCAGGTTGGGTTGAGTTAGGTCACTTTGAAAAAAAAAACACAAACCCGACTATGTATAATTGAGTTGGGTCTTAAACAAGGCTAAAGCTAATCCAATTCGGGCCAATTACACCCCTATCACAAACAATGTTTGAAAGAATAAAGACAAAATGAAGAAAAACAAAGAAAAATAGTATAAAGAAAAGAAAATATTGTTAGTGTATCTCAAAACTTAAGTTGTCAATTCTTTATACAATATTCATAAGCCTATTTCATTGACAAATGTTAATAAAGTAGTTTTAATGGTCATACACCGATAGTGTAAAATAGTTTTACATTGTCATTCAATCACAAACTACCATTTATTGTAAGTTTGTTGACTTTTATAATAAATACTTTAAAAGTCATATTAATGCTGATTTCTGATTGGATGACAGTGTAAAATTTTTTACACTGACAGTGTATGACCATTAAACTCATAAATTAATAGTCTTTAATTCTCAATTTAATTATAATCAAATCAATATAAAGGGAATGCTAATAAATCCATTTGATTATGTACCCAAAAGAAAATCCATTTGATTGCAAATGCAATCATTTATAACTTTTAAAATAACAATAATGAATTATAAAAGAAAAAGACTATTAAAAAAATAAATGATACTTGAATATTTGTTCTAAAAAGAAAAGAATGCAATTACGCCCATAATGAAGACTATAAAAAAAAAATTGTCTAAAAAGAAGAAAAACTATCAATATTTTCATAATAAAGACTTTTTTTTTGCGTATGTGTACAATAGCGATAACAAGATTTGAACCTAATAATTTGTGCAAACTACTCAATCTCCCCACTAAACCGATCCTAGTAAATTTTTCATAATAAAGACTATAAAAGAAAAACAGAACATTTTATTAAAAAAAATGATACTTAAATGTCATTATATTCCCAACTAGACCACTAAATAAAAAAATTCCTTAATGTTAAAATATTATACATATTATAAATTTTAAAATTAAAAGAAGTTAAGGAACCAAGCCCCCAATGGCCCAATCCCTAATGTGCATGAGTCCGTTCCTCCAAGGTGCTAAACTGGTTGGTAGCTAACCATTTTTTTTTTTACTAGAGGTAGCTAACCATTTACCCGCGCTCCTATTGCAAACAAACAGTTTTTCAATTAATTTTTTTTTAATGAAGTAATTAAATATCTGTTCAGTTCCCCAGAATTCCAAGCGAATCTTGCTAGCAAAAGTTGATGGAATCTTAAACACTGGAGAATGGGGTGCGATTTTGGTAATTCAGATGAAAGTAGTACTGATTGATATGGTGGATTTAAAAAACTGGATCATACTTGCGGTCTTTTTTCTTTTATTATTATTACTCCCTTCGTTTTTTTTTACTTCTCAAGAAAATTTTTGTTTTTATTTATCTGGCATTTTTAAAATTTAAGATAACATTAGTTACTTATTTGTCAATTATACCCTTAATTCTCATCTAATTTTTAATTAATTTACACATTTACAACTAGTATACATTTATTGTAGAGTAGAAATGAGAAAAGGTACAATAAGAAACTTCAAAATTATTTTATGAAAAACAAGAAAATTTGTTATATTTCTTAGTTTGTGTATAAACACCTTAAACGACACTTAAAAAGGAACGAAGGTAATATTATTATAAAAAATACTAGCAACACATTCTTTGACACATTCTTTTGAACACACTTCCTTTCTTTAGTTGAAATTTCTTGAAAATTACAAAAATTTGTAGGTCTCACATCTTCTTTAATCTCTTTCTCTCTCTCATAATTTTGTAGTTTCTAATAAATTTCAACCAATAATAAAATGTGTATTAAAAGAAGTGTGTTAGAGAATGTGTTGTTAGTATTTCTCTATTATTATTATCGCGGGAATTTTAACTTTTAAAACTAGTTTTATTGTGTTATAAAATAATAAACTAAATAACGGTAAGATTACCAACTGCACCTTGGGTAGTATATTCAAGATTACACTTACAGGAGATCAAGTCTCTTAAAAAACAATTATGTAAAAGTGGTATTTTTCTAACACAAAAAGTGGTATTTATAGATCCAATGAGTTTATTATTTTAACTAATTGTGTATATACGCTGCTTGTTATTTCTTTCATTCTTTTTTAAAAATTGTTTAAAGGATTGGGTCTAGGAATTAAAATATATAATTAATGTTGTTGTTTTATTGAAATTATTAATTTTTATGAGTTTAATGGCTATGTACTGTTAGTATAAAGTAGTTTTACACTGTCAATCAATCAGAAATCACCGTTGGTATAATTTTTAAGGTAATTATTATAAAAGTCAACAAACTTACCATATATAGTTGGTTGTGATTGGATGACAGTGTAAAACTGCTTTACACTGTAAGTGCATAGCCCATTTTCTTAATTTTTATTATATCTTTTGCTTATTTTATTAATTATTTTTCTATTATTTTTATTTTTTATTTCTCCCTTTAAATATATAATTAACAAAATAGTAATTAATATTATTTTAAACGTTTAAAATGACGGATAAAAATGATAATTTATTTTTCTCTAAAAAACAACACTTGAAAAGAATAGAGGTAATAAATCTAATACTAAAGGTGTGTTTGATTATGTTTTTAGTTTTTAAAAAATATTTTATAAAACAATATTTAGAAATTAGGACTAAGGGAAGAAGATGTAAGAGTGCATGAAAGAACTTGAGTAATAAAAAAATGAAAATAAAAAATCAAACAATTTAGAAATGTTTTAGATTTTTTATTTTAAAAAATGAAAGTAAAATATTATTTTTAAAAATAATTTAAAAAAATATTGCTATTAAATAATTTTCATTTAATTTTTTGTTTTTAAAAACAAAAATCAGTTGTTAAAAATAAGAATCAAACTATCTCTAAGTAACTATATTTATTAGTAGTCCCGAGCGCATAGATCAATTAGGATAGAGTTATTTTAGTTAAACTAATAATTTCGAATTCGAGCTCTCCAAGTATATGTAGCTATGTTAAATACTTGGAGGAGAGTTTTACTGTGTATAGTGACCGTACTCGACTAGAACAGGATTATCTTCTGTAAAAGATATTTGTTATCTCTATAAAAAAAAACTATATTTATCCTTAACAATTAATTTAAATTACAGTCAAGTGACTAATTTATTTTTTTAACGTAGTAAATGTTGAGCCAAATTTGATCGATTAAACTTTATTACATAAAGTGATGTAAGCAAGCAGTGTGATTATGAATATCACTTTTAAGAGCAAATTGTACTAATTTAGAATATGTGGGCAAAGCTATATGTATACTTTGATTTTGTCTATAAGCTGTTTTAGCTACAAATGCTTCCAAAGCTTACACGATGATGTAGGTTTTGTTCCCGGGATTTCTGGATTGTGCCTGGTCAGTTTGGCAATACCTTGGCCCATGTATTCCTTTATTTCATCATTTGCCTGTCTGTGTGACATTCTAACACCCGCTAGTCACATTCTATAAAGCAAGTTGTGCCCATGTCAACTCAATTGTTTAAGGGGGTGTTTGGATTGATGGTGATAAGATTGATTTTAGATAAACGTGATTTTGTAAAATTGATTATGGTTAAAATTGATTTTGAAGTAACGTGATTTTTATTTAGATAATAGATATTATAAATGTAATTTTTAAGAAAATGTTGTTTGGATATTTTAAACCAAAAATGATTTTGAGTATATAATTACCAAAATGAGTTTTAATGTTTATGCATACTTCTTTTTTATTAGAATTAGTTATTTTGATATATACATACATACATACATATATATATATATATATATATATATATATATATATATATATTAACAAATTAAAATAAATAGACAAATAGTAATTTTTTACTTCATGTTAATTATTAAATTAAGAAAATATATGTATATTATGTTAATTTTTGAAATAGAATCCTAAATCCTTACAAAAACATTAAAATTAGATGAAATAGATAATAAAAGTATTAAATTAGCATAAGTATCAAACACAAAGGTAAATAGGTTTGTGCATAAGGGTATAAGTGTAAGGGTAAATTAAAAAAATACATTCAAAATTGATTTTAAATGAAGTAGAAACAACTCTTTCTTCCTTCAATTTTACCATAATTTTTTTCAATTGAAAGTGCTTTTATTTTAGTAACCAAAAATCTTAAATTTAAGTCAAATAATGTTTGACTCAATTCACTATGGTCGTTTAATCACCAATCCAAACACACACTAAAATTAAAATAGTATTTCTAAATTGGGTTTTGGCCCCTTTTATTCAACAGCAACAAAAAACGGTGTTACTAAATTATATGATTTCCGATAAATTCAATTGTTGATGGCAAAATTAAGAAAAGCCAGTCTCTACCTTTTTTTTTTTTTACTTGGAAATGAGGATGGCTAAAGAAATACTTTATTTTGACAATATGCGAAACAGCTAGCCATTCAGTTCACAGATTCAACTAACGTCTTAGGTTATAGGTTATATTTAGATATTTAATAATGAAAAATGAATACAATTCAATGAAATAAAATATAATAATATAAAATTATCACTTCATTGTATTACTTAAATATTTTATAATAAAATAAAAAATTTATTTTAGTATTTGAAGAATAAATGAAAAATTATAATTTTATAAAAAGTCTTGTTAAGGACACTAATTAAGAAATTAATAATAATAAGTTTTCATTAAAAATATATGAAAAATGAATTAAATTATAATAAAAATGTAATAATAATATGTTTTCAATATTAATGTTTTACTAATAACTTTTTAACTAGTAACTCCTTGAGACACTGGTTAATATTTATCTTTTAGAAATTCTATCTTACCCTTGTTAAACATACGTGCATATTAACTTGTAATCAAAATCGTAATAAATCAATATATGTATCTTGTAAAAAAAATAATAACAAGGTTAAATAAATTAGTCCTTATATGTGTTGTGAATTCTTAATTTGGTTCTTATACATAAAAACTTATTAAGTTGGTCTCTATACATATAGTATATTCTTAATTTAGTTCTTGCTGTTATGATGTTGTTTATAGATTCTTATTTTAGTTCCCATAGATGTAGCACATTCTTAATTTGGTTCCTATACATGTAACACATTTTTAATTTGATCCCTATACATGTAGCGCATTCTTAATTTTTATAGGGACCAAATTAAGAATACGCTATATATATAGGGACCAAATTAAGAAGCGCTATATCTACAGGAACCAAATTAAAAATATGTAAATAGCATCATGAAGGCAGGAACCAAACTGGTAACATTTGTGCATATAGAGACCGATTTAATAAATTATTATTATAGGAATCAAATTAATAATTCGTGACATATACATGGACTAAATTATATATTTAACCTAATAACAATATATGTCTACACTTTCATTGATTTTCCATGACATCAAACCAGGCACAATGTGCCACGTCGTGTTTTCTATAGGCTTAAAGTAAACTTTGAAGTGAAACTTTTTTAAAATTAATAAAAATATTTTTTAACAATAATATTATTTTATTAAAATGTATATTTTTATTTAAAGTATATCTTTCTAATTTTTGTGATGGAAAACCACTTATTAAATTATTATGATAGATAAGTAAAAATATTTTTAACTTTTAAGTTTTAACTTAATTACATGTATAAAATCAGATTCTAAATTATTGATTTTTTTTTTAAAATTAACATAGGAAACAAATTAATTTTTTTTTTTAACACATTCACATAAACTAAACAAAACAAATAAAACATTGGCACTAACTTTCTATTGTAACCATATAAGATGAAGTCTTTTTTATTGAAATTTTCTTTGGAAAAAGTAGAAAAGATTAGAGATCATAACACTATTATCTAAAGAAGGGATTCACTTTAGAGAGTAAAGTAAAAAGTTATAATCATTAATTGAAAAATTAACTATTGAAATTTATATAATTACATATGGGTCTCGCTAACTAGTACCATTAGGGCACTGGTTAAAGAATTCAAAAGGAAAAGTTTTTATTAAAATTCACATTAGAAATGAGGTGGAAATCACAATAGATATGCATTAATGGTATTTTTTAATCAAAACATTTTATTTTTTATTCCTTAACTAATGTCTTTTGTTGGTAAATATTTATGTTTGTAATTTAAAATTTAAATTAAAAATATTTTCTTTTGTAATCAGTTTTTTTTTTTAAAAAAAACTTATCCACTCTTCTCTTATCTTCTTAATTCCTATCTTTTAGGGATTTTGTTGATTGGTATCTATTGCACATTGGAAATTTCGCACGTTGGAGGCTTATTTTCAGATTTAGTTTCTTTTATTCTTCTGCACATTAACTATTGGCCTGCTGCACGATATAGCTACTGGTTTTTCACAAATATTGCTGCCGGTTGAGAAAAAATATAGAGAGAACTCATACACAGCGTAAAAAAAATTAGTTTATTTGCTGCTATTGAAATTTTTTTTGGAGCATTGATGTTCATTGGTTCAGGAGTCCTTCGTTGCATACGATTGATCTAGCGGGTTGATGTATCTTGGGAGAAGAGTGCATCAATTTCAATTACCAGTGCAGTGGAGACGTTTTCTCTCTAAGGATAGCGCTTTGCGTGCTTCAACCTAGGTTTCTCTACACTCATCTTCTAAATTTATTTTACTCCTTGTTGTTTCATTGTTTGTTATTAGTTGCTTTGTTTCATTCTGAAATTTCATGCTACTTTGTGCTACTGTTTTTTCGCTGATAATTACTTTAATATTCTGTTTTTGTTTTCTAACACCTTTAGGGCAATAGTTAGCATTTGCCTTACATAATTTATTATACATCTACATGCATTTAATTATAATTATAATTGTTGATTTTCTAATCAATGACTATGTGCATGTTTGAGATGCCATTTGCACCCTTCTAAAAGTATGTTGAGACTAAAAGATACAAAGGAGTTTCTTCTCTAAGGGTGTGTTTGATAAAAAGGAAGGAAATACAGGGAAAGGAAGGAAAGATGTGAGAAAAGAAGAGAAGAGAAATATGTGAGAAATATAATAGAAATAAGTGTGTTTGGTTGAATAGAGATAGAGAAGAAATAGAAGAGAAATAAAAAAATAAAAAAGCAACATAATCAGTTATGTTGCAACATAATCTGTTAAGTTGCAAAACTTAATAGATTAGGTTGTGTTTTTTAAACATAACATGTTATATTTTGCAACATAATCGATTATGATGCAAAACATAATTGATTATGTTGCGTTTTTGTTTCCCATTTCTGCGCAAATCCACTCATTTTGGCAAAGAAATAAAAAGTTAATCAAGTTCCACCCACTTCCTCCCATTTCTACGCAACCAAACAATGCAAACATTTCAAGATCCCTTTATTTCTTCACTCTTCCTTCCCTCTCCCCTTCATTTCTCTCATACCAAGCGTAGCCTAAAAGTACTTTTGGCACCCTCCATCGGTAATCCAAACATACCTTATAACTCTTCACTTTATAGCAACCAAATGTAAAATGTGAGGCCTTTTTTTGGTTAAAAAAGTATTAGTTACTCTTAATAGACTAATATCATTTATCAAGTAATTATTTTTTTAAAATATTATTGATAAGTAAAAATTATTTTTAGGAGGCCTAAAGCAAGGGTTTTATTGACCTCACTCTTGGACTGACCTGTCCACAATATTTCAATTTATAGCCAAATCTTTTGAACGAGAGAGCAAAATCCTATAATTGTGATATTTAAGAGTGTAACAATGTAATTAATTTTATAATTAAATAACATGATAAGAAATTATAAATAATTTTAATATAAATAAAAAATTAATTGCTTATCTTAATCTGTATACTATATTATTAAATTAATGACAAAAAATATATATTTTAATCCATAAAATTGCTAAATATTAATTAGTTCAATCTTTATTATTATAATCTTCGGAATTATAACAACCATGTTTTAATAATTTCAAAAACTCAAATAATATTTTATAATTTAAGAAACTGAATTAATAATTTTTATTTTTTTTAAAATTAATTTAATATTTTTTTTGTACAGAAAATTAATAACATGTTTCTACATCTTGGATGTGAAATGTGATTTACCACATCTCGAATATGATTTTAAAAAGTTAATAATTATAACTCCACAATTTCTTCCTTCTCATCAATAAGTTTCCAAACACCCAATAATTTGATATACAACTTGTAAACAACTGCCTAAGACTGTCTAAAACCACCCAGTTAAAGTTGAAAGAGGCTGTACGTGGCACATTATACAAAATCGAAAAACATTTTAAAATAATCCGCTTATTAAGGATGTTGTCCAAAGCGATCACCGTGCTTGAGGAGCTGTTAGCTCCCACTATATATAACAAATTATTTGAAAGAAAACAACACGTAATAACTATTTCTTTATCCTGGATTAAACTATAAGTATTCATTTAATTAAGCAATGATTAACTTTTTAGATTGAATCTTTTAATGAAATCCGAACTAATGCTTATTCGTGACGTTGATATAATTGTCATATAATTAAGATATGCACGAAAACGATTGTGTACAAAATCCTTTACATATGCTGTCAACGTTCTTGGATCCCAGCCAAGCAATTTGTGTGCTTAACCACTCTATCCACGAAGTCTATTATTGAAGAAAACGAAACCGGAAGAAAATGAAAGGAAACAACATATAAGCCACGATAGCATGACGTGAAGGAGTTGCGTGGTGGCCGACGTACGCGCCACCGTAGTTTAAACTTGACATTAGTCTGTTGTTGAGTTCTTTATTTCTATTCGGTGAAAAAAATCACACGCTATATTAATTAACAGTTACAATTATATTTTTTAGGTCTTTGAATTTTTAATTTGAATGTTTACATTAACCATTGTATATGATTCATCATTTTTAATCTGATGTGTTCCAAAGAAAGAAGTAGGGATGACACCTCTAAAGATTTTAATGGTAAAGTTAGGAAATGATTTTGGTAAAGTAACGGTATGAATTATGAGAAGGAGATCTTGGTATTTATAGGTGAAACTAGTTAACCATAAGACGTGACGATTACTAACTCTAGTGAATTTATGGTCATTGATTGTTGCATTTCGACGTGAAATGCGATGAGCTATGAGATGTTTGTTGCTTCAGTTAGAATTTGCCTTACAATTTTCTAAAAATACTTGTGACAAGATATAATAGACATAATAGGTGAAATGCATCAAACCTTTTGAGAAAACATTACCTTTAAATGCGATTGAACTATTCTTGTAGTGCGTGTTCTCAAGAGGTTTAGTAGGTGATCTGATGTTGAGATATAAGTTGTCAGTTTCAACAGTGAGTAAGCTCCCTGGTGACTTGAGGGGATGTCAAGCGAAATGAGATGATTCGCATGTTAGCCCCTACGAATGTTGAGTCGTGATCTTTGAGGCTCCCAGGTCGAGCCTAAGAGATTGGACTATTTTGGAGGCTTAATTCAAAAAATATCTATCGATTGTGTTTGTTCTATAATAAAAAGCAAAAAAATTCTGTTGTATTCTATGGAAGTAAAAATTTGTAATTTTTTTAGAGTTTAATAGTTATGTACTATTAACATAAAAATTTTACATGGTCAACCAATCAGAAATCATTATCAGAATGACATTTAAAGTAGTTATTGTAAAAGTCAACAAATTTATTATATATGGTGATTTATGAATAATAATGTAAAATTGCTTTACAGTGCATAGCCTATTTTTTTATTTTATTTTATTTTATCTTTTTATAAATAACACGGCACTGAAATAATGTTGTTATATAACTAGTTAAAAAGGATTTTAGTGACATATTTAGAATTCTATAAAAAGAAAGTTGAAGTATACCATAGAATTCAAATATTCTCGAGTGAGTTCTCTCTCTCTTGAGTCAAATCATAATTATACATTGTATCTGATGACTTAAAGTAATTAGTCCATTTGCTTTATGATTGATCAATTAGTCACAAAATTTGTCCATTGTTCTTACCAAAAATGATCTCTCTCTGGTGTCCTTCTTCATGATTTAGAATGTTCCTCCAACATGCAAGATCTGCCTTGCTCCAAAGGGAGGGGTGTGTGCTTGCAAAAGACACTTCGACGCTCAAGTTAGGAAAAATACCAGATCACCCTAGGGTTTTTTAGGTTCTTCATTGCATTCACGAGCCTTCTTTTGGTTAGCTCTGACCATTACTATTTGCCTATGCTGGAGGAGCATTCTGAATCACGAAGAAGGACACCAGGGAGAGATCATTTTTGGTAAGAATATTTTGGCGCCCACCGTGGGGTGAGGTAAAACTATCCTTCAACCACTGCTTGAAGATGGCGAGAACTAGGAGTGTGACGACAGATGACCAGGGGAACGGCGTAGGGCAGTCGTTGGAAAGCCACCCTTTGATCCAGGCTCTACGTTAGGAGATGGCAACCCTGCAAAGGAAGAATGAAGAAGAGATGGATAGGTTACGAAAAGATAATGAGGAGATCTGCAAGCAGCTGGAGAGGGAAAGCCAGTGAAATCAAGCCCCTCATGAGGAGATTGAAGAATCTGAGCACCACACCTAGTGCTCTCATGTGAAAACCAGTCGATAACCAGAGATGCATAGGAAAGTACTAGCGGACTCGCGACCGAGAACCTTGACTGAGTCGCTCCTTCACTTGGTGGAGGGAACAATCCGAGGACACCTGTTCGTAGGCAGCATCATGGAGACCCCCTTACCACCAGGCTGGAAAAACTTGAACCTGGACTGCTGTGATGGGATGGTTGACCTCGACAAACACATCAACACATATACTACACAGGTAAACTTATTCACAAACGATGACGCCATTTTATGTCATGTTCCCGACCTCCTTCAAGGGGGTGGCCTTGAACTGGTACACTTGGTTATCGCCGAACTCTATTGACTATTTATCTACCCTTGTTGCGAGGTTCAGAGCTCAATATGCAACAAGCAGGTGGCATCGCCTCACGTCAGTTGCCTTGGTGAACCTCAAGCAGGAGGATGATGAGCCCTTGCGGACGTTCATGGAACAATTCGCGGCGGTATCGGTAAAGATCAAGGATTTGAACCCAGAGTTAGCTTTGGACTCCATGATCATGGCCTTAAAGCCTAGACCCTTCCCAAACAACCTGTGCAAGAAGCCTCTGGCGGATATGGATGAACAGGGCTCGAGCGGTAGGTTACATCCAAATGGAAGAAATGGCAAAATTTAGGGACCAAGTCCGAGCAGGAATGTCGAAAAAGGTCAATGACTTCGAGAAGCTGAGATCAGGGCGAGAAAAGAAACAGAAGGTGGAGAGGAGTGCGTTCGGCCCAAAGTACAACCATTACACCCCTCTCACCGCCAGCCGAGCCTGCATCATGGAAGAAGCCTGCAGTGTGGACTTACTACGGTTACCGCCGAAGAGCCGTTCCCTTGAGGGTGTAGGCCGAACCAAGCATTGCCGGTATCATGGCAACTACGGGCACTCAAAAGAGTGTCGGAGTGTGAAAAGATGATTAGAAGATGGCTTGTGAATGCATTGAAGAACCTAAAAAACCCTAGGGTGATCTGGGATTTTTTCCTAACTTGAGTGTCAGAGTGTCTTTTGCAGGCACACCCATTTTTTTGAGCAAGGCAAATCTTGCATGCTGGAGGAGCATTTTGAATCACGAAGAAGGACACTAGGGAGAGATCATTTTTGGTAAGAACATCCATTAAATGGAGATTGGTTAATATTTTTGGAGATTGATCAGTCTTGAAGTAATATTGACAATCTTACAACCAATTGATTATCACAAACTTAACAAACTGATCAATTGTCGTAGAGTATTAGATATAGTATACGATTGCGATTTTGGTAAAGAGAGACAGAAAAGATAGCTGATTGAAAAGGATCAATATCAATATAAGCAATTACAAGCAAGTTACTTAACTATTAAAAAAACAATTTTTTAAGTAAAAATGTGGGTTCCTATGTAATTAGAGAGATGAAATGAGTGTTGTTAAAAATAATTTAAAAACTGAAATTGGGTTTTATTATTGAAGTAAAAGCTAGTAAATATTCTTAAACTTTAAGTGACAATAAAGGACCCACTAAAAAAGAGTTAATATCCTAAATTAAATTCTTGCATTAGAAAGAACTCTTGTAGTATTTTGTGCTCTACTGCTCTTGCCATTAAAAGGATGTTAGTTCAATAAACACCAAACACGTGTGGGTCATACCTCATGACCTCATTAAAAAAAGTTACTTAATTGTTTATAATTTTACATTAATCTATTATTTAATACATTTTATAAAGAATATATAAGTTTATTATATCTGAATAAGTTAAAATTGTTCTACCACTATTTAATATTTTTTTATTAAATAATTATTTTATAAAATCTATTATTATTAAAATTTCTTATCATATATATAACATTAATAAAATATTATATATATTTTTAATTTTTTATTACTTTATTAATATACATCAAAATTAACATTATATATATTTTTAAAGCATATGAAAATAAAAATTATTTAATTAAATTTTAATTTTAATTTAATTTTTTTACACAAAAATTAAAATAATAGACAGTTATAATTTGATGACTAATTAGACTGATAAAATTCATATTTTACATCAAATTATCAAATAATATAAAAATATAAAATTTTACTCTGATATACTCTATGATAATATTAAAAATGTATATTTATTATTATTATTATCAATGTTATCATATTTTAATCATAGTTAAATTAATGAATCGTGAACTAATGTTGAATTTTATTTTAGAAATATTTAATTTTAACTTACATAAAATTACCTCTTCAAAAAAAAATAAAAATACATAAAATTATACAAGATAATATATTTACACATTAAATAAAGTACACAAGGTTATTCATCCGATATTTTTTTTAAAATTATGTCTATCAAATTATTAATATCTTTATATCCGTCATCCATCTCGCTAACCGCTACAATTGATACATTGGGAATATTTCTATGCGCGGAATGATTTGTTGCATTTCATTTTTTATCTTTTATGGTATATGTGGATTGGAGAAAAAAATAGAACACAGAAAGAAAAAATGAGTAGTGATTTTTTTTTGTTGGCTTAATTGTACTTTTTTTCTTCCGAAAGTTTTACAATCTTGTAAATTTTGTTCTTAATTTTTTTTTACAAATTTTATCCTAAATTTACAAAATATCACAAATTTTACCTCACGTAAAAGAAAAAAAAAACGACAGCTAATACAATTTTGTGATGATTTTTTCTTTAAACCACCACAATTTTTTACTTGAGGACAAAATTTGCAATATCTTATAAATTGGGGTGTAAAATTCACAAAAAAATTATTTGGAAACAAAATTTATAAGATTATAAAACTTAGTGAGTAAAAAGTACAATTAAGTTGTTTTGGTTGAATAAAAAATAAAGGAGAAAAATTAAATTTTAAAAATTAAAATTTATTTTAAAATTTTTTAACTCAAATTTTAAATTTTTTATTTCTTTTTTTGATATATTTTTTTTATTTCTTTGAAACAAACAAAGTTTAAGAAAGGTTATGAATGCCATGTGTCATAAAAATTAGAATGCCACATGGCAGTTGCGAAATTTACGTGTTAAGAGGGCAAATTTTTTTTTTTTTTTTTTTAAATAACATAGACCAATGTTATATATCCAAATGTCTGTCCAACTATTATTATTTTTCCTTTTGTATTGACAATGACATGATTTTATTTATTTATTTATTTGGGTTGGGGTGGAGGGGAAGGTTGTATTTCTTATTCATAATGTTTTGTTTATTTTAGTCAAATTTACTTTTGCTATCCGGAACCTATTAGAGTAAATAAAAAACTTAGATGTAGTATCATAAGTATTATTGGTGCTATTTTTAATTACAGTTAGAATTTTACCTCAATAATACATGTTGATATTTAATAAAATTCTTTATTATGTATGTCAAAATAACATTTTAATTTTAATTGAAAAATAATACTAACAGTACTTATAATATTGCATCTAAATTTTTTTCTTAAAGTAATCCAAGACACCTTTCAACAGAACGATATCTTAATAAATGATATCTACACTGATCTTTACCCGTATCGCTGATTGCAAAACACAATTTAAAAATAAATGATATTTTACGAGAGTAGAACTATTAATGTTCTAATATACTTAGAAAAAAAGAAAACATATGCATTTAGACTGTAAATTTTTTTTACACTGAAATCCAATCACAAATAAGTTTATTAATTTTGATGATAATTATCCTAAAAATCATACCAAAGCTATTGTTAATTGATTAATAGTGTAATTTTTTTTTTATAATGTATATCTATTAAACTCATATACTTATTACACTCTTTTAACTTTTAGCTTTTTTCTAGAGACCACAGGAATCTTTTATTAGAAGCAATGTTGTTTGAGTCGGATAGGACTATTATGGGCTATAAAGTTCTTCCTCTAAGTAATTAATGTAGTTGAATACTTAGGATTCAAACTTGAAACTACTGGTTAAGCTAAAACAATCTCACATCAGTTGATCCATGTACTTGGTGGCTCTAACTTTTATCTTTTATAATGTTATTTAAATTTATCTTTATTTAAAATTTAGGATTAATATATCAGTAAGTTTTGAAGTTTTTTTAAAATTTTTAATTAGGTTTCTAAACTAAAAAAATTTTGTAATTGAGTTTTTGATCTTTTAAAATTTTTGTAATTGGTTTCCTAAAATTAGTTTATGGCATCTTGAAACTGCAAAAAAAATAAAAATAAAAAAGCAATTGGTAGCAGTTTTAGTAACTTCAAGAACCCAATTACAAAAATTGTAAAAGATCAAAACCCAATTATATATATATATATATATATATATATATATATATATATATATATATATATATTAGTTTAGGAATCTAATTAAAAATTCTCAAAAAATTCAGGGCCTATTGATATATTAAACTTAAAATTTTAAAAAATTAATTTTATGTAAACTATTTTATCATTTATTCTTACATTTTAAATAAATTTTGTTAAAATTAATTTTATTACATATTATAAAAACCATTAATATTTTTCTTATTTTTATAATATGTAATAAAAATAATTTTAACAAAATTTATTTAAAATGTAAGGATAAATGATAAAGTAGTTTATATAAAATTAGTTTTTTCAAATTTTAGATTTAATATATCAGTAGGTTTTTGAACTTTTCTAAAATTTTTAATTAAGTATTTAAATTAAAAAATATATATAATTGAGTCTTTAATCTTTTACAATTTTTATAATTGAATTGCTAGAGATAGTATATTTTAATAGTTGCAATCTGAAAAAAAAAGAAAAAAAGTAATCTGAGTACAAAGCCAAAGACAAATAAAATATCGTATATAGTACTACTCTATTAACAATCGTAACACGTTAACAACTCAACCCAACATTACTTAATGCTGAAAACAGATAAGCACGTTTATGCTAAGAATCCACGCATGTGTCCAGTTCGTTGTTTGCCGTCTCAATACATGCATCGCAAAGTAAACCAGTGAATTATCTATCTGTCATGTGGGTTGTTTATGCTAAGAATCCACGCATGTGTTCAGTTCGCTGTTTCCCGTATCAATACATGCATCGCAAAGTAAACCGGTGAATTATCTATCTGTCATGTGGGTTGTTTATGCTAAGAATCCGCGCATGTGTCTAGTTCGTTGTTTCTCGTCTCAATACATGCATCGCAAAGTAAACCAGTGAGTTATCTATCTGTCATGTGGGTTGTTTCGATAAACCCCCAGGGCGCGTGGATCCACGCGCCGCACCAGCACCACCCACGTCACTAGGTAACGGGCGGGGAACACCAATGGCTTCCTCTGGATTTAAAAAACTCCGTGTACCCATAAGATGACTAAGGCTAGAGTGAGAGAGTGCTCCATGTCTCCCACCGTAGGAAAGTGATTTATCACCGTTAGATATATTAAATTTTAGATCAAAGGTCAAAATATTTTCTTTTCTTTTTTTATATTTTTTTATCTTTTCCCTTTCTTTCCCGATTTACCCTTCTTCTTTCTCCTATACCCATCTCTCCTCCCTCCATCTCCTTCTTTCTCCATCTACCACACCGTCCCCCACTAAATTGCACACACACAACACCAACTCGAGACCCAAATCATTCGGAACCATGAATGTGGGTGTGCAAAGGTGTTGAATTGAACCCCATCTCCATCCCCACTTGGGTTTTTCAAAAAGTCACAAACTTTGGAGGAATTAAATCATGGGGTTCAGAAAATAAGGGTTAAATTAAACAAAAATGAGAGATTATGCGTGGTACTGTGCTTATTTATTTTATTTTTATCTTTTTCACTGTGCTTGCTTCTGTGCTTTGGGTGTGGAGTCTGATGAGAATAAAAGATCAGTAGCTTGTTATTAGAGTGTTGTTTGTCATCTGGGTGAGAAAGAAAAAGTGCAGTACGTGAGTGAAAAGGAGGTGGATGCCAATTTCTTCTTCTTTTTTTTTCTTGGTCCTTGACTGCATTCGATTGTTGGTTTTTCCCAATCTAGTTTGGTGGTTCTAATTTTCTTTGCGAGTGGTCTGGGGGTTTTGCGTCCACACCGGAATGCAAACAACGCAACGTCCCCCTCGACCTCATCATCGTAGAAGCCATTAATGAGGAGCGTGAGTTAGTCACGACGGGTCAATGGCGGAGCACGGTGGTAGGCGGTAACGAAGATGATGAAGGAAGAAGGCTAAGTAGGGAAAAGAGGGGGAGAAAAAGAGAAAAGAAAAGGAAAAAAAATAGCCATTATTAAAAACTAGTAGATCTAACAGTGAAAAATCACTTTCCCAAGGTGGGAGACATTTTGCAGTCTCCCACCCTATTCTCAGCCCCATAAGATATGCTATATGATTGTTTAATTAACACCTGAGACTTTGCTTTTGCAGAGGAAAGAAAATTCTCGACCGTGAATAACATATCATTGTTGTCTCACAAGACACAGGAAAGAAACACAACCACAGTTGAGAAAGCCAAACATTTCTCCATCATTTTGGACCCCCTAATGCACTTACCTACCTGGGATTCCTTTTTTATCATTTTTTTTTTTAATTTTACTAAAGTTTGTTCCTTTGTACCTCACGTATTATAAACACATGCTGTTCTCTCCACACGCTAACTGCTTCTCTCTCATCTTTAGTAACCAGTTGTGTTTCTTGTGATGCAATTGATTTTGTTGGGTACAAGGATGCAAATGATCTTTTAAGCTTAGTGTTAGTTATTTTTGACCCCTTTTATTTCAATTTAATTTATTTTTCTTGGACACTTAGTTCTGTTATTCTATGTGTGTTCCAATTCAGTTGTTGAATTAGTACCAAACTAATGTGAGTTCTGTTATTCTATGTGTGTTCCAATTCAGGGTCTTTGGCTTGCATCTTAGTGTGCTGTTAGCTGTCTCTTTATAATGCAAAAGGCCAAAGAGTTATTAAACTTGGATTAGTACTATTTCATGGTCTGCGAGATGGAGAATGATTGTATAGAGGACATGGACATTGAGGCCCTTCCTTCGATGTGGCCTGAAGATATTGGAACTGAAGTTGGAAAGCAGTTTAATATAGAAAAGCCTGGAAGGGACCAAGACATGTTAGAGGAAGTTACAATCATAGAGGAGCCAACTATAGTTGATTTCAAGCGTCTCATGGACCTTACAAATTTCACAGAAAAGGGGTCTTCTCAGTTGGCATATCTAATGAAGCAATGGGAGTACAAGCAGGCCAATGTTGTGCGTCTTCTCAGGGAAGAACTTGACCACCTAAGCAAACAAAGGCAGGATGTTGAGCTCAGGAAGTTGGAGATATTGGAAAAGCATCGATTTGAGGAAGAACGATATGGAGGTGATAAACGGCCGGTTTCTATATTGGATGATTTATATGATGGTATGTGGCAAGATATACCTTGCAGGAAAAGTGATGTTGTGGTTCAAAGCAAGAGGAGTGAGATTGATGCTGAGTATGGTACTGTCACGTACTGGAAACAGCGTGCCTTGCATTTAGAGAAGCAGCTGGAGGCAAGTATCCAAAGAGAACAGATACTTGAAGAAAAGTTGCAAGAAAGTATAGCAAACATTGAAAGGCAGTCCTCACCTGTGGAAGAACTCTCCCAGATCCTCAAGAGGGCAGATAATTTCTTGCATTTCATTCTCCAAAATGCACCTGTTGTTATTGGCCATCAGGTATATCAGTATGTTGAGTTTTTTTATGTATATGAAATGACTTGTAGAATAATCTTAGCATATTATATGACTTGAAATTGATTATGAGATTTTCAGTACTCTTTAAGTAGTAAAACAAGTAGGTAATGCTTGCCATAATGAGGGCTCTTTTAATCGGCTTGATATTTTTCTTCCAGGACAAAGAGTTGCGCTATTGCTTTATCTATAATCATTTTCCAAGTTTACAAGAGGAGGTAATGATTGCTGTTGAAGCTCTTGTTGTAAGGTTATATGATTAATGTTGTATCAATTTGTTTTATTCTAATTGTTTTCTATCAAAGCTGCTGAAAACTCAGAAGGAACTTGTTTCCTCTCTTTTAGTTCTTTCACAAAGGATTTTTAAGCATGCTGAAATATGTTGACTTTTCAACTTACTCATCTTTTTCAGGACATCATAGGAAAAACTGATGTTGAGATATTCACGGGAGCTGGTGTTAAGGAATCTCAAGAATTTAAGAGAGAAGTTTTGGAGAAAGGATTACCTGCAAAAAGGGAAATCACTTTTGAGACAGAACTATTTGGGTCGAAGACATTCTTGATATATGTAGAACCTGTCTTTAGCAAGGCAGGGGAGACAATTGGAATAAATTACATGGGAATGGATATAACAGATCAGGTAAATACTGTTGTTGTCGTCTTTTTTTTTTTTTTCTCTTAATAAGTTGTACTTGCATTCTTGTTCTAGTAAATAGGGTAGTTATATTTCTTAAAAAAATGCAGGTGAGAAAAAGAGAAAGGATGGCAAAGATTCGGGAAGAGATTGCTGTTCAGAAAGCCAAGGAAACAGAACTGAATAAAACCATTCACATTACAGGTTCAATCACTCAGTCAAATCTCATTTATCAAATTTACTTCTATTTGTTTTTACAGCAAGAAAGCTTATTATGTTCCCCTCTCCTTTTAATAGAGGAAACTATGCGAGCAAAACAAATGCTGGCAACAATGTCTCATGAGATAAGGTCTCCATTGTCTGGGGTTGTTAGCATGGCTGAAATTCTTTCCAACACAAAACTCGATTGGGAGCAAAGACAACTCTTGGATCTCATGCTATCTTCTGGAGATTTGGTTCTTCAACTTATAAATGACATACTTGATCTTTCCAAGGTTGAGTCAGGTCAGAAATCTATACTTGTTCCATTCCTTACCAATGATATATGAACCTGTGAATTATATAAAGACTAATTTTAACCATTCGGACAGCAACTTGGAAGTTGCTTATGATTAAGACAAAAAAAGTGCTCTTAAGTTTTTATTGTAGGAGCTGATATTTTAAATTTCTACTCATCCTCCAAAATCCTGTCTCTATGTAGGAGTCATGAAATTGGAAGCTACTAAATTCCGGCCAAGAGAGGTAGTCAAGCATGTACTCCAGACTGCTGTGGCTTCATTGCAAAAAATATTAACCTTAGAAGGACATGTGGCAGATGATGTACCTATTGAGGTGGGGACTTAGTAATAGTTACATCCTATGCAGTTTCAATTTAGCATTGTTATAATTTACCTGATAAATGCTCAGTAGTATTTCCAAAGAACATTTAACATTGTACTGTAGCCTGTTAACTAACACATTTTTTTCCTTCTAAAAGTACTTCTGAATATCTTATGCCTATCTAGTTAGTTACTTTGGGTTCATTGCGTTTTATTTGAACCCTCTTCTATTTTAGTGACATAGTCTTTGGATCACCCTGTGCAGGGTGTTGGTTTGACAATGACACACCATAAATCTAGTTAGCTCTTTCTTGGGTGTGTGAGTAGCATAAAGATGTGTTACTCAAGGGCCATGACTCCAAAATACAAAGCATGATTCATCTCATTAGTGCTAACTATTTGCACTTCATCTGCTTCATGCATAATTGCAGGTCATTGGTGATGTTTTAAGGATGCGGCAAATTCTCACAAATTTAATTAGGTACCGAGCTTCATGTGATTGGTAGTCTTATTTCCAATTAGTTTGTCACGTAAATGGTCCAATTTTTCGTTTCAATTTATTCTTTTGGCAGAGGATTACTCTCTTCTGTACGTGGCTGCACATAATATATAATAGGAGAAGAAATTTTTTACAATGAAAGTAGTTCTGTTGCTCTACATTTATTATTGCTAATATTTTGCAGCAATGCCATCAAGTTTACCCATGAAGGCAAAGTTGGAATAAACCTTTACGTTGTGCCAGAGCCTACTTTTACAAAAGCAGAAGGCATCCAAAAGATGACTCCAGACCATTCAAATATTTCAGTGAATGGTGTGAAAGAAGAGAAATATCTCTCAACACCTCAGAGTGGCAATGATCAAAATCTTGATGGTTGTCAAAAACATGATGACCGTCCCAGCCAAAACCATGCATTCAATGATGAATGTAGATCATCGGTTAAAAGCGAATGCTCAATGAACGGAGATACCGAGGAGCAACCTCATGCAGCTGAAACAACAGTGTGGATTCGTTGTGATGTGTATGACACAGGCATAGGAATACCAGGTACATAATGAACCTTGTCTTTTATTCATCACACAACCCTGATCCCTATTCTTTTTGTTTTGGAATTCTATTTTGCATTCACTAGTGTGATTTTTCTTACAGAAAAAAGTACTCATCAGATGAATATTTTTTCCATGTTGTAATGCGACAGAAGATGCTATACCAACTTTGTTTAAAAGGTACATGCAAGTCAGTGCAGATCACGCTCGAAAGTATGGTGGCACAGGACTAGGACTAGCAATATGCAAACAACTGGTAACTTCTTTTCCCCCTCTTCTTCTAGGGAAACTGAAATGATATTTCATTTGTTTTCCTAACTTGCTAAATTGCTAATGTTTCTTTGCCCTTGGAATAGGTTGAGTTGATGGGGGGTCAACTAACAGTGTCTAGCAAAGAACACCATGGTTCTACCTTCACTTTCATACTCCCATACAAGGTTTCAATTACTAGCGATAATTCTGATGATCCGGATGAGCTCTCTGATGTAGAGAATAATGATGCTGCTTCTGATGATACAATAGAGAGTTTCTTCCAATTCCAACCACGCACTTTGGGCTCTCTATTCTCTTCTAATGGATCTAGCAGGACACAGAAGTTATTACCGCACAAAATTGGCTACACCAGCTCAAATAAATTTGGTGGGTTTTCTGAGAGTTTATATTCATTCCCCTCCAATGATATCATGTCAAAAGGGATATGTTCAGTTGATGATGCATCTTCAGTGGTTGATGCTCCGGAGATGTCTGAATCGGCTAGTTCATCTGGTCACAGCCCAGAAACAAAGAATAAAAGTTCAGTTAGCAGAGATAAACAGCACCAAGATAAGGCTCATGCTTGGTCCCTGAATGGTTATGCAGATTCCTCTGAAGCTACTGTGGCAAATAGAGAAATGGCTGTAGCAACAAAGTCTAGTGAACCCCAACAAACTTGTCAGGGTCAAGGGAAGGCAAACGTGACTACTGAATGTGTTATAAGCAGCAGCACATCAGAAGTAACCAAATCCACATTAAAGCCTAAGATCCTTCTTGTTGAAGATAACAAGATTAATGTCATGGTGACCCGGTCCATGATGAAGCAATTAGGCCATAGCATAGATGTTGTGAATAATGGAATGGAAGCAGTACGTGCAATTCAGCGCCACATTTATGGTCTGGTTCTGATGGTAATTTCTGGGATCTCAGAATGGTATCTTGTGGCAATTTCGCCATACAAATCTGTGCCTGTTCATGTTCTAAAATTATCTGAGCTTGATATAATATCTACTAATCATTTGGTTCACAGGATGTCTGCATGCCAGTTATGAATGGTCTTCAAGCAACAAAACTGATTCGGACTTTTGAGGAAACAGGCAATTGGGATGCTGCAAGAAATGCTGGAATCGAGCAAAGTCTACCAGATTCAGATCATGAATGTTCTGTACGATCTACAAAGCGGATTCCCATTGTTGCGGTGAGTAGATAGTCTCTTGTCTCCCTTTAGTGTGACTATGGCCCTCTTTAGACAAGAAGGTAAAATGAATTAAGCTTTTTTCATAAGTTAAAATTAGCTTAAGTGTAAGTTAATTTTTAGAAACTCTCATTTAACTTCTCCAAAAACTGATTTTATTTCATGCATGATGCATAAGTTAATTTTAACTTACGAATATGTTAACTTCTAGACTATAACCTTGAACTTGTTAACTTCTATAAATATGTCACTAAATAACTGGCATCTGTAAGTTGTATGTTCAATTACTTAACTACATATTAGCAATCACAAAAAATTTCCATCCTTAATAGTTTCTTCAGAAGCCTTGATTTTCCTTCTTGTACATTTATGCAAATGAGTTCCTTTGTGCTAATTCAAATTCTGCCAGTAATCAAATAGCTGTTTATGCTCAAAACTAATGCTAAACAATCTTTCGGCTGATTTCAATTAAATATTGGAATAGTTTTCCTCTTCTACAAATGTAATTTTTGAGAAGTAAATGATCATTTTCTTGATATCTCATATTAATGCAGATGACAGCAAATGCTTTGTCAGAGAGTGCTGAAGAGTGTTTTGCAAATGGTATGGACTCGTTTGTGTCAAAACCTGTTACTTTCCAAAAACTGAAAGAGTGTATTGAACAATACCTAAGGTGATATCCTTGTAAATTTCAGCTAGTGTATAAAAAAATATATAAAAGTCTAGGAAAGTTTTGTAATGAATGTATCACGTTCTCCACATTCTCTAGTGTCTACCTTCGGTTGTATAGATCTACAATATTCTTTTTCATCTCCCCAAAATTTTCAGTAGTTCTGAAGGGAGTGCAGGAATCTCTTCTAATAACTACTCCTTCCGGTTGAAAACTATTGATGTTTAAGATTAATGCACACATCTTAAAAAATATTTAATATTATCCATAAATTAGTATATTTAGTCTAAAATATCCTCATTTAATATTTATTATAAGAGTAATTATAGAGTAAGACATGATTATTAAATAAGGGTATATGTGAAAAAAAATAATTAATGGGACTTAAAATTTGTAAAACATTAATAGTTTTAGAATTAAAAAAAAAGAGACTAAAACATCAATAATTTTAGACGAGAGTATTAGTTAGGTGCCTAGGATTAGTTGAAGCATTAATATAAAGTCATAAATATTTCCTGAAAGGGTATTGGGAAATTTGACACTGTAAACGAAGTTCAAAAACAACGACATACCTTTTCAAAGTTCATACAAATTATATGTCAACGTGTGGAACGCAATGGTTTACTTCAAAAAAAGTAATGATAATTTTCTTATAAAAAATGACTGAAAGAATTTTATTTAATTAGATAATCATTATGATTATCAATGAGACTTTGAATGTTCGTAATGGTATGTACATATGTTGTAAAATTCGTGCATCATAAATTTATAACTGACTATAAGAAAATTGTCCCATATATTGTCATTTTAATAGTAGTATAGTAAATTTAAGAAAATAAATCCTTAATAATCTTATAGAAATTAATCTTTTTAATATACTTTTACACATTAAATCTATATTTGCTTGATCAAATGATATTATATTTTACCAACATGTAGTTGGTCTGAGTGGTATTGTTATCGGATAAGTCTCGAGTTCGAGTTTTGTAGATGAAAAAAACGTGGTAGGAAGAGACACTCCATTAAAGGTGGCTAGCTAGGTTCATCAGTGGAGATTAGTCATCGACAAAGCCGGTGGATACTTTGCACCTATAACATGATTATCCTAAAAAAACTAATATTATATTCTACAAAATTAGAAAGAAAATTAAATTGAAAATAAAATTTTAAAAAGTAAAAAAAAAGGTTAACTATTGAGGTTTAATTCATGCTTAACATTAGAACAAATCAACACATAAGTAGTAAATCTCATTGAATTAGTGAAAAAACAAGGACCTATTTTCATTTTTTATTTTCACTTTTAATTTATAAAATTGTCTCCTTGTTATTATTCTTGTTATTGATGTTGTTATCTCATGTATAATTATTTGCATGATTTCTTACTATGTTTTATTTGTGGGATTTACTACTTTTTGATGATTGGGTTGTTAGTATCAACTGTTTTTGTGATGATATATTCTTGGGTTCTTAATCTTACAATGTATCAAATAATTTATTTGATGAAGTATTAAATAATTTTAAAATATTATCAAAAATTATAGACTTAATTTATTTAATGAGAAATTTTAACTTGACACTTGAATTATAAAAAAATAATATACATATGAAAAGTTATTGAAGGGAGTCCCTTTCTCTATATATGTGTGTGATTCTTTTGGTAGAGATATATGTGTGTGGATGTGATAGCAGTGTCACGCTATTACCAAATGCACTATATTCCCCTTAAACTTGTAGTATAAGAACAACCTAGGTCATACTTCTCGACCACTATCAATTCTAATCTTATTAGGAAAGTTAAGAAAAGGGGGTTTGAATTGCAAGCAAAATAGAAAACGTTGAACAAAAATCAAATTTATAAAAACATCAATTCAAGGTATTCAAATTTTGTGGTTGAGTTTATCATAGTTTGAAAGGATGTACGAATTTCACATGTATGTTTGTCAATTTGAATTTCACTAGATAATCACCTATAATATAATTAACAAAGTTGAAATCACAATTGCAATATCGAATTAATGTTAATTTATGCACAATTTGACTTAGGTTATTAATCGATTACCTAATCTCAATTAGATTTCAGCTTAATCAAACCTAATCTAATTCCACTTCAAATATAAACAAAAAATGTATTTCACAATTGTGAAACAATGACAATCATAATTGAAGAGGGAAAAAGAGGAAGACATGCATATGAAAATCAAAATTAAAAACAGGAACTCAAAACCCTAATCACGTTCATTGAATTCTTGAATCGATTAAGTCTTTAGCCTTCCATCGCTATCGCCATCACCATTGCGAAAAGTCAAAGGAAGACATAGGAAAACAAAAAGAATCGAAGAGGAGAAGAGAGAAATTAAAAACTTCTTCCAATTGCACAAGAAATCTTTGTGTAATCAAAAGGTGCCTTCTCAATTACATGAATCTCTAATTATAAAAGAAAAATAAGTAATAGAAAGCAAATTCTAATTAAATCTTAATCAAATCCTAATGATTGCAAATCCTAAAGAAAAGATAAAAATCTCCATCCTAATGATGGGATAAAATAAGATGAGGAAAGAAGATAAAACATATCTTAATGAGATTTATTATCTCCCAATCACGCAGCTATTGTCTTGCATTTATTTGGACCTTTAGATGGTTGAATTTGCCTTTGGTGTCATGAAAGTTATAGACAATTTTATTCTTGAAATTTAGCCACTAGTTTTGCGTCAATTTGACCTCTATAGCTCAAAATATCTTCAAAATACTGCACCTATGTTAGATTGCCAGCGGGAACAACGTCTTCAACTTCGTGGCCCCTTTTCTCCTTGAATCCATCAGAATTAGCCAAAGCTTTTGAGAATTGAAATTGTAGCTCTTTGTCTTAGCTTTCCAAAGACACCAAGAACATCAAATTTTGAACTCTATAGCTCTAGATATGCTTTATGGAAGACAACAATATCAAAATTAAGGAAAATCCAAAATCAACAATGATTAGCAATTAAGCCCAATGAAGCCTACTAATCCAAAACTCAGTTAAAATGTCAATATTAAACACAAATAAAAGTCAATTACGCCAAGTATATATCACAAATAGATATCTCAAAATTAATCTATCAGTATGACACATATATTATTATAAAGTGTGTGTGTGTATTAAATACAACATATTATAATGTAATTCTTATCCTATGGGAAGTAGCAGTAGAACAATAGGAATAATATATATTCAGAATGTAATATATAGAAAGCATTGGAAATAACAACGTAGCCCAAAACTTCTAAATTAAAATGCCATACATTAATTAACGATCAACAAAAGTAAAAAAATTTGAATCCCTATGATCCCATATTGTCCTTGAGAAAAACACTTGTCAAAACCATCTTTGATTGTAGAGAAGCCATAAGAAGATTGTCTCCCTAACAAGAAAAGGCCAAAGGGCATTGGCAATTAAACAAATAATAATCTGCGCAATACTAGAAAATAAAAGTGGAAAATATAATTTTTCACACTCAGAAATATGAATTTGTGACACATTCTTATTTAACTAATACATATTAGAAGTCAAGCATGTTAAATCGGAAGGATATTTACTAAATTTGAATATTTATAACCATGACATACTTGAGTCATCCCCAACCCAACCCAACTACCTTTTCTTGCAAGACACCAACATCTTATTGAACTTGTTGAGTAACGTAATACTTGATATGGTTGACATGGGTCAATTGACTAAATGATATACTTGATATTACATATGTTATAAATTCATGCTTCACATTAGTACCAAGTCTAGTGTTTATTATTCTTGTTATTGATGTTATTATCTCATGTATAATTATTTGCATGATTTCTTATTATGTTTTATTCGTGGGATTTGCTACTTCTTGATGATTAGGTTGTTAGTCTCAACTGTTTTGGTGATGATATATTCTTGGGTTCTTAATCTTGTGGTATATTAAAGAATTTATTTAATGAATTATTAAATAATTTTAAAATTGTATAAAAAATTGTAGACTTAATCTATTTAATGAGAAGTTCAAATTTAAAGGTTGAATTATTAAAAAATAATATATAGGAAAAGTTATTAAACATGGTCTCTCTCTCCCTCTCTATATGTGTGTATGACACCTACATACTATTATAAAGCAGATATATATTAAATACAACATATTACAATGTAATTCTTACTTTATAGGAAGAGTTGAGTTATGAACAAACACATGCACATGCACATGCCCATGCCTCGCTCACACATGCGCATACACATATATATAATATAAATAATAATTTACAAGTATATATAATATATACATAATAATTTATATATATATATATATATATTATTTATATTCAAAATATTAATTATCTTATATATTTGGCATATAAAATTAAAATATATTATTAACTAAAATCTACAAAATAAAATAAAATAAACAATATTCAAATGTTTTTTAAATATTGTAAGAATAAGATTAAATATAATAAAATTTATAAATATTATATTATAATAAAAAATATATCAATTATTTAAGATAGGTTATATATTATTTTAAACACTCCTCACATATACATATACTTCTCCGTCATATCCTTTTTTACGATCGATTATAAAATCTTCAGTGTTAATTGTGGTATTGATCTTTTACATATTTTTTATATAATTTGTTTACAATTTAAAAATAAAATAATGTATAAAAAGTCAAAAAAAGAATATTAAAGAAATTTATTATATAATTCTTATAATTTGAAAAAGGAATTATGTATAGAAATTTGAAATATATTAAAAAGGAATTTTAAAAAATTACTATATAATTTTAATAAAACAATAATATTTTTATTTTTATATATTTTATATCATATTATGATATGAGTGGGTATCAAGTTACTTCAAGAATAACTCTTTGTATAAATTAAATTTCAATGATTCAACCATTAAATTAAAATTTTTTATTGAATTGATCAAGTTTACAAATTTTTATAAAGTTTGAAAACTATTTGATACTTTATTAAATAAATTCAAATTAACGTATAGTATTTTTTTTCCTAAATTATAAGCAAATATCGACTCTAAGATTAACCAATTACAAATGTTTGATTTATCTAAAATTTGGTGTGCATGATCATTGAAATAATATCAAAACATTCAATAGTTAAATTGTTAAAATTTAATATTTATCATTAGTTATTTAATAGAGTAATTATACTAAGAGTTACTCTTGGAATAACTTGATGCCCACCCTTATGATATTATGGTAGATATATCTACCTTAAAATAGAACCCTGCTTTAATGGATGAATGTGTTCTACATTGCTTGGATTCATTTTTGCCCATTAAAGGTTTCTTGCTTTTGCCTTTTTGTTTCTTTCTTTTTCATTAATTCTCTCTTTGGCGATTGTTCTAAGTACACTATATAACTGGGGTGGTCTGAACACTAGACATGCGTAAGAATGTAGGTGAGGTTCTTTTTTTAACCTCCATTAGCAAAGTTACTTCCATTTGTATAAGGATAAAACTTAGATGCAGTATCATAAGTACGGTTAATGTTATTTTTCAATTAGAATTAGAGTTTTACCTCGATAATTTGCGTAATAAAGATTATATTAAATGTCAACACATATTACCAATATAAAACTCCAATTGTGATTGGTGAACAACACCACTAGTATCATGGTACTGCATTTAAGTTTTTTTTCCTTTGTATAATCATATTAAGATATTTTTTTGGTTACATAACCATATTGAGATATGAATATATTATTTATTGACAGTTTGGTTAAAAGAATACTATTTTAAATAGTATTAGTTTTTCCTTTTGTTCACTACTTCAGTACTAATTAGAAACTAATTTATTTTAGTTTAGTAGTGTAGTTATTTTCATCCCACTTATAAAAAGCATGTGACAATTTGAATATAAACTTTTATTAATTTGCACAACAACTTTCGGTTTTAAATGGTTTTCATTGTGCCTTTTGTTTATGGATTTTTTTAACATTTAACAATTGTTGATTAGATAGTGTTAATATCTCTGGACTGCACTTTTTATTATCTATTCAAAGGTTTTAGGCATGACATACTCCAATTCGTAAAATCCAAATAATCACATGAAGGAGTTTGCTGCATGGACTTTTGGAAGAATATTTAAAGTTTTACCTGCATATCAATTCACTTTGTCAAACTTAAAATAGATTCTTAATGTGTCGTGTCATAGAATGTTTGAGTTTGATGTTCCAAATGTTGTTGAGAAGGCATGTCGTGCCCTTTATTTTCTTGCTCAAAGTTACATGCATACTGGATGTGAATCCAGTATGTTGAAACTTTTCTACTGTGAAATTTATGTGATTCTTTTCCAAAAAATCCTAAATTGTATGAATAATTAAAATATGAAAAGAAACAAATTCTTTTGATTGGTTAATATTTTATATTTAACCATCCTTGATTTTTGTCAAAAATAAATAATAAATAATTGTTTGTTTAAAAAAATACACCTAATATTTTGTACAATTTGTGCAAATTTCACTTTGTAACAAATAATAGTGCTTCTACTTTTCGTATAACTTCCTGAGCTCAATCTCCTTAGAACAATAGTCTACGAAGCCTTGTATAAAGTAGAGGAATGGAATAACGCAATTTAGAAAAAAAAGCAATATTAAACTCCAAGTGAGCACAATAAATATTGTATAGTTCCCGAGTTTAGGATAATAAAGTTTCTTTGAAAGCATTTCTTGTGAAATTTCTATTTTCTCCTTCAAGTTTTTTTTCTTTAGTAAGGAGTTTTGTTGCAACTTATAATTGACTATGGCTAAAAACATGGAATATAATATAAAATTATTAAAAGATTTACCCACTTGTGGCATTGACATTATAAATACCAACTTAATGGGTAATTGTACGAGTATGGCTAATTACTTGCAATTTTGTGTGTGTGTGTGTGTGTGTGAGCGTGCGCGTACATGTGTGTGCATGTGCATGTATGTACATAAATAAATACAAATACACACACACACACATATACACACACACACATACATTCACACACAAATATATAATTATAATTATAACAATAAATTAAAAAAATAAAATAAAATTTATGGAAACCTAATAGACTTTTGTCCCTAAGTTTGAATATTTTGAAATTATTTTTGAACCAACATCCCTAATTTTGGAGATTGTTTTGGGCGAAGGATAACAATGGAAGGTTCGAGAAAGTTGAATTTGCCATCAACAACACATCAGCGAGTGTATTCCCTTCAACGTTCAAATGAACGAGCAAGGAACAATTGGTGAGAAACGAAGGTAAGGTTCCTTCGAGAAAGTTGTAGTCAACCTAAAGGTGTTGTAGGCTCTGAAATTCTTTAATATGTGTTGGAATCTGGGTAGAGAATTGGTTGTATTATAGATTGATAAGTTGAAGCTCAAAAGACTAGCAATGGTGCTCGAAATCTTACTGGAGAAGGTGTCTGTGGAGAGCTCCATGTATTTCAAATAGAGAGAAAGTTCACCTAATTTGGGGATAGGGATAAGGGCATTAAGGATAATGTAAAAAGATATAAATAAAAAATATAGGTGGATATTTTAAATGACGTGTCAAGTTTTTATTAGTGGGACATGAATTAGGACATAATGAGGAGATAAGTGAATTGGATTTCACTGAGACATCATTTATACCTCATAATATTATTTGACAACATCAGGCCAAATACCCTACGGAGTAGAACAATGTTCTACTTATCCCCGCATCAATCAAAGCTTATTGGCATTGCCTATTGAGCTAAACTTGGTGCAACAATGAGAATTCCATATCCCATCCAAATTCCAATCGTTACGACTCTTGTTGGTTCAAAATAGTCTAGCAACGTTCATGAATTAACACCTCAATATGCCTTGTTTTATATGTCTAATCCAAATATTAAGCCTTTTTATCTTGTGATTACAACAAAATAACTTTTGGGGTCAAGTCTATCATGTGTTGAAATTTCAATGATAACAAACTATTAAGAAGCAAATTCTAAGTCTTTTAAACTTAAGCTACTAATGGTTGACTTTGAGAATGTGATTGTAAGAATATGACTTGTTGATATACAATGTAACAAATCACAAAAAAGCATGAATCAAGCTTGAGAAGCATAAACTTGAAGTATGCAAGCATTTAGAAACAAAGCCTATTCATCAGAAGCAACTTTATCAAAAGGATAATTGATTAGAAGCATACCAGACTAAACATGCCTTTAGAAGATCAAAGTGAAGCAAGATTAGAAGTTGTGTATGATCAAAAGCATGATTAGAGGATGAGTTTGAGCAAAAGGTAGCAAGAGTGAATGCTATATGTGATTAGAAAGACCATTAGATGATGCAAATTGAACAAGGAATGAGATAAAAATATTTGCATTGTTAAGAAACAACAAACTACCAAATCAGAAACAACATGCTCAAAACTGAATAGAAATATGTTCTAGAAACAAAGAACCTAACAGGACCGCTAAGTATTCATACAAACAAAGCAACTAGAAGATAAAAAGATTGACGCACAAGCACTGTAGTATTCAAAAGCACTACAAGAAGCACTACAAAGAACAGTTTTCAGAAGCAACATTCCTAACAGATTCTATAAGCTGCCAAAGAAAATGTTCTTGGAAATCCAGCTACACTAGTTGTCAAAGATTTAAATTTAAATAGTAATTGAAGATTTCAAAAAAGGCAAAAGGAATCTGAGAGAAAGATTCCAAGAGCAACAAAAAAGACAACAAAACCAATCAAAGATAGTTGTATGAAAGGGTCAACATATACAACTTTTGAACTCCATTTGGCTAAGTTTCAGATTATCTCTAATGGTCATCATAAGGAAGGAAAGCAACCAAGGGGGTAAATTCAAAGAATATGTGTTTCTAAAAAGAGAAAATCTATTTCTAAAAAGAACTTTCCTTTGCCAAGCATTCTAGCTTTGTTCTTATTTCATTGTAATACCTTAGAGAGTGTTTTTAATCTCTGTGTATCCACTCTTAGAGTGTTAGAAAAAGAGAGAAAAAACTAGAGTCTATCCATTAAGAAAAAAAATAGAGAGGAACTCAGAAGATTAATAAGGTGGATTGGTGCTTCTAGGATAGCTTGTAGAGGTGGTTAAAGCCTGTAGAGGCTTTAAAACACTGGTGTGAGTGGATAGCTTGAATAAGCTTATAAAGAATATTGTGTGGAAAGCTTGAGGAAAAACAATTCCTGTGTAATTGGTGAGATTGTAGTTCTAAAATCCTTCTAGAAGTTGGATTGAACATAACCCAAGGTTTAAGGGTAACTAATATAAAAATCTTTATATACAATATCCTTTCTATCATGTTTTTAATCTATTTACACCTAATTTATTATTTGTTGTTTAGAATTCTATTTTCTAATTTAAGAACCAAGAAACCTTGAGCTTAACTGAGTTTTGATTTTAAAAATATATTTACATCAAGATATTTGTTTAAACTGGAAAGTTTCAAATCAAACTAAAGTGATTTCACATTCAGAAGCAACTTATAAGTTAGTTGTGTAAAGTGATTTTACATTTCAGAAGCAACTTATAAGTTGGTTGTATAAGAAAATTAGCTTCCAAAAGCAAGCTTTTACAAATAGATTTGGAAGATTAGTTTCTCAACACTTAAATTAACCCTGATAGTACTTCTTAATATTATTCAAGTGTGAAAAAGTCATTCCTTGCTCCTAACTTTTGATTGCCAATGAGTAACTTTAGCAAAAAAAATAAAAACATGTTTTTGGTTTGTGTAGAAGAAGAAGACCTAAGTAATTAACAGTCACTATTTAACCCCTTTTTCTAATAACTCTCTAATCCACTTCAAGAACAAATTCTCACTTCCCATCCTCACCATTCAACAACTTATTTTAAGTTATTCTCAAGCAAGTGTTAGGATTTAAAAACCAATTTGAGAGGGAATAATCTAGCCCACATCTAGTAGTGATCCATTTATTTAACTATTTGATCCACATCCCTCTTATGTGCTAAAAACATTAAAGAGTTGCGAGCCATTCATATTGACTAAACCATAGTACTTGCCATCTTATTTTATTGTGTGTGTCACAATTAAGCAGTACCATAAACTAAAGGAAGTTAAATTGGACATTGTTATGTAATGTTGAACTAATGTCCCACCAACTCAAAATTTCATTCCACACTGTAGAGAAAATTTTGCATTCAAAGAACAAGTGCTCAATATTTTCAACTGCCATACCACATCCTTTGCACATCATCTCATTATTTGTGATTATGCGATGATGTGCAAAGTCTTGAAGAGAAGGAATCCTATTTAGAGCTAGCTTCCATATGAAAGCTTGCACCTTTAGGGATGCACATTTCATCCACATCTTTTTGAAAAAAAAAATATATCCCTCTTTTGTTTAAACATGATAGACTTATATGCCAACCTAACCAAGTATTGACAAATGGGTCCACCATTCACACCCACACATCATTTCCATCTACTGTCATTTTTATGCATTTCACTACAACTGCCATTTCTCCTAGTAATTCTTTTTCCTACTGAGGCATGCCCTTCTCTATACCCATCTCTATATTTAGTTCTCATCTTACCATTCACCTAAGTATGTCACATTTGCATTTTTTTTTTCTAAAGCTAATGAATGTAATGTACGGTACTACACTTAATGTGTCTCCCTCCACCCATGGGTCATGCATGCCAAAATGATATGTTTCCTCCCCTTACCCACCCTTTTGCAAACTACGTAGGAAAACCATTTTGGTCGTGAAGTAGTATTTTCTCTCTAAAGAATTAATGTCTGCCTACCATTTATATCATCTCCTTCCTCTCTTATCTCATCTCATACTTGTATTTTAGTATTCAATACTTATGGCTCCCTCTTCATTTACAAGACTCATTTCCCTAATAATGCAATAATAAATTCCCTTAACTTTTTCTATTCCTAATCTCCCTCCTCTTCCTAAACGTTTTTTTTTTTCACGTCACTCAATGTATTTTTTTTTTTGTTAATATTATATTACACACATTAAGATAACTTGGGGGATCTACATATTTAACAAGTATTGTACACTTATTCTATTTAATAACTTGTTAAATCGTGTAATATTATATTAATGATTAAGCATACTAAATTTTGAATGACGTAAACATTTAGAAATAAATATTAAAGTAAAAAAATATATGATGCGTTAAAATAAGTTTGTTGATAAATTATCAACTAATTTTTGAATTATATGAAAATTTGTGAATTTAATCTATTAAGTAAGAACTTTTCACTCAACAGGTAGATGGATGAAATTTAATATCGTAAAGAGCTACTAAAGATTTAATATCATAAATAACTACTAAAGATTGTAAGTCTAAAAATACTTACTTCCTCCCCCCCCCCCCCACAAAACACAGACCTACTTTTCTAGTTATTTCATTATAAAGTTTATTATTCCATCAAGTAAAATCTCTATATCATATAAAATAAAATAAAATAAATCTCTTTTTGTAATGTACAAGATTTTTATTTAACTTATTTTCTTAGATATGCGTATAAACTTTTTGGCGCTAGTTATACTATAATATTAATTATTAATATAAACAAATAAATTTTAAATATATTATCATTAGAACATACAACATTAAATTAAACGAATGTTATTTAAGTATTTTTTTTCATTAGAACGTACTAATATGTACAAGATTAATAAATTTTATAAATAAGTAAAACATAGAATTAAATGGGTTTTACAATATTATATATTTTTGTTTTCACTTCTTAAGATTTATATATGCACGCATGTGTATATAATAAGGAATTTTCCATTTTATTAAAAAAAATAACATTTTAGTTCTATTTGTCAAATTTGGAAAATTTACTAAAATATTTTAGAATTGAAAGGTTGAAATTCGAAAAGTTAAGAAAGATATAAATGAGACAAGTGAAAAATCTATGAAAATAAAATAAAATAATAGAGTAGTTTTTTTTTATAAATATAAAAATAAAAATGATATCTAATAATTCATTATAATTGAAATGAAAGGCATTTTTTTATAGAATATATAAATACATTGCTACGACATACTCTTTCTAAGAAATGCTACGATTAAGCTAATATCTTGTTTTCTAGCTCATGACAAAAGTATCCCTAGCCTGTAGCGAGAGAATTAGAGCTGTGGAAGTTAAGATGACTGAGATTCATTTATATCTGCCCTCATTCATTTAATGCAAAACGCGAACTTTTGTAAGAATTAGCGGTTCTCCTTCAAATTCCATTGACTTCTTACTCATGATTTGATTTATTATATTTTATTTTTTATTGCAGACAGAAAGGTGAACTTTCTCGATGAAAATTGAAAATTACACTCTCGTAGGTACATATATGGGAAGAGCATTGTTATTTGACACGAAACCCCGTATATGATAAATTGTGACTTGTTCTTGATTATAACTCTGGTTTTGTTTTTCAATAACTTGTTCTTGATTAGAAGTGGAGAAGAAAATTTCTCCCGTCTTTGTGGTGGAGCGACATGATATGACATATGGAGACTTTATCCTAAGAAATGGAACCAAAGATGTCGCACATCCCTATTGCTAATCTTTAATGTGTAAATAACTATAAATACTATATATAATGTGATATTTATTAATATTAATATGATTAATTTTTGAATAAACTGAAAAAGTTGGTTTCACAAGCACGTCGAATGAAACTTGAATGGTTTCAGATAAACGCATGAACGACGATAGTTAAATTGTTGAAGATGGTGGTAACATGCAATCACTCTCAAATAAGTAGTAATTTCAAGAGTTTTGACATTGAAGTTGGAGAACGTATAAACATTTATAGGGAAAAAAAATGAATGGAATAGGTGGAGGAGTGATGGGACATTTTGTTAGTCCATCAACAACTTTCATATTGCTTCAGGGGTTGCCCATGCTTATATCATGAAGCAATTCCATAACTTGTGTGGAATTTGTTCCTGAGAAGGAGGAGTGCTCATCGTTTGACATACAGGTCAAGTAGTCCGACTCAAGTCTTGGAAGGCAAATCATGTTTAGCAAAGGTTCTAGGGTGGGAGAATCCCAAGGTAACCCTTTATGGATTGGGTTGGATTGTTGGGTCTTTATTAGGCTTGGTATTGGTCTGGAAAAATTACCGCCAAGTCAGTGTTTCATGTTAACGAGGCACTAATTTTAGTAATTACTGATATCTAATGTAGGTTGTTGGTCTGAGGTTGACGTTAGGGTTACATTTTGAGGGTCTATTGTATTCCACTTATGTTGGGCCACCATTAAGCTTGGCTCGGCGAGGGTCATAGCACCATGTCTCACGGTTGGCGGGTGCGCGAATGTTCAATTCCAAGTTTTTGGCTATATATAGGTCGTTAATCATAGGAGTTCCTTTGCCTTATTTTGCTTCCATATTCTCTCTTCATTCTATAGCGAATATTTACTCACATTTGCACAAATATGTTTAAAAAAATTTATATTAGGGACTATTTTAAAATGAGAAAGTAAAATTTGTAGATATAAGGGGCAAATTTTTTGATGACAAACATATTTTGGTCATTATTAATAAAATTATAGTAACAACTTGTCTTTTTGATGTCACTATTATAAATAATAATAGTGGCAAAATAAAATTTAGTCACAAATTGATATAGCATTAACGACAAATTTTACTTTCACCATTGTTTTTAGTCACTAAAAACCATTAGAACCCTTCATAAACAAAAAAGATATTGTATATGAATCGCTTACACATTTTGTTGAACAATATGTATCTGTAGCATTAATTTGGAAAAGTAGTAAGGACATACAAGAACAAACTATTTTTATTTTTGGAATCTTTCCTTGAATAAATTCTCTAAGAACTTCTATAGTAAATGGAATATGCAAAATTATAATCAGTCAAATATTGCAAAACCTCGATATCTATTACCATCCAAAATTGGACTATAATGAAATTCGCCACTACACTTGTAGTGGTGAAATCTATTCCTAGTGTGGAGGACTGTCTATTGTTCGACATATAAGGTAGGAAGTTTGACTCATGTTCTACAAGGTGAATCTTGATTGGTCAAGGTGGCAAAATGCGAAAATTCAAAGTGCTTTCCTTATGAATTAGATTGGATCATTAGATTGACCTTTGCTTAACCTGCTACTAGTCCAAAACAATTAATATTTAATATATATAATAATTAATTATTTGTATACTAATTATTAATATCAGAATGATACACAAAATTTAGGAGACGTTTTAAAAAATTTCTAAAAATGTTATTTCAACCTATCATATAAATACGCAAGTTAAAAATGATACATATTTGAGTAAGTTTATAAGAACATATAATCTTTTTATAAATTATTTTTAACTTATTATAATAAATTTTATAGGGAAGCTTATCAAACTTAATTACAACAATTTCGCTTATTATGTTTAGTACTTACCGTATACGCTAAGTTCTTATTATTATATATTTTTTTGTAACTAAAAGTTTAGATTAAGGGAAGACACACCTCCTTACAAGGTTAGGGAAGATCACCAATTTCAACAAAGATTTATAGTGGAATTTACATATTGTCTATCCACAGGAAAACAATCTAATAATCAAACCCATGTCATAACTAGTGTGAGAGGAAGACTCAACCAGATGTGTTAAACCCCTGTTGGTCGCTAAGTTCTTATTTAATACCTAATTGATTTATTTACACAAATACGTTCATAGTATAAAAAATAATATAGTTGAATCCAATGGTTTTTGGTTTGAGTTCTAGGGAATGTAGTTGTGTTAAATACTAGGAATGAATGCTTTATCACCCATAATTGTCTTTCATAAAAAATACCTGTGGTGTTAAAACCAAAAAGAAAAAAAAAAGTTGAATTGAGACACCTTAGTTGCTCTTAGAATCCCATTTTTCTAAGTGTATTATAAAACTTTATTTATAATTAATTTTTATCCTTATTTTCTTCAATAATAAATATAAGTTCCTTTTTTTTCTGAGATTAAAATAAGTTTTATATGTATTTTTTTTTATCTTATATAATCACATAGTTTTTTAATTTTATAATACAAGTTTTAAAAAGCTAAATTAAATTAAATTAATATTTCCCTTTTTTTATAGTTATTTATTCAAAGAAGGTTTTAATTTATCTTTTTTTATAAGCGATAACTTAAATTTATTTAATCAATATTTATCATTAATATAATTTATAATTAAATTAAGTGTTTAAATATTTAAAAATAAAATTTTAAATATATAATAATATTTTATTTTAATTTTCATAACTAATATAATATTTTTATAATTAATTTTTTTATATTTTACTTATTTTAAAATATTTGTACAATACATAAAATATTTACAAACTTTAAATTAAAGTATATTATATTGTACATTAGAAAGAATGATATTATTATTTTTTTTAGCTCCAATTTCTGCCACTGAGCTCCAAGAATGATATTATTCTTTATCTCTATATTTTTCTGATAAGTATAATATCTTTTACACGAACACTCTTTTCTATTGTTTATCTTTCATCCATCTCTTCACCTGTGATTTCATTACGATTTTTAATTTAACTCTTAATATTTTTAAATTTTTACTTGCACACTATATATAATTGTTATCTTATATATTTACTTTTTTATTTATTGAAAAATAAAGATAAAATACATATTAAATATGTATTCTTGTTTTATTATAAAATTTTGCAAAATGTTATAATAAACTTTGTGTGTAAATAACAACGCAATTAATTACATCATTGAAAATAATTTTAAAAAAATAGAGTTAAACCTAGTCTCTCATTACTTTCTTTTATTTGTGTCGTTACATGCATTTCCACAAGTTTGTACGTCTTGGCTTTACATTAGGTTAAGGACTAGGAATGACAATTATGGGTATTCACAAAAAATATCCGTAATGAATAGGTTAAATATTCACTTAATGGGGATGAATCTATGGGGTAGATATTTACCTACAAAATTCAATGAGGATGGATGCAGGTGGAGGTACTAAATTACTTACCTTCCCTATACTCGCACACACACACACACACACACACACATATATAGTTAAATATTTAATTATATATATATATATATATATTATTTAATTAAAATTTTTCACATATATATTATTATTATTAATTTAATTATTAATGAGTGAAATGATTAGCGCCTTTTTTGTTTTTTTGTTTTGTCCCTATGAAATTGCAAGCTGGTGACTAGACACTAGTATCTTGTCATTTTTTTTAACAAAACCACGCATTAGATACGCAACCTATTAATGTTCATTGTTGTATACAAAGTTATAGAATGGTTTCACTATCATTTACATATCAGTGTAAATGGTCCCAAGCTCTTAAATACATTAGCATTTCCTATTGGAAGTTTGTAATACTAGAATTTGTATATTTTTTATTCACATGCGTGATACAAGTTACACCAATAGCTATAGGATTTTTTATATTTTTTAATTTTCAAGAATTTCTTCTATCTTACATTAGTAGTCATAGGATTTATCAGAAGTGTGGATGATTTAAGGTTATGTTTTAGAAGTTTATTATTAGATTTATATTAGGTTGATTTAAGATTATGTTTGGATAATTTAAAATTATGTTTCTAATATTGTATAATTATGACTTATGTTTGCATGATTTAAGGTTATGTTTAGATGATTTAAGGATATCTTTGGATGAATTAAGAATGAATTTTCAATTTTGTTGTATAATTTTTTTAATTATTTTTTTATCGATTTATTGACTTCACATTTAAGTAAAGCACGAATAGCAGATATGGGTATGGGTATATAAGTACCCAGAAGGTATGAGAATGAGAATACGGGTATGAGAACAGGTACATATATTTTTTTCAAACAGCAGGTATGGGGATAGGTAATATAGTACCTGACCTAGACCCTACCAATTGTCATTAGGGGTGGAAATAAGCCAAGTAGTTCGATAAGAATCTACGACCTAGCTTACATCAAGCCAAGCTAGGCCAGACTTTTTAACTAAATAAACTAGGTTAAGACTTTCATAAAAGCCTATTTGTTTATACATGCCAAACTTTAAGCTGTTCAAAAAGCCTTTTTAGCCTAACAGGTCGGCCTATTTAAGTAAATTTTAATAATAATCTTTTGTTAACATTATTATTACATTAATTTTTTTATAATATATTAATATCTTATGTTTATTTACCTTTTTGAATATTAAGCATTTTACCTTCACAAAGAATCAAACATATAATATTATTGGAAGATAAATCTATGTCATATTTAGTGACCTTGTTGCAAAATAAACTTTTAAATAAGTTATCGTAAAGGTCATATTAAACCTTACAAATAAGTTTATATCATATAAATAAATTAGACTTGACTCTTATCAAGTCTAATCTATTTATTTTCACTCTATCTCATGCCTTGAGTAGTAATAGTTTTAATTTTTATAATTTATATTTTGTTTTATATAGAGTTTTTTTGCATTGGTCTATTAGTTGATTAATTTATTTAGGAAAACGTCATACATATCTAAAAGCTTTAATATGAAATAGGCTTTTAAACACGTTAACAGATCAAGTCAGACTTTTAAAAAGGTCAAACTAGACCTAAAAAAAAGCCTATGACAAATAACAGGTCAGACTTAGACTTTGAATTATTTAAATAGGCTAGACCTATTTAAGCAAAATCTTGTTGGCTTAACCTATTTCACTCCCCTTCTTATTAAGGACAGCCAGACGGGGACAGACACCGACATTATGATTAACCATATAACAATCAAAGTTTTAGTTGGAATCAACAATTATTATTATTATTATTATTGTGTACAAAAGACAAATATTACTCATAATCTAAGCTGACTCTTCCCACTGCGTCTGCTGTCGTCGCGCATATTATTGTGAACACCAATAATAGCCAATAGCATCCCCGAACTTGGGTGTGTTAGAAGTGCAACAACATTATATCATAATTACCATCTATTTCCTCCTGAAAACTTGAACGTGTCTTTCTGTTTATGACCGTACATTTTAAGTTTTTTGGCTAATCTAATGTATATCGAACTTCCCCAACAGTACAGTACGATAAATACGCATGGCAGAACCATAGTGGCAGTGCTCAACTTGAGGCTGGGTGATATCACTACCATGGAGAACACGTAGCACCCAGAAAAGATAGAAAGCGGAAAAGTGACTATAACGCTGATGCGCCCTCTAGGCATTAGCAAACATATCATCATAATTGATAGATAAAAGGACCATGAATTGAAGCACCAGAACCAAAAGAAGGTCTGTATTTTCATCACCACTTTGCCGACAATTTCTCGCGTTGCATTATCCCTATGCCCCAGTGATGCGCTATAATTCATAGAGGGTGCGGCACTGCTCTCACCTTGGTAAACTCCACCGGGGGGATCAAGTACTGCATCGTACGTGCTTGTTGCGAAAAGAATAGCAACTACCAACAAGGCATTGCGTGTGTCGTTTGATATTCTCTTTCTGAGGCGACTAACGAAGATTGCTATTCTCTCGTTGAACGTGATTTTCGCTCTTAGCTCTTCTTCTAGGAGTGGAGCAGTAGCAAGTGAAAAACCACGTAAAGCTCCTCCTCTTACTAACGTGTCTCTGATCTCTGCGCTGTGAGCCTGAGTCTCATTGATCTCCACTATGTCCAACGCTGTTGAGTCCTCTAAATTCTTGGCATTTATGTTTATCTTGCTGTCTATCAACAATCTAACTGCCTGTACAAAGAATATAAAATGCACAACATTGAAATTAATTAATTTGGTATTCAACAATGATACCTCAAATTTTAAATCAAAGTACTGTTAATTATGCGAGAGCTTATATATCCATAAATTTAATTGTGAAATTGATTGAATTAAGACAAAACGAGCTTATTTTAAGTAACTTATGATTAAAAAAATGAAAGCTTATGAAAGGGTCATAAAAGCTAATTTCATAAGCCCAAATAAGCTCTTGGGTAAGGTCCTAATTTTACACAACCCTTTGTTCTTTTAAGTAAATGAGTTGTATAACTTATTCCAAGTAAAAATAGAATTAAACAATTTAATTAAAGATGATTAGTGTAATTTTTTATGTATTTAAAAATGATTGGTATAATATAAAAAATTATACCAATCATCTTTAATAGAATTGTTTAATCCTATTTTTATTTAGGGTAGGTTAGACAACCCGTAAGTAAAACAAAGGAATTGAAGGATATGCCTCATGCCTGTGGGTAGCCTTTGAGAACTGAAAGGTGTAGAACGGTGTTGCCTGCCTCATCCTCCCAGTTTAGAACCCTTTTTTCCCGGTCATGAGCATGTCTTTGGCAGTTTCGCTTAAGCCATCCAACCAAGACCTCCAAAGCCTGAAACTGATTATATGTCACAGCAACATGAAGCGCAGTCTCACTTCGAACAGTGACATCTTCAATGGAACCTGGACAGGCTGACAAGAACTTAGCCACAAGATCAGTCTTCCCAGTTTGAGTTACAACGTGCAAAGGAGTGAGACCCTCCCTCCCTTTGACTCTGACGAGGTCTTTGTTGATGTCCACAAAGCGGCACGCCATCCTGTAATGCTTGTTTTGCAAAGCAAGGTGCATGGGGCTAAGCCCACACTGATTCAGCTTCCAAGCAAATGAAGGTTTCAGTCTCATGATCTCGGTGGCAAAACATGCATGCCCAGCCGCAGCAGCAACATGCAAAGGAGTATCAACAAATGGCATCAAATCGGTGTGCTCCAAGACATATGGTTCCATCTGAATTAGCTTGTAGAGCAAGTCTATGTCCCCAATTTGCGCAGCTGCAATCAATGGGTCATTCATGATGACGGGCAAATGGAGTAACAGAAGGAAAAGAGGGGAAAAACTATAAATTAAACTTGTGTTTTAATGATCCTGCTATAGCAATTTGCGGCCACCCGTGGACCATATGGTCAAGACCTCAACCACTGATATTCTTGTTTCTTGCTTTTTTATACATAAATTACTTATTCTCTTAGCGTGTTTCTCAGGTTGTTTCTTTCTGCTTTAAAGGTTACCATTCCTCGTTATTTCATTTTCATCTAAATTTCCTTTCATTTTCCCGGACCTTAGTCAGCTGTGAAGGGGGAACCGTTCTTCTTCCTCGCTTCGGATGATCTACAAGGAAATGGGCTGTCAAACTGACCTTTTTGTTTTGTGGAAGTCAATATCAACTAGTGAATGCTGTATTGCTCAATTTCCATATAAATCAAAGTCAACTAGAGAATGCTGTATTGCTCAATTTCCATATAAATCAAAGTCAATATCAACTAGTCAAGTAATTTTATTTTCTAAAGTCTGTTATTTTGCTCCAGCCATATGCACCGTGGGGTCATAATGCCGGCCTTCCAAAGGCATACAACTCTTTTATACGTTTGAGTTTCATCATAGGCATTGTCTAGGAATCATTGAATTTCAGTTGATTAAAATCATAATATTTTCTAAATTAAATAAAAATAAATATACTCATTCTCTTTAAAAATAACCACACACACAATCGGATCCAATTATCTATGCCCTTGTATATGGAAGGGGAATGAGAACACCCCAACTCCCCCCCCTCTTTTTTTTCTTTTCTGTTTATGCTTCTGTTTGTACCTTCCCAATTCTAAGGTCTTGGGTAGAAAGAATGACATTCTAGTCTTAATCCTTTAATGATAGATTTGTATTTTTCTTGAAAGACAAAAATAAGGGATTACTCTATTTTTTAAAGGGGTACAATAACTGATTTTACTGATAGATTTGTTGAATCGCCACTTAACTTGACAGGAAGAATTCTACTTGGAATTGGTCCGATCTTGTTTAGTTTTTCATTTGTTTGGGGACGCGGCATCGATGTCCACGCTCTTCCAGTCAAAATTTATGAATCAGGAAACGTCGGATCAATTTACCAATCGATTCACCAAACACAAACAGCCTACTTTTACTCAATGGAACTAGTTGAACTGAATTAATGGACTCGGATTATGCATAAAATTATGACAGCTTACACGAAGGAAATATATTTTATTTCCTTTGAAAATCACGTGATTTGACGAAACCTTTGTTCACAATCGTCGTTCAAAAGAATTCAATTACACATCGACCCCACCTAAGTGGTTAATTACATTAGGCGAAAGAATTCAACCAAAAAGACTTTGACGTATTGAAATTAAAAACTTGGAAAGGTAGATCTATGATTACATGCACGCACTTTCAGATATTATTCTGGCAAGGAAATGGTATGGAGAAATGTTCTCAGTTTAACAATAGTAAACACGGATATTCAGAAGCAAATCGCCCCATATTAGATTTACCCAGAAAACAAAGTAAAGATAATTCTAGTTTGATTTATGCTGACTGTAACGTTGTATTCCATAAACATCTATGATCCCCGGGGGAAAAACAGGATCAGTAGCAGCTCTAACAGCAACTTTTGCCACCGCAGTAACATTGACAGGAGGTGTCAATAGAGGTCCAACAAGTGGGATCTGGCTCAATGGTTTCGCAAGTTGGAGAACCTACAACACTCAAGTGAATTACAGTAAAAAAACATAGAAACTACAAATTTATTAACCTGATATTCAGGATAAACTAAAGCAATTTTAAGAATTAGACGTACAACCAAAACCAAAATGTGCTATGCCATGAATGTATACTGCAAACATACAAAAGTCAAAACTTTGATTGCGAGAAAGAGGAATTTAAATTTCAATTTCAGGACGATTACACCCAAAATCAATCAATCAACTGGTGAACAGTTTAGACAATCATAATTGAACAGGCGAACCCGTAATCCCCTCTATAAATTACTAATAAATATGAAGAATGCAAAGATGGGGAAAACCTAACAGATATTAACTTAGTCAGGTTATGTACAAAATTAGTGTGAAATTCATCAAAGGAGCAAAGTTATTTGCACATCTTGAGGGAAAAAGTAATGTCTGTGTCATATTAGTGAAGCACATGAAATTACCTTTTCCAATGGAGATCCAATTACACCAAGGGGTATCTTCATGCTCCCAACACTTCGAGTCCCATAGATAAATCCAGGCCTCAGAATTACTCCTGAAAAAGGCATGTCATAGTCCAATCATGTACGAGCATAATAGCCTAGATTTAATTCTGACCTCCTCAGGAGCAATGTCAAAAGACTGAATACTTACCTCCATATGGAAATCTGGTCAGGAGCTCTGTTTCAGCAGCTTTCTGCATCAATTAAGACGCAATATATAAAAATTTCACGAGATTAAAATATAAAATATCCCAGCATCAAAGTTACAATTTTTTTCTTTCATAGAAATAGAAGCATGTATACATGATAAAGATTGCAGCCCAAAGAGAGAATTCAGAATATCACAAACTGATGACTGAAGAAATAAAGTATAATTATAGCAGTAACAAAAAGAAAATTGGCCTACCATTTAAATCGGTATGTATCTCATTAAATGATCTGTTAGATACAATGATTTGTACCCAACTCTAAAGATGGAAGCCCAACACATATTGAAGAAAGACCACATCAGTTGCTGGTTCACTTGAAGAAAGAAAGGGATTAAGGGAAGGGTATTGCAGGAGATTAAACAGTAAGAAGAACCATCAGGAGGTGAATCTTCTGGAATCAGTAGGAACAATGGACATAAGAATTCTGTTAGGGGAGGAAGTCAGTGAGAAAGGGGGACTCATATACAAAGGGTGGTTAGGAAGGTAGTCTTTAAATATAAGAGTTTATAGATTTGAGGAGGTATAACTGTTTCTTTCAATTTCTAGATAATTAGCTGTAAGCAAGAATTATATAGCACAGGATACTGTCCAAGGCATCTTAATTATTTCCTTTACAGTTCCAGTCTGTTGAAGAGGGAATTCCGGTTATAAGATTTTCTGTTCATAGTAGACGATCAAGAAAGCAGATTGTTCTACACTCTACCATAAACTGTAAATTTTAAATGGCTTACAAGACAAAACTATCAAACAAGTGTTGAATTTTTTTATTTTTTATTTTTTTTGTTAATGTACCCACAGAATGTTAAAAATTGTTTATACTTCTCCATTACATATTTCCTGGCAAAGTTCACCAATTAGTGATTCAGTCTCAAAATATCCTCACAATAAAGAGTTGGACATATTACCTTTCCTTCATAATACCCCTGCAGTAAGTAATTGACTACACCAAAGTCAGCAGCAGAGATATAGACAAATCTTTTAACACCTGTAGTACCAAGGGCAAATCATCCAACAGTAAGTGGCAGAGAACTCTTCAGGAGGAAACAATAACAAATACATTGTCAGACAGCAAAAACAATTCCATTTTTTTTTTTTTCAAATCTGAGTGTAAAGTGACAAACAGCAAATAGTTTCCAAAAATTCAAACCCAATAAATCAACTCCTTGGCTAAATATCACCCAATATGAGAAGACAAAATAAATTCATGTTTGAATTCATTCAACTAAACACTAGCTTCTGACATTGGTAAATATATAGACATATTGGTAAAGGAAAAGTCTAACAAAGACAACTGCCCAATTTGGTCTGCAATTACGTGAAATGAACTAGTAAAGCAACATTCTATACACCTATCATGGCCCAAATTGGCAAACTAGGTAAAATTGCATAGAATAGTATCCGAATATTGCCCTATTTCTTTGTCAGAGACAGAAATTTATAACTGATAGCTCACACAAATGATAATTAGTCTAGAGACTTTATAGAACAGAAAGCTTATATATAAACGTTCTGCATCTAAAATGTGTTATCCTAATGAGACAACAGTGTCTAACATATATTATCCTATTTTTATGCCTTGTATGGCTAGACAACTGTCTTCCTCATTTGACCAGTTAAAATTAAGTATTGTGATTCCTGGATTAATTAAGTGATAAGGCTGTACTATACATAAAAACTAAAACCTGAAGCTGTGGTCTGCATTGCTACAGCAACTCTTTCTTATAATATGGCAGACAATTGTGATAGCCATCTAAGAAATTTTCTTTTCCCCACACTGACAGTACCATCCGTCCTTTTCCCATTACTCCTCTTTGCCACTGTTAGTTTATTTCTTATAATTTGTAACTTTTAATAGATTAATTGTCCTGTGTCAATCATACATAGCAGGAGATATGTTTTAGTTCAGGACACAAAGCATGGAGTCCTTTCATTACATTTTTTCAGGGGTTCTCAAAATTATCCAAATAGAACATATGTGCCACATTTGTACTTCTATGGCTATAACTACCTCATTACTTTATCTGGAGAGGGGTGGCTAGAAATCTATCAGGGGTAAAACAGACTTGTTGCTGCTGCTAGCTCTTACACTGCAATAGTGACACGGGTAAGGAGATATTGAGCTGATATATTGACTCTGGTAAATAATAATCCCAAAAATGTAACAAGTTTGCAGTATGAGTTTACAATTTTGGCAATTCCATTTGTGATATGGCAAAACCATGATTGAGTTTTTGCAAAATTTTGGGAGTATAGAAAGGTTTTGGTATGAAAATCTTTTATCATAAACACCTCTACGAATCCGTATCTTTGACTGCAATAAAGTGGATTAAACAGTTAACCCCTAATTGTTTGTGGAAGACTAAATAATTATATTAATGCTGCATATAATGGTCTCCTAGACTCGTATAGGGGAGAACTTGTGAATTGCAACACCACCAAGTATCAAGATATTCTGATCTCAACAAGCTTAACATTAACATGCAAATTTGTATTTTTTTAATCTTTAAAAGGGATTATATATTTAAGTGGAAATTCAGTTGTCATTAATTGTATAACATTTTTTTCCAATTTTTTTTTTTAAGCCCAGTCATATTATTTGATCTATTCAACAAATCCCACCTAGTGGAATAAGGCTCAGTTACTGTTGTTGTAAGCTCAAAAGAAAGATGAGCATGGGCATCGCCCCTGCTACTCTAAGCAGTAGAACTAAAAAATAAGGAATGTAAGAATTGAAAAAGTAGGTTATAAAGAATAAATGTGTGAATTCCTCAATTACCTTGATCAGAAGCTGCTCTAATTGCATTGATGTTAGCAGTCCCATTAATTTTGTACATGTACGAGTTGGAGCCAAAACCACCAACACATGAGATCTTAGAAAAGAAACACAAGTTAGCACAACAGGCCCATCATTACAAGAGAACAAATATTTTATAATTCTGTATCCTAAACAACAAAATTCAGAAACATCAGGTCAGTTAGTGCGATGCATGAAGCATGCTTACCATAATTCTTTTGACACAAATTATCTCACAGTCAATCATAAACATTCACTTCTTTTTTTCCCTTTGAATCTGTTAGCATCACGACTTTCAACCAAACTGTACAATCATTCTGATCAACTTTATCTAAATTCACCAGTGATAGAGGCTAGGCTTCAACCACCTTTACCTAGCTGATCCCAAGATGGGACATAAAAGTATATATTGTCACAGAAAACTGATCAAAGCTTGGACTCTCACCAAACAAATTGGTTAAAATCTAAAATAACATCTTATAATTGCAATGGAAACAGAAAATAAGTTCTTAGAATTTGGGGTTAATGGGCCTAACTCAACCTTACAAAACCGGTTTGTAAGGTGACTAGGTGAGGGTTGCCCCCCACTTATATACACTAATTTGGCCTCATCACTAGTCAATGTGAGATCTCCAACACACCCCCTCACGCCAAGAACTAGACATCTCGAGCATGAAATTTGCAGGACTGGACAAATGCAAATGGTCCGATAATGGCCTAATAGGCTCACAACAATCGTTAGGATAAGCTCTGATATTATCTTAGAATGTGAGTTTTGGACCTAACTCAACCTCACAAAACTGACTTATAAGGTGAGAGTTGCCCCCCACTTATATATACTAATTTGGCTTCATCAGTAATCAATGTGGGATCTCCAACACACCCCTTCACGTCGAGGACTAGACATATCAAGCCTGAAATTTGCAGGATTGGACATCTACGGGTGATCTGTTAACGGTCCGATAGCAGGTGGACCAATAGGCCCATAACAATTGTTAGGATAGACTCTGATACCATATTTGAATTTGGGATTAATGGGCCTAACTCAACTTTTCAAAACTGGCTTGTAAGTTGAGGATTGCCCCCCATTTATATACATTAATTTGGCCTCATCACTAGTAGATGTGGAATCTCCAACATAAGTAAAAGGAAACAGAAAATAAGTAAAACCAACTTGCTTTGGGCTTTCGCTTAGCTGTTAAATATTTACCAGGCATTATAACAAATTAAGGGGAAACTTGCAACTAAATTTTTACCCGGCATTATAACAAGATAAGGGGAAACTTACAACAGCAGTGACCCCATTCAGGGCTTCTTTCAATGAATCAGTTGAAAGGAGATTCCCTAATTATCAGAAGACAATTTAGATATATTAGACTATTATAGTATCCCACAAAGATTTTGTCTACAAGGAAATGCTAAAAAGAAAAAAAGGCAGACCTTTATACCAAGCAACATTGCTAGCCCAGGAATCATGTAGGGATGACCTACCAGACCTGGGAGTAAACATGGAGTTAATGGCAATGCAGATACATTACAAGACGAAAAATGTTAAATAATAAATATGAAAAGCAGGTAACAAAGTTTGCAAAAACATAATTTAATAAACCAGGCTATTGATTAAACTTCCCATAACTATCTCATTATCCACGAATATCCCACGTCCCATAAGAAAGCAATTACGACTTCCAATACATAAAGCATGATGGATCTGGCTCTTCTCAAGTGAGTAAGTCACTTTAGAGGATAAAATAAGTAATCCCAATCCTTAATGAGAAAATCAACTGTTGGAATAACAGATCATAGATATGTTCGAATATCAACAGTTAGATTTTCTTATCAATGATTGAGATAACTTACTTTACTCTTATTCATTCTAGAAGAACCAAATCAAAGCATGATAGACAAATAATAGTACAAATATGAAAAAAAAGCAACAGACCTGCTAAGACTCGCAACAGATAAGCCACGTTCTAAGGCTTCTCGACAAATGTGTGATCCGACAAATCCATTGCCTCCCAACACAAGCAACTTTAATAACATTCAACATGAGTTTTAGGTTATAGAAGGCATATACAAATGTTTCACATACGGTTATGTTGGTAGAATACCTTTTCTGTTGGGGGTGGGGGCACATTTACAGTCTCTGCTTCTTCAACTTTAAAGGGCTCATCAACTTTGTTAGAATCTGTGGAGAGATTTCTCCCGTTGATTGAAATTGCCGTTGCACTGAAAGGTAAGAAAAGGGAAAACACGACGCCATGGGTAATTCACAAATCATGAAGACAATCAGCATAAAATTCAAACCACATTTGTACTGAACTTGACACTGAATTCCATAGACAAATATTAAACTCGTGAGACACATAATTTGCACCGACTTTCCTCCATAGCATATCATGCACAGCATTGTTAATTTGATAAATTAAAATAAAAAGAGTTATAATATATGAATATGAATATAAAATCAAAATCAAAATATTAACAAGAAGCGCATATCGAATTGAGTATACGAGCAAAAGCGACACAATAACGGAACGTAACGGTTAAAAAGAAGAAAGGAATAAAAGTGAAAAGATTAAAAACTGACCTGAGCCTGGAAATAGAAGGCGTGGAATGGATCAAGCGCGAAACCAGTGTCCTCATTTGATAATTCAATTGAGTTTTCGCATACGAATTTTTCTTTACGAAACGAAGCTTGTAGAGTTGGGAACGGCGAAAGGAGGTGTGAGAGAGAGTCAATTCTCTAACTGGGCAGAGCAGAGAGCAAGAAGCAAAAGCATACACGTGGCACCTCTGTCTGCTGACACCTCTTCGCGTTATGTGTCTCTATTCCAACCTCAACCTTTCTCACCTGTAATAATAACATTTTTTAAGAGCCACGTGACTTGAGCCTTCGCCCAGGACAGAGGACTCAACTTGGAATGGGCATACAGCATTTTGCTTTTGCACCCACCAGCCCAACCAGGTAAGCCAAACTATTGCTGTCAAAATGAGTTCCAACTCAGCAAGTCAACTCAGCCCACCATGGATTTTAGCCAAGTTGGATTGAAAAAATTTAGCTCGTCATGATTATAAACAAAAACGAGCTTGGCTCGCTTAGCTTGCAATTTGTTTGGGTTGAACCTATGATGAACCGGGTTGGCTCATAGGTTAGGGATTAGTAAGTTTTTTTTTTAAAAAATACTCAATATATATATATATATATATCATCCTTAATTAGTAATTATCCTTCACAATTATAAATGTCATAACATTAGTTTAAAATTTAAATGTTTAATTGTTATAATATTTTGTCCAAAAAAATAAAAGTTATGTTTGAATTTTATTTTTTAGTTTTTTTATTTTAGGTGAACCAACCCGTTTAGTCCACCAACTCATGGTAGATTGAGCCAAGTTGACTATTTTCTGAATTGCCCAAAAGTGAGCCGGGTTGGACTAACTCACTTTTTTGTTCAATCTGTGGTGAGCCAATCCAGGTGAGCCGGATTGGCTCACTTTGACAGCTTTGACCAAACTATGTTGCAACAATCTAGTGCCCTCATAACTTTTTTCTACGTAATTAAATTATTTTGAATAATAACAAATTTTAATTAATTTTTTAGAAAGCTATTTTAAAAAAAATGTTTATTAAAATATATTGTAATCAATATTATGTTCTTTAAGAGTAAATAATGTATGCATTGATACTATAAAAAATTTTATGACGTTTTTCATTCACAAACTGTATAGTATAATAAGTTAGTTTGTTGATTTTTACAATAATTGTCTTAAAAGTCATACACATGATATTTTTAATTAATTGACATTTTTTACACTAACCTACGCATAGAAATTAAACTCTTCTTTTTAAATCAGATTTTCTTTATTATAATTCGTGCCTTTTAAAATTTTAATACGTCAGACTCTACAAATGTCATATTTTTTTTTTTACAAAAATTAGATATAATTTCATAGATTTTTTGATGTTATTCTCTAATTAGAATAAAAGTTTCATTTTGATAATTTATGTAATAAAAGTTTTTGTAAAGATCAACATAGATTATCAAGACGAAACTCCACTCCAATTTTAATTGAAGAACAACACAAAAAACATTTATAAAAGTGTATATAAGTTTTTCCCTCTTTTTTTTGTTAACCATATTAACTTATTAAGGCCTTTTTAGTTGTCCGAAACTCAACAGTTACAGATCGATCAACAGCAACATGATCTATGGGCTGTGAAAAAACCTATGCTTGGGATTGGATAGTCAATCAGCATTTCACAAGCCCATCACTGGGACACAACCATGAATCATTGAATTGCTCACTGATCTTCAGTGATTAAAACAAAATCACTGATTTGCCAAATTAGAGTTTATTTATATAAAGAAAACAAGTAAACATCAGTTAGCAGGCAAAATTTATTTTGATGATTTATACGTTTTAAGAGAAGAAAGGTGATAAACAGTATGAAGGAAAATGAGATGACTATCACCCAAATTACAATGATCACTTTTTATTTTATTGGTGAAAGAATAAAAGGATGATTGAAACGGGAATTGTCATTGGGTCAGAAATCACGTGCATAACATTTTTGTCAAATTTCATCAAAATTGCTTTCACACTATCCATCAATTTCCTTAAAAGAATTAATCTTTATTATCGACTAAGAAATATTCTTAATGCACATAAAATGAAATGTTGCCACAAAAGTAAACGAGTAAACTCATAATTTCTAAGGTATTTTCTGTGGTACATGCTCATTTGAAGTGGAACCGATACATGGATAGTTTGGACCAAAACAATTATGATCAATGTATAAAAATTGTCATGTCAATTCTACGTCCAATAGTCTTCTTGTTTCTTTAAAATTGCAAATCAGTACTTTGAGAAGTGTAATCCAATTTAAATATGGATTAATTCCATTGGCATTTAATATTCTTATTCATTTAATTGTTTTGTTTGTTATCCATTAAAATTATAAGGTTGGATCATCTTTATCCCGGCCACTTTCCATTTTTTATGATAACAAACAACCAATAATTAATGAACAAGTTGTCTCCCAAGATTAATATTTATTTGGCTTAAATATATTTTTAGGATTCGTTTGGTGGTTATGATAGGATATGATATGACAACATGATAAGAACAAGATAAAATAAGAACAGAATAAACTATAATTTTATCTAATGTTTGATGTGCACCAAATAACAAGCTATATAATGATAGAATAAAATATCAAACATGTTCAACTGACAAAATTACTATTTTGTTAAAATTACATATAATTTTATAGAAAATATCTTTTAATTTATTTTTTTTAATTTTACAAAAAATATATAATTTTAACTTAAGTATACAATATCTTTTTTATTTATTTAGTTACTTTTCTTAAAATTATAAAAAATATATATAAGATTTTTTAAAATTATAATTATTATTCAAATATTTTTCTTTAAAAAAATTTAAATATTAATTATTTAATTTTTAATATTTTAATTAATAATATACTTTAAATTTACATGTTAAAATTATTATAAATATATATAATAAATAAAATATATAGTAATATATATTAATTTATATAATATTACTATATATTTTGTTATTTTATATATATATATATATATATATATATATATATATATATATCCTCATAAAATATATTTTTCATAATAATGTTATATCTGTTTATATATAATTATATATAATATTTTTATAATATATCTATTTATCTATCTTTCTATATTTATCTATCTATCTATATAAAGAGAGGAGGGAGCTTATCCTATCCTGTTACTTTCTAACCTAGCTCTTCCTTAAAATAAAAAAATACACTGGAATGACAAGTTAAGATAAATGGTAGGATAATGTTATCATATCCTATTAACAAATAATAGATCACAACAAGATAAGATAACTATCTTATCGATTATATCATAACCACCAAACGAGCCCTTAGTCTCTATAAAATGAGTGAGTTTTGATTTTTGTTCTTGTAATTTTTTTTTATTCCTCTAAAATTTGAATTCACTATTTTTTGTCTCTCTAAAATCTAAAATAATTACTATGTCCTTAATTTTCATTTTAAGGCAGATAAATAATATTTATTTTAGAGATCTAGAAAAAAAAATTAGAGGTATCATTTGTTCACATGGTACTACAAACGTTAGTGGGTGCTACCTGAAATAGTTACTTGACTTTTGTTAAATACATAAATAGTTAACGAGTGTCATAAAATAGTAGGAACCAAAAATAATAATTTTAGTTTTTTAAGGATGAAAATCAAAGAAATTTTTTTATAAGAACTAAAATAAAAAAATCACTTATTTTATAGGAACTAAAACATATTTAAATTGATAAGTCTTAAGAAACATAAATTGTTTATCTTTTACGATAATCTTAACTATTTATCAACATAGTCAATTTCTTTGCAAGTATATTTTATTTCTCCTCTTTTATATTTAGCATATTAGTCTATCATACTATCATATCATATCAGAACATTTCAGATCATACATAGAATACATCTAACAGAAAAATAATGCAAAATGCTAGCTTATATCAAAGTATATCTATTAGACCTCATATATGTATATTAGACAAAACATATCCTATGAAACACGCACACCTCTGTGTTTGTGTGTGTGCGTATCAGACGAATAGAACAAAGACTTATGTTAAAAGGGTTATTATTCATCAAGACAATGTAATACATGTAGTGAAATATCAACAGTTTTTGGCTTATTCTCCCCTTTATTTGACATCATAAGAAAAGATCGTCAAATTATCACCTGAACAAAGAAAACAAATATTGAAAGCTTGTACGAACTTTTCAAAAAAAGAGTTGGAATTCTTTGCGAAGCTCAGTCAATTGAGTCTGAATGTCTTCTATTAGCTGCTACAGTCTTGTAAGTTGAACATGGACAATAAGTTCAATAGTTTGAGCAATTTTGTGTTCTTCGTTTGGTTCCTTAACCATATATTTTGAACCACATGATCTTCATCAGACAATGTAGGAATAGGGCGGTAAGCGGGAAAGGGAAGGAAAAGTATGAAAAAAAGAAAAGAAAAGAGGTATTAATAAGAGGTACAAAAGACGATGTGAGGGGATAAGAAGGTGGAAGTGAGAATGGTAAAGGTAAAGGTAAAAACGGTGAAGATTTTTTTATAAAAGAGAAGAGTAAATTGTCCTTACAAATCTTTATATTAGGTGAAGGTTTTACAAAATGTTGTTGAAACCTAAGAGATGATAAAAATAAAAAAGATTCAAAAATGAGAAAAGATACAGTAAGAAGAAATTTGTGAAAAACAAAAATGTTGGAGAAAGGAATGACACGGGATAGTTTTTGAAAACATAGAAAAAGATGGAATAACAAAACAAGCGAAGTTGCCTAAAATAGTTGGGATAGACCGACAATTTCTCCTCAGTAGTTAGGCCAGAGATTTAGACGATCACTCATTCATCCTAGCTGCATGGTCCATTAGAAGCGAGTGTCATCCTCTTTTACACTGGTCTTGCTTAATACAACCTTCTAGAAGTCCATAAAAAACTTAACAGGCTTCGAAGGAGTAGGTTTTGCAAGACAGACCTTGTTTTTTTGGCTATCAGAAAAGACAATTAGAAGATGACTTTTTTGGAATGTTGACTGATATCAGTGAATTGGAGTATACCTACATTCTCATTAAAAAGTTAGTTCTCTTCAAGTGTGATTAATTTGATAACACTCCCAATCGAGGGACAAAAGTAGACAATCATTATGGAATTATTGAAGTTGGGTAATCACAAAGATATAATGAGTATGACTCATTCATATTTGCATAAGTCGAGCAATTTTTAAACACTCCATATCCAGAGGGACATCATGTTTAGTTAGCTGTCATTAAGATGAAGGCACCCATTGTGATCATAGATAGGTCAAGAATGAAACCCCATACCAAGATGTGCATGAAGTTCATGACCTCTAAGTCTTGCTGCATATTGATGTAGGTGTTTATGATGGTGGTCTTACAAATATTGGTAGTTGCGATGAGAAAGTTGGCAAAGTTTTACTTTATCAACCTGACTTGGATGAATACCACAAGGACACATATATCTTAATCGAGACTAAGAGTGATTTAAGTAAAACAGAGTCAACTTAGGTTTTTTTTTTTTCTTTTTTACTGTATTCTATGTCATCAAAAAAATTGACAGTATAGTTTTTTGGGTCACCACCAAATTTGACAGTCTAAGTCTTTCCTATAGAATTATTTTTTAAAATTCTACAACACATATTTAATGAAGGTTATTTAATATTAAAGAAAAAAATCCGCACATCAACATAATTTGATTGGAACACTTAATAGTAATGATATAACCAGCTTGATCTGATTTTTGTCCTAAATAATTATTACATATCACAATTCTTTTTTTTTTTTTTAAGTCACAACTCATTATACCATATATATTATAATTTATGAAATTTTGATAACACAATAACAATAGTAAATTTTTCCATGTTGAAAAGAATTAATTTTCTTGTTATTATATTATAAAAATATTTAATTTTCAAATGAATTATGAATGACTCGACCCTTATTATTATTATTTATGTTATATCTTACACACAAAGCTGTGAAGAATGGTTTTGATAAAAGTATTAATTATGGATTCTAATTTCTTTATTGATCATAAACAGGTTACATAGAATATTCACGTAGTCACAAATAAAGCTTAAAAGAATTATGCTGTCCCCCCCTCCCCAAACGCTACCAACCTTATCGTGTTCATAAGTCTAGTTATATGGTTCAAAATTTACAATAAGGTTCCAAGAGATTCATAGATCCTTGTTTACACGCTTGTTTATGGCCAGACGATGTCAGAAGAAAATTCGCTCTTATAACTTGCAGATTTGCACATCTATAATTGATATTGTATTATTGTTGCTTCTGTCAGGTTGACACCTAAAGAAATTCCGAATTAATACAAACGATACGAGGAAGAATTTAGAGACTAATGTACAGCTGCACTAATATTACGCTGGAACTGACTACAGTAAGCAGCATGAGATGCCGAATTAAAGCTGTTACAAGTTGGAAAACGCACATGATTGAAGAAAAGGAAATTAAAGAAGAGGACTAATAAAGTAGGTAAAAAATTTGATGCTGTACGTGTACAATTCGAAAAAGCTTAGTGCTGACTCGTGATAGCAATAGCTCAGTGTGCATTGTGTCGATCAAAGAGGGAGACAAGCAGAATAGTGGATCCTTCAGGTGTGCCTGTTGGTGGACAAATATGTACATGAAAAGTAGATAACCTGATTTTAGCTGATTCAGCTTGGAAATTTTTCCAATTAACCTGATTTTAATTATATGTAAGTTTTCCATCTACAGATTAGATACTATACACACTATATATACGTATGTATGTAAAGAAAAGAAGTTCCGGGTTTTTACATTTACATATGCATATAGCACCGTGGAGTCGGAGTGATTACCATTCACCAGAGAGACAAATGGACTGTTTTATCAAGTTTCTGGAAAAGAAAATGATTGCTGTTTGAGTAACTTCTCTATAAAAACTTAGAAAAAAATAAAAAGAAAAAAGAAAATAATTTTTATTTATAAATTAAAATTAGTTAATATTTTAGTTTATGATGTATAAGTTAAAATCAACTTATGAGAGAGTTTTTACATATTAATTTATACATAAACTAATTTTAACTTATAAGAAAAATTTAATTATTTTTTTTATTGTCTTCTTTTATAATTACTTATGAAAAAATTTACCCGATACCAAATTTAACTATAGATTTGTTGCAGCCGCTGTTTCAGTCAGCCCCAAGTATTTAATATAGTAATTCATTGAAAAAATACATGGACGGACCTCCTTATCCGTAACTATATATGGCGAAAAGCATGTATATCAAATAATATACATGGGATAAATGAGTGAAGCTGTACGTCACACGTCCACCCAAGTTGGAGATCGGACTAGTATTCCCTTACTTTTGCAGCGTTGCAACAAAAAAATCCCAACAGATATGAGTAATTATAGTTAGATTGCTTTTGACACTAACTCCGGATTAAAACATAAGAAATCTCATCATAAGACTAGTGCTATATCCACTTTTGATGCCGGTATTAAAAATACAAAATTATGAATATCTAAGCATCATTAATTATAATAAGAACACTATCAGTATTAAATGAGGTCTCGAACTATTGTTTTATGCTCCAAATATTAGATTACTACTAATCACGATCTGTTAATGATTGAGGGTGTGAATAGAAAGTTAGCTATATAAAACAACTGTACTAGTTTTGGTTCAATTGCAAGCCAAAATTAAGGACCGTTTTCAGAAGTGGTGATTGTTCTGTCAAAACAAAAAGTGTTGATTGTCGACTATAGGGCTGCGGAGCGCATATATCTCTCTTTATCATCGTCATTGATATTATTTGTGACAAAAAAAAAATGACACGAGCAATCAGGGAACTAATAAGTAATAACCTTTTTATGGATGGTTACAATAAAAATTACGTTTCTATAAAAATCCTCAGACAAATGTTGGATAATACAAAATATGTGGACCAAAGTGTACACGAATTCGTGCATAAACTGTTCTTACTGTATAATGTTGCTTTTCCTCAGCATTAAAATTGTTCCTTTTTGTAACTGACTTTTTTTTTAATTTTATTTATATTATGCATTATTGTATGACCTAGATTTACTTCTCTCATACTCCATATAAAAATACTCATCTCACTAAATATATCTCCTAAATTCAAATATCTTCAAAGTGTTTGGAAATATCTAGAACCTTTTTTCATCCGGCCAGGTCCAATTTGCCTGGCTATTGATGTAGTGGTTCTACCACTAGATTTGAGCTTGCTTAGTGGATTTTCTCCTCTCTTTTTTGGCTAGCTAATATAGGGGGCTTTCTAGTGGCTAATGTCCCTTTCTAATTACGTGGACTTGTGGTTAATGCATGATTAAGAGCATAATCCAATAAAATAGCTCAAGAGAGAGAGAGAGAGAGAGATTTGAGATGGATTAACCCATAGCAATGATTGAGTACATATTTAAAGTACATAAATTGATGCTTTATCACTTATCAGCATGATCGACGAATCAGTACGAATAAAAATGGCCATAAGAAATTGAAGTATGTTAGAGAGCATTTCAACTCCGGGGGTGGGGCTTTTATGGAATTGGTAAAGAATATATTTTGATGTAATAAATTAGGAAAAATGAAGCATCAAGGTGGACATTACATGCAGATGCCAAAGGCAAAAGCTGTTCCCATTTTGTTCTCATTATTTTCGACTACGTTTGCTGTATAAAGGAGACTGATCAATCAAGATAGATAGAATATGGAATCAGCTGCGTCACAAGGAGGTAAAGAATAAATGAACTTGGTATCCTAAAATCAAAATATTGAGATTATGTACTTACATTTATATTTTTATATGTTAAAATTAAATCTTTGCTTAGAACAAGCACAGGTGTCAATATGCTGAAAAGACTCAACTACTGAATTCCATAATGAATTAAAGACAGATTATGTTCTTTGGAGATAAGAAGAAGAAAATTGTCAACAGCATATATTTGCCAGAAAGAATTTATATAAAGTTGACATTAATCGGGGGATAAAGGAAACAACCAACGATCCAATTGGAATAGTTAATAAGATTGTAAGAAATTTTATGGAACGAGACCGGTGAAAAATAAATATAAAAAACAAAAGGGATTAAAACTTATAAATTGAAAAGAGAGATTTTAATCATTTTATAAACTAATTAAGTGTGCTAAAGTAAAAACAAATTACAAGCTGGTTGTACGTGCAAGGAGAACAAATGCTTCACAACGCTTCCAAATCTAAAAAGAAGTTCTTATTTTAATCAATTGGGAACTGGTTAACAATATTCTTTTAATAAATAATCACGGATTTTTTTTATATATATAGACCATATGTATCCTTTATACAAAGCAATCTTACTCGAGTTGGATAAAACTACTATGGACGATAAAGGTCACTTTCTCTGTGTATTTAACTTAACTGCATACTTAGAACTAAAACTTGAAACCACTAGTTAAATTAGAACAACTTCACACCAGTTAATCCACGCGCTCGGTGGTCCCTGAAATTATATTAGAAGGAACTAAATTATTTATGCTAATTATAATGCAAAAATCAATTGGACCTTCCTGTCTATTTTGGATATCCTAGCTAGACTTAGAAAAAAAAAAAGTTAACAATATTTTTTTTTGGTGTGTGTACAAAGATGGCAATGGTGTTCGAACCTAAAACCTTATATAAACTATCCAAACTCCAAACATTAGGCTAATTTTAGTGGATACAATGATTTAATTTTTTGAAGTAAAGAAATGTATTTTAGTATTACATAATTAATTATTATAATTATATTATTTATTATAATTAATTTCAATTATATTAATTATTTTTCAATATTAATTAAAACATTATTCTAAAAAACAAACCAAACAAAATAAATCATAAGATAATCTAATAATACAATCCATAAACCACAAACCATAATAAAATAAAATGAGTGATGATAAATACAATCCATAAACCATAACAAACCTATAATAATATAATAATCCTTATATCATTCATCCAAAATATAATCGACTGATGCATCCTCCTCCCCAGTGCATTGGTGAGATTGAGACTACAAGTGGTGCACCTCGGGTTGTTGTTGCGGTGGTGCCAAATGTTGCTAGATCTCCTCTTGTTGTGCCATCATTGCCTTCATGAGCTCCATCAGCTCTTCCTATTGTGCCACTATCTGCCTCAAGTCGACAATCTCGGCAAGAAACTGTTGCGAGTGGCGGTTCCTACTAACCGTCAACTAGACATGAAAAAAATGTTGGATGCCTCTCGTCAATAGTTATTAACGAGGTCTCCATCATCATATAGACAACCTTTCTTCTTGCTTCCAACAACCTCCATGGACCACAATTGCAGCTCCATAAGCTCCCTCGCCTTGGGATCAGTTGGAATGGATGTGGAAGGGGAAGAGGTTACCTAAGTTCTATGTTAAGACAAACTCATACTTCTCCTATTATGGATAAACACACACATTAGGGCATAATATAATAAAACAATACATTATATAAAAATAAACATAAAAATAAAGGGGAAAGACCTAAGTGCACCTCAAGTGCTCATCTATAAACTCGATGGTACCCTTCCTAATAGGGTTCGATGTTGTCCCAATATGCGGTCGTCCTTAAGCATATTGGAGAGGCAGTAGAAGACTTTTTGGTAAAAGTTTCGCTCCACCAACACATCATCCTCAACCCTTCATGCGACTTTCTCCTATTCGAGGAGAACATAAATAATGTAAAACATAAGAATAACACAAGAAGGGGATTGAATTGTGTTGTTAAAAATTTTCGCAAAACCTTTTCAAAGATGTGTTTTGTCTGAAGGACAAAAGATAAATATTTTAAAAGAGACTTTTGAAAATGAAGAGAAACTGTAAACAAAAGAAACACAGAGTTTTATACTGGTTTGTCTCACCTTAGAGACTACATCCAGTTCTTGGTAAACTACCAAGTCCCACTATAATTTAAACAAGTTACAAGTATTCTTTTATCCAAGCCTTTTCAAGTTTCACCTAAGTAGTCTTTCGCTTACCTTTCTAAGCAAATACTCAAGTATGCTTTGATCCAAAACCTCTTCAAGCTTCCACCAATTTCACAGAGAAATGGTTGAGGGTAAGTTATCATACTAAGCTAGCGTCTTATCAGACAAATATATAATGAAGCTCAAGAAAGTGTTACAAGAGATAATTTGTTCAAGATTACATATTGAGAGAAAGTAAGTTTGCCCAAAGTTTCGTCATTGTGACAGAGGTCTTCTTTTCTATTTATATAGTTCTCCCAAAGTACTCGTTGTGAGAGCTTTTACAAACGTCCTTTGTCTGGTGAAGAAAATAGTCGTTGAAGCATTAAATGCAGCATTTAAATGCTTTTCACCAACTGGTCACTTTGATAAGATACAACGGTTTGCTTATATAGCCTTTCTCATACTCAATCTTGTTATAACGAACATATTTGCTTTTCGTACTGACATCTGTACACATTTTCCTTCTTTTGGGCATAAAGCTAAACCTTTTCAGAGATAGGTATGTAGATGTCTTCTTTTTCCAGATGGTACGTGCTTTTTCAAAACTAACGAAGTTCTCGTATAACAGAGCTAAAATATCAATATATATAGTCTGAAAGAGTTAGTTGTTATAACATCTTTATATAAGAATGCGTGATCAGATGATAATGAAAACATGCAATAAAGGTGTGTAATCAAATGATTGATCATAAGACTGTTTGTTATTATCAAAACGAAGCGAGGGTCATAAATTTGTCCTTTGTCTTCACAATCTCCCCCTTTTTAATGATGACAAACAACTTGTATTTTAAAAACAGTTTCAAAACTTTAAGTTTTATCATACTATGTTTTCCATGGAAGATCCTTTTAGTTATGAAAAATATGTTTACCAAGCAGACACAATATCATGCAATAAGCAAGGAGTTCAAATTTATCAAAAAGAAGACTGGATATTGATTGTAATTGTAAACTAGGTAAACATATTCTTTGTGAATAAAAGCAAAATAATAAAGACAAGATATAATATGATAAGAGATGGTCTCTCTAAGATTGTGCTCCCCTTGTAGTCTCTTATTTTTCTCCCTTTTTTGGTATCATCAATTCGAAGAGTCAGAATCTAAAGGTGTGGATGATGAGCCTAGCTCACCTTTGAAGTGTTTTGCCAATTTGGTGAGGAGTGCTTTCGCATGCTTTCGCATGCTTTTGCTTCTTGCTTTCTTTAATAAGGGCAGCCTCCAGATGTTGAACAGTCTACTTCAGTTCTTTTACCTTTTAACGAATGTCTTAAGGATTTTGAGCAAAGGCAGAGCTAACATCTTCTTCGTATGTTGGTTCTTCTACAAAACAAAGGTTGAAGACGTAGGGGACAGGAGGGCCACAAAACCAAAAAATGTCTAATGGATAGGAACAGTTCAAAAGTGGTTCTATTGGTAGAAAAGAAAACATAGGTTTGTGGACAGTTAAGGGTGATCTGGTTAAAGGGGAGTAGATAAAAAGAAGAAGGAGTAGGTGATACTTAAACCCAATGGCTTCTGAGGCAGATATTTGTGTGATGACTCAATGTGTTCTTCTCCTCAACAGTTAAACTCGAAAAGTGCTTAAGAGCTTCAACATGATCTTGAAGCCTCTAGCTCTGTCGGTCTTCACTCCAAAGAATCTTTTTCCCTTTGAGTATGGCCAACTGTGTAGGGGAGAAAGCTCTTCTTCTGATCATTAGATGTCTCTTATGGTCTCATCTGAATTTGGGCTTTTTGCCTTTGCTCATACACAAATTTTGGCAGTTAAATTTCTTCTGGCAGCATATGTAGAAGGCCATCCATGGCTTAAGTAAAAGCGTCATTTATCTAGTCATAAGTCTAGGAGATCCTAGCTCAAGGTCTAAACACCTTCTCTCACATATTGCACGTTAGAGGGAAATCTGCATCTTTTCTCATAGGAAATTGTACATCACTTCGCCTAGCTCCCAGTCATCATCGCCAATCCTCTATTCTTCAAAATCAGGACTATCTTTAGTGCGAATGGTGAAAGGATAAGTTTTGACCTTCCCATGGCAGAATGGGTAGATGATCTTTGGCTTGTAGTTGTATGTTCTACACATGATTAGGTACTCAGAGTAATTGCACTTGATGTGGAACAGGGAGGTGTGGCAAAGGAGTCCCTTTTGTCTCCATACTTCGCAGCTTGGGAGAAATATAGTTCTAGTGGAAGGAGGGTAGACAAAGATGGGTGCATCTGATTTCGTGTTGTACCATTCCTCTTAGACGTATAGAGTAATATGTGGCTCATAAAAAAGAGCAGGGCTCAACCATCTTCTTTGCATACCCATGGCGCACTAACAACCACCATTCTTCTTCAACAATCGTTCTCCACATCTTAGGATTATTGACCTCGCCTAGTTCATAGTTGATTAACGCTTAAAGAAATTTTGGGTCAAAAGGCTCTGGAGGCTGATACTCCTTTGATCAGCCGACACTTCGAGTTTCTTGATTTTCATACTGAGTATTGTCTCGTCGAAGGAGTTCGAAAGGAGGTGACTTTGAGCCGTATAAGTCAGATGAAGCTTCATTTATCATGGGTTCCGCCATTCCTCCAGATGAAGAGTCTTCAGCTTGTAGTAGACGGAATGTGACAGTCCTTGTTGACTATACATTGCTTGGTCTTGCCATGAGATCTGTCGTAAGACGCTGAAAGACTTGTAAGATAGACGCAGATTGAGGCACTTCCTATAGAAGGGATATTGCTAATCTTCATCTAGAAGCAGCAATGATGTCTTCTTGATTAAGTAGTTCTTCTTCATCATGCTCTTCATGAACTGTTTGTAGCAAGTGCTCAATGACGGATTGAAGCACTGCCTCTTCAATCTATTCCTCCTCTTTTATAGCCAATTTTTCTTCTTCTTTCTTCTTTTTCTTCTCAACCCGTTTAGATTGGGCTCTAGCTTGCTTCAGCTGCCTTACCTCTTCTGCTTTTGTTTTTGGCTGGCTAATTGTCTTGAGCTTGTGTGATCTCCTGATTTCATCTGCTAGGACAGACTCTTTTGGAACAACAAGAGGCAGCACTTGTTTTTCGGATGAAGGTTCAGGGATAGTTGGGTGTTTGGGGTGCAAGAAGGTCTTTTATGGGAATGGCATTGTCTGGGTCAGGTTGAGGGGTATATTTAGGTTTCAGACAAATGGTGAGGGGGTTTTGTTTTTATGTGGGGAAATGTTCTGGTCTTGTGCATGCAGTTTTGGTTCCTATTGGGATGGTCTTTTGATGGGTAGATTGTGTTTGTGGGGTTTGATCTGTTTGGGTTGTCTTTGAGGTTGTTGAGGTTTTGTCTGTTATGGATGTGATTGAGGTTGTTGAGTGAAGTCAAGGCGAGCAAACGAATCAGCAGATGATCCCACACTAAATGCAATTCCTACTGCGTCATTAGTAGGTTCTTCCTTGATCACAACTAACTCTGGATGCTTGGCAACATATCCAAGAAATAGATGGGCTATCCTCATCTTCCTTATGATGAACACATCTATCTTTGAACCGTGCTTCTTCTTTTCCCATCCAGACTCATTCACACCAGCTAATCTAATGATCTCAGTGAAAAGCATGGCATAAGGAATGAGGTACCTTTGTTTTTCTTTCGAACTTTCTTTTGATTTGGTGAGGCATAATCTCTAGTTCTCCATAATCAAAGCTGGAAGATTCACTTTCTGGCCTGCGAGCATCCTGTACAGGCAAAATCGGTCCCTTGAGGACACGTCCTTTGAGCCTTTTCATGGAAAGATGATGTGTAGCAAAAGGTTGTGGAAGTGCATAGGTGGAGAAGTATGCAATCCCTCTTTATGTTTGAGGAGTACAAAAAATTCTTCAAAACATCCTTGTTGTTCATTTGGGATCTGGGACGCCTATAGAGAGCTAGGTTGACGGTTTCAGAGGTTATAACCCTTTCCCAATCTTCAACAAACATGTCGCCTTTTTCCTTGCAACCAAACGCTACTGCAATGGTGTCAGTGGAAATAATGATGACCTAGGTGTCGACAATCTCGGTGATGGTTCCATTGACTTCAGACGCAGAGGCCTAGAAGTAAGCATACGGCGCATAGTGCCAGTAAGTCTTCTTCTATACAAAAGACTCCTACCCATAATTTCTGATGTAGAGAGTTAGAGGGAAGCCTTTATCTTCCATCTTCTTTAGATTAATCCATTTTCCAGGAACGAAATCATTTTCAGGGAGTCCCTCCATGGGGGCAAGCTGCCTTGAAGCGGCCATGAGTGCAAGTTTCCTTTGAGCTCTGAGTGTATGAGAGTGAGAGAGAGAGAGAGAGTAGAGTGCAAAGAATGTGAGAGGTTGAGTGTTTCTAAAGGGGTAAAGGGAATAGGTGGTTATTTTGAATATTTGAAGGGTTTGATAATACTGAAAGGACGTGCATTTAATGTGACTTGATGGGGTAGAGAAAAGTGGCGCATGTTTTGGGGGGTTATCGATAAGTAATAATATTAAAGGCATCAAACAATGGAATCAGATAACAAAAGCCTTTCACATACTAAAGCATATGTGTCAATAAGACGAAGCATAATGAGATACAATACGATAGTGCATAAGATGCTAAACATAAAAGTTTATAAGATGATGAATGCAAGACGTTCTAATCATGTAGGACTTTCATATGCAAGTTTTCCAATATGAAATTAAAACGTTCTTCAGGTAAAGCCTTTGTAAAGATATCAACCCATTGATGGTCTGTATCAATGAATTTAATATCAAAAACACCTTTTTGAACATAGTCACATATAAAATGATGTCTTATTTCTATATGTTTTGCCTTAGAATCTTGAATAGGGTTTCTAGATAGATTGATCGCACTAGTATTGTCACATAACATTGAGATGTTATACTCAAAACTAGAGTAATCTTCAAGTTGATATTTTACCCATAAAAGTTGTGAATAGCAATTGGCAGCTGACACATATTCTGCTTCAGCAGTTGATAGAGTAATTGAATTTTGCTTTTTGCTGGTCCAAGATATAAGGCATGTTCCGATGAAGTGACATTCACCACCTATACTTTTTCTTTCAATTCTGTCACCAGCATAATCTACATCACAGTATCCTACTAACCTAAAATCTTTATTTTTCTCATAAAACAAGCTTGGGTTAAAGGTACTAACTAGATATCTAAATATCTTTTTAACAGCTTTCAAGTGAGATTCTCTAGGATCAGACTGAAATATAGCATATAAATAGACTCTATGCATAATGTCTGGTCTACTGGTAGTTAAATAGAAAAGTGAGTCAATCATACCTCTGTGGACAGTCTGGTCTATAGGTTTACCTAATCCGTTCTTTATCATGGCAACAAACGGATGCATAGGTGTACTCATAAGTTTTGATTCATTCATCTTATATTTTTTGAGTAATTCTTTGGTATATTTTTGTTAATGAATGTATATGTCTTCTTTCTCCTATTTAACTTGCAGACCAAGAAAGAACTTTAACTCACCCATCATGCTTATTTCAAACTCGCTTTGCATCAAGTCAAAAAAATCCTTGCACAAAGATTTATTAGTAGCTCCAAAAATTATATCATTTACATATATTTGAAATATAATGAAATCTTTGTTGGATTCTTTTTTAAAAAGAATTGTGTCAACTTTGTCTCTCATAAAACCATTTGTAATTAGAAAACTGCTTAGTTTGTCATACCAAGCACGAGGTGCTTGTTTAAGACCATATAGAGCCTTTTAAGTTTAAACACGTGGTTTGTAAAGATTGGATCCTCAAAACCAAGAGGTTGTCTAATATAGACTTCTTTCTCAATAAATCCATTTAAAAAAGGCACTTCTAACATCCATTTGAAAAAGCTTAATGTTTTTATGAGTAGCAAAGACAAACATAATTCTGATAGCTTCTAATCTAGCTACAAGAGCAAAAGTTTTAGTAAAATCAATACCTTTTTGTTGATTGTACCCTTGTGCTACTAACCTTGCTTTATTTCTTATTACCTTTCCATTTTCATTAAGCTTGTTGCAAAATATTCATCTTGTTTCGATGATGCTTTTATATTCTGGCTTAGGCACAAGAGTCCATACATCATTTCTTGTAAATTGATGTAGTTCTTCTTCCATGGCTATGATTCAGTCATCGTCTGTGAGTGCTTCTTCAATAGTTTTTGGCTCAATTTTTGAAACTAGAGCACATGAAGCTTGATTTCTGAACGATGAACTTGTCTTGACTCCTTCTTTTCGTTCTCTAATGACCTAATCTTATGGATGGTATGTAACAAACTTCTAATCTTTATGAGTTTGTTTCTTTTGATCATCAGTCTGTTGTTGTTGTGGGGTATCTTTTGATTGCTTCACTTTGTCTATCCTTATAAGATCAGACGATCCTACCTGCAAGTCTGCAAGATCATTTTCAAGATCTGATAGTCTCCTATCAAGGATTAGTGTATTATTGAATTTAACATGAAAAGATTCTTCTACAACAGAAGTTCTAGAGTTAAACACTCTATGTGCTTTTGATGTATCAGAATATTCTAGAAAATACCTTTATCAACCTTAGAGTCAAATTTTCCCGATTGATCTCTAGTGTTAAGAATATAACACTCACATTCAAAAGGATGAAAGTATGAAATGTTGGGTCTTCTACCTCTCCACAGTTCATAAGGAGACTTATTTATTAATGGTCTGATTAATATTCTGTTTTGAACATAACATGTTGTATTTATAGTTTCTGCCCAAAATTACTTAGGAATTGAATTTTCACAGAGCATGGTTCTAGCCATCTCTTGAGGAGTTCTGTTTTTCCTTTCAACTATCCCATTTTGTTGACGTGTTCTTGATGAAGAAAAGTTGTGAAAAATGCCATTCTTTTCACAAAAGAACTTGAACTCAGCATTATCAAATTCAGTTCCATGGTCTTTTCAGATTGTAGTTATAAAAAAACCTTTTTCATTTTGAATATGTTTACATAATATTTCAAACATATTAAAAGACTCGTGTTTGTGAGTTAAGAAGTAAACTCATGTGTATCTAAAATAGTCATCTATGATAACAAACCCATACTTTTTGCTATCAAGACTAAGAGTCTTTGTGAAACCAAACAAATCCATATATAACAATTCTAAAGGTCTAGAAGTGGAAACAACATTTTTAGATTTAAATGATGTTTTAATTTGTTTCCCTTTTTGACATACTTCACAAAGAAGATGAGTTTTCCAAGAAATCTCAGGCAATCCTTTTACTAAACCCTTTTTATATAGCTTTGAAATATGTTTCAAATTGATGTGCGCAAGCATTTTATGCCAAATCCATCTTTCATCTTCGTTGGTCATTAAATATGTAACATTTTTTTTGTTTAGATCCTTAAACTCAATCTTATAAAGATTGTTATGCCTCTTAGTAGTAAAAAGAACAGATTCATCATATCATCTAACTATGCAAGATTCCTTGTTAAAGGAGACAATGAACCCACTATCACAAAATTGACTTATACTAAGTAGGTTATACTTCAAACCTTCAACACATAACACATTATCTATAATAAGAAAAGGTGGCTTACCCATTTACCTATTCCATAATTTTTTCTTTACCATTTTCCAAAAAAAACCGTTCCTTCCTGTGGTTGGAGGTCTAGGAATATAAACCTTTCTCCATCGTGTGACATGAGCATCCACTGTCTAGGTACCAGTATGAATCCCTCATTTTTCCTATTAAGGATATTTACAACAGAAATGATTTTAGATTTTGGTACCCAAATACTCTTAGGTCCTTTTATATTAGTCCCAATGATCTTATTCGACCTTTGTTTTCTCCAACGAGTAGTGGGTAAAAAACAAACGAAATAAATTTATTCCATTTTTAATACATTTTTTTGCGAGTAGGAAATTTATGTTTGATATGCTTTTACTATAAAGGTTCCTTTCTTCGAATGCAACATTGACGATCATCACCTAGGTTATCAAGAGACAGTATCGATGCCCTTGGACAAGATTGTAAGAGACAAAGGCGAGAGATAGAAAGGCATTCCTGGATACTTTTAGGATAAGTCGCAAATTTCAATTAATCAATATATCATTTTAGTTTATTAGTTCATTAACTTATATTAAAACAAATATTATTTATTAAGACAAAGGACGAATTTATGACCCCCGTTTCGTTTTGATAATAACAAACAGTCTTATGATCAATCGTTTGATTACACGCCTTTATTGCATGTTTTCACTATTGTTTGATTACGCATTCTTGTATAAAGATGTTATAATAACTAACTCTTTCAAACTATATATATTGATATTTTAGCTTTGTTATACGAGAACTTCGTTAGTTTTGAAAAAGTGCATACCATCTCAAAAAAGAAGATGTCTACGTACCTATCTCTGAAAAGGTTTAGCTTTACGCTTAAAAGAAGGAAAGTGTGTACAGATGTCAGTACGAAAAGCAAATATGTTCGCTACAACAAATTGAAACAAAATTGAGTATGAGAAAGGTTATATAAGCAGACTGCTATATCTTATCAAAGTAACTGGTTGGTGAAAAGCATTAAATGCTGTATTTAATGCTCCAATGACTATTTTCTTCACCAGACGAAGGGTGTTTGTAAAAACTCTCACAACAGACACTTTGGGAGAATTCTATAAATAGAATAGAAGACATTTGTCACAATGACGGAACTCTGGGCAAACTTACTTTCTCTCAATATGTAATCTTGAACAAATTATCTCTTATAACACTTTCTTGAGTTTCATTGTATATTCGTCTGATAAGATGCTAGCTTAGTATGATAACTTACCCTTAACAATTTCTCTGTGAAATTGGTGGAAACCTGAAGATGTTTTGGATAAAAGAATATTTGAGTATTTGCTTAGAAAGGCAAGTGAAAGACTACTTGGGTTAAGCCTCAAAAGGCTTGAATAAAAGAATACTTGTAACTTGTTTAAGTTATAGTGAGACTCAGTAGTTTACCAAAAATTGGACGTAGTCTCTAGGTGAGACGATCCAGTATAAAACTTTGTGTTTCTTTTGTTTACAACTTCTCTTCGTTTTCACAAATCTCTTTTAAAATATTTATCTTTTGTCTTTCAGACGAAACACATCTTTGAAAAGGTTTTGCAAAAATTTTTAATAACACAATTCAACTCCCTTTCTTGTGTTATTCCTGTGTTTTACAGTTTGGTATTAAAGCTCAGCCTCTAAGGGTTGAGCATTTTAACAAGTGATAGAGGAAAAAATCCATATAACAAACCTTGAAGGACAATTCATCCCTGAATGAGCCTCCTTGTCAAGGCCTCCAACCTTCAATAGAGAAAATTATGCCTACTGGAGAGATAGAATGGAGATATACATCAAGTCCACTCACTACAGCATCTGGAGAATCATCACTCATGGAGATCTCATTGTGACAAAGCCTGAAAGCGAATACAACCAAGACGACTTCAACATGCTCCAACAGAATGCAAAAGCTAGGTATATTATAACTTATGCCTTATCTAAAACTAAGGATAACAAATTTTGTAGCTATAAATCAGCAAACGAGATGTGGGATGCTATTCGCATCACACATAAAGGTACTAAAGATGTTCGTCTAAGAAGAGCAGTAACTCTTCAAAGACATTATAAGATGTTCACTATGAAGGAACCAAAAATCATTGATGAGATGTTTGGAAGAGTTCAAATAATTCTCAATGGACTACACAGTCTCGGTGTTGAGTTTACTAAAGCTCAAAACAATCTCAAGATTTTGGATAGCCTTCCAAAGGTTTAGGAACCCAAAGCTATAGCTATAGTTGGAGCTAGAGACATGAAGACTCCAACTCTTGATGAGGTTCATCTCTTTAAGGGAGATAGAATCAAAAGCAATGACTCTATAGCTCTGAAGATTGGTGACGCCAATCGAAAAGCAAAAGAAAAGATAGGGACAAAAACCAAGGACAAAGCCTTGAAGGTTCAGTCTGATGAGTCAGAAAGCTCAGATGAAAGCTCAAGCTGCTCTATAGAAGATGAGATTTCTCTCATGATCAAAAAATTTAAAAAGATGCTTAAAAAGAAAGGAAGATTCAAGCAGTTATCCAAGAGGAAAGACAACAGATTTAAGAAGCCACCTCAAATAGAAAACAATGAAATCATATGCTCCGAGTGCAAGAAACCGAGACACATGAAGGCTGAGTGTCCTAAGTTAAAAAGGGGGTGGAACACAAAGAAAGGAAACAAGAAAAAGAACCTTTTAACTACTTGGGAAGATCTAAATAGAAACAGTAGCAACTCAGAAGAAAAAAAAAGCTAATATTTGTCTTATAGCAAATACAAATGAAATAATACCTAAGGTAAAATCTATTCCTAAGATTAATCTATATTCGTCTAATAGTTATGAATGTGAGTCTGATGATGAAGAAGATATGACTTATGATACTCTTCTTGCAAATTCTCATGTGATCTCTCTTGGGTATAAAAAATACAAGGAAGCTATATTAGAAAATGAAATACTCAAGAAAGATCTGTAGAATATGCGTAAAAGTCAAGCCATAGATCTTAAAAAGATTATGCTTTTATCTGAGGTCGATAGACTGAAGAAGGAAGTCACTAGTCTAAAGCAAGATCTGGCTAAATTTGTAGATGCGTCTTCAAAACTGGAACTGATTTTGAAACATAGAAGACTTTCATCTGACAAATCTGGCATAGGGTTTGAAATAGATAATGATCCTAAACCATCATCTTCTAAATCTTATTTAACTTCTTGCAACTTTTGTGAAAATCTAGACACACATCTCAAAGGTGTTAGCACAAAAGAAAACAAAGGTCGAATAAGATCATTGGGACTTTGGGGTTTTGGGTCATATAATATCTGTATATGAGTCATACACATCAACTAAGAGATCCACCTATCTCTCTTGGTACCATACATGCATATCTGTATATCTGTCATCATCAAGTCATACACAACAATGGGATAACACCAACCCATATCAAAATATACATCACCGAGGAAACAGGATACAAAACTCACTCCTTATAGCTAGTCAATCTATACAATCCCATCAAAAGAATAACTATACAAAACAACACTTCTAAACCAAAAGAGTTGTCTCGCAAGCAACTCCACCATCATCTCTGGGCAGTCAGGTCCACTGAAGCCTCGCCGTCTACTCCCACGCCATAAGACTTGATCATCACAGGCACATCAGCGCAACAGCAACAACAAGACAACCAACAACAACAAAACACGGTAAGGGTAAGCTTACTAAAACAACTGCAAAGCATATGATGTTGGAAATCATCAACAATTCATAATATTCAACCACAAGTATATGGCACACCATCATATATCCAGAGTTCTCAACATCTACATACAGATGTACATATATAAAGTAGTCATTTACATGGCAAAGAGTTCTCAATCCATAACTCCATATCACAACCAATCCGTCACAACTTTGTCAATGCATGATGACACGACTCTCGAGAGATTTACAACATATCGGGCGATCAGCCAGGTCTCACCCCCTACTGTGGCCTATCTAAGCACCATTCAGGGATTGCCAAACTTTGATCTGCAGATAAGATTAGTGGTTTGTCATGATAAATGTATGTGGGTGGTGGCTTATCGCGACACAAGGCCTGCATCGCCTTGGCCTCCTGCAGAGCTGCCCATCCACTCATCCTTAAAGGCCCATCGTCAGCTGCCCCACGTCTTATCCAGCACTAGGTTGGAGGCCTATCTGAGTTCCAACTCTGGTCACCATCCAACTTACATGCCTACCCACACCACAGCATGAAGTCCATCGTCAGCTACCTCAACCACCAACTATGCATGAATGCATGTACTACACACCATCAACTACTCAACCACAACCAATAAACATACGACATATATATATGTATACCAATACAACTAGTGACAAAGAGGTCCATCGTCAGCTACCTCCAATGACCACTCACACCATCAACCACTCAACCACAACCAATAAACATATGACATATATATATGTATACCAATACAACTAGTGGCAAAGAGTCAATCATCAGCTGCCTCCCATGACCACTTACACCATCAACCACTCAACCACAACCAATAAGCATACGACATATATATGTATACCAATACAACTAGTGGTAAAGAGGTTCATCGTCAGCTACCTCCCATGACCACTCACACCATCAACCATTCAACCACAACCAATAAACATACGACATATATATATATATATATCAATACAACTTGTGGCAAAGAGGTCCATCGTCAGCTACCTCCCATGACCATTCACACCATCAACCACTTAACCACAACTAATAAACATACAACATATATAGGTATATCAATACAACCAGTGGCAAAGAGGTCCATCGTCAGCTACCTTATACGACCACTCAACATCCATCAACACCATACCGGCCCCAATCCAGCCTCAATGAAAATCAACAGATAAGGCCCTATCTAAGCAGTCCACCCCGTGATAAACAATATCATACATAACAAGCGAAGGTCCTATCTAAGCAACCTTCCACTTCACAACCAATCCAACAATCAACTACAATTACAAAACCAAAACCTTATTTGAAAACCATTTGGAGAATTAACAAACCTTGAAATTCATAAAATTTCACATTTTGGGATAAAAACTTTAAAAATCTAAAATAGTACATTTAGATCTGGAATAACATATTATGTACTGTAGCAACAGATTATGAACTGTAGCAAAATGCATCAGATTTTTTTTTTGAACAGTGGATAATCAATTGTCAGATGCCCATAATCGATTATTTCCAAACCAAATCCAGAAAAAAATAATTTTGAACAGTAGATAATCGATTATCAGATACCCATAATCGATTATTTCCGAAACCAAATCACAAAACAGTTTCTAAAACTCCAGATAATCGATTATGTGATCCTCATAATCGATTATCTGCGAGGATTTTAAAAAAAAATGCGATTCTCTTCGAAGAAAACTCAAAATTTTCAACCAATTAACATAGATTTTCAAATCAATGGTGTTCCAACAACCTCAATCCACCTCAACCAAGTTGATACAAATCAAATCATACAATTAATTCAACATTGCATCACAAAACTATCAATTTCTCATCCAAATCTCAAAATTTCTCCCAAAACCCATTTTCACCCAAATCCAACAAAATAGCAACATCCACAGAGATTCAACCGATCACAAGGCAATAAATCAACATACCAATAGCTATTAACACAAAATAACGGATTTGTAAGCTTCCCTTACCTCTAAAAGTTTCTGAATCTGAATTTAGGTTCCTTGAGAATCTGATGTTCTTGAGCCAAATCTAGCTAAGATCGTTCCTTCTCTCACCACAATCACTAAGTCGGGCTTGGAATTCTTCTAACACATTTATCAACTTCAAATTTCTAGAGAGGGATTGAGAGAGAAAGTGTAGAGAGAGAAAGAGAATGGGAGAATGAGGGAATTCCTCCCTCCCCTTCCTTTATATACCCAACCTGCCCAGAGCTCTCACACGGACTTTTGGCCAACTGAGGCCCAAACCTCACCAAACCACTTCCTTTATCTCAAAACTGGTCTAATTTAACTGTTTTCTCTCAAAAATCCAAAATCATTCTCACAACATATCCAAATTGACTCAAGCACATATCTCAAACTTCCTAAATTCAAATCATAATTTCAAACCAACAACTCACAACCATCATCACATACAACATACCGTACGTAGCAACAATTCATTTATTTCTTTTAAACACCATAATCACATATTAATTTTCACTTTTAGTTATAAAACTACTAAATCATACATTAAGAAAATCACAGCGTTACAGATGCTGGTGGTGGTCCTTTCTCTAGTCGTTTCTCACTGGCTGGTAGTCATCGTTGTTGCAAAAGAAAGAAGAAAAATGAGAACAAGAGAGAGTAGAGAAGAAGAGCCGCGATGGCTCATTTGGGCCAAACTTACCGAGGGATTATCGATAACTTGACCGTTACCCTTGCCGGCAACCAAATCACTGGTAAAGGAAAACAACATCAAAAACTCAATAGTCACTTACCAACAACTTAACTGTCATTAAGGAATATCAACATCGAAAATCCAACAGTTACATACCAACGACTTAACTATCACTACGGGAAATTACCCTTACCATCAGTCACACCATTAGTTATGCTATCAGTGTCAATAATTTTGCGCTTAAATTTTTGCACGAAATTTACTAACAGCTCTATCGACAAAAAGCGCCTACTTGGTTAATCCTCCAAAGTTCATCATTGTGATGACTAAAGGCGTTGGTAACACTTCTTATTTTTGATGAAGCGAAGGCCATTGATATGAATATGTCATAAATACATGATTTTCTTGTAGTGTAATTATGAAGTTGTTATCTCAAGCATTAATTTTTTAATCAATTTATAATTGCATCTTATCTTCTAGAATGCAGTTCCCTCATTTTATAAAAGTTAAATCCACAATAATCTTTTACCTTAATACATCTCACGAAAGTATCATAAAATTGCTAACAAATGATGTATAATTTGATTTTGTTAATGAATGTCAAGGTACTTAGTAAAGAATTAAAAATATAAATATTTAACAAAATTATAGTATTAATATAATATATGTTAAGAACTTACAGCATTGTATTTTTTATTTTTATTATTATTTTTAAATCCTTCACAAATATCTCAAGAGCAATCTAATTTTCGCCTACTTAATTAAAGGATTACATAAAAGAAAGTATTTTTTATGAGATAACACTTCCGTTTTATTTTTTTTGGTGACTAGATAACACTTCGATATATTACTATGTACTAGTGATATTGTATTTCAGTAACCGTTACTAATGTGATAATTTTTAATAATAAGGTCTTTAATTTCATCTCCGTAATTAAAATTAGCATCTTGATAACTGATGCTTCATATTATTTAGCCAATTTTTATTGAAGATCTATACTATCAATTCATACATATTGTTTTATCTAAATTTTGTCCTTGTTCTCAAAGTCAACAACAAAGCCAGCAGACATGTATATAAGTATATTCCCTGCAGTTGCATGCATGTTCCACAAACATTTACAAGGTGGATTAATGGATATGGAGCCGGCGGAAGAAAACGTGTTCCTCGTACCTAACTGATGCTACATGAAATGTGGTGCAGGCTACCAAGACATGTTTGGTTTGGGTTATCTTTTTGTGTGTGTGTGTCTGTGTATGTGTTTAAAAAAACAAATCTCTAAAAGGTCCATAAAAGAATAATTATTTCTTTAAAATAAATAAAACTACATATGTGTTTGGGAAAAATAATTTTTCTAATTTAAAAATACTTTTTAAGTTATTTTTTGAAAAATATATTTTTTTCTTAACTTCAAAATAAGATAATTTTAGGTTTAAATATTTTTTGTCCCTCTAATTTGATTCTAGTTTATTTTTTATTTCTCAAATTTAAAAGTAATTGTTTTCGTTCCCTAAATTGAAGATAGCTAATCCACTTTTGGTTTTTAAGATTTGTGTGTGTGTGTGTGATGATTTTAGTATTCTTAATAAGGAGTAAATGTGAGTTATTTTTAAATTAGAGGATGAAAATAATTACTTTTAAATTTAGAGGATTAAAAAGAAACTAAACCTAAATTTAAAGGAAAAAAATATTTAAACCATAATTTTATTCTGTGTTTTGAAAACTGGACCGAATTGGGTGGTTGGATAGAAAAAATTGGTAAACCGGTCACCTAACCGATTCAAATAAACTACAGAACTGACATGATAAAAAAACTGGCCAAAAAACTAGAAAACCGGTCAAAATTTGGTAAAACTAACCAAAACCAATCAAAAATTGGCAAAAATTTAATTCACAATAGTTCAATGAAAAATGCTTAATATAACTTATTTTTTTTCTTAAAAAAAATGAAATTCAACCTAAAGTATTTGTTATTTTCTTTTTTATTCTAAATATAAATTTTTTTTATTAATAAATGTTAATGTGTATTGTTAAAATTTAAAATTAAGTATTATAACATATTTGATTTGAACTTTTGTAGGTATCATAAATATTAAAAACCTATAAAATTATTTTTATTTTTAGTTTTAGTATTATAAAATTATGATATTATATTTCTTTAATATTATTTTATGTATTATTTAATTACTACTATTATTATTATTTTATTAATATCAGTTCATTCACAGTTAAATTATTAAATCTTGAACTAGTATCTTGATCGATTAAATAACCAATTCAATTTTAAAAACAATGATTTTAATACACAGTAATGACCTATAAGCAAATAAGGACACCGGGACTGCTACGATGCGTCCTTGCATCCGTACGATTGTTGTTGGAAGATGATAAAAATGTGGGACAGATTATGCACTCCTGGAGTTGCACGCACATATGGGCAATTAACTTCTTGATGGGGATATGCATCCCTACCATTAGACAGTAGCTTGCACTTGCTCACTGAGTCACTGGCAAGCTAGCTGCTCTTTGTGAAAATCTTCCGTGTTCCATCAGTTTCTTTTTTGGTAGAAATTTTTTACAGGCAGTTCTGCTCGAAGCAACTAGGGTCATTATGAGTGCTAAAATTATTTTTTGAGTATTTAACGCAATTACATATTTAACACTCAAACTTGAGAGTATAGATTAAGTAAAACAAACCCGTATTAATTGATTCTTGAGCTTGGTGGTTTTATTCGTTTCTTTTTGTTGATATGACTTTTAAGATAATTACTGTAAAAGTCAACAAATTTACTATATATAATAATGTATGATTGGATAACGGTATAAAACTACTTTACAATAGTCTATTTTCTCTAATTATGTATACTTAGCATTGATGAATATTCCTTCGATGGTAACACTGGGGCACAGCTCAAATAGTCGAGCAGGATGAATGAAAATAGCTACAAGTAGAGCCATGCGCTGTGACAAACAAATGCAGTTGGCAATGGGGGCGGAGAGTGGCGCGTCACAAATAAGAATATATATGCTAATTTCCATTCTCAAATCTCAGTTGGGCCATGACAAATCTATACAAAATTCAAAACCCTCCTTAATTAGCCCGTTTAATTTGACTTACGAGACGTGACACTGAAATTGAATTAACCAAATGTCCAATATGACGTCGCTGGACGAGAGTGAATATGACTTGATTTTATTTATCTATACCATATAAGAGCAAAGAATAGTGGGTCTTGATATACAGAGACTAGACAAGAAGGTGAAAGTTTCGCACTTATATCCTACGGATGGAGTTAAAATAACAAACTCATTTATTTGATATTTTTGTCTGATGCTCTTTTACGACCAGATTGGTAGACCTAGCCAAAATTATGCAGACAAAAAGAAAAGAAAAATTGTCAAATAGAATATTTAGTCTAAACAAAAGCAAATACGGGGGGGCTTACAGACATGATGGCCGCTTGTTTAATGAGTGCACAATTTGGGTCCATGGCAATTGGCACCACTTGATATTATCTCTAACCCATGATTGCAATTAGGACTACAGCACCAGGGAGCATTTACAAATATTCCCACTAATATTTGAGACGTACAAATTAAAGCGCCTCCGCGCGCACAAAACTGTGCTTGCCTCTGTTAAAGAATATTTTTTAGCGGTAAAACTATCGGACAGATACCGCTAAACTGCTTGTTTAATTAGTATAACATAACATGCCGCTAAACTACTAATGCATAGTGTAAATGACCTAATAGTCTCCGCAACTTGAGTTTGTTTAAGTTTCCCTTTATCACTTATGGACTAATAACATCTTGATCTTGATCAGTGTCAACTGAAGTCATTTCATTTAATGAGATTTAATTTTTAATTTTGTAAATTAGTCATAGAAGCCTCTTTACAATATTTTTTATTTTGATTTAACTTTTTAATTTTAAAATTTCATAATCTAAATATAGTTTAATGTTGCCAAAACAGTTTATTTTGTTGTAATATTTTTTTTTAAATTATTTAGTCAATTTTATTCAACTGTGAAAATTTTAATTTATTGAATGTAAAATTATTTTTTAATTTACATATTGTTTAATACATTATCTAATATGTAAGAAACATATATTCTACATACAAATATAATCAACGTAAATAATCTTCGTAGTAAATTTTTTAAAGGAATGCATTAAATTCTAATAATTTATGTATATAAGTTAGTGTCTTTTTGAACAATTATTGATTTTATTTCTTGATATTATTTACCATTGTCTAATGTTAATATTATATCTTCTATTTGGTTTATTAATTAAAAAATAATTTTAATATAATAATTAAAGTACGTGATTTGAAAAAATTATTAACATATTTATATCTTTATTAAAATGCACTGACAATATAAAGATTTTTTACACTGTCATCTAATCATAAATTATTATGTATAATAAAACTGTTAACTTTTTTAATAATTATTTGAAGAGAAAAAGGGCATATACTGACAGTGTAAAGTAGTTTTATACTATCATCTAATCACAAATCACCGTTTATTGTAAGTTTGTTGACTTTTATAATAAATACTCTACAAGTCATACTAACGGTGAATTCTAATTAGTTGACAGTGTAAAACTTTTTACACTGACAGTGTATGACCATTAAACTCTTATTTGAAAGCCATACCTAAAGTGATTTCTTAATAGATTCACAATGTAAAAATCTTTATACTAATAGTGTATGAAAATTAAACTAAAAAATAATAATTTTTTTTTATATAAAAGATAGCATGACATACATTTCACAACAAGAAAAATACAAAATTGTATGAAAAGGAAAATAAAAAAAATTATCTCATTTTTTAATAATATAATAAAGGTTATCTCGCTTTTAAAATTCATCAATTGTTATGTTTGGTTGGGTGGGAAGAAAATAGAGAAGAAAGAAAATACAAATAATAATGTATTTTTCTCTATTTAGTTGGAAAGAAAAGAGAAGTAAAAAAGAGAAAAAAGTTGACTTCTAAAACTAAAAAATTTAGAATTTTCCTTCTTTTCACTTTCTTTTCAATTAAAATTTCAAATTTTTTTTCTCATTGTTCACTTTCCCTCCTCTCAACCAAACAACCAAATATAGGGCTAAAGTATGGATTGATATCAATTGATATCTTAGATTAGAATTGTATTGTGGTTAACTTCAACAACTGATGACCAACTGAATTTCACAAGCTAAGAGTGGGGCCGCTCCAAAGGAATGCCTTTTCTTTTGAACTACTAGTTGCTTGATTGTAATTTTAGTGCGATAAGTCAGCCATGGCTTTGTACAATGGCCATATTTGACTTTCATTTAAAATCAAATTAGTATTTTAATTTGTATATTGTATTAGATAAATATTTATTTGTATATAATTATAATTATTTTTTGTAGAGACCATATATATCCTCCACGAGAAACAGGGGTAGAGTTACGTTACATATATGTGAGGGAGGCCATGAGCCACCCTCAGTTCTTATTATTTTATATACAATATTTTTATATAAGATAAAAATATCAAAATTTCTAATGGAGGATGAAAGAGTTTAATCAAAATTCATTCAATTTTATAATTTAATTTGACAAATTTCCCACAACATATAGTTTATATATGTATTTTTTTATGCAAAATTTTGCAATATAATAATAATAATAATAATAATAACATAAAAAAACTTATATCAAGAGGAAACTTAACTGATATTATTACAATACATAACGTTTGACTTCAAATAGTAATTTTTATGACTCAATTCTAAAGATTGATTTACCTTTTTTAAGCAATCATACATATAAAATTACTCTACATGTGACCCCACATATTAAATGATGATCAAAATTCTAAATTTATAAACTAATTTAATGCACTTGCATACTTTAAATTCAAACTCGAGACCACTATTTAAGTTAAAATAATATTAGTCAATTAATCCACATGTTCGGTGGCTATAATTATAATTATAATTCATAATAAATAAGTATTTTTAAATTTTTAAATTATATTTTAGATTTATAATAAATAATTTAAATTATGATATGAAGTTATTTTTAAATTGAACTGAATAAATGCTTAAGAAATAAAATATAAAAATAAAGATAAAAAAAGTGTAATCTGAAATGATTAAGGGAAACATTTTTTGGTTAGTTATGGAAGTACTGCATGAAATGTACCTTCTAAAAAAATATGAGAGTGCTAAGAATTTCTAATTAAAAAAATAAGAAGGGTGGAACTTTCACTCTCGAAGTTAAGAGAAAGGACAATGAGCCTGACTAATCCCCCTACATGAAATTTTCTTTCATTCCTTTACATAAAACTCTCTTTTTTTCCCCCTTTATCACGAGCCAAATCGAGGAGTAAAACTTTTTCTTCTATTTTGATATTGTAAAGGCGAACCACCCTATGGCAGTTAGTAAAAGTGAGCGTAAGGACAAAGGAGAAACTATAACTACATGATGCATACAAACGCATACGCATTCACCGTATTGGTTCTTTCCTCTTCCATTTTCAGTTGTGCAATTGTTACGTATATGACTTCGATATATTATTGTGCACTGTCTCATCAGGTAGCTGAGCGATTGCCCACCAAAACCCCCAATGGGAATTTGCAATGCCGTAGAGTGTCGAGCCATCATTTGGGAGGTTAATGCATGGGACAATTTATCCGAATATACTCTCAACTACATTATATTCGTGCAGTAAAGGAAATGACAATCAATTGCACCTAGTCCGAAATTTCATCGTTACGCTGAAACAAGAGTGAATAATCAATAGCAATTGGGCGGTTTCCTGTGCTCAACAGTAAGAGCAACGGTGATTAAGACCCTTAATTTCATCATATAAAATGATCAAATCAGAAATGCAAATGATGAAACTAAAGGAAAACCGCAGCAGCTTTGTTTCCACTTTGCCCACATTGCTTATTCTCTTTTATCCCCGGTTGATGAGTGGCTCCTTTCATTATACTAACGTCTAATCATACAGCACATAGTGCGCTTTCACTGTGGCGTTGGATGGGAACCCAAAGCCCCACATTAGAACGTGGCTCTCCTTAAATGGATAATACTCTTTTCCTTCTATTTTTTTTCTTCAATAAAACGTGCAAATATTACATCATCCCGCTAGAGACACGCCTCTCTAGATGCATTATTTGTGGTCTAATGGTGGAGATTAAATACTACCACTGTATCTAAAAAGCAAGATCACCAATTACTGTAGCTAATTATTTTTTTAAACCCCACATTTTTAAAAAGTGCAAGTCGTACTCTCCAGATGACATCATGCACCCTGTCTCCATCAAGCACAAACATTTGTTGTAATGCATGCTCTTCCCCCCCGATCGATCCTGAACAGAACAAGAATGTTTATAAGGTAAATACGGTACCGGACTCTTTTTTTTCCTATTAATTAATTAGTTCATACTCGTTAACACACAAGTTAATTTCTAACTAATTAGTAATTACTCGAATTTGAAATTCTTTTTCTTCCACCTCTCATCTCGTAAAGGTTTTATATTATTTCAATTATTATCATGTATGACCTTTACTTCTCTCAGTTCCCGATCAGTGAATCAAGCTAAAGGTCTCCACTCCCCACTCTATTTTCATGAGGAAACAATAACGACATTGATTCTCTGAACAGGAAGTCTACGACGACAATCAACAGAGGACTATCCTAAGATTTTGTAGCATTTAATTGTAAGAACCAAAGTCGACATTTGAATGGTTCGGTTGAAGGGTTTAGTTAGTTTTGATCAAATTAAGAGAACTGGTTAAAATTGAAAAGTAATTGGTTTGAATTAATGATAGATTACGGTAAGCATGGTATCTGCATGGTGACAACGATCAATAGCTCAAGGAATTAGATTACCCTAGGACACTGGCACGCACAAACTAGTGCCGTATTTTAGGGCAATATATATATATATATATATAGGCATCCAGTTTTTTGTACTTATATCACTTAATAATTTTTTAAAAATATAAATTTAATCAATTCAACCATTGAATTGAAAGTTTGTATAAAGTAAACTAAGTTTATAAAATTTCATGATAATAAAAAAATAATTGATACTTTATCACATTGTATCATTTTAACAAATAATATATTATTTAAAATATAAGTAAATACTCATCGATAGATAACATACCAATGAATGTACAAATTATGTAAAATTGAATATACATAACCACAAAGATAATATCAAATGATTCAATGTTTATATTAGTTAAATTCATATTCTAAAAAAGGTTATTAAGTGGTGTAAGTTAAAAAAATTATAAATATAAAAAAAAGGCACCATTTAAATGTAATTCTTTAAGCATTTTGTACACTATATTTTAATTGAAAACTCACAATAAATATCAACGTTTAAAGTCAACATTGAATCCCAAAAATTGAAAATACTAACAAGATCATCTAAAAAATATACTTAAATTTTCTTCAAGACAAAATTCCCTTGTCCTTCACTTCTCATTTTCTGGGGTGCCAAAGAATAAGTCGCGACAGAGGGCCCACAGGGCCACAGTGGCATTTAAATCCAAACTAAGCAAAACACAAAATCCCCACCACCAAAATCGGTGGCTGCTCTAAGTCTTACGAGGTACCCTATCTCCGTTACGCTGCAAGTTTAGTTATATCTCGCAACAATAAAACAGGGCCAAATCCGTGACCCAAAACAGAAAGCCAATAACCCACTTTTCTTTCTCTTCAATTTTCCCCATTATAAATACCCCTCCACCCCCACTCCTCCCTTACAAGCTTACCTTCCTTCTCCCTACCCAACATCAAAACAAAACCCACACACACTAGAAACTTTCTAAGTTGAAACAAAATAAGGAGCATCCCCAGTACCACAACCTCAAGTTCAATGGCACCCGCAGCCACGTCATCATTAACAAGTCCTCCGCGGTCGACATGGCACTCTCCGGTTCCGTACCTTTTTGGAGGACTGGCTGCCATGCTGGGTCTCATAGCGTTTGCGCTGCTGATCCTGGCTTGCTCCTACTGGAAACTTTCCGGTCAGTTACAGAGCGAAGAAAACGCCGAAAGGGACATAGAGAGCGTCGGTGGTGAGAAACAGGGTGACTCTGCCAACAAGGATCCCGTTAAGGTCTATGAGGAGAAGATTCTCGTCATTATGGCTGGAGACGAGAAACCCACATTCTTGGCCACCCCCAAGTCCTCGTTTTCTACTCATGGAGTTCCCAACCATTCTGACAAGAACCTCCAAAACCACGTGAATTCCGAGAAGTCTGAGAAAGAAATGGAGAACCATCTTCAACAACCTGCGTCTCCACAGCCCCAAGAAACGCAACAACAGAGCCAGCGACAAAGAGAGAGTTTGGCTGTTTCATGTAATTCTGTGATTCTATCATAGGCTAGATTTGAGAAACGGCCGGGGAGCGTCTTTCTCTGTCGCCAATCATTCCCTCTTCTTCTTTTTCCTTTTCTTTTTCTTTTTCTTTGTTTTTTTTCCTTGGTTTTTGACCTCGTTGGTTTGTACTCTATTATTGTTCGGAAATTGTAAATTTAAGCGAGATGAATTAGAATTGAAGGAATTCTATTTCAATCCTATGACAGCCAGATTTTGCAGAGTCTTTTATGTCACTGCTACACTTATTTTGCAGTCTTGTATTTGTTAATGCATCCAGGCTGAGAAACAAGTAATTGTGATCAATTTGGACAAAGGATTATAGTGAGATGCAAGCAATTGTCGCCGTGACTGACCTCGTCATTTTTTTCTGGAGTAAACTGCCATTTTGATTTCTAAAAATGCAAGGCGCTATCATATTAATGTGCTGTTATATTAGTATTTGAAATTAAAAACAATATATATATTTTTTAAATTTCATTTAAGCCCTTAAATTTAATCACATACTATTATATTATTTCTTAAACATATGTCAATATTATTACAATTACACTTTCAATTATTTATTTGGAATTGTCTTAGTATCAAGGACAAATATAATAGAAGTATACACTTTTAGGATTAAAATGATAGTTTATTCTTTTTTTTTCCAAATAAGGAAATACCCAAATGTCGCAAGAAAACAATAAAATAAATTAAAAGCTTAAGCATATTTTTATTCCCTATAAAATAATAGAGTTTTGATTTTGATTCTTATAAGTTTTTTTTTAGTTTTCATCTCTAAAAAAATATAAAATTATTGGTTTTTGTCTTCGTTGTCATGTGACATTCATTAACTACTTACATGTTTAATGGAAGGCAAGTAACTATTGCATGTGGCTCACTAATGCTTATAATACCATGTCAACATATGACACTTTTAGAAAAGATTTTTGGATCCCTGAAATAAATAATATTTATCTATTTTAAAATAAATGTTAAGGACCAAAAATAGTTATTTAAGATTTTGGAAGAATGAAAATTAAAGAAAAATATTTTATTGGAATTAAAATCAAGATTTACTCATTGTATAAAGATCAAAAACAATGATTACAAATTTTAAAGAGATAAAAAATAAAAAAAATTAAAGAAACTAAAATAAAAACTCACTCATTTTATAAAGATTAAAAATATTATTAAACCTAAATTTAATCATCTTTCATAATGGTTTTAGAGTTTAATTTCATACATAATTAATTTTTATATTATTAACTAAATAAAAATTATTTTTGACATAATTTTTAAAATAATTATTATAAAATTGAACAATCTTATCGTATATAATAATCTATAATTAAATACTAATATAAAATATTTTTATATTGTTAATATATTTTAATTAAATTCATATTTTTACATCATTTTTAATTTTATATTTTATCTTTTGTTAGATTTTAATTTCTATAATTTTAATTACTTGCGTTTTGTTCTAATTTCTTAATTATAAAATGAAGTTCATCTCATGCAATGCACTCATATTTTATTTCCTTAAGTCTACTCACTTGGTTAAACTATGTATGGGTCATGAATTGTGTTGTAAGCTAGGGTGGAAAAGGGGATCAAGTCTCCCACTATGGGAAGGTTATTTTTCACCCTTCGATGTATTATTTTTAGATCAATGGTTAAGATTTTTTTTTCTTTTTCTCCTTTCCCCCCCTCAATTTTTTGATTTACCCCATCCCCTACCGTTCCTTAGACTCCCATGAGCTTCTTCTTGACTTCCCTTCACAACCCTATAAGCGTCTTCTTCTCTTCACAGATCCCACCTCATTTCCACTCCCATGAGTTTTTTTTAGCACTGCATAGAGCGCAATTGTAGTATGCTCCAAAATGGCATCGTTGTTTGGGACACGCTACTTCGCTATCACTTTAGCCATAGCATTGGCACCAATGCTAATCCTCTCCGAAATGTCGTTGTCTTCGTCATAAAGGGAAAGGGTTTCTTGACACGTTAACATGTGGTGGCTGGATAGTAAGTCGACAAGGCGGGCATAGGGAGAGGGTGGTGGGAGCAAAGGATGAAGGAATGGGCAGAGGGAGGGAGGTGGCGCTCAGTAAAGGTGTAAATTACAATTTCTTTTGTGGCCAGTGTAAATTACACTCAATGTATCAATCTTCAAATCCCATCTCATAAGCTTTTCTAAGTAGCCTAGGCCACCACATGATCAAAATAACCACTGTTTGCTTCCATATCTATGGTTGCGATGACGACAATGTGTGGCCACAAATCTTTTAGGTGCGACAACCATGGGTGGTCGTAGATCTACAAGATCGCTCTTCCCTTCTTCCCCCTCTACGGTTGCGACGATGACAATTTGTAATCATAGATCTGTTAGGTGCGACGACTATGGGTGGTCGTAGATCTGTTGGGTGCAATGATCATGGGTGGTCACAAATCTGTTGGGTGCGACGACCCGCTCTTCCCCTTAAATACATTGATTTCTAAGTGATCTTTTTGGATTGTTTTTGGGGTTTCTTGATTATTTTTTTGGTTCTGTATTATTGATCTAGTAGTGGATGTCTTTGGTGGTAAGGTCGTAGACGAAGGAAGGATTGGCAATGACGACGTATTCTTCAGGTGGAGGGAGATGGAAGTGAGAGAGAAGAAAGGGCCAATCATGACAAAATGGAAAGGACAAAACGGGGATGATAAGAAAGAAAAGAGAAAATAAAAAAATAAAAAAATCTTAAACTTTCATTTTAAAATTAATATATCTAACAGATGAAAAACTCTTTCTCACCGTAGGGGACTTGACCCATTTTCCCATGCTAGCCTACATCCATGAATTATTAGTATATGAATTTGATTCCTATTAGGCACTATACCCATTTTCTATTTTCACATCTTTTTTCTATATGAGTCTCTCCTTAGACAAGAAATGATTAAGTTTTTCACCCCCAAATTTTGTTTAATAATTAACATAAATGTAATCAATGTGTAATGTAACTTTAATTTGAATAAATGAATAAAGAAAAATATTAAATATTTAAATAAAAATATAAAATGTAATAAAACCATTCTTTTTTATTTTTATTTAAATATTTTATATATTTTTCTTTACTGATATTTACAAATTAATATTATGTCACATCTCCATTAAATTCTCGTTAATTATTACATAAAATTTGGGATGAGAGATTTCAAGACCCATCCAAAGGACATGACCAAGACCAACATGTACGCTTCAACATTGACCTAACCTAATAAACTTAATAATAACATTTTGGGTTAAACATCTCTTTGGTCCCTATAAATATAAAAAAGTTCGTTTTTAGTCCCTCTTTTCAAAATCGTTGAATTTTTGTCCTCCATTTTAAAAAATGTGTCACATTAAACTCTCAATCACTAACTTCATTAACGTAGTTGACAGTGATGCCACGTAAGCACTGTAAACGTGGACATTTTGAATGATGTGGCTGTCACGTGGCATCCACATTGTTGCCATGTGGCATGTATTTTTTTTTTCATCCCTAAAATTTTTCAAAGTTTGGTTTTAGTCCCTATAAGATTTAAAGTCTAATTTTAGTCCCTATAAAATTCATAATTTGATTTTAATCCTCATACAATTTAAAGTTTGATTTTAATTCTTAATTTGTTATTTTATGGTAGTCATTTTTTTTAAATCTCTAATATCTTCTTCATACACTTTCACATTCATCTTATGAACATAATCATATAGGATTGTTCAAATCACAGTTGTTAGTTCAATTGGAATCAATTACAAACTGGTTCGATTAATAATAATGAGTTTGCTTCCAATAAATTTTAACCAATAATTAAGGGTACACATGACCCATCTCATCCCACTAACCTAGCCCGACTTGAGATTGATTTTGACGAGTTCGAGTTTTAAAAATTGGATATGATGATTTTTTTTAGGACAAGTGTAGGATGTTTTAGGTCGTCCTAACCCAATGTCCTATCTGACATGGCATCTCTTGTGGCCTTATATAACTACAAATGAATAACCTAAATCCAAATTGGGCATTAAAACCTCTAATGCTTACCCTCTAACACTCTTTGGTAACTAACAACGTTGCAATGCTTGGTCTCACATTTCTTTAGTAATAGAGTTTTGCATATGTTATTGATTAGAACTCTAATTGTTGGAACTTTTGTTAGCTATTAAAGGGTGTTAATCCACAATAGTGGTTTAAATGCTATTGTGTGATGTTGGTGGTGAGATCAAAATGTCAGTGAATGAAACTTTGAATTAAGGACTAAAATCAAACTTAAATTTTATAGGGATTAAAAATCAAACTTTTGAATGTTGTGGGGACTAAAACCTATTTTTTGAATTTTGTGGGGACTAAAACCAAACTTTAAATTTTATAGGGACTAAAATCAAACTTTAAAAATTTTCTAGGGACAAAAAAAGTATTACTTGCCACATGGCAACCATGTGGATGCCATGTCATCCAAAATATATACGTGTACAATGTTGACGTGGCATCACCGTTAACTACATTAACAGAGTTAATGACTGGGGGTTTAACAGGACACATTTTTTAAAATGGAGGAGGAAAAGTCAATGATTTTGAAAGGATGGACTAAAAACGAACTTTCTATATTTATAGGGACCAAAAAGATGTTTAACCCTAACATTCTACTAATTAATAACATAATTCAAGATACGGCTTTTCGAAAATCTAGTCGATTTTTCCCTAAAATTTAAGTAAAACCAATTTTCAAATATAACTTATTCATAGACATATATCCAAATAAATATAATAATCATCGAATTCACTTTTTAAGTACATAGATAAATGATAGGTACCAAAAGAAAACCATTTATACCGAAATGAATATATCAAGGTTCTAAGACCAAATACATTTCAAACAAAGCAAATCATAATTTCTATCCCTTATAGTTATAGCTACACTATTTTGGAGTCAACTCAATACTATCATTCCTTAATAATGAAGGCCTACCAGAAAGAAATCAACACCTAGGTAGGTTAGCAAATTCCAGGAACTTACTACTCAGCAACCTGCGGATCTGGAGAAAAGATCAATAGGGTGAGTTACAATGTTACACAAACTTAATGAAGACGTAAAATATAAAATAAACAGAAAGGAGAAATAATTGATCGCACAAGCTTTTTTCAAAACTACCATAACTTAAAAAAAAAAAAAAGTTAACTTAAAGAATTAAACCCATGACAGTGATTCACATCATAAAATGAGAAAGCGTTCTTTTTCAAATATTTATTAGAATTAAAAAATATATATGATATGGTGATTTATGTACAAACACAAAATAAGTCGTGATGAGTTACATATGAAAAACTATGTAAGTTCAATTTGGGAATTAATCTCAACCCATTAAGAGATTAATATTAGGCTTATTAATTACAATTCAAGGTCCATTCACCCTACCGTAATTCTCAAATCAAGGGTCATGCCTTGCCTAGTGTTCATTCACATCTAGGTTCCGTTCACCCATAGTTTCACAAGAATACCAAATGATTTGTTTAATTTCCATAATGGGTTGCTAAAGGATCCATTCACCCAGAGGCGTAAATAATTACATTATCTGCACATCGGATATTAAATCACTTGCTAATGGTAAATGGTGTTTTAACACAAAATCCATGATATATTTCCTTAAAACACAACACTTAAATGGGAAACAATCATCAAGTCTAATTCGTTAATCTCATAACGTTTCTTTCTTAAGTTCTTCAGAATACAATCCAACCATCACAAGTTTTCATAGAGATCAACTTAGAAATCATATAACTTATAATAATTCCAAATCTAAAATTTAATCCCTCAAAGTAAAATATTCAGCAAATTGAAATTAAATAAAAGTCATGAAACTCCAAGCTCAATAGGAAATATAAACAAGTAATATTTTTGTAATTATCTAATAGTTATATTAACAATCAAATTATTCTCGTTGAAATAGAACCTTTTGAAGTAAAATAAATTCTTGCTTTTAGAAAGTTTATTCCTCCAATAAAATAAATAGTGCTTAGAGGGAACACAAGAAGGTCATAGAGGCTCACAAATGATGATAGAAGGCACATCAAGAGTTAGGTAAAAGGGAAGCTCTACAGTTGTCTAGTGTGTGATAGGTGTGATCACCTGCAAGCACTATGATGCCCAAGTAAGTATGTGCTTAATGAGAGAGTGTAGAGGCACAAGGAAGGGAGCACGTTGAAGAAGGGAGGCCACTAGTGTTATATACTAGGTTGGAAGCAGAGTAGGTGAAGTTCGGTGAAAGTTGGTCACCTACTTGTACAGATGTGGATAGGGTTTGGGGTGTTCATGCCAGGATGATTATATTGTAGGTGCAAATCTAGGGTGTTGAGGTCTATGACCACAGTGCATGTTCAACATGCTCCTTATGGGTTAGGCTAGATGATTGAGCTTTTTGTTTAAATAAATAAAAATATCATTAAGCAAATTATCCACTCATAATTATGAAAAACTAGCTAAATCTCTCTTGGGATTACTTTCAAACAACAAAAGAGATAGTAGTCGTAAAATTTAAACACCAACAAATATTTAACGTGACTTTAGAAAAGTATATAAAGATGAAATCCCCAAATTTATGTTTTAAAATACACCTTTTCTAAAAATGAAAACATGTCAAGAATTAATTTTCTTAGAGATGAAGAAATGGAGCACAATAATGGAGAGGAGGAAAAAAAAGAAAGAAAGAGGGGGGGAATAGACAATAGAAAGAGTGTTGGGAAGAAGAAAAAATGGAAAGAGATTCTTTTCATGAGTTTTTTTTTTCAATTTTTTTTTTACTTTACATGAAATGATGCATTTTGTGTACAAGAGAAATAAAAGGAAAAAGCTAAGATATATAAAACTGAATTCCCACAAATGTTAGCTAATAGTTGCATAAAAAATCCATAAGGGGGAGATTGAGCAAAATAAGGCTTGTTGCTAAGTCCTTCACTCCTTTCATTACCATGTAGTTAGCACAATGGTTGCCTAGCTTCCAAAGAGTATGAGTAAGGGTGACCAACCAATTCTTCTCTAAGCTAGCATTGCTTGATGGAAGATATCACGTTAAAAGTGCTAAAGCTTCTGTTGAATCTATTATGCATTCTATTTTATTGAAACCAATTTCTTAGGCTAAACACAAGCCATAGAGAATGACAAACAACTACAAATGAAGGTTATTAGTGATACCAAAATGGTTATAAAATCGTTTTATCTTTGTTTCCACTATGATCTCTAATAACACCACCATACCTCACTTGGCTAAGGTTTCTTAGAGGGCCACCATCCACGTCTAAAATAATGGTATTGGCTTAAGCTTTCTCTTAGAAAATCTACTTCACGAAGTTAGCTTTAGTCTGATGAGGAAGATAAAATCAAAGAATGGTTTGAGTCAATGAATTGATATTATTCAAGATCTTAAATATTTTTTGTTTATTATTCTCAACAGTTTCCTCATTATAGTCTTGCCACATTCACCATGAAGTGGCTAATAAAATAACTTCATGAGCTTTTGTTGTGACTTAAGCACAAAAAGAAAGTTCAACCCAAAAGAATAGTGTATTAGGTGGGAGAACATCATCACTTTATTTTCACATTAAATTTCATCACTTTGTCGACATTGACCTGATGGTAACCTTCTTCTTCTTTTTTTTACATTGATGACTTAAGATGACATGATTCACCAATCAATATTTGATAGATGCATTATACCTTAATCAAACTTATAGGCAACCTTTTTGGTAGTCCAACACTTAATGAAAGCACCAATTATTATGACTTAAGCGTAAGATGAAATCTAACTCAGAAGACTACTCCATTAGGTGAAAAAGTCTCATAACTTAAGTACTACATCAAGCTTCTTACTTACTCAATATGAGTCTCATAATGAATCCCTTCTTTGTATCATAATTAAATATCCACTCTTTGAAGTTAAAAGTTAGGAAATTTAGACTCTTAAGAAAATTAATGTACATAATCATTACAATCTCTAAGGCAATGTAGCACATCCTTCTTCACTAGCTAACACCTGCTACTTATATCACAATCAATCAAGCCTCTTTGTGTATAGAGCTCATTTGTCGAAATACATTCATGGTATGAGACTTAATTTTAGTAATTTAAAATTATAAGAATTATATACTAATTAAAAAATAATATATAAAAAAGAAAATTACAGATAGATTAATATTTAAAAGCTAAAACTATAATTAAGTATATTTTTAAATTAAAAAAGTTTTCCATTTCTACATAATAATTCTTAGGATCCATTTATATTTGGGGGGAAATGATTAATCTAGGATGAAATTTATAAAAAGGAGGATTTATTTATTTATAAATATGATGAAGGCTACCTTTAGATTCATCTCATCCACACTATTATACGATGCACCCTCTATACCAAATTTCTTTTTCTTTGTTTTTTGTGCACCAATTTTTTTTTCTTTCTCTCCTTTTCACAGTTTCCCTCTCCTTCTCCCTCCTCCGTGAAGCTCTCCCTCGACGGCTCGTCCTCCGGTGGTGCGTCCCTCCGACATCCACTAACGATCATAGTCGACACCACCTTATTGCGCTCTTTCTCTCTCTCTCATTGTGTGTTGCTTTTGTATCGATCTTCTTCGATCTTTAACACTCTTCTTTCATGTTAATCCATTTGCCTCACCTTTTTCCTTTTTTCATGTGGGTTCGCTGCATTAGCTGCCACTATTTCTCAATATGTTATTGTTATGTGATCTTCAAAGTTTGCTGCTTTTCACTTTTTTCATGCTACCCCTTTAAGTTTCTTAGCTCTTTCCTTGCTTTCTCTCTTCTTAAGTTTTCTTGTCTTTCACTGTTCTGGGTCTTTAGGGGAAGATTCGAGTGTAATAAGATGATGGAAAATCTTCAATTTTGTTGCTGTTTTAGCAGTCAAGTATTTTTATTTTTGTGTTCTTAAAATTTTGGAGTTCTGTTTTGGAGAGAAAGTGAAACTTTAATCTTCTCTATATGACAAAAAAAAAATAGCGAGAAAAGAGGATTAGATCTAACTGAAACGTTCAGGGAGTTGTTGTTTCTTTGTTATTATCTGTAGAAGATGTTTCCATTGTTTAATTTTTATTTCCTTTGTAGTCATCAAGGAACTTGACACCGTTAGACACTAGTGGCACTGGCGACGATCGTCGGTGGTTGTCGAAGGGACGCATTGTCAGAGGAAAGCATCAAGGAAGGGGAAGAGGGAGATGATGAAAGGGGGAGAGAGGAAAAAAATTAGCGTACAAAAAAAAAATTGGTGCAGAGGGTGCACCGTATGATAGTATGGATAAGATGAATCTAACGATAGCTAAAAATGGTGCACAATGGTCCACCATAGCCTTTGTTTATAAATATATGCAAGGTAATTATTAGGGACAACATTTAAATTCATAATAAACCCTCAAATAGTTTGATAAAAAATAATAATTCGAAGATTTAAGGTAGAAGAAAATCAATGAACGAACTAAATTTGCTTAATTTTAAAAATAAAGGGACTAATTGACTCAAAAAAACTTGAGGAGTAAAAATCACAAACAATCCAAGTTAAAGGATCAAAAGTGCAGTTAAATAAAAAACAATGAGACAAATTATACCATTTGATGATATTTTTAACAATGGATCCTCACAAAAAAAATTAAAAAACTTTTTTTTTTAAGCATGAATTATTTTCACAAAATTTTACAAACTTTGATCGTAGTCATTCATTATCTTTCTTAATCTCTCTTTCTCTCTCTTCATTTTATTAGTTTGTCGAACACAAAATAATAAGAGACCATATTCAAGTTAAATATAGTGTAGGTAATGAGTTTGGTATGAGTATGTAAGTACCTAGCGGATAAGAGTACGAGTATTGATGACGTTGGTACCACATGGGTATGGGTCTAAGCATGCATAGATACCTTTTAAAATATAGGTATGAGATGAATATTGTAGTACCTTACCCATGGCCATATTCCTATCCGAACATAACAAGAGCAAAAGAAAAATTAAATGAAATAATGAGGATAAAATTGAAAAAAAAACTCATAAATTAGGAGCTTATAAGCTTAAATATTATACAAAGTAGAGTTTTTTTGTTTTTAAAAAAAACACTATAACTTAGTGAAATATCTTTACCAAACAATATCATTTTAAACAAACTTGTAAATTAATCAAGTAAGTTAGATGTTTTAAAGGATGAAGTGGGCACTTCCAATAAAATTTTATTATTGAACAAAAATCTAAGTAGCTTATTGGAGGGAGGGTCACATTTGAACCTATAAATTTGTTGATTATAAGTTAGGTGCTTTAATTGTTTATCAATGGATGTTTAATAGGAATTATTGTACGTGGTGAATAATCAAATTTCAATTAAAATGATCTTTTTTAAATAAATCAATAAAACTTAGAAAGATCTGATAAAAGGATGACATCATTCAAATATTGAATTTTTAAATTGAGAGGTATAAAAAATTCTCATTATTTCCTAAATTCATTTTTTTCATCAAGAGAATTTTATAAAACTCTTGAATTCTCAAATTTGGAATAGCTATTCTTTCTCTCAATTCATAAAGTTCAACAAACAACAGAAATTTCATGATTAATGTCTTACTGAATTAATTCAAACACAATCACAATATTTGGTAGGGGTGTCCAAGACCCGGTCCGGCTCGACAACCCGTCCTGGACTGAAGGCTTCGGGCTGGGTTTGACTTGGTCTCCAAAAGGAAAAAAAGAACAAGAAAGGCAAGACAGTCCAGAACCCCGCTTCGGGTTGAACCTCGGGTCACCCGGTCCGACCCGATTATTATTATTAATTTATTGTTATTATTATTTATTATTATTATCATTACATTTTGGTAAATACTTCGTCGTTTTGCTATCAATTTTCCAAGATTTACAAAGAGATAATTTAGAATAATAGAATCCACTTACTATTGACGGCATTTCCATTACTCTAGCGCAGTAGAAACAAAAATGGATTATTTGTTTATTTAAAGTTTAATATTGCTATCACAACTCACTAAAGTTAAGCTCGAAATGGATGATTTGCTTTCTTAGATTTTAGAATTGCCCCTACGACTTTCCTTTAATAGCCCAAGGTGCATAGAAAGTTAGTAGGTTTGAAAAAACAAAAAAAATGTGATATGTGATGTTAAAAAAAAATTCTATAAGAGATAACCCCTTAACACCCCCCCCTCTAAAAAAAAATCTACAAGATATTTCCTCTCCAGAATGTCTAATACTCTCACTCTTTATGAGCTGAATTTTTTATAAAGCAAAACATGAATGTAATTTCATTTTCTTTGGAGTTTATACATTTTTTTGTTACACAGAATAATATAATCTATGCAAAGAAAAAACTTTATCACATGCAATGTGGATTTATAATAATGTAATGTGCCTTCCTCTTCCCTCCACTCCTTGACTATGAAATCTAATTTTCTAATAATGTGTATTAAGTTTATGTCTTAAACTTCTCACCATAGTTAATGAGCACTATATAAACTTTTAGCTTACACTTTGGGTCAATCCGATGTTGTCTTACCTGGGCCTGGTCTTCGTTAAACCCGTGTGTTATTGAGTTTTTTCGGGTTGAGGATCGGGTCTACAAAATTGGCCTGGTTAAAATTTAGGGACAGGTTAGGGACATATATAACCCGTCCCATGAACACCCCTAATATTTGGTACTCAGCCGCCATTTCCTGCCTTTGCTACTACTTTATATGTATTTTTTTTTATTTTGAAAAGGTTGACATTTTTAATCTAATCCTTTTTTTAATGATGTTTTTTTTCCCTCTTTAACTATACTGATTAAAATAATCTAATTCCCCTATTGTCTGAACTCTGAACATTTGTAATTGGTACTCAGCCGCCTCCTCCAGCCTTAACTGCTATTTTTATATGTATTTTTATTTTGAAAAGGTTGTCATTTTTTTTAATTTAATCCTTTTTTAATGATGTTTATATTCCTCTTTAAATATGCTGAATAAAATAATCTAATTCGGCTACTATCTGAACATTTGGTACCTTTCCCCTCTCGGTTTCTCCTAGGCATTTCCATAATTCTCCCAATGCAGCACTACCTAAGGATGCGCCTTCAAGCCAATTGATTATTACCTCAAAGCCCACTTGAATCTCCACATGCCAGAAACCCAAGTTCCAAGCGAGAAGCAAACCATCTAAGGCACACCTCACAACTCTGCCTTGTAAACTGTAAACGTGGGTAATCCTTGCAATTTAATATTCATATATGTGTACCATGTTCAGATTAAATACCTTATAACAGAATTTTACTTACCTTCGTGTGTTCAATAATAATATTTGCACTCTATTTTTATTCCATTTATTTTTTTGGTTATTGAACGAGGGTGTTTAGAAGTATAGGCGTAAAAACTAAAAAGTTAGTATATAAGTATATTTCCCCGTATATGTTTGTTCTTAATTTCTTTTTTCCTTTTCTCATCACAGTGACCATTAATTATCTGTAACCACTGACCAGAAATATATAAACGTATATCTTCATAGATTATCGTGATTAGATTGGATGAAGTTATGCTGAAAAGAAATTTTAGCCTTTTGGGGCAAAAAAACTCATTCAACCTTTATAAGACATGTAGATTTATATATGCCTTCTACCCACCTCCCATCATTCACTTATAATCGGATTGGGTGAATAACACATCACAAAAAATGCATCCCTTCAATTTTTATTTTTATTTTTTTGTATGGAGAAAGTGTACCCTTCTAAAGAAAAATGGGAAAAGGAAGAGATACTGCAACAGTGCTTCTAATCCCTGGCTTTGGCTAGTCATTTAGACAAAAAAAAAATTTCCCTTATTATTGCCTAATATTAGACGACTTCTTTAAGCAGTGTTTGTGAGTCTGTGTGTGCAGGAAGAAAACAAGGGTTAATTATAAAGATGGGATATGGAGAATATAAGTTGCAATGGGAATATGTTAGACCATAGCATATAATCTGATGATAAGCTGTTGCCCTAATAGGGCCGGATGAAATGAAGGTAGGCGCGGAAACGACGTTTTTATGCGTGAATTGCACCACAGCCAGTGTTCACTGACAATATTACTGTATAGATTCGGTAGTTGATTGTCAATAGTCTCAAAGTCAAGGCCCAAGTCCAATCGGCTGCTAGATGATCTAGCCAGGAATGGCCTTGAGTCAGATGTGGATGTTAAGATTTTCAATTTTCCTCCTAGTTTTATTTCTTTGTTATTGTTAGCTGAAAATGCTGGGATTCCTCAGAAGTTTCTAGTTCTTGTTTTTTATGCTCTTACCACCTTTGATTCATAAAAAAAAAAGTCCAATCAGCTGCTTACGTCCTTGTTTGGATAATTTTTTTGGTAAATACTTATGAGAGAACAAAATTAAAAAAATGAAATAAACTTTTTTTATAAACTAAAATTAGCTTATAGATAAGTTAAAATTAACTTTTAAAAAAGCTAATATGAAAAAAGTTTTTACAAATTAGTTTATGTAAAGCTAATTTTAGCTTATAGGAGAAATTAATTTTATTTTTCTTTCTTATTTTCTTTTTTCATAAGTGTTTATAGAAAAATTTATTTAAACAGAGTCATATTAGTTTCTTCAAAAGTTAATTTTAACTTAATACATAAGCTAATTTTAACTTACGAAAGAAGCTCATTTCATTTTTTCTTCTTTTTTTTTTTTCTACTATAAGTATTTATGGAGAAGTTTATGCAATTATAACCTTAATTTCACCCAATTAGGTATTTGTTTTGCATGGAATTACTGCGGAAGGGGAGAGGGAGGAGGAATACAACATTACAAAATGAATATATCACTAATTTGTTCTTGAAATATTGTCTTTTTTAAAATGGTTCTTAAAGTAAAAAAAAATTACTTAAGTAGTTTTAAAAATATTAAAAATCATGTTAAGTAGTTATTCAAATATTAAAAAACTTTTTAAAGTAGTATGTGAATTTTATTAAAATAGATTAACTTAAAGATTAAAGTGATAGATATTTAATACTTTATAGACTATTTAAATAGTTTTATTATTTTATGAATTAAGAATATGTTGGGTATAAGAGAAATTTTTTCATGCCCAAAAATCATGATTCCTAGGAATCATGATTCTTAGAAATGATTAAAAAAGTTTAATGGTTATGCACTGTTAGTGTAAAATTTTTACTATGTCAACCAATTGAAATTCACCGTTGGTATGAATTTTAAGGTTATTATTGTAAAAGTCAACAAATTTACCATACATAATGATTTGTGATTGGATGACAATGTAAAATTGTTTTACACTATCGGTGTATAACCTTTTTTCTCATGATTAAAATCTATTTGGTTGGTTATAAATATTGTTGGAAATATTTATATTTATTATTTGGGAATTAAAGATTTTTACGTTTAGTTTTAATATAAAAAAATTAGAAACTTTAATTATTTATCACATTAAATGAGTTAACAAAGGTAACGTGATATTTTTACCGCAGTAAAACTTTTCTTCATACTTGGAAAAGTTAGATTCTCACCTCCTCCCATGGGAACAATTTCGTAAAAAACATTGGTACAAAAGATTTCTAAAAAAACAATGTTTCCTGATAATGTTATTTTTTAAATAATAAACCAAACATAAAAAACAAGTATTCTTAACTTCAAATTTTCGAGAAACTAAAAACTTTTCGTGTACTAAAAGCTCCCTAAAGATAATAAATTGTTGTACGTTAACCTTGTTTACTATTTTAGAAAAATTAGTCTAAATCATTTTATACTTGTAATAATTAAGCATGTGTAATACGGGGTACAAAATGGTTACTTGGTCTCGGGCAGATTCAACGGCGCTAGGGTTTTGTCTGTATTAGCATAGCATACTCTTTATCTAATAAAAAGTCATACTATTAATATAAATATTACTAATTTACATTAAAAGTATGATGCATAATAATAATTAATTTTGTTAATAAAGAAAATTAGCATAGTAAGTATCACAGAGCATAGTATTGACTCAAACATTGCTTGTGCCTTGAGATGAACATGTCAATTCCTTGTACAACTGAAAAAATCAAGAAGTAAAAAAAGATGGAAGGAACTTGTGAAAATTGCAAAGAAAGAATGGATAAGATTAACTTCAATAAGAGGACGAGAGTAAATGAAGAAGCACGAGAATAATAACTGATTCTATATTGAAGATGAAAATTGAAGAGATTTCATTTAGGTAATATAAATAGAGAAAAAAGGTCATCAGTGTAAAGTAGTTTTATACTGTCATCTAATCACACACTACCATTTATTGTAAGTTTGTTAACTTTTATAGTAAATACTTTAAAAGTCATACTAACGATAAATTCTAATTAGTTGACAGTGTAAAATTTTTTACACTAATAATGTATGACCATTAAACTCATATAGATATAAATGCATATACATTTGATGCGGATTAAAATTATCCTCGCCCATTTGCTGTTTCTTTCCATATCTCTCCAATAGAACGATGACGTGACGTTAAAAAGAATATTATCTCTTCTGGTTCTTAATTATTTTTTTCTTCGTTTTGTAGAATTATTTTTTAATTGAATATATAGACATGGAAGGAACAAGATAGGTGATTCGAGTCTCATTTGATGTTCTTGTTTATGTCAACTGGAAAAAAAATAAAAAATCTAACTATAATAACTAACTTTTCTGACGATTACTAATTTATTACTATGTAAGTTGATGGGAAGAGTTGAGAGATGTTATATAAAGCAGAATTAACTATATAGATGTTGACAACTGTTCGTGGTGAACCATTAGGCAGAAGTGTGTAATTTTATTGGGCCTTAATTGAGTTTAGGAACTATCCAGAACAATAACTTTCATAATTAATCAGTTCTTTCTTTTCTTTTTGAAATTATTCATTCTTACAGCATAAAAATGAATAGAAATAAATTTTTCAAACTTTACAAAGGAATAATAAGGAAAACCAAAACCCTTTCATATCACTCCGTTTACTTTTTTAGCTTCATTAGTTCAAGTCACTTCACTTCACTTCATTTGAACCCCTTATCAATGTTATACTTTATAATTTCACCCTTGTTTCACTTTATTGAGTTTGGATTGGGTCAAATTGGATGAATTTACGGATTGAATTCAACATGTGATCACCCCTTTCTTAGCGAGGCATGGGGTAACGTCTTTAAAGTCGTGACCCTTTTTCACTTTTTATTTTACTTGTATACTCAAATTAAACAAACTTTGGAAAAAACTAAAAGGTTTAATACATCGGTTGGTCCCTAAACTTTTAAAAAAAAAATTAATTTGGTTCCTAAACTAAAAAAAATTATAATTAGGTATTTAATTTTTTACAATTTTGTAATTCAGTCCTTAGAAGTTGTAAAATCGTCACAAGTTGTAAATTTTCTAAAAGTTTCAAACTGTCACAAACTAACTCTAAAGACTCAATTACAAAAATTGTAAAAGATCAAAGATCTAATTGCAAGTTTTTTTAATTCAAAAACCTAATTAAATTTTTTAAAAAAATTTAGGAACCAACTGATATATTAAACCAAAATAAAACTTAAGTTTGGGTGGAGTAGATCCCTTTGGGTTGAGAACGGATGGAAGTTCAAAGCAAATGGAGCAAACAAAAAATTGGCACCACAAAAAGAGGCCCGTCACCATCATCTTTAGTCCAAACTCGAGGGTGGTGGCTATTCTCACCTCTTGTTTTTGCTCTTTTCACTCCTTATTTTTATAAAAAAAAGTGTAAAATATTTATTTTATCCTTTATTTATTTATTTTTTTATCTCTTTTTTCACGCCCCTATTTTATTAATGGAAACATGTTTCCGTTGTGTATCGAATACATAATAGAAACGCATTTTTGTTATGTATCAAAGTTATTGATACATAACAGAAATGTATTTTCATTGTATATCAAATATACAATGGAAACGTGTTTTCGTTGTGTTAATTTTTTAAAAAATTTAATTAAAATATTAATTATGATATAATTTGTCCCTTTTAATATTAATTGAATCAATTATGATAAAATTATATTTTTTAATTGAAATTAAATTAATTATTACGATACAATTTACTATTTTTAATAGTAATCGAAATAATTCAGATACAAATTTCTTTTTTTTAATAGTAATCAAATTAATTATGATACAATTTTAAAAAGTATATGATACAAATTATTATTTTTAATAAGAATCAAATTAATTATTATGTAATTTACCTTTTTAATAGTAATCGAATCATTGTAATAATATCATAAATTGTTTCATAATTAATTTAATTACTATTAAAAAGGTTAATTTATATTATAATTAATCTGATTATTAACCTATCTGGACCCCAAAAAACCCAAAAAAAACACGTGAACTTATAATTTACTTTGCCGAATTTTCCGGGCATTGTCTAATAATGAAGGAGACCTAAAGTTCTGAAACAGCCTTGATTAAGCCCATCTACAGGCTATTAAAAGGAGTTAATTTCACTTTTAAATATCCAATTTTTATAATTCTTAAGTTTTGTTTGAAGTTTATATTATAATAAAAACTATAAAATAAGTTTTGTTCGAATAAGTTTTGAACAAAATACTTTATGATATAAGTCCTTTTAATTTTTTTATCAAAAATATTTTTTTATGTTCTGAAAAATATTTTTATTCTTAAGCCAAAAAATAATTATTCTATTTTAAAAAATATATATAATTATTATATATTTAAAACATAATAATTATAAAAAAAATCCAATTTTTTTATTTAAAAACATAAAAAGATTTATCTATCATTTGAATATATTATGTGAAAATTCCTTTATTTTTTCCAAACATATAAAAGATAAATTTAATATAATACATCGTGTTAAATTTATTTTTCTTTTACATGCGTGTCTTGTGTTATGTGCCATTTTGAGATTTTTTCCCCTTCAAATTATATTTAACTAACAACTATTCCATACATTATACCAGTAATTTTAATTTAAATAAAAACACAATAATTTAATTTTATGAGAAAAAAAAAGTAAATATAAAAACTGAATAGAATCAATTCCATATTGTAAAAAGTCAAGAAATTTTAATATAAATTAAAAGTAATTAAAATTGAGATATGAGAATTTGAAATTTTAATATAATAATAAATTTTAACATAAAAAAGTTGAAAATAATTAATAATTTGTGTATATTTATAAATATCAAACAAGAGTCAAATAATAACAAAGTCATGTATCACAAAAAGAAAGGTTATAATAGGATGTTTTCATGATCAAGAGGTTATAAACTTATAATATAAGAGTTGATTATTAATGATCTTATGTAAACATATAATTTAAGTCATATTATTTTACTAAATTATTAAAAACACTTTTATCAGTGTATCTAATTAATTTTTTAACATTAAAGTAATAAAAGGTCGCTTTTGATATTCACAATTTTTAATATTCTATCTCACGTATTTACAATAAAAAATATATATAAATCAAATAACTAAGATTAATAACTGATAATTAATGCTAAAATCACCATTTGATACAAATTCAATTTAACTCTAAAATGAACAAATACATTAACCTAAAACACTTGCAACCTCAATCGTGATTTTATAGGCAGGAAAAGGAAACGGTTTTTCAAACATGCCCCTAAAAGGTGACAGCAACAGCAAGGCGAAAGTAATGCATAGTACGAAACCATTTTCTTTTCTTTTTAGTACATAAATATATCAAAGTTTTTTTTAATTTATTATTTAAAGCAGTTCATACATTCGTAATAATAGAGGCGGGACAGTCCTACTCCTATATTTAAGAATATGGCATCTTACAGTTAGGGTGTATTAATGTGAAAATAAATAATAGGATAGTAGTATTTAGAAAGAGTTATTAATTTATTATATTTATAGAGTAAAAAGTACGAGGGAATAATAACAATAATAATATAAAGATGCCAAAAAGCTTTGGAGGTGGCACGATAACTGTGTCAGCCCCAGCCACAGGACAGAAAGTGGGGTCGACGTTGAAAAGGACGAGGCGTGGAAGGCGTTGGAATATGGCACCGCACGGTCCAAACCCAAAAGCCTCTTCTTCATCAAGCCTTCCAGTTGGATTTCATCCCCATCCCTAAATTTTTTGTAGGGCCACTATTCGGCTAAGCCTCGTCCACGTGGCGCTCCTCCATTGGCCCCTTCCCAGATCTCCCCGGCCCCACCAGATAGACTTGGACTCACTCGACTAAACTTGTTTCACATAACCACGCTTCCTCACCACACACAATCCCAAACCCAAAAACAAATCACACGTTGGTTCGGAGGGAGCCATCACCAGCCATGGCTTCCAAGCTCTGCGACTCCTGCAAATCCGCCACCGCCACGCTCTACTGCCGCCCCGACGCGGCCTTCCTCTGCGGCGCGTGCGACTCCAAGGTCCACGCCGCCAACAAGCTCGCGTCGCGCCACCCGCGCGTGTCGCTCTGCGAGGTGTGCGAGCAGGCGCCCGCGCACGTGACCTGCAAGGCCGACGCCGCCGCCCTCTGCCTCGCCTGCGACCGCGACATCCACTCCGCCAACCCCCTCGCCAGCCGCCACGAGCGCCTCCCGGTCGTTCCCTTCTTCGAGTCCGTTCACTCCGTTAAGGCCTCCTCGCCGATCAACTTCCTCGACGACCACCGCTTCTTCTCCGACGCCGACGCTGACGTCAGCACCGAGGAGGCCGAGGCCGCTTCCTGGTTGCTGCCTACTCCGAAGACAGATCTAAATTCCTCTCAGTACTTGTTCTCGGAATCGGAACCGGTTCCGTACATAGATCTGGATTACGGCCAAGTGGATCCGAAAGCGGACCAGAAGAGCTCCGGCACCGCCGACGGCGTCGTTCCGGTGCAGAGCAACTTCGAGCCGTTCGCCTACGGTTACAAGTACAACTCGACTCTGTCGCAGTCGCAGTCTCAGATGAGCCAAAGTGTGAGTCTAAGAACGATTTTCGAATTCTCGATCTGACATCGAACGCGCGTAACGTGGATTCGTGTGTTTGTTCTTGTGGTTGTGGATTTTTTCAGGTATCGTCGTCGTCGATGGAGGTTGGAGTCGTGCCGGACGGGAACACGATGTCGGAGATATCGAACTGCAGCTACAGCAAGGCGGCGGCGGTGACGGTGACGGCGCAGTTCTCGGCGGCGGATAGGGAGGCTAGAGTGTTGAGGTACAGGGAGAAGAGGAAGAACCGAAAGTTCGAGAAGACGATTCGTTACGCTTCCAGAAAAGCGTACGCGGAAACGAGGCCAAGGATCAAAGGCAGGTTCGCCAAACGCTCTGACGTGGACCCTCTGGCGGGATACGGCGTCGTTCCGTCGTGTTGATTTCGCTAATGTTATGATATATATTAATATATGAGATGACGCTGTTGCTTACTTTTTTCTTTTCTTTTTTTTATGTTTGCTTTTGCTGTATATATACTACTCTCTTTTTTGGTTTGAATTATGCAATGTAAAGTTGCAAACGCTTGCTGTGGATCGATTTTGTAGTTTGTTGGTTGTTTTTGGGTGAATTTTGGCAGCTTTAGCTTACCTGAGAGAAGAAAATAAGGAGGCGGAGGGAACGATGATGGCAATAGCACTTGCTTTTCGGCTATGTCTGCTGTGGAGATTTGCGAATCAAAATCTGGAATGCTATTGGCACCGGACGTGTGGTTAAGAGGTTTTTTTAATCACAAATCATATTAAATCCTATCTTTATGCTTTTTAAAATTTATATTTTATTATATTATTAACCCCTATTGCGTTCTGACCTGTCCGGGTCTCCCACTCGGGTGTATGTCAGGTGAGGAAATGTGGGAGGGGACTGTGTTTCTGCACATAAAGAACCGGCAAGAGTCTAGTTTAAGAAAAATAGTTTTACTAAGTTACTAACTACTATTATTAGGAAGAATCAATAAATAAAATGTTTTTTTTATTGGAAATTGCGTATTTAATACATCGAAAACATTAAATGATATATATAAAAAATTTGTCACCTTTAACTTTTAAACTATTATCTATTTATCTTAACAGAACCATTAGATAATTTTTATTGCACATTAAATTCTATATTTGTTTGAATGTATATGTATGATTCACATTGAAATTAGTATTTAAACACGAGAGTAATATTTTATGATATCCGCATGTAAAGGATTTTTTAAGCTATTTTTTATATAATAAATTTTAAAATCAGATTCAAAATCACTTGTTCAAGATATTAGGAGTCTTTTTAATCTGGCCACTACATTGATGCTTCTGCCTGGTCAATTAAAAAGAAATAGTTACCATATTCTTATTTTTTTCGTTAGTGAATGTGAATCATCCAACTAACGTTAAACAAAAACAATAAATTCTTAATTTTCATTAAACGTGACTTTGGAACATTTACTAATGTATACACTAATATGATCTTCAAAAGTGTTCTTGAAAGTCATTACCTCTGTTCTTTTATACAGATTTTTTTTTTTGTGAATTTTTTTCATCTTATTATTTTATTAGAGTTTTAATAAATTATCTATTGCATTAATTTTTTTTGAAAAATACTCCTAAGTATAAATGTATTAATTAGGTAAATAAAAAGAAGTTAAGAGAATAGAATCTCAATAATTTTAACGACAATGTTGAAAAAAAAATACAAATGTTACAAAATTAACACCATTAATTAAATTTCTATTTTTTAAATGATTAAAAAGGTTCTAGATGTAGTATTTGTTTGCATAACCATTTATCAAAAGTTATTAGCGTCTGAAGTTTAACAAGGCACGGAACTTTAAACAGAAGGAGGAAAATTTGGCTGAATTTGATTTCTACGTATTTGTGTGTCTTAACTCTCAAATCTCTCCTAAAAAAGAAAATTTCAAATCAAAATTTTCTCTTGCTTCATTGAATTTTTTTGTTTCGAAAGAATTATGAAACCTCCTAAATAACTCTAGGGCATTCTTCTAACTTTGTGAAAGATTTGTACCAATAAAAAAAACTTCGTGAAAGATTTGTTTATTATATAGTATTTTTATGTGTCGTGAAGAAGATGATTTGTAATTAAGTTTAGACTTAATTAATTTTTTAATCCGCATAATATATCACTTTCTGTTTAAGTTTCTATAAAAAAAAAGTCAGTAAAATATTTGTTGGCTTTTGATCATTATTACTTTTTTTTTCTTATTTTAGTCCATGTTCTTATTAAGTAATGACATGACTAACAATATTAGAAAACAGACTTAACGTTTCCTAAATAATATAGAGTAAAACATCTTTCAATGAAAAAGAAATTTATATCAAAACTTTATAATTTTAAAAGAATTGAAACAATAATATTATGGATTAAAATGAAAAAAAAATTCTATATGAACCAAAATTGACAATAACTTTTTCTACGAACTAAAATCGAAAGATGTATATTATGAAGACTAAAAATTATTTAAACCTTGAGTTTAATTATATTTTGATTTCTTTATTATAGTCAATGGATTAGCCTATGGCTATATGCATATTTCCACTCAATAAGCATATTAAATTCTAGAATACTAATGCCATTGGACGTATCATTAAATGGTTTTCTTAATCACAAATCATATTTAAATCTCATTTCTATTCTTTTTAAAAATTTATTTTTGATCATTAATCTTTGTTGTGTTCCACACTTGTTCGAATCTCCTTATAAATGTATATCAAGTCAGAAAACGTATGAGACAACTATATACATGTTTGGATTAAAGTTTGCAAACTTAAGTTTGAATAAATTTCATTTTCTAAGAGTTCACAAAAGCAATTCTCACTCCTTCAATTTTAAACTGAGTTTCAAAGCAAAGTTGAGACAAAATTAAGTTTACAATCGGATCCAACTGAAAATTAAACAAGAAAAATTTTCAATTTTACTTTTTGAACATACGTTGGGGTCTCACAACTGAAAACCAAACATGCCCTATGTTTCTCCTCGTCAAGAACTGTGTGAATCTAGCTTGGGAAAATGATTTTACTCTTTACTAACTATTGTTCTTAAAAATCAAGAAATATATGATTTTTATTGAATAAAATGATATACTTTTTTTTATTAAAAAACTATTTATAATTCTCTAACCATTGTTCTAATTAATCTGCTGCAAAATTTTAACAGCACATTAACTTTAATAGTTGTTTTAATGTATATGTATCACTACGTGGAAAAATTGTTAAATATGTCATGAATTAGTCAAATAATGCTATTTTTTGGGCTGTTTGTAATATGTAAATATGAGATTAATCTTTCAAGATACTAGTATGTAAAGGATTTTTTTAATGCTACTTTTCTATATGCATAAATTCTAAAATAATATTCAAGACCACATGTTCAAGAGATGAGTATTCTTTTTAATCCAATCACCACATTGATACTTCTTTCTAATCAAGCAGAAAAAACTAATTAACACATGTTTGTTTTTTCAATTAGTGAATCCTTCAACATATCCAAATTACCTATTCTTTTAATTGTATCCTAATTTTTATTTCTATTTCATCAATAATAAAAAAATGACATGTCATTTAAAATATTTACTTATATTTTTTATTTTTACTTTTTACGTTACCTTTAACCACACTTTAATTTCGTTATCCCTCTTTGGTTGTCGAGTTTATCTTTGAGCCAATTAAGGCTTTCGGCCTTTCGACGATCTGCTCATGGGCACCACATCAATTTCACGTACACTAACATAATTGTAATATCCTTGAGATTAAAAGTGCAATTAAATCTAAAGAAAATAAAATTTACAAATAGAAAAAAAAAAATCTTAAAATAATGAATGACATGAATTGTACCCTTGCAGAGTCAAAGTCTCGGCCCCATATTCATTATGCTTAATTCCATAAAATTAACAGAAAATAAAAATGAAATAAAAGGTAAGTTCTCTTTGTATTATTTGCTACATTTGGTTATTGTTTTGATTCTCACTCCCCACATTTCACATTTCCAGTAACAGAAAGTAGACACTCTCACTCACACTCATCCGGATGCATCATTACCAAATTTTAACAGCTCACACACACTTGTATTAATCAACACATGTCAGTTTTTTAGCCTAAGTAAATCACACATGTACCATTTTGTTTTGTCTCTTTCTCTCAATCACTTACACGCACTGACACGTTTCAGCACTCAAACTTTGGCACCCATTATATATATAAGAAACCATTGCATTCTTATTCAGTTATTCTCCCTTTCCTCTAACAGAACGCACGCACATACCTCACCACGGGTCAGACACACTATCATGACTTCATTGTCACACTTATATCAACGACTAGCAACCAAGTTTTTAAATTGTGTTTGTAGTCTTATTGAGTTTTTTATATTACGAAAATTATATACAAATGCAGTTGATACGGCAATAATTGCAGTGGCATTATAGTCACATGTACTCCAAAAACTTTGATGTCGTGACCAAAATTGTGTTTGCTGACCATTTTCTAAAACCTTGATAGAGACCACCATCGATTCAGATACCAGTCTTTGCAATGTAACCTCCACCTCAGTTGCTGCTGTCCTGCCACAACAATACCAACGTAGTGCGTGTTGTATAGACGTTGCATCAAGTGTAACGCCAATTTATCTCCCCACTTTCTTCTACGTTTCTTATCTTAGAAAGTGAAAATGTCGGTTTGAAAGGTTGTAAACGGCAAACCAAACACACCCGTAAAGAATAGTTCAACATTCCTTTTTTCTTTTTCTTTTTTCTTTTAGTTTTTATTTTTTTATTGTGGATTCAGATTAGGTCAATAATTTGATTGGGATTGCTCCAGTAATAATGCTGAACGTGATTTTAAAAATAGTCTTCTAATGTACTACATTAACTTGAGGTTATGGGTCATTTAGTGGACGTGTATTTAGGTCTGATTAGGTATAGTAGTATTCAAATTAAGTGGACTTTAGTCATTTTTAGAGTAAATGAAAAAATTTGTTTAATTACTTTCATAAAAATTAATAATAAAAAAAAGGAAAAATATGATATAAAAAGTAGAGGTCTAAAGTGGAAAAAAAAATGTAAACGGTGATCGGTGGAGAAATAAAAGAGCAAAATTAAGAAGTTAAGAATTTTTCCACTAAAATCTAGAAAAGACCAAAAAAAAACAAAAACTGATGAAACAATAAGATTGTAATAAGGATTAGAAAACAAAAGTGGATAAAAATGGTTTGACATATCATATGTTTCTATTCTGTCCTTTTTATTATCCACATGCCCTCTTGACATGTTTTTTATGTCGTGTGGCTTATAATTTCATTGTCATGATTAATGAAGTTGTAAACAAAATTAACGCCCTTGGGTTTGTTTGTCCAACGGCTTAATTGGTGAAGTGAGTTCGTGTCCGAGAAAACGAGACCATAATTATTAAACGTAAAAAAGCTGCAACATGATTGATTTAGATGTCTTAACACTCAAAACCAAATCTCTCACTTAATTGGATTGCTTATTTCGAAATAAGCCTGGCACCTTCTAAATGGTACAAAGACATTCTTCAAATTAACTTCATGCAATATTTTATATGGTGCGATGATGTGTAATTAAATTAACGATTATATTTAGAATAATGAATAAGAAGTTTCCTTCTTTTTTTTTTTCTTTCCTGTCACAAGAGATTTCCATTTTAGCATTCGTGTTTTACAGGCACAGTAATAGGCTAATAGCCAAAAGAGCCCAAAAAAATTTACTTGCTCCAAGTGGGTTCAATGCAAAGAGGGCTTCCAATCCAAAATGGCCTGGTAAAGGGCAATGCCATAATTGGAGAGGAATGACTATTTTGTGCAATTGCCATTGGAGGATGCGCATGAGGAAAATAAATCGCAAGTGATTTTGAAAGGAAAAAAGTCTTGCTATGAGAATTTGCAACGCTCTAACCTTAAAAAGGGTAGCAACTCATGACAGATTATTGAAGAAGGGTAAACAGGAGAATGTTGAATCTGAAAACTATTATCATCAAAGCTTAAGGAGTGATGACCATCCTATCTTAGCCATGATGACTTACAAAAGTTGTGACATTCGAGAATTACAAAAGTTGGCTAAAAGCTTAAGAATGACATTATTTTCTTTATGGAAACAAAAGCAACTAATGTGGAAGGGAAGTTAGAAAAGGTCAGTCAAACTGAAATTTAAAATAGTTATTATGTTTAGCCTATGGGGTTGTCTAGTGGGCTAGCTCTATTTTGGAATAAATTAATGAATGTGGAGAATTTCTTCTTCGGTATATAACTTTGACAATAGAATCGTTTCACTGGGACCAAATTTCAAAGATAAAAGATTCCTTGTGGGATAGAGTAGATACTTTTCAAACTAGTAAGGGGCTTGCCTGGTGCTGTATCGTCAGGTGGGTCACCAAATCATTTGGGCCCACGTTGGCTTAAAACAAAAAAAAAGGTGATGTGAAGGGCCAAAAGGCCCATTATCACATTTGGTTAATTATAATATCCTCTTATAGGATATTAGAAGTTGTTGAAGGTGTGTGGTAACCACCGAGAGTATTGAGTTGTTATCCCCCTTGTTGGTGAAGAGTAATTTTCTATTGATCCCTAGTGATTCCAGGAAGACTTGTGATGTACTCATTAATTATTATTAGTGGAGATTTTTTATTGGACTAGATCCCATGGATTTTTACCTCACATTGAGGGTTTTCCCACGTTAAAAATTTGGTGCTTATTATTTTCTATTTCTGTTTTGTGCATACTTTTATTCGCCTAAAATTATTAATTGTTGCCTAAGATATTTTCAAAGCCTATTATTATTTGCACAGGGAAAAAGGAGATTCAGTTTGCTTCCGCTTGCAGTTGTTGTTTTTGTTATCTTTTCCAACAATTGGTATCAGAGCTCCGATTGGGGCTCTGGTTTGTGCTCTGAAATGGGAGAAGGTGATGTTGTTGGTACCACGATTAAATTGGATTCTACCAATTACTCTATTTGGAAGTCTCGAATGGAAGAATTGCTATTTTGCAAGGACATGTATGATCCCATTAAGGGTAATGGTATGAAACCAACAGATAAATATGAGAAAGAATGGAAGAAGATGAACAAGAAGACTATTGGCATGATCAGGCAATGGATAGATCAGAGCATCTATCATCATGTGTCTAATGAGACTATTTCCCACAGCTTGTGGAAGAAATTGAGCAACTTGTTTAAGTCTAAAAATGCACAAAACAAGGCATTCTTGATTTAGAAGTTATTAAACTTGAAATATAGGGATGGTTTCTCAGTGGCTGAACATATGAGTAGTTTTCAAAATATGGTGAATCAGCTGAATAGCATGGAGATTATGTTAGATGATGAGCTACTTGCATTGTTGTTGCTTATATCATTACCAAACAGCTGGGAAACATTGGTGATATCTTTAAGAAACTTTGCTCCTAATGGGAAACTAACTTTTAGTATGGTCAAAGACTGTCTTCTGAATGAAGAAACCAGAAGGAAGGAACATGGCATGGCTAGCTCTTCGACTCAAAATGAAGCTTTGCTTATAGAGTCAAGGAAGAGAAGCCAACATAGAAAGTTTCATAGATCTGAAGACCATAGCAACTCAACAGGAAGGTCAAGGACCAAAAAAGACATCAAGTGCTTCCATTGCAATAACATAAAGCACATGATGAAAGAATGCAGGTTCTTGAAGCGAGATAAATCAAGGACTAGAGGATAATAATAAAACAGAAGTCAAAGACAAAGACATTGCTGCAGTTGTATCTGATGGTGAGGTTGTCATTGCTTATAATGATGATTCCATTAATCTCACATGCTAGGAGTATGGATGGGTTGTTGATTTTGCTACCTCATTCCACTTTACACCACATCGTGAGTACTTTACATCCTACACTGCCTGGGATTTTGGGCAAGTAAAGATGGGAAATTAAGGGCTAAGCAAGGTTGCTAGCATTGGAGGAATTTGGTTGGAGACTAATGTCGGATGTAAGCTACACTTGAAAAACGTCAAGCACATTGACATGTGCCTCAACTTGATCTCAATATAAGCACTTGATGAAGATGGCTACTATAATGCCTTTGGTGATGGTAAATGGAAGTGCGCCAAAAGGACTTTGGTGGTAGCAAAAAGAGTGAAGCGGAATACTCCTTATTAGACATCAACAAAGTTGTCTACACCTCAGGTGAATGCAGTTAAGGATTGCTTTACAAAGCTGTGGCATAAATGCTTGGGTCACTTGAGTGAGAAGGGTCTTCATACTCTTACAAGACAAAGGTTGCTTCCTATTAGACGTACATCTCTTAAAACTTGTTTTGATTATCTTGTTGGTAAGCAACATAAAGTTTCTTTCCGCACTTATCCTCCACACAAAAGGCCATATATCTTGGATTTAGTTCACACTAATATTTGCACTATGGATGTTAAATCCCTTAGTGGTTACTCTTATTTTGTAACCTTTATTAATGACCATTCTAGAAAAGTGTGGGCTTTTGTTTTGAAATCCAAAGAAGCACTTCCATGCAAGTGTGGAGAGAGAAACAGGAAAACTGTTGAAATGTGTTAGAGTAGATATGGTGGTGAATACAGGGGTCCATTTGAGCACTATTGTAAGGACCATGTCATTAAGCTTGAGAAGACAGTTCCAAAGACCCCACAACACAACGGGGTTACAGAGAGAATGAACCACACAATTAATGATAGGATCAAATGCATGCTCTCTTATGCCAAGTTGCCTAAAGCCTTCTAGGGTGAAGCAATAAGAACTGCAGTAGATTTGATTAACCTTTCTCCTTCTGTTCCTCTTAATGGTGATGTTCTTAAGAGGGTATGGAAGGGGAAAGATGTTTTCTACAGTCATTTGAGGGTGTTTGGCTGTAAGGCATTTGTTCACATCCCTAGAGAAGGTCCAAGCTTAATGGTAAGTTTAAACAATATATCTTCTTGGGTTATAGTCGTGATGATTTTGGTTACAGGTTTTGGGATCCAATTGATAAGAAGACTATCAAAAGCGGAGATGTTGTCTTCCTTGAAGACTAAACCATTAAAGATATCGACAGGAAAGAGAAGCCAAAACAAATTGTTCATGGGTACATTGATGTTGAGCCAAAACCTTCTACCAGGGTCATTGATGACGAGGGAGATGTAAATGCAGATGTAGAGAATGTAGTTGATGTGCCTGAGCCTTAAGTGAATGAACCACTTGAACTAATTCCTCCAGACCACCTATACAGCCTTAGTTGAGAAGATTTGCTAGAGAGCACCGTCCTTCACAGAAATATCCTACTCATAAGTATGTGTTGTTGACAGATGGAGGAGATCTAGAGAGCTATGAAGAAGCTATGTCACATGAAAAGAGGGACAAGTGGTACAAAGCCATGTAAGAGGAGATGAAATCCTTACATAAGAACACACTTTTGAGTTGAAGCTGCCCTAGGGCAAAAGAACACTTAAAAATAAATGGGTGTTCAAATTGAAATCAGAGGAGAATTGCTCACAACCAAGGTACAAGACAAGGTTGGTTATGAAAGGCTTCAATTAGAAGAAAGGAGTTGATTTTGAAGTAATATTTTCACCCCGTGGTCAAGATGTCTTCAATCAGAGTTGTACTTGGCTTTGCAACTAATTTGAATTTGGAGGTTGAGCAACTTGATGTGAAGACTACTTTCCTCCATGGTGACTTGGAGGAAGAAATTTGCATAAAGCAACCTAAAGGGTTTGCAGTCAAAGGTAAAGAGAAGCTTGTCTGCAAATTGAAGAAAAGCTTGTATGATCTTAAACAAGCTCCAAGACAGTGGTATAGAAAAATTGATTCCTTCATGGTGGATCATGGGTATGATAAAACTTCTTCTAATCATTGTGTGTTTGTGAAATAATTTCCTGATGAAAAATTTGTTATTCTCTTGCTTTATATGAATGACATGTTGATTATTGGTCATGACATGAAAGAGATTCAAAATCTTAAAAGAGAACTAAGCAAGTCCTTTACAATGAAGGATTTGGGCCATGCAAGGCAAATCCTCTGCATGAAGATTGTTCATGACAAGAAGAATGGTAAATTGTAGATGTCACAACAAAAGTATATTGAGAAGGTATTAGAGTGATTTAATATGGCCAGTTCCAAGTCTGTTAGTACTCCATTTGTAGGCCACTTTAAGTTGAGCTCTAAGCAATGTCCTACAAGTGAGAAAGATAAAGAATAAATGCAGAAAATTCTATTTGCATCTGCAGTTGGTAGCTTGATGTATGTGATAGTGTGTACAAGGCCAGATATTACTTATGTTGTTGGTGTTGTTAGCCATTTCCTCTCTAATGCTGGTAAAGAGCATTGGCAAGTTGTGAAGTGGATACTTAGATATCTTAGAGGTACTTTTGGAGCGTGTTTATGCTTTGGAAGTGGTAAGCCTGTGTTGAATGGTTACACAGATGCAGATATAGATGGTGATGTGGATTCTAAGAAGTTCATTTCTGACTATATGATGACTTTTGCAGGGGAAGCAGTGTCATGGTAGTCTAGATTGCAGAAATGTGTTGCTCTGTCTTCCACAAAGGCAGAATTTATTATTGTCACAAAAGCTGATAAGGAGCTCTTGTGGATGCAAAAATTCCTACAAAAGCTGGGACTTTTACAAGAAAAATATGTTTTGTACTGTGACAGTCAAAGTGTTATCCATCTCAGCAAGAACTTGACCTTTTTTTCAAGGTCGAAGCACATTGAGGTTCGGTATCATTAGAAATGGGAGTTGTTAGAGATGAAGCAACTATCATTGGAGAAAATTCATATTGATGAGAATGGTTTAGATATGATGACTAAAATCTTATCTAGGTGAAAGTTTGTTGTTTGCAAAGAAAAAGTAGGTTTGGTTGACTATGGCCCCAATTGATTGGTGAGGGGGAGAATTGTCAGATGAGTCACCAAATCATTTAGGCCCAGGCTGACTTAAAACAAAAAAAAAAGGTGACGTGAAGGGCCAAAAGGCCCATTATCACATTTGGTTAATTCTAATATCCTATTATAGAATATTAAAAGTTATTGGAGGTGTGCGGTAACCATCAAGAGAGAGAGGAAAAATTGTGTGAGTTCTTTTTTGTGTACAGTGAAGAGAGAAAATTAAGACAAGTTTATCAGCTGGCATGGAGAAGAAAAAGAGTGTTCCATTCTCAGTTTGTACCAATTACCTTTGTATTTTGGTTCTCTCTGTTGCTTGACTAGGTACCCATTTGGGGTTCTATTGAGTTGTTATCCATCTTGTTGGTGAAGATTAATTTTTTGTTGATCCCTGGTGATTCCAAGGAGACTTTTAGTGTACCCATTAATTATTATTAATGGAGATTTTTTTACTAGACAAGGTCCCGTCGGTTTTTACCTCACGTTGAGGATTTTCCCATGTTAAAAATTTGGTGCCTATTATTTTCTATTCTTTTTTGTGCATACTTTTATTCACCTAAAATTATTAATTGTTGCTTGAGATATTTCCAAAGCATATTATTATTTGCACAGGGGAAAAGGAGATCTAGTTTGCTTCTGCTTATTGTTGTTGTTTTCGTTATCTTTCCCCAACATGTATTGGTGACCTCAACAAAATAATTTATTAATTTGAAAAAGATGGGTTGCATCCATAGTCTAGTACAAAGATGAAGTTCTTTAGAAATTTTGTTGATTGTACAAGTTTCTTGGATTTGGACCTTAAAAGGGTTGAAGTTTTTGTGGATTAATAGGAATCCAAGAAATGAGGGGTATTATTGTAATTTAATTTCTAAGTATATGTAGGTATTTTAGAGGAGCTCAATCCTTTTCTAAATACTTTTAGGTTACTTGTTAGTAGAATTGAGTATATGAGTTGTGACTTGCAAACAACCTAATTAATTCATAATTTTGCGCAAGTTGCAAACTTTAAAATATGTGTTCATTTAAATGCAGGTTTATTTTTAATTACATCTACCCAACTTGCAAGTTTGGTCCATGGGTTAGTGGATGGACCCACAAACTTTTATTTTTATTTTTTGTTGATTATTTATTTTATATTTTATTAGTATATTTATATTTTTATGAAATTGAATTAATCAATTATTAATAAATAACAACTTACAAAAGGAAAATAAAAAATTACAATTCTTCAAATTTTTAGTTAATTTTTTGTTTAGTTAATTTTATATATATTTATTATTTTTTTAGTCTTGTTCCGTGGGCTGACATATTTAATTGCAAGATATGTAGAGTAAATGTGCGGCATGAAAATGAAATTCGTTTTCAATGTGAATTGGCCTAACTCATTAAATTTGTGGGCTAATGTGGTTCAAGCCTAAATTGATTGGGCTAACCCGTTTACTCACCTTTACTTAGCAAAATCTAAACACAAAAAAAAAAACTAGAATTTATTAAATGGTGAAAAGTGTGTACAATAAATCCACAAATTGAAAGAACAAATAAGACTAAACAAAATAATTAATGACTCAACAAACTACCTAACCAAATAATATATAATTAATGAAACTTAACTATGATAATTGACTATAAGTGTATGTTTGGCTTATAGAATTGGGTATGAAATTTGAGTTTTAAATTGGAACTAAACTTTAGACTTGTTATATAATGAATCACAATTCTACTTTTCAATTCCATGAAATTATGTAACTAAAAATAACATTTTCTGCTTTCTAATCTCTGCCCTCTAAAATCACAATTTTTAACCTTACCTTTACTTCGTAACTGCTCTCAATGATTTTGCCACTCTCACTGTCCTCAATTCTATTTCCACTTTCACCACTATAATCATTACTACTATCATTACTGCCATCATTGTAATCATTCTTGTCACCACCATAATCTTTGTCACTATCACCACCACTCTTATCTTTGTTACCACCATTGAGTCATTCTCGTCACTAGGGTTGTAAGCAAGTCATGATTGACTCGCGAACCCGACCAACCCAACTACATTTCAGCGGGTTGGGTTGGGTCGAGTTCATTTTCGTTGACCTAATTAAGATTGGATTGGGTCATGGGTTGATGCATTCCTAACTCGACTCGACCCGACCTAATATTTTATTAATAAAAAATTAAAATATTATAATATTTACATATATTGTATTTTTCTTGAGTGTTGAATTTGTGTAGTTAGACTTGTATTTTAAATTGAACGTGCATTGAATAAGTTGAACTAATTAAGTATTTTTTTTCTTTTTTTGAATTTTTTCAAATATAAAATTATATTAATATTTTAATTGTCCAACTCGATGACCTGACCTAACCCAACCCAACCCGACTATTTTTAATTATGTTGAGTCTTAAACACGGCTGAACCTGACCCAATCAAGGCCAAATACACCCCTACTCGTCACTATCACCATCGTTGTCACTATCATCACCACTCGTGTCTTTGTTATCACCATCGTTGTCACCACCATGACTATTATTGCTATTACCACCACCATCATCCTTGCCACTATCACCACCATTATACGACCACCATCACAGTCATTATTGTCCTTGTTGCCACCATTGTCATCAATGTCATCATTATCATCACCACCACTATCATTATTTCTACCATCATCTCTATCGTTATCACCTATCTTGGTTTCCACCACTTGTGGATCGTTTTTTTTTCTTGAATTCGATGTAACCCCCCTTACAACTATCCTTAATTAGAAGTGTCATGATGAAATTAAAATTCAATTTAAAGTTATGACTAGTATTTTAGCATGTGCAGTACACAAGCTAAATGTTTATTTTTATATAATTAACATTTATAATAAATAGATTTTTTTCATATACAAATTATATTATAAATAAAAATTTATGACAAATAAATATATTTTTATATATGAATTATATTTTAAATTTATAATGAGTAGTTTAAATTATGATATAAATTTATTTTTAACCAGTGATATTTCCTTTAAAAAAATTTATTGAATTCAATTTAGAGATAGAGACAAAAGAAGGTAGATTGAAAAGAATAAGTAGATAAGAAAGTATATAAATAAAGATAAAAGAAAGATAATTTGAGATGATTGAAAGAATAATTTTCTAGTTAGTTACAAGGCTAAATACATCTCCAAAAGAGAAAAGAGAAAAAAATAAATAAGAATGTCTAATTGAGAAAATATGGAAAGTAAGAATCTCACTTTCCAAATTATATATTATAATTTATAATATATGAATTTACACTCTTCCGCAAAATTAAAAAAAAATACACTCTAATTATTCTTTGCTCAACACAAACGTAAGGATTGTGATATTGAACCAATTTCTTTTTCTTTTTTTAGTTTAACTAAGTTGATTCGATAGGACAAAAGTAAATATTGAAATTAATTATAATTTTGAACTACAACTATAATTCTGTGTCAAATAAACCCTAAAGGGAGAAATTAAAGGGTAAGCATTAGTCATATGGCCTTTAAGTACAAAGATGCTGCGATAAAAGTTGGAGGAGCTATGGTATTCAGGTGTGGAGGTGTGATCAGAGTTGATACTATTGCTTGCCGCTGCAACATTTAGTTATTTGTAAATCCCAAGGCTTGCAGAGCGTTGGCTGTTAGAGTAGAGATCGATTGGTCCTGTTGAATGATCTTGGCTTTAATTATGAATGTTGCTGTGGAAATTAATTAAACCTGTTCAAATGTCTTAAGATTCTCAGGTTTATAACATAATGCAAGATGATTCTTAATTTCTTGTCATTTGCTTGAGTGACCAACTTAATGTGTCGTTAGATTTATTTATTTTTTCTTCGAAATAGTTTATAACCAATAACAACATAATGCAAGATGTGAAGTTTTTAACCATTATTTTAGCTAATAACATGCAACATTAATCTCTTACCTTTGATTAATGTGCAAGTAAAATATACAAGCTCGATTTTATTTTATTTTTTATTTCATTTGAGTTGTTTATTGAATCTTTGTTTATGCAAAACAAAAATATTTAGAAACGTGATTTACGTAAGCCCAAAGGATATTTTAATAAGTAATTAAGTATTCAAAATACTAAAAGGAAAAATATTAGATAATTGTTAAGCATTTTAAATTGTATGTGTTCATAACTTTTTTTCGAAAAAAAGCGTGGAAATTAGTTTGGAATACTTGGCTTGTGCTTTCCTAGTATTAATAGAAAAAGTCAAAGATATAAATAAATCAATTTAGATGATAATGTTACGTACGTACTAATTTATGCCTACTGCCTAGCTAGCTTATTCATTTGAGTTAAATTTTATAATGCCTTCCCGGCTATTCAAAAAATAATATGAAAATCACGACTTAATATAATATTCACTTTCTTGGCTAGTACATGACTTGGTAAGCAAGGCATGAATGTATGATACATTTTATAGTACACAGGCAAGTTGACATGCCAATTTATTTCTATTACAATTGCAAATAATAGGATTAAACCAAAAAAGATAGAGAATTAATGTATGTTATACTCCATAAAAAGCTTCGGATTGCCTTGCCATTTTGTTCATTCACTCTTCATTGCTCTCTATTAGCAACTACTCTTGACTCACGTTTCCATGTCTCATTCCCCTTCCTCTTTGTCTCCTTTGAACACGAAGATCAATATTTTTCTTCTTCTTTTTTCTAGTTTGTGCATTTTATTTTCATTTGCATTATAGTGTTCCTGTGTGTGTAGAGTTATTAACATGGAGATGAGGACAATGAAGATAACACTTTGGTTCACTCTCGTGCGTAAGAGCAAAAACTGCTTTGTCGACAAAACGTTTTCTGAGTCCATCTCTGATCTCCACTCACTTCATTTCATGCATTTAAGCATAGATATCCCTTTCAACCCGAATTAAGTGACATTATAATTCGTATTCTCTATTCGATGGTTAAGTTGCGATTATGCTAATTCACACGAAAGCTAGTTTCCTATTGGATAAGGATAGGATGACGTAACATGTTATTAAGTGGTGCATAGACGTACAATTTCTTTTTCTTTTATTGAATGTCATATATTATATTAATACTCTCTTTATTTCCTCAATTACTAAATCCTCTAAGTCCAATCTGTAGCAATTTAACCGGGAAAATATTATACATTTTAATTTGTTTGAAGTCGTTTTTTGATTCAAGTTCTACGACATTCTTAGAAAATGCAAACCATCGTCTAAAGCAGTTTGATTAAAAGCAAGTCAATCATGCACACACCATCAGTTTAACGGCACAAAACTCTCTCAGTCTCAACTCAATGCCAACTCAGGTGAAACTTTTTTTTTTAATTTTATAATAATCATTGTTAAAGAAAAAAAAAAGACGTACATTAATTAATGCATGATTTGTGAATCAATGCACAGAAAACATTTACTAATGTTCTTAAAGAATACGAACAATTCTTTAAAAAAAAAAATCGATAATGTAAAATTGTAAATTCAGTCCGCTAATAATACACGTAGTAGTATGAGTTATGTAGCATCCTCCTACCAATGCTTCATGTAATCCCTTAAGGCCCTCTCTCTCCCTTTTTTTTTTTTAATCAATGATTAATGAGCCTTATTCCTTCTTTTTTTTTGGGTACGAGAACACACCTATACACCATGAAACAATCCCGCTCGAGTAAGATTATTAAGAGCAACAAAGCTCTAAACCGTGTATAACGTAGCTACATACTTAGAATTCTAACTTAACCAATTACTAAGCTGGAACAATCTCGAACCAGTTGATACTGTAGGCACACAAGAGTTTTGGAAATCAGAAAACGTAAATGGCTTTCATTCATACAACAAATTGTATTTTCTAATACATATATTTCTTGCAAAAGCAGAACAACAATTTTTCTACCTAACAGGTATATGCTACCTGCATAACCTGATTTCAGAGACTTAAAACACTCCAAAACAGCATGGGTCCTTGTACTTTAGTCTGAAAATACTCCAACTACTACATAAGACATAAATAAATTACATATCACAAAAAATACTGGTGTACATCAAAATTTCAGCAGCATTAACACTCCTCCTTGAAATTTTTGTTGGACACTCCAAGCAATTCTCTAAGTCTTTCAAATCTTGCTCTTGGAAGAGCTTTAGTCAGTATATCAGCAACTTGAAGATCAGAACAACAATGAATTAACTTGATCTCACTATTCTTGACAGCCTCACGAACAACATGAAATTTCACTTGAATATGTTTAGTATTCCCATGTTGAACTGGATTTTCTACAATGGCAATTGCTGATTTGCTATCACAAAAAATCTCCGTGGCTTCCAGTTGCTCTACTCCCAAATCAAATAGAATTTTCTTCAACCAAATGGCTTGGTTTGCTGCTGCAGCTGCTGCTACATATTCCGCCTTAGCAGTGGATTGAGCTACAATTTCTTGCTTCCTTGAGTTCCAAGAGAACATGCCAGAACCTAAAGAAAAAACATAACCAATAGTGCTCTTCATGTCATCAAGGTTTCCAGCCCAATCAATATCAACATAGCCTATCAAACTTCCTTTTTCACTTGGCTTGTACCATATTCCAAATTGAGTAGTGCCCTTCAAGTATCTAAGCACCCTCTTTGCTACTGCAAAATGTGTCTCACTTGGACTCTGCATAAATCTTGAGAGTAAACTAGCTGCATACATAAGTTCCAGTCTAGATGAAGTGAGATAAAGTAGACTTCCAATAAAACTTCTATAAAGAGAAGCATCAATTTTTCCAGCTCCATCTTCCTTGGAGAGTTTCAAATTCTGCACTAAAGGAGTAGGGACAGATTTGCAACTTTCTATTTTGAATTTCTTCAAAACTTCATGAGCATACTTTTCTTGATTCAAAAAATTCCATCTTCAGATTAATGCACTTCCAAGCCTATAAAGTAATTCATTTCTCCTAAGCTTGACATCTGAAATTGATTTTGCATCTCCTCCATAAGCTGTTGCCCTTCTTGTTGATTATTGCTTGTCATTAGCAAATCATCAACATACAAAGAAACAATTAAAGAGCCACCATTCAGCAACCTTTTTCACATAAAGAGTTGCATCATTTTCACTCCTCCTAAAGCCTTGACTGTAAAAGTAGCTATCAATTCTGCTATACCAAGCTCTAGGAGCCTGTTTTAGCCCATACAAAGCTTTATGAAGCTTATACACCTTGTCTTCACTCCTCTTCATAGCAAAACCTTCAGGTTGAGCTACATAGATTTCTTCAGTAAGGTTGCCATTCAAGAATGCAGATTTGACATCTAAATGCCAAATTTTCCATTTCATTTGAGCTGCCAAAGCTATAAGAATGCAAATAGTGTCCATTCTTGCTACCGGAGCAAAAGTTTCTGTGTAGTCAATCCCAAGTTGTTAAACATAACCTTTAACAACAAGTCGAGCCTTGTATTTGTTGATGGATCCATTGGGATTCAATTTTACCTTATAGACCCATTTAACTCCAATAACATTCTTGTCTTTTGGTTTGTCTGCCAGCTGCTATGTCTTGTTATCTTTAATGGTGGTCATCTCTTCCTTCATAGCTTGGTTCCACTCTTCAACCTTACTAGCTTTTTCAAAGCCGGTAGGTTCAAGTACAACAACATTACATCTATGATAAATTTCTAAAAGAGGTCTAGTGCCTCTTATAACAAAATTATCATCAACCTCTTCTTCTTGGTCTTCATTTGTGCTCTCTAAAGAAGGCAAAACTGAATGCCTTTCCATTTGAGAAGTCTCCCAATTCCAATAAGCATCTTCATCCATCTTTACATCTCTACTAACAAAAACTTTTCTTGAACCAATTCCATAGACCTTATAGCCCTTAGATTTTGAGCTATAGCCTATTAAAATCCCTTTTTCAGCCTTTTCATCCAATTTGCTTCTTTTCACATCTGGTACATGAGTGTAGCAAGGTGAACCAAACACCTTTAGATGTTTAATAGATGATTTAATGCCTCCCCAAGCCTCAATAAGTGTCATTCCTTGTACTGCCCTTGTAGGAAGTCTATTTTGGAGGTACACAGCAGTGTTTACAGCCTCTGCCCAAAAAGACTTTGGCAATTTCTTCTCAAATATCATGCATCTAGCCATCTCAAGGACTGATCTATTTTTTCTCTCTACAACTCCATTTTGTTGGGGTGAATAACTCACTATAAGTTGGTGCTCAACTCCCAAATTATCACAAAACACATTAAATTCTACAGAAGTATACTCCTTCCCATTGTTAGTTCTAAGTTTCTTCAAAAAACCATCACTTTGAGCTTCAACCAGGCTTTAAATTTCTTAAAAATAGAAAAAACTTCAGATTTCTGCTTAAGGAAGTAAACCCAAGTCATTCTTGTAAAATCATCTATAAAGAGAATAAAATATTTGCTTCATTCAATGAAGTAGTTTTCATAGGTCCACAAACATTAGAGTGAACTAACTCAAGCTTTTCACTTGCTTTCCATGTGGCTAAATTTGGAAAAGGCAATCTATGTTGCTTACCAAGTTGACAGCTTTCACATACTTCTGAATATACTTGAATGTTAGGCAAATCTTTGACCAACTCTTGTTTTTGAGCAACTGAATGGATTTCAAATTATAGTGACCAAATCTCTTGTGCCATAGCTTAGAATTAAGTCCAGTCTTGCTAATTTTGCACTCATGTTCAGAAATTAAATTCCAATTAATAGGAAAACTTCTTTTTCTCATCTCTATTTCAAATAATTCATGACCATCAACATCAGTGACTATACAACTTCCTTCTTTAAATAACAAGCAATAACCATTTTGCATCATTTGACCCACACTCAACAAGTTTTGATCAAGTTTAAGCACTAAAAGAACATTAGAAATACATTTGATACCTGTTGCGGTATGAATTCCCACAGTTCCTTTACCAGTGATGGCAAGTTTGTCTCCATTTCCAATCTTTACTGATCCTTCAGCTGGTTTTAGCTCTGAAAAAAATTCTGGTTTGCTTGTCATGTGTTGAATGCAGCCACTATCAATAAACCAAGTGTTTTCATCCTCCGAACTCTTATATTCTTGGCCATGAACAATAACTCTTCATCATCTTCAATTTCAGTGACATTTGCCTTTTGAGGGGTTTGATTTTGTTGGTTTTGTTTACTGTTGTTTCAGCCTGCAAAACCTCTCTATATGACCAATTTGATTGCAGTATCTGCATTTGATTGGTGGTGGTGTCTTCCCTTTGTACCAGCAATCACTCTCCTTATGACTGATTCTTTTACAAATTCCACACTTTGGAAATTTTTCCTTCTTCTTTGAATCTTTTTCAGAATGCTCTCCAACAAACTTCTTTTCTCCTTTCACTGTTGGACCCTTTCCTTTATGCCTCACTTGTAAGGCTGATTCTGTTGCTCCCTCTTGTCTAAGAAGTCTTCTTTGTTATTGAGCTTGAAGAGCATTTATAAGCTCTGTCAAGCTTATCTTGGAGAGATCCTTAGATTCTTCAAGTGAAGAAATCTTGGATTCAAACCTTTCAGGTAGAACCACCAAGACTTTTCAACAATTCTGCTATCTGGAAATTTTTCCCCCATCAATCTGATTTGATTTACAACTTTCATCAACCTGGTCATGAAGTCCTTTATGCTTTCATCCTCATTCATCCTCAAGGCTTCAAACTCTCTTTTGAGGTTAAGAACCTGCATTTGCTTGGTCCTCTTATTTCCAAAGAACTCCTCCTTAAGCTTCTCCCAAACTTACTTTGCTGTATCTAAATTTAAGATTCTCAAAAAATATCATCATCCACAGCTGAATGCAAGATGGTAAAAGCCTTGGCTCTTTTCACAACTTACTCACTGTGAAATCTCATCTGAGCAATAGTGGGATTTTCTTCCAAGGGAGGTGGTTCAACACCAATTTCCACCACTTCCCAAAGATCAGAAGCTCTTAGCTGAGCCCTCATCTTCACAACCCAAATTTCGTAATTCTTTCTGTAAATACAGGAGGTGCTGGTAGTATAATATTGTTGGAAGCCATCAAGAAGGTTGGGTATTAAGAAAACAGGTTCAGTTTTCTTGGTTTTCTTCTACTCTGTTTCTGGTTTTCTCTCTTTTCTTGGGTTCTCTCACAGGTCCCTCAAGATCAGAAAAGCTCTTGATACCAATTGTAGGCATACAAGAGTTTGGAATCAGAAACGTAATGGCTTTCATTCATACAACAAATTGTATTTTTGATACATATATTTCTTGCAAAAGCATAACAGCAATTTTTCTACCTAACAGGTATAGGCTACCTGCACAACCTGATTTCAGAGACTTAAAACACTCCAAAACAGCATGGGTCCTTGTACTTTAGTCTGAAAATACTCCAACTACTACATAAGACATAAATAAATTACATATCACAAAAAATACTAGTGTACATCAGAAATTTCAGCAACATTAATAGATACACACACTTATGGTACGAGCCTTATTCACAAATTAATGCTTATCTCACTTGACTCTTAGTTGCCAAATTAATGCAGAATGGTTATTTATTATAGAGGAATCGGACAAAAGTGGAAGAGTCAGATGCACTCCATTGAATCTGCAGCAAGTTTTGCGAGAAGCAAGTCTTCCTTAGCAAACCCTTGAATGAAAATTGAAGAATATACTCGTGAACAAGGATTCTACACTCATGACCTCATTTCTGCTTATGACCTGAGCAGCAGTTACAAACTTACAGATAGTAGTGCTTGGAACAAAAAGTAGCAACTGTCCTTTGCAATGGGATATGGCAACAAACATACTTTGATTCAAATTAATTGTACATGCGACCGTTGTGTTAAACAGATATACAAACATTGGACGAGTTTAAGGAGGATCTGCTAGACGAACAGCGACATCCTGAGGAAAAGAGCTTGATGCAAATATCCTGTCATTCTCATTTATTCTTATGATAACTCTCTTTTGAATATTTTCACTTCTACTGCTTATTATTCTCTGCGCCATCAGATTAAAATTGTGGAGTTTGTGTGGTTGAAAGGGAAATACACTTATTTGAAAGTTAGGGTGCAATTGAAAGAGTTTATGTACAACTGATTTTAACTTATTTTTTAACATAAGCATTTATGTAAATATTTGGAAAATTTTATTAAAATAACTTATAATGTCTACAAATTATTTTTGACTTATTTCAATAAACTCTCCAGAATAACATATAAAAATAATTCATGATTTATATGAAAACAATTTAACAATATTTCCTCTTTAATTATAGAAACAATATATATATATATGAGCACTTACATAATAAACATTTATTCAATAAAAGTTTAATTAAGTTGTTTATCTAAACACACTCCTATTCTTAGTCTCGTTCACAACCTTTTGTAATCATCTTTTCTTTAGCTTAGAGAGAGCCTACCGTAAAAGAAAACTGCAACTGTCATAAAGCAAAGAATGCTTATAATCTAATGCGCAAGGTTCATAACATATAGTTCTCGATTGCCTAGAGGACCAAATGTTTCTTGGGGCCGAATTAATATAAATGCGTAGTCATGCTTCCCTTTTTCTATTACTTTGTCTTTCATTCATTGATTTTCATTCAGCTTATAAAATCATAACATTCATTCATTTTCTTTTTAATATAAACCCTCAGTGATTATGATTCAGTTTGCTTTAAAATTCCCCATCATGATCAATTTGTTTATTATTTGCTTGAACTAACGTTTGCATTTATTTACTTCGTAAGTGTAGGAATTTTCTTAAATGAACTCAACCATTAACCCCTTCTCGTGCCTTTCACACCTTCTCCCACTTTCTGATTCTCCCTGTCGTTTACTTGTAAATCAGCCTATGCTATCATTATAGTTTTCTTTCTTCTTCTTTTTTTTTTGTCATGATTACTTTCCAAATCGTATATAATTTTGTTCAGGACAAATTGGCTCACATCTAAATTTCAAGTCCACTCCAAATTCGGAAGTTGGATTTGACATCACAAGCGGATAAATACAATTACACATAGCTACAAGTGGGGGGGAAAAATCAGCGTTCCTTATATTTATATATTACACTTAATACAAGCCACAATTCACATAGACAAATAGTGTTGCATGGAACTGAAATAACTAACTCTAAGGAAATTATATGGACTAAAAAGAACCATGTTTACATGCACAGCAGGTGCAATGAGAACTCTAGCCACACTCCTTTCACACGTTTCTTAGCTACCAAATAGAGGCCCAATTATGGAAGTGACATGATGAATAGCTTTATGCAAGAGGACCATAACGAGTTAGAATTTATTTCCAATTCCTGCATGATACGCAGCTACTAGATTGCTTGTCACCAACCAACTATAAACCGATTTTTACCAAGCCTCCCCATCTTTGGATCCACAACTCACCTATGCACACAAACCTTCTACTGAAGGATGCTTACCCCCGGAGCTATTATGAGAAGAAGCACCTTGGTTCATCAAGAAACGAACAACAACACATGTGATATTGTCAGCACTACCTCTCTGATATGCTTCTTGCATCAGCCTCTTTGCTGCTGCCTCAGAATCCTCAATTGGTTTGATCATAGCAACAGCTTCCTGAAGAAAGCTTAAAAACTTAGGTGAGTAGGAAAACCAAGACTTCTTAGCATTTGACTTTATTTGTTTTGTAACCAAAGTATTTTACAGATATGAGTTTGGGTTTTTTTCCCCCTTCCTTTAGTGGTTATGGAGTGAAGATGCATTTTAGTCATCAATGAGAAGAAATGAACTTCAGTGCAAACCTCATTTGAGACAACATCCCATAGCCCGTCACTGGCCAGAATAAGAAACTCGAGGGAGCTGTCAACTTTTTCTTCCTGCAAAATAACAAACATGTAACTTAAATATACAAAAGAAAGAGGCAAGACAAATAAGATTTAAGGTCACATCAATAAGAATAAAGAAGATCAGTCAGGACAGGGGATATCTCTTCTACATTTTGTTATACTACACATAATTGTATTGGTTCGTGGCTTAAGAAACTCTAAAATGCTACTGTACTGTACAAGGTTAGTTGTAGAATAGGAGTTAAAATACAAGATTTACAACTTCATCATACTGTTTCACTGACGTAAGTTGTGACAATTTCAAAGCACTGTGATATACCAATGTGTAAACAATTACAAAGGCATGCATGATCAATGTGTATTCATGCAAGTCTGTTACTTTTCAATTTTCACTTTGCAGAAAATTCATAAGTTGCAGAAACAGTGACAATCACAAACCCACTGCAGGAAGCTCTGTCTATACTGTCTATATAATTCATTTTCTAAATGAAATATGCGTTTGGCTCACTTTTAATCAACATTTAAATATAAACAGATTATTGAATATCATCTTGTATGCACACAATGTGAACCATACACTTAGCCATGCACCCTATACAAGCATAGGTTGAGATGAATCCATAACTATATAAAATATTCAAGAATGGATGTCACTAACCATAGTAAACACACCTGAATTTCTGGATCAGCAACAACATACTGCTTCAGGAGTCTATCACCGAACGCACGAGAAACAGCAAGAACACCTCCAACTCTCCAAGTTCCTGTATTTGTGTTGTTATCAATAATGATAAACATTATAAATTTTTTTAAATTAAATAAATAAAACTAAAGCTAACTACATGTTACATGATGACATTACCAGCCCACATAACAAAGCCTCCTGCATCTTCAATCCTTTGCCTCTCATCAGTTTGGTCTGGCTTGTGATCTCGAGAAACAGCAATGGCTAGAAGAAACCACATTGGAAGAAAAATATTCAGTAAATAGTCAACATAGGAAGGTTGAAACGACCATCTCACAGCAGATGCACAGAACATGCCATACATGCATACACCCATGCCATTTTTATACAAGTATTACATTACACGCTTAAAAACAAATGAATGCACTTTATATTTTATCAGTAATAAATGATATCAAGATAGCCATTCACCAGAGACTCAAAAGGATACACAAGAATTCTCAATAATGCTGTTCGAAATTAAAAAAAATAAAAAATCATATTATATAAGCACATTCACACATAAAACTATGACTGTATAAGAATGTGTATAATTATATAAGTCACAGTTAATTAAATTATAAATTATACAATAATACAAACAATGTCAATATTATATAACAAGACAATTAATAATTAACTGCATTTGTCTAAGAATGTGTACACCACTATATATAAACAGATATATGTCTGCATGCATGTATTTATAAAGCTAACACCCTTACCATTTCCACCCCTGCATATAACAGCTCTGGAATCCCCAACATTTGCAACAAGCAAGCGGTCACCAACTAAAATAGCAGTGGAAGCAGTGGATCCCGCATCTCTGTTATGACTATTTTCTGATTTCAGAAACTCAGAGTCGGTATGATTATATGCATCAGCTGTGGAAAGAAAATTTTGGCAGGAAAAAAAAAAAAGTTATTCTCTGGATTTAGCATATTGGAGAACATCAGACATAGGGACCAGTGCAGTGACAGGTAGAAGATAACATACCTATTGCTGATTTGGTGTCAGAAATGAATTTTGGGTGACTGATCAAATTACTAAACAGGTTTTTCTTGACATACTCAGCAGCACGAACACCACCATGACCTGAAAAGAGTTATAAACAAGAAACTTGCAGCTACTTTCATTTATCAAGCATAGGTTATATTTAGGTATAACCAATAGGAAATAATTCCTATGAGAATAAATTTTAGAGGGGAAAAATATCTGATGTCAAACAAAAAAAAACACTCTTGGCTTATAATTGCTCATATAGGGGAATAAATGAAGGTTCTAAAGTCACAAATTAGAATACTACAATTCTACAAGGAGAAATTTGGGTTCAAGAGGAGGTTGAAGAGTATGGAAATTATGCCCAAAGAAAGATTATATATCAGAAACCTTTAAAGAGATTTCCTTCATGGTGTGCAGAAAACAACACTACAGGCAAACAGACTAATCAAACTGTCCACACATTCAGATTGACATGGGGTCAAAGGTGAGAGACGAGACCACAACTGTCAACAAATCTAAATTTCCTATCCATGGGTTTATGTATATTTTAGAAAACAGAAGCATAAAGCTGATAAGACTGAAAATGGAGGACACAAACACAAAAACTAGCAATCTATTGTATAATATACAGCATCTGCATAGGGCAGCAATAAGTTAAATGGAAAACTTAGTTTCTCAATATTTTAAGAAATGGAAAATCCAGAAAAGAAACAGTTTAATAAAGAAAGACCAACAGGAGAAACACATAGCCTGAGTTTTATGAGCAATATTTTGGCATATTTTCCAATCAGTTAACAACCAGGAGACGGAGAGGAGAGAAAGATATAAATATACCATCAAAAACTCCGAAAAGGCCAACGATTTCACCATTAACACCATCAATTCTTGTCTCATAAAAATCTTCCATTGAAGATCTCTTGCCAGGAGAGCTAGCATATCCATAGCTGAATTTTCCATTATGACTAGAAACACAAATCAGAACAAACTGTGTCACGATCATCTCATGTAGTCTCATTCATTAGTTTCTTTTTCTTTCTTTTGTTTTTTCAAAGGAAATGCCAGAGAATTTTTCAGGGGGAACAGTACCATCTTTTTTTCTAATCAACTGATGAATCAAATTAGTAATGTATAAAGCTCACAGCTCATTTACAAAATGGAAAAAAAAATCAAGCAGAGACATGCATCTTCAGACATATGTCCCAGTTGGGACATAGATATGATAACATATTTAATTTGATAGACCTCAACCTATGTCATTTTAGTAAAGATCAACAATCAAGCGATAAAAGGGCGAATAACACAGACAGGAAAAACGAGGGAAAAAAATCATCATATCTATGCCATACTAGTTTAACAAAGGCCTTGTCAATGAATTTTGTTGTTCAATGAATACATCATAATTCCAACACGTGTTTCATGAATCACAAATATAAAATCTATATAAAAACAAGAACCACACATAACAGAATTATGAATATGCAAATCAACACTACGACCACCACGTATGAATAAAACTAACCAATAACAATAACAGTATGTATTAAATGCAAGAACAGGAGAAAAACAAAAAACAAAAAATACCCAGTTCTTGATATAAAGAAAGATGGATATGGAAAAGAAGAATTTAACCTTAGACCCCCACCGCTCACAAGTGCATCATCTGCAGCATGAACCTGGCTTGAAGAGGACAAAACTGAATTGAGATATCCCATATTACAACTACTATATTCTGGGTGCCCAGATACTATTTCTTTGACCAAAACAAGCACACAACACCACTTTTGCGTATTCTTTCCAGCCAACGCTTCCAAGTGATCATAACATTAGTTGGGTTGGGTCATTCTAAAATCACTCAGTTGCACGTATTAACCTGCGTACAAAACACCGCAAGAGAGAGAGTGAAATTAATTTCACGAGACTTAACCGAATTTGCACAAAAAGACGTAAACGTTGTACGTAGATGTTGCTATTGAGTATCGATACAGCTAAAGGCATAGAGATGCTGAATCCATGGTTGAACAAGATTGAAATTTGGGAAGAATTATCTAACAAGAGAGAGAAAGAGAGAGAGGGTACCTAAGAAAAAGAAATGCCATGACAGAGAGAGAGAGAGAGGGGGGTATTCTATTCTGTTGATTTGGTTCAAGGCAACACGCACGGTTTGTTCAACAATTTTTGCAACCATATCATAATCTTCTAGGAAATTAATTGCACATTTTCTTTGAAAAAACAGATACTGGGTCAATCAGAATTAATGGGAGAATGAAAAGTCTACTAGAAGAAAAAGGGAAATAAGAGTGTTTATTAATTATTTAATTTTTGGTGATTCCTTCTTCGAAGCTCAAAAGGTTGTTTGGTGATTCATGAAATTATCATTATCATCTATTCTAATCATTCATCGTGTACTAAAATTAGTTGCTTCCTAGCAGTTGCATACGCGTCGCCGGAGGATGAGCGAAGCTTTCGGTGGGACCTAGTCAATGCCAAAAATAATACTGTTTCTCATTAAGCACCCTACTCGTCCGTGTGATGACACGTGTCACCTATTTGCTATGCATGCACAACCAAACCCACGCCTCATAGCTTGAGATGTGTCACATCTTAACGGCTCCCTTGCCCTCCAGTAATTGGGCTAGAAATAATTTTCCTTATAATTAAATTTTCAGTCTCTGAATAAATATTGTGATGAGAATTGTTAACACTTAACAGCATTCTCTAACACTTTCTTTAACCCTCTTTTTACTATTAACTGAAATTTATTAAAAATTACAAGTTTTGGTGAGTCTTACTTTTAAATCAGGAGAAAAATTTATTAAATAAGAAAGTGTTAGAGAAAGTGTTGCTAGCACTCCTCATATTATGATTGTGCAATTTTGGTTTCTTGAGTTTTAATTACGTTAATTGGGTTCTTCAAATTTTCTCTTTTTAATAATTAAATCCCTTCATGTTGAGATTTCGTTTAATATTTAACGAAATTCATTGGCATGTCAAATTGGACATTAGTGAGTAAATATAGTATATTAGTTAAAAAAAACCATAAAATATTTAAACTAAATGATCTATGTAGGTGCTCTAATTCTGTTGACTTAATTGTCATGTTGACAATGCTTGTAGTTAAATCATTTTTATGACAATAGTAGACAACAAAGAAACATCTTTTCATCTTAAGCAAGTCAATGACTTAAATATTAAATGAAATTAAAATAGAGGAACCTAATTGCAAATAAGAGAAAATTTAAAAGATCAAATTAACGCAATTAGAATTTAAAAGACAAAATATCACACAATTGCAATATCTGGTGAACAAAAAAATACAATTAAACGTTTTTTCTTTCTCAGATAAAAAGCAGAAATAACCCTTGATATTTTTCCTTGGTATGATATGTTGTTTCTTAGATTTTTGTTTTACACCGTTGAACTTGAATGAATATTGTTAGGATTTATATTCTCTGACTCTGTTGCCATTTTGTGTACGATTAATTTTGTGTTCGGCACAGCCTGCCTATGTACCTTTCTTGGACCTATAAAAGGATCAATATTCAACGATGAATTTGGATTTTGATTACGAGGATTCCTATAAGCAGAAACGCTGGAATCTTTGAGTTGAACAGATGCCTTATTAATTGGTGCTTGGGCTAACTCAATTTGACATTTTCCTACTTTGTCATTGATGATTGATAGAAAACTCGTATTTCATTGACTGCACGTTATTTTATTTTTTTTCTGCTTAAATTTTTTATATGATTAAAAAAGAACAAAATGGCAAGTCAAGGAGTAGGTATAGATATGTATATCATTTAATATAATTTTTACCCTCTAAAAAGTTTTAGTTATTTTAAGTTTAGTGCAAAATATTATTTTGTAGTACATAACTCCCTAAACATATATACTATAAAATTACCAAATAGAATACTGAATCTAATGAGAATTATCCACGGGTGTATCATATGAGATAATCAGATAAGTGATATGCTAAAAATATAACTTTGTATTTAACATAAAAATTACTCTATCTTAAAAATAGTTATCAGTAAGATATCTCATTTGACAATTTCAGAGTTTATCAAAGCTCTAGAATTTATTAAAAAAAAAAAAAAAAGGTCAAGAGAGTTTACAACTTTCCATAAACAAAATATCGCATTTGACATTTTCAGAATGTACCAAAACTCGAATTATCTTGCTAGACTCTTTCAAAGTGAATGATTATTATATTGGAAGATAAAATACAAAAATTAAAATTAGACTTAAATATATATTTAGTCTTTCTTATATATCGATTTTTTGGTTTTGGTCCTTATAAAATTATTATTTTTTAAATGATCCTTGAAAATTTTCTTTTTTTTATTTTGCTCCTTGTTATTTCATTTCAGTCCTTGTAATATACATATTTTTTTGTTTTTATCCTTATAATATATGAATAATTTGCTTTTAGTTCCTATCATTTTTTTCAAAAGGACTAACTCAAAATGAACAAAATATTATAGGGACTAAAACGAAAAAATATATATTACACAGATTAAAAAAAATAACTAGAGCCAAAATAATATATATATATATATATATATATATATATATATATATATTACAATGACCATTTTAAAAAAAATTACAAGGATCGAAACAAATAATAATAATAAATTATAAGGACAAAAACATTTAAATCTTAAAATTATTGATTAAAAATTAATAAAATATATTTTAATTTATATTTTATTATGTATATACATGTATTTTATCACGATACATATATCTTATCACGATACAACTACAATTCTAGATTTTACTCTTTAAAATATCTCTTAAAGGTCCATTTGGTAGTCAATATAGGATAGGATAATATAATTATCTTATCATGTTGTAATCTGTTATTTGGTGTGCTAGTAGAATATGACAATGTTATCGTATTCCTTATCCTATCCTGCTGCTCTACTGTATTTTTTTATCATGAGAGGATAGTTAGGTTAGGAAGCAACATGATAGGATAGGATAAACTCTCTCTTTCTAGTGTATAATATTCAACATATTACAAATAATATATATATATATATATATATATATATATATATATAACAAAATATATATAATAAATATAATATATATTTATATAATAATAATAATTTTGACATGTAAGTTTAAAGTATATTAAAAATTAAATAATTACTATTCAAATATTTTTTGAGTAAAATCATTTGAATAATAATTATAATTTTAAAAATCTTATACAATTTTAAGAAAAGTAATTATATAAATAAAAAATATTATTGGATAGTTTAGTTAAAATTATAATTTTTTTGTGAAAATTTAAAATTTAAATCAAAAGTTACTTACATTAGATAATATTATAGTAGTGTTATCAAACTGAACTAGTCATCGACTCGCTTGAAGTACTAGATTAATGGGTTACTAGTCGAATTAGTGAGTCACTAATTGAACCGCACAGATCGATATAATTAACATAATGATTAAGGATATGTATAAATATTATTTTTTGCGCATATTTAATAAAGAACCATGAAAGTTTAGTGGCAAGAAGTAGCGGCGCATTACACAAAGTCATGGGTTTGATTCCTTAGAGGTCAGATTTCTGCATTTCCTTAAATCAGGCTTACATCAAGCCACCCAAAAAGTTACTCATGAACTAAATACTTGGCTTTCATATCCTATTCTGTTTTTATCCTGCTCTCATATCTCATCCTATCCTAACTATCAAATAGGCCCCAAAAGTATAATATGTATTTCACCCAAATATTTTTTTAGAATAAATAATAAATTTAGTCCCTTAAGTATTACCCTCTCTCTTATATAGTCCTAAATTTGATAGATTTTTCAAATATTTGAAGGACTAGTTATTGTGATTTTTAATATTTGAGGGACTATTTATATAATTTTATTACTACAAAGACCAATTAAGAGAGAGAATAATACCTTAGAGATGAAATTGAGAGTTTACTCTATTTTTTTACGATAGCGTTTCCAAATTGGACCACCTAACTCCTAGCTAGTACTCTCATTCTACATGTGTATTTCACTTTTAGCTTTTGATAATTACACCTCCCTAATTAATAAGTGTATTCCCTTTCTTTTCAAAAGAATTTTTTATTACCAAAATAACCTTTTATATAAAAATAATATTAACCTATTGTTACCCCCTATCTTCATTATTGTTTAAACATTAATTTTGCACCTCCATCTTCATTATTCTTAAAACCCAAAATTTGTACCCCCGTCTTCATCATTATTTAACCCTATTTTTGCACCTCCATCATCATTATTCTTTAAACCCTTTACTCTTATTTTCATTGTATATTTTTTTTCTCTATCAAAAATAATATTTTTTTTCCATAATTTGTGTGATACGTGATAATGAATATGTGATAGGCGACGCATTTTCATAGTTTGTATTAGGCGGTGCATTTTAACGATTGCGTTTCAAGTAACATCGAACATTGTTTCTACAAATCGTTCCATTTTTATTGTTTTCATCAATATTCCAGAAATTACTTTTCGAAATAAACAATTGTCTATTCCAAAAATTACTTTTCAGAACTACATTTCACAGTTCCGGAAAGTAATTTTTGAAATAGACAATTGTTTATTCCGAAAAGTAATTTCCAAAAGTATTTTATTTTTATTTTTTTATTAATATTATTTTAATATTTTTATATTTTTTTATTACTATTATTTTAATTTTATTTTTATTTTATTCATTACTATTTTTTAATTTTGTTTTTATTGGTATATAGACATGGAATACCATGTTAGTAAGATGTCTGAGAGGTGAATGGCAAAGCAGAGAAAGAGAGTGAGGGGTGAGCAGAAGAAGCGAGTGACGGGGTAAGCGATTCTAAAAAGAAAGTATCGTATACAAGAAGGATGTGAGTCTTATTTGTAAAGAAAAAGGGTAAGCAAGAAAGGGGTGAGTTGTAGAAGAGAGGAAGGGGATACGCATTTCAGAAAGAAAGTATCTAATTTGACATTAGAAAATGAATTAAAAGGGTATTTGAGGAAAAATCATGAAGAAAAAAAAAAGGGAAAGGAGAGTATATTTATCAATTTGGAGAAGTAAAATTATCACTTGCCTTCACTTTTATTTTGTTCCCAATTTTGTGTCATCCTCTAATTGGGCTTTCATAGCTTGACCTAGGGATGGCAAAAATACTCGTGCCCGCGGATATTCGTGGATAAAATCCGCCATGGGTAGAAAATGGGTACTTTAAATGGGTACCCATAGGATATTCTAAACGGGTATACCCGCTACTCGTTTATTAACAGGGCGGGTACAGATATCATGGTACCCGTACCCGTGGATACCTGCTACCCGCAATTATATATTTACTTAAATACCATTACATATTAATATAGATAAAATTACATAAATTTATTCAAAATTTTCAAAAAGATTGTTCATTACGAGAGAAATCTTATACAATTATATTACAAGAGAAAAGAAACATAAATTTGTGAGCATTTAAACTATATTCTTTTTAGAAAAATTGTTAGAATAATTAAAATTTATGTTTAAAGCGATTATTTTAAATTATAACTCTTTAATTTATAAATTTAAATTTATAAATTCAAAGTGATATTTGCAACACTTTATAACTATCCACAACACATAAAATAAATTTGTTATTATTTATTTATTTTTTATTTTTAAAAATACTCGCGAATATCCACGGATACCCGTGCGGGTAATGGGGTGGGTACGGATATAAACTTTATCGGGTCGGGGCGGGTAGCGGGTAGCTACTACCCGTACCTGCCCCGCCCGTTGACACCCTAGCTTGACCAAAAATATTGGGCTCTTCATTCCTCTACGTAGGCTAATCTATTTTAAGCCTTTTTTTATTGTATTAGTGGAAAAAAAACCGTTTTATTACATTATAGGGTCAATCAAACCGATAAAGTAGTGCATTAATCAAGTAATCGATCTAGATAACCCTCAAAATCGAACTATACAACAGCCGATCAAGAACAAAAGAAAAGGAATGGTTTAATAATTAAACCGGGTCTTATTTTATTTTATTTTTGTTAAATTACTAATTTGGTCCCTTAATTTATTTTATTTAATTAGATCTCTCTATTATTAAAAGGTTCAATTAGGTTATATAATTTTCAAAAAGGTTTAATTAAGCCTCATAATTTTTAAAAACGCTCCAATGTTACCCTTTCATCTAAAATGATGTCATTTTTCATTAAATTTGTTACTATATTTTTCATGTCATGTATTGTAAAATTCGACAAAAAACAATGTCAGTTTAAATGAAAAGAATAACATTAGAGTAATTTTTAAATTATAAGACCTAATTGAACTTTTTTGAAAATTATAAAACCTAATTGAATCATTATAATAAAGAGAATTAATTGAATAAAATAAATAAATTAAAAGACCAAATTAGTAATTTAGCATTCTTTTTTTCACAAAAATTTAAGAAATACCTCTCCCATGATTCATTGAGTATTTTGGTTATTGAATTATAATCTTACTACTGTTCCAAATTCTTTCTTGTTCGTATTAATACATATTCTTCATTATATTTTTTCGCAAACTACATTTTATTTAAATTAATATACATTTTTTATTAAGAATATTCAATTGACTATGTTTATTTATTAATTCAACTACTACTACTATTATATATCTTATAAATATATAATATAATTTTTTATGTTAATTCATAATTTTATCCAGCTTTTTTTATATTATTCCATGACAAATATCGCATAATAGTAAAAAATAGGTTAAATTAATCTGTAGGTCCCTATCGTTTTATGGAGTTTTTAATTAAGTCCCTACAGTTAAAAATACTTTAAAAAAGTTCTTATAGTTTAACAAGTTTGCAATTAAATTCCTATACGCTAACGGTATTATAACTCTGTTAATTTATATTTAACTTAATTTCACTTTTAGACTCCCAACTTTTTTTCATTTACGATCAAATCCAAGTATAGGTGACATGCAAAAATAGAAAAAGAGTTAATAAAAGTGCTAACAATTAAACCCTCAACCTTAAAATTCACCAACAACATTAAAACCATTAAGCTAACAAGTATATATTATTAATTTACATTTATTAATATTAATTTTAATATTATTAATACCCTATAAATATATACTAATTTATATTTATTAATATTAGTTTATATAATGTTAATATTATTTAATTTAGTAGTAGTAAATATAAGTACAATTTTAGTCTCTCATTTAAGTTATATATAATAATTTTTATTTATATATAAATAAAATTATTAGCTTAGTGGTTTTAATATTGTTAATAAACTTCAAGATTGGATGTTTGATTCCCACATTTAATACATTTATTAATTCATTTTTCATTTTTCCATACTACCTACACTCAAACTTGATTGTAAATAAGAAAAAAAATTAAAAGACTAAAATACAATTAAGTTAAATATAACTTAATAGAGTTATAACACCGTTAGCGTATAAAAATTTAATTACAATTTTTTTAAATTATAAGGACTTTTTTAAAGTGTTTTTAACTATAAAAACTTAACTAAAAACTCTATAAAACTATAGAGACTTTCGCATTAATTTAACCTAAAAAATCAATTTAATCACAATTCATCCCCGATCTGATTATACCAGATTAAATAAACCATAAATTACTATCTTCACCGATTTAATGACCAATGTAATTTTAAAAATATACTGTATAATTGGAATACAATTTATTAATACGTCATTTTTACAGCAATATCAAAATTTTAGTAAATGTGGTGACCATAGCGTGCCGACTAAAATAACTAAATTTCCTCAATTTCCCCACTTTGTTCAATAAGAAAACACGTGGCAAAACGTCAGCAACGTAAAATTACATCAAAATTTCTTCATAAACTGTTAAAAAACCTGAAAGATGTAAAATTTGGAAAGCATGTATGACGAGTGTAGATGTAAAAAATGGAATCTTCATGCTAAGAATATGTAGAGTATTCGCCCATTTCTAATTCACGAATGTCACGGCTATATTTCTACCTCAATTTGTCAATTTATGAAGAAGTCTCGACAAATAGAGCCAAGAAGCTACCTGTAATTTGTGGCTAGAATGCAAAGCTAAAGCTGAAATAATGTCTAAAGCAAATTTGTGAACCTCGGGCTTCACTGCCATCCGAATAAGCATTGCTATCCACTCCCCTGGCGCCAACTTCACCACCCCACAAAGGTATTCAAAGCCTTTTCCAATCCTAGCGAGGATAGCACGCTCCTGCAACGTACAAGACTGAAAAACTCAGACATGTAGGCCATTTGGCTGAACAAAATCTAGTTTTAGGTATTCAGTATATACAACATTCATGCGAAAAGTACATACTACCGACCTTTAAATTCCTTCCCTTCTTCGACAACACAGCCCTACTCAAATAACTTATCCTAAATGCACTGCTTGATCCAAAGAAAGGGGGAGGCATGGGGAGGAGAGTGAAGAAGGAAAAATAAAATTTCCTTGTTTAGTTTACTAGGGGAGGAGAGAGCAAATAAAATTAATTTACTATCATATCATTTCATATATATTTTCTTTGTAATGGCAAGGGTTTCTAAATTTTCGAGACAGCCTGCTTTATTCTTCTGAAATCAAGCAAAATCTTAGTACCCACTACCCACTAATGATGGAAGAGACGAGGTGATAGAATAGAAGGGGGTACTTCAAAACAGTGACAGTGATAGAATTATCAAGGGGCTCGATACTCCTAACATGCTAGCAATGACGGTGAAGCTGTCAAAAGTATGTTAGTCGTTTCACACCGTTGTCACCGTCTCTGCCATTCCACCACCTAACTTCTGCTACATCCATATCCCATTACAGTATTACCGTCACCTCCTCCACAAACGCACCTTGTCACCACTGCGACCTCAAATCAAAAATCATGCTCTAACTTATCATTACTCTATATGATAAAATCCATTATAGTTCTGCCCATGTTGCCATCAAACTATCTGGATCAGCACGATCTACACACTTCACCATAGAGTGATTAGTGGCGGGGGGCTAATGCAAGCACTTCACAGCCATAAATACATAAAGGAATATGGGGAATGGCAACCTCCTCACTTTTATCTGGGTGTTCCTTCCCAGTTTAGGGTTTAGACAAAGCACTCACGTTCCTTTATTCAGTAACACAAATTATTGGATATTTAAGTTATTTTAATTTCTGTTATTAAATGAAAATAGATGGGTTTTGTTGTCCAACTGTGTGAAGGATGCTAACCTCCATGAAAAGTGAGGAGCTTAGAAACTACTTATTCCCTAGAGATGTGCACACGCATGTAGAATGTATTTAACAAGAGAAAATACCTCAAATAGTAATGTCCTCTGGCCTTGAGGATTCTCATTTAATGCGCAATCAATCACTTCATCTTGCAGAAACACATCAGCTGCTTCTACTATATCCCGAAGAAGGAAAAGACGCACTCTAAGACCCTTGTCTGATAATATGAATAATAAAAGATCTTCAGTGGAATCAACAACAGCGTGCATGTCAAATAATTTCCCAACAGAAGAAAACTTTTCAGAACTAGGGTCTCCAGTAATCTCGGAAGCTTGTTCAGATATTGCTGCTACCTGAAAAAAGAATGACATCCATATTACATACAGTCCAAAGTTGTATAATAATTTTATCAACAAGAGTATTAAAATTTGAGGAAAGAAATGAATAAGATCTGCATTTGCAATGCTAAAAAAATTTACTCAAAAGGATTAGGCATTTGAACTCTAATAAAGCATATTTACTTCTAAGGAAAAACAACATAATTCTGCCGATAAATTAATAGAGAAATGCTAACAACATACTCTATCATTGGATGAAACACAAATGGCACGAATTAAATGATGTGTGTCTCACTCCATAGTCCATACTTGGTAGGTTCCATTCCCTGTTTAACGGGATCCACTTGTGTTTCACCCATTAATAAAGAGGGTATTGGATAGATTGTGGAGTGTGCTGCCAGCATTTCTCAAACTAATAATGTAATTAGCCCTATGCAGCAACTGTAAAGGAATTCATAAAGTGATATAGGGTTCCAAACTTTCAAGAGCAAGTGCATAAATAAAGTAGTCTATAAACTTATGTCGATGTTAAATAGCAATTCCGTTTATTTGGAGAAGTTATGATCCAAATGATACAGATTGGGTAACCTTGTGAATAACTTGTCAGCTTATTTCAAGCAATACTGGAATGAACATATTCGTTATTCATGTCACAATTATACTGTATGGCCGAGTAGAAAAGCCAAGATAGATCATACCAGGCGTTCTAGCCGGTTCCACCTTATGGATCCATTGTTACGAATGAGAAGTTCCCTCAAAATCCTTCTCATATCAGGGCTTGGGTCTGCTATAAGTCTCCCAATGACAAAAGGATATGCACTCTCAATGACTTTAAAATCAGGATCCAGAACTTTAGCTGTGCCTTCTAGCGATCCCAATGCTCTTATCACAAGAGCATAGTCTGGTGGGAGGGAGAAGTTAAATTCATACATGACATCATATAGTTGGTTCATAATTCCCTGAAATCCAAAGCAAGATTGAACTTTGAAATACAAAGTGCCATTATACCCGGTAATTGTGCTTCAGATAGGTTAAAAAAACATAGACCTTGTTTTGGAAGACATTAGCAGAAATGGATATATGAAATATTAACTTAGGGAATAACTTGAAGCTTTGAAGCCCAGCACCAAAACAAAAAAGTAGAATAAAAGTATAAAACAAGCCAGAAAAAGGATGAAAAGAGGATAAGAGACAACAGTAATCCCAAAGCAGAGGTTGCACCAAAGATTTATCCTTGAAAATTCAGGCATTCCTATCTGACAATAAGCACCAAAATGGTGCATAAATTGTGCATCGTCAGTGTTTCCCTCTGTAATCACCTATGAAGCACCGACACCTCTCTTGTTCAAAGTGTCGCGGTATCGGACACGTTTCCAACACCGACACTCTCCGACACTTGTCCGACACATCTCAAACATTTCTAATTAGGTGTCCAATTAAAAAAATTATTTTTTGTTGACTTAAACACTTAAGCCGACACCTTTACATACCTTGAACACTTGAGCCAACACCTTCATATGAATGGACACACAGTACTATTATTAAAAAAATAGTCAATTTTAACTTATATATAAGTGAGCTTAAAATATAATATAAAGTATTAAAAAAATAATGTCTCTTGCCTTTTTTGAGGCTTGTTATCATAGAAAAAACATAGAAGGTTGGTTTAAAAGGGTGAATATATCATCAATTTTTATTTTTTGTTATGTTACTCATATTTCATTTCATTAGAGTCTTTCTCTTTTTGTATGTGTATGCAGTGTCCCGGTGTCCTATATTTTAGACATTAGCTTGTGTCAGGGTGTCAGTGTTGTGTCCGATGTCCGTGTCAGAGTCCGTGCTTCATAGGTAATCACCCCCCCACTGCCCTAATTGACATATTTGAAAATGCTCAAAACACTGCTTTGGGGTACTAAGGCTGGTGACCGTTATAAATGATCAACACCAGTTACAGCTATTATGCAGCAAAAATTGATCCTTAGAAGCAGTATAAAACGCAAATCAAACCTGGAAATCTTGAGATTCACTGGTCCGATCAGCAAATGATGCTTGCAGCGCATCAGAAACTGAATGTATATTGACCCCTTCAGGAATAAATCCCAAAGAAAGAAAGTCATTTGCCAAGCTCAGAGAATCACGATTAACAAAGTGCACAATCTGAAAGAGAGAAAAACTTAGTACTAGACATAGACAACAACGGAAATTATGTATCTCCACAAGAAAGTGTAATATAATGAAGAGGAGAAACTTTAAAAGAAAAATAAAATTATATAGACAATGCATGTGCAGGAACATTTCAATATTTCATCCAAGAGAAACAGATATATCAGATGTCTGATTCCAATGAATGAAAGGATTTCTTATATTTCAGGATATCATCTATATTAGCATCATAAAAAAGTTCCCAGTAAATATGCAACACATTTTCTTGTAAATTATGTAATAACTATTTGAATACCTTAGATTCAGAAAAACATGACTCTGGAGTTTATGTTAGATCTTATGAGAGATCATGAGTACGTGATTTGCAAATAAAAGCAGTCAAAATCTAACACATCCTTTTGACTCTTCTCCAGCATCACCACAAATAGGAAGACCATTCACCAAGTTGACATAAAGCACGTATATTGGATGTAAACCATAGAATATAAGTGTAATACATCTTATGAAGAGAAAGAAATGATATCTGAGTCAAATGCCAATTATGTCGTTGATGGGCCATTGACCCATGTATATAAAAGGAGAGGAAGGGAAAATCAGAAAAATGGGCCCAACAGAAGCAAATGCCTGTTGGTGTATGAGAGGTAGTGAAGGTGGTCTTGGACAGGGGAGGAGCAAGCACTATCATACAGTGTTCATCTTTTTCTTTCAGCTTTTTTTTCCTAGTTTTCTTTTCTGTTGTTTTCTCTGTTTTGGCTGTCATTTTTCTGGTTTATCATTGTATCTTCTCTTTGGTGTAAGGAGCTTAGCTTCATTCCTTTTGCTGAATATTATCCAGAATTTAGTTTCTATCAGTTTAACATCTTTAATGTAATTTGAACTTCTCATACATATTTTTGAAATTAAGACATTGCCATAAAATGTAGTGGAAAATATAACTAGTCAATTTAAGTTACATCCATTAAAACGAGTAATATTTAGATATTTCTCACCATTTGAATTAGTCCAATCCGGTAATGCCTAGGAATATCCCCCATCATTCCAAAGTCAAAATATGCAAGTGATCCATCATTTCTCGCAACAAGGTTTCCTGGATGAGGATCAGCATGGAAATAACCAACCTCAAGCATTTGCCTCAAAGAGCAGTATAATCCCTACAAAGCCATAAGGAAGAGGGAAGGGGCATCAATTGACAGTGCTTAGCATCTCAAGTAATCATGCACTTAATATATAGCCAAAAGATAACGTAACTGAGTTCAATACTATTACAAAAACATGCAAGCATACTAAATCAAAAAAATGCACATAGACAGACAATGGCATAAAATGATAACAGAGATATATCATATACGTAAACAGTTGAAGCATGTGACCAACAAAACTTGTGCACTTTATACCTGGTCAATGAGTTCCCTTCTGTTCAAAGAAGCTTTATTCAAGCCAGTTTCATCTGTAAGCTTAATTCCATCTATCCACTCCATAGTCAGCACAGTAGAGCATGTGTAGTCCCAATATATTTTTGGAGCTTTGATGGAATTTGCTCTTTTGTGTTTAACCCCACCTGCATATTTGTTGCTCTGTTCATTACCACCTCTTGAAAAGAGTTACCAATCTAAATTGCATGCTAAAAACTAAGCATCATTTAATCAAGAGACAAAAATGTTTATAACTCAACACATGCACACTGCCCTCTCATTTGAGGAACAATTATCAGCTCTGGACCAAGTGAAATTTTATAATTTCAGGGGAAATGCCTCAAGTGACAACATGCAATTGTTGAAAATAATGTAATTGTAGTAATAATGTAATTAGGACAGAATTATATGTTAATTAGAGTAACAATAGATCCTTGTAATTATACATAGTAATGATTTTTATTTTTTTAAGTGTCTCATAGTCGATCCCAAGCCTAGGTCAAGGAGGAAAGCAGTGTTAGGCCCTCAGTAGCCAACCAAAACTTGTCAAAATCCCAAACATGGATACTTGTATTTATGACACCTAATATAAATGTATGCTCCTCTGTGTGTTTACACACAGAATACATCACGTCTTGTTTTCTCTCTCTATTAACATGGTATCTAGAGCCTAACGAGAGTCAACCCTGATCCATGAATACCCAACGGATCCACTATCCACTGGTAGCCTCCTTCATCTCTCTTGGCTGTGTTTCTCTTTCCAGCTACTGTCTTTGTTTTCTAGTGAATTTCATCACTGTTCACCGCCAGCATGTGACTTTTCCACAACAAACCCCACAAACTATGTTCATGCTTGGACACACACATGCAGACCCTTTTCAAACACACTTTTCTCTCTCTTTTTTGTGCCTCAAGCGACATGTGGCAGGTTGTGAGATGCTGTTTCTGGACAACATTGGTGCAACCACAGTCACCTTGACCTCAACTGAGTCAATGATTAGTCCAAGATTAATAATATTGGTGTCCACATTAGGATCAAGATATTTTATTACATTTATTGATGATTATTCTCAATGTATTTGGTTGCTTCTAATGAAAAATTGACGTGAGTTGCTTTTTACTTTTCAATCTTTTTACCATGAAATAAATCATTTTCAAGTTCCCATTCGCACTTTACACAGTGATAATACCGTGAATACTGATCTCAACCCTTTCAACAGTTTATGGCTTCAAATGGCATTCCTCATAAAACATCTTGTGCTCATATCCCTCAACAAAATGGGGTCGCTGAACATAAAAATACATACCCTATTGAAACCACTTGAACTCTCCTACTTCATGATAACATTCCTCATCATTTTTAGGGTGATGTTATGCTCACAATGTGTTATTGTATACCCTCCTTTGTTCTTAACAACCAAGTACCTCACTCAATTTTGTTCCCTCATCAATCTCTTCACTCCTTATCTCCTTGGATCTTTGGTCTGTGTTTTGTTCATAGTCTCAGTCTTGGGCTAGACAAATTATCAACTTGCTCTCACAAACATGTTTTCTTGAGTTACACTAGATCTTAGAAGGGTTATAAATGCTACTCACCAACTCTTCATCATTATCTAGTGTGGTCTGATGTTACTTTATTTGAATTTGTTTCATTCTTTGGGTCCACTTCCTCATCTTTTGATTTGTCTCCACATTCATATCTTTTCTTCCTGTCCCCATCAAAGCTGTCTCATGCACAAGAAGATTCACCTCCTCCACACCACGTTCTCTATACATGTATCATTATAGGCACCATCCTCCATCTTTGCCACCATTGGCTAGTGATGGGACCTCCTCTGCAGACAACTCTACCTCCTCCGGTATATTCCTGTAATTATGTTTAATTATCCTTGTATTTATGACACTGAATATAAATATATGCCCAGATGTGTAATAACACATGGTATTCATCATACGTCTCTCATTTACTCTCTTAACATCATCAGATTAAATCATTGAGCATTATCTAAAATTTGAGTTTGGGATTAAAAAACATGGTTGAATTATGGACATACCAAAATTATATCATCAAAGAAAATAGCAACTAGCATTTTTGATGCAGATGAACTCACTTGCAGACCAACAGTAGAGAGAAGCAAAGCGCTCAGCATTTTTGCCCTCTAGGACATAATCAATCTCATCAAACATGTGCCTGACCTGTTGCATTAATCTACAATGACTAACACATAAAGCAATAGTAATTTAAACTGAAATATAACAGTCTCCATAATAGTCAGCTGGTATAATGGTCATACACACACAAGTAAAATATTATATTTCTGAAAATGTCAGGGGGAAAATAGTTCATACAAAGCAGACGAGATCTTTGTGCTCTGTATAAAGGAACTTACCATTTCATTTACAGCCACCAAAAGATCTTTGCGAGCCTTGGCAAACCGTTTTAATTGGCCCCCAATCATGTGGAATAACAAAGCATCAAGGGTCAATGAAAGTGACATACCAGGCCTCTGTACTTTTACAGCTACCAGCTCTCCAGAATGCAGGTGAGCTGCAACACTTGAAGCAACAAACGTAAACACTTCAATCTTCCTCAAACATGTAAATATTGTTCAAAAATTCCAAATTTAAGAACAAGAAGCCAAACAAATATGAATTATTCAAATCAGAATAAAATCTAGGTTATTTTTGTTGGCAACTGACCTTTATATACTTGCCCTAAGGATGCTGCTGCAATAGGTGCTGGGCTGATGTCATTAAAAATTTCATCAATAGGAACACCCAACTGGTTCTCAATAGATCTGATTGCAACATCAGTTGGAAACGGAGGTATTTGATCCTAGCAGGTATAACAAAATTAGAAGGCTTTATAAATGCAAGTTGACAGAAGACAAAAGCATAGCAATAGTCAATAGATGCACCTGCAGCATTTGATTACATACTCTGAAGTATAATGGAAGATGTCACTGTACCTGTAACTTGGCAAGTTCTTGGCAATATACTGTTGGTAATATGTCAGGCCGGGTGCTCAATGCCTGCCCAAGCTGTAATCATGAATGGATTAAGTCAAATATAAGAACTGTACTGATATATTTAATATATGTTAAATATTAATTATTGCTCCATTCAGTATATATAACATCATAATGACGATGCTAGAAAGAAGGAAAACAAAGAAAAACTTCTTATCAATATTCAAGTGCTTTCACAAAAGAAAAGATGAAACCTTAAAAAATAAAAAATTAAAAAAATCTAATAATATAAAACACTAGTTACCTAGAGTAAGAGCATAAGAATTGGAAGCATGATTACAGCATTTCTATGGTAAAGGCAAAAGTGGAAAAAGGAAACAATATATCTCCAATTAAAACAAATAATGGGAAAAATAAAGATTATGATCCAGGAAATGTATCAAAAGCTCTTGAAACAGTCATCACGTTATTTCGCAACAGAAACCAGACAAAAAATTATTTTAGAGTAAGAGCAGAAGTTTGTATGAGAAATAGAAAATAATGCTAACAAAGCACATATCTTAAACTAACCTCCGCATAGAACATATATAGTATAAAAAGAGTAACACAAAGAATGACCAGATGATGAAAGCAGAAACCAATAGAAAATAACCTGCGAGAAAAACTTGCCTTAATGTAGAAAGGACCCAAGCGTATTAGAGTTTCACGAAACTGCAAAAAAATTGTATAATATCACTGTTCATTCGAGCCAGTTTTCCCTAACAAGTATAAAAAAATAAAAAAAATGAATCCGCATTCTCTACTGCTGGAAGAATTGTTAATGGAAGAAATATAAGTGGTTTGGTATTTCTTATGATGCTTAAACACACGGTTCACATTTGAAAGCACATTACGAACAAAATGAGTAAAGGGACTTCTTTTGTATTGCCAACCCCTTCATCAGAATGAAGCAGACACATGACTACAATTTTCATTTAAAAAATTGCACAAAAGTCAAATTGATATTCTTTGTTTTCAATGAAATCCATCAGGTATCAAAGGAACAAAAGGTCAGACAGTTAACGATAAAAAAAATCTGTTATCTCAAACTGACCCACTATCTACATTAAATGATTAAATAAAAAGACATGCAACAAAACAAACATGCACACACATTCTTTCATGTTAATCAAGAAGAAAATAACAACATAAAATTGACTTGGTAATACAGGCATTTATCTCAATAACAAAACTCAAGATTTTTCCCATTATGTGGGGTCAACTCCATGAATCACACGACATCATAATATCATATTGTGAATCATGTCTAAAAACAAACCATTGTCCTCTAAATCCTTTTTCATGGTTTCTCCAACAGTTTTTCTTGGTCTCCCTCTACCTTAAAGATATAGGGCTACCGTCCATCTAATCCACTCCCTTTAGTGGGGCTTCCACATATCTTCTCCATACATATCCACACCACTTAAGTCGAGATTCTACCATTTTTTCTCATTCCTGATCCTATCTTCTCAAGTATGTCTACTCATATAACAACATTTTCATTTTTAATACACTGAATTTATTCTCTTGTTAGCTTTTTCTTGCCCAACACTCAATTTCACACATCATCTCAAGTCTTATCGTTGTGCGATAAAATTTTCCCTTAAACTTGAGCAGTACCTTTTGTCACAAATAATACTTGAAGCACTTCCCCATCTCATCCACCCACTTGAATCCAATGGTTAACATCACAATGTATTTCTCAGTTGTTTTGTATGATGGACCTAAGATATTAAATTGCATAACTTGTGGTGATGTATGGTCTTCAAGTTTAACCTCTAAGCTAGGATCGATGTGCCTCCTGCTAAACTTACATTCCAACAGTTCAATATACTCCATCTTACTTCTACTTAAACAAAAAGTCATAAGCTTCCAAAATTTGTCTCCACATCTATAACTTCCCATTTATTTCCTATTTTGACTCTCCAAGTAGAACTACATCATCTGAAAAAAGCATTTACCTCACAACAAAGGAAATTACACAATGCTCAATGAAAAATACATTTATGATTGAGACATTCACCATAATTAATCCATAAGCATAACCAGAACTTGCATAGTAAGTTGAGTTGAGTGACAAAAGAAGTGGCTCTATTTCACTTTCTTTTCTTTCCCCAACTTCTAAAAGGTTTCCAACAAAGAAGCTGCCTTGAGTTCTTGTTCAACCGGTTAACTGGTTTTAATCCTCTCCAATATCAAGGCAATTTACTGAATTTTTCTTCAGTGATTAATTCTTGATCAAATAGACAAATACATAATAAATTAAGCGGATTAACCTATTACCCAAAACCAAAAAGTATGCGTGTTCATTCCCTAAGTGTATCTGCAAAAGTGTATGAAAAGCATTGGCAAAAGATAATATGTTACCTTAACTGCACGTTTTTTCATGTCTTGAACGAATAATTGCCACATCATGAGCCTTAACACATGAAATGAAATAATTGCTGCCCGGTACAAAGCCAAAAAGGGGGCAAATCGGTAGATAGCACTGAAACTCTTAGAGCTATAAGTTCCAAGAGCATGCCCGAATTTATTTTCCAGTGACTCCCTCCTCATCCTCGCATACTCAGCAGAGGGCGTTTCGCCATGCACGCTGGTGAAACCAGTAGAATATCTGCACCAGCATCCACGACGAAGAAAAATTGGAAGATCATAAAACATGAAACGGACCAAAATTCGATTTCATATTAATCGGATCATACGGAAAGGAGCAAATCAACTCACGAATTTCGGTGCAATAAGCAAGACGAGGAACGGCAATCCAGCGGCACGCATTGGCGTAATATAATTTCAGTGAAACTCTCGTGATGTAAATCTGCAAGAAAAAGAACTCTCACTACAATAATAGTAACAATAACCTAACCGCCATTCGATTCTAATCATTTCAGCAAGAAAAATTAAATAGAAAATGAATAATAGAAATTGGAAATAAACAAGGTATTTGGACGTAGGAGAGAGTGGTGTTAAGAGAAATATTACGTGCGGACTTAAGAATGGCAGCGCGGTGATGGTAGAGAGCGGCGAAGGCATTCCTCGTCATTGATATGTGGAGCTAACAAGTTCAGTGGAAGGCATGGGAAAACGATGAACACCAATTGTTTGAGAAAATGCATGGCTGCGACCAATAAGTCATTGGTTTGATTCGATGTGTAGCAGCGGTGAGTGTGCTTGCGAAGCTGAAAGCAGAGGAAACTGCCACGTCTGGTGTAAGGTAAGCAAGGCACTTGACAGTTGTCAGTTAGCACCAATTTTGGAGAACGCGAACCGCCCTCTTGGTCTTGGATTGGGATTGGATTAACCCTTTACGACCTGGGCACTTTGTTCGTTTTCAGGGCCCTAAAATGGAACCCTCTGTTTGCAATAGTACCTGTTGGCACATCTTGGTTCAAAATTTTAATTTCCTTCTTAGGAAAAAAGTCTTTTTTTAAAAAAAAAAGGAAAAAGAAATTGTATTACAATATAAGATAGGAAAACTTCTAAATTAAAAATGACACAATGCGGTATGATTAGCATATAGTCATACTTTTAAATATATGGTTAAAATCTTAATTCTCAAGTTTGCATATATAAACCCTGAATTTTCTCAAAAAAAACTTCTAAATTCAAAAAATATATATTTATAAAAAAATTTCCATCTCTCTTATTTCAAGAAAACGAGCTTAAAACTTTAATCAAGAAAAGAATGATTTGCAATTCTTTGATACGAAAAGTATTAATAATGCATTTTTTAATATTTCCCTTTTCAATATATTTTTCTTATTTGTTGAAATTTTTGTTCGTCTTATTAATTTGAAATCAGACATAACTAATAGAAAATGAAATTCACATATTTAGTAAAATTCCATAATTTTCAATTAATAAAAAAGAATGTATCAAAAAGAAAATATATTATTAACATTTTTTTAAAATATACTATTTAAAGAAATAAAAGTCTTAATAGGCTGAATTAATTCTTTTTCATATTAAATAATCAAGTTTAAAGTATTTTATAATAAATATTTTAAAAATAAAATAAGATCACTTAAACACAAACATGTAATCAAAATTAAAACTAATTGGCTTTTGGTATAAACCATAGGTATCTTTCATAGAAAATAATTTTGCTTAAGTCGAGTAGGATCACTTTGGGCAGTAAAGTTTCTCCTTCAAGTATTTAACACAATTACATATTTAAAACTTGAATTCAAGAGTACTAATTAAGCTGAAATAACTTTACACTAATTAATTCGCGTACTCTGTGATAAATTGACTACATTAAACATATGTTTGATAATAAATTAATAAAAATTGTTCTTTTTTTGTCAATAGATCGTTCATTAAAAATGCCCAATGGTACTTATATAAATAGATAGGATGCTAACAAAAGCATTACAATAGTACATAACATATCAACAATAGTAAATCAGGCACGCACACTCTAATCTAACAAAACATCAATCCTGAACTTATAATGGCAAAGAACAAAAAGCATAAAACAAACATCATCCTAATACAAAGAAGCCTATATAAAGCTATGAGTTTTTCTTCACCTTTTTTCTTTCTTTTGTTATTCCTTTTGGATCAGTCCATGCTCTGTTGCAACTCAAGACAATACAACCTAAAACCAACTTTTGATGATTAGGGTGTAGTTGTAAAAAAAGGGGTTCTAACAAGCTCCATTGTAAAGGAAAAATATGATGAGAAGGAGTAAAGACAAAATATCAATAAAGAAACTAAATGTAAAACGATGACTGGACAAGGAGGGAAGGAAAATGGGGACAAAGGTGGTGGCTGGAGGAAGAGGTGAAGAACACTCTCGAGAAGTGCCACTGCTCACTTAAGGAGGGTTCTATTTTGCTGCTACTACTGGGGTTCTCAACAATAAAATTATAAAATTGTTCTGAGTTGGTATTTAAGGTCCAAATCCTTTAAATTGTAGGATGGCCCAACAATAATTAGCAACCTAAAGAACAAAACAAATAACAATTAGACTTGGTGACCCATAAATAACAATGCATACATGAAGCACCAACTTGTAGTTAATAAATATCTCATGACAATGTTCAAGGAGAGAACATGGAGGAACATACTTTTTGACACACTCTTTTGAATATACTCTCTCTTATTAGTTAAAATTTATTAGAAATCACAAAATTTTGTAGGTCTCATATTTTATTTAATAAATATCTCTCATAATTTTATAGTTTTTAATAAATTTTAACCAATAAGAGAAAGTATGTTAGAGAATGTATGATACTACTAGCACTCCTTATTCAAGAATTATTAAAAAAAAAAAAGAAGAAAAATGGGCGCATCATCCATGTACACATAGGCTAACACCACCTTAAAGGTAAGGTGCCAAATATAAAATGGTCACAAAATGAACCTAAGATACATTGTTACTCTTTGTGAAAGCCTAGCCATACTCTCTATGAAAGCCTACACGTAGACTTATACTAAAAGAATAAGTCTTCACTTGGATAAAATAATATGTCTAAATATGTGTGATGCTTTCAAATAAGAAGGATATACTATTCTAAACAAAAAAATGATTAGGATTTTGCAAGTATATTTTCTTTTCCTATTGAATTATGAGATTAATGATCATGTACTGTCAATGTAAAAAGTTTTACATTGTCAACTAATCAGAAATCATTATTGATATAACTTTTAAAGTATTTATTATAAAAGTCAACAAACTTACAATAAATGGTTGTTTGTAATTAGATGACAGTGTAAAATTACTTTACATTGTCAGTACATGGCCTATTTTCTCTTGAATTATTACTATTATTATTATTATTTTATTAGAATTAGAATTTAATTAGAATAATGAATTGTGTTAAGATTGTTTATACTATTATTTGATTACATATTATCATATATAATTAAAATTAAATTAATCAGTAGGCTCCTAAACTATTTAAAATTTTTTAATTAGGTCTCCAAACTTAAAAAAAAATAGTAATTGAATCCTCGATCTTGTGAAATTTTGGTAATTGAATTCCTACGGTCCTTTAAAACCATTACAAATTGTCATTTCTTAGTGGTTTCAAGTCTTCATAAACTAACATTAGGACCTAATTACAAAATTTTTACAAGATCAATAATCTAATTATAGGTTTTTTAGTTTACAGACCTAATTAAAAAAATTTAAATAGTTCAAAAATCTATTGATTAATCTAACCTATAATTAAATAATAGTTTAAACAACTATTTATAATAAATTAAACTTAATCTTAAATGTGTTTTTTAGTCCTTCGCATTTAGGGTAAATTCGTTTTTGATCTCCCAAATTTAAAAGTGATCTTTTAGTCCCTGTAATTTGAGAAAAACATGTTTAATCCTTTTGTCCAAATGCAGTTAGTCAATCTACCACACAAAGGCCACCCAATAATGTACTTATCAGTGAAAATATCACACTAAACTCAACTGATGTTATACAGCTGACTCAATTTGTCTTATCAATAATACTATAGATGGTCTTGAAGAACTAAAATAATTTTTTTACAAATTAGAAGGATTAAAAAAATTACTTTTAAATTTTGAGCAACTAAAACTAAATTTACCCCAAATTTAAGGGATCATAAACATATTTAACCCATTAAAGTTAGGTTAAACATATAATTTAATCCCTACATGTGTCGTGGATTCTCAATTTAGTCCTTTTACAAAAAATTATTAAATTGATCTCTATACGTATCACAGATTCTCAATTTAATCCTTGTTGTTTACAAATTCTTAATTTGGTCCCTGCACTTACATTTGGTCTCTGTACGTGTAGCGCACTCTTAATTTGATCTTCATAATATAGGAATTAAATTAAGAATGCGCTGCAAGTGTAGGAACCAAATTAAGAATACGCTATATGTATAAAGACCAAATTAAGAATGTGTAAATGACATCATAACGACATGAACCAAATTAAGAATCTGCGATAAGTATAAGGACCGATTGAAGAAATTTTTACATATAAAAACTAAATTGAAAATTTACAACAGAGACTAAATTATTCATTTTACCTTAAAGTTATTATTATTATATCCTCCTAGGGTTCCTCAGGGGTTAAATGTTCTGTTGGCTCGCGAGATGAATTTGCGTGATTGCAAAAGAAAGGAAAGGGGAAATACTATAAGACGGAGGCTCGTGCAATCCGTGTTTGAAGTGAAACAAAACCCTCACTGATTCGCTTCCTTGCGACTTGGGATTTCAGTGTAGAATGGCGCGCGAACAATACACATCGACGCGACCATGGATCCAGGATGCAGTACCTTTGTTAGTGGTTATTCTAATAGCAGCTCATGTCCTTGCCATGGTGATTTTTCTCTCCACTCTCATCCTTCTCATTCTCTCCTCTCTATCTCTAATAACTGTATGCTTATTGGATTCACCGCAGGTATATTGGATTTATAGATTAGCCACCCAGAAACAGCCGCAGCGGAGGAGAAAGGCTCACTGAAGGATGAGAAGGTTGGTGATTGGTGAACCCTAATTTACCTCCTAGGAAATTGTTAGCAGCTATAGAATGTCCTTAATCTTGATTTTGTAGGGTTGATTGATAATGATCGTTGCATTTACAATTTGAATTAGTGCAAATGGATGAAATCACATGATTCTAGCCTTGTTTATATTGTTGGGATTTTAATTTATGGTGACTTGTAGAGCTTGCTTTGAATTTAGCAAATTATTTTATTTTTATTTTCCTCGTGCATTTCCTGTGTGATGTATACCTCTGCGTTCTGATTTCTCAGAAACAAATAAATTAATAAAAACTAGTTTTTTTTTACTCCAAAGTAAATTGCTCTTGAGGAAGATTTTTCTTGCTCAACCTATTTTTATAGTTTTCCCTGCACTTGTAGGATTGCACTAGCATGTTGAGAGTAGTGAAATGATTATCCGGTTCCATATTTAGTGCCTGATACTTTTTGAAGTTTGCATGAATGTGTATTGTTTAATGATACAAAGCATGCGTGATGACTGATGGGAATGGGAAATCCCAAACTGTAGGCAGAGTATAGTTATACTATTAGATGATATGAACAATTTTGAAATAGGATTCAACGTTATTTTTAAAACTTGCAAAAATAGTTCAATGTGGCTCGAGTATGTTTTGGGTGTGCAATACCTTTCTCTTATGAAAGAGGAAAAAATTATTCAAGAGAGAGATTAATAAAAGAGTACATTTGTGGGGGATGGGCATTGTCTATTTTTCCCCTTGTTAAAATGCTGAAGGTTCCTTATTTGTTTTATTCCCTACAATTTGTATGCACCATGAACTTTAAGAATGAGACTTTTGAGTGTTTCAATCTGAGTAGTGTTGGACAAGGTTGTTAAACTCGAGAGTTTACGTAAACTCGTGGGGAGTCCATAAACTCGAATCATAAACTTGAATCGTAAACTCGTAAGAGTTTACCTACTATAAAAAAATATTAAAATATCTTATAGATAACATAATAATTCAACATTTTAACCCCATAAATAAAGCAAAATAGTAAGCCACAATAATAAAATAACTAAGTCAAGTAGTAGGTTACTACATGATAAATTCAAACTTCACCAAATAAAACTAAGTTCATACAAAACATAAAACATAAGTTCTTAAAATAATAATATTAAAAGCTGCGACGCACAGTCGTAGAGGAGCAGAGGTTGAAGTGAGACCAGCAAAGGAGAAGAAGAGAAGGTTCGAGGTTTTGAAGTTGTAGAGAAGAGGAGGAATTAGCAGAGGAGAGTGATAAAACCTTAGCAGCTATGGAGAACAAGCTCTAAATCGCGAGTCCAGGGTGGAAATCGCAAAACGTGACCCTCTTTCCCCAAATCGTAATTTGAAACACTCACTTCGCCGTCGTTTTGGAGCAAAGTTGCTCCACCCAAGTGAACTCGGAAACTCGGTGATGAACTCGCGATTTTGAGTGAGTTCGTCCGAGTTTATCCAATCCCAAGTGAAAACGATTTCACTTGCGAGTTAACCAGTTCTGGCTACCTAAAACCGTAAACTCGTACTCGTAACTCGTACGAGTTTACAAGTTGGAACTCGAGTTTAACAACCATGGTGTTGGAGGTTGTTTGCCTCCATGTAATTTCAAAGGTAATGGTTTCTATTGTCCCCAAAGGAAGTAGTCAACGTGGAATATAGTCAAGCTGCAAATGAGCTCATGATTTATTAAATTTATGCTTTAAGTGCTTTAGTTTGAAGTTCCAGATTTTGTTAGAGAAATGTTCTCAAAATAACTAGGCAAAGGTCATTAACTTGCCTTCATTTATTTACACTTTGTTTGGTAGAGGGAGAAGAAATAGAAGAAAAAAAAGTAGGTAAGTGAGAAAAGAAAAAAAGAAAAAAAGGTGAAAAATAAGATGGAAATAAAAGTTGTTTGGTTTAAGAGAAATAGAAAAAAGATAAAGTGAAAATAAAATTGAGGGTGTTTGATTAAAAAAAAAAGAAGAAATTAGATTATTAATAAAAATATCATTTTACCCTTACAAAATTAATACTAAACTACGCCTATTTTTTGGATTTTTACCACTATAATAATTTTTTTTAACACATAGTCGATTATGTACACATACATAATCGATTATGTTAACATAATTGATTTTGTAAGCATAATGGATTTTGTTACACACAAAATTTGTTAGCATAATCGATTTGCACTAGTTGCATGAGTAGCAGAAAAGAGTAAGATGGGAAAAGTAAAGGCACAGAATTAATTTCGTCTCATTTCCTTGCACTTTAGAGAGGAACTTAATTTGTGTGGGCCATACTCTTATTTTAAAATTTTCACGCCATTTTTTCTTCACCACACAAACAAAATACACTCTCTTTAACGCTCTCCCTTTCCTTTAAACGACATCTCTCATGTACCAAACACAATGTTAAAATGGTCGGAAGCATGTGGCAATCGCAATCTACTGTACATCGTTTTCATTTTTTCAAGGAACTTACTTTTGAAAGGAAGGTAAAATCAAAATGCAACCAGCTCTACTAAATAAGGGCCTTTTTTACCTTGGAGGGATAATTCTTTTTGGAAATTACTCGAATGGGTATTTTTTTTTAAAATTCTCAAATTGGCACAAGTCGTGCCTTGAAAATACAACTTCTGAAATAGAAGTTGTACTTCGCATGCAAGACTTTGTTTTTTAATTTTTTTTGTATGACTTTTAAAAAAAGTCGTGTTTTCAAAACGAGACTTCAGTTTATATATTTTTTTACAAAAGGTCAAGTCGTGTTTTAAAAACACGAAATTGCATTTTTTTTTTTTTTGTGAAATCATGTTTGGCAAACACGACTTCATGTTTATTATTTTTTTTTCCAAGTTGAAAGTCATATGTGTAGAAGAAGACTTCAATATTTATTTATTTATTTTGGTTTTTATTGAAGTCGTATTCTTCTTCCAAGACTTTAGCTTTTTTTTTTTCTTTTTAAAGTCGTGTTTACTGTCTAAGACTTTCACTTTTTTTTTTCCTTCTTGAAGTTGTGTTTGTAATCCAAGATTTCTCTTTTCTTTTTTTCACGTCGTGTTTTAGGTACAAGACTTCTTTTTTTAATTTTTTGCGAGTCATCCAGAGAGATCTTTAGGGTTTTTGTTTTTAAATTAGAAACTTATTTAAATATTTATAAAAAAATTTGAATTAATTTATGTAATTCAATGGAGAATTGAAAAATCAATTAATGTAATAACAAGATTATCGAAATTAATTAAGAAAAACTATCATTGATTATATAATAATGGGTAAAATGTAAACAACATAATATAATATATTTATACTAAAGTGATATTACGAAACCTGAATGACAGAAACAGTCAACAAAAGGTGTGGGGATATAACACAATCTTAGAAATTAAGTTGTCTAAATGGACAACTACTACGATTATGTCCTTTAGTACGACACAAACTACATTTCTTAGGCCTATTTTGAACTGGTTCATCAATCTCATTATGTATACGACTAGTGCTTGACCTTCCCGATGTGTCTTGTCGCATAGTAGGATCGGGGATAAAATTTGGACCTGAATATGGAGGCTAATATTCTTCATTTCCAAGGGGATGGAACTTATACTAATAAGCCTTGTAAATGTTTTCCAACTTGTATACAGGATCAACAAATACATCGCAATCTAAATTGCAATAAGCACATGATGCAATTACATGAGAACAAAGAAAACGAAGTGCTGAGAATTCACCACAATCACACCACCACTCTTTCAATTTCACAGTGCAGGTCATTCCTTGTTTACCAACTTGTGGATTTGCTATTTCTTGAATCTCAAACTCACTTGTTTCCTGAATGTACTTTCGAACATGATGCGATTTAGCAATACGTTAATTTTCTTGCACAATCATAGATACCTCTTCGGAGTACATTTGTCCCGCCCTTATCATATTAAGTATTTGCATCTCTTTATTGATAAACAATGCATTTGTTTTGATAAATGTTGCTTTCACTATGGCAGTTATAGGCAATGCATTGTTCCTTTTAAAACGGAATTCATACACTCATCAAGGTTAATAGTCATATGGCCATACTGTTTCCCTCCATCATAAGCTTGAGTCCACTTATTCCTGGGAATATTATCTAACCACTTTGCAGCTTGGCGAAACTCTGATCTCATTGCAATTAGCTTAGCCTTAAATTGTGGTTGCTTCATCTCGTATACTGTGACATTAGATATAAGATAGTAAAGTTAGTACTTGATTTGACATAAAATAAATAAATAATTTAATTCATAAGTTGAGGAATATAAAGTTTGTAACTTTACCCATATTGACGACTTGTTTTTTAAGCTAAACATTTTTAAACATTTTATTAAAATTTGATGCAATGTGCCAAATGCAGTATATACTGAATGCACATTCGGGCCCTTCCAGCCAACTCGTTCTGATTGCAAAGCTGCTAGCAAACCCTTCTCCCTAACTGCTATAATGCATAAATTTGCTTGAGGTGTGACATATCTTCGCAAATAATGCAAGAACCACATCCAAGCTTCTTTTGTCTCGCTCTTAACTATTGCAAATGCAAGTGACAACATGTTACGATTCCATCTTGTGAAATCACAGTTAATAAAGTACCACGACATTTTCCTATTAAAAATGTGTCGTCAACTTGCACAATTGTCTTGCAATATGGAAAATCTTCAATGCAAGGCTTAAAAGACCAAAACATGCGATTAAGAATCAAAGCAGAAGAGTCTACCTCACCATCAACAATACTAACAGATGTTTGGTACTCGACAATTGTACTGGGTACAAAATGTTAGACAACTTCCATCCATCTAGGCAGATCACTATATGATTCTTCCCAATCTCCAAATGCCTTTTACAAGGGCTTTTTGTTTAGCTTTCCATGCCATTTTGTATGTCACAATATAACCAAACTGAGCTTGAACCTCTGCAATCAAGTTTTTTATTAGAATACCCAAATCTGCATTTACTAATTGAAGAATATAACCAGCAATGACTAGAAGAATCTAACTTATAATGATCTTGAAAAATTAGTAAAGTTGTGTAAGTGTGGTAACCATTAATTTTTTTGTCTCCTATCTATTACGTATTTTAATGAATGATGTTCCAATCCTCCACTCACATCCATTTCCATATTTTGTCCACTTACCAACATACCTGTCAACCTTAGACTCTCTAACTATGTAATCGAATGAATGTTGAATATGAAATTGCTAATTGCATCGACAGCTGCCTATTTTGATTCAAATGTCATGCCAACCCATAATTTGCTCGTAACATTCGCATTGGCACTTGTTCTCATCTCATAACGATTTGAAAATTCTAGTTCTTCTGATACAAAAAATGGAGATGGTGTAACATGTGCTTGATTCTCCAACACATTTCATTTTATCTTTATACCTCATCGCTCCTCCTCCCTAAACTCATTTAGAATGTTCTTGTACATTGCTCTGTCGTCAGTATGTATCGTGTTACCAGTTAGGTTAAAGACTGACATCTGAGAAAATAAACAATTCATTACATGTTAATGTATATTAAACTCACATAGCTAATTTAGTAACATAATAAAAAAAATCCTATTTGCATAAGATAAACTTACAGTGTGTTTTATTTAAAACGACTGTCGCAAAGAATAAAGGCAAAAAACGTATACGACATACTAGTATTTATAGAATGAGTATGTATTAAGAAAAAAATAAATTATACAGAGGCCATATGAGTGACACACGACTTTAGTTTAATAAAGTTCGTGTTCCACATTCACGTCTTTAAGAAAAAAAAAATTACTAGGTCGTGCATAGAAAACACGACTTTAAGAAAATAATTAAAAAAAATCTTCTAAAATGTCATGTTATACAATCACGACTTTTAACCGAAAAAAAAATGTCATGAATGTGTTACACGACTTCACATAATAATAAAAATTAAAAAAGTTTAAACATGTCATGTCTGTATGACACTACTTCAGTGTCAAAAAAATTATAAAAAAAAAGTAAATCAATTCGTCTTTTGACACGACTTAAAAAAAAATTAAAACCAAAAACGACGATATTAAAAACATTGTGTAAGTGTATATGGATGAAATCAGACAATCACGTGAATATATTCTCAACCTGTGCATGGTGTCATACTGAAACAAGTAGTAACATTGCCTAGCTATTGAATAGGATTGACATTTCACTTAATATATTTCCAACACAGGACCCATAATTCACGTGAAGGCAACTCGATTTAAAAAAGTTGTCTCTTGTACCATTCACATGCACCGAATAAGTAACAGTGGCAAGAATAGTGTTATTTGTCTTATACCACATTGATACATCCCTCCACTTGATTTACTAGCTGAAAAATTTAAACAGGACTGGTACAGAATATTGACGAGAATTGAAGCAAGGCATTGCTTTATTATTCATTCAATGTCGAACTGAAAGAAGGATGTAATATATGTTAGTATAAAGATTTCACTCCTCCTCGAAATTTACAACTGCTCAATGAGTTGTAATATCTTACTGCGTGTCTATTCTTAAAGGAATCAAGGAGCAGACATGCTTTTACTATTTGTAATGCATGCGACTTTATTATTCGGATGGCATGTTTTTACTATTTGTAACACATCACGTGAAAATTTATTATTCAAAGATATACATTAAAATTTAAATACTTCAATTATATAATTTATCATTCGTTTTCACGTCAACTACCTCATATCAACTTTAGCACATTAATTTCGCTTATCTATCTCTACGGAGCACACTTCCTAAAACTTGATGAACAAAAAATGGCCTATTTCAACCTGGACCAACTGATGGTTCGTTACTGCGACTATAAGCCTCACATGTTTCTACTAAAGTCTGGGAGGGAGAAGAGGGAATGACACATCCAATGCGTCATTTTATATGGGCTTTTAAACATTTAGACGAATTAGATGTTCATGTTCGGCAATTAATTGATCTAGCCGGTTTTGGTAATGTCATAACAATCAGAAAGATCGAGATAAATCATCATTTGGTAACAGCTTCAGTGGAATGCTGGAGAACTGAAACACACATTTCATATGGAGAAGCAAAGTAACGTTACAAGATGTCGCATTACAGTTGGGCTCCCCGCTGACAAATTTGCTATCATTGGTAACAGTGTTGGTAATTTGGTTCCTGCTTGTGAGATCTCATTAGGGGATACTCTACTGGAAAATAAGGTTAAAGGAAACATGATAGCATTATCATGGCTAGCTAACCGATTCAGAGAACTTTTCGATGATACTGATAATGTTGTCATTGAGCAACATGCTAGAGCTCATATAATGATGCTCATTGGAGGATGTTTGATACCAGATACATCAGGTGCAAGAGTTCATCCTAAGTATCTACTGTTATTAGACAATTTGGCAGCTGCAAGAAATTATAGCTGGGGTGCAACTGCAAGTTATTAGCCGAGACAGTTGTACCCCAGCTATAATTTCTTGCAGCTGCCAAATTGTCTAAATGACAACATTATCAGTATCATCGAAAAGTTCTCTGAATCGGTTAGCTAGCCATGATAATGCTATCATGTTTCCTTTAACCTTATTTTCCAGTAGAGTATCCCCTAATGAGATCTCACAAGCAGGAACTAAATTACCAACACTGTTACCAATGATAGCAAATCTGTCAACGGGGAGCTCAACTGTAATGCGACATCTTGTAACATTACTTTGCTTCTCCATATGAAATGTGTGTTTCAGTTCTCCAGCATTCCACTGAAGCTGTTACCAAATGATGATTTATCTCGATCTTTCTGATTGTTATGACATTACCAAAACCGGCTAGATCAATTAATTGCCGAACATGAACATCTAATTCGTCTAAATGTTTAAAAGCCCATATAAAATGACGCATTGGATGTATCATTCCCTCTTCTCCCTCCCAGACTTTAGTAGAAACATGTGAAGCTTATAGTCGCAGTAACGAACCATCAGTTGGTCCAGGTTGAAATAGGCCATTTTTTGTTCATCAAGTTTTAGGAAGTGTGCTCCGTAGAGATAGATAAGCGAAATTAATGTGCTAAAGTTGATATGAGGTAGTTGACATGAAAACGAATGATAAATTATATAATTGAAGTATTTAAATTTTAATGTATATCTTTGAATAATAAATTTTCATGTGATGTGTTACAAATAGTAGAAACATGCCATCCGAATAGTAAAGTCGCATGCATTACAAATAGTAAAAGCATGTCTGCTCCTTGATTCCTTTAAGAGTAGACATGCAGTAAGATATTACAACTCATTGAGCAGTTGTAAATTTCGAGGAGGAGTGAAATCTTTATACTAACATATATTACATCCTTCTTTTAGTTCGACATTGAATGAATAATAAAGCAATGTCTTGCTTCAATTCTCATCAATATTTTGTACCAGTCCTGTTTAAATTTTTTAGCAAGTAGTAAATCAAGTGGAGGGATGTATCAATGTGGTATAAGACAAATAACACTAATCTTGCCACTGTTACTTATTCGGTGCATGTGAATGGTACAAGAGACAAAACTTTTGTAAAATCGGGTTGCCTTCACATGAATTATGGGTCCTGTGTTGGAAATATATTAAGTGAAATGTCAATCCTATTCAATAGCTAGGCAATGTTACTACTTGTTTCAGTATGACACCATGCACAGGTTGAGAATATATTCACGTGATTGTCTGACTTCATCCATATACACTTACACAATGTTTTTAATATCGTCGTTTTTGGTTTTAATTTTTTTTTAAGTCGTGTCAAAAGACGAATTGATTTACTTTTTTTTTTATAATTTTTTTGACACTGAAGTAGTGTCATACAGACATGACATGTTTAAACTTTTTTAATTTTTATTATTATGTGTAGTCGTGTAACACATTCATGACATTTTTTTTTGGTTAAAAGTCGTGATTGTATAACACAACATTTTAGAAGTTTTTTTTAATTATTTTCTTAAAGTCGTGTTTTCTATGCACGACCTAGTAATTTTTTTTTCTTAAAGACGTGAATGTGGAACACGAACTTTATTAAACTAAAGTCGTGTGTTACTCATATGGCCTCTGTATAATTTATTTTTTTCTTAATACATACTCATTCTATAAATACCAGTATGTCGTATACGTTTTTGCCTTTATTCTTCGCGACAGTCGTTTTAAATAAAACACACTGTAAGTTTATCTTATGCAAATAGGATTTTTTTTATTATGTTATTAAATTAGCTATGTGAGTTTAATATACATTAACATGTAATGAAATTGTTTATTTTCTCAGATGTCAGTCTTTAACCTAACTGGTAACACGATACATACTGACAACAGAGCAATGCACAAGAACATTCTAAATGAGTTTAGGAGAGGAGGAGGATGAGGTATAAAGATAAAATGAAATGTGTTGGAGAATCAAGCACATGTTACACCATCTCCATTTTTTGTATCAGAAGAACTAGAATTTTCAAATCGTTATGGGATGAGAACAAGTGTCAATGCGAATATTACGAGCAAATTATGGGTTGGCATGACATTTGAATCAAAATAGGCTGCTGTCGATGCAATTTCATATTCAACATTCATTCGATTACATAGTTGGAGAGTATAAGGTTGACAGGTATGTTGGTAAGTGGACAAAATATGGAAATGGATGTGAGTGGAGGATTGGAACATCATTCATTAAACTATGTAATAGATAGGAGACAAAAAAAATTAATGGTTACCACACTTGCACAACTTTACTAATTTTTCAAGATCATTATAAGTTAGATTCTTTTGTCATTGCTGATTATATTCTTCAATTAGTAAATGCAGATTTGGGTATTCCAATAAAAAACTTGATTGCAGAGGTTCAAACTCAGTTTGGTTATATTATGACATACAAAATGGCATGGAAAGCTAAACAAAAAGCCCTTGTAAAAGGCATTTGGAGATTGGGAAGAATCATATACTGATTTGCCTAGATGGATGGAAGTTGTTCAACATTTTGTACCCAGTACAATTGTCGGGTATTGTTCTGGACCCCTTTAGGGGTGGCCCGAGGCCCATGGTAACTAACTTACCACCTTGCTGCTATATAAAGCACTACATGCCTTCAGGTAAAAACCTAAGCCTTATTATTCACTTCTTACAAATACTGACTTAAGCATCGAAGTGTCTTTACAGGTGACAACTTAGTGCTGCCACTCACCGGAGCGTCCACCCCGTTCGAGGTACCAAAATACCCACGAACAGGTACCAAACATCTGCTAGTAATGGTGAGGTAGACTCTTCTGCTTTGATTCTTGATCGCATGTTTTGGTCTTTTAAGCCTTGTATCGAAGATTTTCCATATTGCAAGACAATTATTCAAGTTGACGGCACATTTTTAACAGGGAAATATCGTGGTACTTTATTAACTGCGATTTCGCAAGACGGGAATCGTAACATATTGCCACTTGCAATAGTTGAGAACGAGACAAAAGAAGCTTAGATGTGGTTCTTGCATTATTTGCAAAGATATGTCGCACCTCAAGCAAATTCATGCATTATATCAGATAGGAAGAAAGGTTTGCTTTTGCAATCAAAACGAGTTGGCTGGAGTGGCCTGAATGTGCATTTGGCACATTACATCAAATTTTAATAATATGTTGAGCTTAAAAAACAAGTTGTCAAATGGTAAAGTTACAAATTTTATATTCCTCAACTTATGAATTAAATTATTTATTTATTTCATGTGAAACCAAGTACTGACTTTACTATCTTACATCTAATGTCACAGTATACAAGATGAGGCAACCATGATTTGAGGTTAAGCTAATTGCAATGAGATCAGAGTTTCGCCAAGCTGCTAATGCATCGTATTTTATACCATGTTTGCATAGCATTATAATTAGGATATGTTGCATATTTATGCCTTCTTTGGTTCTATTTCTAGGTGTTTTTCTTTTTTGTTGGACTTGTCATAGTTTTAGTCCTATTTTGGTTTCAGGAGCAAATTTTCTTTTGATTTAGAACATGGAGTGTGTGCAAGGATTGGAAAGCTCTTATGCTGAGTCTCAATGATGACGTCAAGTTTGGTTAGAGCTTGAATTGAAAAGAGTTGTAGCAAAGAACTAAGAAGATTGAATCTTTTCTTCACAGTCAGTAAGGATCACAGGCAGCCCCTGAAATACGTTATTGCCCGTGAACCAATCTGTTGAGCACATCAAAATCAAACAGCGAAGTTCACGGGCAGCCCATGATCAACCCTTTAGCCCGTGAACCAATTTGTGGGCGCACCAAAGTCAAGGCAGCAAGCATCACGAGCAGCCCATGAACAACCCTTTTGCCTATGACCTGTCACCTGCGACCTATTTTAAGTATTTTTGTGTTTTTATTTTGTTTGGGCTTAGACTCCCATTAGCCCAAGGTTTTAAATAAACCTTTTAGGATTAGTTTAATCATCTTGAACCTTGGCATTGATCGTGGAGAGTGAGAGCTTAGGATTATGATCTTCGCCCTTTCTCTTTACCGGTTTGAATGTTTCTCTTTTCTACTTGTTTGTTTTTTATGGCTATGTCTTATGATTGGGCGTAGTCTTATGAACGTTTAATGAATTAATTTCTTTTATCTTTGCGTGATTCTTATTCTTTTCTTGATTTCTTTTTTATTGATTTTCTTTGTTGTGAAACAAATTGGCCATGTTTTACATAACATTATGGATTTGGAGAGGTATTGAAAGGTGAATTTAAATACCAGAACTATAAAGAAGAAATCTAGGTTTAAACCACAAAAGTAAGTGAAACCTTTGGGGATTAATTGAATTGACAAAGAGCTCATTGGGTCTAATTAAACATAACCACCACGAAAGTGGGGGGCTGATTTGATTAGATATCCCTCTGTATCTTGAAAGAGAACAGAAGGTACCTTAGGTTAATTCACCCTCAAGAAGAACAAGTAAAAGCACGGGGATAAGGGAATTAATTTAGTAAATATCACAGGGTGAACTTCGATCCTAGAAGTTTTCTCTTATTGAATCATTATGAATTTTATTTGCTTTCTCGATTGAATCTTCAATTCTTGATTCTTTTACTTTTACTTTAAAAACCTAAATTCTTAATTCAATTCTCTTCGTTTAATTTATATTAAATTGTGATAATCACTAAACTTAACACGTAGTCCATGTGGAAAGAATGATATTTTTATTATTCAATGATACCGTACACTTGCGGTATCGCATTAGCTGCGGAGTGGTTAGATAATATTCTTAGGGATAAGTAGATTCAAGCTTATGATAGAGGGAAACAGTATGGCCATATGACTGCTAACCTTACTAAGTGTATGAATTTTATTTTAAAAGAAGCAGTGCATTGCCTATAACTATCCTTGGTGAAAGCAACATTTATTAGAATAAATGCATTGTTTATCAATAAAGGGATGCAAACACTTAATATAATAAGGGCAGGACAAATGTACTCCGAAGAGGTATCTATGATTGTGCAAGAAAATTAACGTATTGCTAAATCGCATCATGTTCGAAAGTACACTCGGGAAACATGTGAGTTTGAGGTTTAAGAAATAGCAAATCCACAAGTTGGTCGACGAGGAATGACCTGCACTATGAAATTGAAAGAGTGGTGGTGTGACTGGTGAATTCCAAGCACTTTGTCTTCCTTGTTCTCATGTAATTTGCATCATGTGCTTATTGCAATTTAGATTGCGATGTATTTGTTGATCCTGTATACAAGCTAGAAAACATTTACAAAGCTTATCAGCATGAGTTCCATCCCCTTAGAAGTGAAGAATATTGGCCTCCATATTTAGGTCCAAATTTTATAACCGATCCTACCATGTGATGAGACACATCGAGAAGGTCAAGCACTAGTCGTATACATAACGAGATAGATGAACTAGCTCAAAATAGGCCTAAGAAATGTAGTTTGTATCGTACTGAAGAACATAATAGTAGTAATTGCTTATTTAGACAACTTAATTTCTAAGATTGTGTGTAATATCTCCGCACCTTTTGTTGACTGTTTCTGTTATTCAGGTTTCATAATATAACTTTAGTATAAATATACTATATTATGTTGTTTACATTTTACCCATTATTATATAATCAATTATAGGTTTTCTTAATTAATTTCAATAATCTTGTTATTACATTAATTGATTTTTCAATTCTCCATTGAATTACATAAATTAAATTTTATAAATATTTAAATAAGCTTCTAATTAAAAAAAACAAAAACCCTAAAGAACTCTCAAGAATGACTCGCAACAAATTAAAAAAGAAGTCTTGTACCTAAAAGATGACGTGAAAAAAAGAAATCTTGGATCACAAACACGACTTCAAGAAGGGAAAAAAAAGTGAAAGTCTTAGACAGTAAACATGACTTTAAAAAGAAAAAAAAAAATAAGCTAAAGTCCTAGAAGAAGAATACGACTTCAATAAAAACCAAAAAAAAAATATTGAAGTCTTCTTCTAGCAAATACGACTTCCAACCTAGAAAAAAAAAAGGGTTCACAAAAACAATGTAATTTCATGTTTTTAAATCACGACTTCACCTTTCATGAAAAAAAAAATGTAAAATTGAAGTCTCGTTTCGAAAACACAACTTCTTTTAGAAGTCGTAAAAAAAAATTAAAAAGAGAAGTTTTGCATGCGAAGTACGACTTTTAATTCAGAAGTTGTATTTTCGAGACACGACTTGCCCCAATTTGAGAATTTTTTAAAAAAATACCCATTCGGGTAATTTCCAAAAAAGAATTACCCCTCTAGGGTAAAAAAGCCTTACATTTCAAAACCACAAAGTTAAAAAAATTCAAAATATAAAATAAAATAAACAATAAACATGAGTTAAAAAAAAAATCTTGGATCACAAACACGACTTAAAAAAAAAAAAAAAAGCTGAAGTCTTAGAAGAAGAATATGACTTCAATAAAAACAAAAAAAAAATATTGAAGTCTTCTACAAATACGACTTCCAACCTAGAAAAAAGAAGAAAGTGAAGTTGTGTTTGCCAAACATGACTTCACCAAAAAAAATGGTAATTTCGTGTTTTTAAAACACGACTTCACCTTTCATAATATATATATATATATATAAAACTTAAGTATCGTTTCGAAAATACAACTTCTTTTAGAAGTCATAAAAAAAATTAAAAAGTGAAATCTTATATGTGAAGTATGACTTCTAATTCAGAAGTCATATTTTCGAGATACGACTTGTCCCAATTTGAGAATTTTTTAAAAAATACCCATTCAAGTAATTTTCAAATAAAATTACCCCTTCAGGGTAAAAAAAGCCTAAATAAGTAGTTGTTATTACCCGACATGCACAGGTTGCATATCTTCTCCATGTTAACACTTAAAGTCGCAGTTATGGCCCGAAGACTCGCTCTGAAATATTTGGTATAACCAATAATCCATGTCCCAATGATACACTTCCAAAATCACAGTTATTCTTATAACTTTACCCTTTTTAAAGAGTAAAACTTTGCTTTAGTCTCTTATATTTTAAGCATTATTTATATGCCTTTGATGTTATAAAATTTGATTTAGTTTTTTATTTTATAGAATGCTATAAAATGTTATTTATTGTAGTTTTTTGTTATGTTTTCTATTGGTATTAAAGATTAAAATAAATTATATTTTATAAAAATGGAGGTTAAAATAAATTAGATATTAAAGTAATTAATTTTTATAGATTTATATTCTCTTATGTTGATGAGAAACATAACAATGTTATCAACAACAACCCAAAAAAAAAAAAAAAACATAACAATGTGATTATGAGAAAAAAGCACATAAAACAATTATAGTATAAATTTACTATTTTTTGGTATAAGATCCATTAATTTTTGTGTCTTTCTCTCTTATGACATAGATATTGCCATGTTCTCTACTAGCATAAGAAGATCTTAATATGATGTTAATATTTTAAGTATTAAAGTAAAGTTTATTCTTTAAATAAAGAAAGAAAAATTAAAGTTTATTTTTATTTTTCTAAATTGTTAAGGAGGGTGGCTTCTTTTTATTACATTATTGTATTTTTATATTTTATTACATTAAAATATTATCTTAAACCGTCAAATTCCTAGGCACGGCCTTCCAATTAATATAATTTCTGTCCGTTTATTATATATAACATGTTATGAGGTTGTGACCGTTGTGCTTTGTTTGTTTGGTACAGCCCACCCAAATTATATTTTTTTATTGTACTTGATTAAAATTAAATTTAAACGATAAATTAAACTAGATTTTCACGTTATCAAAATTACATAAAAAGTAGTTATTTTTTAAAATATAATTCATGTTTTAAAAATAATTGTGCAAAAATTTAAATTAAGTGTTATGAAAATAATTAAACAATACAAAATTATTAAACATCTTAAAATTAATGAAACGTATATTTTTTTAAAAATAAACATAATTTCAATTTTAAATTTTTATGTTAACACGTAATATTATTTTTTAAATAACACGTCTCATTAAAAGTTTTAAAATTATATTCTAATCCATGCAAATATGTAAACAAATGATATGGGTTTAATTAAGTTTCGGTCTCTTAAAATTTTGTTTTTTTACTTGATTGTGCATTTTTAATTTCTTTAAATTAGATTTTTATAAAATGTTTTTCCTAAAAAAATAGTCTATTTATTAGTCTTTTATTTTTCCATTAAATATCATTTGGTTTACTTTTTAAGACTTAATTATTTTTAGTCCCCAAATTAAAAATTAATCTTTTAGTCCCTTAAATTTTAAATATTCTTGTTTTGGTCATTGAATGCTAACGCTGTTTGTAATTTGGCTTATGTGGCTAACGGATAATGACGTGTGGATAAAGCTTATTGGTCCTTTGTTAGTCACATAAGCCAAATTACAAACAACGGTAGCGTTCAGGGACCAAAATAGGAATTTTTAAAATTTGAGGGACTAAAAAGATTAATTTTTAATTAGGGGAATTAAAAAAATACATTTCTCAAATTTGGGAGACTAAAAACATAATTAAGCCTTTAATATATTACAACCTTCTCATTTGTTCTATCTAAATATCATAAATTTTTTATTTACTCTATCTAAAATAAAGGATCAAATGAAAACTCGTAAGCGTCGTATGTAATAAATATATCAAGGATGAATTTTGAAGTTTATTCCACATTATGCCTTTAAATTTTGATTTAATTTCATGTTTATAACATAACCTTAATTTCTTTCATTTTTTTATAGATAAAAAGTGGTAGAATAGGAAGATATCTCTAACACTATCAAGGCGTCAATGACATGTTGAAGCTATCAATAAATATTCACTTAGAGCATTATTGCACAAGTTTAAATTACAAGCAGTTTTACTCAGTCATAGTTACTCAACTAGTCCTTCGACGCCAAGGGATCTCCCTCTAAGGAAGATTGTCTACCAAGTGAGATTTTAACAACTTAAACTCGCATCTATAGGAAGGATAAAAGTTAATTTTAGGTTCTTAATCACATGATTTGTTATGCATGTGCATATATTATGCATTAATTTTCTTGTGAACAACTAAAATTTGCTACTTTACCCTTAAAGTGAATCACTCGCTTTAGAGGAATTGAATTCCTATTAATACTATATCATCTCGATCTAGCATATTTTATTGAAAAAATAGGTCATGCACTGATAGTGTAAAGTATTTTTACACTATTTTTCAATCACAAACTACTATTTATTGTAAGTGTGTTGACTTTTATAATAAATACTTTTAAAGTCATATCAATGGTGATTTCTAATTACTTAACAGTGTAAAACTTTTTACACTGATCATGCATGACCATTAAACTTTATTTTATTTCCTTTCTTTTAGATATTTTGTTTTAGTACAAATTAGTTTTTGTGTAACTAATTTACTAAGATTCACGTAAACCTTTTAGAATTAAAAAAAAAGAAGATTAACTCCATTTAATTACAATATCTGTATGTATATTATTGTTTTAAAAATATTCACGCGTTGTAATTGATAAAATATATAATCACTTAATTAATAATTTAATTGTGCTCCCGAGAATATTACATTCAATATTTATAATTGAAACAAATTTCTCGGAATCTACAAGTTTCCTTAAGCATGATGGGTTGATACAGCTAAACATTTTTAGAGGTGCTTAATCCCACAAGTTAAAAGTTATTGCAATTTTCTAACTCTATTATTAGTGAAATAAAAAATATTTTATCCTTTATTTTATACGTTTTCAAAAATATGTATAATAAATTATTTTTAAATATATTAAAGTTTTCAACTTTCTTTCAAAATCATGTTTAAATCCTTTTATTTTTATAAAAATTTAAAAATGTTAAACGCAACATATATGTGAAAAAATAATTTTAAGAAATATACAAATATACATTTTAAGAGCACACACATTTTAAAAAAAAAACATTTACATAATTTAATGAATAAATATACAAATATGGAAACTTTCCGTAATGACGTGATGCTTAGCTGGTTGGTTCGTTACTTTGTCTATGGGATGGGAGCGTCAAGGATGGATGGTGGTGTGAGTGAAGTGTCACGTGGAGGGAATAGGAATTGATCGAAAATTAATGAACGGTTGGCCCCATATAACACTGCTTTTAATTCTAAGTAATGTTTTCTGTACTCTCCTTCCTTCGGACCGGCCGGTCGAATCGAAAAATTGGTAAACTGGTCATTTAACTGGTTCAAATAAAGCACAGAACCAGCCTGAAGAAAAACCGGTCAAAGAACCGAAAAACCAGTAAACCGGCTAAAAACCGGTTCACAGCGGGTCAAAGAAAATGCTTAATACAACATTATTTGATTTTTTTTCTTAAAAAAAATAAAAATCAACCTAAAATATTTATCATTTTCTTTTTTATTTTAAATATAAATTTGTTTTTATTAATAAATGTTAATGTGTATAGTTAAAACTTACACTTAAGTATCATAACATATTTGATTTGCACTTATAGGTATTGTAAATATAAAAGAACCTATAAAATTATGTTTTATTTTTAATTTTAGTATTACAAAATTATAATATTATGTTTTTTTAATATTATTTATGTACTATTTAATTATTATTATTATTATTTTATTATACCGGTTCGATTACAGTTCACCCCAGTTAAACCATTGAATCTTAAACCAGTGCCTTGACCAGTTCAATGACCGGTCCGATTTAAAAACATTAGTGCTTTCTCTGAACCAGAGAATCAAAACCCTTCTATTCAATTTAAATTACGTTGCTATCCATGGACTTGTCATGAATGATGAAACTACGGCAACACCCCCTTCCCCCCCAAAAGGGGACGAAAAATAAAAATGTTCGCCATTTTTTTAAAATAAATAAATTAGTAAATAAGATATTGGTTATTGAAAACTTTTAAATTTATTCTTATACTATGAATTCAAATATAAAATTTAGAATTTAGAAAACAAGACTCATTCTCTCAATTAAATAATTTCAATATTTTCATTTTTCTCATTTAAATATGTATTTCACACTGCCATCACACTAACTAACTAGACAAAACGTTCTATCCTAACTATCTCAAGAGAGAGAAGAAAGCTTCCATTATTGGTTGTGTTTGAGATGATTAAGAAATAATTTTTTAGTTGTAAAATAATATGTGAAATATACATCTAAATAGATAAGAGAAAAAATATATTGAGAGTTATTTAATTGAGAGAGTAGAGGTAGTAAGAGACATTTAATCTTCAAATGATGTATTTTTTTTTTGGTAAAGCTCATATGTATTCTTCACATAAGACAATCTTACTCGTGTAAATAGAATTATAGATGACAAAACTCTTCTTTTGAATATTTAACGTAATTGCATACTTAGGACTCGAACTTAAGGTTAGACTAAAACAACCTCCATCGGTTGATCCACACACTTGGTAAAAATAGATTGTGTGTGTGTTTTTACAATAGTGGCAATAAGTTTAAAACTTAAAACCTTGTGCATACTATTCAAACTCGTCATCGTTAGGACGACCCTAGTGAGTTTTGGTAAAAGTAAATTTGTAACAACTTATTTTAACAAAAATAATTGCCTTTTAAAAAAAAATCTTTCAAAAGTTACCAAAAATAAGCAATTTTTTTTAAATAAGACAATTAAACAAGTAATAAATTTTATAATATTAGAAAATAGAATATATGTTTATAATTTTTCAACTTTTTAGCTACATTTTAAGCTAATTATACTAAATAAACATTAGTTTTTTATTTTAATCATATCTCAAAATATTAATGTATTTTTCACTAAGTGGAGATACAGTGAAAATTAAAAAATATTCAATTAATTGTAACGTCATTAATTAACTATTAGAATTTGGAAAAATATAAATTCATAACTTAATATACGAAAAAATTACATGTTGGAAAAAAAATGTTGCAGCAAAAAAAGAAAAAGTAATTTAGAATGTTCGTAAAATATCTGCATGAGAATTCTCAAAAATCGTGACACGTGGCATTTGACCACTAAGTTGATAGCGTTGATTTCCACAGCTGGACGAACCTGGTGCATGAATGATGAATACCATACTATCGATAAAAAGTAGTGGACAGCAATCGTTAGTTTAAACGGGAATAAGAAAATAACGCTTGGAACTGGATTTTTTTTTTTTTATCACATCTATTATATATCATAAAAAAAAGTTTTACAATATGAAAAGATGTTACGTAACAAAATTATATTATTTTTTGCCTAAATTTTACAGATTTTTTTATTCATATAAATACATTATTTAAATATATATTTTTACTTAAATTCATCAATTAAATAATTAAATCTTAAATTAATTTTGATTTTATATAACAAAAAAATTAATTTTTCAAATTTTATTGAATTTTATTTATAATTACGGTAATTGTGATAAATATGGTAATATTTTTTATTATCATAATTAAAGCATTTATAATATATAATAAAAAAATTAATTTATTGATTGATTACTCTCAATACAACTATTAAATTATGATTTTTAATCGCAAATGGAAAATAAATTGCTCTACAATTGTTATACAAAATTTATTATATATTATAAAAAAAGTTTTACCACATAGGCAGATGCCACGTGGCAATACCATATTCATTTTTTTGCCAAAATGTCATTGATTTTTTTATTTTATTTTTAATTCATAAAAATATATATTTATAGTAATTAAGGAAATTATGATCAATATAATTTTTATGATTTGAACATTCAAACTAATAATACAAGTATATATTTTGATTCAAATTAATTGATAGTACTAATATATATTCTAATATGTAATTAAGGAAGTATGGTTTGAATATTCAAACTAATAATACAAGTATATAGATTTTGATTGTATATAACACGATGATAAATTTATTAAATATTATGGATTTTTTTGTAATTACGATAATCAATTACCAAGTGATCTTTTCTATTTTAATTCATAAAAAATATATTAATTAAGGTAATTATAACCAATATAATTTTCACAATTTGAATATTCAAATTAATAGCAAAATATATATTCTGATTCAAATTTAAATTAATTAATAATCAATAATATGAATATGTATTTTAATTCAAATTTATAGCAGATTCAAATTAAAAAAAAATCTTGATTTAAGTTTCCTTAAACAAAAGTCATATGATCAACTCATTTATAAATACCCATGTACACATTGTTGTTTTTCATTTTCATATTTTCTTTTTAAAATAATCAATTACTAACATTTTTTTTTGTTCCTTTTATTCAGTTTCAATGGAGGGATAAATACAAGCAAAAAATACAAATTTACTAATCTTTATATTTCTTCTCAAAGGTAAATTTTTTTCTTTTTCAATTGTTTTAATGTTTTTTACATATTTTATGTAATATTTGGTATTGAAAATTTGTTTACTGACAATAATTTTACAATTGCTTGGCTTGTCACTATTGAAATAACACAGAAGACTTAAAGGAAAGTTTACAAAAGAAGATATATGGAATTATACTATATTATCAAAATGAGGTTCAATCTTTATTTTATTTTTCTTTTATAATTTTTATTTATGTATCTTTTTTTTACTAGAGATATTTTTGATGGCTTTTTTTCAAATATTTTATCTTTACATCATTTTTCGTTTGATTTATCTTTTTTATAAGATAAATTTATATCTATTTTTATTATTTTTAATCTATTTTCTCTAATATATAACATTCACACAACAACAAATAAAATGTATTGTAGGAAGATAGATGATGATGCATTGGATATTAATGAAGTTAAATCTCACTTGGCCTGAATACAAAAAGTTGATAGCTTCTATTATATTAAATTGTGTTAACCTTTTTTTTTTTAATAGACCAAGTCAAATGTGGAATACCAAATCATTTTTCTTTTAATTTACAGAGAGACTCATAGTAAGCTTTATAAGAAAGACGGAAAAGAAGAGATAAGGAAAAAAAAACCATACTGCAAGAATTTAAACTTGCACACTTACAATTTAAGGTGATTATAACAAGTATATATTTTGATTATTAAATCATTAAATTTGTGTAGATTTTGATTTTATATAACACAATAATAAAATCATCAAATATTATGATTTTTTTGTAACTATGGTAATTAATTACCAAGTGATTAATTTTTCTATTTTTAATTCATAAAAAATAGATAATTATATTAATTAAGGTAATTGTAACCAATATGGTTTATATGATTTGAACAATCAAATTGATAACAAAAATATATATTTTGATTCAAATTAATTAATAATATAAATATATGTTCTAATTCAAATTTATAGCAACTTTAAATTAAAAAATCTTGCACGATTTAAATTTCATGGAACAAAAACCTTGCATAATTCTAAATTTGCACACTTACAATATACGTCTTCTAAATTGATAGATTGAATTAACTCAAGGGAAAGGCTAACAATGTACGTCTTTCTCACAATATTTTTTTATAAATAATATTTGTCATTTCGTTCCTTTATGGAAAGACATATTTTCTTAAAGAAAAACTAAAAATTACAAAGTAATATAAATTATTTATTATTAATATTTTTATTAAAATTATGTATATATTTAAGTTATATAAAAATACAAATATATTTATAAAGATAATATTTTTTTCAAAATAAAATATTTATATATATTAAAATGAGATAAGACATATAAGAATATAAAATTATTTAAACATATATAAGTATTGATAATAATTTTAACATATTTTTCAAATATTTATATATATATACACACACACACACACACACACACACACTAATATATATTTACATAAAATTTAAAAAATATTAAAAGTCATAATAATATAAAAAATCATAAATAGTAAACTTTACCCGTACAAGACACGGGTTATTATACTAGTTAATATTAGAGAAAAAATACTATTTACCAAAAAAATGTAAAAACTTGGATATTTATAATTTTATAAGGATTAAATTAATCAGTAGGTCGCTTAACTATTTAAAAATTTTTAATTGGTCTCTAAACTATATTTTTTTTAATCAAGTCCTTAATCTTATAAAATTTTTATAATTGAATTGCTAAAGTTTTTAAAATCTCCACAATTTGTCATTTTTTAGCAGTTTCAAGCCGCCATAAATAGACGTCAGGGTCTTAATTACAAAAAATTTATGAGATCAAAGACCTAATTACAAATTTGTTTAGTTTAGAGACCTAATTTGAAATTTTCAAATAGTTTAAAGACCTACTGATTAATTTAACCTTTTATAGTATCATAATACTTATTTATATTTTCATGATTATGTATACAAAACAACACTGTATCATTTTAATGCATTTATAAATTTATTAGTTTTCGTGTTCTATATTTTTCTTTGTTATATTTTTTTCCTTTATTGAAAAAGTTTTTATAAAGAATATAAAGAAATATGAAAATAAATTTTATTTATCACATTCTAAATAAAGGATTTAAAACAATATATAAAAACTATGGCTTAAATGCATTTTTGTCCGACATGTATCGTAATTGTGCAATTTTGGTCCCTCTGTTAAAGATTTAACAGTTTTTGCTGGTAGGGATGTTCATAAATCAATCCAATCTAATAAAAATCGAAAAACTAATCCAAAAAATTGAAATTTGAATAAACCAAAAACCAAACAAATTGAAAACCATAAAAATTGAATTTTTTTATTAGATTGAATCAGATTTTAGATTTGATTTTAAAAACCAATATAATCCATCTAAACTAAACTTATACATATGTGTATATTTTTATTTATAAATTTATGATATCACTCATATTTATCATATATCTTATACTTATTTATGAAAATATATTTAATTAAAGATAGTTTTTTAGTAACTATTTGACTAAAGATATATAAATATAATTATCAAGTTGTGTAAATTTATTTTTAATAGTCTATATTGAAAGAATTATACTACTGTTAGCTATATAATGAATTACAAGTGAAATATTTGATATTTTTAATTATTTTTTATTATGTTTATTATATATCTTACTATTTATTTAATACTTTATCCAAAGAAAAATAAAATAAAAATAAAAATAAAACTAAAAACCGATCTAATCCAATCTGCTTTAGACTTGATTGGATCGAATCAAATTTAAATCTTAAACCAAACTGATTAGACAGTAAATTAAAAAAATTGAAGTGATAGGATCCGATCATTTTTTTTCCTTCAAAACCAATCTAATCCAATCTACAAACACATCTATTTGTTGGTGCTCACAAGTGACATGGAAGCTAATACAGATACTGATATGTTAGGCATGGCATAATGATATGGCGTGTGAAAATAGGAGGAGAAATTGTCAAAACGTTAAAAGTAGAATTTGAAACCCCCCAACCCTTCTTCCCAATTCCTTAAATCCAATAACAACACTAAACCACTAAGCTAATAAGTTTTTTTTTTTTTAACAAATAAATGAAAGTGATAATATATATACTATAAATGTAATATTATTAGTATTAATAATATCATTGATAAATTAATACTAATAATACTATTAGTATATTTGTGGATAAATTAATAATTTAATAAATATAAATTAGTATATATTAATATACTTTTACAAAATATAAATACATTAGATCTGATATAAATATAAATTTAGTGACTAAAATATGCAAATTTGATGCTCAATATTTATAACATATATTTTCAATTAACCTTATAGTATATTTATATTTATATCCAATATATTATATTTATATTGAGTCAGGATTTGTTAACACTAAGTGTTAAAGTTAGTCAAATTATACTTTCAATAATTTTTGTAAAATATAAATTTACCCAATTCAACCATCGAATTGTGTGATATTATCTTCATAATTATGTATATCAAATTTCACATCATTTGAACTTTTTAAAATATTTTATCAAACATTGAATATTTACATATATTTTAATATCATATTGTATGTTAAATAAAGTAACGTGATGAACTATTAAATAATTTTGAAAATATATGAAATTTTGTATACATAATCTAATTAATAATAATATCTAATTAATAATCTAATTTTGACAATTTCTTCTCCTATTTTTACATGTCACATCATTAGTCCATGTTACTAACACATGAATATTTGCTTTAGTTGCTCGCCATGTTAATAAAATATTGACAAAGGAATTAAAATCACACAATTGCAAAACTCGGGGACCTAATCCATACAATTAAATCCTGGGAGATCAAAATTACATAATTTCAGTATTGAGGGACCAAAAATATATTTAAGTAAAAAACTAAATTATCCAATCTATTCTAGTTATCTTTTAATTGGATTGTATAAGATTTGATATTTGATATTACATCTAAATCATTCTCAAACAAATCACAATATATTCTTTATGCTTAGATTGATTGATTTTTTCTTTTTACATAAAAATTGATTCAACGCAAACCACAAAATACCGTTGCTCCATGTTCATCAGCAAAAGGTGGGAAAGAGTTTTATAACATAAAAAAGAAGAAAAAAAAAGTGTATGATTAAAATTACAGAAAAAAATAGTGTTTATGCTTAGGCGATGTATGATTAAATTTATATTTTTTATTAAATATTTTTCTATTGTAATATACTTTTATTTATCTCTCTATTTATATATAATATGAAATTTCTTACTAAAATTATCACATAAATTTATTAGTTATTTCAATTTTTAATTAATTTATTTTTTATTGACTTTTCATGTATATCATGTGTATGTTTTTTAACCTTTTGTGTTTCTAATATTTTAAATTTTATTTTATTCATTAATTTATTAACTTAAAACTTTTTTATAACATGAAAAAATTAGAAGATAAATTTAAATATTATACATGAAAGATTAAAAGATAATAAAATTTGTAATTGACTAAAATTAATAATCAATAAATATTATATAAATATATAATTTTTAGTTTTTATATTTAAGCTTGGTGTACATAATAAAATAAGGTTTTTTATGACATATAAAAAAATGTAATTTTAATTGATATTTATTTAAACTATAGAAAAAAAACTAATAATTTGAAATTTAAAAATTAATATCTAAAAGATTGGAAACATGAAAAGTACGGGTGTTCGTAGATCGATATGGATATGTTTTGAGCCAAAAAGTTATTCGATCCAAATATGAAAAGAACATGTAGTTTGGTTCGGTTTGGATGACTTTCACAAAACAATTTGATCCAATCCAATAAATGCAATTTGGATTGGATCAGTTGATTTAGTTTTTACCAATCATCAATAATTCTTTAATTTCCTATTTGATGGATACATTTACTTGTTGTGGTCATAATTTAATCACCTATATTTCTATTTTCTAAATCTATTTATGAGAAAAATAAGATAAAGAGAAAAATAAGAAAACTAGCAAATACATTAACTCATCAAGTGCAACAACTAAAAACTACATCAAGTGTTTAACTAAACAACTAGCTGGTAAAAAAAATAGCTGTTGGTTGCAACAACTAGCAAGTAAAAAAAAAAAATAGCTGCAACAAACACAACATTACAGCATAACATAGTTGACAATTCAACTACAACAATAACAGGTCATACACAAAAAAAATGTGTTTCCTATACCAATTCAATTGTAGCTCAAATGTAGAATGTTCTAATAAGTGTGTGTGTCTATATCTAGATGCAACATAAACTATGTTTCTTATGACTAATATTTCATTACTTACTGCAACTATGTGGAGGCCTAACCGTTTGGTTGTCAACATAAATTATCAACAAAAGCCCTTCTATTTTTAGAATAAAAAAAATAAAGGTATTATCATTTCGGTTCGATTTGATTTCAAAGCCACCAACCGAAAACTAGACCGAACGATCGATTAGTCTACAAAACCATCCAATGAAATTCAAAGAATTTCAGTTTGCTTCGATTTTTGATTTTTTGGACCAGTTTTTAGTTGTTGTTTTTTTTTTATCAGTTTGGATGTGAACACCTGTAATGAAAAGTCAAAAAACATATACATGAAATAAATAAAATATTAAAAAAATAAATGAAGTTAGTATATTAAAAGAGTATTAAAAAATAAAAATAGAAAAATTTAAATGTTAATTTTAGTGAAAAAATGAATATTATATATAGATAGATTAGTCAAACGTAACTAAGAATTATAAGGTAAAAGGTCAGAGGGTTATATTCACAAATTTTCCATAACGTACACCTTTTTCTTTAGATCAAAAAATAGAATTTCATTAAACATAATCTTGTCAGTGATTGAACGAAAAAGAAAAAAGACAAAAGAAAAATAATGAACGAAATTTTGATATATTTTAACTTATTAGTAAGTATTTAATGTACTGTACAAATATATTTTAATTTAAATAAAAAAGAATATAAGTAACTAATATTTAAAAGAAAAAAAACAATTTTCAAAAAATTGAAAAGAATAATTTTAGATTATGATTAATTAAGGTTTGAAAAATGTTAATATAAAAAATTTAAAATGTAATTAAAGTTAAGATTCTAATGTAAAAGAAAATTTTAATATAAAAATCCCGATGTAAAATACAATTTATTTTTTTAAAAGATATAAATTAATTGTTAAATAACAATGAAGTTACGAGCCATAAGAAAAAATAATCATAATAGTAATATACTCACATTTGATAATGATAATTTAATTTATAATATATCAAATTACTTCTTACACGAAGAGTTCATCATCTAGTTTTGTGATATGTCAATTTATATATGTGTGTACATATAACACTTCTCTTATTTTAATTTCATAAAGAGTATCTACATAAGAACATTAAATATTTTAATATTGTCATCTAATATCAATAATTATATTTATTAAAAAAATCCAAAACTATAAAATAAGAAAATTGAATTTCTATTGTTTCCCTAAATAAATTAATCACTAAAAAGAAAATATTGATATTTAAGGATAAAAATTAAATTGAAGATTTGTTGTAGCTTAAAAAATCTAAATATTTAACATGTATTTATTTATAAATTATATATATATATATATATATTGTAAAGATTTTTTACAATGTCAGTCAGTCACAAACTATTATAAATAGTAAATTTGTAAATTTTATAATAATTACCTAAATAGTTATACTATTAATGATTTTTGATTGGTTGACGGTATAAATTTTTTACTTTAACAATGTGTGCCTATTAAACTCTTTATATATGTATAAATAAGTAAATAAATAAATAAAAACAGTAGAGTTTTATTTTGGTAATCATGTTATTGAAGCGAAGTACCTACTAATCTTCGTTGGAAAACTTGGTTGGGCACCATTAGTGAAGTCTTCCCTCAAACTACGTTTTTTTTCATCTGCAAAGTTCAAACCTGAGACCTTGCTTAAGGAATCTAAGAAAACAATTGAGTTTAAGCATCAGTAAAGAGTACAGTAAAATAGTAATTTAAAAATATTTAATATATTTATTAAATATATTTAATAAATCCATTGTAAATACTTATTAAATATTTATTAAATTTTTAATACATATTCAATATTTATTAAACATTTAGCCTTTTGGCTAAGATCAAGTGTAATATTTATTAAATATTTGAAATCCATTATAAATATTTTTAAATTTTGGATATAATCAATTTTTATTTAATATTTTTATTTTCATTTTTTGATAATTTTAGTAAATAAAAAATTTCTTAAAGATTTTCACAAAATTATAAGAAAAGAAAAGTTATACTCTCACAAATGAAGAAAAATGCAGAAATAATTAATAATTTTAAATTAATGAAAGGTACCAACAAAATATCATAGTATCATACATACATTGAAAATCACTTGATATATACAAAAAAAAAAAAAAAAACTCATTTCGATCAAGTAAAGAAGATACCTAATGTATATAAAAAGGCTAAAAAAAAGAGAGGAAATAGGTCATTCTAATTAATATTTTAAATATACTAATTAAGAAATTAATACCAGAAAACATTTATCTTTGTAAAAATAGTTAATAAATATATCAAAATTATAGTAAGAATATATTATAATATTTTTCGTAAGAAAACTATTTTTAACTCTTTAATAAATAAAAAAAGATATTTGTTTAATAAATAATTATATTTTTAATTAAAATTTATGGTAGGAATATATTGGTATGAAATTATGAATTTCTTCCGGACGTCGAAAACGTCACTCATATAATCAGCGTTGTAGTGGTGATAGATATTAACGGATGAGGGGAGAGTAAAAATAAAAGAAGCATCGCGTTTGGTCCGTGTGGCCCCTCTCGTAGATTCCACGAAACGCAAGGCTATTTCGGTATTTCCAGATTCCCTTCTCCTTCTTGATATACTAAACACCAACAACAGCAGCAGTTGTAGTATTACTTGCATTGTGTTCAGTCAGAAAACACAGACACAACAACCAAAGCAACCCAATCCAAATGAAATGAACGCGTGCATCCAAACCTAGCTGCAACCACCAACAAAACCCTTCCCCATGTCCCCCCACCTCCCCACTGGACCTCCGAGACCATCCGCGGCGGACCCCTCCGCCGCGTCGACCTCGACTCCGGCACCAACGGTTGGGCCTCGCCCCCCGGCGACCTCTTCCTCCTCCGCTCCCCCAGCTACTTCACCAGACGCCAAAAATCCCCCGCCGGCGACTACCTCCTCTCGCCGGCCGGCATGGACTGGCTGAGATCGCCGGCGAAACTCGACAACGTCCTGGCCCGGCCCGACAACCGGGTGGGCCAGGCCCTTCGGCGGGCCCAGGCCCAAGGCAAGTCGCTCAAGAGCTTCGTCTTGGCGGTGAACCTGCAGGTCCCCGGGAAGGAGCACCACAGCGCGGTGTTCTACTTCGCGACGGAGGAGCCGGTCCAGTCCGGTTCGCTGCTGGGGCGGTTCATCGAGGGCGACGACGCGTTCCGGAACCAGCGGTTCAAGCTGGTGAACCGGATCGTGAAGGGGCCCTGGATCGTGAAGAAGGCGGCGGGTAATTACAGCGCTTGCCTGCTGGGGAAGGCGCTGACGTGTAACTACCACAGGGGACCGAACTACTTCGAGATCGACGTTGACATTGGGAGCAGCGCCATCGCCAACGCCATCCTGCGTCTCGCATTGGGATCCGTGACCAGCGTCACCATCGATATGGGCTTCGTCGTCGAGGCCCAGGCCCAGGAGGAGTTGCCCGAGAGGTTGATCGGAGCGGTTAGGGTTTGCCAGATGGACATGTCCGCCGCCACCGTCGTCGATGCCCCCAACGCGCCGCGCGGTAACAAGGTCAATCACCTTAGTGGTAACGACGAGTAAAACAAAAAAACAGAAGAATGTATTTTTTATACAAAAAAAATGTTTAGATAATTATTAATTTCATTTCACCAACTGCTTCGTCTTCATTCTCGGTGTAATTTTAGGCTCTTTTTTAAATATTCACCTGAATTTCGCCATTTCGGTCCATTGGAATTTTTATTTTTTTTGACCAAATTATATTTTTAGTTTTCTTTTTTTTTTTTAATCCACAGTTTTGATCTTTATATATATATTTTTTAAAATATTTAGTCTCTCTATTTTTCACAATATACCCGTTTAGTTTTTTTATTTTTAAAAATTTATAATTTTAGTCCTGTTATAAAATCTTTTGTGTTGACCGTTGTTAACTCTAAATTGTCAATGTTAATTTTAAAACTGATTTTGATTCTAATACGTCATTTGATAACTAGCTGTCAATGTAAAAAATTTGATAACAAAGCTAAAATTACAAAATTTTAAAAATAAAAAGACTAAATGTTTAAAAAAAAAAAGGACAAAAATTGCAGATAAAAAAAATAGTGAAAAAAATGTAATTTAGTCTTATTTTTTTATTTTTTTTGTTTTGCGGTATTCTTTCTGTTTGGAAATTTGGAAGCAGTGGGAAAAGGTGAACGGGTGAAAAGGTTGCATTATTAGTGCGTTGTCATTGTGCACCTTGGCTTTGTGGCATTTTTTTATGGGATGAGAGAGGGTACACGTTTGGTCGGTGAATCTTTTGGTTGGTGGGCGGCTAGTGAGGTGTGAAGTGAATGGAACCGCACATGGTGTGGAAAAGTTGCATGCTTGCATAAAGGTTAAGCACTTTGTTGCTTGCAAGACTTGAATGAAGACCGCAACGCATGTTGGACATTCCCGAATGGTGTTGTGTTGTGTTATTTTGTTGAGATGCGCTAATTTAATGGACTGCTCTCATTTTTAGTTGCCTTGGCTTTTGGCTAATGAATATTATATCCAAATTAGATTAAAGAAAATTGGGTTTCGATATTGATCAATGCAAAATGCGATGATGCGGGCGGTTTGGTTTTATTATGATTTATGATATTTTTTTTTCCAAATCATTGATAAAACAAGGTGTTAATTTTGAAAATCAATTGCGTCATGTTTTGAATCTTCTAGGGGACGATAACATTGAGAGATGCTGGGAGCCTGGGGGCTGGGATTATGTACTATTTTATTCTTTTCCGCTGTCTTTCATGTTCAGAATCTAGCTTTAAAAGAGCTTTTGGTTTTTAATCTGAAATGAATGAAGAGCCTGATGTTCGGTTTGGTAACAGATTATTAATTATAATGTGTTAAGGAGGGTTTGGTTATTGCTTTAATCAGGACTATCTTACATCTTACGTGTGTCATTTATTTTCTGTGTTTCCAATTTAATGATAATGACTACTCGATGTGTGATCAAATTCAAGATCAACAATGACCGCTTGTCTCATTGCAATTTAAAAGTAATAATGACTGCCATTTTTTAGTGTCCAAAATGTTTTCTTTTCTTTTTGGTCACTCTGTTCAAAATGTTTCCGAGTAAACTCTGCTGAAAAAATGGCGAAGCCCCTGCTATGGTTGTTTGGTTAGTCACGCAAACGTTGTAGAAAATAAAGACGAGAAAATTAAAAAAATAGCACAAGTTATTTTGGAAAAAAATAAAATTATCAGTTCATGAAAGAAGTTTTAGAAAAGTAATTTTTTTCTTTTTCAAACATTTTCTCTCAACTCTTTTAGCTAGCTAGCTATATCTAAGAGTCATACCTGGTAACGTAGTACAGGGTTAGGCTTAGCCCATCTGATTCTAATTTTAATCACTTTCTAAGTTGATCCCTCCCCTATATATATAAAGCGAGTTGTTACCTCCGGATGAGGAAAAGCGATAGTGGAAAAACAATCCTGTTGGGCGCTCAATATCTGGACGCCGATTTTTCTGAAACACCCGAAGACCTATTCAATTACACTTGCTCTTCTTGGGGGAAAAGAAGTAAAGTAATGCTATTTATTCCAAATAAATTCTCCTTTCCAATTACTTTACGAAAAAATAAATAACTGAATATTGTTATAAACTTGAAAGCAATCAGTACTATATTTCACATCTGTAAATGTATACTAGGCAATCCTAAAACCGTTCACCAGTTATCGAATTGTTCTTTTCCTCCTTTTGCTACTATTTTGTCAAATTCACCATTTTAAAAGGCCAATTATATTTTCCAGTGTAATTTTTTATTTTTTTATCACTATCAGGACAATATGTACACAATTTATAATATGATTATGACTAACAACTTTTTTACAAACAAATCATTTTTTTATCATCGGATGTAAGTAACATATAAAAAATCAATATGCCGGTGCATGGGTGTATATATATATATATATATATACATCAAAGCGAAATTATGGATGTGTACAATGAAATGATGCTAATACTTCACTCATTCATTCTTGGCCATAGTGGTAGTGGAACGACCTCCTCCCTGACATCATCCACTCTTCAATTTCAATTTCCTTGGCCTCATATTCCTCCTCTTCATCACTAGCTTCTCCATCCCTAAGCTTCTGTCTCTGTAGCTTCTCTTCTTCATGCTTGACCCATCTGTCCCATTCTTCTTTCAACATCCTCCTCTTCTCTTTGTCCTGCTCGCTCAACAGCATTGAACATCTTGGTCCTCCGCCTCATACTTCGTGCTATACTTCTGCAACTTCTTACTTATCTCCTCCTCTTTCTCAGGACTCAGTGGTGATGGTGGCCTTGGCCGCCACAAGAACTGCCATTAGAAGCTGTTACGGATTGGTTCCGTAACTCATGGACTTCTCAGCCGAGTTTTATGCCCTCCCCCAGGTATCGAGCCCGAGACCTATAGTCTTTAGCCATAGTGTCATGCGGGGCGATCCCAGGTACCACTAAGCCAATCCGAGAAGTCCATGAGTTACAGGACCAATCCGTAGCAGAAGCCAAAGGAGAATATGTCATTCCTGGATTTTCCAGACCTCAGAAGAACCAAAATTACGCATGACATGATCAAAAAATTTTGAACAGCTTCCTACCACAATTACTAGCATATTGAAAAGGTCATTTGTATACCTCATCAATCATTTATTGATACATAAAATCATAAAAAATAACTAAAAAATATTCAATTTTCAAACAATGCAATGCACCATGGAAAAAGGTTAGTATACCAATTCCCTTCTTAAAACAGAAGTCTAAGGTTTAATTTAACAAGTTACTGAACATGACCATACAATTGCATTGCTTGCATGGCCGTAATTTAAAAACATAAACAGACAGCTTAGAGCCAAAGTTGATGGAAGAAGTACCTGAAAGAAATGATCCTTCAGGATCCGGTGCAGAAGCTTGCCACGAAAAGTCCATATATTGAACGCATTTTCCAATTCATGAACTGAAGTCACCGAAGTAGCAACATATCTACATAAACATGTAGGTTGGTTAAAAAACTGAAACCCACTCGATAAAACAAAATAAAAGAAAATTTCTTTTTTCTGCTTGCAAAAACAGTTGAACTGTAGATCCCTCTACCCTCCAAATCTCCTTGTCATTTACCTTCCAGTAGGATCCCATTCAACATCCGTCGCCATAAAATGCTCAGCTGTTGCCATAGTTTCGAGCTCATCCACATTAAAAAATTCAAGTTGTCCATTTAAGCCTTCAACCCCGCAAGTATTATGAAGCGCGGCCAGCAGGTGACCAGAAAAGGGAATTTGCCTGCTTACCCTTGAGAGTATTGAGCTTTGATACTCGCCCAGTATTTTGAGCAGTTCTCATTGAGTAAAAACTGACATCAGGCCTTAGGGTTATCACCATGAATCACTGCAAACCTATGGCCCTTTGGCTCCCAGGCAAATGCAATGATCTTGTCATTTTTATTCTCAAGCTCCAACACCTCAATGGGTATGTCTCGCTATTTTATACGAAAAAGCTCAAAGCCTGTGTAAGTGCTTTTCTTGTTTTTTGTATATCGATGAACCTAGTCTAGCAAAGTATTTGTCACCTTTTCCTCCACCCCATCTGAAAAAACAAATAATATCCTTCCACTAAGCCAATAATACATAAGCAAAATCGTAATAAAATAATTGTTGTTATTGTTATTTTAATTAATTAATTAATTATCATTATCTATTGAATTGTATGTAAGTTTTGTCCATTATCTAGGCCAGAGAAAGACCAAAGAATACCTGAAAATGGGCCACGACACTCCTGTGACAACCCCAGCACCTCTAGTAGCAATATCATCAGCACTTCCCTTAAAATCTCTCATTATTTTCCCAGTTCTCACATCAAATATATTTATCACAACCCTCTAAAGAGTAAACTGAATTTAGAAATAATGCCAATGCATCAATGGAGGTGAAAAAGTTAATCCAAAGAAGTAAATGCTTACATTTTCATCTCGAGGATTACTTGGTTCATGGCTACTATAGGTTACCAAATACTTCTCACCGGGTGAAAAGTCAGTAAGATTATCCTGCAGTCGATATATCTCCAGCACTAAGTAATGAGAACCCAGTGTATATCAAACAATGCATAACCAAATGCCAAAATTAACCTGGGGATGAGCATAACGCATTATATGATTGAATGTCGTGGCACCTCCCCAAACCTTTGCTCCTTGCCTATGCACCGTGGCCAAGTATGTCCCCAGTGGGGACCATATTGCAAAACTTTCGGTCCAAAACTACAATGTAAATACATTAAACACCCAAAATCTTGTAAACAAGCTCAATCACCAAGCGATGAAGCATGCAAAATATATATAACGGGAAAATTATTAATGAAATATGGGAGGACAAAAGATTTCACTCGCGACATGCTTATAAACCAGGTCAGGTTTCAAATTTCTTGCATCATTCCACAGAACCTCAGTATCTGAACCAGCATGAATCACAAATTGATCTCGGGCTTTTCGGTCAGTCAGCCAGTGTTGAAGATTTTCCAGTTGCACACAGTTTCAATTGCAAAGCTTAGAAGGAGAGAAGTATATACTTGTCAAACGTTCATAATTCTAGAACATTGCAGAAATATAATGATAAATTACTCAATTCTAAACCACATAGCATAACATATAAAATGAATATGGAAAGAATAATAGAAATCAGAGAAAAGAAAAGAAAGATTTTGTTTTTTGATGGAAAACGAACAGAACAAAGAGAAAGATCTATCCTCCAAGGGTTTTCCCCTTTCAACAGCAGACCTAATGCTCTTGATACCAACAGAATGCCACTTCCTGCTACCCCACCTCCCATTCAAGCTAATTACAAACGAAATATAATACACATAACAATTCATACAATAATTTATATAATATTTTTTGTATCTATCTCTCTCTATCATTATTAGATGTAATAAATGATATACAAGAGAGAGATATGCACAAAAAAGTATTGTTGTACAAACTATTGTATGAATTATTGTACAAATATAATTTCTTTGTACAAAATGTGGATGCAATTTCTTAAGTATTGTTAATGTTGTTCTCTAATTAGAATTAAACTTTTTTCTTGATAAACTACGTAACATTAAATGTCAGCAAGGATTCCAAAGTGAAACTTCAATTCTAGTATTTAAGGAACTTCCATTTAAAATTGGAGTTTTATCTTGATAATTTACGTAATAAATATATATATTAAATGTCAGCAAAGTTTCCAAGATGAAACTCCAACTGTACTTAAGGAACTTTGTCCTTAAGCTAAACCCCTGTCCTCTTTAACTAACTGTTCTAACTAACTATTGATACTTTACTCTAATTCACTTGTAACTATATTGATATTTGGGAATCTCTAACAGTAAGCAAACCTAACAAGAACGTAACTGATTAAATATAGGATGCTAATATTTGGACACCCGTCAATAACCCACACCCATCAAACACTCGCCTAGCTGGCATTTTATTTTATTTTATTATTTATTATTTAAATAAGCAAATTTCAAATACAAAGAAGGAATTGGAAACGAGAAAGAAAATTTGGTCAAAACAAAACCTACGACTTTGTTCTTCTTTCCCCTCACTCTCACCATTGTCAATAGTGCGAAAGCTCAACAAAGGTTGCATTTTTAGGTTTAGTTTCTCCTTTTTTTTCTCTTTGTCTTTCTTTCTTCTTTGTCTTTCTTAACTTTGTTATTCATTGGTTTTCTTCTTCCCCCTTCCCCCATTAACGATTTTTTACTCTTTGATAGAAGGTGTGCTTTAAGAATAATAGTTTGAAAGAAGTTGCAGTGCCTATACAAAGAGAACAAGGGCAACAAACATATGTGAAAATATATGTATAAATATGGATTTATTCATATTTTATTTTATTTTTTCTCATATTATTTGTGTATCATTTTCTTTTTCTTTGATGATAATCTGATTTATCATATTTTGGTTGTGATTCATCACATTATGATTCAACACTTTTTTCCCTACATTTACATTGGCACCCTAATTTTACATTGGAACCCTAGTTTCACATAACCAAGTAATAACATCACATTTCTCCCACAATGCTCTCATGAATTCCTGTGCCAAACACTCCCTTATTCACCTTGCCCATAAAATGTTTGATGAAAATTTCCCACTAGACATAATCTTTTAGGACACCCTTATAGGTGCTTATAATGGTAAAGGTGAGTGTGGGTTTGCATTGAGGCTTTTTGAGGAAGTTAGAGAGCTTGGTTTAGGCCTTGACAGATTCAATGTGAGTAAAATAGCAGTTAATGGTCAATGTGTGGCTGGGGTGTTACCTTCTTGGTACAGTTAATGGTCAATGTGTGAGTAAAATAGCATTCTTAGATTTTTGTTTATTTAATGACATATAAGAAGGTAGAAAAAAGGTATATACCCTCCTTGATCCAACATAAACGAAAAATGGGAAAAGTAAAAAGGGAAAACAAATGAATGAATTTTAAAAGGTTGGCATTCATATTCACTATGTTATCCTTCTTGATGGTAGTATCCTATAAGTCCCCATATTTTTCATTGAATTCCTATGTGCTCATGGTATTATAGTCATTTATCAACTTGTCTTGAGCTCCCCTTTCCATCTTGTATATGTGAATTACAAAATGGTAGGGTTTATCATGTTTATCCATCTCAATAACGTAAAATAAGATTGTGAATATGTTTGCTCCAATGTATAAGTATTTTCCCTAAAAGATAGAAAATTATTAAGATTTAGGATTACTTATGGTGGTGAATCGTTATGTTTTTTTTCTAGTTTGCATATAATCCATCTATATTGGAATTAGCTATCCCTTATACCCTTTATGGCTATGATGAGGTCAGATAATGAAAATTTATATTAATAGTAGTAAGAATGCAACCTAGTTGTATAGAATCAAGGTTACATATAAGCTTCCTAGTGTGAAAGATAAAAGAGTGGGAGTGTAAAGAAATATGTTTTTGTCTTGGTGTAGTATACTATTTGATTTGTAATACTTCAATTCAGATAGGTGGTTGGGGCACAAGCTCGAGATCAACAAGACATTTCTCCCACAAACTGGGGAAGATTGTTGGCCAGTCCTAGTGGAAGAATTCTTAGTTTGTTGCATCTGCGAAGTTTTCATTAATGAAGTAACTTTGCTCCCCTGGGAATTTGTCTTCAAGTTGCCTCCATTAGGTGGAGTCCCTACAACTATTATACTAAAAGACTGGTTGTTATTGAATAGTTGTTGCCCTTGGAGTGGCAGGGATGAAATGTAATTTCCCCTAGAAGATATTTGTGTATGACCCTGTATAACTCTTCCTTGATCCTAAGAAAAACTTTAGAGGGTTAGGGCAGTAGATGTTATAATAGACATGTTATGTGCCAAAGAATCTGGGGTTCTTACTTAGGTTTTTGATTGGGAACCTTGATTAGAACTTTTGTAATGAGTTTGAGTTTGTGAAAAAAAGGGTGGAATGTTCAAAATTTTTGTAGAAGTAGTAGTATTAGTTGATGAGGCTTTATATCGAGTGGCCACTACACGTTGCTACAGTAACATACCATGTTGGCGCTAAAGATGAAACAACTGTGGTGGCTGTTGAGAATTTGCGACATTATTAGAAAGATGTATTACTTAATAATAGGTTATCATTCTTCTTCTAGTACACTTTACATCCATATAAGATTATTTAATTTGACAATGTTTGTTAATTTGTATTACTTATCATAAGATTTTAACATTGACACTATGATATGCAGGTCACTGAAGATGTCTGAATTTGGCTGCCATGGTTGGGACACATTTTTTGTCTAGTGATTATTGGAAAGGACCATGTGGGATGTTATGTATGGTGGCACTGGCATTGAGTGTTATTTCTTTTTGGTGTATGCAGGACACCTCTCCTTAACAATGACTTGTTCTGGAATTGTGGTACTCAATTTGAAACCTTAATGGTTATTTATTCATACTATTACGGTTAACTGAATATATACATTGGTTAATTTTCTTGTTTTGATAAATCTAGCATAATTACTAACAACAATACAAATTGTGAACAATAGACGCTTTTGTTAAAATTAATCATCTGATGTAAGAACCAGATTTAAGAAGCAACAATCAGTAACAATGACTTACTTCACCTTGGTAGTATAATGGTTAGTTTGAGAATAGTTAATTGTTCATAGAATAATCGTTAACCCAACATATACATTGGTTAATTTTTTGTTTTTGTTTTGATAAATCTAACTTAATTACTAAAAGTGATAAAATTAATGGACAACAAAAGACTATGAACATGCTTAATTTTTTCATGTCAAAATTAATAATGTCATGCAACATCTTAATTCATCAATAAGTTGTTATCAAGTGTTCATTCCTACACATGGTTAATGCCATGTAAATAAATGGTTAACCCTATCTTGTATATGGTTAAATATTATACTTTCAATACAATTTGAGACATTATATTCGTAAGAGTTGTATCTCTTGGAGCACCATTCATTGTTGATAATTAGGATTCTTAAATTTAAGAAGCAATAATCAGTAACAATGACTTCACCTTGATATTCAAAACTCAATTTCAGACCTTAATGGTTAATTGTTCATAGTATAATGGTTAACTTATGTATATAAATTGATTAATTTTTTGGCTCTGATAGACCTGACTTTAAGTGGTTATCCAAGTGTTCACTCTTGGACATGGTTAACTCCATGTAAATAAATGGTTAACCATGTGCTGTATATGGTTAAATAATGATACTTACAATACAATATGAGACATTGCATTCAAAAGAGTTACATCTTTTGGAGCACCAGTCGTTGTTGTTAATTAGGATGCTTAAATTTAAGAACCAACAATTAGTAACAATGACTTCATATGACACCTTAGTGGTTAATTGTTCTTATTATAATGGTTAACTCATATATATAAATTGGTTAATTTTTTTCCTCTGATCTGATTATCCAAGTGTTCACTCTTACACATTGTTAAGTCCACATAAATAAATGGTTAACTGTGTGCTATATACGGTTAAATAATAATAATTCAATACAATATGAGACATTGCATTTGAAAGAGTTGCATCTCCTAAAGCACCATTCATTGTTGTTCATTAAGGTCCTTAAATTTAAGAACTAACAATCAATAAGAATGACTTCAACTTGATATTCAAAACTCAATGAGAACTTAATGGTTAATTGTGCATAGTATAATGGTTAACTCATGTATATAAATTGGTTAATTTTTTTGCTCTGATATATTTGACTTTAAATGGTTATCCGTGTTTGACATGGTTAACTCCATGTAAATAAATGGTTAATCCTTTGCTGTATACGGTTAAATAATGATACTTCTAATGCAATATAAACCTTTGCATTCGAAAGAGTTGCATCTCTTGGAGCACCATTCGTTGATGTTCATTAGGGTCCTTAAATTTAAGAACCAACAATCAGTAAGAATGAGTTCAACTTGATATTCAAAACTTAATGAAAACTTAATGGTTAATTGTTCACAGTATAATGGTTAACCCATGTGTATAAATTGGTTAATTTTTTTGCTTTGATATATTTGACTTTAAGTGGTTATCTGTGTTCGACATGGTTAACTCCATGTAAATAAATGGTTAATCCTTTGTTGTATACGGTTAAATAATGATACTTCCAATACAATATAAACCTTTGCATTCGAAAGAGTTGCATCTCTTGGAGCATCATTCGTTGATGTTCATTAGGGTCCTTAAATTTAAGAACCAACAATCAGTAAGAATGAGTTCAACTTGATATTCAAAACTCAATGAGAACTTAATGGTTAATTGTTCACAGTATAATGGTTAACTCATGTGTATAAATTGGTTAATTTTTTTGCTCTGATATATTTGACTTTAAGTGGTTATCCGTGTTCGACATGGTTAACTCCATGTAAATAAATGGTTAATCCTTTGCTGTATATGGTTAAATAATGATACTTCCAATACAATATAAACCTTTGCATTCGAAAGAGTTGCATCTCTTGGAGCACCATTCGTTGTTGTTCATTAAGGTCCTTAAATTTAAGAACCAACAATTAGTAAGAATGAGTTCAACTTGATATTCAAAACTCAATGAGAACTTAATGGTTAATTGTTCATAGTATAATGATTAACTCATATATAAATTGGTTAATTTTTTTGCTCTGATAGATCTGACTTCAAATGGTTATCCAAGTATTCTACATGGTTAACTCCATGTAAATAAATGGTTATCCTTGTGCTTTGTATGGTTAAATAATGCTACTTTTAGTACAATATGATTCATTATCTTAGTAAGAGCTGCATCCCTTCAAATATAATTATATATTTTAATAATCAGAAATGAAAATTTTATAAAAAACATTTATTAACAATACCTATTTGACTTGCAATAAAAGGATCAATGATACACTTTTCAGGTTAACGAGGTCATGGTCAAATGGTTAATTGAGCATAACAATTGGTTAAATTGAGCATAACAATTTTCTATTTTTCGAATAATATTCCTCCAATGTCAGACCACTACGAGGAGTTCCTTGTCTGAAGCCTGTAAAAGTTTATATAGTGTCCAGAATATGTGTCTAAACATGTAAGATAATAGTTAAAACTATTTCCTTGGAGAAACACTCCTGAAATATTGGTTGGTTAATCATACATATATAAAGTGTTAATAATGTGTTTCACTTGGTTAAAGACATATAAATTTCATATTACCTCCAAACTTCACTTCCTTAATGTAATAAATTATTAACAAAAATAATTTCTTTAGACTTTGTTAAATTCATATTGAGGTCTTTAACAAAATGCACATTTATCAGAAACACAATACTGTGGTTAAGTGATAGTTTAGTTATGGTTAAGTATGAAGCATCCATGGTTAACTGTCTTTTTTTAATACTATTCCTCTAATGATAGACCACAATAACGAGTTGCCTGTCTTAAAACCGTAAAAGTTTGTGCTAGTTTCCAATGTCTTTGTCTAAATATGTGAGACAATAGTTAACACTATTTTCTTACACAAACATGCCTACAACACTCGTTGGTTAATCTCACACAAATAAAGTGTTAACAATCTAGTTAAACAAAATTAAGTTTTATATTACATCTAAACTTCACTTCCTTAATGCAAAAAATTACTAATAAAAACACTTTAATTAGGGTATCTGACAATTTATTATACTTATTTTTCAATTTAATATAAGATCATAATAAAATCCAAAATTTATCAGAAACAGAATACGGTGGATAAGTAAGGGTTAATTTGTAGTTAACATACGATCTTGAGTAGTTAACTTCCTTTTTTTGATACTAATCCTCCAATGTTACACCACTATAGGGACTTGTTTGTCTTAAGCTTGTAAAAGTTTGTACTATTGTCTAAACTTTGTCTCCAATGTTACACCAATACACTTCCAACATGCTTTCTTGGATCATTAATTATACTTTTTGTATTGGAGATGACAGACAGAAGTCATACACACACTAATGAGACATTTGACGACAATGAAAGAAAAAAATTATTCATTACAGTATCTGTTGCATACAGTTAAACACAAGTATTTATACAAGTTTGATATTAGATACAATATATTAACCCTTCACTCAACAAAATTAACCACTCCCACTAACAAAATTAACCCAGCTTATATTACTCTGCAACACTCTACTTTGCAACACAAAACAATCCATCAGACAAACAATTCATATAAAGATAATATTTTTCCATATCACATCTATATTCTCTACCTTGACTAGCAAAATAATAAAATACTACATCATAAAAACTCAATTTTCATTTCATTCATGAAACCAATCAAATAGAGAGCTACTCATACGCAATAACCCAGCAAAACCCGATATTAAACAAGAGAAACAGAACAAGTTCTTACCCATGGTAATAAACATTAAACAAGCAATCCTCACTAAATGAAGTCCAACTGCAAAATCGTGAGCCTTTCCTTTGGTTACAATTGAAGATTTTCTCTTTGGTGCCCTCTCTTCGTCATTGCCCTTTCCGTTAAGCAAGTGCATTTTTTGCAATCCTCTTCTTTCTTCTTCCACGACCCTTCTTTCTCCTTGCCTCCTACTTTGTCTTTCTGCTTCCTTCTCCTTTTTTTTCTCACCCTTTCCTCTCAAACAAGCCTCTAAATTGCAATTTTTCCATTTCTCCTTCCAAGTTTCTTTATGCTTACTCTCCTTCCTTCTAGCTTCTAAACCTTCCCTCTTAATTTGTGTTTTAGAAGCCCTCCTGCCTCTTGTTACTCTGCTTCTCTTTTTCAAATTTGGATTTTTTTTCTTTTTTTTATAAAGATCCACGTAAGAGTCACTTATTAACTCAGCAAAAATAAAATATTTTAATGGGGTGTTGGAAGGGTGTTTTTAAAAAATGGGCGTCAAAGTATCATTTTCCTTAAATATATTACCCCAGGTGTATATGGATTGGTTTCAGGTGGAGTCCACTCATTTGGAACACTCATGAACCTGTCAAAGTCATCAAACATATTTATAGAAAAGATATGGGCTTAATTACATATTTTGCTACCCATCTTTTATGATTTACAAATTTTACTATCCAACTATTTTAATTGCACATTTTGCCACACCCATTAGTTGACTGTTGATGTGGCAATTTTGACCGCTGACATGGTAGGTTGATTGCTTATGTGACAAGTTGACTGTTGATTGCCATGTTAGCAGTCAAAACTGTCACGTTAGCAGTCAACTAAGGAATGACAAAATGCGCGAAATTTTGGAAGTTAGGTAACAAAATGTGCAATTAAAATAATTGGGTGGCAAAATGTTAGAAATTTTAAAAGTTAGGTGGTAAAATGTGTAATTAAAATAGTTGGGTGGCAAAATTTGTAAAATCATGAAAGATGAGTGACAAATGTACAATTAAGCCAAAGATATGCAAATGATCCAACTTGTATCCATGAGTATTCTCTTTAGCAAGCTTAGCTTCCTAAAATGACACCCAAGATGACTGAGAGAGATAAAAGACACTTCATCTTGCAGAGTATGCTAGCAATAAAGAAAAAAGCTATTGAAATTCACTAGCAAATAATTTTCATCAATAAGTATTATTATTAGTCATTAATAGTTAGTGACCTGAGGTGTATTGTACTCAATAAAGCAATAACCCAAGGTTTTGTCTATGGCAGGATCAACAAGCATCCAAAGGCCATCTTGCTTTATAAGGCTGATGTGGTTATAGATTTTTCTAATTACACCTAGGGGTGTTCATCGGTTTGAATCAATCCAACAAACCTGACAATTCGAACCGAACCAATTAAATTGGTTCAAATTTTTTAAGTCAAGCAAATCCGAACCGAACCAAACCAATAAAACCCGATGTAGATTGGTTTGGGCATCGGGTTTGGATTTCCAAACTTAAACCGAACCGATATGCAGGTGACTTTATAAAGTTTTTCTTATTTCCTTGAATACCCTTTGTCGAATCAGAGTCCCTTGTCCCACTTGAACTCTCATCACTGGAACCCTAAGCACAGCTTCTACCCTTCCACCCCTCTTGTCTGCTTTCGCCCCCAAGTCGTGCACTCCTGCCTCTCGAACACACACCGGCCAGCTCGTGGCGCCGCCATCTGCTACGCCAATCACCTCTTTCTCTTCATCTTGAGTCACGTCGGTTCGTGGTTGCCTCACCACCTCTTGCCACCACCAAGTCAAGGTCAGGTCGCCACCTCGCTGCCACCGCCAGTTTGTGGTCATGTCGTCGCCGGCAGTTCGTAGACACTGTTTGTCGTCACCCATCAATGAGACACTATGAGTCTGTGGGTTCCTTTGTTCTAATTGTTCATCCTTTCTGGAAATTTGTTCCTTATTTATTGTTCATTTATTTTTGCTGTTTATGAAAATTTGATTGAAGCTTAATTAATTTAATTTGTTGTCGTAATCGGGTTTTTTTTTAACTATGTGTGAACTGTGTCTATGTCTCTGTGAGTGAAATGCCAGTTCCTGTGAAGTGTGAATCTGTTCTATAATTTGATGCAAGAATATGCTATTATTATGTGAATCTAATTGATAAGAGTAATTTGATGCATTTTCTGAACAGCTATTATTATGCAAGAATGAAGATGTTATAATTTAGAACTTTCTAACAGTAGTTAATTGCTTCTTAATTTTTTTAGGTTGTTCACCAAATGGCAAGTGAGACAGTTTCTAATAGAGTTTTATGGCATGAGTATCTTTTCTTTTTGGAATTTTTACTACTACTTACTTGGTGCATGCCATTTACAGTCACATATGTTGTTTAAACCCATTTAATGATAGGATTATCTGTCAATTTTTGGACAAAACCATGAGTTTTTATTTTTTTAAAACAAAATTTTGCATTTTTTTCTAGACTGGACTCGATAGAACTGAACCAAACCAACCCGTTCTTGATTGGGTTGGCTTGGTTTGGATTGTGAGAAAAAAATTAACAAATCCAAACCAATTAAAAATGATTGGTTTGGATTCCCTCTCCCCCCCCCCTCCAAATTCGAACCAAACCGACATGTGAACACCCCTAATTACACCTTCTAGCTTCTCAAACTTCTCTCGAGGAACAATGGAGAGATTGTCCAAAACTATGATGTTGTCAAACCCAATATCGAATTTTAACTTGTACTCTTCGTATACATCATCGTCATCACTGCCATTTCAAATGTAAAAAAGGATGACTAATATTTGGGTGAGTAAAGCATCAATTTGATTCTTTAACTATTACTCGTCTCCTTAATGGTTGTTAAAGTAAGAAAAACTATTTAAATAATCTTAGAAATATTAGAACTCATGTTAAGTAGTATTTTAAATATTAAAAAATCTTTCAAATTAATCTCTAAATTTTATTAAAATACATCAACTTAGGAACTATTCAATACTTCAGAGATTACTTACATAATTTTATTATTTTAAGAACTATTTAGGAGAAAAAAAAATAATTTAAAGATAAAATTGACGATTTATTCATATTTTATTTAAATATGTTTTTAGTCTCACAAAGATTAAAGTTTTTTTTTCAAAAATATCTATTTTTTAATCTCTTACTTATAAAAATGTGTCAAATGATTTTTCTTCATAAAAAAATTATCTATTTTTGTCTCTCATTTATAAAAATAGAGACTATATATTACATATTTTCATAAATGAGAAACTCAAATAAAACGATTTGATTTTTAAACACTAAGCGAACATCTCCCTTTGCACGAAATAAAATCATTTCTTTTTTGTTATAAGAAGTAGTAGAACGAGGAGGTGCCCCTTAGTTGAAAGATCCACTCCCAGCAGGGCAGCGCTTGCCTATCATAATAACATCCGTCATCACCTAATTAATTTCTTTTAGTCCTGAAAAAAATTAACATTTTAATCATTATATGAAAAAACATTTACAAATCAATCCTTATCATTTGCTAATATTATAATAGTGTTAAATTTTATTTTTATTCTTGATAATATTTTTTTAAATCCTTATACAAAATAAATTACACTTTGATTTTTATTCCCTGCATGAAAAAGTTATTTACATTTTGGTTCCTGTATTTATCATTTTTCTTCCATTTTGTAAATTTGTAAACATTTTTCAAGTAAGCATAAAATATAGGATATTATATTTTGGTCCTTCTTCATGATCAACAACACCTCACTCATTATTTTGTGCTCTATTGTGATAACTAAAACACATTCACATTGCTGCCAATCCATTATTTTATGAGAGCACTAAGCACGTTGATATTGATTGTCATATTGTTAGGCAAAAAGCTCAAGAAGAGTTTGTGTTTGCTTCCTATCTCCTAAAATTGTCAAGTAACAAAAATTTTCACCAAGGCTATTTCTCCTTGTATTTTCTAGAGTCTAATCTCCAAGTTGGGGAGGGTTGACATTTTCCACCTTTCAACTTGTGGGGGGCCAAGGGTATCAAGTTGTAACTAAGATCACAACGAGACGACAAACTGAAAAACTTTTATTTATTAAAAATAATGAGTCACTACCAAAGTTTATTTTTATTAGGAAAAATGTTTGAAAAAATCCTTAATAAAGATCCCAAACCAAAAATTGGATTAAAGAGTAGATTACATTTAGGGAAGGCATATAGCATCCTACAATGTCCATTATAAAAATAATTACCTTTAGCCTAATGTATAAAAATAATTATTATCTTACCCCTTGCTTGTAAATTTATTAAAAATCATATTTATTTTCTTTTTATACAAATTTATTCTATTTTAAAAAACACAAAACATATTTTATTTTTTTGATTTTTTTATAGAAAGAAGTTTTATTAAAAAAGGAAATTGATTTTATTTCATAGAAAATGAACTCGCTTTTATGTATCTTCTAATGTAATGAAGAATTCAAAGTTACATAATTATTTTAAAAAGGATTTGATTTAATTGTTATTATAAAATATTTAGTTAATTTTGATTTGAGGATAATTAGGGACATCATGTCCAACTTTATCCCTAAAACGTAAGATCAACATAGTGTTGTGCTCAAATCAATCTCTTTTTTTTTTTTTGTTAAGAATAAAATATTTTAATGTGTTAAAATTTGTGGAAATACTTTAAATGCCATATCCAATCATATCCTCAAAATATAGGATCAATGAAGCATCATGCTTGAATTACTCCTTGTGAAAAAAATTACATATTTATTTAAACTAGTTTCAAAATAAATACTTTATGAAAAGTTTTAAATAAATCATTTAAAATTTCATTGGTCATTCACATTTTAATTAGCTCCATGCTAACTATAGCCGTCAAAGTAAGTCACAACCCAGCGAGCCAACCAGGCTCACCACAAGTTTGAGTTTGGTTAGGTTGAAAAAATTCAACTCAGTCGTGATTATAAGCAAAATCTAGCTTCGTTCACTTAGCTAGTAGCTCACCCGGGTTGACCTGTGGTGAGCCAGGCTAGCTTACGGGTTAGGGGTTAATAAGCTTTTTTAAAAAAAATACTCACTGTATATGTAGATATATTTCATCCTTAATTAGTAACTACCCTTTACAATTACAAATGCCATAACATTAGTTTAAAATTTAAATGTTTAATTGTTATAATATTTTGTCAAAAAAAAATTATGTTTGAATTTATTTATTTTTAATTTTGGTGGTCAACATATTTAACCCACCAACCTATGGTGGATTAAGCTGAGTTGAGTATTTTCTGGCTAGTCCAAAAGTGAGTCGAGTTGAATTGACTCACTTTTTTGTTCAACCCATGGTAACCTAATCTAAGTTGACTCACTTTGACAACTTTAATGCTAACATTTAATAAATACAATAGAGAAGAGATTATTGCAACTATATCACAATAAATAGAGAAATAAATTACTCAACATTCAATCAGATTAAATTAATATTTTTTCATAAAAAAAATATTTTTTATTTAAATATTAACATGGTATTATCAATAAATAAATAATTAAATAAATATAAAATTGATTGATGTTAATTTTAATTTATTATTATTATTATTATTATTTGTAAGGATGAGTATTAGAAATTAAGTCTGATTAGACTTTAATTATTTTATCATTACTATAATATTAAATAATATTTAATTTGATTAAGTTTACAGATTGTGAGGACCATTAATTTTAGGTTTTTTAACCTTTTTTTACAACGGGAATTCAGGCCCAGTATTCATTGGTTTAGGCAAGAAAAGGGATTGTTTCTGAGTATCTGGCCTAATAAGCAAAAGTGAAACAAAAAAAGTAGAAACCTGCCAGACTGGGCTGTGCTTCCAAATCAGAGAGAGCAGGAGAGAGAAGGGGTCTGCTATTCCCAAGGCAATTTTTGCTATTTTTACCCCAAAATTTATTTATTAATTTTTTCCTAAAATACTCTTCGACAGAAACTCATTTTCATTGTGTTAAGGGATGTGTCCTCAGTATATAACGGATTTCCATTGTATGTCAAATTTTTCAAAAAATTAACATAACATAAATGCGTTTTCGTTATATTAATTTTTTGAAAAAATTAATTAAAATATTAATTAATTACGATAAATTACCATTTTTAAAAGTAATCAAAATAATTATGGTGCAAATTTTTCTTTTTAATAATAATCAAATTAAGTATAATACAATTTTTAAAAATATACGATACAAGTTACCTTTTTAATAAGAATCGAATTAAATATGATGCAAATTACCATTTTTAATAGTAATTGAATTAATTATGATACAATTTATAATACCATTAAAAACAGTAATTTGCATTATGATTAATTCAATTACTATTAAAAAGGATAATTTATATCATAATTAATTCAATTCTTATTAAAAATGGTAACTTGTATCGTATATTTTTTAAAATTGTATCATAATTAATTTGATTATTATTAAAAAAATTCATCAGAATTATTTTTATTATCATTAAAAATAGTAAATTGTATCATAATTAATTTAATTTCAATTAAAAAGGGTAATTTCTATCATGATTGATTCAATTAATATTAAAAAGAGTAAATTATATAATAATTAATATTTCAATTAATTTGTTCGAAAAAATTAACACAATAAAAACGTATTTTCGTTGTGTATTCAGTTCCGTTGTTTATCAAATTTCGATACGCAATAAAAACGCATTTTACTCAATAAAATAGAGGTGGGAAGAAGAATGAAAAAGAGTAAACGAGGACAAAGACAAAATGAATATTTTACATGATTTTGTAAAAGTTGGAAGTGAAAAAGAAAACAAAATGGTGAGGATAGCAGAACCCGAGAGGGAATATCAGAAAATAAATCAACGAAAAGCAAGAAGTGGGCTGAGCCCAGTGTTCGTCCTCTGAGGATTGAAATTTTGACAAACCAAAACAAAACTAATTGTCAATGGACATGGAAGTACTAAGGGTGGAATAATTACCTGTGTCTGTGTGTGTGGAGCACCAGTTGGTGAACTCTGCTCTCGTTGAACTGCTCCACTTGCTTCTGCTTCAACTCTCTCGTCCACTCACTAATTGCTCAGTTCTTACTGGTCTCTGATTCAATTGCTTAGCTGTTTTGTTGACAATGGTGTCGTGCGGAGCAAGTTTGAAAAATAGTGATGAAGGTGCAAAGGAGATGAACCGAAGACTTTGACAATTTTGGTGAAAAAGTAAAGTTTTGTGTTTTTATTTGTATTTTATTTTATTTTAATGTATTTCTTATTTATTTAATTTTTTGTTTTGTTTTCTTTTTGTTTTTGTATGAACCATTTGTAAATTGGACTTCGACTGAGCGTTATTTCAGTGAAGTAGGCTCAAGCAGCCTAGTTTATTCCAATTGGATTTTGTTTGATGAGCTCAAAGGTCCAATTTGATTTTTCTTCACTTGAGAATTCTGATTTTGATTTAGGGTTTGAATTATCCCAATTCTAAAAAAAAAAAAAACAAGGGATAAGGGAATAAAAATAAAATAAAAAAGTTAACATATAAAAAAGAAAGAAAGAAAACACAGTCAGTCCTTTAGACTATTCTGGCCTAATTTATTTTGAAAAGGTTAACAAAAAGGAAATAAATACTAAACCAAAAGAGAGAGAGAGAGAAAAAAAATCTTGGTAATTGTTAAAAAAAGATAAATGTAATGTACTTTGTGCTACCTAAGTTTTATTATTTTGTAAATTTTGCCTACTGTATTTTTTTTCTCTTACATTTTGTCATCTTATTTTTGAAATCTTACAAATTTTGCTCAATCGTCAACTGTTCATCAAATAAAAATTAGTAAGATTAGGCAAAATTTGCAAGATTTCAAAAATAAAGTGACAAAATGCGAAAGATAAAAAACACAATAGCAAAATCTACAAAATGATGAAACTTGGGTGGTACAAAATGCAATTAAGCCTAAAATAAAATAAAAAGTGGATAAAACTGGATGTTTACAAGGTTCTATCGAAGACACTGCCTCTCATTGTAGTTTTGATAATAGTCAAGTTGCTCAATACAGAAAGTTAGTTTTAGGGTTATTGCCCACTATCTTAATGATCGGTTAGTTAGGAGACTATAAAAACTCTGTTAGGTATATCTTCATCTCCGAATCATCATTTTTCTGTATTCAGTCATAAGAGTTGTTCCTTTTCTCTCTTTTGTTCCTCATTATTATGGATTCTTCTCATACTTAAAATTTATGCAAGAAGGATAACTGATGGTGAGTTTAGAAAAAGCCGACCATTGAAATATTCTTGTGTAACTCTATTGTATTTTGACTGCACTAAAATCAATAAAATATTAAAATTTTATTAGTACACTAGTAAATATAAATATATTTACCAACATTGTGATGGTCTAAGTGAAATTGGGTTTAGATTTCTTAAATAAGGTCTTTGGTTTAAGTTTTGTAGATGAAAAAAACGTAGTTAGAAGGGAAAACTCTACTAAAGGTGACCAACTAGATTCTTCAGTGAAAATTAGTCATCGACAAAATCGGTAAATACTTCACACCAATTACATGGAAACCAAAAATATAACGTATATTTAAAGTTGGTTTAATTATTCATTTGATCTCTATAATTACAAAAAAAATTCCTTTTAGTCCCTATATTTAAAAACATCACATTTTGGTCCCTATACATATTATTTTTAATCGTTTTTAGTCCCTACACCTATCATTTTAATCCCGGATTAAAAGAGATTAAAAATGGTATGTGTATGAACTAAAACAAAATGTTTTTAAGCATAGAGATTAAAAGGGAAATTTTTTATAACTATAGGGACATAATAAGTATTTAAACCTTTAAAGTTTAATAAAATTAGTAATGTGTTGGTACTTTTGGACTTAATGCATCCAAGTTGAACATGCTAGGTTTCCACAATAATTTCTCCCAACTACAAAAGGCCATGCTTCCACCTTTGTATAATGCATCATGCAGTAGTGATGGGGAACTCATTGTGACCTTTTTCTCCTACAATAAATCATAATATTACAGGATTGAAGTTCAATTAGGATTCAACTGTCTCAAACCCTCTTTAAAAACAAAGTTGAGAAATTATAAATGCTTTGTTCTGGTTCCTGTTATCATGTCATGACATGTTAATAGTAGTCAAAACTAGACCGTTTCTGAAAATAGATCAGAGGACAACAAAGAATGGAGAAAGAAGTAGAACAAGACAAATAGAATCATATGGGGACACTATTGTTAGGATGGTATTTTCCATAATGCTTAGAAAACATTGGTTGCAATCACCACATTCTTTCCTTATGCATTAGTTGATGCACAAGATCGTCGAATTTCTCCCTCGTCACCTGTTTTTACTCCAACACTAGTGAGCTTCAAGAACGACTGACCCCAATTTTTAAAAAAAAGTTCTTGATCATTTACAAAATCCTGCACTAATTTCCTTGTGCTATCATTGCTTAACAAAACAGAATCTGACTGGAATAGGCCTTTGTGGACCAGAAGATTTTGGTAGTATTTGTTGTCAAAGACCATAGATGTTTCAGGATCATTGTTCACCGTTACAGATGGTTGGACCCCAGCTGGACATTGTTTCATTAGCTCATTAGCATAGTCACTGTCAAGGGTTTTGTCAATGAGCCTAAGCTTTCCCTTTGAATCTTCTTGAAAACGATCCCTGAATGAGCTGCAATGAGCTGTCCCTATGGTATGAGCTCCTGAAAAGCTTAAATATTACTAAATAAGTATGTAGTACTAGTATGATATAAGAGCAAACAGTGTGAAAGGTTAACATATGTAATGGTTGAAAATGAAGTACGTTAGTACTTATGCCAAACATCTTGGTTTGATTGAATATATTCAAAATATAGAAAGGGAAACCGGTGAATAATGTTTTTAAAAATGGACCAAACTGGCTAGTTAAACTATGAATTCTTCATGTTTCTGGTATGATCATCTTTTATTATGCTGTCCAATTCAATCTTGGTTCAACCATTAATTTAACCAATTGAACCATTCAAAACATGACCTAAAGCTCTTGTTGGTTCGGTCCTTTCCATCCACCAGAATGTCTTGTTGTATTGGAGTTTACTTGAAAACAGTACACTGAACACTCATGCTATAGTAAATTGTGGAATGTAAATAATATAGATCTAAACTCAGCGTATTAGGAGGCTGATAATCAAAGGAAAGGTGATTGTTAAAAAGAAGCAAACCAAAAATTAAAAGAACAAATTACATTGACACCTCTTGTGATTTCTTAAGATTGCACGTGATACTCTTACCTCTTTAGCCCCCACAGTAACCCCTGTAATTGTTTGAAATACATTATATTCGTACCCCTTGTTACCTAAAAAACACATTATACCATATACTCCTATAAGAGAAGTTACTACAAATTTTAAAAAGGTAGGGATATTGTGTGCAATCTCAAGAAATCAAAGGAGATGTCAGTATAATTTGCTCTAATTAAAATCATTCCCTTGGGAAGTTACAACTATTTGCGCATTGGACATAGAACATGCACCTGAAAGGACGACAAGATCAAGTAAGGATAATCCTTTTGTGGCAAAGAGTTTAAGCATCTCATCCATTGAAAAACTGGTGTCCACAATGTTGGGTCTGACATTTGAAGCAACTGAAACAATCCCATCTCTCCTACCTGTTGGAATCATAGTCCTTGGTCCACCAGCCTGTTCTCAAGTGCCTTCAGTTAATAACCGTACCAAAAGAGATGTCAATATACCATTGAAGAATATCAGCCATGCAATGAGGTAGAACTTACTATTTCAACAGCATCTCTAGCAGCTAGAGCTATTATGTCTGCACAAGAAACAGTTCCAGGGCAGAATTTCTCAAGGACTCTTTTTGCTGAATCTATAACTGAAAATCCTCCAACAGACCTATTTCCTGGATCAGTTTGTTCTGTATTGTTCCCTTGTAGCATCAAAGACGCATCACATCCCTGCATATCAAGTGATCCATTACATCAAGGAAACTCACTGTAAGCTACAATTGTAAATGCATGCAACCTCTTTGGTCATCTTAACTTCAATCACATTTGAATTTTCCATTACATAATTGGTTTTGTATCTGTTGAATATTTAATTAGGAGATAAATCCTTAAGAAAGGTTATAAAACAAATTAAACAGAAAATGTGATCTTCAAATTCAGTCCAAAAAGGGTACCGAATTAAGTACTTTACAAACAGAATAAAAGCACTTTTCCTGAAGCAGTTGAACACTAACCTCCACAAAGCAATCATGGAAAACCAAGCGAAGGAGCTTTCCAGGAATGGAAGGATCAGTAGAAGAGGATGAGCTGACTGTGTCTCTTACGATAAACTCTGCTGATGGGCAAGAATCTGCATAGAAGTTGAAAGAGAGGCTACCCTTAACAAGGGTAACAAAAGAAAACATAAAAAGAGAAGAGATTGCTATGGAAAGAATTCCCGTTCTTGTCTCCATAGAACCAATTTTTTTTTAGTGGTTTTGGGGGCAGTGTTTTCACTGTGCAGAGTCTTCCACTGGATAATGATATTATACATATAAATATCATAAAAGAGATACAATAGAGGTAGCCTTAACCAGGAAATTATACATATTTAAAACCACATTTATGTGGTTGGGTGAAGTCAGTAGGTAGATACAGGATTTGGTTATGCACTTCCCCGTTACCAATGATTTCTCTCATCAAGCACTTAAAGATGCTTCCTGGTAACTCTGAAATTGTACTTATACTTCAGTAATAGAAACAACTGTTTCTGTCGCGTTACTAAGAAAAGGTGCTCGAATTAGTGACATGTTAAAGAACTGCTTCGGCACTTTTATTACCCGCGATCAACTTCAAAGGCCTTTTGTATTTGATTAAACACTTTGTCAGGTTACAACATAAAGTATAGCTAAATGAATAAAAAAGCTCCTAATAGGTCAAGAAACCCCGAGGAAAATTAATTTAACCAATTACTTGGTTAATGAAAAATTAAAATTCAGACTAGCCATACTATTATTTACAGAATCATGTCATATCCTTATCCTTGACTCTTCATTCTTTTCTCATGTTCTAAGTTTGACCAAAATAGTAATCCCGTGCTCACGTTCTTATGTTTATCCAGCGTATATTGTAATGTAATTCCTCCATTTTAAGTTATCCGTCTTTTGTTCGTCAAAAAAAAAAATGTTATCCGTCTTTTGACCGTAGTTGTCTGTTTTAAAATATTTTTTATTTTAAAAAAAGAAAATGCTAACAAATATCTTCAGAGTAATGATTAAAAATGAAAAAATTTATAAAAAATGTTACCAATACATCTATTTGTTAATATATCACTTAAATGCTTTAATTAATTTACAATTATACTCGAATTATTTGAATGATGATATTTTAGTTGAAGAAAACCATTTTATCATGATAATTAGTTAGGGTATGTGTCTCTATATCCATAATCCACGTTCATTTATCTATTCACGTCAAAATCTTTAATTTAATGCGAAAGCAAGTAGTATTATAAACTTTAGGTTGACGCACGTTATAGGCTTATAGCTACCCGACACTCAACTAAAAACAGGGTAAGTAATGGTTTTTCTTAAGACGTATATATAGACGTGTAATTGCTATGAACGTGTGGCGTGTATGCTGCATCATGATTCATGTTCATGTGTGCTACACTAATAGCTGTAATGCTTACTAAGACTCGGCACAACAGAGTAAGCATTTTTATTTTATTTTTTGGTCAAAGCAAGCAAAATAAATTAAAACCATAAAAAGGGAGAGAGGGGGGCTAAATTGAATGGAAAACCTGGGCCAACCCATTTTAAACACCGATAAATAATCTACTATATATTATTGTACAACTATTTATATTAATCACCAAAAAAATTATTATTGTTATTTTTTCAGTATATCTATAAACATAAACACAAATGATAATACTCTGCCTTGTCGTACACTCTCTCCACTTTACTGTCTTTTTTATTTCTTCCATAAACTTTGTCTCTTCTAATTTTTTCTTTATTTTAAAAAATCAGTTTTCATATTTCAAAATTAGACTCATTTAAAATGAAAGAAAAAAAAATTAAAGAATAAAAATACAATCATAATAATTAGAAAATCAATAATTAATATCATAACTAAACACACGTGTATAACATACTATGGAGTTGTTAAAATCTAATTATTAATATTCTAATCAATAATTATAGCTGCATTTTATCTTCTAAAATATAAACTTTTTTTAGGAGTTTTAAATTATATCCTTCTCTTTAAGCCCCGACTTTTTTTTTGACTCCTCTAAAGTAAGTTAAGATAAAGTAAATAATCTTTAACTGTTAATAAAAAAATTAATAGTTGATATTTTAACATGGTCATGATTTGTTATACATATACATGTAATATCAACTATTAATTCTCTTATTATTTATCAAAATTATTTTCTCATTAATCCCTTTTTTCATGTCAAGTAATTCATATTTTACTTTTTTTTATTTCTTTCAAATACTATGTTAATCTAATTTTGAGATTGAATTTCGCTTTGAAATTTTAACATAAATTTGAATTTGAAATTTTAACATTTCATGTTAAATTAATAGACATATAAATGATATCTTAATTTAAATAATTTTCACAAATCCCTCTTCCACTTTAAAATCTTATCTATTTAATTTACTCCTATCTAACAAAGCAAAATTATCATTATTGATTATTAAAAAAAAATCTCATTGTTACCATTATTTTTTTTTTCTTTTTCTAAAGACATGAGATTTTACTTCTATGTAACAATGATAAATTTCTATCTTATACATTTTTATTTTTATTTTTAAATTTTACTTAACTTTAAAAGTACAGCTTTTATACACACGAATTCTTGAAGGGACTCCAATGATTCAAAATATTTTCACATTTTGGTTCAATGTCCGAGTCCTTTACCTGTAGGACCTTTTAAAACCAAAACACGTATGGCTTCTGATCTTTGAATACCAAAGAAACGAAGGAAGGGGGACCGTAGCACAGAACTAATGCAATAAATTGCAGCAAATCCCTTGACAGAATCAATTTGCACTACTCAACCAGGTGGTTGAGAACAGCGGCAGTAATCAGCAATTATAGATCCAGCAGGGCTAGCAATAGCAGTAATGATGTAAGTGGCAAAATCATGGCTCGCCACCTTTTTTTGAGTGTGTGCGTGGCCTGAGCTAAGACTAGACATCACTCACATTAGATATTTGATAATGGGGGATCCACAACCTTAATTGGAAAGGCCTAAGCTTTTCTTTTTCCGAAAAAAAAAATGGTTAGTTAATATACATGCAACTTAACTACACATTAGAGGGTAAAAATATCCACAATCTAGTGAATGCCCATCATGAATCGATATCGTGTGTAAGCACTGGGCATAAAATACTAGCTGCAGATCATTAGCAATTCAGCATGTTAATTGCAACGACGATTTACAAATTTGAAGTCTCAGCTTCCACGTTCTCAACTTTTAGGAGCTCCTCATCATTATCATCCACATCATCAATGGGAATGTCCTCGCTGTCATAACCAATGCCTAGAAATGTATGTGAAATACTGCAAGTTATTAACTCAAGGAAAAAGATCAAATATATACTTAAAATACGAGAGTAATGCTATTAACAAAAATTTGCAATCACAAATGCACACCAATTCAAACGTTTTAAGTCTCTCTCTATCCTTCCTCCCCCCTCCACTTTTTACATTAAATGCAAATGTAGCCATGTTTATGGTTGACAATGTAGTTTAGTTTGAGTAGGTTTATTCTACTTAAATAGAATTAGCATTGCAAATTTAATAAATCTTTCAAAGGGCCCAGTTTAGGCAAATTAGCAGGATGACTTGTCCAACTTATGTTGTAGAAGCCTATGAATGAAGGAAGCTAAGGGAAAGACATGCTAAGAAGTCATCCTTAAGTTAGCAGGGGAAATAAATGTCACTATGGGCATGTGGGGGTGATTAAACAATGCCACAAAGCTTCCCCTTTGGCATCGACCCACTCTTTAACAAAAGCACTACCAAGGGTGACATCAGTTAAAGACACAGACAATTAACATGGGGGCTCACCCCATAACTATAGGCTTTAATTCCACATGTATCTTTTATTTCTGTTTTGTTATAATTATTATAATTAAAAAACAAAAGTGCCAGCTGGGCCAGAGTTTAGTGATATTAGCTTATATTAGTAGATCAAGGACTGTGATTGTAGTCTGAAGAGCTGCCAGCCCATAATGGTCTTCTCCACAAGAATACTAAAATAATCTCCAAGCCTCATATTTATTCAGAGCAAAGTTAGATATCAAATTTTCACTATAGGCATGACATATTTCTATCTTAGCATGATGTTATAATTTCATAACACCATAACATCAAGAGATAGCTCAAATTAAAAGAACATGAAGCCAACAATGAGAGAGAGAGTTTTGAAGAAACAAGTGATAACCATTGTTAACTACAAAGTTCACTCATATGCCAAAATGATTTTATGTCCCCAAGGTATTCTCCAGATTTCTCCCCAGCCTCTTCTTGCATTTTATGTAAAAGTGGATTGGCTTCCCATCTATGACCATTCAAAAGGCTAAATTTTACCTCTTTGAATTGAAGGAGAAGGATAAAGTGAGAAGTCCTTTGCTTCAGGATTGCTATCAAGAAGATATGGAAGTTCCAGAAGCTGCAAAAAAGATTCTGTCTGAGGATTTCGGGGATTCACTGCAAAAAATAGAAGATATGAAAATTAAATAAAATTACACTTCTATAGTTACATTTTAAACAATATAAGACATGGCAGCATTGCTCAATGAAATCAGGGCTAACATTATTAGATGAGAACTCCGTCTTTTTTTTTTTTTTAAACTTTCTCTTCTAGAAGCTAAAACTATACTATTAGAAAGGTCAGAAAATCAATTAGTAAAAGGTGTAAATACAAGAGGTCAAAAGCATAAAAGGGAAGAGTTAACTCACCAGTTGACATTCCTTTGTGGAAATAACTCTTAATTATGACTAATTTAGTATTAAGGATGTGATTTGACAATTTGACATTCAATTGAAAGGAATATTTTATAGTTTGAATTAGGATGTATTTACTGTATTACTGTACCACAAAATACAAAAATCAAAACTTTTTTAATTGACATATGTACAAGATGGGAAGACACAATAGTCGGCACTGCCTAATTGTAACAGGCATATAAGATGTGCATGCATGGGAGCTCACATAAAGTACACACAGATAAGATTAGACAGCTACAAATTGGCCTAAACACAGGGCATGTTTGGTGGTCAAGATAGGATATGAGAACAAGATAATAATAGGATAAGATAAGAGCAGGATAAATTATAGTTTTATCTAATGTTTGATACATACCAAATAACAAATCAGATAACGATGGAATAAAATATAAATTATGTTCAAAGGATAAAATTACTGTTTCGTAAAATTACATATAATTTTCTAAAAATAACTTTAAATTTAATTTTAAAAAAAATATAATTTTAACTAAACTATACAATATTATTTTTATTTATGTAATTACTTTTCCTAAAATTATAAAAAAAATTATATAATATTTTAAAAATTATAATTATTATTCAAACAATTTTATTTTAAAAAATATTTGAATAGTATTTTTTTAATTTTAATATTTTAATTAATAATATATTTTAAATTTATATGTCAAAATTATTATTATTATTATTATTATTATTATATATATATAAATATATATGGGTAGGGATCAAGTTACTCCAAGAGTAACTCTTGGTAGAGTTACACCACTCAATAACTCTTAATATGTATTAAATTTTAATGATCCAACCGTTAAATTAAAAGATTATACGTCAATGATCATGTATACCAAATTTTAGGTAAATCAGACATTTGTAGCTAGTTAATCTTATTATCAACATTTACTTGTAATTTAGAAAAGTATATTATGCGTTAATTTGAATCTATTTAACGAAATATCAAATAGTTTTCAATTTTTATAAAAAATTGTAGATTTGATCTACTCAATATAATCTTTTAATTTAACGGTTGGATCATTGAAACTTAATACATATCAAGAGTTATTGAGTGGAGTAACTCTACCAAGAGTTACTCTTGGAGTAACTTGATCCTCACCCTATATATATAATAATATATACAGAGAGAGAGGAAAGGAGGAAGTGAGAGAGAACTTATCCTATCCTATTCTGTTGCTTCCTAACCCAGCTCTCCTCTCGAGATAAGAAATACACTAGAACAACAAGATAAAATAAAAGACAGGATAATATTATCATATCTTATTAGCACAACAAACAACAAATTACACTAGGATAGGATAACTATCCTATCCTATCCTATCATATCCTAGCCACCAAATGGACCCTTAAGTGATCATGATTAGAATATCTTTATCCAGAGAAGAAGCTGAACAAATTTTACTTAGTGGTTTATAATGTATACTTTGTAATGGAAAACAAAAGAAATACCAGCAAAAGCACCATCAAAATTGGATCGTGAAGGGTCATAACACGGAGCTGTTCTAACATATTCAAAAGGTTTGCACCCCCTCCCTCGTAGCCTGCTTCTAACCCATTCAAGACAATCTTCCATCTCAAGATTTACACCTCTGTCAGCAAGTGCAAATAGAATTATTATTATTATTATTTGAAGGGGGAGAGGAAAGGGCAGGACAAAAAAGATTTTATTTGAGGACTCAAATCCTAAATGTTAATTAAGGTGTTTTCACGTTCACATACACACCTGAAGTCTGCACCTTTGGTGGTCAAAGGGAAGATAGGGTTGAACATCCGTGTTATTGCTAACCATTCTTCGTCATACTGAATCTCATAAGGTCCTGCATCTGATTCAATTTCCACAATCTAAAGGCACAGAACATGCCATGATTGTAATCACTAACTCAGACAGCTATCACAGAAGATTAACCCTTCAAATTATAATCGTATGCCTATACCTGTAAGAAATCACGCCCAGCAATACATTTATCCAGTGCAAGGAATTTTGTCAGCGGACCTCCTTCCCCATGTTGAACAAGAGCAGCAAACTTGCAGTGTAGGTGAGCTGAAAACCAATAATGTGGTTTCAGTTTTTCTAGAAGTTCAGCAGCAGCTTTACTCCCTAGTCTTTTTTCCTCTATCTAGCAAAATTATGTCAGGTACAGAAATAAGATACCATGTTGTTATAGAAAGTGTAATTAAAAACCAATATCTATATGACTGCTCAAGAAATGATAATTCATTTGATGGCTTCTCATTTCCCTCTAATAAATTTAAGTTTCATATTATAAAAAAAAAGTTAAACATATAATTTAGTCCCCATACATGTTGCGAATTCTCGATTTGGTCCCTATATGTAAAAATTTATTAAATCGATTCTTATACATGTCGCGAATTCTCAATTTGGTCCCTGCCGTCATGACGCCGTTTATACATTCTTAATTTAGTCCCTATACATGTAGCACATTCTTAATTTAGTTTTTATAGGTGCAGCACATTCTTAATTTAGTTCCCATACATGCAGAGGAACCTAATTATGAATGCGCTATACAATAGGAACCAAATTAAGAATTTGTAAATGATAGGAGCCAAATTGAGAATCCACAACATGTATAAGGATCGATTTAATAAGTTTTTTCGTATAGGAACTAAACTGAGAATCTACAACATGTGTAGGGACTAAATAATATGTTTAACTTAAAAAAAATAATGTGAGACTAGTATCCTAGCTTAGTTCTTAGCCTTCTCAATGTTGCTGAATCCTTGACCAAAAAACAAATTACAAGTAAATTAACACCCGGTATAGGCAACACATAGAATGAACAGAATGATTATTACTAAAATGTTCTGATTTCATTAACTTAAAAATCACAATTAATCTTACCTCTTGCTTGAAAAAATGCTTGCGCCGAACAAGCTCCTTCCAATCACCATAATCAGTGATCCTCACGGGCCAATCATGCGAAAGAAAAACATCAATGGGTTCCTTGACTTGCATTAGTTTGCTAACATCATATTCGCGAACATGATACACAGACCTAATGGTACTCTGATCATAGGGAGGCCTCTCAAAGTGTCCTGCTCAAACAAACACCTAACACCATTCAGTAATTATCGAACAAACACCCCCATTCAGATTCAACACTCTTCAAAAACCCACAATTCACAAAAAAAAAAACAACCTAATTTATAGTGACGACCATTGTAAATCCCAGAGAGGCCACCAATTCGGACATTCCCAAACCTCACCACCCCGGCAGCTCCCAAGAAGTAGATATTAGGAGCAGCCCATCCTCCATAGTACCTACAACAAACACTTGTGAAAACCGTAAATCACATTGCAATGTGAAGTGGAGGTGAACTCACAGTTCCCAGAGATAATTGGATGCTTCGTGGTTGCCGCCGATGAAGATGGTGGGATAGGGGGCAACCTCTGCGCCGGAATAGTGCTTCCAGAAGGAATTCATGGAGCGGTAGCGCGGTGGCACGTTCAAACTCTTCAAGTCATGCTCGTTCCTCACGGCTTGGAAATCGCCGCAGCAGAGGAGGAGGTCGATTTTCGTGTTGTGGGATTTCTCCAGCTGTTGAAGGGTTCTGTACACATTGTCCAGGTCGCCGTGCATGCACCCTTCCACCGCTATCTTCATCCTCGCTCGCTTCGCTGATCGGAAACCCTGTCAAAACCCTAATCACAATTCACAGCCATGCCTGGCATCCATTTTTCTCATTTCGGTTATTTCTTTATACTTACTTATTAGTATGAATTTAATTTATGAGTAAACAGTGCATGCACTTGGGTTATGTTTGAATTGGTGCTAGATGGTGAAATAGAGATGGATAAAGTGAGAGACAGAGTTAGTTGTTTCATTATTTGATTTGTAAATATAGAAATGAAATATAATGGAAAAAGATGAAACATAATTTATTTTATTCTATTACTTAAATCTAATTTTCTTTTTTTAAAATTTAAGGTGCACTAGATGGAATAAAGTTTTTAAATTATAAAATAATTTTTTTATTTTTACAAATTTTATCTTAATTATTAGTCTCTTAAAGATAATATATTTAAAATAAAAATAATATAAAAATAAAAAAATTATAACTCATTCCATTTCGTCATTTTTTTAAACAATGAAATAAAATATTTGTTTTATTTTATTATAAAATATTCAAATAATAAAACGACATTTTTATTCTATCTCATTATATTATATTTCGATTTATTTCACTCTATTTTCTACTATCAATCTAAACATAGCCTTTAAAATTTTGCACTATCATAAAAAAATGTCATGTTAAGTTTGTTGATTTTTATAAGAGTAAATTATATAAACTCTATTGAGATTTTGTGAAATATCACCTAATACTCTTCTATTTTGTGTCATTACTTTAACCCATTAATGAAACGGCATAAAGTGACTGTAACAATTAAATGTTAAAGGGCTAAAATATCTCCTTATTTTTATGAGAAACCAATTTTACCCTTTTCACTTAACACACATCAACTTGGGTTTGATGAAGGGAATATAAACTGACAAGTGAGAAAGGTTAGGGTTTCAAAAAAGGAAAAAAAAGTATAGAGGCTTGTAGTTTCTAAGTGAGAAAGATAGGTTTTGGAGTAAGATTACAAGCGATTTTTAGCAAAGTAAGGTGTGATTGCAACTTTACTATCTTCTGGTTCGATTGCAAGCGACTATCTTCATCAACTCATGTTCAACAATTTTCACCAAAGAAAGGGATTCTAAACACTGTTCAAAAGTAACAAAACAAAGGTTTGTTGAGTTTTTTAAATTCAATTTTTTAATATTTTTTTGTAGTTTCGGTGGGATTTTAATGGGGAGACCATTGATTTTTTAATCATTTTCGTTGTTGGATCACGTCTTCCGTTACCATTTTTTGTTGTTGGACAACAGGACACACGATGCTTAACAAGCAATATTTGGGCCCTCAACCTAGTAATGTGGATATTTTGATCCGCTTTACCGAGAAGACTAGTTAATTGAATGAGATACGCAACGTGGATCCTAATTCATTCATGATGTTTAATGCACATGACGCAGTCAACGTCCTAGTAGAGGATGAGGTTTCCACCGTGTCACCCTTTCATGCTTTGGTTGTTGTGTGGCAGGATTAGTGAAATCTTATCCCTTAAGACTAATAATGATGTCTTGAAAATGTTTGCAATGAATAAGAATGCTACACATATTTCTATATGACTAGAAGTAGAATTGATTTTTTGCTGCAACCTGTTAATCAGATTGGTAATGAGGATCCTATTGAACCTGATAGTAAACATGTTAATGAATCTATTAAGAATGTTAATGGTAATGGAGAGGTACCTATAAATGAAAAAATACCTATAAATGAAAAAATACCTATAATGAAGGGGTACCTATAAATGATAATGAATAGGGTAACATTGAACACCCCATCCTATGTACTGATGAAGTGTAAGTCAATGATGATGACATCACTTACAATGAGCTTAATAGTGTTAATGGCTTGTCTAATAGTAAGTGTGATCTTGTTGGTGAGGATAGAGACGAAAGGGATGCAAACGAGAGTGATTACATTATTGACTTTGAAGAAACATTAGATATGATTAGAATTGTACATTTGAATGATAATATAAGTGAAATTTATGTTGAGAAGGGAAATTTGGGAAAACCAATTAAGAAGCAATCAAATGGCAATATAAAGCTTGTATAGGACAATTGTTTGTGAATGTAAATCATTTTAGGGAAGTACTAAAGGATTTTGCTATACAAGAAGGTTTTCGGTTAAAGAGGATGAAAAATGAAAAGGTAAAGGTGACTTGTGAGTGTGCATTTGAGGGATGTACTTGAAGTATCCATGCATCCCCAACTCCGAATAAAGTAAAGTTCAAGATCAAGACATATAAGGGTGTACATAACTACATTAGAACAACAAAGAACTCTGATGCAAACTCAACATGGATTGTAATGAAGCTTGAGAGTATGTTGATGGTTGATCCTAATATTAGTTAGGCTAAACTACTATTTTAGTCCCTCATCTTTTTACGAAATCATATTTGATCCTTTATCTTTTAAAAAGTCCATTTTGGTCCTTTACATTTTAAAAAGGCTCAAATTGGTCTATTCATCAGTTTAAAACTAACACTGTTAATAATTTAAAGATAATGATAATTTAAAGATAATGGCGATTTTTAGCTGCCACAAAACATTTTTTTTTCCTCTTCTTCCTCTTCCCCTATTCATCTTCCCACCTCTTTGTTTCGTCTCTCTCCCTTCTTCCTCTTCCGCTTCCTTTTCATTGCCACCTTCTTCCCCCAATCACTCGTAATCACAGTCTATTCCCTCCGCCGCTCACCATCACAGTTTATTCCCCCTCCCCCCCAATCCACTGCACTAGCCTTAACCCCCATCGCTCTGCCGCCACAATACGCATCATTTTAGTCTTCCTCTTCATCGTTGTTAATGTAGTCAAAATTGAAGTCGAGAACGAACCTAACGACATTAGAAGATAGTGAGCGAAGGAGCATGAATCTTGGCAAAGATAAAGAGGGGAGGAGGAAGAAGAGGAAAAATGAAGAGGAAGAAGGGAAAGAGATGAGAGAGAGATAGGGAGGAGCGATGGGGGGTTAAGGCTAGTGCAATGGATTAAGGGGAGGGCGTGGACAATGATGGCGGGCGGCGAAGGAAGGAAGGTGGCAGTGAAGTGGAAGATGAAGAGGAAGAAGGGAGAAAGACGACAAAAAGGTGGGAAGATGAAGAAGGAAGAAGGAAGAAGAGAAGAGAAAAAAATTTATTTTGTGGCAATTAATAACCACCATTATCTTTAAATTATTAACGGTGTTAATTTTAAACTGGCAGAAGGATCACTTTGAGCTTTTTTTAAAACATAAAGTACCAAAACAAACTTTTTAAAAGATAAAGAACCAAAATAGGATTTCATAAAAAGATAAGAGATCAAAATAGTAATTTAGCCTATTAGTTACTCCACAATGAAACAAGAATTACTTGATAGGTATGGACTTGAACCAAGTAACTTAATGCAATTGTATTGTAGGAAGAGAAAGGTCCATCAAACCACTAGAGTGGTGCATGCATTGTCTTATAATGACTTTCCACCTTTGGTATGTGTAGTTAGAGACACGAATCTAGTGACTATAGTGAAGTTGGTCGTGGAACCTAGGGTTTATATGAACCTTGAATTTAAAAGGATATTTACTTGTCATGATGCTATGAAGAAAGGAATTGTTAAAGGATGTAGCCCATGGTTTGGAATTGATGACTACCATTTGAAAGGTCCTTTTGGATGGGTCTTATTGTCTATTGTTGGCCTTGAAGGAAATAGGGGCATGTTCCATATAGTTATTGTAATGGTTGAAGTTGGGTGTAAGGATTCATGGAGGTTTTTTTTATTTACCTTGTTACGTGAAGCATTGCAATTCATACTTAAATGGAAGGATGACTATTTAACTATTATGTTGAATATGCAAAAGGTATGTCAATAACAATGTTAAACATATGTCAGCTTTTATTGTATTGTTCTTATTACAACTAATGTCTTTTTATGTGTTTTTAGGGTCTTACTCAAGTTGTGGCAAAAAATTTTGCCTATGCAAAACTTAGGCCAATTGTTTAACCTGTTAAAATTTGAAGGTGATAATTGGTGCCTTTTAGATATGTATTATTTTTTTAACCTATGCAAAAATCTGAATGTGATATTTTTTCCTATGCAAAATCCGATTTATTTATCAATTGGTTAACATATTTGTTGCCAGCCTGATATGATCTTTGCTAATTGTGAGGAGGTTATCCCCAAATTGATCCTTCTATTATAAAAAGGCTACCAAGAAGGCCTAGGATGCTAGGAGGAAAAGCAATGTTAAGGGACCATCAAGAACCTAAGAAACAAAAAGGTTCAACACCATTAGGTGTTTCACTTGTAAACAATTTGGTCATGATTATAAGACTTGTTAAAGGGCTAGAATAAGGAAACAAGAAAAAAAAAAGCTTTGTACATATATTAAAAAAATTAATGTATATATAATATTCTAAATATTATATTTTATAAAATTAAATGTATCTTTAATATTTGAATTTTTTTTGGCTAAAAAAAAATAGTGATCCTCCAACTATGCAACCTATTGGCAGTAATGGAAACCCTCAAGTTGGCAAAGTGATGTACTTATTTCGCAATAGTCTGTAATCACCTATCAGGTGTACTAAACCACTCTAATATATTTCCAATCTCTATTTTATGGGGTATACAAATAGATATTTCTAATGTATAAACAACTTTTTGGTACATACACATCTTATTAGGTATAAGGCTTGTCACTTTGGGTATAGGCTTGCTATCAATAAACTTGGCAGGGTTTGATTTTTTTAGAATAAGCCTGTTATTAGTACATAACATGCAGGGGCTATTTTTTATGGTATACTTGTTGTTATTTTGGATGTATACACAGGATGTTGGAATCTTTATGTGTGAATATTGTTATTAAGTTAAAGAAAGTTGTTATTTTATCACCGATTTGTGGGTGTGTTTATTTGATAAATGATTTACATAATTTGAGATCAAAATGGCAAGTCCATATGCCAAGCAAAATTTAATATAAGGAGTACTTCATATAACAAAAGCCATTGACATATGCATGATCACTTAAGAACAAAATGACAAGTCTACATGCATGAACACTAGTGATCATACAAATGAAATTGATTTACATAATTATTTGATAAGTGATTTACATAGATTGAGAACAAAATGGCAACTCAATATGGTAAAAATGGATATAAGGAGAAGTGAGTTGATATAATTTCAAAAGAGAAGGACTACTTACAAAGGCAAATAAAAAATAGTTACACTTGAGAACCAATTACAAATAAGGACCATACTTAAAATAAGAACTATCTAGACTTAATAAGAATGTGCTTAATAAGGACCATCTGGACTTAAAATAAGAACTACTTACACTTAACTACTCACTTAATTATAGTTGCAATAATTAAATTTCCAATAATAATTACAATTAAAATTGTGAAAGTTACAATATTTTGCTTCAATCATTCACAATTTTCTTCAATCACTTTCAAGTTTATCTTTAGTTTAGCAATTTCCCTCTTCATGTCTTCCATGTTTATCTTCAACTTTTCATACTCATATTCAATATCTTTTTTGCACCACTCAAAATAATTACAAACTATCAACCTACAAGTGTAAAAGAGATGATTTGGATTGGCTTTCATTCTACTACATTTAATTTCTGTGAATCTTCCACAATGACACTATTTTCTTTCTCTGATGTCTCACTCTTACTCCATTACCACTAACACTGGAAGAGAATACTACTCTTGATTGTTACATTTCATCAAATAAACTACCAACATAATAAGCAACGTAATTTTTCTACACAACTTTAAAGGGACAACCAATGAAATTAATGATAAAACGCAAGAAACTAAAGAAAGCACAAAACCCATATCAATTAGGAAGATAACAGCTTGAGGATTGGGTGTAGCATGAGCTACTGTGCTTAGTCTGGAAAACGAGCAATTATGCTTGGGCTGCAATTTTTTCCCCTCTCTCCAACATATGTTACTTTAACGAAGGGGATGAGGACATTTTGAGAACAAATTTTCATTAATAGTCACATGCACATCAAATGCATACATTCTGTTAACTATTTGGACACTGTTTGGGAGATAGGAGTACATGGTGTAACAGGCCCTAAACAATTAAGGGGATTTTTTAGGGACAAAAAAAGGAAAGCCATTAGGTGAAAAATGATAAAACATCATGTAATTTACTTTTTTTACAATAACTACCTTAAAAGTTATACTAACATGATTTTTGATTAATTGACAATATAAAATTTTTTATATTGACAATGCCTAAAAATTAAACTCTTAATTTATATCCATAGTCAATGTAAATTTTACACAATAATAATTATTTTCTTGCTATAATTTCTCACTATAATAGTTGTTTTTCTTTTTAATTTAAGTAAAATTAAAAAAAATTAATGGTTATAATATGTGAGAAAAAAATTAAGAGTTACCACATAACATTAAGTTATGTAACAAGACCATACTTTATATAATCTAATAGATTAAATATCTTTAACCTATGGTTAGTAATTCTTCACATCGAACGTATAACTATTAAAAAAAAAAAATTGAAGGTAAAAACTCATAATTTTTCAAATTTACAGTTTTGAATAATAATAATGAAGAAAGAAATTTTACAAGTCTTGTTACAAGCTGTGTTTATCCTAATTTTCTTTTATTTTTTTCATAGGTCTTGTTTTGTTTTTTTTTTTTTTAGAAAAAAAAAGAAGTTAAACCAATCTTAATATGTACGTGTGTGCAGAGTATAAAACTATAAATATGTTTTAAAAAAAAGTTTGCTATAAATGTTGCAATTTTCTATGATATTTGAATATATTGTCTTTACCTTAATACATGCACATTAAAGTAAAGATGTATTGCGACCACTTCTTAAAATGTTGGATATTTTATAGTTAAACAATAAAAATTAAAGGCTTAATTACACTTTATGCCACTCAAGTTCCATCATTTTGTGAATTTTACTGTCGTGCTTTTTCTTCTCGCATTTTGCTACTTTATTTTTGAAATCTTGCGAATTTTGCCCAATCTTACAAATTTTTATTTAATGAATAGTTGATGATTGGGCAAAAGTTGCAAGATTTGAAAAATAAGATGGCAAAGTGCAAAAAAAAAATACAGTAACAAAATCTGTAAAATAATGAAACTTAAGTGACACAAAGTATAATTAAACTAAAATTAAAAATATGTAATTAGGGATTCCAAAAACCTATAGAATACAAGAAAGACTACTGGAGAGTTATATTTAAGGAAAATCTCATTCTAAGTAATTGATCAAATTTTGAAAATTTCTTGTGAATAATAAAATTCAGGCTATAGAATTTATCCACTGTTTTTTATATTATATATCCAATGATTATGTACATATTTAGATTTCAGTTAAAAAAATTTAAGAATATTTTTATTCTTAAAGTAATGATTTTTTGTTTTATTTTATATATTAAAATTTAAAAATATACATTAAAATTCGCAAAAATACTTTTCCATTTTATCCCATGATAACTTACATGGTTACAACTTACAGTTATTTTTTTCGTTGGAACATATGACACGCATCGTAACGAAGTATACGAGACTTGGGTGATTGATTATGTGGCCAGGAACGACACACGAAACGTGCAAGTCTCTCTTGTGGCCTCTCACTCTTTCTTCCCCGTTATAGTTTGTGCTGGGGCTGGTTGCTTCCCTCTTCAGTCTTGACGTTTGTTGCCCAACCAAATTTGAATAGACATGGCGTTGGTGAATCCGTTTCTGTCCCCCACTCGAAGTTCCCTACCTCTGCGCGTTTCGGCTCCGCCAAACCGAGCACTACGTTGGACTCTCTGCTCCCATTCACTCAAACCGTCGTTATCATCGTCAAGATCGAAGCGCGCCAGGTGCGGCGCCACTGCAGACATCAGAGCTGCACCTCTAGTTGACGGGGAAGCAGATCACGCGGTTCTCGTGGGTCCCACCGGCGAGGAGGAGCCAAGAGGGGACTATGACTGGACCGAGGAATGGTACCCTTTGTATCTCGCTCAGAATGTGCCCGAAGATGCACCCTTGGGTCTCAAAGTTTTTGACAAACAACTCGTCTTGTTCAAGGACGCCAATGGCCACTTTCGCTGTTACGAAGATCGCTGCCCTCACAGGTTCGCTGCTTATCATTGTAGTTGAGGTTCAGTTTGCTTACTTTCATTGTATCATCCTTTGTCACACCAGGAATTCGTGATTAATTTAGCTTAACCCGCATGCAATTAGTCAGCAAAACTTAGAGGAGCGCTAACAATACACTCTCTAACACACTTCCTATCATTGGTTAATGGTTAGTTAAAATTTATTGAAAACTACAAAATTACAGACGAGACTCATTAAGAAACGGGTCTTACAAAATTTTGTAATTTTCAATAAATTTTAGCCAATAATACAAAGTGTATTCACAAGGGTGTGTATTAGAGAGTGTAATGATAGCATATCTCGTTATGCTATTTGCATTTAATGAAAGATAAAAGTTAGACAGAGTTATTTAGGTGTTTTTGATATTTTTCTTTGGCTAAAAGGGAAACTTCCCCTTAATAATCTGGATAATAAAAGTTAACATCACCTGAGATAACTAATTTTTGGAGAATGACTCTAAAAATAGAAAAATGCTAATAACACACTCGCTTGATCACACTTTTTATTATTGGCTGAAATTTATTAGAAATCACAAAATTTTGTTAAGACTCGCATCTTATTTGTGAGTCTCATTCATGATTTTGTAGTTTTTAATAAATTTTAATCAATAATAAGAAGTGTGTTAGAAAGTATGTTGATAGCACTCCTCCACCATAATTAAGTGCTTAGCTTTTCTCAATTACTGAAAAATTTGTAGCTTCACTGATTGATGGTAGTCATGTTTGTCAAATTCTGGACCTTATCTTTTGGTACATTTCAGGTTAGCAAAACTATCCGAGGGACAGTTGATTGATGGAAAGCTTGAATGTCTATACCATGGATGGCAATTTGAAGGGGAGGGCAAATGTGTGAAGATACCTCAGGTTGGTTATGCACCTATAGTTATCTTCAGCTAAATCAAATTCCCATTCGCTTAAGGCCACATGATGCTGACAATTCTTTTTCTGTTTTCAACAGCTTCCAGCTGATGCCAAAATTCCTCGGTCAGCTTGTGTTAGAACATATGAAGTGAGGGATTCTCAAGGTGTTATTTGGGTGTGGATGTCCCTGAAGACAGCTCCAAATGTTAGTAAAATACCTTGGTTTGAGAACTTTGCAAGGCCGGGGTTTCAAGATGTTTCAACAACTCATGAACTCCCTTATGATCACTCTATTCTTCTGGAGAACCTGATGGATCCTGCTCATATCCCAATCTCACATGACAGAACAGATTGGACTGCAAAAAGGGAGGATGCTCAGCCACTGTGTTTTGAGGTCACTGAACGAACTGATAGAGGGTTTGCAGGTTGGTGGGGCAGAGAGAAAGATGGGTCCATGCCTAACTTCTTGCGGTTTGAGGCTCCTTGTGTTCTACAAAACAACAGGGAAATTGTTGATAAGAATGGTGAAAAAAACTACTTCACTGGCCTGTTCCTTTGTAGACCAACTGGGCAAGGGAAATCCATGCTGGTAGTAAGGTTTGGAGGAACAAAAAGATCTCCACTGGCAAAACTGTTTCCTAAGTGGTACTTCCATCAGAATGCGAGCAAGGTGTTTGAGCAAGACATGGGATTCTTATCATCCCAGAATGAAATCCTCTTGAAAGAGAAGGTTCCAACAAAGGAACTATACCTGAATCTGAAATCATCAGACACATGGGTTGCTGAATACCGGAAGTGGATGGACAAAGTGGGGCATGGGATGCCATATCATTTTGGTCACAGCAGTATCTCTTTGCCCAAAGAGCCTGCTGTGGTTGAACATGCACCTGCTGGACTCGTTGCAGGACTATCAGCTTCCTTACCTGCCAAGGGGGGCATTGGAACAATGCATGCACCAAATTTAGCCAACAGATATTTTAGGCATGTGATACATTGCAAAGGATGTAGAACCGTCGTCAAAGCTTTCCAAGCTTGGAAAAATGCTCTTTCAGCTGTGGCTGTTGCATTAATCGCAATGGCAATTCTGGTATCTGGGACACAATGGAAGGCCCTTCTCTTGGCATCAGCATCCCTCTCCTCTATTGGAGTCTATGCTTGCTCAACCGCCATTGCAATGAATACAACAAACTTCATTAGGACACACAGGAGATTGTGAGAGACAAGTTGTAAAATAGTTGTTCAAATGAATACTTATAGTTTGTCTAATGACTAATAAGTTATTACAGAGTGGTTGTGTTTAGCAGAACATTTGTAAAGTTTTGAGTAATTTTGATTTTACAAAATTAGTTTTCATTTTTTGAAATTAAAATTGATTAAAATTAAATTTGAGGTAAAGTAATTTATATTTGAAAGATTTCACTCCAAAAATAAGTTTGTAATTAAATTTCAGTTTAAATATATTTTTGGTTCTTATAAAATATCACTTTTGGGGTTTAGTCCCTTTAAAAAAAAAATTTTTTAAAATGGTCCTTGTAATTTTTTTTTAGTCTTTTTATTTTGTTCTAATCCTTTTAATATATCTATTTTTTCATTTTAGTCCTCATAATAATTTGTTCATTTTGAATTAGTTTCTTTCAAAAAAATTTGATAAGAATTAAAAAATATATATTTATATATTACAAGGACAAAAATAAAAAAATAAATATATTACAATGACTTAAACAAAATGACAAGGACTAAAAAAAAAATAAAAAATTATAAGCACTACTTTAAAAAAATAAATTTATAAGGGCTAAAACCAAAAAACCAAAATATTACAGAACCAAAAACATATTTAAGCCTTAAATTTCATATAAACTTTCAAAATCAACAAGAGTTATAGTTTTCACTTTTAGTATTGTGCTTTAGAAGTAAACACGCTAATAGTTGGATGTCATCTAATATCTTATCCTTCTCTGTTATTCAAACCAGACAAGGAAAAGAAGTAAAAAGTTCTTCCTATTGATAATTTAACGAAGAGATCTGACGGGGAGGGCATGCTTTGGCAGAAAACCCTCGATATATTTCTTTTCCTATTTTTTTTAACATGAGTTTGCAGTATTTTGGGCTGCAAAAAGGTCAAGGGGAACTTATACATTGCTAAATAATTAGCGCAAAAAATTGTGATGTTACAGGCGAAGTCAGTATGATTATTTTTTCACAAAATTAACCTAAACTGAACGGTATGAAACCGATCATGACTTCATATAATGCGTTCTGTCAGGGAGAGCTTAAGCGTTTACATGTTGAAACAGAATAACCTGTATCGTGGTTTTGAAACTCCTCTATATTTCATTTAGTAAAACAATGACATTCATACAAGTTAATAAACATATAAAAAATAATATTAATTGATTGTTTCCAGTAACATATCAGTGATAAAAAATGAATAACTAGATAATATTGTTCAATGTAAAAGTAATCTACGAGCTAAAGAGGCTGCTGCATCTGTCAGATACATGTAAAACGAGGTATAATATGACTACAATTCTCACGACTTAGAATCCATGCTCCACCATTTGAGTAGTAGTTTTGGTACTAGGAAGTAGGAGGTTCTCCCAACCACTTTGCACGAAAGCCTGTTCCTTGACAATCAGAACAGCACATTGATCCCTGAAATTGAGGACAAAAATAAGGCCCTAGTGAATTGGTATGCTAAGAGTGTACAGGGAAGATCAATGTTAGAGAAAGCAACAATATAGGTGAACTGAATTTGCATTAATGTTTTGCCATAAAGGTGTACCTTTCCAGCGCAAATAATACAGCTAGTGTTTCTGGATGGGACTTCACAAAGCATGTTATCACCAAGAATAAAAAACCCAGTACCCGCACACCATTTACATTCAATATGTCCTTTTGAGCTGCAAGATGAACATACGATTGGCCTTGGTTGCTGCAAGCATCGTAAATATCGGAGAAATCACAAAGACTAGCTCGGAAATATCAGAATGAATTTTAGAGTTAGACTACTACGCAGCAGGAGCAATGACTATGCAGGACTTTCAATGGCTTAATACGACTTAATAATCCCAGCGTTAATAATGGTGTCATTTGATAAATACGTTCTATTTATTACAGAATTTAATTAGAATGCACTGTGAGTACACCCTCAACTAATTCTAGAATGATATCATTAACTTTCATAATAACTACTTTAGGGTGTTATTTAATTACGGTGTATCAAATTTAACCTCTCTTACAGTTGTTTCTAGAATGGATTCAGTCATACAAGATGCAACCTAGAGTGCTTCTACGGAACATGCCGTCTATAAGATATTTAACAGAATATATTCGAACATTCAAAATAAAATGAACGGATATGAGATTCAAATTTCCAAAAAGGGACCCTTAAGCTTCATAGAAATAGGTACGCTTGGTATAGGATAGCTGAAAATTGGGGATAGAGTGCCGATATCTAATTAAAGGCTGAAATTAGGAGAATATCGATGTTAGGAACGAGGGGAGAAAGAGGGAGATTGAACCTTAGAAATTAACCATGCTCGTTCGATGCGCCTGGCGAAATCAGAGGAGGAGTCCACCATAGAAACCCGGACGCGTAGGCGAGAACTTGTATTGTTGGCCCCCACCTTTACTGCATTACGAATTGGGATTTGAATTGGTGATATCAACAAATTCTTATTCAGAATCACCGCAGACCCACTACTACAAGATACACACCTGCTCATTTTCTTTGCCTTCTCTACAGTAATCAGAATAGCATAACAGGGAGCGATGGAAATTGGAAGATGAACGAAGGACTGATTCTTCTTCTTCTTGCCGTATAAGGAAAGCACTGTCCATAATAATAATGTTGCTTGGTCTGGGCCCACTGCTCCTTGTGCTTCGAATTGGAAGAGTCAATCGCTCTTTTGATTTTTCCAAAAAGCAAAATGGGGAGAAAAAAAATGCCGCGCAGACCGACAACCCAAAACCAATTTTGCTATTCCATCTCTTGTTTAAAGCAATTTTAATAGGATAATATATTATATAAATACTTTTTTTTTTAAGATTTATAAATAATGAGAAAATAAGTTATATATTGTCAGTATAAAATAATTTTATATTGTCATCTAATCACAATCTACCATGTACGGTAAGTTTGTTGACTTTTATAATAATTACCTTAAAAGTCATACCAATAATAATTTCTGATTAGTTGACAGTGTAAAACTGTTTTATACTAATAGTACATAGTCATTAAACTCATAAATAATTATTGTTATTTTTATATAATATTGTGGATAAAAATATTTTAAAAAAAAAAACTCAAGTTAATGGCGTAAGTTTTAGACAAGGAAAAGTTCTGGTGTATTCTGAAAGTATATATTATGATTTTAATAAAAATATAACATAAGCTGTTAGATTAAAATTAAAATTTATCTAATTAATTCAAGTGGGCATTGGAGAATGGAGATTCTCATACACGAGACTTCGGCCAACTCTGTCGTGCAATGTTTGATGAAATTATTATACAGTTTAAAATTATATAATTCTGTCTTTGTGTGATACATTACTAATTCTTTTTATAAATGTAATTTTATGTGGGGTCACGTAAATATTAGTTGAGAAAAAAATGGTCTTCATTTGATACATATATATATATATATATATATATATATATATATATATATATATATATATATATATATATATATATATATATAATACTTCACAAAATAATTTGTATAATAATATTTTTTATGTTTATTTTTTTATTATAATAAATATATAAAAAAATAAATATAGAAAATATTATTATATAAATTATTGTATAAATTATTATATAGTACACAAGTGGAACTGTACTTCTTTCGAAATAATCCAATTGGGATGGGGACACGTACCAAGTCTGACCGTCAATCTACACCTAAACAAATATTCCTCGAGCAGCAACACTTTTTTGGGGTAAATGGGCACCTACACCATTTGTTTGCTTTCATCTATCTAGGACTCATGGGCCACTAAGAGCTTGTTTGGTTGCGGTGAATTTGGGGAGAGGAGGAGAGAAGAGAGTGGATTGTAAGAAATTCTTCTTGTTTGTTTCAATGGAAATGGAGAGATTTTTTTTTTTTAAATGTGGGCCCCACCAATAAAATAATTGTCGCCAAAGAGAGAAGATTTATCAACAAAATCGTACAATTGTTGTGTGTGTTGCCCAAAATCGTACAATTAGAGCATCACAATAGGGTGTTGGAATCAAATTTCCATATACTAAAATCGATTTTCTCTTTTGCCATTAGGTAACATATATCATTTCCAAAATCGATTTTCATGTGTTTACAAAATGAAAATCGATTTTGGTCATATGGAAATCAATTTCCACATTGTAGCGGTGCGCACTGGAGCTCTCTGGACCCAATTAACAAATCAATTTGAAAAAAAAAATTGGAAAAAGAACTGTTAAGTGCATAATTGTAATAACACAATTTTATTTTTATTTTTTTCTTTTCTTTCTTACCAAACAACTCTACACATTTATTTTTCCTTTATTTCTACTCTATTTCTCTTAAACCAAACAACCATTATTTTGTCTCTATTTCTCACCTATTTCTCTTCACTTATTTTCTCACCTCTTCCCTCCTTTTCTTCTCCTCCTACCAAACAAGGCTTAAGTCTTATTGTTTGGGCATTGCTCTTCTTGGGTTCAACAAAGGCCATGTTATTTTCACCTTAATTTTTGTTTGTTTGTACTTTTTTTTGAAAATATTTTTTGATGAAAACGTATTTCTGTTATGTATTGTACATAACGAAAATATATTTTTATTGTGCACAATACATAACGAAAATGTATTTCCGTCATGTATTTGGCATACATATACAACGAAAATAAGTTTTTATTGTATATGTATCCTAAATACACAATAGATTTCTGTTATATATTTAGAAATTAATTGTTTATATTTTTTAGATTCATTTATCTTTTTGAGGCACAGCTTTTAATGGTTCACTAACGCCTAAGCAAGGCACGCATTTGAATCTGTGCGAACTAGACTCTTGATTTATTGTATACAATCTCAACCGTTTCTTTTTTTGACGCATAGGACAAAGCTTTTAATGGTTCACTGACGTGTAAGCAAGACAAGCGTTTGAATAGATGCAATCTAGACCCTTGATTTATTATCTACAATCTCGATCGTTTCTTTTTTTGATGTACAAGACAAAGCTTTTAATGATTCTTTGACACGAGGATAGGGCACGCATGTGAATCAGTGTGATCTGGACCCTTGATTTAGTTGGTGCAATCTCGACCATGTCCTTTTCTGATGCACAGGAAATCGCTTTTAATGATTCTCTAACGTGTGAACAAGGCACGCATTTGAATCGGTGCAACTTGGACCCTTGATTTAGTCGGTGCAATCTCGATCATTTCTTTTTCTGACACACAAGACAAAGTTTTTAATGATTCTCTGACATGTAAACAGTATTTGCACTAGTATAAGAAAGATATGTGCTCTGAAGCACTTAATATTACCTTTCTTCACAGCCATCTTCATTCTATATCATTTCTTCTCCTTTGAAGATTGACAGATTCCTTGTTGTGGTGTATTACGATAGTCACATGACAAAAACATTTGAAGGGGTCTTGTTTCAATGTCCTCATGGTCCGAAATTTATTAAGGTCATTGAGGACATGGCAATTGTTGTTCTAAGGAAAAAAAATTCATGATGCAATTGGAAGTATTAGAAAAATACTTGATATTCATTACTATCAACCTATATCCTTAGGGAATGACTATGTTCATTATGGGTCTATGGACATTAAACACAACAAGGATGTGGCAAGGATATTGTCCATCTTTGCCCAATTTCCTATACTTGCACTAACTGAGTTATACGCTACGTTATCCCAAAGAGATCGTAGCCCGTCTGCGTCAACCACGAACAACCAAGGAGATCATCACGTGCTTGTGTCAAACAAAAGCACTAACTAGCTCCAACGACTAAGCAATCGTTAGTTTAAGTGAACCATGACGATACACTTTGTTTACTATTATTAGCTAGGGACAAGTTTACAAGACCTCCTCCAAATGGAGGTCTAATAATGTGCTCGGCCAAATCAGCCTGAGTCACCTTTGCTTCTGAAATATCCTAATTGGTAGATTCTGTGTTGATGATAATTGTGTATGTGATACAATTGATGCTATGTGTGTTATATATCTGGGTGTGAATTTTAATTAGTGATTAAAATCACTAATTAACCGAGAGAGAGATTGAACACCCTTAAAGCGTTATTTAAAGCAGAAGTGGTAAATTCTAGAGGGCAATTTAATTTCTTATGGCTTAATTGCACATTTTGCCACCCATCTTTCAAGATTTTGCAAATTTTGCCAACTAACTATTTTAATTGCATATTTTGCTACCCAACTTTCAAAATTTCTCATATTTTTCCACCCAATTATTTTAGTTATACATTTGGCCACCCAATTTTCAAAATTTCACGCATTTTGTCACTCCTTAGTTGACTACTAACGTAACAATTTTGACTGCTGACGTGGCAATCAATAGTCAACTTGCCACATAAGCAATCAACCTATCACGTCAGTGGTCAAAATTACCACATCAATGGTCAACTAATGGACGTGGCAAAATGTGCGAAATTTTGAAAGTTGGGTGACAAAATATACAATTAAAATAATTAGGTGGCAAAATGTGAAAATTTTGAAAGTTGGATGACAAAATATGCAATTAAATTAATTGGGCGGGAAAATGTGAGAAATTTTAAAAATTAGGTGGTAAAATGTGTAATTAAAATAGTTGAATGACAAAATTTACAAAATCATAAAAAATAAGTGGCAAAATATGCAATTAAGCCAATTTCTTAACACTTTATAACTCCCAAACCCGGCTAACACCATACACCCTCACAAGTTCATTTTCTTTCTCTTTCATGAAATAGAATTGCAATGCCACCCCCACCCTCCAATTCCAGCAACGTGCAGCATCAAACCCTATATCCTTTCCTTCAAGAATTTCATCCCTTTCTTTAACCAAACCACACAATCCCACCTTCACCCTTTGGTCTCTTCCACGGTTGCTCCTATAATTCCATGCACCAATGCTTTTCTCATTCCCCCTCCATGGCCGACGGACAGATGTGATGCATATTCAGGGATTTCAGTTCGATCAAAGCTTGATCACTCATTTACCCATTCTCCTCTGTATTTTGGTTGAATTGGTAAGCCAAAAATCGAAAATTTTCTCCTCTTAAGCATGTTTGACTGAGAGCTTCAATGTAGGTTGCATGTTGGTGTCTATTGTCAAAACTTTCACCCAACTAGCTGTCTATATTCTACTCACTACCCTTTTTCTATTTGACAGGCTCCGCTCGTTGTTACGTTCACCAGATCCAAAGTTACATCGATTGAAGCTCAGAGGCGATATGAGCGAAGGACATCGAACGAAACCCGAATCACTTCCAAAGGATGCTCTACATGCTCTAAGTAAGGGGAGAGTGAAGGGTTATATAAAGAAAGGCAATGGGAGAGAGTTAGGAGTTTCCCACTCTTAACGAGTTCATGGTTTCATCGTTGTAAAGTCAAATTATGACTTGAGTTTGTGTATGTATGCCTACTGCCATATTGTTTGCTTTGTTTTGTTTGCAGTGTTGAGGGATTGAGTTTAGTCCCTCTTAGTATGACAAAACCCCAATTAGAGCAATTGGTTGAATTGCTCAAAGAATGCAACGTTTGGTTAATACAACTCTAAGAGTCAATGTCATGAATAGTTGTATGTATAGAGGTATATGTATGGGACTGTAATTCTATCTTAGATGAGTATGATAATGAACTTAATGTTGCTTATACAAGGTATGATCATTTGCTCAAATGGTATGTGAATTGATGAAGAGGAACCCCATTTATAAGATGAATAATATCTTGATTTCATACTTGATGTGTTAAGAATGTGAGCTAAATAATGTATAAATCTGTTTGTTGAACTTGTATGCAATGAAACCTTGTGTTCTTTTCATGTTAAGCTGCTAAACTATCTATATTTGACCTATATCTAACTATAGTTTTAATCCTAAGCTACAAGATGACGATATGATGCCATAAAATAACTTGTTTGTTTATGTTAAACTTGTTGGTTGCATCCCCTACAGTAGCCCTGTATTATGAATTTTGCTGGGAAAATCATACTTTGAATCTACATAAATCTTTTTGTGAGATTGTAATTTTAAGTGACTACTTTAAAATCCAATTGGTCTTATGTCTTTTAGATTTTTCTACGAATTTTGTTGATTTTTGGACTCAGACTTATTTTGTGATTCTAGATTGCTGTGGTGGTTTTGTTTAGTGAGTGGTTTGTCTCATTTTTGTGGATGAAGGGGTATGTCCCTATATTTTGTGTTAAGTCTAGATATGTGTGATAGCTGATTTGTGAAGAAAACTTTCAATAAAATGTTATTAAGTGAGACCAAGTAGGAATTGAGTGAATGAGACAAGCAAAAGCTAAGTATGTGGTCAGTTGGTAATAATAGTATAATATGTTCAATGCGTTCTGTTTCAGTTCTACATAGAAAGAGTGTAAAGAAAAAATAAATTTTATTTAGAAGTCTTATAATTGCTGAAATAAAACTTGGTTGAAGGTGACTTGTACCTAAGTTGAAGAATTGGGAAATTGGGTAAAGAAGTTAAGATAAAAATGAAAGGATGCTTGCTGAAATTTCTTCCATGCAGTGTGCACAGAATGCGTGAAACGCTGTGATTTGTGTGTTTTAAATTTTAATGAGAGACTTGGTGAGTTGTAGCTCTGTACGTCTACTTTCATATGCCTTTGGTCTCGTGATTTTTAGATTTTTCTGTGAATTTTGGTGAATTTTTCATTGGGACTAGTTCTATGATGCTAAAACTGCACTGAATCTGTTTTGATGAGTGTTGTGTCGCATTTTTGTGCATAAAGGGTCTACTCTATATTTTTGCCTTAGAGTAGACTCAAGAATGGTTCTAACCAAATTGGAATGAGGAAAAACCAACGAGTAGAGAATTTCTGGTGATTTTCCTAAGATGTAGGTGGGGATGGATTCTAGTAGCATGAATCTATTTTTGTTAAGGAAAAGTGATCCAATGTTAGGGGCATGAGCTATGGATAAATAATTTTGAGAAAATTTTTAGTGGTGTTTTAATGCCTTAAAAGTCCTCTTCTAAAAGGGTTGGGCCAAATTTAATGTTTTTAATTTACAGGAATTTTTGTACCCAACTAACCAGGATTTTAAAGTGTGTTGGACCTATGTTTTCCCATGTACACTTTGTCTAGGTTTTATATTTGGAAAAATTCAGCAAAAATGATATTTAAATTCTTCAATTATTAAAGTGCTTGGTTATCCAAAATGGTAATTTAGAAAAATGTTTAAGTACTTTTAATATTTTTATAAAGAGGGCTGTAAATTGGTATCTTAATTGAGATTTTCATAATGTTATATATATAAGTGTAAACTAGCTTTGGCAATGTTTTAACTTATCCTATTAGAAAGAGTTCTTTCTCAAGAAGCTTTGGTGGTTTAGTTGGGTACTAAAATTGAGTAAACAATAGTTCTAAAGTGGAGGTAATAGTAGGATCACTACATAGAATCCATCCCACCATAAAGTAATAAAGGGAAAGAGACCTTAAGCCATTCATGCATCATGACGTTGTAGGGAGGAAGATTGGCTCCTTTGGGAGTCCAAATAATCCTTTTGGGATAATAACACATTAGTGGTGAAATGCCTCATGCCAAGTGTATTATTTTGTACAGAAGCAGACTTTGAAAACACCCATAGGTGAAATGCTTCATACGGAATCTTAAATGCCTTGCACGGGGTGTTTGGCGCGATAAAATGCAATAATTGGGTACCCCATGCATATGCATGCACTAAAAGAAGAGTAATGACTGACCCAATAGAATTACATGCATTCATACATCTAGGGATGACTAACTGTTGGAAAGTAAAATTATAATTGGTCGATGGCTTGTCATGAGGAAAGAGTGTTTTCTCTGTAAATACATTGATCGATGTATCTGTGAGTAAGCCTATGCTTGCATCTATATGTATGTTTGTATGGTACGTGTATATATGTATGCATGTAATTAGAATTTTACTTTCCTACCTTACCTTTTATATAATTATAACCTCACTCCTTGCATCTGTGTTTTTCTCTTTTTCTTCATGCTTGATGATAAGTAGTGGAAGGACGAGAAGCTTTGTAGGAGGACCAGTCTTAAAGCCTAGGAGGCGTCTATTCTAGTCATTGAGGACTAGATTTTTGGTTGGTGGCCCTAATCCAATATAGGGCTGTATTGTGTTAGTGGAGTAGGTTGTTTTGATGTACATATATAGTGTTATGCTAGGGTTGTTGTGTATTTGTTCTTATGGAGGCCATGAAGAGATTTGGCCTTATCCTATGTTTTAAAGTTACAAATGTATATATGTGTATATTTGAGGTTTATCAGCTCATTTTGAATACTCTTATATTTTCAGAACAATCTTTTTACGCTTTAAAGTTCTTACTATGTATGTTAAAATGCCTTGTGAAGATCATTAAATATTTATACTTGTCTATTAGGTATTCGAGAATTTGATTTATCCCATTTCGAATCCATAGTGATTTTGGAAAGATACACACACACATATATTGGAGTTGTATTTATAATCAGATTGAGAATTTAATATTTATGAGTATTCGATTTTTTGGACAACTTATTATAATTTAGATTTACAATCGATTTATCAAGAGCATAAGAAGCGATATTTACTTCATTATATTTTCATTAAGCTTACACGTGATGATTTTAGTAAATAACTACTAGTCTTGGAAAAGCAACAATTTTACCCGTTATTTTCTATTATGAAAAAAAAACTCTATTTTCACCTCTTTCTAACCAAATATAAGGTTAAGGTTCTAATTTCGGCATCTTGTGCCACAACTTCTGCCTCTGGTACCTTAGTCTCTGGTTTAGGAACGTTAGCATGTACCTCCTCTTGCTGTTGTTGCCTAGTTGCTATGCATGTGGCTTGTCTAGCCTGACATGTATATGCAGTCGGCAATGAACACTTAGATGTACTTGGCGCATCATCTGGCAGAGGACCTCGTCCAGGACGAAAGGCACCAAACCTCATGATTGGCATAATGAATCTGAAACATTATTAATAATTTAACAATTAGATAATAATTAATAACAAATATAATCAGAATTATTAATGCAGTTATACATAATTATAGAAATATTCTAAAAAATATTAGTTAAAATTAATAAATTATTAAAAGACAAAAAAAATAAAAATTACTTAAATAATTTAAAAGACAAAAAAATTAAAAACAAATAATTTAAATTAATTAATTCAAATAAATAATTAAAATAAAAAAATAATTTAAAAATTACATAATACATAACGAAATCACCCCAGCTGCGACACATGCGTCGTATATGTCCTTCAACCACAACAACATCACCTGAGCTCCTTCGCCGTCGCAACATGTGCGTCAGCATGTGTAACACCGAGCTAGCTCATCAGTAACCCAATGGCGTCATCACAAGTATAATAGGCATGCTTGCAAACCTTGCCTGTAATAGGCAAGTGCAAGAGACATGACACATCATATAGGGTGATGGTCATCTCCCCTACTGGCAAGTGGAAAGAGCTTATGTCCTTATGCCACCGCTCAATAAAGGCACATACAATATCTTTGTTGGCAGCAACATACTGTGCCTATATAAGAAGGGCGAGCCTTGAACTCCACATGAGTTTTGCAACTTGCGAGTGTGTGGGCATTGACAATACCTTACCCCCGTGGCTGATCAGCCTTAACTCAGGACGGGATTGTTTGAGCCATATATGTCTAGCAACATGGTCTTTATAAGACCTAAGTGGGGATAAGTTTGCAGGACTTCCACCAAAATGGAGGTATAATAAATTAGCCAGAGGCACCTCTACCGCTAGTACCTCAGTCTTTGCCTCAGGTACGTCAGCATGTACCTCCTATTGCTGCTGCCTAGCTTCTATGCTTTCAGCCGGTCTAGCCTAATGTGCCGATACAGTTGGCGGTGGGCACTTAGATGTGCCTAGCGCATCATTTGGCGAAGGACCTCGTTTAGGATGATAGGTACCAAACCTCATGCGTGACATAATGAATCTGAAACAGTAATAATAATTTAACAATTAGATAATAAATTATAGAAATATTCTAAAAAAAAAAGGTAGTCAAAAGTAATAATTAAAAACTAATTTAAAACAAAAAAATACATGAATTACATAAATAGTTTAAAAGACAAAAAAATTAAAAACAAATAATTTAAATTATTTATTTCAAATAAATAATAAATATAAAAAATAAAAATTACAAATTACAAAATATATAACAAAATTGTGATTCCGTTAAATCTAATTTTATTTTTTTTTAAAATGGAACTCACCTCCGGCGACAATGAAGAGCTTTCACGGCTCACCTCTGGGGAGTGAAAAGGAGACGAGAGTGTGAGGGTGAGAGGGAAATGAGAGGGCGAGAGCGAAAAGGTGAGGGGATAGGGAGACCAGAGGAGAGGGAAGTGAGGGGAGGGCGAGGGTGGGAAGTTTTTAAAAAGTGGGAGAAGGAGAAAGGGTAGAGGTAAAGTTGTTTGTTTAATTTATTTTTGAAAATTTTGGGGTGAAAAATGAAAGGGGGATGAAAATAGCAAGGTCCCTTGTTGTTTGGGTGTTGCTCTTCCTGGGTTCAACAATACAAGGAGAGCCCAAAAAGCCTATGCGTTATTGAATCTTTAGGCTTGATGGTCAAGGTAGTGATTTTGCTCTCCTCTTGTTAGCCACAATTTGGTGTTTGGTTGTTTTAAATTTTGATAAATTTTGTTTAAAAAAATGTTATCAAAAGACCTAATTTTAGACGAGTTAAAGTGAAAATATTTATGTTTAGATATGATATTTTAAAAATGAATAAGAAGAATGGGTTTTATTTGGTTGGTAAAAAAAATTGTTTTTAAAATGTAAATAAGATATAATTTATGTATCACGAACCTGGAATTAAAGCTGGCAAAACGAGCGACCTGGCCCAGCCTGAATTCCTAATGGGTTGTGTTTTTTCTAGCCCGACCTGGCCCTGCAGGCCCATTGGGCTAGGCAATTTTGGCCCATGACTATTTTTTTCTTTAATTTTTATACATTTTACAAAGAAAAAAACAAAAAAAAAAAACTATCGGCCCAAATAGGCTCGATACCATTTCGGGCCTATTTTTTATGGGACTAGCTTGGCCTAGGGGGCCTATCAAGCGGGGCCATTTTTGCCTGCTTTTTTTAGGTTGAAATTATTATGGCCCAACCCGACTTGGTTTGTCAAGCCATCGGGCCGGCCCACCAGATCGAGCCAATTTTGCCATCTCTACCTGGAATCAATTCTTAATAATGAAAAGGTTAAAAAAATGTCTCAAAATCAATTCTGCTCATCGCACAATTGATTTTAAAACTTCATAGAAGTTGTCAAAGAGATTATTTACCATAGGATTTTTTTTTTTTTTATCTCACCATGGTTTTCGATGTTAACTAGAGAGATTCTTAATCACTTGAGAATATCCCTAATGGAGTGAATCATTTGATATTATTATTATTCAATGAAATCTTAGTTTTTCAATAAATTTTATTAATATAATATATTTCTATTATAAAGTGAAAATTTTAAAAGAATACACGTGAGATCACGATACTTAATTATTTCATTTTTTTATTTTATTGGAAAGGATCCTTTCTCTATTCCTAATATACTTATTTTTATATAATTGCAAATTGAATATTGTATCTTATTGACTCCTGATATCAAAAAGAACTCACAACTATTAATTGATTCTAAGTCTCACCAATAAAATATATTTGTTGATTAGGATCACTGTAAAAAGTCCTATATTCAATAAAAACAACATTCGGTTTTGATATTCAAAGGCTTGAAATAAATTTCCACATTCAACACATTGACAATCTAAAATGTTTTTATACTATTATTTAATTACAAATTGTTATATATGGTAAGTTTACTTACTTTTATAATAATTACCTTAAAATTTATATCAATAACAATATTTGATTAATTTACATTATAAATTATTTACATGACAATACATTAAAAATTAAACTCAAATTATTAGCCATAGTTCGATGGCTAAACTGTAAGGGTGTTTACAGGGTTGAATTGGTTTAGGTTTAAGGGGTAAAATTTAATCTGAACCAATTATATTTGATTGGATTGGTTTGGTTCAGGTTTTGAAAATATTTTTGGCCATTCTAAACCGAATCAAACTGATTAAAATCAAGTTGGTTTAGTTCGGATCATCGGATTATGATAAAAAAAAATGAGTAAATTACACTGACACCCCTTGAGGTCTCGTCAAATTACACTCGATACCCTTCTTTTTTTTACCCCTACATTAACTCCCTTAATTGTTTGAAAAACATTACATTGACACTCCTTATATATTACCATAACACACCTTAATTGTTTGAAAAGCATTACACTATAGAAAGGAGATTGTTGTATGATTAAAAAAATATCGGGTTTTGTGCAATTTCAGAAAATCTTAGGGGGTGTTAGTGTAATTTATTCTAAAAAAATAGATTATTGTATTTTTTTCCAATTTTTTATTTTCCCTCATTAGCTATTTATATAAATATTTAATTTTATATTAAAACAAGGTAAAAATATTTCTTACTTTTGAATAATCAATTATTTATTTTATTTAAAATATTTAATTTTTTATATTTATTACTTTATATATATCATTAATTTTTTTACCTAACATATATAAGAAATTTACATAATAAATATAACCAAATTAAGATATTTAATAACATTAGATAACATCATAAAAAAATTAAAATAAATGAAAAAAATACTAAAAATGAAACAAAATTTAAACTCTAAGTTTAAAATATATTAATCTAAAAATTAAAAAAATATTGGTTCATATTGGTTTTGATTAAAAAATAAATAAATTTTATAACCAAATCAATTATAATTAATTTAATTTAAATTTATAATAAAAAACCTAATAACCAAACTAATCTAAACTAATTTAATTAATTAAATTTAAATTGTCAAGTTCATCTGATGTAATAACATTGTTTCTAAACTATAAACTGTAATCAGGCATTAGCATTCTTCGATAGGAAGACTTATAGCAACTTTAGTGGTAAGAATTTAAGAAACCCACTTTGGATTGCTTAAGTACAATTTTGTGGCCCCCACTGTGACACATTATTTTTAAGCAATTCACACTTTTATATATTTTTATTTGCACTTCATTTTGTGTTGAAATAAAATATTAATTCAATTATTTTAATCAATACACATTATTAAAATTTAAATAATAAAAAATTAAAAATTAAAATTAAAATTAATTGATTTTTACCATAATAAATAAAAAATGACAATTTCGTAAAATTCTATAATTAAAAACGACAAGAAATGCATAACATCATATTACAACGAATTTAAATAAAAGTACAACATTAATTTAGTTTCTTAACTTGTGACTAATGAAATTACTATACAACTCATGATCTTTGCGCTGACTTTAGACATTGTAGATGTATCCTTCATAAAGATATCATACAACATACGAATGTTCTTTGTCTCCTTTACCTTAGCTATTTTTGCCATGACAACATTTTTTTCCTTTATAGCATTTTCCACTCTAGTCAAATTAACTTTGTTAGAAGACGTTTCAACTCCTTTTCCTTTGCTCTTCCTCTTTGCTGCCTTTTGTCCCATTGGGTGGGCAGATGTTGATATTAGGTCATATTCTAAATAATCGATTGGCGTCTCTATGTTAGAAGATGATGAATACCCCCCGAAAGCAGATGTCTTTGTTCTTTTTGAAGAGTTTTCCAATGATTCTCCCTTCCATTTTGGTTCATCCTTCAACAAATGCCATACATGCTCAAAATTAATTTTTTCACGTACATCTTAAGAAAAAAATCTTATATGTGTCAACCATGATGTCATTCTCTGAGCTTCCACTTTTCTTTTGATTAACACCTTCCTTATAGTAGCCAACAAACTTCTGAACTACAGTATTTATTCGAAACCATCGTGCTTTTAATTGACTCGCTTCCCTTTCTTGAAATCGCCCACGATAGTTGTTATAATTAGTATTGATTCTCAACCAAAAACCAGTTCCTATTTGGTTAACTCCCACAATTGCATCCTTTGAAATGTTTAGCCATGATTGAATAATAAATGTCTTCTTCCACCAAGAACTTGGCATGACTTTTTTTTTTTTTTTTTCTGAGTACCATGTCCTCCTTCTTTATCAAGCGTAATATTTTCCAAATCAACTTGAGATTCGAAGATCGACCCAAATGGTGATTTAGGTTCATTGTTAGGAGACTCTGCATTGCCACTGGTACCCAATGGAGGCCTATACCACATGGTGGGGTTGGTTAGTGGTGGTAGATATATAAAATGCTGAGAATTTTAAGAATTGTCACCAATAGGGGTGGTGGCTACATAAAATACTAGGAATTTTGAGAATTGTCATCAGTAGGGGGTGGTTGGTTTAGCAAAAGATTTATGTAACATTGATAATTAAACTGATTGAGATCCATTGGGCAAAAAATAAAAATTATTGGGACTTGATAACAACAAAATAATAGAGTGGATATGGAGAAATTGTGTGCAAAATGGTGTGAATTCAACAGATATTCATAGTTGAATACCTTAATGGTAATAAAAAATCACTGACATTTCAAACAGTAAAATTTCAGCTCACAACATATTATGTACAAAGCAACCCAACGGTAATAAATTTTCCATTTTCAATATCCAATGGTTAAAAATTTTGATCAAAGAACCAACAAGCCAATGTCATTTTTTACTTTAAAAAATTTTAGTGCAAATTTAGACCCTTAAAAAAAAACATTTTTTGCCTTTTCCTTTAACCTTCATGGAGAAGGTTCTCGCACTCTCCCAACCTTTCCATATTTTACGTCTCAAACTCTTCCTCCTCTCAAACTTATTATTTTTTCAGAACCTCTCCTGAAACTCTTTCCCTCTCAACCATACCCCGCCGTGCATCCGCCACCTTTGTTGAGCCCCCTCTTTGCGACTCAACCGATGTGCCCCCTTCTCTATCATTAAGGTGCCTCCAACCACGTTGCACATCCACCACCTCTGTCAAGCCCCCACTGTCGTGCCTTCGATTGTGATGCCTTCAAACCGTCGCACGCCCACAATGTCGTGTCGCCACACAATAATGCCTCACCGTTGCACCTCAACTTCGATCTATCACCATCGTCCCAGATTTGCGCATAGAGCTAGCTATCACAAAGCTTCTCTTTGTTTTCTCTTTCTCGCATGGTGCCCCAAATCTGGTTCTGAAGTTTTTTTTTTTTGTGAATATGTCATTTTCTTTAGTTCTAGAATTTGTCTAATGTTAAAATGTTATTGGTTCTGGAATTTATTTGTTCTTTCCCATCCATTGTCGTTTATTTCTCTCTTTTTTTGTTGATTGATTGATGCAATTAATTAATTTTCTAATCTTAAGATACGATTGTTTATATAAGAAACAATGCTTAAATTTAAAGAACTCTCCCTACCAACTACACCTATTCTAATGGTAGGAAAAAAAAAAAGACGATTGCTTATGTTTAAGCAACCTGTAAGCAACTATCATTAAAGTTGCTCTTAGAAAGGTGCGACTATTGAGTATAGCATCCCCTTCCCCGTTCAATCAACTGTCTAGTCTTGTCGAATAGAGTATAGGGTCATTTTAACATGGGCCAGTTTAACACTTCCCCAACAATGAGGAAGTTGACCCTACTGCTTATTAGAGGTTACTGAATTCAGTTTTAAAAATTATACATTTATCCCAAAAAATTTAAAATTACAAAGTTAAGAATTATATATCTATTCCAAAAAAATTGAAACTTAAGGACTTGTTTATTTTGGAATTTTTTTTTATTTTCATTTTCAAATTTTCAAGATTTAGAAAAATGTTTGTTTTAAGAGTTTATTTTTTATTTTAAAAGATAAAAATATTGAAAATATGTTTGATTTAGTCATTTTCAATAAATTTCATGAAATATTTTTATATAAAGTTTACAAACAATTTTTGAACAATGAAAATATATTTATATATTTATGAATAAATAAATTATTTTATATATTTTCTCCATAATATTAAATACGTTGTATTGTTTGTGTATAATAAAAAATAAAAAATATATACATTACATATTACATACAACTATCATTATTATAGGTTTCAACATATCTTAGACAATCATTCACTGGCGTCATGGTGTGGTAGAGTAGAGGCTTTATATTTCATATATATATATATTCCATATTTTATATATTTTTTGGCCCTTGAATTGATCTAAACGTTAATAATACTACTAAAGATCGATGGCAAATGATGTTAATAATAATATACTCTATGATTCACTGCACTATTTGGATTAGTATTGGGTGGAAGAGCTAAGCCACCAAGGTTCTCTACTAAACAAATTTGGAATTGGATTCATGCAATTAGAGATATTACAAGAAAAGACTCTACCGTCATTTCTTTATACATTAAAAAATTAAAAAAAATACCATTAGTCAAAAAACTGACATGCACAGTAAAATAATTAGATACCCTAGACAATATAATAGTGGGAGAATTTTTCATGAAAAATGCAAATAAGGAATTAAACATGTGTTAGTTACCGTTAAACTTGTTTAATGGTTTAAACTAGTTTAACATCATCTATTAGTTTTAATACGTGCAATTTGTTAGATTATAGTATTAATAAACTAATATTAACGTATGTAATCTAAAAATAAAAGGCTTAAATATGTTTTAAATTTCTGTAAATATAGTTTTGTCAGATTTTAGTCCTTACAATTTTTTTTGTTAGTTTTAGCTTTCTGATATTTTATTAGTATTCTTTTTTAATCCTTACCATTAGCTTTAATTAATTTAGTGTTGACATGATTAACAAAATAAATAATATTAATTAAATAATTAAGGTAATGAAGAATATTTAAATTAAGATAATTAAATTGTTCTTAGGTGCATAATTCAATTAAATAATGTATTTATTATTTTATATAAATAAGATATAATATAATTACATATAATTTATTTTTAATTTTTAATATATTATAAATAGTGATTTTTATTATTTTTAATATTGTTCTTACTTTTCAATTTACTAATTTATTTTTAACATTATATATATTTTTTAAAATATAATTTACTTAGACGCTTATAAATTACTTTTAATATATTACTTTTGATGTTATTTTTATATTTCAATTCATTAATTTTGACTGATTGTAATATATTTAATTTTTTTAATATATCACAAGCAGTGATTTTGTCTTAAAAGATGAAAGTAATATATTAAAAGTAGATTATAAGTGTCTAAGTAAATTATAATTTTTTATAAAAAGTACAATGTTAAAAATAAATTAGTAAATTGAATAATAAGACAATATTAAAATAATAAAAGTGATTGTTCATAATATATTAAAATTAAAATAAATTATAAAAGTAAATTATATGTAATTACCTTATTTATATGAAATAATAAATACACTACTTAATTGAATTACAACCTAAAATAATATAATTATCTTAACTTAAAATATTCTTCAATTTATTACCTTAATTATCTTAATTAATATTTTTATTTTGTTAGTCATGTCAGTACTAAAATAACTAGAATTAATGGCAAGGAAAAAAAAAACACTAAGAAATTGTCAGGAATTTAAAAATAATAAAAAGTTTCGTAAGGACTAAAACCATATAAAGTCATATTTGCAAGAACTTAAAACATATTTAAAAATAATCTTAAACATATATTGAGAAGCAATACAATAAATATAAAATAATATAACAATAAAAATAATAATTTGAATTTAAATGTTAACTAACTATTTTATTTTATTTTTCAATTTAAATTATATGTACAAGCCAATATATATTAGATTATATAAGGTGTGAAATAACCTGGAAGTGATGTTTTAAAAAATATATTAGACTATGAATTACTCCTGTTTTTAACTTAATTATTTCTTTTTTTTAAGATAACTTAATTTTTTAACTTAATTATTTCTTATTGTGTTATGTAGTTTGATTCCCATTAATAATATCAATTTTAATTAGCTTTATCAATGAAATCATTTAAACGATGATCCATGAATTTTACAAGTTTGGTTTTTTAAATTATTATCTTCAAGCTTAACTAATTAAATATGACTATATTAATATAAACCTTTTTTTATAATCATTAATAATTTCAACCTGTATTAATTAATAATTATATGTAGTACTATATAAAAATAGAATTTTTACTTAAAAAGTATAATATGTTTTATTTTAGAAATTCTTATTTCATAAGAATCACTTATGTGGATACCTAAACTTGACCATAAAACCTATACTACAAGTTGCAGGTCATTAATCCTAGCCATTGAATTTTTTATGTATATATCAATGGTAAAAATAAGACTTCCTCATTGTTAGGGAAGTTTGTTACTTCCCCATGCTAGACATTCCCATAGAGTATATGTACCATTCTTTTATAGCGCGTATGGTATTTTAGAGCAGAAAATGACCTTTAAATATTTCTAAAGCACGTCTTTTGTTGGTTGCGTTTGATATTGACGTTACAATGTTTATTTGCCTTCAAATATTAATAGTATAAAGGTCGGTATATAAAATTTAATAAATATAATAAATAATGTGATAAAAAATAAAATAAAAAATGATTATTTATAACTTTTCTAATAATAATAATTTATACGTTATCTTTTTACATGGTAATTATTTGTCTAAACAATAATTTAGATTACATAAAAAACAAAATGTGTTTTTTTTTTGTTGTTGAAAAAACACATTTTTATAGCAATAATAATTCAATTAGCTTTTTCGCTAACTTTTGATGCTATGTTTCCAATGATCCATACTTTTTTTTTATCAAGTTATAAATGGAAAGTATCAATCAAGTGTGCTAAAGACTAATTTTTATTGAGAAATTTGGCTGGTCTTTTTAAGTAAAGTTTTCTTTCTTAATTACATTTTTTTATCTACAAAATTCGAATATGAAACCTTATTTAAAAAATTCGAATCCAATTTTACACAAACCAACGTAATATTAATCAATGACCCAGACATTACAGAGAAGGTTTTCAATACAATTGCAAGTAAATTTTAAAACAATATTCCTTTTTGTTTTGAATTATCTGTAATTTTAAGAATTTTGATTTGTTTTAAAATATTTATTAGAATTTAATTAAAATATCTTGATAGTATAATTTTTTATATTATTATTTTATTATAGACAATTTTGTATAATAAAATTATTGATTTTTAAAATTTATATTTAGAGTAATTTTCAATTAATTAATAGTGAATTTTTTTTACACATATAGTTTATAAAAAATAATCTCTATTTATTATTTTAAAATAAAAAATAGTAAATAATTTTTAATAATATTTTTATTCATTAATTTATAATTATTCTTTATTTTATTTAATAAGAATATATTAGTTATAAAAGGAGTTTAATTAATATATATTGTTAGTGTAAAATGATTTTACATAAACATTTATTAAGAATTTAACTTATAACTTACTGGGATTAGTTTAGTAATAGAGGTAGGTAGTTTGCATAAGATCTCAAATTCAAACTTTATTGTCGTTATACTAAAAATAATTTAACTAATGGTCACAATTCTTAATGAATGCAATGACATAATTAATTGGTCAAATCTTATTAATTATTTGTTAAAAATATTTTTTACTTGGTATTTATATAAATTAAACTCTTAAAAATATTTTATCATAACAATTCTTTGAAAATATGTATGTTCGATAAATAATTTAAAATAGAGAAAATAATAATAATAATAATTTATGAAAAAAGAATAATGATTAGAGAGAGAGAGAGAGAGAGAGAGAGAGGAGTAGGTGATAGGTAGGTGAGTGAAAGTTGTATGGGGCAAGTTAAGGATAGTGGTGTGGTATAAGGATAAGTGGTTGAAAGGTGAAAGAAAGAAGGAGTGGATACTTGTTTTGGCGAATTGCGATCGATCATCTCATCGCATCTCATCAACGCTGCGAAACACAATGGAGCTGACACCCCAGCAGCTGAGCCAATACAACGGCACGGACTCGTCGAAGCCGATCTACGTGGCGGTGAAGGGGCGCGTGTACGACGTCACCACCGGCAAATCGTTCTACGGCCCCGGCGGGGCCTACGCCATGTTCGCCGGCAAAGACGCCAGCAGAGCCCTCGCCAAGATGAGCAAGAACGACGACGACATCTCCCCCTCCCTCGACGGCCTCTCCGACAAGGAGATCGGAGTCCTCAACGATTGGGAGAACAAATTCCAAGCTAAGTACCCTGTCGTTGGCCGTGTTCTCAATTAATTAACTCTTATTCCTATCCTATCCTATCCTATCCTATTATTGCTCTAGTGTATTATATTTCTATGGTTATCTCTTTCTGTTGCTGAACTCACTCAATCACCCACCCCCCATCCCTCACCCTAATAGTAATAATAATAAAACTTTCTCTATCCATATTCTGGATCCGGAGTTCGATTTCTCTTTCATGCATCTCATTCTGTCTAATTGATTTTTCTCCGATTTTATTTATTCCTACGCACTCAAACAATGTTTGGAACCTAGTTTTCAATATTTTATTTAAGAAAGGATTTGTTTGCATTTCGAATTTGGGTATGCGTTGTGTTTCCGAAAGGACAACAAATCTTCTTAATGCTTTATAAAGAAAGTATTAAATAAAAAAGTGTATTTAATCGTTGAAAATATACACTCGAGTGTGCACAAGAGTACGAGTTACGAACGTGATTTAGGAGGCGTACCAGCCACTATCAAGGAGAAATTGCTCTGCAATCTGCATAATTATCTTCTCTCGTGAATATATAGATCCCTGAAATGGATAAATAGACAGCAACTGTGACCATTCTGAATGTGGAGTGGAGAACCATAATTGCCAAAATCAAGGTCGTGAGCAATACAAGATCAACGGCCAAGGGCTACTCATATCCATGCTGCACATCACCAAGCTCATTTCCCGGCTGATGCAAGAAAGAGCGGCTCGCTCAAGTTCCATGATCGCAGAATAGACGTAAATTGATTGTCAGAGGACAGAATCCTCCCCTCAGCGATCTGCAATGGCACATATATGTTAATTATTAATTATTAAAATTAAAAATAAGGTACCCACTAGATTCTTGTCTAATGTTCCGGGAAACATTAGCGGGGTTTTCATCGTGTAACTGAGTACATAGACAAATAAGCAAAACATCTATCAGTTTAATTGCCTCGTGTCCTCGTTGGGAATGTTTATTGATAATGGGGCAATGAAATAATGACCATAATATGGTATCTCAACCCCAAAGCTCAATGTGAAGCACTATCCATTAGTACTTTTCCCAACCATACCATTCAATCTTACATCCTGGTGGCTATAAAGCACCACGACAGTATTTTGATGCCATGCCTGCGTATATTACGCACTGTCAGGACTGTTTTAAATTTTTGAACAAATTTTAGTTGGACAATTTATATTCACACGCTTGAACTTAAGTGATATTGTGTTTGATTTATTTATTTTAGTGGTCTGTGTTAACTAAGAGACATAATATATTGATCGATGGAGGTAAGTATAGGATCATAAAAGGAAGAGATATGGAACATAATATCATTTGTGTATGTAATTTGTCCATTTTTATAATTAAAAAAGAACCTAACCTTTCCTTGATGCAGTATTCTAGGATTGACTCTGCTTCTGCACTTGAGGGTTCTGGGGGAGAGAAGACTAAGTGCAGAAAGGTAGGTAGAACAGGATGCGGAAGCAGAAGCCCATATTTCTCTTATAACATTACCGAAAGTGACCAAAGGATAAGCAAATTATCATTACTCCGAGAGTGAAAAAAGTGTATAATCTGGTTCCTAATACACAAGTGATAAGTATTTTATATCTATTATTGGTAACAGAATAGTATAATTAAACAACTTTCAATTTAACTGTAAGTGTCAAACTGTAACAGTAAGGGAAGATGAAAAATAAGAAGTGGGGTGTAAAAATGGAGAAGAAAGAGTAAAACAAGCTAGATAGTGTAAAAAGATCGTTTGGTGGCTTAAATAAGATATAATATAATAAAATATATGAGTTGGATAAGAGTAGGATAAATTCTTCGTATCTTATCTAATGTTTGATGCGTACTTGATACAAACACGAAAACAAATATGGATCATCTAAGTTCAAGTTTAAGATTTTTCTTTTCATTTTTATAAGAAAGAGTATTGACTCCACACTCAAGACATAGGTGAAAAAGTAAGGGATAAGTCATGGAATTTTGATTGTCACAAGTTGTCTTAATAAAATCATATTAAGTTCTTTGTCCTAGAACCAAAGAAGAACTTAATCATACGAGAAAATTCATTTCATTCAAATTCAACTTCTTCTCTTTTTTAATTACATAGCTTCTTATTTATATGGAAGTATGGTAGGAAAAAAAAAGTAATTAAAAGCAAATCCTAATAAATGATAGGATTCTAATTGATCATAAATCTTAAAGATATCAATCTCAAATTAGATTTACAAATAATATCTCAAAATTCTACTCGATATATTCAATGATTCTGTGTACTTTATTTTGAGTCTTCGTTTGTTTGTTGCACTTTATTTGGATCTTCATGTATTTGGGCTTTTCTACTTGGGCTTGCAAGATGCTATTCTGGTTCCTATCATTTTTCTCCTTTTAAAATGGAGTCATCCTCAACTCTTAAAGATCTACATCAATTTTTTTTTTTTTTTTGGTATGAATTTCTTCCTTTTATTGAAACTTGAACTCAAAATTTAGTAACAATTTTGGTGTTGAACACAAAACAAAATGGGATATGAAAAGACACAAATGAAGAAGAAGGAATAACACAAAAAGAAATGAAACAAGACTCAAAGAACGAGAATAGAACTTGACACAAGGAATTAACTCGATGGACACAAAGAGAAAAAGAATTGAAATTTGAAATATAGTTTTTTTTAAGATTCAAATAACGAAAAACTCATATTTGAAAGTTAAGGAGTCGAAGCTCTAATACCACATGATATGATCCAAGTTAGGGTCATATTATTTTTCAAATCTTCCTTAAGTTAGTTATCTTGGAATCAAGAATTATAGATGAAATAAAATAAAGAGTGAGGTAGAAGAAGAGAAAAACAATGCAAAGTTTTAAACAATTATATCAATGGTGCAAAAACAAAGTGAACAAGAAAATTAAAATGACAAATAAAATAATGAACATGAAATAGATAATAAAAGGAAATAAGGTGCTACACTTTTAGAAAGTGACAGGCCAAGTGATAATATGCCACAAAGGCATATAAACTTTTGATAAGAACTAAGAGATTCACTTCAAGAACCCACAAAGAGGCACAAATGCACAACTCTTCACACTCACAATGAGCAAAATTCAAATATTATTCAACTTACCAAAAGGTAGGTGTTATACCCTTATTTATAGAATTTTATTCTAAGGTGGAGGCAAACCCTATTCCACCTCCTAAGTAGCACCAAATAGCTTAGGGAGGCTAATCCTAGTGCAAGATCCAAGCTCATTAAGAGGTAATTAACACCACTTCTAGCAACAAGGGAGCTAACCCTAGTTCCTTCTCATTATTGGAACCAAAAGCGTATAAAGCGTCCAATCCCTCAAATTTTAATGTAAACAAATGTTAGAGAAAACAAACCCTTCACACACAACAACACAAAATAGAAACAACTAAAGGACACTAAGTAATTTAACATGGTTCGACACCTATTGCCTATGTCCATAGAAACATCCCAATAACTCTTGAGGACAATATTAATTTGTCCTAGAGTAGCGACAGAGTAACTTTGCTCTACGACAAGGTATAATTTACTATTCATGAGTGCTTATTGGGAAACCTATATTTGAGTGTTGACATTGATCAACCCCTACAACTTGGGCTATTGCAATGCTTTGGACCAAAGTAGCCATCTCAAGTGAACTGGGCCTCTGGCTTAATTTAAAATAGATAATATATATGTTGACCTATCTTATGTTTAAGGTAGGCTAGATAATACCAAAATATGATATAAAATATATGTAAATGACAATATTACCCTTTTGTTAGAATTACATAATAATTTTTTATAATTAATTTTTAATATATTTTTAATTTAATTTTTGTCAATGTAGAGATTTTTACATTGTTAATTTTTTAGAAATCACCCTAGATATGACTTTTAAAATAATTATTGCAAAAGTCAACAATTTTACAATGAATGACAATCAATGGACTATGATTGATGATAATGTAAAAAAATCTTTACACTATTAGTATATTATAATAACATTCTATTTTTTAAAACTTTTTATGCATTATTTTATTTTTTAAATTATAAAATTATATAAAAAAAATAACTAAAAAATCAATTACACAATTAACATCAAAGATTTTATAATAAATCTTAAAGAAGAATATAACAAAGAAATATATGTATACATGATGAATGTTTAAAAAAATATTATAACATTTCTAAAATAATTGATATAATTTTTCATTACATTATAATATTTATAAATTTTATTATCTTTAATTTTATTCTTACAAAATCTAAAAAATGCTTGAATAATATTTATTTTTTATAAATTTAAGAAATAATATATTTTAATTATATATGTCAGTTTTTATACACACACAATTTTAAGGGTGTGTGTGTATTATCCTCTATTCTCTATATATAAAAATGAGAATAACTATCTTGAGTGAGAGCATTTTTAAGAATTATTCTTCAACAAGAATGTTTTTAGAATATTTTCTTAACCTCTTATCTTTTTCAAATCCTTTTCATCTTTATTTCTATATTAAATTTCAATTTTTTTATAAGAAATTATCAATGTTTAAAAATAACCTTATATCACAATATAAATTGTTAATCATAAATCTAAAATATAATTTATATGTTAAAAATATTTATTTATTATGAATTTTAATTATAATATAATTTATATATTAAAAAAATTTATTGATCATAAATTTTAGTTATATAAAATAAACATTTATCTTATGCAATACACACACACACACACATAATATTTGTGCAAGTGTTTCAAATCTATCATGTCCTTTTGTGTGTGTTTATGTGCATGTCAAATTTATCTTATTCAATTGTGTGTGTGCACATTCCAAATCTATCCTATTCTGTTTTGTGTGTGTGTGTGCGCGCATATCAAATTTATTCTATTTGGCTTTGTGTGTGTATGTCAAATCTATTCTATCTGGTTGTGTCTGTGTGCTGGCACACTAAATCTATCCTATCTAATTGTGTGTATGTGTGCATGTCAAATCTATCATATCCAATTGTTTGTCTATGCCAAATTTTTTCTATCTAGTTGTTTCATAATTTGAATATCCTTATGTATGTGTAACTATGACTATGTATGTTAGGTCTATCAAATCTATCATATCCAGTTGTTTTTAAATACAACTCCCACTTATGTATGTGTGTGTTAAGTGTGTCAAATCTACTCTATCTAGTTATTTTCTAATCCAACTCTCCTTATAAAATAATTAAAAAATACATTGATCCAACAAAATGTGATAAATGATAAGAGAATCATATCTAGTCAATACACCAAATAATTAATTAAAACATAATAGGATAATGTATCCAATCATTTTACCCTGAACTCCAAATATATATATATATATAGACACACACACACACACACACATACAATGCAACAAGAAGGTTTGAATCTATAACTATTGATTAAAAAAGGTTTGACAAAAAGGTGGTTGAGAAGGGAGATCATATTAAAGGTTGTCAGCCATTAGTCATCAATAAAGTTGGCAGATATTTTACACCAATAATATGATGACAAAGAAAAGATATCTTGATTAATTGCTATTTGGAATTTTAGATGTGGACAACGAACAACCATCTGTAGCTGCTATGATTCCAAAAAATTTTACGTTTCCACTCCACTCTAACGTATATTAATGATCTGTCTCGAACTAGTGATTTTGAGATTTATTTTTTTTTGGTTGGCAAAACAGAAATTTTGTTGATTTTTATTTAGGGAAGGGGGCGTCTAGACCTTTATAAAAGAAAATCTTCTTAAGTGATTCACTGATGACTAACAGCCAACAAAACTAAGGATCTTATTAAATTAGCATAAAAATTGCTAATCACGAATTATAATTCAATAAACACTTTTTTCGCAAGGAACCTTACATAACCTAAAATGCTAAATCAACTAGATAATTTTGCTTTCTCACTCAAATGTTAAGACAAGATTGTAAGAATAAAAAAAAAATTAAGAGATTAAATTTAACAAAAAAAATTGTTTCAAAATTAAAATCACGGACTAACCTTAATAAAAAAAACTAAAAAAATAAGGAAAAAAAATAGAGTTTAATGATCATGCACCGCTAGTGTGAAAACTTTTATATTATTAATCAATCAAGAATCACTATCTGTATGACTTTTAATATAATTATTGTAAAATTGTTTTACACTATTAGTGTATAATATATTTTTCTCAAAAAAATATAGTGCTTTGTTCTTGTTAAATATGTGAATTTCCTATAGTGAAGAGCTTGATCAACCTAGGCTTAAGATCATTTTGAATATAGGGAATTGTTAAATGTACCCTTTTATTATTAAATGTATTCTTCTTTTTTTATTTAATAATTTTACTCAAATTCCTTTTTTATTTTTTATTTCTGTTTAAATACCTCTCTCTCTTTCTTCTTTCTTTCACTTCTCTTACCTCTACTTTTCTTTTCCACTCCCTATCAACACTCTTCGTTTACATTTCATTTTCCTTTGATTGTTTGGCTATTCTTTCTTTAGGAACTGCTCTTCCTCTGCAACGTTATTCTCCGACGATGTTCATCCTTTGATCCAATAGGGATATTGTTATGCCAAATTTGTTTTCGTACAGAGAATTGATTGATGGCAAATATTTTTTTGGTGAGAGGTTAGTAACAAATCTAATTCAATCCCTTGACGAATAAAATAAAATAACATTATTTATGACATGATTTTTGTTGGCTCATGAAGTCAACTCTTGTTTTGCACTAGATTTGTTCTTTTGTGACCTGTGATCTATGCCTAGTAAGTTGCTTTAGAATCTTATATGAAATGTTTTAAATAAAACCCCATTTATCCAAAATTACAAATTACAAGAGTATTTATAATAGAAAAAAGTACCAGAATACATACAATTTCTAGCTTTTTGGGGTGAATATAGGATATCCCCAACCAAGAGTCAATCACTAATTTATTGAGATATTGGAATTCATTTAAGGGATTGACTTTTTTCAACAGATGTTTTTTTTATATACATGAACTTAGAAATCAAATTCCTAACCACATGTTTAAGGGGCAAGGTTACCCACCAACCATGCAACACCATGTTGATAAACAAATTCTAGTTGATGCCAAAAGAATCAAAAAATGATATACATCAAAATTAAAATTTGTGCAACAACTATGAACACATATATGTAGACGTTTAATACTGGAGAAATGAGTATTTTTAAATAACAATGGGGATGGAGTGTGGAAATTAGGGTTATAGAGATTTTATATAATTTATTCTATCTTATATATAGTACACACAAAAAAAAGAGATTTTATATAAAAAAGATATTTTAGATAATAAAAAAATACAAAAAAAGGGAGAGTATAATTAGTAATTGAAGGGTAAGTTTAACGATTATGGTGAATGTATTTGAATATAGAGCCCAAAGCCCATCACATTATTGCTGGTATAGCCAAACAAAGAGTGTTGGGGCATCCCTTATCCCGGATTAGGGTTAAGCTTTCAACATTGCGCAAACTTGGACTCAGCCTCTCTCAGTTGAGTCACACACCATCACCACCGGTAAAACCTCCAAACTTTTTTCCACCCCTTTTAGGTTCAAACTCGAAACTCGTGATTTTGTTGGTTGGAAATGCATGTTATGTTTGTGGGCACTGTTGTAATTCATAAACTTTCATGTTGCTGACACACAACGTTGGTTTTGTTGTAAGGGAAAAAACAATGAGTGGCCAAAGCCAAAGTGGGTCAAGCAATGGCAATGGCAACGGCAACGATCGATCAAGGATGCATTGGACTCCATTGATGGAACGCTATTTCATTGATCTCATGTTGGAGCATTTGCAAAGAGGGAACAGGGTTGGCCACACTTTCAACAAGCAAGCTTGGACAGACATGCTCACCTCGTTCAATGCTAAGTTTGCTTCTCAGTGCGACAAAGATGTCTTGAAAACTCGCTACACAAATTTGTGGAGGCAGTTCAATGATGTCAAGAGTCTTCTTTCTCGCTTTGGTTTTTCCTGGGATACTGCCCGCCAAATGGTTGTGGCTGATCATGATTCTGTTTGGGATGCTTATGTCAGGGCTCACCCTGATGCTAAATGCTACAGGACAAAATCAGTGCTGAATTTTGATGATCTGTGTGTCATATATGGCCACACTGTTGCTGATGGAAGATATAGTTTATCAAGCCATGATGTAAGCCTTGATGATCAAGTGCAAGGACTACATTTGCCTTTGGGTGAGTGTTGCTTTCACTCCATGCATATAATGTGCATTGCAGTTGAAACTAAATTAGAATAGAGATCAATTTCTAGTCAACGTAAAAATAAATAAATTATATTGTCAACTAATCAGAAATCATGTTAGGAATGATTTTTAAAGTAGTCATTGTAAAAGTCAACAAACTTACCATTAATGATGATTTTTGATTGGATGACACTGTAAAAACCCTTTAGACTGTCTGTGCATGTATTATTTTCTTTTTTTAATGACAATGTTTTTTCTGGTGGTTAGTGCAACATGTGCAAGGAAATTAATTAATTGTCCAGTAGTAATGGGAGCTAATTATGTTAATTATGTATTCTGTGACTTGTAGGTGATGGAATGGGAGGTATTCTTGTGTCAAGTAATGAGCGTACCAGGACAGATTGGACTGCTTCTATGGACCAATTTTTTATAGAGCTTTTGCTTGATCAGTTGGGTAGGGGTAATCAAGTCAATAATGGGTTCAATAAAAATGCTTGGACAGATATGCTAGCCATCTTTAATGCTAAGTTTGGATGTCAACATGGTAGAAGGGTTTTAAAGAATCGGTACAAGAAACTGTTGAAATATTACTGTGATATAACCAATCTTATAAAACAAGGCTTTTCATGGAATGAACAACAACAAATGCTTTCGGCTGATGATGATGTCTGGAATGCTTATGTCAAGGTATATGATCAAGAAGACTGGGTGTGTGAAGTGTTTGAGGAGTGTATGCTAATATACATGATTCCTGGTGCTAACTGACTTAAAATTCTTGTAGGCACATCCGCATGCACGAACATATAGGTCGAAAACTTTGCCAAACTATTGCGATTTAGAATTAATATTCAGAAATGTGTCTGAAAATGAGATCTGCAATTTGCATCAGGAGAAAAATCAGGAAGATGCCATGTCAGAAACAAAGGCTGGTGAGTAGCAATTAAAACCTTTTATCAGCCTGCTCAAGTTATTATGTTATTTTCTTGCATTTTTTTAAAATAAAATTTGTGGTCATGACAAACTCATGGAAAATCATCCCATATATTATACTTGTCTGGAACCATGACTGAACGCAACAACATTGAAGAATTGAACTTTTTGTAGCTGCTTTCACTCATACTTTTTTTGTCTTCCTTCATCCTCCTTATAAATATTTCCTGAATCTTTTTGTGTGAAAAGAGTATAAGAATGTGTTTGGAACATGAGGGTTTTAAATTCTCAATTCCCAAGGGGAATTTCAGATCCTTTTGTTGCAATTATCACTTTGTCACGTCAGATGTGTTTATTGCATGGAAATACCAATGACATATTTGGTGTGTAGATATTATAATTTTTCAACTACTTAGAAACTTACATTTATGAATCTAATTATGAGATGCGTAAATGTTTGAATGACCTACATAACTAGCATGAGGAGATTGTATTTGTGATCCCCTTGTTGCAGTCGTCATTTCTTGAATATGTTATAATTCATATTTTAGGCCTTAAGATCGTTGGAGAACTGAGTAGTTACCTCTGTGATCATGTATATTTCTGAAGGTGAAGCAAAAGGAAGTCGCAACTCAAGTGGTACTGATCGTACTAGAACATATTGGACACCCCCAATGGATCGTTGCCTCATTGACTTGTTATTGGAGCAGGTCAAACGTGGAAATAGACTTGGTCAGACATTCATTGCCCAGGCTTGGAATGATATGATTACATCTTTCAATGAACGATTCAAATCTCAATACGACAAAGATGTTCTGAAGAATCGTTTCAAACATTTGAGGAAACAGTTCAATGATGTAGACCATCTTCTTCAGCAGAGTGGGTTCTCATGGGACGATACAAGAGAAATGATTGATGCAGAGGATCATGTTTGGGATGCTTATACAAAGGTAACCTATGTTGCACTCTGATCAGGCGGCCGTATCTTAGTTGTTCTATGATTAAGTTAACATATAATTTATGCAGGTGCACCCTGAAGCTCGATCACTTAGAGTTAAAACCTTGCCAGGCTTTTACAAATTGTGTGTTATATTTGGAGTGGAAAGTTCTGATACAAGATACATCCATTCAGCACATAATGCAGATTCCAGAAGTGAATTATCGATATTGATAACAGGTTTGTTTTTCACATTACTTGCAACATTAAGGTATTATATTGGACAACATGGGCTGGTAGATTGATGAATGTGGCATGATTATATTTATTGTTACATTCCCAACTACAATTTAGCTTCTGCTTCTGAAGGTTTAAAATTTATTTTTTACTACCAATAACCATTTTTTTGGTTCTAAGCAAATTCTGAGGTGAGCCTCTTATACCCAACCAAAATTTAGCACCAATTCAATATCACAAAGTTCAGGGGCATTTCACAAATTACGCCTAAATTTAAAATATTGAAGCAACAAATGAGCATTGTATTATTTTCTTTAACCTCCGCTGGCAACCATGTATTCCCTCCTTCCTCGACTCTTTTCCTTTGTTCCTGGCCAATGGGATCTTCAAAATTCTGGACCAAATTGATTAAATCAATTGAACTTGGGTAGTTTTGTTTATTTTTCTGTGAAGATGGAATGGAATGGGATGGAAAATGTATCATATTTTTAACCTCATATCCTGTTCTTTTTTTCTTTTTCTTTTTTAAATGCACCAAATATAGAATAGTACCCGATGTCTTGTTGTGTCCCATTCTAACACATTGACCAAACACACTATTACACATTTATAGGAAGGCAAGCAATGCTTGACATTGAATCTATCCTGTTTATCACATTGTTACCACTATCCTTCTGAAATGTCCAATAGGGTCAATTGCATTGGCATTTTTGGGAATCTAGTATTTTCCAGATAAATTTAGATGGTGTTCTGGATTCTTATGGATATTTATAATTTAAAGGTGAACAGAAGAATGGCATTTTTCCAAATGTTTACGATGCTGGTCCTACAATAGAGTGGACAGAATCAATGGAATGCTGTTTTGTTGACCTTATGATTGAGCAAGTAAATAGAGGGAATAAGATTGAAAATTTATTCAATGAGGAAGCTTGGACGCACATGGCCGAAGCTTTCAGTGCTAGATGGGGACTCCAATCTGACAAACAGTTTCTAATGGATCAATATTTCTGCTTCATGAAAAAGCATGACAACATCAGCAATATTCTCAGCCACAGTGGATTTGCATGGGACGAAACCCAACAAACGATAATTGCTGAGGATGATGTCTGGAATGCATACATTAAGGTTTGGTCTTCTCTCCATTGACAGCGTTCTTTGTTTGATATCATCCTGCACTTTTCTCTATTTTTTTACTTCTTTTAGTACTCTAACACTCCTCCCCCCTTCCAAGTATCCCATTTTCTTGATTAGAGGTGTCTGCTTCCTATGGTGGAATAATTAATTTGCAACTACTGTTTCTTCAAAATCTTATGATTGCAACTTGTTGCTGAATGATATTCGCAGGATCACCCAGATGCAATCTCATATAAAAACAATTGTTTGTATCTTTTCCATGATTTGTGCAAGATTTTCGGAAACAAAGTAATGGAAGTATCAGATACAAGAGTGAGTGATCTGGAGCAGCTTCACTTGATGGAAACAAATGATTTTACCATTGAAATGGATATGGATGGAACACCTGAAAATTTGGGTCTGATTAGCAATATTGACATATCAGACCAGGATCCAGGCAGGGCAAGGGAAATGGATATGGATGGATCATTTGGGAATTTGGTTGTGAGTGGCAGCAATGAAATTGACATCATTATTGGTATTGGAACATCTGGAAATTTAAATGTGACCAGTAACAATGAAATATCAAACCAAGATATAGAAAGGCCAAGGGAAATGGATATGGATATGACATCTGGTAATTTGGATGGGACTGGCGACGGTCAAATATTTTCTCGAGATAGACAAAGCCCCAACGAAATGGCTACAAATGGAACATGTGGGAATTTGGTGATGAGCAGCAACACTAAAATGACACACCATGTCAGAAAAAGGCCTAGTACGATGTCACGAGACTCCAGACCTCCCAAAAAGGAGCTGCGAATGAAAGACGCTTTGTCTGAGATGGCTAGTGCTGTCAAGGCACTGATGAATAAGAAAGAGAAGAACAATACATCATTTGAAGATGCTTTAAGTGCACTTCAAGCTATGCCGGACATAGATGAGGAGCTAGTAATGGATGCGTGTGATCTGTTGGAAGATGAGACGAAGGCAAAGATATTTTTAGCTTTGGATATCTCTTTGCGAAAGAAGTGGTTGCTTAGAAAGCTTCGTCAGTAAAAGCCGCATGACTCAACTGTGTATAGCTCACATATGGTTGTTTGCTTTTACAAGTTTCTGAACTTTTCCTTGTCCAGATTTTCCTTTTCATCTCTAGCATAGTCTTAGAAACAATCCAGTGTAGTGTGACTGTGTACAGTGCAACATAAAGCTCAAGCCATATACTAAATTACTAACATTGAAAATTTTCTTCTTGAAGGCTCGAAGTTAATAACTATTCTGTTAGTCAGTGGCAAAATCATTCAAGTATACGATACTATAGTCACTATGCTTTTGTTGTTCACTATTCTGTTAGTCGTTTACGTCTCCCAATTATTCTTATAGCTCATACCAAAAAAATACTATGAAATCTTGTCTCGAGCATTCCACGATTTAAAATGCTACTGGTGTAAGATTGTCCGGCTGATTGATTGAAGTTAATTGGTAATAAAGCTTGCATGCCAAATTTTAGACTAAGATGTCCATTCAGCTAAAAAAAAAAAAAAAGATGTCCGTTTCTTTTTAGGAACTTGCATTTTAGTACAAAGCCAAGAGTATGAATTTTACGAAATTTGTTGTCACCGTTAATTCATGCTTTTATTTTCATTTTATTTATTCTCTATCTATGCAGCCTTGGTTTGATTGATTAGCTTTTCCATTCGTTGTATATTCATGCAATAATTTTCATATTGAACAGCATTGTTCCTTTTTTTTATTATTTGTCTTTTTTTTTTTACAATGACGATAATGAAATTTGAACTTAAAATTTTATATAAATTATCTAAATTCTCCATAGATTAATTCTACTAGTTTTTTTAATTTGTTGTTTAAAAATATGACATGTAAATTAAAAAATATAATATTTTTATTTGTATCTAAATTATTTATATTTTCTTAATATATCGTTTATTTTTTCTTATTTATTACTTTATATTCTCTACACATTTTTTTTCTTGATAAGTGTAAAAATAAGAATATTATCAAAAAGTAATAATTAATGTTGTCCTGAACTTTTAAAATAATGTATAAATAAAAACAAAAATATCTCCTTCAAAATGATGATATCAAAAGGAAGTAAAGGGAGTGATATTGAATCGACTTATAAAATCTCTTATTAATCTTAAACATAGCATGCCTCGTAATAATTTCGCTACACACGCACTTGCTATCTCCACCATAATTATCTCATCTATGCCGCAAGGCAAATAAGACATGTTGGATGTGGACTTTAATTCAAAATTAGCATGCAGTTGACCTAAACTATATAGGTAAATTTAATTCCAGTCATCAGATATCATAAAAGAAATTTACAATTTAAAGTACAAGACAATTTAGGTTATGACAAGTTTTCATGGCATAGAAAGTAAACCAAATATATATACAACAAACATTTGCTTCTTAACTTCAGCAGCATCGGTTATTGATATTAGAAATATTTGCCAAGAGCAAGTACATGCAGTTGTTACACTAAACAACATGCACACTAGAGGATAGTCCACATAATAACATTACAAACAGGTTATACACTTCTTGATTATCTTTACATTAAATCACTAGAAATTATATTATTGAAGGATACCACATATCAATCAACGTGCCAGTTTCTGCAAATGTTGAAAGGTTCGTTGCTTAATCCAATGTCGATCATGTGGCACATAAGCATGAATTGAATGATCATAACTGCAAGTAAGAACCAAACAGCCATGCTAAGCCAAGATATGAGATTCATTATATTTTCCTTAGAAGTTATGCATTTCAATCTGAATGTCAAAAGGAACAGAATCTTCAACAGATTAAGCTTCTAGTTCAGGATCAAAGCTAGGTGAAATGAGCAATGTACTACTGAGCAGTAAAACCTGGTCTGGAATTGCAAAGAGTACAAAGCATTGGTATATCCTCTCACTTTTTCTTTGTTTATTCCCCCCACTCTCCCCTCCCCCTCATTTTCTCTAGGCTGAATATAATTTTTCTATTAAGTTTTAAAATCATAAAATACAGATAAATCATAGATATATACTTTATACTAACAATAACAAATCTTTCACATTGTAATGCACGCTCATGAGTCATGATTTTGAGAGAGAGAAGAGAGATACACTAGAGCACTCATGTCTGCAAGACCATCTATGAAATTGTAGAGATCCACAATATCATAAGAGAAATTTCTGATGACCGGATTTAACTCCTTCAATTTCCTTTCATACAATGCACATATACCTGCATAAACACGAGATTGAAGTTTCTACTAATCCAACAAGTGATCCATGTAATAAAGTCATTAGCAATGACAAAGAATAACAACATTATATCAGCTGTATGAGCCAACCATCTATACATATCCTTTTTTATTTGTTTTATGAGGAGTGGTAACAACACACTACACTCTATTATTAGTTAAAGTTTATTAAAAGTTACAAAATCATTGAGAGAGACTCGTTAAATAAAAAGTGAGACTTACAATAATTTATGATTTTCAATGAATTTCAATTAATAGTAGAGAGTGTATTTAAAAGAGTATTAGAGAAGATATTACTAACATTTCTCTTGTTTTATTTCCAGGTTTGCCACAGTGGCATACCTCTTCACACACACACACCAATTGCATACATTCACATACACACACGCACGCACACACAAGCGATACCTTGACATAATGGTTGAATTGTTAACATGAGACCCAGATGTCACAGGTTTGAGTTGTGGAATCAGCCTCTTGCTAATACAATACAACTACGTTCAACTGTTTAACATTGAATTGCTAACAAGAGACCCAAATGTCACAGGTTTGAGTTGTGAATTCAGCTTCTTGCTAATACAGCTACTTCAACTGTTCAACAGCTGTCTGATGGCTTATATTTGCTTATGTGCTACTAATCTGCAGAATTTTGCTTCAACATTCTCCACTATCAGTGAGTTATCCGCTATTTTCAATGCATTTTAATCATAATTATTCAGATTACCAGGACTGTTCCTTCTCCAATCTAATAAATTTGTAATTTTATTTGCATATGTATATATTGCTGTACATTATGTCATGAAACTTCACTTGGTGCTTATTTCCTGCTAATGAGAATGTGAACATGAAACCAAATTTGCAAGGCTAGTAAGCACTTTCATTTGGACCAGTGATTTATGGAAGAATACAAGAAAATATATATATACCTCCAACAAAAGAGAATTTATACATTTCAAAAGATTGAGCATTTGAGTCTCACTATTCTTTTAAGTTGATTTGGCCCTGTTTGGAATTAAGATAAATTTATCCATAGACACTAGGAAAAGAAAACAAGAAGGTAAAATATATTGAGCTTCTTCCATAAGTTAAAATTAACTTATTACCTCCGATTTTGGAGAACTTAGATGAGAGAGCTTTTATAAAAATTAAAGTGCATAAGTTGATTTTAACTTAGAGAAACTCAATTTATTTTACTTTCTTATTTTCTTGTTTTATAAGAGTTTACGAAAAAATTTATTCAAAGAGAACCAAGGTAGCACAAAGTTATATACTCGAGTCTTATAAGCAAAACCAGAACATCTATAACCGAAGCATAAGAAAAACATGGCAGAGATATTAGTAGTTTAGTACTAATAATGAATAAACCAATAAACATGATTTTGAAAGAAAAAAAAATTGCAACAAAAATGGGCAGGCTATGGTACCACCACATGTAAGAGTAAGACATATATACCACCCATGGCCTGAGTAATTGATTCAAAATCCATAAATGTCCTAGTTGCTCGGTTCTGAGAGGTCTGCATCAGAATAATTGTGTGGCGATTTGCCTACATATTTGCAAACAAAACACACAATGTAAAATTAAATTCAGTAAATGTAAATAAGAGAGATATATACAAAGCACATATGATATGATTATATATAATCATAAGAGCATTGAATGGAAACACGAAATAATCGGTGAATAATTTGAAGATTTTCACGATATATGTTGGAAGTTAAAAAGAAGTAGTCATAAGACTAGACATGATGAAAATTGGAAAACCTAGGTAACATGAATAATAATTATTGTGTCGGGAAGCAAAAGAAACTAATTAGTTGGTTGAAGAAGTGTCACCATGTCGGTTAGTTATGGAAGCAAGAAGATCGCAACAAGTGTCGCAACAAGTGAGAAGTGAAGTGACTGAGAGTGAAGAATGCGATTACGATCAATTCCTTCCTCCGTTGCAACCACGCAAGGTACCACACTCCAATTCGCCAACACCCACTCCTGTACTGCCACGTGACCGTTCACCTACTACTTTTTCTTTTTCAATAATCTTTTTTTTTTCTATGAAAATAAAAAGTTGTACATTAATTTGGACTTTGGAGTTCGGTAGACAACGATAACTTGGTTAAATGGGTTATTTTTATTCAAATTTAACAATTAAATGTGTATTTATTTTAATTAAATTTAAAAGTATAATTCATTAAAACTTAACAGTAATTTAATTAATTAATTAATTTTAAAAAATTTGATTGACGTGATTTTAAATAAAAGAAAATTGTTTTTCAATGATATTCGAGAGTTATATTATTTATACAATATTTTTCTTTAATATTTTTTATGATATTATTTAGAGTAAATAGTCATTTTATTCTTTGAAAGTGGTGAGCGTTATCATATTAGTCCCTGAATATGAAATAAGTCCCTAAACTTAACTACTTATTGTTATTTTAATTCTTAAATATATGTTAATATTATCATCTAAGTCGCACATTTTTTTTTTTGAATTTTGGACTAATGTGATTGTCGATTTGCAGTTTCAAATTTATTTTTTTTAATTTTCTTCGATTCAAGGACTAAGGTGACAATGACTTCCAATTTTAGGGACTAAAGTGACAATTGCCTTCTCTTTTTATATCTCTTTTTTTTATTGTACAAAAATTTGTATAAAATTTATAGTACAAATACAATTTTTCTTTGAGGTATTTATATTAAACGCTTTTTAATATATAAAATATGGTTTGGCTATTAATGTATTTTATTTTGCATACAATGACGATAACAAGATTAGAACTTAGATCTTATGCAGACTACCTAAACTCTCCTACTAGGCAAACTCTAAAGATAAGTTTGACCAACTTTCTTTTTTTAACTACTTTTAAGTTAAAGCAAAAACTAAGAGCCTAAAAATAAAAGTAGAAACTGTTTGTCAGATTTTATTTTTTTTATTTTTTTAGTTGAAAGCACCTTTTAAGATAAAAACTATTTGGTAATAAATTTTTAAAAACTTTAATTTTTGTTTAAAAATAGTTATCTCTTCCAAAAAAAATTATAAAAATATTAATAAAATCAATTTAATTTACATAAAATTATTTTAATGATAATAAAAATAAATAAAATATTAAATCATATATTCAAAACTTTTAATGTTTTAAAATTCAAAAATTGTTTTAATAATAATTTATTTTAGTGACGATTTGCAAATTATATATATATATATATATATATATATATATATATATATAACATTAATCAAAGAAATTTAAATATTGATTACAAATAATAAAATATTTTACTTATTCTATATTGTTCTCTAATAATAATTTTAAATAAATGAAAATAAAAAATTCATTATAATCAAGCATTAAAAGCATGCAAAATTTCATGATGAAGGTGTAAGAATTAGTCAAATTACACCTTCAATAACTTTTTGTATAATGCAAATTTAACCAATCCAACCGTTGAATTTGATGTTCTTATTAATTAGATTAAGTATGCAAAATTTCATACAATTCTAAAATTATTTAATAGTTCACTAAATCACTTTATTTTAACGTACAATATAATATTAAAATATATGTAAATATTCAATATTAGATAACATATTTAGAAAAGTTCAAATGATGTGAAATTTGATATACATAATCATAAAGATAATATCATCAAATTCAACGGTTGGATTGGTTAAATTTGTATTATACAAAAAGTTATTGAAGGTTTAATTTGACTAACTCTTACACCTGGTGTCAACGGATCCTGCCCCATATATATATAACATTATTGATTACAAATAATAAAATATTTTACTTATTCTATATTGTTCTCTAATAATAATTTTAAATAAATGAAAAATAAAAAATTCATTGTAATCAAGCATTAAAAGTTAAGCAAAGGAATAAAGAAAGCAACTTTGACTTTGAGACCATGTTCAAGAAGGTATAAGGGACCACACAATAATAATAAAAAACTCCCAAAAAATAATTAAAAATATAGGCATATAGCAAAATATAAGTATACAACAAAGTAATAAAAAATAGCATAAAATATAGCTTGATAGGATTCGAAGTGAGGCGCAACACAAAATAGCTCCACATAAACTCCTGTTCCTCCAATTAGCTTTTCTAAAAGCTTCTCATTCTAATGATTTCTTCTAAAAAATTAAGCTACTTATTTTTTAAGAGCTTATGTTTGTTAAAAGTAGATGAAAATTTAGTTGAAAGCTAAAAACTTTCAGCTAGCAGCTATGTAAAACACAAAAGATAACACAAGAAGGGGGGTTGAATTGAGTTATCACAAATTTTCGCAAAACCCTTTTTAAAGACGTATCGTCTGAAGGATTAATAAAAAAAAATTAAAACGTTATTAAGAGAAAGACGAAAGCAGAAAGACACAAAGGAATTATACTGGTTCGTCTCACCCTAAAGACTATGTCTAGTTCTTGGCAACAACCAAATCCCACTAACTTAAACAAGTTACAAGTATTTTTTCAACCAAGCCTCTTCAGGCTTAACCCAAGTAGTCTTTAACTTGCCTCTCCAAGCAAAAACTCAAGTATTCTTTGAATCAAAGCCTCTTCAAGCTTCTACTTATTTCTTAGAGAAAAAGGTTAAACGTGAGTTATCTCATTGAGTTTATTGTCTTAACATATGAATATACAATAAAGTACAAAGTAAGCTTTTATAAGCAGCGTATATGAATATTACAAGATAAGAGCTTTTCAACAATTAGATATTTTCAATCAGCCAGCTTTCTAACATTTGAAACTGAGATCTCTTCTTCTATTTATAGGCTTCTCCAAAAAAGTGTCTGTTGTGAGTACTTGCAGGAGACAACCTTTGTCTATTGAAAATAGTCGTTAAAGCATTAAATACAGCATTTAATGCCTTTCACCAACTTGTCACTTTGATAAGATAAAGCAGTCTGCTTATCTTTACCATTCTCGTACTCAATCTTGTAGCAGTGGACATATCTGCTTTTTCGTTCTGACATCTGTACGCACATTCCTTCTTTTACGCGTAAAGTAAATTTTCCTCGAGAGTAAGTATGTAGACTTTATTTATTTCAAGGTTGTTTATGCTTTTACAAGTAACCAGTGTGCAGATTATTAGAACATTGTCTAAGAGCAGTTAGTTATTGAAACTTTTAAAGAAAGATAAAGACGGTACATGATCAAGTGATCAGACAATAGCGAACATGCAATTCTCAAGTGACTAGACGATTGCTTGAAAAACTCTTTTTGACTGTTGGTTATTATCAAAACATTTGAAGGTTATAAATTCGTCATTTGTCTTAACAAGCTGAAAGCTATTAAGTTAGCATATTAAATTATAAATGTTTAGTACAATGATATATTGAAGTAGCTTATATGTGTAAAATGACATAAACAAACATATTTATATGATATTTTTATATAAATCTTAACTTTTTATTCATAGAAATATATTTTGGGTATTTATAATTTTATTTTTTTAATTAATTTTAAACTCTTGTAATTTTTATTTATTAATCAATTATTTTAATTACATTTTTTAGTTTCACTTATTATATTTTTTTTCATGTTGTATATTCTACTTAAGTATAAGTCATACTTTCATTATGTTAATTAACGTAATGGTTAAAATATCTTGAAGTATATTGTCTAAAATAATAAAATAAATAATATAAATAATGTAATGGTTAAAATAAACAATATAATATAAAAATATTCAAAAATAATAGTAAAATAAACCTATTGTCCATCTATATCAATATCTTGAATTATAATGCTAAAATAATAAAATAAATATTGTAAATAGTATAATAGTTAAAATAAACAGCGTAATATAAAAATATCCAAATAATAATATTAATAGAATATAAAAAACTCATTATCTATCATTATGAATATTTTATGTAATAAAAGGATAAAAATAAAAAAATCATACCTTATGTAAAAAAAAGGTAAAAAATAATAACATCCTATCTTATAATTGGAAGAAGAGAAAAAAAAAATCTTATCTTATGTAGAAAAGGATAAAAATGAAATTTAATAAATATTTTAAGGATAAAAGAGGATTAAAATATAAGAAGCTAGAAGTTAGCGTTTTAAAAAACGCTACTTGAAGTAGTGTTTCAAAAATGCTACAAACTATTAAAAAAACTTGCTTACCAAATACTACTATAAGCAATTTTAGCTAATAAAAAAAGTTAGAAGGTAGCTAAAATGACATGTCAAACATAGCCAAATATAAAAAGTGTTTAGCCCAACTACTTTTAAGGAGAAGAAAAGCCAAAAATAAACCACATGAAACACTAGTTATTTGGACCTATTAATTGTTGGCTACAAAGGAAATATACCATTTGGATTAAAAGAAATGATGTGGTGTTCAATGGCAATCCTTTCATCCCACAAAGCATAGTTTTTGAAGTAAAGAAGAATGTAAGTTGTTTTATACAAGTTGGAAGTCGTGATCAGCTTCTTAATTGTATTATTCAATAGCTTGTTTGTGTTAATATTAGGTGAATGACACCACCTTATGGGTGGGTTAAGTGCAATATTGATGGTTCCCTCTACAGAAACAGACTAGCCATAATATGTGTTGGTGTTTTTAGATCTCATCATGGCAACTGGATATTGGGATTCTAGAGAAATCTTGTTTCTACAACTATCCTTATGGCTGAATTATAAGGGATCTTCTCAGCTCTGGAAATTGCTTGGCATAATGGTATAGGCACTTATGGATCAAATGTGACTTGGCTATAATTATTCAATTAGCCACTACTGGTTGTCATATGACTCACCCCTACTGGAGTATGATTGCACAAATTCGGGGTTTCCTTAGTAGACAATGGACAATTAAAATGTCTCATATATATAGAGAAGCTAACTTGGTTGTAGACAAACTTGCTAATCGTGCTCACTCCATGCCCTTGGGAATGCATCTAGTTACTGCTTTGCCGCCTGTAGTTTCTTTGCTTTTTCTTCATGATAATTTAGGGATTCATACTTGATGAGTTGTAAATAGCCATGCTTAGTTTTTGTTTTAGGCCTTAGGCCCTCCTCATAAAATAAAAAAAAAGACTTGTTAATTGTTTTCCATTTGTGTTGATGAGGTTTGACCATAATGTTATATGTAGAACAATAAATATTCCCTTGGATAATTGACTAACAAATGTGTATATGCTTATCTTGAGTTTTATTTTTTGTTTTATTTTATTCCATGATTATTTTTAAAATTATACATTGAAAATACTTTTATATTTGTTCAAGTTTTTGTTCATTACAAATTAATGTCATCCTTATTCTATTATAACTTTTAAATTAGGTAACTCACTAGGGTCAATCTAATAGTGGAGGTTTTAGATAACATGCATAAGGTCATAGGTTTTAACCTCAGTACAACCATTATTTAAAAAAAAACTTTTAAATTAGGTTATAATCATCACTGCTTTAGTATTGTGAATATCTAATTTCATCTTAGTTAATAAAAATATTTAAAACTATAAGAAGAAGGAAGAAAAGAAAAAAGAGATTTTTTAAAGAAAAAATGTTAAAAAGTTTATTTTATATCTCTTTGTTATAAATTTACTTAAAGGATTAATGAGAGACTATTTTAGAGATGGAATATTCCTCACAAAACCATTCTCTAAATTTGTATTATTTTAGAGACGAGGTGATTCTTATCTAATTACTCCCTTCGAACTTAGTATGTGTTTAGATTAATGTTTAGAAAGTGAAGTTAAGTTGAACTTAACTTTGTAAACTTAAGTTTAGTTAAAAGTAGGTTTAATGTAACTTAATTTATGTTTGGATACTTTTATTCTAAAAGTACTTTTATCAAAATGGAAACTTGTTTGGATGATATTGATGAAAAGCACTTTCTAATAAATAATTACTAAAATGGGTATAGATTTTATAATGTGATATTAATATTATTCATTTCATTATTATTACATTTAAAAAAAAATGGTGCTAGCATTATAAATTAAAAATAATAACTTTGCAAAAATAATAACTCTATGAAATTGATCCATTGTCACACATGAAGACATAACCACTTGTACTTTTTCAATCATCTTTATCTCCATGCGAATAAGAGTTTATATATCCTACGCTACATCTCTACACTATAAGCCATTTAGAAACAACAATTTGAAATCAAGTGTCCCTTTAATATACCTTAATATCCTTTTACCTATTGCAAATGGGATGCTTTTGGCTTCTCCATAAATTTGCTTATCAAACCCACTCCGTAAGCCAAGTCTGGTCTAGCATTTTATAAATATCTCAATGATCCAACTAGCTGTGTATACTTTGTTGCATCCACAACATCTTCATCTCCACTTTTGGTCAACCTTGTACTAGTTTTAAAAGGAGTTGATACTAGATTACTATTCAACTTGTTGAACCTTTTCAAAATGTTAGTAGCATTTTTTTTTAGCAAATTACACTGACACCCCCTAAGATTTTTTCAAATTACACACAATACCCTTCATTTTTCTATCCCTACACTAACCCTTTAATTGTTTAAAAAACATTACACTGACTCCCCTTATACATTACACTAACCTCCCTTAATTATTTGAAAAATATTATATTGTGTAGCCCTATAAGAGAAGTTGATGTAATCGTTAAAAAAGCAGAAGAATTATGTGCAATCTAAAAAAACTTCAGGGGATATTAGTGTAATTTACTCTACTTTTTTTTTTAGTGCATGAAAATTCCCTTGCTTGCTAGAACAAATTCCATTACCAAAAAATAGGTTAGCTCCCCTAAATTGAACATTTCAAATTTGTTATTTGGCCATCATACTAACTTTAAAGTCAGAGATTTCTCCCTTATTTCCTATTATCAACAAGTTATCAATATACAAGCACACAATTAACAAATCAACAGTGTGCGATGCTCGAGTATGGACTCCACACTCATTTGTACACTTTAGAAAGCCTTGCTACAACAAAAGTGGGTCAATTCTCTTATTCTATGCCTTGGGCGCCTACTTTAGGCATCACACTTCATCAAATTGACAAGTGTTTGAACTAATGAAAAATAGTCAACTATAGTTTATTAATCAATCATCAATAATAGTTCCTACTATTTGTGTAGGAACTACAATATGATTTTCTTGACTTTGTTTGCAACTGTATAAGACTTGCTCAAAATGTCTCATTCCTCTTTCGCCAAGGTAGTTGAAGTTATGTTCTCAAAATTTGCATAATCAACACATTGATGAATAAAGAAAAGAGCCTTACAATCATTCTTCTTCACCTCCTTATAGGATGCCTTTTGTGCTTCTATTGAGCCATCCTTTACTTCTTAAATGCCATTGTTCACAATTTCCAACACTTTTTGGAAACCAAAGGTAATTTGCATCTAGATGCACCATTTCTTGAAGTTCTTGTCACCAAGAACAAGCAAGTTTGCCCAAAAAGAACCATTAGAGCTAGTCATGATTCACTCCCTCAGATGCCTCAAAGCTCCACACAAAATCACTCTCTCACACACCTATGTCCTGAATAAAAAAAAGCTTTAGATACCATTGTTGATGCAAGATAACTTACATTATTGAAGAGATAGTTCTTGAGGGAGAAAGAAAAAGATGGAAGAAAAGAAATATCACACTAGTTATTATGCATTGACTAACTAACTAGTATTTATGCATATCATAAATTCCACACCAAACAGCTAGTGGACTGGGTTACTAATAACTACTAAATGTTATTAAAGTTGAGTTTGTATTAAATACACATATAATGCATTTGAACATTGATGTTGGTTTTCCATACTACAAAGCATAATTTTAATCCTTTGAGGTTGACAATAGTAGATAGTTTTAGCCAAACTTTTTATTCTGGTGTAGGACAAGATTTCTATAGCTAAAAGTCTTTTGTCGTCACGTTTACTTTTGTGCTAGGCATGATATTCAAGCTTGAAGCATGCTTGAAGTGAATAGAAATTTCAATAACTTGGCAAAACTCCACCAAAGATAAGGGAGATATGACAATTAATTTTGTACATTGTTGTTTAATCTATTTAGGTCACGTTTGACCCATTTTATAATTTAAAAACTACTTTAAAATTAAAATTTAACATAGGAACGTTGGTTAGAAATTATATTGTATTTTATTTAAAAGTGTACTTCCCGTAGCTTAAAAGAATTAAATTCAAGGTCTAATAGTGCTGGGATGAATTTTTACACTATATTCTAATGTAATAAAAAATGTACATAACTTGATTGTAAAAGTCCTTATACTCACACTATACATTTTTTTCCCTTAAAAAAAGAAGTAACATTTGTATAAATATATAAATATAAATAAATGAATAGAGCGGTGCTCTGTTCCTTCACAAATATCTCCCGTGGAATGCCAAAGAAAGAAAATCCTTGTGTAGCATCAAGAAGTGACAGATTCCTCCCACTCCCTCAGTTATGTGGTTTATAAATATAATAATTACATCCGCGAATAAGAACCGGTGATTTTCAACGACAACATCTGCATTATTGAGAAATCAGAATTGAAGCGGTGAGAGAAAGAATACAGCGACACCGTCAAAGAAAAATTAAAATGGGAAAGAAAAAAAAATTGAAATCTTCTACACGTAGTGGGATATCATATGATCATACACACCCAACATTAGTTGATACGTATATTATACGATGGTTGAGGGCCATAAATATGGCCGTAGGGTATAGGTCAACATGTTTCAGCAGCCAACACATCCAGATAGAGCATCTTTTATTAAAAAGAAAAGGGTTAAGCATGAGCCCAAAGATTTTTATAAAGATTCTGTGTGATACATCTCCCGTTAAAATATTTAATTTCTTCTGTACGTAAGATTTGATTCAATGTATAATAGGGATTTTCAAATCTCCTTGACTAACGTATGTAACACACAACTCACACAAAATGGGGGTGTACGTTGGCCTTGCAAGATGAGATGGAATGTGAATATTTTTAACCTTTATTAATATTATTACAAGAAGAGAATATCCTGGTTCAAATTACGAGGCAGATCTTATCCCCCTTTGTTAAAATTCTTTATTTTAAAAAACCTTACCTTACTGACTATAGAATTGTATAAGTGTATTGATCACTTAAAGCAATTTATTAACTTGACTATGTTTCCTCTCGAGCCAGAAAAAGAGCTTCCCACACATCTGTTAAGGTAAATTGCTTATTTCTTTGTCTTCCGGTTGCCTGAACTTGCCCATACAATCAAAACTGTTATGGGAAAAAAGGTGAAGATTCCCGATAAAGTGATGGCACAAAGTAATTAATATATTACTTTATGATTTAATTGTATTTTTAATTTATTTAATTTAAATTATTTGTGAATTTTTTTTTTGAATAAATTAAATTCTTTTGTTTTTAAAAATTAAGTAAGTTTGTTTTATTTGTCAATTTTTTTTACATAAAACTATTAAATTTTTATTTTCTACTCACACTAAATCTTTATAAATTGAATTATTTCAATTGTTTTAAGTGTTCTTCTCAAAACTTAATAGCTAAAATATTAAATCTGACCTAAAATAAAATAAAAAGAAGTCTCAAAATTTCTTTTCTTCGAATCTTAATATTATATTTTATAAAATCTTTTAATTTTTTTTATGTAAACCACAATTATCGTTTACAAGAAATAATCTTTTTTGAGCAACATGGTGGAATTAATTTTTAACGTACACTCACTTGTTTTTTGGTTGGAGTAAGTTAACAAGCTACACCATTGGTGTATGTTAAGATAATTCTTAGTTATAACTTGTTAACGTGCTCCAATTAAAAAATAAGTTGGTGTAAGTTACCAAATCCCACTAGCATTTGTTAACGTACACATACTTGTTTTTTAGTTAGAGTATGTTAGCAAGCTACATTGTTGGTATATTTTAAGATAACCCTTAGTTATAACTTGCTAATGTATTTCAACTAAAAATCAAGTGGGTGTATGTTAGCAAATCTTATATATATATATATATATATATATATAGGGGGCATTTCAAATAAGAAACTTCTTAAAATAAGAAATGAGAACTATTAATAGTAGCCATTGGATTACAATTAAAAATAATGAACGACTAAGATTAAAACTCAATTAAACATATCTTATAGGACCACCATTGTTGCTACCTCCACCGCCGCTGCCACTACCACCACTGTTGCTATTATCATCGCCCATGCTACCACTGCCACCACCACTACTATCGCTGTCGTCATCACCCTTGCAACCACCACCACTATCATCACTGTCGCTTTTATCACCGCCATTACCACTGCCATCGATGGCGGTGGCAGCGACGGTGGTGGCAGTGGTGGTGGTGGTGATAACAGCGGTGATGATGGTAGCGATAGTAGCGGCAGTGATGGTGGCAACAGTGATGACAATGGTGGTGGTGACGGCTATGGTGGCAGTGGTAGTGGTAGTGATGAAGGCAATGACAATGGTGATCTCATAAGAGGTAATTAATTAGGTTTTAATCTCAGCCATAAATTTGTTTTAATTATAATTCAAGGGCCATTATTGAAAGTTCTCATTTTCTCATTATAAAAGTGTCTCTTTTGAAACGTTCCGTGTATATATATATATATAAGACTTAAAGTAAAATTGTTTTAATTATAATCTAAGGGCTATCATTGAAAGTTCTCATTTTTTCATTTAAAAGTTTCTCTTTTAAAACGTTCCGTATATATATATAAGACTTAAACATGATATCTTATATAAGTGAAATTAAACACATACCATTTAAACCAATCTCTAAAAATATTAAATACCTACTAAAAATACTAATTCAATCCATAATGATATACGAAAAATACAACATTTTCATTACTTGACCGATCATTAGAAGTAAATACAACATATATATATACTATGTAACAAAAAAATACAACATATATACTAATCAATAGCACTTAGTGCAAAACCAGCTAATTAATTTATCCAAAAAAAACCAGGTAATTAAAAAGTAATAATCTTGTTTGTAATCCTTTAATTTACTAACAAAATTTATTAAATTTTTGCTAAATTTTTTACTTTTAAAATTATTTTATACCTTAATGTATTATATGTGCCCATATCTTTGAATAAAAATGAAATTTTTCTTTAAAAAGAAAGTTATGAATGGACCAAATTTGTGTGATTTTAAAATAAAGAGACTTCATTAAGTAATAACTAGAGGGATAAAATTGCACATAATTCAAATTAAATAGACCAATAGTGTAACTAAGTTGATGATACATGAAATTTAGTTTAATCACATTCTTAATCTCTTAGTTTTTGGAAAAAAAATAAAATTGAGCTCCTCATGTGATCAACTATTATTGACTGTATTGATTATTTGCTGTCGTTGTCTACAGGAGGCTTTGAGAGGTTGTTTACTCATTAGTGAACTTCATGTTACTGTTACTGGCAGTGGCAAGATAGTTGTATCAACACAAATTTGTCTAGATACGCTAATTAATTTTATTAAATGCATCCATCCAACCAGAACGGTAAGAATATCCAAAATTCGGGGTTCATAATAACGATTATCAGCTAGTGCTGGATTAGTATAAAAAAAATGAGGTAACGCAATAGGTCGACCTAATGATAGAAAGTTGAAATAATATATATAAAGTCATAAGTTTTAATCTCAGTGTGATTATTGTATATAAAAAAAGAATTAAATTATTATTACAGTGTTGCTAATTAGAAATTAGTTTTAGTGTGACTTTTATTGTAGTTATTATTAAAATCAACAAATTTAATATACACAATAGATTGTGATTAGATAATAATGTAAAACTGCTTTAAACTGTAAATACATAGTTTATTTTCTCAAAAAAAAAAAGTATAAAAAATGATGTTGCCACATTTGTTTCTGTTTGCATGTCATTTGCTGACTTACCAACAATTTCTAGGCACAGTCGTTATCACGATCTGTTATTAAAACCTCAAAAAATGCACAAAAGAAAAAAAAAAAACCTTGACCATTATTGTTAAACAATACGAAAACAGAGCAAACAGTATAACATGTGGGCACGTGTAACTTGGGTGCCTTTTGGATGCAAAGAAGAGTCACGTTGTAAGTTGAGTATAAAATTTCGTGATCTTCTCGCCTTGATAATTAAGGAAGATTATGTTATGTTACGAGATAAAAATGTCTAAAAATTAAATTGATAGACCTACATAAATAAAAATCAGTTTTATTATAATTATTTTGTATTTTTTTTTCTATAATATGGTATGATTGATATCATTTTAATCATGTGAGAGGATCTCTATGTATTCTTATATATATATATATATATATATATATATATATATATATCTTCTATCAGAGACAATCTTTCTCAAGCTGGTAGGACTAACGTAGTTAACTGCATACTTAAGACTTGAATTTGAGACTAATCATTAAGCTGGAACAACCTTGTAGCAGTTCATCTACTCACTCAATGGTTCCTTATGATATATTCTCTTACAAATAATAGATTAAAAATTCAAAATAAATTTAACAAACTAAAAAGTTACAATTTAGTTCAAAGTGAGTTTAATAAAATAAAAAAAGAAAAGTAAAAAAATATGATATATACTTTTATAAAAATCATCAAGATTTAAATTTAGTTGATTAAAGATTTAAATGTAATAATCTTAAATATAGAAATATTATAACTCTAAAAGAAAATTAAACTCAAATAAAATTAAATATGGCTCTAATGAATTCAAAATTACAGAGATAGAAAAACAAAACATAAAAACTTGTTTGTAATTTTTTTTTTCAAAATGAAGGAAGATATTTGCCCACCCTCAAATTAATATTAATAGCTCCATTATTGTTCCTTATAATAAAATTAAATTTTGATATATTGTTAGTGTAAAAATAATCTATAATATCAATTAATTAGAAATTATTTTGTATTATAAAAATAATAATTTCTAATTAAATTCCTTATAATATTTTAGTTTATAGAGAAACTATCTTGTTTGATAATAGGAGGACATCTTTCTGTATTTACTTATAATTTTTTTATTGATTACCTTAATATTCGATAAAATTTTTAAGTAAAAATAAATATATTTTTATAAATATAAATTATTTAGTATTTTTCATTTAATAAGTAAAAAATTGATAAAAAATATATCTTTTTATATTATAAATTATAATGCCCATCTTGGAGAGTGGACTCTACCTTTCTTCACTTTCTCAATTCGACATTTTCAATATTTTCTCTCTAGCCTTTGAATGTATATTTCCACATACTATCTTTAAAAATTAACTAATTTTTTTTTCTCTTAAGTATTTCAAACTACATTTTTTTTATTTGAGTAAATTACACTCAAACCTCCTGTGTGTTTTTTTTTTTCGAATTACACTTGATACTCTTCTGAATTTTGAACATACAAAGAAACCCCTAATTGTTTGTCCCCATTTACACCGTGTAGCCCTCCCCCCCAAACATCGTTTGTGACGTTAAGAACACGCCTCACATGAGTGGCACATTAAAATTACATTTTTTTTTACATTTTTGACCTTGTCTTCTTTGTTTAACATATGTGACCACTAACAAAGAAGGAGCTATACCAATCTTTGGTCCATGTCCAGTAGCTTGTGGGTGGTTTGCAGAGGCGAAAATCTGTTGTGTATATGCGTGGGTTTTTGCTAATCTAATTTATTGGGTGGTTTAGGATTCGTGAAGCCAGCCCCATTGATCACGTTTGTTGCAAGATTGCAATTTGTACAGGGACGTGTTGCTTTTTTGGTTTGAGTATTGAAGTTTAATCAAGTGGTATGGGTTTTGATTTGTTTATGGTTTCCATTTTTTTTTTTTTGCAATTATTTTTGTAGGTTGTTGCATAAATTTCTGTCAATAAATTTTGTTACCTATTGTGTTGTTAGGATGTTTGATGAAATGTCACAATCAATAGTAGCATCTTCTTCAACTGTTAGTGGTAGCGGAGTAAGAGTGAGACATCAGAGAAAATGTTGTCATTGTGGAAGACCCGCAAAAATTAAGTGTAATGAAACGGAAGCTAATCCGAATTGACTTTTTTTACACTTGTAGGACAATAGTTTGTGACTATTTTGAGTGGTGTGAAAAAAATGTCGAAGATGAGTATGAAAATTTGAAGATGGACCTGAAAGACATGAAGAGAGAAATTTCGAATTTCAAAATTGAAGACAAACTTAAAAGTAATTGAAGGAAATTGTGAATGGTTGAAGCAAAATATTGTAGTTTTTACCTTTTTAATTGTGATTGTTATTAGGATTTTAATTATTATGACCGTACGTAAATGAATTTTTAAGTTTAACTAGTTGTTATTATAAGTTGGTTGTTAATCATTTTGTTAGTAAGTGTAGATGTTGCTTAAGTGTCATACTTATTTGTATATGGTTCGTTAGTGTAAGCATTGTCTATGTAAGCAGTCCAGCTTTTTAGAAATTTTGTAAAATAACTTATATTGAGTATAAGTTGAATATATAAATTCATTCTTTTAATATTAAATTCCTTTTTTATTCCCAAAATTTCTTGCTCAATAATTATGCAATCCTTGTATGAAAATTTTGTATTCATATTAAATTGTCACTTTGAAATAAAGTTCTTCAAATGTAAAAAAATGGATAATGAATTCATGGATTGGAATGAGATAAAGTTACATAACGAAAAAGAATTGGATAATGAGCCCATAGTTAGATTGGATAGTAAATAGCAACTTTCATTAACTTGAGGATAATATTGTCATATATCAACACTTGAACCTATACATCTAAAATTACATCATCTTTTGTATACCCAAAATAAAAAGCCTCTTGTACATTATGTACTAATGATAGGCTTATTTTCAACAAAAGAGCCCTACATATTTGAAGTAATATGTGGACTTTTTCTAAAAAAACAACCCCTGCATAAGTTTACTAACATAATTCTTAAAAGCTATCAATATATCAAGTTAACCCCAATCTATCCCAAAAAAATTAACAATTGTCTTTCAAAAAAACTACACATATCATTGTTCCCTATGTCATTGTCTTTCTCTTGGGTTTCAACTACCTTTCTCCCTTGTATGGCTTGGATGGTTAGCTTGAAGATTCAACATGTACTTGTGAAAACTTGTTGTGTTCCCTATTATGTAAAAGAGCCATAACAAGAAAGATTTTAGTTATCGTTATAGATTTTAAAAATTAAAGTCAAGGTAAGAAGATAAATTGTGATTTTTAGTGGGTTTGGCAAACTTGTGAGGTGATTTAGACTGTTGTGAAAGAGGTACATCACTTTGGGCAGCTTGATGATTGCCACTTGGTTGCATTATAGGTCCTTCACCATATCCCACAGCTTGAAAGTTATCAGAATTGGAAGCTAGTTGCATTGTAGGTTCGTGAACAGTTTGGACAGCTGGCTGGTGCATTGGTTGTCCTTGACTAATGTTGGCAATTGGTTACATTACTGGTCCTTACAACTTTTTTTCTCTAAGGGGAAAAAAATTCCATTAGTTATATGGATAATGTGATGTAATTGTTTGAAAAACCATTTTCTAATAACATACCTGCTTTTTTTCCTGCTGTTTGCTCACACCAGCCCTTTGGCAAGTCTTGTAATTATGTCCAAATTGTTTGCAGGTGGAACACCTAATGGTGTTTGACCTTCTTGTATCTTGGGTTCCTGAAGGTCCTTCTACATCATTTTTCCTTCTAGCCTTCCTGAGAGTCTTTTTAGAGTAGGAGGATCAATATTAGGATAAACTCCTCTCTTGCTAATATCAACCTCAAGCATAGGATGAATTATTTCAGTATAAGCCAAAAACCACATAAATGATTTGTGAGCGATACAAGCACATCCATGCTTACACGGTAATCTAATTATCTGCCAGTAATTGCAGTCACATGTCCTATCTCTAAGGTTTACCACAAAGTTTGTGCAACCATCCTTGACTTGAAACTCTTCATTTTTAGTGTATATGACAACACAATATCTTCCACCTTGCATAGTTTTGTTTAAAAACTTCCTTACTCTAGGAGCCATCCTATACTCACATGTAGATGCATTTGCAAATCTTTGCTGAAAGGTCACCATTAAGTGGCAGACAATAGATTCACACATGGATAACACAGTCTTCTTTCGATCGTCACCCACTCATGCATTAAAGACTTCACACACGTTGGTAACATGATCACTCTTGCAAAGAGGATCAAAAGTGTGTCTTGCTCATATGTGTTTTGGCCGGTGGTTAAACAACTTTAATATCAAACATGAAATGAGAACCAACTTTAAATACCTTTTGCATATCCGACATAATGGTTAAACAATCATCCTTCCATTCGAGTACAGATTGCAAAGCTTCATGTAACAATGTAAAAAAGAACCTCCAAGAATTCTTACACTTCGCCTCAATAATTGCAATAGCTATGGGGAACATGCTCTTATTTGCATCAAGATCCACAACAGATAGTAAAATCCCTCCGAATGGACCTTTCAAATGACAACCGTCAATTCCAAACCATGCCCTGCAACCCTTTACAAAACCCTTCTTCATAGCATCAAGACACATAAACATCCTCTTGAATTGAGGGTTCATGTTAACCTTAGGCTCCACAATAAACTTCACTATACTCACAAGATTTGTCTCTAAAACTAAACATGCCCATGGTGGCAACTCATTATAAGACACAACATGTACCCCTTTAGTTGTTTGATGCACCTCCCGCTTTGCACGATATAATTGCGTCAAGTTAGTGAGTTCAATTCCATACCTATCAAGTAATGCTTGCTTCATTATGGAGTAGCTAATATTTGGGTCAATTATCAACATACTCCATGTAGAGTTTGCATCAAAATTCTTTGTTGTTCTAATGCAAGTATGCACACCATTGTATGTCTTGATCCTAAAGGTTACACCATCCGGGGTTGGGGATGCATGGATCCTCCAAGTACACCTTTTAGCTGCACACTCATAGTCACTCTTACTTTTTCATTTTTTACCCTTTTTAACTGAAAACCTTATTGTATTGAAAAACCCTTTAACACTTACCTAAAATGATTTACATTCAAAAACAATTGTCCAACTACAAGATTTACCCTACCATCCAGTTGATCCTCAAACGGTTTACCTAGATTTCCCCTCTCAATATATATACTTCAATCATATCCTCATTTGAATGATCATTCCTAATAACATCCATAGTCTCTTCAAAGTCACTAATCTTATCATTATCACTTCCATCATTCTCATTTTCAACCTCACCAATAGGGTCAAACTCACTGTTAGATTACCCAATAAAGCTTTCAACCACATTAAAAGTGCTGTCATCATCACTAATAAACACTTCATCTTGACCATTTACAGGAACATCATCAGCACCATCCACATTATCAACATGTACATTAACACCTTCAACACCATCAGTAACAGGTTCATTGACAAACTGAACATTAACACTCACATTCATGATCTAAATCACTACCAGCTTCATACACAGGTTGTACATTCAGAGGCTCATTCACGGTTTCATTCAAGGTGCATGAACATGTTGAGAAATAAATTTCATCCAATCATCACTTATACTTATAGTCATATATAAATGTATATAAGTAACATTTTTATTTTCTGAAAACAGTTTCAACATGTAATTATCATTGTCAAGGGGGAGAATTTTACTCGTCCCATTGCATAAAAACCATAGACTGAAAGGGTAGTAAGGTGGCAAACCTTCATCCTCTATTGTCAAGTTGACGGTGTCGTGTGCATCAAAGATACTGAACTTGTCAGGGCCCATATATGGCAAGTCAGCCATGGTCTCCACTATGGTACAAAAACAAACAAAAGTTACTATTGGAATGGTCCACCAACAAAAAAATGTCAAAAAAAAAAGTGCCCCCCCCACTATAAAACCCACCATCAATTGTTTAAAGATTTCAACAAATTAAAAATTTAGCTTTCAAACTATAGAAATAGGCATTCGAACTCGTTGAACTATTAAACACGTACCTATCCTTTGAGCTCCGTGAGCACTTCCAATTCTGAATGCAAGTCGCAAGTGATAACAATAGCAAATGGAGAAGGTCGCAAGTCAAAATCGCAAACAATTTCACCACAAATGTCGCCAAACACATCAACCCTAGCACCACTCACTATGTTTCTGTTCCTTCCTCCAAACCTCCAAGCCCTAACTCTTTGACATTTTCTTCCGCAATACGTTTGAAAAAATCCATTTCCTAATTCATTTACTAAAAGGGTAAAATCGGGTTCTTACAAAAAAAAAAGGTTCTTTTAGACATTTTAGTTTTTAACACAATCGGAGACTTCACGCCATTACGTTAAAAAGTGTCAAAGTAATGTTAAAAAACAGAAGGATATCGGGCGCAATATTGCAAAAACACAAGGAATCTAAAAGTAATTTATTTATTTATTTTTATTTGTATATTTTATCTTTTTAATTGTCTATCATTTTCAATTTATACTCTTTTATCTTTATCTTTAAATTAAATTTTAATAATTTATTTAAAGAAATTATCAATAGTTAAAAATAATTTATATATTTTAAAATATTTATTTATTATAAATAATTTAAATTATATAAAAATTAACATTTATTCAGATTAAAATACTAATTATAAGAGAATTTGAAAATATTCGTATATTATATAAAATAAGGATTAATTAAGGTATTCGTATATTTCTTTAAAAAAGTTATTATTGAAAAACAAAAAAGTTTTATTGCATAACCAATGACGTCATATAGGAATAACAAATCTTATTATTTATATTTTTTTAAAAAAAAGTTCAGATCGTATCGGAGCGCTGGAGTCAAATCCGGGTTATGGACATGTGCATAAGAGCATGATCATTGATAAGCAAAACATATCAGCTTTTCCTCTGAATTATTATTATTTCAGAAACTATTATTTACTTATTTATTTTCCAATTTCCACATAATAGCCGAAACAGAAACAAGTAGAAGGGGATAAGAACAAACAAAATCGAAGAGAGAGAGAATGAAAATGGCGTTTGTCTATGAACAGTCACCCTGAGTAACATCCTTAATTCTTCAGAACCTCAAACCAAAACACACACACTCTTCTTAATTCCTATTCTCTCATCAATCTTCTCACTCAGGTACGCTGATCTCTTCTTCTCTTTTTTTTTTTCCCTTTTAAAAGGAAGAATTCGTTTTACTGCTCCTATTTTCGTTGATTATTGGTTCTGCCTTTTTCTGCTGTTTCTTTTTTTGCCCCCAAACTGTTAACTACTCATTTCCAACCAGAACTCGCATCTGTGTTTTGAATATCAATTTGTTATTATTGTCTTCACGATTGTTTCCCAGATTCTTAAAACTCGTGGATTTATTCAGAAGTTCCTTTGCTGAATGAACATATAATTACGCTAATTTCTACTTTAAAGCTATTCCCCCACGTTTGAATCCATAAATTTTATTCTTATTTTTTTCTTTCTTTATTTTCGTCTGTTCCTGGGTTGTTTACTTGTCATCTCATGTAACCCTCCCTCAAAAGTCAAAACTGCGCCTATTTTACCCCATTTGGCATCACAGTTGGCAAATTAGGTGGCCGATCTTTCAGGGATTATTTAATGTTATCCTGAGGCACTTGCCAAGAGGAGGTGCTGACCCCTTATAGTGCCTTGCTGCAGTGCCTCAGGGTGTTTATTAGTGCCCTTGACTACATTCCATTGGAAGTTGAAAGCCAAACTTCTCACCAGTTCAATCTCCAATTGGCTTGTAAAACTTTGGATGCAAGTGCACTAATATCCTTTCCCACACGGTTTTTCTTTTTCTTTTGCACTGTAATGCAATAACTGCTACTTTTTTATTTTTATTTGCCGCAGTTATTACATGGAATAACCGTTTGGTATGAAGTCTGTGCATTATATTTGTGTTTGTTTCTTAAAAAACAGTTAGATTTATTTGTTTGCTTGTTGTATGATTTTTCTTTATTTGTGTAACATTTGCAGTTATATGGAATATTATGTACTTATTTCCCCATCTGTTATTTCTTTTGGTTTAAGTCTTCTTTTGTTTCCCTGCTTTAAGAAATTGAAGTTAATTTTATTTGTTTTAATTCAGAAAGGAATGGGAATATATCTCAGCACTCCCAAAACTGAAAAGTTTTCTGAAGATGGTGAAAATGATTGTCTTAGATATGGTTTATCATCCATGCAAGGGTGGCGTGCACAAATGGAAGATGCTGTGAGTAATCATTGAAAAAATTGCTGACTTTGTAAATTGAATACCTTTTGCATATAAATCCAGAATTTTAAAGTGAATAACTAGTATAAACCATCAATGTGGCAATTATAGTAAGAAGTATCCAGAGGTGATAAGGGTATTATGCTACGTAGTGGTTGTCAATATTTGAATTCTGTTTTACACTTAGATTGCTCCCATTTATTTGTCTAGTTGCGCATTGGAAGGTAAAGTTTGTTGCAGCATCATTTTCCCCTTTTTTCTGTTAGCCTCCCAATTTGTTAAAACACTAGTATGATATGTGGATTGACATATACTTTCAATAACATGGTTTATGGATTGGCAAGTTACTCTTGAGTTTTTAGCAAATGGTTTGTTGAAGAAACAAACAGGACAGACTTTCTCCCCTGAGATTTAGATATCATGTTAGTATTTACTTCTTGTGGTTTGTTAGTTAGTCACTCTTTTATGGTTTCGACTCTCTGTAGACTGTAATTATGGCAGAAACATAAATATTTGCTGAGAAAGGTGAAAGTCCCAATATTTCTCGATATCTGGCAATAATAGTATATTTGTATAATACTCTGTTGATTTCATCTACCACATAATTGAGCTCCCCTTATCTTTTGGGTTGAGAGATTATGATGTTGTTAGGGAGCTAGAAGATGTAATTTTATGTTTTATTTCAGTGTTTCAAAAGAAGCAACGATTGGTCCAGTGAAATGTGATTTCAGGAGTAAATGTGAATGTATTATTCTGCTTTAAATTTTGTATCTTTTAATTCATTTCATTGATTTTTCCTGACTCAGATTGCTCTTAGTTCATACATTAATACACTGTTGATTTATTATTTTTTTTCTTTTGTTAGCATGCTGCATATACTGATCTGGATGAGTCAACCTCATTTTTTGGTGTCTATGATGGTCATGGAGGTAAGGTTTGAAAAGTTTAGTTATTTGGATTGATGTAAAATTACAAATGTTTTCTGTCCATGTTAGGATGATTTATTCTGCTTTTTTTCCATTTCATCTTTCTCTTTTGGGTAGCATCTCACGCTCCTAATCCTACCTCTTCTGTCTAATAGACATGGAAGACTAGTATATGATATCTTCTAAAAGATAAGAGAAGGTAAAGAGCAAAAGAAAAATAAAATTGAGAAACTCTATATAATCAAATAGAAAAGCCAAAACGACAATACCCTCCAATCTCTCTGAATATTCATAAAAGAGTCACTTCTGCTGAAACCATGGTCTGGATAGTATACTCTTTTTATTTTTTCTGAAAAGGTCACAAAATTAACCTTTGTGTTGCTCCTAGTCATAGCTGATTTCAATATTTGAGGCATGATTTAAATTTTAAAGTGATTTCTCATATGATTAATTATAACTTAGGATATGGGCTATAACTTGTTGCATGCATGCAGACCCTAGCTGCATTACTGTGTTTCATTTCATCCCATTTATACCACTGTTACTTGTGTGTCTTGATCCTAGATTCTGAAGATTAAACCCTTCAGGGCTTCCATGTCTTGGTCAATTGGTTTTTCTGCTGTGCTTCTAAATTGTGTCTGTACTTATGCTTTATTTATTGAATTGTTTGTTTTCCTATGTATCTTTTCAAACAAATAGATTCTGGTTTCCCATTTTCAAACCATTTTCTAGTAGAAAAAATAAGGTCCATTTATATTTATTCTCACTCTACTCCTTGAGTTTTTATGATGGAATGCCATATATTTGAGCTACAAATTTCAATAATCCCCAACAGATCAAGAGGGAAATAAATTATGTCTAGTTTGTAATCAATGCTGTGTTATGGATGCTCACTTAATCACAAAATTTCAGGTAAAGTGGTTGCAAAGTTTTGTGCCAAGTTTCTTCATCAACAGGTGCTCAAAAGTGAAGCATACTTAGTTGGAGATATAGGAACCTCTCTTCAGAAAGCTTTTTTAAGGTTAGATGTAAAAAGATGGCCACTTCTATACTTAATGGCAGCTCCTCTGCCTGTATTCTGCAATTAAATGACAAATTGGTTTCATGCATACAAGGAGTTGAATTTTAGTATTATTTAAGACCTTCCATTTGGATCATCAGCTAAGATCTCAGTTTTGTAGTTCTTATTATGGATAATTTGTTTTTTCTTTGATGCACAAAGAAATATTGTTGACAAGAGTCTCACTCAGTCACTCAAAGTCAGTTAGATATGTTTAATGCACTTGAATAATTGGAAGAGTATGAAGAAATTATGTGTCTTTTTAATGACAAGTTGTAGCCCACTTATTAGTTGCTGATTATGGTGTTGCATATTCTTTAATTTAGTGTGTCCCACTAAGCTTACATATTATGGAGCAGACGTGAAGTATGGCATTATATATCTTCTCTTTCCTGCTCTAATTGAGAAATAATAAAAAGTGACCACTGATTACTTTTCCATCTCAAACAAAAATCCAAAATAAAAAAGTTATGAACTGGTATTTTCAATATTATGCAGAATGGATGAGATGATGCGTGGTCAAAGGGGATGGAGGGAATTATCAATATTGGGGGATAAGATCAACAAGTTTACTGGGATGATAGAAGGGTTGATTTGGTCTCCACGAAGCACTGATGGTAATTGCCAAGTTGAGGATTGGGCTTTTGAGGAGGTAGGTGTGACATTTGAAGAAGGATACCTTAAATAATACTCTTCACTCTTCAGTATCACTGCTTCATTGGATATACTTGGTAATTTGGTGCATGGCATACAGCTTTAAGTAGAAATATCATGTTCTTGGATAATAGCAATAATCTTTCTCTGCATCTCCCTGATTTGAATTTACTTATTGCAATCAGGGGCCTCATTCTGATTTTGCTGGACCAACTTCAGGAAGCACTGCTTGTGTTGCAGTTATAAGAAACAACCAACTTCTTGTTGCAAATGCTGGTGATTCACGTTGTGTGATATCTCGGAAGGGTCAGGTAACTTTTGGAATGGAAATTCTTGGAACATTAACTATACTTATTGCCCACAGATATATACAGTACTTAGTAGAAATAAGCATAAAATGCTGGTTTATATGTCTAAAGACTGTACATTGGAAAATGTCTGTCTCATAATATGGCGCGTCAATTTTATTTTAATTTTTTTTGGGGTGGGGTAGGGTGGGGGTCTTTCAAAGGCATAGAACATGGTTTGTCTCTTTTTTTCGTAGACTACATATTTTCAGTTTTTGTAAGTTACAGATCTTGTAGATAATTATGTACATTGTTTTACTATGGCTGTTTTCTACAGGCATACAATTTGTCTAGAGACCACAAACCTGATCTTGAGATTGAGAAGGAAAGAATCTTAAAAGCCGGTGGTTTTATTCATGCAGGAAGGGTTAATGGCAGTTTAAATCTTGCAAGAGCTATTGGTAACATAACTATGGGCCAGTGAACTTCTTAAAAGAATAACTTATGGTTCTTTTAATTTCCTCCTCTTTTTTCAATTATAATTTGAGTGAGCAGCCTGGGCTGTGGCCCCTGCATCTTTAGCTCAGTAAAATCCATGAATTTGTGTACTTGATGAATAAAATCACACAAATGAACAACTTTCTACTTATTGTATTTTGTACGCTTTATTTTGGTTCTTTACAGGACAAGGAGATTGGTTTGAAATCATATAATTGAAGATTTTAAATTTGTATATCTGTCTGTTCATGACACTAATTTCATTGTGAAGGGACACATTCTTTTTTGGGATTTTGAGGGGTGGAGTGGGGTGAGGATTATAAAGTTTCCATTCTTTAATATTGTTTCAATTTACTGCAGGAGACATGGAATTTAAACAGAATAAATTTCTTCCTGCTGAAAAACAAATTGTAACTGCCAATCCAGACATAAACACTGTAAGTTTGTTACTGTAATACAAGTCAGCTTGCTGCCTTGGGTGATGATACACAGATGTCTCCCCATTTCCATTTTTCTATATGGTAAAATCCATAATAAAATGCATGGTTAGGGCTTACTGCTACTTTTAAGTATTCAACTTTAAGTATTCATCTGTTATGACTGATATTATTTTTGTTTTGATATTTTGTTATAGGTTGAGCTTTGTGACGAAGATGAATTTGTGGTGTTAGCTTGTGATGGCATATGGTATCCTTCTTATGCTTCCACATCCACATCCCCATTTGATCCTGAATGTTTTGATGTATTTGGAAGATGTCATTTGCATTATTAAAATGTAATAACCAATGGATTTCCATTCTAGGCACACTAGGCAGACAATGTTATGTGTGTGTGTGTCTTTTGTGGGTGGGAAAAGTTTCTTGTTTCATGCCTATAAATGAGTAAATTACACTAATCTCCTTTTAAGTTTTACACCCAATGGAAATACCCCTAGTTTCAGATATCGCACAGAACTACCCTATCTTCAGTTTTCATCAAACAAATGCCTTCATTTGTTTTTTAGATACATGTAAGTTGAGGTCTTAGCATGTCAATGCCACCTACCAAAACATTGTTGACACCGAGTGTGATTCTGAAAATAGTAATTTGCTTGCATATGCCCCTTCAGATTGCCTTGTTGAAAATAATAGTCTATTTCTTATTATTTTCAGGGATTGCATGTCAAGTCAACAACTGGTAGATTTTGTTCATGAACAATTGCGCTCGGTGAGTTCTTAGTTTTAACCCCTTTCTAATGATATGATAAAGTATTAATTCAATTAAGAAGTGGCTGTCATACTTATTCACAAATTATGCTTGTTGATGATATTTAATGCAGTACTTGGTACTTTGATGGATAAGAACTGTGCCATTTATACTTGTAGTTGGAGAGAATTAGTAAAGGATGCACTACTCTACATTAGCCATTGTCTTTTACTCAATTTCTAGCTTATCACTTAATGCACTACTTTACATTAGCCATTGTCTTTTATTCAATCTCTACCTTATGACCTATTGCATTACTCTATAATAGCCATTGTCTTTTACTCAATCTCTAGCTTATGGCTTAGTGGCACTTCTCTACAATAGCCATTGTCTTTTACCCAATCTCTAGCATTGTGCCTTTTCTGATAAAATCAGTATGACCAGTGGCCTTTTTATGGTCTGCGTGATAATGTTTTGTTCCTGAATTTTCTATGAAAGTGATTACTTTATTGTATAATGGCTATGGCTGGTCTGGATAATAGGCTAATCTATGACTATTTTATCTGTGGCAGGAAACGAAACTTTCTGCAGTGTGTGAAAGAGTACTCGACCGGTGTTTGGCACCATCAACTGCCGGTGGCGAGGGATGTGACAACATGACCATGATCTTGGTGCAGTTCAAAAAATCTGCTCAGTCCAGTGCACCAGGAGAAGAGCAATCCTCTTCAAACGAACAAGCTGAACCTGAAACACAACTAGAGAGAAGTGAAAGTTAGTATTATTCAGCAGAAACAGTTCAAATATTGTATCATATATATTATATATATATGTAGTGTACACCAGTGATTAGAATGCGTCAGCATGGTCATTTTCCTTTCATCTCACATTATACACAACAGCTATTCTGGTTACCATAAGAATATCAGTTTTTATCCTGTTTCTTCTCTGCCGTGTCTACTTTTCACTCTTTAAGTCTGTTCTGCATGTTCTACTGTGCGCCTACAAATATCAGTAATTGTAGTTATAATCAACAACCTATGCTTACGCCTGGTAAATAGTGTGTGTGCTAAAACATAACCTAAAATTGGTGAGGTCTTCGTGACATAGAGAAATATTTGTAATACACTCCTTTTGATACACATCTTTAAAATATACTTTTTGTGATTGATTTATTTTTTAAGAAATCAACCCGCCTAGTAAATTGATCGCCTTAAAAAGACGGTTTATTTTTAAAAATAAACCAATCACTACTGACGAGTATGTAAAACAGAGTCTATTATTGGCATTCGTTTGGACAGAGACACATGTCTATGATAAGATAAACTTAGAGTATCCAGCTAACGAAAGGGGATTGGGCCCAGATATGAGTCATCCAGTACATAGAAAATTCCTACTTGTGAGTGAGGTGGATGGGTGCAGTAAGTTGGCTATTCCAGCATAGTCACTAGCGTTGATCATTCTCGAAGTACAGACCCTACACCTTACAAATCCTGAGTATGATCTCTGGCATACAATTACACGCTTCCAATCGCTCTGTGAAGTAAATGCTATCTTAATTGAAGGAAAATATGAGGGTAATTACTCTTGGTTTTTGTGAGCTAGAATTTTGTATATTTTTATTTTCTTTGTAAAGCTGTGCGGATTTCCGTTATACAATGAATCATCTATGATTTATCTCTTTAGTGAAAGAGAATCTAAATGCTAACTGAACTTCACGATAATCAACATCTGGAGGGAGGAAAATAATAATTTTCTTATTTAAACACTATTTCTTTTGTGATTTGGATTATTAGTTATTTTGATTTTTAACTAGTTTTTTTTAAGGACCAACTTTTATTTGTTGATCAATAAGCAAATGAAATATCATTAATTGGAGTGAAAATAGTCCCAAACACAAATTCTTCCAGTGACTAATTTTTCGGTTTAGAAATAACACTTTATTAAATGAAAAGTTAAATACCTAAACATATAAAAATATTGTTCAAAGCATTAAATTTCACCATAAGTCACAATTTAGTCTAAATTGAAATTCCTAAGTCAAAATAATCTCAAGTTTATTTAAAGGTAAAACACAAAAAGTAATATAAATTTAGGATCCATTTTGGTAAACAACTTAATTAAGGATTTATTGAATAAATACTTCTTATGTAAGTACATATGTATAAGTTATTTTTATAATCAAAGAAAATATAAAAGTAAAACGTTTTTATATAAATTGTATGTTATTTTCATAAGCTATGCTAGAGAACTTAACAGAATTTTGCACATATTTCAAAGGGGTGCTGCTATTCCCACCCTAATTTTTGCTCTTTTCACCCCATTTGTTGTTTGCGCTTCTTTTATTTCCAAAATATCTCCTGATAGAATCGCGTTTCTATTGTGATTTTGTACAACAAAAATGCATTTCTGTTTTGATTGAAGGGGTGCACCCATCTATATATAACGGAAACGTGTTTTAGTTATATATTTGGGAATGATATATAACGAAAACGCATTTTCATTATGTATTTGGATTTTAATTGTTTATATTCATGAAATTAAATTTTTTTTAGGGATAACTTTTAATGATTCACTAACGTGTGAACATGATACACGTTTGAATTGGTGTGATCTAGACTAATAAGTGTAACGCATATAAAATCTAAAATATCTATAAAATCCAAAAATATATACAAAAGGTTTGTACATTATAAAATACTAAAAAAATGATCTAATAGTAAAAAACAAGAGAAAAAAGTCAAGCATTAGAGGTGGTCATTGTCTTCCTCCGCCTCTTCCTTTGATAGGTGCACTTGGACTCCATGCCTGACTGAGTAAGGCCAATGCCTCTCGAATCATCTTATCACTGTCAGTGCCCTCTGGCACCACCCTTAGACACAACATGCAATCCATAAAGCTAGCAACCTTCTCTCACTGTGCCTGCAAAAAAAGAAATGGAAACTTTATTCAAAAATGTGTCATTGGCATTGTAAAAACATATTGTAAATAAATGGATACTTACTTGGCATGAATGGGGGCTGCTAGACGAAGACTGTTAAGTTGTAGAGGATCTCCTGCCACTGGAGGTATCAAATATGGATGAGAAACCTGGTGGAGCCACTCAAGGTAGTCATCTGTGTAGGTTCATGTGGCACAGCCGCTCCTCTGTCCACCACGTGTGCCTCCCAGCCCTCCAGCCTCCAGTCATCAAACTGGCTGGTAAACGACGAGAAGTGAACAGACTGAGGGCAAGGGATCCTCTGGATATAGCCAAACTATTTGAGAACCCTCTCTGGTAAATGTGCACGCATGTAGGAACTACAGAGGATGAAGCCTGAGTAGAACGAGATTGACTCCAACGAGGGGATGACTCTATGTGCATCATATGGCACCCACTTAATGTCATCCAGCTGCAATTGGTGCAATGCCTGTCTGGTCCCCAATGCAAGACCTGCCCCTTGTGGCATTCCATCGACAGAGGTGAGGCTATTGCTTTGAGTAATCGATGCTCGGAGATCTCTCCACGATGGTGGGGAAGTGCTCATAGATCCATACCTGTAATAAGCAATTAATAAATTAAATTACATAAGCAAAATAAACCCTAAACAATTATAGGCCCTAAAATACAAAATCATACCATCACGAGACTTATGTATCCTCCAAACTGCGTTATAGCTCGGAGGTTGACAATGCTAAGTTGGTTGTAAAGGAGCACCAGTGCAGCTGAACCCTAGGAATATCTTGCGCATGCTTGGAGCTAGTGGAAGAGGTCTAGATAGTAGACCTAAACATGCGTAGAGCTCTTGTCGATGAATATCGTGCAACCGACAAGATGTAAGAGATATGCTCTTGCAGCGAACATTGTCTGACTAGCTGTGATACGTGCAACGTATGTGTCCCTTAGTAAGAATAACTCCACGCAAACTCCTTTCGTCAGCGCAGTGTGTGCCTCGACATACGTAGCACCTAGCTCACTCATCAATAACCCTGATGCCCTCGTCGTGACTATAATAGGTGTGCTTGCACACCTTGCCTGTAATAGGCAAATGCAGGAGACAGGACACATCATTTAGGGTGATTGTCATCTCCTCTACAAGCAGATGGAAGCAGTTGATCTCCTTATGCCACCGCTTAACAAAGGCACATACCATGCCCTTGTTGGCAGCAACATATCGTGCCTCTATAAGTGAGGCAAGACCTGAACTTCGCATAAGTTCGCCACCTGCCGGTGCGTGGGCATCGACAACACCTTACCCTCGTGGATGATTAGCCTCATCTTGCGGCGGGCTATCCAATCCAAATATGTCCTACAACATGGTCCTTATAGGACCTAAGCAGTGACAAGTCTACAAGACCTCTTAGAAATGGAGGTCCAACAATCTGATGAGCTAAATCTGCCTCAGGCTCCTCTGCCTCCTGTACCTAAGGCAGTACCTCCTCCTCATGCTGCTGCTAATGCTGTTGCTGTCTGCATTGCTCCTTAGCTGTTGCAGCCTGTCTAGTTCACCGTGCAGATGCAGTCGACGATGGACGCCTAAATGTGCCTGGTGCATCATCTGGTAGAGGGTCTCATCCACGAAGAGGGGCACCAAGTCTCATGCATAGCATAATGAACCTAAAAATTAGTTATTAAATAATTAATAATCAAATATAATTAATATTATTAATTAGAAATATTCTAAACATAATTAATTTAATTATTAAATTACTATATTATCAAAAATAAACAATTTAAACTATTAAATTCATTCAAATAATTAAAATAAAAATTTAATTTAAAAACACATAACTTAAAGTTATTAATTTCATACAAATAAAAAAACCTATTTAAAACACAAATAATTCAAATAATTAAAATATATTAATAATTAAATAAAATTTAATTTTAAAAAATAGCTTAAATTATTTAATTCATTAAAATAAAAAAACTATTAAAAAACAAATAATTTAAATCATTAAAATCATATAAATAATAATTAAATAAAAAATTTAAAATTCACATAATACACAACAGAATCACGTTTTCATTGTGTATGTTGATCAGATGCACAACGGAATCGCATTTTTGTTGTGCACTTGGTCAAGATACACAACAAAATTGCAATTCCGTTCAATCTAGAAGTCAAAAAGAATAAACGATCCTCACCTTCAATGACAGCGTGGCAGGTTGTTGACGGTTGTAGAGGCTTGTGCCAAGCTCGTTAGAGTAAGGAGGCGCAAATGAGACAGAGTCACATTCTTCCGGCGACTGGGGGCAACAGTTTGGGGAGGGAGGGGTGAATTTAAAACTGGGGACAAAAATGAAATTTTATGTATTTTTAAAAAAGGAAGGGGGTGAAAAAGAAAAAAAGAAGTGGGAATAGCAGCCCCGTTTCAAAAAAGGAAGGGAAAAAAAAAATGCACATATTAGTATGCAAACTTGACCCATCACGTTAAAATCACTAAAACTATGTGAAAAAAAAATCTAATTTATATAACAAGAATAAAATAGAAAAGCAATAAAGTAATATGTATTTACCTATAGATGAATTAAATCGAAGTTAACAAAACTAAATGCCTTAAACCATATTGAATTGCCAATTTCATTTGGTTATAATGGTTTCATTAAATTTATAAATGAAAGGAATCTATAAATCTATAAATTACACTAATAAATTCGATATATATATATATATTGTAAAATTTTTGGCCACAAGTCCAATAGTCCTGGCGCGAGGATACATGCGGTTTTCCGTTCTCGTTTCAGCGAACGAGAAACAATACACTTCACTTGGAACAAGGTCAGAAGTACCCCTTCGTATTACGCGCAAGCAAAAAGCACTCATTACATATTTTCATTTCCTGGAAATTGAAACGGGTCGCGTTTACAGTGACACTCACTCACTCACACTGGTAGAGTGTAGAGTGTAGTAGAGACCCTAAACCAAAACCAAACCCTAGGTTTGTTTCCATTGCAGCAGAGCAGAGGCATTGATCGTTGAGCATGGGTCACGTTGGTTCCAGCAAGGCGGGGGTGTCCGCAATGGACATCGACGAGGACAACGAGGAGCTTGACCTCGGAGACGGTCTGGACCCGAGCAACGCGGAAATCCTAGAAGAACTGGGAGAAGACATGGTGCGGTATGTGTGCAAGAAGGCGTCGATGTTGTTGTTGGAGGAGTACGGTCTGATCAGTCACCAGATCAAGTCGTACAACCACTTCGTCCACATTGGCCTTCAGAAAACCTTCGACTCCTTCGGCGACCTCCTTGTCACGCCCGGCTTCGATCCTTCCAAGAAGGGAGACAACGAACACTACCGTTACGCCTCCGTCAAGTTCGGCAAGGTCAAACTCGATAAACCCAAGTTCTGGGGCGGTGAAGGCAACGCCCACGAGTTTAAGATGCTTCCCAGACACGCTAGACTTCAGAGGATGACCTACGCTTCCAAAATCAAAATCGAAATTCAAGTTCAGGTACCCAAAAAATACAGTGCTGCTGTTTGTTTGTTTCTTTTTTTATTGTGTGTTGTTAGAGCGAGTAATTTCTGATGCTGTGGATTTGTAGGTGTATGTTCCGAGGAAGGTTCGAAGTGATAAGTTCAAGACTGGTAAAGAAGAGTTCCTTGACAGAGAGATTCTGAAGGAAGACCAAAGGGAAATCATAATTGGGAGATTGCCCGTCATGGTCAAGTCTGATTTATGCTGGATGAAAGAAGCTGAAAAGGATGATTGTGAATTTGATCGTGGAGGCTACTTTCTCATTAAGGGTGCAGAGAAGGTTCCTCTCTTCTGCTTTTCTATTTCATTTTTAACTATTTTTAGGTTGGATTTGTCTTCTTGTGTTTTGATTTGGGATGTGGTTCTTTAGGTGTTTTGAGTATTGTTTTCAGGCCAGAATTGGAGTTTCACCTTGCTAATTTGCCTAATAAAATTTTTCATTAGAGGTTAACATGAGCTAAAAGTCCAAGTCTGATCGGAGAACATACCAAAAGCACTTATGGAACTGTATCAGTTTTTGCTTTTGTCAATGTTATCGATCTGCTGAAGCTCATCTTTCTGTCATTGAGATATTATCTGTGCTGAGCTTTTTGTGTGATAAATAGTTGGCTATCTCATAATTTTGTGTGCTTTCTGCGGAATTCTGTTTCTGGCTCAATGGTTCTTTCTATTCTTGTATGTTTCGTGGGTTCTATGACCAGGTGATTCTCTCTGTCTGTTGTTTTTGTATGGGATTCATTTGGTATTTCTTTGGTCTGATCACTTGGGCCAAGTTTGCAGTGCTTCTCTCTTTTTTTTTTTGAATGACTAGCAAGGATGATGCATATTTGGGCCCAATTTCTCAGCTATTGTTTTTGTTTACTGATTCGTTTGAGTTAAATTACTGAAAACAATATTTGCTGAAGCCCAACTCATTTTGTCTTACATTTACTTTGTGGTAACTTTCCTTTGTTTTTGAGTCTGAACCATAGTGGTGGCCCAATTTATCTTCTGGTTTATATTAGTTCTGAAGTTCATCCCTGGTTGCAACAGTCTTTAATGTTTGTTATATGTTCGTGATATGAATCTGTTTTGTGTGGAAAATTGTTGCAGACTTTTATTGCACAGGAGCAACTGTATTTGAAGAGGCTATGGATTATAAATAATCCAGGTTGGATGATTGCCTACAAGTCACAGATGAAGAGAAATAGGATGCTTATTAAATTGGTAGGCAATTCCAAGAATGAAGAAGTGAACAATGGAGACATGTGTCTTAGCGTATATTTTTTGTCTGTTGAGGTGCCTGTGTGGCTATTATTTTTGCTCTTGGTGTCTCGTCTGACAAAGAGGTTGTAGATCTCATTGGTTGTGGCAATGATGATGCTAGAATTCAGAACATTCTCTTTGCATCGATTCGTGATGCTGATGAAAAATGTGCAACATTTCGTAGAGGTAGGAGTGCACTTCAACATTTAGATAAATGTGTAAAAGGTGCCCAATTTCCACCTTCAGAGTCTATTCTGGAGTGCCTTGAAATGTATGTCTTTCCTGGAATTAGCGGCTTAAATAGAAAGGCACGCTTCCTTGCGTATATGGTGAAGGGTCTCTTGTTGGCTTATACTGGCCGCAGAAAATGTGATAATAGGGATGATTTTAGAAATAAGAGGCTTGAATTGGCCAATGAGTTACTTGACCGGGAGTTGAAAGTGCACATTGCACATGCTCGGAAGCGAATGGCAAAGGCTTTGCAGAGAGACCTTTATGGAGATCGTGATGTACGCCCAATTGAGCATTATCTAGATGCATCAATAATTACAAATGGTTTGCAAAGAGCATTTTCAACGGGAGCGTGGTCACATCCATATAAGAGGATGGAAAGGATCTCGGGTGTGGTTGCAAATGTTGGGCGTACTAATCCATTACAAACCATGGCTGAGTTAAGAAGAACCAGGCAGCAGGTCCAGTACACGGGAAAAGTTGGGGATGCTAGATATCCGTAAGTCACTTTAAGCTTTGTCCATTATGTTCTTTATTATTATTGTTATTATTATTTTCTTTCTGCAGTTGTGCAGTCAGTGAAGTGCGCTACACTACTAAAATAATTGTTTAGTTCCTTTATTGTTTTTTGTTTTCTTTTTGCGTTCACTTATTATAACAGAAGTTTGTGGTTGCAGGCATCCTTCTCACTGGGGCAAGGTTTGTTTTCTCTCTACCCCGGATGGTGAAAATTGTGGACTAGTAAAAAATTTGGCTGTCACAGGACTAGTAAGCACTGATGTATCTGATGCATCTGAATCTATACTGCCCAAATTGTTGGATTGTGGAATGGAAGAACTTGTCAATGATACTTCCACTCATCTGGGCAACAAGGACAAAGTCTTCTTAAATGGTGATTGGATTGGAGTGTGTCCTGATTCCCATTCGTTTGTAGTGGAGCTCCGAAGTAAAAGACGTAGAAATGAACTGCCTCATGAGGTTCACTTTTAATCTCCCATTTTACGTGGTTTTGTATGCTCTACTAGTCATATTTTATATATCTTTTAGAACATTCTTTTCATTTGAGCCATGTAGTGGATCTAACCTTGTGGGAAAAGGCATTTGTTATTGTTGTTCTATGTTTTTAATTTGAGTCATAAACCGTCAAATCTAGTAAAGGCCAACAGGTTTAACAGCCTAAGGCTTGTCAGCCTTGTGGTTTAGTATGCTCTACTAGTCATATTTTATATATCTTTTAGAACATTCTTTTCATTTGAATCATGTAGTGGATCTCACCTTGTGGGAAAAGGCATTTGTTATTGTTGTTGTATGTTTTTAATTTGAGTCATAAACCATCAAATCTAGTAAAGGCCAACAGGTTTAACGGCTTAAGGCATGTCAACCTGCAGGGCAGATGATATATTATCAAATAATGTAGATACTGTTTGAGCATTTTTGCTAATAATTTTATAGCTTAGTTTATGTGTTTGTGAGGACTGTGATTGGCAATGACTAACATATGGTAAATGCTTTACCTGCTTCACATGATTGGATTAACTGTTTGGACTTCCTTTTCTTTGTGAATGAGGCTATAGTTTCCAGACAACCCGCTTCTGAATCAATTTTTCGTTTTTGTGTCCCTCTCCTTTATCGAACATTGGTTTGTCCATTGGGTTTTCAGTTGTCTATCTCTTTGTATATGCATCAATAGCTAGATGTTGTATCAGGTTTCGGGCACTTTATTATTGTTGGGATGAGATTGTTTTCTTCTGCTGGTTTTTTCATTGACTTTGTTGGGGATCATACTTTTCGCTGAACACCTATTCTTTCTCTCTCTGTTTTTAATATTGAAAAGGCTGTAGTATTTGCAATATATCAGTACGAGTTAGTTGATCCTGTTTCTTTTGAGCCTAGTGAAATGATAACTATTTTCCATTGTAGGTGGAAATCAAGAGAGATCAATCTCAACATGAAGTGCGCATATACTCTGATGCAGGAAGGATTCTACGTCCTCTTTTGGTAGTTGGGAATCTACTAAAGATTAAAGGATTTAAATCAGACCGTTACTCTTTCCAGTCTCTATTGGATAAAGGTGTGATTGAGCTGATTGGACCTGAAGAAGAGGAAGACTGCTGTACTGCCTGGGGTGTTCAGTATTTATTTGCAAAAGAGGGAAAACATTCTGTAAAGTACACCCACTGTGAACTTGATATGTCGTTCTTATTGGGTTTAAGCTGTTCACTTGTACCATTTGCCAATCATGACCATGCAAGGAGGGTACTCTACCAGTCTCAAAAGCACTCCTCACAGGCTATTGGCTTTTCTACCACAAACCCAGACATTAGAGTTGATACATTGTCTCACCAGTTACAGTATCCCCAAAGGCCCCTTTTTCAAACAATGACTTCAGATTGTCTTGGAAAACCAGCCTATCCACTGGGTCAGAGTAAAATAAGTAAAATACCTCCCAAGGCAGAATTCTATAATGGGCAGAATGCAATTGTGGCTGTCAATGTACATCTGGGATACAATCAAGAGGATTCCCTGGTGATGAACCTTGCTTCGTTGCAGCGTGGTATGTTCAGATCTGAGCACATAAGGAGTTACAAATCTGAAATCGAAAATAAGGAATCTTCGGAGAAGAAGCGAAAACCTGAAGACACTGTAAATTTTGGAAAGGTACAGAGTAAAATTGGTCGAGTTGATAGCCTTGATGATGATGGCTTTCCATATGTTGGGGCAAACTTGCAAAGTGGTGATATTATTATTGGGCGGTGTGCTGAGTCCGGTGCAGACAATAGTGTGAAGTTAAAACACACTGAAAGGGGTTATGTGCAAAAGGTTGTGCTGTCTTCAAATGACGAGGGGAAAAATTTTGCTGTCGTTTCATTAAGACAGGTACTGGTGAATCCCAAAACTACATTAATAAAGATGCTTGTGCATGAACTTTTAGGAATTACTGCAATGAACACAACTTACTGCATGCTCAAGTGCACACATGGAGATGGGCATGCAAATAATCTAATTTGTGCATCGTCTGAACATGGATGTTTTATGTTACACTACTGAAAACTAACTTTAATTTGACCACTGGATAAATGTGTTATTTAATAATATTGCAGGTTCGAAGTCCAGTTCTTGGAGACAAGTTCTCCAGTATGCATGGACAAAAGGGAGTTTTGGGATTTCTGGAGGCTCAGGAAAATTTTCCTTTCACAAGACAAGGTATTGTTCCTGATATTGTCATAAATCCGCACGCATTTCCGTCACGACAAACTCCTGGGCAACTCCTGGAGGCTGCTTTAGGAAAGGGTATTGCTTGTGGTGGTTTACTGAGACATGCTACGCCTTTCTCCACTCCTTCTGTTGATGCCATTACCGACCAGCTTCACAGGTACAGTTTGATCATGCTATGCAGTTTGAATTACTGTGTTGTATATTTTGTGGGCCATTGTTTACAAGAGGAACTTGCATTTCAGTTTCTGCACTTGCTTACTGTATGACCATGATGTGTTTTATTTGCCTATAATGTCTTAAAAGTTGTGACGGTCTCGTCTTTGCTCTAATCTCACTTGAAAATTAGGAATTATTTTGCCTAATTTCACTTTTAAGTTGTCGTATATTTTTTTGTTTTACTGAGCCCTCACCTATGTTACTTTTGAGAATATGGCAGAGCCGGGTTTTCAAGATGGGGGAATGAGAGGGTATACAATGGGAGGACTGGTGAGATGGTCCGATCACTAATTTTTATGGGACCAACGTTTTACCAACGTCTGCATCATATGTCTGAAGACAAAGTGAAATTCCGGAACACCGGTCCAGTTCACCCGTTGACCCGACAGCCTGTAGCTGACAGAAAACGATTTGGAGGTATCAAGTTTGGTGAAATGGAGCGTGATTGCCTGATAGCTCATGGTGCATCTGCCAACCTCTATGAACGCCTCTTTACACTAAGTGACTCCTCTCAGATTCACATCTGCAGCAAATGCAAAAATGTTGCAAATGTGATCTTGCGGCCAGTCTCTGGTGGGCGGAAAATTCGAGGACCTTATTGCCGCTACTGTGAATCTGCGGATGACATTGTGGTGGCCAATGTCCCGTATGGAGCAAAATTATTATGCCAGGAGCTCTTTAGCATGGGCATAAATCTTAAATTTGAAACCCAACCTTGCTAGACAAGACAACACTGTTTAACATGTCTCTCGTTCATTTCCCTTAACTTTGTGAATTCATTGTAGATATCACCTTGATTCCTGGATGCTTCCTTGAATGCCAGCCGGTTAGGAGTATTGCATGACATCCTGAGCTTAACTTGAATGTCTTTGCATCTCTTTTATCCTGAGCAAATGTGTCACCACTCACAAGATATTATAGAAAATAAAAGGTTTTTAAAACTATGTTTCTTCCTATGGAAGACAACACCGTCACACCGAGCTAGTGATTGGTTTTATGTATTTCGAGTGTTTTTTTTTTCTTAAAAAGAAAAATTAGAATAAACATAATATTAAAGAAAGGTTTTTTGTTTTGTTTTGTTTTGAAAGTACATTTTTAATAAACAAAACTAAAAAAAAAAAGGAACTCTTAAAGTTATTTTTAAGAACTTATGCTTTTCGTTCGTTATTTCAAATGTTAAGATTTAATACACTATTCAATAAATTGTCTTAAAAGTAATTTTAAGTTAAAAAATTTATATACTTATCATTTTTAGTTATAAATTTAAGTCTTAAATATGTTTTTTGTTCATTTAATTTCATTGCCTATTGGTTTTGGTTCTTATATTTTTATTGTTTGGTTTTTGTCCCTATTTTGTTTCAAACGTTTGTCTTTTAGATCTTATGTGGTTGATGGGTAACATCATTGAGTGCTATGTTAATAATGACATCATCAGGGACTAAAAGCAAAAAACACATTTTTGTAGGGACTAAAAACTAAAAAAAAATTACAAGGACTAAAATTAAAAAATAATATATTTGTAGGAACAAAAAAATATTTAAGCATCAAACTAAAAATTAAAATAAAATAAAGATTTAAACATTAAAATACTCTTTATCTTCATCTTTGCATCCCTCTTTTCTTCAACTACCTTTACCCTCCAAGTTTCATCTCTTCTATTTGGTTCGAAATATGGCAAATGATGGTTCGAATTCTAGTTATTTAGAATTTCATGTGCCATGAGGGAGAGTATCTGCAAAGGCACTCTAATGCTTAAGTTAGCAAAAAACTAAACTCAAAATATATTGTAATAAACGTATGTACTTGTAATAATGACGCTTGAGGTATATGCTATTCTTGGAGTACCGTGAGACGACTTTAATTCTAGATGTCTTTATCCATGGTCTATGTTTTAAAGGGGGTTGAACCTTAACCATGGATCCTAAATATAAAAATTCAACCCATTCTCATCAATTATATATACCTCAAGCGTCATTGTTAAAGGTAAATGCATTTATTACAATATATCCTGAGTGAAGTTCTTTGCCAAGTTAAGCATTAGAGTGTTTTTGTAGATACCTCCTCGTTGCCCATAGAGTTTGGAGTTGTGGAGTTTAGGTTAAGTCAACCTCACTTCAAAAACGTCAATTCCACAATTTGAGCCACTAGACAACTAGAATTCAAGCTATCACTTGTCACACTTCAAACCAAAGGAAGGGATAAAGTTTGGAAAAGGAAGGTAGAGGGAGGTGAAGAAAAGAAGGGTGCAAAGATGGAGATAGATAGTATTTTAATATTTAAACCTTTATTTTATTTTAATTTTTAGTTTGAGGCTTAAATATTTATTTTAAGTTAGCAAAGAACTAAACTCAAAATATATTGTAATAAACGTATGTACCTGTAATAATGACGCTTGAGGTATATGCTATTCTTGGAGTACCGTGAGACGACTTTAATTCTAGATGTCTTTATCCATGGTCTATGTTTTAAAGGGGGTTGAACCTCAACCATGGATCCTAAATATAAAAATTCAACCCATTCTCATCAATTATATATACCTCAAGCATCATTGTTAAAGGTAAATGCATTTATTACAATATATCCTGAGTGAGGTTCTTTGCCAAGTTAAGCATTAGAGTGTTTTTGTAGATACCTCCTTGTCGCCCATAGAGTTTGGAGTTGTGGAGTTTAGGTTAAGTCAACCTCACTTCAAAAATATCAATTCCACAATTTGAGCCACTAGACAACTAGAATTCAAGCTATCACTTGTCACACTTCAAACCAAAGGAAGGGATAAAGCTTGGAAAAGGAAGATAGAGGGAGGTGAAGAAAAGAGGGGTGCAAAGGTGGAGATAGATAGTATTTTAATATTTAAACCTTTATTTTATTTTAATTTTTAGTTTGAGGCTTAAATATTTATTTTACGTCCCTATAAATTTGTCACTTTTCACTTTTAGTTTTTGAATTTTTTGTTTTTGTTTTTAGTCTTTACAAATATGTCGCTTTTTACTTTTAGTCATTGTAATATTTTTTTTGTTTTTAGTCCTACAAATATGTACCTTTTGCTTTTAGTTCCTGATGACATCAGCAAGTGTCATGTCAATAAATGATGATCTAATCATTTGCTAATGTGACACTCGATGACATCATAACCGTCAGCCATGTCAGTTTTTCTAACAGAAACTGATGACAGGTACTAAAAAAGAAATGTCTAAAAAAGTAGGGATGAAAACTAAACAAAAAAAAATTATAGAGACCAAAACCAAAAATTAGAAAAATTACAAGAACAAAAAACATATTTAAGCCTAAATTTAAAATTTTTATTATAGACTTTAACATTAATATAAATTTAAAATTAAAAGGAAAAGGTCAAACACCACCTAAAACTCACACTCTCCTAAGCTAAAGCATTGAACCAATTCTCAATTGAATTAGATGTGTCTGATTGGCTCAATCACAAATACAAATTGCTACCTCAAGGTTGTGATATCATGATTATTCACCCTTTTAACATATAAGTTTTTATTCTTAAATGGAATAACATTTTTTATTGTACTCTCTATCTACATATGTGACTTTACAATTATTTAAGACTTGATTTTATAATTTTAAAAAACTATCAATTTTGGTTACAATTATTAATTGCTTTAAATTTTCTTGTTATTTTTTTAAAAAAAAATCTCATCTTTCTCAAATCAATTACTTTTTTTTTGGTTTCAAATATCAGTTAATTATATTTTAAAATTATTTTTTCATTTTTAAAAAATTATTCTTTTTCCTCAAATATAATAGAATACTTTCTAGTTTATTAACATAATATAATGTATTTATTTCAAGCTTCATAAAATCATTCACGAGAAAGTGAACATGAAAATATAATTTGGTACTAGTTTTAAAGAAGTATTCTCAGAAATTGTTGATTTAAATAAAAAAGTGAAACTAGTATGTTTTACTTTATTTTTATTCCCATAAAAAAGGTGAATATATTGCTTTCACGTGAGAAAAAGAAAAAATTACTTTTTAACCCAATTATTAACTTTTTGTTTTTATGTTTACTCTTTTTCCTTATCATTTAAATTTAAAAAATGATTTTTAAGAATGTCAAAATTTAATCAAACATATTTTTAATTTTACCCCATTCCTAATCATAATATTCTGATATTTCCATTTCTGAAAATGTTATAAATATACATTGAACCAAAATGTCACAAAGTGTTCATCTCATGGTCATTGCTTCCTTGTCATTTTGGTTTTTTTTCATCTCTTTGGGACTGATCCATCAAATTCTCTTGATTAAACAATTAACAATGAACAGAAGCCCCAACAGTATGACAATGACACTATCGAACCCCCAACAGAAGAACCCATCTTTCCCATAACCTCCTTTGTCTTACCTCCAATTCACTTTTGCTGCTATTACATGGCGCATTTCAGATAAACTAAAACCTTGCCGGTGATTCACTATACTTTATTTTTACAAAAAATAAATATACCACAATTTTGCTAAATAACATAACTAAATTTTCCCTTTTCATTGCAACGTAAATTGGCTTTATTCATTTTTGATATCATAAAATAAAATAATAATTAGATTGAACTTCTTGTATGACCTTTCTCCATCTCTGCAAATGGAACAGCATAGGGTGAGTTCCAATCAGCATTAAAAATTTCCCTTAGTTGAGAGATGATGGCAGTGTTGTATGTCCCAAAGCTGACACCTGCTGTTGTGTAGAAGTAGTCCCATACAAGATTGCTAGTCCCAATGTGTGCCCTTACATCACTAACTGCATATTTTCCATGATTGACTCTTGTAAAACCAGGGCATATGTTTCCTTTTCTAGTTCCACCCTGAATGGCAGGTCCTGTCATGTTGAAACCTGGAACCACATAATATTTTATCTCAACTTTCCCAGAGCATTTGTTGTACTTTGAGGAAGCGCAGAGATTGTTGGTGTAGAGGAGAGACTTCAGGTACACATCTGTGTTGTTGATGAAGTGAGCCCAATATGCCACCAATATCTGCACTGTTGCATTCTTGGAAAACACCACCTGTTTTTGGTGAAACTTTGTTAGAAAATGTAACACTACATAATAGAAAATTTTGATAGAAATGAAATTTGAAAAGTCTTAACAACTTGAGATGTGTAAGGTGGCAGTGGCAACTAGTGAGAATGGAGCATGGCACATGTCACTCAAAATGGTACCAGACAACATTGTAGGAATTGCATGATTGAAGATGTTCTACCGTCTTTGATATTTAGGATGCCTCGCCAAATGATATATATAGTATAACAAATGAAAGAGCCAAAAAGAGAAAGCCAGAACTCTTGAAGTTACCTGTGATATTGCAGAGGATAGGGATGATCAGTAAATTGTTTGGTCCACAAATTGTGACTGACCTAGCCAGTCCATGGTACTGATTCTAACTGTCTCCCTCTTTGCAACAGACTTAATTGTATCAATCCATGCTTGCTCATCAGCCTGGTAATTGCCAAATAATAGCTGCAACCACCAATAATACTAAGATGATCCAATGAAGATTGGCAATTTAACATGTCCATGATCAGAGTACAATCTTACAACAGTAATTTTCTTTTGAAAAAAAAAATAATATTAGCAAAAATTTTCAGCTAATGCAATAGAGGCACGAATGAATTTCCATGTCAGCACTTAGAATGTAAAGTATCACACATGCATGCAGACAAGAAGCCAGCAATATAAACCACTCACTTCTATATCAGGATGATGGCCGCATAAGCTCTAGGATAAAACTCAAATACAGTACTAAATGCGCTGTTGGTGTTATTCTCTAGTCAAAAGTAGAGTTTCACTTCGGTAATGTGCATAATTCTTTAATGCATGTATTTTTTATACAGATTACCAAGATAAAAGTCCACTTTTAATTGGAAAACAGTACCAACAACACCTAAAGTACTGTATCTAAGTTTTGTCTTAAGCTTTATCCATCAAATTTTGGGGTATAAGCACTAATAATTAATTCAAAAACAAAAATGGCAAGTTGATTTGTTTTTCACTTCTCTGGAAAAAGCAACTCACCTCTCTAGAAATCTGCATATTTAGATCTTAACCATTTGAACCTACCTCAATACAATATCCATTTGAACCATACAACAAAAGGTTGAGATTACCTTGCCTATATAGAGTTTAATTTATATATGCATCCATCATCAACAAACCCCAATTCAAAGTTAATTAATTCATGATTGTCAAACTGGTAGTATTCACTATTCAATTCAAGCCTAACAACCCTTAAACATGGGCATGGTAATGGTTGACAAAGGGCAACACCATGGTGGGCACCAAATTCATGCATCTGATGTTGAGTGTAACCGTGGTCCCCAGAGCGAGGATCGTTGGCAATAAACAGATAATTGTTTCTACCACAGATTTAGTCCTTGAGGTGTTGGCTTCAGAAACCAATGCATCAACAGAATCTGGTATCCATCTTAATGCATAGGTTTTTAGTGCCTCCCCATTCACAACACCATCCATTCTTCCCTTTGATTTCACAGCAATCATTACTCGTTTGTAAAGATCAATGTCCAGCTCACATATGTCTTCAGCCCACCAATCCTTAGGAACAGACTCAATTTTCTCTAGAAATGTCATCTTGTCCTCAACAATTTTATCAGGTTCAGTTAATTTCCTATTACAAGTATAAGACCAAGTGATGTATGCTGGGTCCACACTAGTTTTAGAAGCTATGGAATCTATGCATCTTCCAATGATTTTCAGATCCTCAGACCACGGCAGAAGAGATTTAGAAGTTTGGAGAACAATTACAGAATCCTTCCAGCTACGGAAGATACTTGAGTTAAGAAACACCTCAATCTTTAAAACCAAGTTTCCTCTGTCAACATCCTCAGTCATCTCAAGGTACTCAGCTGCACGACGAGCCACTAAGCATCACCCAAAAATCACTTAATATTCTTTCAAATTTTTTTTCCTTTCTAATTCTTTCGTCTCAATTTCAATTCCTATCCAAAGAAGGTTTTAATGAGATAAGCTTCATAATTTCTCTCAAACATTTACCTAAGTACTTATGTGTGTGTTTGAAATGTAATCTGAAACATATAGCATGTCAAATCTCTATAGGATGGGAAAGCTAGTCTTTATAGCTTCTAAAATTCTAAAAATCCCGTACAAAATGCATGCCTCGTTTAAAAAATGTGAAACCAAACATGCAGTGTATCATAATATAAGTACAAATAAGCTGTAAATAAACACTTCCAAACGAGCTCTTAATAAGTTAATATGCTTACAATTTGGTTTATTTCAAATTGATTTTGAGCATTAGATCTGAAAATCAATCCGAACTGAATAAAAGGTCACCTTTTTTGGTTATCAATTTATTGATATTCAGTATTTGATTTTTTGAATTAATTTGATGGTTTGAAACAGTTTTTTGAATCAATTTTTGAGTACCCCCAACGTTAACAAATTTGGCACTAACGGGCTCTAGAAGCTCTTGCATTTTTATACAAATCTTGGTGTAAGGTATCCTTATGTTTTATACATTTCATCATTGGTTTACATCTTGGTGCGATGTGATCACATCTCAATTCCCTTATTTCCCCCTTTTCCCAGCAATATACAATCCCATCTCTCTCTATCATCAACCCCGAAAGCCTCATCTATATAGCAGGGAAGTTCACGCCTGCAATCACGAAAAAAAAAATGTATGAATTTAAGTAATCCCAAGCAAATAGTTTGTATAGGAAACATGAAATATATTTATGGGCAGAAATACTCACAGTCTAATATACAGAATTGGTCCTCAAAATTATTGCAAGTAACATGAAGACTCTTTTTACACAAGTAATTGCCACCATCAGGAATTTCCAGAATGGAATATATATTTTGTATTCCAATCATTTGCTGAAAGATTTGTACCAAGGCAAAGTGACACTGGAGAAACAACAATGATAAAAAAAAGTTAATAAATAAAATATCAGGTAAAATTATATTACGTTACCATAAAATTATTCTTAGTAAAGCATTAATAGTTACCTTCATGCCTCCCTTTTGAGATCAGGTACATAAGAAATGGTCCCATGAGATAACTCAGTAAAATCAACATTTATTAGGTAATTGAGCAAATGTTCCTGCATTGGGGCTACACCCCACAACCATCATCTTCTTGAAGACAGAAAAGGCTCGATCTTTGTTTCCTGACGTACTATGCCCACGAATGAGAGCATTATAAGTGAAGACATTAGGTTCAAGACCCATAAGTTGCAGTTCCTCAAACATCTTTGCAGCTCGGTCCACCATTCCAGCATTTCCAAAATGGAGAATCAATGCATTGTAAGTATAAAGATCAGGAGCAATTCCCCTATTCTTCATTTCACTTAAAAGAGAAAGAGCTTCCTCCAACCTACGCGATTTTCCAAGGCCATTGATCATAAGATTGTAAGAAACAGTATCAGGATCAAGGCCAGTTAACTTTAGTTCCTCAAAGCAGTGCACAGCATCATCAACTCTACCAGTCATGCAGAGACATTCTACAAGAATGGTATAGGACTTCAAGTCTGGCCTTATCCCTTCTTTAACCATCCTTCTGAACAAATCACAAGCAATGTCAACGTTACCTGCTTTACCGAATCCATTGATGAGAATATTATAAATAGCACAGTTGGGCTTGCACTGATAGTCTGACATCTCCTCAAAAATCTTCATTGCTTCCTCCGATCTTCCAGCCTTTAAAAGGCCATCTATAAGAGGGCCGTATGTACAAGGAGTGGGAGAGAAATCACCACTTATGAGTTCATAATATAAATCTAATGCCATATTTAAGCTATTAGATTTCACAAGAGAAGAGATGATAATATTATAGGTTATAACATTGGGTTTGCATCCCCTACAAAGCATCTCATTGTACAGTTCAAAAAGTTCATCAATCTTCTTAGATTTGCCATAAGCATCAAGCAATAAGTTGTAGGTGAAAATATTTGGGCAACAACCTGCATTCTTCATCTCAACAAAAAGTTTTAAAGCTGTTTCAGTGATATTACATCCAAGAAGCCCATCCAACAAGCAGTTATATGATTCTGGGGTTGGCTGAATTCCCAAAGTTTTGGTGAATTTGTCAAACAAATTTTGAGCATCAAGAGCCTTGCTCCACTTACACAGGACTCTAATTAGAGGTAATATCAAACTATCATCTTGGCAAATAGAATTGCATACCAATCCTTCAGCAAACGAAATGGCCTCTTCTGTTTCTGCTTCAATCAAAATACATTCCATTAATTCTCCCCAGAAATGATTGCCTGTCTGTAAACCTGACTGATGTACAAATTCCATGACAATCTTGATTGCATCCTCAACCCTTCCATACTTTACAACACCAGGAAGGAGGGTGAACAAAGTTACATGATCAGGGGAGAGAAATTTCTTCATTTGATGGTAAAACCAGAATGCATAACCAGCTCTACCTTCTCTGAGCAAGCCATAGATGATAGTGTTATACGTCAGAACATCAGGACTACAGTTCATCATTGTCATTCTACAGAACATTTTCAAGGCCAAATCAACTGCATCATTCTTGCAAAGACAATTGAGGAGTGTGTTAAAAGTTACCGTGTTTGGAGGGCATCCAGACTCTTTCATACTCCCAAACAAATCAAGGGCCTTCGGGAGTTTTCCCTCTTTCCCTAAACCAGTAAGTAAAATGTTGTATGTCACAACTGTAGGAGCTAGCTTCAAGTCCTTCAGTCTCCCAAACATTTTCCATGCCTCATCAACTCGGTCAGCCTTGTAAAGTGTGTCAATTAAAGAATTAATTACAATTATATCTGGTTCACACCCTTCGCTTAACATCTCAGTCAAAAGTTTTGTGGCTTTGTCTATTTGCCCTGCTTTGCTATAGCACTTCATCATCATATTGTAGGTTACTGAGTCTGGTGAAAGCCCACAGTTGTGAAGATCATTGAATATATCTTTTGCTTCTCTGATCCTACCCGTTTCAGCAAGACTATATAAAGATGCATTACATGCTGCTATACTAGGCTCAATGCCTCTCTTTTTCATTTTTTCAAAGGTGTCAAGAGCTTTTTCCGGATCACCCAACTTTCCATAATAGTCAATGAAAAGAACGTACGAATAAGCAGTAGGTTCAACACCCAAAGATTCCATCTTCTTGAAAAGCTCTAATGCCTCATCCAATCTTCTCAGGTTCAAAAGTCCAGAGATCAACGTGTTGTAAGTATGAAGATTTGGGAAAATTCCTTTCACTGTCATCACATTTAACATATCAAATGCCTGATCAACTTTCCCAGACTTGCATAAGGCCTCAATAAGTATAGTGTAGGTAACAACATCAGGAGCATAACCATCAGCCTCCATCTCACTCCAGAAAATTTTCACCATTTCCAAGTCGCCATAATTAGCAAACTTGTCCATTAAAGTAATGTAAGTTACCTGATCTGGTTTGTGACTGCTAGCTCTCATCTTTGCATATAATTCCTTGGCCTTATCAAGTTTGCCTGCAGCACAAAGCGCATCAATTAGAACTGTATAAGTGACAACATCAGGCCCACATCCTTCATCATCCATTGTCTTTAAAATCTCATACGCATCATCGATTCTCCCTGCTCTCCCAAGAACTCTAATGCATATGGTATATGTGTAGATATTTGGCCTCAAACCCAAAGTCTTCATCTCTTCCAATAAATCCATAATGGTTCCAGTGTCCCTTCTCCTCCCCAATGCTACCATTAATGCTGAGTAAGTCTTCATGCTAGGCTTCATCCCTTCCGAGATCATTCTTTTGTAAACCTTCAAAGCCTCTTTACAAAAGCCAGATTGGAGCAGGAAATGAATCAGCCCATTATATGAATATGCATTCAAGACAAACCCAGCTCGCCTCATCTTTCCAAGTGCAAATGGTGCTTGTCGAATCCCACCTTTAATAGAAAGAGTCTTAAAAATCGTCAGGTATGTATTCGGATTCCTATTAATTACTTGCTTTTGCATCAAATCAAAGACAAAAGCCATATCCTCAACCCTCCCATGAACCCTCAATAACTCAAGCATGTAATTGCATGTTTCAGTGGTATGCACAAGATTGGGCAACTGGGAAACCATCTTAAAGTATGAAAGAGCAGAATTTGGATCCGAAGTAGACTTCAGAACGCCAATAACTTCTTCAGAAGACACTCTACTTTTGCTCTTGCCATTTACCACAACCACCTCATGGGCACATCTTGTCTCAAAGACACGAAGACCCAATTGTCTTTTTCCATGTTTCTTCCAATTTACCAAAGACCCATTTGGAAAAGTTTTCATTTTGACAAATGGTGTTCCTCCAAAGAACCCATTATTGCTCATAACATAAACATTGGTGGCATTCAAAGCACAACAAGAGGACAAATTGCTACAACTCATGGTTGAAGAACAGAGCACTATGACAGCCATAGGAACGCAAAAAATCCAATAATAATAAACGAAATGAGGGACTGAAATTCAGAACAAGCACATTGAGGAGTGGATGATGGCAAATCAAAAGTGTATGAACCTGTCACCGGAATTGGGTATGCAAAGTGAGCAGAGCAGATAGTGAAGGTTAATCAGAGACAGGAACACAGCCAAACATCAACAGCGCGTAATTTGCTGTTCGGATTCCATCAAATTTCGGTTTTTGGATATTTTTGCTACGAAAATATCAGTATGTCCCGGGTAAGGTTTAACCTTGTGATTGTGAGGTGACAAGTGATGATACAAGTGCACCGTTCTACTTATCAGTGAAACTTTACATAAATTATCAAAACATATATATTTATTAGATAAATATTAACCGGTGTCTTTAAGTAAGCACTCGAAAATGGGAAATTCTTATTAAAAGGTGTCATTAATACTAGTATTTTAATCTGTACATTATACATAATAAATATTTATTTTATATAACTTAAATTTATAATAAATAAATACTTTTGAATATATAAATTATATTATAATTAAAATTTATAATAAATAAACTGTTTTTAACATATAAATTATATTAAAAATTTATAATAAACAATTATTGCAATATAATAGTAATTTTTAATTATTGATAATTTCTTTTAAAAAAATATTGAAATTCAATTTAGAACTAAGGATATTAAAAATGATAAATTGAAAGAGATAAAGGGTTAAAAAATTCTTAAAAATACTCTCATTGAAAAATGATAGCTAAAACGTTCTCGATAAAAAATAGCAGCTAAAAACATTCTCGTTCAAGATAGTTGTTCTCATTTAATATATAGGATAAATATTAACAACATTTGTATAATTTTTAATAATTTATCATTTAACTAATATTTTAAGAGTACTAATTAACAACATTATATTTATTTTAATCAATAAAAATATTTAATTTTTTCATAATAGTTACTTTAATTTTTAATATATTTTGGTGAATTATCAATATTCAATTCCAAAAAAAAATGAAAAATATTTCGATTAAATTGTTCATAGCTTAAATTTTATTATTAAGAGTGTAATAATTTATTCATGTTATACATTTTTATATAATCAATAGTATGTTTATGTATTATGTAGGATAAATGTTTTTTTAATAATTAAAATTTATAAGAAATATATATTTTTTGGTATATAAATTATATTGTAATTAAAATTTATTACAAATAAATATCTTTGATTATAAATTATATTTTGAATTTATAACAAATATTTTAAATTGCAATATAAAGTTATTTTTAATTATTGATATTTTAAAAAAAAATATATTGAAATTCAAATTAGAAATAAAGATAAAAAGTTGATTGACTTTGATAATAATTATCCTAAAAGTTACACTAAAGTTGATTTTCAATTAGTTGACAGTATAAAAATGTTTACTCTGACAGTACATAGCAATTAAACTCTTGTCATATTTGGTAAGATTATTGACTTCTATAATAATTATTTTAAAAATTATATTTAAAATGATTTATAATTTATTGACAATATAATTTTTTTTATACTAACTGTATATCAAAATTAAAATCTAAAATTAGATATTACTAGTTTGTTTTGCGGGTAAAAGAATTTTACAATTTGTTTGGATCATTGATATGGTTTGTTTAGGTTGTGTATATTTTGTTGAATTAAAATTTTCATTGAAGAGCTAGACCTCCTATGTTGTAGATTAAGGGTATTTGTGGTTTTATTTAGAATAGTCTCTAGACTGAAAAAAAATAAAATCCGACCTAATCATAAAAGTAAAAATTGGTTTAGTTTAAATTGATTTAAATATGATATCAAACTCAATTTGATTCAATTTTTTAGGTGTGTTTGAATAAGTGTTCACTTTCATTAAAAGTGAATGAGCTTAGACACATGAATTCTCCATAAAAGTGTTTTGAAAAGTGGAAATAGAAGTTTAAATAGGTAAAATTTGGATTGGTTTAGTTTGGTTCAATTTATTCAATTTTTTTAGAAATATTATATGTTAAATAAACTTGGACAAAAGGAAAAAAAAAATCAAAAGACTTGCAATTTGTGAAGTTTAAAGGATAAAAGTTGATTATATATAAAAACATTAATTAAATTTTATTTTTTCTCTGTAACAATATCATTCCACCATGTACTTATTAAGGTTGGCCTTATAGTTGAGACTTGAGACTTAAAAATTTAAGTAGTTTTTAAACCTCATTATTATTATTGCAAAAAAAAAAAAAAACCCCAATTATATACATTGAATGCATGCATGATAACGATTAGTGTGTTACTTAGAACATCAAGACAAAAAAAAAAAGGACAGTTACATGCAAATATAAAGAATACCAAGATAACAACAAAATTTGGACAATTCATATTATATAAAGTATAATAAAAGATGTGTAATCAAGTTTAGTTCGGTTTCATTTTAAACTTAAGAAATAAAAATTAAATTGGACTGGATTTAAAAATTCAAGTTATTTTGATTTTTTTTTAATCAATTTAGCTGTTACAATTTGAAATGATATATAAATACTTCTGGTATAGATGTTTTTTACTCGAACACAATTTTCATTCATTAAAAATACTTATAATCCTAAATAAAAGAGAAAAAGGGTTTTACATGAATCAAATTGCATTTTTCCTAAGAGTATTTTGGTTGGTTAGGATTTAAAATTTTTAAAATTTAGAATTTAATTATGATATATTAACATTGTAAAGATTTTTATCTTGTTAATCAATAAGAAATTATTCTTATATATCTTTAAAAAAATTATTATAAAAGTTAAAAAAAATTGTCATACATAACAAAACATGATTAAATAACAATGTAAAAAATTCTTACATTATCTATACATTCAATTAGATTCTAAAATTAGTTTTAAAAAAAGTAAAAAATATCAAAAAGATTAAAATATTATTTTTATAATTTAAAAACATTTTATTTATAGTTTAAAAAAACTAATTTGGTTATATTTATTTTCAACATATTACTTTCAGGTACAAATCTATATTTTTAGCATAAATTCTTTTAAATTATACCACAAAATCCATACATTAAAAAATATAAATGATTGGGGTGTAAGCAGGTTGAAATTGACTCGTAAACGTGACTAATCTGACCCAACTCAACTACATTTTAGTAGGTTGGGTTAGGTTCATTTTAACAAACCTAATTAAGATTGTGTTAGGTCACAGGTTGATGTATTCTCAACTTGATGAATCTGACCTATTATTTTATTAATGAAAAATTAAAATATTATAATATTCACATATTTACTTATTACTTGTGAGTATTAGATTTGTATTGTTAGACTTGTATTTTAAATTAAACATGCATTAAATGGATTGAATTAATTAAGAATTTTATGTTTCTTGTTTTCTCTATTTTTTTCTGAATTTTTTTAAATATATAAAATTACGGTAGTATTTTATTTATTCAACTCGATTACCCAATCTAATCCAACTCAATTACGGTCAAGTTGGGTGAAGTTGGGTCGTTTTGAAAAAAGACACAAACCCAACCAATCCAATTATGCTTAATTGGGTTAAATCTTAAATAAGGTCAAATGCAACCTAACTCAGATCACTTACACTCCTAATCCTAATAGACAGAAAATAGAACACCACAAAATCTAAACCAAACCTGTATTGGTCACGGTTTTGGGGTAAAGGAGTGGCTGCCGGGTGCACCCAACACAACAAGTCTCTGTTTCTTCTGTTTTGTACAACACAAAAGCCCTACCTTGTACTTGTGTGACGGTGGCAGCACCTACTCTCTCTGCTCCAACCTCTGAATTTTCGAAATGTTGAAAGGAAGTGAGAGCGGTGCAGTTCCTGAACCGGTTATGGATGCAGTCAACACTACTCTCTCTAACCTCCGACAACTCCGAACGCACTTTCACGAGTTCTTGTCTCTCTCCGACCCTCAAATTCTCGCCCAAATGCCCCCTCTTCAACGCGCTCACTCCCTCTTCATCCTCGCCAAAATCACTTCTACCCTCCTCGCATGTAATCCAAAAATCGCATCTTTTTTATCATCACTGTTGCAATTTCGAGTTTGATTCGTCCTTAATCTTCTCTCCCTTTTGTTTTCTTTATCTGCAGTGAACTTGAGGTGTAGTGGGGTCCACCCGGATGATCATCCCATCAAATCAGAGCTTGTGAGTTTCTGATGATTCTGTTTTTCTAACCTTAACACTTGCTAAAAGGGTTTGAATTTCGTGTTCCCAGGATAGATTGAACTTGTACGAGGACAAACTGGAGCGTTTGCTTGATTTGAGTAAAGGTACACGTTTCTTTGTTTTCTCAACAATGTGTTTAGTTTATACGTTTGTTGAATGCTCGGGTTAAAAATAGAACATGATGGGTATTTGGAAATTTGTGTGTTTTCCAGTTTGAATTATCTGCACTGAAGTGATTTTTGGTTTTGGTTGTGAAGCTCCGCTACGACCTTCTACTACCTTGAATTATCAGGCGGCAACACGCTTCATAGAACACTCTCTGCCTGACCTAACTCCAGGTGGGTGGTGAATTATTTTATGGACAAAACTTGAATGCAGTTCTTTAGGTTTTTTTGATGTTGTTCTCCAATCAAAATTAGAGCTTTACCTCAGTGATTCACATAATAAAGGTTTGCATTAAAGGTCGGTATAAATTAGCGATGTGAAATTCCCATTCTGGTTGTAAAAACAATACCAAAAGCACCTAACGAATTGCATATGAGTTTTGTCCTTATTTTATTCCTTTCAAGGGTCATCTATTGTGTGTCTTCCAGTTTGATCTCGTGTTTGTAAAGAGAAGTGGCTTATTTTGTGCAGTGCAGAGGGAAAATATGAGGAACATTAGTAGAGGGGAGGGACTGAAGATGAACCGTCCGGGTTGGGCAGGTCAAAAGAGGAAGTATCAATCTTCTGATAAACAATCTGTTCAAGCGGCTGCCAAGGAGTTTCTGAAGAAAGCGGCCCGGGAGCTTCTTGGTGATAACAGTGGCGGTATTAAGGGACCATTACAAGTTGACATTTCGGAGGAGGACGAGGATGAACTGCCTGAGCCCTGATTTTCCTGAATACTGGTAGAGTTTCTTGTGATGTTCTTGTTTACTTCGAGTTTAATGTCCCAACTCCCATGATATATGTCTCTTGTTATAGTAACTGTGGTGTGAATGTTATCTATAATTTAGGACTTTTCTCTTATCGGCATTAGAATGAACTCTGAACAGACAACACGTTTTAGGGGATCTTTGTGAATCTCTTAATGTGCCAACTAGGTATATGTGAACCACCAGCTAGGAACTTGTAGCACATTTGATGATTGGAGCAACTAGATATGAAAGAATTTGACTACTTTGACAATTACTTTTTATTTAATAGTTGACATTAATGATTTGTCTTTCAAGATTTATCTGATTTTCAACACGTACCACTACCACCTATTAATTTAGTGTAACTGTAAGTTGTTGTCAGTAAGCCTTTTTTATTTAATAAAAGAATTGGTAATATCAATTTTGAAATTATTGCAGTTCAGAGAGTTGTTGGATAACTTGTATTGTAGTGCATGTAAACTGTGATTGAATTTTACGTGCAGACTGTGGTATTGCACATCAAACACTGTGTGCAATTTTCATTTTAGATCTGCTCTACAGTTCGAACATTATTATTAGAAATAGAATTCATTGCAGCATACCAACTCAGCTAACACTATAGGAGCTTAGGACTTGTGGTCATCAACATTGGAGGAACATGATGGCTGGAATATCACATTGCCTATTAATGTAAAACCTACTATTTGTCAAAAAATAATGCTATTCTCAAAAATGTCTCGCAACATCTTTTACAACGAGGAGAGAGATAAAAAGAGAAGAGAGAGAAGTGTGGGGTAAGATGGGTGATGCAATGAAGAGAAATATAAAGAAAAATGAGCTGTGAAAAACTGTTATGAGGAAGTGTTGTAGGAATAGCATTACTCTGTCAAATACTAGTAAGTTGCCAACTTTTCAACAGCACGCGATAGTGGCTCAATAGCACCATTGCAGTGTGGAGCCGCCCCTGGCTGCTACAGTGCTTGCCGTCACAGAGCGCTTCAATGTCGCAGCTGCTTTTGGCAGAAATAGCGTGGATCGTGGCAGGATAGTGCCACTGAGATTCCAAAAAGCCCTCCTTACTTAGACATTAGGGCTTTTTTCTGAGGATTATTTTAGGGATTTTTGGTGAAAAAACACTGCAAAAAGGGGGAGAGACCTGCTGCCGCCCGTGTCTCTTTTCTCTTGACTCTCTTATCTCATTTCTTCTGTCTTCTCTCTCCAGTGATGAGACCTGCTGCCTCCCTATCTTGGGCTTCGACGAGACCTGCTCCCTCTTAAATGTCATAGCTTTTGAGTAATTTATGTCCTTTTTGAGAATTTATATGTATATAGTATACATTATATATAGTGTGTTTGTTTCACCATTGACACTTTCCGATGCACCTCAACATGACTAAGGCCAAAGCATGGATTGGTTTTGAACATCATTTTAAGCGGAGATACAAACATGCTCATAAACTGTATAAAAAGTTTCAGAATAACGGTCATCCTGTTATCCGCTATCCCGCTATAGTGTTTTAGGGGTTGGCTGCTACATGTCGTTGTTCGGGATTGATAGCACTGGTAAGTTGGACAGTTACCAACTTCCACTTCACTGAACATAAAAAAGTTGAGACTAGAAAACAAAATGTGAAAGGAATGTTACTTTTGCCTTTTCCTTCAGTAATGTTTCATCCAATCTGACAGTATTGGAGAAAGTGGATTGCTATCTTTTATGTGTTGCTTAGTGACACAATAGGAAATGAGTACAATAAATCATGTTAAAGTAAAACAAAAATTGATTGTCATATGAGTTGTGAGCTGCACCTTTTGGTTATATTTTGTGGCATGACAAAAATATTGTTGATGCGGATGAAATGTGGACTCAGAAATATAAATGGATAAAAGCAGCTGAGCTAGAGCACTCATCTTATGGGCAGAGCGCCTATTAAATGTCTGAAGAGAATAAAACTTAGTGTCAACTATGGAACCTATTTTTCGGTACATCAGTCTGGTTACCCAATTGGAGGTAAACCCCTCTTTACTGCTGATGGAAGCATATTTTGGTGTCATGTTGCTAGAACTTAACCATTAAAGCTTGATTTTACCATGATCATTTGCCTCATAAATAGAATCATGTTTTGCTGGACTTCCAACCAAGAAATTTTATCTATCTCTGGCAACCCATCTAGCTTTTTTTTTTTTTTTACTTCTCTCGTTCTCATCAATCTCTGTTTTCTGGTGATCTGTTTCCTGTGTTTTTGTCTCTCTACCCTGAGTTTTTTTTTTTTTTCCACTTGTTTTCTTTGTTCCATTAGTTTATGTTCTCTGTTTATTGTCTTTCTAGTCTGAGTCTTTGAGGTCTTTTTTTTGGTCATCTATCTCCCAAAGACTCAAACCCATTCACTTCTTTTTTCTCTATCTCTTTGGTTAGTCATGGAGCATCCTTTGTTATATTATTTACTTGTTTGTTTGCTTAAGAGCCTAAGACCTATAACTTTTTATTGTTAATTATGAACATGCCAAGATTTTTGAGTATTTTTAAAATTTTTGAGCATTTATGTGTATTTAGTATGAATTATATAAACTGTATAAAAATGTTCAAAATAGTGGTCATCATCCTACTATGCACTATACTGCTATAGCATTTTGGGGTCAGTCGCTCCATGTTGCTATTTGGGATTGATATATGACTGAAGAGGGAATGTTTCTTTGGTTTTATATACAAAGAGATTCTATCCTCTAGCCTGTTTTGAAGTAAATTGGGTCAGTCAGTTACTTTTAAGTTTCCATTCCTCCTTGTTGGAAACTGTCTTATAGTTGGCATTTAAAGTCTAGGATACATGATTGTTCAGATTCATGCATCAGTTAGAGAATTATATTTACTGCTCTCTATTACTCTTAAATGTAATTCTCTTGAATCAATATAAATATATGGCCTGCTGAGTGTTTTTTCACTCAAGCAATTCATCAAAATATTCAATCTTCAACTTGGTATCAGAGCGGGTTCAATCCCGCTCTACTTTCTCCCTTTTGGTCACATCTCCAACACCATCCACTGCCGCTGTTCGGACCAGCAAGACCACCATCTGAAACGCCTCCTTGAGCTAGGCAAAACTCTAAATTTTCGGAGGCAGAAACCTCCATACACACCGCTGCAAATCAGCAGACCTGTCAAGTGCATGAAAGCCGCTCGCCTGACAGGGCTGCTGATTTGTCGCAGCGCATGACAAACATCTTGACAAAATCTCTAAGGGGTCCACGAATTCAATATATATGTTCCAAACTTGGAGCATTCAACTTATATGCTCCAGCTTGAGGGGGAGTGTTGGAAATGGGTCTTATAATTGGCATTTAAACTCTGGGATACATGATTGTTTAGATTCATGCATCAGTTAGAGAATTATATTTACTGCTCTTTATTACTCTTAAATGTAATTGTGTCTTGAATCAATATAAATATATGGCCTGCTGAGTGCTTTATCACTCAAGCAATTCATCAAAATATTCGGTCTTCAACTCTCCTGTTGGAGCTCACTCTGCAGAAGACTAAATATAGTAAGTTTCTTGTGAGGAAATGAAAAGTTTGAACATAATTGGTTTAGGGTATAGGATAATTGATGGTTAGGGTTTAGACTAAAAAGTTTGAACATAATTTGTGATTGATGTGTAATTTAAATCTTCATTCACTCATATGGCCTTTAATGCAAAAGAAATATGTGAATCTGCTACTAAGGGAAGTTTTTCAGAATTCATCCAATCAGCCACTTTTCTTCGGATGATAAATAACAACTCATTGGGAAAATTGAAATTAAAGAGCAATTTACATGCTACTTGCCAGAGATTTCCTAGAAAAGCTGTATAATTTTAAATAGTGTGAGAATATCTCTCTGACTCTGTCTTCATTGTAATCATGGGATGCATCATGCCTAAAATGGATTGGCCTTTGGGGAAAAACTTGAACAAGTTGGTTTGTGCTCCTAATATAGTATGGATAAAATCAATTTAAATGCATGGAACAAAGCTGCTTACTGCTGAGTTACTTTATTTGTGTTTGGTTGTTTCATGGGATGTTTGTGTGCTTTCCTTGTATGCTCATGAATCCTGCTCAAACTGAAGAGAATCTGAGTGAAAGCCAGGACCTGAGATTCCACTCTTAGCCCGCAACATTCAAGTCTAACATTTACTTGTTTTGTAAATTACACGTATTTGGTTTACCACAATATGCAGATTTCTAATATTTATTGTTTGTTCCTTTTATTCTGTCTGAGATTTTATTCTTTTGGAATTTTATTTTCAGAGTCTGCGTGAACAAGATGGAGCTGTGTCCAAAGGAGGGAATATCACCGTAGCGTTGTTGCTTTTTCATGCTTTTGGGGATGGCTTCTATTTTCTTGGCGATGCAAACTCTAAATACTGTTCATTATTTTTTTGGGGATGGCTTCTATTTTCTAATATCAAACATTTCAGTTTTGCTAACAGCTATCCGGTTAATATCATTGTCTTCAGTAGACAAATGCTTGTGACCTGCGACTGGGGTAACTATGTTGTTATTTTTTGTTTCAAGGTTGGATTTGCAGTTTCGACAATGTATATGGCTCAATTTTGGATGATGAGGCTCTTGAGATTTTTTTCTAAAGTAAGAATAGTAAGCTTGTTAAGTTTATAGATACTTAAAGTTGCTTATGGGGATCTTAAGAACCAATTTTTATGCAGTTTTATATCATTAGAACAATTGATGTGGCAATCTCGTGGTTAAAGTTCTATTTTAACCAATATTTGCCTAAAGCAACTCTTCAAAGGATATTTGTTAAAGTTCTTAATTCTTTGTTAGTGTTTTTTGAAAAGTTTATTTAAACTGTAAGGGCAGTTTGGTGGTTAGAAAATGATAGGATAAGATAGGATAACTATTTTATTCTTTTGTAATTCGTTGTTTGTTGTATTAACAGGATATAACGCTATCTTAACTCGGAGTGTATTTCTTAAATTAAAAGTTATTTTTTTCAGAATATATGTAATTTTAACAAAATAATTTTGTCATTTGAACATATTTTTATATCTTGTCTTATCATTTAGTTTTTATCTGGTGTACATCAAATATTATTTTAACTTTTGTTTGAATTCGTGGTACCAATTCATGGAACTATTACTCGTGGCTTAAACTCACTTTCTAACGGCTTGCGTTGAATGTAACGAGAGTTCTGATTCATTTACTCCCTTTGTCCAGTTTAGTAAAGAATTTTTATAAATGAATTTTAACCCAGCTACATCATATAGAAGAGCATATAAGTAGCTTCACAGCGTCAAAAATAAGCCCGAACATGGAATATAAGAAGCTATATTTTACCTTACATAGAACATGAATTTTCTTATATAAACTTTTGAAAAAAAGAATTATATAATCGCTACAAAAAGAATAGGGCCACAAATCACAATAACCTCAGTATGACAGTATCCTAGTATCCTACTAGCTAATGCGATTGGGGTGATCATTCACATGAGAAAACCCACGTACATAGCCAACACTCCGAGAGCAGTGACAAGGCCAACTTGCAACGTTGTGGCACTGCTAGTAGGAGCAACAGCAGGACCTTCCAACTCAGCTGGAGAAGGTGCTGGAGAAATTGCAGTATATCTGTGTCTTGGAGACATAACCACCACAATCAACTTTTGCCCCTTCTCGCAGTGCCCCTTTGCTCCACTGATGAAGTAGAATGGCCCAGGACGCTCAAGCTTCACCTTAGTGTTCCCATCACTGTACTCGTTGATGGGGTTGGAGGTGCTGCAATTACCATAATCCTCCCTTGTTACTTCCAAAACTGAGTCCTTCCCACTCTCATATTTCCACACTGCCAAATAATAAACATGAATAAAGAAAGGTGTTACTGATGAATGGAATGGAGATGAAGATAATGATAAAAAGGGTAATATGTGCTTTTAAGTCCTCAATTCTCGATTTAGTCCCTATATTTTAAATGATTTGTTAATGTTTGTTCTTCTAGAACTTAAGATATTAATCAGGCTGAGGAACTTCACCAATTAAAAAAATACAATAACCAAAATCATTATTTTTAAAAATATAAGGATTAAAATCAATTTTGAGTAAAAAATGAGGGATCTAAATCACATTTTTTGCTAACAAAAATGGTAAAGTTTTGGAATTGAATATTAGGAAATTACCAAGATGATCGCCCACTCTGAAACGAGACCTTTCAGCCCATTGATTAAGGGAATCTGCTTCGGAAGATGGAATCTTCCATGCATCTATCTTGCCTCCAACCAATAGTTCCTTAGCTGCAGAGAAGCCAAAAAGAAGGAAAAGGAGCAAAAGAGAAGCAGAGGCAGTTCTTGAACAACCACCCATGGTCTTTTCTTTTTTGAGAACTGAAAAGGGTGTGTAAAAGATTTTACCTTTCTTACGAGCGAAAGCACAAAGTGGTGGGTTGCATTTGTGGGATGTTTGGAGTGTTGTATTTATGGTGATGAAGAGACAACAAACTAGCCGTTGGGACTTAGGACAGCACAGCATGTGGGGGCCACTGACTCTTCTGGGTACTGTATGGAGCCCATGTCATCGTAACGGTTAAAACAACGGTAAAAAAAGAAGAAGAAAAACCCTGATATTAATGGATGATGATAATGGAATTTGGAATGCATTCCCAGTCCTGACGCTTTCATTGCAAAATACAAAGGCAAACAGTTGAAACGGCCGACTGCACCATTTAACATCGAAAATGAAAGTGGAAACACCACATTCTGTTGAAAATGGCCCCTTTTTTACCATAGATATTATCTGCAATGATTTTTAACGTTAAATAAGTGTGTGTTTGAATCACCTGTTTAGTCAATCGACTGTGAGAGGATTTACATTTAATAAAGCTAGTTTAGGATATAAGTTGAGTTCCTTTTATATAGATATTCCATTATATCTATTTTAAACAGTAATATTACTTGATATAATATTTTTCGTGAAAAGTGTTACAATTTTTTTAATTAATGAAGAAAGACCTAGATATACAAGAAAAATAGCTATTTCAAGAAAGGCAAATTGTTTGATATACAATTGTTTCATACCCTGTAACATGTTCCGTTTTAATTGATCTTGATCGATGAGTATTCTCTAACAAACAAATTATTATTGAAAATAATTGAATTTTTATCTTTTGCTAAATTTCGGAGAACGAAAGCTCTCCTGCCACTGTAACAATCTTAATCCAGTTCTGATTTCTTGATAACACTAAATTGTCGAATGTGGAAGAGTAATTCATCGTACGCACTCCCAAGAATAATATAAGATTTAGACAGGGGTTCTCATAATTTCATCATTACATGTTCACTTTCATTCCAAACAGTTCAGGCATTCAAGCTCGAGCTCGAATGTTGGTGATATTTCATTTCTAGATAACTGCTCTAATAAATATAACATCTGCCACAGAAAACGGTCGGATTTGGACAAAGTAGAACCAACCTAAATTATGTATGCAAACAAGAATCCTACTTCGACAAAGGCAATTAAAATAAAATGATACTGAAACAAAAGAATCACTGTCGTCAGTCACAATTCAAAATTGTATAGAATAGGTTACATCTGAACATGCTAGTATCTGACTTTCAAAATCCTTACACACTTTCTTCATCCTTTAAGAAGTATAGTAGATTAGCCCAAACCGCTGACCGCTACATCTAATCAATTTTGACTGAGGAGTAGATGAGCCTAGTGAACCAAAAGCATGCATAAAATCCGATAGTACCGGTCACCACAAAAAATGCATAAGAAGCTATAAGCATGTACCCAAAGTAGAATATCGCAGATACCAACTTTGTGATTTCAAGCTTGGTGAAGAAGTAGAAAGTTGCATAAAGAAAGAGGTAAAGTGCAGAGGAACCGGAAGTAAGGTATGACCGCCACCACCACAAGTAATCCTCACTGCACAACTGGAAGTAGCACAGCACAATGGTTATTTCAGCACAAGTGATGATGAGGATGATGAAGACCAAAAAGAGGAATCCAAAGATGTAGTAAAACTGATTCAACCAGATTGAGGTGAGGATGAAGAAAAGCTCAATGAAAACAGCTCCAAATGGGAGTATTCCACCAATCAGAACTGAGAAAACAGGGTTCATGTACCACGCCTGCTCAGGGATCTGCCTTGGGATCTTGTTTGTTTTCACAGGATTCTCAATTGCAGGCTTCTTGAATCCAACATAGCTACCCACAAAAACAAGTGGAACCGAGATCCCAAACCATAAAAAGATCAGAGCAAACATTGTACCAAATGGCACAGCTCCAGATGATTTTTGGCCCCATATGAGAGCATTTAATACAAAGAAAATGGCAGAGACAACTGCAGGGAACAAGGTTGCAGTCCTGAGGGCAATTCTTTTCCACTCTGATCCTTTGAACATTTTGTACAAGCGAGTTGATGAGTACCCAGCAAAAATTCCCATGAAAACCCACAGCAAGAGCATGGCTGTCATCAGCCCACCTCGGTTTGAAGGAGAAAGGAACCCAAAGACAGCAAATATCATGGTTACTAGTATCATGCCAAAAAACTGAACACCAGTTCCAACATAAACACACAGCAAATCTGAGTTGTTGGGAGGCCTAAATACATCACCATGGACAAGCTTCCAACCAGTTTCCTCTTGGGCTTCTTCTTGGGTCTCAAGCTCATTGTACTTTGCAATGTCACGGTACAGTGTCCGCAGCATTATCATTGCCACCATGCCCGAAAGGAAGAGAACAATCATTAGTGAGTTAACAATTGAGAACCAGTGGATTTGATCATCATTCATTAGCAAATAGGCATCCCATCTTGAAGCCCACTTCACGTCACTCTCCTGAAGGTACCAGCCAAAGGAAATAGCAGATAATAAGAAATACAGCCCACAGTCACATTTCATCATAACAACAAAAGGAGGATGTAAAAGAAGAAGAGTCCACTTAGAAGGAAGAAGAAGAATTGTTATGAGAAGACAAAATTATAAAAATGCCCGTTAGTGCAAGAGGATTTTTAATATCTCATTTCCCTACCCATAAACCAGCTTCTCCGCTCAAACCATCTACCTTAACTTCTTGGCTCATGTATGCCAGTAACCATTCTAAAGTATGAGGAAGTATACATTTACCAATTTATCATCTCCACAAACTCACCTGGAATTCAACATCATATGTGAAGATAATTTCCTGGTTCTCTTCAACCTCTTGCGGTGTGTTGGAGTTGACAACTGTGTGTTTAGCATGAGGGTCACAGGTTGTCAAACGAGTCGTTTTTGCATCCCATTTACCTTCGTATTCATGTTTAACACTGCACATCAACATCCAGATTTGAAAAATCACTACTACGTAGTAAATACCACAAAAGGATGAACCAATTAAAAGGGCAACCCAAAGCATGAGACTTCTACAATTGTGGAAAATTAAAATGGAATAAAATAAAATGACAGAGCATAAAATTAATGACCTGAATGGCTTAACCTCAAAGCCCACAATTCTGGCAGATTCAGTTAGTACATCTTTATGGTACTTGACAGTAAATGCCAAATGGTTGTGAATAAAATACTTCTCCTTGCTCTGCACATTCAGACAAAATAAGCAAAGAAACTAATTGGCATATTCATAACAATAGCCATGATGCTATAAAATAATGAGCATACCCCACTATACTGCCCTTTTAGTCCAACATGGAAACCAAGCTGATAAACAGTAGAATCCTGATCATTCCGTTTTAAGGGAACAACTAGAGGTAGGTTATCTAGGATCCTGTGCATGAAAGGCAGAGCTACTATAAGATACAAACCTATCACAATTGTAGTAGAATACTTGCTGAAAATAATAGATCAATTATTGGCATAACATACATGTTCACCCGATACTCATCACTGATCTTCTCTTTAAACTCCTTAGCAGTTTTAGCATCAAGTTTGAGATTACACACAATATTGCACATTTGTGGTTCACGCATTTTAAACTGCAAAATATCATTGAGTCAGGATCAGTTCATGACCATAACAAAATTAAGGGAACTCACAAAAGTTTAAAAAGAAAAAAAAAAAATCAGCTTGGAAAGGAATAACTACTCACATAGTTAATTAAGTCAATAAATGATTACTCAGTAACTAATATTTGAACATGGTTAACAAATTCCGCGGTTAATTATTCCTAAACTGAAAATATACCGCCAAGAATTCGTTTCTTGTCATTGACCCAGAAATTAAACTGTCAAGAGTAAACAAGTAAGACTGACCACATAAAGAGAATTTTCAATGCGGTCACCACGAAGCACTTCCCCAAGATTTTCTGCACTATCCTGTATTTTTGCCGGAGCACAATAAGGAAGTGAATAATATGTATATGGAAGCTGGGTCTTTGTTGATGTTAATTTATTTACTTTCACTTGCAATAGATCTCCCTGCAGCAAAGAAATATGTAAAAAGTCAGTTTAAGGACTTAAGAATTAGATGATCCATAATGAATTCTGAAATATTCCTCATTTTGTCTAGATTTCGAGCATGACAAAAGGACAGGTATAAGGAATTCCATCCCTTATAAGTGCCATTGTCGTTGCTAAGAAGATAGCAAAGTGATACTATGCAAGAATTTCAGCTATGCACAATATGCTGACCACATATCCTTTACAATTAGAAACAACAGAAAGGAGGGGAAAACTAGAGGTATAGGAATAAGGTGGTGGTAGTAAACAAAAGTAAAATGAAAGCAGATTTCATATATTAGAAAATATATTAGAAATATAGAAGACAAAGCCCAAGAAAGAAAAGTTATTATTTTTCTTCTGTAAAGTTTTAACCGTTTACATCAAATAGTATCACTGCTAAATATTGGAAAATCAATTTCTCAATGCAAAGAGGTGCAATAAAGTAAAAGGTACTGCAGCTATTCACCTCTACAAAGAAGTCCTATTCTCCGACAATCTTTACAGTTTCACATAAAAAAATATTATAAACATGCACCGACAGACCCACTTTCTCTTCATCTCATTTCCATCTCATTATCTTCATATCTCTCTTCTTCTTTTTTTCCATCACATCACTTGTCACATCTATCACATTTCTAGTTAGCTCTAGGGAATTAGTGCAACATCATAGGACTGATTCGTTGATTTAAAGAAACAGTGCAAAACTTTAACTCTCTCAGGAAGCAATAGATACACAAACAGAAATTAATAAATAAATAAAAAAAGCACCAACTCCTTCAGCGTTACGAAGTGAACGTTCTTCATTGAAGCGATCTAATAAAGCTAAAACTCAACATTCCATATTACCTACCACACACTTCCAGCTCCTCTTTCAAGTTTCAACAAAACAGAAACAATTTCATAACCAAAAACAAAAACCTAGTATCATCGATTACAACACAACATAATTCCAATCCAACTCAGATCTAACTTCTTCAGATTCAAACACGGATCGAGAAAACAAGGAATTGACGTTTTAGAGGGAAAATTGAAGGTTACCTTCTGGAAGTCCTGTGGAGCGACGCCAGGGAGGTAGAAGCAGTGAGCGCCATGGATGAGAAGCAGAAGAACCGCAGAGAACGCGAGAGATCTCCAAAACGCCATGGCGTTAGAAACCAGATCTAGAACCTCTTTTTCACACGCTTCGAGTAGTCGCCAGCGACCACAAAGAGAGGACTCGCTGCTGGTTTTCTCCGGTTACAATTTCGTACAGTTACTGCCCTCTACTTATATACCGTATTGCTCCCTGGGTGCTTCCTGTTGAATCTGACCCAACGCGTTTTCATTTCATTTTTATTTTTATTTGTTAAATTGTACTTTTGTTTTCTGTATAATTTTCGATTTTAGTATCTTAGTTTTAATTTAGCGATTTTAGTCTTTTAATCTTTAAAAATTTATAATTTTAGTCTTTTATTTTTAATTTCATGATTTTAGTTTTTTAATTTTTAAAAATTCAGAATTTTAATCTTTCAATTTTAGACTAAAATTTTAAAGATAGTAAAAATTCACGATTTTAGAAGGATCAACATTGTGAATTTTTATAAATAGAAGAAATAAAATTGTGAAATTAAAAATAGAAAAACCAAAATCCTAGATTTTTAAAAATTGAAAAACTAAAATCATGGAATTAAAAATGATGAGACTAAAATTGCAGATTGAGAATTATAGTGAGACTAAAAATGTAATTTATGTTATGAAAATAACATGAAACTATAAAATATCTAGAAATAGAAAAGACATAGAATAGGGAGAATAAGAGAATGGAGAGAATAGGGAGTTTCTTATCATATTTCCAGTAATGGAGTAGCCTATTTATAGGTACAAACTGTAACTGAACGGTAACAAATGATTTAATATTATTAAGGCGAAATATAAATAGTCATAATTTACAATGAATATGGACAACCACTATTAAATATTCATAACACTCCCCCTTGGATGTCCATTATTTGAGAATGTGTCTTGTTAAAACCTTACTAGGAAAAACCCTGTGGGACAAAAACTTAGTGAAGGAAAAAGAGTACATCATTTTTTAATACGTTGTCATATACTGCCTCATTAAAAATCTTGCCAAGAAAACCCAATGGGACAAAACCATGACGAAGGGAAAAAGAGTGCAGAACTTATTTATTTCTCCCTCCTCATGCAAATAACCATGTTACTCAAAATTTTGCTTACTTATTTTGGTTTGTTTCACATATTTCCAAGAAATTGTTGTACCACCGCATTCAAACAAATATCTTGTTTGTAATATATCATTATGAAGATTTGACAAAGAACCTCTAAAACAATGAAGTATATGCTTGACTTTATTCAAATATCTCCATGCAGGTGGAGAATTATATCTTGCTAGTAAATTCACAACGAATGATATATTAGGACATATATAATTAGCAAGATACATTAGTGCTCCGATAGCACTAATATATGGTACTTCAAGCTAAGTAATTCGATAGAACTAATGTATGGTACTTTAGGACCAAGTAACTCTCCATCATTTTCTTGAGGTTTAAAAGCATCTCTATTCACTCTAGAGACCTTACAAATATTAGAGTGCACAACATATGTGATATGTCTATATAGAACCTTTTAAGCAATCTTGCTATATAAGCTTCTTGACACATAAGAATTTCATTCTTTAAATATTCAATTTGCAATCCTAGGCAAAACTTTATCTTTTATAAGTCATTCATCTCAAATTTTTCTTTAAGTAATCCATAGTTTTTAGAAGCTATTTAGGAGTTTCAATAATAATTATGTCATCCACATAAATATTAACTATGACAAATTCATTTCCAAATCTTTTCATTAAAATACATGAACAAATGAGATCCTTTTTATATCATTCTTTTATCAAATACTCACTAAGATGATCATACCACATATGTTCATATCGTTTTAGTCCATAAAGAGACTTAATCATTTTCATTGAGTAATCTTCTCAAGAACCTGCACTGCTAGGCAAATTAAATCCTTCAGAGGGTTTTATATAAATGTAATTATCAAGACAATCATACATATATAGGCTGTAACAACATCCATCAGATGTAAATTGATCTTTTCATGCATATCCAAACTGATTAAGTATTGAAAAATATTTACATCCACTATAAGTGAGTATGTCTCTTTAAAATCAATGTTAGGTCTTTGCAAAAATCTTTGAGCAACAACTTATGTTTTATATCTCATAATTTCACCACAAAAACTCATTTGTATCCAATTGGTTTTACATCTTTAGGTGTATAAACCACAAGTCCAAAAATCTAACTAGTTTTACATCTTCAAGTGTACGGACTTCAGGTCCAAAAGTCTAATTGGTTTTACATTTTTCGTAAGGACTACAAGTCCAACAACCTTTCGCTTGGCCAGCGAGTCTAATTCTGCCTCAATTGAATCTTTCTATATTGGTCAATCATTCTTTGTCTTAAATCCTTGATAGACTTTGGATCTTGATCATTATTATCATTAATTATATTTAGCGCTACAATATTTGCGAACACATTGTCAACGTTGACTTTATTTTGGTTCCATTATATTCCATTCATGACATACTTTGAGATCTCTTTATTTTCACTAATTTCAGGTACTTGAGTTCTTCTGAAACTAAAATATTAATCATGTTAGAAGAATCTTTTGAAGTTTTCATATCCTCAATTTTGCCATCTTGCCTTTTAGGTCCTTTTCTTATTTAGGGATTTTTATCTTTGGAGCCAACGGGTCTATAACGCTTCATGCGTGTTTGAGACTCGTTTTTACAATATTAATTATCCATTAGGAACATCAAATTTTATTGGAGCATTAGCAATTGGAAAATGAATTATCTTTTGAACTTCTAGTTCATATTATTTTGTTTGAGGATCAAGATAATTCATTTTAACTAATCTCCTTTTCCAACTGCTTATTCTCTCCTCCTAAAGTTGAGAAAAATTATTTAAATGACAATCAACAAATTGAGTCGTAAATAAATCTTTTGTTGATATTCAACATATTTTATTGTAGATGGAGATTCATACCCAACATATATTCCCAACCTTCTTTGAGGACTTATCTTAGTGTGTTGTGGTGCAACAATTGAAAAACATATAACACATCTATGAACTTAAATGGGAAATATTAGGTTGCTTACCAAAAATCAATTGCAAAGGGAAGACTTATGATAACTTGTTGGCATGATGCGAATCAATACCATAATACGTAAGATTGCATGTCCCCAAATATAAATTGGAAGTTTTGATCTCTTGAGTAATAGTCTTGCAATCAATTTTAAACGCTTAATAAATAATTTTACAAGTCCATTTTGTGTATATGAACATATGCTACATGATGTTCAATATCGATTCTAAAAGGCATATTAAAAGCCTTATATGTAAAGTCATCAACATTATCAGTACATATTTTCTTAATTGGATAATCAAGTGCAAACACCTAGTTGCGAGTTGACAACAAATAAACATGTGACCATTTAGTTGATGTATCAATTAAAACCATAAAATATCTAAATGGTTCACATGGAGGGTGTATTGGTTCACAAATATCACCCCTATATAGATTCTAAAAATGTGAGAGATTCATTCTCAGTTTTGTTGGTGATGATCAAATTATTAACCTCCCTTGGGAACAAATAGTACATAAGAATTTATTGAATTGAAGAATCTTTTGGCTCTTCAATAGGTGTTCACATGAATTTTTAATTATTCTTCGCATCATAATAGATTCGGGATGACCTAAACTGGTTATGTCAAATAATAAACTTATTTAGATTTGTAAACTTTTGGTTTACAACATCATGTGTTTCAATTTGGACTAATATACATGTAGTACAAACTAGATGACAAATGTGTAATTTTTCTAACACATTTCTTAATCTAAGTCTCATGATATAAAAACATTTCTCACATTTGAAACTTAATAAGTTTCTATAAAATTTAGAAGAATATAATACAGTAATAATGTGTAATTATGTTCCTTTAAATAAAAATACATCAGCTCTTCCAGAGCCTTTATAATACCAGATATAATATTAACATTGACTTATTGCATTACTAAATAAGGAAAATATATATTTTTTTAATTCTAAAAAGTTGTTGCACTATCAACAAGATACGTATATTCATTATTGATTTCAAAATCAACATTCATTCTTCATAAAAACAAGGAACATAAATAATCAATATGAGAAAATTTGATTAAATTATAATCAATTCGAAATTGAAACTGTTTACTATTTAACAACTATTGAATTGTAATTTTTAATTAATTTGAAACATTCAAATTATGAATAATAATATCTAATAAAAACTTTAATGTTGACAATAATGATTAAAACTCATATATTAAAACTTAATTATTTAAATAAATAATGCATATGTGACTACATTCACTTCTGAGAATGGAGTAATGCCAATCGGACGAGTCTCATGATTTTTATCAAGCTCATTATTTTTTCTAACTCAACTTAGAATATTTCTTAAATCATTTGTCTCAATATTGCTACTACAGAGTACATTAAATGCATAAATAATATTTGTTTGACATATTTTTTAATGGCATTTCTTTTCACACAATTTCAAATCGAGAAATGATTAATTCTAAAAATGACATCTCCCTCAATATATCTTCAAACACCAATTTAATCTCCATTTTCACACTAATTTTATGCTATATAGGTATACATAATCTTTGGAAGACTAACATGATGTCTATGTATCTTTGGGGGCTCAATTTGAGTATTTGCTTTATTTTATTTCAGCCTTTTAATCAAGATAATATAATGGTAATTGAATCCTTGGTGGTATCTCATCCTATTAAAATTGCTTCACATGAAAATTAGACACATGTGAAAACATATCACGACATATCTTTATTTTTTTTTCTTTTTAGAGAAGGAGGACACAAGAGAACAACAGTTACAAGAAAATTATTAATATATAACAACATATATGACAATCAAAATTAATAATCAATACAAATTAAGTATAACACAATACTTGATAATGATTAATAATCAATGCAAATCAAATAATTGATTCGTTACAATATAACATAATATTATAATCAATTAACATAATATTGCAATTAATTAAATAAATATAAACTAATTTAAAACATTAGTTAACAACAAGCAAATAATTAGTACTCAAAATATTGAACAAGGCTTATTGTAAACATACAATATATTGGCATACTACATTGGCTAAAGCATACAAAAGTATCATATTTTTGAAATCGATGCAATGATACTAAGATTATAGGTTGTAACTTGGTGTAGACTTATGATAAAAATCTTTATTATAATATTCCTTCCATAATTAGATGAAAATCTTAATAATAACGTAATGATAAGCATTGTTGTTGTTCTTTTTCAAAGGGGAGAACAATTTAAGAAAAATAATAAACATAATAATTGAGTTCGAGCAAACATTTGGTACTCTAAACAATACTGAATAATCAAACTGAATATTTTCATCATTTTTATTATTTTGTCCATTTTTTTCACTTTTCATATTACTTTTCCACTTCTGGTGAAATCAAAAAATATTTCTTCGTCACTTTTAGCATTATTTTTTTTCCACTTCTAGTGAGAAAAAAAAATTATTTTTTCCTTTTTATTTTTTTTTTTACATTATTTTCTCACTTCTGGTGAGAAAAATTATTCTTAACATTTCATATTCTTTGATAGTGTCTTCAAGATCCACTACAAAAATATTCTTAAAATTTCTTTATTTGATAGTGTCTTCAAGACACATTACATCTAAATGAATTTTACATTCACATAAATAATATAACAATATATTCATTAAACATATAGTACGAATAACATAACTAGAGAGAAAGAAGCTGACCTTGAAATATGAAATCGAAAATATGATTTTTTTTTTCAATAAAATCCTTTACACGGATTTTTCTTACAGTTTGCAATGCCAAGAGTGAATATAACTAAGAGAAGAAAGACAATCGTGTTGATAATGTATTATGAAAATAACATGAAATTATAAAATATCTAGAAGTAGAAAAGACATAGAATAAGGAGAATAAGAGAATGGAGAGAATGAGGAGTTTCTTATCATATTTCCAGTAATGGAGTAGCCTATTTATAAGTACAAACTGTAATTGAACGGTTACAAATAGTTTAATAGTATTAAGGTGAAATATAAATAATCATAATTTATAATGAATATGGACAACCACTATTAAATATTCATAACAATTTAGTCATTTTTTTTTAATTTTCTCTTTGGACACGAGGGCATAATGGTAATTAGGAAGGAATTAATTACCAGACAGACTTCTTCATTTATACGTAAGACTACAAATCAGATCTGAGAGATTGTCAGAAAATTAATGACTTCTTAGAAATGATAATAGTAATAGTTAGGACGAGTCAGATCTTTCATGTTTGCTTTATGATATAATAATGGTCAATGATGTGGTAAATATTTTTAATGCAACTTGGTTGTGCTATAATTTTGGTATCAAATTTTGGTATGTGAATAATGACGAGATCATTAGAATGATAGAATCAGAAGCTGCCAAATATAATCGAAAAAATTATCCGACGGAAGGAAAAAAGGCATTAGTTTAAATTCTCCTTATGCATAAGGATGGCATGATTAAATGAAATTACTTATCGTGAAGTTTTAAAAATGCTCGAGTATTGAAGGTGGATTGTCACTTTTGAAAATGAAGTTTTACATGTAAAATTGAATTTTGAATTTTTAAATATTTTTACATTATAAATTTGATTTCTTAATTTTAAAAATAAGGGCATTTTCATTATATTTTTTATTTAAATAAAATTTATATTTCTGTAAATATTTAGAATTTGATTTTAATCCTTAAAAATGGTATTAATCTTTTAAAAATGAATAAAATTGTCTTACAGTATTAAATGAATTCTGTTCAGATTATATTTTGTTTTTTTTTTTTCCTTTACATACCTTAAAAGTCAGTTTCAATCACTAAAAATATTTTTTTTTAGTTTGAGTCCTTATTATTTTAAGAAGGAAATTGCTTAATGGCACAAAAGTTATTAACACGAAATTTGTACAATTTAGTGGGTGCTTGAAATTACATTTCTAAAGTCAAAAACTCATGTCAAATCATAAGCTACAAACCGTAGTTTCTATGTTAATGTGGCATTCTACCATTGCATCTCCTTGTGTTTCCTATTTCCACTTACTTTCATATGATGGGCTAATTGAAATTCATTACATTTCCGTAAGAAATTTCTTTGACTTATATAGCATTTTTTTAAATGAATTATTTTAACCTTTAATATTAAAGTGACTTCAATTAAATATTAAGATAATTTATTGTGATACAAGTTATTGTTATCAGTATATCATTAGCTCAGTGATGAGTAATTTGGGTAAATAATAGGAGCTCTTAGATTCAAACCTTATTATTATTATTATTGTATTAAAAAAAATCATTGTATCATTTATATTCTAATCGCTATATAATTTTCTTTCTCTTTTATTTTTCTTAATCCATCCTTTCTCTTTTGATCCTTCAACTTTTTCTTCTCTTTTATTAAGTCCACCTTTTGCTCTTCCTCCATTGTTACATTTGCCATATGTTTCCTCACCAACACCCTCCTCCATGACCCATCCAATGTTTACTTTACCCTTTTCTCTTAGTATTGCATCTCATTTCATTCCTTTCCTTATGTTTATTGCTCATTTTGTGTCCCCACCATCAATACATAAAATTGTAAGTTTTAGTCCTTACACATGCATAAAAGTTTAGTTTTGGTCTTTATTGCTAACACCAGAAGACATGAAAAATCATTAGAAAATTTTCACAAATAATTATGTAAAGACTAAAACTTACAATTTCATGTATAAAAGACAAACTTAAAATAGAGACAAATATAAGGACCACATGAATAGTTTAACTTTTATTTTATTTTTACTTTAAATAAAATTTTTATTTATGTAAATATTTAGAATTTGATTTTGATCCTTAAAAATATTATGAATTTTTTTAAGGTGAATAAACTTGTCATGGACTATTAAATGACTTTTGTTATTAAGTTATTACCTAAGTAAAAAAAAAAAAAAGAGACTTTTGCACATGTATTCTCCTTCAAAGACAATTTTGTTTAGAGTTTAGTCACAGTTAAGGCTCATCATTCCTTTCTAAAGGTGTGTTTTGTGAGGATCAAACCCTTAACTTTTCTCACAAACTCAACATGTGTTGCTAACTAAGTCACACCTTTTAAGTGGTACAAAAGTTATTAACACAACTTGTATAAATTAATGTGGCATTCTATAATTGCATCTCCTAGTGCATGGTTTTACTATTTTCATAAAACTACCTCCATTTGATTAGTTAATTAAAATTTATTACATATTCATGCCAATTTTTTTTCTTATATAGCATTGTATTTTTTTCAAATGAATTATTTTAACCTTTAATATTAAGTGACTTTTATTAAACATTGAGTTTGCTTTTTGTGTTACAAAACATTATTATCATTTATATCCTAATCACTACATTATTTTCTTCCTGTTTTACTCTTTTCAATCTTTCCTTTCTCTTTTAATCCTTCAGCCTTTTCCTTTCTACTGTTAAGCCCACCTTCTACTCCTCTTCTATTGTCATATTTGCCATATATGTTTCCTCGCCAATACCTTCCTCAATGACTCATCCAAGAATGACAAAAAAAACTTATACCCTCGAATATCTACTAGAGATTAAATTTGGATAATTTAACGTGTCTCATAGTTTAACAAGACAAGGGCAGTAGCAAGGTATGCATGCTTGTTGGTATCCCCAGTTCAAAATTACTTAATTATCTCTTGTTATATATAAGGTAAAGTTTTTAAATGTTTAACCTACTCCCTTTAGACTTGAAAATAAGCAAAAAAAAATAAATGAATACATGCTAATTAAGAATGTTGGTTTGCTTCATTTAATTTTCTTAATCTCATTTAAAAAATAAACTCTATTCCCTAAACTAACCTTTTACATTAATTGATGGAAGACTTTAATTTTATGAGAACTTGTTTGAAATAGGAATACTTTTTCTCCATTTTGAAGGTTTTGTGATTGATATTTGGAGAATCAAGTGAGTCATTGAAACTAAAATCTACATTAAATAAAGAGTATTTTGGGGATGATTTCATTAAATAAGGTAATATTAGTTAAGATTTGCTTATGTTTTGGACTATCATACATCGTTTTCTTTTTTTTTTGCTTATATTCAAGTCTAGAGGGAGTATAGATTAAAAGATGTTTCGAAACCTGAAAGGCATCAGTGAATTTGTTTTTGGTATAAATATATGTTTTAAAATTAGTTTTATTTTATTTTATTTACTTTTTATTTTTATATTTTAAAATACCCGAACGAGTATGAACAAATATGGAGTATATTTTCATCTAATGGGTGTGGGTGGCAAAAGATTACTACCCATGCTTGTCTTGTCCTGTTACCACCCCTAAACCCATCCAATGTTTAGTTTGCCCTCCACCTCTCTTAGTATTGCATCTCCTTTCATTCCTTTCTTTGTGTTTATCACTTATTCTCTGTGTCTCTACCATCATTTTTTCTTAATTATCTCCATTGGCTTTACAAGTAATATTATACGGGTAATTTATCTTTATTATTTTAAAAGTTTTAAAAAAAATCCTAAAAATGGGTAGAAAGAGGGTAAAGTCAATATAACTAACTTTCATATGTTCTAATGAAGTCATTTATTTACTTTAATTTGCTACAATACTGAGAAAACATGGTAAAATAGACATTATAGAAGATGAAAGATGAGGATGAAAAACACGTAAAAGGTAAAGAAAAAGGTGAAGTAGTAAAAGAAGGAGGAGGAGAGGAACAATGGTTGGGGAGAAAGAAGAAAAGGAATATTTATAAGCTTAAGCAAATTGTTAAATTTATGATTTAGAAATAATTATAAGCTTTGGAAAAAATATATATTATATAAAAAGTAAGTCATGATATTGATAGCCCATTTTATAAGAAAGCTTTTTGGCCCAAAGAAAGGGCTTTGCTATTCCTACCCCAATTTTTGTTTTTTTCACCCCAGCTTTTGTTTGTACTTTTTTTTTTGAAAATACCCTCTAACGAAAATATGTTTCTGTTGTGTATGAAGAGCACACCTCCTTACACAATGAAAACTCATTTCCGTTGTGCACAATACACAATGAAAATACGTTTGCGTTGTGTATTTGTAAATTATTTTTTTATTTTTTAAAATTCATTTTTTAGACAAAACTTTTAATGATTCACTGACACATGAGAAGGACAAGCGTTTGAATCAATGCGATCTGGACTCTTGATTTACTGTGTGCTATCTCAACTATTTATTTTTCTAACACACAGGGTGGGATTGTCTAAGCCATATATGTCCAGCAACATGGTCCTTATAAGACCTAAGTAAAGACAAGTCTGCAGGACCTCGTCTAAATGGAGGTCCAAGAATGTGCTCAGCTAAATTAGCCTAAGGCACCTCTACTTCTGTCTCTGGTACCTCAGCCTTTGGCTCAGGTACGTTAGTATGTACCTTCTGCTACTGCTGCCACTACCTTTGCTACTCTCTAGTTGCTACTCGTGTAGCTTGTCTAGTCTGGTGTGTAGATACAGTTGGTGGTGGGCACCTAGATGTGCCTGGTACATCATCCGGCGGAAGGCTTCATCTAAGACAAAATGCTCCAAACCTCGTGCGTGCCATGATAAATTTGAAACAGTTATAATAAATTAACAATTAGATAATAATTAATAATAAAATATAATCACAACTATTAATTTGCAACTATAAATAATTACAGAAATACTATAAAAAATATTAGTTAAAATTAACAAATAATTAAAAGACAAAAAATAATTTAAAAATTACATAATACATAACGGAATCGCGATTTCATTATCTGTCTTGGTTGGATACACAACGAAAACGAGATTCTGTTATGTATCTAGCTCTCATACACAACAAAATCACGATTCTATTGAATCTAAAAGTTAAAAAAAAAAGAGAACTCACCTACAATGACGACAAATGTAGCAACGAGAATGTAGAGGTGAGAATGCAGCGACAAGTCCAACAACGGCACGGGGTGACTTGCTAGTCTCGAAAAGGGGGAGGCACGGGGCGAGAATAGAAATGGAAAGTGAATAGGGAAGGGAGAGGTAAAAGATTTTAAAAAAATGGGGACAAAAAAGACTTTTTACTAGTTTTTGAAAAAAAAAGGGGTAAAAAAGTAAAAAACAGGGTGGAAATAGTATGGCCCCAAAGAGATAGCACAATAATTGGATACTTGAAGTTATAATTTTTATGATATAAACTATTAATTAAGATTTTTTTATTTATTAATCTTATGAAACTGTTTTTGTATTATTATGAAGTGTTAGAGAAACATTTCAACATTTGGTAGTTTATGGTTGGGTCTGGTTGTTGCAAGTGTAACGAAGAGTCAAGACAAGGAGGAAGAAAGAATTGCGTTATTACGTCAGCAGAGAATGTAAAATGGCACGTGTGACGACATAGATAGCATCAGCATCAGCATCCTCCAAAGTAAACAGGCAAAGGGTGGATTGTCCAAGGATAAAGCGGATAAAAAGAATAAAGAATAGGGACAAAAGGGTCCAACCAGACCTGAGGCTGAGGCAGTGCCACCCTGTCTGCCCCTTTTCTTTCTTTTTTACCTTACCTGCAATGCAAACTTGACTTCAGATTTCAACTCCATTCTGCACTGTATTTGTCTGAATCACATTGGGTTTGGTTTTGCTTTGAGAGAGAGCAAAAATAACAATGAAGTTTATGAAGTTGGGTTCCAAGCCTGATGCTCTTCAAGCTGATGGAAACTATATCAGGTCAGTGACAATAGTCGCCTCACACCTTCTCTTTCTCAGTTTCTCTGCTTTCTTTTCCTTGTTATTTAGATCCTGCATGCATTTTGCACTTCTCTTCATCATTCAACTTCGTTAACACTGTCATTTCATTTCATCATACATGCCTTTAAGCTTAGTCAGGCACTACTACTCAGGAACTTGTTGACTTCAAATTAAAACCAAGATTTGTCCACACCCCCATTGTTAGAAATAACAACATTCTAATTTTGTTGCTTGTAACTAAAAAGGGTGGGAGAAAGAGATCGTGGTCCATCCTTTGAACTGTGATATTTTTCATGAGCCTGTGGTCCAAGTATGGTAAAGTGATGTGGAGTACCCATCATCTTCAATTATTGCTGGACGCAAGCTTTTTTAATAAAACAATATTAATGTACTAACCGTATCTGTTTTCTTTGCCTCACGACTCACGAGTTTTTGTATGTCATGTTACTGGGGTGGGGCACTCATTATTGTTTTGTTACCTTGTGTACGTGGATGTGGACATTCTCGTGTGAAAAAAATAAAAGGTAGATGCAAAAAATCCTAAATAAGATCCTAGTGGACCCTGAGAAAATTTGCAAAGGGGGAATTCATGCAAAAGGACTCGTTCCCCGATATTAATAAGGTTAAAGAGTTTCACTTGAGGGTGGAATAGGTAACTTAACCTGGTTTGGTGCCTTTTCTGCCTGTTCTAAAGCATGCTTGAAAATGAAATGTCATCTGTCATGCGTGTGGTATATGTATGTGTGCAAGTAGGAGACAACTTTGGTTAATCAATATTAAGTTGGAAGTGCATCCAATTGCTTATTAACTCAGATTAAATTGTTTTGCATTTTTTTTTCTTCTCTGCAAGTTGAGGTTTCTTCCTATGAGGATGTGATGGACATTTGCTTTTCTTCCCAGAGATTGTTTTCAGGCAAATAGTTGCTTTTTTGTCAAAAGTTCTCTTAGGAAGTTGGAAAAAAAACTATTATTTATTCAAAATAAGCTAATCCAAATATGCAAACCTTATAATACTTAGAAAAGGATTCATTTTCGCTTCAGATATTAAATCAGCTTTTGGCCTTGGGAGCTATTTGATTGCTGCTAAGGTGAGAACAATGTGTAAGAACAGGATGAACAGCATGCATCTTAATTGAAATATTTTGGCTGAAGGACCCAACTTCCTGGCAATTTTTTATTTATTTATTCCATCATAAGTTGACACTTGACTCAAAGCTTGCAAACATGACTTGTGTTAATTATATACACACACAAACACACACACTCATATACATACATATTTGCACCTTTGATGGTGGGGGGCAGATCTTTCATGTATTTCTATTTAGTTTTCCATACAAAAATCTGTCCTTTATAAGCTTAGCATACCAAATTTAATTCTCATGCAGGTATGTGTCATCTGAATTGGCTACAGATGTTACGATTAATGTTGGTGATGTTAAGTTTTACCTTCACAAGGTACATACTATTTTGGCATCTTAACTTTTGTCCTGTAGAGTACACAAACTCATTAATTTATTCAATTAATCTAGTAATATGATGTGTTGGACTAGGGTTGCAAAATAATTTAGGTGGTAGTAATTTTGGGAATATTCATCATTCAATAATACTAGCTTACACAATCAAACAGTTTTAATGTTTTTAATGTGATGGATCAAGTTTCCATTCTAATATGTGCATTTAGTGTTCATTTTCTCCCTCTAGTTTGTGTTTTTTAGGTGACAAAACTAGCTTTTTGCTTCCTCCCTTTGTTGTTTACTAATTTTGAGCTTTTAAGAGTTGCAGTTCCCTCTACTGTCAAAGAGCAACCGACTACAAAAATTGGTATCAAAAGCTAATGAAGAGAATTCTGATGATATTCGCTTGGATGATTTCCCTGGAGGGCCAAAGGCCTTTGAAATATGTGCAAAATTCTGTTATGGAATGACTGTTACTCTTAACGCTTACAATGTTGTAGCTGCTCGTTGTGCAGCAGAGTACCTTGACATGACTGAGGATGTTGATAGAGGAAACTTGGTTTTAAAGATTGAGGTGTTTCTTAACTCAAGTATCTTCCGTCGCTGGAAGGATTCTATAATTGTTCTCCAAACTTCTAAATCTCTTCTGCCATGGTCTGAGGATCTGAAGATCATTGGAAGATGCATAGATTCCATAGCTTCTAAAACTAGTGTGGACCCATCATACATCTCTTGGTCTTACACTTACAATAGGAAATTAGCTGAACCTGATAAAATTGTAGAGGACAAGATGAAATTTCTAGATAAAATTGAGTCTGTTCCTAAGGATTGGTGGGTTGAAGACATATGTGAGCTGGACATTGATCTTTACAAACGAGTAATGGTTGCTGTGAAATCAAAGGAAAGAATGGATGGTGTTGTGATTGGGGAGGCACTAAAAACCTATGCATTAAGATGGATACCTGATTCTGTTGATACATTGGTTTCTGATGCCAACACCTCTAGGACCAAATCTGTAGTAGAAGCAATTGTCTGTTTATTGCCATATGATAATGGCATCAGTTGTTCGTGTAGTTTCTTGCTGAAGCTACTGAGAGTGGCCATATTAGTCAGAGCAAATGAGTCATCAAGAGAAGAATTGATGAAGAGCATTAGCCTCAAATTGCATGAAGCTTGTGTCAAAGATTTATTGATTCCAGCAAGGTCTCCCCAGCTTACCACATATGATTGTCATTTGGTACAAGGTCTTTTGAATCAATACATGAATCATGAAAAGGGAAGCTGTGATATGGAGCTTGTTGAGGAGAAAGATAGAGGAGAAGATAAATATAGTTTAGCACGCAGGTCTTTATTGAATGTTGGTAAGTTGGTGGATGGTTATCTTGGAGAAATTGCACATGATCCTAATCTTGGTCTCTCTAGTTTTGTTGATTTGTCACAATCCATTCCTGGATTTGCTAGACCAGATCACGATGGTTTGTACAGAGCTATTGATATCTACTTGAAGGTAGGTTTTTGTTTGTTCTCCATGGTTTTGTTGGCCATTCCTGCTGAGTTATTAACTTCTGATTATTGTGTGCCTCATACTTATGGGTCAGAAGTAAATACAAAGCATACTCTCTGACCATAATGAACATTCAGTTGACTGACACTCAATTTTTGCGTTTTTGCCATCTTTTTTGCCTCGGAAAAAATGTTTTGTTTTATTTGACCGGTTCCTATTGTAACTAACCGCATATTATGGGTAACTTGACAGTTGGTGCTGTTGGGATGTCCTGTCATTGTGATTTATTAATTTACATTTAAATTTTCACTTTCTCATATGAATCTTTTTACAATGTTCAGAATTCTTTAGCAGTTTTCCACCAGCACACTAATCTGTTACTGCTTAATAGTGTGTATATTTTGATATATAATGAGTAAATACCTTTCCTCTAAATGGGAGGTTTCTGAGTTCAAGTTCACTCTGAGCCATTTATTGATATGATGAGAAAACAGACAATACACATGTGCAAACTAAAAAATATGCTTCTGATCAGCTTCTTCAGTAGGAAAGAGGGATCTGATTGCTCATTTTGCATGTGTCGCCTTACCTAATTGATGACATTCACTTTAGTAAGTAACTGCTTTTTGTCTTCAGGAGCACCCAGATTTGACAAAAGCTGAAAGGAAGAAACTATGTGGACTGATGGATGTCCGAAAATTGACAGCAGATGCTTCTATGCATGCTGCACAAAATGAATGCCTTCCTCTTCGAGTTGTAGTGCAGGTTCTCTTTTTTGATCAGGTCAGGTCTTCTATCAGCTCTCAAACACTCGGTAACAACAGCGCACGTGATCCTTCACACTCTCCGATGAACCACGATGAAGGATGTAAGCAAACAGTGGGAGATAGCTGCCAATCCCTCAAGAACCAGATCAGTCATTTGAGGATCAAGGATGAAGGGTTACATGAAAATGGGAAATTGAGTAAGAAGAATAACAAAAACAGCAAAAGTGGCATCCAGTTGCTGCCATCACGGTCGAGGAGAATCTTTGACAAGTTATGGAGTGTGAGAAAAGGGCAAGGAGAGAATAGGAGCTCAGAGACTTCAGGGAGTTCTAGTAGCCCAACTTCATTAGGCCAGGGAGATACCAAATCATATGGCCTATCTTCGAGACACCAGAGGCATTCTATCTCTTAGGGAGTTAGTAGATTATTTAGAACATTCACATTGCTGTCTTAAGTGTAAAGTGGTGGGATGTTACTGTTATATTTGCAGTGCATGCACAGAATGAGGAAAAATGTTCGTTAGCATTGCATTAAAATGTAATGTAGTTTATCTTTCTGTCAAGTGTAAGACCTTCCATCTAAAGAATGTTCAGTGGGTTAGGGATATGTAGGTTCTGTTCCGTATTACTAATACATTACCCTCTGCATACAACTTATTGCAGCAATAATTCATGGCTTTTTCTGCTTATTCTTTAAATAGAGAAAAAAAAGAAACGATCAATGTTAACAAATGGGATCCTGTGCTAGAATCAAAACAATCTCTGTGCGAATCGCTCTTGCACCTACACAAGGGTGTAATTGTTAAGCGTTAAAATTTATTTGAATAAACCATCAATTTAGTTCATAAAATATTATTCTAAAGTATTGAATATTCATCAATTTAGTCCCTGATGAAAGACTAATTTGAAGATTTTTTCAATACTTGAAGAACTATGTAACATAATTTTTAATACTTTAAGGACTATTTATATAATGAGTTTAATGGTCATGCACTGTCAGTGTAAAAAGTTTTATACTATCATTCAATCAAAAATCATCATTAATATGACTTTTAAAGTATTTATTATAAAAGTCAACAAACTTACAATAAATTATGGTTTGTTTGTGATTGGATGACAATGTAAAATTATTTTACATTATCAGTGCATGACCATTAAACTCTTATATAATTTCATTAGTTTAAGTACTATTTAGGAGAGAGATATTTTAAGAACCAAGTTGATGATTTACTCAATTTATTTTTATCCTAGCTTGAATGTTTAAATATAGTTCTGGTCCTTAGAAATATACCAAAATTTGATTTTAGTTTTTAAAAAATTAAAGTTTGATATGTGTTTCTTGTTTTTAAAGGTAAAATATTTTAGTTTTTGTCGTTAGTATAAATTCGTTAAATATTAACGTGTTAAATTCATTTTCTCACGTCAGTATTTAGTAAAATAGTGACATAAAAATAAATATTCACTTCTAAATAGTAAAGTCACAGTAATCCCAATTCAAATTTTAAAGAGAATAAAATTAAAATATAATGTCTGGGTAAATACTATAAGCATGTATAACCCGAATGTGGCTAGTAACAACATCCAACAATGAAAAGCAATTTGGAAGAAAGCTTGATGTAAAAAATTATATTATATCGTTATTATTATAGGTTTGTGACTGTGTGGGGCCTAAGCCTGCATTGGATCCGAGTATAACGGATCCTCTAAGTGGCAAAACTCAAAAGCCATATGAATCCGGCAATGATTAATTAGCATTTAACTGACCGTAATGGTATATTCCAAGAAGATCCAGCTGGACGTATGTTCACGTTGACTCCATCGAAAGTCAACTGGGGTAATAGCTGTATTGCACTAGCCACTAAACAGTTTAACAAACCAAATTATGATACAAACTTTTGCTTTTTGCTTGCCGTATGTTATCTCAGTCAGTATAGAATCATGAGACACACTCCGAGGATTGGTGTCCACTGTGTCTTTGTGTGTTACATTATATTGGTGTTGTTGAGCAGTGTTTGTGAATCAACTTCATCCTCTTCCCACTGTAAAGCATGGTTAGTGCAATCCACCCCCACCAATATGCCCCACCTATCCCATGTTCCTGGCATCCTCTCTACTGGTATGTAATAGTAATAGTAATAGTATTAATATCTTAAATAAGTAATAGTAGTAATATATATGCTTCCACTCATTGATCACTATCATGGACGTGCTTTTGTTACCTCTCTGAGACTCATAATTGGGTTGTAGGGGATGTGCTTCGGTGGCTGGCTGCAAACTCCACCACGAGGCTACACATAATTGCTCAGTACTGGCAGCTGCTACCTTCTCCTAACGATCCTCGCTCTGGGGACTATGGTTACACTCAACATCAGATGCATGAATTTGGAGCCCATCAAGGTGTTGCCCTTTATCAAGCATTAGATGCTGCTGCTGACCGTAATGTTAGCATCAGGTGCGTGCGGTTCAATTTGGCTTACCATGCCCGTGTTTAAGGGTTGTTAGACTTGAATTGAATAGTGAATGCTACCAGTTTGACAATCATGAATCAATTAACTTTGAACTGGGGTTTGTTGATGATGGATGCATGCTTGTGTTTATAAATTAAGCTATATATAGACAAGGTAATCTCAACCTCTTGTTTTATGGTTTATCGAGGTAGGTTACTGTCCCACTCTGGAGTGTATCCAACGTTTACCTTAGAACCATCCAAACTTGCTTCCGGAAGGCCAAATGTTGAGAATGTCACATTGCTACTAGAGGATTGGTGGGGCTCGGGCATTGTCCATGCCAAAGTTTGGATATCCAATAGCAGGGATGTGTATATTGGATCGGCAAACAATGACTGGAAATCTCTTACGCAGGCAATTTCATTATATGTGCTATGTTTAATTTATGTCAATAGGCGACTAATATTTTATTGGCTTCCACAAATCTAGATTATGAAGCATCGATGATCAAACCCTCTACTCAAAATATGTTGCTTGTTACCTCTCTCCACGGATTATTGATGTTACTTTTCTGTTGGTTGTTATCTTTTTCAAATACATTTTTATGTTAATATAGCTCTTCTTTTCTTCATTGTAGACATCTGTTATCTGTTCGACTCATGATTACTTGTCTCATTATTTATTACTTGCTGGCTCCAGGTCAAGGAACTCGGAATTTATTTTGCTGATTGTCCTGAAATAGCTGGAAAGGTTGAGGTCTACTTTGACAATTTATGGACACTTGCATCTCTTAATTCTTCAGCTTACACAAAAGCAGTGTTTGATCAAGAGTGGCAAGTTGAGAGAAAGGTTCCTTGCTGGTCGCATTTCGTTGATCCTAGAGAGAGGTGCAAGTAAGTCCAGCCTGATGGTAAAGATAAGTTTACTTAGAGTTTCTCTTCACTAAATTGCTACTTGTGTGATTTTCTCTACCTTGATGTCATTTTTTATTGTTTATCTTTAAAATTCCTTACAAAGCTCTTAAGGTTTATATTCTATAAAATTTCCTTCCTTCACTGGAATTTTGCTGTTTTGAGAAGACAGAATGGTTCCCATGAGTGTGTGTGAGTAAATGTTAAAATAATGTTACTTATAGGTTTTTATGTGGAGGCTAAGGTTGGTTAGGGTTTTAACTTATAGTGTATTCTTAAGCATGATCATGAACATGAGACAATTACATGAGAGGCAGGATACAACTTGGTGAATGATATAGCAAACTTCAGAAAGCAAGCACATGGAACTTTTTGAGTTTACATCCGCTAGCAACTGAGAATAGATGACAGTAAACTAAGCATGAGGAAAGAACATTATTTTTCGTTTTCATATATTGCTGTATATAATTATTTGTCACAGGTCACCTCTTCCTCAATACCTGGAGACTCCTCATGCTGCAGGATATCCTATTCTGTCTGACCCTTGTTTGTTTGAGGTTTCATTTCAAACTCCTGGGAGTAACTATTCAGCAAAGCAGCCCCAAGTCAGCTATCTATCCTTTGCACCCCCAGAGGTAACGTTTACTTTAACACATCCTTGAACCTAGACATCAGAAATGGATTGACTTACCGTTACATGGCAGCACAAACTTACTAGTTGGATAATTTTCTAACTTTGCTACTATTACATGCTTGTTTACAATGAGCGCAGAATTGATCTAGATAGAAAAAGAGATAGGTCTTCTAGTCTCAATTAGGCATTGAATAAAATTTGTCAATGCATCTCATGGGATTGGGGGTTGGTGTTACAGGGCTCTTAGATACTCTAATTTAGCTAGGAAGGGCCAAATTTGAGTTAAAAATCTGCAGATAATTGTCTAGCATCATGTCACATTAGTAGCCATTATTTATGTTTCTAATTCAAACCTATCATTTAGTTTGAATTGCTGCAGAAACAGCTCCCTCATAGATCAGTATGGTCCTTCATTTTTCCATAACATCCCATGTAATGCATGAGAAATAGACTAGTCATTGGATGTCCAGTGGATTAGCCATAGGTATTTTGTTCCACCCTAAAGTTGCTTTGGTTAAGATCTAAGTCTGCAGATTTCTAGAGAGATGAGTTGCTTTTTCTAGAGAAGTAAAAAAAAATCACGTTGCCAAGTTGGTTTTTGAAGTAATTACTAGTACTTATACCCCAAAATTTGACGGGTGAAGCTTATGCAGCCATCCACCCGATATAGAAGTGAGTGGTTTATATTGCTGGCTTGTCTACTCACAAGTGTGATACTTTACTTTCTAAGTACTGACATGGAAATTCGTTCATGCCCCTATTGCATTAACTGAAAATTTTTGCTAATATTAATTTTTTTTCGAAGAAAGAAAATCCATGTTGTAAGATTGTACTCTAATCTTGGACATGTTAAATTGCCAATTTTCATTGGATCATCCTAGTATTATTGGTGGCTGCAGCTATTATTTGGCAAATATCAGGCTGATGAGCAGGCATGGATTGACACAATTAAGTCTGTTGGAAAGAGGAAGACAGTTAGAATCAGTACCATGGACTGGCTAGGTCAGTCACAATTTATGGACCAAACAATTTACTGGTCATCCCTATCCTCTGCAATATCACAGGTAACTTCAAGTGTTCTGGCTTTTTGTGTTTTCTTCACTTCCCTTTGTTTTTTCCTCCTCCCTGAAATTTTTTAGCTTTTGGCAAGGCATCCTAAATGTCATAAAAGGCAAAGCATCTTTATTCATTACTCATGGAATTCTTACAATGTTGTCTGGTACCATTTTGAGTGACATGTGCCATACTCTATTCTCACTAGTTGCCACTGCCACCTTACACGTCTCAAGTTGTTAAGACTTTTCAAATTTCATTTCTATCAAAATTTTCTATTATATAGTGTTACATTTTCTAACAAAGTTCCACCAAAAACAGGTGGTGTTTTCCAAGAATGCAACAGTGCAGATACTGGTGGCATATTGGGCACACTTCATCAACAACACAGATGTGTACCTAAAGTCTCTCCTCTACACCAACAATCTCTGCGCTTCCTCAAAGTACAACAAATGCTCTGGGAAAGTTGAGATAAAATATTATGTGGTTCCAGGTTTCAACATGACAGGACCTGCCATTCAGGGTGGAACTAGAACAGGAAACATATACCCTGGTTTTACAAGAGTCAATCATGGAAAATATGCAGTTAGTGATGTAAGGGCACACATTGGGACTAGCAATCTTGTATGGGACTACTTCTACACAACAGCAGGTGTCAGCTTTGGGACATGCAACAATGCCATCATCTCTCAACTTAGGGAAATTTTTAATGCTGATTGGAACTCACCCTATGCTGTTCCATTTGAAGAGATGGAGAAAGGTTATACAAAAAGTTCAATCTAATTATTATTTTATTTATGATATCAAAAAATGAATAAAACCTATTTAATGAAAAGGGAAAATTTAGTTATCTGTTATTTAGCAAACTTGTGGTATATTTATTTTTTGTAAAAATAAAGTATAGGTGAATCCCCGGCAAGGTTTTAGTTTTATCTGAAATGCGCCATGTAATAGCAGCAAATTGAATTGGAGGTAGACAAAGGAAGCCATGGAAAAGATGGGTTCTTCAGTTGGGGGTTCGATAGTGTCATTGTCATTTTGTTGGGGCTTCTGTTCATTGTTAATTGTTTAACCAAGAGAATTTGATGGATCAGTCCCAAAAACATGAAAGAAAACCAAAATGACAAGGAAGCAATGACCATGAGATGAATACTCTGTGACATTTTGGTACAATGTATATTTATAACATTTTCAGAAATGGAAATATCAGAATATTATGATTAGGAATGGGGTAAAGTTAAAAATATGTTTGATTAAATTTTAACATTCTTGAAAATCATTTTTAAAATTTAAATGATAAGAAAAAAGAGTAAACATAAAAACAAAAGGTTAATAATTGGGTTAAAAGTAATTTTTTCTTATTCCATGTGAAAGCAATATGTTCACCTTTTTTATGGGGAAAAAAATAAAGTAAAACATACTAGTTTCACTTTCTTTTTTTTAATCAACAATTTCTGAGAATACTTTTTTAAAACTTGTACCAAATTACATTTTCATGTTCACTTTCTCGTGAATGATTTTTATGAAGCATGAAATAAATACATTCTATTATGATAATAAACTACAAAGCATTCTATTATATTTGAGGAAAAAGAATAATTTTTTAAAAAATGAAAAAATAATTTTAATTATAATTAACTGATATTTGAAACCAAAAAATAAAAAATAAAAGTAATTGATTTGAGAAAGATGAGATTTTAAAAAAAATATATAAAATAACAAGAAAATTTAAAGCAATTAATAATTGTAACAAAAATAGATAGTTTTTTCAAATTATAAAATCAAGCCTTAAATAATTGTAAAGTCACGTGTAGATAGAGAGTATAATAAAAAAATGTTATTCCATTTAAGAATAAGAACTCAATTTTATAATAAAACAATATGTTAGAAGGGTGAATAATCATGATATCACAACCTTGAGGTAGCTCTTTGTGTTTGTTATTGAGCCAATAAGACACATCTAATTCAATTGAGAATTGGTTCAATGCTTTAGCCGAGGAGAGTATGAGTTTTAGGTAGTGTTTGACCTTTTTTTTTTAAATTTAAAACTTATATTAAAGTCTATAATAAAAATTTTTAAATTAAAAATAAAAATGCTTGATAATTATATAAATTTTTTAACTTACAATTACTTTTAAGACAATTTATTGAATAGTGTATTCTTAAATCTTGACATTTGAAATAACGAAAGAAAAGCATAAGTTCTTAAAAATAACTTTAAGAGTTCCTTTTTTTTTTTAATTTTGTTTATTAAAAATGTATTTTCAAAACAAAACAAAACCCAAAAAAAAAAACTTTTCTTAATATTATGTTTATTCTAATTTTTCTTTTTAAGGAAAAAAACAAAACACTCGAAATACATAAAACCAATCACTAGCTCGGTGTGACGGTGTTGTCTTCCATAGAACGAAACAGAGCTTTAAAAACCTTTTATTTTCTATAATATCTTGTGAGTGGTGACACATTTGCTCAGGATAAAAGAGATGCAAAGACATTCAAGTTAAGCTCAGGATGTCATGCAATACTCCTAACCGGCTGGCATTCAAGGAAACATCCAGGAATCAAGGTGATATCTACAATGAATTCACAAAGTTAAGGGAAATGAACGAGAGACATGTTAAACAGTGTTGTCTTGTCTAGCAAGGTTGGGTTTCAAATTTAAGATTTATGCCCATGCTAAAGAGCTCCTGGCATAATAATTTTGCTCCATACGGGACATTGGCCACCACAATGTCATCCGCAGATTCACAGTAGCGGCAATAAGGTCCTCGAATTTTCCGCCCACCAGAGACTGGCCGCAAGATCACATTTGCAACATTTTTGCATTTGCTGCAGATGTGAATCTGAGAGGAGTCACTTAGTGTAAAGAGGCGTTCATAGAGGTTGGCAGATGCACCATGAGCTATCAGACAATCACGCTCCATTTCACCAAACTTGATACCTCCAAATCGTTTTCTGTCAGCTACAGGCTGTCGGGTCAACGGGTGAACTGGACCGGTGTTCCGGAATTTCACTTTGTCTTCAGACATATGATGCAGACGTTGGTAAAACGTTGGTCCCATAAAAATTAGTGATCGGACCATCTCACCAGTCCTCCCATTGTATACCCTCTCATTCCCCCATCTTGAAAACCCGGCTCTGCCATATTCTCAAAAGTAACATAGGTGAGGGCTCAGTAAAACAAAAAAATATACGACAACTTAAAAGCGAAATTAGGCAAAATAATTCCTAATTTTCAAGCGAGATTAGAGCAAAAACGAGACTGTCACAACTTTTAAGACATTATAGGCAAATAAAACACATCATAGTCATACAGTAAGCAAGTGCAGAAACTGAAATGCAAGTTCCTCTTGTAAACAATGGCCCACAAAATATACAACACAGTAATTCAAACTGCATAGCATGATCAAACTGTACCTGTGAAGCTGGTCGGTAATGGCATCAACAGAAGGAGTGGAGAAAGGCGTAGCATGTCTCAGTAAACCACCACAAGCAATACCCTTTCCTAAAGCAGCCTCCAGGAGTTGCCCAGGAGTTTGTCGTGACGGAAATGCGTGCGGATTTATGACAATATCAGGAACAATACCTTGTCTTGTGAAAGGAAAATTTTCCTGAGCCTCCAGAAATCCCAAAACTCCCTTTTGTCCGTGCATACTGGAGAACTTGTCTCCAAGAACTGGACTTCGAACCTGCAATATTATTAAATAACACATTTATCCAGTGGTCAAATTAAAGTTAGTTTTCAGTAGGGTAACATAAAACATCCATGTTCAGACGATGCACAAATTAGATTATTTGCATGCCCATCTCCATGTGTGCACTTGAGCATGCAGTAAGTTGTGTTCATTGCAGTAATTCCTAAAAGTTCATGCACAAGCATCTTTATTAATGTAGTTTTGGGATTCACCAGTACCTGTCTTAATGAAACGACAGCAAAATTTTTCCCCTCGTCATTTGAAGACAGCACAACCTTTTGCACATAACCCCTTTCAGTGTGTTTTAACTTCACACTATTGTCTGCACCGGACTCAGCACACCGCCCAATAATAATATCACCACTTTGCAAGTTTGCCCCAACATATGGAAAGCCATCATCATCAAGGCTATCAACTCGACCAATTTTACTCTGTACCTTTCCAAAATTTACAGTGTCTTCAGGTTTTCGCTTCTTCTCCGAAGATTCCTTATTTTCGATTTCAGATTTGTAACTCCTTATGTGCTCAGATCTGAACATACCACGCTGCAACGAAGCAAGGTTCATCACCAGGGAATCCTCTTGATTGTATCCCAGATGTACATTGACAGCCACAATTGCATTCTGCCCATTATAGAATTCTGCCTTGGGAGGTATTTTACTTATTTTACTCTGACCCAGTGGATAGGCTGGTTTTCCAAGACAATCTGAAGTCATTGTTTGAAAAAGGGGCCTTTGGGGATACTGTAACTGGTGAGACAATGTATCAACTCTAATGTCTGGGTTTGTGGTAGAAAAGCCAATAGCCTGTGAGGAGTGCTTTTGAGACTGGTAGAGTACCCTCCTTGCATGGTCATGATTAGCAAATGGTACAAGTGAACAGCTTAAACCCAATAAGAACGACATATCAAGTTCACAGTGGGTGTACTTTACAGAATGTTTTCCCTCTTTTGCAAATAAATACTGAACACCCCAGGCAGTACAGCAGTCTTCCTCTTCTTCAGGTCCAATCAGCTCAATCACACCTTTATCCAATAGAGACCGGAAAGAGTAACGGTCTGATTTAAATCCTTTAATCTTTAGTAGATTCCCAACTACCAAAAGAGGACGTAGAATCCTTCCTGCATCAGAGTATATGCGCACTTCATGTTGAGATTGATCTCTCTTGATTTCCACCTACAATGGAAAATAGTTATCACTTCACTAGGCTCAAAAGAAACAGGATCAACTAACTCGTACTGATATATTGCAAATACTACAGCCTTTTCAATATTAAAAACAGAGAGAGAAAGAATAGGTGTTCAGCAAAAAGTATGATCCCCAACAAAGTCAATGAAAAAACCAGCAGAAGAAAACAATCTCATCCCAACAATAATAAAGTGCCCAAAACCTGATACAACATCTAGCTATTGATGCATATACAAAGAGATAGACAACTGAAAACCCAATGGACATACCAATGTTTGATAAAGGAGAGGGACACAAAAACGAAAAATTGATTCAGAAGCGGGTTGTCTGGAAACAATAGCCTCATTCACAAAGAAAAGGAAGTCCAAACAGTTAATCCAATCATGTGAAGCAGGTAAAGCATTTACCATATGTTAGTCATTGCCAACCACAGTCCTCACAAACACATAAACTAAGTTATAAAATTATTAGCCAATATAGACATAAGTTTCCAAATGCTCAAACAGTATCTACATTATTTGATAATATATCATCTGCCCTGCAGGTTGACATGCCTTAAGCCGTTAAACCTGTTGGCCTTTACTAGATTTAATGGTTTATGACTCAAATTAAAAACATACAACAACAATAACAAATGCCTTTTCCCACAAGGTGAGATCCACTACATGGTTCAAATGAAACGAATGTTCTAAAAGATATATAAAATATGACTAGTAGAGCATACTAAACCACAAGGTTGACAAGCCTTAGGCCGTTAAACCTGTTGGCCTTTACTAGATTTGACGGTTTATGACTCAAATTAAAAACATAGAACAACAATAACAAATGCCTTTTCCCACAAGGTGAGATCCACTACATGGCTCAAATGAAAAGAATGTTCTAAAAGATATATAAAATATGACTAGTAGAGCATACAAAACCACGTAAAATGGGAGATTAAAAGTGAACCTCATGAGGCAGTTCATTTCTACGTCTTTTACTTCGGAGCTCCGCTACAAACGAATGGGAATCAGGACACACTCCAATCCAATCACCATTTAAGAAGACTTTGTCCTTGTTGCCCAGATGAGTGGAAGTATCATTGACAAGTTCTTCCACTCCACAATCCAACAATTTGGGCAGTATAGATTCAGATGCATCAGATACATCAGTGCTTACTAGTCCTGTGACAGCCAAATTTTTTACTAGTCCACAATTTTCACCATCCGGGGTAGAGAGAAAACAAACCTTGCCCCAGTGAGAAGGATGCCTGCAACCACAAACTTCTGTTATAATAAGTGAACGCAAAAAGAAAACGAAAAACAATAAAAGAACTAAACAATTATTTTAGTAGTCTAGCGCACTTCACTGACTGCACAACTGCAGAAAGAAAATAATAATAACAATAATAATAAAGAACATAATGGACAAAGCTTAAAGTGACTTACGGATATCTAGCATCCCCAACTTTTCCCGTGTACTGGACCTGCTGCCTGGTTCTTCTTAACTCGGCCATGGTTTGTAATGGATTAGTGCGCCCAACATTTGCAACCACACCCGAGATCCTTTCCATCCTCTTATATGGATGTGACCACGCTCCCGTTGAAAATGCTCTTTGCAAACCATTTGTAATTATTGATGCATCTAGATAATGCTCAATTGGGCGTACATCACGATCTCCATAAAGGTCTCTCTGCAAAGCCTTTGCCATTCGTTTCCGAGCATGTGCAATGTGCACTTTCAACTCCCGGTCAAGCAGCTCACTGGCCAATTCAAGCCTTTTATTTCTAAAATCATCCCTGTTATCACATTTTCTGCGGCCAGTATAAGCCAACAAGAGACCCTTCACCATATACGCAAGGAAGCGTGCCTTTCTATTTAAACCGCTAATTGCAGGAAAGACATACAATTCGAGACACTCCTGAATAGACTCCGAGGGTGGAAATTGGACACCTTTTACACATTTATCTAAATATAGAAGTGCACTCCTACCTCTACGAAATGTTGCACATTTTTCATCAGCATCACGGATTGACGCAAAGAGAATGTTCTGAATTCTAGCACCATCATTGCCACAACCAATGAGATCTACAACCTCTTTGTCAGACGAGATACCAAGAGCAAAAAACAATACCCACACAGGCACCTCAACAGACAAAAAATATACACTAAGACACATGTCTCCATTGTTCACTTCTTCATTCTTGGAATTGCCTACCAATTTAATAAGCATCCTATTTCTCTTCATCTGTGACTTGTAGGCAATCATCCAACCTGGATTATTTATAATCCATAGCCTCTTCAAATACAGTTGCTCCTGTGCAATAAAAGTCTGCAACAATTTTCCGCACAAAACAAATTCATATCATGAACATATAACAAACATTAAAGACTGTAGCAACCAGGGATGAACTTCAGAGCTAATATAAACCAGAAGATAAATTGGGCCACCACTATGGTTCAGACTCAAAAACAAAGGAAAGTTACCACAAAGTAAATGTAAGACAAAATGAGTTGGGCTTCAGCAAATATTGTTTTCAGTAATTTAACTCAAACGAATCAGTAAACAAAAACAATAGCTGAGGAATTGGGCCCAAATATGCATCATCCTTGCTAGTCATTCAAAAAACAAAAAAGAGAGAAGCACTGCAAACTTGGCCCAAGTGATCAGACCAAAGAAATACCAAATGAATCCCATACAAAAACAACAGACAGAGAGAATCACCTGGTCATAGAACCCACGAAACATACAAGAATAGAAAGAACCATTGAGCCAGAAACAGAAATCCGCAGAAAGCACACAAAATTATGAGATAGCCAACTATTTATCACACAAAAAGCTCAGCCTCAGCACAGATAATATCTCAATGACAGAAAGATGAGCTTCAGCAGATCGATAACATTGACAAAAGCAAAAACTGATACAGTTCCATAAGTGCTTTTGGTATGTTCTCCAATCAGAATTGGACTTTTAGCTCATGTTAACCTTTAATGAAAAATTTTATTAGGCAAATTAGCAAGGTGAAACTCCAATTCTGGCCTGAAAACAATACTCAAAACACCTAAAGAACCACATCCCAAATCAAAACACAAGAAGACAAATCCAACCTAAAAATAGTTAAAAATGAAATAGAAAAAGCAGAAGAGAGGAACCTTCTCTGCACCCTTAATGAGAAAGTAGCCTCCACGATCAAATTCACAATCATCCTTTTCAGCTTCTTTCATCCAGCATAAATCAGACTTGACCATGACGGGCAATCTCCCAATTATGATTTCCCTTTGGTCTTCCTTCAGAATCTCTCTGTCAAGGAACTCTTCTTTACCAGTCTTGAACTTATCACTTCGAACCTTCCTCGGAACATACACCTACAAATCCACAGCATCAGAAATTAGTCACTCTAACAACACACAATAAAAAAGGAAACAAACAAACAGCAGCACTGTATTTTTTGGGTACCTGAACTTGAATTTCGATTTTGATTTTGGAAGCGTAGGTCATCCTCTGAAGTCTAGCGTGTCTGGGAAGCATCTTAAACTCGTGGGCGTTGCCTTCACCGCCCCAGAACTTGGGTTTATCGAGTTTGACCTTGCCGAACTTGACGGAGGCGTAACGGTAGTGTTCGTTGTCTCCCTTCTTGGAAGGATCGAAGCCGGGCGTGACAAGGAGGTCGCCGAAGGAGTCGAAGGTTTTCTGAAGGCCAATGTGGACGAAGTGGTTGTACGACTTGATCTGGTGACTGATCAGACCGTACTCCTCCAACAACAACATCGACGCCTTCTTGCACACATACCGCACCATGTCTTCTCCCAGTTCTTCCAGGATTTCCGCGTTGCTCGGGTCCAGACCGTCTCCGAGGTCAAGCTCCTCATTGTCCTCGTCCTCGTCGATGTCCATCGCCGACACCCCCGCCTTGCTGGAACCCACGTGACCCATGCTCAACGATCAATGCCTCTGCTCTGCTGCAATGGAAACAAACCTAGGGTTTGGTTTTAGTTTAGTTTAGGTTTCTACTACACTCTACACTCTACACTCTACCAGTGTGAGTGAGGGAGTGTTACTGTAAACGCGACCCGTTTCAATTTCCAGGAAATGAAAATATGTAACGAATGCTTTTTGCGTGCGCGTAATAAGAAGGGGTACTTCTGACCTTGTCCCAAGTGAAGTGAATACGAAAACGGAAAGACGCATGTGTCCTTGGGCCATAAAACAACTATTGGACTTGTTATAATACTAATATTTCAGTCATTAATGTTTATCTTGTATAACTAAAATTTATAATAAATAAATATTTTAAAACATATAAATTATATTTTAAATTTATGATAAATATTTTATATTGTGATATAATATTATTTTTAATTATTGATATTTTGTAAAAAAGATATTGAAATTTAAGTTAAAACTAAAAAAATTAAAAATAATAGATTGAAAAAGATAAGAAGTTAAGAAAAACCTCTAAAAATGCTCTTGTTGAAAAATAACAGCTAAAATTATTCTCGTTCAATATAGTTATTCTAATTTATATATAGAGAGGGATTTATTATTTACTGTTTCTATGGTAGACAAAGTAATCAAATGGTCCAATGTGGACTAGTTTTTAGACCCAGGAATCACAGGTTTCCTTGGGTTTTTTTTACAAGTCATCCTTTAAAAAAAAAATAGTCCATGACAGTTTTATCCATTATTTAAAGTAATTGAAAACACTTTCGTTGAATGTAAACCTGAGCATAAGGCTGTGGTGCTTATCAAAAGCGTCAAAAGATCTGACTCAAAGACTATCGAAGCTTGGTTGGCTAAAATCGGGGCCACAAACTAGAGCTGTTAAATGGGTCAAGCCAACCCACCAGGGCCAATGCTCTTTAGCGGGCTAGTTTGGCCCGATTTATGTCTGGGCTTCTTTTTCGTGGCCCAAACCAACCCTATGTGGGCCACTAGCCAATTTAGCCTAAATTTTTTTGCAGACCAATTAACATTATTATTTATTTTAATCATTATTTTTTTGCCAAAAATTATATAAAATTATATTTTTTTTACCTAAAACAAATAAAATTAGTTTATTCAGCTTCATGAGACGGTTCCTTAAAAGTGATCCACAACCATATTAGATATATCAACCAAGCAACAGCCATAACCCACCCAGGCAAGGTATTTTGATTAAATGTAAGCTTGTAACTTAAAATTACTTTGTAGTATGCCAGCTAATGCAGGACCACAAGCCATTCCAAGTGCACTGGCACTAACAAAACCTATTGATGCTTGTATCAGATTTTATTGGTACCTTTTAGTTTTTTTTTTTAATATAGGTACTAGGCTAGCCTGATCGGGTCTAGTTGGCCCGTCGGCCAAACAAGCATGACCAAAATAACCTAATTCTTTTTAGGCCAATATTTTTCGAGTCCAGTCCAACCTTTTTTACAGGCTGATCTGCTCAGACCCATTTTTTCCAACTCTACCACTAACCTCGGATTGTGGCTATGTTGACAAATATCTAGAAGTTTGTTTGCGCTGTGTTCTCCTTGGGTGGTTAAAGTGAAGAGTTATTATTTTTTTTTTTGTTGTTGCTTGTGTCCGTATCTTATACAACAACGTTGAAAATTTTCCAATGGTGTTAGCTTTGTTGGGTTTAGCATCTTTGGCATGCGATTTAATTCCAGTTATTTCGTTATTTTATTTGTCAAATATCTATATGTGATGTATTCCCTTTCGAAGTTGGGGCTTTTTTATTTCTTATATTATTGTTCGTTTGTGGATTAGGGGTTGCGCTTCACCCTTCTTGATGAGGACTCCATATTCGCCTGAACCAAAGGAAACCTCAAGACATCCGATTTCCACATATTCAAGTCGATTGAAGAATTTATAGAAGACCCATTTGGGATTGTTGGCTCTTAATGCTTTCCCCTCCACCGCATTTTACACTAGTTCCTTCCGAAAATAGCAGTAAAATGGGCAGATGGACATTACTTTTACGATGAGGACAAATGTGTAAAATACATTTATATATTAAAAATAATTTAAAAATATAAATAGTTGGTACTAAAGATTATCATCAGCTCATCTAAACCCTTCAATATTCCATGAATACATCTGATGGTCACTAGAATTTTGACTACTGTAAACCACTTGATTGCTAGACCTCCGTATCCATGGTCTTTATTATTATAAATTTATATATTTCGGTTTTATTATATATTATTTTCATTTAAATTTAACAAAACCAATCAAACCAAATGAAATCTCAGACGTATTACTTTATTTCTTTTCCATTTTATTCCTGTTATATAAATTGAAGTTCTTTTTTACAAAACCGAGACATTCACTCAATTTTCTATCTCTTAGAGCATCTCCAACCATAAGTTGCTTAAGTGAGTTGCTTATGTCAAATTTATGGGCCCTACAATGCCACCTAAGTTTAAGAACTTTACACAAAAAATCACTCCAATGCTAAAGTTGTTTAGATGGGTTCTTAACTTGTTTTAGTAGGTCCTACAATTAATCTCACATTTTAATATTGATATTATATATTTTTTATTTCAGATTAAAATATTATTTTATTTGTATTATAATTAATCCAACGGTTCATTCTTGCTCAGCCTTATCTCTCTCATTCTTCGCCACAATTTCTCTCAAACCCAACCGCTTCTACGGCAGTCCTCCAACGGCCAGCTCGCCCTCTGACAGCGAGCCTGTGCTCCACTACGACCTGCGCTCCGACGGCGAGCCCCTGCTCCACTGCGAGCCTGCGCTCCTATGGCGAGCCCGTGCTCCACTACGAGCTCGTGCTTCGACGGAGAGCTCGTGCTCCAACGGCGAGATCGACGGTGCCGTTTGCAGATCGACCCTCCTCGGAGCAGATCCACTCTCCCCAGAGCAGATCCACTCTCCTCGGTGCTCCCGCTCTAGCGAACCTTCGCGGTGCTCTCTGGCGAGCTTGCCATTTGTGAAGATGCAAACTCTCGCAGGGAACCTCCGTCATGACGCAAACGCAACCTTTCCAGTTCCAATTGACTTTCCCCGACGCTCACCTGACGTGGATCGACGTTCTCCGACAAAGATTGGTGTTCAACATCTTTGCAGATCTGTGTATTTTTTTTCCTAATTTTATTGTTGTTATGTTGGATGTTGGTGGGGGAGTTTCAATCTGATTGTGGAGTTGCAATCCGTTTTTTTTTTATTTTTAATTTTTGTTTCTGGAGTTTATATTTTGATGAGTGTAATGCTTTGATTCATGTTTCCGTTTCTTTCCCTCGTTTTTCTGTTGATTCCGCTGATTCTTTGCCTAAAAATTATTTTTTATTCTCCTAAACCATTTAAGCAACGTTGCTTAAATAAGCAACCCACTTTATGTAAGCAATGCCACGCAATTTGCTCCAATGCTGATATCTGATAAGCAACGCATCTTAAAATGTAAGCAACGGGGCTAAACTCCCACGTTGGAGATGCTCTTATAAATAGTCGTGTCATTTTTCCTATAATTTGTTATGTTCTTATGCGTCATTTTTGTTATAATTTGTGTTTTAACTAATAGTTCTCTTAAATGTGTCAGAATTAGATGACAACAAAAAATAATTGTTTGGTGAGTTTCCAAACCAAATGGTAAGTTTTCATTTTTTATTTATTTATATCCTGGAGCCATATTTTTTGTTTTTGGTTGAAATAGAGACCTAGAGGCTGAAGATATTGGGCCGAGGCCCTAAAGTTGTATCTAATAATGTTGAGAATATTTTGAAGAGATTCATGCATTGTGTGTACTCTTTCGGTGGGTGGATATGGATTGAATTTTTAAAAAATTTAAATCTTATCCATTTTAATGGTTTAGATTTAAAATTTATATTCACATATTTTTAAAAAAAATATTTGTTTGAATTTGTTAAAATTAGTTTGAAATTGGATTTGAAACTGATTTATGGTTTAAAATCAATTCAATTTTAAAACTCGTTGTGAACCATAAATTAAATTTTAAATCAAATTTAAATCATAATTTGATTTTAAGGTACAAAACTTATTTTAAAACAGGTTTTGAACTTAAAACCGATTTTAAAACTGATTTTGAATAAGAGTAGGCAAAAATCTAATTGGGTCAACCTATCCATAATTGCACCTACCCAAACCACTTATAAATATGATTCAGTGGATTTGTTTTTTATCCTAACCGCATTTATTTCTGTTCACAATTTAGAGTCCATACCTTTGGCATATGGATTTTACAGTGGAAACCAAAAATCCAAATCCAAATTCTTATCAAGACAACACTTGTCTAAACCCAAGCTTTTCTTAAACCCTGTAAGAAAAACTCTAAACAATTGTATAACCCTTCTACAATTATCCTATGAGAAAAATCATTTTCTCAAAAACATACAATAACCAAAATTAAGGACAGATATCACCTGAAATGTAATTGAAAAACAACTAGAAACACAACTTCATGACCCTTTTTAACAAAAAGAGAAGAGAACCCAATGGGCATATTGATGATCTTCTTGAAAACTTTGACAGCACATTGTAAAATGATGTGTATCCTCTCAATTTTCGTGAATTTTCTATTTGTTCTATTGTTCTAATGTTCTCAAATAACCTTATATAGAGTATGAGATAGTGGGTCAAAGATAAAGTTTGCTATTTTCAAATATCAGTGACTGTTGCAATCGATTATTGCTTAGCATAATTGATTAAATGGTTCAACTAACTATTTGGATTTGAGTTTTGAACAAAGTAATTGATTAATATGTCATGTAATCGATTACTATAGAACAAACAACTTTCTAGCAAAACAGAGTTTTAGCCTATGTAAGCAATTATCATTAATTGATAATCGATTACTTTGTATCAGATAGCAAATATCAAAGTAGTGCAAGATAATAGATTACATTTGTTTCGTAATATGTTGTAACAGATCTTAAAACCAGATTAATCTTCTTATAAACCAACTTACTCATAGAAGGATTTAAATTAGAGTTCCTTAATAAACTAAAAATTGATTTCAGATGGCACTTGATTCATTTTAGCTTTTGAAAAACTTCTTTTCACTTTTCAATCTTCACGTCTTAAAGCTCATTGAATTTTCTCCAATCTTAGTTAAAATAGAAATTAAAGAAGTTAAGCAAGACACAAACACACCAATACATCTTGCCATCACAATTAAGTGTGAAGCTAATCATCAAAACCAAACTGCGCATAAGCCAAACCATGAACCAAAAGCCCTTCAATCAACTTGCTATCATCATACACTTTTCTTCACAAAAATGTAAATAAAATAATTGATCTTTAAATAAAAAATTATAAGTTAAAAATTAACCAAAAAACTAAAATATAATCACCAAAATTATATTTTTATCCATAAAATAACACTCGTGTTGAAAATTGAAATCTTCAATTTTTCCTTTCCAAACTGAATGTCAACAGCTAACATGTTAAAATCTAGTCTCTAACTGAATAGTAGAGATGATAGTTTGCAAGAATCAACTTTCCCATCCTTCTTTCCATAATATTATGCGAATGGTTTTTTTTTTTTTTTTATGAATACAAAAGTGGTAAAATAGGGAGACACCCCCCAATATTATTGAACAGGACATCAATGGCATGTTGTGACAGCCAGCGGAGATCTACCTAGAGAATTACTACACAAATCCGAACCTCAGGCACCCCACCCAGTTGCAACTCTTCAACTAGTTTCTAGGCACTAGGAGGAACTACTTGTGCCAACCCACGTTGGCTTATTATGCAAATTGTTTTATCCAAGCATGAGTAGAACTTTATAAAAAGTGATTTAACATTATTTCCTGAACTGACAATCATAAAAAATTGGCAATAAACGACCATATAAGAAACTGGTCATTTAAACAATGACACCATATTCCTTTGTTAAATTGATTGCATTGAAATGGCTTCAATCGAGGCGGCGTAGTAAGTACTCGACTTGAACATTTTTTGTGAGGGGTATTATCCATTTCTGGTACAAGAAAGAAACTACTGATGGATCAACCTTGGATTTTCCTCCCTTGACATCACGATCAAGGCTCACTTCCTGTCCAAACACCATGGCCTTCTTTTTAACCCTCTTCACCACCATCTCTTCAACGCTCTCAGATGTCAACAATTTCATCAATGCTTCTCTGTCCTGCATAAACCAAACGTTCATTGTTTCAACTTTTACATGCATAACAGCATAGCGTAAAAAACCAATAAGAGTTATAGTAATTGGAAAATGATCATAGCCATAGATAGCATAGAAATTGAGAGATGGTGCCAACACTCAACAAGCGTGTTGGGAAAATACGAGGGAGGTAAAACTGAGGTAATCTTTACCAATGGGCCATGAGCATAATAATACAAGTAAACTTGACACCACATCTGACCTAAAACTTTAAGGCATTAGGTCTATAAGTTTTTGTCACTTATATGTTACTTAACATATCCATTTCTATTCAATGTGGGATTTCTTACACACAATTGTACTCCAACAAAGCAGCACCTGTTATCTTGCAAAGATAATGTAATGACCAAGGTTTTAAAAGAAGGTCCACGTGCAATTACGTCAACATAAGGTTTTAGAGGTTTCTCTAACCACGTTGCGACCGCAATTGCAGTCACACAAGCCACATTTGTCCACAATTTACTGCAATATTAACAATCAAGATTCAAGACAAACAGTAACTGCGATCTTGATCACAATTTAAAACCTTTTTTTGCAGGAAATTAAGGTCGGTATTCACAAGCCTCACTCCTTGTTGACCTCAAAAGATGAAGAATACTTAACCAGCAAACTCTCCATTCACTAGCTAGCCACTACAATAGTTAAGAATGAAAACATTACATATATACCTTAGCACGAATTAAAGGCTCATAGCCTTGAGGTGATTCTCTGAATTTGGCCTCGGCCACAAACTTTCCGTAATGAATCCTTCTAGAGATGGCCTGCAGATATTTTATGGAATAAAGATATACACTGTCACAAGTCACAGCCAATTCTAGTTTAGACCATTGTTGTAACTTAAGAGTAAATTCTCTCATTGAGTGACACAAAAACGCATTCACCAAAATAAAATTTGAGACTGCTTTGACTGGTAATTGATTACAAACATGTTTCTGCATAACTTCACCCATTAACATACTCATACTCTTGCACAGGAAATTTTACCTGCAATAATGAAAGATCGGTAGCAGCAGTTTGTGCATAGTTGCCATCATCACCGGAAGCAACAAACATTGGAAGCAGCTCATTAAAGTACAGTTTCCAAATGACCTTGTTTGTGTTAATCAAAGCAGCTGCAGGATGCAAAAACTAAAAACATCGTTTAAAGAGATCCTTTTTGCACCAACTACATAGAGTGGCAAATCATGCAACAGTTTTGGCGAATTACCAGTGAGAAGGGGTAATGTGGCACAACCGAAGGTGGTAAATTTTCTGGGAAGAAAGGATTTTCTTCAGGATTAATGTATCTTCCTGCCTACAACATACCGTATCATCACTTAAAAGCAAAAAATGGTAAGCCTTAATATCAAAAACAATAAGCTAGATATTAATAATTATTTTGGCAAGGTTTTAAAAAACCATCCACAACTGCAATTGCGGTTATTTGAGAAATCTCTGTGATCACATCGCGACCACAATTGTGGCCATATCAGCCTTATTTGTCTGCAATTTTTCACAATATATCACGTTTGGCAGTCCAGTTTCAAGCCTATAATGATCATGATGATACATAAAAGGTGAGTAAAGTACAATGTCAATTGACATTATTTCCCTGTCACTTGATAAATTAAGGTTACAAGGCAAAGTGGCAAACACAGTATATAAAGAAAATTGACAAAGGCCAAGTGAAAGTACCTTAGCCTGAATGGCCTCTGTCTTACTAACAAGGAAGTCAAGCAATGAGCCATAAAATTGGAGAATGGAAGTGTAATTTCGATGATAGGTGGGAGAATTTAAGGGGAACCTGGCTCTCTCAATCAAAGCAAATATGATGGTGTCTTCTTGTCTAACCAAAGACGCTCTCGCTGAATCTACCGTGTACTCTGCTTTCGCCATTTTGTAACTCTCCCTACAACTTGCCAACACAAGAAGCGCCACTAGAAATCGAAGCATCATGTTATTGTTATAAGACTACACAAATGGAACAGAACACACCAGTTAACAGGAAAATAATGTATGGTAAGAAGAGATCAAAGAAAGCAATGCCTTGTTAATATGTTTTCGTAATATATTATATGTATGAAACGACAAGGTCAATTACTCAATTCAACGGTCAACGCTACTAGTCTGTTTGGCACTATTTGCTTTGTCCGGCACATGAATAACATAATGTCTTTATTAGTTTGGCACTCCCAAACCAAAAGATATTGTAGTATTTTTTTTTGTGTATAATGGCAACAAGGTTAGAATTTAAATCTTGTTACTTGTACATACTACTCAACCTCCATGGACCGATCTTAGTGAGTTAGATATTGTAGTATTAATTGTATGCATGGAAAAGTTAAAATTTCTTTAATCCTTATTTATTGGGCACAAATAGGAATAAATTTGGTAGTGGCTATTGGAATGGGATTAAAATTTAAATTAAACTCAGCGGTTTTCCAAAAGGCAAAATAAAAGAGAACTGGAAGTGAAAACACAAAGAAGCGCGGGAGAGAGATTTTGTTTAGCCAATACCAGTTGCCCACTGAGCCACACCAATGCATCAGGGTCCCCACACAACATGAAACCCTTCTATCCTCCATTCGTTCCATTCTTCTTTTCAGTTTTCACGTGAATATGAAACGTTTCATTAATAGCCACAGGATAATATACTGTTTTTATGTTTTTTTTTTTTTCTGGGAAAATCGGCAGAAATTGTCAATGCGTGGAATGTTTTTACTTTACTATCTATGAAATGTTATAATCCAATTATTAATAATTTTTTTAAAGTATAATGTTGAATTATTATTATATTATAAATTCGCTTTCCCGAAAAAGATTACACAATGGTCATTTTAACTGCGTCCCTCGCGATACCATGATCACAAATCATTTTTTTGAATGTATACTTCAAATTTAACTCATTTATTGCATATTATGGTCATCCGGGTTCAGTGAAACTAAAGCGAGTACCATTTCCCAAATGTATTGTTTTACTAGTATGTGGACCGTGCAATGCATAGGAAATTAGCACTCAATTATTATTTGATTGATATGCAATGCTAAATATTTGTAAGGTAAATATAACGCTTATTAATAAAGTTTAATAATTATGTACTGTCAGTGTAAAAAGTTTTACATTGTCAACTAATCAGAAATTACCGTTGATATGATTTTTAAAGTATTTATTACAAAAGTTAAAAAACTTACAATAAATAGTAATTTATGATTGAATGACAATGTAAAACTAATTTATACTTTCAGTGTATAGTCTATTTTCTCCTATTAATATGTAAACTTCTAAATGTATTAGAAATTTAATTCAATTGCACGGGTGTTAAATTTTGAATAATAAATTTAGAAAAGGACAAAGAATATAAAGGTGTTGCTGGGGTTAAGTAAGGAATATAAAACAGATGTCGAATAAAAAAAAAGAATATAAAACAGATGTGATAAAATAAACTTTTGCAAATGGAAATTGGAAATTTGCCACATTTAATCAAGACTCGTACTTATTTTTCGTTCAGAAGCAAGCATTAAAAGAGATAAACTTATTATATTGAGCAGTAACTCACAATTGAATACTAATTTGCGTCACAATCTATTTCCAGTACTGCCTTAAGTATCTTAGAATCTTTTAATAAGTTTCATAATTAAAATTAAACGACAAAAATTCCAAAACTGAATTCTTTCATTTATGGTGAACAAAATGAAATCAAGTCTCGGTACTGTAGAGAACAAAATTATACTGTCTTCAAACAAGATAACGGATCTTAAAAGCTACCATAGATGACATTTTGCACGGAGTCAAAAGCTTGAGTTTTTTTTTTTTTTGGTAAATAAAAGATACATTAACAAGAGGCCAACTAGAAACCTTTTAAAAAAAAAAAGATACAAGCAAAATCAGCCCTTAAAAGCATTCAAAATAAAGTCAGGAGGAACATCGAAAACACGACTTTGACTGGGGATAGTAAGCCCAAACTTGGCTAATGCATCTGCAACCTAGTTTGTCTCCCTGAGAACATGATTCCAGGTAACATGAACCCTATGTTGATGCTTCCTATGAATGGAATTCACCAAATTATAGCACGGGTGAAGCTGACAACAGCCTTTAGTCAGCAATTGAATTGCATTTATCGAGTCCGAATATACCACAATATTACGAAATCCTCTACTCCAAGCCAATTACAACCCATTTAAAATACCCCATAATTCCGATCCCAGATTCACGGCAAAACCAACCAGAAAAGCACCATATTCATTTCTAAGCACTCCACCACAAGATGCTTTCCTCCCTACATCAATTACTGAACCATCGCAATTCAAGGCAACCTCCCCATACCTTGGAGGAATCCACCGAATAACTTGATCCAAGCCGCTGCACGAATTGGCCAAAGCTTGAGGTTAGTTAAATCCAACAAATTTCACTGCAGTAGCTTCCAGTCACCCAACTTAAACCTTGACATAAGAATAAATCTCAAAAGGCTCCAACGTTCACCCATCTACAATGGAAAACAATTTTGACTCCCTTCAATTTCTATTCTCTCATTGGTCATTACCAAACCTTTTCCAAACCATTATTTACTCCAGAGGACTAAACCAAAATTTTGAAAAGCAAAATAAAAATAAAAATGAAGCAACGGATCATTAAACTGCATTGCTGATAACAATAATTTGGTAGCTTAATCGATTCAACTCTTTCAAAAAAGCTATCCTACTACTTGACTCAATTTCAAAACAATCTCAGGATCAAGTGGGAAAGTAAACCGAGAAATTTCTGGAACATGTTGTGAGATAAGTCGTGCAGTGTCTTTCCACCAAGTAACCTCTATCTCTTTCTTAATAAGCTTTTGCGTGGTACATTCTAATGCAGACTCCAGCTCTGTTATCCGTTCTTCCAGTCTTGCTTCAAGCAATTCATGCAACCTTCTCTCCAGTTCAACTGGAGGGACTCCAAATGATACATCACAACTTGCTCCTTGAGGTTCCATTATTATTTCCCCAAAGCTTGAACAATGACTCTTTGAACGAGAGTCCTTAACAGTTACCTGCAAATTCCTTTTCTCAGCCATTCCGGAATATAACTAATAACTGACAACGGAAGGAAAAAGTAACACAATCAAATAATTTTACTGAGAACCTGCCGAAAATGGACAGCTTAAAATCAATAGCACAAGAAGCAAAGGAAATGCAGCATATAGCCGCAAATGAATAGTATAAATTTCATATTTCACATCTACCAAGAGTAGGCTCCGTTTTTAGAAGCAGTACTTAGTAGCATAAGGGCTTCTCAGTGAAGCTTCATCTAGATGTTGCCTTTCAACTGATTGAAGAGACTATTCTCAGATTAATATTTGAAAGGTTCTTGTATCTAACAATATCTGCACAAAAGTATTGAAAAAGTAGCAATCCGTAATCATACCAGGTTGTACTAACTACGTAATAGTTTTCTGACTGTATGTTGGTTGACACATCCCTCAAAGAAACAAATAACAGAAGAAAATGACTTAATTGAATCTAACTGGTGCAAATTTATTGCCTTCTTGGTTGATTAATAATTAATCAATGAAACAGAGTTGTCATTGCCTATGAGCATCAGGAAATGGTAATCAGGAGGAATCAAACTATGAAACAATCTACCTTGACTCCCTCTTGTTGTGCATCTTCAAATGCAGCTTCTCCATCCAAATACAGCTGCAACCGTTGTAACTCGATTTCAAATTCTGCCTGGAGCTCGTTTATTTCTTCCGCACATTCATCCTGTTCACTTATGTTATATTCTAGAAAATGATTTTGAACCATATCGCTTGTTGACTCTGGTTGAACATATTGTGCTTGTGAATGAATGGAAAAATGACTATTAGAGCTGGAAACTTCTTGAATATCAGTTACGGAAAGGGCAAGAGCATCACTTTGTTTCAATGGCTTAAGAAGTGCATCTTTACTTTGCAGTTCCCCTTTCACATTTTGAAGGAACATTTCCATTTCTTTCCGCAGCTCAACCATCTTGCCGAGCTCATTTTTACTTGCTGCAATCAGATACAGCAAACCACAACCAACTCCTAGCTTAAAAGATGTATCATTCTCATGTAACTGTCCTGCGGAACATCAACAACCTCATATAGTCAACTATAAAACCCGGGAAAAAAAAAAAAAGCTAGCAAGTAAAAGGAGCAGAAGTGGAAGTGTGGAGAGAAAGAAAGGAACAAAGCCAGAGAATGAGTAAAACTATTTTCCCTTTCTCATCCCAATTCCAAAAACAGAAAGTCTGAGAAGAAATTCACTAGTAAAAGGTAAATCATAACTACGGAAAGAATTCTATTGTCTCACACAGTTACACATACAAAGCAATTGATGAACCTGATATGATTATGATGTACAACCATACACAAGGGATGTATCATGTATGAATATAACCTTATTTGGAAGAGAACAAAACCCAAACTTCAAATGAACATAAATACTGGTGTTCACATTTTCACATAATTACAAGGTTTAAGTTCAGCTTATTCAGAAATTGACACATAGCACTCCATAAACATAAAATCTATAATATTAAACAGTTTCAATGATCAAGAGCAAATCCAAACAACACGGTACAACTAAGAACTAATTAGGAAATCAAACCTCACTGTAGAAAGGAATTCAGCACAGTCAGTGATAGTTAGGCATATTTTGAAGTTAAGATTATGGAATTAGTTAACAAACAAAATGAAATTACAAATAACCAGAGGTTCTCACTGAAATCGTCGCTTCCTTTGAGTTCGTTCACCGGCAACGACGGCGTCTCCAAATCACCGGTCTGGTTCCGCCGCCGTGGCTGAAGTCGGAGCTCCTTGGTCGGCCTCAGCGGCGCCAGCAACGAAGCAAGAAGCCTCCGAGGCGAAAAACACTTGGTAGACGGAGAACCGTGGGGTTTTTTCGGGACGCCGTCCATGCAATCAACGCCGTCGTGGTCTTCGTCGGCGAGAAGAATATCTGCGACGCGTAAGCGGCGGTGGGGGACGGAGTGGGAGTTAGCGAAGGGACAGAGATTAAGATCGGGGGACTTAAGGAAGAGGTGTTTCATGACATTAAATTCGTTGATGATAACGATCGATTCAACTTCAAAGTCAGGGAGCCTATTTTTGGATTTTGGAGGGAAAACTTGGGCTCTTCTTCTCCTTTTTCTTTCCCCTGCACTCTATTAATGGATTAATTATGAGAAACAGGTAATGTAGTGTAAACTAATCTTACAGTGTCATTTAATTATAAATAATTATTTATTGTAAGTTTGTTGATTTTTATTATAAATATTTAAAAGTTATATCAATAGTGATTTATGATTTATTGACAGTATAAAGCTTTTTATACTGACAGTGTATAACTATTAAATTTATTAATTATTGTTAACTATGAAGATAAAGATGATGTACACACAAGAAAATAGAAGATAAAGATGATGATTATATTCATTATTCATTCATATAAATAAAAAATAATTATATAACAATTTATATTGTTTCTTTTTCTTTTCATTTCTATCTATTACATTAATTATCTTATTCTATACTTTGGCACTTCTCTTTTCTTTTATAAGTTTTTACCAAATAAAATTTATTTAATCAAATGAATTTTTAACTTTATCAAATAAGTTAAAATTAATTTAATTTTTTTTTCCAAACACTCTTAAAATATTAGTTTAAAAAAATAATATAAGCTAGTGAAAAAAACTTTTTTTTATTTTTTATTTATTAAACAACTCTATTTTGATGAAACAAGTGTTTAAATTAGTCACATAAAATAAAATTATCTTATCAAAAACAATTTTAAGGATGAATGGATGTTATAAGAAACCATAAAAATGCTTACTTGATCAAGAGTTTCATGCAAAAATGTTAACCAAGCAAACGAAAAAAAGGAAAATAAATTATATGAATTAAATAAAAAATATATAACCGAAGCTCCCCTTCTAAACAAAATATCTCCATGATTTGTAGTAATTATTTAGATTATATTGCATTAAGTCTATTTTACTGTATTGTTTATTGTTCATTCAACAACTTCTTTTTTTTTTTGGAAAGTCCATTCAACAACTTTATTTCTAGTAATCAAAAGGCACAATATATTTTAGCGCATATTCTACCCACCATCCAAGATATTCCTAGTTTGCTGTTTATTTTGGTTGTGTATAAGCGGGCGAGAATGTTGGTTTAGGTATTGGTGGTTTTGTTAAAAAAAGAAAAATGCATTTGTGGTTTTAATTAACTAGTAATATAGTGCATAGTGTTAATAAATAAATCAAGGCGAGGACCCTTTTCTTGTGACAAATACATTTTTATTAATTATGCCATTTATATTTGTGTTAGTTGATGAAATCTTTTGAACGATATGAAATACAATACTTATAAATATAATAGTATTATCATAAACGTCCTTATAATACGTGTTTTCATAGGACGTCACAAACATCACAAAAATCCAAAGTAACAAAACATAATAATATTAAAAAATAAGTGAATGAAATGTAAAAAGGTCGAATAAAAGATATGTTTGTTGATGAAAACATGGCTTAAACCATTTATTATGAGGCACTTAGCTTGATTCATGGCGTTATCTTGGTTCTTAGCTGTTGGCACGTAATGGTTTTATTTATTTTTTTATTTTTGAAAAAACATTGCTTAAGAATAATATAGTGATGATTTCAAATAAAAAAAATATAATATAGTAATGGTTGTTCGAAGCGAACCAGGTCAATGAGTCAAAGCCCCAATGCCTACGAAGTGCAAGGGGTTGCTATTTTTACCCTTTTTTATTCTTCACAACCTCCATATTTTTTGGAAATTTAGATAATTTTTAAACTACTCTCAACCACACACCTTTTCTTTTTTAAAACCCCTTCCTTTCTCCCCTTACCTCACATACCCTTAACCTTCTAACTTCTCCCCTTCTTCAATATTTACACCATTCTCATCTGCTCACTTCTTCAGCAACCATCTGGTGAGTTTTCGCATCTTCTTCTTTAGCGCATTCTATTCTTTCTTTCTTTTTTCACAATTCGTCGATGAGATAGAAACTAGTTTCTATTATGTCAAGATACACAACAGAAACTAGTTTCCATTTTGTATCTTGACAAGACTTTTTATATATATTATAAATGATTAATCAATTACTTGTTTAGTTAACTTTTATTTATGTAATGCAAATACATTATAGCTTGTACTAGACATATTAGTGGGGTTGCTTCTAAGTAAGGTACATCGAGAGTTAATAGAGCTAAGGGAACATGACCCACCGCTTCAACTTGTAGACATAGAATGGTAGCAACACAACATGAAGGGGTGATGCCTAATAACGCGCCACAAGAATCAATTGTCACTCTTGAGCCCTAAGTACTAATAGTGGAGCCATAGGTTGTTGGCCCCTCTTTTCTAAGAGGTCTTAAGGGCCTTTTGTGTCGAGGTCCTTTGCGGAACATATTGCCCCACAATTATGGGTAGGACAAGACTATGACAAGTTGAAGGTGGTTAGCCATGGGAACAAGATGTTACCTATGCCTGAGTATGAATAGGTGAAGGGATGAATGGAGAAGTCTGGGTTGGTGCCTCTTCTATAGACATGCTACAACATGGTAAACAATAGAGTCTAGTTTGCTTTTGCTGTGCAGTTACATAAGAACATTAGCTTTTTCCACCTTTCAGTAGGAGAGATGACCATCACTCTAGATGATGTGTCATTTTCCCTACATTTACCTATAGTTGAGAGGCTATGTTCCTACTTGGACATACAACAGGATAAGGCACGTAACTACCTGATGCACTTGCTCAGGGTCACGCATGGGGGAAAGTGATAAACCCTTAATTGTTATAATTAGCATAGACAAATTGAGTCTTTATTTACTAAACTCAGCTGGTCTTCATGGATATTTTAATCCATTTATCTTTATTTTTGAGCAGGGACAAAAGGAGCAACAGTTGGGAAGAAAATGGTTAAAATTCAAGAAGAAATTGTTGCTGCTAGAGATGCACGTTCGTGCTTCATTATACACGACCATGCTTGGTTGTCCGCATACAAGAACATATATGGCCTAAACATAACCATGCTTCAAAAGACATGCATAGTCGTACTACATTATGCACGATCATGCTTCTATCAGGCCCACAAGCCCGTTAAAGATATAAACAAAGAAGTCTGCAATTTCAAAAGTACATCTTTTCATATTCTACCCCTTATCTCTTGGATTTTAATTGAGGAAGGACTCCCCGAGAGCTTCAGAGGAATCACCCTACGTCCCAATGGATAGAGACTGGAGGCCAACCTTTTTGTTAAGGTTTATCTTTAGTTTCTAATGCTTAATATTGTAATGGGTTGCTTGATTGCTTCTTTGTTGCTATGGAGAATTAATCCCTACACTAGGATTGTGGTGTAACCATGCTTGAGATGACTGGAACCTCATTTTGATTGTTAATTTCATTCTCTTTTCTTCTTTCAATTGAATTATCCTTATGTGCTTTAATACATTATTTGGAATTGATTACTCCTTGCATGTCTTTAATTAGTTAATTAACCGATGATTGTACCGTATTTAATTGGTAGACCTCTAGGGTAGTTGGGTTTAGGACATTACATGATCAAACTATGAAATAAGCTCATAATCAAATTCGTTTGCCCTTTTTCCTCTTTTTCCTTTCCTAGATTAAACCACTGTATGAACAACCAAGGGTTTAATACAGGAAAGAGTTTTACAACACATGACCAAAGGTTGTGAAAGGATTTAGTAGAGGGATATTAACAATTGAACTTAGGAATAAAATTTCATTTTAACTTGAGGGGGAAAGAATCAAAGGCATATATGAACTCATAATTTTAGGTTCTTAACTCATTGAAATCCAATTCACTTTTAATTAATCTTTTTGCAACTCTTTGCATTTTAATTTGTTGCACTCAACCCTTGAAACTTGAATAATTTAAACAACATAAGAATTTATTCGAAAGGTATTCCATATCAGTCCTTTAGGTATGATATCTAGACTCAAGTCTATTGTTACTACTGCGATAGGGTACGCTTGCCCATAAGCGTGTTCTAAACGCATCAGAAAGCATACATTAAGACTAGTAGAGGAACACTTGTGCGATTAACCTTATTACGAGAGTTATATGAGGCACACATTTGGGTCGAGAATATCATCTTAGCGGCCAGAACTTACTACATTTGGTTAATTGCACGATCTTTGTTGACAAGAGTTTCACATGTGTGAATGTAGCATATTTGGAGCTTTTTTGCAATCTAGATGACTGCACAGAGTATGCATAAGGTGCCTCTACCTTGGCATACCTCTACAATTAGCTTAATCAAGTCAACATGCATCAAACAAAGTATATCAAAGGATATATGACTATTTTACAAGTACCATTTTTTTTTTATTTTCTTAGGTTTTTGTGTTTTCTTGTTTTATAACAATTAATTATGTTAATGGTTTTACAGGCTTGGATCTTTGAATTCATCAATTGGCCAAAGAATAAACTGAGTAGTCTCTCTGTGCCTGTCAATAGGATTTTGTGAGGGACTTTGTCACACCTTTTACCCTAAATACATTTTAGAAAATTTTAATTGTCATGGAAAATAAGTAAATACACATTTTCTTTAAAACTTTTTTCGCAGTAAAAGATATCACGTTTTCACTTCATATCAAATCAACTTCAAAATAAATATAAAACTTTATAAATAAGTCTTAGCTCTCCAAGGCCATACAAAACCAAAATAGAAACCAACAAAAGGAATTGATAAACTGAATCCATATGTAAGGAATAAAAAGGTTATCTAAGCACTAATGTCACAACTACTAGAACTTTACAATCCTATGTCTAAACACAAATCATTATATAGATAAGGCCTACGTATCCTCTTTAGCATCATCCTCAAAATTCGACTAGACATCACCTATAAATGGCATTTAGCCAAGAAAACACAAACACAACAAAACAAAAGGGAGTGAGATACATCTCATTATATACTCGCAGTATGAAAATGAAAGTCAGGTAGCACGTACACGCATACCTAGCATTCATGTTACAACCACATAGGTTAAACACATTCATTATTGGTGTTCATGAATGCAATGCCTTTTTAGCTCTTACTATTATATGCATGTGGCATCACTCAAAACTTTTTATGAAAGTGGCCTAAAAGTACATGCGAGTCGACAAATCGCCACACTATGGGTGTCTGACACTAACACTCTCTACTAGGATGACACCCTCGGTGGCTTGTTAGAGTTACCCATATTTGCAAGTACGCTCCAACCCATGGGATCAACATGGGCCTACAAATTTTTTACACCAGGTATCACCACCCTCAAGGCCAAAGTTCAATAACCCTACCTCCCCAATCAGGCTTATAATTGTACTTTCAAAAACACATATATCTCATGTCATGATGCATGACTCTTACAAGTGCACTTGGCCTTACTTAACATTTCACATGGCGGATCATACCTCTCATAGGCTAGGTCCTCATTTATCTTGTTTCATCACATATACCATGGCATCTTATCACATACACAAAGTGTCATGCATCACAATCACACTCATTAAGATTCTCATGGCACATCATCACATTTTCTCCCATGCAACCATGACCTCCGTATAGTGTAAGCATTAAATCTAGAGTTATACTAATCCTATCAAGATGATTTTTATTTTATTTGAAAGCTAAAAGAATTATTTACAACTCTTATGTTGGCCTCAAAAGCTAGTTTTGTAACGACTCGCTGTCGCTACTATACCATTCTACCATACTCTACCAACTGTTGTAAACATAAATATATAAACGTATATATAATAACATACATATACACATCCTAAGAGATCCATCCATCTCCCCCACATCCAATATACATGTCTATACAACATATAAAGAACAAAAGAATGAGGGGGATAACACCGAAGCCAAAACAAATGAATGTACATCAAAAAGGGAAAGGGTACAAAACGCACTCCCTAAGCTAGTCACACTGTATACCCCCATCAAAAGAATGAAAAAGAAAACAAAACATCCAAAAGCACTCTTGCTAGCGGCTCCACCTTCAACTCTAAGCAGCCAGATCTCTTGAAGGCTCGCCGTTTGCACCCACGCCCAACGACGTGATCATCACAGTCACACCAACAATACAACAACAATAGAACAACCACAACAAAAGCACAAGACAAAGGTAAGCTTACTAAACCAACAACATAACATATATATAATTAAAGAAATCATCCACAGTTCCCACATTCACATACATGTATACAATATACAATCATATAGTAAGGAGTTCTCAACTCAGAACCCCATGATACAACAAGTTCGCCACAACTATGTGAATGCATGATGACATGACTCTCGAGAGATTCACAACAATTCAAGCGATCAATCAGGTCTTACCCCCTAACATGGCCCATTCTCTGCCATTCAGGGATTTCCAAACTCTGATCTATAGATAGGATTTAATGGTGTGTCAAGATAAGTGTATGTGGGTGGTGGCTCACCGCGACTCAAGGTTTGCATTACCTTGGCCCCTTATGGAATCGCCAATCCACTCATCCCTGAAGGCCCATCTTTAAAATCCCACGTCTTATCCAGACACTAGCTTGGAGGTCCGACTAAGCCGCAGCTCTTGTCAACCAACCAACTTACATGCCTACTTGCACCACAGCTTGAGGCCCACACAACCTCAGCTAACAACATATGCATGAAATGCATGTATCACACCACAACATCACCTCAACATCAACAAGTCAATATACACACATAAGGCAACACTCACCACGTGACCTACTCAGCACCACCTATGGTCCAACAACTACTACCAACTCCATGCAAGCCCAATCTAGCCCCATGCATGGTCAACAGGTAAGGCCTTATCCAAGCAGCCCATACTCCTATACATTCTCAATAATTCTCACTTAGACTCGCACCAGCAGTCCTTCTCAACTATGTTTGATACAATTCAACTCTCAATTAAAACATCATCAAACCATCCAGGTCGCTTAATGGTCCATATGCTCGCTTAACGAAGATATTCCTTACAGAGGGCCTACTCTCCCCCACGAAGGTTCTCGCTCAGTGATAACCGAGGTCGCTTAGCGAATTCGTTCCAAGGACTTTTTCCAATCTCTATTAACAACAATTTCACTCAGCGAGTCAACTACTCGCTCAGCGACTAGCCACTCCAGAGAGCAGTCACAACCTATACATACTCCTCGCTCAGTGAACACATCGCTGGCTCATTGAAACACTTGCAATAGAGAGCAACAACTCTCCAGGGTCCCAAATCGCTTAACGAGTCTAGTACTCACTTGGCGAATCACTCCTAAGCATTCTGGAACGCCCATACTTGCTCGGCGAGCCTTATACTTGCTCAGCGAACACTCTTCTAGAAAATTTCCAGGTTATCATGAACACTTACTTAACAAACTAAACTTCGCTTAGCAAATTCCTCCTACACTTCACCCACCGCTATAACTCAAAAACACTCGCTTAGCAATACAATAGGTTGCTTAATGAACCACAAACTCGACAGCCTCACTTCAGTCCTAGAGGCATCCTCGCTAAGTGAAAGCCTTAATCGCTCAGCAACTATTAGATGACAAAGCCAGCAACTCTCGTCGAGAAACCCAAAAATCCAAATTTTATACTCACCCACACGCTAAATCAACCCCACAGAGGTCGAATGGCAACATACAACAATCTACAACAACATATTCAATAGATATAACATGAATCTCATCATTTTAACAACAAATTAATCTGAGTTCAACAATACCCATTTTTGCAACATTTCAACAAAACTCAGCCAAATCATGTTTTCTAGCTCAATCCAAGGCAACATATGCACACTGCCACACTCATACAACAAGCATTCAACATGTGTAAGCTTCCCTTACCTCTTGGGGCTTCCAAATTTGAATTTGGGGAAGAAAAGAATGTAGAAAAAATGAGCTCTAGAGCCAAACCTTCAAGGAATCTACCCTTCTCAACACAAGGGGATGGTAATCAAGGCTTGAAATCTTGCTACACTCTTGGTGGGTTTGAGAGAGATTTAGAGAAGAGAAATGAGAGAGTGTCTTTGGGTGGCTTAGCAAATGAGAGGGCATGGGGTTTTATTGTCTTAAAACTCCCTTGGGCCTCACAAAGTCTTTAGGTCCACTAAAGTCCAAGGTCCATCTAATTACTCTCCAAGGTTTACAACTAGCTCAACACTGTTGTTCCCTCAACAACCCAAATAAACACAACCGATACTCTCATTTTGGCTCAAGAACATTTTCCACAAGTTTCCTAAATTCAGACAGGAATTCCAAGGCAAATAACACAAAACCACAACCACACAACAACAACTTATTTATTTGTTTTAATCACCAAGATCATATTAATTTCCACTTTTGGTTATTAAATCACTAAATCACACATTAAGAAAAATATGGCACTATAGGTTTCATCGTCTATACTTAAAATTAGACGAAACATAAAATACCTAATATTGATGGCTCGACCTTTATTCACTAAACTAACCATATCTTTAGCTACAAACCTTATTTTTGAGTGATTTCAAAGTCATTGGCTAGCTAACATCTAGGCCTACATTTCTTATGAAGACATCCAAGCCTAATTCGGTCATTTAATTTGCTTGGCAAAGCACTCATTCATTAAGCAAATTTCCTCCAAAAACTCACCCAGTCTATATCCGAATTTCTCTTCGCTCAGTGAATTTCTCTTATTCGCTAACCAAAAAATGATTTTGCTTAGTGAATTCCTTCCAGGAACACACCCACGTCCCTATGCCTATTTCGCTCAGCACAGAACATCGAGATCTAGGTTCTAACAAACTCAAGTTCCCCCCAAGGGTTTCCTAGCCTCACCAAGCACTCTCTAGCATTTTAACAACAATTCTAACACAAATTAAGACTATTACAAAGTGGATTAAACATTTCAACGATTATAATAAACACAAAACACACTTAGCCAAATGTAATTTCTTAATCGCAAGAATCCCAAAAAGGGCAAGACATCAAGATTAACCAAACAACCAACTTATCAATCCATAACAAAAATCAAAGTGCTTCGAGGTGTTCACAACCCATCCAATCAAATCAAAATACAAATATAATGAATTAAAACATAACATACACAACTAATTAAGGTCTAGGGCCAACCTTACTACCCACAATTCATGTTCAAACCCATGAGCGAAATAACTTACTTACCCCTTACCTTGAAAGACACGTTTCCACAACAAGGGTGCAAACAACAGCTGTGATTTTTCACGATTCCTCACTCCTCAACTCGCAGAGTTCCAAAGAGGCAAAAAGAGTGAGCGTAAGGAAGGACTAGTTTTTAAGAAACCTAAAACAATTTTAGAAGCAAGTTGGGCTTATGGAGGCTAAAGGCCTAACATGTGACTTAAGAAACCATTAGATCATAAAACCCTTTTTATTTTCTAAAAACTCAATTTCTCACTTCCAAGGCCAAAAGCATATTCCCAAATTATTTAAAAAAAAAAACACAAAACAAATATTTAATACTTAATAGAACATATATATAAATATACTAATTAGCTGATTTTAATTTTTCATTACTTGTAATAATTTAATTTGTATTTTAAAATGCCAAATTTTGCCCTAATTAAAATTTTAAAATTGAGGTGTTTCTAAAGTTGTTAAGTTTGAGTTACTAGATTGAGTTGCTTACTTGAGCTACTAGCTTGAACTGTTTTCATATTTAAAATTTTTGGAATTTTAATTTTTTTTTAACACACAACGTATCCATACGTTTGACATAGATGCTTTTGCTTCTAAGAGTTTTATTCATCATTTGTAAATTTTTATTTTAATTTCCAAAATTCTCTTTTAATGTTAAGACAAAATCAAAGTAAAAATATAAATTTAACGTACTAAAGAATTAAATAGACAAGAGTGTTGTTTGTATTTCATATTAATAAGTATAATAGAAAATTTAGGATGTTCCAATTTTTACCTATATAATATTCATGATGCTATTAATAGTCATATTTTAAAATTTATAAAAATTTAATTTTTTTAGATATTTGGAAAATTATAATATTATAAAATATAATATTATATAATAATTTTTTAAAAATATAAAAATAAATTAATATTAATTGGTTATATTATATTAATACATATATTATATTATACTAATATGTTAGGTTAAAGTAACATTAATATATTATATTAAATTAGTATTAATAAAATAATAAACATTTTATAAATAATATATTATGTATATTATATTAATATATTATGTTAAATTAATGTTCATATATTATTTTAAATTAATATTAACAAAAATTTTATATTTATTAATATGAAGTTTAAAATATTTATATTGATAACATAATAAACATTTTATGTATAATAATTATAATATAATATAACAATTTTTACAATATTTAAAATATTAATATTAATAACATTATAAATATTATATAAGTAAAATTATTAATTATTATAATTTATTATAATTTTTTGAATTTTAAAAATAAAATTTTATAAAATAAAAAGAGGAACCAAAAGTGTAAGTTAACCTAAAATTATTTTTTTATTCTATCTTTTTCAAATTTAATAAAATAGAATTATGATAGTTTTAAAATTATTATATAAATTAACTATCAAATTATATATTTTTAAAATTTAATAAAATAAAATAATGATAAAAATTTATAATTTTTATATTATATTATATTATAAATATTCAATTTTATATTGTTATATAATTTAAATTATATTATAATAATTATTTTATTTTATTAATGTTAAAAAATTATAATTTAAATTATATTATATTGTAGTAGCGGTATAAAACCGCCGCTGACTTAAAATTCATTATTTTAAATATGTGTGCTTAGTGGCAGTTTGGAACCGCTGCAAAGTGTTATTCAAAATTGTCGCAAAGTATGAAATACTAACAACATTAATGCACAACAGGCGGAAAAGCAGCACTGAATATATTTTGATAATTTAAGGACCAAATTAAATATTTTAAAAATAGAGAAACTGAATTAGATAAATTAAATAAAAGAAGGACCAAAAGTTGTAGTGTAATTTAACCTAAATTGGTTTATGAGCTTAAATTTTAAGACTAATTTAAAATGGTTAGTGAATATAATTTCAATTTTCAAAGACTAGTTTAATGTAATACTCATAAAAAATATATCTACTCAAAATTTTATCTCATACCTAAAGGTATTAATCTCAAATATAGGTGTAATTCTAATATATGTATGGTGTTTAAAAAGTATAACTAATCAAAACTCTAGAGATAATCTAATAATTAAAAACAAATTTTTTGTTAAAATTGTTTTACTATTAACTATTTAATTTATTCTGCCTAATAATTAAACACCGTCCTATGTAGTAATTATTTATATTTAGCAAAATTAATATTTCGATTCTTATTTTTTTATTTTAATTTGGCCTTTTAAATTATTTTATTTATTTTTCTCATTTGTTTTTCTTCAAATTAGCCCCCCCTTTTTTTATCAAGATATTAGTTTTAATTAGATAAAAAGATATCATAATTAATGAAAAAGGAGTTAAAAAATCGTTATAACTAATAAAATGACTAAATTAAAACAAAAAGAAGACTAAAATAAAATAAAAAAGTTAAAAGACCAAATTTAAATAAAAATAAAGTGAAACACTAATTTTATTCTATTAAAAACAAGTAAAATATAAAATTCTACGCAATCCAACCCAGCCGTGCGTCAAGATTTCCTAATTTAATTAGATAGTAATTAATATTCCCGTGACTTTCATTTATTGTTCGCTCCAAACATCTGATGCCGCATATTCGAGTCACGATGATGCTCGTGCTATAAATGTTACAGCTACTTTTAAAATCGAAACAAATCTAAAATTTAATATGAAAAATAAATATAAATAAATTCATTACAATCAGATTTGTCCAAAAAAATTGCTTTCAATATTAAGAATGTAGAGATTTGGGAAAGGATAAAACTCAAATACAGTACTTTAAGTATTGTTGGTGCTGTTTTTCAATTAGAATTAGAGATTTACTTTAGTAATCTGCTTAATCCTAAATTACCGAAGTGAATCTCTAAGTCTAATTGAAGAACAATACCAACAATATCTAAGATATTGACATGTTGTATCTAAATTTTGTCCTTTAGAAATTTATTGCATTTTTTTCTTTTGGTACCATGTTGATTTAAGTCATGTTTATATTGTGAATGGCTTAATGATACTCAGCTTATTCCAAAATTTGTTTTTAGTACATATTTTTTCTGATATCCAGGTTATTCAAAAATTTGTTTTAATATTGTATAGTGAAATTAGCTTCATTCATTGGAAACTATTAATCATGTGTAGCTATTAGTGAGAAATAGGGGTGGAAATAGGTCACATTGCTCGACAAGGGTGGCCTAGTTTATATTAGATTCAAGTTAAGTTAAACTTTTTTAGAAAATAAAACAAATTAAGTAGGGGTGTTTGCGGATTGGTTTTGGATCGATTTTGAACCAAAAAGTCATCTGATCTAAAGATTAAAACAACTTGCGATTCGGTTTAGTTTAGATTGTTTTCTTAAAAAAATCCGATCCAATCCAATCTAATGAAGTGCGGTTTGGATAAGATTGAATTATTCGGATTTTACCCATTCATTCTTATCGACTTTTTAATTTCCTTTTACTATTCAAATATTGAACATTATTTTTAAAATAAGCATTAAAAAAAGTATGTCAATCAATCAATTAATTATCCTACAACATGATTTCCTTTGCCTAAAGAGATAGGAATATATGTATTTAAAATAAAAGCCCAAGAGAACGAAGTATATAAACTTTTGCTATGTTGGTTGGATACATAAAAAAAAACATAATAAAAATATTGGTAAAACACTAATAAGTATAATAAAACATATCGAAATCACATGTAAAATGCATAATAGCATATGTATATTTGAAAATATCAGTTTGGTTTGGATCAATTTGGTTTTGGAAGCACCAATCGAAAACTGATTCGAACTGATTGGTTATGCAAAAATATGGTTCAAAAAAATTCAAAGAATTTTAGTTTTCATCAGTTTTCCTTTTTTTTGGATCGGTTTGCTTTTTTTTTTTTTATTGGATTGAATGTAAACACTCCTAAGGCCAAGGCTTTTATTAAAGCCTATTTAGTTAAAAAGGTCAAACTTTAGGCCATTCAAAAAGGCTTTTAGGCCTAATAGATTGACCTATTTAAATAAACATAAATAAAAATATGTGTTATTAGTATTATTATTATATTAATTTTGTTATAATGTATTAAAATCAAACATTTATTTATCTTTTTAAATGTTAAATATGTTGACCTACATAAAGAGTTAAGCTTATAAGTTTATTTAAAAATAAATTTATGTCTTAGTTAGAGGTCCTATTGCAAATTATGTTTTTAAATAAGTTATTATGAATGTCATATTAGACCTTTAAAATATGGTTATATCATATAAATAAGTTAGACTCAATTCTTCTAAATCCTAACATACATATTTTTACCTCTATCGTGATGTTAAATTATCACAAAATAGACCATTAAACAGGAGAAATTATTAGGTGGTCCTAGACCACCATAGTCCTTATTAATCAGCATATGACATATAATCAAGTGTTATTAATTTTTTCTCGTAAATTGTAAATGTTGAATATGTGTTATAAACACATTAGCTGAAATTATAAACACTTGATAATTCTAAACTACCTAATAATTTTTCTCAAGCTGATAGACCAGACCAAACTTTTATGTAGGGCAAGTAGACTCAGGCTTAACAAAGTCTAACCTATTTCCATCCAAGTGAGAAAGCAATGTTAAGTTACTTATGCTACATTCTTAATTTGTGTGCATTGAAAAAAAGATTAGCATTTGGTGTTAACCTAAAAACCATGGAAGAAACATTGAGGTGGGAAAAGATAGTGCATTTACTTGCTTTGCTAAACTAGAAGGCTGGATTGTCAATTCAAGCCCAGCTTGATAGCCTGAGACCACGTAAATAGGAGTTTACTACCTATCTTTTCTTCTTATAATTACACTGGTAGTCTTTCTTCTTTTTTCTCTCTCTCTTTTTCTTGGTTCCTTAATAAATATTTCTTTTTTTGTTCCGTGTTTAAAAAGTCTATTTGTGTAAGCCTAATGCAAACCAATCATCATGCAGTTGGTTTTAGGTTGGGATTGTACTACATAGTTGCGAATTTTCAATAAACATCCATTAATTTCATTCTTATTTTGTTTTATATCCAGCAGAAGAATAGTTTTATGGTGACGAGCACGGTGAACTATTTTGACATACAAAGTATAACAGTTCTTGACGATTATAGACTATATAGGGTGGTACTTACATTCTTGGACAGAGGATATCTGAGAATAGCCATTGGATCACGATGTATATTAATTTTAATTTTCAATGACAATGTTTAAGCTAGTTTCGGTTAACATTCTCATGCTTCGTAAATATGATAGGTATTGGTTATAATAGTCATCTTTTCGTCAACAGCTTATATCTAAAACTAAAGGTGTTTCTTCAGGTTTCATAAATTTTAAAGGATATCAGTCTAATTTACTCTGACATTAATTTAGTGATCAACAAGCGTGTCTCATTTGAGTCATCGATCTTCTCATCTCTGATTTCTCTTCGTGGACACCATCAAACAATCAATCAAAGGAAGTTTAAAGTAAATAAACTGCGGAAAACTAAACTAAACTTCCATTAACCTCCCAAGCCTACAATTTTGTGTTCTTCATGGAGTACAAAGTGAGAGGGGTGGTCCGTTTTTCCTCACTTGTAAAACTATATTCGTATGTATTCACCAGACTCTGGTTACTTTAGTACTTTGGTTCCTTCAGACACATACATTGTTGAGGTCTATTCACTTCACAAGTGAGGTTCTGGAAGACCCAAATTCAGGTTGAGACCCAGTTGCTTACTTGCTTCAGCTAATGGTATGGTGAAGTCAGGATCTTCGACTAGAGAACTTACATATTCTTCAATTTTGCTGTTGCTGCCACGGTCGTTCTGTTGATTCAGTTCTTCACAAAGTCTTGTATCTGTTTGAGCCCAACCACATAGGCAAAGGTCAATGTTCATCGTATCTTTGTCGTTAGGTTTGATTGTCACAGGTAAATTATTAGCCATTATTGAGCCTTCGGGTGTAGATGATGATGGCTTGAGTAAATCACGAAAAACACCATGGTTGTGCTTTCCTTCGTAAGTTGCAACAAGGATAGTCCTATCCTGTATGCTTCTTTGCACCTACCACATGTAATTGCAAAAAGGGTTTTAAGTTAGACCACAATTGTGCCTCACCAAATCACAAATATGTTCACACATTAAAAACCATGGAGCAACAGCAATGCATGCTTTCTTGAAATCATGGTCATGAAAAAAACTTGGCTATGACAATTTGCTGAATCAGAATCATGCTAATAATCAAATATATATACATACCCTTTTCTTGACGGGGCAGCTAGGAGCCAGGGAGCACTTAAAATAAGCTCTAGGCGAAGGATTGTCTTTGGTAACCTTCTTCTGTCCATACTTCTTCCACCGGTAACCATCTCTTACCATCTATATTCCCAAAGGAATTAAAATTTGCATAAATGTATGAAGCTCATGCAGTATTTGAGCATTAATTAAGTGATTTGATACGCAAGTAATTAATGGGCATACCAAACTATTGTCCTCGGGGTGGGTTCTGAAAAAGATTTGTGATGGCTTTTGTGCTAGGGAGAGCTCGGGTATTGCTAATACTGACCCACTCTGGTGCGACTCAGTGCCCACTTGTTCTGCATTGTTGATCTTTTGAAGATGAGACTGAAGCTTTTCGCATTTGCTGCTCAGAGTTTCCAGCGTCACTCTTAGAGTACGATTCTCCTCTTTCACACGTTGCAGCTTCGCTTCAAGCGTTTCCACCTAAACAAATTAAGATTGTTATAATCTTATAGAATGAGGAGTTTAATATGCAGTATGTTTTAACATGCTCATTGGGCACCCAGCTGAGAGCAATAACATGAAACAATAGAAAACCCCCAGTCAGTCCAGAATGTGTGTGTTTGAATTATAGCATATTTACATAAAAAAAAAAAGGGGTCAAAAGCAAAGCAAAGGAGGAGCCCAGTTAGTTTAGCTTTGCCTTTTCATCCATTATGGCAGCTAGCTAGGTTGAAGTTGAACTATATATGCTTCAATATATGAGAAGTAGAACAAATTGTTTTTTTGTTCTTAATTACTTGAAAGGGTGGCAGGCCTTATATATGTTATTAGAATGGAATATGAGGGAGTTCCTAGACGAAAGGTGAATAGAAGAATTTCAACATATCCATATGTGGTGTGGATGCTTGAATTTTTGGCTGGTATTGAGTATCTTCAATTTTTCATTCTCCTTGAAAAAACACGTGAAAAGGGAACAGAGTAGGATCTGACTTCTTACAGTCTTTGTTCTTTTTGGTAATAAACCGTCCAATTCAACACCACGTGTACAATTAGAACTAGAATAGAATTATTGCCGTGAACAATCATTACTAATTCTACAACATATTGCAGCATGCATGATGTCATCCATAGTGACGTAGGTTCGCACTTCCATCTTAGGAAGAAAATTGCTTACTCTAGCTATCCCACTAATTTGTCCACAGTTCCCTCGACGAAGAATCTTAACCGTACATTGTATTCAACGGTTTACATAAATCAAACTAGTAAAATAGTGATTAAAAATCATTATTGCAATAAATCTAGACCTTTGGATTCAGTTCACGGTTCACAACCCAAAGTATAACATCTCTTTCATGCCACACCAAGGAATGTGTACAGGAGCAAGCAAATGAAACAAGTCTTCCCTACTGCAACTTGGGTTCGGTAGATTGTTCTCGTTTTTGCATCTGGCCTATTGGTATCTTTCGTCAATTTCCATCTTTCTTTATTTAATCTTCACTTATGCATTTTATCTCTATTGCATTTATTTCTATTTCAACTGACATTCTATTTCTTAATTTTTCATTTCCAGCTTGTTATCTAATCATGCATGAATTTATTAATGATTGCAGAAATGAAATTTCTTTTTATTGGTTTGTTCTTCATGTATAAAAAATAATATTTATATTTTATAAAAATGAAATAAATTTATTTTATATTTTGATAAATGTAGGATGATTGATTAAAGAAATATTTTGTTTTTATTTTTTACTTAAATATAAAATTAAATTGAAAATTTGTTTTTGTTTTTATACTTAAATATAAAATTAACCCACTAGAATCAACTTAGTGGTTGGGTAATTTGTATAAGATCTTAAATTCAAACCTTATTGTCACTTATTGTACCAAAAAAAAAAACTTAAATATAAAATCAAATTAAAAATTGTAAATACCTAATTTTGTTTGGATAAAAAAAATAAAATATAGAAAAAGAGAGAATTTTTGAAGAAAAAAGAAGTTAATGAACTCATTTTTTTCTATATGGTTAGCAACATGAAAAGATGAAGTTATATCTTTATCTATACTTATCCTAGTGAAGTATTCTTTATATTGTAGGCAAGGTAAAGGAAAGATGTAGAACTCATGTTTTGACCTTTAAAGAGCCCATCTAACCATGGTAGAAGTTCTTCCTTATCCTCATTTAAGAAGTCGTACATTAGTCTAACTACTCTCTTGCATCTTGTCCTTGCCTTATATAAAGAGGATACCAGCATTAGAGACATCTAATAAAATTGATCACATGCAGGTTTTAAAAAAATGGATCGTAATTTATTTTTTTATCCTTTCCTTTTGTCCCCCCCCCCCCCCCCCCCCCCATTTTTTTTTACTCTTGGAGCTTCAAGTTAGAGGCGTACAAGCTGCTTTGAATTGCTTTACGTATTGAGTCAAGCAAAAGTGTTGTTGCCTTGAGGCAAGTCTATTATTTTTTATTGTCTTTTTATGTTTTATTTACATCCTATTATTTTTTATTATTTAAAAAACTATAACAAAATGGGCTAATTGAGGCATGATGGCGATGCCTTGTTAATTCAATAAATTAATGTGGGATACCTAGCTTATAACAATTGATGATGTTGAATTTCTCCAAAATATATTATCATAATCATAAAGGAGTTGATTAATGCGTTACACCTTCTTAATCCTACATTTTAACGAGAGACATATGAGTTATGACAACATGATGATTTCAATTTTTTTTAAGTGAATTATTATTATCACTACTTATTAAAAAATATTGGATTAATTAATTAATGTGTGACACCTTATTAATTCTACGTTTTAATGAAACATATCTAAGCTGTGACAACTTGGTAATGTCAAATTTAAATAAAATCCACCAATACACAAACATTTTATAAAGAATTACGTGACTTTGAGTTTCTCATTTCATCAAAGTATTGTGAATCAAATCGTCGAGCCAAAGTTAACTTTTATAATTGTTTTCCATTTTCTCATTCAAAAAGCATTTTATTAATTCATTTAAATTTAATTTATTTTTATTTATTTAAAAAGGGTTAAATAAATATTTATGAACTTATCATAATTTTATACATTTAATTAAAGATAATTGTTTTAAGATGGACGTCATATGATATTAACAATTTTCTTACGTGTAATCGATTCTTGAACTCAAAATATAGTTTCAAATATTATCTTCTTCTAAAAAGAGGTTTTCCAGTAATTTTCCAAAAAATAAACCTCGGTGGAAATTCTATGTTTTTCATCACTAGAGTTTTTCGGTTTGTCATACCTTGAGATCCTGGTTGCAACAAAAATATTATAATATTTTTAAAATTATTAATAAAAACGTATTAATTTAAAATAAAATACAAATCAAATGTATCCTTAGACTTAGATAAATATTGAAAAATACCGGTAATGAACTCTATAACATACTTTTTTCTAATACATTATTTATTATTAAGTTAAGATGTTTTGAGACTCACAAAAATGTGATTTAAACTCTTTATAAAGGTAGTGATATCTACATTATCAACATCGTAATAAATTTCAATCAATAATAAACTCTGTTAAAAGTGAATTACTATCAATAAAGAATGACATAATTGATAGATATTTAGGTCTCTGCGTTCAATTTATGGAAAATATTTTGTTAGGAAATATTATATCTACAAAATATCTCATTTTGAACCGGATTAATTTTTTATCGTCGATTAAGAAATACCTTTAATTTATATTAGAAAAAGAATATGTTGTTAGTATTTCTTACTAAAATTTCTCCACCAATTACTTAATAAATAATTTTAATTCAATAATAATATAATAATAAATTAAATTTATTAATATAATAATATTTAAAGAATTTACACCAACGATAAATTAAATTAAATCCTAAAATGTGCAATACAAATGATTCTGCTATGCATTTTGATATGACGGTTAATAACATATTCTCGAACACATTTATTTCAACGCATTCTTTATTATTAGTTAAAATTTATTAAAAATTATAAAATTATGAGTGAGAATTTATTAAATAATTAAGGAATGAAACTTATACAATTTTATGATTTTTAATTAATTTCAATTAATAATAGTGTGTTTAAAAGAATATGTTGACAATATTTTTCTATGCATAATTTTTATCCTTATTTTATTTTTATATATTCCCTCTAATTTTATCACCTTACACGCATGTAATTAATATAATGTCTTTGATGCGTTTCACGTCGATCGAAGAGCAAACACAGGTTTGATTTCGACGAGCAGACAGCACCGACGAAGCATTGTTCGTTAAACATAGGTAGACCTAAGGTAAAAATCGAGATAAGTATGATAGTCAATGACCACTCATCCCCTATCAGACTATCAGTGAGCCCAGATGGTGACTGTCTCTGGACCGAATATGAATTGGGCCGATGCACGTTATTATATACTTGCTATGTGCAAAAGTAAGAGTGCCCTGTTTGTTTTACATTTTCTATCAGCTAAAATTCCGTTTGCATTATTAACTATTAATTTTATAGTAACTAACCTAGTTATTTTTCATTTTTTTTTGGGCTTTCATTCTTGAGGGAATTATTTTTCATTGTTACTCAAAACGCTTTAGGGTTAAAAAATGATTTTAAGTTAAATTACATTTTTAACTTTTAATAAATAAAATTAATTTTAAGCTTGAGACCCATAAAACTTTTTTAAAAATATCATGATTTATATTTGACAAGTGATTTTTACTGTTACAATACAAGTGTGAGTAATAAGTCTCGCATTAGATAGGAATGGACAAATTGAGCAACATATTAGTAAAAATAACTCGCAAACCTAATACCTTAAGATTTTGTATTAGATGTGATATCAAATTTACTTGTATGGTTTGCTCACAGTTTATTGTTGGAAATCTCCCTGATATTTTACTCTCTCATATTACCTAACAAGTGGTATTAAAGTCGATGGTACAACCTGATAATTGTTTCAGACGAATAGCATAGCAAAATTGGTGGTGGACTCATGTATAGGGATCCTAAGGATAAGGAGGTCAAACAGCTTGTACTATTGATGGGAGCTAATGGCAGTGCACACTTGAGGAAAAAATGAGTGCACATGTGAGTAAGAAGTCTCGCACTAGATAACAATGTACAAGTAAAACAACGTATAAGTGAGAAGAACCCGCAAACCTAATGTATTAAGATTTTGGATTAAATATAACATCAAATTCACTTGTGAGATTTGTTCGTGGTCTATTATTAAAGTTCCACCCAATATTTTACCCCCTCCTATTACCTACCATTTATTTTCGTAAAGTCTTTACTTTACTTGTCCATTCGTTTTTTGTGAGACTTTTTTTTTACTCGTTTATTTTCCCGGAATTAAAAGTTGAATTCCTAACAAAACTGTCCTTGCCACGTGTTATGTTAGCCATGAAATCTGCAACACAATTAGTTTCTCTAACTTTCTGCTTCATACAAAAGCATGGATGTCTGGGTGAGAAAATCCCCACGCTCAGAGCATGTAAGAAAAGGATTTATTTTTTTTTTCATAGAAAAGTATTATATAAATTAAATATGCCCGGTTAATTAAATCAAGCGACAAACAAATGAGTGTGTAATCATTACACCAACATATATATCATATACTAATTATTAATGAAAGTAAGTTGGTCAATATTGTCTCCTATTGGAAATATTTTCCATTTAATCGCATTGAAAAAGTAAGCACAAAAACATGCCCGCTATTTTGATGGACTTGGATTCTCTCCTGTCCAACTACTTTCTTCAACCTATCTCATTTTTCTTTATTTTTCTATATATCATCTGTTTTTTTTTTTCTCTATTCTCTCTCTTTTTACTTTTGATTTTTTTAGCTGCAAAAACAGAAAAGTAGAAAGAATCTAATTTCTATTTTGATAGCGAACAACTAATGGTGTGTACTTCTATCTAAAGCAATGTAGAGTTGTTTTAGATGGATCGTGCATTTTTTACTACCATGCAAGCATTTAAATTGGCATATTTAAGAGTGAGTGAAATAAAATAAAATGAATGAGATTGAATAAAATATTAAGAAAAAAAATTGTCATTGTAATTAGGGTGTGTATGATATGTCTCGTCCTACTAATCTAGCCCAATTTAAGGCTGATTTTGACAAGTTTGGGTTTTAGACATTAAACCTTGTGCATTTTGAGAACAAATTCAGATTATACTTCAAATCATCTCAACCCAATCTGGTATTCTATATTCTTTTTAAAAGTGTTTTTTTGAACAATTGTATATTAATAATAAAACTTTTTTGGTTTAATAGATAATATTTTGTATAACATAATATTATATTTATATTAAAATTATTTATTTTGAAATATATATTATAAAATACACATTAATTTAAGTTTTATACTTTTTTTATTCTACGATTTAACTATACATAATATTAAGATTGATATATTACGTTAATAAGTTGAACCGATCTGGTCTTGTCACATATATCATTAGGTCTTAATTGGATCAAGTTCGGGTTCAAATAAATGACCTTATTAAAATTGAGTTGGATAAAGATTAAGTGTGCCCCTAATTCTAATATTTTTATAATGATATTAAAAGAAAACAGGTTTTTTTTTTTCATGCATAACGAATTGGAGGAAAATTAAAAAGAGTATTAAATAGAAAGAAATAAAATGTATTTCATCTTTTTTCATGCTAATCCATTTTATTTTAAACTTTCAAAATGAAAAGTTAATATTATTATATTCCATTTTGATCCATTAATTTCATCTCTTTTCAAAGATCCAATTGCAAGCTATGTATATAGTTGTATAACGTAAAACTTGAGGGTCAAGAAGGATTCAAACTCTCTGCATTCATTTTTTCACACATTCACGCATTCATCATTGAATGGAGACCAAACAACTCTTGCTTTATTTCAATGAATCAGACTTAAAATATGCATTCAAAATTTGAGCCATCTGATCTTCATCCAATAATTGTAAATCTGTTCAATACGTGAAAATTTGACTACACTAAATCGAGATCCGACAAATTAAGAAGTAGGGTTGGGTGAAGCTAGGAGCTACAAAGTGACCGCATCTACACGTACGTGAACTAAAATTTGACTAGACTTGCATGCGAACGTTGATGGAATGTTGTTGGTACCACTAGCTAGTTCCTACCATCACAAAAATGATTTAATTAAAATGGTATAAGATATACATATACCGAAAAAGTTGGAACTAGCTAATAGGGCCGGCTGTCTCTTATGGTATTTTTGGAGGAGATGGAGCCCTCCCACCCCCAGTCATTCTCAATGATAGGCATAAACTCACGTATATACAATGAGATATTGACCAACCAACCAACCAACCAGGACCTTACTTTATTATACATAATCATATAGAACATGCTAATACTACTATAAATAGCAACGAAATTGAGTGCCTCCCTCGTAATCAACAAAAATGAATTCAGAAGAAAACATAACTTGTAACGTCCGTCAAAGTTGCCAATTCATGTATGCCGAAGAAATACTGCGGCTTTGATTTGAACTTTTAAGTGTTTAATGGCCCAGCAAGTCACTGGTCAGCTGCGCGCATTTGCAGAAACTGGTGCCAAATTTCCATTTGTGCAATATTGCTTTGCACACGCTTTTTACTTGGTCTGAGGCCACTCCTTTAGACTTTAGTAAGATTAAAAACAAAAAGTGGCGGCCAAAAAAGATAGAAAAGTGATATATTGACTTGTTGAACAGTACATGGACATCCATTTAAGAGACTAAAATAATTTGTTTTAAAGTAACTAAAACATTAAAATCGTTCTGTATAAAGAAAATAAAAAGGGATTCCAAGTATAAAAAAATTAACTCATTTTTTTTTCCCTCGAGTGTTGTTATTTGATGTGAAGAATACGTGTGTTAGAGATAGCTTCCACTCCCATGTCAAACCATTGAATTAGTAAACTATCAAATTAGATTTTAAAATCACAATGATAAGTAATTTTAGTGCCTTGAATTTGTGAAAAAGAAATTTTAGTCTTTGAAATTTAAGTCATTTTAGTGTCTAATATTATGGATATGTTAATTTAATATATCTTTGATTTTGATAACTGCCCGTCATTTTGATTTTTCACTTTGATATCCACTAGTTAATTTAATTCTTGACTTTTTTGGTGTACCAGGATTCCCTGCAGTCGGCTCTGTATAGCAGGATCCTGCATTCATATATAATTTAATGACGCAAATATTTTTAAACTTATATTTTATTAACCTTTTAATGCGTGAAAAAAAGAATTAAAGATAAAGATCGATTCTTCCTATATTCTCTCTCCAACTGCAGACAATTCATTTCCGTGTACCAATTAATTTAGTTCCCAACATTAGTGACTAAATCAACTTACAATTGTCAAATTCAAAGCCCAAATTAATAATGATTGTCAGATTCAAAATCTAAATTTATTGATTTTATAATGTCAAGAGCCGAATTGTCTGGTGATCTCAGTTTAAGAAATTAAACTAAATGACAATTGTGAAACTTAAAAACCAAATTTATCAGTAAATGACAATATTAGAAACTAAATTTACCAGTATTTGTAATTTTAGCAACTAATTTAGTGTGTCATACTCCTATCTACTGGTATACATGAACTTTGTATCCCTCAAAAGTAACTTACTAACGTTATATATATATCGCTTTTCAGCTACGAAAAAGCCCATGTCTCTCGTCCTCACATGAAACGTGTCAATTATTAAAACTTGCCATACTTTAATTTGAGTTAAAACAATGCAATTCTGATTACAATCATGAGACAAGATATATACAAAGAGAAGCAATACCAACTCACTTGGATAGTATATGCATGAGGTTATAGGTTTTATTCTTAGTGCGACCATTGTGTACTAAGAATAAAGAGAAGCAATACCTCCAAACTGTAACTGAAGCAAAAATACATGACAGCTACTGTCACAATATATCACGTACATGTGCAGGCAAATTTTATGTTTATTATGACATAAATAAGATATTAATCTTTGAAAGTAGCAAGCTAGTGCCAAGAGCAAACAGGCAATACTCACAGACATACTGGTCCCATAATTAAGGTGAATTGTGTTTGGAATTCATGTGTGGTTGGAATGTGGGGTTAGAGGGAAGGTTTCACTTAAGAAAAGAATATGCATAATAAATACCGTACAAAACGGACGGCAACATAAATTTTATATATTATAGTTTTGATTTAAAATTTTATATCACACTTACTAATGTAGTTTCTTAATAAATTTATTGAAAGTAGTGATCTTCTTGATTATAAGTTAATTAAAGTAATGTTAGGTTAAACTCAAGATTTGTCCTGAATATATTGTATATGGATTGGAGCATATTCCTCTTGTTAATAAAATATTTGGCTTATATAAATATATTAAAACTGTCCAGATGAGTACAGACGTCAGGCTTTTTAACAAAAGTAATAATAAAAAAAGACTATTTACTAAAGTAATAATAAAAAAAACAATTTACTGATATGTTTTAGAAAATAAGTCGAATACATATATACACGAGACACATACTCAATTAGCGATATGTGTATTGTAACAGGAGGCGCCAACTGAGTTAGCGCCTCGTGTTTAATAATTTTTTTTATATATATAATAGGAGGCTCCAACTCACTTGACACCTCGTGTTTAAATACTTTTTTTTGTTTGTTATAACAAGAGGCGCAAACTCAATTGGTACCTTGCGTTAAATAATTTTTTTTATATATATAATAGAGGCGCCAATTGAGTTGTTGGCGCCTCACATTTAAATTTTTTTTTATATAACAGTATTTTAATAAAAAAATTTACTACACCACCTCGTGTTTAATAATTTTTTTTATATAACAGGAGGCTTGCATTTTTTTTTATTATAATAGGAGGCAGTCGCATTTAATAATTTTTTTTTATTGTGCCAACTCAATTAGCGCCTCACCTTTAATAATATTTTTTTTATCATAATAGGACTCACATTTAAATATTTTTTTTTTACTATAACAGGAGGCGCATAAAAAAAAATTATTTAAACGCGAGGCGCCAGTTGGCACCTCCTGTTATATATATATATATATATATATATATATATATATATATATATAATTATTTAACGTGAGGCACCAACTGATCTATTATATATAAATTTATTTAACGTGGGGTGCCAATTCAGTTGGCACCTCCTGTTATATATATATATATATATATATATATATATATATATATATATATATATATATATTAACACAAGGTTCTAACTCAGTTGGTGTCTTCTGTTACAATACACATGTTACCAACTAAGTATGCGTCTCATGTATATATGCATCTGGTCCCTTTTCTAAAACAATCCATATTGATAAATTATTTTTTTGTTATTATTTTAGTAAATTGTTTTTTTTAATTACTATGGTTAAAAAGCCACAAACGTCAACTCTAAATTAGGGGTGTTCATGGGACGAGTTAGGACGGGTTATATATGTCCCTAACCCGTCCCTAAATTTTAACCAGGTCAATTTTGTAGACCCGAACCCAATCCTCAACCTGATAACACACAAGTTTAACGAAGATCAGACCCAAGTAAGACAACATCGGGTTGACCCGAAGTGTAAGCTAAAAGTTTATATAGTGCTTATTAATCATGGTGAGAAGTTCAAGACATAAACTTAATACACATTACACATTATTAGAAAATTAGATTTCATAGTCAAGGAGTGAAGGGAAGAGGAAGACACATTACATTATTAGAAATTCACACTGTATGTGATAAATTTTTTCTTTGCATAGATTATATTATTCTGTATAACAAAAAAATGTATAAACTTCAAAGAAAATGAAATTACATTCATGTTTTGCTATATAAAAAATGCAATTCATAAAGAGTGAGAGTATTATATATTCTGGAGAGGAAATATCTCGTAGATTTATTTTTTTTTAGGGGGGTGTTAAGGGGTTATCTCTTATAGAATTTTTTTTTAACATCGCATATCACATTTTTTTGTTTTTTCAAACCTACTAACTTTTTGTGCACCTTGGGTTATTACGGGAAAGTCGCAAGGGCAATTCTAAAATCTAAGAAAGCAAATCATCCATTTTGAGCTTAACTTTAGTGAGTTGCGATAACAATATTAAACTTTAAGTAAGCAAATAATCCATTTTTGTTTCTACTGCGCTAGAGTAATGGAAATGCCTGCCAACAGTAAGTGGATTCTATTATTCTAAATTATCTTTTTGTAAATCTTGGAAAATTGATAGCAAAACGACAAAGTATTTACTAAAATGTAATGATAATAATAATAATAATAAATTAATAATAATAATCGGATCAGACCGCGTGACCCGAGGTTCAACCTGAACCTGTCCCAACCCGAAGTCGAGTTCTAGATTGTCTTGCCTTTCTTGTCCTTTTTTCCTTTTGGAGACCGGGTCAAACCCGGCCCAAAGCCTTCAATCTAAGACGAATTGTCGGGCCGAACCGAGTCTTGTACACCCTTGTTCTAAATGAAGTTTTCTTCCACCCGCGCCATGCTTTTCCTTTTATTATTCTTTTCCCAATATTGAATGTTTAATTTAGTAATTTTATCTTCCCTATGGAGAGCATGGGCCTACTTTCTAGAAAAGACAAAATTCATTAAAGATATGACTAATGATTGGTTGACATCTCTTCATTTTAAACTCCCATTATTACTTTTCTAAAGTATACTTTTACTGTTTGAACAGTTATGTGTTGACCAAGACACCGTCTTGACTCCTCGTGACACCATTTGATAATTAATACTTTGTTTAGATGAAAAATAACAGATAAAAAAATTAATTACGAAGGATCGAAAAAAGAGAGAAATACATAAAAAAAATTATTTGAATAAATTAAAATGATAAATAAGGAAACAAGTTGACAAATTTTTTCCTCTTATTGAGACGAGTGAAAGAGAGAATGAAAATAAATAAATAAACTATATAATTTTTTTATACCAATTAAAAAGTTAGATTTAATTCAAAAAATTTAAAAATTTTACTCTATTTTTTTTTCATAACAAAATTATTTAATATTTATAATCCTTTTATATTATGACAGATTTAGTTATTTTTAAAAAAAATTAATTAGAAAATAGATATCCAATTCTTCTCTTCCCCCATTTTCTCACTTGAAGGGGGTATTCTTTTTTTTTTGTGAGTCTCACAAAGAAATTATCTCCCTCTTATGTGTTTCCTTTGCCTCTATTTTTACACCAATCCAAACATAGTGTAAGAGTCATATATATGAAACGATGTTAGTGTCTCACACATTTAAAGAAATTAACATAGCAAGATCTTATAATTTTTCTGTAACTTATTAATTGGATTCATATCTTCAATTCCTGTGTTTAAAAATTCTCTAGTTTGGATGGAATATTTGAGCTGGTGGGTGGGAATCTCTTCCGCATGTCACAGTGATTGCAAATATCACTTTTCTTAATTCAATTTTTGGGGTTGCTGCATGCAGTAAGGAGAATAGGGAAACATTTTGGTATTTGGTGATTTAGACTGTTTGGAGATCACGCAACCAGAGCGTGGGATATTCAGCAATGATAGAGAAGGTCAAAACACAGACATGGTTATGGATTAGAGGAAAGCGAACAAACTTTAAATATTCTGTGTGGTGAGGTAAAAGGATAAGAAAGTCTCATTCTATCATCTTTGTACGATGATATAGGTTTTTTGAGATATACGATTGATTTGTTTGACGAGTCATAGTTCTGTCAGGTTCAACATTTCAAGGAGTTTTGGTCTACTCTTGATCAGTTCAACATTTCAAGTGGGTGACTTTTCAGCAATCATGTGCTTATATTATTTTTATAGTTATATGCTACCAAGAAAGGAGGCTAAATTAAAGCCTCATTTTAAGTATTTGCACGAGCATTCGGTGATCCTTTTCAGATGCACAGGTCTTGCATTTGTAGCTATAAATTCTGTTAAGCTTGCAAGTCAGCATATGTCCTTATCCTTAACCACTCTGTTAATCTAGAGTGTTAATTTTATTAAGTTTCACCTTAAAGTTCCGTGCCAAAAGAGGGTTGAAGTTTAGGATGACGGTCCGTTGGGCCACATTATGCTGCCACTTTAATATGGTTTGGGTTTGGAATTTGTTTTCAACGAATGTTGTTTTGGTGGTTGTCTATTAGGTAGTACCAATCTGTGCAATTCAATGTCATCTTCCATGGTCAGTTGCATATTTTCTCCTGGTTGTGGCATGCATTTGGAAAGAGGTGTTAGTTCGGTCCCCACCTTCATATGCAATTCAGCTCAAGTAACACCTATATTGTGCGTGCTGTAGTTGTGTTCTGGTTTAGAGCAATTTTGTTAGGCCACTATAACTTGTCGATTTAGATTTTGGTCAAGATCTTTCGCTTTGCTGCCTGCCTGCACTATATACTGTTATATTATGCAGCCAATTTATTCCGTATGTAGACTTTTGTTGATCTTTAGCATATCTTGTGCTTAGATTAGCTTTTCAAATTTATTCAATCTTTATGAAAAAAAATACTTTAAAGTTCTTAGAATGTGGGTTTGAGACTAACTCAACCTTATAAAACTGGCTTATAAGATGAGGGTTGTCCCCTACTTATATATACTTGTTTGGTCATGTCACTAGTCGATGTGGGATATTCAACACACCTCTCTCACGCCGACATCTGCGGATGGTCCGATAACAGCCCAATAGCAGGTGGTCCGATAGGCCTAACAACAATGACTAGGATAGGTTCTGATACCATCTTAGAATGTGAATTTGGCCTAACTCAACCTTACAAAACCGGCTTCTAAGATGAGGGTTGCCCCCCCACTTATATACACTTATTTGGCCATATCACTTGTCGATGTGAGATTTCTAACAAAAGTATTAGAAGTCGTGCAATAAAATCATTTAGAATAAAGACAGATCCAGAAACCTATTAAAGGGACCAAAACTTTAGATTTGTCACAAACTAAGACATATATACCATCTACATCAATGCGGAAGCAAAAGTGTTACACAAATAATTTATCAAAAAAAAAGTATTACATAAATAATTAGTGCCCTTTTTTATATAGAACTGAGTAGTGACTTTGTCTATAAAGCCAAAAACAACTATAATTAATTTTTTAAAAAAATTAAAGCATAAAAAAGCGCTTTATGGTAGGTAAAGAGGACTTTTAAGTTGTGCAAAATCATGAGCAAATGCCACTTTGTACGTAAAATACGACAAAATAAGTTACTTTCTTTAGTCAAAATAAATAAGTTACTTAAAGAGCTTCATGATCTGCTTTCTTTCAAGTAACGACCACAAAATATCTAACTGTTTCCTCTTTAACATTATTATAATATTTTTATTGATCATGACAATGCAACCACTAAATTATTTGGTGTGACAATTTGTATGCTATTAATTGAATGGAATTTGAATCAAAGGAAAAATTTGGCATAATCCTACAGCACGTTTTGGTTAATTACTGCACTACTTTTTGGTTAATTACATTGATACCCTACAAGTCACAACACAACTCTCCACTAATCATATGTATATAAAAATAAGCACCATGATATTAACATGCGCGTTTTATATACCTCTTTTTCGTAATAATTTTTTGTATAAGGATTAATTTCTTGTTGGATTCATACACACGATATGGACTTGTGTGCAAATTAGACCACCCACTTCAAATAGATTAATTACTATGATGGAAATTACAATAACCATTCTAATGGCTAGAGGAATAGTGTCAATTTGTTTTGTTAATTTTGAGGAAAATGTTAAATGTACACTTCATTTTTGTAGTGTATAGATAGAAGGAAGGATGAGATATAGAGAAACAAATAAAAAAGAGAGAAAAATTGATAGATGTAATAAATAATGTGACAAGGGATAAAAAAAAAAGGTAAAAGTGAAATATAAGAAAATTTTAGTACATGAACATAATAACCCTTAATCTTTAATTACGACTTTATCTGTGATACACGGATACGTCTTTTTGATATATATTTATAAAAATTATAATCAACCATTTATTTTATCTTTTATCTTATTTTTATCGCATTTTTTTTACTACTTCTCTCTCTCTCTCTCTCTTTTAGCACATCATTTATCACAATTATTACTTTTTTTCCTCTACATTTTCTCCTTTCATCTTATCACTCTCATCTTTCTATCCAATTCATCCTATTTTGGGTGGAGGTTTATCAGCACTCATACATTTATAATTAATACATATTGTCTCGTGTACACAATTTATTATATATTCTCTCCGTTCCATTTTATATGACGTTTTAATAAAAAAAAATTGTACCAAATTAATTTTCGTTTTACAAAACCAATAAAGCATTAAATATATATTTTTTCTATTATATCCTTAATCATTATTATACTGAGTGGGAGTAGTTGTAATAAGAAAAAAATCTAATTAATTAAAAAGATAAAAGATATATTAGAAAGCTACATAATATTTTTATGAAATTCAAAGTATTAATTACATTTCTTAATATCTGTATCAAAATCTTATATGTTATATAAAATGAAACGAAGGAGTAATGAAAATTGGACAAAATAGTACTTATCAAATATTTGTCCATTTGAATCCAGGCATCTTTATAAAACCACGGCAGACAGGTTGCAGACTCTAAGGACATTTGAAGTGTGATTTCGGGTGCCGACGGACGTCATCATAAATCATGCAACTGCCAGTGAGTTCTTTATTGTAAGAGTATCTAGAGCATATCTAATAGGATTTGTTTATGGAATATTGGAATTCTTAAATTAAATAGTTTAAAAATATTATTAAAGCAAATGAGTTTTTATAAGATTCATATAAAAAATTGTTTATATAAATAATAATAAGTAAGATTGCTTAATTATTAAAAAAATAATTTTTAACTCAAAAAGTCAAAATAAAGATTGTTGTATGAGTAAAAAGATGAAATGAGACTCCCTAAAAATAAATTAAGAACCTAAATTGAGTTTTACCTTTGAAATTAAAACTAGTAATGTTCTTAAATCTTATGTGACAAAAAGAGATTCACTAAAAAAAAAGTTAAAAACCTAAATTAAGTTCTTGCATTAATTAGAGATGCTCTTACAAACGATAAATTATTAGATGGTTTTGGACCATCATAGTCCTTATTAATTTGCATATGACATGTAACCAAGTATTATTAATTCTTTCTCGTAAATTATAAAAGTTGAATATGTGTTATAAATACATTAGCTGGGACTATAAACACTTAGTAATCTTAGACTACCTAATAATTTCTCCTTATAAACATACATTTATTTTATCTTCCATCTTATTTTCACCTTTTTTTTTATCTCTCTTTTTTTTTTTGGTATTTCACCACTTGTCACATGTATCGGTTTTTCTCTCTATTTTTTTTTTTTATCTCAATCTTCTTTCCACTCAAATCTACCCCCATGTTGAACGGTTATATTTTTCCTTGTTGTAGATATGGTCTCGAGTCCTTTAAAATCACATATCGGTCAGCTACTTATTTGTCCGTCAAATTTGAAATTATAGAATGGTTTTATTTTGGTTAATACTTGTATAATATAATGAATATTAATTGAATATGCTTTGAAAATATACTATAATATATTTTATGATGCTAGTATCTTAGTTTTTTTAAAAAATAAAATAAAATTGCATAGAATATATATTTTTCACACTAATCCTATACTACTTTGTTTTGTAAAATGAAATTAATAAGAGCATGTTATAATATGTATTTATCCTAATTATTTTATTACTTCAATAGGAAGTAACGTAAGAATTAATAGTGTAATAAAATTGACGTGTAATACCTTTTTATAAAGTTTATTTGTATAATATAAATATTATATTCGATAGAGATGCTGCATAGAATAATACTCTCGATCTAACTGTTTATAAAATTAATAACCAAGGAAAATATCAAAATTCACATATGTTCAGTGAGCTACATATCTCTTAATTCAACGTTTTCCCATAGAATTAGTATCGTCTAGAAATCTTCCAGAGATGGCAGTAGCAAGTGCGGCTGTGAAATTAGGATCTCTAGTCAAAGAAGTAGCCATTTGTTCAACCAAAAACTGCTGGATAGATGAGTTTGGGGCATTAATGTCAACCATTCTCGACTGGACCAAGTCAAGCGTTACAATTGGACCTGCACTCTGATTCATGGGTGAGGAACTAGCAGGTACTGAACCCACAGTGGTTTCACTAATTTGGCTTGAATTCACTGATACTTCCGTTTGATGTTGGCCATGGTTGTGCTCTCCTTCGTATGTTGCTACCAACACAGTTGGGTCTTCTACACTTCTTTGCACCTAATTATAACATATGGTCACGATAAATCACAAAAAATTAAAAAAAATTAAAAATAAAATCAAAACTTGTGTCTTGTGTCTTGATGCATAAATCTTTATCAAGAGTCAACATAGTTAATTTGATTTTATTCACACAGTGAAGATGGTGTATACTACAGTATAACTACTAATTTAATTACCTTCTTCTTCACTGGGCAGCCTGGGGCATAAGAACACTTGAAGTAAGCCCTAGGAGATGGGTTATCTCTGGTGACTTTTTGACCATACTTTCTCCACTGATATCCGTCCCTCACATACTTCAACACCCAAAAACAAATTAAGGATCCTCAGTTAGTACTTAGAACCTCCAAGTACTTACTCATAAAGTAATCTAAAAAGCTATTCAATCACATGCAATTCATCAAGCTATTACGGGACCAAGTTAATTTTACCCATCAAAATTCGTGATGGCATATACATAATTTCCTTGCCAGGATCAAACAATAACAGTAGCAAATGGATCTTAACGCACCAAATACAATTACTATACATTGAAGAACTTACTAAGCTGGCATCAGATGCATCCGTCCGTACAAAAACTTTGGAAACGTTGGGCGAGGTGCTATGCTTGGGCCTTTTGAATGTCTCTTCCTCAGTGGCAGTGCTGCACTCAGTATAGGTGTTAATACTAAGCAGATTCACACAGTTCTCACTCTCGGCCTTTCTCTTCCGCGATGGCATCACTTCTTTATCAAAATTTCCGTTCCTCACTTGGCTGAATCCACCCAAATGTTTCTGCAAAGCAACATAGCTCTCGCACACGTGGTTCAGCGTCTCAGTTAACCTCTTGTTCTCGCTGCTTAGACGCCGCAACTCTTCAACCAAAACTTCTGCCTGATCAGAGAAATTTTACCGTTGAGATGAAAAGAAGGTTAATTATATTATGTAAAAATGGTTAGGTGTGGGTTAGAACCAAGGAAGATTAATTGAGGTTGGTGTTATATATATGAATACTAACCGCAAGGTCGATGTGCGGAGAGGGAACAACGTTAAGGTTGAGCGAAGTGTCGACGCACGTTGGTTCCATGGAAGAAATTAAGATTTGCTTGTCGATTAATGGACAGAAGGAATGACGTACAGAAACTAGAATGGTTGGTGGAGGCCAAAACGAGTGGTGAGATAGTTTAATTTAATTGGATTCAAGGGAATGAGATATGGAACGTAGCAGGTGAAATATATAGACAGAAATCAGAACCCGGGGTGTGGGGAGACTTTTATTATTATTTGTTGTGAGGAAAGGAAAGCGGCACGAAAATGAGGCCGAGAAAACAGTCTCGTGCAGTTTCGTCATTTCTATGATGTCTGCGGTTTGTTTTATGTGTGTGCATTAAAGTGACGGACGCGCATTCGAGGGAGAAGGGAATTAGTTCTCGCATTTTTTTAATAGAAATCATATAGTAACTTGTTATTACATCCACCCGTTTTCTATTTGAATTTAATTTGGATGTATTATGACTTTTAACATAATTGTCGGAAAACTTAGCAAATTTATTATATATGAAAGTTGTTGATTAGATGATAATATAAAATTTTTATACTTAATTGGTTGAGTTTAATAAACATATATTCACTTTCTTTATTTTATTTTCACTCTCATTTTCTTTATATCTTTTTCTTTCTTTTTGTCACATTATTAATCATACGTATCATTTTTTTTTCTTATTTCTCTTTTTTTTACTACTCAAATCCACCCTAAAATGGGATGAGTGTTGATAATTATTTTATAATTGATTTTTAAGATAGTTATTATAAAAGTCAACAAACTTGTTATATATGCTTATTTATAATTGAATGATAGTGCATATATTATTTATTCTTATTTTTATTTTCATATATCATATTATTTATTATATCTTTTAGTTTTCTCCTTTTATCTTTCTTTTCATCCCTTACACTCCAAAAATGTAATGTATACCAACAATTTACTTTCTAAAATAATTATCCTCTCACACTATGTGATCGGACATGAGTTGGATGAAGGAAAAAGAGAGATAAAAAAGAAGGGGGGCGGGGGGTGTTAACAGAAAATGGAGAAAGTATATAAAAAAATGTGGGTATGAATGGAATATAGGATAAGCAAACATGATGTAATAGAGAGAGATAAAAAAGAAAAAAAAAAGTATACACAATTGTTATAGGAATTTATTATATAAATTTAAATATGATTGTAATTTCTGTAAATGTTTCATTCTGATTTTATTTATTGTAATTTTTTTTATCTCTATAATATTTAAACTTTATACTTTTGGTTTTCCATTAAAAGACGTTTACTTGGCTCTATCAAGCGTTGTCACGTGTTATCAAATGCTTATGTGACAATACTAAATGAAGTCACGAAAGTATTTCTATAACAAAAGAACAAAAAAAAACAGAAGATTTATATTTGTCCTGGATACAAACGAAAAAAATATTTACAGAGACTAAAATTAGAATGAGACATATTTGCAGGAGTTACAAACATATTTAAACCTATTATATAAATAATATAAGTAATTGTTTTTGCCTCTTTGAACCGTTTTAGCTATATATATTATTGATTGGATTACTAATTTGTAAAGTTTAAAAAGATAATATATAATAAATATTTTAAACCAAAATTTAATACCAGGTATAAATTCTTGTGTCTATACGTGGATGAAATATTTCTGATACAAAATATCAACGTCCCCACAGGAAAAAAGAGAAATCTTTACTTGAAGGAGTGGATGAACAAGAATTTCATCTAGTGGTCAATCTCATACTTTGTTATAAAGAAAAGGGAAGTTGATATTTTAGGATTTGGATGTTCTATCATTGACCACAACATTATCCCATTGACTTGGATGGGTGCATTGATGAGCATTGAGTGGTTGTGTTTCCGTGTAAGCAGGTATTTTTAATGCAAAAGAAAACACAAATATAGAGTACCTTCGTAGTCTTCTCCATTGTTGACCGTCCCCTTAAACTCTTTCTTCGTTATTGCGAACCCAAGTGCCTAGTCTATATGGCTTATCTAGGACTTTTTGTTATTCCTTTTTCTTTTGTACCATCCTAGTATCTCAATGATCTTTTATACTCTTACTAATCGGCGATTTCTATTATCTGAATTTGAACAACAAATTTTTAATATCGTGTCTGAATAAGTAAATATTTATATTTATTTATTATTTAATTTTTATTATTTATATGCATTCGTTTCAAATATACTTCATAACAGTTAAAAGAGATAATAAATAAAATAAAAAAATATATGTACCAACAATGTAAAAGCTTTTTATACTATTATTTAATTACAAACCGTCATATATAATAAATTTGTTGACTTTTATAATAATTTTTTTAAAAGTCATATTAAGAATAATTTTTTATTAATTAATAATGTTAAAATTTTTGAGTAAATAGTTTATACACCAATAATATAAAGAGTTTTTACATTATCATTTAATTATAAATTATCATGTATGGTAAGTTTTTTAACTTTTATTATAACTATTTTAAAAGTCATACTAACGATAATTTTTTTATTAATTGACAGTGTAAAATTTTTTATACTAACAATACATAAAAATTAAACTCAAAATTTTTACACTAATCGTACATGTCAATTAAACTTTAATAAATATTATACTAAAATTATTGAAGAAAAAACATTACTTCTAATTATTCGAACAGTTTTTTTTTTTTTTTAATTTGAATGAACCACTTCTAAATTTTAAATTAAAATCCAAAACTTATCATCCCGAAACAGCGTGTACTTTGGTATGAGTGCATAAAATATAGGCTCCATTTGTAATACAAATGTTACTATGATATATCTAATTTTATTTAGCTCAGTAATTAGAAGTTACTTTCAAAAATGCTATTTGCAATTTAAAAACATTCGAAAACTCGTTAATTTCTTCACAAGTCACAAGGATGTCATCATTTAATGAAATATTTAGGAAAAAGAATCACAAGTGTTCAAGTTGCTCTATATTTTGGTGGCTTCCAAGTTACATGCATTTTTTTAAGAGTTTAATGGTTATGCATTGTAACTATAAAAACTTTTACACTATTAACCAATAAGAAATCATCTTTGATATGACTTTTAAGATAGTTATTATAAAAGTTAATAAACTTACTATACATGTTAATTTGTGATTAGATAACAGTATAAAATTGTTTTACACTGTCAATTCATAGCTTTTTTTTCTTTTTAATGTATACTACATTATTTAATTGTCATATATTCACAAGATATATGAAAATGGTGAACTGTATTCACTTCATGGATGTATATTATTGGATAAATGACATACTTGAATTTATGTATAAATAAGTAGACTTTACGGTTTCTTTAATTAATGGTACTCAACCGTCCATTAAATAAGACAATTTTCATCAGTTAAGTTTATGTATGAATTTTTTTATTTTAATAATACTGTCAAATAAGCAGTTTTATTAATTAAATAAAGATACTTTGGAAACTTTTTATGAAACAAAAATTTAAATCAAATCAGAGTGTAAAGCGTGTTACTGACACAGACATATTCATTATGTAATAAATAATTATGTGATTATTAGGCATTGACAGTTATAATAACCTCCTTTCTGAATATTTTTAAAACTTAGTTTTAACGATATCCTTACTATTTAAAATCTGAATAATCACTTTTAGCCATTTTCTTTAATTCTTCATCGTAACTTTAATTTAAAATTGGAATAATCAATTGTCTTGTGTTCGAGTCCTAATAGATAACATCATTAAATATTCAAAGGAAAATTTTTACCAATCATAATGATCCGATCCAACCCAAACAAGATTACCTCTAAAAAAGAATACTTGCCTTGTATAAAAAATATTAGTGTATCAATAACTATTAATTAGGAATTTATTTCGATTTGTGTTGATATGTGTCTTTACAAATTACAGTAATAATTGTTTTTTCATTTAAAAGAAGCAGCTTATAATTAGTCTGTTGATATAATTAATAACAATTTTTTTTTTTACTGCTCTCAAACGTGAGGTCCAAAATTCAAGGCACACCACACACGGAAGGCCCACTAAATTTCACATGTAATTTCACATTGCATGGGATGATCCGGCAAAGAGCCAAAGAGTACGTACCCTCTTCTCGAAGGTTCGGCGTCGGCCTGAATAAATGCACACTTTAAAAAGGTAAAGTAAGAAGTAATGATAATTAATTAAAACAATAAAATAATTTCTAAACTAAATTTTTTTTTTGCACATGTATGCGTATTTTATTACAATTTTAATTTCTTAAAATTTTACTTTTTAAAAATGTAAAGTACACTTTCACAAATAAAGTATGAAATGATAACTAATAATTGAAAAATTAAGATTAAGATTATAGTAAATTCACACTCTATCTATGCATATTTTTTATTTTTGGTATATCTCTATCTATGCATATATTTTATCACAACTTAAATTGTTAATTTTCTTAGTAAATAATTATCATTTCACAGTTCGCTCTTTGAAATATATCTCATATTCTAAAGAAATTAAACCTTAATTCTTAATAAACAATTATAATCCAATATTTTATCCTCCGTATTACAGACACACGTTCGAGGAGTAAATGTGAATGAGTGACAATGGGTGTTTTAGATTCACGATCATTTAAAATCACGTTAAAATACATGTTTAGTCTAGTGTTATACAAAAAAATAAAAAAAAAATAAGTCTAAATTTTGAATTTGAGTTGAAGCAACATTATATAATTTTCATGTTAAATAAAAAAATTTATACTGAATTTTATTACTAACTTATTTTTAAAATAAAATATTCAAACACAAATCACTTTAATTTAAAATTAATTTTTATTTAAAATCAAATTTACAAATGATCACCCAAATAGGGAAATACATACTAAATGTGAAAGCTGAATTGATTCCGATCTGAGTTGTCCAAAGTTAAAAGTTGTGAATGTGATAGCTCCATCCAACTCACAAATGGCACTAAGGATCAAATGAAGTCGGCCAATCGATTTCTGCAAGACTTCCAGAAACCCTAGCGTGTAGCTGTCGGCTGTGAAGAAAAAGAAGGAACGTACGCGCAAATGGAAGGAAAATGCGTTCCTCTTGTTTTCAATTTTAAAGGAAATTTGACCCAAAAATGACCCTGACTTGAAGGAACATCAGAACTTGGATTGGAACTTGCTTCCAACATATTGGCCAATTTGGATGCCCCAAAACTCAAACTTTTCGTCTCGCTAATTAATTAAGCCGTGAGGCTCAAGTTGGCGAACTATTCCATTTCTAAGTTTGTCACACACACTACACGCTTTAGGTTTTCGTCTCTATCGTCGTTTGTTCTTTTAATCCTATTTCTTCGTATTTAATTCAGAAATATCCCATATCAATATAGACCACATTATCACAATTTGTTTTTCTTTTTTTCTTTCTTCTTTTTCGTCTTCTATATAAAAATTTGATAGAATACATCCAAGAAATTAAAGTATGATTAAGAGAATATTTTTATTATTATTTTTATTTAATATTCTATGTCCTTTTCTTATGGGACTTAAAGCAGAGTCTTCTAAGATACAATATTTAATTTTCTGGGGAAAACTTATTGAACCACTAGTTCATGGATATGTGATCATAATGCATGCGTTGACATAAAATGTAAGCCTTCTGCCTTCAAATGTAAATGTGAATGTGAAGGGTAAATTAACTATGTCTATTTGATCGAGAACATCACATTATTGAGGTATTTCACTAGAGAGTACCTATATTCAAACTACCTTGTTTGGTTGAGACGGTATTTATTATAAAAAAAAACCATAATCTCCTAATAGTTTAAGTTTGAAATAATTTGATGATGTCAAAACATTTTATAACTGTCATAAAACCACATTCACAAACATTGACCTAATATCTGATGTTTTTATAGTAGAGGAGTGTTAGTAATATACTCTCTAACACACTTCTTCTAACACATTTTTCATTATTGATTAAAATTTATTAAAAACTACAAAATCGTGAGTAAAGTTCATTAAATAAAAAGTTGGAATCACAAGGTTTTGTGATTTTTAATAAATTTCAACCAATAATAAAAAGTGTGTTGAAAAAAGTATATTTGAAAATGTGTTGTTAACATTTCTCTTTTATAGTAAATGATTCTTAACACAGAACGCTATCTTCTTTTTTTTCACCTATTCAATGTCTAGAGTCTAATTGATAAAAACAATAAGTAATAATGTGATAATTTATTAAACATTAACAGTAATTGTTCAAGATTACATTAACAATGTATTAATACTCAACAGTTTGTTACTTTCCATCAGTTACGCATGATTCAAGATCCAAGGTGGATTTGAGATACTTGGTTCACCCTCATATGTGGATGTTTATCTGACGTGTTACTACTCTAGAGATGGTTGAGTAAGGCTGAGTGTAGTGGATGTTGGTGGTAGCTTTTGCAGAGACTTCAATGCTAAAGACAATGAAAATTCCAACAAAATAATAGTATAATAGGATGGAGAATAAAGAGCTACTTGACTGTGAGAGAGCTTATGGTATTTATAAATAAGGGTGGCTGATCCTAAGATTACCAACTTTGGCAAGTTGGTGATTGTTTGTAGTTGCATTTTAGTGTGAGATGCAAGAAGTTGTAGAGCATTACCACAAAATAAGGATTTTACAACAGGAATTTAGCTCAATTGTTTCCTACCTGATTTAAAATATGGGCATGTTTTTGTAAATAAGTTAACAAGTTTTTAAATCAATTAAAGATGAACTGATGTAAGAAAATATTTTTAAATCGATTATAATTATAATCGATTTAAAAAGAGATTTTTTAAATCAGTTATAATTACAAGTGATTTAAAAAGTTGTCTTTTACATCAGTTGCATATGCAACCTAAACTAAAAGTTCTTTTAAATCTTATCCTTCTTACTTCTAATTCCTTTGTCCCAAATTTTTAGGGTTTCTTTCTACTATTTTTGATGGCTTCTACAAATGTTGAGTATCGATGCTTCGTTGGTGGGCTCGCTTGGGCCATCGACAACGATGCCCTCAAGAAAGTGTTCTCTTAGCAACATCGTTGTATTGAAGGTTCGTTTGTTGCAAGCATCGCATCTGATCTGACACAATTTAGATTCAGAATTTCTCAACCCCGTTCTGATCTGTGATCTTTGATCTTTTTGCGTTACTTGATCTATGATACTCTTGACTTGTGTTACTATTTCATTATTTTATTACTCACACCAATAGGTACTTTTGTCTTCATCTTTTAACCAAAGGAGAAGATGATCAATTTCTATTCAGTTTTGTTTTTCTATTGTTTTGGTTTAGATCGAATTCATGTTCGTGTTTTTATGTGCAAATTATCAACGATCATGAGACTAAAAGATCAAGAAGGTTCAGATTTGTGACCTTCGCCTTAAAACAGTCAATAAGAGATGCAATCGAGGAGGGATGAATGGTCAGAACCTTAACAGTCGTAACATCACTATGAACAAAGCTCAATCCCACGGCAATCGCAGTGGTGGCAGCGGCAACGATTATGGACATGGTGGTGGATATGGTTTCCACATCGGTTATGTTATAACCAATTTAAAAAGTTTTTACATCATGTCAATATTCGACATAAAAAATGGTCACTTTTTATATCTCCTGTATCTAAAATGGTTCAACAATCAATCTAAAAAGTCATTTTTAACCGATTTAAAAAGTCTTATCTGCAATAGTGAGAATGTCTATTGCTTCAGTCTAAATCAACGAGTAGAGTTAATGAGTTAATCCTACAGCCTTCTCAAAGTATTTGGTATGACAAGATACAATTGACATGATGAGTGTGGAGTGCATGAAACCTTTTAATGTAATATTAAATGCGATGGGATTGTCCTCGTAATGTATATTCATGTAGAACTTGTTAGGTGGGTAAATGTTGTCTTGGAATTGATCTAAGGTGCAATCCAAGGTATATTAATTGGTCTGAGGTGGTGCAGTCCGAGAGATGGTGCAATCTAAGGTGGCATTAATTAGTCTAAAGTTCACTAATTGATCTAATGTGAGATCTTAGGTGCACTAATTAGTTTGAGGTGCATTGATTGATCCAAGGTATTGTCCAAGATGTACAATCCAAAATGGATCTAAGATACCAAAGGCTTTTAATGGATGTAAGTCAGATTCAATTGTGTATTTTTGAGAGGAATCATGCCTTTAGGATTATGCCTTATAGGCCTATTTTGAAATAAGACATATGTTACATATGTGCAATCGATACAATAGTCCTACTACTTACAAGATTATATTTCTTGTATTTCTACAATATGGAACATTTTTCCTTGAGAAAATTGCTCGATTTCTCCCTGAGACCATCTCAAACAATTCTCCCTTTATTTGGAGATTTACATGAGAATTGTCCTATTTGACAGTTTAAATTTGATGGGTTTTTTATTTTTCTAAGGACAATCACAATCTCAATCCAATAGGGTTTTCATTCAATAACAAAATTGCTTTAATTACACACATACACACACACACACACGAAGAAAATCAATTGACAACAAACCACTTAATAACTTTATGTACAATACAAAATTAATCTATCTAACCGTTGAATCAAAAGGTATTAACATTCGTTGATATGTTATCTAAAAATGGACATTTACTTATATTTTAGATAGCACATTATCCATCAAAATAAAATATTGCGATGAAGTAACAATTAATTTTTGATTTGCATGAAATTTTATAAATTTAACATACTTTATAAGAACTTTCAATTCAAAGATTGGATTGATTAATTTCATATTCTACGTAAAGTTATTAAGTGGTGTAAGCATACTTACACCACTTAATAACATTTAAATGTGAATTAATCAATCTAACTATTGAATCATTTGATATTATCTTTCTGATCATGTATATAAAATTTCACATTGTTTGAATATTTGTTAATATGTTATCTAGCAATAGACATTTAGTTATATTTTAAATAACATTTTATCCTCAAAATAAGTAATGCAATAAGAGGTATCAATTAGTTTTTGATTTACATGAAATTTTATAATTAAACTTAATCTACTTTATAAAAAAATTTAATTCAATAATTGGATTGATTAATTTCATATTTTACAAAAGATTATTAAGTTGTGTATGTTCAAAAGTTTGATACCCTATGTGTGTGTATGTAATAATTAATATATGAATATCTTTTTAACATTTTTAATAATATAATTTAATATATTCGTTTATTTTTTTATAATATTAAATTTGTTAAATGAGCCTTACATGTTTTGTAATTTCTTGAGAATTTATTATTATTATTATTATTATATCAACAATCTGAGGAGGAGATAACTTGTGAGGAATGAGAAGCATAGACAAGGAAAGAAAAAAATGAGTAATGTTATTATCATAGTACTTTTCATAATACGTTTTATAAAAAAGAGAGAGATAGAAATGGAAGAGAAAGAGATGTAAAATGAGAGTTGTGATTGATATAGATGAAGAAAATGAATTATAAAAAAAGTGATATGAAAATAGTATTAATATAGGCAGAAATTGGGACTGATACAAGAGACCCCATGTTGTAGGTACCATCTCCAATTCCTCGTGGAGATAAAGAACGCGAGTAATCTATGAAATTACTGCATGGTATTGTATGTTAGATTCTAAAATCAATTCACATTAAGTGAAGTTGTCAACAGACATCTGCACTTTAAGCATTGAGGCAGATGATGTGGGACTTCCCAACACTCTCGCTCTACAAATGCCTGCCAAAACAAGCAACACTTTCAGAATCGACGATTTAAGAAGATGGACTATAAGTTTTAATATTATGTTAAATGTTATTTTAAAACCAACTGATATTAAGTGAAGTTGTAAGCCGTATTCCAAGAATTGGGGTAGATGATGTAGGAGACTCCTACATTAACGGACCTGCCATTGCACGCTTGCTTGGAGATTTATCCGTCCATGAATTGCGCCTTTAAAAAAGAAAACCCAAAGCTTGTCTCATGGCACAAGACCGAGTTTTGTGTTGTTGGATCCAGCAGTGAGAAACCAACACGTGCACGTGCGTTGGATTTTCATTTGAGTGCGAGTAGGCCAATAGGGGCTTGTAACAATGACTATGTTGGCTTTCACACCAGAATCCTGCCACATGAAGTTTCAAGGTTAAGGTCATGTTTAGAGACACTTACACGAAAAAAAAAAGTTTTAATTACTCATTTAGTTTCTATTGTTACAAAAAAAAATTCTTTTAGTTTATATACTTAAAAAATTTCTTTTGTTTTTTACATATCATTTTTAATTCCTTTTAGTTCTCGTCGTAAGAAATAAAAGAAATTAAAATGATATGTGTAAAGAGTAAAAAGAATTAAAAATGGTGTATGTAAAGACTATAAGAGAATGTTTTTAAATATAGAAACTAAAAAAAAGTTTTTGTAATTATAGAGACCAAATGAGTAATTAAACCAAAAAATAGAGAAAATAAATTAAATTTCTTTCATAAGCTAAAATTAGTGTATGCATAAATTAATTTATAGAGGTTCTCTCATTTAATGTCTCAAAAAGCTAATTTTAATTTATACATAAATTAATTTCAACTTATGAAAGAAGTTTAAGTTTTTTTTTTTCTTTTTTTTTCATAAATACTTAGAAGTTTTATTCAATAAGGATCTTAAGAAGGAATAAGAGTGCAGGAAAGCTCTGATATCATATTAAAACTGTAGATTGATTGAAATCCAAAATACATAGTCTGAAACATTTTTCTTACCTACAAATATGCTTACTAACTAACAGATCATATATGGAATTAAAATATTGAACTAATTAGCTAACCGCCTGTTAATTCGTACTAAATGTAAACCAATGTTACTGGGCAATATTTGACCAAAGGGATCACAAATTTCCTTCAACAAAACACTCTCGGGAGACATAAATGTTTTAGAAGATGTGCTTGCAGCAGGAATAATCTTAAACAAACATACTATAAGCTAATTAACTTGTTGTGTATAACTAACCGAATATGTAGATTGTTAACATAATAACAATCAAAATTTAGGACAATATTACTTTACTTTTAAGAGGCCAGGACGCGGTATGTTTTGAAAACCGGTACACCTTTAATTTGGTTGCTATGTTTTGTATGATAAGATTGAGACTTGAGAGTATCTATTTGGTTAAACTCATTTTGAGAAAATAATTTCTTATTTTTTATAACTAAATTGTATTAATAAAATAAACCATTAAAAAGACATTCCTAAACGTGTTAGTCAATTAGTTTTTCTTCTTTTGTTAATGGATTACAGTATTTTGCAGTTATTTTATGAATTTAATTTAAATATATTGTAGTATAAATGTTTTCCAAATGTTATCCAATTATAGATTATTAAGTGTGGTGAGATTGTTAACTTTTGTAATAAGTATTTTAAAAAACATATATACAATAATTTATGATTGATTGATTAACAGTACTAAAAATTAAACTTTTATTTTATAATTTTAATAAAAATTTAAACTTTTAAAATAATTTTCACGTTAAAATGACAAATAAAAATATTTAAAAATTGTCAACTATCAAAGCAATTACACTACCTACCATTTTAAAGTTAATTGCAAGGAATCGGTTGATGGTCCTCCTCTAACGAAGTTGCTTTGATCTCTTATAAATTCAGCTTTATTTAAGATTATATTATCTTAATAAAAAATATTCGACTCAATTGAAAGCATACTCTTGATATTTTCTTTAATATATTTTTACTTACATCTCTATTTTTTAAAGTTTGCTCATTTTGCTATCTCGATATGCCAATTAATTATATTTGATTTTATTTATGTTGACTTTACATTTAAATTATTTTGAAAAATATTGCACGTCTCATTAGAAATACCCTCTATATTCAATGTTTATATATTAAGACTCGTTTGGTGGGCAGGATATGATAAGATAGGATAACTATCCTATCTTGTTGTAATTTGTTGTTTATTACATCAATAGAATATGATAACGTTATCTTATTCCTTATCATATCCTATATTGTTCTAGTGTATTTTTTATCCTGAGGGAGAAGTTGAGTTAGGAAGCAACAAGATAGGATAATCTCTCTCTATATATATATTATAATAAAATATAACAAATATTATATATAAACAAATATAACATTATTATACATATTATAATATATATTATATACAAATATATAAAAACAAATATAATATTATTATGAAAAATATATATAAGATTTATATACAATATATGATGTTGTACAATATTTGTAATTCTTATATATATTTTTTGTAATAATATTATATTCGTTTATATATATTTATATATAATATTTATTATAATATATATAAATATATACATTATATAAATATATACATATATATTATATAAATGTAATATATATAATAATAATAATAATAATAATAATAATAATAATGTGACATGTAAATTTAAAATATATTATTAATTAAAATATTAAAAATTAAATAATTACTATTCAAATATTTTTAAAGAAATTTATTAAAATAATTATAATTTTAAAAATCTTATATATTTTTTAGTTTTAAGAAAGATGACTACATAAATAAAAATAATATTGTATATTTTAGTTAAAATTATATTTTTTGTAAAAAATAAAAAATCAAATTAAAAGTTACTTTTAGAATATTATATGTAATTTTACTAAAATAGTAATTTTGTCATTTGAACATAATTCATATTTTATCATATCATTATTTAGCTTGTTATTTGGTGAGCTTCAAATATTAGATAAGATTATAACTTATCCTACTTTTATCCTATCTTATTCTTATCCTACTCTTATATCCTATCTTATCATATCTTTTCCTAACCACCAAATGGTCCCTAATTATCTAGGTCATATGTTACCAGTATTGTGTACCTATCACTGTATTTATTATCTTTTTATTTAGATAAAAATAATAATAAAGAGTTTGGACTGAGTTGTGAAGTTTAGAAGTGTTTAATTAAATATAAATTATAAAATAACAATATTTTATTTTTATCTTTGAAGTTTTAAATGATTAACAAATTATATTTATAATAATTTTATGTTTTTAAAATTGTTTATAAATAATTAATCATGCTAATTTAAAAAATCTTAAATGCAAAAGTAATCGAATTTCTTTTCTTATATATATATATTACCTGCTTCACATATTATTATTTAATAAAATAATTTGGATAAGAAGAACATAATAAAAATAATATTTGAGTTGTTAATAAATTAAAAAATTAAAGTATATAAATTTTAAAAATAAGGATTAAGATAAACATAAAAAAATATAAATTCAAAATCTTAAGTAAATTAAAATTAAAATTTCATTAGTTGGAAAGTTTTTTTAGGCAATGTTTTTAATCTTTATAAATATAGCTTTCTTTGATTTTAATCTTTTAATTTTTTTACTTGATTTAGTATCATAAATATTATTTTTTAAAAATGAATTTTATTAATATTTAATAATGACGTATTATTTATTTAATTATGTCATGTAGGTAACTATTTTGTGATGACATATAATGTGACGTGGTTAAATACAATAATACATACTATATTAGTCACTGTGTAATAACAAAAGCTATTTAAAATAAAATAAAATTTATAAGAACAAAATCAGTATAAATTTTTTAAAAGATCTAAAATAAAATGTAATTATATTTAGTGGAATTAAAATGTGCTTTATTGTTTTTATAAAATGGTTACGTTCATACATGACCTTGTTCGCATCATCACCTCCTCGCGTCAGGTAGCCCGTCTTTTGCTTCATTTTTTCCACAAGATCCCCCGGTTCGCACCATGGAAAACTTGAATTTTCGACCAACGTCACTATCGTTTGCATATTTTCCATTCCAAAATGAAAATTGCTTCGTCTCTTATCGTGCATTTATGTTAAACAATGTTGACACCTATTTTAATTCCAGTTTATCTAATCAAAACTGATAAAATATCCATGAAAATTTAAAGATAGTGATAATTTTTTGAGTTATTTAATTTTTTCTATTATTTTTAGGAGATTTTGAGTCACTTATTATAAATTTTAAAGTATTTTCTTTTCAAATAAACGAATTTTAGAATGAAAGATGTTATTTGTTTTATTTTCTAAATTTTTTATTAAGATTTTTGTTTATTTTCTTATATTTCTTTTTCTTTTTATTTTTAGAAAATAAAAGAAAGATAAGGGTTCTAACGGATCAAAAAAGAAAGAGCAAAAGCACAACCTAGAAAGAAAACCTGAAAGTGTTTTGGGTCTTTCCCTTTATTAGGAATTATTAAGCCCACAAATAAAAATGAGAAAAAAGAAAGCATTAGAGATATTTTTCTTTGTTCTCTAATTTTGTAGTCGTCATCAAGAGTTTTGGTTCTCTCTCTCTTTTTCTAAGACCTTTAAGGGTACAAGAATAATGATTAGGGTAAAAGTTTATGTTTCTACAAGCATCTATGAAGTTCTATCTTTCTTGCTCGTTATCTTTTGTTATCTTTATTTTTTCTATGTTTGTTAAACCTTTTTTTGTTGGGATTAGGCGAATTTTTATGTATCTTATGGATATGTAATTTGAGAATTTTAATGAAAGATTTTTTTTCCCCTTCTTTTTTTTGTGTTCTCTTTATTAAATGTTTCTTAAAACTTGATTGCCATTAGAGAGATTTTAGATATATTTTATAAATGGAAATTTAAACCAAAAAAGAAATTTAAAAAATCGTGCAAAAAAAGTACAGTAGTGTGTAAATAAAAGTAAAAAAAGTACAATAATATGCTAAAGGAAAATAAAAAGAAAAGGAGAAAAGTAATAAATTTTGTGCTTCAAGTTTGAGTGTGTGTGTGTGTTTTTGTATCTTTTGGGTTATTCATGATTTGAGAGTGAGCATAACTTACATTGATATACTGCGTATCAAAAAATATTGATATTTATACTTATCTATTTAAATTAATTATATATTAATCTTATAGATTTTAATTTTAATTTTTAATTTTATTAAATTAAAAGTACTCCTCATTAGTAATAATTTAATTATGAATAACACTCATGCAAAGTATGAACTATCATCTGTCACATCCTTACAAATGACACACAAGAAGATTAAAACATGAAAATTATGTATTTTTCAAGTAAATACGTAATTTAAAGTAGTTTTAAAATTACATAGTTATGTGGTGAAGATTTACTCTTTTACTTTTCATGTAAAAATAACTCTCTTATTAAATACATATCAAACATTACATTAATTATTTTTGTGGAATTTTGTAAAAATTGAAGAATAATAAAAATATAACGATATGATTCTTATATTCATATACTGCAAAAATATATATTTCTATAATTTTGACATATAATAATGATGCATTAAATAACTTTGAATCAATTTTTTATTAAAATTTTGAATTAATTTAAATTTTATAAATATGGTATATATGATAGAAATTTTTAATCAAACAGGTATAGTTTGAGATCAATGTATCTAACAAAAAAATTATTAACAAGTGTAAGAGTAACTTTAAATTACTTTAGTGTAATTTTATTTTATTTTGGTAATCATGACATAGGTGCGAAGTATCTACTAATTTTGCCGATAACTAATTTTCACTGAAAAACCTGGCTAACCACATTTAGTGGGAGCTCTTCTCTCAATCACATTTTTTTTATTTACAAGATTTGAACTCGAGACCTTGCTTAAAAAATTCAAGTCCAGTACCACTCGAACCGACAACATATTAGTACATTAGTGTAAATTGATGTCTTCTTATTTTATTTTATTTTTTTTAAATTGATGTCTACTTATATTTTTTGTTTTTTGTTTTTGGTACAGTGCGGAAATTAAAGACAAACCAAAGCACCCTCTGGTGGATCGATCCATTGCTTGTTGAAGGAAGGATCCCGAGCTCCCCACCCCGCATGAACGTCAGCTACAGAGTTTACTTCTCGTTCCACTCTTATGTGTGTATTGAAGAAGTAATATAATATCTTTTTACAAAACTCTCATGTTAATTTTCCTAAGCTTCATTAAAAAATAAAAAATAAATACATTCATTGTACTTAGAATATAAAAATAATAAATATTTTCATTATTTATAAAATAAGAAAATTGATTAAAAAATTGTCACATGAGAATAAAAAAATTATCAATGTGTATTAAAAAAAGAAATAAGTGATTTTTAAATTATTATGTGATAAATGTTTTTTTTTCTTAATATAAAGGTCTTACTTCAATATCCGTAATGTGCCGAGTAAAAAAATAACAATCTTTATTTTAAAATTATTATATAAAAATACAAAAAAAAAAACTTTTAATAATTATAAACATTTAGTTAGGAGTGAAAATAGTTTAGGCCACTCAATTGGTGCTTATGGCCTAGCCTACATCAAGCCAAGCTTTTTTAGAAAATAACCAGGTCAAGACTTTTGTTAAAGTCTGTTTAGTTAAAAAGGTCAAACTCTAAGCCATTTAAAAAGTCTTTTAGGCCTAACAGACTAACCTATTTAAATAAATATTTGTTGTCACTATTATTGTCATTATATTAAATTTGTTATAATGCATTAAAATCATACAGTTATTTATCTTTTTAAATGTTAACCTACATAAATAGTCAAACTTATAAGTTTATTCAAAGATAAATTTATGTCCTCTTTAGAAGTTTTATTGCAAAATATGTTTTTAAATAAGTTATCATGAATATTAGATTAAACCTTAAAAATATGTTTATATCATATAAATAAGTTAGACTTGATTCGTATAAAGTCTAGCATACATATTTTTACTTCTATCTTGGTGTTAAATTATTTATATAGGTTAGGTTAGGCCTTTAAAAAAGGCCTTTAATAAATAAACAGATCAAACTCAAGCCATATATTTTTAATCAAAGTCAAACTCAAACTTAACAAAGTCTAACCTAATCTAGATATTTCCACCAATCCACCCTATATATCAAATAAGAACCTTTATCTTTGACGAGAGTGTTTTTAGCTATCATTCTTTAACGAGAGTATTTTTAACCACCATTCTTTTACGAGAGTGTTTTTAAGAATTCTTTTAACCTCTCATATCTTTTAATCTATTATTTTTAATGTCTTTAGTTCTAAATATGTATATGATAAATTTAAAATATAATCTATATGTTCAAAAATATTTATTTATGACAAATTTTAATTATAATATAATTTATATTATATATTCAAAAGTATTTTTTTATTATAAATTTATGTTATATGAAATAAATATTTAATTTGTGCAATGTACAATTTAAAATACTAATTATACTAAAAATCAATTAGAGTTAGCCTAACGGTGAAGAATAGTTTGTATAAGGTCTTAAGTTCTAATCTTATTGTTGCCATTGTACACCTAAAAAAAAACTAAAAAGTAAGATGCTTTGTGTACCACTGAACAAAAACTTAACTGCTCTATCATAAAAGTCACCATATTAAAAAAAAAAATCTCCAATAAAATTTGAATTTAGTAAATACTTATATTACAAGAGTTATAAATTATAGTTTTTATATATGCAAAATAAATACACTAACTTAAAATGGTTGCTCAAGAGAAAAAAAATCTTACACTTTATATAAGAATTGATCAATAAAATTCAAAACTAAAATATTAGGATTAATTTTTAAAAACTGAAATGATAGAAAAATTAAAGTTTATTGAGAAATTTATTAAATTATAAATTTTTATTGTTTTTAAAAACTATTCTAATAAACTAATCTTTATTAATCTTACGTGACAAAAAAAAAAGGATAAAATATATTTAGCATAAAAGCATCATAAAAAGAGAGAAGATGTACAAGTTAGTTTGTAGAATGATGTATCCGAAAGAATGAAGCATAATTGGTGAAGGGAGTGTGTGTCTAATTTAATTCCAGAAAGTTCAGGCAGTTGGGGGAAATCATTAATGAAATTAGAACCCCCTCAGAATTTATTACCCACCAAACACGACTTTTCTCATAATTTTCTTCATGTGCATGATTATATAAGTTGCTACAATTTCTACTTTGGCTTTTTTTTTTTGGCTTGTAATATTAGATATGGGATTGAGATCACATTATCAAATAATTTCTTTCCATAAATCCTAATAATATTTCTTTTGGTTTACAATCTGTTCATTAGAGATTCAGGTGGTTTCTCTTTATTTATTACTTCCTATATTCCTCCTAATCAAATCTATAATTTTTTGTTTATCTTTGATTTTTTTAAAGATTTCATTATAAATACAAACTCTAAATGGACTATATACTAGCATATGAACTTAAATAAAAGAATTTATGTTTGGTTTTTTTCACTATTTTTTCTTTGTTTTTGTATTATTTATAATTGTTTTAGTGTTACTTTGCTTTGTATTTCTAATGTTTTTAGTTATGCTATGATGCAGTATATGTTGAGTAGCTTAAAAGCTGGTGCTGAAGCTAAGGACAAGCCAAAAAGAGGAAGCATAGGCTTTATTGGTATTGGTCACTATAAAAATTAGCTAAAAGACACTCAAATTTTCTATAAAAAGGTGAAAGCTCAGATGAATTCATGATCACCCAAAAACAATCCCTTATTGTCTTAAAATGTAACTTGTGGATGACATGCAAACCTGTAAGATGGATATTGTTAGTATGAAGTTCAATGTTTTCAATTGTCAAGCTTTCGCAAAAAACATAGTGTAATTATGATCATTATTTGGTCATTGGAATTACTATGCATACTGTACTCAATGAAGATTAATTAGAGAAATGTGTGTGAAAATCAATGCTATCCATGCAATTACACAAATAAGAAATGAAAAATTCATTTTTCTTTTCAATTTAATTTTCATACACTTTTAATTTAAGGAATTTTACAACAGTCAACTAAACAATAATCACCTATATATGATTTTTAAAGTAATTATTACAAAATTCAATAATTTTATCATACATTATGCTATTAGTTGTTGAAATATAACACATTGGTTATGTAGCAAAGAATTGTGTGTTTTCTTTCAATTTTTTCTTATTTTATTTTATTTATGAATTAAGTTCTATATTGTTACTTAGTATTTTAATTTTAATTTTTTAGTTGTACCTACGTGTAAGGGTTGGATTTTCTATCGATAGTGTCTTTTTTTTCCCAAAAATAAAAACGAAAAGATAAAGATAAAAAAAAAATGAGTGTGTTAGGATAGAACTTGTTGTTGCTTTTTCTTTGAAAATGCATGTCAATTTTAAAATATGTATATGTGATTTTTCTTCTTTTAAAATTAGCTAGCAAATGATCAAGAATAAATATATATGATTAAAAAAGATAAAATATAATGAATAAAGATAAAAAAAGTTAAACAGAAAACATTTTATTACTTTTTTTTTGTTTTTAATTTCTAAATTATTGCTTATTTGTCTTTACAAATATGTTTTATATCATTTACTAATAATTATTTCATTTTAGATGCTTCATTTGTCAAATAAGATTGTTAAGTGAAATTATTTTTTATAATAAAAAGATTGAGTGCAATTGTTATTCTATATTATATTATAAACTTTTTTACCATACATGATTTTTAATATGACTATTTTATTTATATTTTTAGCTTATTTTATTTTTTTATAATTTATTTTAATTTCTCGTTTTATATATTATATAATATTAAAATATATCTAATTTTAAATAATTTAATAACTATTAAATCTCGTATGATAATTAATTATAATCATAAACTTTACATAATAGATTTGAGTCGTAAAATGCGCGGACATTTACATTAATATTCTTCCATTAATATCATAAAAATATATTAAAATTGAAAATTTATTAATATTGTAGACATCTTTTTAACTTTTAGTTGCTTTGCTGTTTTTTAACGTTACATATTGAATTTCCGGCTCCCAAATCATCATAATTCATAACTTTGCAGGTCAACTTAGGTCAAGATACTTTTATTGTGGGGTAATTAGACACGCAAGATCGTTGCAATAAAATATATATTGTCTTGATGTGATATACATAATGCTTTTTACTTCAATAACCTTTACAAAACCATTTTTTAATATATACCAATGGGTACCGATAAAAGTGAAAAATATAAAAGATATTTACTATATAAAAAATATAAAAAACATTTTTTAATAATCATAAGTATTTAATATAATATATTTTTAAGGTTTAAATATATTCGAGATCTCTACAAATAATATTTGCTGTCATTTGTTTTTGTTTCTGTCATAGACTTGTTATTAATAATAACATGTTTTACGTTTTTATAAATATAACAGTTTAACTTTTACGTTATTATAAAATATAGCTTCTTTTTTTTTGAAAGAATGATTTTTGTTTTTAGTTTCTGCAAATATAATAATTTTTATTCTTAATTCGTGCAATTATGTTCCTGTAAGGTATATTGATTTCTGTTTTTAGTCTTTGTCTTCATAAGTGATAACAAATATTACATCGATAAGAAATAAAACATATATAAAGAAATTAAAGATAAAAATTATTGTATTCGTAAGTACGTAAAATATATTTAATTTTTTTAATATTTTTCTATCAATATCTACTAAACATATTTAAAAAATAAAAAAGTATTTATATTGTAGATATCTTTTTAACTTTTAATTGCTTGATACTTTTTTAACGTTACATATTGAATTTGTGGTTCCCAAGTCATCATAATTCATAATTCTATAGGTCAACTTAGGTCAAGATACCTTATTGTGGGGTAATTAGACGCGCAAGTTCGTTTGGATGAAATCATTTTGATTTGATATTTTTTAAGGTTACGAATAGTGAATATTGAATTACGCGCTCTTAAGTTTTACTTGATTTTTTAATTAATATTCTATAGACTGTCCATCATTTATTAAGTAATAGTTAACTTAGGTGATACATGTTAACAATTTTTCACAATAAAATTTTAAATTTAAATTGTGTATAAAAATTATTTTTGCTAACAGTTAATTTTATCACACTATAAATGTTTCTGTTTTGAATATAATTATCTGATGCAGAAGATACTACTACTCGTAAATAAAAAATAAAAAAATTATATGCCCAATCATCTTATAGAATAGTATTATCTCTGTTTTTTTTATCTATTTAAAAAGAAAAAAAAATTGTTCTTATTTGACTGTCTGTTTAAAACTTTGATATAAGAATTAATAACTATTTTATAATTATATTTTATTTTTATTTAATCTTAAAAATTTTATAGACTAATGAAAGAAAAAAAATATTAATATAAGTCCTCATTTTCAATCAATAAAATGCCAAAAAAATAGGGAAAACATGTGCATCATTCCTTCGCCATGTTAGCAAAATTGCTTGTGAGATAACAATGTTGGAGAAAATCAACATGGTGTGATATGATTGGTATATAATTATGTTTCTTAAGCTGTGATAAAGGATTTGATCATCATGTCTATGAATATAAAAAAAAAAAAGACATCTGTTAGGAGAGGTCAGCCTCTTATATGGATATCTGTGCCTCGAAATATTAGTCTTTAACTCTCAGCCAAGAGATACCTTGGGCACCAAAAAATAAACAGTGTCGGAGAAATGTATTGAACATTCTTCGATCTTAGCTTCATGTGGAGATATGATAAAATTTCAAATAAGGAAAATAATAACAACTTGTTAAGGGAAACAACCCTTTCACGCACGCTGAGGATTAAAGGATAGAACACACAAACGATATCACAAAAATAGAAATAGTGAAAGAATACAAATTTAACGTTATTCGGCATCTTTTGCCTACGTTCACAAAAACATCTCAATATATTCATTATCTCAAATATTCACTTTATTACAAGTTTTCTAAACAAACTTGAGAAACTCTCCCTTTGCACTACCTCCTATCACTTAGGGTGGTAATCCCTTTTTTGGGCTAGGTGGTTCTTCTTATCTCAAGAAACCTTATTTGTGTAACACCCGTTTTTCTCTTATGTGATTAATAAATTGATTGAAAATAATTACAAGAGATAATTAAATTAAATTTCGTGAAAATTTTAATTAATAAATATATGTGTGATTTTTTTGTTAAAGTTTTAGTAGAAAATTCTAATGAAATCGGGACTACGTTGCACACTGACAATGTAAGAAATACACTATAAAAGTAAGCAAATAGTAAAAAAAAATTACGTATTTCATTCTAAATGATTTTCTCTTTCCGAGTACATACTCACTTTATCTAAAAATTTATCTAATTTGTGTCATAGTAGTACCAATTAAAGAACAAATCAACTTTCTTTCTCCTCATTTTCAACTACCGTATACTTTGTGCAACGAAAGTCTATGCCTTACAATTTTTTTCTGATGCATGCCACACTTGACTTTTGACTTGTAATTGGATTTCAAAATTTTATCAACTAGGGGGCATCATGTATTGTAGTAGGTAGTGGGTTTTAAAAACCCAAGTCTCACCCTCCCCTCTTGGCATCTACGAGACCCTCCTCCCTTCTTCTTGTTTTTTTTTTCACACTTTAAAGAGTTCTCCCACAATTTCTCATTTGGCTTGTCTATTGTTTTGTGAAAAGATCTCTTCTTGTTGGCTTAAGGAAAATCCTTTCCTTCTCTATTCCTAGAAGCTCTAGCTTGTGACTATTAGAGGGTAAGGGAAGCTTGCTATTTTCTTTCATTTTAATGCCTTAAAAGTTGAATGGAAATTTGTTTTGGTGATGGTTGTTGGTTATATTTGGTGATTTGCTTGAAATATGCAAAGGTGTATATGTTGTAATTGCTGCCTGGTTGTTTTTTGTCTGAACATACCTTTGTATTTTTGACATTTCTCTCTGTGTAGTTAACGAAATTGAGTGTCGTTTGTTGGGTTGAAAAGTAGACATCTGGGGCCACAATTTTGGCACATGAATCTTGCAAAGACATTAAGAAATGACCATGATAAGTGCATCCAAAAATGAGCGACGCGTACTGTGCGCGCTGATGACCTCTGTGTATTGTTTGGTTCGTTTCTGATTTTCTAAAAATGATATGGAAAAACGAGTTATATGGTTGAAAATAAACTTAAAGAGCTTTCTAGTGATGAGTCATAAGCTTTCTAATTCAACCATTTGATATAGTAAACGTTTATTTGAAATTGGATTATGTGCAGGGACCCTGTTCTATTGGTCGATTTTAACATGTTTTAGTCATTTGCTTGTTTCTCCCTGTATAAAATGAATTAGAAAATGTACTTTAGCTTTTTGAAAAATAGAATTTCGGGTCTATTTAAAGGACATAAGATTTGTTTTAATTGATCTTGTTTTGAATGAGAAAACTAAGTTTAAAGTTAAGTGTGTTCTAGGGATCCAAATCTGACATCTGTCCACTTCAACAATTATCATATTTTTTTGTAGATTTTTGTTTAAGACATGGTTTAATGTTTTAGAAAATAGACTCTTCTACCATTAATATGGTATAAGATTTTGTTTTCAACAATAGATCTGATCCTGAAATATAGAAATTTTCAAGTTTAAGACTATGCTTTTCTTGAATGATTTTAAGGTAAATTTTGTAATTTTACATTTTAGCAATTATTAATATATATTTTTAAGGTTGATTCTGCAGAAAAATAAAATTTAAAAATTTATTTAGTTTTTTTATCAATTTTGACAAAGAATTGATTAATAATAGACCTTTTAATGAGAAAAATGCTAAAAAAGGTATTTTAGAAATTTGACATCCCCTTTTAATTTTTATTGGACATTCTAAATTTAAAATGATAATGAATAAATAAATTTCTAAGTAAAATATTTAAAAGATTTAAGTGAAATCCAATTAAGCAATTTCATAAAATTTTACAATATACGTTATCGAATGTTGATGGAAAACGTTAAAGTACGAAAGATAGAATTTTGTTGTTAGTAGGGATTGTCAGTAGGATCCCTATAAAACAGAGGTTGCTTGGTAGGACCTCTGCTTGTTGACTATGAAGGTTGCTTGGTAGGACTTTGATAGTGTAGTAGTGGATAAATTATATATATATATATATAAAATGTTGGTTATTGTTGTTGAAGAGATGTACATGCGTACATGCATAAGTTCACAGTTGTAACTGTGTTGCAAGCAAGCACATAAGTTAGGGTTGCTTGGTGGGGCCCTCAACCTCGTGCTGGAAAGGTTAGTGGGGTAGCTGTCGATGGACCTTGAGGATAGATAGACAGGCACATCCCACATTTTAGACCAAGGTCATTGCAAATCTTATGTCGTGGTAAGCCACTACCCACATATATATATATATATCCTGACAAACCACTATATCATTTTCGTAGATCAGATTTAACGATGTTCCTTAATGATTATAACACGTGCTACCTATTGGGATCCATGAGATCCATGTTGTTATTGTACCATGTTAAGGAACAAGTTTGTACTGATCGCTCAATTGTTGAAAAATCTCTATGGAGTCTTGTTTGCATCCATAACATGACTGTCATTATTGTTATAATTGTTATTTAATGATGATTTGCTTTCACCTATTGATATGTTGTTGTATTGAAAGTTAATATATTTTAATGTGTGGATTATTAAATGTAAATTATCCTTATTTTGTGAGCTTACCCTTGCGCTATTTGTTTTGATATGTAATCGACTGTGATGATCGCAATTATACGCAGGAACAAATGGCGAGCCACCAACAGATCAGACTCTTCACCGTTAGGTATAGGAGACGTTTCTAGGTAGAGAGACTTCACTTCAAGAGGAGCCTGTCAGATGTTGAGGAGTCCTACTTCTTTTTATTTCTTCCTTCCTTCTTAGGAGTAGTGTGTAGCTATGGCCAGCTATTAGGGAATGAGTAGTTATATGTGCCCCTCCTTTTTTGTTATATGTACTTACTGATGGGTACACATTAGCTGACACACACCTTACCTTTTTGAGATATAGTTGATCTTTTGATATGTGTTGTAATTGCTAATCAGTGTGATGTTATATATATATATATATATATATATATATATATATATATATATATAAAACCACAGTTAAAAACATTTTAATAGTAATAATTAGTATTGACTACAAAACCCAAGACTTCACTCTTAGTTTCATTAGTCTAAATTAAAGCATGCTAAAAGAACATGCATGTATAAGACAGTATGTGTGTGTACATGCATTTATATATTTACTCCAAATAAGAAAATTAATAGGGAACTCTATTTATATAAGGATAACATATTATAAAATGAAAATTTGTAAAATAATCATGTTCAATTCCTAATAAAGGAAATAAACATAAACATAAATAATAAAATATAACTATTTAGAATTAAATAGCAAAATCAAAATTCAAACAATAAAATCAAAATATTTATTGATTTCGTTATCAAAAATATAGATATAAACTCAAGTTCAGATATTATTATTGCATTGTATTGCAGTATATTATGCAAATTGTAAAAATAAAAATAAAAAATAGAAATAAATATTAAATAAAATTTTCAAGAACAAATTTCTTACGGTAGTAAACAATGATAGAGTGAAGTGGTTGAAAAATGTTGATATTTCATACAGTTTCTAACTCGTAGCGCATAGAATATTTAAATTCTGACTAAAACTGTTGGTTATAGGTCCAGGAAAAAAACGACAGGCAATTGTATTATATAAATAAATACTTAAATAAATATCAATAAAAGAAACAAGTAGCATTAATTAAAGAATGTTAACAATGGAATTAAATAATGTTACCAGTTCCAATATGTAGTATTAAAAAGAACCAAAATAGAATAAAACCAAATTTATGATAAAAATAAAAATTAATTATGTAAATTTATATGTAATTATGAATTCACATTACTAATAAAACAACACAAACGAAGAGATACTACCAATTATTTACACAATTTTGAATCTATTTAAAATATATAATTAATAAAAGCATCATCTCCAATAAACTTGTACTGAACGATTGAAATGGTACGGCTGGGGAGAGAAGATGAAAATTTTCCAAAATTGGCAAAGGTAGAAAAAGAGCTTGTTCTTTAAGATTTTGACACCTGTACAAACTTTCCATTATGTGGTTTTGAAACTTATATAGTATAAATTAGGTTAAATTACATTTTTGTCCCCCTATTTTTTCTAATTAGTAATTGTGGTCTCTTTTTTATTAAATACATTTAGTCCCCTTATTTTTTAAAAAATCTATAATTTTGGTCCCCCTATGTTTATTTAGAGACATTTAGTTTCCTTATTTTTAAAAATTTGTAATTTTAATCCCACCATCAAATCTCATACATTAATCATTAGTGATTTAACGTTTCTTATGTTGATTGTTAGTGATTTAATGTTGACTCTGATATATCAATATTGACTATGACTTTGATATGTCATTCAAGTACTGACATATCATAGTTAACGTTAAATCACTAACGATTAGGCAAGAAATTTAATGGCAAAATAAAAATTACAGATTTTTAAAAATAAAGAGACTAAATGTCTCTAAAAAAAATAAAAGAACCAACATTGCAAATTAAAAAAAATAAGAAGACAAAAATACTATTTAGCTTATAGATTATGTATAGATAAAAGGTATAGTTGAAAATAGTAATAATGATGTCTTAAACTTTTAAATAAATTAATAAACAAAAAAAATTAAGTTGAGAAATAAAAATAAACAGAGATAGTAATAAGCAAACGTTAAAACTCGGGGATTATAGCTGCTACAATAGCACTTGGTTGGACAAAAAAAGTGACCTACATCTAATGTCCTTAAGGTTTCTTATTTGTCACGTTCTTCAGACATGGGGAAGTTAGTAATCGCAACATTCGGCCTAGCAGTGGCAGCCCAGCATACAAAATTAATGTACAAAGCCCATAAGTTTAACCTTCGAATGAAGGAAAAAGAACAGGCCCGTAATTACGCTAACAAATATATATAAAGCAAAATCATGTTCCAATAAGATTGAATTAGACGTAGATTTGGAACAAGACAGGGCTACAAAGAAATTTGCAATACTTTAGAAATCTTTACATTTTTCTATAAATTAAAAACCGAATGGATTTGGCCTTATCAACATTAAGAGCGTGTCCAATTTACTCGTTTTTAGCTTGTATTTTTTTTTGCTTTCTTTCCCATTTGTACCAAAAAAAAAAAAAACCATTAAGGGGTGTTTGGTACAAGGAAAGTTTTTAGTTTTCTATAAATTTGAAGGTAAAAATGTCAGTTTCCCATGTTTGGCTTATTTTTAAAAAAATAATATTCCTAGAAAATATTGTTTTCCAAGATTCTTTTTTACCTATTATGAACACTCAATTTTATTCGGGTAATTAGAAAAATAACAAAAGTAAATATAGAAAAAATATAAAAAAATAATAATAATAACAATAATATTGGGTCATTCTATTTTAAGCCCATAAATGAAAATGAGAGAAAGAAAAAAAATTAATAAGAATAAAGTTTGGGCTAGTAATTATGGCCCAATAATAAAATAATAGAGGAAAGTCTATAAATAAAAGGGTTTGGGTTGGTAGTCTTTGGCCCAATTTTGTAAAAGAAAAAGAAAGAGAGAAAAATATAAATAATGAAAATTTTAGGACAATTTATAGAGCAAGTTATAGCAACTTGCAAAGCAAGTTACAGTAATTTAAAGCAAGTTTCAGTTGAAAGACCATAATGCTTATAAATAGAACGCTTTAGGAAATTTTTCAACATTACATTTTCTCACAAACTCTCACACACTCACACATACCTCACCCACATTCTCTCACCATACTCACACACAATAAAAAGAAGAAGCTCTCTAACACTAGCACTCTCACTCACGAACACACTCTCATCACACACATGAATCACAGATCAATGAGCTATGATCTTCCATAGATGCCTCTCTGAAGCAGCAATCTGCATCATGTGAATCAGCATCGATCATTCAAGCTTGACGGAATCACCAAGAAGCATCCATCCGCATTTGGACTTAGCATTGAATTTGCACCAGATTAAGAAAATCAACACAACCAAGCCACACACTTCTCCCTCATGTTGGTTCTCTATTCTGATCTCATTTTTTTTTTAATCTCTAATCCCTTTCTAAATGCATTTCAGCATCTCAATATTTTATCCCTTGCTACATGTTTCTTTATAATGAACTTTTGCTGATGCGTTGTATTCCCTGTTGTGCTCGAGTTTGGATCCAGTCAAGTTGATTAATATTTTTTATTTCCTTATGTATGCTTTGGATGACCTCTTTTTTTTTCTTGACTCTGGCTTCGTTTGCTTGAATGCATTACATGTTGGATTTTCACTCCTCACATATTGGCTGCTTATGCTCATGGATTTTGTTTCATAATAAGGCTTCAAATCAAATAAAAATGAAATGCAGACACATAAAAAAAAAACGCTGAATAAAAAAATGAAATTAATATTATCATTTTTACTTATTGTTATAAGTCATGTTTTAATGTGCGTTACTTGATCCGATTCGTACTTGTTCATTAGTTTCAATTGGTAGCCACGGTTTAGATTTATTTCTTTCTTTTAATATTAGGTTTCATTCTCATAAAAAGAAAGCACCACAGTGTGTTTTTATTCTCTCCATTCTTTTTAGACCCAAGCCTCGTTGTGAGCTTTTATTAATAGTGAAGTAAGTAGTTAAATAATCTAACACTATAAAAATTCAACTAAAATAAATAAATAAAAGAGTCATTGACTCAAGGATCAAATAGCACCGTTTCTTTTATTCTGTTATATTGTCTTTAATCACAATGAAATTGATTGAAAAAATATATTTCTTTTTACAAGAATAATAATAATAAAATTGGTATTTCTTTTTTTTAGGCAGTAAAGAATAATTGAGAATTTAATTTCCAAATCAAAATTAAAACTCATTCTCCAAAAAAATTAAAATAATCAAACTTGATAATAGCCATCTTGGATGTACTTCCTATTTGGGGTTTGCAAAAAAACCTTAAAAGGTATATTGGTAACCATTTTAGATGCACTTCTTATTTGGTTATCATTTTTTTAAACAAATATATAATATGTATAATACAAATATTTTAATAAAAACATAACAAAGGTTTTAATGATAGTCATTTTTTATGCATTTCCTATTTGACTATTATAAAATTTTAAAAGGTGAAAAGATAACCATGTTGGATGCACTTCCTAGTTGGTTATTGTAAAAGCCTTCTAATAAAAAATTCTAAAAAATTTAAATTAAACTTTTTCTTTAATAAAGGTTTTAGTAATATCTATTTTGGATGCACTTCCTATTTGGATATTGCAAGAACCGCAAAAGGTGTATTGGTAACCATTTTAGATGCACTTCCTATTTGGTTATTGAGTAAGCCTTTTAAAGTATTAAAAATAAAAAAAAATCAACCAACCAAATGATTTTCTACCAAAGAACTACATGAGTCTGATTCCTCATTGCATCGGAGGATATGTAAGAGCAAGGATCCACCCTTGTCGATATCAAAAATAATAAAATTAATTTCTTTCCAAAAACAAAATGTTTTCTTCTAAAATAAATTTCTATTGACAAATAAAGATTACAAAATTTGTAAATAAATAATTTTTTTAGGGGTAAAATAAATATTTTAAAAGCTATTCGATTTTGCACATTTAATTAGGGGCAACCGTCTTTATGATAGGCATTGTAGGATACTAACATCTTCCCTACACGTAACCAACTCCTGAACCTATATTTGGTTTCAAAGACCACGTTCTTTTAAAAGGTTTTTTCATATGTTTTTCCTTAATAAAGTTTGGTGGCGACTCCTCTGATTTTATTTTTGCCATCCCATCGTGACCCTAACTGCGACACCTATGTTTCTCATGAAATTGTTCTCATGGGGGAGGTGGGAATATAACTTTTCTGAGTTGGGAGAAAAGTTTAACTACGGTAAAAATATCACATTACCTTTATTAATTCATTAATGTGATAAATAATTAAAGTTTCTGGGAACGTTCTATTAAAACTAAACATAAGAACTTTAATTCCCAAGTAACAAATATAAATATTTCCAAGAATATTTATGATCAACCAAACAGATTTTAGTCATTCCTAGGAATCATGATTCCTAGGCATGAAAAAAATTCTCTTTTACCAAACACACCCTAAGAGTGTGAAATGTAAAGTAGAGAAATGCTAGTAATATACTTTTAACACATTTTTTTGAATACACTCTCTACTCTTTATTATTGACTAAAATTTATTGAAAATCATATAATTTTGTGGATTTCACTTCATATTTAATTAGCCCCACTTGTGATTTTTTAATTTCTAATAAATTTTAACCAGAGTGTTAAAAAATGTGTTGCTAACACTCTTCATGTGAAGTATAGCATACTTGCATTAAATAATTCTTAAAATATAAGTGTTCTTACAAGCTTTTCAAGAAGCCTTAACCTAGTTGTTATTCTAGCAAGGTCCCTACAATGGGTGGTGTATGAAGATGTCATTCCTAGTCTACAAAAACCCTATTTGTACTATCAGTAGGAGTCTTCTTGGAACTTCGAGCATGATAATGACTGTGATTGCCTTGATTATGATCCTGAGGAGCTCAGTGACGAGGGAGAGGAATCAAGACTTGCCCTTGCTAATGCGCATGGATGGTCTGTGGTTTCCTTTCATATCATACAACTAAAGGAGGCCTGATCGACTGAAGTCTAGGGGATAAGATGGGCCAACCAAGGCCCGATACACAACACAATCTTGGAAGCCTCAAGCATGGAAGCGAGAAGTGGCTTGATGCGAGCTTGGGCTGATTGAGGTCCAGTACATAACATATTCCTGAAAGCCTCAAGCATGGAAGTGCAAAGTGTTAAGACAAAGGACAAATTTATAATCCTCAAATATTTTGATAATTACAAACAGTTAAAATTATATATGTCCTTACATAATCGTCTGATCATACGTTTGTATACAATCGTCTGATGTTTTTAAAATGAATATCATCTTCTCTTTTGATTAGATAAACTTCATAACTAACAAATCTTACAGACGATAACAACGTTCTAAAATGATCTGCACGTCAATCAGAGCGTAAGCTATCTCGAAACGTATAAAGCCTACATACCTATTCTCGAAAATAGTCAGTGAAAAAGAAGGAATATATGTGCGTATGTCAGAACGGGAAAGCGGACATGACAACCGTTACAAGTTTGAGTACAAGAAGAGAAAAGATAAGTAGACTGCTTTATCTTATCATATGACAAGTTGGTGAAAGGCATTAAATGCTGCATTTAATGCTCTAATGACTCTTTTCATCAGATGAAGTCCGTCTTTTGCAAAGTACTCAACGGATCTCTTTTCGAAGCCTATAAATAGAAGAAGAGACCTCTTTCGAAAGTTGTTGTTGCTGTTGATCATAAATTACTTTAAGAAAAGAAAACTCTATTTGTAAAATTATTTTTATACTTCATTGAATATTCGTCTGTTAAGACGTTAAATCCTATGAGGTAACTCACGTGTAAACTTTTTTCTTAACGAGATTGGTGGAAGCCTGAAAAGGCTTTGATTCAAAGAATACTTGGGTGTTTGCTTGGAGAGGCAAGTGAAAGACTACTTGGGTTGAGCCTGAAGAGACTTATGGAAAGAATACTTGTAACTTGAAAAAGTTACTAGAACTTGGTTGTTGCCAAGAACTGGATGTAGTCTCTAGGGTGAGACGAACCAATATATATTCTGCGTGTTTTTCATTTTATCTTTCAGCTTTCGTCTATCTTACAAAATGTTTTTGAGAAGCTTTTTGATCTTATTTCAGACGATACGTTGTTAACGGAAGATTTGCGAAAATTTGCTATAACATAATTCAACCCCCTTTCTTGCATTATCTTTGTGCTCTACAATTTGATATTAGAGCTCAGCCTCTAAGGGTTGAGCACCTTAACAAGCATTAGAGGAAAAGATCCGCATGGCAAACCTTGAAGGACAGTTCATTCCTGAATGAGCCTCTATTTCAAGGCCTCCAGCCTTTAATGGAGAAGATTATGCATACTAGAAGGACAGAATGGAAATGTATATCAAGTCCATTCACTATAGTATATGGAGAATCATTACACATGGAGATCATGTTGTAACCAAGCCAAAAAACGAATACAATCAAGATGACAACAACATGTTACCACAAAACGCAAAAGCTAAGTACATTATAACTTGTGTCTTATCAAAAACTGAATATATTAAATTTTGCAGCTGTAGAACTGCTAAGGAAATGTGGGATGCTATATGCATAACACATGAAGGCACAGAAGATGTTCGTCTCAGGAGAGCAGCAACTCTCCAAAGAAATTATGAGATGTTCGCCATGAAGGAGACAAAGACTATTGATGAAATGTTTGGAAGATTTCAAACAATTCTAAATGGACTTCAAAGTCTTGGTGTTGAGTTCTCTAAGGCTCAGAACAATCTCAAGATCCTGGACAGTCTTCCCAAAGTAAAGGAACCCAAAGCAAGGGAACCCAAAGCTATAGCCATAGCTGAAGCAAGGGACATGAAGACCTTAACTCTAGATGAGTTACTGGGAGCTCTAAGAGTACATGAAGTGCATCTTTTCAAAAGAGACAAAATCAAAAATAATGACTCAGTTGCTCTAAAGTTTAGAGAATCAAGTCGAAGAACAGACGAAAAAATTGAGACAAAAAGAAGAAACAAAGCACTGAAGGTTCAATATGAGGAATCTGAAAGTTCAAACGAAAGCTCCAACTACTTAACAGACGATAAGATCTCCCTCAACACCAGAAAATACAAGAAGATGCTCAAGAAGAAAGACATATTCAAGCAATCTTTCAGAAAGAAGGACATTAGATACAGAAAGCATCCTCAAGAAGAGAACAATGAGATCATCTGCTTTGAGTGCAAAAAGCCTAGACATATTAAGCCTAATGTCCCAAACTAAAGAAAGGATGGAATTCAAAGAAAAGATACAAGAAGAAAAATCTTCTAGCCACTTGGGAAGACCTAGACAATAGCAGTAGCAGTTCAGACGATGAAAAGGCTAATATATATCTCATGGCAGATACAGAGGAAGTAACGTCTGAGGTAAACTCTGATTATAATAACTTTCTACATGAGTCTGATGACAGTGAATCTGAGTCTAATGACGAAGATATGTCATATGACACTCTTCTTACTAACTCACACAAGATTGCTCTTAAGTATAAAAAATATCAAAAAATATATCAAGAAGTTATTTTAGAAAATGAGATACTCAAAAGAGATTTGACGAGAATGCAAAAAAGCCTAGCCTTAGATCCTGAAAAGACAATGCTTTTTTTTGAAGTTGATAAACTAAAGAAAGAGGTCATTAGTTTGAAACATGATCTGACCAAATTTGTAGACGGATCTTCAAAACTTCAAATGATTTTAAAACAAAGACAATCTCTATTTGACAAATTTGGGATTCGATTTGTAGAAGACAAAAGTGCTAAACCATTTTCTTCGAAATCTTATTCAACCTTCTGTAACTTTTGTGGTAAATCTGGACATTCATTCCAAAGATGTCAACACAAAAGGAAACAAAGGTCAAATAAGATCAGTGGGACTAAAACTAAAGGACCTAAGAGTATTTAGGTACCAAAATCTCAAATAATTCCTATTACAGATATCCTTAATAGGAAAAAGGAGGGATTCATTTTGGTATCCAAACAATGGATGCTCACGTCACATGCAGGAGAAAGGTCTATGTTCCTAGACCTCCAATCACATGAAGGGATAGTCTCATTTGGTGGAAATGGAAAAGGAAAAATAATTGGTATAGGTAAAGTTGGTAAGCTTCCTCTTCCATCCATAGATAATGTCCCATGTGTTGAAGGATTAAAATACAATCTACTTAGCATTAGTCAATTTTGTGACAATGGATTTATTGTATTCTTCAACAAAGAATCATGCATAGTCAAAAGAAATGATGAATCCATTCTCTTTACTGCCAACAGACATAATAATCTATATAAGATTGAGTTTGAAGATCTGAACAAATAAAATGTTACATGTCTAATGACCAAAGAAGATGAAAAATGGATTTGACATAAAAAGCTCGGGCATATTACTTTGAAACATATTTCGAAACTATATAAAAAGAGTTTAGTAAAAGGATTGCTTGAGATATCTTGGAAAACTCATCTTCTTTGTGAAGCATGTCAGAAAGGGAAACAAATCAAAACCTCTTTTAAATCAAAAGATATTGTTTCCACTTCCAGACCATTAGAATTACTACATATGGATTTGTTTCGACCTACAAAAACTCTTAGTCTTGGTGGGAAAAAGTATGGTTTTGTCATTATTGATGACTATTCTAGATATACATGGGTTTATTTCCTAGCTCACAAACACAAGTCTTTTAATGTGTTTGAAATGTTCTGTAAGAGAGTGCAAAATGAAAAAGGTTTTTGTATTACTACAATTAGAAATGACCATGGAACTGAATTTGAAAATGCTTAGTTTAAATCCTTCTGTGAAAAAAATGGAATTTTCCACAACTTCTCCTCACCGAGAACACCTCAACAAAATAGGGCAATTGAAAGCAAAAATAGGACTCTACAAGAGATGACAAGAACCATGCTTTGTGAAAATTCAGTCCCTAAGCACTTCTGGGCAGAAGCTGTAAATACAACATGTTATGTCCAAAACAGAATATTGATCAGATCAATATTTAAAAAGACTCCTTATGAAGTGTGTAGAGGAAGAAAACCCAACATTTCATACTTTCACTCTTTTGGATGTGAATGTTACATTCTCAACACTAGAGATCAACTAGGAAAATTTGACTCTAAGGTTGATAAAGGTGTTTTTCTTGGATATTCTAACACATCAAAAGCATTTAGAGTATTCAACTCTAGAACTTCTGTTATAGAAGAATCTATTCATGTTAAATTTAATGATACACTAAACCCTGATAGGAGACTATCGGATTTGGAAGAAGATTTTGCAGATTTACAGATAGAATCGTCTGATCAAATAAGAACAAACGAAGCAAAAGAATTAGAAAAAACTTCTCAGCAACAGACCGATAATCAGACGAAGGGATCTCACAAGGACTAGAAGTTCATTACCTATCATCCTTAAGATCAGATTATTGGAGAATGAACTGAAGGAGTTAAAACAAGGTCATCACTAAAGAATCAAGTGTCTTGTGCCTCAGTTTCAGAAATTGAACCTAAGACGATAGAAGAAGCACTAACAGACAATGACTGGGTGATAGCTATGCAAGAAGAATTACATCAATTCACAAGAAAAGATGTTTGGATTCTTATTCCCAAACCAAAACATAAGAGCATTATTGGAACAAGATGGGTATTCTGCAACAAGCTCGACAAAAATGGTAAAGTGATCAGAAATAAAGCAAGGTTAGTGGCTCAAGGTTACAATCAACAAGAAGGTGTTGATTTTACTGAAACCTTTGCTCCTATTGCTAGATTAGAAGCTATTAGAATTATGTTTGCCTTTGCTGCTCATAAAAACATTAAGCTTTTTCAAATGGATGTGAAAAGTGCTTTTTTAAATGGTTTCATTGAGTAAGAAGTCTATGTTCGACAACCTCCTGGTTTTGATGATCTAAACCTCACAGACCATGTTTTCAAACTTAAAAAGGTTCAGTATGATCTTAAACAAGCACCTCGTGCTTGGTATGATAGACTGAGCAGTTTTCTTATTGAAAATAGATTTATGAGAGACAAAGTAGACACAACTCTTTTTAGAAAGGAATCCAACAGAGATTTCATTATAGGCCAGATTTATGTAGACGATATAATCTTTGGTGCTACTAATGAAACTCTATGTAAGGATTTCTCAGATTTGATGCAGAGTGAATTTGAGATGAGCATGATGGGAGAATTAAAATTCTTCCTTGGCTTACAAGTTAAACAAGAAGAGAAGGGTATATACATTCATCAGCAAAAATACACAAAAGAATTGCTTCAGAAATATAAGATGAATGAGTTAAAACCTATGAGCACACCAATGCATCCGTCTGTCGGTATGACAAAGGACGAATCAGGTAACCTTGTGGACCAGACTATTTATAGAGGTATGATTGGCTCACTTCTCTATTTAACTGCTAATAGACCAGACATCATGTATAGCGTCTATCTATGCGCCAGATTTCAATCTGACCCTAAAGAGTCTCATTTAAAAGCTGTTAAGAGGATTTTTAGATATCTTGTAGGTACACCTAACCTCAGTTTATTCTATGAGAAAAACAAAGATTTCAAGTTAGTAGGATACTATGATGCAGACTATGCAAGAGATAGACTTAAACGAAAGAGCACAAGTGGTGGATGTCATTTCATCGAACCATGTCTTATATCCTGGACCAGCAAGAAACAGAACTCAATTGCATTATTAACTGCTGAAGCTGAATATGTATCTGCTGCTAGTTGCTACTCATAACTCCTATCGGTAAATATCAACTTGAAGATTATTCTAGCTTTGAGCATAACATTCCTGTGTTATGTGATAATACTAGTGCAATCAATTTATCTAAAAACTCCATTCAACATTCTAAAGCTAACTATATAGAGATAAGACATCATTTTATTTGTGACTATGGTCAAAAAGGTGTTTTTGATATTAAGTTCATCAATACAGACCATCAATGAGCTGATATCTTTACAAAAGCCTTACCTGTAGAACGTTTTAACTTCATCTTCGAAAATTTGCATATGAAAGTTTTGCAAGAATAAAACGTCTTACATGCATCGTGTTATTTGATTATTTAAGTTTCGTCTTATTCTATATCATCTTACATTTCATTATATTTTGTCTTACTGACACAATTGTCTTTGAATATGAAAAGTTTAAATTAATTAGTCTGATATTTCCCCTAATGATTACTCTCGATAACCACCCAAGAAACGTGCGCTGTCTCCCCTGCCACATCAAGATGTCATAAATGCACGTCTCTTCAGTACTTTCGACCTTCTCTTTTATTCAAAATAATCGCTCTTTTCATCACTCACACACTGAAAACATCTCAAACTCTCTAAACTCAAACCCTATTCCTCACCTTTTCTCTCAAACCTTAATCTCTCAAGCTAGAACTCATAGCCACCTAGAAATAGCTTGTGCTCATAGAGATATTTGCAAAAAGTGACTTTATTGCCAGAAAATGGGTCGACTTTTTGAAGAAGAAGGATTCCCTCTGTAAATGTATATCAAAAATGTCAGATGGGAAGCCTTCGTGAAAAAGAGAACCTCCTGGTACCATGCACCGTACGCCTATTTCTGGGCCTCTACGTCTGAGGTCAACGGAACCATCACTAGAACAATCGACAATCAAGCCATCATCATCTTTACCGACGTCGTTACAACAGTGTTTGGCTGTAAAGAGGAGGGTGACCTCTTTACTGAAGACTGGGAAAAGGTCATAACCCCAAAAACTGTCGACCAGGCATTGTATGGAATGCCCAGGCCTTAAACTGAGAACAAAGATGTTCTGAAGAGGTTTCTGTACTCTTCAAACATGAAGCCTATCTGTAGATTAATTCACAACGTCTTGCTGCACATTATTCTACCAAGAAAAGGCTCAAAGGATAATGTAACCTCCAAGGACAAATTCTGCATATACAAGATGTTGACTGGTCAGAAGGTCAATCTACCTGCAATAATCCTGGACAACTGGAGATCCTGTCTCCAAGTCGAAGGAAGGTGCCCAGAGCAAGCAGAAGCATCCTATTCCCTACACCATGCTCTTCACCGAAATCATTCGTCTGGCGGGAATAAAAGAATCTGGGTTGGAGAAGATGAAACAAGGATCTGAGATCAATGTATCCATCATCAAGAAGATGAGGATTGCACATCTCTTCTTTGGATACGTTGCCAGACATCCAGAGTTGGCATTGATCAAGGAAGAATCATCAGAAGAAGTTGTTGGAACTACATTCAGAATGGGATCGTCTGCTGACCCCTCTATTGGTACTGTATCTACTCAACCTCCACCACAAACGAAACCCCAACCATCTCAACCTCAACCCAAACAAACCAAACCACAAAAACCTAAGTTACCCATCAAAAGACCTTCACAACCAGACCCTCAACCACAACATACCAAACCCCAAACCCCATCGTCTCCGCCTCACAAGAAACAAAAACCCTTACCCATTCGTCTGAGATCCAAACCAACTCCCCAACTTGACTCAAATGATGACATTCCCATTAACACCTTTCTTCCTACTCCAAGCACAACCATTCCTGCCCCTCCATCAGAACAACCACCTCTACCACCTACATCTAATGAATCTACTCCATCTGCTCAACCATCTAAAAAGCCCTCAAAATCCAAAAAGATTCCAATACCAAAAACAAAAACTCAAGAAGAGAAACAGCTCAAGAGAGCTCGAGCTAAATCAAAATAGGCTGAGAAAAAGAAGAAAGAAAAAGAAGAGAAACTAGCTGAGGCTGAGCAAGAACAGATCGAGGAAGCAGTGCTTCAATCTGTGATTGAGTACTCGTTACAAACAGCCCCTACAAAGCATGAAGAGAAAGATATGTTGACTCTAGAGGACATTGTTGCTACCTCAAGGGGTAGATTATCTAGATCTTTTTTCTGGGAAGCTTCACAATCTGTTTCTTTATCTCAAGTCTTCAACCGTCTTTCTATAGACTTTACAGCGGCACCTAATGTTGATCAGCCTGCAAGGGTTGTTTCACTCTTTGTTTCCTTCGCAGAACCTGAAACAGAAGGAACTTCATCTGGAGGAGCTGCACCTATGATAGAAGAAACAACACCAGAAGATTGTCGCTCTGAAACGCCTCCATCTGAACGCCTCGAAAGGTGCACAACGATCTACTTTGAGCAGCCTGAGTCGTGTCAGACTGGAAAATAAAGAGAATATCAATTACCAGAGCTCTTCGACCCAGAGGAACTTCAATCTACAATCAATTATGAACTGGGCAAAGTAAATAATCCAAGAATGTGGACAACTCTCATCAATGAAGAATGGCCACTTCTGGTACACCATGGGTACGCTGAAAAATTTCCTGATATTGAAAAAGCAACTACCCCAGCCATGTCTTATGAGCCGCACATCACCCCATATGTCTGGGAGGAAGGATATAACACCTTTTCAGATGCTTCAATCTTCGTCTATCCATCCTCAACCAGAACAACATTTCCAGCTCGATATAAAGTTTGGAGACAGCGTAGGATTCTCTGTCACACCTCTCCTTTCATGCTGAAATGCAACTACTCAGAGCATTTAATCATGTGAAAAACGTATCATTACAAGCCCCAAATCATATATCTGTTCTGTCATAGGATGATCAAGACTTACCCCCTCGCCATCTGTCCAGAAGATAGTCCAAATTTTGAAAAATGGCTGATTGGTGATAATGACTGGGAATTAGGAAGGGTGATGAATAACTTCCTACGGGAGAAGATGCAGATTTCCTTGCAACATGCAATCTGTGAGTGAAGGTGTCCAGACCTTGAACTAGGCTCGCCTAGATTCATGGCTACTTAGATGTGGCTCCTCATGAAGCCATGGACTACCTTTCGCATTTGCTGTCAAAAGAACTATTCGTGCGAAAATCTATTTATGGGGAAAGGAAAAGAACCAAAGTTCAGACGTAACCCCCGAAGGCACTTGATGATCAGACAGAGAGCTCTATCGTCTGCACAGTTGGCTAAACATAAAGGAAAAGCAACTCACCGAAGCACAGATCGCAAAAGGTTGCAAGACCATGTTGAAGCACTAAAACACTTCTCTGGTCTGTCTGCTGAGGAGAAGAGTATGTTAAGCCATGAAGTTACACTCCATCCGACAGGTCACTAGATGCAAGTCTCTCCGTCTCCCTCTAACTGGACATCCAACCCCTAAAACCAACTATCCATAAACCTATATCTTCTTCTCCTCTGAAACCTTTGAAATCTCTCTACCCTGCGGCCACTTTTGGTTCTATGGTCCTCCTGTACCCTATGTTTTCAATTTGTGTTTTGTAGAGGAACCTAGTGATGAAGCAGCTACTAACTCTGCACCTACACCTTCAGATGACAGACAAGCTTTCAATGAATTGAAGCAGATTATGCAGCGTCTTGAAGTTGATCTTAAGAAAGAACACAGGAAACGTAAACGAGCAGAAGTTTTGTTAGCCAAACTGGCCAAGCGTTTCAAAAGTGACCTTGGCTCATCATCTACACCTTCAGACTCTGAATCTTCTGATTGATGATGCCAAAAAGGGGAGATATATAGAAGACAAAAGGGAGTATAAAGATATCAATCTCAGGGGGAGTAATTTTTTTTTATACAATGATGAATTACATATTGAATAATATCATCTAGTTTCCTTTAGTTACCTCTTTATATATATTGCACCTGCTTAATTGAAGTACATATATATAAAATGTTTTCATAGAAAAATGTTTTACAAGAATTACAATTGTTTGTCATCATCAAAAGGGGGGAGATTGTTAAGACAAAGGACGAATTTATAACCCTCAAATATTTTGATAATTACAAATAGTTAAAATTATATGTCCTTACATAATCGTCTAATCATACGCTCGTATACAATCGTCTGATGTTTTTAAAATGAATATCATTTTCTCTTTTGATTAGATAAACTTCGTAACTAATAAATCTTATAGACGATAACAACGTTCTAAAATGATCTGCACATCAATCAAAGCGTAAGCTATCTCGAAACGTATAAAGCCTACATACCTACTCTCGAAGATAGTCAGCGAAAAAGGAGGAATATATGTGCGTATGTCAGAATGGGAAAGCAGACATGACAACCGCTACAAGTTTGAGTACAAGCAGAGAAAAGATAAACAAACTGCTTTATCTTATCATATGACAAGTTGGTGAAAGGCATTAAATGATGCATTTAATGCTCCAACGACTCTTTTCATTAGATGAAGGCCGTCTTCTGTAAAGCACTCAACGGATCTCTTTTCGAAGCCTATAAATAGAAGAAGAGACCTCTTTCGAAAGTTGCTGTTGCTGCTGATCATAAATTACTTTAAGAAAAGAAAACTCTGTTTGTAAAATTATTTTTATACTTCATTGAATATTCGTCTGTTAAAACGTTAAACCTAGTGAGGTAACTCATGTGTAAACCTTTTTCTTAACAAGATTGGTGGAAGCTTGAAGAGGCTTTGATTCAAAGAATACTTGGGTGTTTACTTGAAAAGGCAAGTGAAAGACTACTTGGGTTGAGCCTGAAGAGGCTTGTGGAAAGAAAACTTGTAACTTGAAAAAGTTAGTAAAACTTGGTTGTTGCCAAGAACTGGATGTAGTCTCTGGGATGAGACGAACCAGTATATATTCTGTGTGTTTTTCAGTTTGTCTTTCAGCTTTTGCCTGTCTTACAAAACTTTTTTGAGAATCTTTTTTATCTTACTTCAGACGATACGCTATTAACGAAAGATTTGCGAAAATTTGCTTTAACACAATTTAACCCCTCTTCTTGTGTTAACTTTGTGCTCTACATAAAATGGCTTGATGCAAGTTTGGACTGACCAAAGTCCAGTACACAACAATAAGTGTGACAATTGAAATGGATTTAAGAAAACAAGAGTCCCATTTAGTACGAATGAGGTAATGCACAAAACACACAAATCACTTACAAGGCTTAATATATATTTTATAAAATAAACATTAATTAAAAAAATTGACAAATATAGGACTTGTTTTTTACAGAAATCATCGTCTTGTGTATTTGACAAAAATTCTTTTATACCAATAAGCATTTCTATTAAAAAAATGAAATGCTTAATTAAGTATTTAGTTTTGTTACCAAGATGGATTTTGGTCGACCATAGAAAGTGTGTTAGAATGTGTGTTGCTAATACTCCTCACATGAAAACTACTTTCATTAAACAAATCTTAAAATACAAGTGCAACAATTGGAAGGGATTAAAAAAAAAACATGAAATGCTTAATTAGGTATTTAGTTATGCCAATTTCACTAAGATGAATTTTGGTCAACTATCTCAATGTCATCCAAAAGTTTTCTAATTAGTACAATGGATTACATTGTTGAATTCTCCAGCAACAAAGTGCTCCAGCCTTAAAATGGATAAGGATCCTTGGCAGTTAAAAAGCAACTGCAAGTTCTACAATTAATCTAAGGGTCTAAATTTTTTAATTATTTTTCTTCTTTTATTTAATCTATATATTTTATTTTTGATGGCTAAGATTTGCTGTAGTCACTTGATGTGTTGCATTTTATACTATTATTTACATCTTAATCCATGTAGGTTTGCATGGATTTTAGCTTATTAGGAGTAGTTTTAGTACTTATTCCCTTAATTTCCTTTATTTAATCACTTAGAATGCTTAAAGTGTGTTTTTGTGTTTGTTTGTGGATTTTAGAGAAAGTTTAGCATGATTTTATTTTGCTTTGGAGTTTAAACATTTAGACTTGAAGTAATTTGAAGCCAAGGAAAAGCAATGGAAGAACTATTGAAGAAAATTGTAAATCTCACAACCAGAGAGCGCCACGGCCTGCCCGTGGCAAACGCCACGCCCATGGCGTGCTACTGAAGTTAATAAATATTTATTTTTCTGTTTCTTTTTAGTTTGGGCTTGGATCCTTTTGTACTTTGAGACATATATAAACTTCTTAGGCTTAGGAAAAAGGGTTCGAACCTTGGTTCTTGACGGCTTAAAGCGAGAGCTTTGGGTTGGAATCTTCTCCTCTTTTCTTTTCTGGTTTGGAATGCTTTTCTTCTTTTCTTATTGTATTCTTTTTATGGCTATGTGTAAGTAGTCATCTTTGTTCCAGGATTGAGCGTAGCCTTATGAATGCTTAATGAATTGATTTCTTTTATCCTTGTGTAATTCTTGTTTCTCTTTTGATTTCTTCTCTATCAATTTTCTTATTGCAAAACGAATTGACCACGTTTTACATAACTTTGGGATTTGGGGAAGAACCGAGAGGTGAACTTAAATACTGAAACTATACAGAAGAAACCTAGGTCTAAACCACAAAAGCAGGTGAAACCTTTAGGGATTAATTGAATTAACAAATAACTCATTGGGTCTAATTAAACACAACCACCACAAAAGTAGGGGGCTAATTTGATTAGGCACTCCTTCGTATCTTGAAAGAGAACAGAGGGTACCTTAGGTTAGTTCACCCTCAAGAAGGACAAGTAAGAGAACTGGATCAGAGAATTAATTTAGTAAGCGTCATAGGGTGAACCTCAATCCTAGAAGTTTTCTTTATTGAATTATTATCAATCTTATTTTCTCGCTTAATTGAATTCCTAATTCTTGATTCTTTTGCTTTAAACCTATATTCTTAAATTAAGCTCTCTTTGTTAATTTATATGATAATCATTAAACCTAATGCGCAATCCTTGTGGAGAGAATGATATTTTTATTACTTGACGATACCGTACACTTGCAGTATCGTATCAAGTTTTTGGTGCCGTTGCTGGGGACTGCATCTCTTGGCTTAGTGATTTTTTTTGCCTTTTAATGGAATTAGACAAATTTTCTTCCTCTATTTCTTGTTTTTATTTTCTGTTATTTCTTTCCTTTTCAGGCTTCACAGGCTCTTCTCTTTTGCAGGTGCTTTTCTCTATGTATGCCAAGATCTCTCCGTCTTGGGAAACCCATTGAAGCAGACCCTGAGATAGAAAGAACCTTCCATAGAAGGCGAAAACAACAAAAACATAGCCACAGAGTAACTATTATCCCAGAAAGAACCAAAGCAATGGCAGAAAAAGAACAAGCAGCTAGACCCTTGAAGGATTTTGCTGCTCCAAGAATACGTGGGTTGCTAGTTGGTATAGCCCGCCCAGCTATCACAACAAATACAATTTTGTCATACCACCCATTCTGTTAAGCATGCTAAAGCAAAACCAATTCAGTGAGTTACCTTCAGTAGACCCCACGAAGCACCTTGAAGGGTTCTTGGAGATATGCAAGACCCAACATTTTCAAGGTATCTTAGTTGACGCTTTCCGCTTACGCCTATTTCCCATTACTCTAGCAGGCAAGGTGAGAGCATGGATAAGGACTCTTCCCAAGAATGTTGTCACTACCTGGGACTTATGCGAGCAAGCCTTCCTCGACAAATACTACCCACCATTGAAGACGGGTGAGATGAGGAAGCAAATTGCTAACTTCCGCCAAGGCTAAAGCAAGTCTTTTGCTGAAGAGTGGGAGAGATTCTCTAGACTGTTACTCACATGTCCTCATCATGGCTTCGAATAAGAGCTCACAATCCACTTCTTTTACAGTAGATCGAACTACCTGAGTAGGATGGCACTGTATGCCGCTTCAGGAGGAGCTTTCATGGATAAGCCTCTCAATGAGGCACTTGATATCATTGAGTCTATGGCGACAAATCAATGCCATTGGCTAGGAGAACAAGGAAATAACTCAAGGAGAGTCACCCCAGGTAAGTATGAGGTAAATAACATTGACCTTCTTATGGCAAATTTGATGCTTTAAGTCAGAAATTCTATAAACTAAATAAGGGCAATGTTAATGTAGTAGGTGCTTCTAACCTCTCTCGTGAGATTTGTGGTGTGTATGGACATATAGCTATAAACTGTCAAGTAGGAATGCCTGACAATCTAAAGGAGCAAATGGAAAACATGGTTGCTACACACAACTTCCATGACTACCCCAAAAAGGAGAAATTTGAACCTTATTCAACTACGTATAATCCGGGGTGGAGAGCTCATCCGAACTTCTCCTACCAAAATAATCCAGGTTAAGGGGGTAGTCAACGACAAAATTTCCAACACCCCTTACACTTCCATAAGAGCTCTAGTAGTCACATTTCCCAGCAACAACTGGACCAAACACAATAATCACTATCACGGCTCAAGAATCTAATGGTTGACTTTGTAACGAGCCAAAAACAAACTAATGAGATAGTGAGCAACTCCATCAAGGAGCTGACGACTAGGCTAGATGATATGCAAGTTCACAGTAAAATGCTAGAGGACCAGATTTCTCATATTACTCAATTCATCCTTTCCTCGAGTCGTCCCCTAGGTAACTTTCCTAGCAAACCCGAAACAAATCCTATTGAGCATTGTAATGCGATGACCCTAAGGAGTGAGAAACAATTAGACGGTTCTGTATCTAACAAAGAAAGTGAAGGAGAAAAGGAAGTAAAACTAGAGGTAGAAACCCCACCTTTAGTTGAAAAAGAAAAAGAAATGGGTATTGTAGAGAAAGAAAAAATGTCTAAAAAGGTTCCCCCGATGCCTTCCTAACCACCCATCCCCTTCCCTCAAAGGTTCGCCAAGGCTAAGTTAGACAAACAGTTTGAAAAGTTTTTAGAGATAGTTAAACAACTATATGTCAACATCCCCTTTGTAGATGCTTTGCAACAAATGCCTATTTATGCAAAGTTTCTCAAGGACATTTTGGCCAATAGGAAAAAAATTAATGAGCATGAAACTGTGACCCTTGTCTAGAGTACTTTACTTCCTAAGCTTAGGGATCCAGTTAGTTTTTCCATACCATGTCTGATTGGTAATACTAGGTTCAAAAAAGCCTTGTGTGATTTAGGAGCTAATGTTAGTTTAATGTCCCTATCTGTTTATAGGAAGCTTGGTGTTGGGGAACTACAACCCACCAATATGTCATTACAATTGGTAGATTGATTTGTCAAATACCCTGTGGGAGTTGTAGAAGATGTTCCTGTTAAGGTAAGGGATTTATTTGTCCCATGTGATTTTGTAGTATTAAAGATGGAAGAGAATGCCAACATTCCCATTATTCTAGGTAGACCCTTCTTAGCTATCGGTGATGTTAATATAAGTGTAAAGAAGGGTAAGCTTTCCTTGACTATAGGAGAGAACACCATTGAATTTAATTTGTTTAAGGCTAATGATATCCCCATTGTTGAGAATTTTGTGTGCAGGATTGACTCATTAGATGAAGTGGTGAAACAAGAGGTAGTTAAGTGTCTTGTTAAGGATCCATTAGAACTATGTATAGCTGTCGAGCAACCTGCTAAGCATCCGGCAAAAAGGCAGTCCAAAGGAAACACGCATGCTAAAGAGGGAACTTTATATTCCTCCTCATCGACATAAATTGAGAAATCTTAGGAGTTCAAGAAAGGGAGGCAAAAAGAAAAAGGAGGAACTAAAGTGTGATTTGGCATGGAAACCAATTGAGAAGGGGGTGACACCATCCTTTCCTCACCTAGCTGTGGGTGACTAATCCAAATAGGCGTCGAGCTCATGACATTAAACAAGCGCTTTTCGGGAGGCAACTCAACAAATTCTTCCCTTGTTTCTTTTATTTTTCTTTGTTGGTTTCCTTACAATATAGCGTTTATTAATTTTAGAGTATTAACCTTTAAACAACGTTTTTGTTTTAGTTTTTGTTTTGTGGTTTCTCATTTTGCAGGTTAAAAAAAAAAATTAATGGCAGAGGCTGCCATGGGTTGACCGTGGTGCGCGAAAAAAAAAAGGTATAGAGGACACCATGGGCGAACTGTGGCAGACACCACGCACGTGGCACATTCCAAACCTCTCCCCCACGTGCAAACCAGATTCTGCCATGGGTGGGCCGTGGCATTTGCCATGCCCGTGGCGCGTGCAAAAGCAAAATCTTTATTTTCTTCTCTTCCTTCCTCTTTTTAATTTTTCCAAACACTCACTCATTCCCCTAACTTCATCTTCATCTTCTCCACTATAAACCTCCGTTAAAGCCTCACCCATGCTTTTATTAATATAAAACATTCATCCTTTACCTCCTTTTCAAACATCATTATTTTCCACTTTCCCACATACTCATCCTTTTCCCACATACTTAAACCCTCATCTTCCTTCCACCCACTCACCCCCATCATCCCACCATATTACCTTCATCTTTCTACACTCATCTTCATCTTACTCTATTTTGAGTACCAAGAGGCAAGGAGTTTCTCAATAGGCATCATCCCCAAGGGTCAACCAAGGGCCTTCATCCTTTCAACGATGATACAATGGCTCAAGCCATATTTCCTCCCTCTTCCCAGGGAGTTCGTTTTATTCTCCCTTTACTTTAGATCTTTTACATTGAGGACAATGTAAGTTTTAAAGTTTGGGGTTGTTAGGGTCATGTATTGCATTTATTTTATTTTAATCTTTCTTTTTGATGCTTAGGACACATGCATGTTAGGATGTTATTACATTGCATATTATTTAGGACGACATTTGGTTAATGTTTGCATTATTGCATCAAACTTCCTTAAAACTTGTTCATGTCTCTATGTGTCTAATTATATTTCTCTTTGAATCCAATGGGTTGATTGCTTAGCTTGTTTGAATTGTAGTAGAAAATATTGCATGATTTCCTTTAGGCAAGTTGAGAATTAGCATGAATTTTTCTTGTTTGAGTGCTTGCATGGAATTGAACTACAAATGTGAGATTTGAGCCTTAATTGGGGTATAATTCACTAGATGCCCCCATTCTTTTGCTTGAGTATAAATTTCTCTTTATTGCATCCTCTAGAACTTGCTTTGGAACCTTGTTAAAGCTTTAATTTCTGTATTCATGGATGAGTGTGATCAAGGCACTTAGGAATTTTCACTCAGATCCATGAATTAAATTGCAAATTGACTCTTAGTTGCCCACTTGAGTCATACACTATGATTTCCTTTGGTGTCCTGTTACTAATATTTTTAAATTTTTTTTTTTGGTACCTTGACAAATACATTTTGGCAACCTTGTGAATTAAATTGGGGTGTGCTATATAATATCTTCAAAGTTGATGAATTGAAAGAAAAGAAAGTGGTTAAACTAATAAGGTTTCAAGTGATGAATGTGGTGAAATAAAAGAGAGAGAGAGAGAAAGAAAGAAAGAAGATGATGTTAAATTAAAATGTGGAGAAAAGTGTTAAAAGTATAAAGGAAGTTGGGAAGGAAACAAAAAGCAAGTTTAGTTTTGTACCCCTTGTGCTATTAATTATGCTTAATGTATCCTCTGGCAGGGTACCAAGATTGCTTTATAGCCCTTTGCATATCCCTCCTTTCAATTTCCCACCTTACTGTTTCTCCCCTGGCCACATTACATCCAATATAAGACCTTGTGATGTCCATGTTGACAGAATATTCTAAGTGGTGATGAGGTTCCTTATCAAGCCTATGGTAGGATGTTTTAATTAAGAAATGTGAGTATAATTCCCTAATACCTTAAACACTTTGAGCGCAGAAAGGTGAGTGACCATGGTCTGTGTAAGCACTAATTCAAGAGAGATTGAGCTCTAATTGGACTTGCATGAGGTTATCTAGTGTTGAACTAAAATCTGCTACTTGAGCTTTTTCCTCCTTAAGCTTTTGATTCATTGGATTCCATTTTGATAATACATAGTGATTGCTTGAGGACAAGTAAGTTTTAAGTTTGGGTTGTTTGATGTGTTGCATTTTATACTATTATTTACATCTTTATCCATGTAGGTTTGCATGCATTTTAGCTTATTAGGAGTAGTTTTAGTACTTATTCCCTTAATTTCCTTTATTTAATCACTTAGAATGCTTGAGGTGTGTTTTTGTGTTTGTTTGTGGATTTTAGGGAAAGTTTAGCATGAATTGATTTGGCTTTGGAGTTTAAACATTTAGACTTGAAGTAATTTGAAGCCAAGGAAAAGCAATGGAAGACTTGTTGAAAAAAAATAAAGAAAATTGTAAATCCCACAACCAGAAAGCACCACGGCCTGCTCGTGGCAAACACCACACCCATGGTAAATTCCAAGAAAATGCCACAAGAGCTATCAGAGAGCGCCACGGCCTACCCGTGGCAAACGCCACGCCCATGGCGCGCTACTGAAGTTAATAAATATTTATTTTTCTATTTTTTTTTTAGTTTGGTCTTAGACCCTTTTGTACTTTGAGACATATATAGAATTCTTAGGCTTAGGAAAAAGGGTTCAAACCTTGGTTCTTGACGGCTTAAAGCGAGAGCTTTGGGTTGGAATCTTCTCCTTTTTTCTTTTCCAATTTGGAATGCTTTTCTTCTTTTCTTATTGTATGTTTTTTATGGCTATGTCTGAGTAGTCATCTTTGTTTTAGGATTGGGCATAGCCCTATGAATGCTTAATGAATTGATTTCTTTTATCCTTGTGTAATTCTTGTTTCTCTCTTGATTTCTTCTCTGTCAATTTTCTTTATTGCAAAACGAATTGACCACGTTTTACATAACTTTAGGAATTTGGGAAAGAACCGAGAGGTGAATTTAAATACCGAAACTATACAGAAGAAACCTAGGTCTAAACCATGAAAGCAGGTGAAACCTTTGGGGATTAATTGAAGTAACAAAGAACTCATTGGGTCTAATTAAACACAACCACTACAAAAGTAGGGGACTAATTTGATTAGACACCTCTTCGTATCTTGAAAGAGAACAGAGGGTACCTTAGGTTAATTCACCCTCAAGAAGAACAAGTAAGAGCACGGGATCACAGAATTAATTTAATAAGCGTCATAGGGTGAACCTCGATCCTAGAAGTTTTATTTATTGAATTATTATCAATCTTATTTTCTCACTTAATTGAATTCCCAATTCTTGGTTCTTTTGCTTTAAACTTATATTCTCAAATTAAGCTCTCTTTGTTAATTTATATTGAATTGCGATAATCACTAAACCTAACATGCAGCCCCTGTGGAGAGAACGATATTTTTGTTACTCGACGATACCGTATACTTGCGGTACCGTATCATCACTGCTATGATTGCATGGGATCTATTTCCGCTTAAAACTTGAGTTTAGATTCTCTCCTATTTTTAAAAATATGACAATGTCATATATGATATAATGTTATGTTTGGTTGGATGGAAAAAAAAAAAAAAGCGAAGAGATAATATTGATATTTGAATTAAAAAAGAAAGTGAAAGCAAAAGACAAATTTGAAATTTTAATACTAGAAGCCAATTTTTTATTTTATTTTCTCCGCTAAAAAACAAAAGAAAACGAATTGTTATCTGTTTTTTTTTTCTTTCCTCTCCATTTCTTATCTTCTCATCCAAATGTACCATAAGGGAGATAAGAAAAAAAAAAATTACAACATGATTTGATATTATTTGCGTAACTCTGTAACGCGATGTAATCCTCTATCAGTTTCATATTTTCGTGGCACCTTTTTTACTTACATGGGTAGGTTTTTTGTTAATGTGGAAAAAAGCGAATGACTTAACAATTCTTTCGAATACTTTACTCTTGCGAAAATAGGTCACATTAACAAATTAAATGATAGTCGGATGAATACTAATATAAAATGTTGTGGTCATCTAAAAAAGTTTATATCTTGTTTTATGCGACTTTCATTGTATGTTACTGTTATAATAACAACATATTTTAAGTTTAAAATATTTTAATGAACATGAATCTTCTTATAAATACAAGATAAAGTTATTTATCAAAAAAAAAAAATACAAGATAAAGTCAAATGTTTCTTGTTTGACATACAGACGCAAACATAGCTTGTGAGAGAGAGAAATGCAATGGATGAATACTAAAACCACTTGTAAATTATAATGGAGAGTTGGAGACCAATCCATTGAACCCGGTACGTACTGACATGAATGATAAAACAAAACCAAAATAAACAAAAGAGCAATAGAAGAAAAGAAATAGTGACACAGGCTGCTGTAAATCCACGTAGTAGATTTCCAGAAGCGCGCTTGCTAGAAAGAAACCAAGGAACATTTATCAACAATTTCATTACAGCCAAAAAAGCAAAAGGTCCTATCGTCTTTTTAAACCCTTTAATAAAGGAGTCAATGATGCACATAATCGCTTTACTTGTAAAAGTGAGGTGTTGTTCTACTGCTATTTGCTGCTGAAAAAGCAGAGATAGTGAGGGGTAGGAGTTTGTTCCGTGTGGTATAGAGCCCTTATGTCTTGTTTCCAAGTGTAAAGTAGGTTAATCTCGTGTGACGTGTTCCAACTTCCTATTGAAATTTACACTAACGCCTTGTTTGGTAGCATGGAAAGAAGGTAGAGGAAGAGGGAAGAGAAGAGAAGAGAGCGGAGATTAAAGATTTCTTTTTGTTTGGGGGAGGAGGGGAATGGTGGGTCCCACAACAAAAATAATGCATGCAAAAATGTAAAGATTGTCGAAGAAATCATACAAGTTTCGTGTAAGTTCCGAAAATAGCCTTTGCTGCTTTGAATGCAAAATCGATTTGCTCTATTTTTGAACGTGATGAAATCGATTTTTTATTAAAGGGAAAATGATTTTATTGGTGGCATTGCAAAATTGATTTTATAAAATTTTATGCTTGTATAAAATCGATTTTGCATGCCTGTATGTCCATTACTTAGAATATAGTAATTTTAAAGGGATCATTATGTTTAATTAAGTGATATATATATATATATATATATATATATATATATATATATGGGACATATCTAGTGAGAGAGTCATTTTTATATGAGAGTGAGAGGAGTTAATCTTGTCCATTAGATTTTGTCATGAATGGTCAAAATTAAAACATATAAAGTCATGAATTTTTTAAAAGGTCACATGATTTTTTAAGTGGTCACATAACATTAAATTATGACCATTCATGTATGGTTGTACAACTCATATTTACTCATCTTACTCTCATATAAATATCACCCTCTCACTATATGTGTGTGTGTGTGTGTGTGTGTGTGTGTGTGTGTTTGTTCAAAATAGCTTTTTGGAATTTAAATGAAATTGATTTGAGGGAAATCGATTTTACCAGCAAAAAAAATATTTAGAAAGTATGTGGGTTAATACTTAAGGGTATAATGATAATAATTCAATTTCTTTTTTTTTTCTTTTCCTTCAAATCAGACAACCTCACATATTTAATTTTATTCTATTTCTTCTCTAATGTTCTTTAACCAAACAACTTTAATTTTTACTCTATTTTTCACTTATTTTTCTTCTCGTTTTTTCTCTCCTCTTTCTTCCTTTCTCCCCCTTTCTTCGCCCCTACCAAATAGGGCCTAATGATATTTCATATTTGCTTTAATTTATGGGTATCTGTAATGACTTATTCAAAGACTTTCCCATTCATTTTGACCGATTCGTTTAACATAATGTCCTTCATATTCGTATTACCTTTCATTTTTATGGGTGTTTAAACAACCTAATCAATTATGCGATTACCAACAATAGAAGGCATAGGATTAGCAACCGGGAAAAATAATTCTAGAGAAGAAGAAGGAAGTATTTTAAAAATCAAATAATTATGTGACGCAAAGCGATAATAATAATTATTCAATGAAATAAATAATTGGGGTTGGTTGCCGCACTCGCCCCACTCGGGAAAAACAAACCCCAAAGCGACTCGAGAGGGTCAGATACAATAAGTTTGAAATTTTGAGCATTCCTTGGAGGGGCATAAAAGTCGGATGGTCCTCGGGGCAACGAAATTTCAATAAATCATAAAAAAGACAAACATCTTTTGATAAAGGTGACTGTGGTCTAAACATTTTTGCCTTTCTTGGTGATCTCTCTCTCTCTCTCTCGACTCGGCCTGAAATTTCCATAACTTCTTTGCCTGCTTTCGGTTTTGTGGGCCACGTTCTTGATATAGAATATTTGTTATCAATTCATCATCTATTTGTGTTGGATGCTTCGAGCTGTGTTTTGTATTCTTGCCATAGTATGCCTTCCTGATTTTCCGTTTCGCAACCTTAATAGCTTACAAATTAGTGTTTCCCTCTGTCATATTCGAGTATTGACCTGGTCATGATCATTTGTTGTAATTTAAATTTGTAATTTAAATTTAAATTAGTCATCCTGTGTATGTAGCATGTATTTTGAATTGTCAGTTTGCCTTTATATACTTCATGTTGTAAACATTCATTCATCTTAAAGCCAAATTACACTGCTGTCTTGTTCTTTCACCTGCAATTTGAAACATATGTCCGTGGAACATCATGAGAAATTACACCTTGTCATGTTCTTTCACATGCAATTTGAAGCATGTATGTCCGTGGAACATGCAGTATGCCGCCCACCACCCTTGAGGACAATTAGCAAATGAATAGAGAAAAAGTCAAGATAGCAAACACGGTTGCACACAAGTGCAAACTTCAAACATCAAAGCATACTTGTCAGAATCCATTACAAAATCGTAGGATAAATTTGTTGAAGGTAAAAATACATTCGTAAATTCTTCTTAAATCACAATTAAGCACTTCCTCAGAAAATATCATGACGAAAACTTCACTACCGTCAATTCATAGATGTTTTTTAACTTATCTTAAACAGTGTCACTTGTGTCATTATACATTAATTTATTCTAAAATCATATTTGCATTCACAATTATACCAAAGTAATTTCACTTCCATTCCGAATGTAACTGCAAGACAATAATTACAATTTATGTACAAACTCACCTTCCAAAGGTGTAAAACCCTATCTTTCAAAAACTCAGGCAGGGAATAAAAACGAAAGCTACAAACCCAAACTCAAAAGAAAAATTGTTAGACCTTTACCACTTCTAGAACCCTCCGTCACACTAATTATAATTAGAGAAAATAGGTTATATCTGTTTACACTGTCATTCAATCATAACTCAAATATATAATGAGTTTAATGACCTTTTTAATAATTATTTTAAAAAGACATATCAACGGTTATTTCCGGTTAATTTACGGTATGCATAGTGATTAAACTCGGATAATTATACAGTACTAACAACCTGCTTTTGATGCTCCTCCCCGTGACAGGCGGGGACGTTAGCAGTACACGTGGCATCCCCTTGCCACGTCCAAACAATGTCCTTCAGCGCGGGCCTCACATCCTGCTCGCAAAACTTGGCGTACTCCAAGGTGTCCCCGGCGGCCTTCGAGAACTCCACGACGGCGACCTCCGGCGCGACCTCGAACACCTCGGCCGTCACCGCCAGCCTGCCCTTCCGCCCCTCCGCCGTCCCCTGCAGCCTCACCCTGAAGTCCTTCACCTCGGCCACCCTGAAACTCAACCCCCGGGCCGCCGCCACGATCTTGGCCACAATCGCCGCCGCCGAACACCTCGAGGTGAACACCGCGGCCGTCTTCCTCTTACTCTCAAACAGGCCCGAGAGATCGAAGCCCGACGACATCGAAGAAATAAACTCAAACGCGTTGAAGAACTTGGGCACCTTGGAACCTTCCTCCGCAACCGCCTCTTGTTTCTCCAGCGGACACGTGTCCGGGGCGGAAAACCCTTTCCGGAACCAGGGCGCGCGCGTTATTGCGGGAATCGTGATTCGCTTTGCCGGGTCCGCCACAAGAATCTTCGAGATCAATCTCCTGGAGTCGGGCGAGAACCACGGTGGGAACTCGAATTCGGCTCTGAGGACCTTGTTATACATGGTCATGAGATTCTCGTGCTGGAAAGGAAGGAAGCCGGCGAGGAGAACGTACAAGACGACGCCGCATGACCAGATATCGGTTTTGGAGCCGTCGTAGCCTTTTTTTCTGAGGACCTCGGGTGCCACGTAGGCAGGGGTGCCGCACTGGGTGTGGAGGAGTCCATCGTAGCGGAGCTGCTCCGGCAGCGCGGAGAGTCCGAAGTCGGAGATTTTGAGGTTTCCGTCGTCGTCGAGGAGTAAATTCTCGGGCTTCAGGTCGCGGTGGGAGACTCCCCTGCTGTGGCAGTAATCAACGGCGCTGATTAGTTGCTGGAAGTATTTACGGGCGAGATCTTCTTTCAGCTTGCCTCTGGAGATCTTCGCGAAGAGCTCGCCGCCGCGCACGTATTCCATCACGAAGAAGATTTTTGTCTTCGTGGCCATCACTTCTTTCAGCTCCACCACGTTTGGGTGTCGCACCAAACGCATCACGGAGATCTCGCGTTTGATCTGTTCCATCATCCCTTCCTTCCTCACCTGCTCTTTCTTGATTACCTTGATGGCCACGCTCTCGCCCGTGCTTATTTGCTTCCCGTAATACACCTTCGCAAACGTGCCCTTCCCCAGAAGCCTCCCCATCTCGTACTTCCCAAACACCGTCTGACACTCTTCCATTGAGTAACTGACTCACTCTAAAGTCTAACCTCACAAACCGAGTTTCTTTTCACTTGCTGTGTGGTGGATTGCGGAAGGCCATCTTATTTTTCTGTGATTGGGTTTAGGGAATGAAGAAAACAGATTAGTGAAACAAGAGGGAATATACTGCCGAGACTGATTTTGAGTCTTCGTAGGTTGAGAAAGGTTTTTTTTTTTTAAATTGTTTGGTTGAGAGAGGCACTTATAAGTTATAAGAGTCTGATGGTTATGGGGTGGAGGACAAAATAAAAAAGTTTGTTGGAAGCAAACCATTGGAGCATCCGGTATTAACTTTTCGTGCGGCTTACCCATAGATTGATAGATAATATATGGCTCTCCTAACCCATCTTAAAATGGGCCACGTTGCACTATTTAGGTTAAGCAGTAGCTGGATGTTTGGCCGAAAGCAGAAAAAGCAATAACTTTAACTGGTAGTGGGGAAATTAAAGTGAGTGAAAAGAAATAAGAAAGTAAACAATAAGGTTGTGTATTTGATAGTGTAAAAATAAGAAAAGGAAAAAATAAATAAATGAGGTTTACTATTATTTATTTTCATTCAAAAATAGGTGGAAATAGCCGTTGGTATATGAAGTTGACAAAAATGCCCACAAAAGAGTTATGCATCTGCTAGCTAACCACTGATAGTCAACTATTACATGGTGATAGTCAACTATCAAGACTTGCAGATGGTTCCTTCTTGGAATAGTAGGCTATTGAAAATAGATACTAGACTATTTACAGTCTCATTTTGACACTGACTTCCCACAATAGTCTATTATTGTTTTTTGATAGTTTACTGTTGGAGCCTCATTTGTTCCAAACTTTAACGTGTACATAGGGGGAAAAAGGAAAAGGCAACATTAATCTAATTTCTTTCTCCTCTTTTCACTCAAACCAAACAACTATACAATATTATTTCTACTCTATTTCACCCCTATTTCTCTACAACCGAACAACTCATATTTTCACTCTATTTCTCACCAACATATTTCTCTTCAATCTTCTTCTTTCCATGCTGTCAAACAGGGGGGTAAGAGAAAATTACACTGATATTTTTTAAAAGTTTCATCAATTTTTTGTTAATACTCTTCTTTTTTTATTTTTATACAAGCATTTTTAATTGTTTAAAAAATATTATACCGTGTACCTTTATATAAAAAGTTGTTATAAATATTAAAAAAGAAGAAAATTATATAATTTCAAAAATCTTAAAAAAAGTTCAGTGTAATTTACTATTGCTTTTTAACACTGAAAAGAGTTTAAATTTCAAGAGTTGTCTCACATATATTTAAATGGAAAAAATAAGTATATAAAATTAAGGTAATTATCTTAAATATATATAATTGATAATTACATTAATTATCGTAATAAGTCGTAAATACTATAAATAATATAATTATGTAATTTTATCAATAAAAAATAAAACATTTCTAGTGACATTTAATAATTATATTTAATAAAAATAAATCATGTGTATTAATTACGAATAGTTTCCTTAATTATATATATTTAATAATTACATTAATAAATAATTCAACCAACATATAATATTTACATTTACTAAAAATTAAATTATATATAATAATTACAAGTAATTATCTTAATTATATATATGTATGTATTTAATAATTACATTAACTACTTTCTTTGGTTACCTAGGGTATTCTTTGGCCTAAAGCCAAAAACTTATTCCTCGAGGTACGAATATTCATTTAAGGAACTGACCTCTTTCAACAGATGTTTTTCCACACGCATGTCCCTGAAGATAAAAATCCTTGGCTATATGTTTAAGGGACATGGTTATCTATCAACCACACCACACCATGTTGGTCATTAACTACTTTAACTACATTAATAAAAAATTTCTAGTAGACATATATTACTTGCATTTAATAAAAAATAAAAAATATACAATAATTATAGGTAATTACCTTGATTTTATATATTTAATAATTACAATATTACATTAATTACTTTAATTGTACATTCAAAATAATATATTTATCTTAATTCAAATTAATCTTACTTTACACTTTTAAAAAATTATATATCTCATAATTACATTAATGAACTTAAGTATTGTCTCACATGCATCCCAATAAAAAAATAATTATATATAATTAAGACAAATTTCATAATTATATAAAATTGATAATTACATTAATTACCGGAATAAGTTGAAATTACCATACTTATAATAATTATTTATTTATTTTAAAAAAATTCCAACAAATACAATAGTGTGATTACATTTATTTTCCACTATCTATTTGTCACAACTTCATAAAAAAAATATTCCACCCAAGAAAAATTTTAAATAATAAGCTTTCTTATGATTTTTTTGACAATATTTAACTTAAAAGACATATATTGCTTCATACTATCTAATCACTTAAATATAATATGTTAATATAATCATGCAATCTTTTTATTTTTATTGATAAAAATACATAATTTTATTAATTAAGCTAATCACGACCAATATATATTTTTAACTTATTTAATTAACCTAATTATGGCTAGAATATATATATATATATATATATATATATATATATATATAAGTATAAAGATTATTTTAAATTAGGGTAATTAAATTTACTTTAAGATACATAATTAAAATAATTAATGCATTTGTTATTATATTTAAATTAAGGTAATAAAAAATATTTTAAATTAAGATAAATTGATTATCTTTAAAGTACATAATTAAAATGATTAATGTGTTTATTATTGTATATAAATAAAGTAATTACTACAAATTTTTATTATATATAATATATAATTAAAGTAGTTAAAATAATTAGATTATACACATTGATTTAGTTATCATCAAAGATAATAAAATAAAAACATTTTAAAACCATGCAATATTATTATAATATTTTTTGTAATATGAATTTAAAAATTCAACATTAAAATCAACTCATTTCTTTTTTTATTTTAATTTTTTTTTCACTATATGATATTTGAACACTTAATCTTTTGAATTTTAAAAAATTTAATTATTAATATAAATAATTTAGTCAATAAATTTTAGACCATAGTATCAAATTCCCACTTCATTCGAATCATTTTCTGATGTCGTTTTTACACCTGCAGAATGTAAGAACATCATCATTTTCAATATTAACTAAGCATAAATCAAGCATTTGAAGAGCTTGATAAAAAAAACTTTACAAACTAAAAGAAATTAGATGCAATGACATCTTTTCCTTCCAAAAGTCACAATCACCTTCTATGCCCACCACCTGCAACCAAAGAACAAAGGGTATACAATAGAAGAAGAAAAAAGGAGTAAGAAAAACAAAGAGGAAACAGTGAAAACATTAGGAAAAAAAAACAACAGCAACATTGTCAAACCACCTCCATGCCTTTGTCGACAATGCCACTCGAAACCATAATCACCATCTCTATATTGTACCCCTATTTCATATTGTTTCAAATCATGAAATAATCCTCCAAACATCAAGAAAACCATCCAAAAAATTAAATGTATAGATCAAACTTAGAAAATTCCACTTAATATAAAAGGTCCGAACTTGGTAAATTAACCAACCAACCTATACAAAAAAGGCAAGGACTACAAAGATTTAAAAAAAAAAAGAATTCTAAAATCAAGAATCACTAAACCCCATTAAAGAAATCAAAAGAATAATGAATATTCCAAAACTCATTGACTATCAAAGAAAAAAAAGAGTATAATTTTTGTTTATAAAAGTAACAACGAAGCATTGGTAAAAATTATCAATGGAAAAAGAAAAAGACTTGAATGAACAAAGAATTACCGTGCAATAGATTGGATCTAGAAGGAAAAATAGATGATAGAACAATATACTATAGAAGTGAAATGTTGAATAAATATCTAACACTAATTAATACAGTTTATTAAAACTATCCTTAATTGGCTCCAACACCTAGCTATCACTAATTAGTACAATCTATTAATACATTATACAATTTATTAAAATAAATAATTAAATAAATATAGTAAAAAAAATTGTCTAAAGTGCCCTTATTTGAGCAAAAAAAAAAGTGTGTCAAAACTTTCTCACTTTATTATATTATATAAAATATAAAAATAAAGATAGAGTTTTATTATTACAAAACTTTTGCATAGAGAATTAATTAATATTAATTAATAATAATTAATTAATGTAGAATTTATGTTTATAAATACTCAATTTAAAATGGACATAATCATAATGAAAATAAATATTTTAATGAGTAGTATTTCCATATTTAATTAATTTAGTATTTTAATATAAAATTTATTGCAAAAATAAATTAATACAAAAATTATAGTGGAAATTATTTATGAATATAATTTAATATGAATTTATTGATTGATTGAAATTAGTCGAAGATACTTTCTTATTTAAAATTACTGAAACTCCAAAGAATCTTATTTAAAATTGATGAAACCCTAATGTCACCAATTAATGTCCCAAATAATTTAAATGAAGATTTTTCTTATATGTTAATGGTGCAAAAAAATTGCATTATATATTCTACCAATATTTATATATGTAATAAGTAAATATAATAAAAAAAATAGCTTATATATATATTTAATAATTACCTTAATAAAAGAATAAGCAACATATAATATTTACATTTAATAAAAATGAAATTATATATAATAATTATAGGTAATTATCTTAATTATATATATATATATATATATATATATATATATATATATATATAATAATTAATAATTACATTAACTACTTTTTTTTGTCACCTAGGATATCATCTTGTCGAAAGTCAAAGACTAATCCCTCAAGGTACGGATATGCATTTAAGGGACTAACCTTCTCAGCAGAAGCTCTTCCATACACATGGACCTAAGGATCGAATCCTTGGTAATGTGCTTAAGGGACATGGTTATCTGTCAACCATACCATACCATGTTGGTCATTAACTACTTTAATTACATTAAGAAAAAAATTTATAGTAGACATATAATACTTGTATTTAATAAAAAATAAATAATATACAATAGTTATAAGTAATTACCTTAATTTTATATATTTAATATTTACATTAATTATATATTTAAAATAATATATTTATCTTAATTTAAATTAATCTTACTTTCCTCTTTTAAAATGGACATAATCATAATAAAAATAAATATATTAATGAATAGTATTTCCATATTTAATTGATTTAGTATTTCAATATAAATTTTATTGTAAAAATAAATTAATATAAATTTATATTGGAAATTATTTATGAATATAAATTAATATGAATTTATTGATCGATTGATATTATCCAAGATAATTTTCTATTTAAAGTTACTGAAACTCTAAAGAATCTTATTTAAAATTACTGAAACCCTAATGTCACCAATTAATGTCCCAAATGTTGGAACTAAAGATGTAAAAGCGTCTAAACCCTCAATGTTTTGAAGATAACAAAGCTTATTAATGTTCATATTTGCGCGTATAGACTAACCCTGTCACAGCTAAGAAGAAGACTCGCCAACAAGGACCGTCCAGTGTCATGTTAAAGACCGTCCAGTAGACGTGTGAAATAGCGTCCAATTAGACGTGTTTAAAGACCATCCAGTTGAACAAACTGGAGGCGACCGTCCAAGTCTCCAAGATCATATATTCAAATGGCTAAGTTTTTAGTTTGAACGTCAATTACATTTATGCTAAGTCTGCCTCGTAAATTACATATTACTACTTCAGTGAATTAACGTTCAAATCTGTTTGAAGCATCAACATCAATTCAGTACAAAAGCACAGCAGAATAGATAAAGCAAGTCAACTTATCAAGCTGACAAGACAAATGAAGAAGGTTCAGAAGAACAGACCGACAGCGCAGTCCTGCAACTTCCCTTGTAGTGCAAGTCTACAACTGTCATGCCTCACATTTTTGAAAAGATGGTCTGCACGCTTCTCATTACGTAAAGAGTCAAATTATGTACAACGGATCTTTTTCCTAAAAATCATATATATACGTGCACCAACGAAAACAGATACATAACAACGAGAAACGAAAAGGTGAATAGAAAAAGGCGAAGTCTGTAAAAAAAAACAAGAACGTAAATTCTTTTGTAATACTCTGTTAAAAGCGTCCAGTGGACGATGACAAAATTTTGTAAAGATCCTCAAAGTGATCCTGAGCTAAATCTTTCAAATCCTCACTACGTGAGTTAACCCTTCCTCTTTAAACACTTGTGCATTGTGAAAGCCTGGAGAGGCTTAGTGTAAAAGAATACTTGGGTTAAGCAATCTAGGGATATTGCATTGTAAAGCCTGAAGAGGCCACGAACAATACTTGTAACCTAAGATTGATTAGTAGAAACCTTCTGGGTGAAGGGACTGGATGTAGCTCAGGTTGAGTGAACCAGTATAAAACTTTTTGTGTTTTTCTTCTCCCTATCCCTACACCTGAAAACGTTTTTTTGTTGATCTACTTGTTTCGAAAAAGTTTTACAAGGCACAATTCAACCCCCCCTTCTTGTGCGCTTTTTTGTATTTCAATTGGTATCAAAGCTCGGCCTCTTGGGGTTGAGCATCTAACACTGCAAAGGTAAAAACGATCCTAATCACTCATGGAAAACAAAGGATAAGCCATTAACAGAACGCCTCTTTTCAAAGGTCAGAACTACGATTACTGGAAGCAAAGAATGATAGCATTCTTTGATGCATGTCACATAGACATGTGAGACGTAGTAGAAACTGACGACTACTTGCCCCTTGACCATGATGGAATGGAACTCCCAAGAAGTCAATGGACAGAATCTCACAAACAGAGATATCTTCTAAACTCAAAGGCTAAAAATGCTATGATGTGTGCCTTATCTGAGTCTGAATATGAAAAGGTACACAGTCTAAAAAGTGCTAAGAAAATGTGGGACACCCTCGCTCTTGCTTACGAAGGCACCTCACAAGTAAAGAGGTCAAAATTGAGCTTACTCGTAAGACAATATGAATTATTTACTATGGAGGAAAATGAAACTATCGAACTTATGTTTGGCAGATTTCAAACCATAACAAACAACCTGAGGTCCTTCGGCAAAACCTATGATAATTATGATCATATTGACAAAATCTTGAGAAGTTTGCCTAGGCAATGGAGGCCGCAGGTTACAGCCTTAAGAGCTTCCAAGCATCTAACAACACTCTCAATAGAAGAGTTACTTGGAACTCTTAAAGTGCATGAATTGGAGCTGAAGCAAGACGAAAGACAGAAGAAGAAGTCCATTACTCTAAGCGTCCAGCGACCATCCAAAGGATCAATGTCCAAGGCACTAAACGTGGAAGAATCCTCTAGAGAAGAATCTGAGAAGGACGACTCTGATGAGGATGAGATATCCTTCATTTCAAGGAAAATTCAGGCTATGTGGAGGAAGAAAGGAGGATCAAGAGCTCAAAACTTCACAAAGTAGTTCAACAAAACTCCAAAAGAAAAAAATCCTTCAGTATGCTATGAATGCAAGAAGCCTAAACATTTCAAAGCTGAATGCCCTAGTCTACAGAGAAACAAAAAGAGGATATTCTCCAAGAAAAAGGGTCTCATGGCTACCTGGGAAGATATGGACCTATCTTCATCAGATGAAGAAGGAGAAGAAGAAGCCAACCTGTGTCTCATGGCAGGAACCAGCTCTGATAGCTCAGACAATGAGCAAGACGAAGAGGTAAACTTCGACAACTTAATCTCCCTACAAGAAGCTTATAATGACTTACTTGCTAACTCCTCAACTCTTTCAGTAGGATATAGAGAACTGAAAAATAAATTTTCAAAAATAACAAAAGAATTCAATTTGCTCAACGAAGAGTATAAAAAGGTCTTGAAAGAAAATGAGGTTTTGAAAACTAAAAATATTTCAGAAGAAACATCTTCTCATGAAGTCTTAAAACTTCAAAAAGAAGTTACTCATCTAAAAGAAAGTTTATCTAAATTTGTCAGTGGAACTAAAAATCTAAACAAAATTCTATTGTATAGAAGAAATCTTGATGACAAATCTGGACTTGGTTTTGTTAAAGAAGAAAACTACAAATCTAGTAAAAAATATAACATTTTGTAAAAAATGTGGAAAGAATAGGCATGAATCAACACAATGTAGATATCGTCCAACAAAGAAGGCGTCCAATGCCTTCAGAACTAACCGAAAAGGACCCAAGTCTATTTGGGTACCTAAGTCCATGATAATACCTGTTGCAGATTTGCTTGACAACCGAAAGAAAACCCTAGTCATGGTACCTGGTCAGTGGTTGCTCACGACACATGACGGGAGAAAGGTGTATGTTCCAAAGCCTGCAACCCAAGAATGGTGGGTGGGTCACCTTTGGAGGAAACCAGAAGGAAAAAAATCACAGGTATAGGAACAATAGGTAAGCATTCCTTCCCTTCTATTGAAAATGTTTTGTATGTTGAAGGCCTCAGACATAATCTACTGAGCATAAGTCAATTATGTGACAGTGGACACAATGTCTCCTTTGACAAAGATAAATGTACTGTCAAGAATCTAGATGGATCCATATTATTCTTTGCTAAAAGGGAAAGCAATCTTTATAAGATTGATCTAGTTGACCTCATAAATCAAAATGTATCTTGTCTAGTATCCATCAAGGAAAATCAATGGACTTGGCACAAGAAGCTTGGACATGCAAGTTTGAGATTAATCTCAAAGCTAAATAAGCATAACCTCGTAAGAGGACTTCCAAATCTTGCTTACAAGTCTGATATTCTCTGTGATGTTTGTCAAAAAGGGAAACAAGTAAAAAGCTCTTTTGAATCAAAAAATACTATTTCCACAACTATACTTCTTGAGCTATTACATATTGACTTGTTCGGTCCAACTAGAACAGCTTCCCTTAGCGGAAAACGATATGGACTAGTCATAGTGGATGACTACTCTAGATGGACATGGGTTATGTTCTTAAAACACAAGGATGAGTCTTATAAAACCTTTTCTACCTTTTGCAAAAGAATACAAAATGAAAAAGGTGTTTGTATAACTTCAATAAGAAGTGATCACAGAGGAGAGTTTGAAAACGAAAGTTTTCAATGATTTTGTGAAGAGAACGGAATTCTCCACAACTTCTTTGTACCACGAACACCACAACAAAACGGTGTGGTAGAGAGAAAGAACAGGTCATTACAAGAAATGGCTAGAGCCATGCTAAACGATAACTCAACTCCTAAGCATAAACACTGCATGTTATTTACAAAATAGAATTTACATAAGACCTTTTCTGAAAAAGACTCTCTATGAATTGTGGAAGGGACGAAAACCCAACATATCATATTTTCATCCCTTTGGATGTCAATGTTTCATTCTAAACACTAAGGACAACCTTGGTAAGTTTGATTCAAAGTGTGATGATGGAATACTGTTAGGCTATTCTGAAACATCTAAGGCTTATAAAGTTTACAACTCTAGAACCTTAGCAGTTGAAGAAGCCATCCACGTTAAGTTCAATGACAAAAAGCCTGATAACGAAATATCAGAGCTAGACGATTCATTTGCAGATATGAAGCTAGACGATGCCAGATCTTCAGCGTCTAGAGATCAAATGGACAATCCAAAAGCAGAAGAAAAAGAACCAACTGGACGGTCTTGGCAAATGAAGACCTATCATCCAGAAAATCAAATTCTTGGAAACGTTCAAGATCATGTTAGGACAAGATTGACCTTTAAGGAGCAAGCTCAAACTGCCTTGATTTCTCAACTGGAACCAAAGACAATAGACGAAGCTCTCCTGGACGATGGCTGGATTAGCGCCATGAAGGAGGAACTTAGTCAATTCGAAAAGAATGATGTTTGGATGCTGGTTCCCACACCCAAGGACAAGTCTATCATTGGAACAAAGTGGGTATTCCACAACAAGCTTGATGAAGCTGACAATGTGGTAAGAAATAAAGCAAGACTTGTAGCACAAGGCTACTCTCAACAAGAAGGTATAGACTTTACCGAAACTTTTGCACCAGTAGCTAGATTAGAAGCCATTCGCATCTTACTTTCATTTGCTACTCATAGTAATATGAAGCTCTATCAAATGGATGTAAAAATTACATTCTTAAATGGCATAATAAACGAGGAAGTCTATGTGAAACAACCTCCTGGTTTTGAGTGTGATACTTTTCCCAAACATGTTTTCAAACTTAAAAAGGCTTTGTATGGTCTTAAACAAGCCCCAAGAGCTTGGTATGAAAAACTAAGTTCTTTTCTTTTAGAAAATGGTTTCTCTAGAGGAAAAGTAGATACCACTCTCTTTCGCAAAGACGTTAAAACACACTTTATCATTGCACAAATATATGTAGACGACATTATTTTTGGAGCTACTAATGATGGGTTATGCAAAGATTTTTCTAAGATCATGACAGTAGAATTTGAGATGAGTATGATGGGAGAACTAAAATTTTTCCTAGGGTTGCAAGTAAAGCATATTGGAAACAGAATATTCATACATCAGACAAAGTATGCCAACGAACTTCTGAAAAAGTATAAGATGGACGATGCAAAAGAAATGAGTACACCCATGCATCCATCATCAATACTTAGCCTGGACAACACTTCTAAAAAGGTGGATCAATCTACATATCGAGGTATGATTGGATCCCTTTTATATCTCACAGCATCCAGACCTGACATTATGTTCAGTGTATGTTTATGTGCTCGCTTACAGTCTGATCCTAGAGAAACTCATCTAACAGCAGTTAAGAGAATCTTTAGATACTTAAAAAGAACCACTAATCTTGGTTTATGTTTTAAGTCAACCAAAGAATACAGATTAGTTGGTTTTTGCAATGCTGACTATTCGGGAGATAGAGTAAAATAGTTCTATTCAACATGCCTTGATCGTCCAAAGTTCAGTAGCGTCCAATGTTTTCATAGCGTCCAATACTTCATCGTCCACTTGCATATTTTCGCATTCCATAATGACTGTCATTTGTGTGTGCATCATTATTCGTGCTTAATCATGTTTTCTCTGAAAATGATTTGAAATAAATGCTTCTTTTTGGTCTAAGTCATTCATGCGCCATATAACCAACCTCGAGAAACGTAAGCGCCTGACCCCGCATTTATTACACATCACCTCTTTCTTCAAAAATAAAGAACCGCCAAAAGCAAAACTCTTCGGTTTCGTCATATACACTCAAGCCTAAACCAAATACTCACTTCTTTTCAAATCCACCTGAACTCCCTCAACTTCTCAAAACCTTAACCTCCCTTCAAGCTCTCAAACATGGCAACAGAAAAGGCAGGTCCCGCTGCAAAGGCCGTGGCTCGTGTGGAGAGCCTAGACAAGGCTGTTGTTCTCATCGAAAGCCACTTCGATATCCAAGCTCTCAACGACATGGGGGTGTATATAAAGGACAACTTGCTCAGATGTGGAATTCTCAACTACTTCCATCTGAACGAAATCATATACCCAGAACTCATCTAACAGTTCTGGAATTCTGCCGTTTTCTCAAAGACGGACATTACTAGAACCGTTCTGGGAGTTAAGGTTACACTGGACCTAGGCTCTATTGCCCAAGCCATTGGATGTGAGCGGGCTGGGAAGACAACTTTGGAGGTCATGACACAGTCGATGCTGCACTAATGGGTCCCAAAGGACAAAACCCAGTCGAGTACAGCAAACTGACGAAAGAAGGGAAGATATTCTAGCAGTTTTTGAACAAATGAATTCTTCACAAGGCTAGATCTAAAGATAGTGTTACCTTCCTACACCAGTTCGCGTTGTTCCACATGATCACTGGTCAACAGTTCAACTTGCCGCACCTCATCCTGAGCAACATCTTCAGGACCATGAGAGGACGCGAGGAGCACGACCAGATTACGTATGCCGCACTTCTTAACAGAATCTTCTGGCAACAGCAAGTATTTCATGCTTTCTTTGCTCTTTCTCTTGGGGAGTAAAACAAGATTCGGATTCTGGGTGGTGGCCATAGATTCACACAACTGCCGTTTGGACGCAACAATGTTGCGCAGATGAAGGCTGGGTTGGTGCTGAAGCCTTTAGAGACCACGTCCAAACTTGTGGACGTCAAAGAAGAAGCAGTTGAGATGGCACCTCTACAAACAATAGCGCCAATCGTCCAGCATGCTGCACCCATGGACGACGAAGTACTGTTTGAAAATCCTATTGCTGCCAGACCGTCCACCAGAAAGAGGTCGTCCAAGGCACAAGTGACCAAAGCTACAAGGTCCAAGACCCAACGACCTTCAGCTCCATCTGTTCCACTTGTAGCTACTCCTATTGCTGCATCTACCTCTTCTGTTGCACTAACCATACTTCCCACTAAGAGACAACTGATCGTCGCCTCTGATGATGAAGAGGATGAGCATATTGGTAAGCTTGTCAAGAAACAGAAAGCTGCCAGCGATGTTGTTCCTGTTCAACCACAATCCCAACCATCTACCTCACCTAAACGACCAGCAGACACACTGCCAGGGGAAGCAAAGTCCAAGAAACGTAAGTTTTCCTCTCCTGTTGCGGCTGATGAACCTATAAGTGATTTTATTGAATCTATACTTATTGAACCATATGAATCTCTTACCCGACCACAAACCGAAACCCAAGCCACACTTGAACCAGAAATGTTGTTGCCTGGTGATGAAGGTTATACTTGCACCATTCCTACTCCCGGTATCTCAAAAACTTACCTCTCCATTAAACCTCCTAAATCATCTCCCTCCTCAACCATCATCCCCTTCCTTACCCCTCCCTCAAAAACTTTGGCATAAACCAAACAGAAATGGCCTCTACTGTTTGTTGAAGGAAATTCTCAAAATCTCCTGGACGACAATGCCATCATTCTGTGTCCAGAGCTTCCCAAGCCAGACTTTGGTTTTGACTATTCTCCAATTGATATGGAGAAGTATATGGATGACTACGTCCATCAGCCATCGGAAGAATACCTGGCACTACCTCCTGGAGCCATTAAACACCTGCCGCTCAAGTGGTTTATTAGACGAAGGTATCCTAGAGTTGTACGAGCTTGGCGCATAAATGCTCATCCTCCTGGAGTACTTCAACACAGAGTACCTCTAGTCGAAGACACCAAGAAAGCTCTACAACAAAGAGGACGAACGGACGAGCGAATTATTCATCTAAGGCCTGCAGATTTGAAGTTTCGGCCCATAGATCCGGAAGAAAATGGATTCTTTCCATCCGCCTTTGAGCATATGTTCTACAACACTCTCAAAGGTTTGGTGTTTTTGAAGTATCAGCTGTTCATTCTGCCATCCCAACATATTTGACCTTCCACAACCATCTACATCCAACCAAACCGAGTTTGTCCAAGACTGCCAATCATCAATGAAAATGGCAAAAAGAAGAAAATTCTGACCAAGGCACCGTCTTTGCCTTTACCGTCCAGAGCTAAAATTCAACATCATCCAACCCATTCCCATGAATGGTTTTTAGCTCAACGTCTTCATACAGACATGGACGAGACGGATGCTGAACGCTTCTGGCATCAACATATGCTCCTATGCGAACAAGAAGCGTCCAACAGTGGTGTTTCAACAAACGACAAGGCCGATATCCCAACTGCAACGAACTGTGAATTCACGCAACGTCCAGCTCGTGTCTTTCACTTTTCGGACACTTCAGTTGCATTTGTCCATCCACCAGATGAGCGTCCACTCCTTGGTACAAAAACTTCTATCCTATACACTTTGATTGCTGCTCTTACTCACATCAACACCTTCCAACCACCCTACCCTTGGCCCCCTCCTCGACCTTATCAACTTGACGTGCCAAACCTAAAGTTTCTAGAAGCACCTCCTCCCCCCTCTGAAACTCTTCCACCTTCTTAACCAGCTTCACCTACACCTCCACCACCACTTACTCCTGGCTCCCAAACCTCCACCAGTCTCCCCATCTCCACTTCCACCCCTTCATCCATCCCCTATGTTGACCCCGCCGTTCAACAATATGTTGCCACCCAACATCAACCTATTTTCACTCTTCTTCACCAAATTCTCCAGAACCAACAAGTCCTCTTCCATCCTTCTCAACATTTTCCTCCTCCGCCGCTACCACAGTGACTATGATGACGACTCCTTTTTTTTCTTTTTTTTGATAATGACAAAGGGGGAGAAAGCATTATGTTTTTTTTTTGTTCTTTTCTTTCTGCCTTTGTCGCATTTTTTTTGTGCATATATTCTTGTCAAATTTTATCCTCTGAACAGCTAAATAAAATACAAAGTTGATCTGCTTTACTTCAAGTATTGCTCTGCCTATATTAAATCCTATATCTGTTATATAATATGCTTAATACTTTATATGATATTTGATATGGATTCAAGCTGATATCCTGTGTCTCAAATATACAAAACTTGGTATATCCGACTCAGGGGGAGCATAATAAGTCTTTCGAAAACTTCTTTTTGCGCTTCTTTATTTTCTAGCAAAAACTTAAAAAAAAATTAATAAGGTTTGTCATCATCAAAAAAGGGGAGATTGTTGGAACCAAAGACGTAGAAGCGTCTACCCTCAATGTTTTGAAGATAACAAAGCTTATTAATGTTCATATTTGCGCGTATAGACTAACCCTGTCATAGCTAAGAAGAAGACTCGCCGACCGTCCAGTGTCATGTTAAAGACCGTTCAGTAGACGTGTGAAAGATCGTCCAGTTAGACGTGTTTAAAGACCATCCAGTTGAATAAATTGGAGGCGACCGTCCAAGTCTCCAAGATCATATATTCAAACGGCTAAGTTTTTAGTCTGAACGTCAATTACATTTATGCTAAGTCTGCCTCGTAAATTACATATTACTACTTCAGTGAACTAACGTTCAAATCTGTTTGAAGCATCAACATCAATTCAGTACAAAAGCACAGCAGAATAGATAAAGCAAGTCAACTTATCAAGCTGACAAGACAAATGAAGAAGGTTCAGAAGAACAAACCGCCAGCGCAGTCCTGCAACTTCCCTTGTAGTGCAAGTCTACAACTGCCACGCCTGACATTTCTGAAAAGATGGTATGCATGCTTCTCATTGCGTAAAGAGTCAAATTATCTACAACGGATCTTTTTCCTAAAAATCATATATATACGTGCACCAACGAAAACAAATACATAACAACGAGAAACGAAAAGGTGAATAGAAAAAGGCGAAGTCTATCAAAAAAAACAAGAACGTAAAGTCTTTTGTAATACTCTGTTAAGAACGTCCAGTGGACGATAGCAAAATTTTGTAAAGATCCTCAAAGTGATCCTAAGCTAAATCTTTCAAATCCTCACTACGTGAGTTGACCCTTCCTCTTTAAACACTTGTGTGTTGTGAAAGCCTGGAGAGGCTTAGTGTAAAAGAATACTTGGGTTAAGCAATCTAGGGAGATTGCATTGTAAAGCCTGAAGAGGCCACGAACAATACTTGTAACCTAAGATTGGTTAGTAGAAACCTTCTGGGTGAAGGGACTAGACGTAGCTCAGGTTGAGTGAACTAGTATAAAACTTTTTGTGTTTTTCTTCTCCCTATCCCTACACCTGAAAACGTTTTTTTGTTGATCTACTTATTTCGAAAAAGTTTTACAAGGCACAATTCAACCCCCCCTTCTTGTGCGCTTTTTCGTATTTCACCAAATAATTTCAATGAAGATTTTTCTTACATGTCACTAGTACAAAAAAATTGCATTATACAATTATAAGCTAACCAATATTTATATATGTAATAATTAAATATAATGAAAAATAGCTTATACATATATTTAATAATTACATTAATAAAAAAATCAAGCTACATATAATATTTACATTTAATAAAAATGAAATTATATATAATAATCACGGATAATTGTCTTAATTATATATATATATATATATATATATATATATAAAATAGTAATAATAATAATAATTAATAAATATATTAACTATTTTTTTTGTTACCTAGGGTTCCTTTGGTCGAAAGTTAAATGTTAATCCCTCGAGATACGAATATTCATTTAAGGTACTAACATTTCTCAACAGATATTATTCTATACATATGGACCTAAAGATCGATCCTTTGACTACATACTTAAGAGACATGGTTATCTACTAACCATATCATACCATGTTGGTCATTAACTACTTTAATTACATTATTAAAAAATTTGTAGCAGACATATAATACTTGCATTTAATTAAAAATAAATAATATACAATAATTATAGGTAATTACCTTAATTTTATATATTTAATAATTACATTAATTATACATTTAAAATATTATATTTGTCTTAATTCAAATTAATCTTACTTTCCTCTTTTAAAATGAACATAATCATGATGAAAATAAATATATTAATGAGTAGTATTTTCATATTTAATTGATATAATATTTTAATATAGAATTTATTGCAAAAATAAATTAATATGAAATTTATACTAAAAATTATTTATAAAAATATTTTAAATTGAATTTATTGATTGATTAAAATCAGTCCAAGATAATTTCGTATTCAAAGCTACTAAAACTCTAAATAATCCTATTTAAAGTTGTTGAAATCCTAATGTCGCCCAAAACCCCTACAAAACCTTTCCTTTATATATATATATATATATATATATATATATATATATATATATATATATATATATATAAAGATATAAAGATAAATATATAATAATATATGCTATATTATTTATTATTTATTATTATTACTAAAATATGGACGTTTAGTAAAAATATGGATGTCTATTTATTATTTTATTTATTTATTGAAATTGATTCAATTCATTCAAATTGATTCTTTAAAATTGAATCAATTCTACTTAACTAATAATGTGGACGTTTAGTAATTACTGTATTCATTCAAAATGATTCAAGTTCAATATTAGGAAATTTTGATTATGACATATGAAACCCTAATGTCGCCGATTAATGTCCTATAAACAAAATGTCGCCAATTAATATTCATTCAAATTGATTCAAATTCAAAGGAAAATTTAAATATAAAGTACAAACCCTAATGTTGTTAATTAATACCCCAAAAATCCTAATTTTACCAATTAATATCGCAACATGCTACAAAACCTTTCTTTTATATATATAAAAATATAATGTATATTACCCTCAATTATTATAACCTAAGACTAATTAAAACAATACATATTTACCAATACAATATAAAAAATTTATCTTCTAAAAAAATAAAGCACTAAAAAATCTCTTCATAGTCTATTGTGATAGCTATATTTTATTTTATAATTTTATAGAGCAATATACTATTTTATGAGCGCCTAAAGATTTTTCATAGTAAAATTTGTTATGAATCAATTATTGTGAACCTCATAAAAGATAGAAGTAGTTGTTGTGGTTTTCACAAAACAACTTAAGGCTGAAATAAATGGAAATAAGGTTTTATTTTTGTATAATTTTGTGACATTTGTGCTACTCCTTTAATATTAAATGAGATATTTTGGGAAATTTATTTGTTGGCTCTTTCTTCGTTTCTCGTCTATTAAACATATATTCAAAATTTAAGGGTATTCTAGTACACCGTTGTTTGCGCATGATTTGATGCTATTGCTTCGTGCTTGCACGACGTAACGCGCGAGAGCGGAGGTGCCCATTCATATTGGGAATAGAATTTATTGCTAATAAGCTCTATTTGCATTTGTTTTTCTCCTCTTTAAGAATCGTTTTAATGTAGCCTACAAGTTTGACGCATCAACTACGTGCTTGAGTTAATTTGTTTTGTAATTCTTTTAGTACGCAATTTAGTTGGCATTTAAAAAGTACCCAATTTAAAGGGGGGAAAAACTTCAAACATATAATCAAAACCTATAAAAAGGAAAATAGTAAATCAAAATCAATAAAGTAAAAACGTTTTTACGATATTTGAACAGTATAAATGTTTTCAAAATCTGTATATACGTATGTATAGATTTATTTTACAGTATAAAATAATATTACAAAATTATAAAACGTATCATTACTTCATAATGTAACTAATTCCATAGTTAAAAACTTATTATTAGTTTTACAGTATTTTATAATAATTATATAAGTTTTATATTCATGCAGTAAAATTGTCTTGAAGCAATTAATGATACCATTGGTAAATATAAATAAAAACTTATTCTATTAAGTACTAATTATTAATTTTATAAAACAATAATAGTTTCCTAAGAATATCCTGAATTTATTAGTAGTAGTAAAACAACAAGAAGACAACGAGAGTTAACTATATAAATTTTAATGTTAAGAAAATGCCGTATAAAAATGAAAAAAAAAATCAAAATAACTTTTTAAATAAAACTATTTACATATCTTATAAAAAAATGAAAAAATATCATGTCATTTTATTATTTATCTTAAATTTAAGTAACATTATTTACCTTAGAAAATTAAAATATGTTTGAATCAATCTTTTATTTAAAAAATAATAAAAGAAGTTGTAATATCTAATGTCTATGAAATTAAAAAATAAAAAATAACCTAACTCAATTATATGCTACATATTGATACAAAGCAAAAACTTAATCAAAGATATATAATTTAAAAATTCATGCAAAGCAAAAGCAAAAAAATTATTTAGTTTGTGTAAAATCATCTAATAAAGTTAAGCACACACTTTGAAGGAAAAATACGATTTTTGTGCTTAAATTTCCAAAATAAAAAATATTTTTAATTTAAATATATAATTTAAAAATATAACAATTACGTAATTTTAAAAATCTCAACAAGTTTTACTATTTTTCCATATGTTAAAAAAATATTTAAGCAAAATAAACTTTAGAATAATTTTTTTAAAGCTTAATTAAACAAATAAAATTTTTTAATGAGTGTAATCATGATATAAATGTGTCATTTAACCAAGGTTATAAATATGATAATGATATAAAATTAGTGTAATCGTCAACTGCCCCATAATAATTTTAATTTTTTTAATATTATATCTCTTGATATTACTTTTAACGGTTTTATAAACATAGACCATTAAAGATAAATTTAAATATCTAAAAGTAGATCTCTCTTATTAGAAAAAAAAAATTATTCATTAATTTTATATTTTTGTATAATAAATATTTTTAGTGAAAAATTTATACTTTTAATTACATAAAATTAATCTTAATGGTTGATGTTAAAAAAATCGTAAATTGTAATTTTATACTACATTTGGATTAGAAAAAACAAAGAAGAAAATTAAATAAAAACATTAAATTTTCACTATTTGTTTAAGCAAAGAACTCAAAAGAGAGATTTTGTGAGTGTGTATATGGAATTCATATAAGAAACTATTTTTCCTCAAGTGCCACGAAATGGGGGAAAAGAGTGTCAATGACAATAGGTAAGATATTATAGTATTCATTCTCGTAAAAAAACATTAATTAAAAATATATCTGTAATGTAATTAAAACAACTTTCAAGCATCTCTCAGAAACCATTACAAACATTACAATAAACATTCGGAATAACAAATTTATAAACTTTCAAATCCGACATAACAACCTGTGAAGCTCATTGTACTTGTTCAATCACAACTTAACAACTCATGTCTCATACTATTAGAAGAAGTTGGAGGTTGAGTATGACAGAAATAAATAAAATTTTCATAAATTTCAGTTTTAATTTATTATTATAATTTTATATAAATATGTATATAAGTGTGTGTGTATAAGTGTTGGTATGGGATGGGATGAGTATTAAGATACTCATTCACCTCCATCAAATTTTGCAAGTGATTACTCATATCTTTATTCATTAAGTGGGTAATTTTACTCCTCATCATGAGTAATTTTTTTTTCAGGTACCCCTTGAGTCTATTACCTATTGTCACCCCAAGATGAAAGGGAAAAGATTGCTTTTCTTTGTTTTTAGTTTTTTTATAAAATTTAAATAATTTTTATAGCATAAAAATAATAAATAATTTTGTGTGAAGAAAAATTAATAAAGAAAGAACTGTAAATTTTGAGGTTAAATTTATTTATTTTTAATTAGAATAATCTTTATGTAATTTATTTATTTATTTCTATTCGTTCTTTCAATTGTCTAGATAAATAAAAAGAAAATTTTCAACTTCTTTCTTCCTCATTTCTTTCTATCCAAATAACCAAAAAAAAAATCACTTTATTTTTCTTTTAATTTTGTCCATCATATTTTTTTCCTCTTATTTTTTCTTTCCTATTTCGCTCTTTATTCAAACAAAGGCTTAATGTCACTTTTTTTTCTTCTACTAGATATTTTTCATTTTTCACTACCTACTACCTCCTAAGCATCTCACCCATTTAAACATCACAAAAACATTTTTTTTCTCTTTTTTCACTCTTTCTTTTCTATTTTTCTTGGGATATTTGCAGGTAATATATTTAATTACTCAAATTGTTAATTAGATCATACTTTTGTCTTGTTATATAGCTTTATAAGTTCTGAAAAATTGTGCTTGTATTGATTTTATTTTTAGCAACGAAAAATTCTTAAAAGAAAATTAACATTAAAGCAATCATCTTCTCCTCAAACACTTGATAAATGTAGAAATAAAATATTGAGTTCATTTGTAAAAAAAAAATGATTAAAAAACTTCCTAGTAATCCTAATTTATATGTATGAGTGTATATTGCCTCCACCATTTAAAATTCTGGGGTCAATTATTCCCTCAACCAAGCTATACACTACAATTCACTACTCTAATATCATGAAATCAGTTTTTTCGAACCTAAAATCTCCAAACCTGAGTTCACCAACAAAAAATGAAAACAAAGAGGTTATGATTGTAAAATTGCCACCAGGAGCATCGATTGGATGAGAGAGATGGAGAGAGAATGCACACCAAAGAGACAAAGAGAATCACAGCAGAGCAAATAATAAATTACAAATAAGTAAAGCCTTAATGCTCAAATGCATAATAAAAACCAAACAAGAAGATTCAAGTAGAAAATGCACAAAATGAACTTCGAATAAAACCTTAAATCACAGAGCAAGGGTGAGACTAGCAATAACAGTACATGAACTAGGTCGAAGAATACTCAATTAGTGCTTGACAACGACTAAAAGCGGCACAACACAAACAATATGATGTTATGGTTAAGGTTCCCTAAAAGTCAATAATATAAAGTTCTTGTGTAAGGAAGTCCTTTAAGTGAGTATGTTGAACAAATTCGCAAGGAGAATGAATAATTTTTATATATATATATATTTTTACAACTTTTGGAGAAAAATCCGTATGAAATACCTACAGATTTTCTTGCGAAATTTTAGAAAATATATTTAAAACTAATAAATAAATTTATAGAAAACTTGAAAGAAAATGATCTATGAAAAAATCTACAATTTTAAAAAAAAAATTATACGAGTTGGGGCTTTACGTTGGGGCTTGTATTTCAAAATTTGCCTTTTGCTATTTTGGTGCTCGCCAGTCGTATCACTTCAAGCGCTGAGACAAAATTCTCCAAAGTTTGCTTTTCTTGCAAAATAAACAAAAAAAGAGAGGATAAAAACATGGTATTTAAATGGATCTATGAATTTAATGAGTTTTCTATCATTTTTGTATAAATTTTTCTTTCTTTATTTATCTAAGTGTCTATTTCTTTCAAAAAAATTTATGAAAATTATGCATATAAATTCATGAAATATAATTTTATCAATACGCATAAAACTTGTGCATTGAGCAAGAATAGATAATATTCATTAGGTATGAAAACCTAAAAATAATATATGAAATGTTGGATTTTTTGTGGACTAGTAATATTTAATTATTAGATTAATTTAAATTATTAAATAATAACAATTATAGTAATTAGTATTATGTTGCTTGATGGATATTTGTTATTTGAATTTATGATGTAAATGAGCTTTTGATAGATTGAACTCTCCCTTAATGTCTAAGCAAAGGATTTTTGTTCTTGTCTCAAGACTATAAAATTATTTTCTCAGTAAACAATTTTGTGAGGCACAATATTAAAAGAAATTTTAATCACTAGATAAAGGATTCCTTTCTCATTTTCTTATCAACAAATTTATATTAAGATTTGAGATATATAATTCAAACTTCATACAAAATACACAAACTCTAACTTGAATTTTATATATTATTCTAATTGAATATCCTATAATCTCGTACTTACATTTTTTTTATGCTATTCTATAAATTTTTCTCGAGCATGAAATTTATGTGATATTGGCGCCTCCTGTTAATATATATATAAAAAATTGAACACGAGGCGCCAACTGGTGTCTCCTGTTATATATATATATATAAATATATAAATTTGAATGCAAGGCGTCAACTCAATAGGCGCCTCCTGTTGTAGGAAAAAAAATTGAACGTGAGGCACCAACTTGTTGTAGTAAAAAAAAATTATTTTGAATGCGAGGTACCAATTAACTTAAAATGTTTTCGTTCTTTTTTTTTAATTAACCCATATCAGTAAATTGTTTTTTTTTTATTTTAGTAAATAGTTCTTTTTTTTTTTACTACTGTGGTTAAAAAGCCCACTAGATATGTCCCCTATATATATATATAGGGAACATATCTACTGAGAGTTTTTTTTTTTTTTTAATGTGAGAATGAGAGGAATAAAGCTAGACCATTAAAATTTGCTATGAATGATCAAGATTAAAATATACAAATCTTGTGAGATTTTTAAAAAGTCACATGACTTTTTTAAGTAGTCACATGACATTAAATCCTGATCACCCATGCATGGTTATATGACTCAAATTTACTTCTCTCACTCTCATATAAAAATGGCCCTTTCACTAGATATGCCCTATATATATATATATATATATATATATATATAAGAAACAAACAAGACACAAACACATGTCTGCTGTTTAAATTTACCAGCTGGGGTGTGTGTATATATATACACTTAATATTTGATTCATTATTAGAATCAATCTAACGGTCTCAAATACTCCACTTGGAAGGCTAGCTGGATTATATTTATATTTGGCTTACGGGTGACTAAAATGATTCCCTTGAGGGGCCATGATAAAATAAAAAAAAATGACTTTCGGGCGCCGTCCATAATTAATCATGATTGTGTCTAAATTATTGGCGTTATTGGTGTGTTTTGTCAAAGAGAGCATTTAGATACTTAATTAAATTCTAGACTAGTTTCGAGTTGTTTTTCTGCCATGGGATCATCAATTACTTGGATTTTAAGTGTAAATAATTAAATTCTAGACTGCAATCCATTCTTTTTTTTATCTTTAGTTATAATAGAAAGATTAGGAGTGTTATACACTATCTAAGATATTCCTTTTAATACATTCTTTATTATTGGTAATTTATTAAAAATTAAAAAATTATGAGAGGTGTTCATTAAATAAAATATGTAACCCACCAAAATTTATAATTTTTAATGAATTTTAACTAATAAAAAAAATGTGTTGAAAAGACGTGTTAGAAACTTCTAGTTGTCGGTTGTTTGGGCTTTGCCCGTTGTTTTTCCATCAAAAAAAGTATTTACTACTTAAAAAATATTAAAAAACGAAACAATTTTCTTGTTTCTATTAAAATTTCTTAGTATATTTTCATTTATCTTATTTATTACTTAAACATTTATATACTATTGTTTCTTTCTCCTTTTACGAGAGCATAATTGAGGACACAATTGAGAAAATAGTAATTATTATTATTTTAAAGTTTTAAAATGATTGATAAATAAAAAAAAAACGACAAATAAAAAAAAGAACATAATAGTTTCGGGTTGTTCTTAGCCATAGGATAATCAACTGTTAGGATTGTTAAGTGCAAATCCATCGCAATGAAAGTTGAAATCAACAGGCCATTATTGTTAGAAAAACAAATTTGTTACATTAAAAAATAATTAAATGTATAAGTAAGAGACTTATAAATCTAAAATACTAAAGTATTTTTGAATAAATATGTTACTGAAGTTGAAAATCCACTAATTCATCTTCTTATACTTTTAGATATTAATCGTATATAGATTATAATAATTATATTTTCCAGAACTTGTTGAGATAGACTTAAATTTCTTAATTTCAGGAAAATAAATAAATAAATAAGTCTCATGGTGATAATCAATTCTTAATAAGTAAACCCTCGTCTCATGTATTGGGTTGTTATACAAACAATTACCATTTTTTTGGGTTTAGAAAAGTTTAGGTGAGTTGAGTCTTGAGAGTTCATCTAGGAGAAGATAGGCTTCATAACTCAAAGCAATTAGAAAGTACTTACAAATTATCCACTAACGAGGTCATCACACCAGCAATGAGATTCCAACTCACATCCTTACAGAATATGACGCTTATCTTTACCAATTGGACCGACCTTCATCAGCAATTACCTTCTTTAAAAATTATAAATAAAGGTTCACTCTCAAGCACACCTGTCTTGTTGCTTTCATTCCTTATGTACATACTTTAATTTATGTGTCCACAATCTATTAATTTACTACTACTAAAATAGGAGCATTTATCATCATTAGCATTTATTGTATGAAGTAATCCATAAAAAAGGTTTATTTTTGTTATAGGCCTGTTAAACCTACTTAAACTTATATAAGCAAATAAAATAAATACGCTAGTCCAATGTTACAAAGTCTAATTATCTATTATCTGACCATAACTTATTGTTCCTCGTGATTTAAGAACCTTCCTCTGTTTGTGTAGGTGCGTAACATTAAATCATGAATACAATAGACATCACAAATTAAGAGATATTTGCCTTAAAGGCACCTCCCATGCATCATCACGCAATAAACATCACTTTAGTTCACGAGAAGCCTTATAAGTAAGCCTAATAGGTCTCAAGTATGAACACACTTTAGTTCTACACATTTCATCTTTTATAAACACTGATTTGAGCATCAAAATTCTTGTAGTTACCCACCAAAGCTTGGCTTCTAGAGGATCATCAAAATTTCCCAAATTTGCTTTGAATATTCCTCGTCTTGAGTTGGTGCTGAATAATTGGCATCATGTATGGGAATGATTTGCTTTGTATCATTCATGTTTTGTACTAGACCACACCATAAGTTCTCCAAATTCATCTGCCTATGGTTAATCTTGCAGGAGTAAGCTCACACGCTCTTAAGAGTGATCATGAACATGATCATGTTGCCATTGATCCTAATTAGGGAAATCTCCCTCATATGATGAATGAGGGATCCCCATACCAGTTTGTCCATGCCAACGACATAACCTTTTAAAAAGAGGAACTTCTCAAGCTCATCACTTGAGCAAGCTCAACTTATTTGTACTCAAACCCAAAAAATCCAACACCTAGAACAATAACATGAAGAAATGAATGCCAAAGTGTGTAAGGTCTAAAAACAAGTAGATTGACGAACCATCAAAACCCTATATGACTTTCCTTTCCCACAACCGTAGCCATGACTCCCCTAGTCATCCACCAAATCCACATAATCAATCTCTTTAACAATAGTCTCAAGGAGATCATGCACACCTTCTTTCCAAAAGTACTTATGCTAACAAGGAGGTACTGATTGTGAACTAACTCCTTTATAAGCAATTCTTCATGTCCTAATGCTTAAGAACCTTAAGAAATTCTCATTTATGGAGCAATACAACGACTCGAGAGATCCAATGGAACACTTCGATGTGTTTGAATCCATGATAATGTATAAGGGTGAATCCATGATAATGTATAAGGGAGGCAAGGCCCACAATGTACGAAGCACCCTTCCTAACACTTAAGAAAATCACTATAAGGTGGAACCAAGCCCTCCCGACATGATTGATTAGCACTTAAGGAAAACTAAGGTAGAAATTTGCACACCATTTTTTAATGGGAAAACACAAAATAAAATAAAATGAAAACCATTCAAATGGCCACCCAACAAAACCTGGTGAACCTCTCAAAAAGTATATTGATAGATTCTACCAAGAAGCCTTATAAGTGCAAGGACTGATGTTGGGCATAGAGTACCTTCTCATTAAATATAGGCTACTCCCTAAAACCCTATACACACATCACTTGCCAAGAGGAGAGCTGAAACTACGGAGGGCTTCCTCGTTTGATCCTTCAAGTACACATAATTGGAAAAAGAAACAATAAGGTTATAATTGAAGAATACCTTAGTCGACCTAGCCAAGGCAAGACAAATTAGAGGTGTTAAGGACCATACTGCTTAGGGTGAACCATTAAACAACTTATGGGCCTACATCCTTACTGAGAAGTATAACATTGAATTTCGAGATGTTGAGATTAAGAGAACTAAGCCTATAAAGGCCAAGCCTCAAATTAATAGGTCAAAATACTATCAGTTCCATCAATTCCTAGGACACAACATGAACAATAGCATGCAATTGAAGACCCTAAATGTAGAGGACAATTATTTATATACGCCAAAAGGAAAGGAAAAAGTAAAAGCTACCATTGACATCATAGCCCCAAAGACTAATAAGACTGACACTTCTACAACCATATTCCCTTTGAAAGTGTCGATAGGCAAAAGGGAATCACTTCATCCCCTAACCCCTTAGAGTAAGGCCATAGAGACAAAAACCCTAAACAACATCACTAGGGAGACAACTCACCCAAAGTAGTCTAAACATAACACGGTGTACTCCATCATAAAAGGATTTACAATAGAAAGAAGTAATAAGACAACCAAGGAAAGGAACACTGCCCAACAATCTCTTATTAAGGGACGTTTAATCTATTTTTCTAAGACGACTTTGATACCACCATTTCAAGGCACAACAACTCAATTATAATTACGACCTTCATAAGAAACTTTAAAGTTCATTGAGTCCTAATTGACTAGAGAAGTTCAACCAACGTCCTATTGTATGAAAACTTCAAGAAGATCAACAAAGATGACCTAATTTCTCACTCGAGATACCTTATTAGATCCACAGGGAAAAAATGGCCACATTGAAGTGAGAATAATTGTTAGTGAGATTTTTCTTGTCAAGTTGGTGAAGGTCAAATTTCTAGTGGTCAATTGCCTATTGGCATACAATGCCATCCTCAAATGGTTAATCTTCAATTCCACAATCAATTTAGTAATGAAATTCTATAGTGACCTTGATGATGTGATTATCGTCAAAGAAGATCAATTGACCACTTGATGTAGGAATCCATGAAAATCACTCAGCGCTCTTCAATGAAAGAAGCTTTAACCAAGATTTAAGATGATGGGGTTATTGTTAATAGAGTGTGATGTCGAAAAATACATCCCAGACCACAATCCCTAGTCCCTACCCACAAAGGGAATTCATTAACGTTTAAGTCAGTGCAAACCTAAACGTGCAAGGAAAACTCGCCAAATTCCTTATGAGAGATGTTAAACCATTTGTAGGAGAAACTGCTAACACACTTAGGACCAACTTCGTTCCATTTGCTACAAACTTGATGTTGATCCTGAAGCTAAACTAGTCACTTAATGACTATGGAACACAAGCCTAAAGCATAAGGAAGCTAAGGACAAACTTGTTAAATAAATCCTAAAGACAAAACTTGTTAGAAAGGTAAATACACCACATGGTTGTCAAACATTGTACTGATAATTTTTTTATGGAAAACAACTAATATGTGTTGATTACAATGATCTTAATAAGACACCTTAAAGACACCTACCCATCCCCAATATTAACAAACTAGTAGACCCCTTCCCCTGAAATACTAAATGTTATCTCTCATGGATGCATATTCTAAGCATAACTAAATTAACATGTTGCCCTATTCCCTAGCTCCTAGTTCATACAACAGAGGGACCATCCATGTTAATGACCTTTCCAACAAACAAAAGCTAGACAAGGACCCATCTTAGCAATAAAGAAGGGCCATAAACGTCCCTTGACCATGAAACCATAGATGTTCAACCTTTTAAGGACCTCTGTTAGTCAACTCTTAAATCACAAAATTTTACCAAGCTAAGAAACCCTGTCTTGATAAACATGTAACCAAGGTGCTATGAGTAGATTAAAGAATTAAACAGGATAGAAACACCCTAAGTTCCTAGAGAGTAAAAAGCATGAGTTGACATACATAGTCAGATAGAAACCACAAATTGATCTTCTAGGGGGCAACTCACTCTATCACAAAAATTAATTAAAAACACGTCGAATAACTCCTATACGAGCATATGTAGTCAAGGATACATTACCAGTCATCCAGAAAGGCTAGTTACAAACTCCATAAAGCAACAACCTCCTGTACCTTGTTTTATATACAATTTTATGAAAGATGACGCTTCATGCCCTTTCAAACCACACATGCACTAACATTAACATCCTCAAACTCGTCTTGAAGATCTTAGGCAAACTCATGCATAATCACATCATATTTTGTCTCAACCACTAGTGGTGCTTTGTTATATGGCCCCCCTAATTAAAAATATATACTATATATACATATATATAGTTAAAAATTATTTATATTTTTAGTTGATACTAATAGGATTTTTTATAATATTTTTACATATTCTTTAAAATTATTTATTTCGCAATTATTAATGATTTTAAGTCATTGAAAAAATATAGAGAATTCTAATTTGCAATTTTCTAGTCATTAAAAGAGCATAAAAAAGGAAATATTTAGTCATTTTCTCTATTGTTATTATAGATAATTTTATGTTAATATTGCATTAAAGTTTTTGTTTTTGATAACATCAACCATTATGACTGATTTAATAACACTTCTTATACGTCCTCAAAAAATAACACTTTTTATACATTACCCATTTCATTACTTATTTGGCTATTTGCCTTTTAGTATAAAACTATTTTCTTATATTTTTCAAACATGTTTTTTTATGACTTTTATATCCTCATTCCAGTATAGAAAGGCTTACATGACTTGAACCTGTGAATGTTTCTTGTAGATTTTTTATTCAAATTTTTTCTATTAATTTTGTGTTTTTCCTATAATTTTTTTTTACAAAAAGTTTCTACAAATTTTGTAGTAATATTATTGATTTAAATTCATTAAAAAATTCATAAAAGATTTTAACTTTTTTGTGGATTCTCATACAAATTTTGTTTTGTATAAAAAGACAACTTAATGTTCCTTACCAAATTTTCACAAAAAAAAATTACAAATGATTTTTTTATTTTTTATTTAATAGTAGACAAGAACATAAAAATCATAAAAAAGAACCTAAGAAGTATTATTAATAAAGTAAAAAAAAATTAATATCCTTAAAAATAATTAATTAAGAAAATAATTAATATTTATATAATATTATTAAATGCCTAAGGGATTATATTATCAAAACTAGTACATTTAATTTATATATTATAATCTTAATGATTTTGGCTCCTCCAATTTTTTTTCAAGCTCTGCCACTGGTCTCAACGTCTCCCAAACCATCATCTCGATAATGCAGGCCTTGGGCCCAAGTTGAAAGGGTGACGGCTTAAGGCTCGGCCTAAGGCCCCTCTAACAAATCTAAACAAGTTTGAAGAGGAAATTAATTAATTATTTTGGTCATTCATTTTCTTAACTTTTTAGCAAGAATAATTTGCACTGTAAGTTTTGAAAACTCAATACTTTTAAATTCTCAATTTTATAGTATTTTCATTTTTTTATCTCGCTAATCATTTAGTTGTAATTGGTCACATAGTTATTTTTTGTTTTTCCTTATGTAGTAAAAAGTTTAATGGTTGTTCATTGTTGTTATTAGAATTCATTGATTACCATATTGTATCTTTGTATTTTGATGGAAAAGTGTTAAGATAAGATAAAATATAATTTATGCATTGATTAAAAAAAAAGTGTATGATTCTATCTCCTATTGTTGGTGTTATTTGTAATGATTTTTCATTTCAGAATGTTCACAAAAATAATTTTTTATGATAATTTATGTATTTTGTTTTACATGTGATAAATGACGATCTTACGAGTAGAAAAAAATTTAGTCAATGATAAACAATAATATAAGACTAAATTAAATGAAAAATATAATACAAATTTTTTATACAATATTTATTTATATATAAAAGAATCTCATATATTGTTTTGGCTTGAATCCATGGCATCAAAACAAGAGTAAATTACACTAATATCTTCTTGAAGTTTTGTCAAATTTCACTCGATACCCCTCCTTTTGTTTACTTATATACAAACTCCCTTAATTGTTTGATAAATATTACACTAACACCTCTTATACATTACATTAACTCCCTTGATTGTTTGAAAAATGTTACATCGTGTATCCCTATAAAAGAGGTTATTATAAACTTAAAAAAAACAGAAGGGTTATACATTAATTGTTTGATAAATATTACACTAACACCCCTTATATATTATATTAACATCCATTAATTATTTGAAAAACGTTACACCATATACCCTTATAAGAGAGGTTATTGTAAACGTTAAAAAAATAGAAAAATTATGTACAATTTCAAAAAATCTTAGAAAGTATAAATGTAATTTACTTTTAAAACATGATACATAATTCGCAAGAAAGTACCTCCAAGAACCCTCGAAGGCACTCACGTCATGTTAAAAAATATTTGACATTACATATATGAAACTAAATAATATTAATATAAATATGTTATCATATTTCACCAAAAATAGTTATCGACAAAGTTAAGAAAAAAAATAGTTATTTTTAAATACTATGTTCATTGTTTCATACCAAACTAAATAGTGAGAGGAGACACGGCCTGAAGACCCTTGTTAGATGTAACCAAACCTACACCATGACAATTTAACAGGTTGAGTGGTCGAGTCCTTTTCATGTTTGCTGTAGCAGTGGGCCGGGGGTCACCCACTGGACCGCGGGTCTAACCACCATAACTGTTTCTTTCGTTACTCACCCATTTAGTGACAAGTGTCTTTAAAAGCTTTGGATGACACTTGACAGTTAACCTGAGGTACTTGAATATATTATCCTGTGAATGTGATTTATTTATTTTTTGATAAAGTGTGAATGTAATTTTTTAAAGATTAATGTTGTACATTTTAAAATATTCACATATTAATTTCATAGTATTTTATTAAAAAAATTGTTATTTGCCAAATGGAATAACTTATCATTTTTATGCCTAAAGTATTACCCTTTTTCCTAAATAATCCTTAAAGTAAAAAAAAATCATATAAGTAATCTCTTAAATATTAAAAATCATACTAAATAGTCCTCTAAGTATTGAAAAATTCTTCAAGTTAGTCTCTGAAATGTTAGTAAAATATATCAATGTAGAAACTGAATTAATAGAAATTCAATATTTTAGGAATTGTTTATATAATTTAATTATTTTAAGCGCTACTTAGAAGAGAGAATAATACTTAAAGGACTAAATTGATGGTTTATTCAATATTTCATTACAATATGTGATGTTATTTAAAAATAAATTTTATTTACTATAATTATCTATATCCAATAAAAAATATAAAAAATAATGAATTAATTAAGTGTCTAATTTATTTAACATACAAAATTGACTAAGCAAAAAATTAGTGAAAATTGGACTAAATTGGTCCAAAAGCAGTAAATTGGTATAAAATGAATGGCGAAACAGTATTTATCTTTTTTGTTTTTAATTTAACTAATATTTTTTAAGACAAACACTATTGGTTTTTATAAATGATGTAGCCTGTAGGCCATTTCATTCATCATCTGAAGTGTGCAAACCCTATAATTACTTTGGAACTTTTATATACGTTACATCTTTAGATATTTCACTCGTAATGTGAAACTTTAAAGTATTAAACAATTAATAGTAGTAATGGTTAGTGAGAGATAGTTAGTGGATAGTTAGGTCACTTAGATAGGGATTTAATTATTATTATTTTTGTGTAAACGAAATTTAAACCTAAACCTTACGTAAACTACCATATCACTAGATCAATTTTAGTGAGTTCTAATATTTTTATTTAGTTTAAGATATCTAAAATGTCAAATATGAAATGCCAAATATGAAACTACCCAAATGTGTATAAAAAGACTTTATTAGAAAATGTTATGTCTACTTCTGTAATGACCCAACTGTCGCTACTGACCAACCTACTAATTTTACTCTTACTGTCATATCAGGTAAATAAAAATCATAACATATATATAAATCATACACATGCTGAGATATTCATCCATCTCTCCTACTGCCATACATCACTGTCTGTACAACTTACATTCTAACACAAGAATGGGGATATCATCAGGCCATATCAAAAGAAATTGAAACTGAATATACAACAAAACAACAAAAGCTTGGCTCCTCAAGCCAAACCTCTTTAGCTTGCAACTCCATCCTCAGCTCTAAGAAGCCGAGTCCACCGAAGCATCGTCATCTGCTCCCACGCCATAAGACGTGATCATCACAATCATACCAACATAACAACAGCAACAAGATATCCAACAACAACAAAACAAGGCAAGGGTAAGCTTACAAAAACAACAACATTGCATATGAATTCTGAAACCATTACAATCCTCAACATTCGTACTTATACATATATATACATATATAGCATTCATTCACATGGCAAAGAGTTCTTAGTCCAAAACTCCACATCACAACCAATCTGCCACAACTATGTCAATGCATGATGATACGACTCTTGAGAGATTTACAACATCTCGAGCGATCAGCCTAGTCTTACCCTTACCATGGCCTATCCAAGTACCATTCAGGGATTGTCAAAACTCTAATCCACTGATAAGTTTAGTGGTGTGTAGGGATAAGTATATATGGGTGGTGGCTTACCACGACATAAGGCCTGCACCGCCTTGGCCATCTACAGAATCGCCCATCCACTCATCTCCATAGGCCCATTTTTAAAACCCCACGTCTTATCTAGGCACTAGGTTGGAGGCCTGTCTGAGCCGCAACTCCTGTCAACCATCCAACTTACATGCCTACCCGCACAATGACATGAGGTCCATCATAGCCTCAGCCAACAACATATGCATGAAATGCATGTATCACAACACTACAATCATTCAATTACAACAAAACATCATATATATGTGTAGCAACATAACACCACGTGGGCCCGACCAGCACCATACATGGTCCATAACCACTACTAACACCATGCCGCCTAATCTAGCCTCGAGCATAGTCAATAGGTAAGGCCCTATCCAAGCAACACATACCTCATGAGAAATCTCACACCACAACTTATACACCACTAGTGGAGGTCCTATCCAAACAACCTACCACTTAGAGCCCTATCCAAGCAGCCCACATCCCATGTGTATAACCCTAGGAAATCAACAATAAAAAGACAAGTGGAGGTCCTATCCAAGCAACCTACCACTCTTTCCTACATTCTCAACTGTAGACTCATATTGTGAGTCTTCTCATCCACAGTTCACACAACTACACTTTCATCATTAATCAACAACAAAACATTGCATTCGTTGAGCGAGCTCAGCGACCCATATGTTCGCTAAGCGAAGACCTTCTTTACAAAGGATTAACTTCCCTTGTGAGGCTTTTTGCTCAGCAAATCAGGGCACTCGCTCAGCCACAACTAGAGTCACTTAGCAAATCTGTTCCAGGGACTTTCTCCAACTTTTTCTCAGCCACATTTCGCTCAGCGAGTCACCTATTCGCTCAGCGAATAACTATTCTAGAGAACAGCCAAAAATTGCACACACTCCTCGCTCAGCGAACTGGTTGTCTGCCCAACAACTCAATTATAATAGAGAGCACCACTCTCTGGCGTCTCCAATTCACTCAGCGAGCTCAGGGTTCGCTCAGCGAATTCGTTCCAGGCATTCTGGAATGCTCACATTCGTTTAGCGAATGTCGTGTTTGCTCAACAAGTCACGTTCTGGAAAATTTCCAGAATTCTCATGATTACTCACTCAACGAATTGGTCACCGCTCAACGAGTCTCCTTTTTCCTTCAGTCATTCCCTACAACTCAAGAACACTTGCTTAGCAATACAAACAGTCGCTCAGTGATTCCCCAACTCGAGAGCCTCACACCACTCCCAGGGCAGTCTCGCTCAGCAAGAGCAACGGTCGCTTAGTGACTAATAGAAGACAGTAGTATAACTCTCTTTGAAAAACCCCAAAAATCTAAACTCTCTACTTATTTCTACCTTATTTGATCTCGCAAGGGTCTAATACGACCACACAACAACCCACAACAACATACTCAACGCATACCATAATCCATGCAGCATTCTAATAGCAATCATCCATGAAAATCTAGAAACCCATTTCTAGCAACATTGTCATAAACTCATCCAAATCATACGTTCTAACGCAAGTCACAGCAACATACATACACTATCACACTCATACAATGTATATTCAACATAAGTAAGTTTCCCTTACCTCTAGGAGTTTCAAATTCGAAATTCGGGGAAGGTGGAGAATGGGAGAAAATGAACTCTTGAGCCAAATCTTTGAGAAATTCACCCTTCTCAAACAAAGGGATGAAAATCAAAGCCGAAATCTTGCTCTACTCCAAGTGGGTTTGAGAGAGGGTTGAGAGAATAAGAGAGTTAGAGAGGAGAGTGATGAGAGAAAATAAGAGAAAAGATGAGTATGAGAGAGAAAGGGCTTTTATGTCTTAAAGTTCTCCCTAGGCCTTACGTAGGCTGCGAGTCCACTAAAGTCCTATAGTTCGTTTACTCACTCCCCAAGTCTCACAACTGGCTTAATACTATTGTTTCTCTCAACAACCCATAAAACATAACTAACACTTTCACTATGGCTTAAGAACAACATTTTTCTCAGTTCCCTAAATTCAGACAGAATTCCAAAACAACTAACACAAACAACACTTGACAACAACTCATTTATTTGTTTTAATTAATTATACCACTAAATCATACATTAAGAAACACACGTATTACAATTTTGATGATCATTACTCCTTAAAAGGAACTAGTTTTCAACTGTTGATGGAATGGAAGTAATGTTTATTCATTTGTTTTACTGTGTGTAATATTTGTTGAATGATTATTGTTTAGTACATATTTTAATGTTATTGTTTAATCTTATAAAATAAACAATATAACCTTTTATTTGTATTTAAAAATAGCTAAACTTTATCAAAAAAATGCTAAAGTTACTTTCATATAAGTTTGTATTAATTTATTATTAAATTTATGCATGCATGCATGTAAATATATTTTTCATTAGTTCAATCATAATTTAACTACAATTCAATCAGTAAACATTGAATAAATACATTTACTGATTTAATAAAAACATTGTCAATATCTTATGTCATATATCATACACTTGAAGTGCACAAAATATTGAATCTCATGACTCATGGAAAGTCAAAAAAGAGTAACACTCTAAATTAACTACTATGGTATTAAAATAATAATTTTAATATCTATCACGGTATTCATAAAATTTAAAATATTAATTGAACGATATTAAATTTTGCAATTGAATTATTTAAAATATGATGGAATGCAGTTAATTATATTCTATATCTCTCTTTTTGTTGACTTCTAAATTAGGGGAATGGAATGGGTCATTTTTGTTTCATTGTCTTAGAAATATGATACGACAAATACTAGTTAGGATTTAATTGGAATGTAGGAAGGATTTTTTCTACTATAATTCAATGATAAATATATGAAACTTTTGTAATAATTACTTTAAAAATCTTATCTAAGATGATTTATAATGGGTTGATAATGTTACACTATATTGATAATATATACAAATTAAACACATCGTAATTATATTTTATTTCATTTTGTTCACTTCATTTCCCGTTATTCCATCCTATTTCATTAAATATAAAGTATTTGAATTTAATTTTTATGTAATATCATTGTAAAAGTTTTTACACTATCAATCAATTATAAATCATCATAGGTATAACTTTTAAAATATTTATTGTAGAAGTCAACAAATTTATCATACATGACAATTTTTGATTGAATAATTATGTAAAAATATTTTACACTGTTAGTGCATAAATTATTTATTCAAAATATTTAATGAAAATGAAAATATTATATTTAAAATAAAAAATTATTCATTACTTACGAGTAATTAAAAATATTTGACGGAATGTATTCAGTACTTCTTAAATATTTAATGTTTAAATGTTGTGTTTATATCTCCTTTCATAGACTGAATAGGCCATGCTATTTAATATTATCAAGAAAGATATAAATACAATATAACGTTATCATGTTAAATTTAACATAATTTGTCTAGGTATTTATTTTAATATGAAATGCAGTTACAACTTCTTATGAATAGATAAAATTTGATAGTTTCACAATTTATTATTAGAGTTTAATGATCATGCACTGTCAATATAAAATTTTTTACAATGTCATCCAATCAGAAATCAACATTAATATAAATTTTAAAGTATTTATTACAAAAGTCAATAAACTTACAATAAATAGTGGTTTGTAATTAGATGACAATAGTAAAACTACTTTACACTGTCAGTACATGACCATTAAACTCTTATTATTATACTATAAATTTAGTCATTAAATTTACAATTAATAATTATAATTACATTATTTTACTTATATACGTCTCTTCATTCTATTGGAGCTAAATCTTATTTGCAAGATCCAATAGAAAATTTGCTTATATATGGGCCATGGTGCTTTTTTGATTTCAGTGCACAATCCGTAGTTGCACAGGCCTAACATGATTACAAACCGATGGCGCTACTACTACTAATAGGTTGTCATAGTTTTGATCACTCAACTTTTAAAGCCATCCATTTTTTTTCATCACTTTGCCTGAATGTTTGGTGTCAATATGAAAAGGGCATATTGGGCTCTTGACTTTGTCAATGAAAAAAAAAAATACACTAAACCCTCAATTATATTTTTAGATAGATTAGGTTCGAAAAAAGAGAAAAATAAAAAAATACCAAAGTTATCGTGAATCACTTTTATAAGTAGTCTATAATGTATCACTTTTATTTAGTATTTACTATTAGATTCATCTAATCCTTATGATTATATCTTACATCCTCCACATTGGATTATTCTTTTATCAACTCCCTCCACAGCCTCTCCCTCTACTTTGTCTTCATAGTCGACGATCATCGATGACGCCAGCGCCACCCTCACCAACACCCCTTCCTCCTAACTCCTTCTCTATTACGGTGTAAGCATCGTAGCCAAACATGAAATACATGATCTGAATCTGCTTAGGGACCATTTTTAGGTTTGGTCCAACCCTCTGGGTCCTAATGACAACCAAATCATCACCTTCATTTTTCAACGCCTCGCTCTTAAGCTTCAAATCAAGTGACTCCCCCTTCCAAAGAATTGTCACTTTCTCCATCATAAACGTCAGAACCCTCAAATCATTAGAACTTGGTTTCATGACCCATTTCCTTTGTTTGGAAACTGGCGACCCCTATAAAAAAACTACCATTATTAACGTTGTTGTTGCCATAAGTCCTCTGCCGGGAAATTGCTACCAGAGGAACATTTACGTTATGTCAAGCAGTCTTGTGGTTGTAGAACCTCCGTGCCCATGCATGTAGAGTTTAAATTAAAGAGGGAGGGGAAAAAAAAAAAGGCATGTAAATTTGAAGTTCTTTTTTTGAATTTTTCATTGGTTTGTTTGATTGGCGTATGATGTTGTTCTTCCTTGTGTTTACTTTCGTTGTTGTTGTCCCTCCTCGAAATAAGGAAGAGAAAGGCCGAGATGGGAAATGAAAAGGGACGTCCCGATGAGGGCGGTGGCGCCGTGATGTTTACGTTGAAACGAAGGAGTTGGGGGGAAGGGACATGACTGATGAAGGCAGTGGTGTTAGCGTCGTTGGTGGCTAATGACTGTGAAGGAGATAGAGTAAGGGGAGGGGCCATGGAGGGAGTTGGAAGAAGGATAATCCGGTGTGGAAGATGTAGTATATAACCGTAAGGATTATATAAATCTAATGGTAAATAAAAGTGGCACATCATAAACCACCTATGAAGGTTGTTCACAGTAGCCTTGGTAAAAAAAAAAATAGAGAAAAAGTAATAGTGTGATAAGAAAAAAAGATAAAAAGAAAATGAAAATGAAGTGAAAATAAGATGGAAGAAAAAATAAGTATACATTTATAATAACATTTTGTAAATTTAGGTATATTAGAAGTGATTATAAGTTTTTATTTTTAAATATAAATCTTAACATAAAATGTGTTCAGATAAAATTGAGTTATGTAGTTTTTAATTTAATTTTTAAAATCAAAATAAAAATTTAAATTGATAAAAAAAAAGTTAAACTGTCAATAAAATCCAAATGGGTGAGAAACTCAATCTTATTTCTATTCTCTTTATTTTGTTTCTAATCTAAACAAAACATCAGATTAGAGAGAAAAATGTTTGAGGAAAAAATAATTATATTTTAGTACCTTTAAAAAATTGTAAGTTTATCATACAATAATTCGTTTTCAAAATTTTATAAATTAGTTTTCTCTCTCTTTATATAATTTTTTAAAATCCCTTTGTTAAACTTTTGCTTCTATCGTCGTTAAGTACATATGTGGTATAGTTTTAATGTGAAGAATTATTCGATTGATGATATCAAAGATTACTTATGCACCAATATTAAACCGAAAAGCTTGCTTTTAATTATTTTTTAGGCAATTTTTTTACATTATTAACTAAATAAAAATTAGTTTAAATATATTTTTTAAAATTATTATTATAAAATTCAATAATTTTCAATCATACAACAATTTATAATTAGATAATAATCCAAAAAATTTTACATTGTAAACATATTTTAATTAAATTTTAAATAGAAAACTAATAATATAATATTTCAGCAGAAAATAAAGAAAGAGTTAATTTTCAATTAAAAAACAAAGATTAAATAAAAAAATCACAGTATTTCAAAAATAAAACATGTTTAAGTCAATGTTCGATCATGTTTAAATTTATATAAATAATTGCTTAATTTTCAAGCCCTTTCTTGAAAATTTGATTAAGTAAATGATTATATATTTAACAAGCAACTATTATTTTTTCAAAATAATATGAACCAGATATAAACTATTGTTAGTCGACTTTTGTGAATGCCAAAGTCGTTGCAGTACGTTTTGGCGTTGTTAGTCGACTTCAGTGAATTCCAAAGTCGCCATCGAATCGTTGCAGTACAGTGACGTTTAGCAGTGTTGGGATGAGGACACGGAATTGCTGTCAACTTGGCAATAATGCAAGCTAGAGGCTTGGAGGGTTGGACACTTGTCAAATATCTTTCTCATTCTCACAACAGTCAAATTGTCGTGTATATAAAAATAAAAAAATGAAATAAAACTGATTTGAACTTTCGCTAAAAACAGAAAAAAAAAGAAAAAGGAGAGAGACTTTCGCTAAAAAAAGATGGACTTGTATCGGTGTATGGGCTAAAAAAAGAATAAAAAAATTAAAAATGAACGCGTATAAACAGCTGCTAGTACACAAATGGTTTATTATTGAAGACTCATAATAAGTTTTATTTTATTAAATTTTTTAATTACTTAAAATATATATTAAATAATTTTGATATTTTTTGGATAGGAAATGTTTTTCTGCTTCTATTTCTTTAACCAATATCCCATTTGTCTTATTTTCTTCTTCAATTAAAATTAAGCTATTATTTGTTCAATAAAACTATTAATGAGTGTCTTTAAAGTATTAATTATAAATAAATATATTTTAAAAGATTTAATACTTATTTTATAAAATGATAACAAAATTTAATAAAGTGTGTTGAGTAATGCATTAACAAAAGTCTTTTTTTCTTTGTTGGCATGTAACAAAAGTCTCTGTTTAATACATATTTTAGAATAAATTGCTCTAGAAAAATAGTTATTCATTTATACAAAATAATTTTTAGCTTCGAAATAAGTTAATTTGATTGTGATAATAAGTGAAATCCTTACAAAAGAATAAAAAAGTGCAGAATTGTTTAAGACTGTATTTAATTAGAGCTTAATTTTTATACACTATCAGTGTAAAAAGATTATATATTATTAATTAATTAGAAATTATGACATGTATAATTTTAAATATAGTTATTGTAATGACCTCGTTAGGGTTGGTCTAGTGGTGAGAAATTGGATAGTTAGTATGAAATCTTAAGTTTGAACCTCATTGCCGTCATTGTATAACTAAAAAATTAGTTATTGTAAAAATTAATAAACTTATTATATATAACATTTTATGATTAGATGACCCAGTAAAATCTTTTTACATTGTCAATACATATATAATGTTTACGCATTTAATTATTTACTAATATTTTAACATGTGCATTGCACAAAATAAATATTAATGTTATATAACTTAAATTTATAATAAATAAATATTTCTAAATATATAAATTATATTATAATTAAAATTTGTAATAAATAAATATTTTTAAACATATAGATTATATTTTAAATTTATAATAAATAATTATTATAATGCAATGTTAATTTTTAATTGTTGATAATTTCTTTTAAAAAAATATTGAAATTCAATTTAGAACTAAAGACTTGAAAATGAGAAATTGAAAAATATAAGAAGTTAAAAAAATTTCCTAAAAACACTCTAGTTGAAGAATGATAACTAAAAATACTCCTATTTAAAAATAACAGCTAAAAATACTCTCGTTCATAATAATTATTCTAATTTATATATATTATTAGGGAAAAAAAATAAAATGTTTATCATTCAAACAAAAAATTAAACACACACTTAAGCTATACCAAAAACATTACTCTATGTAAATCTATTATGATCTGTCTAGTGGTAAGGAGTTTGGGTAATTTGTATAAAATCTTAGATTCAAATCTTACTCCGTGTCTCATGTCGCTGCCATTGCGGGAGAAAAAAAAAACTACTCCATGTCTCATATCGGTACACCACACCTGCCCATGATAATTCCCTTTCAGAATTGCTCACAAATCAAAACAGTGTTCCACTGCAAGTTTTAACAGCGATCTATCGCCAACCAGTTTGGTTCAAGGGTTTAGGTTATTTGAATAAGATTTTAGGTTCAAAATTTGGTTTAGGTTGTTTGTGTAAGATTTTAGATTTAAAATGATTCATTGCGACAATGGTTTCTTGAAGAATATTTACGAATTTCTTTAAATTATATTATTTATATGATACTTTTATAATATTATTTTTTCTTCATCTTTTCTTATTATGTTAATTATTTTATTTCATATTTTATTTGTTTTTTAATATCTTTTTAATGATTACAAATTATACAAGTACTTGATACAAATATAATTTCTCAATTTGAATCGGAATAATTTTAATATGGGTGAAATATGTTTTTGCTCCTTTCTTTCTTCAAGTTTTTTACTTTTAGTCTTTCAAAAAAAAGTTTGACTAATCTTAATTTCTAACAAATTTTTCGTCATTATTTTTAATCTCTCCCATTAATTGTCGTTGCTAAACAATCATGTGACAAATTGTATGTGTAACTTTGATTTTCTACTTTAAGATGGTTAAAAATCACGACAAGATTTTCTAGCATTATAAGTTGTCTTCTACAAAAGCGATGTAAAAAGTGTGACTTGCCCCTCAATAAAAATTTCAAAAAGTACACTAGTTAGTTTAGTATTTTTTTTTAAATTATCTTGTTTTGGTTAAAATAATTTTGTTTATGATAACATAATTTGTGTTTATGATTAAATAAAATCACATATGAAATTCAGGCTTAAATATGCTTTTTGGTCCCTCAAATTTAGGGTAAATTCGTTTTTGATTCTCCAAATTTAAAAGTGATTTTTTTAGTCCTTTCAATTTGAAAAAAAAATTATTTTAATCTTTCAGGACCACCTACAATATCATTGATATGGTAGAGGATAGAAAGTCAACTGTATAACATCAGTTGAGTTTAGTATGATGTTTTTACTAACAGAGACATTACTGGATAGGTTTTGTATAGCAAATTCATTAGTTGTGTCTACGTTTGGGCAAAATGACTAAAACATGGTTTTTTCAAATTATAAGGATTAAAAATATCACTTTTAAATTTGGGAGACCAAAAATGGATTTATCTCAAATTTGAGGGACTAAAAAATATATTTAAGCTTGAAATTTAAATATTTTATTACATGTTGATATTATTTATGAATGTGTATATATAAACCATTTTGTATATGAATAGGTTGAAATATTGTTGATGAAGTAAAATAAATTGAAATTGAAAAAGATGGATTAAATAAAACGATATTCACTTGATTTTTGAACTTTTTTTTTTATTCATTGAAAAGATAATACAAGAAGATTACCCTAAACTGTCTTTCAACAAAAGAGTATTTAGGGTAGGGGAAGGATAATCCCATAACAACAAAGGTTGCGATTGACGCACACCAAAACTAGCTAGTGAGCAATAGAATTAGCTTCACAACTAATATGAACCAAAACACAAGACCAAATCCGGTAAAACAACTTAAGAGCCATCAGCACCAAAGAAGCATGAGGATAATGAAGAGGACAAACCCAACATTAAGAATATCAACAATATGAAAATTATCCATCTTGCAACAGATATCCCTCATCTCTTTATCCCAAACAATTTGCATCTCATGAATGAAAGCCATCAACTCGGCTTTTGTTGCATCCCCTGACACTTGATTTTGAACTTGTGTCTCAAATAAAATTAATTCTGTTTACTTAAAATGATTTAGTATAGTACAAAGAGTTATTCTTTCATAAATGATCGAATCATAATTTGAGTCTTTGCTAGGAGAAACATCCATGTTTAGTACTCGATTATGTGTGAACACACACAAAATAAAAAAAGAAAAATTATTATCAAATGCAAATAACTATTTTAAAAACATTAATTTAGTTTTTCAAATTCTATATCGCGGAATGCAAGCAAAAGATCCTCACTCAATAATTTTATCAAAAGAAAGACAATTGTGTTTTAAATTTAATATAATACTAACAGATAATTTATGCATTGCTTGAATAATTTTAAACATAGATAAAGTTTAAGAAATAAATTAAAAGAAATATTTAAAACAAAAATATCGACATTATCAAATAATGATAAAATTACATGTTTTAAGAAAAGATAAATTATACTAGAAGATGTCTTTATTATTAAAATTTTAAAAAAATTATTTCATTATATAATAATAGTTAAATAAATAAAACTTTAGAAATTGAATAATACATATTGAAAATAAATATTATGTCAAAATTTAAATAAATTTCAAATTTATAAATATGAAAAGTACTAAGATTAACAACATAATAGATTACAGTTATTTAAATTAAAATAAAAATATTTTAAAAAATAAAACTTGACAAAATACTAAATGTGTCATAAAAGAGAAGTATACATGATATTAAAAAAAAAGACTTAATTACACTTTTTGCCTTTAAAGTTATATAATCTTGCAAATTTTGCTCCTAAAGATTTTTTTTTTTTTTACAAATATTACCCTCTAATTTACAAAATATCGCATATTTTTTCCAACGTAAAAAAATAGTCACAATTAAGATAATTCACGACTTTTTGTAAATTGGAGCAAAATTTGCAAAAAAAATTTGAAGACAAAATTCACAAAATTATGTAACTTTGAGAGCAAAAAGTGTAATTAAACCAAAATATAATAAATTAAAAATAAGACTTGACTTTTGAATCTCAAAATACTCAACTCAATTTTAATATATAGCATAAATTAGAGGATTATCTAACATTGATTAAGCTTCTCTTCTTAATGTAACCCTAAACCCAACTCTTAGGACAACATTTCTGGCGGCTTTATATTGCTAGAAAATTTTGTAGTGGTTTTTAATTACTAGAAATTAGAAAATCAATGTTACATATGCAACACTTTATCACATGTCTACCACATCATATTAGTAGTTTATGTGACTATCACACCATTGCTTAATGGCGACAATTAATAGAAGGGACTAAATATGATGATGAAAAAATTTTGAGAAACTGAGATCAGTCAAACATTTTTTGAGAAACTTAAAGTGAAAACCATGAAAAAAGGAGGGACCAAAAACATATTTTACTCTTTTAATTTTATACGATAAATTTAAATTATAGTTAAATCCAGATAAAAACATGTTTAAAATTTTTACTGTATTAAAATAAGTTCACAATGAAATATAATATAAAATTGCAGCTCAGATACGAAAGTTATCTTAAGATTGCTTCATGTCAAAATAATTTGGTAGTTAAAATTCCATTGAAAATCTCAAACAATTATAAACTGGTCACCTAAAATGAAACATACAAAATTACAAATTATGTTTGAGACTCAGCAAATGAGTAACCGTCATCCCATAATAATAACTTTGATCATGTTTGAAAAAACTAATAGACAAGTTAACCTAAAATTTTTAAACTATTAGTTAAAAGTCGAAATCTTATAAATTAGTTTATTGAGTTAAAAATATTTATGAAAGTAGTTATTAAAATACCTGATAAATATAAAATGACTTAAAATTAGTTACTAAAATACTTGAAAGTATAAAATGATGTAAAATAATATATTTATATATTTTTGTGTATGAATGTTATTTTTAAGAAAAAATATATTTTAAGAAATTGTCTTTTAGATTTTTTATTAATTTTAAATTCTCATTATTTTTTTAAAAAAATACTTATTTAAAAATAAGATATTAAGGATGTGTATTAGAATAGTTAGTAAATAACCTAAAAATGATTATTAAAGAAAGATAAAAAATAAAATGTACTAAAATAATAACAATAAAAATTTTTAAAAGCTAGAAATTTATATATCATAAGTTAGTGAAAGTTAGTTTACCAAACATCTTAATTTAATCAAATAAAATACAGACTAGTAGAATAAATTAAAAATTAACTTATTTGATATATCAAACTTATTCTTTGTCTCGGAATCCCTTCTACTATAGTGTAAAATAATTAAATAATGCTTAATATATTTTTAAAATTTTATTAAAAATAATAATTTTTGTTAAACTTTAAGAATATTTCATACTAGTATTTTACTCCTGCGATGCAGGGCTTTTTTTTGTCTTTAACTTTAAAATTTTAAAATGTAGAAAAATTAACATAATAAAAATAAAATAAATTTTTAAAGTAAATATTTTAAATTATATATATGTTAAATAAAATGATGATATAATATATAATTTAATTATGATGATATATTTTAAAGAAAAGGATGATATAATATAAAATTAACTCAATTTTAAATTTGGATAATAATATTTTAGATTTAAGTCATTCAGGTTTTATTGAGTAATTATATTTTTTAAGATTATTTTTAATTTATTCTAAATCAATTCAAAATATTTAAAATTATATCTACAAATTAAAAATAATAAAATCTATAAAAAGAAGTAATACATTGAAAATTTAAAAAAAATCAGAATTAAATAAAATCAAGTAAAAATATTAATAATCTGTTCTTAAAATATTTGATAATTTTGTAAGATATTTCCTAATTATATGCAAGTATATCCATGCTTTTTTTTCTTTCTATCTATTGAACATGTTTTCTTTTTTTCTTTTTTTAATTATTTCATTATACATTTTTTGTTTTATTGTGTGAGAAGCTCTCTTTTATATGTACATTTTTTTATCCATATTACTTTCTTAGAAAATGATACAATAAGGTATTTATTTTATTTGTTCAATATTATTTCTATGTTCAAGTAATATTCATGTAATTTGATTTACATTCAAAGTCCAACACAATTGGTAGATAATTGGGTCCCTTAAGTATGTTGTCAGGGGTTTGATTATTGACTATGTAAATAGAGAAGAATTTGTTAGAAGAGACAAAACCTACTTCGGTTAGAGGGTATCCTTAGTGCAAACAAAAAAAAATACAATTAGACAAAATTTTGTATCCAAAATTTTATCCTTTCTAAAGTTTTTTACTCACACAATTTGGTCATAGGACTACTTAGGAGAATAGAAAAAAAAAATACACTACTTTATAATAATTATAATATTTATTTTAATAAGTTATTAAATTAGTCTCATTTTTATTTAATTTTTTATTCATAAATATAATATTTCTACATTTTAATACTTTTATTCTTATAGGTATATCTAATTAACATGAATTGTCAAATTACTTTGACTATATTTCTATCGATGGCAAAAAAAATTCAATATAATGTTATGAGAAATAACTATTATGGTTGATCCAAATATGATTAATTATTATTATTAGATGTTAAAATTATTAAATATAATATATTAAAGTTTACGTTACACTTAAACTTAAATCTTTTATAATTTTAAAATGTAAAATAATAAATAAATCAATTATTTTACAACTATATTCTAAATAAAAATAAATTTTGTTATTTTTATAACATTTAAAGTTTATAAATAATATTTTAAACAAAAAAGTATAAAAATGAATTAAATAAGACACAGTCTATTTGAAACAAATATTTCTCAAAAATCCTGTTAAAAATAATTTATTATTTTAATCTCTAATAATTTATATTTCATTACATTAATTTCTTCAAGATAATTTAATTATCTAATAACAATATCTAGTATTATCTCTTGATTATTTATTATCATTTTTTAATTATTTTTATTCTTCCAAGTAACTAAGTTAAAGGATATGTGCAACCTAAAATAACTCATACAATGTAAAAGATAAAATAGTTTATTACATGAAATAAAATAATAGGTAGAATTTTTATAAGAAGAATTATGAAAAAACAAACTCCCAACTTAAGTTGCTAATAATTATAATCATAATAAGTTCATAAAAATATAATCATAATAACATGTTTGTCCACAATGGACAATTCCTGTTGTAGTTAACAAAGAAGCAAAAGGCATATTAAAATTTTCAAAACTACGATATTGACCAAGTTAACACACAATAAAGAATGATTACAAAGAGACTTAAAAAAAATGATCAGTAAGAAAGAAAACCAATATTAGAGAATGAAAAAAAGAAAAAAAAAATGGTAGAATTTCTGCAAAAATGTAAAAAAAAATTAGAGAATTAAAAAAGCAATAAAAAAATGAAAGAATTTCTACAAAAATGTGAAAAAAGGAAAAAGAGTTGGACTCATTACAAAGAACTAATGTGAAAAAAAAAATACATATTTGACGCTTGTTAGTCGTATTTTAATTTTTATTCCAAGTAATCTTAAAATATGTTTTATTTTATTTATTTTAGAGAAATATTTTTTAATTTATAAGAAAATTTTATAAAATAAATTATCATTTCTTTAAATTTACATTGAATTGAGCATGTTAATAATTATTAATTTTGATTTTATGTAAAGAATACAAATTTAATTTCTTTAAGAATTTAATTAGAATACATCCATTGTGTAAATTTTTTTTACATTATTCTCCAATGACATATGTTCATGTATTGTAAATTTATTAACTTTTTTAATAACTATTTTAAAAATCATACCTAAAATAATTTCTAATTGATTGATAATATAAATTTTTTTTATAAATTTAACTGTTTGATTTTAAATATCCAATCTAAAATTTAAACGTCTAATGTTATAAATAAAGTTTGTTTAATATTATAATTCAGTTATATTGCAATTTGATAAAAACTAGTTAATTAAGTTCTTTTATAAATTTTTTAACTAAAAAAATATTTATTGTTAGAAATAAATTTTTATATTTCCTTAAATTTACATTATTTATTTTTAATGTAATTTATACTTTTATAGAAAAAATATTAATTACAGTTAGAATAATATTTTTGATAAAATTACTTTCATTAAAAGAGTTAAAATGTAATTATAAATTTATTTAAATATATACATGAGATTTTAATAAATAAAAACATTATTAAAAATAATTAATATTTTATTTATTTTATAAAATTATTAATAATTAGGAATAATCGAATGCTGCCGATGGTTGTCTGGAAGAGACCTTTATGTTTTAGTGTTTTACAATTTTTTAGTGTACTTTAGAACAGTGTAGCTGTAGCATATTTTTATAAGACTAAATTGTCCTTAATAAAAAATTTAAAAATGAATTAAAAATCACAAAGTAACACGTAGCAAAGAAAGCTTTCAATTGTATAGTTTATAGATACCTTATTAAATATTATTATTTAATTAAAATTTCGTGAATCAATTATTTTTTAATTTGAATAAAATAAAAACTATATTTATTTAATCAACATTTCTTAAGTATTGATCAATGTTTTCATTTTTGTTATTGAATAAAATTTATATGAGTTTCATTAAATATTATGCACCTCGTGCTTTATTTATAAAAATGTAAAACGAATTTAACCCTGTAGTGAGTTTAAGCCCAAAAGCTGGCCCTGTAGCCCGAGTCCAAGATGTAGCAATGCTGTCATAACAACATAAGCATGACGTTATTGTTGGAGGGGCCATGGTATTTGCAACTTTTTTTTCTTCATATCTTCACCTTTTTTGGTAGATCTTATGAAAACTAGTTTTTTAATGTAGTTATGTTTTAATAAGTTACTAGTTTTAGCATCTGTACAACGCATGAGGACATATGAGAATGTGTATTGATAATTTTTTTATCATAAAATCAATTTCAGTTGATGTTAGATATTTGTTTTTTCACACACTATACATTTTAAACAACAAAAAATGTACTGTCATTAATTTATACAATTTTAATATATCGTATTTATCTTTTGATTTATATCTTCATACATACCAAATAGCAGAAAAAAAAACAATATAGGTGCAATTAATATTTGAACAACAATACAAAGTTAAAATTCACCACCATTTTACATGAAAAAGAGGTGATAGCAATCCCACTAACAAAAAGCATGAAACATATCAGCTGCTAACAAAAGGCAAAGTTAATAATTTGTCCAAAAATGTCCATTATGCATATTAGTACCAATAGAAGTCTATTATGCTTTTTCCACATGAGTTAAGTAAACCTTTTTATCACCAAACTCGAAAATAAGTACACCCAATCCTTATAAACCATTATTGGCACAAAATTCCTTCCATCCTTTGCCAATTTTGATGGATTTGGTCGGTGTATTCCGAATTAGAGCATCTTATCGGCAAGACAGTTGGACTACATAATGTCAATATTTTCAATTTGGTTTTCCTTAGAAAATCAACAAATTCCACTAACAGATTTTGAAAAAGGAGAAATAGGAAAGTCAAATGAGTTGAAAAACAAAGTTTGATAATTTCAAAACAATTTTAAGGTAAATCAACAAACTAACCAATTGACTCCTACTAGCTTTATACAATGACAACTTCACTGTGAAAAAAACATGGTTTCTATCTCTAGAATACTTTGAATGATAGCGTGGAAATAATAGTGGGATGGATGGTTTCTTAAAGACAGTAATAAGGAAAGTGGAATCTCTAAAATAATGCATCATTACACTGTGATCACTAGTATGTGAGTAGTGGGTATTCGAGCTACTTATTGTATATAATCATGTGAATATCTCCTTGACTGTCAGACAAAGTCCAGCTACTTTGAAGTTCATTGTAAAAGTTACGAATGAAACTCTTTTCCACTTCCCATATGGCTGTTATATTAATATAATATTAATAAAATAATAGCTTAAGTACAATGAACAAAAAGGAGAAAGCAAGTTCATTCAACAAAAATGAAAGCCAAATGATATACAAAAGAAAATCTTTTAACACAGTAATTAATCTCATTTTTAATGTGTAATGTGCGAAATCCTTTGATGAATTTTCTCATTGGAATACTGTTGTGTTGTTCCATGCTGCTTTTGATCTGAAAAGGTCAACAAAATTTTCACATATGTTTGTTTAATTATTCATTGTTGTTATAGAAATGATAATTTTTTGGCAAATAATTATTCACTTTGACTAAATTTGTCATATAGATATAACTAATAACAGCAATGTGAACAAATAGCTATGACTAAATTTGTCATAAAGATATAGCAAAGGTTTGAAAAAGTATTTGGCTTTTTTAGAGTCTCATTCAAAGTCTGAACACATAATGACTTGGTAATAAGGTTTTCACAAATAAAATACCTCTAAAATGAAGATAGTACCACTAATGCATTAACTAAAAAACTACACTTTAAACTTTATAAATCAAACTTAAGAAAATGAAAGTGTGTGATATAGTTTTTATATTGAGAGTATATAAAAAACTTTGCCAAAAAAATAGTGATGCTACATACATCCGAAAATGCAACTTTGTTACTATAAGAACTTGCAGTTCCACCTGTAAGAATAAATGCTACTTTTTTCCAACGTTCCCATCAACTGATAAGAGCATGCATAGTTAGAAGTTTGCTAAATTTTAAAATTTATATTCTTTTCAATAATGTTTACACATTACATATTGTTTCCAAAAAGATAATTTGTAATAAAAATACAAAGATACATCAGATTCTCAAAAGTGGGTGCAACAATTTCACTTTAAGTCATTTTAGTTGCAGGTCAAGTGTTTGCAGAAGGTATATCCATACAAGGTAAATTGAGGTATCAGTGTAAGTAAGACAGACATGACATTGATTAATATTTGAACTAATATAATATCGAAAAGGAAGCTAGACAAACATCTTAAAAATAAGGGAAGTAGTAAGGCAAAGGAAAAAAATGTCATTCTCTATAACATTATTTAACCAAGGAAATTTCCCTTTGCAATCAGCTTTAAGAGAGAAATTATCAACATTAATAAAGATGACATTTTTACCTAAAATGTGGTTTAAAAATGAACTACAACATGCATGAGAGAAATAGTAAGCAAAAGAAAACATGGTAACAAAGAGTACCTTATCTCCTTTTTCAGCAGAACTAAATTCTTATTGTCAAAATTGGAGAATATACTAGGATGCGCTCTAACTTTCTAAAAGTTAGTCAAGATGATTCTAGAATACTTAAGTTGTATGACGAGAGAACTTTATGAACCTAGAAAGGCACAAACCAAAAGTTGAACACGAAGAAATTAAAAACTTTTGGTGAAAAAAAGGGAGATGTCCATTGAGTAAAAAGATAAATCTGTCAATGCTAATTGATAACAAATGGATATGGCCTTTGATTTAAATAAGGAAAAATTGATATAGGCTTCATAAACTTACTCGAGACTGCTTTTATTTAATAAAAAAACAAAAATGTATTTGTGCTAACACAACAAACATGGAAAAGTGTAAATATAAGCCCTTTTAATTCAGTAAATATTTTGACTTATTAAAAACAAAATTGGGCCCAAAAAATTCAAATAATTACAAACTAATTAAACTAAATAATCAATTAATATATTTTGAGTTTAGAGTAATATATTTTTTTCCAGTTCATATACATAATAACAAAAATAGTGGTCATTTGGCCAAAAAAGATAAAGGAATAGTATATATTGTATAGTGTATACATTTCATCAATTATACTTTGGCTAAAATTGAGTTGTAGACTTCGTAAATGATATTTGATTTGTTAAACTTGTTGCTCTTAATTTGTTAAACTTCTTGCTCTCTATAGTAAAATAATCTATTCTCTTGGATTAATTGGTTAAAAAATATGAAAGTACTAGTATCTATCAAAACTATAACTTTATTTAAAAAAAAAAAAGGTCCAACTTAACAAATTAAACAATATAAATCAACAGGCAGATGATAAAAACCTCCCAATTACTAATATAGCGCTGTTTACATCACAAGTTTTTGCAATAATAACTAATTAGAGAAACCAAAAGAAGTAGCTAAGCTAGCATTGTTCTTAATCAAACTTATGGACAAAATATGGTGGGTAGGTATAGCCTTTATCACATCATAGCAGCAAATAAATAGGTAACTTGTAACACTACACAATTGAATTTCAATATGCTAGAAGGTAGTTGTACCATTAAAAATTATATACTTAATCATTCAGTGTTGCAGCTCTACATATTAATTGAGTTTTTTTAATATGTAGAGTCGTAACACTGAATTTTTTATGCATGTTATCTGTTGCAGCTCTATTTTTGTGAAGATGGAACTTATTATATCACACTTGGTGCATATAGCCACAAGTAATTGAAAATTTGATAATTCAATTCAAATTAAGCATTATAAAAGCAAATTGTATACAATTGCATATAAAACATCTAGATATAAGCACTATTCGTCTAAGATTAATTAAAAATATAATAATTGAAATTAGATTAAAAATACCATTCAATTACTTACAACTACAAGACATATAAAAGCAAAGAATAACTGTTTAATATTTCAGTATGAGTAGCATGTAAATGAATTTCTTCCCTTTTTAATATGGAAATACCATTATCTGGAACAAAACAAGCACACTGTTTCTAGTGGTCACACACTTTTATAATACATTGATATTTTATACTAATATAAGCTTCAGGTTTAACATTATTTTTGTTGTCAAAGTATCTATCAAACTTTATTTATCAAAAAGATTCAAATGTATTTTCATTTATAGCCTTGGCAAGTATATATGCTAACTAGTTTTTAGAGAGGGAATATCTGAGTTTATTCCTAACAGATTCAAATCTATTTTCAGTTAGAGTCTTGATAATTATATTTGCTAACTGGTTTTTAGAGAAGTAACAAACAATTTAGACTAACTGGTTTTTAGTGATCGTAATGAGTAATTAATCCTTATTTCGCTTCTTTGCTACTGAAGTTGTAGGGTAGTGATCACCTTTATCAAAATAGATACAATATCCTATGTGAGGTGGGAAAAGTTATACATCCTGTCAATGGTAACAAAAAATCACATCCTCAATATATCACTTTGCTGTCATATATCAACTTACAAATTTTAGACAGCAAAATCGATACAAAAAACTATCCATTGTTAATGGTAATCAAAAATTGTTCTCTAAATATACTACTTTGCTGTCATATTCTCATCTTAAACTTGCGCACAATTTGCCTGCAAAGTAATATAAATTACTATGTGAGTGCTAAGGTATGAATATATGTCACTTTGTTGAAAGCATTTTTTAGATCCGATAGCAATGTTCATTAACCACTACTATATAAGATACATTGATAAAATATGAATGAATCATATTCTATTTACTGACAAAATTAGTAGTCAACAATCTTCAATTAATTTCATAACATTGACATTTGCCTACTCCAAAAGCATATGACTTGAGATATAAATTTACAAATCAATCTATCATATGCACCTAAAAAGACACAAATACAACATAATTACTATCTATCAGTAATCAATAAGCAATAAATAATAATGAATAATAATATTACAAATTTGCATGACAAAATATATATGACAAAATTAATTAAGCCAAGTTATTTTCATTATCATGACAACAACCTTATGTAAGAAACTTATACAGATCTGTAAATAAAAGACTTATGTAAAAGCAAAATTAAGCCTAAAATGTTCAAAAAAATTTATCTAACCTCATATTTGTTTGCTATTACAGGTTTTCAAATATTTCCTTATACACCACATTCTTGGTTGATGTATATACACTTCCATCTTCACCCAATATCAGAATTTTTAAGCATTTTTTTGGTTTTTACTCTAGATATAGCAACATAGAGTTGGTCATGTGTGAAAAGTGGACATGGAAGATAAAGTCCAACCTTAGAAAGGGATTGTCCTTGACTTTTATTTATTGTTATTATAAAACATAGATAGAAGAAATTGTCTTAGCTGAAATTTGAATGAAAATCCAATATCAAAAGGTACCAAATCCATCCTTGGTATAAGAATCTTATCACCAATATTTTTTCAAGTAATTATAGTAGCTAAGATAACATTTGTCCCTAAATCATTCACTTGCAACCTTGTTCTATTGTATAGACCATTGGCTTGATCAATATTTCTTAAAAACATCACAGGTACACTAACCTTCAATTTAGGCCGATGATTTGGAATCCTTAAACATTTGATATCATTCAAAAACTCATAAGTAAACCATTCACCTTGAATTTCTGGGTCTTTATCTAGTTGGCAAGGTGTGTCCAAGCTCAAGTAATGCCTTTCATCTCCAAGAATTAAAGATAGAATAAAGTCATTAACTTTTTTAACTAATTCTATAGTTGGACCAATAATTGCTCTTTGTTAAAAAAAATCACCATAAAGCATATTTTATAAAATATTAGGATAGACAAAGTCAACCAAAGACAATAAAGGTTTTTCACTATCTAGAATTAATAGATCTTGCGATATGTCAATGTCACCTTCACCATTTTTATTCAAATCCATATCACCATCTCCAAGTTTAAGAATCCAATCAGCAAATTGTTTATATCATCAGCACTTTCATTTGTTTTTGTTGTATTTAGCCTCACATTTTGAGTAAGCTTCAAAACTTTGCAACTTTTCTATGTTTTAGAAAATTTAACAGATCCTTTGACAATATCATGTCTTGATCCTTTCCTAACCACCAACAAAATTTGCCTGAAATCTCCTTCCAAAACAACAACTTTTCCACCAAATGGTTTATCATTATTTTTTTCACATTGAAATTTTATAAGATCTCTTAATGTCCTATCAAAAGCTTCAAAGCAAAATCTATTCTCATTAGAGCTTCATCCCATATGATCAAATTTTGTTTCTTGAGCAATGTTGCAAGTTGATTCCTCATTGATAAGTAATGGTGTAACGACCCTCTGTCGCTACAACACTACATAAAAGATTTTACTTCATGAAGTTATTCAGTCATTTAAATTAAATATCATCTCAATCATCGTCCTATATGTAAAACATACATATATGATGTATAATCAAGTAAAATATAAATCAATTTATATACAACTCTGTGGAGTATACAAAATTCAAAGTTTCCTATAACTAGTCAGCTATAAAACATATACATCAAATCCAAAAGTAAACTAAAGGAGCTTCCAGAAAAGCTCTACTCAAAACAAAAAGGGTTTTCCACAATCTCCATCTAAGACCTCTCTCATCAATTCTGAGAAGCTGGATTTGTAGACGACTTTCCCTTTGCTTCCACGCTAAGATGACATGATCATCACAGTCACAACAACATGGCAACAGTAACAAGACAACCCAACAACAACATAACAAGGCAAGGGTAAGCTTACGAAACAAAAATCAACATATAATGTTTAATCCAACATAATCAAATACATTAATCATCTCAATATGGAAACCATATTTATAGAGAAATGGGTTTACAAACATTATAACACAATACATCATGCTATCAACCCCATATATTGATGTATGAATGACACAATTCTTGAGCGATTTTCAACATTCCAAGCGTAGGCACTAGGGTGGAGGCCCATATGAGTTTCAACTTTTGTCACCATCCAGGCCCATCTGAGTTTCAACTCTGGTTACCCTTTGGGCCCATCTGAGTTCCAACTCTAGTCACCTTTCCACTTTACATGCCTACCTACATCACGGCTTGAGGCCCACACATATGCATGTATGCATGATTCAGATAACAACTAAATTACAACAATCATCATTAACCCATGCAGGCCCGATCCAGCCTCTTGCATGGTCAACAAGTAAGGTATCTCACCATCACAATACATTACGACTAGTGGAGGCTCTACTTGAGCAACCTTTCACTCAATTACCATTTTTCTACATTTTATCAAACCAATTCACAACAATAATAAAGAAAACCAAGAACCGAGTTTAGAATTATAACGACAACATGTGGATGTCCTATCTAAGCAACCTTCTACTACAACAACATATCCAACATTTTAAAAGTGGTTGAAACAATCAACCTCACACACCATCAACAACTTCACTCATGATCATTCATTATATAATGACACAAATATTCTCAACAATCAAGTATACAATATGAATTTGCCTTTCTTGGGGAGTTTAGACATTTCTCCAAAATTTTCAATTATCACACTAAACATTAAACCAATAGCATTCAACCTCATCTTTATATTTCTTAAAATTTCAACTTTAATGGTCCATGCATAACACCACAAAATTGACACTAAGCCTCTCAAAAACAGGGGAGAATTAGGGATTTTGTTGCTTGGCACCAACATTTCCGAGAGCATCAGCGAAAATCAGCAAAGATGTCACCCGGCGCTACTTTTTGTCGCCTAGCGACAAAAGCTGTCGCTATAGGTAAAATTTCCATTGCTAAAATAAAATTCTGTCGCTAATTGACAACATTTCAAATAGCATGCTATCAATTGTCGCTTGACGACATAAACTGACGCCTGACATCGAATCGTGATTTCTACAGTTGTAGGGAAGACGACCTACTGCTATTCTTAACAAAATCAATCCATCCCAAGCATCACAAAACAATTATAGGCACATTTGATACATTTCTAATCGATTACATACTAATTTCTCCCACATAGCATCCACGAATTTGGAAACCCCATTTCAAAACCAATTTTATGACAATCCATAAACATATAAATAATCACCAAACTAACTGATTTAGAGGCTTAAATTGACATATCAACGACCATAACCATGGAATTAAGCAATAGTAAGCTTCCTTTACCTTTAAAACTTCTAAATTTGAAAGTTGGGAAGATGAGGATGTGAAAGAAAAGACTCTTGAGCCAATTTTTCAAAAATCCACCCTTTGCACTCAAGAACACGAAGTCGGGGTTGAGAAACCTCTAACACTCCTAACTAACTCGAGAAATCTCAAGAGAAATAAAGAAAGATGAAGAAAAGAGAGAGAAGGGATGAGAGAGAAGGAGAATGTGAGAATGAGGGGTCCTCCCCCCTTTCTCCTCCTTTTATAACTAATCTCCCCAGAGCTATTACACGGACTTGTGGCCAATTGAGGCCCAAACCTCATCAATCCACTTGCCTCGTCCTAAAACTGATTTAACTCAACTGTTTCTCTCTCAAATCCCAAAATCACTCTTGCAACATATCCAAATTGGCTCAATCACATATCTTAAACTTCCTAAGTTCAATCCAGAATTCAAATAGAAAATACACAACCATCATCATATATTACATATCATACATCAAAACAATCCATTTATTTCTTTTAATCACCTAGATTACATTATCTAAGTTCCATTTTTAGTTATTAAAATACTTAATCACGTATTAGAAAAAACAAGATGTTACAAATGGAATACAAAATGTTGAATGAGCGGTCCTTCCTCCAGGAAGTAACAAAGATAATGTTTTCTAAAGAAATGTTTTATCCATTCCACCATAACCATATAAAAAAAGTATCTTCCAACTTAGGAAAATACCACTTTCATGATATCCTGATACACATGTAATTGTTCTTCAGTCAATAATTGTAGAAGTGATGCATGTAATTCAGCCATCTCATGTTTATCATAATTCGACTCATCAACGATAAACTTATTTTCAAACATGAATGTGTCTGAAAATCCTGGCAGCGGTAGACTACTATAATCTTTTAAAGATCTTCCATTTGACATTAGCAAACTTTCCAATTCTAAAAGACAAAGATTTTGCAATTCATTTTCTCCAATTTGAAGACCTACAAAAAGAAAAAAAAATTGCATTAGAAATTTGCAAGTTTGATACATAGTAGTTAAAATTTAAATAAGTTTTTACCTAGAAGATTCAATGCCCCTTTCTTTTTTGGTATAAAATACTATCAACTAACAACTTTCGAGTGGAATTCCAAACAACATCGGGTTTTGACATTGTGTTCATAACTAACAATGTAACAAACAACTTCTTCAATTGATTTCCAAAAGCAATTTGGCTTGCTTCATTAATTGTATTAATGAATTCTTTATCATTTGCTAACAAACCCAAAGTGTAACATGCCTCTTTGTAAGTGTTGTAAGTTTTGCCATTCACTGTCTTTATACTATCATGGTCAATGCATCCCTTTTAAATAGTCAACATTATCCTCATGTAGTATAACTCATCTATCTCGTGTGGAACATAAGTAATCCTACCAATATTAAAACCTTGCTTCCTTGAAGACCATTTTCTTTGTTGACTTATATAAACAAATTTGGTTGGAAACTTAGCATAAGTGAGATCTCTGCCTTCAACAAAAGTTTTATTTGCTTGAAACCATGCTAAAAACATTATTTGAATATGTTCATTATTTCTCACAACAACATCAATTTGATCATTATCTTTAAAGAGAATTGACTGCTTATTTTGAAGATGAAATGTTAATCTTTGAACTGTTGGCCACCTATGATAAATGTCAAAACCAAATATTCTCCAAGTTGCCTCAGATGGTGATAAGTACTTGCAGTAATAATATCGATTTATCTCATCAACCATAACTGATTTGTCTAAATTTTTCTTACTATTGTTAATATGAATAATAGCTTAATTAGGTCCTTTATTTTCATATTTGAGCAAATATTTGATTGAATTAGACTCATTGCAATATTTTGTTTTCATATGAAGAATAGGACTATAAGGAACAACACTCTTATTATCCATTTTAACTCCATTTTTTTGGGACAAGATACCATTATCTTGATGTCGGTTGCATGGATAGCCATCCTCATCAATGGTAATGGAACATTTAATTTTTTTTGGATAACATTTGGAACATCTTCATTCCTTCATGCAATGTGACTTGAAGTTGGCAGCTCCACATGGACCATGAATCATGTAAGTTGAAACAATATTAGCTAATGTTGGATATAAAACGGGATGAGGCAGTTCAATATATATCACTTTATCAATGTCCCTTCCATTTTGAATTTATTTTCACCATCCAACCATAATAATATATGAGCATGTGGAAGTTCTCTTTTCTGAAACTTTACAGTGTACACCCCTACATTCATAAAATCAAATAAACTTAATAAATTAAATCATATTAAGTGGTACATTTGTAAGAATATGTTAAAGATAATAACTTACTTGCATTAACTTTACCAAAAATATCTTTTTTCTTGAAGTCTGTCATTATTTCATCTAGCTTTTTCTTGAAAACTCTATACACAGTACAAGGTCTATCTGAAGCTGTCAAATCCTTTTCAGAAACAAAATCACGTATTTCACTCCAATGGGTATTACATGTAATAGTTATAAACAAATTAGGATATCCAAATCTCTTACAAATAGCCATGACATCCTGACAATTATTAAACATATATCTCATTTTTCTAGTAAATGATGTAGGTAAAATTACACGTTTACCAATTGAAGAATGGCCTAGCTCTCCTTTATTAATTGCTTCCTATAACCCATTTAGAACATCATACCTAATTAATTTTTAATTTCCTCTTATGAAAGACAACCTCTGGGACTCGATCATTGTGTAACAATTGACTAAAAATTATTGAAACAACCTTCATGCATAGACTATGTTACCAAATTCAACATCTCTTTCTTGAATTCTAAATGCAATAAACTCCCGTAAAGAAATACAAAGTCTTTTACAACTTTGAAAAGCATTTTTAGAGTCTTTTATGGGAATATCTTTTTGATAGCTATCTTCTCCGTACGGGAACATTAATGGATATTGTAGTGGAATAAAGGCAATATGTGTTTCATGAAGCCTTGTCAATTCACCAGAATTTTTTTTTTTTTGACAATAATGTCCATTCCAACATCCATGTTACCCAAGTCGCCAACTATCAATGCTGCCACCTCATTAGATGAGGAAGTGTTGTACAGTCTTGCATCCTTAGATTGATGTCGAAACAATCTTAAACATAAATTTGATTGATCATTGTGCTCTACAGAATCTTTGACTCTTCTAAATGATTGAGTTAGAGCATTGAACTCATCTATCATCTTAGTCAGATCACGAACCAATAAATTATCCAATGTTTGTGAATCTTTTTTGGACCTAACAAAAGAATAAAACATTAATGATCTAAAATGGTAATTTCAAATGTAAGCAAAAGTGAAATTATACTTATCTAAAGTGGTTGATTCTATTTTGTAATTCATTTTGTGTATCATAAATATACAATTGTGCAAACTTAGGAATAGATCCATTGTTTGGCAGTAAACTTTCAATCCATTGATAATTCTGGTCACTAAGAATAAATTGAGGGAGACCACCTTCGTCATTAATTGAAGATTGTATCTTACCACCAATTGAAGTAAATGAGAACATGCTATTGTGGGCTATAATATTTTCCATAAAATGACTGCTTCTACCATCTTCATTAGTCAATAATGACAACAACAATTGTGGAGGTCTTTCCAATAATGGAAGTTTTACTTTTCCTTTTTGGCAGCACAATGAAAATTCTACTTGTTTGACTTTCCTACACTTCTCAAATCTTTCTTCAAACTATAACTTTACTTGACAATATTGACATTGAATGCAAGGTTGTCCAAAAATGACACATTTTGGAATAGGCAATTAAAATACATTCAAACATATGTACTCAATTATTTATTTCCAAATGTTCAATATTAACTTTGTGTAGATTACACCTTGAGTTTGAGCTCGTGAATATAATTCACAAAGAAACAAAGAAATGGTGTCATCATCCACGCATTAGCTGAAATTCATTAAAATACAAATGAATTAAGCATGTTTTAAAATAAAAACACAATCCACAACAAACTCATTATATTAACATGAACTACAACCATTGCGATCATTTTCTTCTTGTTCAAATTCATTGTCAAAGTCCAACCTAGTAGAACCAATTGAGTGAAGCATGTTGGAAGGTTGTTTAATATATTTTCCATATTTTTGATTATAATGGCCAAAGGAAGAATTTATCGCTTTTGAACATGAGGAAGGCAAGGTTGCAATTGGGGACGACAACAAAGAAATTATTTTCCAATTTTTTAGTTTATATAAATTGAATAAAATTTTAAAGTGTGAAGGTGTAACTACTAACTCAAGATAGGTAATGAAGATAAATTCCCAGCACAACAATCTTGAGAATTGATAATTTTTTAGTTGTCAACTGAAGCTACTGAAGATGAACCATGTGCATCAGAGGTTTTTTTTTTTTTTTTTTAAATAAGTTAGTACTTCTGTTAGAATTAGAACTTTCCAAAATATTATTTCCTGATAGGTCCCCTTGCTTGAACAAAGAAATGGTTAATATTTTTCCGATTATATATGTCCACAAACTCAAATACAAATTTGAACCTAAAAAACGTTAAACTTAAAACTCACCAAGAGACAATGTTGATAATGGTCTCCTATTTGTAATATTTACTCTTCCATTTCAAACAACCAATTCTCTTGACATTACATTCTTGTTTTCATCTGGAGTAAAAAAATGCCCATTTACAGAGCATGAAGATAAGCTGACACCGATTTAATAAAACTCATACAATGAAATTATATCAAGAAAGTCATCAAGATTTAATAAAACTCATACAATGAAGTTATATAAAAAAAAATGACAACTAATTCATCTCAGTATGCTTATTGGCCAACTTTTGTTTGAGAATGATCTTCATTTTAATCCTTGCATTTTTAGAAGCATTAGGTTCCATCTTCAAATATTTTCAGCATATATCTGAGAGGAAGGATGCAACATATAGAGTACAACGGAATGAGTTTCCAATGTGACATGCATATATCAACACAGATGAATGGATTTGCAATATCAGTTGCACTACATATACCGGAGATAGAGAGAATGAAGTTTGAGAAAACCAAAACTTTTTATCCATAACTCTATTCGCACCTTTTCTAATTTGTGTCCAATTTCTTTTTCTTTTTATTTTTTTGTTAAAAGATATCATTCATAATTCATTTATAAAGAATATTTATAAACAATGTATTTTGTATACAACAAAACTTCTTCCGACAGTCCCTGGACAATGTTTTTATATATACCACGTGTGTACTGTTATTATTACTAATTACATTTTTACATATATTATTAGATTATTATATTAATTATTATTATTATTATTATCGATTACATATAGCACTAGTGAAGTATCGTATGATTTTTAAATATTTCATTTCTTACTGAATAAACAATTATCATTCTTAAATAATGTGCAATGGTAATGGAAACTGGTTTAAGAAATGGCTTTCACGAATTCATTCAACCTACTTAAATAAATGGATACGGGCAAAACCAAATATAGTAATTATAAAATTTGACTAATATTAATATTTAAAATCTTATAAATGGGTATTTTAAACAAATGAATCATATGAATGTGGGCTATTCCTTAAAAGAGTTTTTTGGAGATGGGCCTAAACAAAAAGAATAATTATAAAAAACAATTAATATTAACACTTAAAAACTTATAAATGAGTTCTTTAAACAAATGGAACACACACACACACATATATATATATACATATATTCAAAATACCTATCTTCTCTCTCATCTTTACAGCTCAACCTTTTCGTAGATCTTATGAAAACTAGTTTTTTAATGTAGTTATGTTTTAATATGTTATGGAAACTAATTTTTGTAATGTAAATTTTTATATTACGAAAAGTAATTTTTGTAATGAAAAAAAAATAATATTACGAAAAAAACTAATTTTCGTAATGTAAAGAAATAACTACGTTACAAAAAACTAGTTTCCATAATGTATAAAAAATAACTATATTACAAAAACTAGTTCCATAATGTAAAAGCTATAGAAACTAGTTTTTGATGGTCCTTCCCTATATCTTCCTCTCCTTTTTTTCTCTTTCTTTGCTCACCATTTTCTTCCCCTTTTTCATCTTTTCCCATCGCACACCACCACCCATTGCTTTCTTTATTCTCATTTTTCTCTTTCTCCCTCTCGGCCCTTCTCTTATACTCTCTTGCTCGCTTTTCCACCATCACTGGCAAGGCCATAGATGGCCTTGTGCAATTGTTGTATTATAGCCTCCATTCACTTTTTTTTCCTTTGCAGATGTGCAGCATAACCATGAGCTTTGTGGAGGGGAAGATGAAGACACTATACTCTGAGTTAATTTCAAACCTCGCACTCACGGTGGTAACATATTGGAGCTAAGCTGTGTGGTGCATCAAAGGGGTGATAAGAAGGTGAAAAGGGCCAAGAGGGGGTGGTGAAGGGAGGATATTTTGGGTATTTCAAAATGTCTAAAAAATTAGGGGTGTGAAGAATAAAAAAAGAGATGTAAATAGCAATCCCCTATTAATTTTATTTGTATCTCTCTCTCTTTTTTTTTTCTCAATACACACCTATTTTTTTATTTTATTTTTTGATATTCCTAAAATACCCTATCTCATTCATGTTCCCTCTCCCCCCGCTAGACTACAACCTACCCATTCACCAACTCACACCTCTTCCCCTTTCACATTTTTTTTTTCTGCATTTCACAAATTTATCGAAAAATAATTTTCAAAATGTATAAAAATATTTTGGAAACTAGTTTATGGAATATTACTTAAAGACCTCCAAAAATTAGTTTCTGGAATATTTTACACACTTTGAAATGTGATGTGACATTGTTGTAGCCTTTCAAATGGGATGTGACTTTGGACAACAATGTCTGCAACTCTTGTTCACTCTTCATTTACGTGCAACAATTGCTCAATATTATAATGTTGGCATGTAGGATGCAATGCTCTCTACAACGCGTTTGAAAATTTTCCTTTCAAAAATTAATTTTTAGAAATAGTAAAATTTTAACACTGTTGAAAATTAATTTTCACGTGTTAAAATTTTAACACTTTCAAAAATTAATTTCCAATTGTGTTAAAATTTTAATGTTTTTGAAATTTACTTTTGGAATATATTTAATATATTTTGCAAATTAAATTCTAAAATATCAATAAATTGTTCAAAAATGCATTTTGAAATATTTTCAAGAAATGCATTTTTATAAAAAAAATACAAAAAATGCGAAAATATACAACGAGAAAAAAGGGTTGCAAATAAAACCATCCTCGTGTTTTCTTTTGGTAAAAGTAACCTCATGTTTAAAGCCCGATTAATGAACAACTATGCTTTTGCTATTTACATTCCCCGCCCCCCCCCATTGTTAAATACAAACCCCCTTTTCTAATTTTTTATTTAAATTACTTAAATAACCTTATTTTTTCAACCTTTTTTAAACATCATTCCTTGCTTGTCTCATTTTACCATACTCCTTCCCTTTGGTTTCATCGTATTTTTCTACATGTGGTTTCATCGCATTCCTTCCTTTAGTTTTACCTTATTCTCCCATTTGTAGTTTCATTGCAACCCTTCTCTTTTAAATATTATTATTTGACTTTTTATTTTGGATAAAATTTCTACTAACCAGAAATAAAATCGTCAAAAAATGAGAGAAGGGAATGCAATGAAACTACGAGTAAGGAAATACGGTGAAATCAGGAGAGAGTGTAATAAAATTACAAGTGAGGAAATATGTTGAAATCAGAAGGAGGAGTGCGGTAAAACGTAAAAATTAAGGTTATTTAAGTAATTTTATACAAAAAATTAAAAAAGAAGAGTGTATTTAATAAAAGAGAGGAGTGTAAATAGTGAAACCCAACAACGAAAGCAACAGGGAAGTGAAAGCCCGAGCCCATTTAACAGATCTCCTTCCAGAAATAAGCCCATCGAAGAATCAAATTTCTACAGAGTGCATCGGTGAGGCAGCGAGAGCGCAGTGGAAGGGGGGGTTTTGTTTTGCCTGCGTCCGAGATCAAAGAATGGAGGACGACAAAATCGTTGGATACGTTACCGCGTACCTTAAGAAGAAAGGGTTCACGCAAACGGAGAAGGTTTTTCAGGAAGAATTCCAACACAACAAGACCAGCAATTCCTCTGCCAACAATTCCCTTCTCGAACCCGACATTGCCAACCACCTCCTCGCCTTCTCTCAGTACTTTTCCCATTTCCCTTGCAGCTTCTTACTTGTGCTGTGCTGACGCGTCACTTCTTGACCACACTTACGCTCTTCGATTCAAACCCTTTGTTTTGCAGATTGGAGAGTGGTCCTGCTAGGTTCCACGACGGCTATAGCAAACTAAGAACATGGACTTATTCTTCACTAGATTTGTACAAGGTAACGTGGACTTTCATGTTTGAATTTCATTTGTCGAATTGTTCTGTTTTGGTTTCCGCGTTTTTGTCACGTGGCTTACCGCATCCTTGCAGCACGAGCTGCTTCGCGTGCTTTATCCGGTGTTTATCCACTGCTTTATGGATCTTGTCGCGAAAGGACACGTTCAAGAAGGTAATTTGCAGAGTTCTAAGTGTGGGACACTAGTGCAATGCACTACAACATGTGTTTTGTTTTTCTATTTATGTGTGATCGTTGTTGGTGTTTTCAGCTCGGAACTTTTTCAATACTTTCCGTGAAGACCACGAAATGATGCACTTACGTGACCTTCAGAAGTTGGAAGGAGTTCTTTCTCCTACACATCTGGAGGTTTGTTGCTGTCTAAAATTTTGTATCAGTCTTAAGTTTGTTGAGGTTGTTGGATCATTTGCAATGGGTGTAAAATATTCCTACAATGATATACTTTCTTGCGCAGGAAATGGAATTCGCACATTCACTTAGACAGAGCAAATTCAACATAAAGATATGTGAGGTAGTGGCTTGATTCTCCTGGATTTGATTATCGGCTATGCCATAATTTATTTGTTTGCTATTTGTACCTTGCACATGTTCAAAGCAAACATCTTAGTCAACTAGTTTCAGCAACCTCCAGAACTCTAGTGCCTCTTCTGTGTCTTCTCTTACTTGTTCAACTGCAATCATATGTGAATTTATTTGGACCAATATTTGTGATGCTTTTGTGCCTTGGGGTTTTCAGGGCATAATGCTCATAATTTAAATGCAAACCACATAATACAGGGAGTGCAATGGAGGATATACTGTTGCATCCTAAAAGCCAAGTTCAGATTTGCAAAAGACTAATATTCAATGCTTAACTCATCTCTCCTTGTGGAAGATGACCTTGACACTGGGTTTTCACTAAAGTTTTTTTTCTCCTGGATAAAGTTTGCTGGTTGTAATGAAACGAGGGTCTTATTATACAAGGCTCACAATTACATTAAGGCTCCCTGGATTTAAATGTAGTTAGGTTCTTATTTAATGGGGTTTAACTCAAGTGAGCATAGCTAAATTTCACACACCCTTTGGAATCTTACAAAATAAGTTAATAAACAAAATGAAACCTGTGATAAAAAAAGTTAATATGCACCAGTTTTAGATACGACTAAGATTTTCTCTTGTTTAGAAAGAAGAGTTATATTATTTTTCATGTACATAATAAGGATATAACCATAGTGAAATATGACCATACCAGCTTACAAAATAGCACATCATCTTAAATTAACCCTCCCAATTGCAAATTATACACAATGCCACGTACCTGTATCCGTACTGCATACTCTAGGGATTGTGATTTAGGTAGCACCACATTGATGACTGGTAACAAGTATTCATCATCTCAGCATAGTGTATTCACATGTTCAGGTGTGGAGCTTTGGCATCGGATCTAACTTATTGATTGGGAGGGAAAATTTGGGATGTATCATAATTTCACCCTAATCTTTGAAACATTTGGCTACCCAGCATTTACTGTGGGCATTTTATGGTATGCCATTTCTGTTGATTACCTTTATCTTGGTGGATTTGGCTCATTTGAGGGCTTAATGGAAGTAACATGCTGGTGTCAAGACTCAAGATTAGTTTATATTTTATTTTATCAATATATGAAATTCATGTATCCACACATGTCTCTGGGCTCTTTTCAAAAGGACCACTTATTTGGTCTCTCTCTTTTTTTTTAAATGGACCATCAGTGTCTATGTTTACAGTTGTACTTGTTTCTTAATTTTCATCCTTGTGGTCTTTACGTTTTTCATTAAAATAGAGCTAAATATATGGGGAAAGCTGATAACAGCTGATGTTTTGCCAGTACTCCTATGAGCTTCTGTTGCAACATCTACACAGTACGCAATCCACCACTATACTTGGTATTATCAATGAGCATATTAACTTTCAAGGTACTTTTATTCATTGCACATTGCATCTGCTCATTTTGAATTTCTTGTTATTGCATGCACTTCATTGTTTTTGGTTGTAATATAGTTACCCCTGGACAACCTAGCTTAATTTCTGATGATCCGGAAGCTGTTACCCTTACTGGAAGCAGCCTGGAAGCAGCGAACCAGCTAAATCAAAAAGAAATTCATTGGGGGGTGAGTCTATTATTATATCTACAAAATCTGATAAAGTTACAAACTATCTTGCCGATGCTGTTTCTGTTAATAGAACCGTATTTATTTACTTTTGCAAACTTTTGGTGTAATAAAAGTGTCTTCATAGCATGAGAAACACTTGAAACTTTATTTTCATTTCCTGTTTTTACTAATAATTACAAAAATGTTGCTTATTTTCACTTTGTTTTCTGTTTTCAAAGATTTGTATAGGAAATGGTGAAAAAACATTTTGTTGTTTTCACAATTTCTTATGCAAATATTTGAAAACAAGAAATAAAGTGAGGGCTAGGTGACCGTTGTTTGTGAGACTCCGGGACCCTGGTTCGAGGGTTCTTTATTCTATTTTTTCAAATGAATGGAATCTCTGATATGAATTATTAATGACTTGACTTCAGTAATTATCTGATTTCAATCTCAATATGTTTTCCCCCCATAGTTGCTTGAAGACTCTCTAGAAGAACGGCTAGAGAAGGCTGGGGCCTTGCTTTCAGACTCTGAAAAGGGTGAAGGGGAAGCAAAAGAAGGGGAGAATGATGAGAGTAAGGTATTTCTGTTCTAAAATTCACCTGTGACTCTTATCAATTATTCAATTTCGTTCATGCTTATGTGAGGTAATACAGTACCATTTGTTTCTAGAACATAGGCCTTTCTAACAAAGTGTGTGTATGAATTTTAATTGAAGATGGTTCATTTACTTCAATTCAATCATTAATCCATTATTTGAGTGTTTTTTCACTTTAGTTTTCAAATATTTATCTTTTAGAAAAGATCCATTGAAGGAGGAAAGCAAGGTGCTTCAGTCAAAAAAGTAAAAAAGGACAAGGGTGGAAGTGCAACTGGAAAAAGTGCAAAACCTGAAGCTAACACCATGTCTGCAGCTCCTCGAGTAAAGCCAGAACTCCCCTTGCCCATAATGTATTCTCTCAAATCCATATCTTCATTTAACATGCTTTATAAAATTTAAACTAGATATAGGATGTGGATCAAAGCTGAAGTCATTCAAGGCATTATGCTCTCCTTTTTCTTTTCAGTAGAAATTGCAGAGTCAAAGTGAGTGGCACTATTCTAAAATAATTGATGGCATTAAAGTAAGAGAAAAGCAAAGAAGTTATTTGATAGGCATATTTTTGTCTAAATAGTTTTTCTTGTACTGAGGATTTTTCTTCCCTATTATTTGATTAGTGTCCTTTTTGTTAGCCAAATAGTCAAAAAACTACTTAATTTAGTAAGGTCCTTTTCCTGTTGTTTTTGGAATACAAATTATGCTTACATTTTTAGTTCTTTTGCTTACAGAGTTTACCAAAATTCTGAGACTAGGGCACCAGGCTCTATTGCCTGCAATATTCTGTTCAATATCTACAATTAGTTGAGTGGAACCTAGATTAATGTATATTTTTGAGTGAATTTATATAGTTTAAAAATATAATCAGCTTCTAAGTTTGGCTCAACTCTAAATATTCTGTTTGTGACCAAGTTTTTGCTGGTATAGATAGCCTACTGGCTCTGTCAGTTCATTTTTCAGATTGTTATAGATGTTTTAACATTATCTGTTACTTCATTTAGTTCTAGGTTGAATGCTTGTTTTACACCATACAAGAAGAAAGTTTTACCTGAAAAGATTGACGTGGAGGTGTGGCTGTGTTTTGTTTTTTGGGGGTTGTAAAAAAAGAAAATTCTATTAGAGAGAGAAAGGAGTGACATCAAATAGGAGGAGGATAAGAAACCATCCAAAGAAAGAAACTCTATATACAAACATAAACATGAAAAAGTTAAGAATGCAGCAAGGCTTCACAGTCTCTGCAAATGCAAGCTGTATCTACCTTGAGGCAACCATGAGCAGAACATGAAAAAGGAATAAAAAAGCAACTACTCCCAAATTAACTTTAGGGGCAAAGAAACACTCTAACCCTTTATTTTGGTTGAAATTGGGTGGAAAGAAATAAAGAGGATGGAGATCAGGTAGAAATTTCCCATATCACTTGACACAGCATAGAAATACGAGCGAGAGAAATTTTTCCCACAAAAAAATTTCTTATATGGAGAGGTTTCTCTCGTTTCTCTTTTTTTTAGTGTGGGTGCATCTCTTTATTTTTATCCTCCATTTCTCATTCTTGTTCCTTATATGAGGATAAAAATGTATGTACACATATTCTCTATTTCTTTCTACTCACTCGTCTACCTATCCAAACAAAATGAAGAGAAATTTCTCATTTCTATTCATCCAAATAATACATCTTTTTCACTATATTTCTCTCTTCTTCCTGTCCAATTTCTTTCCTCCCTATTTCTTTTATTGTCCAAGCAAAACATAAAAGACAAGCTTTAAGAGGGGGAAGCCTTTACTTTGAATGGGAGTTCTAAGTCTCACACCTGGCTGATTTGGGAGTCCTCTGCATCTGCATCAATCTTGTTTAAATGGAGTGTGGTCTATGCAACAATGCAGAGGAGATCCCACTCTTTATAGGTAGGTTGGGGGGCAGTGGGGCGGAGTATATGCTTTGAACGGGAATTCCATGTTTCACTCCTGGCTGAACTTTTGTTCGTGATTATTTTGAAGCAAAAGTCTGTAACAGTTAGTAACCTTGGTTGTACATACTGATTTTTGCTTTCTTTTATTTATGGGTAAAAAGGGTGTTGAAGGGCAATAACTTTTAGCATCTCTAAATTTAGATCCAGCATTCCACAAAAGTGAAGGGGAAAAAAAGATCTTTTCATCTGTCTCTTTTGAAGTCATATAATAGTAGTTGAGTGCTTAAATTGAGTTAGATATTCAAAATATTTATTGGACCTCAAAGCTCAAATTTTCAAGTGCTTCACTTCCGTATATTTTGTTATCATATCCATATGATGTCAGCTATGTAAAGTAAGGTATTAATATTTGATGTCAAAATGTCAATCACAAACTAGTAATTTGTAACTTTCATTTAATTGAATTTCATAATGTTGCATTGTTGCAGCCCAACTGAGGTGGAACAATCCATCCTTGAGGATTTAAGGAACCGTGTACAGCTTAGCAGTGTTGCATTGCCATCAGTTAGCTTTTACACATTTATCAATACACATAATGGGTAATGTCCACAACATACATTTATCATTGTTATCTACATGTTTGAGTTTCTGTTGCTTAGTACTTATTATATTTTTGCATACTATCTCAGTTTAAGCTGTTCATCAATATCACATGACGGATCATTGGTTGCTGGAGGATTTTCTGACTCATCACTGAAGGTTTTTTCTTCTCTAGATATCCCTTTCCATCCACCCCTCTGATAGAAAGCCCTTTTCTATGGAGTTTTAACTTACCCGATGATTGAATTTCTGGTAATTTCTGAATTTTATACAGGTTTGGGATATGGCAAAGCTTGGACAACAGCCCACCAATTGTAAGTTTGTATTTGTAAATTTCTTTTGTTTAGACCAAGCTATTACTGTTGCATTCATTGCGTGGCAAATGTGAATATGGATACACAAGTATAATGGTTCAGAGAAAATATACTTTTTAACCTGTAACATGCTGCAGTAACTTAATATAGTTTAATCAATGGAAAATCGACTTATATATTAATATAAGCAAGATATTCAGTGGTATAGTTTTATATTTGAAACTTTTTGCTGCCTCATGTTATATATAAAGTGAGTTTCTGAGCAATACCTCTCTTTTTAGTCATGTAGTGATGGAATTATAAGACTTGGACTTTGTGGAAGATAGCCTAAATCCTTTGTGGTGCATTATCTTTTAGTCTATTGACATTTAAAACTCAATTAGAAAAAAATAAATTTGGTGGTTTAAGAATGTGATCCAGGCCAGTGTGGTTATTCTATTTCAAAATGGTTGGAAGGAGGCTTATGCAATTCCTGAGCATTTGAACATGACCAAATGGTTTTGCTTGCTACAAATGTCTAGTTATCAATTCTGCTATCATTAGCTCTTTCGCAGGGTGAGAATGACACAGCACAAAATGAACAAATGTTTGGGCAAGGTGGCGGGAAAAGACAGTATACATTGTTTCAAGGTCATTCAGGGCCTGTTTATGCAACCTGTTTTAGTCCTGTTGGGGATTTTATTCTTTCATCCTCAGCAGACTCAACAAGTATGTTTACTTGGTGTCATTTTATGTTCTTTCTGAATTTGTTTCATCACTTTTGGTAGTAATCTCTATTTTGTTTCTTTTAGATTATAATTTTAATTCTGAACCTTATGAATCTTAAATGGTTATGCAGTTCGATTATGGAGCACAAAACTTAATGCCAATCTTGTTTGTTATAAGGGTCACAATTACCCTGTCTGGGATGTTCAGGTAAAACATTTTCATCTGAAATTCTGTTCTGATAATGAATGTAGAACAACATACGAATTATGTGAAAAAAATAAATAAATTAAAATATGATGTCTCTATTTTTTTAATTGCTTAAACAAATATAGCATGTGCTTGTATATGCATTTTAGACGACAGTGGTTTCTGTATGTGCTCCAAATGTGTTGTTAATGTGGTCCACTTTATTTTGAGTAAAAGAAATAAAATAAGACTGAGATGAAGGATACAAAGGGGTAGCCTAACAAATGACATCAATGTAACAGGGTACCCTATCTGAGGGAAACCCATTATAAAATCCACTGTTTCCTTTCCTTGCATTTTTATTATGGTATAATATTTTAATATTTAATGATACAGTATACTTCTTCCTTTCTCCCTCTCCTTATGTAATTTACTTTATAGTTTTTGCTGGTAACATGTTTAGTATGCTGCATAGACATCTTAAATTTTGTAAGTTACAATATGAAAATTCTGTATATATAACGTGTGCATCTATCGAATTTGTTGAAGAGTCAATGCTTTGCTTTGTACTCTCAAATCAATTGCTGCAGCTTGCAAAATTTTGATTTGTGTAAAGATATTTTTATTCCTCTAGTTACGTTTATGTTTTTGGATGAACAGCTTGAGTAACACACTCAGCTGAATACATTTTATATATATATATGAATTCAAAAGTCTACTAAAGTCTGAAAATACAGAAAGAAAAAGTACAAAAGGAAGTAGGGGAGCTGACTCTAGAATACTTGGACTAGAATAGGCTTTTCAGTAACTAAACTACAAAGTCAGCTTTTACAATACATAAAGAAAGGATAGAAACTTCTATTCTTAACACCTCTTTTTTCCCTCCCTTGAGACATTATTGTTTGCATGTACATTCTGGAATGCTATGTTATTTACTTCTTTTTATGGATGCAGTTTAGTCCTGTAGGACATTATTTTGCCAGCTCTTCACATGACAGAACTGCTAGGATTTGGTCCATGGACAGGATACAGCCCTTACGAATAATGGCAGGGCACTTGTCTGATGTTGATGTAAGTTATTACATTCAATAATCTCTCTGTTGCTTGTTCTAATTTTCTCCAGATTTTGTTTATTTTTATGATTTATATTTGCCACTAGCTCATTTAATTTTATAATTTCATATCGACTGCTTCAGATTCATGTACCAGTGATTTAATAATGTGTACATCTATGTGGTGTTTTGTGAAGTCTGTTTTGAAGGGGGAAAAAGATCTTTTCATTTGTCTCTTATGAAGTCTTATATAATAGTAATTGAGTTCTTGAATTGGGTTAGATATTCAAAATATTTGTCACCGTAACCTATATTTAGCCACCTAATCTTTAGAAGGTAAAAAAGGAGCTATACTAAAATAAATTGGGAAGTGAGTTTGTAAATCGAAGTTGGTGCCTCAGTCTTAGAAATTCATGCTACAATGTTATTAAAGGAGTTTTCCTGAATGTCAATTCACCAAACATGTTTTAAGTTCAAGAGATGATGTGATTTATTATGCTTTCAAGGAACTATAGGTCGAAAATAAACATCAAAATATTGATAGTGCTAAATATAGATGGTAAATGCACCCTTTTCTCCCTTCTTTAATAGGTGTTAACCTTATAGGTAACAACAACAACAACAAAAGATTCATTCCACTAGGTAAGGTGGACTACATGTTGGGTTCGGTTAAAGACCAAATTCTCAGGGATATTATTCACCATGAGATCCCTCTTAACAATTTTCTCCAATGTCCTTGGTCTCCCTCTCTCTCCCTTTCCATAGTGCTAAAAAGCATGCAGTCTACTCTACTTACTGGTGCTTTCAATGACCTTTGCACATGTACAAACCACCTTAATTGATTTTTTGTCATCTTTTCATCAATTGGTGCCATACCAATATTTCTTCATATACAATCATCTCATATCTTGTATTTGTGTGGTCACACATCCATCTTAACGTTCTCATTTCTATTACTCCTACTTTTTTCTCTTGTTTCCCCTTTAAAGCCCAACATTCACTACTATAAAATATAGCTGGACATATAACAGTATGATAAAACATTCCTTTAAGCTTGGTAGGTACTTTGTATCCTCTATGTGACATCTTTATTAATTTCCCCATCATTTTGATCCCAGATATTAAAACTTAGAAACCTGTGATATGTCATATTCTCCTATTAAACTTAGAAACAGTTTGAAAGTGCATGATTCATACAACTTTTAATTTATTTGGTTTTCTGCAATTAGTCAAAGGTTCACTCATTCATTTTGAATATAGTTGGTTGGTATGGTCACATTGTCAACTGTCAAGCTTTAGAAAAATATCCACTTGAGTCTAAGAGTATTGTTTGCTTCAGTTATTTGATTGATGATTAATCTTTAGCACACTTTTCTTTGTTGCCCTCTTGTTTAAAGCATGAAAGCAAAGTTTCCTTTGGAAATCAAGCTTCCCGAAAATTCCTCTTCTGGAACTGAATTATTAGCAAAATATATAAAAATATTGCTGTTACGACAGAATATATCTCAGTTATTCATTATGTAATAAGCAACAATCCTTACCTGTTTTGTGATCTTTTTTAGTGTGTGCAATGGCATGCCAATTGCAACTACATTGCAACTGGTTCCAGTGACAAAACAGTTCGACTATGGGATGTGCAGAGTGGTGAGTGTGTCCGGGTTTTCGTTGGTCACAGGGGTATGATTTTGGCTTTGGCAATGTCTCCCGATGGTCGCTATATGGCATCTGGCGATGAAGATGGCACGATCATAATGTGGGACCTTTCTAGTGGCCGCTGTCTCACACCTTTGATCGGGCACACGTCATGTGTCTGGTCACTCGCCTTCAGGTGATCCCCTACACAACTTTATCATATTTAGGCAGGAGATTAAAGGTTTTTGAAGTTGCTATCAACTTCGTAACAATACTTACGAAGGTTTCATAATTGTTGTATGTATCAGTTCTGAAGGTTCTATTCTAGCATCTGGATCTGCTGATTGCACAGTAAAATTATGGGATGTAAATACGAGCACCAAGGTTTCAAGAGCTGAAGAAAAGTAAGTTAGTCTATTACATAATTGTTTTGAATTGTTTGGCATAAGAAATCTTTTACTTCTAACTAATCCACTTTCTTGGGAAAATTTATGTAAAGTGTTTAGTTATTATTCTACTTTTATACGAATAGTATATTTACCATCAATTATTATGTAAAGTGTACTCGCGTTGCACTCAATTACCACGAGAAGCTTTTATTCTCACTTATTCATGGATTAACGTTTTCAAAGATCTTTTATTCTCGGTAAATATTTTTTCTCCTCTACGAAACATGAAAAACTTATTCTTGTGCCCTTTTCAGGAATGTTAAAATATTACTTGTACTAAATGCCATCTAAAGAATTTTGTTCTTTCGGTAAGACTAACTGATTACTTTTTCACGTTGGTAGAACTGGGAATGCTAACAGACTTAGATCACTGAAAACTCTGCCAACCAAATCTACTCCAGTTTACTCTTTGCGGGTAAGATATCTAACGCTTTATTACATGGTATGACCAAGGATAATACATAATTTTTGGAGGATTCAATCATATGATTTGATGCTTGTATTCTGTTATGGGAAACAGTTTTCTCGAAGGAATCTTCTTTTGCGGCTGGAGCCCTAGCAAAAAGGGGCTAATATATTTGAGTATGTCTGTTAATGGATCAGATCAAAGTGGCTGAAGCGCCTCAAAAGCAACGCTCATCATGGTCTTATCTGTAGGACTTGTTCACAAGAATTAAGAAATGTTGTTTAGTGATATTAAATTTGTCATTATGGAACTTTTGTAAAAAAATTTAATGTAATTAGGAGAACTTTATAAAAATGATTAAACTTTAGAAGTTTTTATAAAAAAAAAATGCTAAAGGGGGGGATTTTAGTGTACTGATCTTTATCCTTTTTTTCGCTGTGCATTTTGCCATCATTTTCTCCCCTTTTGTTGCCTCATACTTTTGTTTCTTCATGGTTTTGTATTCAAGATCACGAGCAGTATCCGGGAATGGGGGAGGGGTAGTTGGAGGAGCCTTGACACGTGTCAATATTTGATTGCAAGAAAAGAATTATAAAAATGACCCTGATTCTCATTAGTATTCCCAATTTTATCAAAATTGCACATAATCACGAGAAGCACATGAAATCAGAATAATTGGAACGTCAATATAGTACGAAAATGTGCTGATATATAAGTACTAACCTAGTGGACATCATAACCAAAAGAGCAGCATGCCTTGATCATTCTAAATATCTCAACTGAGGGGGAAAGAAAAAAACCCAGGCTAGATTTTATCACATTATATGTTGTTTCCTAAACAAGGATCAGGGGTCAAAAAGGCTTTTATGGTTCAGTGATACAATTTTTAAGAGTTTAATAGTTATGCAGATAGTGTAAAAAGTTTTATATTGTCAACTAATTATAAATCATTGTTGATATAATTTTTAAAATAGTTATTGTAAAAACAATAAATTTATTATAGATGGTAGTTTGTAATTTAGATGACAGTATAAAACAACTTTAGATTGTCAGTGCAGAACCTATTTTGTCATTTTTTAAAGGCAATTTCAACCACCAAATGCATAGATTAATTTATGAAAAACGTTAATTTAATTAGATCTCACGTTCTGCATTAAAAATTTGTAGAAAAAGTTTTGTTGTCTAAAGTAATGTTATCTAGTTATTCGTCGATTGTTACAGTGTTTGAATACCGATAATCTTTACATCAAATAAGAAAAAAAAAAAAAAAGAAGGGAATTTTACTATCTGAATTTGACTACAAGATTCTAATAGTAGAAGCTATAGTTTTTATCATCATAAAATACTGCCTAAAAAGTAATTTTTCTTCGTCTCAGCTTCAAGTAACATGATTGATAACCTCTGCAGGCATTGAATATCACGAGCTGTATGGATTAACATGCATCCTCGAGCCTAATACTGGGCTAATATTGAGAGACTGAGTAGTATAAAATTGATCATAAATTTAAACCAGTTGAAGGGATATACCATATTATTATCCTCAACTTACAACGACCAGTACAGTTCCTGACATTTGAAGGGAACAGCAATTACTGCCACACGTTCACACAATCCTCATAAACCATAGTTTAGTTTTGCTTCCTGGTGGTGTCGTGTTGACACTTCAAAGTGAGAGGTTTGAGACACAGCTAAAGAATTCTCTTAAAATCTACTCGTTGTAGTCTTTAGCATCCAAAAGTCCAAGCATTTGTATACTTCATTCTGGTGGCCGAAAACACAAGACTGACATACTCCATAAACAAAAACAGTAAGAAAAAAATCTCTTCAAATTACTTCCTGACAAACACTTCGCATACCACGAGGCAAATAAGCTAGGAAGGTACAGTGTAAGAGTTATTCACACAATAATAGACAAATAAATATGATATCAAATTTTGCCACAGAAGGGTGAAATGTTTCCACAAACCTAGAGTAAGGTCAGCACAAGTGCTTCGTTTCCGTCTGCCTTTTATTCCTTTAGCATTTTCAAATTCCAATCCTCAAGATATTTGGTCAGCTACCTATGCAATCCAAGGGTGGTCTTTGCTTTTTCTTCATGAACTAACTGAACATGTGACACGGGCACATACCCAAAATAATTTGCTATAAATATAAAATGCACAATCTTCTCAATCCTTATTTAGTAATTAGGATGAATCCAACTCTTCATCCTAAATCTGCATGTACTAAATAAAAAATTACTAGCAGACCCTAAATTAAATGTCAGTCCAAAGTAACTAGAAGTCAATGCAAGTCCAGAAAAAAATTATTAAATATTCAAGTTACAAGGAATTCATAGTTGATGATTTGGGCACAAAAAAATAAAAGTACTAGAAGCATCCAAATGAATTAAGCTTAGGCCCAGTTGGATAAACTTTTCCATAAACATTTATAAGAGAAAAAAATAAGAAGAAAAATAAAATAAAATCATTAGTTTCTCTCATAAGTTAAAATTAGCTTATGCACAAGTTAAAATGATCTTTTTGAAGAAGCTAAATGATTTTAGTTTCTTCAAAAAGTTGATTTTAACTCATTTATAAGCTAATTTTAGTTTATGAAACAAGCTTATTTTATTTTTCTTTTTTATTTTCTTTTTCTGTAAGTGTTTATGGAAAAACTTATCAAATAAAGGCCTTATTACAATACTATTCAAAAATCAACAGCTCCATCACAACTTCTGCATTCTGTGCTACAATGTACATGATTTGACACCATTTACCTCCACAACTTAGACTGTAATTAACTCCTGATAATAAATGAATCAATATTAATAATAATAATAGGTAAGTATAGGTACGTTCAATGCAAATACCTACTGAGGACAACAATGAACCAGACAAGCAAAAATACAAATTGTGCATTTAATTGTTGATGGAAGTGATTATCAATTCGGAAGTGATAATACTTGACTTGTAAGAAAAAAGTATTATTTAGCCAAAAAGGATCTTGACAATATTTTTCATAGTTATTGGTTATGCTGACAACTTGACCACACTTTGTTACATTTTGCTATGTCCATGAATTAAGCTATTGTCTCAACGCCAGCTTCATTTTGATGCGTAATTACTGTGCTCCAAAATGTCAATTGAAAATGATTGATCACAAAACATTTAAAAAATACAAACACATATCATGCTAGGGTGTGTTGTGTTTAAGTGAATGCTTAATTAAGTGTTTATTCAAAATTTCATCACATAAGAGCTTGTGTTTAAGCTTAATTGTAAACCTTCCTAAAATAAACTTAATTATTATGATAAGTTTCATTGTAAAGTTTATTAAAATAAGCTAAAAAACTTATAAAAATGTCATAAAACACTTTCATTAAGGTTTGTATAAGCTCTTCTAAAAGTCCCCTAAATTGTTGTTGGAAAAGTTTCACTAAGAAACATTTATGCGCCAGGATATAGTGTTAAATGAAGATGCTAACTTAGTAGAATTTGCCTCCAAAGCTATGCTTCCATCCTATTTCTAAGATCCAAATTGATGCCATGAAAAAGGTTCACCAAGTAACTTTTGTGCACTAGAAAATTTTTGAGTAGACAAAGAAACTTACAAGCTAAATCATTAGCCTAAACATTTGTAGAAAGAACAATTGACAATAGAATTTAAAACTATAAGCATAGCAATCATTATTTGAATGTCTTATCAAAAGAAGTGGTACACAACGATGTAATATTCAATATGACTTCCTGCTAAGTTAGATAAGATTTAGCATAAATAGAAAAAGCAGGTACATAGTCTCCATTTATCATAAAGTATAAAAGAAAACATAAATAAGTGGACTCATAATTAAAACACTCACTTTGAACTATAAGCCATGACAGTGATTGAAAAGAAAAAATAACATATATTCTTGACTACAATTTGGTTTGAAATGTCGGGGGCCATTTCTTAACTACAATTCTTAACTATACTTTATTCTTAACTACAATTTTTAGTTATTCTTAACATATATTCTTAACTACATATATTTAAGAAACTCTTTGGAAAATCAAAACATGATATAAGTTATAACTTCTTAACTCAGTTCTGAAATGAAAATGAACCCGATTAACTAAAAAAAATTTCAGGGGCCATTTGGTTTAAAAACATTTTCTATTTTTACTTTTAACTACAAAAATGTCACTATTTTCTATTTTCAAGTTTGTAGAGAAAAATAAAGTGAAAATAGATGAGATTTTTGTAATTAAAAGTAAAATCAGAAAACGTTTTCTCAGATCAAATAGCCTCTTAATTAACTTCTTTGTTGAGTTTACAGAATTTCACATAGAATGTTAAAAATATACAAGAACGAATGCACTCATATGAGCAATCCGTTAGTTCTTCAGAATATATTTTCTGTATTATACAAAATACAAGTCATGGAATCAAAACGTTTGAACCAATTTTCACTAGGGACAGAAGTCAGAATCTAAAAGTTGCTATGAGTCTGCTAGGGTGGCAGTAAAACTTTGGTCAACTGACATAGGTAGGGAACTATTATAGTGTGGACTGTAATGCCAAAACAAAAATCATTAGATGCTGAGTAGCAACCTTTAACCTACAAAAACAATAGAATCTTCTATGAATGAAATGTTTTTCAATGAATCATTGATGAAGGAGAAAATATGTATTAAACCACTCCTATATAAATCAATAATCCATATGGTCTGATCGTGGTTCTGATTGTTGTATAAGAACAAATGCTTACAATAATCATCAGCATATTTTTTATTTTCCACAAAGGCTTTACCATATTTTTTTTCCAAATTACAAACCAAATTGAAAGACAAGCAATAAGTACAAAAGGAAATGCGCTACATTGACCATTATAAACAAGTATAGTGGATATAGGCCTTGCAAATATGAAGTAAATGTGTCTTAATGCCCTGGACTTGTTATAATCTCTGATTCAATTTGACAAACAAAAATCATTTGCAAATTAATATAACGGAAACATGAATCGAATTCATCATTTATATGTGTGAATACCATATCAGCTAATCAAAATAAAGAAAGAAAGAAAGAAAGAAAACTACATTTCATGATTGATGATTAAGCGGGCTTAAATTGTAGCCACATGAAACTTTTGACGAATACAGAAGTTTAAAGGTAACGTTATTTACCCTCATTTTATAATTTGTATATTATAAAGTATATTCATGATAAATCTAGTCATATATGGAAAATTATGGAGCATATTCTTCAGATCATAGAATAAAAATAGAATTAGACCTAAAAAACTCCTGAAAGGAATAAAATAAAATTGCAAGCATACCGCCACATACTCTTTCTTCTAGTACATCCCCAGTCTTTTAATTTGTCTTTTCCCGGATCATGAGTGTATATATTGTCTCCATCAGCGGAAAACCAAAATAAATGTGAAAAGGATAGCTGGTACATTTTTTAGATATAAAACTCCAGAAAGATAAATTATAAAGCTAGCTATTAAATAAATATATATAAACTTCAAATCCCTATTTGAATTTAAAAACTACAAAATCTTTGTTGGATTAAAAATGATGGCTTCTAACTTAATAATAATAATAATAATAATACAAAAGTGATTAAAAACCAACATAAATATAGACTAAACATATATATATATATTTTTCAAACAGCATTAATTTTTTGTTTCAAAAACCTTAAAAAAACAACACTAATTGAGAAAACAAATGAATTCAGTAGTCTCCACAATCCAATAAAAACTCAATCGAAAAAGGAAAATAATTGAATTCATTGTTAACCGTCACAACTGTAGAAAGGACCATTGCCAGACGAAGCCACTGTTGAGTTGGTATGCTAAGAGTAGTTAACATGATTCATTTTATGTAGTAGTAACAGGAGTGTGAGAAGTGAATTTACATTAATTAGGCACGGCAGGAATGCGGTGTTGATTGTTTGAAGTGGCAAGCCTATGTTCACCAAAAAGATTGGTGATTATGCTCTTCAATAAAATTGATGCTGCCTACATGATTCACAATATAAAGCATGTTAGTTCCCATTCAATATATGATATCACAAGCAGCTAGAACAAGCTATTTCTAATAATTAATAGAAAGGGGGAGGGAGCAGGCACCAAAACAAAAAGTGAAAACAGTAACAACATAATGACGGTTCTTTTCCAACATCTACATCGTTATGGTTAGGACTTAGGAAAGCTAGTTATCCAAAAAGAAGTAATTAAGATCGGTCGAAGCCTAAGTTTATATCTGCATCCAACTCAAAGAAAAATCATTCTGCAGCTTGTGCATAATATCAACGATTATCACAACCAAAATCTTTATTTTTATATTAAATCACACCACATAATTCAAGAGAAAAAAAGAAGAAGAAGAAAATCTCCGAAATAACGAAGATATAGCTACGAGAATCAAAATATTAGGAGGCGGAGGAATCAAAATGATGCTCACATTCTCAGACTCTAAAATAGCTTTGTAGTAACTCGACCCAAACAACGTACACTACAGTTAAGTTGATAGGGTTTATCAGATAAACCAACCAAAACCGGTTAAAACACCCATCTAAAATTCCAAAAGTCTAAGAAACCAGAATCTAGCTTAACCTGAGGTGGGCACAAACACTAGTCAACAGGAAATAGTACCTCTTACTAAGTAAATGAACCTCGTTCGCATGTGTAAGAATTATAAAATATACAAAAAAGGTGAACATGAAATCAGGAAGATAATGTTAGACAGAGAGAGCAAGAACGTTGAGAAAAGAATTTGTGAGGACCATACTATACGACGTGAATGGTCCCATGCTAGTGCTATACTAGTGTACATATATAAAAAAAAATGCCGCTAATTAATCTGCACTATTAATGAGGGGTTCGTTCTGCCACGCTATCAAAAGTCACGCTTTCCGTTTAATTACAGATAATATTAAATTGAATCACGAGTAATACTAATGACTAAAATATAATAATAATAATAATAATAATATAACAAAATCAATCAATCAATCAATCTGAGAATAGATCATCAAACTGAAACATAAAAATAAAAATAGGGAAAACATAGAAACGCGAAAGAGACACTGCTTTTCGCTGTTTGATATAATTAACCTGTTGCAGCGAGCCATGGATGATGTTCTTCAGCTCCATCAGAGTGTGGAAAGAATCGAGAGAGTGGGTGGGGTGCGATTCGTTTGGGATTGGAACAAAGCAGAGCCAGATTGAAAGTAATTTCCAGCGCTGGAAGTTGACAGAAAGAGAAGTGAGCACGCAAAAGCAACAGTATATAACTATACCAAGTGCCTCTGTGTGCTCACTCTCTTCTGTCAATTTCTATGTCCCAAGAAAGAAAAACTAAGTGGGGGAGTAAATTCCAATAACTGCCCAAATTTGGAAAGCTTCACAAAAAAGAAAAGCTGTTTTGAAAAATCAAAAGGGGAAAGGAAAATTTTCGTAATTGAATCAGATCTGGAGGAATAGAGGGATATCCATTGAAGGAAAATTAACCAAGGACTGTATGATCCACATCCACCCACCATCTTATTCATCAACTATTTAATTACTAGAAAATTTTATTAGGGTTTGATACCTAACAAAAGGAAATTAAGGAAAAATAACAAGTATCTTCACGTACCAATTTAGTAATTAAAAACTGGAAAAAAAAAATGTTGTCAACACAATCCTACCAAATTTTACCGTAATTTTCAATAAAAAAAATATTTGTAATTCTTTTAACTAATACAAAATACTTGTTAATAAAGGTAAGAAAGATAAGAAAAAGAAGAAAGGATGAAGGCCACAACACAACCACAAAATCCTAGTCCTACCAAAACCTTGTTGGGTTTTATTATCTCTCTCTCTCTCTCTCTCTCTCTGTCTTCGTGAATCGAGATTGTGGCGAAGTGATGAGAAAGCCAAAGCCCTTACTCATGCAACACGTACTAATGACACGTATCAGATTTCAGATCCCCACCCCCCACCCACACACTCCTCAGAGTCTGAACTTGTGATAGTTGCACTTGCACCCTTTGAGAAATGGAGATGATGGAGCAGCCTTTCTCCTGGACACAGACCCCTTAAATAGTTAAATGTCACAAGTGGCACTCACTAGTCACTCTTCAACGCCTTTTTTTTTATTTTTTTATTTTTTTTTACCTTTGGGGTTAGTTCTATTTTCTGCCTACTAAAGCTATCTCATGACTATGAAGCGAAGCACCATTAGTTATGACTCGGCAGTAACATTTACAATTTTAACAATACATACATCACCTCTCTCTCTCTCTCTCTCTCGCTCTCAACGTTGAATGTGAATGTGACGTTTTAGGAGAAGACAGAGAGAACACGAACGACATGATGAAAGGAGAGAGAGTGTGCAGTGGGTGGGGGCGGAGTGTACAAAGAAAGAGGATTCCGCGGCTGAGTTTTGGATATGATGGAATTATGAGCGTTTGATTGAGAAACGGGCGTTCCTTGCCGTTTGATGAGGGAGGGTGCCAGCCAATGCTGTTATGCATGCTAATGATGTTATCGGAAATTGGGCTGATTGGACATTGGGCCTGCGACACTTGGGGGAGACAACGATTAGGATTCACTGCGACCACACGTACTGTAACGTTTCCCTAACATCACCTCACTCCGATTCCTATTCTTCTTCTTTTTGCCCTGGCTCTGCCTCTGCCTCTGCCTCTACCTGCAGCCCTTTCTCTTTCCTCCTCCTTTTACTCATTTCATCATTCATATTGCTTGTACTCTCTGTTCTCTTGCCTACTTGCAACGCTTTTGCAGCTTCACTTTACATAAATCTTATCTTCCTACCAACAAACGTAACCCCCTATTAATTACTAACCCTATATTTTACTCCCCTTAGGTCAATTTGGTAGAAAGATCAAAAAAATAAAAAAGAAAGGGTGAGAAGTAAGGTGAGTGAACGGAAATTAGTGAAAAATAAAATAAAAATAAAATTATTTAGTTTAAAAGAAATAAAGAAAAAATAAAAAAAATAAATAGGTGAATAAAAATATATGAAAAATAGAAAAAAATAATTAATGTTTTTTACACTTTTTTATTTTTTCTCGTTTTTTTTATCAAACACACTTATCTTTTTATTTCTTATCTATTTTTTTCTCTCCACTCTATTTTTACTTCACCAAACAAAAGGTTAAAGAGTTTAAATTAAGTTTATCTTTATTTTAAAATTATATTTTTTAAGAAATTAATATATATATATATATATAATTTTTTTAATCCAGACAACTGATATTTTCTATGAATCCACGATCTTATTTAAAACAAATCAAACATATTTTTTTCAGACTCAAATATAAGCAAAACAAATTTGATGTATGAAGGCCTAAAATATAAGCAAATATAACTAATTTTACCCTATTTAATGATATCATTTCTAAAATTTCATTTATTTAATTGAGATTCTATTTTCAATGACTTTTTTTTATTCATGATATTAAGTTTTAATGAAGGGAAATTTAAGAAAAAAATTATTTTTAATTAAAATTAATAAAATTAAATGATGTTAACTAACTTTTACTAATGGCTTCAAAAATTAATTATTTTTGCTAATATTTAAGTCTGGAGTATTTAAACTAATGGCTCATTAATATGTTATATTTTAATCTATCTATTTTAATATAAACGAATATAAATAATATTTTTCTTTACGTAACTTTTAAAGTTATCAACAATTAATTTTAGACTTACGTTATTAATTTTAATATTTTAGCAAATGAAATAATTTTTTAAAAATTTATATAATTGACTTTGAGACTTTAAATTCCATTTAATCTTTTGAAATATTGAACCATTAGTAAAAGTTCAAAACTAATCATGGATAGTGTCAAAAATTATGAAAAAAGAAAGAAAAATTAATCTTCAAAATTTTTTCTTGTATTAAAATAGAGCAAAGTCTAGCATGTACTATTAATTTTGAGGAGAATTTAGAAATATATTTTCTAATATACATTATTACTAGTTAAAATTTATTGAAAATCATCATATTATGAATAAAATGCTTTAAATAAGAAATAAGACTAATATGATTTATGATTTCTAATAAGTTTTAATTAACAATAAAATTCAATTTAAAAAAGTATATTAGAGAATATATTATTAATATTTTTATTAAATTTTTAGGAAAATAGAATGTAGTTTTTAAAATAAGAAAGAAAGTGATGTAATTTAAACTTCTTTTAGGATAAGAAAATGTAATTTATTCTAATAATTATATCAAAATTTTAATAAATTTATTTGTATACCTCAAAACCTTTTAGAGAATGTTAATTGATAGTAATTGAATGACAATATTTTTTTATGATAACCATGTTATAGATGTGAAGTATCCATCGGCTTAACCGGTGACTAATTTTTGTCAAAAAAGTTAATTGGTCAGCTTTAATGAGGTCTCCTTTCCCAACCAGGTTTTTTGCAACCACAAGACTTGAACCCCGAGACCTTGTTTAAGGGACTTGAACCCAGTGACACTCAGACCAACAACATGTTGGTAATTGAATGACAATATAAAAAATCTTTACATTATTAGTGAATTTTAATTAAATTCATTTTTAATATATAAATTAACTAGTTTTTCTTAGAAATTGGGCTTAGAGCCTAACTCAACCTTACAAAATTGGCTTGTAAGGTGAGAATTGCCCAAGCTTTATAAGCTGTATTTAAGTCATATCTTTAGTTGATGTGGAACTAAACACACCCCCTTTAACACTGCAATTAAGGCAGGCCAGGGGTGATCGCCATTAAGGTGACTTTCCAATAGTTTTAATATAATTTATTTTGTGATTCTATTAAAGATATTTTATCATAATTTATTCCTTGTATCCATTTCTTATTAAAATTTATTTTTCATTATAAAACACACACAAAAATTACATGACAAAAAAAAATAGATACAAGATAAATTCTTATCTAATTTAGAATTAATAAACTTATGAAAATATTATAATTAATGAAAGAATTAATTTATAAGATAGTAAAACTATGGACAAAATGAATTGGTATAGCAATTACACAAATATTTACTTATATAAATATGGGTGATATTATGATTTTATATTAGTAAAATTATTTATGTACGTATAAGTTTGATTTAGGTCGGATAAGATCTATTTTGAAAATTGGATTCGAAATCTGAATCAATTTAATAAAAATATTCTATTTGTTTTTAGTTTATTTGGTTTTTAAATTTTCGGTTCTGTTTTTATAATTTGCATTGATTTATAATATCTTTGGCAAAAATGTTTAATATGAGAAAATAAAAATATATTTAGTTTTTATTTAAATTAAAATACTTTATAAATTTAATAAATTTTAAATTAAGAATAAAAATATTTTTATTTTCTCACTTTATATATCCAATGGAAGTAAATCACAAGATGTACGTTTGGTTCATAAAATTAATATCAACCTATCAAAGTCAAACAAAAATTGCTACCGTACGAAATCTATTAACGTGATCTTACAAACACTTGTCAGTATTTTACCAAATAATTATCCATGAACTTTTAATCATGGACTAAAATGGCAATCAATTTATATAATATAGACAGCAAGTTGATGATTTTTTTAAGCAAGCATGAGCTAATTTAAAATTGACTTGTGCGGTAGGGTCTGCTTCTGCAGACAAAAAATAAAATAAAAATCTATCATTTAATATGAGTACCGAATGTGAATAGCATCGCTCATCTCGTCTCATTTAGTAGTCTTTTTAGAAAAACGAATAATGTAGTTATAATTAACTTCAAAGCAATTTCTACGTGCTAGGATTATAATTATTTATTGTTTTATCTATACTTAATATAAAAACAAATTATTATTATTGAATTATGTATGATATTTTAAACTCTTTCATTAATGTAACAATAACATATTAAAATGATTTAATAATAATCTTTTATTATTATTTTTATCAAAATTATACTTTTTTATGTTTTTAAAATGTAAATATATATTCGCACAGTATGATTTCAGATTAACTTGATTAACCAAGTATCAAAATTATTTAACAAGAATTGCATATAATTATTCACAAATTAAAAGATATTATAGTTATAACTTAATTTTAGAATAACGATCATATATGAAGTATTTTATTATGAGTGATGTTATGTAATTATACTTGTATTTTTTACAACACCATTTATAATTTTTTTTCTCTATCACATCATTTATCTTATCTTATTTTGTGTTTCTCTCCTAGTTGTAAGATGTTATAATAATTTGGTGTAACAATAGTAGTATTGCATTTTTTATTGTCGACCTTTAGTTATAAGAATGGAATTAATGACTAAACTGAATTAAATTTGGCACTTAATTATTCAGAATAATGTGATGTAAGGCATGAACAAGTGTAAAACTAAAAAAGGTTTTGTGGTAATTTGGTCAGATGTGTACGTGACATAGGCATGAAAGCCGTGCAATGTGCACCCAAAAAGGAATGGTTGGCCATTGGAGCAAAATTGAGGTGCCGTCCATTTATTATTAATTATGTTAGCCGTAGACCGTAGCGGGCACAGGCAGGGACCGTTCCTTCGTATTTTGTACCCGTCCTTTCTTTAGTCGTTATCTTTATGTTTTTCGTCTTTCAATCCAAACCCTATCATTCTTTTTTTTTCTTCCTGGAGATAAATCTGTCATTGTGCATAAATTTAAATATTTACCCGTAAATGAGAACAATTTTAAGAATTATTTTTACTAAATTATGTGACTTTTTATATTAATTATTCTTTTTAACATTTTAATTTTCTCTGACATATTGTTACTTAAAATTAATTTATTCTAATTTAAGTTTGAATTAAATATTAAATTTGATTCTAGATGTATTATGTTACACTGGAGAGATTTTTAAGATAAAATTGGATTTTAAAATTATTATCATTTTAATGAGTTTTAATTTAAATTTAATTTTTAATATCAAATTAATAGATATATGGAAATGGTGTGTCCTAATTCAATTTTATTTTTTAATTTTCTCCATAATTTCAAAACTTTATTTCTTTAATTCATTCTTATATAATAAAATAAATTATTCAGTATTAACAATTAAAACATATTGTTATATTTTATTACTTAAAACACATGATTTTATCGTATTTAATAATAATGCTATTTTTTCATATATTTTTATTTTTAAAATTTATTTAAACTTAAAAAATACCCACACAATACACGAGTTGTTATGAAAATAACATGAAACTATAAAAATTTTAGAAGTAGAGAAGACATAAAATAGAGAAAACAAGAGAATAGAGAGAATATGGAGTTTCTTGTATCATTTTCAGTAATGGAGTAACCTATTTATAGGTACAAACTGTACCTGAACAGTTACAAATGGTTTAATAGTATAAAAGTGAAATATAAATATTCATAATTTACAATAAATATGGTCAGCCACTATTAAATATTCATAACACTCCCCCTCGGATGTTCATTATTTGAGAATGTGCCATGTTAAAACCTTACTAGGAAAAACCTTGTGTGGGACAAAAACCTAATGAAGGAAAAAGAGTACATCATTCTTTAATACGTTGTCATATACTGCCTCATTAAAAACCTTGCCAGGAAAACCCAATGGGACAAAATGAAGGAAAAAAGAGTGCAGAACGTATTTATTTCTCCCCCTCATGCAAATAACCATCTTTAAGATAGTGAGGTTAATCTTTTGTACTTGTTGCTCAAAATTTTGCTTGCTTATTTTGGTTTGTTTCATAGATCTTCAAGAAATTGTTGTACTGCTGCATGCAAACAAATATCTTGTTTGTGATATATCGTTATGAGGATTTGACAAATAATATCTAAGATAACCGAATATATGCTTGACTTTGTTCCAATATTTTCATGTAGGTGAAGAATTATATCTTGCTAGTAAATTCACAACAAATGATATAGTAGGACATATATAATTAGCAAGATACATTAGTGCTCCAATAGCACTAATATATGATACTTCAGGACCAAGTAATTTTCCATCATTTTCTCGAGGTCTAAAAGCATCTCTGTTCACATCTAGAGACCTTACAACCATTAAAGTGCACAACAAATGTGATTTGTTTATATAGAATCTTGTAAGCACTCTTGCTATACAAGCTTCTCAACGCACAAGAATTTCATTCTTTAAATATTCAATTTACAATCCTAGGCAAAACTTTATTCTTCCTAAGTCATTAATCTCAAATTTTTCTTTAAATTATCCATAGCTTTTGGAAGCTTTTCAGGAGTTCCGATAATAATTATATCATCTACATAAATATCAATTATGACAAATTCATTTCCAGATCTTTTCATAAAAATACAAGAACAAATGGGATCCTTTTTATATCATTCTTTTATCAAATACTCATTGAGATGATCATACCACATACGTTCATATTGTTTTAGTCCATAAAGAGACTTATTCATTTTCATTGAGTAATCTTCTTGAGAACCTGCACTACTGGGCAAGTTAAATCTTTCAGGGAGTTTTATATAAATGTCATTATCAAAACAATCATACAAATATAGGCTATAACAACATCCATTAGATATAAACTGATCCCTTTATCTGCATCAAGACTGATTAAGTATTAAAAAATATTTACATCTACTGTAGGTGAATATGTCTCTTTAAAATCAATGTTAGGTCTTTGTGAAAATCTTTGAGCAAACACGCATACTTTATATATCATAATTTCACCACAAAAACTCATTTGTATCCAATTAGTTTTACATCTTTGAGTGTAAAAACCTAACCAGTTTTACATCTTCAGGTATATGGACTACAGGTCCAAAAGTCTAATTGGTTTTACATCTTTCAGAAGACTACAAGTTCAACAATCTTTCACTTGGTAAGTGAATCTAATTTAGATTGAGTCTTTATATTTTGCCTAATCATTTCTTTGCCTACAATCCTTAATGGACTTTGGATCTTGATCCTCATTATCATTAATTACATTTAGCGCTACAATATTTGCAAACACATTATCAACGTTGACTTTATTTTGGTTTCATTGTATTCTATTCATGACATACTTTGAGATCTCTTTATTTTCACTAATTTCAGGTACCTGAGTTCTTTTGGAACTAAATATTATGTTAGAAGAATCTTTTGAAATTTCTATATCCTCAATTTGGCCATCTTATCTTTTATCCCTTTTTTTAATTTGAGGATTTTTATCTTTGGAACTGATAGGTCTATCATGTTTCATGCATGTTTGAGACTCGTTTTACAATATTAGATTATTCAACAGGGACACCAATGTTGTTGGAGCATTAGCAGTTGGTAAATGAATTATTTTTTGAACTTCTAGTTCACATTATTTCATTCAAGGATCAAGATGATAATTCATTTTGACTAATTTCCTTTTCCAACTGCTTATTCTCTCCCCCTAATGTTGGAAAAAATTATTCAAATGGCAATCGACAAACCGAGTTGTAAATAAATCTTTTGCTGATATTCAACATATTTTATTATAGATGGAGATTCATACCCAACATATATTCCCAACCTTCTTTGAGGACTTATCTTAGTGCGTTGTGGTGCAACAATTGAAAAACATATAACACATCTATAAACTTAAATGGGAAATATTAGGTTGCTTATCGAAAATCAATTACAAAAGGGAAGACTTATGATAATTTGTTGGCATGATGTGAATTAATACCATAATATGTAAGATTGCATGTCTCCAAATATAAATTGGAAGTTTTGATCTCTTAAGTAATGGTCTTGCAATCAATTTTAAATGCTTAATAAATGATTTTGCAAGTCCATTTTATGTATATGAACATATGCTACAAGATGTTCAATGTCAATTCCAATAGGCATATTAAAAGCCTTATATGTAAATTCACCAACATTATCAATACGCATTTTCTTAATAGGATAATTTAAAAAAAAAAAAAGAGTTATAAGTCAGATTAGTTAGTAAGCAATCTCACAAACGTCTGGTTGCGATTTGACAACAAACAAACATGTGTCCATTTAGTTGATGCATCAATAAAAAAAATATCTAAATGGTTCACATGGTGGGTGTATTGGTCCACAAATATCACCCTGCATATATTCTAAAAATGTGAAAAATTCATTCTCTATTTTGTTGATGATTGACAAATTATTAATTTCCCTTAAGAACAAATAATACATAAGAAATTATTGAATTAAAGAATCTTCTGGCTTTTCAATAGGTGTTTACATGAATTTTCAATTATTCTTTGCATCATAATAGATTCGGGATGGCCCAAATCGGTTATGCCAAATAATACACTTATTTAGATTTGTAAACTCCTAGTTTACAACATCATGTGTTTCAATTTGTACTAGTATACATGTAGTACAAACCAGATGAAAAATGTGTAATTTTTCTAACACATTTCTTGGTCTAAGTCTCATGATATAAAAACATTTCTCACATTTGAAACTTAATAAGTTTCTATAAAACTTGAAAGAATATAATACAATAACAATGTGTAACTGTGTTTCTTTAAATAAAAATATATTAGCTCTTCCAGAGCCTTCAATTATCTCTTATTGCATAACTAAATAAGAGAATTATATTATTGGATGTTAGTTACAAAAAAATTTGAATGATTATATTAAAAATGAATTGAATTGTAATTAATTTAAAATTAAAATCATTTACCATTTAATAGCTATTAAATTATAATTTCAAATTAATTTAGAGCATTCAAATCACAAATAATAAGTGTTAATCATATCTAATAAAAATGGTAAAATTGGCAATAATGATTAAAACTCACATATTAAAAATCAATTATTCAAATAATTATTTTATAAAATTACATATGTTACTACATTCACTTCAAGGAATGAAGCAGTGCCAATTGAGCAAGTCTTATGATTTTTCATAAAAATTATTATTTTGTTTATCCACAAGGAGATAAGAAGTCAACTCAAAATATATCTTAAATTCTTTTTTCTCAATATTACTACTGCAAGAGCACATTTGATGCATGAAAAATGAAGAATATTTTTCTAACATATCTTCATCGATAATTTTTCTCCACACAATTTTAATTGAGAAATAATTCTGAATGTCATAGAATTATAATCACGTGCATATATAAAATCTTGTAAATATAAATGCATCCAATCATAATGAGCTTGTGAGAGAATCACAATTTTCTAACGACAATATAAGTGATAACACCTAAATAATAATGTATAACATTTAACATATAAGCATTACCATGAATATTACGTTGTATAATAATCACATTAAAAATATTACAACTCATTTAAAATATTATAACTCATTTTTAATTATATAATAATTAGTATAAAGTAAAAACTTTCTCAATAAAAACAATACATTATAACATTAAATAAAATGTTATAAAATAACGCATCAGTTATCAAATATATTATAACAATAATTGTGTCTCCAATTTTATCAATGTGTCTAGGACATTATAATATCCCTACACATTTTGCTTATAATAGTCATTCGTATAATATATTATAAAAACATATTATAATATAGAACGTGGAGGAACAAAAATTAAAATATGACATGATAACACATTATAATATTTATTTATATATTCACTTAAATATTAGAATGTGGCATATTATAATGTGAATGATATAATAATCAATTAATATATTTTGACACAATTTATGACAAACCATACAATAAGTTACATGTAACAAAATAGGACCAGAATTATACATTTCATGCATTAACAAATTAATAAATATTATTAACAAATTAATGTTATACAATATTTAATTATCATAACAAATTATAACATAACAATGCATATATAATTTAACGAGCCTATCAATGAATTAACATAACAATAAATTAGGATAACAATACGTTATATTATAATTGATTATAATATAAATTCATTAATAAACGTAACCATTGTAAAGTTTCAATACTTTATATATTTAATCTATTTAATATAAATGAATGACTATGAATATGAACGTCTAAAAGTCTAAAACTGGTTGATGGTTATGAATAATGTCTAAAACAATTTCTTTTCTTGTTCTCTATTTTTTATTTTATTTTATCTATGCCTATGAAGTCCATTATCCACTCTTGCTAAGAAATGTAATTCATAAACCTTGTAAAGATGAATAAAAATAAGAACACAATGTGATTAAAGCTTTTAAGACATTTGTGACAATTTGCAAAAGTACTCAGCACATTAATTGAGCAAATACCTAATGCTCCAAATCAGATCGAAAGATGAAACATAATATATCATATCATCCTTTTACTTTTAGCATTATTTTTTCATAAGAAAATTTCTACTTGTTCTTCTTCTTTTTAACTTTTCACACTATTTTTCCACTCCAGGTGAAAAAAAAAAATCATTTCTTTTTTACTATTTGTTCACTTCTGTTGAGAAAAATTATTTTTTTCATTTTCATTCTTTGCACTAATTTTTCACTTCTGGTGAAATTTTTTTTCTTAAAATCTCTTTTTTTTTATAGTCTTCAAGACTCATTACATCTAAATGAGTTTCACATTCACGTAAATAATATAATGAAATATAGTAAATGCATAGTATGAGGAATATAATTAGATAGAAATACTGACCTTCAAATATGAATTCTAAATATGACTTTCTCCAATAAAATTCTTTATAAGGCTTTTTCTTGCAAGTTGCAATGCCAATAGTGAATATGATTAATAAAGGGAAGACCATCGTACTGATAACGTGTTATGAAAATAACATAAAACTATAAAAATTTTAGAAGTAGAGAAGACATAGAATAGAGAGAACAAGAGAATGGAGAGAATAGGGAGTTCCTTGTATCATTTTCAGTAATGGAGTAGCCTATTTATAGGTACAAACTGTAACTAAACAGTTATAAATGGTTTAATAGTATTAAGGCGAAATATAAATAGTCATAATTTATAATGAATATGGACAGCCACTATTAAATATTCATAACACGAGTAACTTTCCAATAGTTAATTAAGTATGTGTTTTAATTGTTTTATTGTAATTTTTAAAATTTTAAAATTAAAGATATTTTATTTCTAAAACAAATGTTATCAAAGATACAACAAATAAGGAAAACAAACAACTTTTTAAAGATACAAAATACAAGTATAAATTAAATATTGCTGTTAACAAAGAGAAAAATGTATGATAGTCCTTGATAATAAAATCATTACATAGTAAAAGAAATGAACAATTAAGATACTTTTAAAGTAAACCTCTATTTTGGTCACTATGTATTAGTCACTTTATAATCCTTATGATTATGAACACTCATTGTTAATTTACGAAACTGTCAGCTACCCATCACTCAGTCCTTGAGATTAGGGAATGTAAAAAAAAAAAAAAAAAAAAACTCTAATAAAATGCTTTTATAATGAAAAGATCCAACTCATCAGTTTGAGTTTAATCTGGTTGGACTTTTTTTTTTTTCTTTCAATATTTTGAAAATCATTTCAAGTACCTGCTAATTTTAATCAAGTTAGGTATTTTTATTACTAAAAAATAATTTATAATAAAAGTCATACTCTTAGGAAAATTTTGCTTACAATTTAAGAAATCAAATCTTGAAATCATAATTTTGGAAAGAATTTTACTTAATCACCACCTTTAACCTAAAATTACAATTTTGTTTGTAAAAGTATCCGGTTAAAGATAAAAATAAAATAAAATAAAATAAAATAAAAATTAAATATTTTTATTGAAAAGAATAAAATTCTTTTAACATTTATTTTTCTATTGACAAGGTTGCTTAAATATTCTATACTTACTTTAATTGGATGAGTGCTAAAAGCTATGAATATTGTATTTTTTTTTTAATCGATTCAAGTTATACTTGAGGGTGGTTTTATGTCACAAAATAATTTGAAATTTATGATTCTTTTAAAAGAAAACATATTTGTATGTATATCATTATTTTATATTTAATTATTGGGAGTTAATTCTTCTGAAGTGAGGAGAGTAAACTTTAGAGGAGTATAATAATAATAATCATTAATTAGAAAATCAACGGTTGAAATTGTAACTAACTTTAAATTTTGTTATATATGTATTTAATTTACCATAATTCTCAACAATTGTGAGTGCACTTTATTCTCTAAAGTGCACCCCTCACTTTAGAAGAGTCAAATCCTACTTATTTGTAAAGAGAAAAAAAATTGTTTATTAGAAACTTTTTAGTTATAATTTTTTTTTTTTAACAATTTGTCATTTGATTAGTTTCTATTGCTGTAGTCTTTTTCTTATAAACTTAAACTGTCAATATATAAACATTATAGGTCTAATTTAATAATGAAATATATTGTACTGGTAATATGATGTATTTATGATATGCATTAATTTCCTATATTAACAGAATTATTTGTTAAAATAGTGCTTTATATTAATATTATTATTATAGACCCATAATGTCTATATTAATCATTCAATTTCGATAAAAATTATAGATGAGAACAACCCTATTGACAAACTGTTTGTAAATAAATTTTAGTCAGTGAGAATATAAGAAGAATACGATAAAAATGATGTGTAATTATACCGAAATATAGTGGGCAGAAATAAACATTATCTTGGAAATTGGAGATAAACTACAAAAAGACAATAATATTCTTACAGTTAATTATTTTTCACATTCATTTTAACTTTTTCTTTTACGGTATGAAAGCAACACTGATCAAGAAATTTGTTTTATTTTTCATAAAAGAAACGTGGAAGCCATGAGAAAATTATATGTAATAATAAAATTTACTATGAATCTTAACTCGATATAATAATTTTTTTACATTAATATAATTTGTTTGAAAATATAATATGTTTTTTCTATTTATTATTATAAAATATAAAATAATTCGGCATAATATCAAAGTTTGAATCAGTCCGATTCTGACTTAATTATTAGTTATGATTAAGTATAAAAAATTAATTTAATTAAAACATTATGTTAAATTAACCGGATTACTATCAACATATTGTTAGTCCAAGTAGAACTGTGTTCAAATTCTTTAAACAAGGTCTCAGATTTGAGCTTTGTGAATGACAAAACATAGTTGAGAGGAGAGACTCCACTAATGGATGAGCTAATATATGAGGGATTGAGTGAAGTCAAAATTCTTTTGAAACATACTAAATCTATGAGATTTAGCTTAGAGAAGTTTATGGTGCTTAGTCAATATCTCTTACCTTTGACAATAAGTTTCTCATTATGATTTGCAAGCAAAGATGAAGGACTTGACACAGAGTTTACTACAGTAGAGTGACTTAACAATGTTGAGGGTTATCGATTAGACACTACGTCGTGATCATCCTTTTTATTTTATTTTTATTTTATTTTGAATTTTTTATATTGTACATTTTATAATTTATTTTATTATTACTTTGCATTTTTTATTGGCTTAAATATGTTTTTCATTCCTGTGGTTTAGCATTTTTTCATTTTTCGTCCCTATTTTTTTTTTTCAAAGTCGTCCCTATAAATTCTAAACTTTTCATTTTTAATTCTTGTCGTCTAACTACATTGCAAAAAAGTTAATTTGCTTACATCTGATGACACCATCATGTGTCACGTTAGCACAATGCCTTGTCATTTTTGCCACATCAGCAACAAATGTCACGTCAACGATGCCACATCATCGCTATAATAAAGGGACAAAAAATGAAAAAAAAAATTACAATGACTAAAAATGGAAAACAAAAATTACAGAGACAAAATGAAAAAATACGTGGACTGAAAGAAAAAAAAAGGACATATTGGTAGGCACAAACAAATATTTAAGCCTTAAATATAATGTATAAATTTAATTTAAAATTAATATAAAATAAAATCTTAAATAAGAAAAAAATCATTTTTAAATAATCACGCATTTTTCAATCTTTCTTCAATTTTTTTTCCTCGTTCAACATTATAAAGTCACTCACACACTATATAAATAGAGAATGCATCTTAATTACTTGAAACTAATATTACTTAAATTTAGTTTTTGTTGGTCCAAACAAACTACATACTAACTCAAATTTTAAGACTTTTAGTAGAACTCATCACTTAGGTTATCAATCAACAAAGCATGGAAATCAAAATAAAGACATCTTTCTACTATTATCACACAGTAAACCTCTAAAAGAATAGAAAATTTCAGATTTAGATACCCAACGAAAACAATTAAAGTACGTAACCTTCAACTTATTTATCATGTTTAGAAATCAACCAAATGAAATATCCATAACATAACGACAATAAGCTCCATAACGTAATGACAATAACCATAGTGGCTGGTCTATGCTAGTTATGCACGATTGACTCACTGGTAGCAACACCACGACTAGTGGTAATGGTGGCTAATGCATCAGAGTGATGGAGGCTCGGAATGTGTATTTTATTTTTTTTGTGAGGTATGTGTGTGTTAAATAGGGAAAGAATGATGTATGTGATGAGTGAAAGGGCCTAAAGTGTTTATATAATGTGTGAGTGACCTTATAGTGTTGGATCAGGAAAAAAAAAGTAAAGACAAGTTGAGAGAATGAGTGAGTATTAAAAAATAATTTTTTTATTAATAAAAATATTTATTTTATATTAATTTTAAATTAAATTTATATATTATATTTAAGACTTAAATATTTGTTTTTGCCTACAAATATTTTTTTTTTCTTTTAGTCCATGTAATTCTTTTTTCATTTTTGTCTTTGTGATTTTTTTCAATTTTAGTCCCTATAAATTCTTTTTTTTTTTATTCTTAGTTCCTTTACTTTAGCAATGACGTGATACTAATGACATGACACATGATGTCATCTTTGCTGACATAGTGCATGATGACATCATCATGACATTAGCAAATTAACTTTGTTGTAACGGAATTGGATGTCAGAGACTAAAAATGAAAATTTTAAAACTTATAAGAACAATTTTGAAAAAATAAATTATAGGAATGGAAAAAGAAAGAATGCTCAATTACAAAAACGAAAAAACATATGTAGGCCTTTTTTATTTTACCACTATGTGTGACACATTTAACATTGTATTGAAAAACGATTTTTTCAGTTTTTTGATATGTAGTTTATCATATTTGTTTGGTCTTTTATGTTGCAATTTATTTTTATTTGTTGTTGTTAATAATAATAATAAGGCTAGTCAAAAATTAAAAATAATCAAATAACAGTAATGCTATTTTAAAATAAATAAATTAGCGATCAAAATTGCGACCAAATTTGTTGCTAACATAAATTTAATTTTTAAAATTATTATTTGTAATTAATATTTGGCGACCACAACAAAGATTGAGAAAATGAATGCTAGCATTTTTTTTATTATTATAAATTATTAGCAACCAAAATTGAGACCGAATTAGCAGCCACAAAAGTATTTTTTTAATGTTTATTTTCAATTACATCGTAGCAACCGAATTCATGACCACGAGATCTAGTTACTAATTTGGTCCCCTAATAAGGTGACCAAAGTATTTGCGACAAGACACTCATGGTTTGCAACTAAATATGTCGATCGCTAGTATCCACGAGTTAGGACTAGATAAATTACAACCACCATTACGGTTACTAGTTCAGTATATAGTAACCAAAAACTTTGGTCGTTAAATGGTCAATTTTTTTGCAATGTAATTTGATGAACAATTGTTTTTTGTTCTTTTTTGGGTTAAATATGTTTTTGGTCTTCCAAAAATATGATAGAATTAGTTTTGGTCTCCAGAAAAAAATTTCTTTGAATAAAATCCCTTCAAAATATTAAAAATATCCTTTCAAAATATTAAAAATATCCTAATTAGATCTTTGTGTTAAGTTCTGTTTAACTTTTTTGTTAAATGAAGGTCACATCAACTTTCAAGTTAAGTATTTTATTATCAGAAGTGCCTAGTGATAATTTTTAATAAAAAAATCGTGTAATTGCTTTTGCTTTAAGGTTATAAAAAATTTGTGATTTTGGGTTAAACATATAATAATTTTATTTAAAAAATATGTTACTAATTTGATTTGAACATAACAATTGACATGAACAACCACATCAGCAAATTAATGATGACTGTGATACTGATGTGACCATCATTTAACAAAAAAGTTAAACAAAGTTTAGCACAAGAATCTAATTAGGGTATTTTTAATATTTGAGAGATTTTATTCAAGAAAAAAAATTTCTAGGGACTAAAACTAATTCTGTTATATTTTGGAGGACCAAAAACATATTTAACCTCTTTTTTTCTATACTTTCATTTTATTTAATGCGTGTCTTCAATTATTTGAATTTATTTTGATTTCTAATTAATAGTTAAATTAAAAAATGACAATTGGACATAATTAATCTGTCAGAGGCACACTTCGATTTTTTTATATATTTTTATGGATTTTATTTGTCGTAGAAAATCAATTATAGATCTCTTGATATTTGGACATTACTTTTAATTCATTGAAAATGTACTTCTATCTTTTGAAAAATTACATGTTCATTCTCGATCGTAGAATTATTATTTTTTTCTATTTTAAATCCTCGGCGTACAGAAGTTGTTAGATAAGAGTGAATCATTTGAGAAATGAAAAATTTCTTGTAGTGCCTTATTATTTTTTTTCATTCTAATTTATGTAAAACCTTTTTTAAATAGTGAATTCTTAAAACCCGAGGACAAAACACAGCTGGACTGGACAAATAATAAATTATAATATCAAAATGTATCTGATACAATACTTTTTAAGGTTTGTGAGATAAACTAAGAGTAAATGGTATAGATAATGACAGGGTAAAAGTGTTTTACATAAATTGTTAGAATAATTATAGTAAAAATTATACATACCATGATTTATACTAACAAGGGTCTGTTTAGTAAAACTAGCTTATAGGCTCGGAGTAGAAAAACAAAAAACTTATAAGCTAACTGATTGAATTGAAAGTGTTTGGTAAAATTGGTTGATAAACTGGCTGATAAATATAAAATGACATAAAAGAACATATTAAGTTATTTAATTTCTAAATTGAAAAAAAAATGTAAAAAAAAATAGTAAGAATAAAAATGAAAAAACAAAAAAAAATTATTGTAGCTTATAAGTTAGTTTATTTTCATAAGCTAGTTGAAGTAGCTTACGAAAACAAGCTAGAAGATACTAAAATAAACTCGTGTACCAAACAAACTTAATTGGTCAAACTAGCTTATAAATTAGTCAAAGTAACTTATAAGCTACTAAAGTGGCTTACCAAACATGAATTCAGATCCCCTACAGCAGTGTATTTCCCTATAGCAAAAATTTACACCAATTATAACTAATTAAAAATATTATTTTATATTTCCAACTTTTGTAACCATCAGATACAAATCTAATGGCTAACATCTCTACTGCAGAGGCAACATGGTAGCAGAGGATCCAAATGCTACCAAACATGCTCTACATAAATATTAAAGTCAAACTAATATGTTGTTTCTTTTAAGAGTTTAATGGTCATGCAGTGTCAGTATAAAAAGTTTTACACTATCGTCCAATCATAAATCACCATTAATATGACTTTTAAAGTACTTATTATAAAAGTTTCTTTTAAAGCATTATGATTAATAATTATTCTAAAACTATTAAGATATATAGAGTAATAATTATTTTAAAATCTTCATGACTATTAAACAAGGTTTTGTAGTAATTCAATCAACATTTTGTAAAAGAAGATTATAAAGAATATAGAAAAATAAAATGGAGAATTAAACTATACTTTGTGTAAATGTGTAATCATTTGTCCCAATTATTAATATGCAAAATTAAACTAAAAAAGTTTTGGGATTTGGGAGAACTATATGATAGAGAAGAGAAGTTAAACTAATTATTATTATTATTAATGGAAAGATAACTATGCGCCTGTCTTTATTATTATTATTGAAAGATGAAAAAGAAGAAGACAGGTAGAAGATGAGAAAATAAGATCTAATTATATAAATAGATCATGTAGAGAGTGTTAAGAGAGAGTAGGCTAAATAAAAATGAAAGAGTGTGCAGTTATAACGGTTAAAGGGTAAAATAAGTAAAAAAAATGTAAATCAATTTATTATTATTATTATATAGATTTAAAGTTTTTTTAAAAATATGATTAAATTTGATTTTAGTTTTTCTTTTAAGTTGATTTTTTAAAATTTGTTAAAGATGATCTTATTTATCATTTGATTGTGACATAACATACATATAAGATGTGATATATATTTACTGCAATACCCTTTTTTAATATTAATTATCTTAATATAATTCATATTAATTATCTTAATGCGATGACTGTGGTAGTGGCGGCAGGAGTGATAACTGTGGTGGTAGCGATGACAACAATGGTGGTGGCAGCAATGATGACATGGTGATCTGGTGGTGGTGAAGGTGACGACAATGGTGGTGATGATGATGGTAATGTTAGGGGTGAGCAAGGGAAGGGTTAGGACAAGTTTATATCTGTCCTTACCTGGTCTGAAATTATAATCGGGTCATTTATGTGAATTCAAACTCGACCCGATCAAGACCCAAAATATATAGGATGGGACCGATTCAATCTGACTTTTTAACATAATATATCAATCTTATCACCATGTATATTTAAATCGTAAAATAAAAAAATATAAAATTTAAATTAAGGTATATTTTAAAATAAATAATATCATTATAAATATAATATTATGTTATACACACAATTATTTATTAAATTAAAAAGTTTTATTATTAATACATAACTGTTCAAAAAACTTATATTTTTTGAGAATATAAAACATCAAACCGGGTTGAGACAACCTAAAACATTACTCGAACCCTGTCCTTAAAATGTATAGAGTCTAATTTCAAAACTTGAACCTGTCAAAATCATCCTCGTGTCGAGCAGGGTTAGATCTTGCTTATCCCTAATAATGGTGGTAGTGGTGGTGCTGTCAACAACTATGGTGGTGGCACTGACAACAATTTTTGTCTTGTCCATTATCACTTGAATTGTGTTATCTCATGATTTTTTTCAAATTAAATATGGGACAATTATTTTTGTACTACTCAGTACCATACTTTTTAACAACTCAAACGGTCCCTATGCATACATTAGGACAAGGTTTCCATGAATCATTTTTCTAAAAGATGGCCACGACAGTATTTGTGGTTGAAGTTGGTCATCTAGCTTTTGCAAAAGAGTCCAAGTCAAATGGGTATGCAAACATAATTGTGATGCGTTTACATCCGTACACAACGGGGGATCTGTTGTTCAGGAATCAAAGACAAGTGGGGTGGGGAGTTACAACTTGCAAGCCCATATGCATACAGAGCAATTGGATTCACATTTAACTCCTTTAAATGGCCGAATGACGTTTGAAATGAAACACTAATGATAAATTTATTAGAGTTTTATTTTGTTATATTTCAGTATAATTGTAAAATTTGACATTTAATATCAATTTATCTTGTTCATCCGTGTGTGTCCGAGTGTGTGTATATGTTATTTGACATATAATATGTTGTTTAAAATATAAATGTCCAATATTAGATAACATATCTACAAATGTTTAACTTATGTGAAATATGATATACATTATCAAAAAATAATATCAAATTGTGTAAATATAAATAAATATTAGCTGAAAATAGAAGTTAAAGGAAGTGATAGTCCTGACATCGCGAGTCAAAATACTCGCTTAAATATTATAGGGAAAAATTTATACATGATAAAAAATTGTTAACTTATCAAACAACTTGCATGACACCAAAAAAAAAAAAAAACGGTAAAATCTACCTTATATATTAAATGAGAATAACTATCTTGAACGAGAATGTTTTTAGCAGTTATTCTTCAACGAGAGCGGTTTTAACTGTTATTCTTTAATGAGAGCATTTTTAGAATTTTTTTAATCTCTTATTTCTTTCAATCTATCATTTTCAATATCTTTAATTCTAAATTGAATTTCAATATTTTTTTAAAAAAATTATCAATAATTAAAAATTAACATTATATTACAATAATTATTTATTATAAATTTAAAATATAATCTATATGTTCAAAAATATTTTTTAATTACAATATTAATTATAATATAATTTATATATTCAGAAGTATTTATTTATTATAAATTTAAGTTGTATAAAATAAATATTTATTCTATGCAATGCATAGGTTAAAATACTAGTTTACCATTTAACATAAAAGAAAAGAACTTGATATAAGATAAAAGATTTAATAATGAAATTTTTGTTAAATTTACCATTTTTTTTTTTGCTTGTACAATAATATGTACATGGATTAAATTTGAAGTATATACTATATTTTATCCTTGTTATTGTAATATCTCACTATATTTAACTACAAGCATGTAAAATATAATTTATTTTAAAAATATAAAGATGTGAAAAAGAAAATCGTTTGGAAATAGGTTTTCTTTTCTTTTATGGTTTGTTTGGTAGGGATTATTTTAAGTTTCCAAGGAATCTTAGGTTAGGAATGTTAAATTCTTATGTTTAGTATAAGAATTTTAAAAATTATTCGTAGGAATCTAACATTCCTGAGAATATTTTTTAATTAAGCCTCCATTTTTTTTATGGGAGGGGGTGGGAATCCAAGATTTCCATGAAGAGGGAAAGTTTCTTTCTAATTATATCCTTTATTCCCAAGAGAATTTTAGACATACCAAATTTTTTTTTGACATTTACAGTAAACATGATTCCCAGAAAATATAATTCTCAGGAAACATGATTCCAAAAGGACGATGTACATGTGCAATTCATTGTTCTCCACATATTTTGGAATATTGACAATTACTTACTATCATTTTATCTATAACAAATAATATTAAATCATTGTTTGCACTATAATCACTCTAAACTACTATCTCTGTCCCATTTTGTTTAACGTTTAGGGCCTATTTTGATGGTCATAATATGATAGGACATAAGAACAAGATAAGTACATGATGAGATAAGGACAAGATAAGCTTTGATCTTATCCAATGTTTGGTGCACACCAGATTACATTATTGCATTATCCTATCCTATATTTGACATAAACTGGATAATGATAAATGGTGGTGGTGGTAGTAATAATAATGGTGGTTGTGGTGGTGACAATAGTGGTGGTATTGGTTGCAACAATAGTAGTGGTGATAGTAGTGGTGGCAATGGTAGTGGTGGTGGTGGTGGCAGTAACGACAAGGGCAAGGGTGGCAGCAACAGGGGTGGTAGTGGTGGCAATGGTGATGGTAGTGATAATAGTGGTGGTGGTGGTGATTGCGGCGACGACGGCGGTGGCAACAATTATGGTGTTGGTGGCAATGATAGCGACAACAATGATGACATGAGTGGTGGCAGTAGTGGTAGTAGGTAGTGATGATAATAATGGTGGCAATGGTAGTGGTGGCGACGACAGTGATGGTGGCGACAACAGTGATAGTGGCGAGCAGTAGTAGGGGTGGTAGCAGTAGTGGTGGAGATGGCGGTGGTGGTGGTGGTGGTGGTAGTGGTGGTGGCAACAATGTAGGCAATAGTGACAGTGTTGGCAGCGGGGATGGTGAGAGGAAAGGAGAGACTGTCCTATCCTATTGGTTTCTAACTTAGCTCCCCTCAGAATAAAAAATACACTATACTAACAAGATAGGATAGGTAGTAGGATAAGCAAATCATATCCTATAGGTACACCAAACAGTTAATTATAACAAGATAGGGTAATTACCCTATCCTATTCTATCATGTCTTGACTACCAAACAAACTTTTAAGATTTTGGCACAGGAATTAAGAAATGCAATTAATATTTTAAATTTCAAAATAATTATTATGAAACTTCCTAATATACCGCATATCTTTTGTAACATCATCAAAATATTACTTAAATAATTATCTAATAATTTTTATTTGTTTAATTGTCTTGTGATACTAATCAAAAATCTAGATAGAGATTTATAAATTTTGAAATATTTGATTTAGCTGCAACGAATAAATAATATCTAAACTTGATAATAAGAATAAGAATAATAATAATAATAATAATAAAGGTAATAATTGGAATTATATAGAAATGTCTAAATAATTAGCAAGGACATTTCTAAAGTTGAGAAAAATATATTCTAGCCTTAGAATAATATTAGAAATGTATCTAAGAAATAAAAATAATTTTTGGTAATTTTATAAATAAAATTAGATTTATTGCAATTAATAAATTAGAATAAAGAAAGATAATTAAGAAATAAATCGTAGAATAGTCAAAAAAATTAAGAAAAATAATTTTTAAGCTTAGAAAAATGTTTAGAAATTTATCATGAATTTTTAGAAATTTTTGAGAATTTTTATAATTTAGCATATATGAGTAAAAAGTGTTCATAGACACTTATAGAGTACAATTAGAAACACTACATGAGCTTTAAAAATTACAAAAAAAAATTAGGAGGTTCCTTAGTGTGTTTAGACCCTACCTAAACAAGGAGAACTCAAACTGAGATCTCTATAATATTTTTCTAAAAATAAATTCATAAATAGTTCATAAAATGACTTATAAAATAAACTAGTTATTTTTAGCTTTGTTTGTAGAGATATCTTGGATATGTGATTAGAGAGGAACTAGATTAAGTCTAATGCCATTAACTCCAACTCTCTCTAATCCCGTTGAATCGAAATTAAAACAAGCATCGAATATTTTAGTGACACATATCAACACTTAGAGGTTAAAAACTTGGTATTTTCTCTCTTACCTTCTATAAACCAACGAGCACCTCCTTCTCCCAAACCCTCATCTTCACTTCTTTCATTCTCTTCCAAAGCTTTCAAAACTCCAAAGTTTTCTCAAGGCCCAAGTCTTCCAATTCCATTAGTGACCAATCTAAGGTGAGTGGAATCTCTTTTTCTTCCTCTTTCTCCTCCATAAATTCGTCACCCCTCACCATCTACCATTCTCCATCAATCCCTCTTTGTCTCCTCTTGAAATTTCTTCAAATTCTCAAGGGGCTTTTATTATAGAACACTAATTGAAGCTTATTTGGTCTTGATTATGCAATTAGGAACTTGATTAGAGCATGAATTTGCAAAGCCCTCTCCTTTCCTCTTGTGGACAACCACAGGTCACTATGGGTAAGGGGGTAGAAACTAGACTAATTTGATTTCAAGAATGATAATGGCCTAGATGGTGGTTTTGTTAAATTATGTGTTGTCAATTTCATTTGTATGACTCTTGAGGATTCTAATTGTGATGTGCTTACATGATTGGCCATATAGAGCTTAGTTGGGTCTTGTATGATGTTCTTGATAAAGGAATTGCTTGGAATATATGTCAATTTCTTGATTACAACGCTTAAAAATTAAATTACAAGTTGTTGAATTTTTACTGCAGTAGAACAATCTCTGTTTTTCGTGTATAAATTCCTATGTAGTTGGAATTTTTGCATGATTTTTGGTAGAGAGATGCCTCTCTATGTCTAGAATATCCTTGTAAAATTTCGTACTCTAATTCCATGTGATAAATATTTGGCGAATTTTTGATTAACTGTTGTTCTGTCAAATTCTGACAACCAGCCACGAAAAAGTGATCAATTAGACTCTTAAATGATTTTATAAAAATTTATATTTTGAAACCAGACATATTGAAGGTTAAAACTGCAAAATATGGTTGAGAGAAAAATTCATTTGCTATGCCAAAACGATCAACAAAAACAGGATATCACAATATGGTAAAAAAATAGAAAATTGCTTATGATGTAATTGGTTTGTTAATTGGCGGTGAGCTTAAGACGAATTACATGATTTGTAACCAATTAAATGGAATGCATGATTAGGACTCTTGAGTCGGTGGACATAATGTAGTTGCTTGAACCTTAAAGTGTTAGACATGAAATTGTGGTTTATTATTGAGTTAGCTAAAATTATAATTAATGTTTTATAATGATAGCATATGTGAGAGCTTATTTGGATTGAATAGCGAATGATAATGACTTTGGTTATGAAAAGGCGAAGCAAAGATGAATAATGTGATATACTATGGTGAACTGAGTTAATGGATGATTGAATTGTCGAAGTAGCATTGAAGTAAGTGTAATTGAATTGACGAAATGTGCGACAGGAATGCTATCTATGAATGTTTATAATTGAATATATTATTCTTGTGGACGTTCATACATCATGTGCATATGTATTGATGTTGTAAACCATGCACTAATGGCATGTGTTTTGGATGGGGAAGCTACAGTTTGGTACACTGAGGAATGAAAGGCAGGGACCTACTTGTGGAGGTCTTGGGGGTAAGGTATTGAGCGATGAAGGTCCCAATGGCTAGGGTAGTGCCCTTGAGCTAGGATATTCGCCTGACCAAGCTTGATAACCCCGACAACTGCTCAGCATTCCAGGATTGGTGTGAGAGTATACCTCTGTTTGGACTATGAACATCCTAAGCTGAAAGATTGTTTGTTCCCTCAATGATGAAGAGGATTGTACCTTGGTGTGAGAAAGGTATATGTACTCCCAGTCACTTCCCATGGATATTGATGAACACTTAGTAGATTATGGGCCCACATGCATTGCATTAACAAACGTCTCAATAAAAGCCCGAATTGGTGTGGTATAGGACGCATCAATTGCGGATGGTAGTAGTACAGACGAACTTGTAAGTACTACCATTTGGATTTATTGAGTAACTTGATAGAAATGATTGATAGATTGAAAAGAAAGACGATAGGTCATACATCAAATCTTTGTTTATGTGTAGCATGGGAATGGGATGCATTATGTGTGCGTAATGACTATGATATTTACATATGCTTGTAATAATTTATTATGAATTGTGAATGTGCTCTTTACTAAATACATGGTTTATAATTTACTATATGATATGGTTCTGTTAATGTCTGTCATACTAATTCTATGATATGAACTATGGTTTGGGTGGGTCTCTGGGTTTATTTGATTTCTTGGTTTCAAATTGTTTGGTTCTTGCCCCTGATTAATCTATCCCTTCCTTCATCTGCGGATGTTTGGAACGGAAATAGGAAGCGGATTGCCTTTTGATTTATACATGAGCAAGTACATGGCTTAGGAATGCGTGGTATTGACAGAAGAGTCACACTAGCTTGAGGTACTACATGGATCACAAGGCTTACAACCCCCAACTAAGATGATATCAAAGTGGCATGGCGGAAGCGTAGTTGAAGATGTAAAAGGGCCTGTTCTTAAGGAACAACGAGTTCATGATTCGATTCTATAATACCAGATGTCGAAATAATCTGATGTGGTGTCAAAACTGGTATGCCCTTGGAATTAGAATGGTAATGCTCTAATCTGAAAGAGTATCTAGTTGTGTAGTAGACCGTGCTATAATGTCATTAGAATGTAATGTAAACTCTTTTCGTGTCAAGAATATGTAGCTGCATTTTTTTAGAGTTTTAAATTGTATTTCATTTTTATTGGTATTTGTTATCATAGTATTTTATTAATGGTTTGGTAGTAAAACTCTTAATTCGTTGTACATGAAAAAAAAAATTCACATTTTATATTAGGCTACAATTTCGATTTTAAAGGATTTAAAAAAAATCTACCTTAATTTCTACTACTAAGCTATTAGAGCTCGAATTTGAGTTACAAAAATGTTGACAGTTAAGGGTGTTACATCTTTCATATTAATTAGATTCTCTTTTCTTTATATTCTCCTTATATTTTCTCACTCCACAATAAATGTTTACAGATACAATAAGAAAAAAAAATATTTAATGCTTCATTGATATTCTAAAATGACAATCAAAATGGGACAATTTTTTTAGCTAAAACGTCAAATAAAATGAAAAGAAAGGAATATATTATAGCATGTTTGGAGAAATATTTTGATTCATTAAACACATGTTTGTCCCAAACAAACATAATTTTGAGTTATTTATACATGTTTAGTTGTAATAAATTAAAGGGTTAAACATCTTTTTGGTCCACCTAAATATACAAAAATTCGCTTTTAGTCCCTCCTTTTAAAACGTCAACTTTTGGTCCTTCATTTTTAAAAATGTGTCACAATAAACCTCAATCACTAACTCCATTACACGCAGTTAATGATAATTCAATTTATAGCAATTTAAAATACAATTTCTAGCTGTTTTAAACCCCCAAAATTTGGATTCATAGTTTGGTGACAATAAACACTTATTGACGGTTTTTGACCACTACAAATAAAAGTTTCCTTCTTTCTAATTCATATATATAGATAAATAGAAAGCCAAAATTGAAGCATCTTAACCTGTTGACCCACCGAACCACCATCACCAGCCACAAACCTCTGCTAGATCAATGGCCCCCTACTCAAACCATCATGAAATCACCACCTTGAACCACCAAAATAAAACAGTCCTAGTGCACCAAAAAACCCCCTCACAGAGTCACAAATAGAAACAAACAAAAGAAAAAGAAGAAAAGAAAGAAACAAATTATCATGTGTTGCCACCGTGATTTTCGGCGACAATGTTTCCGGCCAAAAAACAAGGACACATAACAGGATCGCCCATATGGTGCTTCAAATTCATGTGATTGGCTTGAACTTCTTCTTGTGAGTCCACATCTTCACAAGTGAACTGTTCACCACCACACGCCAGCAATAAATCCGCTTCTGCCCTCGCCGGTGCGCCGCCCTATCTGGCACAATGGCCACTGCTACTCCCTCCTCGACTTCAAGGCCAAGGCCAAGGCCTTCAAGAAAGCCCACCTCAAAAATCCAAGCCAAGCTCACCCTCTCGAACTCAAAAGGCTCTACTAGAAAGCCACCCTCGACAAACTCTTCTGCATGGAATACACAAACGACATGCCTATCTTTGCATTTAGCTTCCTCTGCATGAAGATCATGCAAGTTGATTTAAAAAGAGGAAGGATTGAGAGAGAGGGACAACATGGTAGTGGGATGGGGAAAGTGAGAGAGTGGATGAGGGAGAATGAAATTGTGGCTTTAAGACAGAAAAAGGGTTGGGTGAAGGGTATCGTGTTTTACTATTTTGTGGTGGTGAAAAATTACCACAAATTGCGTTACTGTTAATTACACCTAACGGAGTTAGTGATTAAGATTTATTGTGACACATTTTAAAAACTAGAGGACCAAAAGTTGATGTTTTTAAAAGGAGGGACTAAAAGCGAAACTTTACATATTTAGAGGGACTAAAAAGATGTTTAACCCTAAATTAACACAATTTTTCTAAAAATAAGATTAAAACTAAATTCAATTTAAAATAATAAAAATTGTTTGATTAAAATTAAAAGAAATATAATTTTTACATTAAGTTCAATTTTTATATTAAAACTTATTATAAATTAATCTTTAAAATAAAGAATTAAATATAAAATACTTTATTTTAGATTAAATTTGTAATTAAAATTAAGTTTACCGGAAATTAAAGTACATAATGCTGGCGTTCGATTTCCATTTAGAGTATAATTTTTATAAATTACCAATGTAAAAAATTTTACATTATCAACCAATTAAAAATCATCATTGATATGATTTTTAAAACAATTGTAAAAGACAACAAACTTATTAGACATATCAGTTTGTGATTAGAAAACAGAATAAAATTTCTTTACACCGTGAATGTATATACCATTTACTCTTCCATTTATCATTCTCACGTTGCATTTTTTTTTTTTTTTGGTTACATCACGTTGCTTTATATGCTTGCCAGTTTGTCATGATTTTTAATTATTTATTTTAAATGACCGGTGATGTTATTTAGTTATGTACGGATAGAAGATTAGGTATTAAATTTGTTTTATTAATATAAATTTAATCTAATAAAAATTAAATCAATAATATAAATATTGTAAATTTATATTAATGATATGACATTATATTAATATTCAATATATTGATTGTATATATTAATTTTGTATTTCAATAAAATAAACTGTTACTAAGACATATTATATTATTAATGTAAAATATTAATTATATTAATAATTTCATTTAATTAAATAAAAAATATATTAAATTAATCTAATATCAAATTATATATATATATATATATATATATATATATAATTGTATATGAATAACTAATAAAGTTGGGAATCCGAGTTTGGATATCAAAATTGACCTCCCAAAAAGCCTATATTTTTTGTAAACTTAGGTCTAAATAATACCGATCTGTTTAAAAAAAACAGACTTAATCTATGAATTTCAGGGTTTGGTTTTGTTTGGATAAATTTACTTATAAGTAACTAACATGTCATTGGTTCAAATAGTGCTGGATTCGAATCCCTTAAACAAAGTTACGGGTTCAAGTTTTATAGAAAGAAAAAATGCAATGAGAAGAGAGACTCCATCAAATGTGGTCAGTCAGGTTCTCCAGCAGATATTAGTCATCGGCAAAGCTATTGAATACTTCGTATCTATAATATGGTTATTAAAAAATTACTTATAAGTATTTATATAAGAAAAGAAAATAAGAAGATAAAATAAATTGAGTTTCTCTTATGAGCTAAAATTGATTTATGCATTTTAGTTTTTGGAGAAATTAAATAAATAAGTTTTTGCAAAAACTAAGTGTATAAGTTAAGTTTTACTTACGAGATAAATTTAATTTATTTTACACCCTTATTTTTTTTCTCCTTATAGATAAATTTATTCAAATAAAAACTTAAGCAAGTTTAATCCGCGAGTCTATGAATTAACTTGCAGGCCAAAATAATTTTTTTAATAAACTAGAAGAGAAAAACTGTAGATTGCATACCTATCTTCATTCTTATTAATCTTAGCTAAAGATATATAGAGTTATAGACCCATTTATTCACAGGCTCACGCAGTGCTATTACACAGTACTCTTTTTGACTCAAATATAAGTAAAAATAATTAATTTCACATTGATTAAAAAAATTAATTTACATTATTTAATTTTATTAATCTTAACTAAAAAATAAACTTTTTTTAAATTACTCTTTATTAGAATTTAATATCATGAATTAAAGAGTCATTAAAAATAAATTTCAATTAAATAAATAATATTTTAAGATAATATCATTAAATATTAAATAGGAATGAAATTAGTTAGATTTGTTTATATTTTAAATTATCATATATAAAAAAAAATATTTATATTTGAGTCAAGAAGAAATATAGAGTAAGCCGATCCACATACTCGCTTCTAGCGACTTTGCACCAAAATGGACACCACATTTAATTAAGATAATAATTTACTATAGTATGACTTCATGATTGAATAAAATAATAGTAGAAAATATATTTGTAGTCACGATCATGGATCCATCGTTATTTTCAAGAGTCTCAAATACCTGCCCCCGTCAAAATTAGTAGAGTCAAAGTATACATTTAAAAAATACAGTGCCAGTTTATATTCTTTTTTTTATACATATGTTTTCGTACCAACTTAGAAAAAATAGAAAAATTGTATGTAAAAGTATACTTTTCTTGTTTTCTTATTAAAAAATAGTATAAATAAAGTCATAATGTACATATAAAACTAGCCATAAATATTTGTGTATGTGCTCAGCATTCTACTTAACGGATTTATATTTGGATTCTTGAAATATTAGGATTTAATCATATAATCTAGTTAAAAATAACTATCATAATTATATAATAATCATACTCTTTTAATGATATAATAAATAATATAAAAAGGATTTAAGAATATTAATAATAGATCAAGATTAATCATAAATTTATATATTTTGATTTAAACATGTTCATCATCAAAATGTTAAAAACCGATTGAGTTCTAGAAAAATTTAATATTTTTAATGCATACCACAGTTATTGAAATTCTATTTAAGCAATTAATCAATTCATTATATGCAAATGAAAACAAATGAATATAAGAAGAATTCGTTTACAAACACAAAAAATAGCACAAATTCTTCATAATTATCCTAACTCACATAACTTATTTCTGTCAAACTTTGTCGGTTTTATTTTTTTATGATGATAATTATGAGCATAAATATACATAGTGATATATGGTTTCATGGGAAAAATCATACATAATAAAGTTATTTTAAAAAAAGATAGATATAAAAATTTAAACAGGACATTGACGATGTCTTGTAAAAAAATTGTGAAGTAAAATATTTTATCTATTTATTTACATACATAACTTTCTCATATTGAAAACTTAAGTGATGTTCATTTAAATAACATACAAAAAGGCAAAATTAGAGTGAGTTTATAAGCACTAAGGAAGAATATAGCACATTTGTTTTCCCCCTTCAAGAAGCCCCAAATCCACGTTCATATGAAAGCAACTATGAATCATTGGAACGTGAACCCAATCAGCGTAACATGTATCCAAAACGCTAGAAAATTTGGTTAATGTTAAGTTAATTTTGTAAAGTCATAAAGTCTTACTCTGACCTGTTTTCTAAATTTTAAATTTTGAGTTTGATCTTTTATGTAATATTGATTCTATTTTAAGTTATAACATGTCCTTACTAAGGTTATAGTTTAACCCATTAGAATCAGTGTAATAGTGAGAAGTTTAGATAATTTATACAAAATTTTAGATTCAAATGTTGTTGTCACAACTGTACACGCTAAAAAAAGATTGTGCTTTATAAGTAGTTGCTTTTTCTAGAGTTATTATTATTTGGCTCCAACCTAATATGGGGAACATTGTGGATTAGAAGAACAAAAATGACGCACCGAGTCGTTACGATTTGTTTAATTTTTGGAAAGTTTAGGGGCGAATATAGGAATAGTCAATCATTGGAAGTTTATGGTGTGATTTACGTTAGATTTGACTTAAGACTTATTAGATATGTCAAAGTTTTCTTTCTCTTTAAAATTAAATTCATTGCATTTGGATAAAATTTGGTATTCACATTACTAATTTCTAATGCTCCAATAAAAAATGATATTTCTGTTGGATAATCTAATGCTCCAATAAAAAAAAATTTGGTAACCTTGTTATTGATATGATGATAACTAATTTTAGCCAAGTTCTTAGAGAAAATTAATTATTGGCAAAGCTAATGGGTACTTTACACTAATAACATGATTACAAAAAACAAATGTGTCTCAAACATGCATGAAGTGTGAGAGATCCATTGATTCTAAAAATAAAAATTCTTGAACAAGAAAAAGAACTAAAAAGCAAGATGATCAAATTGAGATTTGAAAACTCCAAAAGATTCCTCATACATAGTTAATATTTAAGTTGTAGAAGAAACTTAAATACCTGAATTTAGTGAAAATAAAAAAGATTTTAATAAATTATGTCATGAATTAAATACGATGAAATTGAAATGAAGTGAACATTGATGTTATGTTTGCAAATAATATAGCACTAAATATAATAAATGCTAATGAGAATCAAAGTATATTAAGGATTGTAGACAAAGAAATGATTGACCAAAATGGAAAAACGCAATTAAGGTAGAACTAGACTCGCTTATCAAATGAAAAGTTTTTGAAATTGTAGTTCATACACCTAAAGGTGTAAAACTAGTTTGATACAAATGAATTTTTGTTCAAAAACAAAATTAGAATAGTGAAATTGTGAGATATAAAGCATAACTTATTGTTCAAAAACTTTCGCAAAGACCTAACATTGATTTTCAAGAGACATATTCACATGTGATAGATGCAAGTACTTTTACATACTTAATTAGTTTGGTTGCACATGAATAAATAATTTACATTTAACAAATGTTATTACAACCTATTTGTATGATTCACTTGATAATGACATATATGCGAAACTTCCTGAAGAATTTACTTTGCCCAAGATATACAGTGCTAGTTCTTGATAATATTACTAAATCAATTTGAATAAGTCTTTCTATGGGCTAAAACAATTTGGATGCATGTGGTATAATCGTCTTAGTGAATATTTGCTAAAAGAATATAAAAATGACCTATTTGTCCATGTATTTTTATGAAAAGATTTGGAAATTGATTTGTCATAATTGTTATTTATGTAAATGACTTATCAGAACTCTTGAAGAGCTTCCAAAAGTCATAGATTACTTAAAGAAAGAGTTTGAGATGAAATACCTAAAACGGACAAAATTTTCTTAAGATTACAAATTGAATATTTAAATAATAAAATTTTTGTGTATCAAGAAACTTATATATCAAAGGTGCTTAAAAGGCTCTACATGAACAAATCACCTTCGTTGTACACTTCAATGATTGTAAGGTTGCTATATCTAGACCAAGATCATTTTAGATCTAGAGAAAATAATGAAAAACTACTTGGTTCTGAAGTATCGTGTCTTACTCTATGAAGACCAAGTATTTGATATTTCATTAAATAAATTTAATTTAACATATAATATATTTTTTTAAATATAAATAAATGTTGACCTAAAATTAAATAACCACAAATTTCTAATTTATCTAAAATTTGGTGTACGTATTTATTGAGCTAATATCAAATATTTAATGATTGAGTTAATAAAATTTATTTTTTATAAAAAATTATTGAAGGAAGTAATTTTACAAAGAGTTGCCTCTAAAATAATTGAATACCTCTATATATGTGTGTGTGTGTGATTTGCTAACATACACCACACACTTGTTTTTTAGTTAAAATATGTTAACAAATTATAACTACAATGTATCTTAAAATACACCATGGTGTAGCTTGCTAACGTACTCTAACTAAAAAAATAAATGTGTACGTTAGCAAATGCATGTAGATTGCCTAATGTATACGCACTTTTTTTTAGTTGAAATACTGTTAGCATATAATAACTACAATGTATCCTAAAATATACCTATGGTATAACTTGTTAACGTACTCTAACTAAAAAATAAGTGTGGCTATGTTAGTAAATCTCTCTCTCTCTCTCTCTCTCTCTCTCTCTCTATATATATATATATATATATATATATATATATATATATATTCTGACATAGTGCCGCCTCTTTCAGATGCATGAATTAATCTCTATCAGAAAGAGAATATGAAGCTAGAAAAGAAAAAGTGGAGTTTGCAAATCAATTCAAAAAGTATAAAATTCCGAATGGTGATCACTGATAATCAATACTTATGCCTTTAGCAAGAGGACAAAAGCAAAGTCACTTTTGCATGACCCATATCTTCAATTGGGTTTTGGCCTCTTATAAAGGTACACGACATGTAACTTCACTTTGCAGTAACGTTTGACCAATAAAAAGGGAAGAAAAGACTAATAAACAATAATCACCAACAAGATGGAGAGAAAAGTAAAGTATTGATTGTTCTAATCTTCAACCTGCTAAATTATACGTTAAATTTCAACGATCAAAGGCAACTAAAGATTTGGAGTTCGAACAACCAACAAATTATGAAAAGGCTAAACCACCACCACCGGTAGATATTGTCTGTAACAAGAAAGGGGATATTTAAACATAGTCTGTGGGAGTAATTTTGAAATAACAAATTATGAAAAGGCTAAACCACCACCACCGGTAGATATTGTCTGTAACAAGAAAGGGGATATTTAAACATAGTCTGTGGGAGTAATTTTGAAATCAATAAGTCACAAAATAAGACAGGACCAATCTTTTATTTGATATGGAAGATTTTGAAAGATCTAAACCGTCGTTAAAAATTAAAACTGAAGTTGCATGACTCGCACCACAAAATATTTAATTTCGGCTAACTGATTTTCAATATGGATGTAGAATTTGACGAAAATTGGATGAAATCCCCGAAGACTTTTGTTTCCAAAATCACGGGTCTTTACTGATTACATTAATCATCTACGAATATGATGAAAACTGCACCACGCTTTCCTCCATGTGCAAATGAAATGTGTTCCGCTGGCCCAACATAAACCAGGTTCTCAAACGCTTCATATAACTTGGAACCTATTGTTGACCCAAAAAAAAAAAACTAACATGAGTGGGCCTAGGCCCACCATAAGAGTTGCAAACTTTGTATTACTAGCCCACCGACAAAATTAAAAAAGAAAATGTGTATTAAAAATAGTTGAGACTGTAACTCACTCACCCTAACACAGTAAGGTAAAAAAGCACTACAGGCACAGGCATTTCCCATATTTTGCGTATTTTTTTCTTTTGGAAGTAAGCCTCGCTGAGCTAGTGACCTCATACCAGTGGAGGCCTGGTGGCCACGAGACCTGGAGGAGGTGGGAATAGAATCAAGGTCCTGAAATTGAAAAACAAATGTCCCAATCGACGGAACAAAATTTGCGTACTTTACTGGGAAAACGTATGGATCAATGTGAAATATTCTCTCCAGTCTTTAATATAAAACACTTATAATAGAATTATAGACCAATAAAAATAGTTAAATTAGTTGATTTTATTAATTTTTAAAAAAATATTATAATATACCAATTTTATCCTTGTTAATCATTATTAATTTGTTATCGGTGACAGAAAAACATTAAAATCTAAAAGCATTATGCACAACTATCAAATAAATACACAGATGCTCAGTCTTTAATAGAGGCAAATAATGAAAATAAAGTTAAATATTTTATAGAAATTATAAAATGTCTTACAAAAAAGACCATCAATATTTTTTAGATAATGTCTTATATTAAGGATAAGAGGGAGTATCAATTATCAAAAACAATCATTTTCTCACAATAAGATGTAGAAATATCAAAAATTTAGCCACATACATCTCAACTAGGGGTGGAGCTAACAGAGGCCTATGGCCTAGTCTAGATCAGGCCCAGGCAAAGCCAAGCTTTTTTACTAAACAAATCATGCTTATGCTTTTATAAAAGTCTATTTAGTTAAAAAGGCCTAGACTTTAGGCCATTCAAAATGTCTTTTAGGTACAATAGGCTGGCCTATTTAAATAAATATAAATAATAATTTTTGTTGTTGTTGTTGTAGTTATTATTATTATATAAAATTTGTTATAATGTATTAAAATTATATTTTTATTTAACTTTCTAAATATTAAGCACATTGACATACATAAAGAGTCAAACCTATAAACTTATTGAAAAATAATTTTATATCATGTTTAAAGGCCTTATTATATAGTAAACTTTTAAATAAGTTATCATGAATGTCAGATTAAACATTAAAAATAAACTTATATCATATAAATATGTTAGACCTGATTCTTATAAAACTTTTTCTGCCTATTTTCACCTTTGTCTCATGCTTTAAATAACAACGATTTTAATATTTATAGATTATAGTTTGTTTACATAGAGTTTTTTTTTCCATTAGCCTATGAGCCTATTAGTTCATGTAAGAGAAAGTTAGATCTATATAAAAAACCTTTAATATGAAATAAACTTTTAAGTAGGCTAATAAGCCAAGTTGGGCTTTCAAATAGGTCAAGCTAAGTCTAAAAATAAAGCTTATGACAAATATCAAGCTAAGCTTAAGCTATGAATTTTTTAAACAGGCTAAGTCTATTTAAGCAAAATCTTATTCAACGTAACCTATTTCCACTCCTAGTTTCAACGGATATTTTAACTGTTCACTACAGTACAAATTTTCCAGCTTAGTTTGGTAGTGATATTCATATCCAACGCAGCATGTTTGCGGATGTTATTGTTGGAATACTGAAACAAACTAAAGATTCTCGGGAAAGTAATATAGCGCTGATATCCGTGTACTGGCTAATGTTGAACACTCAAACATGCAAATTGAAACCAAATAAACCGTACAAAATTACGTTCCACTTAGTGTTCCCCAACTGGCCAACTTTAATAGCTTCCACCACATCAATTATGCTGTACATATTGTGATGCAGCACCTCCCTTACAAACATATTCCAGGAGGAAGAAACATGAAGAAAAGGCAGAGTTTGGAGGTTTAGACCAAGTCAACAGTAACCACCCCACTACTATAGTGCAGGCTGAAAATAAGGAAGTGGGACATGTGCATGTCCAGCATCAGTAAAAGGCAGTTTTTTAGTGAGCAGTTGTCACGTAGTTGTTATGCAGTTGTTAATTAGGCCTTATATGTTCGTTGTTTAGGAGGAGTGAAAGTAGTTTTTTTTTTTTTCAGTATGTTTATGTAATCTTGTGGGATGGAAATGACAATTGTACTCAAACCTTACGGGTGCCCGCAAAAAATATCCGTAACCAGGAGAGAAATTACCCGTTTAATGAAAATGGGTCCGGGAGCGGATAATTACCGGCAAAATTTAGCAAAAATAGGTACAAGTATGGGTACTATAGTGCTCATCCCACCCCATACCCGCATATATTAATATATATAAATATTTAATTATAATATTACATATATACAATTATAATTTTATTTTGTATCAATTTATTAATTTAATTAATAAAATATAAAAACTAAAGTTATTGAACTCTAAAAATTAAAATTTTCTTTGCTCCCATTCTTTGCATATGTTATGTTGTATCTCTGTTCTTTATGTTTGATGCATGCCACTTACCTCTGTTCTTTCGGTCATCAACTCATCTCCCTCCTATTGCTTGTTGTACTCTTAGATGACTATGTTTCTAATGTTTTGTTATGACTTATTTTTGAATAATATAAAGTTATGTTTAGATACATTTAATTTTATGTTTGGATACTTTTAATGTTTTATTTGAATGATTTAAGAATAACTTTAAATAATTTAAAATTATGTTTGACTGATTTAAGAGTGAATTTTTAATTTAGTTATAGAAATTTTTCTAATTACTATTTTTCATTAATTTATTGACTTTACACATAAGTAAAATGCAAGTTACAGGTGTGGATATAAGCATATAAGTACCCAACAAGTACGGGAATGAAGATTAAAATTGCTATCCGCACAAGTATAGAGCCGGGTACAGATTTTTTTTCAAATGCAGATATAAAACAGGTATTATAGTACCCTACCCAAACTCTATCCATTGCCATACCTATTGTGCGAGTTAGTCCACTCCATACGGACACTCTTGTTGGAAATAGTAAGTGTTGAGATTCTGGCCTTTATTATTTCCAGCAACTCTTTCCTTTAAATTCTGTTTCTGAAAAAGGTGCCTATCATATTGTCTCAACAAAACAACCACCACAGCTCAGCACTGAGCAGCGCAAAAACGTTAATTGGGTAGTAAGTAGTCAACCTATCAGCATCAGGGAGTGAGAAAGCATTCTTTAAATTAAGGTTGCTAGCCAAATATTTTCAGGTGTTGCCTTTGAATAACATCCATCTAGTCTAGAAACAATGGAAAACATACTAACCCATACTACAACTAAACTAGCCTAACTAATAACTAGATAACAATGCTGGCAAGAACGAGATAATTACTACAAACGATGAACAACTACCTGATACACGGTTTAAATTCATTTGATCACTCCGGCCATAGGAAGTAAAAAATAAATGCTGTGAGGATGAGTAAACTGATAAGCAGAAGACAAGCAGGCAGTTAAGGAATAACAGCAAGAATAAATACCCACGTCTAGCTTCTCCGACGCTTCTTTCCACTCTTGGGCTCACTTCCCTGTGCCTTTGATGAACTTGAAGTCTTACCCTTGGCATCTTCTACCTCTTCTGCTGAAACATCTGAGTTCTCATTCTCGGAATCTTTTCTCTTCGATAAACCAGATTTCACCTTGCCAGTACCATTAACATCAGTCTTTCCACCACTTTTGAGAGGTTTTCCTTTGGAAATGGAAGTCTTAGGGGTTTCTTGCTTGGATTTTCCACTTTTTGGAGTTTCTTGCTTAGACTTGGCAGAGGATTTTGGTGTGCTCGTGTCATCATCCTTTGATTCGCTTGTCTTGGAAGTATCAGTGTTTTTGAATTTATTACTCATTTTTTTAGCAGCAACAATAGATTTACTGCTACCACTTTTAGCAGTGCTGTCCTTAGTTTTTCTACTAACTTCATCCTCAGATTTGCTAATAGTCTTGGAATCTTTGGATTTGTTGCCATCTTTGGACTTGCGGTTAGACTTCATGGATACACCCTTTGATCTACTGGATGCTGCTGCTCCACCACTAGAAATTGAAGTAAAAAAATTAGATATCAAACAAGGGGCGGCAGGGTGGCACTGAAATAGATTGATTGATATTCACCAACCTTCTGGAAGAAGCCTCCATCTTTCCCTGCTTGTTTGATTCACCAGCACTTGTTTTCCCTTTCTTCTTTGGTGGCCTGAATAGGATCAGAGAACAATGCAATGTAAATAAGACCAAATAAAGAAACAGCTGGAAAGCACAACACGTACACAGCATCAAAGAGAATCACAAAATACAGCAATAAATAAGACATGTCCATTTGAATCTTTCAAAACAAAGGGAAAACATTAAACAATCTACTAACACATTCTTAATTGATAAAAAGCAATCTCCATTTTTCAATACAGCACATAGCCCAGTTGCTTCACAGGAGATACAAATATCCATGATTTGGCACTTTCCATCTATATACCAGTTAACAGAAAACTATACGATGAGTATATCAGTGTCAAAAATGTTTCCTTTAAATTAAAGGATATTAACTTTTTTATTTTTTAAAATATTTCTTTTAACACTCAACACAATTTATCAAATTCAACCAAAAATTCACACCCCTTACATGCTCTGGATTTCCAACAGCTTCAATAATTAAAGGCCACAAACATAATTGGAACATCAAATATACAACACAGTAACAACTTCCCTGGACTGACAGGAAAAAAAAGGGGGGGGGGGGGGGGGGTTGGGGGGAGGAGAACTAGTTCAGAACTTTGCCATAGGACAAATCATACTAAAAGCTCCAAATTAAGGGCACAGGCAAATCATCATTCACAAAATACACATTTGCAAAAAGAGCAGGTTCAGGTTTTGGGGTCGCATATATCATGGTAGCTTTCTTTCAAACAATGTATCCAACAAATCAGTAACAACTAACAAGCACAAACAAAAGTACCACACATCAACTAAGCCAAGAACACACAGATACACAATTTCTGCAAGAGGGAAACATCACAATATATGCACTCCCCATAAAAACATGCATGAAAAATATAGGATAATACAGCCAAAAGATGTATCTACAAAAAGTGACATTAACAATATGCAGCACATACATATCAGTGGAAGCATCAAGACTTGCACGATCAGTTCCTTCTTCCTGTCCATAGAAATAATTGCCATTAATTTAGACACAAAATTTGGTGTAAAAAGTACAAGGCATAAACCAACCCCATCTGCATCTGAGTCAGCTTCAATGACCTTCCATTTTTCCTTTGTAAGATTTAATATTTCTTGATCACCATCATCATACAAAACCTAAAATAGCAAACAGGTGTCAGAAGATAAAATAGGGTGCAGTTGGATAAGCTTCAAAAAGAATGCTTTTATGAAAAAAAAAAAATGGGCTTAATTGCACTTTTTACCCCCCAAGTTTTACAATTCCCCCAGAATTTTTTTCGCGAATTTTGCCTCAAGTAGAAAAACTGCCACAATTAAAGAAAAAGCCACCACAAAATTATCTTAATTGTGGTGGTTTAAAGGAACAACCGCCACAAAATGTCTTAATTGTGACAATTTTTCTACTTCGGAGCAAAATTCATAAAAATTGAAAATTGGGGATCAAAATTCGCAAAAAAAATTCTGAGGTGGCAAAATTCGTGAAATTGTAAAACTTGGGAAGCAAAAGTACAATTAAGCCTTTTTTTTTTCACAAACTACACTTTCTAGCTTATGAGAAAAGCACTAAAATGACTTTTTTTTCATTGTTTGGGTTTACTTATTTTCCAGAAAAACCTTTCCAATTATGTTAAATGTTTGACTTTTTTTCAATTTAAAAAATGCATTTTTCATTTTTTCCTAACAAATGGGCCATAAGTAGTATGTAACACACTTCCTCCCCCCTTCCCTCTCCCCCCCCCCCGCGGGGCAATCCAAATGCATGCCTAAATATTAAGCCATCTGGACTTTCCAATAAATAGTTAAAGATGCTTAAAGGGGCAAAGCAACACAGAAGAACAAAAAGAATACAAATTTTTTTATCAGTGATGGGAAGGGGGAGGGTAGAGAGATGACTTAATAAACTGTCAAATCACCTTGTGCTTCTTTTTGGCAGAATCAAAAGAATGAACAACACCTTTGTAAAACCTGTAACAGATTATGGGTCAGTGAAAAATATTTAATAAATATTTCTATTACATCAAAATGAACAGGCAAACTGATCATAAATAGAATGTGCATGTGAGTGAACTCAAAAGCCCACAAAAAATGATATACCCAAGTTTAATTCAAATATATATTCTCTCCAGCTATTCACATCAAAGCTTTCTCACAGTAAATTTTACATAAGGTACCTATTACAATTTATGAGAAGTAATTTGTGTAATTATGATAAGGCACAGTTTAACATATAAACTGTCGAAATAAATTAAGAAAAAAACATAAAATAAGCCAATAAGGGAAATCTTGAACTCAAACCATCAAGACCAAGATAACTTCAACAAGGTTTACACAAAGATACATGTAGTAATTGTGATTGTAATATACAAAATGTAAATATGATGAACACAAAGCAACATTAGTCCAGATTAAGAGGTCTAAAAGCATGTGATCCACAGCTCAGACAACCATATATTCAAAAACTAGATATTACAACTTAAAAGTAAATGCCAAACAGCACAAAGCACTTCCTGGCCCCCTTGTTAACCAATATTTCCAGTGACAGCATGTAAAAATTGAAGAAATGCTAAGCACTTACTCACGATCCTTAGGCCACCAAACTTTGACCCGCAAACCAACAAGGTTTTCACCATATTCCTTCATATCAGACTCCTGAGTAGCCAGAAAATAGCAATCAATGCAAGAAAATGAAAATTCTGGAATTAGCAAGACACAGCTACAGAAAGGATTTTCCCAAAGGAAAAGTTCCCTAATGAATATATATTTGAAGTTTGAATATTATAATTTAAAAATTCAGAGCAAACAAGATACATACATTTTCTTTTCCTGAAGTGCGTTTCCTTTTCACATTTGTCGTGGGAGTCTCCTCTGAATTTTCATCTTTAGTTGATTTTGCACCAGACTTTGGAGAAGAAACCATTTCCCAAATAATTAACAATGATTCCTTTAATGATTTATTTTTAAAAAATACAAAGCAGAATAAAATCATGTAGCAATAATGTTAATAAACAGTAGCAAAGAAGTAAGCTCTGTATAAAGCACAAAAAAATACCTTGTCCACATCTATAGCAGATGATTTTGCTACATCTGTTTCAGAGTTAGCTTTTACCCGCCCTCCCTTTTTCTTGTCCTCCATCTTCCTTGAAGAGGATCCACCACTACCCTTTTTGTTTTCATCTAATTTCTTGGCTGAATGCTTTTTAGCATCTGCATCATTTGCAGCCCCACTTCCCTTTTTTACTGAATCTACCACACTAGTTTTTTTCACATCAGAGTTTTGACCAAGTGCCTTTTTCACTGACCGCCTGGAAGGTTTGGCTTCTGAATCACTAGCTCCTCCAAACACCTTTGAAACATCCTCGGCAGCCCCTTCTTTTACAGGACCACCCTTCTTTTTTGCCCGTCCAAGTTTCTTCGAATGATTTTCATCATAGAGGCTCTCACTTGGTGGAGAAGGAACAACTGCAGATTCGTCGTTGCAAGCCTTTGGTGATGAAATCTTAGCATCAATTTCTTTGTCGTTCTCTGAAGGTTTGTCATTCTCTGAAGGTCCTGCTGCTTCAACAGAATGGTCCTCATGAGGGGAACTGGGAACTTTCTTGCTGTCACTTTCATAGTCGAGTATTTTCTCAGCTTCCTTCTCCTTAGCAGCAATTTGACCCTTGGAAGGTTTTGCTGATTTAGTTGAAGAGCTTGATTTCCTTTGTCGTCTCTTGGTAGCCTGTTCTGGCCTTTGTTCACTATTGTCAACCTTTTCAGTTTCCAAATCATTAAGCACCTCATGACCAGATACATTCAAACCTTCAGAGTGATTAGAACAATCAGCATCCTCTTGCTTTTTAATGGACTTGGAATCAGCTAAAGCATTATCTTCTCCAACACATGCAACACCATTACTCATGACCGACTTTGGAGATCTATTCACATCAGGATTATCTTGTTGAGAGGATGTAACTTCCCTTGAATCCTTTTTAACCACCTGATCAAACCAAAATCAACATGTTCCAGTGTTCAATTCTGGAAGATAAAAATCTAGAACCACAAGACACAAATAAAAAACAGGAGTATAATAAAAGTGGGGGCATACATGTGTTGACTCCTCCAGTGATTGTTTTGCTGACTCACTCTTATCTTCCTGAAAGAAGTCAAAATGATCAAAAGAAAATTTCATGAATTTTCTCATCATGAAATGTTTCAAATATTAATTGACAAAAGACCAACAGAAAACTTACCACATGCTCGCTAGTAACACATGTATCATTTTTCTCCAAGTCATCAGATGTATCTTGGCATATTGAAGCAAGTACCGTACTATAATCATCCACAGATATACCCAAGGATTTCACTGCTTGAACCAAGTAGGGTTTAAGCTTGGTTGCACAACTTTCAAGGACCCTCTCCCCCAATTTTTGGGCAATTGAAAAAACTTCCTAGATCACAATGATTATCAACATCAAGACAATGATAAAATTTGAACAACAAAAACAAGGTTCAAGTTTAAAATGCAATCTACTAAAAAGAATGAAATTGAAACTGTTAAACTCCAACCTCATTGTCTTTCTTAATGCTGTCCAGGAGTGGAGACAGCAGGTCTAAGGATATATCTTCACTTTCCTCTAGAACAAGGGTCATAATTGTTTCCATGGATGTAAAAACATTTTCTGGATGATGTTCCCTGAAATTTTCAAATGGAGCTGGTTAGAACCATGCCCCCTACATTAAGTGCTTCCAACTGTCTAAAAAAAATGCATTTGGTTTATCATTATCATATTTTTGTTGGCCTAAAGCACAAGTGTAGCCAAATTTAAATATAAATGCTCAATTTCATTATCCAAAGAAAAAATGTACACAAGAGGGTTGAAGATAAAGGCAGTCAAGTTCTAATACGGGGGCAGCCATACTATACGTGTATCAGCATCCGCTACAGGTACAATAGGGATACATAGTCAATTTTAAAGTATTTGTGCATCAGAGTGTAAAAATATATGGAAGAAAGTAATCAGTAATCACACAAAGTTAGTACATGTTTACAAGGTGTTAAGCAGGAAAAAAATAAAAACACAACAAGATAATGCAGACAGACTATGTCATAAACGATCAGAATAATCAGTTTGAAGAAGAATTACAATTGACAAAGTATTTGAAGCCATGATGATGCTGAACTCGTCCAAAACAGGTACTATAGTCTTACCTTATTGCTTTTAAGAAATGCTGAAACATCTCCAAAATCAGGGCATCACATTCAAGGTCTAGCATTACCACACATGATCTGACTTTCGCAACAGTTTCAAGAATTGAGGTCCTCTTAGCATATGATCGGCTTAACTTATCATGTAGATTTTCAAATGAAGATACTATTAATTGAAAGACCTCCTGCAAGAAAACGTCAGTGGTAAAATTCAATTGATTTGCTGATGTCTTTTGTAAAGAACATGATAATAGAAGTCCATTCATATTGTAGTAGAAAAAATTGTGCACACCTTCATTTGATCATCATTATAAGGAGCTTCAGGTGCAGTGATTCTTGTTATTTCACTAATGCAAGAGGCAACTGCAACTTTGACATCATCATCTGGGTGCCCTAAAAGTTTGTCTGCAATCAATGCTTTCAATGATGGAGAGAGAGCATTTTGCATAGAGTCGGTAGGTGACTGTTCAACCCTTGATAGGCAACTCTCAACTCGCTGCAGTGCAAAGGAAAAAATAATACGTAAAATCATAAAAATGTGTTCAATACTTTGATCAATCATTTAGTTAGGAGTATGTTTTTAGATATGCATGTCTTTTACCAGAGAGGAATTTTTCAGCTTCACCTCAATTCAAAGTTCAAATTTGTTCTGTAATTCAAATTTTTTAGATAATAAAACTATAAAGTCAATTTTTCTTACAGTTGCCTGAATTCAGAGACATTATTTAAATCAGAACAATTCTCCATCACCTGCAAAGCTAAAGAATGCCTAGGTGACAGGAAGTTAAACAATGCTGGTCTTTTGCACAACTTAGTTATGCATACGGCTGGAATTTATAATATATGCTAAATGACCCAGAGGAGGTTGAGGGTTCAGAGATAGAAGTGTGGGAAACTACATCCAATTAGGGAAATTTTAAATTCTAAAAAGGGGGAAGGAAATCTCGACTTTGCCCCTAAAAAAACCAAAAAACAACACTGTTTCTAAGGGCAAAAATGGGTTTTCGAAAGCCTCACTCCAGCACCACTATTAAAATTTTGCAACAGCCTGTGGCCACTCCACACCACTATTCTGATAACTATGACTGAGGCAACCGCCATCGATGCCAACCCCTCACCTGAGGAACCTGAATCTGCCGCCACCACCGACAAGGGATGAGGATGACCTGGCTAGCCTGGTCACTGCATTGTCATTGTTCCGCTGCATGAGATGAGGGAGGTGCACAAATAGTGACCAGTTCCACTGCAGGAAGGCCATTATAGCATATGGTTTTGGTTTGGGGTTTAGGGTTAGGATTTTGGAAGGAAGAAATGTGGGTGAGGTTGGGACGTGGAGAAGGTTGCTGGAAAAAATAGGGGTGAGGTGAGACAGAGGAGGGCAGTGGCTGAGTGACCACTGAGAAGGAAAAGGGTATGAGCCCTGAATCTGAGTCCGAACAGCAGGTGCATGAAATTTTGCAAAGGACTATATAGCAAAATTATATTTATCAGACCCTACACCATAAGAGAATAAAAAAATATTCCAAACAAAATACTCCTAAAGCACCAGTGGATAAAAGCATCTTTTGCACACCGTAGTATCTGTCTCTTCTTTATTTCAACAACAACCAAAAAAAAAATCTAATGCAGCATAAAATTTATTTATAACAAATTCAGTTGCATCTTAGATGCCACTACCCAGATGTTTGAATATAGATAATCCACTTGGATTGAGTTTTGTATTATCTTAAAACGTAACTAACATGAAAGACAATTCAAATTAGCCCATCCACCCAGAAATAAAAAATGTTCCAGATTATTGCTCATCAAATTTTAAATGCCTTAAAATCAGGATTTGTAGCAAATAAGGGAAAACACAAAGGTAATCTGATCGATCACATTAAAACTTAGCTTATTTGTGGAAATGAAAAATTAACACGTGATGTTATTTATTTTTTCCTCACCATTCCAAATATCTAATCGCAGAATTGAATAGGAATCACATAGACATCAGTGATATAATGATATTATAACTATCCCATTTTTCAAAGATGAGGAAGTACATCGTGTTCTACAATCATTGCCCATAACAAAATGCATTCTCGAAATAGGTTACATAACATGTTCACCTCTTCCTCCAAGTATATATACTTCTAAGTTCTATCCACCAGCCAACCCAATCCTGAATGCAACATTGGGCATTTTCTGTTCGAATGTTGTTTCTTCAGTACACTGATCAATAACCAACAATCAATAATTCTAACAACTGATAAAAACTGAACAAAGCCCATTTCAGGACCTAATTCAATTTTCTTCACTTCCATTGTCTATTTCATACATCCCTAACCAAACAATCAAGAAGATTGATGTTGATTATAATCCACTCCAGCATATTAAAAATACTACCAATCACCACTTATCAATCAGAACCCCATAAATTTAAGGCGTGCAGTAGAGAAAACAGCATATATATGATTATATTATTATCTTAGGATGTCTATTATAACTTAACATATACGCTATAACACCTATCCCATCACAGCCAAACCAATTTAGGTACTAGAATAACAATTGGGTATCAAACATTCCAAGCACTCGTCTTTTTTCTACCAAAATCTCACAAAAAACATCACAGCCAGTCAATTTCCGCCGCAAAATTGCGTTTTCCAGGCTCCACTCCACTTAATTGATATGTCACAGATTAAAGGAATCGAAAACAGCGATAACATGCACCAACACGCATCAAACAACAACAAAAATTACCCCCAAAAAAATCTCAAAAATCACGAGCAAGTGATTAAAATAATATTTGAAGGGAAAAGGCGTTATTACGTCTAGGAGAGGGAGGAGCTCCTCCACTGACGACGGAGGATCTACAAGCTTGTTACCGGCTTCGAGAAGCTGCTCTTCCAATTCTTTATCGGTAGACGCCATTGGTTGTGCCGTCTCTGCGTCTCTTCTTCCTGATCTTACACAGAATCACGCCACTCTCCTCTGTTTCACTCCATTGGGGCCATAAAAACGCTCCAATTGAACCCGATTTGAGACTATACTGTAGTTTTAGGGTGGAACGAGAAGATTAGGGTTTTTCTCTTCTTCTTCTTTTTTTTTTCTTTTGCCCCCTTTTCCTGCGATAAAGAAAATCAGAATAGAGAGACCGAGTGACGGAGAAAAAAGAGAACGTAAGGTAGTTTTCGGAAATTTTTGCAGGCGAAAATCTGTGATAAATTCTATCCTTTTCTCCTATAATCCTAAATCAAAGGGATATAATATATGCGAACAAGTATATATACTTGAAAAAAGTGTGTGTATGATAATGTGTAATTAAAAATATGTAAATATTCAAAAAAAAACAGTGTATTTCAATATATACGTAATTAAAAAATGATATGTAGAAAAAAAAATTAATTTATTAAAATAAATAAATCATTTAATTAATTGAAATATATTGATAATGAATGTTTTTTACATTATTATTTAATTTTAAATTATTATATATAATCAATATGTTGATTTTTATAATAAATACTTTAAAATTATACTAAAAATATATGTGTGTAATTAAAAATAAGTATATATCCAAAAAAGCAGTGTATATTAGTATATATGTGCAATTAAAAAATAACATGTAGAAAAAGAAAAAAAAAACTTTATTTAAATAAATCAATCAATTAATTAATTGAAATATATTGATCAGAAAAATGTTTTTATATTATTAATTTTTTATAGATTACTATATATAATAAATTTGTTAATTTTTATAATAAATACTTTAAAAATCATACTTAAAATATACATGTGTAATTAAAAGTAAGTATGTATTCAAAAAAACAGTGTATATCAGTATATATGTCTAATTAAAAAATGACATGTAGAAAAAGAATAAAATCAATTTTTTACTTTATTTAAATAAATAAATCAATTAATTAACTGAAATATCTTGACAATAAAAATGTTTTTATATTATTATTTAATTATAAATTACTATATATAATAAAATTATTGATTTTTATAACAAATACTTTAAAAACCATACCTAAAATGTATATGTGTAATTACAAATTAAAAATAATTATATATTAAAAAAATAGTGTATATCAGCATATGTGTGTAATTACAAATGACATGTAGAAAAAGAACAAAATTAATTTTTTTACTTTATTTAAATTATTAATTTAATTAAAATATAATGATAAAAAATAACATTATCCTTTAATTATAAATTATTTTATATAATAAATTTAGTGATTTTTATAATAAAAATTTTAAAATTCATATTTAAAAAAAATTACTGCAGAAAAAAAAAAAGACATTCCATGCCTCTCTTTATTTTTTTAAAAAAATAAAATTGAAGAAAGAGAGTATAGTGAGTAGTTTAGAAAATAGTTAAAAGGTAAAACAGTAGATAATTTGAAAGATAATTAAAGAGTATAATAGTTTAATAAAAAATGAAGACTAAAAAAGGATATCATTTTTATTATTATTACTAGTATTTTAGCCTATACATTGCACGAGTCAAATATAATATGTAAAATTATAATTATAATTAATTACCATAAAAAATATGAACAACTATTTATATCATCTAATTAAAGTAAATAAATATCAAATGACTTGCATAAAATTTAATATTTTTATTTGTGGATGAACAATTTTTTCTTGGAGAACAATTTTTGTCTAATTTTTATTTATTAAAATAATTTCTGACTTAAATGACAATAAACATATATAAATGATAGAAAACACACAGAAAAAATACCATGAAATTCAATGTTAATTGAATAGTACAATTAAAGTGAAAATAAAAAAAAAAGTTTCACTTTAAAAAGAATTAACATGAAAAGATAAGAATATATTTATTATCAATTTTAATTGAAATATTTCATGATTTCATTAATTTAAGATCCCCAGATTATTTAGTTCTTTGCTTATTTCGAAGAATTTTATATTAGATCCTAAGGCTTACACAACCCAAGGTTTCTATATTAGATGTTAAGGCTTACACTGTAACGACCCAATTGTCGCTACAGAACACCTATACAAATCTCTACCTTGGCACATAAACATGAATGAAATCATAACATATATATATATATATAAAGAGAGAGAGAGAGAGAGATCTATCCATCTCTCATACTCTCATACGCCATGCCTTTACAATTTATACAAATAAAAGAATGGGGAATAACACCAGACTATATCAAAAGAATCAATATACAAATCCATCAACAAGGAGAAAGGAATACAAAACACACTCCATATGACTGATCACACTATACAACCCCATCAAAAGTAAGAAACTAAATACACCACAAGATGGCAAAAAGCTTGACTCCTCAAGCCATGCCTCTCCAACTTGCCGCTCCATCCTCAGCTCTGAGAAGCCAGACCCATTAAAGCACCGTCATTTGCTCCCACCCCAAATGACATGATCATCACAATCACACCAACACACAACAGCAATAGAGAAAACCACAACAAAAACACAAAGCAAGGGTAAGCTTACTAAAGCAACGATATAATATATGATTACCGAAATCAACAACAATTCTCAACATTCACACTCACATATATAACATACGTTCATATGGCTAGCATTTTCAATTGTGCACCTCATATCACAACAATTTCACCACAACTATGTCAATGCATGATGACATGACTCTCAAGATATTTATAACATCTCGGGCAATCAGTTAGGTCTCACCCCTTACCATGGCCTATCCAAGCACTATTCAGGGATTGCCAAACTCTGATCTGCGGATAAGCTTAATGGTTTGTCAAGTTAAGTATATGTGAATGATAGCTTACCGTGACTCAAGGCCTACACAACCTTGGCCTTCTGTAGAATTGCCCATCCACTCATCCCCGAAGGCCCATTGTCAGCTACCCACATCTCATCCAGCACTAGGTTGGAAGCCGGTCTAAGCTATAGCTCCAACTTACGTACCTGCCTGCACCACGACATGAGGTCCATTGTCAACTACCTCAGCCGCCAATTCATGCATGAATACATGTATCACAACACAACATTTACTCAATCACAACTAGTCAACATACGGATGTATACATATATCAATACAACCTATGGCACAAGGTCTATCATCAGCTACCTCACGCGGCCCAACAACATCTACCAACACCATGCAGGCCCAATCTAGCCCCAAACATAGTCAACAGACAAGGCCCTATCCAAGCAACGCTTACTTTGTGAGAAGTCTCATATAACACAGGTGGAGGTCCTATCTAAGCAACATGCACCCCTTTATGGAATGCCTCACCACAACTACACCACATAACTAACGGAGGCCCTATCTAAGCAACCTTTCACTCTACTCACAATTTCCAACAATTCTCACCTTAAACTCATACTAGGAGTCTTTATCTACCATGTTTTACACCATCAACTTTCCAAATTGATCAACTACAAAACACTATATTCGCTCAGCGACCCTCATGCTCGCTCAGCGAGGGCCTTCCTTACAGAGGACCAACTTTCCCTTGGGAATGTTCTTGCTCAGTGACCATGAGTCTCGCTCAGCGAATATACTGTTTCCCAAGTCTCTCACTCAACGACTACTGGGGTTGCTCAGCGAGTTTTTTGCCAAGCAAATAGTCACTCCAAAGAGCAGCCAAGATCTATCCCCACTCCTCGCTCAACGAATTGCTTTCAAACATTCTGGGACACCCACATTCATTTAGCGAATCACACACTCGCTTAGCGAGCACTCTCCTGGAAAATTTTCAAATTTTCCATGAATAGTCGCTCAGCGCATAAATTTTCACTCAGTGAATCCTTCCTGAATTACAGTCATTTTTAAGACTTAAGAACACTCGCTCAATGAACACCAAGCAATAGCAACAGAACTCTCGTTAAAAACCCCAAAAATCAAGACTTTCTACTCACCCATACCCTAAATCGAGTCCACAGAGGTTGAATATAACCATACAACATTCCACAACCACATACCCAACGCAAACAACAATCCATACAACATTCCAATGTGAATCAATTTCGAAATTAAGAAAACTCATTTCTAACAACATTTCCACAAAACTCAACCAAATCATGCTTTATAACACAAACCAGAGCAACATACATATACTACCATGTTCATGTAATATATATTCAACGAAAATAAGCTTCCCTTACCTCTTAGGGCCTTTGAATCCAAGCTTGGGGAAGAAAAAATGTGAGAAAAGCCAACCCTTGAACCAAACTCCATGAAGGCAAGTCAATGACAGCTTTCCTACACCTAGAAACGAAATTCTTCATTGGATTTGGGTCTCACACTTCAAGGATTTCAGCAAGGGGTTAGGGATAAATGGAGAGAATGGGAGATGAGAGAGTGAGAGAGAGAAACGAGAGAACGATAGAAGATGGGAAGAAATGGGTTTTAGGTGTCTTAAAACTCTCCCTAGGCCTCACAAGGCTTCGGGCCCACTAAAGCTCATGGTCCGTCTATTCACTCTCGAAAACTCACAATTGGCCCCACTCAACTGTTTTTCCCTCAACAACTCAAACAAACACCAACAACACTCTCAATTTGGCTCAAGCACACTTTCTCAGTTCCCTAAACTTAGATAGGTATTCCAAGACAACAACATAAAACTAAAACCACACGACAACAATAATTAACAACAATCAACAACAACTCATTTATTCGTTTTACGCACCAAGATCACATTAATTTTCACTTTTTAACTATTAAAACACTAAGTCATGCATTAGAAAAACAGGGTGTTACATACACAACCCAATATATATATAAGTATAAATCATGAAAACCATAAAGATTACATTCACTCATTCTTTTTTATTAATCCTCACAACTTGATAGTCAAGTATTTTCTTGTTAGTGTTCTTAGTAATGATGGTACAGCTCTTAATATCTAATTTGAGTTTTTATGATTTATACTTGTTAGACATTTATTTTAGGTTTTGGATTTTTGCTCCTAAAAAGCAACGTGAAAATATATACTTTAAAATTGCACACATGAGCACAATTGTATAAGTTACATTGCACAATGTTCACATAAGTAGAGTTTGAAGTTTGATCGCCCAAAAAATAAAGAGACAAAGGTGAGGAAAGGGTACTACTTTGAGTTTGAAAGAACGAAGCCAAAATAACTTGCTTTGACAGAGATTTGTAGGTCTACATTGTAGTTGACTTATCTTTACCATGGATTAATTTCAGCACTATTTTCAAATGTTTTAAACTCTTTTCGTAAGGAGCATCTGTTTAAGTTCCTCTCTGCATTGTTCTGACTTATAGAAGTATCCATAAAAGCAAGTAAATACAACAGGTTTTCTTAATAAAAAAATTAATTTTGATTAGATCAAATGAAAATAAGAAGTTAATGATAGAAATTAAAGAATCTCAATCCTTTTAGTTAAAATTGAAAATAAGCCCATGATATTGATTTTTGTAACCTACCTCCACCAACGATTGGCATGAAAATGAGAAGCACAATATTGCAACATGACTATAACAATCTAACATGCAAAGATCCAAATCTCCTATGCATTATTTATTTGAAATTTTGAGTATATATAGTCCTTTACATAATATTTTCAAATCGTACTACGAATAAAAGCATGAATTTTACATCTTTGTAAAAAAAAATGATAAGAACATATCATAGTATTTATATACATATAAAACGATTCAATATATTAAAAAAAAACACAAAAATACATTTGCCTCCAATAAAACTAACTCCATAAAGTGATAATTGTGCTCTATTCGATTTCAATTCTAGAACTAACCAAAGTCAGACCAATCTTGCCTTAATGGTATAGTTTTCCCTTAGGTCAGAGACCGATGAGAGTGAATCATATTTCACAAAAAATGAAAAAGCAGTATTAGAAAAACTATGCAACAACTAACTATTTAAATGAAAAAGATAAATCATTTGAAACCTTAAAGATATTTTTATGTTTTTGTTCTTATTTGAAATTTCAAAAAAATAAATTAAAAATTAAAAAAGAAAAGAAACCTTGAAGTATACTATTATTCTTTGAGTTTAATGGTCATACATTGTCAGTGTAAAAAAGTTTTACACCGTCAATCAATCAGAAATCACTATTGATATAACTTTTAATGTATTTATTTTAAAAGTCAAAAAACTTACAATAAATGGTGGTTTGTGATTGGATGACAATGTAAGACTACTTTACACTATCAGTGCATAACCTGTTTTCTCTTTTTCTTTTTGTTTAATCATTTCATTGTTAGAAAAAGATAAATCATTATCTTTTTTAATGAAAAAGATAAATATTTGTATACCCTAACTTTTATTATTTGTATATCTTAGTTTTCATTACTCTTATTTTACCTTCGTCACTTTTCAATTGTTTGGAATAAATTTCACTTCACAATTCCATATAATAATTAACAAAATTATAATCTATTACCTTATATAATTTCACGTATATCATTAATTTATACTAGTCAACAATGCAACATTTTTTTTGTTAACTATCATATATATTATTCTTCTGTTTAATCATTTTATTGCTAAAAAAAATAAATCATTATCCTTCAATGAAAGTGTTTTTAGGAATTTTTAACTGTCACTCATCGATGGAAGTGATTTTAGCTACCATTCTTCAACAAAAGCATTTTTATGAATTTTTTTAACATCTCATATCTTTTAATCTATCATTTTCAATATCTTTGGTTCTAAATTAAATTTTAATATTTTTTTAAAGAAATTATCAATAATTAAAAACAATATTTATATTATAATATAAATTATTTATTATAAATTCAAAGTATTTATCATGAATTTTAATTATTATATAATCTATATATTTATAAGTATTTATTTATTGTAAATTTAAGTAATATAAAATTAATGTTTATTCTGTACAATTAAGATACTAGTATAACAATACTTGTCGGCCTTTTTTTTTATTAATAGACAAAATATGCTACATCGACAAAGTCCTTTGACAAAAACAAAAGGATATCAAAAGCCAATTTTGATTTTGTAGCTAAACCACAAAACTTGAAGACTTTATTTTCCTATTTGTCAATATTTAAAGAAAAAGAGTGGAACGCGAAATAAAATGCAGAGTTAGTTACAAGTGAAACACATATTAACACATGTGTAGTATCGATTTGATTTGGTTCAATTCAGTTTTGCAAACACCAATCGAAAATTGAATCAATCAATTTATACTAAAAATGGTCCCAAAAAAAAAAACAATTTTCCTTAGTTTTTAATTTTTTTTTATATCAATTTGTAGTTACTTTTTGGATTGAATTGGATTTGAATAGCCCTATGGATAATGACGTGGTAACTGATGCGTTGTCAACATATATGCTAACACGACTTAATTACACTTTTGATTTAGATCTTGCAATTGTATAATTTTTGTAGCTTAGGTTCCAATTGCATGAATCAGATCCTTCAAGTGTCGCAATTATGCGATTTTTTAATATTAAATTAGTAATATATACTAATAATATTAAAGCATATATTCATAAATTAATATTGATATTAACATTAATATTAATAAGAAAGACATTACAAATTTAAAGTAATTTATATTTATTAATTAATATTTATGATACCCAATAAATATATTTAATATTATTAATATCCAATAAATGTATACTAATTTATAGTTATTAATATTAATAATAATATTACTAGTATATATTTATTAATTTATTATCAGTACTATTTAATATTAACTTGAATATTATTAATATCCAATTACTATTTACTAACTTACAATTTTTAATTTATATTTATTAATGTCAAATTTAATACTATTAATGTCTTACAAATATATACTAATTTATATTTATTAATAATATTTTATTAATACTGTAACCAAAATATTATTATATTATTAATATTTATTTATTAATTTGTATTTATCAATATTGAAGACAATCATGGAATTCATATTGTAAATGGTTATGATAAAGTTTTTTTTGTATATATCAATATTAGAGCTATCAAATGGGCCTGGCCTAGCCTGAATCTCTTACGGACTATGTTTTTGTTAGCCTAATTTGGTTTATTGGCTTACTGAGTTGAGCCAAAATTAGCCTGTTTATTTTTTTAATTTAAATTTATATGAATTTAAAAAAATTGATGATAATACTGGGCCAAATAGGCTTAGTGATTTTCAGGGCCAGCATTTTTTAGGCCTAGTTAGCCAGCTTTTTTTTGCCTCTATGTTACGAGCCCAACTTGACAGGCCAATGGCTTAAGCCAATTTTGACTACTCTAATTGATATGAATGTTTTGTCGTGTAAAGAATAATTTTTCTATTATATTTCATAATATCAATATCAAAATTATCATGTACTTAACAATTAAAATCAAAATTATTATAAATAATTTACAAGCATGTCTATAAAGACACAAAAATAAATAATATGAATAAAATTTAAAAAATTACCAAAACATTTGATACTATCTTGTCTTTGCACATATATTACTACTAATAATAAATAATATTAATATTATATATACTAATAATATTAAAATTAATATTAAAAATTTAACAAATATAAATTAGTATATATTTATTGGATATCATTAATATCAAAATTAGCATTAAGAAATATATACTAATAATATATATTACTAATAATAAATTAATAACATATACTAATAAAGTTAAAATTTGAACATGGAACCAAAATTAGACAATTATGATACCTGATGGACCAAAAGTGCAATAAGGCCATGTCAACGCATATATCAAGCAACATGTTAGTTGCCACTTCAGTTGTCATGTCACCATCCAGTGCCATGTCAACAAAATTAGTTAATATTTAATGGAAGACTCACAAAGAAACCAAAATTGAACAATTGTGCTACTTGAATGATCCAATTCGTATAATTAAAACTTGAGAGACTAAAATTGTACAATTGCAATACCTAGAAGACCAAAAGTGCTATTAATCATTTTTCTTTTTCATTACAAAGTGCAAGATTTTAATGATGTTTTCACCCCATAAATGAAGAGTAGTGGTATTACTTTATTTATTTATAATATTTCGAATAAATTACATTACCTTGTTTAAACTAAGAGAAACATTTTTTGTCTAAAACTATCAAAATATGTTTGTTCAATCTTAAACTCAAATGATGCCTCTAACACAAAAAATAAATAGATGATAACATTAAAATTTCAATTAAAAATGACAGATGAGAACAAACCATAATGAAAAAAAGAACGATTGTGATAATCACTTAAAAAATATTTTGATTATATGAAAGGAAAGTATGATTTAAAATGAACATGTCTCTGAGTAATCTAATTATTTCCTTATATAAGCTTTATTTGATATCACAGGCTTCATAAATAAATATTTTTTATGGTGTTTGGTTTTTCGTTCAAAAACTTCAAATAGACATTCACTTTAATGACATTACATTCATAAATTGGATTAAACATGCTTTGTAATGCTTATAATGTGTTTGGAAAGTCATTGTTGCACTTTCTAATGAATGCTAACGTGAAAAAGAAAAAATGATGAATTGGTGTTGAAAGGGATTTCGAACACCTTTCCAAACTTATAGTTATGATTGTTAAGTCTAATTCAGATAATAGTTAAACTTATAATCTTCGTGAAGTCATAAGTATGTTTGGGTTTGATTTTCTAATGATTATTAAGCTTCAATCACATTAGCTAAATTATGCCAATTGGTTTGAAAAAATCCAGTTTTAACTGGTGTAATGGACTTAACCCTAACATTAATAATGGATGAAAAGCCTCCCAACCATTACAAAAACCGGTACAAATGTTGACAAGTCTCTCTTTGAGGCTTGGGAAGGTCTAATAGGCTGTGATTGAACTTGATGGGACTTACTTTGACTGAAAATGTTAAGTCATTCATGCCACAAATAAATAGTGCTAAAGAATTTATGAAATTGGTTAAGGAGTACCCGCAATTTGACATGACTAATAAGTCAATTATAGGAACCTAACAAATAAGTTAAGAAAAAAAAGTTTGATTAGTCTTAACCAGTTCACGATTATGTGACTAAAATGTTAAATTTGACAATAAAGTTAAAGTCCATGGGAATGGAAGTAAGTGGATATTTTCTTGTGGAGTTCGTTTTGAATTTACTTTTTGTTGAATTTGGCCAATTCTAGGTGAATTATAACACCCTTAACAAATAAGTTAAGAAAAAAAAAGTTTGATTAGTCTCAACTAGTTCACGATTATGTGACTAAAATGCCATATTTGACAATAAAGTTAAAGTCCATGGGAATGGAAGTAGGTGGATATTTTCTTGTGGAGTTCATTTTGAATTTACTTTTTGTTGAATTTGATCAATTCTAGGTGAATTATAACACCCTTAAGGAAAAAAAATGAAACTTTTAGGAAATTGAGGCCCTCTTGATTTAGGAGGAAGGGAGATTAAAGAAAGTAAAGAACAACTTTGTTCATCTTATGACTCATGATAGAGCCAATACCAATAGGAACAAGTCAGGTAGGAAGGAAAAGGCAAGGCCCAAGTGAATGTTAATGAGAGAGGATCCGTAAAGAAAATAAGTGTTACTTCTATAAGCAAAGTGGTCACTTTAAGAAACACTAACTAAAAATAAAAGAATGGTTTGAAAAGAAAAAAAAATGTATATATTATATATTTATAAATTTTGAATCAAATCTTAGTAAAGAACGTAATAATACCTAGTGATTTGATTTTGGAACAACTACTTATGTGTCACATATTATGCAAGGATTCTTTTCAATTCAAACTATAAAAGGATTAAAAAAAATTCTTTGCATGTGGAACATAATGAAGGCAAGGATAGAAGGCATTAGAATGTATAGATTAATCTTAGATGTTGAGTGTCATGTAGTTTTGGAAGGTTGTCTCTATATACCTAGATGTGCTAAGAATTTAGTTTCTATTACAACGTTTGATGAATTAGGTTTTAGTTCCAAGATTGGGAACAATGATTTTTTTTTCTTGTTTGAGGATATATATTATTATGTATCTTATACTTTAATAGATGATTTGTATTGTTTCAATCTTGTTGTAAAGTTTATGAAATCCTTGTTTGATATTAAATATGTTGTTGGTAGTGAGCATGTTGTGCATGATGAAAGTTATGCTTATTTGTGGTATTAAAGACTAGGTCACATATCCAAAAAAAGGATAATAAGGCTAATGAAAATGAAATTTTGCATCAATTGGATTTTGGTGATTGGGATATATGTTTGGTTTGAACTAAAGGAAAGCAAACCAAATAAATGTTAAAGAATTTTGTCACAAAATGTAATTAACTTTTAAGATTAATACATATTGATATCTGTGAAGCTTTTAATGTTCCATCTTATGGCAGTGAAAAGTATTTTATCACCTTTATTGATAACTTTTCATGTTACTGATATTTGTATGTACTACATGAAAGGTTTAGTTAATGGACATCCTAAAGGTGTTCATTAATGATGTTAAAAACAACTGGATAGAAAAGTAAAAGTTGTAAAGTCTGATAAAAATGGTGAACATTATGGAAAATTTAATAAAAATGGATAATGTTCAAGCCCATTTGCAAAATTCTTTGAAAGTTGGGGCATATGTGCACAATATACTATGTTTGACAGGTCATAACTGAATGGTGTAGCTGAGAAACAAAATTGTACTCTAATGGATGTGGTTAGGTCTATGTTGAATTATAGTATCATACCTTTATCCTTGTAGATGTGGCACATTGTAACTAAATGTTGTAGTTGAGAGGTAGAATTGTACTCTAATGGATGTGGTTAAGTCTATGTTGAATTATAATATTGCACCTTTATCTTTGTGGTTGCACACATTAAAGACCATTGCGTATCTGCTTAATAGGGTTCTTAGTAACCTAATACCCTTTATGAACTATGGATAAAAAGGAAAACCTAGTTTAAGGCCTATCCATGCTTTAGGGTTGTCCGACAGAAATAAAATATATAATTCACATGAGAAGAAGTTTTATGCAAGAACCATTAGTGATTTCTTCATTAACTATCCTAAAAAATCCAAATGTTACATATTCTATTGTCATAACCATAGTATGAGAGTAACTAAAAATGATAATGTTCAATTCATTAAGAATGGTCAATTCAATGGGGGTGAGAAATCATAAAAATTGGATATTGTAGAGATTCCTGTGAATCTTTATTGCCTAAAGTCTCTTTAAGAAGTTGTTCATTTGGTTGTATTACAGTCAAACAATGTCCGAAGACAACAAAATAATATTCAAAACCCATAAGATGAACAAAATAGTCAATGACAGACAATGTACAAGTCATAAATGAACAGGTGATAGAAGAGGCACAAAAAATAACATCAAGAAGGTATAAAAAACAAAGAAGCCCAACTATTTCAAGCAATTATGTTATGCATTCACTATAATATGAATGAGAATTAAGCATTGATGAAGACACTTCTCATTCAGACAAGCTAGGGAAATGACAATTATGAAAAGTGGATTAATGTTATGAAAGAGGAGTTGAAATCAATTGATGACAATAAAAGTATGGGGTCTAGTTGAGTTGTCTGAAGGTTCAAATGAGTCGGTTGTAAATAGGCCTTTAAGACTAAATGTGACCCAAAAGGCAACATCGAAAGGTGTAAAACTATACTTGTCGCCAAATGTTTTACTTAGAAGGATGGCATTGACTACAAAGAGACATTCTTTCTAGTTTGTAAGAAGGATTCTTCGAGAATTCTGTTGGCTTTGATGGCTCATTGTGATTTAGAACTTCACCAAATGGAAGTAAAGACCACCTTTTTAAAATGGCGATTGAGAGGAAGAGGTTTATATGAACTAACTTGAAGGATTTGTTTTTATAGGAAAAGAAAAATGTGTGTGTAAATTAAAAAAATTAATATATGGACTAAAACAGGCTTTCAGACAATGGTATCTTAAGTTCAACGATACCATTATGTTGTATTATTTTGTAGAGAATATCGTTGATTGGTGTATCTACACGAAGGTTAGTGGAAACAAATTTGTAATTTTAGTATTGTATGTTGATGATATTTTGCTTACTACTAATGATGTTGTTATGTTATGTGAAGTAAAGAAGTTTTTCTTTAATAACTTTGAAATGAAATATATGAGTGAGACATCCTATGTAATAAGAATGGGAATGTTTCGTGATTGACTATAGGGACTGCTGGAATTACCTCAAAAAGGATATTCTAATAAAGTATTAAATAGATTCAAAATGGAAAAGTGCCTTACAGGGATTGTTCCAATTTAGAAATGGGACAAATTTAGTCAAATGTAATGTCCTAAAAATGACCTAAAACAAAAGGAAATTAAGTTTATCCCATACTTAGAACAAAAGAAAATGAAGCTTATCCCGTATGCATCAATGATTGAAAGCTTGATGTACACCTATACATGTACTTGGTCAATTATTAGTGTTGTCGTAAAAGTGTTGGGTTGATATAAAAGTAATCCTAAAATACATCATCGGAAAGTTGCAAATAAGGTTCTTAAGTACTTACAAGGAGCAAAAGATTACATCCTAACATACAAAAGGTTGGATCACCTTGAAGTGGTTGGCCCCTCAAATTCAGACTATGTCGTATGTGTGGACTTAACATATCTCGATTACAACAACAGATCTTTTAAAGGGCAAAAGGGGGCATGGCCCTCCCTTAAATTTATTTGGTAACAACTATGCAGGTACATAATTTTAACATGTAGCCTTCTCATTATATAATAATATGAAGATAACTAGACAGGTAATAGTTGATTACTGTAACTACACCATGTGAGTGTTAGGGAGTGCAAAAGAGAACTTATAATATTAATATGATTTAGAAAGGTAAAGTTGAGTTAACTTGTAATTTGTAAACCAGCAAAAGCGTTACAACATAACTTTTTTTCATATTATAATACAGATATATCATTATATATAATATAATAATATTTATTTCTTAAAAAATAATAAAATAACAACACTTTCTTGGAAAGCCAACATAACTTACCCAAGAAGCTATTTTCTCAAGCTTGAGAAAAGAAGCATCCCAAATTTTTTAGAATAAAAACATTAACAGTTAAACATGAGAAATCGAGATAGAGAAATGGTCCAGATTTCGGTGATTAGAAGCTTTGAAGCCTATGTTGTTGCGTCACTAAAGTCTAAGACTAAGAAGTTGCATTATTATGAAAAAAAAACAAACAAAAGGAGTGCCAACAGTGTGTTGGTTGTGTTACTTTTAGAGATAAGAAAATTTATTCTCTTGTTAAAATTTTAATAGTAAAAAAATGAAAATATATTGGTGATTACTAAATGAATTAATTTGTAGTAAATGTATTTTATTAAGACTATACATTTCTAAAATATAAAATCATATTTTGTTAAGTTTTGTAAATTTATGTTTGTGCTTGCTTTGCTTCAATATATTGTACTAGAAATTGGGATTTTGTGGTTGATTTATTTAAATTTTGCATTGGAATTAAAGAATGTGGGTTGACAACGTGAGTTACAATCTTGCAAATAATGTGGAGTTTTTATTGTTTCTTATGTTAATTAGTTGAAATACTTTTTTATCTATTGGATTAGTTTAATGTATTGATATTTTTCACTACTTTCTTAGTATTTTGTCTTTTGAGTTATAATTATTTTCATATTACTGTAGAAGTAATATTTTTAAAAGGTACAATGATTAAGTATAAAAAAATAGATGCATTTTTCAAGAGGAAAGCACTTGATAACAATGAAAATAATATCATTTCAACATCTTCACCTCGTTAAAGGTGCAATTTTAATGATCCAAGTATTCAAATGGAGGGGGTCCCTTCCAATGTTCAAAGAGTTACACCTAATGAGTTTAATGTTAATTCTTTGGAACGTGATCTAGGAAAATTCCCTCAAATACGGGAATACTCGATGAATCAAAGAGATGAAATTCAAAAAACTTATCTAAAATGGGGTTTATATCAAATACAACTTGAAAATTATTCTTTTTCTGGAGAGAAACATCTAAGACGATTTCAATCTATTTGGTTTAAAATGTTTTCTTCTTGGTTAGAGTTTTCTCCTGCTATTGACGAAACTTACTGTTTGTCATGTTATCTCTTTAATTAAAAGCCAAGTGGTTGTCCTAGGTCAAATGTGTTTACTAGACAAAAATTTAGAACATGGAAAAAGGTTAATGTGAGAAAGAATTATGTATTTCACGATCATATTGGAGATAACCCTTGCTCACCACATAATAATGCAATGAAAGCTTGTCAATATTTGTTGAATCAATCTAAGCACATTGGAACATTATTAATGTGTAAAGTTCGAAGCAACAAGAATCGTTTACGTCTCAAGACTTCTATTGATTTAATTCATTGGATAACATTTCAAGCTTGTGCTTTTAGAGGCTATGATGAAACACTTGAGTTAAAAAATAAAGGTAACTTTCTTGAGATGATTAAACTTCTGACAAAGAAGCACAAGTTATGTTAGAAAGTACTCTATATAATTCAAATATAATTCTTATCAAATTCAAAAAGAAATCTTGTATATTTTTTCTAGAAAAGTGAAAGGTCATATTTGTGAAGAAATTGAGGATTCTAAATTTTGTATAATTGTTGATGAAGCACGTGATGAATCAAGAAGAAAGCAAATTGTTATTGTTTTGAGGTTTGTAAATAAAATTGGTCATATAAAAGAACGATTTTTTGATCTTGTTCATGTTAAGGATATTACGGCCGCGATTCCTAAAAGAGAATTATGTGTTGTTCTTTCTAAGCATGATTTTGATGATTCCAATATCCAGAATCAAGGGAATGATGGTGCCAATAATATGAAAGGAGAATGGAATGGATTACAAGCATTATTTCTTATGACAATTCTTATGCTTATTATGTGTATTGCTTTGCTCATAAATTACAACCTGCTTTGATTGTTGCTTTAAGAGAAGTTATTCCATTTTATCATTTTTTTTTCAAATTTGGCTTTCATTATGAATATTGTGTGTTCTTTAGGTAAATGTCATGATGAGTTACAAGTTACTGAATTATATTAAATAACTCAATAGTTGGAAATTGGTGAACTTGAAACTGGTAAGGAAAAAAAATTAAATTGGCACTTTAAAACAAGTTGAAGATACTCATTGGAGCTCACATTTTCATTTTATTTGTAGTATAATGAAAATGGATAATGCAACTTTTTGGTCCTTCAAAAATTTATAGTTGACAAATCAAATTATTCTTAGAAGGGAGTGTTAATGCTATTGTTTATAATATTTAGCCTCTATTTAAGTTCATATTGATTTTACATATAATGAAAAAGATTATGAAAATTACTGACTGTCTTTGTCAAGCTTTACAGCAACAATCTCAGGATATACTTAATGTTATGCAATTAGTCCATTCTACTAAAATGTTCATTCAGAAGTTAAGAGATGACAGTTGGCAAGATTTGTTGAAGGATGTGATATTGTTTTGTGAGCAACATGACGTTGATATCCTAGATTTTAGTGCTACCTATATAGTACAACATAGACACTCTTAACATCAAAAAGATCCTATCACAATAAAACATCATTTCAGAGTGAACATATTTTAATTACAGTGGATAAGCAATTGTAAGAATTAAATGTCAACTTTAGTGAGCAGACAATAAAACTTTTAACTTTAAGCTCTGCTTTAATTCCTAAGGATGCTTATAGATCTTTAACATTGATGATATATGCACTATTGTGAACAAATTCTATCCTTTTAGATTTTAGTGAACAACAGAAGATTAGTTTCAAATTTCAACTTTAGCATTTTATTGTTGATGCTCCTAGCCATCCAGCCTTGAAAAACTTATCTGCCATGCTTGAATTGTGTCAATCTTTGGCAAGAATAAGGAAGTTAAATACATTTTATTTGATTGATTGATTAATTTGTTTTATCTTAACTTTTCTAGTTTCTACAGCTATAACAGAAAGGTCATTTTCAACAATGAAGATAATTAAAACAATATTGTGTAATAGGATGGAAGATGAATTTCTTGTAGACAATATGGTCATTTACACTGAAAAAGAAATAGCTGAAAACTTTAGTTTTGATTCAATTATTGATGAGTTTAAGCATTTGAAGGAACGAAGAGTAGTACTTTAAGTGGATGTCATTTTTTTAGGTTTAATTACTCATTAAGTTCTTATAGTTTCACAAACTTTATCTTTTAGTCCTCATATTTAAAAACTACTTGTTTTAGTCCCTATACATACCATTTTAAATATGTTTTAATCCATATGGTCTAAACTTGATTAATGCTTTTTGAGCTGATATGATGTGTTGATGATGTGTCCCATTTAATTCACATGATGCATGCGTGTGTGGTGTGCTGGAATGTGACGTGGCCCCTTATTTGGGAGGGAAATGAAGAGTCTCATTCTTCATTTCATCGTTCATTGTCCGTAAGTGTGAAGAAGAAGAAGAAAACACATGTTGTGCGTGATTGATCTAAATTTCATGTGTGTGTGTGTGTGTGTGAGTGACTAATTTGAATTTAGTGTGTGTGTTTGTATGACTAATTTGAATTTAGTGTGCATATGTGTGAGTGAATGACTGATCTTAATTTAGTGTGTGTTTGTGTGCATGTGTGTGTGTGAATAACTTATTTGAATTTAACGGTGTATGTGTGATTGCAAAAAATTTGTGTTTATGTGAAGCAACCCTTTTAATTGCCAATTTTAGATTTATATAAAAAGTTAAGACGTGCAACAGCATTAAAAATGTACTGTATTTATCAATAATATCTCATAGCAAGGTAGAAAATTATCTAACTTTTTTTATATGTTTTGCAGTTGTTATCTACATAACAATTCTAAATTCCAAAATTAGTTGACCCATATCTTTGTTGACGTTTGGAATTTGCTGTCAAGATTTGAACTACATACTTTTCTTATGTTTTGATTTTACTTGTCTTAATATCACCAAACACAGGCTAAGAGGACTAGAAAATGTCACAAACAAAATTATAATAATTGGTCCTTTTATTTAGAACCAACAAAATGAGCCTATCCGAACAACCCGCAAAAAAAGGTTGGGTTAGGCCTTTAAAAAGGTGGTTTAAAAGAAATTGGGCCATTTTGGCCTGGCCTATTTAGCCTAATGGGCCAATTGGGATCAGACCGGGCTGACTCGGTCAATGAATTAAAAAATTATGTTCTACACTGACTAAGACTATGAAAGTTGAGACATAAATAAGTAAAAACATTTATAGCCTGATTATAAAAAGGATTATAATTTGTCAAATAAATATCATGAGACAAATGGATTGACTAGTAGTCTAAAACAACTAAATTCAATGATTGACCTAAGTCAATTATTGTATTTGAAAGTAATTGCTTTTCGTAATTGTTTGTTTCATAATTTATATTTGATTAGTTTGCATTTGACCAATGAAATGGTTGCCACGTACTACAAAGTACTCTAGAATATGATTGTATCATTTAAAATATTATGTTGTAATGTATAAAACATATAGCTACTACTTAAAGAAAAATTTATGTACTCAATATTTTGTGATCTTCTAGGGTTGTGTTTCTTATCTTTCATAATAACAAAACAACCCTCGATTTGGAATTTATAAGGTTGTGTTTCTTAGGCCAATAATGCATTATGCAAGCATGCATATTTCAGAGATTAAAAAAAAATTGATAAAAGAAACACATTTTACAGTCTCACAATTTTTGTGTGTTTTGTAGTCGCACTATTTTTTTAATACATGAGACCACTACATCATCAATTGATAATTACTTTGTAACATAAAAGAAACAATTTAATTTTAAATATTTCAATTAATTTTTTATGCAAAAATTAATAAATACAATAGACAATAACATTAATCGATATAAAAATATTAAGGCTAAATTGGCTTGGTGGCCCATCCAAGGCCAGGATGGCCCATAAAAAACATGGCTCAAAGAGATACCAGACCATACTGGGGCTATTATTTATGTTGCCTGTACGAGCCAAGTCAAACCGTTTGACAGCTCTACTTTTATTTTTATCACTTTTCTTAATATTTTTGGGACATTCATTAGCAATTGTTAAATGCCTATATGCTTAAATTGGTGTTCTTAATATTAGTTATGCAGTGGGTGTACAAACTATTCCTAATGCCACATTTACACTATACAATTTTAGCAATGTTTGTTTTTGTCTTTTAAATACAAAACTCTTAGTGGTTTAGTTTATGTAGTGATTAGTTTATGCAATCATATAGGTTTTTTTATTTTGATTTACTAATTTAAACACTGATTTAAACATAACCTTGATGACCTCCTCTTATTGCTCATTGAACTTCCTTCCTCCTTCCTTGGAGAAAAATGACTCGTGCTCATGTTGATCACCCCTAAACCTTCTATAAACACCAACCACCAGCACCTCCAACAATGTTTGTTGCGGATTGAAGGAGAAGACCCACACCTTCACCAATGGCTGTGGTGGATTGAAGGAGAATACCAACTCTAGGGTTACTTCACCAAATAGAATGAGAGCCCATGTCTGAAATGCCTACAGGGGAACCAATGTGCCACTTGGAGAAAAGGAAACCACGTCACTTTCATCTTAAACAACGTAATCAAGTTTAGACAGCAAGGACCAAAACAAATTTAAAATGGTATGTATAAAGGCTAAAAAGAATAATTTTTAAGTATAGGGACTAAAAGGTAAAGTTTGTGAAGCATAGGAACCAAATGAGTAATTAAACTTTTTTTTATTCTGATAGTTGTATGGCATTATGTACTCACTTTTTGTATGAATGACAAAGATAGTACACACACACACACACACACATAAGTACAAATTAATACAATTATGTGTAACTTTTAATTTTGAGTATATGAATATCACTTGCTACTTTGGTCCCTTTAAAATATTTGGTCAAGTTCCGCCACTATTTGGTTACATCTTTCTTTTGGCTAAAGGAGTGGTGTCATGGAAAAGTACAAAACAGTCCATGATTTACCACTTCTATCATGGAGGTTGAGTTTATGGAGTGCTTTGGAACCACAATTCAAGCATTATATTTGTGGAACTTTGCTTCGTGGTTTAGTATTGTCGATCATATAGCCAAATCGTTGAAGATTTATTGTGATAATTATGCAACTGTTTTCTTCTCCAATAATAACAAACACTCAAAAAGAGCAAAACATAAGATTTTAAAGTATTTGTCAGTTAAAAACAAAGTGCAAAAATAAATGATGTCAATTAAGCATATTGGTACAAATTTAATGATAGCAGATTTGTTGACTAGAGGTTTACCACCTAAGATATTCACTGGCTATGTTGAAATGATGGATATTGTGGATAACTCCTTGTTAACGATGAAGTATAATGTGTGTGTGTGTACACTTTCAGTTGTAATGCTTGTATGACACTTGTGAATTCAACTACAATTATGTTTCTATTTATTTTGTCATTCACATTATATCGTATACATTATTATATTTCGTGAAATGACAAGACGTGACTTTGAAAAGACATTAAAGACACATATTACAACATTGATTAAAGTTAGTTGAGTTGGGTGATCTTGTGATACATGGAAGGAGCTAAGTTGTTGGATAACTTGAAATTGCCATGATCCAATCATTTTAATTCAATTAAGGATGGTGACTTGGTAATTTTAATGTATGGTATTCACTTATGGTTTTGTGTTGAGTTTCTAAGTTATCACACGAGTTAAGTGGGAGAATGTTAGATTCTTTTAATCCAAGAGTGACTCGTGTAATTATGGAATGACTTTAAATTAAGGAATGCCTAATGTGATGATTTTTAGGCTTAAAATTGTATTAAAGTCATTGGGGTTATTTTAGATTTATTAAAATTAACTCCCTCTCTTCTCCATAAAAGGGTAGTTTTGGTAATTAAAGGTAAAAAGAGGAATTAGAAAAATGGAAAGTTACAAAAAAGTTTTGAATTGGAGGTTGGTTTCTTTTCTATAGGACCCCACCATTACACATTCCCATCTTTTGAAAACTCTTTTACATAAGAGATATTGCTTGCCAAAGGGAAAACCATACATAATGAAGTGTTTTACACTATTGTAAGCACAAGGAAAGGGAGGAAGAAAAGAGAAAAATATTTCAAGATAGCATTATGGATTCAGGTGACTTGCTAAACTCCATCAAAGAAATTACAAAACATGATACTTGTGAGAAATAGGTTATCTAAGATCCCTAAAGTGTACTTTCATATACATTGAATCATAAGAAATTACATGTGACACTAAATTTTTTGCTTACATATTAAGCTTCATTTCATTTAGATCGAGCTCTGATGCAAAACAACATTAATTCAAATACTATTAAGAGCCCATTTTTCTTTCTTGTAAAAAAACAAACATATAGCCCATTTGTTATAGTTTTTTCAATTTTTTTATTTTAAAATGACTTTCAAAAAGTAGGATAGAATTTAATTTTTTTTTTGCAAATATTACAAAGAAGGAGAAATGCTCGGTTAACTCATAAATCACATTCTTTTCTTAAATTTTGCATAACAAGGACATACATGGATATCTTTCTATATCTCATTTATATTACTAGGATCAATACACAACTTTTTCTTGAATTAACAAACAAAATTTTAAATAAATTCATTTACAATAATGAAGCAAATGTAATCAGAATTTGAAAAAAATATAAAATGTTATTAAAATTAGAAGCTATTTTGAATAACTTATTATAAACATTTAGGAAATTATTGGAAACAATGAAAGAATATATCCTTTAATTTATTTTATTTGTTAAGAAACATTTAAGGGAAAAAAAGGCCTTAAAAATTATTAAGAATGATGGTTGTATACTTTTTGAAAGGTGTATTTATCTTGAGTAATAAGAGAGAGAAAAAGAGGAGAGAGAGAAACGGGAGATGTAATAGGAAATATGATGAGAAAAGAAGAAAGAAAAAGAAATGAAGAAAGTATTATAAGAAATAAAACTGTATAAAATAATTATTGAAAAGTATATATATATATATATATATATATATATAATGTGTATATTTTTCTTTCTTTTAAGAGGTGACCTTATAAATAGATATTTGTGTGTGTGTGTAATTTATTTTTTGAGGCGTAAATTAAATAATAGACAATAACATATGAGTAAATTGAATGAAAAATATGATATATCTTTTTGAGATTTGTTAAAAGTATGTTATTCGCTTACACTGTGTTTGGTGAAGGTGAAATGAGTGATAAATGGGAGGGAGAGGTGAGAAAGGGGTGAGAAATGATAGTGGATCTCACACTAATTTATTTTCGTGCTAAGATGCATGAAAATGTGAAGGGGGAGGAGCATGTGTTACAATATGTGGCGGTAAGTGTCAATTTGTTACATTTTTTACATTTTATGACAGTTTTTAACAGTCAAAAACATAAAAAAATTGATCATCAGCATTAATAGTGAACTATTAACACTTGATAGTTGATTATCAAGCCATGATAGTAGACTATTGGCACGCAAAATCAATTTTAATAATACTTTTTAATTTTTTTACTTTTTTCTTTTCTATTTTTTCTCTATTTCTTTTAAACTAAACACTTATATTTCTACTCTATTTCTTATCTATCTCCATGTACCTATGTATCTTTTCTCTATTTTTATCCACCTTACTTCTCACCTATTTCTTTCCTTGCTACCAAACACACCCTTAATACAATAAAACTTATATTTTTTAATGAAATTACATGTCTATTTTTTATACAATGTATATTTACATTTTTGATTACTTGTATATAAGGAGTTTTATCTATTGTTTCACCTTGTGCCAATAAAATGTCAGGATCGCATGAAGACTTGATATTTGTATTGATTTTTTTTGGTCTAATATTGAACCATTAGTTTTGACTTAATATTTCTATTTACTTTTTAAAGTATTATTTAGTATAATTCTTTGGGCAATATTGTTACAATTCTTAAAATATTTGTTGAAGTATTTAAATATGTTTTAAATGTTTATATATTTTGAAAATTAATTTATGGGACATATAAATATTTAAAAAATATATTTCAAAATTTAGTTTCAAGAATACATTTAATACAATTCAGAAATTAAATTCCAAATTTTTCATTACTGTTTAAGAACTAATTGTGGAATTTGGTTTTTGATTAAATGAATTTTAATACTTGTACCAATAACTAAGGTTATGTTTAGAACAATTGAAAAAGTACTTTTGCAAATTCTAATATATAATTTTGAATTTTAATGTAAAAAAAGGAAAGAAGAAATAGTTATTTTAAAAGTAAAAGTATTTTTAAGTTCTCCAAAGTAAAATCCAAACGTGCATTAAAACAGAAAACAATATTTAAAAAAAAAAATATAAAAAAAAATGCAAAAGAGGAGTGTATAAGTAAAAATATGTTCGAACAGTAACCCCGTCAGGTCTAAATGTGAAAGGGCCCAAACGTAACATTGGGCCGATACCTGATTATTGTCAGAGATAATCTTAACCACTTATAGGCATCCACGTCATGCAAACCACCACGTGTTCCCTCTCGATTGGGCCAAAACATGTCACGTAACGTGTCTCCAATACTCTCAGCGTAGAACAGAGTAAACTCCCGGCGCGTGCAGAAGGGGTTGGGCAATTGCAGCGAGCATTCGTGTATTTACAAAGCAAAGAAGCAAGCATCCACTGCGACCTGAATGCTTTCTCGCTCTCTCTCTCTCTTCCTCCGATCTGGATAGCAACCCGCGTCGAACCGTGGCTTCCTCAGGGTCGCAGAGCCTGTCTCGAAGAAAACCTTCTTCTTCGTCTTCTTCTCCTCAAAAGTCCGGCTCGACCCGGATCGTTTACCGGGAATCGAGGAGCCCCTCGGAGTCCGATTTCCCGATCTGGCAGCAGAACTGGTTCATCGCATTGCTGTTCGTCATGGCTCTCGGATTCTTCGCAATCGCCCTCTTCCTCTTCCTCACTCTCGACTCTGACGTCGCTCCTTCTTCCACCGCCTCTGCCTCCGCCGCTTCCTCCGAAGGCGTCGAGGTTTCACTTTGTTTTTTTTCTCCTTTTCCATTTCCCTGTCTAGGGTTAGGGATCTCAGAATTTTTATTTTTCGACGACTGATGATAAATAAATCTTTGATTGTACGGACAGGTGCAGATTACTTACGGCACGGTTCTGAAGCTTATGCACGAGAAGACCAAATTTCGGTTGCATTCTCACGACGTGCCGTACGGTTCTGGCAGTGGACAACAATCGGTTACGGGTTTCCCCAATGTCGACGATTCCAATAGTTACTGGGTAACTACTAACTTCCTTATTCATATTCTTTTTCTTCGTATGTGAATTATATTCTGTGTATAAAAAAACCTGAGGTGATGTTTTTGTAACGACGAGAGAGCCAAGTTTGCAGCATTACCTATGTTTATGCTTTGGAAATTGAGTTTAAAGTAATTATTACAATAGTCAACGATTTTCAATTATATCACAATTCATGATCAGATGACGGTGTAAATCAGTGTATTCTAACAGAATTCTTGGAAGTTTTGCTCTGCGGCATTTGGTTTCTGTCTTGACTTTAGATATGTGCATTGTTTTGCAGATTGTTAGACCTCAGCTTGGCACTTCTGCTAAACAAGGTGATGCCATTAAAAGTGGCACAATCATTAGATTGCAGCACATGAGGACGAGGAAGTGGCTGCACAGCCATTTGCATGCATCACCGATATCAGGCAATCTCGAGGTGAGCGCTTTTTTTTAGTTGTTTCTTACCGATATATGCTTTAGGATTTGTTGATGATTTATGTAATGCGTGTCTAGTAGATAAGCTAATGTTGTAATGTGTGTGGTATATTTGCCACTTTTCTATGTATGGTTGATTATAAGGACTCTGCATTTGGTATATAATTAATGCAATATTGCACGTAGCACCTCCTTTTGCACTTGTGTGTCTGTTATTTTGGTTTCTCTTGTCTAGATCTTAGACTGGATTCTTTTTCTCCATATACTGTTTCATCTTTACTTCAAGTTGCAAGGGATCAAGTCCCTCATCTACGCTAAAGGCCACTGCAAGCATTAGCACACTAGTCTTTCAATTTTGCTCACTAAATTAGTCCCTCAATTCGGCCAAAAAACATCCCATTTAAAATTGTTCATTTTTGTAAGGACCAGAAAATTTTAAAGGACTAATGTGAGGCATATAACTTTCAAGGACTACATTGAAGGTTCTTTCTTTTTATTATTTTCCTCTGGGAGGGTATGTGATATTTTAAATAAATGGTGGATGATTTATCATTCTTAGGAAGATGTTTAAGGATTTTTTGATATTACACATTTATTGTTAATGCACACAACTAATGCATCCCTTTCCTCACCAATCACTGTCTATATATGAAACTAATATATTAACAATAATCTCTTAACTGAATCAAACTGGAATATTTCGATTGGTCTTTCCCAAAATTATTTGCGTTTTAGTCCTGACATCTCTATTATCACGTCTGCAATATATATCATTCCAGTGGAGTCCTTTTCATCGTTAATTTAATGTTATTTCCTCATAGCTTTGAGTGAACCCATCCCCTTTCATTTTACTGCTCATCATTGTTATTTGAGCATTGTCATCTGCTGTACATTCATTTCTTAGATATATTCCTTTGGCTGTCCAGCTTCATTTCCCATGCGTGAATAACCGACCTAGAATCTGGTTAAATAATGATTTGAATATATATCCGCTCTTAAGGAACTTATCTTAGACCCATTTATTGTGAAAGACATTCTCTTCGATTTTACACGTGTTTTACATTGTATATACCCATTATTACCTTAGACAATGAAAATACTCAGTTTTATGTATCTTTTGCCCTGTAATCAATCCATCATTTCTTCTACTCTTGCTAATTTGATGCCTTGTATGTAGCATCATTCCAATGATATATCATATAACCTAAAGACCATGTTTTTAAAGATTCTCTCCATATTTCCACTTTAATTTATTTGTTTTTGATCTCAACTGGTATAATAATTATCCAAATTTGTCCTTTGGATTGAGAAACCAAAGCCAAACGGAAATGACTTCCTTTGGATTGAGAAACCAAAGCCAAATGGAAATGACTTACTGTAACACCTTGATGTAACTCTTATTTACTTTTGTACTTAAAATCAATATTATTTATCCCAATGTTGTCATTTGTCAATTGATTTACCCATCTATGTAGCTGAAGCGGACACTATCTAGTGGGATAAGACTTGGTACTATTAATCAACACTCATGCAATTAACTACTACCTATAAGTTATCTCACCGTATCTCTCTCCCTTCCTACAGACTAATGCAAGAAAATTTGACACTGCTAAAATTCTTGAAATATCGAACATAAATAGAAATTAGAAAGGGCCATTTTGCAAATATATATATCTCTTTTATTATCCTCTGACTTACTTTGCATTCAAATTAGCTTCTGATTAAAGATAAAATTTTGATTCAAATACAACCTATTTTAGACTGTTTGACAATTCAATATCTGACTTTATAATTTTGAATTGAAAATAGGTGAGTTGTTTTGGAGGAGAATCTGAATCTGACACTGGGGACCATTGGAGGTGAGACCATTTATTTTTTCTTCTCAATGGATATTTAGATCTCAATATTCTGGAAGGTGCTTTATATTGGTTTCATTGTCTTTAGGCTTTTAATAGAAGGAAGTGGGAAGACTTGGAAGCAGGATCAAAAGATTCGCCTTCAGCATGTTGACACTGTTGGCTATCTACATAGTCATGATAAGAAATACAGTCGGATTGCTGGGGGACAGCAGGAGGTGAGAAATTGCCTGGAATATGAAAATCTTCTATTCTCTTAATAATTTTTTATAGGACTACAGATGTGCCAATAATATTTTCGATGCTTACTGCCTTCAATTTTTCAGACCCCTACATGTTTTCCATTTGGATATATTTTAATGTTAGTTGCTTGGGGCATCAACAAAATCAGTAAAAGTATTCTGTAGATGATTTAGGCACTTACCTATAATTTTGTTAAGTTAGCTTTGGCTTAGAAAGTACAGTGAATAATGGTGGTGATATGTGGTCAATTTCATAGTGATCTTATTTTATTTTATAAGTAACTAAAATGATGGAACTATATTAACATTTTTGTCATTGATTATATTTTACTAGGTATGTGGTGTTCGTGAAAAGCGGGCTGACAATATCTGGTTGGCAGCCGAAGGTGTCTACCTGCCGGTTACGGAAAGCAAATGAGTTGATTAGTATCAATACTTTTTGTAAACGGGTGAACTTTGGACAATGGGAGTAGGTGGCTGGCACCGGTTCTGATCTGATAACAGATGCAGATTTTCTATTGAAGAAAAATATACGGGAGCACTTAGGATGAGATAAAGGTAGTAATATTTTGTTATAGGGACACTTTGTTATGTAGTAAATGCACTCCCCTTTTTCCCGCAGAAAATACTTGTGTCTGTTGTTTTGTGATGCAATATGCTAATTGGTAATTCCTCTAATAGGACAATGAATCTATTTTTCAATTGAATTAGCAGATTAATTATACTGATAAAATCATAAAAATGAACCTTTTGTTTGAACTGTTTTTCTTTTCCATCTTCTTGGCACATGAACCAAATTCGTAGAGATTTGTATGTACTTCAAAGTGTAAGTGTTCAGATTTTATTTCTTAGTGTTGACCTAAAAGAAAAAGAAGACTTTATTTCTTAGTCATTTCAGTGATGCAATATTAACGTTACATGACATGTTTTTCATTGGCTTTTTGCATTACATTAAAATGTTAAAATTTCGGATGTGTTTCTCTTTTTGATAATGATAAATCACGATGTAAAAAAGATCCAAATATGAGAGTATACAGTATATTAATCCTTAATGAATATATGCTTTATTTTTTTGGAATAAGGAATATATGCTTTCTTAAAGAAAAAAAAACTAGGTTTAATTGTAGTGCTGGTCTATTTAATTAAGATTGTGTATAATTTTGGTTCTTCAAATTTTTATCCTGTTAATAATTTTAAAATTTTTAAATTTAAATGGATTTGATTTCTTTCTTATTTTTTTTTTATTTAAAACATTCAAATTTTATATTTTATTTAAATATTTAGAAGTTTATGATAGATTTAACATATAAAATAAGACTTAAATGTATTTTTAGTCTTTGTAAAATGAGTAAATTTTAATTTCAATCTTTGTAAATTTTTTTCTTTATTTTTTATTTCTCAAAAATTTAAATTCATTGTTTTAGGTATTTATTATTATGTGATACTTGTTAACTATTTTTGTTTTTAACAAAAAGTAAATTAACTATTCTAAGTGACACCTAGTATCTTTGGTACCATGTTAATATGTGACACTTTCATTTTTTTTTTCAAATTTTTAAAATAAATGTTATTTATCTACCTTAAAATGAGCTTTAAGGACCAAAAATAATAATTTTAAATTTGAGGGATGAAAATCAAACAAAAATATTTTATAGGGACAAAAATCAAAATTTACTCATTTAATAGGGAGAAAAACAATGATTTCAAAACTTCCAAGGATGAAAAACAAAGAAATTTTTTTAAAGGGACCAAAATAAAACTCGATCAATTTATGGCAGATTTAAGATATTAAATAATTTTAAATTTTAAAAATTAGTAATTTAATGAAAATTCATTAAAATGTTAGAATTTGCAATGTGGGCTCAATAGAAGAGTGTGAATTTCACTAGATGTATATCAAGTAAAAGAAGTGTATCACTCAAAATATTTGAATCAATTGGACTTGCCCATCTATGTTTTTATACACTTCAACTTGACTTTGTTTGCCCGATGTGAAACTTTAGTTCTTCAACACTTTCCATCAAGTCTAATTAGATTGGTCCAATTGTGACTTGCGTACCATTATCGAGTAGGCCATAAATCCTTTATTATTATTATTATTTGGATGGCCTTTTTTTTTTTACTTTTTTTAGGGGCTTGTACTCAAATTAGCCTTAGAGGCTTCATGTTTGTGTGGTTTTTTTTTGTTTGCCATTTGGGCTTGTGCCTCTTCAGTTTCAAAGGTCCAATATTTTTTAATCTTTATATTTTTTTTGTTAGCCGACTAGACTTATGCCTCTTTAGTCTCAAAGGCCCAGTATTTTTTTAATCTCTCTCTCTTTCTTTTTTGGATTGATACAAATTGTTACATCATTTGAACTCTGATACCATGTTGGAATTTGTAGTGCAGGCCTAATAAGAGGGTATAAATTGGGCTAAATATGTATCAAGCATAGGAGGTGTATCATCTAAAAGATTCAAACCAATTGGGCTTGACTCTCTATATTTATATGCATTTTAATTTGATTTTGTTTACATGATGTGCAACTTTTTAGTTCTCCAACATAAAATTTGAAGGATTTTGTATGATCAGAAATTACGGTGTAAAAATGGGGGAAAATGAGATTTTTTGGGGGGTATAAAATTTGATGTTTTTGTTGTTGAATTTTTGGTAAATGAAGATTTAAAATAATTTAATTGATTCAGTTTATAAAGATTGAGTATAAAATAAGAATACGGAAGTTTTTGGATGGAGAGACTAAATTTACTTAATTGTAAATATAAAGAGATTTAATTGACTTTAAAAAACTTGAGAGAGCAAAAATTACAGGCCAAATTAAAGAGACAAAAGTATAATTAAGTCTAATAACAATATGTATTAATGGTATTTTTTTTTTAAGTCTTGAACGACTGCATGAGCGTGGCTATGAATAGTCTCTAATTGATTGATAATATAAAAATATTTACATTAATAATGTTTTAAAATTAAACTTGAAAAAGGTATTTAATATTTATTTTAGGAGTTTAATTTAAATATACTATTAGCATAAATATTTTTTACACTGTAATTCATTCAGAGAATGTTATGTATAATAAAATTTTGGCTTTTATAATAATTATTTTTAAATTTTTTTTTGGAGTGAATTCTAATTGATTGACAGTATAAAATTTTTAAGTTGATGGCGCATAAAAATGAAGCTATTTATATTAATTTTAGTACCGGAGTCAGGAGTGGAACAATTCTTCAGTATTGCTACACGCAGAGCATCCAATGTGGGCAATGGTCCTCTTCAGTCTTTAGAACAGAAAGAAAAACAAAACATAAAAAAGTTGCCTTCAGCTATAATGCAACTGTCCTGTAGTTGTCAAAGGAAAGTATATCACTTTATAGTCCTTTACGTTTATAATTCATTGTCAAGCGAGGAAAATTCTTAAGGTAAAATTATAATTTTTGTCTATCTAACATGTGTGTTTAAGTTTGATTTTATAATATTTTACTTAATTAAAATTTTAAATTATTTTTCATGCTAATATTTTCCTAACTTTTGTTCCGTCTCACATGACAGTCAATGTCATTGATTGAGTAAAAAGTGACCACATTTTGAATTAGAACTTCTTTCCTGTCCAGTAATGACCTATTGTTCTTAGTCCCCCTCCTTTCCTTTTTCATGTGACCATGTGAGTATATGACCTATAGCTAAGAAGTGGGAAGGTTCACTTGGATGGTTTGGTGCTTGATGCTATACGTGATTGAGAGAGGGATGTGATGTTAGAGGATGGTGATGGACACACTCTGATTGTGGTTGGTTATCGTTAGCCAAGATAATGAGTGGGGATGTTGGAGTTATTAATTTTTCCTGATTTAGAGGATGTTTTGGTATGTTTAATGTAAATATGGGTTTACGATGGTGATTAATGGTAGCAGAAATGAAGGTTTAAGATTTTGTCAATGATATTGACTTTATAGTAGTTGTTTGGCCACTGTTGATTATATTAAAAGGAGGTTTCTAGTGACAGTTTAAGAGTTTTAGATAGTAATTTTCCATTAAAATGTAAAAGAAGAAAATTAAAAAAAAAAAAAAAACTTCTATAGGAGACGAAGTAAAATTAGAGGAAAATGTTGATATGAGAAAATTTTCAAAGACTAAATTACATTATAAAAAATAAAGAAAAATATTGACATTAAAAAGTAATTGAAAGGATTAAAATTAAGAAAAAATACGTTATGCACTAACAATGTAAATTACACTATTATCTAATCACAAACCATCATATACAATAAGTTTGTTAACTTTTATAATAAATACCTTAAAAGTTATACCGACGATTATTTCTGATTGATTGATAGAGTAAAGGTTTTTATACTGACAATGCATAGTCATTAAATTCTAAAATTAAATAAAAAGAATTTAGTGGATGAAATTGAAACCTAATTTTATCCAATCTACTAAATTCAGAAGATGAAAATTCTAATGTTATCCAATTTTTATGAAAATTCTATTATTGTTTCATTTTTAAAAAATCAATTTATAGAATCATTATAGAATTATTAAATATTAAAATATTTTTTAATACATTTTCGTTTCAAAATAAGTTCTGAATGTTAGAGTATACTTTGACAACGATGACAAGCAACCGCTAGGCAAAAGTTGGAAGCCGTGACGTGGAAGGCACTGTTAAAGTAATATTATTAATTTAAAAAGAAATAGAGAATTCATAAAAAGTTAAAGAAAATAAAAATAACTAAATTGTGTATTTAATATATTTAGTCTAAAAAATTATTTTATATATAAAAACAAAACTTCAAACAATACTGGACCGTCCTAGAGTAATAATTGCTTACTCTTTGAAGTTTAGCGCTTAAAGGACTGAGTAATAATTGAAGGAGAGTGAATTGTTTGATTTAGATTCAGACTACATATAACCGGCCGAGTAAGAAAGCCTCCAGTGAGCCTAGTGTCAATGTTGACCACACTTGTAGACCAATTGGTGTCCATAGAATGACCATTGTAATAAACTTAATCTATCGCATTGCAATTAGAGCTTGAAGAGCGTATGGGCCTCAAACTCTTCGGCCCAGTATAGCAAAATTCTATATTTTTCCACATGTGATTAAGGCACCATTAGCACCACCTCCTTCTACAATGGAAGAGGCATCATGCATGTCTCGCCCTAAAAAATGGCAGGAATCGTTAGAGGACCTACTCGTTAAATGGGTGTAATTTGTCCTGATCACATCAAGTCATGCCGTGTAGAGTTTATTGAAGTTTCTTGAGTTTCTACTGGACTTTAATTCTCCTCATTGAGTTTGTTCTCTAGCATGAACAAATATATTCATGTAAATTTTTTTAAATTGTTGAAAGAAACAAAATATTTTTAAAATGATAATCATAAATAGCTGTTGTTTGTTTGATTTTAAGAAAAATAGAAGAAAAAGAAAGTTATGGAAAAAGAAAAGAAAATATGTACATTATATCATTTTCACCTGTTTGGTTATGGAGAAAAAAAATAAAGGAGAGAAATAAGATATAATGGGACTTAAATATTTTGTCATTTCTCATAATTAAAAAGAAAATATACATAAGAGAGAATTTTTTCATTAAATTATTAAAATGTTAAATTTACGTGCAAATTTCATCTTTATCTGCTGAAATATGCTTAAACTACATTTTTTTCCTTCTATTTTAAAATATACACTATCCTTTTTTAAAGATGAATATATATTATATTTGACTCTATTTTAATGTAATAAATATTTTTGAGATTTTTTTAGCAGTAATTCTCAACATGATTAATAACTTTGAACATTTATTATCAAATTTATGACTTTAAAAGATAAAATAAAGATTTTAGATGAAATTTGAAAATTGATAGTAAAATATATTTAAAACTCCATTTACCTTCTAAAAATAATAAAATCAATATAAAATATTCAAAACTAGCTGTTTGTAATACAGAAAGTTAAATAAAAAAATATATTATTCGGAGGCACTTTCATAATTATTTACTATTGTTAAGAGGTCTGTTTATATTGAAAAGGATTAAAGTATAACTTATTTTCATATATGAAGAGATCATGAAAGTGTATATTTTATAATAAGAAGAGAGAATAGTGTAATTTATTCTAAATTTATCCATCAAATTATCTATTTATTAATACATTAAAAGAATATAAAATTATTCGATATAAATATATATATCTTTCATTTATTTTCCTTTCTGATCAAATAAGAGGAAAAAATATTTTTTTATTTTCATCTAAACGAAAAAAAAAAAACTTTGTTTTCTCTTTACTTTATTCTTCATCTATTTTCATTACCGGCATTTTCTCTGTCCATATACATACATACATATATGTCTTGATCGCAGTTTTTGCAATGTTAATTAGAATTATCATATTGTTGTTGGCCTCACACAAAACGCTAATTTCAACCAACAATCCAGACCTTGGCTGAGCAAAGGGAAATTTGATGGATTTTAAAAGTAGTCGAAGTTATAGACGGGTGCCAATCATTCTAGGAGCAGTTTGATGTGTCTATCCTGCTAGGTTGAAGACATGTTGAAGTTTTCGAAATTAACCATGCATGAATATATCTATGCCAAACTGGCATTGACACACATATACAAACATTAAATAACCCGAAATGTTAGGTGTTTGCATTTTGCAATCAATATAAAAACCAAAAAGATATATGATTTCATAGTTCTTAAGATGTATAATTTTTGAAAGGAGAAAGAGAGATAAAAAGAAAAGAAAAAATAATAGTGATGTAATGTGAAATAAAAAAATAAAAAAAGTATAAAGTAAATGTAAACATTAGATTGTGAAAAAAATTAAAATTGTTATTAAAAATAAATTCATGATTACATTAGATGCAATTTTGAATCTAAGGATTCACATTCATCAAATTCTATTTTCATTTTTTGTTATAAATTATAAAGTGAAATACTTTTTTTGATTGGAATTGTACAGTTTCATGAAAGGGAACCGTGAACGTTTCGGATCCATACATGAGCGAGTCAATGTCGTATAGAGACCGTTTGCCTTGTTAGTCTACTACATCAATCAATGACCACTATCTAGTATCTACACAGTGTATAAAACTTATGTGTAACAATGTTTCACCAGTTATTCCTGTCTGAAAAATATTTTTAGAGTAATAATATATGGACACTCTTTAAATTACAAATATCTTATTAATATTTTTCATTTTTTTATATTTCTATCTTCTTATTACAACATTTCACTTATTCACCAAATAAATAAATAAATTACAACACATCACTTATTATATATAATTATATCTATATTTTTGTCTCTTTATTTGTTTAGGTGTGAAATAGCATATAAGTGTTTACCCATCATATTCCTAATTTTTATATACCTTTTATTTTCTTACAATTTTTTTTCTCACTTTTTTTTTTTTTTAATTATATCTATCAATTTTTTTTCTTATCTTTTTCCCCGTCCAAAGTTGGACACAGCTCATGAAGTGTACAATTAATCATTGTTATCCACTTCCATTATATATAAAGAAACCAATAAAAGAGAAGAACTTCCAGTACAGAACTTGTGCATTATGGTAGTGATGCATCGTGTGGTCACGTACCATGTAGTAAATACAACTGCAACACATACGGTAGTACTTTTCCTGAGTCTTGTTATCGCTTTTTTTTTTTTTTTTTTTATGTATAATAAGAATAACAAGGTTAAAACCTAAAATTTTATGTAAAGTACCTAAATATCTTACTACTGGGCCGACCCTAATAGATTGTTATTGCTTTTCAATCCATACAGTCTCTGAGTGTCACAATTGACAGGAAATTACGGTGTTTTAACATGACGGCAGTAATTGCGACGGTTCTTCAAAGCATATGAAGTGTTTGTTTGGTAAATGCATAAGATCAATTTTTCTCACCATCACACATATTTTAATATAAAATTCGTGAATCGTTCTAAATTAATTTTTATTAAAATCAATTGTACCTAATTTTAAAACATGTGGACACGAAGTAGTTAAAACGGGTTATTGCAGGGTGCAATGTGAATGTCGGTGTATTAATTTTACTCTGGTTTGCAAGGTTTGGAAACCCAAGACACAATGTTTTCCATGATAAATGAGGAAATCTCGTAATGAAATTGAGAAAAAGATTGTTAATTTGACACTAGTTTGGAGTGTAAGGATGAGATAGAAAGAGACATAAGAAAATATATGTGAAGAGTGATGTGAAGAAAAAAAGATTAATTGTAAAAGTGAATCTGTGAATATACGTAAGAGAAACACATATGAAAGTATAAAAATTGATGAAATTGTGTGAACAAAATTGGCATTTTAGTTTTATTCAACAAAGTACCTATTGGAAATTATTCAAAACTAACCCAAAAAATTGAAACCACTAGCCTCGCCTAACATAGTTGGCAAGGAAAGCAACCTAGCCCCACTACAGGGTTCTCTGTTGTCCGTCTAACTAAATATCTATTGATTATATGTGATCATATAATAAGTAACTAATTTCTGACTTCTTTGAATGCAGATATTAGTACGCTTCCCCACCGCGTTGGTTGGGTGGAATGAATTCGCAGCAAAGCTATTACCCATTCAATTGATGGTAGTTGGATTTCAGCTTCAGCCTGCAGCTAACGTTTTACTCCTGACCATGAATGACGGGTTTAGAGGTACATAACGTTTCACAAGCGCAAGTGCATGTTGAGTTATAAAGTAGTCTGCATAACTAATAAATTTCTGTTCAATAGAAAAACAAAATTTAAACAATTTATCTATATATGCATATTAATTCATAGTTATAGCTCAACACTTGTGCGCGGTTTTGGACGATGGGTAGGTCTGGGAATTAACAGTGAGCGTAATGCTATTCATGAAGGTCTCACTTTGACAATGAAAAATTACCTTGGTTATTTGTTGGCTTCATATAGCACTAGAAACGAGAAAGGCGTTCGTTAATCGTCGGTTTTACTGCATGCAATAATCCAGGTGTACGACGAAGCGCACGGATACTTGGCCTCTCATGTCTTTGATTATTAAACAGAGAAAGATTGCTTTGATAACGTAAACAAAAATGATTCCGGACATACATGGAATGTTCGGTTTAAGCAAAAAGTTGATAAAAAAAAAAGAAAAAAGAGAAGAATGAAAAAGAGTTAAAAACAATGTTTTTAAAATCGGATCAGTCATTGAACCAATCAAGACACCGATTTAAGATTTAATAATTTAACCGTACTCAAACCGGTATTAATAAAATAATAATAATAATTAAATAATATATAAAATAATATTAAAAAAACATAATATCATAATTTTATAATACTAAAAACTAAAAATAAAATATAATTTTATAGGTTTTTAACACATACAATATCTAGAAAAGTTCAAATTAAATATGTCATTATACTTAAGTTTAAGTTTTAATAATACACATTAATATTTATTAATAAAAACAAGTTTATATTTAGAATAAAAAAGAAAATGAAAAGTATATTAGTTTGATTATCATTTTTTTCAGAAAAAACGTTAAAATAATGTTTTATTTGACATTTCTTATTGAACTGCTGAAAAACTGGTTTTTTACCGGTTTTGACCGGTTTTACCTTTTTTGACTAGTTCATAGACCAGTTCTTTACCTGATGGGTTTTTCGGTTCAATTGGACCAGACACAGGATCGATTCACCGGTTTTTCAGTTGAACCAGTCGATCCGGTCCAGTTTTTAAAATATAGGTTAAAAGTGAGATCATTTAAAATTGTTTAGTAGCATAGAAAATGAAAGAAAAGAAAGATAAAATTTTTCTTTTCTTTTTGTTTGGTTGTGTAGAAAATCAAAAGAAAAAGAATATGTATATAAAATAACATAAATATTCTTAACAAAAAAATGAAGTATATAATAATAAGGACAATTTGGTATTTTTTCTACTCTTAGTCACTTTTGGTGCTTCTTTCTTTCCAAATTGAAAAGATTGTAAAAATGGTAGACCCTACTCACTTTTAGATATTTTCCCCCCTTTTTATCAGGATACCAAAAGAAGGAAGGGATTAATTTTGGATTCTTTTCTTTTTCTTAGTAAGCTTTCTACTCAGTTTCCGCCATTCCAAACAATACATTATGTGTCAATTTATATTCAGATGAGTGTAAATGTAACAGATAACATGATGTAACAAGAAAAATAAATAAATAATAGCAATTGGATGTATGTATTGTATGAGTGTCATGTATGATTATTTTAAGGTAAATCGTCATTATAATCATGATGGGTTTGAAATAAACTAACACGTTGTTTGTTAGCAATGACCTGGTGAAAATTTGAGAAGAGAGAGAGGAAATAAAATGAAGGTTAAAAAATGGAGTTGTTTGGTTGGGATGATATAATGAGGAAATAAATAAAAGTGGTGGGTTCCGTGATGATATGCGAAGAAACAATAAAGAAAATGGCTACGGTTGAAACCTTCTTCTCTGATTACTAAAATAACCTTCTTCTTTCTTGCTAAAGATCCCTCGAGTCGCTGTAGTATTTCTCAAATTTGTTGAACCGTGATGCAAGTGTGCACTTTAATTTGCTCAGTTGTCCGATTTGGTCCACCTAGGTACGAAGCTCTGATTTTCTCTAATTGTTTTTTGTTTTGTGCTCATAATTGATTTTCTTCAAATGATAATTAATTATGCTCCAGTTGATAATCAATTTTGTGTGCTTATATAATTGATTTTGTGTACACTACTGATAATCGGTTCTGCTTATGAGGACAATCAATTGAATTGGCAACGACAATCAATTGTCTTGTGTGCACAATCAATTGTATCAATGGTCTTCGACAAATTATATGAGGTGTTTTACATACATTGTATATAAGGGCAAAATAATGTTTTTATTTTTAATCTAATTTCTTTCCTCTCCTTACATCCATATCAAACAACCTCATAATTTCTTTTCAATTACTCTTCTATTTCTCTCAAACCAAATAACCCAAAATTTCAACCTATTTTTTATTTATTTCTCTCTTTCCTATTTCTATCTACTCTATTTATTTCCTCAATCCCACATAGAGTGTAACAGAAATGTTATTAACCTGAAAACATTTTCATCAAATTTATATTTTTCTATCAAAAACGAATAATATATTCTTTATTTTTTAATTATTATTTTTTTTAAAATGACATTCTTACATGTGTGCTTTTCGTGCATTTGTTGCGGTACTGTTGGTGTAGAATAGCATATAGCAGCAGGGAGAGTTCACATTAAAAAAATAATAATTGTAAAACATTATATATCAAAGTAATTTGTTAGGATTTAAATTTTTTTTTTCAAATAATGAGAGTTTTATGAGAATCTTTTAATAAAATAAAAGTCTTTTAAATAACATTGATTTGTCTTTTAAAAATTATATGCAATTAATTTATCTAAAACATTTGAGTGTCTTATTGTATGAATTTTAGGGGTGATAAGACTGGCTAATTGGCTCAGACCCGCTATTAGCCTGCGAAAAATGGAACAAATTGACTCGTTTTAGTGAAGTGAATTAAAAATTCTAACCTGTCCATTTTGTGATAGGTTGACGAATTAATATGTCAAAAAACAATGGGATGACAGGTTAATTCACTAATAAATAATTAAAAATTAATAGGCTTAATTGCACTTTTGGTCTCTCAAACATTGCAATTGTGCGATTTTGGTTCTCCTTTCCAAGTTTTAATTGTGCAAATTAGGTCATTCAAGTATCACAATTGTTAAATATTTAATGAATTTTGTTGATGTGACATTGATGGATGACATGACAAATGATGTGGTGACATGTCGATTACGTGGCTTGATAATGTGGCATATAAAAATAAAAAACAAAATTATTAAATTAACCTTTGTGGGATTTGAACCCCCCATCTTAAGTTCTAATAACAACCTTTAACCACTACACTAATAAGTTTTTTTAATATACTAATGAAAAATATAATATATGTAACTTAAATGGTGATTAAAGTTGCACACACATAGAGGATTTGAAGCCCCTATCTTAAGTTCTAATAAGAACCTTTAACCACTACACTAATAAGTTTTTTTAATATACTAATGAAAAATATAATATATGTAACTTAAATGGTGACTAAAGTTGCACGCGCGTGCGCGCGCACACACACACATATATTATTAATAATATTTTTATATATGAGTAGTATATTAATAGATAAGTTAATAATTTAATAAATATAAATTATTTAAAATATAATATAAATGGTGAAGAAATATATTATTAAATAATAGTCCTAAAAAATATATATTAATATTATTAGTATTATTATTTTATTAATATATTTATGTAGAAGTATAAATTAATATTAATAATATTATTAATAAATATTATTAGTATGTTGAGGCAATTGAGATCCACGATGATGTTGAGCATCTATTTACAAATTTTAATCACTAAAATTTATATTTATATCATATATTTTAAATTAACCTAATAATTTATATCAAATATTCATATATTTATATCATATTTTAAATAATTTATATTTATTAAATTATTAATTTATCTATTCATATACTAATAATGTATAATAATATTATTAATAATAAGATTAGCACTAATTTATAAATAACATTATTAATACTAATAATATATATAATGAATATAATTTTTTTATTTATTTGTAGCATATATGTGTGCAATTTTGGTCTCTATTTAAGTTACATATATCATATTTTACATTCATATATCAAAGAAATTCATTAGTTTAATGAGTAAAAGTTGTTATTGAAACCTATAGTGGGGGGTTCAAATTTTGCTAGGGCTATTTTGATAATTTTGTCTTTTATTTTCACATGTCACATCATTGACACGTCAAAACTTATGACAGTTACCACGTCATCGTCATGTCAATCACCTTATCATCTACCAAGACCACATCATTTGTTAGTGTCACGTTAGTAAAATTCGTTAAATATTTAACGAAAAACTAATGAAGGAATCAAAATCACACAATTTTGATACTTGGAAGACTTAATTTGCACAATTGAAACTTGAAGGATCAAAATTGCACAATTATGATACTTAAAAGACCAAAAGTGCAATTAAGCCAAATTATTAATAGAATCTAAACATATACTTAAACAAACATTATATGTTATCTAAAACGTTTCTAGTAAAATTAAGTTATGATAAAAAAAATTATAAAACACTTTTAACATAATAATTATTAACTAAATGCCCAATGATTCACATAATATCTCAACTTATTTTTTTTGATGGGATAAATAGAATACGTCAAACAAATTAATTAGTTGAAAACTTGAACTCACTCCAAATAAAAAAAGAAAAGAAAAGATGAGTCCTGATTTTTGAACACAGAAACAGTGCAAATACTCCTCATTTGTTTTTATCTCTTTTGTTTTTATCACATCATATTACCAATCATATCAATTATTTATCTTTTCTCTCTTTCTTTTTCTCTTTGAGTGTTTATATCTAAGGAGTGTCCAAGAATCATTTTTCAAAAAAGATAAAATAAATTAACCGAACGAATCGTACCTATTTCGACACACCCATTTTACACCTCTAAGAAATTTACTAATCATTAGTTAGGAAAAGAGAATGATTTTCAAACAACTAAAATTTTTAAACACCTAATCAACATTCTTTATTTCTCTTTATTTTTTTTTTCTTTCTATCACATCATATCACCTATTATATTTATAATTTTCTCTCCATTATCTCGCTCTCAAAAGGTCTCAATTAAAACTTTAGGTGTCTAAAAATCATTTTTGTTAGAAAATGTTTCTTAAATACTCATATGCTACTCAACATTTAGAAAAAGAAATAAAAGAAAGAGAGAAGTTATTGATATAATAAATATATAATACAACAAGAAGAGAAAGATATAAACAAAAATGAAAAGTATTAATGGAATTTTTTTTTTTGATAAAATTTATTGGAATGTTTTTAGTATTTAAGTGTCCAAAAATTAATACTCCATTAATTAGTAGTAGATTTAGTGGTCACATCATTGTGTAGGATGCAAATTTCTGGACTTTCTTGCAATCCAATTAGGTAAAAAAAAACCTCTAGCTCAAATAATAGAAGCTCGCTTTTGTAACCTCAGGCTCAGAGTCAGACTAAAATTCCAAGAAAGTCATTGAAAATGGACCCTATTTGTGATCGAAAGGGTAACCTAATTAATTTTTATATCAAAATTCCACTGACATTAGAAAATTTTCACCGAAAGTCAACAAAATTAAAGCACTCGGCAGAAGATAACATTACATATATGACTGTAGACCCCACAACGAACATCACGTAAGGCATACGTCGCGCGGAGAAAATGCAATTGGTCATCTTTCCATTCAAACAGATCCAATTTAACATTCAGATCTGTGGCCTGTTAAAAGAAAACTAATATGAATTTTTTATCTGACAAAATTTATGGCTTTAACAATTAACGGCCAACAATCTCACTGCTAATGCTTAACAAATCACATTCATCTCTGCTAATCCAGAGATTCCCGAAAACTCAACACATGTAATATGCAAACGAACGGAGGAAAGATTCTAAAATAGAAATTGGCAGTGAATAGTCCCTGTATCTACGGTAGATGATAATGACCGACACCCTATCCAATATATTAACTACAATTAGAAATAATAAAACAAATAGTCCGGCCAACTGGAAGACAAAAGTGTGCTATGATTAGAAAGAGACTTTGAATGAATGAATGGATGCTCGTAGCAGTAGCATTCGTAAAGCAACCCTAAGATTTTCCGTTTTTTTGTGTCATGCCACTGATAGGGAGGCATCACCAAACAACACAATGAACCACTCACAACTGATCTAGTGCCATGGTGATTAATGTCCCATTTTCAATTTATTAACAGTGAGCTTTCAATTTTCATGTTCGGGGGACTCAATGACTCATCACATGCTCGAATAGCTCATGCCAAAGAAACAGAATGTGTCCTTAGCAGACACCCAAAAAACAAAAGAACCTAAAGCGAGACAATTAAACTAGAAATACTTGTATAATATAATCTACTATATCGGTGCCAGCAAATGGCTACAAGATAAAAAAACTCCACGAAATTACAATGAATGTGAAGGCCAACTTGATGGTTCATTCATTCGTCAAAATGGCAGGCTCTTGGAAGTGGAACTCGAAGTGAGTGAAGCAAAATGGCCAGATGGAACCAAATCCTGACGCAAGTTGGCCCTCTTCACAATTTTCATCATATTGTTCTGCAAACTCTGCTGCACTAACTGCTTCACCGCTTTCTTTTCCTCACTCATCACCCCATCTTCTTCCTCCACCAAACCACCCTTCGACGTAGACCCACAGATAGGAGCAGACACGCCCAAGTTCCCACCGTAGCTCCCAGAAACTTGCTTCCCCTTGTCCATCCTCAAACACTCCAAAATCCTCGATGCCCTCTTCTGAGCCAACGTGGTGCCCACAAGCGTCAACTCAAGCAGCGACGACACAATCCCTGCCTCTATCATCACCCGCCTGTCACCGTACGCTTTGTGTGCCATAACCATCAAAACGTACGACGCCTTCTCTTGGCACTCTGGCGAATCCGTCCAACTCAACCCATCCACAAGAATCGGAATCGCATCCTTAACACCACTAATAGCCTTTCTACCCTCTGGAGTCGACACTATATTGCTCAGAATCGCGAGACTCCTCTCGCTCACTTCCATGTCCCCAATCGCGTTCACTAAAAACCGAACCAAATCAGTTTCCAATATCACTGAAACATTGCTCTGAAATATCGAAAGATTGTACAAAGCGCGCAGAGCATCTTGCTTCACTTGCGATTTGGACTCGATTTTACTATCATCTAAATTCTTTAGGGTTCTAACAAGGAACGGTATTGCACCGGAGGATCCAATTATCGGTTTATTCGAATCCAAAGCACTCAATCCGAGGAAATTCGCAACAATCGCTTCAGACGCCGACGAATCTGAACCGCTCGATTCAATCAGCTTCAGCATCTTGTGAACAGCGCCAATTTTCACTATAGCCGCTTTATTTCTGCAATAATTAAGTCAACATCAAATTTCACGGTTCATTAAAGAAAAAATTATTTAGGTCAAAATTATTTGTGTCAAATAGCAAAATAAAAAACAGAGCGGTGTGATTTGAAATTTAGAAACGGAAATGCAAATAACGCACGCATCGTTGCCGATTCCGAGATTGAGTAAAGCGTAGAGCGAAGCGATTTGAGAATGAGCGTCTTCCGAATCGAGCATTCCGACGAGAGGAGGAATTGCTCCGAGCATTGCCAGATTCGCTCTCGCTTCCGAATCTTCCTTCGCGAGTGACCTCACGCTCGCCGCCGCTATTTGCCGGTTCGTGAAGTCTTCTCCACGCAGCTCCGTCACCACTCGCTTCAGCTCCGTCAATGCCTCTTCCTTCTTCTTCGCCTCCGCCTCCGTTTCGCTCTCCACTGCGTTCAGCAGATCCGATAGCTTCTCCGACCTCTCCTCCTCCTTCTCTCTGTGGCTCTCCGCCGAGCTGAAGTCACCGCCGTTGCCGTTGTCGCCGCCGCGCTGGCGATACCGGTAGCGAGAGGTGCCGCCGCAGCTGACGGCGTCGAAGATCATGCGGCGGAGTAAGCGGAAGTGGCCGCCGGCGGTGGCATTTTTGGCAGAGTGGCGGTGGTCGAGAGCGATGGATCCGACGTTGTTCCGGTGACACTTTGCCATTCTCCGGGGACCTACATTGCAGAGAAGAACACCGCAGAGGGAGAAAAAGAGGAAAGTGAAGAGTGAAGAGTCCCTTTAGGAAGGTTTTATTTTAGGTTTGTTTCTTTCTCTTATTTTCAGAGTGCACTAAGAAACACTAAAGTACCGTCGTGTGCACGTTGTTGTGTCTCTTTGATTTCTTTCCCTGTTTTTATAGTTGAGTTGTGACGGTGCAGGATGGAGCGCCAACATTAGATTGTGTTGTTGGGAAATGATTTTCAACGTGGTTGTATTTTAAAAATGAAATGAGTGATAACGTCGTTTGGTTTTTGCATTCAAGGAATAATAAAGAAACCGATAATTATTTCAGACAAAGAAACTACAAAATCGGAGACCCATTCCCCTTATATTTCTCCTTACTTTCTTTTCATTTTGTCTTTTATTTTTTTATTATTAGATTTTGTCTTTTGTACTATTTATCATCCGTCTCTCATTTTCTTAAATATATATTTTTCATTCCTTTTTTTTTTAAAGATTTGTTTTCAACAAGATTATTCGTATGGATTAACGTTTCATGTTTTGTATGTTGAGTGTATAGTATAAAACGGGAAAATAATCCACAAACAAGTAATGAAAAAGAATATAAAATAAAATGAGTAATATTATATCTTCTTACATTTTATGAATCTTTTAATATTATATAAAAATTAATTTTAAAAATTAATTCTTTAATTTTATTTGTAAAAAAATTGTTTTTAATTCTTTAATTAGTACCTTTAAGATATTTGGTAGTATTTTCCATTAAATTATTAAAAAATACCACATATATTTGGCAGTTAAAAAGGAGAAAAAGGGAAGGAAAATGGCTAGAGCCTTTTGTCCCATCAAGTCAACTTAACTAATTAAGTTGTGAAACATGAATTAATTACAAGTATGTAAATTTAATTTCTTACAATACATTTACTCTTGTTTTATTATTTTATCTTCTCTTTTACTTGTCATGTAAGACTTACTATCACTTTTATCTTGGAAAAAAGAATATGGTTAGGGCTTCTTTAACAAAAGTTGCTCTTAGAAATCTTCAATTGTGAGCAACTGTTGCAGCAGCAACTTTGCTGCATTGGAGAGCAACACTCTCACTACCCATCATAGCACCGGTTGCTGCATATAGCACCTGTTGCTATTCACTTTTTGTGGCCTCAATTTTGTATTTTATGTTAAATTGAAATAAATAATAAATAATAAATAATAAATATAAATGTGAATTAAATTATAAGAATTATTTAAAAAAACAAAATTACAAAAATTAGTTAAGTTGCTTAAAATAATAAAAATAATGTGATGTTATAGAAAAATATGAAAATTTATATAAAGTTAAGCAAAATAACTTATGAGAGTATAGCTATTTTAGAGATAGGGCTTTTCTCCCCCCCCTAAAATCAATTCCTTCCACCATGCATAGCTTCCAATATAAAATTTGTGATCGAAATTAATTTAGATACATATTTTAATTGTCTTCAATGATTTTAAATCAATTTTATTAAAATTAATTTTGTTTGACATTAAAACAATCTATCACTTACTCTTTATTTATTTGAATGAGAGAAAATGAATGAAAACATAAAAAATGATAATTTTAAATTAAAGAAAAAAGAAAGAACAAATTTTGAAATATTTATTTTTTAACTATTTTTTTCTTTATTTTTTAATTAACACAGAGTTATATATCATTATTTTTTTATCTTAAACTCTGTTTGTTTTGGTGAAAGAGGAAAGGAATGATCTTGTTCCATTGTTTGGAATTGTCCAACGAAAGAAGAAAAGAAAGCATATATATAAATTTTATCCAAAAATACCTTGAAAAAGTTGTTTTTTATATAAAGATAAAAATATCTTTATTTACATCACACCTCATTTCTTATTTAAGATATTTATGTCATTTTATTCATATTTTTTCTTTATTTTTACTTTCAACGCAACTAAATTAGAAAAAAAAATATCTTTTTTCTTTTCAGTTTTTCTCCTACTAAATAATTTAACAAATTATCTCATTCTATATTCTTTTTCTTTCGTTCTTCTTTCTACCCTTCAATTTTCTTTCATTTCACCAAACATGCATTTAATTAAGCATAGTGTTTGAGCTCGTCAGTAAGAGTAAGAATATGGTGCTCAATGAAATAAATCATGGCTACTGGCCGCCAGCTATTGATGTGAATGAAGGAATGTTCGTGCGGTCGTATCGTGTTTTAATTAGTGCGGGATATGCATGCAGAATTCATTTTGATTGATTGAATGATGTAATGGTGTGATGGTAGGTGCGGGAGTATACAGGACATGTTTGGGCATTAGAGCAATTTTAGTGGTGAAATTTTAAAAAACTCACTTTTAATTTCTTAAGTATATTTTAGTGGGTATTACAATGTTCCATTATTTTTAAGACACTCTTAAGTAATTTATACATTTTTTGTTCTAATGCATACAATTTTAAGATACTTTTAAGCAATTCACACTTTTATAATTTTTTATTTCCACTTCATTTTGTGTTATGTCAACATTTTTTTTTATTTGTATTTCTGGAACCTTCTCAATGGTAAAAGGCTTCAAAAAGTCTTTATTTTTTATTTCCAAAGTCTCAAACTCTCTCACGAAAAGCTTTCCCCTTCTTTTTTGTCACTCTCAAACTCTCTTAATACACCCCTCAAACTCTCTCAATACATCTCATAAAGTGCAAATTTGCATCAACAGTCGTCTTAACTATTGCAAATGGTGTTTGCCACCTCACCACTGTCTCGAATGGCGTTTGTCACCTCACCACCGTTGCAATTTGTGTTTGCCACCTCACCACGCTGCGAATGGCGTTCGCCGCCTCACCATCGTCGCAATCTATGTTTGTCGCCTCACCATCACCACAAACATCGTTCACTACCTTACTTTTGGTGGTATCTGTGTTCGTCAACTGTTTTATTCTTTGGTTCTGGAATTTCACAATGGATTGTTCTGATTGTTCAATTAGCTTTGTTCACAAAAATCTAAGGTTAATTCAATTGGTTATGTTATTTCAATTGTGTTGTTCTTGATTCTTGGGGTTTTGGTGATTTCTGTTATTTTCCCTCCTCTTCTTCCTAACAAAAATCACATAAATTTGAGGTAGTTGGTGCAAGAAAACAATATTTTAATTTTAAGCAATGCAGTGCTTATTTTTAAGCAACTCTTTTGACATATAAATCCGCCCTAATGCACAAAAAACTTAAGATACTATTACTTAAAGTTAAGCACCCCATAAGACACCTACACTAAGGTTGCTCTTAGGTGTGTCTAAACACACTCCAAATCGAAAGGTATATGTCAAAATTCAAAAATAGAAATCTGTGTATACCTATTTAGTAGTATTTATTAGTATTCAATTTGCTTAATAACTTTATTTATACATTTGCATATATTTTATTTTCTTTCATCTTTTTTTCTCTTTGTTTTTACTTTATTACATCATTTAATACATATTTTAATTTTTTTATCTTTATATATATATATATATATATTTATTTATCTATTTATAAAGTTGTTGTCAGAGAGAGAAAAAAAAATTCCGCTTGAAATAAGGGCAATTCTGACAAACTCTTTCAGCAATATTGCATTAATTCTTTTATGACGCAATTAAAACAATTTACTCTTAAAAAACAGAAACCATGCAGGTAAATAAGGAGTGATAAGTTGATTATTGGAATTGCAAAGGTCAAAAAATTAATATTTTTAAAGTTTGTTAGAGAGAGAAAATTCTTTCCGCCCAAAGTAAAGGCAATTCTGACAAACTCTTTCAACAATACTGTATTAATTCTTTCACGACACTATTAAAACAATTTGTTCTTAAAAAACGGAAACTATGTAGGTAAATCAATAGTGATAAGTTGATTATTGGAATCACAAATGTCAAAAAATACTCTACATATACTTGGGGGTGTTTTGTGGTTCCATAACTCTTCTTCTTTCCTACATTTTTGTAATGTCTCCAATGTCCAAACACAAGTTGTGTTTTAGGTATTTTTTCATTATTCTTACTTCTTCTTCTTAATTAGTAAAATTAAGCGTTTTATTTAATTTTGTTTTTCTCAGTCTTATTTCTTCTTCTTCTTCTTAATTAGGTATTTTTTTTAATCGTAATTCTTACCTCTTTGTTGTCTTCTTATTTCTTCTTATTTTTCTTCTTAATTATTAATATGCAATTCTTCAACTAAGTTTTTATTTCTTTTTCTTTATGTCTTATTCAACCATTGGGTAAAAACATACTGCCTTCTACTACTTAAATCATTGGGAGATACTGCGCATCATCTATGTTTGCGAATGGTGTACAAATTAATTGGCGATATTTATTAGATTTGATGGTATTTTATTTTATAACAAATATTCCTAAATAAATAACAATAGTCTTAAACAAATAATAACAATAGATTAATATACTAATAAATTAAAATCAGTACAAATTTATTTTATATTGAATATTCAATTGTTGTCGAAAATTAAATTTTTTTAACAATATTCTATAAATTAGTTGATGATATTCAATAAATTAATAGATTCGGTAATATTTTAATAATATTCAATTGTTTTCGAAAATAAATTTATACAAATTAATTGGCGATATTCATAATTGGCAAACTTTAATCAATCAATCAATTTTAATGAATTTGTAACAAAAAATAAATTAGTTTTTCGAAAATAAATTGGTGTACAAATTAATTGGTGATATTCATATTTGTTTGATTTTAATCGATCAATCAATTTGAATGAATTTCTAACAAATAATAAATTAGTTTCCAAAAATAGATTGGTGTATAGATTTATTTTACATCAAATATTTAATTGTTTTCATAAATTAAATTTTTTTAACAATATTCCATAAATTAGTTGGCGATATTTATTAGATTCGGTGATATTGTAGTAGAAATACTAAAACAAAAATTGTAACTTTAAGCTATTATGTTAAAAAGAAAAATACAGTTACTTTTATTATTATGAATTTTTATGATTGAAAATATTACTTTAAGTTGTTTTTTTTTTAAATTTATAATGATTGAGAAATACTAAAAGATTCACTTTAAATTTAATAAAATAATATTAAAATATAATGTCAAAATAGTCAATCACTCGCCATCTATTTTTCTTTTTAACATTATATTTATTAGATATTATAATAATAATTCATTTGATGATATTAATTAATCAAAAATCATAAATTTAAGCTATTATATAAATTAGATTCGAAAATATTTTAATAATATTTAATTATTTTCAAAATAAATTAGTGTACATATTAATTGGCTGATTTTAATCAATCAATTTGAATGAATTTGTAACAAATAATTTATCAGATAAAATTTTTGATACTTTTTATCAAAATATTAAATAAAATATTTTATTAATTTTTTTATCTGAATATTAGAGTAAATAAGATATTAGTAATATTAGATTACAAAAAATATTAGTAACATCCTAGTAATATCTTTTTCTATTTTTCTTATCTTCTTCTTACATATGTTTTTATATTTTATTAGTTGAAGTAATCTTTCTTTTATTAATTAATTAAACAAATTAATATTGAGGATAATTTCTCCCAATTCTATCCACCCAAAAAAACCTCAGACTTCAATATCCTATTTAGAATAGATAAAACATTAAAATTAAATTAAATGTTGAAGGTACGTAATTCAAATTTTAAAAATTGAGATCTCACTAAATTAAGGATTTAATTAAATGGAAACAAATTGATATTAAATAAAAACATAATTAAAAGATATGCTGGGAAAATTTTGTGATTTTCGTAATAGTTGTCTTTAATATAAAATTCATATTTTTATCGTTATAAAAATCAAGATAAGACCCAAAAAATTAAATTTTACAAAATAATAGGGGATGAGAATATATCAATATATAATTAGATACATTTACGTGGTGCCTAAATTTTTAAAAGATATCAATGTAAAATTGACCACTAAATAATTTACAAAATTATATTTACATGGTATATAAAAATAATAAAAAAATATAATTATATATTGTTTAAAAGATATACTTTATTTTTGATATTTTTTTTATCAGAATATTAAATAAAATATTTTATGCCTTTTTTATCAGAATATTAGATTATATAAGATATTAGAAGTATTAATTTAGATAAAATATTGGTAATATTAAATTAGATAAAATTTTAAATATATTTTAATTAAAGTAATTAAAGCAATATTAAATTATATGATTCTTTTGCAAAACAAAGAGAATATTAGATTATGTTGGTAACTTTAAGCTATTATGTTAAAAAGAAAAATACAGTTGCTTTTTATTATTATAAATTTTTATGATTGAAAATATTACTTTAATTTTTTTTTTAAATTCATAATGATTGAGAAATACTAATAAATAATCACTTTAAATCTAACAATATTGTTAAAATATAATAAAATACTCAATCACTCACCATCTATTTTTCTTTTTAACATTATATTTATTAGATATTATAATAATAATTCATTCGGTGATATTAATCGATCAAAAACCGTAACTTTAAGCTATTATATTAATTAGATTCGGTGATATTTTAACAATATTTAATTATTTTTGAAAATAAATTGGTGTACAAATTACTTGGCAATATTCATATGTTTTAATTATATTCATCCAAAAATTACTCTAAATATCCCCCAATATTCGTTTGTGCATCACACGGGTACGAGTTCTAGTGTGTGTGTGTGTATGTATGTATGTATGTATATGAATTTACCAACATACACATATTTGTTTTTTAGTTGGACCATGTGCATTTGCTAATGTATACACACTTATTTTTTAGTTAGAGTACGTTAACAAACTACATTGTGGATATATTTTAAGATACATTGTAGTTATAATTTGCTAATGTACTCTAACTAAAAAACAAATGTGTGTACATTAGCAAATTCCATATATATATATATGTGTGTGTGTGTGTGTACATATATATTCTAATCCTATAATTTAATTGATGTTTAAGATTAAAATTAATTATGTGATTCTCATCTTTCACTAATTAAATATACCCTTATATTATATATTAACACAATTTGGTATTCTAGGGATTTGTGAAGTTAAAATAATACAAAATGTTTTTTATTATATAGTGATTTGTTTAGTAGTGATTGTTATATGTAGTGATTTATGTTATGTAATATTATTTAAAATGACACAATTAGTTATATATTATAACTGTGTAGTATTAGTTTTTATTTTTAATTTAATATATTAAATAAGATGTGTGTATGGATTAGGTAGTATCTCATAGCCCAAAAAAAAAATAGCATAAAAAATTATAGTATATTTAATGCAGTATTTAGGTGAAAATTATTGTGCATTATCAAAAGTGAAATATACAAATTAAATATTAACGAATATTTTTTAAAATTTAAATTGAAATAATAGCATATTAAATAGTGTATTAGGTTTCAAATTGTTATGCATTATTAATTATTAAATATTAATATATACAAATTAACTATTAAGAATTATTTTTAAAAATCCAGTTCAAATACTTATGGGTTAAATTTGCTTAATTGTTAAAGAGATTTACTTTGAAATCTGTAGAGACAAAAATGAAACACAAAAGAAGGAGTATTTGAGTCTTCAAAAATTTTCGTTAAGGTTTTCGAAAATTAAAATGTTTTTGACGCATAACAACAACAAAACATAATGTTACGTTGTCAAAAAAAAAAAAAAACATAATGTTATTGCTGGAGCAAGATGAATCTTCGTCCTATAAAGCAATCTGCGGGGCAAACCTAATTTTATAAAAACTTTTTACTTTAAAAAGAAAACTTTTAAGCAGTGTTATCAAAATTGGTTTGGATTGGCCATATCACCGGTTTGAGTAGTTTATCAAATCAGAAATGTAATTGGCCTGCTAAAAATCATTTGAGTCAGCCGGTTTCGCAAAAAACCAGTGACTAGCCGGTTCACTATAACCCGGACGGTCATGTAAAAAAAATGAAAAAAAAATCTTTGCCACAACAATCGTGAGGGCACACATCCTTCAATCGTCGAAGAGCAAAAACAAAGAATGATAGAAGAAGAAATAGAGAAGCAGTGAAAATAAAGAACGAGAGAAGAAGAAACAGAGAAGCAGCACTGCCAGTAATGCGACAACGATGACGCCATGGTCAAAATTTGTTTGAAATGGGAGCGCCAAAGAAGGGCTGGACAACGTGAGAACTAAGAAGACAATATGATAAAAAAAAACATTAAATGGGGGTGAAGGGAAGAAGAAACCGAAGAGTTAACCAAGGGAGGGAGAGAATAAATCGAAAAGGCGAAAAGTTAAACCACATTTCGGACTCTCTAATATTTTAGTTTTGATTTTAAAATTTGAAAATAAAAAAGAAAGCACAGCCATAGCTTCACGGCACACTGTTCCATTTAAAACTTTAATAATTATCTTAAGTTTTCAATTCCCAATACTGTAATATATATTTATATATTTATTATAGTACATTATATTAAATATTAATTACGGATCTATACATAAAAAGAAGACGGGCAATAATATATATTTATATTAATATATTTTTTTGGTAGGAATATATTTATATTGTTATAATATAATAATTGTCATACAGATATTAAATATTAAATACATTTTTATGATAAATATATCATATTATATATATATATATATATATATATGTAACACACAGAAAACATAAGAAGGTGGTTGAATTGTGTTTTAAAAAAAATTTAAGAAACAAATCTAAAAATCTTTCGAAAGGAGATATCATCTGATCGGGAGACGAAATGTATAATTCAATAAAACTGTTTTCAAAATATTTTTCACAAAAGGACAAAGCTTTTGTGAGTTAAGATGAGATAAGAGAGAAGAATACACAAAATTTTATACTAGTTCGTCTCAACTCAGAGACTACATATAGTTCTTGGCACACTATCAAGTCCCACTATAACTTCAACAAAGTTATAGGTATTCTTTTATCCAAGCTTTTTCAGGCTTAACCCAAGTAGTATTTCACTTGTCTCTCCAAGCAAACACTTAAGTATTATTTGATACAAAGCCTCTATAGGCTTCTACCAATTTTCGCAAAGAAAAAGTTAAAGGGTAAGATCTCACACTTTGATTGCATCTTATTAGATGAATATACACTAAAGCTCACTATTTTACAATTATTGTCTAAGACACTCTTTTCAAACAAATTTTTAAGAAAGATAAAGAGCTAAGCGCTTAAGTGAATGAGAATAGAGAATTCAGCAAGAGTTCCACACGCTTTAACATAGATCTTCTCTTATATTTATAGTGCTCCCCAAAAGTTCCGTTGTGAGTGCTTTAGAGTCATCCTTCGTCTGTTGTTGTATAAAGAATAAAGTATACATTGGAGCATTAAATGTCGCATTTAATACTTTTCAGCAACCGGTTACACTGATAAGATAAAACAGTCTGCTTATCTTGTCTTTCTCGTATTGAATCTCATTACAATAGGCAGATTTTGTTTTTTAGTACTGACAAGTGTACTAAAGTTCCTTCTTTTTGGCAAATAGCTATATCTTTTTAGAGGATGGTACGTTGACATCTTCTTTTTCGAAAAAGTAGGTACGCAAACTTCAAAACGAGGATCAAACTTGTGTAAGAATTACGGGATAAACATTTAGAGCAATAGATCTTGATATATTTCGTCTATTAGAGTTAGTCAACACAAGTTTTAAGTATATCAAAAACACGCGAACAGACGATTAAGTAAACATTAGTCTATTTGTCATAATTAAAATAAAATGAGGGTCATATAATCGTCCTTTTGTCTTAACAATATATATATTATACCAGTTTATATTGTTCAACCATTGACCCACTGGTTCGACCAGTAACTCATTAAACCAATACCTTGATCAAGTCAATGACCAGTTCAGTTTTAATAACATTGCTTTTAAGACACAATATCAACTCTTCATCCTGTCAAGGGTTAGTATACACACAATACACAAGAAATAAAGAGAATGAAGAAAAACACCAAATATTTTTATCTTAGTTTCTCTCACCAATATACATAGACTATATCCGGTCATTGGCATATAAAAATGTCTCTTATTTATTTATTAATTGTTTGTTAACATTAAAATTAAAAGTTAATTCGTCTTAAACATAACAAAGTCTTTAATAGGTCATTAAATGATATTATCAATTATAAGTGTCTAAATGAAAATGGTAAAATAAATATGGACATGAGAGAGTTGTCAACATTACATTTTTTTAGGTAAAATGAAATATATAACATGTTAAATTAATAAACAACTATTACAAGTTGGTGGTAAAAAATACTAACAATTAAGAAGGAGAAATATTTTAATATGAACAATAATACCCAACTAATATTTACGTTAGTCAATGAGTGATTTACTTAAATAAATTTTCTATATAACGCATGTATACTTAAATAATTGATGTGAGATAAAAAAATTTGAGAAATGTTAGTAACACACTCTCTAATACATGTATTTTATTATTTCCAAAATTTATTAGAAATTACAAATTTTTTGGTCTCACTTCTTATTTGAAATTACATATAGTTTTCAAAAAAATTTCAACTAATAGCAAAAAAATGTGTTAGAGAATATATTGCTAGCAAACCTCAAGAAAAAATATTTAAAGAGTGATATTCATCGCTTTAAATGACATTGATGATACTGAGCCCGTCTGTTACATTTTTTTGTAAAAGAATAACTTCTTAATGAGAAAAATCATTTTTTTAATAGTTTTTCATGTGTTTGTTTCAGTTTTTCAAAATAATTAAAATCTGAAAAGACTATAAATCTAATTAAAATCAGAAACTATTTTGAATAGTTTTTCATAAAATCAGCTGCTCATTTTTTTAAAAAAATTATGATTGTAAAGAAATGTAAATTAATTTATAATTTTTTTATAATCTCTAAAAAATAATCACTAGATTATTTTACATTAAAAGCATTTTTTAATCTATAACAAATTTGCACATTATTAACATGATTGAAAAATCACCAAAACAATTCAAAACTTAAAAGAGATTGAGTGATTGAGAGACTAATAGATAACATTACTTATATTTTGTCGCATATAAATAATTATATGTTACATTGTTATTAGTAATATCACCAAAAGAGTCGAGGGTTCTTATTATTGAGTAGGATGAAAAAATATATAGATTTTATTAAAATGCAGTTTGCAACAAGTGTTTAATGAACTATTTAAAAAATTTACTTAATTTAAAATATTAAAATATAATAAATAAACTGATTTAGTTAATTTTACATATTATTTTAATTTTTTGACTTAGTAAACGGATGATGTAGTATGTATAAATTAGAATTAGAATTTTTATTTTGCAAATATTATAATAAAAATACTCCAAAATTTTTAATAGAAAATATTTAAATACAAAACATATGAATATAAACACTTATAATTTTATAAATCGTAATGAATAAATTCATTCAAAATTTAATAAATTATGCATTTTTGTAATCTTTTAATTATAATATTTTGTTAAACTTTATATACAAAATTAATGTAAACTGTACAAATAGAAGGAAAATTTTTTTTATTTTACCACATTATGTTTAATAGTGTCAAAATGGCACAAGTTCAATAGACTAATTCGAATATCTTGATATATGGTGTTGGAAAGGTTATACTCCCTGTTTCTTTTTAAGTGTTGATTTTTTAGAATTTTTTTTTTTCTATTTATTTGTCATTTTTAAACATTAAAATAACATTAATTATTTTGTTGTCAACTATACTCTTATTTTCATCTAATTTTTAATAAATTTACACATTTTCAAGTATTTATTGTGAAGTAGAAATGAAAAATAGTACAATAAAAATCTTCAAAACTAATTTATAAAAAGAATAAAATTTATTGTATTTTTTGATTTGTGTATAAAAACCTTAAAAGACACTTAAAAAGGAACAAATGTAGTCATAATTTAGATATGATTATGTGATTTTAATTTCACCTAGTCCAACCCACTCCAAAAATTAATTGGCCTATCTATTATAACAGTTGGTCCATAATTTTTACACCTCCCTTTTCTATCTTCTCATTCCTACTTTTTTTTGGCTTTTTTTACAAAAATAACCTTGACAAAACTAGTTTCTATTATGTATCTTAACAAGATTTTGTCAAAATATTCAAAGAAAACTAGTTTTTGTTGAGTATCTTGACACGATTTTGTCAAGAGACGCAATGGAAATTAGTTTTTGTCAAATTGACGACACAAGGAAAAAATAACAAACAGAACATTGTTAGAAAAGAAGCAATAGAGGTGCAAAAAACTCACATGGAAAAGGCAATGGTAGACTTATAAAAGACAGAGTGAGAAGATGTTTAACGAAGATGAGGAGGTGGGGTTGAAGGGATGGAAGTGAGGGGTGCTTAGGGAGTAAGGGAAGGGAGCATAGAGTGTGAAGAGAAGAGCAGAATAAAAATTTCAAATAAATAAATAAAATAAATATAAGGTGTGAAGATAAAAAAGGGAATGTAAAATCATGGGCTAACATTTTGGGTTAGGCACACAGTGGATTGGGCAAATCTCATAATCCAATTTTTTCATTGTTTTATTTTTATAACTAATGAAAATTAATTACAGTGTTATATTATTGAGGAATGCTAGTGTCATTCTCTCTAGTATTCTCTTTTTATTATTGGCTGAAATTTATTGAAAATCATAAATTTTGGTGTGTTCTACTTTTAAATCAAGAGAGAGACTCATTAAATGAGAGGTGAGATTCACTAAAATTTGTAATTTTTAATAAATTTCAGCTAATAGTAGAGAGAATGTTAGAGAGTGATGCTAGCATTCTTCTATATTATTATATAAATTAAGAGAAGTTTGTATATGGCTAAAAAGAAAGAGTTTTAAGTGAAAAGTTTTAAGTCTAAAAAATGTAAAGATAATTTATCATAATATTTGTATTAATAGCTTAATATTTAATAAATAAATATTATATTAATAAAAACAACATTGATGATTGCCTTTTTCTTGTTCGTTAATAATTTACAATTTTTTAAAATGTAACTTGAATCCAAAGATGAATAACGAGATTTCAGGTGATATTTTAAGCAACAATTAAGTAACAGATAAAATTTAGATGTAGTTTCTTAAATTATTTTTATACTATTTTTTTAATTAAAATTAGAGTTTTACATGAATAATTTGCATAATAAAATTTAATATTGAAAATTAACATAGATTACTAAAATAAAACTCCTTTTTTAATTAAAATAATACTAAAAACACTTATATAAAACTTAGAGTTTAATGACTATGCACTATTAGTATAAAAATTTTAATATCTTTAACTAATTATAAATCACCGTTAATATAATTTTTAAAATAATTATTATAAAAGTCAACAAACTTATCATACACAATAATTTATAATTAGATAACGATATTTTACGTTTTTAGTACATAACCTATTTTTTCTAAAACTTATATCGTAAGTTATAATGTTTTATCGTTAACCAAAACTGTCCTCTGTTTGACGAACCAGCAAATGTAGCAGTTTACTTTTTAAGTTTTTATTATTTTTTCGCCACTCGTGAATGGAAATTGGATGGCTCAAACAAATTTATGGCAAGTTTGACCAATGTAAAAGTTCTGTTTGTCCGTCTATTCTCTTCAATTGTTCTCCCTGCAAGCCTGGTGGCCTACGAGATTTCAACTAAATCGTTAAGTATGTACGGTGGCTACCAAAACTAATACGATATTTTCACCAAACTCAAGCTTGAACGTAATTCATTTCATTCCCATCAATATTAATATGCTGGAGAATTTATAGAAAGATAAAATTTAGGTGCTGTTTTACACGTGTTATATTATTTTAATAAATTATTATACTTTATTAAATAAACAGTACATAACATATCTTTGTAAAATCCTCCGTTTATCGTAAGTCTCATGTGGTGGACCTACTTACGTTTGGTATTTTCCTAAGATGAATTTGGACAAGAAAAATTTATTGCCACCTGATACAGCGATGCTTGTTCCTTTTCTTTCAAATCCGTCACCTCATCTCCCATTATTTATTTTCTACTTATTCATCAAAAATAGCCATCAACAGAGCTTGCAGACTTGATCAATATCAGACTGTGAACCATTAACATCGGTGTGGCAAAGGAAAGAGACGGTGGAAAGAGGACAGAGCAGACTTGCCTGCTGTAAAACATTTTCAAATAGTCTTTTCTGTTTTAGACTTACAGAACCTGTTTGTGACAAATGTTTGTCCGAATAATTTTTATGCTTAATTATATTTTTAGTTATTCAGGTATTGCAATTATGTGATTTTGGTTTGTCAAATTCTAATTGCGACAATTACATTTTTTAATTTTTCTCTCATTTGAAATGTTTCTTCATCCTGATTTTATCAATATTTAAGTAATTAATTTGTGAAAAGACGTTTCTTTTATTATTTATTTCTAGCATAAAAATAATAATTTACTCCCAAACATCATTAACACAACAATTAAGTTAGAGAAATACTAAGAATACTCTCTAAAACACTCTCTTTTTTATTGGTTGAAATTTATTGAAAATGACAAAATTTTGTGGATCACATATCTTATTTAATATTTCTCTCTCCTGATTTTATAGTTTTTAATAAATTTTAATCAATTAAAGAGATTGTATTAGAAAATGTATTCCTAGCACTCTTCATTAATCAGAGCATCTTTTTAAGTTGTTGTAGTTCAAATATTATGTATTTTTAGCTTGTCAACTACATTTACTCACTGTCATGTTATGTTCAATTGACTCTGTTAGTTAATTTTGTTAAATATTCGATGAAATTAGATGAAGAAACTTAATTTTAAATGGTGAAAATTTGATAGACTCAATTGACATAATTAGTACATGCGAAACTAAATTCTCATAATCACAATATATAAAGGACTAAAAAAGCAATTAAATCCAATTTTTATGTAAAACTTTTTTTACATTTTACTTTTAGAAACTGTATTTTGAAGGGGAAAACTCGGAACAACCACGAACAGCTCCTGTACTGCTAAAATTAGGCAAGTGTTTATTTTGAACTTTTGATAACATATTCCTATACCACAACTCGATTTCCAACCTTCTACTACTCAAATAGTCAAGTTGTTTTATTGTAACACCTGTTTTTCTCTTTTGTGATTAGTAAATTGATTGAAAATAATTACAAGAGATAATTATATTTAGTTTCGTGAAAAATTAATTAATAAATATATGTGTGATTTTCTTTAAAGTTTTTGTAGAAATTTTCAGGGACTGCGTTACACACTAACAAAATAATACATTGTAAAAGTGAGCAAACAATCAAGAAATTTTCATATTTCATTCTAAATATTTTTCTCTCTCCAAGTACCTACTCATGTTATCTAAAATTTTTCTAATTTATATTCTAGTAGTATCAATTAAAGTACAAATCAACTGTCCTTTTTCCTCATTTTCAGCTGCCGTAAATTTTATGATCAAGAAAGTTCATGCTTCACCTTTTTTTTTTGGATGCAGCCATGCTTGACTTCTTTATATATATAATTGGATCCCAAAATTTCATCAAAAAGGGGCATAATATTCTTGTAGTAGGTGGTAGGGTTTTAAAAGCCTAAGTCACACTCCTCCCCTCTTTGCATTTGACGTGAACTCTCCTCTCTTCTCCCTAGTTCTTTTTTTTTTTTCTTTCACACTTCAAAGAGTTCTTCCACACTTCATAGGGATGGAAATAAGTCAGGTCGCTCGACAAGAGCCTATGGCCTAGCCTACATTAGGCCCAAGTCAGGCCAGACTTTTTTAGAAATAGACCAAGCCAAGGCTTTTATAAAAGCCTATTTAGTTAAAAAGGCTAGGCCTAGGCTATTCAAAAAGCCTTTTAGGTCTAATAGGCAGCCTATTTAAATAAACATAAATACATATTTATTGTTATATTATTATTATTATTGTATTACATTTGTTATAATGTATTAAAATTATACATTTATTTATCTTTTTAAATGACAAGCATGTTGACCTACATAAAGAGTCAAGTTTATAAGTTTATTAAAAGATAAATTATATTTTATTTAGAGGTCTTATTGCAAAATATGTTTTTAAATAAATTATCATACCTCTATCATGGTGTTAAATGATCACAAAGTAAGCATTTCAACAAGCTTGTAAGCTAGGCTAGGCTTTTAAAAAAGCCTATGACGGGTAAACAGGCCAAACTTAGGCCATAGATTCTTAACCAAGGCCAGGCCAGGCCCAGCAAAGCCTAGCCTATTTTCACCCCTAAGTCATTTCATAACCCAATGACCTTGGTTGGATTTCAAGGACAAGTTTCACTCACTTCTCATTTGGCTTTGTTGCTTGTTTTTGTGGTAAGGACTCCATTCTCCTACTTCTCTTCATCTCTTTGTTGTGGTCACAGTGACCTCCCTTAATGACTAATCTCTCTTTCATGCTTTAATTTTAAAATAAGTTGGTTTTGGTGGATACGATGTTTTGATGGGCTAAAAAAAGGAAAAGATCTTTTCTTGTTGGCTTAAGGAAAATCCTTTTCCTCTCTATTCTTAAAAGCTCTAGCGTGGACTACTGGAGGAAAGGGAAGCTTGCCATTTTCTTTCATTTTAATGCCTTGAAGTTTGAATGGAAATATGTTTTTTTGGTGATGGTTGTTGGTTACATTTGGTGATTTGCTTGAAATATGCAAAGGTGAATATGTTGTAATTGCTGCCTGGTTGTTTTTTGTCTGAACATACGTTGGTATTTTGACATTTATCTCTGTGTAGTCAATGGAATTGAGTGTCATTTGTTGGAAAGTAGACATCTGGGCTACAATTTTGGCATAAGAATCATGTAAAAACATTAAGAAACAACCATGATATGTTCATTCGAAAATAAGTGATACGTCCTATGTGCGTTGATGACCTCTGTGTATTGTTTGGTTCGTTTTTGCTTTTCTAAAAATGACATGGAAAAACGAGTTATATGATTGAAAAATAAACTTAAAGAGCTTTCCAGTGATAGGTCATACACTTTCTCATTCAACCATTTGATATAGTAAAAGTTTATTTGAAACTGGGGTATGTGCAGGGACCCTATTTGTTGGTTGGTCAATTTTAACACGTTTAGTAATTTGCTTGTTTCTCCTTATACAAAACGAATTAGAAAATGCATTATAACTTTTTGAAAATAGACTTTTGGGATATTGAAAGGATATAAGATTTGTTTTAATTGATTTTGTTTTGAAAAAGAAATTTGAGTTGAAAGTTGAGTGTGTTCTAAGGATCCAAATTTAACCCCTGTCCACTTCAACAATTATCATGTTTTTTGTAGATTTTTGTTTAAGACATGGTTTACTGTTTCAGAAAATAGAATCTCATACGATTAATAGGGTATAAGATTTTTCTTCAACAAAAAAATCATTTAAAGTTCCAAGTTTGCTAATGGATCTGACCCTGAAACAGAGAAATTTTTAAGTTTAACACTATGCTTTTCTTAAATGATTTTAAGGTAAATTTTATAATTTCACATTTTAGTAATTATTAATATATTATTTTTAAGTTGATTCTATAGAAAAATAAATTTTTAAAATTTATTTAGTATTTTTATCAATTTTGACAAAGAATTGATTAATAATAGACCTTTTAATGAGAAAAATGCTAAAAAAGGGTAAAATGATCTTTTTACTCCAACGTGATTTATTTCTAGAATTAAAATATTATTTTTTATTTGTATTTTTACAAAAATTGCAAAATATAGTCATTTTTATAATTATTAGTGAATTTTCACTTACTTCAATTAATTAATTAAGTGTAAGTATAAAAAAATGTTTATATTAGTATAAAATAAATCTCGTAGCTTATAATAAAATTTTTTATGTAAAAATAAATTTATTTGAAGTAGTATTTATTAGTTTAAAGGTTTATTAAGTATTTTGATGACTAAGGGTATTTTAGTGATTTGACATCCCTTTTTAATTTTTATTGGATATTTTGAATTTAAAATGATAGTGGGTAAATAAATTACTAAATAAAATATTTAAAAGATTCAAATGAAATTCATTTAAACAATTTCATAAATTTTTATAACGTACGTTATCCGACATTGACGGAAAACGATAAAGTATGAAAGGTAGAATCTTGTTGTTAGTAAAGATTATTGGTGGGATCCCTATAAGATAGAGGTTGCTTCGTGGGATCTCTACTTGTTGACTATGAAGGTTGTTTGGTAGGACCTTTATAGTGTAGAGGTGGATAAATTAAATATAAAAAAATGTTGATTGACGTTGTTAATGAGATGTACATGCATGAGTTCACAATTGTAACTGTGATGCGAGCAAGCACGTAAGTTAGGGTTGCTTGGTTGGGCCCTCAACCTAGTACTGGAAAGGTTAGTGGGGTAGCTGTCGATTGACCTTGAGGATAGATAAGTGGGCGAATCTCACATTATAGACCAAGGTCATTGTAAATCTTGTGTTGTGATAAGTCACTACCCACATATATTTATCCTGACAAACCATTGCATCATTTTCGTAGATTAGAGTTAATGACGTTTCCCAATGGTTATAGCACATGCTACCTTTTGGAATCATGAGGTCCTTATTGTTATTATACCATGTTACGAGACAAGTCTGTACTGACTGCTTGATTGTTGAAAAATCTCCATGGAGTTGTGTCTGTACACATTGCATGACTATCATTATCATTGTATTTGTTGTCATATTATAATTGTTATTTAATGATGCTCTTGCTTTTACCTATGATATGTTGTATTGAAAGTTAATATATTTTAATGTGTGGATTGTTAAGTGTAAATTATCCTTATTTTGTGAGCTTACCCTTACACTATTTATTTCGATATGTAAACGATTATGATGATTGTGACTATATGCGAGAGCAAATGGGGAGTCATCAGTAGATCGCACTCTTCACCGTTGAGTATAGGAGACGTTGCTAGGTAGAGAGACTTCATCCCAAAAGGGGTTCTGTTAGACATCGCAGGAATCCTACTTCTTCTTTTCGTCCTTTGTACCATCCTAGTTCTTCTTAGGAGTAGTGTGTAGCTATGGCCAGCTATTAGGGAGTGAGTTGTGATATGTACCCCTCCCCTTTTTGTTACACGTACTTATTGATGGATACACTTTAGCTGACACACACACCTTACCTTTTTTAGAAGTTACCATTTGTGTTGATAATTATTTTCAAGATATGAATGTTGTTAACTAGTTTTATGAAATACAAAAAATTTACCCATATTTTCATAAATGAATTAATAAGAGTTTTACTTAAAAATTGAATTAATCTGTGATTTCGTTGTATAATGTCATGTAGTGACAATGGGTCGTTACATTTATCGTAGTCCATTTAGATATATGCTACTTTTCTTGTGTTAAATAAAAATAAACCTAGTTTTAATATATGATCTTACTAATGTTTGGCAAAGTACAATCACTCTCGATGCGATATGTTTATAGGCAGTCATCAAAATGGGCCAATCTACTCCACTTGGACCTAGCCCATATAGATCAGGGCTGAAAAAGTGTACAAGACCAAAAAGACTGCATAAAAAATTTGACATGGCCAAAAAGCCCACCCTGCCCTGTGAGTTAAGGCCAGTTCATGGATTATAAATTTAAAAATTTAACTCGAGGCCATGTTGAAGATGTCCTGAATGAGGTTGAGTTGAAGATGCCCTAGGCAAGGCCAAGCTGGAGATGTCCTAGGTAAGGCTGAGGTGATAGGCCAAGCTGAAATTACACTGGTTGAGGCCAAGTTGAAGATACTTTAGTTGAGGTCGAACTGAAGATAGTCTAGCCGAGGCGATACTTTAGCCAAGGATGAGTTGAATATATTCTAACTGAGGTTGAATTGAAGTTATTTTGGTTGGGGCCAAGTTGAAAATGCTCTAGCCAAGGTCGAGCTGAAGGTTCCCTAATCGAGGTTGAGCTGAAGATTCCTTAGCCAAGGTTGAGCTGAAAATGCCCTGGCTGAGGTTGAGCTGAAGATGCTTTGACTAAGGCCAAGATAAAGATTTGTCCAAGGCTGATATAAAGATGCCCTGGTCGAGGTCGAGTTGAAGATACCTTGGCCAAGATTGAGTTGAAATTACTTGGGCAGAGGCCGAGCTAAAATTACTCTAGTCAAGGTTAAGTTGAAACTATTTTGGCTAAGGTCGAGTTGAAGATACTTTGGTCAGTGGCTGAGTTGAAATTATTCTGGCCGAGACCGAGTTGAAAATACTCAAATCGAAGCCAAATTGAAAATATTTTAGAAGACAGTTGAGAAAAATATTTTTAAAATAATCATAATTTGTGAGTTGACTCCTTTAAACCTTAATCCAATTCCCTTATTAAATGAACTATGTGAATTAGGAACTTTTTAAGCCTTCTCATTAGATGAACTAAAAAAATTAAGGCCATTATAATGGATTTGGTATGCTTGCCCTAGGACTTTAGCCAAAATAACACCTCTATTTATAGCCAAAAAAAGAAACAACAACAACAACCAAAAAAAAAAAAAACACCCCCATGTTCTTATTGTAGTTGATATTAGAAAATTTTAATTTAGAGAATGAAAGATATATTTCATTATGTATTTCGCATGACAGAGGCTAGGGTGGGAGGTTTTGTCATGTCTCCCACCATGGGAAAGAATTATAATCCATTAGATATATTAGTTTTAAATTGGATGATTGAGATTTTTCTTTTTATTTTCTTTTTTTTTATCTCTCTTTCCCCATTTACCCCTACCCTTTCCTCCTTTTTGTTCTTTTCTTCATCGCCCCTGCCACCTATGGAGGCCAAAAAGAAAAAATAAAATTGCACACCACGCTTCCTCACCACACACAATGTCAACCCTAAAAAAACAAAGCAAATCACAAGGTGGAGGGATCCATCACCAGCCATGGCTTCCAAGCTCTGGATTCTAGCAAATCTGCCACTGGTACACTTTGTTGCCGCTCCGACACCACCAACAAGTTCTCATTGCACCACCCCGCGTGTGGTGCTCTCCAAGTTCTAAACCAGTTTCGTACATAGATCTAGATTATGGTGTCATGGATCCGAAAGCCGAGCAGAAAAGCTTTGGCACCGCTGATAGTGTCATTTCAATTTTGTCCACATGTGCGACCATCTCTTCTTCTTTGTAGATCAAGAAAAAGCATTTGTTAACAAGACACTCATGTTTGATGGCTTCTTTGACGTAACCGACATCGGCGATTCCTAAAACGATGTCGGTGTGGATGACGGTAATGTATGCATCCATGTTGCGGTAGTGAAACTCAGATCTGTAGAAAGAGGATGGCGTAGGAGAGAGAGAAGGAGATGGAAGGACAAACTCAAATATGTAAGGGGAATGACAGAGGAGAGAGAATAAGAAGGAGATGAAAGAAGGAACTCAAATTTGCAAGGCAATGACGAAGGGGAGAGAAGAAGAAGGATATGGAAGGAGGAGTCATCACTAGAAGAAGGAGGTGTAAATGGGAAAAAATGATGGAAAAAAAGAAAAAAGAAAAACTGTTGACCATTAATTTAAAAGTGAAGAAATCTAATGATTTAAAAAAAAAAATCCACAGTGGGAGACTTTATCAAGTTGCCCACATTAGCCTTTGTTGTTTAGGACTAGTCTAACATATTCTTAAGCCTAAAATAAATTTTGAGATGGGACCTTTTTAAATTAATAAAAATATCAGAAAAATTAATGACCTTACAAAAAATAAAAGAAAATTTTCCTTCATCAAGATTCAAATTTCATTTATTAAAACAAAAAATATAATTTAGTTATCACTGTACTAAACCAATTAATAATAACAGTTACATAACTATTTATACTAAATAACTTTTTACGGATAACCTAAAACAAGGGATTGAGTCGCCTTGGGCCGCCCTGCGTCATTTCGCATGTGGCACTAGGATTTTAATTTGCGGAATCCGTCATCGGCAGACTGTAGCTTTTGGTAATAGTTAGTGCTCTTATTTAATGAATTTATTTCATTTTTTGCTATTTAGTAAGGAAACTTTTGCTTATTACAATTTAGTCCCTAGTCAATTAAATATGTTTTGTTTTGCTTATAACGTGGGGAATGGAACGGTGAACACACAAGCATGTATCATGCAGCTGAACTCATCCGGCTCTCGAAGCACATCGCAACCCCGGAATCCCTCCTCCGCTTCCACGCGGTGACCGTGACGAGCGGGCACTCCACTAACCTCTTCATCGCCTCAAAGCTGATATCTCTGTACGACTCTCACAACGACGACCCCACTTCGTGTTCCACCCTCTTCCACTCTCTCCCCTCCAAAGACACCTTCCTCTATAACTCCCTCCTCAAATCCCTCTTCTCCCGCTCCCTCTTCCCCCAGCTCCTCTCCCTCTTCTCCCACATGCGCGCCTCCAACCTCTCCCCCGACCACTTCACCCTCCCCCTCGTCGTTTCCGCCTCCGCGCACCTTACGCTCCTCCCTCACGGCGCGTCCGTCCACGCCCTCGCGTCCAAAACCGGCCTCTTCTCTTCTTCCTCGGCGTCCGCTTCCTTTGTGTCCCTCTACTCGCGGTGTGGCCAAATGGACCTTGCACGCAAGGTGTTCGATGAAATTCCCGTTAGGGACGTGGTTGCTTGGACTGCTCTTATCATTGGGCACGTGCAGAATGGGGAACCTGAGAAGGGTTTGAGGTGTCTCCGTTACATGCATGGGGTCGGTGAGGATGCTGAGAAGCCCAACGCTAGAACGTGGGAGGGTGGGTTTCTCGCGTGTGGGAATCTTTGTGCTTTGAAAGAAGGCACGTGTTTGCATGGGGTGGTTATCAAAAACGGGGTTGCTTCTTTTATACAGTCTTCGGTTTTGGCTATGTATTCCAAATGTGGGAACCCACGAGAAGCGTATCGAGCCTTTTGTGACGTGATCCACAAAGATCTTCTGTGTTGGACGTCCATCATTGGGGTTTGTGCGAGGTTTGGGATGATGGGGGAGTGTGTGAGGTTGTTTAGGGAAATGCAGGAACACGGAATACGCCCAGATGGGATTGTTATTGGTTGCATGCTTTCGGGTTTTGGTAATTCCATGGATGTGTCTGAAGGGAAGGCGTTTCATGGAGTGATTATAAGGAGACATTATGTGGATGATGAGAAAGTTAATGATTCGCTGTTGTTTATGTACCTCAAGTTTGGAATGTTAAGTGTGGCGGAGAGGCTTTTCCCTCGGTGTCGAGGGAGCGGAGATTGCTGGAACTTTATGGTTTTTGGGTATGGTAGAATAGGCGAGGACGTGAAGTGTGTTGAGCTCTTCAGGGAGATGCAGATTTTAGGTATTCGTTCTGAATCAATTGGGGTGGTTTCAGCAATTGCCTCGTGTGCTCAGTTAGGAGCAGTTAATTTGGGTAGGTCGATTCATTGCAATGTGATAAAGGGTTTTTTGGATGGTAACATCTCAGTCACCAACTCGCTCATAGAGATGTATGGAAAATGTGGTAAGCTGACATTTGCTTGGAGAATATTTGATAGGTCGGAGAGGGATGTTGTATCATGGAACATTCTGATTTCGTCTCATGTTCACTTCAAGCAGCATGAGGAGGCTGTAAATTTATTTAATAAAATGGTTAGGGAAGACCAGAAGCCCAATACAGCCACGCTTGTGGTAGTGCTTTCCGCTTGTTCTCACCTTGCATCTCTAGAGAAAGGAGAAAGAGTTCACCGCTACATAAATGAAAGTGGTTTTCAACTTAATTTACCTCTTGGCACAACGTTGGTTGATGTGTATGCCAAGTGTGGGCAGCTACAAAAATCAAGAATGGTGTTTGACTCTATGATGGAGAAGGATGTAATTTGCTGGAATGCAATGATTTCAGGTTATGGAATGAATGGATATGCAGAATCTGCTTTGGAGATATTCCAACATATGGAGGAATCAAATGTTATGCCCAATGAAATTACCTTCCTCTCTCTTCTCTCAGCATGTGCCCATGCAGGGCTTGTTGAAGAAGGGAAATATGTGTTTGCGAGAATGTTGAGTTATTCTGTGAATCCCAATTTAAAGCACTACACTTGTATGGTAGATCTTTTGGGAAGGTCAGGTAATCTACAAGAAGCAGAAGATATGGTCTTATCCATGCCCATTTCTCCAGACGGCGGTGTTTGGGGAGCTTTGTTAAGTCATTGTAAAACTTACAATCAAGTTGAGATGGGAATAAGAATTGCAATGTATGCTATTGACTCTGAACCAGAAAATGACGGCTACTATATAATGATGGCCAATATGTATAGCTCCATTGGGAGGTGGGAAGAAGCAGAAAATGTGAGAAGGACAATGAAAGAGAGGTGTTCAATGGGAAAGAAAGCTGGCTGGAGTCTGCTCTGAGCTAAAACTTCCCTTCCCTCAAGCCTAAACGTTGAAAAGAAAGAAAAGGTTGAAGAAAACCATTGGAAGTTTACCAAGTGCCAATGGGCTTAATCTTCTCAAGTTTGCTCCTTTCATAAGCCATTCATGAGCTTGTCATTGGGCAATTGCGCTAAGGAAGCTGAAATGTTATTATCATGAAATACTTTTCGCATTGTACTGACACCCCTCCCACAATAATAACCTCTTGATGGATGCTTTAATTCTGTAACTCATAAGAGTTCGTGCAGCAGCTAGCAGTGAGGCACATGAGGGTTGGCAGGAGGGAGAAAAGACCAAGTTTCCATAAAGGTGGTATTTTATTCTGCAGTACATTGTTCGATTCCTTTGAATTTTGATGCTTTATTGATTTAAGATCTATGCCCTTATCCAAAAGTGTGAGGCAACCTGTTTAACAGATTAATAAAATTTTTCTCAACAGTTTTGCTATTTCTGTCACAATAATTTATGAAAACATTGAGGTTTTGAACCTTGTAAATTTGGTTGTGCTTCAAACCTTACCTTGCACTTTTGCACATGCCATGTTAAGTGGCATATCCATCCTTGTTATCCTACAATGCATTCCTGCAAGACTTAGTTCTACTGCTTCAACATCTATTTTATCTGGTGTTTCTTTTGATTGATTTGTTAACAACTTAAGATATTAATAGTTTTTGGAAACAAGAGGCTTTTTCTGGAGCTTCCTTTTGTTGTAATTAAAAGTTACTATGGGAATTCTTTTTCAGGTCATTAAATGTGCTTCTGCAACCTGTGACCTTTTTTTCATCCACATTGTAATGCTAAGTTACTTTCTCAGATAGTTAAACATGTGGCAGAGGAACTTGAGAGAAATATTGCTGATGGGGATCCTTTTACTTGTCCCGTTCATTATTGCATGCTGCAAAAGAATTGGAAAGTAACATGGATCCTGTGTGCAATTTGCTGTTTGTAGGCATTGTCCAAAGTCATATCACTGCGTGCAAATGTTTGACAAGGTGATTTCTCTCTTTTATCTGTGTTGTCTTTAATTTATGATTATAATTGATATTGTCTTGAGGGTGGATTCTCAAGTTGGTTTTATCAAAAGTAGTTTTTGGCGACATAGATGATGAAGATATCATACTGAGGGCATGGAAACGTCTTTTACCAAACAACCACATTCACACATATTGTTTGCAAGTGTTAAATGGGTGCTTTTGTTCCTCAAGTTGTCCTTTTAGCCCCACACAATTTTATTTACATTACTTGGACCTGAAAGTATATCTTGCACCTAGTCTATATGGTAATCGGTACACATCACATGCTCGCCATTTTACACATGGAAAAGCTGGAAGGAGTGCCTACTTACATTTCCAACCAACTTTATCTCTGCGCATGGTGATTCTGATGGAAATGTCAGCCACCACGACCTCTTGTTGCTTTGGCCATGCTTGAACGCCAAACTAACCCTTATGACCAACTGGACATCGAATCTTATTTGGCTAGGCAATTACATACAATTGCCACTTCCACGTTAGGCACAATTGTTCTTGGTGGCCTCATCACCTCCATAGCAAAGCATTTGGGACATGGTGAGTTTCTAGCTCAATTGACTCCTATTGAGGGTGCCTGCACCATTGACCTTACCACTCTTACTGCCATGCATCGTATTGCCTTTGATGAGGATGATTACTATTTGGTGTTTTCCGCAACTAGTGCTCATCATTTGTTGTCAAATCTCGCTTACTCTTTGCGAAACCCAGATACTTGGAAATTTCCCTTGATGGGCTCAGATGATGACTTTGAAGAGGAAGTGCCTGCTTCCCCTCCCCCACCTACCCATGATGTTGTCACTGAGGTGGACAATGTCCAAATTCTTGTTGCCATCCAATCCATGGATGCACACTTGCAAGCTATGGATAACTAGCGTCATAACTACCACCACCTGGTGGAAAGGATGTACAATTGGCATCTCCAACAATACCCAAGGAGCTTCCTTCCCCCATCTCCTTAGCAAGTTTGGTTGTTCCACCCCTTGCTTCTAGAATTTTACATTGAGGACAATGTAAGCTTTAATTTTGGGGTTGCTAGGATTATGCATTGCATTCACCACCCTTTCATACATTCATATTTAGGTGTTTATTAGGTCTATATTCTCACATGCATTCATGTTTAGGTATGTAGGATATATATATATATATATTCCAATTTTCTTTTTACCCTTTTGATTCGATGCATTAGCACTTGCATTCATGCATTGAATAACCCCCCACTATTTGCATCCCTTTTGCTCCTGATACTTTGATAGCTTGAATTCATTAGACTGGACACATGTTATATTAAGTTTTGCAACAGTATATTTGTATGAAATGACGTCTAGGCAAGTTGACAAATTAGCATATTTCTCTAGTTTTGATGGTTGCATTGATTTAAGCCACAAATGTGAAGATTGAGCCAATACACTAGGACAAATTTACATTGCATATCTTAGCCTTTTTTTTTTGTATTTGAGTGTAAATTCCTCATAACTGTGCTCTTTAGAACTTGTTCTGGAACCTTGCTGAGGTTATAATTTCTGTTTGCTTGGATAAACGTGATCAAGACAATTAGGAAATTTCTTTTAGGCTCTTGAATTAGAAAAAAAATTGACCCTTAGTTGCCCCTTTTGAGCCTTACATTGCATGATTTCCTTTGATATCCTATTCTTTTTAAATTTTGATGCTTCTTGGTACCCCATGGAATATATATTGTGGCAACTTTGTGTTAGGTTTGGGGGTGCTTTGTACAGTTGTAAAGGTTTGAATAATTCTGAGAAAAGAAAAAAAAGAAAAAGAGAAAGATGAAAGGTGGTGAAATCAAAAGAAAAAGGTCTGATAATTAGAAAAAGGAAAAAGAAGAAATGAAGCATAAGGAAAGTTTAGCTTGAAACAAACCCCTATTACTATGAATTGTGTTGTTTGATATATTCTGATAAGGGTATTGAGACTAACTTGAATGACAAAGCCCTTTGAATTCCCTTTCCTTCAATTCCTTACCTTAATGTTTCACCCTTGGCCCCATTACAACCAATGGAAAGTCCTTGTGATTTATCTTTGTTGGTAGGATAATTTAGTGGTGATGAGGTTCCTCACCAAGCCTATGGTAGGGTACTTTTACTGAGGAAATTGAGTGATATGGTCTTACCCTTAAACACTCCGAGTGAGGTGAGATGAGTGAACCAGTCACTGCAAACCTTGATTCTAGAGAATTAGCTTCTAATTAGACTTGATTGAGGTTGTTTGCAAGCACAATTCTTAATATGTTGCATATACTTCCATTTTCTTTGTGTCATAATTTGATGAATTTCATGAATTTTACTTAAGTGTCAAAAAATTGCTTAAGGATAAGCATATCTTTAAGTTTGGGGTTGTTTGCTGCATTGCATTTCATACCATTTATGCACAGCATTTTACTTAGGATACATTGCATATTTTGACATCTAAGACTTAATCATAGCACATTTTCATCATTTTCTCTTCTTTGTTGAACTTGTTATGCACTTGATATCTTTTTGTTTCAGAAGTTAGTATTTTGGACTTGGAAGCACTAAATGTAAAGATGGAGAAGCATTGGAAGGCATTAGGATTGAAGCCAATAGCTTTGGAGACCCAACAGACAGAACTGAAGCACATTTTGGTGGTTTGGTGGAGTTCACGCCCGTGAGAATGAGCTCATGCCTGTGAGCTTCACTAATTTGTGTCTCTCAAGTTGCAGCAGAGGCGTTCACGCCCATGAGCTAACCTGATGCAGGATTTTACCCTTTTAGCGTTTTTACATGTAATTTGATCTTGAATCCTTTTTAGCCCATTGATTTAAATAACTTTAGGAATTAGGGAAAGACACTCTAGAACGAATGCATTGAATAGAAAGGGCAAGAGCTTAGGATTATCTTCTTCTCTCTCTTTCTGTTTGATGTCTTCCTTTTCTAGTTTTTACTTTGTCTCTATAGCTATCTATGAGTAGTTTCTCTTTATTCTAAGATTGGGCATAGCCCTATGAACACTTTAATGAAATAATTTCTTTAATCTTTGTGTGATTCTTGTCCTCATCTTGATTCCTTTTTTATTAATTATCTCTATGTGAAACGAATTGGCAATTGGACGGCGTTTTACGTACCCTTAGGCTATGTCTGGATTGATGGTAAGAGATGGAATGGAAAGGAAAGGTAAGTGATGACATTGTTTGTTTTTTCCTAAATTAGGATGGAGCTCATTAAAAAAGGATGGAATAGGATCTATTCCATTATTTACAAGCATTTTTCTTCCCATTCAATTTGGAAGGAATGTAGTGGAACACAAACATTTTATTATATTTGACTTTTTTAACCTTATTATATTTGTCTTATATATTAGTTCCTGCTTCTTGCCTCACTTTTTCCTGTTTGCTCTGACTACTTCTCACATGTCTCACCTTCTCCTCACATGCCTCACCCTATTCTTTGTCTTCAACGTCAAACATTTGATAAGAATGACAATAACCAATTACATTATGACAAAAAAAAAAAAATAGTCTAATGTATTATGATATTTGAAAAAAACTAGTAGTTGTATGTGTATTGCATTAGATAAATATTTATTTGTATATAATTATAATTTATAATAAATAAGTATTTTTAAATTTATAAATTATATTATAATTTAAATTCATAATAAATAATATTTTTAAATATATAAATTATATTTTGAATTTATAATAAATAATTTAAATTATAATATAAACCTATCTTTAAATTGAAATGGTTTAGTGATTAAAAAATTAAGTAGGTAGATAAAGATAAAAGATAGATAGTTTAAGATGATTGAGAAAGATATTTTGGCTAATTGTAAGAATAGTATGTGAAATGCACCTCCCAAAAAAAGAAGAAAGTATTGAGAATTTTTAATTAAAAGAGTAGGAAGGGTGAGAGCTTTATTCTCTAAGTTAAGGATTTTGATTTATAGTATAGGAGTATATTGCTTTTAAAAATATCAAAAATTAAAACATGACATGCCTTTTATTAAGTCATTTTTGACTATATCTTTTCACTCAATTTTATGGTTCTAATAAAATAATGCATAAGAACATAAAATAAATAAAATACAAAATGTTTTTAAAGTAAGGACAATGTGAGAATTAAAAAGTTATAACTCATTTCGTTCCGTCCTTTTTTCAAACGATGGAATTGAATCTTTGTTCGGTTTCATTATAAAACATCCAAACAATGGAATGACATTTTTAATCCATTCCATTCCATACACATTCTGCTCTATTATATTGCAATCTATTTCGTTTAGTTATGTACCACCAATCCAAACATAGCCTTAGGGATTTGGGAAATAACTAAAAGGTGAACTCAAATACTGGAATCATAACTTAGCTCTAAACCATAAAAGTAGTTGAACCTTTTGGAAATTAATTGGATTGACAAAGAACTCATTGGGTTTAATTAAACACAACCACCACGAAAATAGGGGGCCAATTTGATTAGACACTTTTTTGTATCTTAAAAGGGAACAAAAGGCACCTTAAGTAAATTCACCCTCAATGAGAACAAGTAGGAGCACAAAGGTAATGAAATTAATTTATTAAGCTTCATGGCATGAACCACAGTCTTGGAAGCTTTCAATTATTAAATTTCCTTAAATCTTGAATCGCTTGTGACCTTCAATTTAATTTCTTGTGTACAAGTCCTAATCATTATTTAAATCTCAATTCAACTTATACTTTTCAAGTTTAATTCTAATTGGATAGCAATAACTACTGAACAAAGGACACAGTTCCTATGGATTCGATATTTAAAGTGTGTTTGGCCCTGCTTTTTTTTATACTTATAAGTTCCTTTTATGCTAAAGTTAAATAAAAGAACTTAAAAAATTAGGCTAAAGCTGTATGGATTTTTTTTTATTTTTTCTTCCTTAAAAGTTAGTTTCAAGTTAAAAGCTGTTTGGATATTTGTTATCTCATTGACACCACCCAATGCACCATCACTCAAAAACCCCATAATTGAACTAGGCAACCAGCATACTACCAGGAGTGTCACCGCAACAGGAGCCAATTTGGATCGCAACAACTTAGACAAACCCAGAGGCTTCTTCAACTTCACCTGCTTATGCTATTAGATAATTATTCTTTCTTCTTTATAGATTACAACTCCTTTTATATCTCAAAACTGTATTGCAATTGCTACATTATACAGGAAGGATCACCCAACATATTAATCCATAATTAATTTTTTAGAGTAATATAACAAATTAATTTGTATTTTAAGAAAATAATTATAATATTAATTAATTAATTTAATCTTTAATTTTTTTTTAAAATATTTTAACCTTTAAAATTATTAAATGTTAATTATTTTTATTTTTATAATTTTAAAAAGTAACATGACATTTGAAAATAAAAGCCTTGAATCAAAGGTGAGTCTCTATTACTTCCTCACCCATTTCTCAATTTTTTCCTACCTTTCAAGGTTGATTGATTTGTTTCTAAATGATCACAAGGCATAAGAAAAATGAAAATAAAAATGGGTGTGAAAGAACACGACTTCTCATGTATAATAAGCTTTTGTGCACAAATGTTGATTGTATCCATTGCCTAGTGGCTATCGTTGTCCCACTTCTGCACAAGCAATGATTAATGTTTTTATGTTTTATATTTTTAGTATATTTGGGTTTTGTTCCAAGCTGGGTATTGAAGAGTGACATTCCAATATAAGCTCTGCATAAGCAGAAGAGAAGCTCCTTATAGTAGCTTTTTAAAAAGCTACTTATTTTTCATTTTTCTTCTTTATTGAAAACCTACTTATTTTAAAAAGCTACTTTTATTAATGTGTATTTGGCCTAACTTTTACTTATAGGAGAAGTTAAGCTAAAAATAAGTCAAGCCAAAGATACCCTTATTATTCGACAATTCCGTACACTTGCAAGATCGTATCAAGTTTTTGGTGCCATTGTTGGGGAAAGAATGGGTGGGTGGTAGGCTTTGGGGGGAGCAAGTGGAGACACAACCTCTTTTTCAACAACAAGTTCCTTTTCTTTTTCAACCATAGGTTGTGTTTCCTCTTCACAACTTCATCCATGCTTTTTTTCACTCGATTAGACACAGGTCCGTCTAACACTTTACCACTCCTTGTTGTGATAGCATTGGCATGTTCAACATTTTAGGCTTACATGGAAACTTACCTAGGGCACGACTGGAAGTAGGGAGGAATTGGGCCATTAGAGAAATCTGGCCTTCCAACATTTTATTGTGTAGTATGTCGTCCATTCGAGCAGTCAGCTCCTTGATAGAGTTGCTCACTGTCTCATGTGTTTGCTTTTGGCCTGTCACAAATTCAGCCATTAAGTTTTCGAGCCTTGATAGTGATTGTTGCATCAAAGTCGACGATTTTGGAAACTGTGACCACCAGGGCCCTTATTGAAGTTTGAGGGCTGTTAGAAATTTTGCTGCCAACTACCCCTTAACTTTAATTATTCCAATAGGAAAAGTTCGGATGATTTCTCCACCCCAAATTATATGTGTTTGAGTAGGGGTCAAAATTTTCCTTCCTTGGGTAGTCATGAAATTTATTTATAGCGACCACATTTTCCATTTGCTCCTCTAGACCATCAGGCATTCCTACTTGACAATCTATAGTTGTATGTCCTTACACACCACGGATTTCACAAGAGAGGTTAGTAGCACCTACTACATTAACATAGCCTTTTTCAAATTTATCAAATTTCTAGCTTAAAGAACCAAATTTAGCCATGATCAGGTCAATGTTATTCACTTCATAATTACCTGGGCCACTCTTCGTGAGGTGTTGCCTTGTTCGCATGCCCAATGGCGTTGATTTGTTGCCACCAATTCAATGATGGCTATCCCTTCATTGAGGGGCTTATCCATGAATCTCCACCTGCTACAGCGTGTAGTGTCATTCTACTTGGGTAGCTCAATCCATTGTGAAAGAAATGGATTGTGAGCCCCTTGTTGAGCCCATAATGAGGACATGTGAATAACATTTTTGAGAACCTCCCCTATGCTTCAGCAAAAGACCCACCATCGCCTTGGCTGAAGTTAGTGATTTGCTTCCTCATCCTGTCCGTCTTCGACAATGAATAATACTTGTTGAGGAAGGCTTTCTCGCATAGTTCCCAAGTAGTAACAGCATCCCTGGGAATAGTTCTCATCCACATCTTCACCTTGCTTGCTAGAGTGATGGGGAATAGACATAGGCGAAATGTATCAGTTGTGATACCTTGAAAATTTTAGGTCTCGCAAATTTCCAAGAACTCTTCAAGGTGCTCTGTGGGGTCTTCTAAAGGCAACCTGCTGAATTGATTTTGCTTCAACATGCTCAGCAAAACAAGTGGTATTATAAAGTTGGTGTTCGCTCTAATAGTTGGGCAGGCTATCCCAGCTGCCAACCCATAGATCATTGGAGTAGCATAGTCCTTCAAAGGTCTAGCCTCCTGGTTTTCTGCCATAGCTTTTGTCCTTTCTATACAAAAAAACACCTACAAAAGAATAAAGCCCGTGAAGTCTGAAAAAAAAATAAAAGAAAATAAAAATAAAAAACTAAGGAAATTTTTTTGTCTAATTCTTATTAAAAAGAGGAAAATCACCAAGCCAAGAGATGCGGTCCTCTACAACAACGCCAAAATCTTGATGCTATCCCTCAAGTGTACGGGGTCGTCAAGTAATAAATATCGAATCCACAGGACTATATGCTTGGTTTAGTAACTATTGCTATCCAATTAGAATTAAACTTGAAAAGTTTGAGTTTAATTGAGATTTAAATAACGATCAGGATTAAGGTTCATGCTATCATGCTTAATAAATTAATTCCATTACCTTTGTGCTCCTACTTGTTCTCATTAAGGGTGAATTTAGCTAAGGTATCCTCCGTTCCCTTTCAAGATACGGAAGAATGTCTAATCAAATTGGCCCCTACTTTTGTGGTGGTTGTGTTTAATTAGACCCAATGAGTTCTTTGTCAATCTAATGAGGCCAAGAATCTCCAAAGGGTTCACCTAGATGAGGACAAGAATCACATAAAGATTAAAGAAATTACTAAATTAAAGCATTCATAGGGCTATGCCCAATCCTAGAATAAAGAGAAACTACTCACAGATAACCATAAACACAAAGTAAAAACTAGAAAAGGAAAACGTTAAACTGGAAAAGAGAGAGAAGATGATCCGAAGCTCTTGCCTCTCCGTTCAATGCGTTCATTCTAGAGTGGCTTTCCCTAATTCCTAAAGCTATTTAAACTAATGGGCTAAAAAGGGTTCAGGACCAAATTACATGTAAAAACGCAAAAAGGGTAAAATCTTGCGCCAGGTCAGCTCATGGGCACGAACTCTTTTGCCCCAACTTGAGAGACACAAATCATTGAAGCTCACGGGCGTGAACTCCACCAAACCACCAAAATGTGCTTTCGTTCCATTTGTCAGGTCTACAAAGCTATTGGCTTCGGTCCTAATGCCTTCCAATGCTTCTCCATCTTTACTTTTAGTGCTTCTAAGTCCAAAATACTGACTTCTGAAACAAAAAGATACCAAGTGCGTAAGAAGTTTCACAAAGGGAAAAGCAATGAAAATGTGCTATGATTAAGTCCTAGATGCCAAAATATGCAATATATCCTAAGTAAAATGCTATGCATAAATGGTATGAAATGCAATGCATCATACACTAATGACGAGCAAGTGATGGGCAATAACAGTGTTGAACGAACCTACGATAAGGGTGTGGGTGGAAGTTGAAACGTAGTCAGGACAAAAACACAAAGGGACCAGAGTGGATGTTCGATGAAATCACAGCTCACCATAAATTCAGCAATAGGTCTTTGTGGTGGAGCGATTTCAGACTTGCAACTTCGTTTCGGTGCTTTGTAGTGAAGGGGAAATGTTTGGGTCAAAGAAGCAACCCACCTCTACCACTAGAATTGGCTGCACAACTCCAGAGCCTAGGGGAGACAACTGATAGAACCCGAAGGGATTCTACCGTGCTGTTGGTGCTTCGAGAGTCCAACAAATCTCCAATATATCAAATAACCCAGATTGTTCTCCCCATTCCACAATGAAATTCCTCTCTTTTTGTAGAGGAGGCAACCTAAAACATGGAAACTAATTCTGGAAACTAAATCTAGCCTAATATCAGGAAATAAGGTAAGAATAATAAGATAAATGAATAATCCTATCTAGAATAAGGAAGTCCTAAAAATATTATCTAATTGTATCAAAATAACAGATCCTGTCAGATTCTTCCTAATTATCAGCTGCAGTGACATTCTTTCCCGGTTTTGCCCTTCTTGAATAAGTGTAACGTACAGTGGGTCTAACAACAACTAACTTGGTGGCTGAGCTGCCACCACCAAAACCTCCAGATTCCTATACTAAAATACCTTTTGTATTTGAACTTTTATCTGGCAAATCACTTTTTCAACTTCAAGCTGCAAGGATTTTATGTGTGCAAAGATTAGATGCTCAAACTATAGTGATTTTCTAACCGTAATTGAATGCAGTGAGTTGGGCTGATATCTAGTTTTTGCAGTCTAGCAAGCAACTAGCCATCTTAGTTTTTGTGGAAGTGGAGATTGGTCGAAGTTTTATGGCTGCACTAGTTTTGCATATTAGTGGGAAACCTATTGGCAACAGTGCAATAATCAAAGGGCAGCGGATAGTACAAGAACTCTTGTTTTCAGCAACTACAAACTGTTCACCTTGAAGACAAGGTGAAAGTTTAGGGGGGAGTATTGTTAGGTAACCCCCATTAGTAGTTAGTGATAGCAGGTTAGTAGTTACCTATCTGTTAGTTATATTAGTTAGTTATGTGAGATAGTTTGGTTAAGGCGTGTTGCCTATAAATAAGTATGGCTGTTGAGAAGGAGGGATATCTTGTCATTTTGTTGGGAGGTGCAGACCCTCGAAGTTTTGCAAGATTAAACAGTTTTTCTTTCTGCAATTCTTTTGTCCTTTTATCATTCTTTACCCGTTCCTTACATATTCCTAATTACATCCATTAAGCATTGCTTAAAGAATGGTTTTTTACATCATCTAAAAGTTTCTGATTGAGCTCGTCTTAATTTTTCTTGTTGGAATTTCATGTCAATGAACTTGTTGACAAGTTCTAGTTTCTGAACCTTTTGCTGCAATCCAAGATATGGCCCTGGCTGTGACATTTTGCTTTTATTTCTTGCATTTACTTGTCCTCCTTCTCCTTTAAGTTGCTATGAAGGGGTTGATTTGAGGCTTTACATAATTCCATCTTCACAGACTGAACTTTCTCTGCCCATCCCACTGAAATTAAAGCTTTGATCATCTCCTGATGTACTTCTTTCACTATAAGTTGTAGTAATTTTGAAGTCATAAACAGAACTTGATTGTTAGTCTGTTCAAGGTGCTAGTTTTTGTGGGTTAATATTAAAGGGACAAGTTGGGCAAGGATAAGAAAATTTATGAACTTTGATTTCCTGATGTTTATATGTATTATTGATGCAGATTGCATTCCCATAAGTTGTATATTATTTTTGCTGAATTTATTTGTTGGTATGATTTTTAGGTAATTGGTTGTAATTATTTGCTAATAGGAATGAATTTGATAGGGCTTATAGGGATGATATGAGTTGCTGTGCACATTTGGTGAACCATGTTAATTTGGTCTAGGTTCGTAGGACTTTTTGGTTCTTAGTAAAATTGTTAAATATGATTGAACACTCATTATGGCTATAAGTCTATGAACAGGGATTTGATGTTGTCATGTGGTGCCTGTAAAGGTGTTCCGAAAAAAAAGTTTACCTTCCTTTTTTTTTTTTATTCTAATTTGCAAGAATTAAAGCATCTGCAATGGAGAACTGTGTTTCTACCGGTAGCTGCAGCATTGCCTCGTCCACTGTCAATGATGCACCTGTATACTGCGTATGTGGTGGTGTTAGCAAGCTGTGCCTGTTGACGACTGAAGACAACCCTGGTTGGAGGTTTTGTGGATGTGGAAAGTTTCATTTTTTCGTCCTCCGGGTGTAAATTCTTTCATTGGTATGACCCCGAACATGCAGATTATTCAAAGTTTATGAGGTGTTTAATGGGGTGGTTTAACCTATTCCAAGGAAAAATAGGATTAAACAGCTCTATTAAAGATAATTAGTATAATTTGTTATGTATTTAAAGATGGTTGATATAACATAGAAAATTGCACCAATCATTTTTGATGAGGTTATTTAACCTTATTTTTACTTAAAATAAGTTAGACAACCCTGGGGTTTAATAAGAGAATAAAAAAATTGAAGACAGAGGTTTTGGACCAGCTGTAATAAGGGCATAAAGTAAAAAAAATATAGTTAATAAAAAAAGTAAAAAAAATATATATATACAGAAAAATAAGGGGCTAGGGAGTTTTCGATTTCAATACCCCCTACATTCAAGACTTTATCCTAATTATCGATATATACTATAAACAAAATGAATGACTCAACATCCATTAGTTGCTCACTAATTCAAATGGAGAAAAAAACAACTACATTAAGTGTCTCTCTTTTTAAATATACACAAATTTTAATATGACTTCACCTATTTAATTTTTATGAAAAGAGATACAGATACAAAATTTTTATATGATATGGTCATGCGAAAATTCAACATAAGAAAATCCATTCCCTTGGTTTTGGATCTGAGAAGCAAAATTCTCTTTGTCATATCTGTTCTCTTAATTATTGAACTCATACACGTTTACACTAATGTTTTTTCTTCCCTTTTTTCAAGGGTGGGGGTAAGGGGATGGGGACTAAGATTTAAGGACAGCTGGGATGGAACCCCATGTCCCCTAGCTCTACCACCTAATGTAATACATGTTTTAGGCATTTTGGTGATACATATACATATAAGTATAACAAAGACTATATATTGTTTAGAGTTGCTTGGGAGATGCTTAACAAATTCTTATAAATAAACTCCCGATCTTGTGAAGTTTACGGTTGGAGCAAATCGATCTATCAAGTTATCTGTAAGAAAATTGTCTTTCTGCAAGCAATAGTTGCTTATGATTAAAAAGTTATTTTTCAATCTAGAACCTTTATTTTCAGCGCCCAGCGCCCTTACTTTGCAAGCAGTGAATCATCCTCATTTCTATTGAGAACTACCAACACCATTATTTTGTGCCAACGCCGTTATTTTGCAAGTTTATGAGAACTCTTGTACTATCCAACGTGGTGAAATAATATATTTTATTTTTGCTTTTTTATTGTTTTAAAATTAAAATACAAATAAATTATTATCTTGAAATAAAATAAATATAAAAAATATATAAAGGTGTGAGATAGCATGTGAGATTTATTTTAAATTTTTAAGTGGTTTCATCATTAAAGTAAAAAAGTTGTTAAATTTATTAATTTAATATGACATGATAGGACTTATTAAAAGTGAGTTAAGAATTTAAAGACAGTGCACCATTAGAGATGCTATGAGGGTCCAAAATAAATTTAGATTCCAATATTGTTTCCTTTCCGCCTCTCTAAGCGACAAAGCATGCACCAAAAGAAAATTAAAGTAAAAATCTTTAAATTTGCGATTTGATCGTGATCAACTTTCAGTCCCTTTATACAAAATATCATACTTTTTTGACCTGTTATATATTTTGTTTCTTTGTCAATCTTTTCAGTGGATTTTATAAAATAAGGATTTAAATACATGTTGCGAATTTCTTCCATTCTAACACTTTTTCTTAATCATGTTTATGCAACCAAGTGTGGAGAATTTGACTAAATCAGTCAAGGAGAAATGCAAAATAAAATAGAATATAAACTACGTGTGCATTCCTTTATTTGTTTATTTTGGTTGAAAGAATGTGGAAGAATAGGAAGACGTTTTCAATACTACCAAGAAGGACATTAGTGGTATACTAGGGCTGCAATAGAGGCTTACCCAAAAGATTACTGCACAGGCTTAAACTGTAAATAGTTTTACTCAATCGTAGTTACTCGACTAGCCCATGGACACCAAGGGATCTCCTTGAGGAGAGTTATCCACCAAACGGGATTTGTGTGGCGTAAGGGAAAATCGAACCTATATCCACGAAAAAGATGAGAGTTAATTTCGAATTCTTAACCACTTGTGTCAATTCACATTGGCATGTGCATTCCTTTATTAATAACAATATAGTGGCGAGTAAGAAAGTGGTACAAAATAGTCAATGTCTCCATGAATTTTGCTAGCTTCAATTTGCGTCACGTTTGATATCAACACTATAGGTTAAGCTAAGTTAAATTCTTAAATCTAAGGCCCTAGTTTAATCTGTATAGGTCAACTTTTTATGGTTTGACCTAAATGTTTTAAAAAATTAACCTGACCTAAAAATTTATTTAAAAGTCTAATTTGTAATAAAGCTTTTTAAATAGAGCAAAAAATCTATCTAAATAAGTAAATAGAGTAGTTATATAAGTTAACAAACTTAAAGGTTTTAAATATAATAAAATTTAATACTACAATAATAACAACAATAATATAAGCCTACATAATGATATTATTATTTTATTATTTATATTTTACTTATATTAACTGACGTGTTAAATTTAAAAGACTTTTTAAATGTTTCAAAATTTGATTATTTTAACTAAATAAACTTTTAAAAATAAGTTTTAACTAAAACTCATTTAATATATAAACTTGACAATTTAATGTAGACTAAAAATGATAATCTATTTCCATTCCTAACATTATTGTCTTACTTTTATTCATAAATCATAGACAAGGGTCATTTTGGGCGGGGGTAATATAAGGGTTTGTGCAATAATGAATTGTGTATTTGATGAGTGTTTGCAAAATTGTTTTGAAATGAAATTGATTATGTAAAATTGATTTTAGCTAAAATTAATTTTGAAGTGGTATGATTTATGTTTGGATGTTTTTATTCTAAAAAAAAAAAATAGGAAAACTAAGTATAAATTTTTTTTATCTAATGCAAAAACTACTTAAAGTTGCCGCAACCCAAAATTGATTTTAGACCCAGAATCAATTCTTCAACATGGAATTAAACATTTTTTTTTGTTGACATAAAATGTGGTAGAATGTGGATATACCTCCAATATTACTGGACAAGGTGCCAATGGCATGTTGGTGCTACCAACAGGGGCCCACCTAAAGGATTACTCCACAGGCCCAAGTTGCAAGTAGTTTCGCCTAATTGTAGCTATTCAACTAGGCCCTAGGCTGGAGTTTGTGTCAGATCCTTAATCAATGGTGCCAACCCACGTTGACTACTAAACATATAAATATTTACCTAAAATCACATTAGTTAGTACCTAACTCTACATCATTTAGCTCAAATCCAAACACGCTAAAATGGTGGAAGAATGAGTAAAGAGTGCCAAGGGAGAGCGCCAAATTAAGAACGAATAAAAATAAAACATTTAAGTGTTAAGATCATTAAAAAATTTGATATATCCATCACTAGAACAAAAATTCAGCTGTTGATATCGTGATTATTAACTTGTAAATTAAATAGTAATGTTTTGAAATTCCATATTGTATTCTTAAAGAATTTAACAGTCATGCATCGTTAATGTAAAAAGTTTTACACTATCAACCAATTAGAAATCACCGTTAATATGACTTTTAAAGTATTTATTATAAAAGTCAACAAACTTATAATAAATAGTGGTTTATGATTGAATGACAGTGTAAAACTAGTGTAAAATAGCTTTTTTTCTCATTCTTAAATACATCTATTTAATATTAAATAATATACAAATGTTCTTATTTAATTTAAAAACTTAATAACAAGAATATAAAAATTTAATATAAACTTTATCCGTATGTTAAATTAAATTATACTTTCGTAAAATTAATTAAATCTCTTAATCTAGTTTCAAGTCTAAGACAAGTTATTCTTAATATATTCTCGTTTAAATTTTAATTTTAAATTAATCATATTTTTTCTTTATAGTTTTGAATATTTTTAATTTTTAATTTATTTAAATTAATAATGCATATTTCTTTTATAATTTTAAACTTTCTTATTTTTCTCTTTTAATATTATTCATATAATACTCGAATTATTTATTAACTCCTTAATAATTATTTCACCTACTTTCTATTACTTATCTCTGGAAAAATTTAATTTATTTCAAATTATCTAACATTATTCTTTTTAATTTACCATTGTTTCTTAATATCGTCAATAAGTGAAGGAAAAAATAAAATATAATGCAATCAAATATAACTTTTTCTAAAATTGAACATATATCGACTTTCGTTGTACAAAACTTTAAATGACGATTGTTTTAAAAGAGGAGTATCTCTAAAAGCATTAATAAAACAAAACTATAAGTACAATTAAATATGATTATAATTTTTTAAATTCAGGACATTTAATGACCGTAATCTTGAGTAAAACCAGAATCAACAAATATTTGAAACATAGAATATCCTTAAGACAATAGTTACAGATACCCAAAAAAAAAAAAATAGTAAAACGCAAGAACTACGTTCATACCCTGCGGAGCTTTACCAAAAAAAAAAAGTGTGAACTATGCTTTTATCCAAGTGAAGCTTTCCAGTGGGCAAAATTAATCATTGACAACCATGGCATCCGCAACAGGGCTGTCCAACTTCTTAATAACCAGTCTATTTAGAGGAGAACGTTCTTCGCCTGATGGAGTCACATCAGCATCGACAATGATTGAGTCCTCTTCTTTGAAATCTCCCCTTAGAACTCCCATAGCAATTTCATTTTCAACCAATTGTTGTATCACTCTTTTAACTGGTCTTGCCCCAAAATTTGGATCAAAACCCAGTACACCAAGAAGTTTTACAGCTTCTTGTGTGTAATGAAGATCAATTTTCTTCTGCTTGAGCCTGTTTTTCACTCGCTCCATCTATAGCAGGTAAGGAAACATGTATTAGCATGCATCTCCAGCAATTACAATAGAGTAAAACAAACAGTTTCACATTGGGATTAAGTCGTAAACAATCGAAAGAAACTTCAATATCATTAAAAGCTTGATTAAAACAATAGTTACTTTACCAAGGAAATGAAAGAAATCAAAATAAAGGGAATAAGTTAATATAAGCACATCAATTACCTGGAGCTCCACTATTTTGCTGATCTGTTCGGAATCCAGAGGCTGGAAAACAATATATTCATCAATGCGATTCATGAACTCCGGGCGAAATGTTTGCCTAGCCAACTCAACAACTTGTCTTTTCATCTGATCATAGACTGCAGTTTTATCATCACGTGTGTTACGAAGAGTTTCAAGTATGTAATGAGAACCAATGTTTGAAGTCATAATCACAACACAATTCGTGAAGCTAACAGTCCTTCCTTGAGAATCAGTAATCCTTCCATCATCCAACAACTGTAACAAGATGTTGAAGACATCATGATGTGCCTTCTCTATTTCATCAAATAGTACCACAGAGTAGGGTCTTCTCCTGACCACTTCAGTTAGCTGACCACCTTCTTCATAACCAACATAACCAGGAGGGGCTCCAACTAAACGTGAAACAGCATGTTTCTCCATGTACTCACTCATATCAATTCTAACAAGAGCATTTTCAGTGTTAAACAAGTAACCAGCCAAAGCCTTAGCAAGCTCAGTTTTGCCAACACCAGTCGGACCCATGAACATGAAGCTTGCTATTGGCCGATTTGGATCAGACAATCCGGCCCTTGAACGGCGAATTGCATCAGCCACAGATTTTACAGCAAGATCCTGACCAACCACTCTCTTATGAAGAACCTGTTCAAGCAAGACTAACTTTTCTCTCTCTGTTTGTTGGAGGTTTGATAATGGTATACCAGTCCATTTGCTAACAATCTCTGTAATATCAAGGTCAGTGACCTCTTCTCGAAGTAAAGATTGTCCAGAGTTTCGGAAGTCAGCTAGGTTCTTTTCAGTTTCTTCTAATTGACGCTGAAGGGACATCAAAGTTCCATACTTAAGCTCAGCAGCACGGTTCAGGTCATAATCACGCTCAGCAGCTTCCATCTCTAGGTTGACTCTATCAATCTACATATGCTTATAACATGTAAGATGCAGAATTCTTAAGAGAGGGGGAGGGGAGGGGGATGAACTAGGGTAATGGCAACACACAAACTAAACATTACCTCTTCTTTGATTGACCTTATCCGAGTCATAAAAACTTTTTCATTGTCCCACTGTTCTGTCAATTCTTTTTGCTTCTGTTTAAGTAAACTCAAATCATTTTCGAGCTTACTTAATCTTTCTTTAGATGCCTTGTCAGTGTCATTTTTCAAAGAGAGCTTTTCCATCTCCAATTTCATTATTGCCCTATCTATCTCATCCAATTCTGTAGGCTTAGAGGTGATCTCCATCTTCAGCTTTGCAGCAGCTTCATCAACAAGATCAATGGCTAAAAAGGAAAAAAAATTAAATTATGTAGTGGAAGCAACAAATCAACCAGCAAAATTTTTCAAGCTATTAGCAATCTGAAAGCTTTTGAGAGAATTTTTTTTTTCTTCAAAATGAAAAGTTTACATCATCCTAGTAAAGACTAAACTTCTTTAAAATATTGAAGTAAACCCTAAAATAAACCGTTCCAAGGATTCAACCCTTTTCATATGAGGGCTAGAGTTATATCTAACCTTTGTCAGGTAAGAAGCGTTCTGTAATATATCGATCTGCAAGAACAGCAGCTGAAACAAGTGCACTATCTGATATTTTGACTCCATGATGCAACTCATAGCGCTCACGCAACCCACGAAGAATGGATATTGTATCCTCAACAGATGGTTGACTGCAAAACACTTGTTGAAATCTACGCTCAAGTGCAGGATCCTTTTCAATATATTTTCTATACTCATTCAATGTGGTTGCTCCGATACATCGAAGTTCACCTCGTCCAAGCATTGGCTTCAACAAGTTCCCAGCATCCATTGCACCACTTGTAGCCCCTATTAGTTAAGGAACCAATGACCAAAAAAAACACCATATTACTAATTGGTTGAATGGAAAAACTGGAACAAAACTATAGTGGTCATATGAATCAGAATATTGCTTCAATCTGGTTAAGAAAGCACATAATCAAAGACATGAAAAAACCAAATTTAAGACTAATATTGGCATCCAACCAATTAAAGGATCAGCTATAGACAGTATGATTATAGATTTATAGTGTATTACTTTCTTCCATCAGTACTCTAATATTAGCAAATCCCCCCTCCCTCCCCCCAATCTATCCAGAAAGGTAGAAATTATTTTTCAGACTATGTTGGTCTTATATCACATGATTCATATCTCCAGCACACCCTCTCAAAAGAACTTTTTGGGCTTAAAGAAGCATGGACAATGCACAAGTCCACCTATCTTGTCATGAAAATCAACATTTCTTTTAGAAAAATGGGGGGCAACAAGGACCAAAGTCTGGACCACTAGGTTATAGAGGCTATGATACCATGTCATGAACCAACTATCCTAAAGGTTTAAGTTATTAGCATTAGGTGAAGGCATATAAATGGTTATATTACATCTCTAACAAATAAAAATTACACAATATTCTTATAGTTGAGATTATAATTTGTAAGGCTTGAGCAACAAGAAAAAGTACCAACCTGCACCTACAACAGTATGGATTTCATCAATAAACAAAATTATTTGCCCATTTGATGCTGTAACTTCCTTCAGGACAGCTTTCAACCTTTCTTCAAAATCTCCACGATATTTGGCCCCAGCAAGCAGTGAACCCATATCAAGGGAGATCAACTATTAAGCACCAAGAATAAAAGTAAATTTTAATACAAATTTAAAAAAAAAAAATTACAATATTGCATTGCATGGCAAGACTGCCTAGGATATGTTAAGCAAATGTTTAATATGAAGCCTGGACCTCACCTACAGCAGATTAGCAAGAGCTTTAGGGCACCCAGGTGCACTTTATTACAATATTACATTTAAAAAAAAAAGGAACAATGACATAACCCATTTCATGAGGTTTTCCAAGTTCATTGATGATGTCATAATTGGTAAAGAAGACAAAAAAAAAAGCTTGAGAAGGGTCAAGGAAACTACCTGAATCTCATAGGAAAAATAAATAATTTTGTAAGACAACTAATTACAATGACAGCATTCTCAGAAGATTTTTCACACCACCTTTATGTCTTGTGTCAGAATATATGAAAATATCCTATATTATCTTTTGATCATATCTTAGAATATCCAATTATCCTTTAGGATTAGTTCCCTTATTTCCTTATCTCATGATTTGTTTCCTATTTCGTTAGGATTATGATTAGTATAAATAAGGGTTAGTACTCTAGATTTTGAATTCATATCATCACATCATGACACATCACAATACTTAAGATAATATAATATTAAGTCTCTACTCTCAATTTCCTCCCTCGATACCTAAAATCCCATAATTTCAACAGTAAGAAAGAAACTTGCTCTGTATTTTAGAATAGTGAAAAAAATCTTTATCTCTCTGTTTGTGTTGTGCCCCGGAAGGGGGGGGGCGCGGCGGGGGTGGGAGGATTTCTACATATTTAGAACTTAGAAGTATCTAAGTTTTGTGCTCAGTCTTGAAATGCATAAGCTAGAGGAACAAAATAGACCTTATAATTTCAATCTAAGAAAAATTAGTTTCAGGGTATCAGGAGAATATGACACTACTTAGCAGCTTGATCAGAGCTTTTTCAGAAGCTTTTACATGATCAGACTGCATTGAGACTTCACACTACATCAAACAAGAAACTCAATTCATATTATCAGTTTATAATCAAGAGAAAAAACAATAGGAGCTCAACCTTTCGATTCATCAATGGCTCTGGTACATCACCACGCACTATACGTTGAGCTAATCTGAAAAATAATGAAGGCTTTTAGTACAATTAAAGAAACAACACATGCAACAAAGGGAATATTTAGTCCAGCATAAAAAATATAAGCTACTGCCACTCTAAATCATAATTTAGATATTTTGATGAAGACCAAGATCCAAGTGGGTTAGGAAGGATCCGTTGATGAATTGGACGCAGTTATTATAAGGATTAAGGAGAACATGTGATACAAAATAACTTGTATTAGTCATTCTGCATTAGTTTTAAAATAGAAATTACATGAAGGCAATTACTTAAAATGATAAAACACCAATTGATAAACAATACTGAGCACAAACATCATACATTATACAGGAATATACACTTTCAGTCCCAGAGACAAAAATCTCCTACAGAAAATATTCTCTACCCACAAACTGCAAATAACAACACACTTGCCTAATTACACACCCTACTACTAGATATGATCCTAATACATAACTACCAGTTATTTTCCATGAATAACTACCATCATGCAGTTTCTAGCACAGAACTAATGCTATACAGGATAAGTTATTTTATATCACATATACTCCAAATAATAACTGCCTCCAATCCATCAATGGATCCTTCCTAACCCACTTAGATCTTGATTCCCATCATATTTGAATTGTTGCACTCTCTCAACATTGCTGGAACTTGGAACAGTTTATATATCAAAAAATTCAGTACTTGTTTCATGTTTAAGGATTTTAGCCTTCATTCAAAACCTTGACTTAATTCCCATGAAGGCAGAAACAACAAACATGTGTAAGAAAGAAGCACAAAGAACAAAAACTTTAGCGTTTTCAAACCATCCTGTCCTCACAAAAGAGTGAATACTTCAATCCATTGGGAAATGTTATTGTAAAGTGATGATCATACAGGCAAAAAATCAAGACATAAATAAACCAAGAATTCAACGTACTAGTGATCAAATTTGTTCTGGGAAAATAGGAGAAGGGTACCTATGGCATAGCTCAACAATAACATACACACATGAAAAACCTAAACTATGCAAAAAGGAAAAATATGCACAAAGTGTAAGGTACAAAAATAATAATAAAAACAAGAAGCTGAAGTTATATTGTGTATAACACATTTCAAGTAATTGCTATAAAATTATATTAGACAAACCCTTCAGCAATTGCAGTTTTCCCCACACCAGGTTCACCAATAATAACAGGATTGTTTTTCGTTCTCCTCGATAATATCTGGATACAGCGCCGAATTTCATCATCTCGACCTATGACAGGATCAAGCTTGCCACGCCTAGCAAGCTCAGTCAGATCACTCCCATACTTGTCCAATGCCTCATATTTCCCCTCCGGATCTACATACATTTATTTCCAAATAAGAAAAAAAATGTAACATAGAAATCTGACAAACAAACAAAAACAATAAAAGATAACAGTGTAGGCCAAACATAAAGAAACAACGTAAAAACAAGGCTTAGCTTAAATTTATACATATGAAATTTAAGTAACAGTTTAGGCATATTTAAAAAAATAATACTAATGATATGAGCACTAAAATCAGGTTTTGATTCATAACCTGCAAGATGGTCAAGGATCAAGGATAAGGACAATTAATATCATCTGGAGTCACATAGAAGCCGATTGAAAGAACAGGTGCCTTACAAATCAAATATGACACCAATTTATAACTCGCTACTTAGGTTATTTGTTCCTTTTATACTATAGCTTATATGAATCATAAATAATCCATATTCTTTTTCTAGCCATCCCATCAAACTTAATATTCTTATACTTTTGCTGCAATTGGGTTTCAAGTTTATCACTAAATTATAACAATTTTCAGCTTTATTGTAATTTGCAATAAGATAGAACCAATCATGCGCTCCTATCCTTCTGGAAAAATGAGAAACCTTAAAATATAGATTTATACTTTGATCGGTCACTCTTTGACTTCCACGAACAGCTTGTACAGCATCCTTCAAAGTCTTCTCACCAAGCTGAAGATTCTTAAATAATTGCTGCCCAAACCTCTTATCAGAATGAAATGCTAGCAAAAGGTGCTCCACAGACACATACTCATCCCCCATTTCTTTCTTGAGCTTTTGAGAGTTGTCCAAGAGGGAGCTAAAATGCGAACCCATTAAAGGACCAGAAGTGTCACCCATAACCTGCCAAACGAAGCCGCAGGTCAGAATTTTCTAAAATACCAATAGAAATCTATTATCTACATCACCAGTAAACACACCTTAGGCTGCTTAGCTATAAAATCATCAGTAGCCTGTAGAACAGACGTGTTGTCCAATCCTGCCTTAGTAAATATCCTTCGAGCCAAGCCATCCTTTTGCTCCAAGAGGGCTTTCATTAAGTGCTCAGACTCCACAATTTGTTGTTTACTAACTCGTGCCGCATCAACAGCACCAAGAATCCCCTCCCATGCCATTTCTGTGAACTCTGTCTGCGCCACCTGATAAAATATAAATAACACGTCATGAAACCAGAAAAAGAGATACATAAATACTTATCAATTTCCATTTTTATTCTCCAGCCAGAGGGTCTAAAGAATTGCTATGCTGATACACTGGTCAATAGCCAAATAGAACAAAATGCAAGAATTCGACAAAAAAAATATAAAAGAAAAAGACCGAACCACTGTCCAGAAATAGTAGCTAATATTAACTTATGCACCTCAGCTTTTCGAGAAGTTAAGTTCATAAGTTAATTTTAACTTATAAAAGAAGCTTAATTAATTTTCTCTTCTTATCTTCTTCTCCTATTTTACATTCTTATTTTCTTTTCTTACAAGTATTTATCCAGGACCATAATCGAATAATACAGTTTTCATAATAATTGAGAAGATAATACATTATAGAGAAAATTTTCACCCTCCAATCCAACATCTCCGTTCATAAATCATAATTTGACCAATGCTTAACAAAGAGGACCAAATTCGTGACCCAACGATGGTATAATTGGAATTAACGAAAGAGTGTGAAACGAATTCCGAGACCTGAGAGCTTGCAGCAGAGCGATGGAGGGGATTAGAGGCATGGAAGCTGCGAATGAAAGAGAGGGGGAGGAACTTGGCGGAGGCGACATTGGTGCCTGCGAGCGCGTCGATAATTTGAGACCGAGAAAGTGAATTTATTGAATTCTCCGAAGTACGAGGGAGGACGGAGAAGAGTCGTCGCGCGGAGCGGGAGCGAGAGGTTCTACAAGCAGTTACGGCGGCGAAAACGGATTTGGTTAGCATTGGAGTTCTTCTGGTTGCCATTGACGGCGAGTGCGAAGACTACTGGCCTGCGTCGTGTTACAGTGGCAGTTGCAGTGGGGCTTATCAAGCGACTAGAAGCTTGAGAAAGGGGCAAAGGAACAAAGTAGAATGTTCTTACCTTCATCTTAGCTGTCATTTTTCATCAGGACGTTTTAAGAATTTTTTTCAACTTTTTATCACTTTTAATTCATTATTTTCAATGTCTTTGATTTTAATTTTAATTTTAATATTTTTTAAAAAATTATTAATAATTAAAAATAATATTATATTACAATATAAAGTATTTATTATAAATTTAAAATATAATTTATATGTTGTAAAATATTTATTCATTACAAATTTTAATTATAATATAATTTATATATTTAGAAATATTTATTTATTATAAATTTTTGTTATATAAAATAAACATTTATTATATGCAATGCACATACTAAAATACTAGTTTATAATAAATAAATAGTTTTAGATGCATATATTATAGTTAAAATTTATAATAAATAAATATTTTTAATCATACAAATTATATTTTAAATTTATGATAAATAATTTATATTGTGATACAAACTTATTTTTAATTGTTGATAATTTTCTTTTAAAAAATTAAAATTCAATTTAGAAATGAAAATGAAATAAGAGATTAAAGGAGGAAATAAGTAGTTAAGAAAAATCTCTAAAAACGCTCTCGTTTAAGAAAAATAGCTAAAAAGCTTTCATTAAAGAATGATCCCTAAAAACATTCTCCTTCAAGATAGTTAGTCTAATTTATATGTATAAAAGATTGTATATTCAAATTCAAAATTGAAACTACTGATTAAATTGAAACAACAATTCTACGTCAATTGATCGACATACACGTGGTTGTTTGTATAAAATTAAATCGATGAATTTTTGTAATAATTTAACCTAAAATTTAATCTAGTTTTTTAATTCAAAAATTATTTTTAAAGTTTGAGTAATTCTTTTGAGAAAAATAGAAAATAAAGAAGATTAGCATTAATTATAGTTATTTTTTACTTAAGATGAAAATATAAAATCTAATGTAAATTGTTTTACGTTTGTTGAAAGTTACATATACCCTTTTAAAAGATTTTCAATACTAGGATTAAATTAAAAAAAAATAGGTTATGCACTAATAGTGTAAAGTAATTTTATATTGTCATTCAATCAAAAACTATTATGTATAGTAAATTTGTTGACTTTTACAATATCTACCTTAAAAGTCATACCAACGATAATTTTTAATTGGTTAACAGTAGTGCATAACAATTAAACTCTAAATTAAATATAATTAATAATATTGTCGTGATATTATGAGGCTTGTAAGAAGATTTAAAGCCAAATTCCAAACAAAAGCATAAGCATTGAATGAATAATTTAACTATTTTCATTTTTATGGACATTTAAAAAAAAAGTTATGAATCATTTATTAGCTTGTTAAGTTTAATAATGTTTCATACCCCTAAAATCAAACAAATTATTTCCTCCTTAAATTTTGTATAAAAATGTAAGATTATATGAAAATTACGTTTTTAGCGAAAATCAGTGAAAGATACAGATTTATTTTAATCTACATTAAAAATAATGAATTATTAAAAGACTAAAATTTAAGAGAAGTAAATCTTTAAGCTTAAATTTTCATTAATGTTAACTAAAATTTCACTAAATTAATTATACATTGGTTTAATAATAATGATAATCTAATAAAACATAAATTTGCTTTCATTGAGAGTTGAACTCAAGACCTCCCGCTTACTAAACGGGTGCTCTAACCAACTGAGCTATGAAAGCACATACAGTTGAAGTAACATATTTTGTCAATTTTCATTAAATTTCCGATTCTCTCCCGTGCAACATCAAACCTTGCACTAAAGTGATACTGTTACCTTGTATTGTAGCTATTAGCTAGCTATGTGAAATATCGAGAATGTGAATCTTTTTCCTTCACTCACGAGCTGATTAATCCATCTATTTTCTAATTGATGATTCTTTTCAAATATTTTTCCAGCCCTATTTTCATTCTTAAAATTATTACATCATATATTATATTTTATTATACAATTATATTATTAATATATATTACTATAATATAATAATTATAAACATTATATTATATAATATAATAAAATACTATATTACATAACTGAAATGTGTATTACATATATAAATTTCTTAATAAATAGCTCCAATGAAGCTCGTCATGTTTAAAAAATAACATTCAATTAAAACTTAAAAATATAATATAAAAAAACTAGTTTTGTTTTTTTTTAATAAACGTGCAAAATGTTGATTTATTGACCCTTTTATTCTAGTATTTTAGAGGAGTTTGTAGGCTTCGATCGGATAAAGGCTTTAGTTATCTAATTGATGGAGAAGTTCCATGGTTGTTTGTCAGCATGGTGACCACATGCAAACACTATGACGCTCAAGTAAGTTTGGTACTTAATGAAGAAGTGTAAAAGCTCAGAGGAGGGAGCGTTCCTTTAAGATAGAGATCCAATGATATTTTATATCAATATGGAGGTGGAGAATATGGGTTTGGTTGAATGGTTTATCTACTATGAAGTGTATATGTACATGTGTTAATCAAAGGGGCACGACCATCATACAAATAAGTGTGTACAAAATATAAAGGTGACATGTTCGACCTTAGAGGTCAGTTGGTCCACACATTATTTCTAATTGATGTGCACTTCCAAAATAGTTGTCTCTTAAGTTGGTGGCTTATGCTGGTGTTGGAGTCATTGCAATTTTAATTGAATATAATTATTGGAAATGATGCAAAAATGAAGTTTGGTTATCAAACCATCGCATTTTTTGACAATTACAAAGTTTGATGAAATAACATGTTTGAAAATATTATGGTTTGTACAAAAGTGAATAAATAATGTTTGAAATGAGTCAATTCAAAAAGACTTTAATGAATGTAAGGAAAAGCTCAAGTCATGTTTGAGGGAAAGAACTTACTCAGATCAAAGTCGCGCAAAAGGAAGATCATGCTGAAGTTAGAAGCGGTTACTAGTAGAAAACAGTTTTTAGACATATGGCAACGTCTCATTTAAGTTTGTTTATGTATTGTACACATGTCATACCATGAGGATTTGATCGTTAGATAGATTGTCTATAAATAAGTAATCATGTAGCCATTTATCTTGGGTTCTAACATTTACACATGCTATGTATACCACAAATGTCGCACCAATGACTACCAATTCCAAAGAAAACGTGTATATTCTAACCCATCTTTTATTTTAGTGCATTATGCTTTTTTATTATCTTGAATTCTACTGCCTATGACCATTTTTTCTTTCAATGACTCTTTCTTTGTGTTTTAATTTTGATCTGTCAATAACCCTTTCTACTTATGTCTCATGAATGTCTCAAAACATGTATTAATATGTATTAAAAGTGAGTTCGACATTAATATTCAATTCACAATAAGAATATAACGGATACGTCTTATGTAGATTTATTACTTGATGTCCTAACTAAAATCTAAATGACAAACTGAGAGTATTGATCGAAATATTCTCAAGTTGAAAGTTTTAAATTGTTAGTTGTAATAAAAAAAATCCACACTAGATCTTAGATTCTAAGTCCCATTTTAAACGTCTTTATTTGTTGGTTAGAATCTTTGTGAGAAGTTATCTATTGAAAATTGAAGTAATTTCGATTTCTCAACAAATTTCCACCATCAACAAATTGGCACGCACTAGTGGGACCACTATTGCCATAACGTTAAGAACTAGTCTTGAGAATTTGCATGATTTTAAGAACTGGCAAAATAATGGCCAGTTCTAGTGGACTGATGCATTGTATTTTATACCATGTTTGCATAACATTATAATTAGGATATGTTGTATATGTATGCCTTCTTTGGTTCTATTTCTAGTTATTTTTCCTTTTTGTTGGACTAGTCATAATTTTATTCATATTTTGGTTTCAGGAATAAATTTTTCGTTGATTTGGAGCATGGAGCGTGTGCCAGGATTGGAAAGCTCTTATGTTGAATCTCGATGATGGCATCAAGTTTGGTTGGAGCTTGAATTGAAAAGAGTTGTAACAAAGAACCAAGAAGATTAAATCTGCCAGCAAGGATCATGAGCAGCCCATGAAACACACTACTACCCATGAACTAATGTGTTGAGCACATCAGGATCAAATAGCAGAGTTCACAGGCAGCCTATGATCGACCCTTCAACCCGTGAACTAATTTGTGGGCGCACCAGAGTCAAGGCAACAAGGATCACGGGCAGCCCGTGAATAACACTTTTGCCCGTGACTTGTCACCTACGAACTATTTTAAGTATTTTTGCATTTTTATTTTGTTTAGGCTTAGACTCCCATTAGCCCAAGGTTTTAAATAGACCTTTTAGGATTAGTTCAGTCATCTTGAACCTTGGCATTGACCGTGGAAAGCGAGAGCTTAGGATTACGATTGTCACCTCTTTTTCTTTACCGGTTTGAATGTTTTTCTTTTCTACTTGTTTGTTTTTTATGGCTATGTGTGAGTAGTCATCTTTATTCTAGGATTGGGCATAGCCCTATGAGCGTTTAATGAATTGATTTCTTTTATCTTTGTGTGATTCTTGTTCCTCTTTTGATTTCTTCTTTATTGATTTTTCTTATTGCAAAACGAATTGGCCACATTTTACATAACCTTAGGGATTTGGAGAAGTACCGAAAAGTGAACTTAAATACCGAAACTATAAAGAAGAAACCTAGGTATAAATCACAAAAGTAGGTGAAATCTTTGGGGATTAATTGAATTGATAGAGAGCTCATTAGGTCTAATTAAACATAACCACCACGAAAGTAGGGAACTAATTTAATTAGAAACCCTTCCGTATCTTGAAAGAGAACAGAGAGTACCTTAGGTTAATTCACCCTTAAGAAGAATAAGTAAAGGCACAAGATAAGGGAATTAATTTAGTAAATGTTATAGGGTGAAACTCGATCCTAGAAGTTTTCTCTTATTGAATCATTATCAATATTTTTTGCTTTTTCAATTGAATCTCCAATTCTTGATTTTTTCACTTTTACTTTAAAAACCTGAATTCCTAATTCAATTCCCTTCGTTTAATTTATCTTAAATTGCAATAATCACTAAACCTAACGCGCAGTCCCTGTGGAAAGAACGATATTTTATTACTCGATGATACTATACACTTGCGATACCGTGTCATGGACCAGGAAATCCTAGGAATAATGTTAATCGAAGGAATAGTACATTTAACAATAAGAACAATAGTAATGTGAATAACTCACCAGTGTTTAAGGCTAATAATAATTTTGTAACAAAAAGTATAGCCACAACACAAATGGAAGGTATAACTGCTATACTGGGGATATTACCTCCCCTATCAGAAACAGGTCCTAGTCATAGTACACCTTTACAAGTAAATCGACCCTAGGGAATGTCAAGGTGGAGGTTGTAACAAACAAATATAGAAATGCCTTTTACTCAACCTTAATCAGTGCCTTCTACTCATGTGTCTATCCATTCAACACAACCAAGAAATAGAAATTCATAATTACAAGGGGTAAATTATGCATATAATAGTGAGTAATTACAGTTAATGGGGGTAAATACTTATAGTAGCATGTTAAGAGAAAGTAATCTCTCAACTGGCATTACCAATCAAACTTTTATGGCATTCCAACAGTAAATGGTTCATAGTTGTTGGAACTAAAGACGTAGAAGCGTCTATACCCTAAAAGTTTTGAGGATAACAAACTTATAAATGTTCAAGTTTCTACCAAAGGACTAACCTTGTCACGGAAAACAAGATTCTCTTTATAGACCGTCCAGTAGACGTGTCAAAGAAGACCGTCCAGTAGACGTGTCAAAGAAGACTGTCCAGTAGACGTGTTAGAGAAGACCATCCAGAAGACTCGCTATAAAAGGACTGTCTAATGAACTACTTAAGATAACCATTCGAAGAACATATTCAAAAATCTGATGCAAGCTTCCAATGACAATATTCAAACGGCTAAGTTTTATTGGAACGTCCAATTTACTTATGATAGTTTTCCTTGAAACTAACACATTAGCACTCCTGTGATCTAACATTCAAATTGTTTGAAGCATTAATTGTAATCAGATTCTTGCTAGTGCAAAGGCGCAGCAAAACAGATAAAGCAAGTCAACTTATCAAGCTGCCATGCCGAATGAAGAATGTTCAGAAAAGCAGATCGCCAGCACAGTCCTGCGCTTTCCTCTTTAATGCAAGTCTAAAAGTTGCCACCTTGATCTTTCTGAAAGCACAGTTTACACGTCTCTCATTGCATAATGAAGTCAAGGTCTTCTACAACGGATCTTTTCCCTGAAGAATATATATATGCACCAAGGAAGAACGGAATACATATAAGTGCCTGGTGTAACAATTCTTAGTGAACAAAAAAAAAACTTCTGAACATTTGATAGAAGTGTCCACTGGACGATAGCAAAAATCTTGTAAAGATTTTCAGAGTGTTTTGAGCTTTATCTTTCAAATCCTCACTACTTGAGTTGATATCCTTGTAAAAATACTTGTTTGTGTTGTGAAAGCCTGGAGAGGATTAGTGAAAAAGAATACTTGGGTTGAGCAATCTAGGGTGATTGTTGTGTAAAGCCTGAAGAGGCTGCGAACAATACTTGTAACCTAAGGTTGGTTGGTAAACACCTTTTGGGTGAAGGGACTGGACGTAGCTCAGGTTGAGTAAACTAGTATAAAAACTTTTTGTGTTATCCTTCTCTCTATCCCTAAGCTTGAAAACATTTTTCATACTTACTTATTTGTTTCGAAAAAGTTTTAAACGCACAATTCAACCCCCCCTTCTTATGCGCTTTTTCTATTTCAATAGTAATCATGATATGGTAAATATGTTAACTCATCAAATGATTACGGTGTTGAATCCTATGTTTCAAACAACTAATGACAGTTATCAACAGTTATCAATAGTTGTCTATGTTGATGGCGAGGGTTGTAGATGCTTTAGAAAACCCTCGAAGGCAACAGTTATTAGAAAATCAAACTTCAAGTCAAATTCCTGTCATGAATGTTACAAATCCTGTCAATATCCGTCAAGAGTTGTTTAAGAATCCTTTTGCACTAAACCGAAATCAAAATTTAAAGGGGAATGATCTACAAAATCCTGTTTTGGTTAATAGAAATCAAAATGCTGACCAAGTTTTGAATTTATTTAGACAAGATCAACAAAATCCTGAAGAATACAATTACCAAAACAACCCAAATCCTTTGAGACAAAATATTCAAAATCAAAATGTCTAGAACCTGCAACAAATAAATCAGTTGATTAAATAAACGCTTAATAAGCATGGTTTCGAAGTAGGTTATTATAATCAACTATATTTTATTTCTGCATTCCCTGATTATGTTCTACAGGCAGAGTTACCAAGAGGATTTAAAATTCTAAAGTTCTCCAAATTTATAGGAGAATTGGGGGAATCAATTATAGAACATGTTGCTCAATATCAAATAAAATGTGGAGATAGAGTTACTAATAAATATCTTCAAATGAAATATTTCCCTAGTTCTTTAACTAAGAATGCATTCACTTGGTTTACTACTTTACTTCCAAATTCGATATTTAATTAGGTTTAATTGGAAAGAATTTTTCATGAATAATTCTTTAGAGGATAGACTAAAGTGAGTTTAGTAAATTTGTTAAATATTAGAAGATTTAATTCTGCATCAATTGATGACTATTTAAATAGATTTAGACAAATGAAACCAAGATGTTATACTCAAATACCTGAACATGAGTTGGTTTGAATGACTGCTGCTAGGTTAGAATTTTCAATTCGAAAGAAGTTGGTGAATCAGCAATTGAGGGATATGGCACAATTAGCTGATAAGGTTAGAAGAATCGAACAAATAAAATTTGAGAAAGATAAGAATAAGAGGTTCAATAAGATGGTTCGAAAAGATAAAGTGGCATTTATAGAAATGAATAACATAGAAGAACCTGAAATTAACCTTGACACAGATATCGAATATGAAGATAGTGAAGTTAATATATCGGAATTAAAATCGGGACCTCTATATGTTTGTCAATTGTTGAAACCCGAGGATAGAAATAGAGCATCTAATAAAAAATATAGTTTTTGATGTGACAAAAGCTAATAAAATATTTGATATTCTGTTAAAAGATAAATAGATTATATTGACTGAGGGCCATAAGTTACCTTCTTTTGAGCAAAGAAAAGGGAAAAGATATTGTAAGTATCATAATGTTTTCGGCCATTGGACTAATAATTGTATTCATTTCTAGGAAATGATTCAAAAAGCAATCAATGAAAGGAGACTGAAGTTTGAGGACAAACCAATGCAGGTTGATATAGATACTTTCCAAGCTCAAACAAACTTTGTAGAGCCCATTCATGTCTTAATGATTAATGTTTCAATAAAAATAGATGAAGTGAAGGCAGTTAAGTCTCCGATTTATGAAGAGGACCTAAAAAGGCTGTGAGGAATTCGAGAAGGAAAAAGATCAAGTTTTTCCTCAATCAAGTGATACACTTGTAGATTTCCTATTTTGAAAGAAAGATGGTAATAATGAAGTAATGTTGTGTCCAAGATGTAATGTCATGTTTGATAGATCGGCTGCAAAGGCTTTTGAGATGTCTGATGTCTGAAAGCACTATCAGCTAAACAAACCTGATATTAGGGAATTAATGGGTAAGTAAAACATTAACATGTTTGTTAATCAAGTTCAAAAGTCTATTAATAGTTTATGGGGAAGTGCAACTTATGTACCCAATGTGTGAGTTCCACTAAACACGTGGTTTCGACAAGGGTATTCATGTGGAAGTGCCAAGGGAAGACTTATTGAAATTAGAGATGTTATGTCTCAAGTTAGTGGTACATTTGGATCAAAGCCTCAAGCGTCTTATCCTTATCCTCCAAATATCCAAAAATCTAATTTCTACAAAGTCCCTTGGAAAAACAGACATATGACAAAGACTCAATGGCAAAGACACCAGAGGTTTAGGAAGGCTACTCTCGATAATCAAGCTGGAAATGGGATGATGATGAGAGGACCTTGTATCAAAGCCATTAAGAATCAGTCCAATCCTATTGAAAATGAGGAGGATTTAATTACAGATTGCTTTGAGTCAGGCTTTGAAAATTCCTTGGAAGATATTTGTGGGATTGTCTCAATGTTGCCTGTGGAATTTGCTCAGTAGTTTGAAGAGTGTTAAGCAATGGAGGACTTCATAAGGGAAGATTATTTTGTAGATCCTATAACAGAATCTAAGGCTATTTGGGTGAATCAGGTTTCATGTATAATCCCAAAATACAATGCTACAGTGTTTTATCCACCTACCGAGGAAATGAAGGCCCATCTTAAGCCTTTAATTCTTACTGTGATGATTAAAGGACAAAAGGTTGATAAGGTTTTGGTGGATGGAGGAGCTGTAATAAATATATTGCCAAGAACAATGCTAAAAAGGTTTGGAAAAGCATCAGAAGACATGATTTCTCATAATATTGTGGTTTCAGATTTCAGCAAAAAGTCTTCGAAATCAGATGGTATGATGGCTTTAGATGTGATAGTAGGAAGTCAAAAGCAACCTATAATCTTCATTGTGGTGCCTTCTCAAGCAAGTTTCAGTGTATTTCTTGGTCGAAAATGGATTCATGGTTTGGGTGCTATGTCTTCTACCGTTCATCAGAAGTTGTTCTTTTGGAAAGAAAAGGGTTATCTAGAAATGGTCAAAACTAACCAAAGTTCTTATGATGTTTATGCTTCTTTTGCAAACTAACAGGATAAAACCTTGGCTATTACAGCTCCGTTTAAGATGGATGATTCGTACGATATGACTCAGAAGGAAAAAGATAATTTCTTTTGGTGGAACCTGGAAGAAGGGTTCATATTGACTCACAAGGCCGAATCTTTTTAGCTCGAATGTTGGCCTACGTGGCCAAAAATAAGATAAGGGCTTCTTTGGTCGAAGCATATTTGAATGAGGCGGCTGATGAAGCCGTTGGACATTAAAAAGAAAAAGGTGTTAAAATTGACACAAATGATCAAAAGGATAGGAAAATGGCTTTGAGAGCCATCTGCAAAAAAAAAAGTAAATTTGGCAGAAATTGTTGAAAATGAAAAAAGAGATGTAGCACTCAAGGAAAAAGAGTTCTCTACAAGTCATGGTGTTGGAGGTCTTAAGCAAAAGAGGGTGATGGATAATGAGCAAGGAGAATATCAAAAATTAGATTGCATTTATGATAATTCTCCTTTAGGCTTCGAGAAGCCTACATCTCCAATTATGAAGAAAATAGAAGCACAAGATCCTCTCAAAGAAATTAATCTGGGAAATGAGGTGGATCGAAGGCCAACTTATATAAGCAAATTATTGGACAAAAATCTATGTAGACAGATTATTGAACTATTGCATGAGTATAAGGATTGGTTTGCGTGGGATTATAACGAAATGCCAGGTTTAAATTGAGAATTGGTAGAGCATAGATTTCCTATTAAGCAAGGAAAAAGACCAGTTAAACAGACTCCTCAAAGATTTGCACCAGAAGTGGTTTTGAAGATAAAAGAAGAGATTAAGAGGCCAATGAAGCCAAACTTATAAGAACAACCAGGTATATTGATTGGATTTCAAATATTGTTCATGTTATGAAAAAGAATGGTAAAATATGTGTTTACATAGATTTTTGAGATTTAAATTCAGCAACTCCTAAAGATGAATATCCAATGCCTATTGTTGATATGTTGGTTGATTCAGCCACATGAAATGAAATACTCAGTTTATTAAATGGATACTCGGGGTATAATCAAATCTATATAGCAGAGCAAGATATTTTGAAAACAGCTTTTTGATGCCTAAGGTCTTTAGGGATTTATGAATAGGTGGTAATGTCTTTTAGGTTAAAAAATGCTGGTGCAACATATCAAAGGGCGATGAATCTTATGTTTCAGATCTAATAGGGAAATTTATGCAAGTATAAATTGATGATGTTGTTGTTAAGTCAAAACGAAAAACGACTATTGAAACCAATTAAGACAATCATTTGAAAGAATGAGAAAACATGGTTTAAAAATGAACCCTGTTAAATGTGCTTTGGTGTATCTGTACGAAAATTTTTAGGTTTCGTTGTCCATCAAAAAGGCATCAAGATAGACAAGAACAAAGTTAAGGCTAATCTTGAAATAGTATCTCCTCAAAATAAGAAGGAACTCCAATCACTATTAGGTAAGGTGAATTTTCTTCGAAGATTCATTTCTAATTTGTCTGGAAAAAATAAAGTGTTTTCTCCATTGCTTAGATTAAAAAATGAAACTGAATTCAGGTGGGAAAAACAACATCAAGATGCTTTCGAGGAGATTAAAAATTACCTGATTAACCCGCCAGTTATGGTTCCACCAGTGGAAGGTCAAATGTTAAAGCTGTACATTTTTGCATCAGAGTCAACAATAGCCAGTACACTGGTCCATGAAGATGAAAATGGTGTTAAAAGGGCTATTTATTATTTGAGTCAAATGTTAAATGATGCTGAGATTATATATGCTCCTATTGAGAAATTATGTCTCAGTTTATATTTCTCTTGTACAAAATTGCAATATTACATTAGACCTTTCGATGTACTTGTACTATCTAAAAATAATATAATAAAGTTCATGTTATCCAAATCTATCTGGCATAATCGAATAGGAAAATGGGCTTTAGCTCTTATAGAATTTTCCTTAACTTTTATTCCTTTGAAAGTAGTTAAAGGTCAAATAGTTGTTGATTTTGTGGCTGACCACACTCCAATAGAGGTTGAAGAATTCTATATAGAAATAAAGCCTTGGATACTTTATTTCGATGGTTCAAAAGATGTTGATGGTTCAGGCGTTGGTATTGTAATTATTTCTCCTAATTACAAACCCACTAAATTAATGTTTTAAATAAAGCCTTCTTGTTCGAATAATGAAGCAGAATATGAAGCTTTAATAGTTGGATTAGAAACCTTAATTGTATTGAGAGCTAGGAATATTTTAGTCCGAGGGGATTCTCAGTTAGTTATCAAGTAGTTAACTCGAGAATACAGATGTATTAGTGCAAATCTGATTAAGTATTTCTCTCAGGCAATTTTATTATTAAATATGTTTGACGAAGTTTCATTTGAACATGTTTCTCGAGTCGAGAATAGTGAAGCAAATGACTTGGCACAGATTGCTTCAGGTAATAAGTTAACTAAATAGAAATTCGAATCACTAATTAGTGTTTGAAATAAGTTACTAGATGTATTTGAGGAAGTTAATATTAATATATTGTCCACAATGATTAGAGAAAGCCCTTAGTAGATTATTTAAAGAATCCTAATACATTTGTTGATCGAAAGATTAAATATAAAGCACTTAGTTATGCCATTTTAGGCGATGAATTATATAAAAAAGGAATAGATGGTACTTTGCTTCGTTGTTTGGGGGAAGTCGAGGCATACATTGCTTTAGCAAAAGTTCATGAAGGTATTTGTGGATACCATCAAGCAAGGGAAAAAATGAAGTGGCTTATATTTCGACAAGGGTATTATTGGCCTTCGATTTTAAAAGATTATATAAATTATGCTAAATCCTGTGAGGAATGCCAAAAACATGGACCAATTCAATAAGTTTTCGCGAGTGAACTGCATTTGATTATTAAACCTTGGCCATTTTGAGGATGGATAATGGATTTAATAGGACAAATACATCCTCCTTCATCCAAATGGCATAAATATATTTTGGTTGTAGTAGATTATTTTACCAAATGGGTTGAAGCAATTTCTTTGAAAGACGTCGATCAAAATAACATAATTAATTTTATTGAATGACATAGTATACATCAATTTGGCATTCCAAAAACTATTACAATAGACCAAGGAACCATTTTTACTGATCGAAAAGTTGTTTAATACGCCAAATCTAGATGTATTAAATTAATAACTTTAACCCCTTATTATGCCTAAGCGAATGGTCAAGTTGAAGTTGTAAATAAAACTTTGATAAGTTTGATTAAGAAACATATTGGCAGAAAACCAAGGAGTTGGCATGAAACTTTGAGTCAGATTTTGTAGGCTTATCGAAATTCACCAAAAGAAGCTACAGGATTGACACCTTTTCGATTAATTTATAGTCATGAAGCTGTTTTACTAATCAAGATTAATTTACAATTAATGTGAATTCAGAGGCAGAATGAGTTACCTATTCAAGATTATTGGTATTTAATGTTTGATGAATTGAATAATTTGGATGATGAGAGATTAACTGCTTTAGAAAATATTATTTGACAAAAAGAGAGAATTTTTTGATTTTATAATAAGAAGGTAAGGAATAAAGTATTTCGAGTTGGAGATTTAGTATGGAAAACTATTTTACCAATTGATAAGAAGTTGAGAATTTATGGTAAATGGTCGTTGAATTGGGATGGACCATATATTGTTGAAAAAGCATATTCTAATAATGCTTATTTAATTTGAGAAGTTAACAAAGGTGGTCGAATTATGCCTATTAATGGAAAATATCTAAAGTAGTATAATCCAACCATTACAGAAATTAAAATACCAATTCATTGAAATAGTAGTTATATACAAAAAATCCAAATTGATCGGAAAAAAAAATTCAATAAGGGTGTTTATCTTTAAGTCTCTCATAACGTTTGGACAAGTCACAAAGCTTAGAAGATAGCTCAGCATGCTTCTCTTCGAGCGATACTTTTGTCGAAAGTTGGCTCTTCAAAGATTGAGCTATCGTTTTTGCTGAAGTCATCGTTTCATTTTGTTTCTTTTTTATGTTGTCTTTGGCATCATTTATCTCTTTTTGCCTTTTTCAGTTTTCAGCAAAAGCCTTCTAAATGTCTTCAAGTTGTTTCTCTAAGTCTTTTTCTTTGATTTTTAAGTTGTTTAAAGACGGATTGAGCTTGGCAGAGTCTGTTTTAAGACTTTTAACCAATATTTTGGTTGTTTCAGTTGTGATCGATCTTCTTTGGTCTCATTCTCTATCCTTTTTGAAGAAGCAAGAAGAAGAATTGCTCTTGCCCCCAAGAAGTATTAATATAGTTTTGATGATTTAGCCTCTTGATGAGTGCAAAGTTGTAATGTGATTTGATATGTGTGGTTGTGTGTCTTGCATGGTTCATCTTTATCCTTGATGATTTAATGGTGATGAGCTCAAAATTTAAGACTTCAAGGATTAACAAAGTGATAACATGTTTTTACAAGTCTAAAATTAAGTTTAAGAAGAAATAATTGGATAAAACATGGTTTTAAATTGATAAGAAGTGATACATATTAAAGCTGTAGAATAATTCAATCTTATGTTTAAGAACCATTTAATCGGATAAATTAGCTTTGTAATCAGTTAAATCCATTGAAAAATGCACAAATATATGCAAAATATTCTATTTTAACTAGTTACAGTGTTATATAATTAGTTACACATATTTTGTTTTAACTAGTTACAAGATTATGTAATCAATTATTTATGCTGTAACTAGTTACATAATTCTGTAACTCGTTACATTTTTATAAAGTTGTTTTATCTTATGCGAAAACAACTAGTTACAAAGCTATGTAACTAGTTATTCTAGCTGATAGGAAATAAAATACATGCGCAAATAACTAGTTACAAAGAAAAATAACTAGTTATTTCCATTCTAACTTCATTTTCCAGATTTTTAAAAATGAAATAACTTATTGCAAGACCAAATAACTAGTTATTCCAGTGGACTCTCTATAAAAAGCAAACCTTAGTGGATATTTTCACATAACTTCAATTCTCTAAACTTGTATGAGAGCTTTTCTAGAGAGAAAACATATTATTCTTCATCACCACTACAAGTTTTACATCAAAATTAAGAGCTCACCATGGATCAACATTGGAGATAAAGAAAAGACATCTTTTGGGTAGAATTTGGTTTGTGCTTCATTGTTTTTCATCCATCACGAATTAAAGTGATATCCAACCTTTTCTCTCTATAAAATTTTCGTTCTTGAGATGGGGTTTCTCATGTCTCTCTTGTGGTAGTGTTCCACAAGAAGGTGTTCAAGATTTCTTGATAGGTTTTCAAGAATCTTGGCTTTAGGTTGTGTTTGTTTGTAATTCTCTTGTTTGTGCAGTATGTTTGTAAATAATTAAATTGCATAGTAATAATTCCAATTGGTTTGATTGGAAACTAGATGTAGATCACAGTATTAGTGATCGAACTAGTATAAATCTTATGTGTTCTTTTCTTTCCTCTACCCCTTCCCAAATATATTGAATCTTGACCTCTTATTGATTGCATATAAATTCATGAGGTTCTTGTTCATGATTGCATAGTTAAATCAAGATAGTTGTTCCAATTCTACATCATTCATATAACCAAATCAAATTGATTCAAACTTTTTGAAAATCTAGTTCTTCATCTTTGAAAAGGTTTTGGGGATTCTTAAACAATTTTAAAAGATCTAATTCATCTCCCTCTTGGATCCAATCCTTTTATTCGACACTTTCAATTGTGTCCAGGCATTGTTGATCGTCTTTTTGGACTTTGTATGCAACATTGAAAATGTCCAAGAATTGCTCTAGAATATCTCTTTGATCATCTGAGAATTCGCTATCGAAGAATTTCAATCTCTTAGCAGCATCTTTGATTTCTTTTTTATATTCAGCCTTGGCCAAGTTAGAGGATAAATTCTCATTGAAGGCTAAACTTTGAAAGTGATTATAAGCTTGTTCGAAGGTTTCTTTATTATCTGGCTTGTTTTGATTCGCTTCCGAAGCCTTTGAAGATGCTGAATAACCACTTGACCATTTAGTAAGAATTTCAAAAATATTCTCTTCTTCTTCTAGTTCTTCAAGTTCCAATTCAGGAGGATTGTCTGTAACTTTATAACTTGAAGATTTTCTTGCTTGTGCCACAGGACTTGAATCTGTTGCTTGTTCTTTTTCTATTTTGAGCCTCTCCACTATGATAGTTTGTCTTTGCTTTTCATTTGATTCTTCATCTTGAGCAACAAGACTAGGTTGATCAAAGTTTGTAGGTTCAGCACGTTCATGTTCACTCAAAGTTTTTTCTTCAACTAGATGCATCTCTTCATTTTGTGCATTTGTTTTATCCAACGAAGAAGACTCACTTTGGCTATAAACTTCTTTGTCTTGAGGTTTAGAGATTTCGAGATGAATAGAAGTGTCTTTTGAAGTACCTTGTCCTGAAAGAATCAAATAGGGTTAATTTATAAATGACTCGAGGAGAAAATAATGCATATATACCAAGGAAAAATAAATTTTCTTGTATACCTGGTTCGATTAAGCTCATCCTTTGAAGGGTCGAGCTAACTTCAAGAGTTGTTTCTTCATTAACATCAGGTTGAAGACGCATAAAAGAGAATGTTAGGAAAAATTTTATAAATAATAGAAGAATGATTAATCAAATGAAGTTGCCTTTACCATGCTTGCTCCGATAGGCTCAATGTGAGGCTTAAGGGAAGAGGAGATGTCCACTACATCTAAATCCAGTATGTAATTTAACCAAGATGTGTCTCGATTAACAGTATCACAAGATTTTTGTTCAAAAGTTCAACCACACATGCCAAATTTAGATCGCGTATGATATATCCTTATTGGTACTACTTGAAATATTTGGTTAAGTTAAACATAATGATGAGGAAAAATCTTATATTATGTTTGATTCATAAATTACCTTAGATTTCCTCTTTTTCTTGTCTGGAGATTTATTTTGGCTAGGGGCAAATCCTCATTTGACCCATCAAAAGTGTCGTCCTTTTCGACAATTTTTTTCTCTTATACTAATCTGTTGATCGAAAAGAAATGTTTAGAGAAATACTTGTAGAAAGATCATTAAAATAAATTTACCTAAGGTTGGATTGAAAGTGTCTCAATGGCTTGAGCTTTTCATTTTTCTTTTTCTATTGGGGCAAGAACAAACCTTTTTCAAAGTTTTTCCTTTAATCATCTGTGGTGCTCCGGTTATCTGATCAGCAGTTGGCTATTAGATAGGTATTAAAATTTAAGGAAATCAAAAGGTCAAATTGCGTAAGTAAAATTGAAATGCTTACCATTTTTTCAGAGGAAGTTCCCCTTTCGCCTTCCTTCTTCGATTTCTTTTTTACAAGTGCTTTGGAAGTGCTTGTTGTCTTTAAAGTTGCCTAAAGGTTAAAATATATTAGTCGAAAAATAATTATTGAAAGGAAAAGAAATCAAATAGCTTACTTTTCTGGGGCCAGTAGTTTCTGTAACACTTGGAGCTTTTCTTTTCTATGTTTTTTGTGGTTAAGGATCTTCATCTTCACTATCCCGTTGTTCCAATCTTACTAGAACAAATTGTTTGATAGCTAGAAATGAAGAGTCAAAACAGGTAAGAAATCATCAAAAGAAAGAATAAAGTTCAATAATAAAAATTAAGATTCTTACCAATTCCTGTTTTAGTCAAAATTTCGACCTCTTTTATATCATAATGCAACCATTGGGGAGAGTCGGGAAAATCATCAAGATAATGTTTAGCGAATGTAGCTTTTTCATTTTTGGGAATCTTTTCTTGTCTTAAGATGGAAGAAAGACTATGGAGTTCTCGAACCTAAATAGGATACCTTAAATCTTTAGCTACGCCAAAAAGGGTAGTAGGTAAAGGAGGTAATCTAGTGGGCAATATTTTTCAAAATCAATTTTGCCAAAAGGGTTGATTACTTTTCGATTTGCTTTATTTTTCTCGACCTTTTCCCTTAAAGTAAATGTTATCTCTTTGATAGTTAAAGAGATGTTATTTGGATATTAATACGTACAATAAAAATTCTCAAATTTTACAATTTTGGATTTGAGATGCAGTTTACCTTCATCTTGATCTGATTCCTGCAAAAAGGTAAAAGTAGTGATTATCTTCTTGAAATATTGTGCTGATAAGATTGCTTGAGAAGAATAATAATTCTGCCACCATTCATAGAATGGTTGAGTGTAATAGAAACTGTTCTTGAAAGAGGTTGGACAAAAAGAGGGTAATCTTCTTCTCCACCCTCCACTCAAGGTGAGATCCAATAAATCTTCCTGGCCTGCTAGTGAGTCTAACTCTTGCCTCTTTTTAAACAAAGATATTGATAAGAGTTGGCAAAGACCGAATTGTCAAGCCAAAAGTTGAGGTTGATAAGTGTAAAATCAAATTTCTTTTGGTTGAAAGTCGGTAAAGATGACATCTCGAGTCAGAAAGACTGTCTAGATTTTAACCATTTCGGATTGTTGACCACGGGTTTCACAAGGAAATCTTGCTCGAAGCCAATTAAGACCAATCAAGTATGATTTAATGAATGGAGCAAGCTCCTCGATAAATTCTTGAAAGTTGAGAAAGATTTCGATTTATTTTCTGAATTGGTTGAGCATGATTTTCATCTTATGGTTGGGGGTCAAATAGGTAAGTCGTTCACCTTCGATTGGTTGAGAAGTTTGCTTGCCCAAGAGTGGTATGCGCTTCTCGAGAATAGCATTTAGCCATAGTTGTATCAATTAGAGAGGCCCAACAATATTCTTCAACTGTTTGGGTGCTTTCAACAGGTCGACTGCTTCGTCCATAGCAGAGTAAAGAGAAGAAATATTTTTACCAATATGTAAGGCTTACGCAAGATTGAAATAGTACTTGGAAACTTGAAGCGATCGAGTGCAAAAAACATGTGAAGACAGCCAATATAAAAGAAAAGTAATGTGTTCATTTTCATCAACTAGAGCAAGCCTTTCACCCATATGTTCTGCAATAAAATGGTTATAGGTTTTCATATCCGAATTTATTGTAACATTTTCGATGTCTACCTCATCTTCGAAAAGACTTAATCCATAAGTTGAACTGGTGGGCTTCAAACCTATTATTGCAGCTATATCAAGGAGTGTTGGGCTAACGAATCCACAAGGGAATTATAAGGCATGATAGCTTCGATTCCAAAAATGGAAAGAAGTTATTAGCATAAGGATGTCAAGAGTTGAAACATCCAATCTACTTAGCTGAATAAAATCATATATTCCTAATTTTTTTCCAATCATCTCTCTTTGAAGCTTCTACTCTATCTAACCAACGAAAATAATTCTTTGTAGAGACTTGGGGAACACTCTAAAGACTTTGGTTGGTTCCTTAATAAAGTTTGCTATTATTTTTTCATCGTAAATCAAAGGTTTATCTTGGTTTGAAGCAAAGAGAAACAAAGATAGTTTTTCTGGGGAAAGTAGAGAATCATAGGGTCTAAGAAAAGCTAGGCGTTGTGAGTCAATAGAAAAAGGAATGAGTACCTGCGAAGCCCTGATTTTGATGCTTTCTTCTTTGTACAATGGAGTGGGTACGAATCTTCGGCCATCAAGTTGCAAAAGTTCTCCACTTTCCACCACCATAGGAACATAAGTCTTGTGGGAAGAGGTTGTTGCAGCTTTGTGAGAAGAGGAAGCCATTATTGATGATGGCAAAAAGAAAAGTTTGAATCTTGAATATTCTTGGAGCTCTTTATAGGAAGAGGAAGACGGAGAGATGATTAGGGGTTCTCAGAAACGTAAGGTAAAAAGGTAAAAATATGAAAGGGTCACAATCCCTTATATAGACGTTTTAAAGAAGTGGGAAATTAATATCTACTTTAAAATTTAAATACTTATCTCCAAAATTATCAAGTCCCCTAAGATACCACCGTAAATCAATCATGGGGGATTGGGAAGCTAAAATTTTGCTGCACAAGGTGAAATTGACGGTTAATTCTCAGCACGTTATCATAATGAGGATAGCCATAAGACCTTTATACCTTTAAAGATAAATTTCCTAGCTGTCATTGTGAAAGCATGAAAGAAAATTATCAAGTTATAAAAAATATTTTCTTTTGACTAATTTCAAGCAAAATATTTTTTAGGGGCCATCTATTAGGGTCATTGCAATTTTAATCGAATATAATTATTGGAAATGAGGCAAAAATGAAGTTGGGCTATCAAACCACCGCATTTTTCAACAATTGCAAAGTTCGATGAAATAACCTGTTCGAGAATATTATGGTTTGTACAGAGGTGAATAAATAATGTTCGAAAGGAGTCAATTTGAGAAGACTTTAATGAATGTAAAGAAAAGCTCAAGTCATGTTCGAGGGAAAGAACTTGTTTAGATTAAAGGCGCGCAAAAGGAAGATCGTGTTGAAGTTAGAAGCAGTTACTAATAGAAAACAATTTTTAGACATATGGCAACATCTCATTTAAGTTTATTTATGTATTGTACACGTGTCATATCATGAGGATTTGACTATTAGATAGATTGTCTATAAATAAGTAATCGTGTAGCCATTTTTCTTAGGTTTTGACATTTATACATGCTCTGTATACCATACATGCCGCACCAATGGCTATCGGTTCCAAAAAGAATGTGTATGTTCTAATCCATCTTTTATTTTAGTGCATTATGCTTTTTTATTAACTTGAATTATACTGCCTATGACCCCTTCTTCTTTCAATGACTCTTTCTTTGTGTTTTAATTTCAATCTGTCTATAACCCTTTCTACTTATGTCTCGTGAATATCTCAAAACATATATTAATATGTATTAAAAGTGAGTTTGACATTAATATTCAATTAACAATAAGAATATAATGGATACGTCTTATGTAGATTTATTACTTGATGTCCTAACTAAAATTGAAATGACAAAGTGAGAGTATTGATCGAAACATTCTCAAGTTAAAAGTTTTAAACTGCTAGTTCCAATAAAAGAATCCACACTAGATCTTAGATTCTAAGTCCCATTTTAAACGTCTTTATTTGTTGGTTATAATCTTTGTGAGAAGTTATCCATTGAAAATCGAAGTAATGATTTCTCAACAAATTTCCACCATCAATATCAAGTGTAAGATTTAACTTGCTAAAAAGATGGCAATTCTTGTAAGAGTGTTGACTTAAAAAGGCAACGATTCTTCTAATTATGTGACTTGAAGAAGCAGTGGTTCTTCTTATTGCATTATCTCGAAAAAATTATGATTCTTTTAAGATCATCAACCTAAAAATGCAACAATTATTCTAGTTGAGCCAACCTAAATAATTAGCAATTCCTTTAATCCAATGCTTTGGCATCAAGTGTCATACTTTAAGTGTCGAACAATGGATATCCTTACTGTAGGTTTCTCATTTGGGTGTCTTATCGAAAAGAGGATAACTTGTGTCCCTCGGAAAGACGGATAACCTATGCCCATTACTTTGTAAGCTCATATTTAGTTTATGCTTAGTATAGATGTTGGTTCGTTTGCTCAAGAGGTTAACATTTTTTGGGTGGTTCCTTCCATTTCATTTTATCAATGAAAGTTTATTGGTGTGGTTTCTTAGGAAGGTTGTGCCAACCAAGGTGCCTTCCTTTAAACCCATGACCCTGGTTTCAGACTAGTAAGTTTGGGTGGACATAGATCGGGGTAGGTCTCATCGACTTGGTGGCTGGTCAAGTCGAGGAGTGTCAATGCTCAAGCTTCTTTTGTTGATGTGTACTACACCTGTAAATTTTTAATCATAGAAAAACAGGGCAATGTGAATTTGTATAATAGATAAGAGTGAGGCAATATGAAGTAAATCAACTAGGTAAAAATGTTTCGTCACTTAGCTATTTTTCAAGTTGAGGTTGTGAGCTTCGAGCAAGGCTCGCGTATTGTGCTTATGTCGCATACACCTTTGTGTGAGCCCATCCTAATCATACCTACTTAGCATATGGTGCAAACATAAAAGGGCACTGTCAAACTATCACAGTAGAGATTTTCTCTTCCACTGCTTGACCTTGTAAATGTGGGGTTCATAACTTGTAGGTTGTCAAGGGAGTGTTGGAAAACAACTACTTTTAATTTTTTGTGGTGTTTGCCTTTGAAACTACTGCCACTCCTTACCTCCTTCTTTCTCCTCATATGGGGTCGAATGAAAGGGTAGTTTCCTTTTAACCTTCTATTCACGTTGAAATGTGGAGGTTAACTTTAGTAATGCCAGTATTAAGGATCGAAGATGGAGAAAGGGCCCTTGCACATGAAAGTTGTTACGTGCGTATGGATGGCTACGAAGATCCTCGACCTTCTCATTGCGAGTTAAGTTGAGATATTACTCACAACACTAGATTGAGGTGAGTTAGGATCACATGCTAACGTGCATGTCAATGGCAACATTGATACAAATAACCCACGAAAAGCATGGTTATGTTTTTCTTATCTCATGTTGGTGACTATATTTGTGATATATGCGACTATTCGTGCTTGGAAGTTGAGGTGTATACCAAAGGGCTTGCATTCAACAGAACCATGGTCGCATGCTTAACTGTAGGGCGAGCTTGCTCAAGGCATGACAAAGAGCTCGTACAGGAGCATAGCACATGCTCTATATATCCCAGGATACGAGTTCATGTATATAAATGACATTATAAATGTTGACACCAAATTGTGGTGGACGCTGATAATCGCATGGTAGTTTGGATGTATTCCATGAAAAAACACCCTTTTAGGGATTAAATGACTCTATTGGAATGTCGAGCATGGTGTTTTCGGTTACATCATCGTTTGCAACATGTCAAACATCCTTAATATTGTTGCAAATACCTTAAGTTGAGCTACAATGGAAGTACATTTCATTGAAGGGGATCTCTAAAATGGATCTCTAAAATGGAGTGCAAGTTTGATGTGGCGAAAAAGCTTTATCCTTAGAGAATATAAGGGACACATCCTATGAGGAATTTCAAAAAGTGTCCCAGAAAACCAAAGTTCCCATCATGAACCACAGTCCATGTACAATCCAAAGATATATCATGGCCTACCATTGTCTTCACCATACCTAGTAACACAACAACACTCATCCATTTGCTATGACTAAAAAAAAATATGAAATCCCTTGATTAGACCATCATCCAACAACATGCCTTTAATGATTGGCCAAGAGATAACTATTATAGAATAAAAACATACCACATTCCTATGTTTGCTTTGATGATGACTTGAGCAAGTTTTGAGATCCTTATAAACATACAATTTGTTATTTGTCCTTATAAGAATAAAACCTTAAGTAAATTACATTGGCACCTCTTGAGATTTGTTCAGATTGCACATAATTCTCTTGCTATTTTAACATTTACAACAACTTTCCTTATAGGAATACACGATGTAATATTTTTCAAACAATTAAGGGGTTAGTGTAATGTATAAGGGGTGTCAATGTAATGTTTTTTAAACAATTAAGAGGTTATTATAGAGATATAAAAATGAGGGATATCGTGTGCAATCTGAAAAAATTTAAGGAGGAATCAATGTAATTTACTTTAAAACATTTTAACTTTTCACTTTCCTTACCGATCTCATCAAAATGTGCAATTTCCCTTATTTACTTAGGATATTATTTTCCTTATTTTTCACAACAAATTATAATATAGAGACCACAATTCTTAGGTATGATAATCCATTTTCCTTCATCCACATTCTTCACTCTTGTAAAACTTTTGTGCTAACTTAAATATTTGTATATCTTTGTTGGTACTTAGCCCATTCACAACCATTATAAAGTAAAGCCAACACAAGAACATGGTATAAAAGGGAGCAATGAGATATTCTCCATTGCCATCTCATACCAATGTCATTCTTAATATTACTTGGTAAGTTAGAATATTAAAAGAATTATTACATTTGTTTGGAAGAAAACTTAGGGATAGGCAATATTGTTTCATTGTGAAATTAAGGCACGTGTTCAAAATTTCAACGAGTGTTTGCAACTGAATTTGCGAATAATATACATAAATGAGAAGATTACCAATATGTCCAAAATTTTTATATAAAAATGTTTAAATTTATATAAAATGATGCAAAACTAAAAGGTCTTCTAAAATACAAGAGAATAATTTTGTGGTTAAATTAATATGTAGATCCATGTAGTTTTATAGAGTTTTTAATTAAGTTATTATAATTTAAAAAATTTGTAATTAAATGTGGCACATTAAGGTGACATACGAAAATAAGGAAGGAATTAACAAAGTGTTGAAGAAGAGGATCAAACCCCCATCCTTGAAGACCACTAACAACACTAGAACCACTAGGTTAATGACTTTATTTAATGTATAAATAAACATCATATTATATATAACTTAAACGGTGGACCAAAACTGCTCATACATTTACTACTAGCTAATTAAGTACTATTAATATTAATATTAATATTACACAAACTAATAATATTAAAATTAATATTAATAAATATAAATTAATAATATATACTAAGGACCAAAATTATACATATATTTACTACTAGCAAATAAATAATATAATATTATAAAACCAAACAAACAAGAACTTTCACTTTTTAATTAAATTTCTATAGTTAAAAACACTTTAAAAAGGTCATTTTTTTTATTTTTAGTGACTGTCTAGCACATGGACGCCAAATTATAACTCAATCACTCTATTTAAATAATGTTTTCTTTTATAAATTTGTGTTGTTTTTTTTTTGCATATTTAATTATTGAAATAAGATATTATTGTCGATGTAATATATTTTTTATATATTTCACTAAAAAAATTATATTTATATCATATATTTTCAATTTACTATCTTCTAATATATTTATATTTCTATAAAAGTTTATTAACATATATTAATTTATATAAATTAGTGAACTCTAAGGGTGAGGGTTCAAACTCTATTCATGATGACAAGTATACATGATCAAGTTATATATATTAATTTTAATATTATTTGTTTATATAATAGTAATATTATTTAATGTAGTAGTAATAAATATATTGTAATTCTAATCTTCCATTTAAGTTATATACAATATAATTTTTATTTATTAACTAAATTAAATTATTAGGTTAGTGGTTTTAGTTTTGTTAGTGGACTTCAAGGGTGGGGATTTGTTGCCATGTCATCACCACGTAAACGCTATGTTAGCATGTGTGTTATGCGAGGGACTTGATTGTAAATGAGAAAAAAGTTGAAGCACCAAAAGTGTGATTAATTCTTTATATTTAAATTAACCTAGTTAGTGTGTAAATGCAAAGATTTAATTACAAGATTTTTAATTTATAAGAACTTTTTAAAAGTGTTTTTAACTATAGGAACTTAATTAAAAACTCAATAAAATTATAGGGATTAATTTAACCTAATTTTGTTAAAGTTTTAGTACGTTCTTAAAAAAATGTAATACTTTTAATACATATTATTTTTTTTGACACATTTATCCTCTCTTTTTTTTTTTTTCAAAGAATAAGCTCAAATCAATTATTATAGACAACGATATGAAGGTTGCAACAAAAGCTTACACATTATTTTTCATAATCATATTAGCCAAAGAATTTTTACAAATTAATTTAACATTTTCTATGTAAATTTATACGCTTCCTATTTTAATAATTTTACATGTTTAATATTTAGTATACATCTTTACGTATTTGGTATTTCTTAAGAATTTACTTTATGTATATATTGACATGTAAAATATTTTTATACAGACATTCAATAATTTTTTTTATCATTATATTATATTAACGAATAAGATGGCGTAATAAAATGATGAAATTATCTTATTAAATGTTTGTATACATCTTTTTACACTAACCATTAATATAAATTAAACTCGTTTATTAATCATTATATTATATGTGATCGTTTTACTCGTAATCAAGTTTGTCCAACAACGTGCGTGGGTGACGTGGTGACAGCAGTTACATGGAATGGCATTGGCGTTCACACTGGACTCTTTGGACTTGCCTGCCATTTTGGACCATGTATGGATGAACATGATGTGAATGTAAGTTGGAGGCATGAGTTGGTATTAAATTCGATTGTATCGTTATTGATTCACATTCACTTCACTTGACCCCTGGGCAATGACTTGGTCTATGATAGAGACCCAGTTAAAATAAACATTATTAAGAGATCCGAAACATAATTGTTTAAAGGAATGTGGCGATTAAGTTGGAAATTATTGATTTCGCTTGTTGCTGATAGTAATCTATAGTTTCTAAGGACAATCGCACAAGAAATCGTGGCAGTAACCTGTACTTAACATGTATTTGAGCCAGAGTTTATAAATTAGTTTTGGATCACTTTGGATTTGAAAAATTAATGTTGATTAAATGAGTTTAGGTGGAGTAATTTATGTTTTCAAAGTATATTTATGATAAAATTTAATGCAAAAATTTCAATTTAACACAACTGATATGATTTTTTTTCACTTTAAACTAAAGCATGTTTAAAATTAAAATCGCATTTAGTTCAAAATTATCAAACATTTTAATAAAAAATCACGTGAGTTAATAGAGGCTGGCCAAGCCAATACACGAGTGGTTGTTAGAAGCGAAAAGGTGACATAGTTATAAGAACAAAGAACTGGATGATTTTGTCGCACTCCCTGATCATTTATAGGCTCGACTGTTTTTTGCCAGTTGTAATTCGAAAAAATTATTAAAATAATTTATTTGAATCGGATAAAAAAATCATCACTTTAAAAAAAATATTATCAAGTCAAATAATATTGACTATGAACTAACAATTAAAATTATTAGTTTATTACTAAATAATGGTTAGTTGCAAATGGAAATGTGAAAATTATTTCTTCTAAAGAAATAACTAACATGGTAAAAAAAAATAATCATAAAAAATAAAAAATCATCACATGACTGGGATAATTTGAGTAAAGTATATAGAAGATAGATAAAAACAAATATTTTAAATATGGATAATATAAACAAAATGCGTAGATTAAAAACTATATATGTTTCTCTTATACATCATGATCTGTATATTAATACCTTTCTTTCAGCACTGTGTAATGCAAAGTTGTTTTATTGACCGTGTTTTCACAATGACCATATGTGAAATGATAGGTTTCGTTCCAGCTAAATGGATTAATTTTTTCGATTCATTGAATATTTTAAGTATTTTGCAAACATTTATTTAAGATAAAAACTAAAGAAAATAGGTTATGCACTAACAATGTAAAATAGTTTTATACACATCCAATTATAAATCACCGTGTATGATAAGTTTTTTAACTTTTACAATAATTACCTTAAAAGTCATACCAACAGTGATTTCTAATTAATTGACAAAGTAAAACTTTTTATATTGATAATGCATAGTCATTAAACTCTAAAAACTATTAGGATTATTATTATTTTTGTGAAAGAAGGATTATGTTAGAGACGGAGAGTATGAGTTATTTATATAAGGTGATAAATTCAAACTTTATTATCACTGTTACTAGTACTACATATTTGTCTATTTGCATTTTTTTTATTTTTTAGATAAGTAGAATTTGATATTGTATAATATTTTTTATTACACGTTGATGTGTATTAATTTAATTTTAATTTATTTTTTGCTTAATGCATATCATTTCACATTTTTTCATAATTATTTTATTTAAGAATTATATTTTTTGACAACTTTTTCACCCAAATTTATCAAATAATAATCATAATAGATTGTAAATATTTAAAAGACGTGTTAGTTGTGGGTTCCCCCTAATTCAAAGTTGGCAGGAAAAATAGAGAAAATGAGAGATTCTTAAGAGAGTATGAAATTAAAATAACAGATGAGAGATAAAAATGGGTAAAAAAATGTGGATTATAGATAAAACAAAGAATGATTAAATATATTTTTGTCCATCTAAAATCAGTGAATATTAATTTTAGTCTTTGTATTTTTATTTTTTTTAGTTTTTATCCCTCATAAATCTAAAAACATTGTTTTTAATCCATATATTTATATAACACCTGTTAACTACTTATGTGTTTAATAAAAAGTTAAGTGGCCATCTTGGATGATATTGATTAATCATGTCAGCATATGACATTTCTAAATTCTTAAGATAAATATCATTTTTCTACTTTAAAATGAACATTAGGGAACCAAAAACAATGATTTTAGAGGGATAAAAATCAAAGAAAAAAATTACAATGATCAAAATCAAAACTCACTTATTTTATTGAGATTAAAAACACATTTAAGTAAAAAAATATTTATTTAAAATTAAACACTTGGTAGAAAAAATTATGCATACTCACATATTATACTTAACTCTTTAGGGCTTGTTTGAAAAAACAATTTAACTAAGATATTTTTTAATAAGTTCTTATTTTATAAGAACTTATGTTATAAGTGCTTAAAATTCAATAAACTATTTGCGTTTGGATATACATGTTGATAAGAGCTTATACAATTTTAAAGCATTTGGATACATTGCTACATAAGTACTTATAAAATATTGCTCTTTTTTAAAATTAAAAAATAAATAGTGATTAAAAATAAATTTAAAATTTAAAAACTAACTAAATAATTAATATACTAACACTATATATATCACAAAAATATTAAAAATAAAAATCAATAGTCATCATTTGACTATTTTTAGTTTTTCTTAAAAAAAATTAAGTATCGTAAATTTTTAAAAAAATTGTGACACACACACACAAAATTCACCATACACCTATCAATGATTTTAAAAATTAAAATTTTAATAATCATATACATCATAAAATCATGATAAGTTTAAAAAATTCACCATTCAAATGTATAAATAAATATAAGTATATAAAAAGGAGTAAATTATTATAAAAATTCAACCACTATACACCATTGTAGAAGGAGACATAAAAAAATTACTAGCAACATATAAAAGAAATTACTGGCAACATATCAAAATATAAATTTATTTAATTAAATTACATTTTTTTAGTAAAAAAGAAGGAAACATATAAAAAAATAAAAATACAAATTTACTAATAACGAATAATTATGATTTGTTTTGTGTAGAATTTAATATTTATATTAATTTGGGTGAAGAAATGTTTAATGTGGAGAAAGAAACGAAAAAAAAAATACACAATCCCTATATGCTTGGTCCAGGATTTGAAGGTGTCTCTTTTTATAAGTTTTGCATAAATTATTCTTGTAAGCTATATTGGAGAGCTTATAAAAATAAGCTAAAAACATCTTATGAACCAGTTATAAAATATTTTTATAAGCACTCTCAACTACTCTTACAAACACTTATAACATAAGATAAGTTCAAATAAGTTATTTATAAGCTCTTTCAAACGAAACCTTAATATAAATAATTCATACTTTATATTTGTGAAAAATAAGATTTGTTTGGATAAAACCTAGAAATGTAGTTTTTTTAGTATTATTTTTCAATTATAATTGGAATTTTACTTTCGTAATTCACATAACAAAAATTTACATTAAAGAATAACATAGATTATATTGAGGTAAAATTTCAAGTTTAATTAAAAAACAATATAAAAAATATATAAAGAAATGCATCTAAAATTTGTCTTACTTAATCTCTCTAAATTTTACTTATTATGTAAAAAAACATATTTAATTTCATCCTGATTGAATTTTAAACTTTATATGTTATCTAAATAAACACTCTGGCTTTTAATTTCATTCTAATTTATCTTTGAATTTTACATTTTTCTTACGAATAGACACTTTATATTTCTCATCTTATTTAATCTTCAAACTTTACCCTTTATGGAAATAACTTATTTTTTTAAGTTGAAGTTAAATTACTGATGGAAAAGAAATCTCATTTTTTTTATTTACCTTCAATTTCAATAATTTATTATTATTATTTTTTTGTTATAATTCATTTTTTAAACACTAAACACAAAAAAATTATAAATTCAGAAAAAATAAAAGAATTGAAAATTCTTTATTTGAACTTTTAATTTATAAAAAAATGAAAATTAATGAATGATTAATATTTAAGATAAATATATAGTTAAGAATTTTTCCTCATTAGTAATTTAACTCAAATTTAATAAAAGATACTATTTCTAAAAAGAAATAAAGTTTAATGATTAATAAAGATACAATTTAAGTTCAAAACATCTATTTATAAAATAGGTAAATTTAAGGATTAATTGAGCTAAAATTAAGATTTGGAGTGTTTATTTACAGGCAGAGTAAAATTTAAAAATAATTAATAAGAAATTAAAGTTCAAAAATTCCATTTATAGAAAAAATAGATATATTAAATTTAAATACTCTTTACCCTTTATATTTCCAACAAACTATCACAATGAATAATTGGAATTAAACAACCTCTCGCCTCATGAACCCTTTATCACAAAAAAGTATAATGTAGGGTTATAAACTACTTATCAAGTTGTTGCCAAATTATTTCATCTCAAAATCTTCTCTTTATTGAATATTTTTACACCATTTAATAATCTTAAATTAAATTAGAGCGAATTTAATTTTAACTTAATTCGACTTAGGTTTTATTTAGTTAAAATATCGAAGTTTGTGAATAGAACTATGATAACATTATGCTCGAAAGTTCGTAAACAGACTTTAATATAAGTTAATTAATCAATTTTATTTAATTAATATAATACATTAATTTGTAAAATTACATATTTTCATAACACTACCAAAAATTATCACTTATTTTTGGTTTGTCGTTAAGTTAAGTTTCATTAGTATAAATATCATAAATCTATATTAATAGAATAATATATCATGCTAAATTATTAAAACAAAGTTATATTAGTATAAAAAATTGATATATATTACCAATAATCAAATATTAATATAATATATCACAATGTTTGTATAAATTCACAACATTTATATTAACAATTTAATGCAGAAAATAATTTATCACTTATATAAAGAAATTAGTTACAATTTTGAAATTAAATAAAAAATTAAAAATTTTATAAATTGGTATTTATAATTATACTAAAAATAATTTAAACCTAAATATGTAAACAAATCAATGCATAGCCACTACCGAGGGAGAACTTTGTCGTCCATAATAATCTTACTCTCCTCAATCATATGAAAGATTGTAAGTTTGTTGACTTTTAAATTAATTACCTTAAAAGTCACATCATACCTACTATGATTTCTAATTATAAAATTTTTTATTCTGACAGTGCATAAATATTACACTCTTTATATTATTTATGAAAATCTCTTATTTAGATTTTATACTTTTATCTTTTTTTATTTTTTTAAGTTTTATTTAAACTAAAAGACCCTATATTACTTTTTAGTTTATGTTATAGAATCCCACTCATGAATTATGAATCAAGGATTATTGTATAAATATATTTAAAATAAAAATGAATATATTTTATTGATAAATGATTGAAATAAACCACTATAAAATTGCAAAGCATATCAATCCAGAATTCTATGTCTAAAACTAACACAATAATACTAATAACAACTAATAAAATCACGAAAGTCGGTGATTTGGGTCTGGACAGATGTTAACGACTGATATCACATTGTCGCATACCGAATTGCCAGAGCCCAGTTGTAAACGACACCTCCCGTGTAGTTGTTGCTAACCAAAACGACCCCACGCCCCATCCCCAGTACAAATCAGGTCTCAACCCTCGCCTTCAAGTTCCTGTCGCTTCCCCTTCTTCGCTCCCCAATCCTCCTTCGTTGACCTCCGAATCTCTCTTCACCGGAGCTCAAATCTCCGATCCCTCCCTCGAGATCGCTGCAACTCAACCTTCGTCTCATCCACTGTAAGGTTAGATTCCTCACTCTTCAACTACTTCCATTTCTAGGGTTCCTACTTCAACCCTAGTTCACTTGTAATTTCTTAGAATCACTCCTCGCTCTTCAACAGATCTTATACGCCTGTGTCTGTTTCAGATCTAGTTGAATCTCGACCGCGCACCTGCGATTCGAAGCTCTACTCACTCAAATCCTCTTCAGGTATCACGACTCGGTGTAGATTTGTAGATTTGTTTCTCTTTCATTCAAATATCGGCGGTGTTCGTCGCGGATTTGTTAGGTTTTGAGATCTGAACGGTTTCTGCGTGTTTTGTGTACAGATCTGGGGGGTTTGATTGCGATTTCCATTCTGTTGCTTGGACTCGTTCGTTTGAAATGTCGATTTTACCGAAAGGCGATTCGATTCAAATCAGGGAGGTTTGGAACGATAACCTCGAAGAGGAGTTTGCGTTGATCCGCGAAATCGTTGACGAATATAACTATGTCGCCATGGATACGGAGTTCCCCGGCGTGGTTCTACGTCCGGTGGGGAATTTCAAGAACATCAACGACTATAACTACCAAACGTTGAAGGACAACGTTGACATGTTGAAGCTGATCCAATTAGGTCTCACTTTCTCCGACGAGCACGGGAACCTCCCTACCTGCGGCACGGACAATTTCTGCATCTGGCAATTCAACTTCCGCGAGTTCAACATCAGCGAAGACATCTTCGCGAGCGATTCGATCGAGTTGTTGCGCCAGTGCGGGATCGATTTCAAGAAGAACAACGAGAAGGGAATTGACGTGAACCGGTTCGGGGAGCTTCTCATGTCTTCTGGAATTGTGTTGAACGACGCTGTGCATTGGGTTACCTTCCACAGCGGTTACGATTTCGGTTACCTCCTTAAGCTGTTGACATGCCGAAGCTTGCCCGATACGCAGGCTGGGTTCTTTGATTTGATCAAGATCTATTTCCCGATGGTGTATGATATCAAGCACTTGATGAAGTTCTGCAACAGCCTCCACGGTGGGTTGAACAAGCTTGCGGAGTTGTTGGAGGTGGAGAGGGTTGGCGTGTGCCATCAGGCTGGGTCCGATAGTTTACTCACGTCTTGTACATTTAGAAAGTTGAGGGATACGTTCTTCAATGGCTCGACGGAGAAATATGCTGGTGTCTTGTATGGTTTAGGTGTTGAGAGTGGACAGACTAATTGAAAGAAAAAGGAATATAATTGGTTGTAGAGTACGTTTAAGTGTGAGTCTTTTTACTTGTGTACACTTCTGCCAAAAATGGTTGTTGTTTACTTGTAACATTTCATCATCCTTGCTTGAACTGTAACTCAAACCCTAGCTGGTTTTGTTAGCTTGAGTTCTTTGTAAATCATCACTTCAGTTTAGTGCTTCAAATTTCAATAATAATTTATGATGATTCCTTTAGTTTGCAGCTATTTATTTCCTCTGATAGCTGAAAATGTTAACCCAATTCTTAGTTCGAGTAAAAGTGGATGTTTGGATTAAAGTCTGCAAATTTAAGTTTGATTGAACTTTGTTCTTCAAACAGAGGTTATGTTTGGTATACCGTTTAGTCTTTTTCAATTTATGTTTATTCATTTTTACCAAAAAAAAATAAATTATGTTTATTCAGTAAATTTACTTTGGTGATATGTTTGATTTCTCTAAAAGTATGTTAGCACATTTACAATTGGTCAAAATTGAAACTAATATGAAGGTTGTTTTTGTAAATTCAGTAATGAAATTCATTTAAACTTACCAATACATTCACTGGAGAAGCCCTTTTGAAGGAAGCTATTCACGAAACTGATGGAATTGTTTTTACTCCAGGGATAAGTAGAAAAAATTGATTAATCATTTAATAACTTCATAATTAAATAAATTAACTTTCAAATTTTTATTTAGTATCTTTTAATATTTTTATTTCATTTGAATATTATTAATAAAATGAATTCGAATAGAAATAGAATAAAAAATGGACAAGGTATAAATATATATATATATTATATATATATATGTATATATATAGGGTTGGGTAGTTGAAATTTAATATATATCAAGAGTTATTAGTGGAGTAACTCTATTGGAGTAACTTAATCCCATATATATAGGGTGCAAATTTTTATTCAAAGATGCATTGCGGTTCTTTTGCTTTTCTTGATTTTCATTAAAATTTTGATAGCATGAATTTTAATGCACTTTAATAGAAAAGAAATATTTTGACAAAAATACTTAATGGTAAAACAAACATGCACTGACTTTGCAAAATCAACTTTTTTCCTTTTTTTTATTTCAAACTGAGTTTAAAGGTAAAATTGAATAAAAAAAAAATCAATTTACAATCAGACTTAACTAAAAAACAAACAAGATTTATATTTTTCAGTTTGAGTTTTTGAACGCACGTTAAGGGCTCTCTATCTTTCTATGTGCAAGGTTCTACTTGATCGGGTGCACCATGTGGGTTCTTCTTTCAGAATAGTCCAAGGTTTTATTCGTATTGTTGTCCAAACTGAGTTCTGTCCTTTTTGTTATGCTCTGTAATTATGGCGGGTTTTGTTTGGCTTATAATCGACTATAGATGTCGCAACATGGTCAAAGCACTGAACGCGTTTCATAAATTGATTTTTGAACACAGTATAAGATGTGATGGCCCCGTGCGTTATTATTTTTCTCGTGAGGCATTCTTTGTGTTGCACAAACACGCTTTTCGAAGACATGGCCACTGTGCATCTGATTTCACATTTTCACATATCAGAGGTACTGATTACTTTGCATTGGCAATTTAGCACTTAGCAATCTCACAAGTCACCGCGCCGAATAGATGGCACAGGGACAGGTTTAGATCAAATTTGATGCTTCTTGCGTGTTTTCGAATTGAATATAATAAGGCGGTAAAGAAAATTTTCACTCTTTTAAATGATCGTAGTATTATTTGTTTTGAGTTTAATGATTATACTGTTAGTGTAAAGATTTTTATACTATTAATTAATTAAAAATTATAGTTGGTAAAACTTTTAAGATAGTTATCGTAAAAGTAAAAAAACTTACCATATTTTTTGGATCATTGAAGTTTCTAGTCAAATGAAATTGTCGAGAGAATCATATAGCCTTCATTTGGTACGTGGGAGAGGTGAAGAAATTTTAAAAATTTCCACTATTTGATATAGTAGAAATGGCATGGAAATTTTTAAGTTTTTTGGTGGACTTTACTACTTATTTTCACTTTCTTTCTCACCTATCATCATTTACCTATCTCTATCTCTCTTATTTCTCATCTATTTATCTCAAACCAAACAACTTAAAATTTCAAATTATTTTTATCTATTTCTCACTTCTTAACTTATTTCTTACCTGTTTCTTTTCTATCTATTTTTCTCCTCTCTACCAAACAAATCCATGAAGAAGAGGTGTAGAAGAAGATCGAAAAGTATAGGATTATGACTAAAAAGCCAAGTTCCAGAATACTTGAAAACAAGATTTCGACTTTATTGAAAAGTTATGCTTGAGGAAACTTTATTGCATAGATGAAGAGATCAAGAAATGCTCAAAAGAAAAAGAGTTATACGAAGGAACACTACATTCGAAAGGCAGTTTATGGTTGTAGTTAGAAGCAGTTTTTAAAAGAAAACAATTTCTGACAGGTGGCAACATCTTAGTTAGGTTTTTTTGTACATTGTACACGTGTCGAGATCATAGATATTCGATCGTTATATAGATTATCTATAAATAAGCAATCGTGTAGTTATTTTTTCTTTGGTTCTGACATTTACATATAGCACACACACCGCATTAATGACTATCGATTCAAAGGAGAACATGTATGTTTTAACCCAACTTTTATTTCAATGCATTATGCTTTTCTCACATCAAATTCTTCTATCTATGACCCCTTATTCTTTCGATAACTTCTTCTTTACAATTTAATTTCAATCTTTCTATAATTCTTACTTCTATCTATGACTTTTTCTTCTGTCTATAACAATTTCTGATAATATCTATGTAATGCAATGTATGTTTCGATCCATATAATAACAATTACATTATAATTGAATCTGAATTCAAATGTTTATATACGCATTATTATTAATAAATTTGAATGAACAAAATATAGTTATAATTTGAATTTGTTTCATAAAGGCTTTATTTGATATCTTTATTAAAATCGAAATAATAATATTAAGTTATTGAGTGAAATTTTCTCAAGTTGAAAACCTAAGGTTGCTAGTTTGAATAAAAAGAATCCACACAAAGAGATAAATTCTAAGTCTCATTATAAATATTATTTTTATTTGTTGGTTAGAATCTGTGAGAAGTTATCTTTCGAGATGATGAGATTTGATTCAAATAGTTTCCCATGCATTTGTTATGGACCCGTCAAATTTGAATTGTAAAAAAATATTAATAAAAAAGTGTCATGCGACAATCTTTCTTACCATCCGTGTTTCTCAATTTTGAATTGTTCTAAAAAAAAGTCATTGGAATTAGAAAAAAGCCATCTAATTCAACGAGTAAGGATTTATTTATTTTATTTCAAGAATTAATGCATGTTTGAATTAAAGTTTATAAACTTAAGTTTGAATGAATTTTATTTTTTAAATTGAATTTGTAAAAGCAATTTTAATATTTTTTTCAATTAAAACTTGGTTTTAAGTCAAATGTTGGTGTATAAATGTTCTTTTGAGATAAATCAAAATTATTTTTTCATGTTGTACACATGAACTTAGGTAAACGTGGTTGAATATTAAAATTAATTCTAACAACTTTCAAACAAATGGGCACTCGGTGAGTATAAGAAGTTGCAAATTATAGAAATATACAGTAAGTTGTAACTCTTAATTTAGCACAATATTAAACTAATTATTCTGCAACCGTGTTTACTACAAACAAAGGAATCTTCTAACAAATTTGAAGCAAAAATATTCATTTCAAAATGGAATCTTCTTATCATTTCTTGTCTCTATGCTTGTTATTTCTACATTCTAAGAGCATCTTTATCATTAACGCTCAGTAGCAGTGAATCTCATGCCATGATATGGGATAATTGCGTTTATAAGCAATAATTGCTTATTGAATACACATAAATCAACCCACTCTAGTATAAAGATTGGTTAAGATACATTTCCTTATATTTCAGCAATTACCTTTTGGGATTTATTTGGTGAACAGATATGATAGAATAAAATATGACAAGCTTTGATCCTATTCAATGTTTGGTGCACATCAAATAACAAATCATATAACATAAAAAAATAGGTTAAATTAATCAGTAGGTCCTTGAACTATTTAAAAATTTTTAATTAGGTCATCAAACTAAAAAAATTCATTATTGGGTCCTTGATTTTATAGAAATTTTAATTGTTATTTTCTGATGGTTTCAAGTTGCCATAAACTAACACTGGGATAACTTCAGAGACCCAATTACAAAAATTTTACAAGATTAAGGACCTAATTACATTTTTTTTTTCAGTTTATGAATCTAATTAAAAGTTTTCAAATAGTTCAGAAGCCTACAAATTAATTTAACCTAAAAAATATATAAAATCTCAAATGCATTGTCGCCACCACCTCTACCATTGCCATTACCCTGCCATCGCCACCACGATTGTTATCACCACCACTACTGTCATTGCCATTATTATCACCACCATCATCACTGTCACCATCATCATCACCACCGTGGCGACCAAGACCACCACCAACAACACCACCACATGGGGTGATGGTGGTGATGAAGATGGTGGCGACGGCTATGAAAGTGATGATGACGATAACAGTGGCAACAATAATGATGGTGATGACAGTGACAGTAATGGTGATGGTGAGGGTGGCGGTGGCGGTGATGATGGTGGCAGCGACAACAATGGTGGTGTGAGGAAGGGAGGGAGGAAAAAAGAAAAACCATCCTACCTTGTTATGTTCTAACCCAACTCCCCCTTAGGATAAAAGATACATTGCATTAACAAGGTAGGATAGGTAGTAGGATTAAGAAATCGTATCCTATTGATGCACCAAACAACTTATTACAACATGATAGAATAACTATCATATTATATCTTGTCATATCGTGTGATGAGAGGTGAATACCTTAAAGTTGCTACAATGTTGCAACGAGTTCTTCTTGTGATGAGAGGTGAATACCTTAAAAAAAATGATGCTCGAGTTAAAGAAGATCAATAGGTGAACAAGTGAATGAGAATAATGTGCACTTGGTTTGAATTTTACTCCTTTATCTAAGGTCTTGACACACACACGATGAGTGAGGAAAACATTTGTTTTGGAGACATAATTGAGACATTATTATGATTTATGAATGTCAGACTTCAGATTTAGGGTTCTCCCAATTATAAGATTCTTGAACCATCTAAAAGCTAGCTATGAGTAAGAAAATATAGAGACACAAGAAGAGATTGAAACAATTACCCCCAAACTTAGAACTTATTAAAATGTGAACCATCAAAGGATTCTACCCGCCTCTTATTTTAAGCTTTTCAAAACATATACCACAAATTAATTTAATTAAACTATATTTTAAAAAACAATTAAACTATGCATTTGATATAATAATGAAATATTTTTTCTACCTTTGCTTTTGATACGCCATTCTTGGAATTAAATAACAATAATTAAAAAAATTACGTTCTTTTACATGATAATAATTATTTTTTAGTTATTATTTTTTAATTATCATTGTTTAATTAAAATTTTACGTTATTTTACATGATAATAATTATTTTTTGGTATTATTTTTTAATTATCATTATTTAGTTAACGAGAGAAACGATGAGATTTGAATTAGTGTAAAAAATTTTGAATAGTGTAGAAAAAAAAATTCTAAAGCTAAAAACATTTCAACTTTGAGTTAGCTAGTGTAGAAAAAAGGACACAGGAAACTTTTTCTTCATCATTCAAACTCCTCAATTTTGAATTTATATAAACCATCTATGCAAAAATTTTGCAAAGAGAATTAGGTCTAGTCGAATGTAATAGTCTTTCATGAAGTGACGAATCATAGTTCAAAATCCTATTAAGAGAAGCACTCTAAATTTCATGTTCACCGTGTCTTTGAGTAAGATTGTTTTATATAAAAGAATAAAAGATACACATTAAAAATAAAACAAAACAAAAAATCCAATTCAAGCAATCAAAAGAATATGAACTTTAACTCATAATTTAACACAACATTAACACTAAATTACTCTTTGATTATTATATTTAGCACAAAGATCTTTAATTTATTATGAGAACTTTCATCGGATTGGATTAATCGATAAATTCAAAAATCCAAATCAAATCAATTAAATTGGTTTGGATTATTCAGTTAATTGGTTCTTTTTACTTCAAATCTGAACCAAACCAATTATAATAGGTTCAGTTTTAGATTTATCTTTTTTCAATCCGAATCAACCAGATGACTCAATTAATTATTTTTTAACCTTAGATTAATACATTTTAGACTTTGGTACTTAATTTGTTCTTCTATTTTTGTCTTTTTTTTCCTTCTTCATTCAATTTGATTTTCATATAATCTTATCTAGTGTTACCAATTTTGGTCATATTTATTATAAATTTATTTTTATCATATTTTGATTAAAAGATTAATGACATATATATAAGTGATATCTATAGGAAAAATGTTAAATAAAATAAATATTTAATCATTAAAAAATAAGAAACATTTTTATCTTGCATTAATATAAAATTAGAAATCTATATAAAATAGACAATAATTAGAGACAAAAATTTGAAAAATATAATTTTTTTATCCACGAAGATTCGAACCAAATCAACTAGATTTTAATCGGATTGGTCTAGTTTAGATTGACAATTTTTTTTTTTTAAATTCGAACAAAATCAATCTAATTAAATTTGATCAGTTCAAATTTAATTTTATTCTAAACCTGAACCAATCTAACCCATCAATACCTTGTTGATTGTTCGTGAATAAAAGGATGATATGATTTAGATCAAAACATATACCTCGGTTTAATTTATTGTACCTTATCTTAATTTAATTGACCTATATTTTATTAGAAAATTTTAATGTAGCTATAAAATTATTATAACAATAGACTTACCATAATAATAATTTGTGATTAAATAATAGTGTAAAATTTGTTTACATTATTAGTATATATATTATTTATCTAAATATAAATTTTGTCAAAATAAAAAATATGAATTGGTTATGGATTATTTTAGAATATTGACTAAATAATTAAAATAAAACATAACTAAATATAAAATAAAGATATTCAACATATTATGAACTTCTGTACAAAATAAAAAAATACTATGAACCCATAAATATTTATTGTATTTTTTAGTGATCAAAATAATTTAGTGAAAATGTTATACGTTGAAAGAAATAGTTTAATAAGATCGAATAGAAACTTTGTTTTTCAAGTTATTTTTATATATTTATATGAGTTTAATTTTTATGTTATTACAGTGTAAATTTTTTTACACAATAATTAATAAAAAATCATCTCAAGTATTACTTTTAAATTAATTATTATAAAAGTTAACGAACTCATTATACATATTAAATGAAAGTGTAAATTTTTTTTATACCATCGGTATTCTAATTAAATTATATTTAATTACATATTACGTACAATTTACAAATAATATTTGAAAAAAAAATATATTTTTATTGGAATTCCGTTATTACAATTCTTAAAGGGCCAGAAATGACAAAAATATAATTTAGGTGCAAGGATTGTAATTTTATATTTTCAAATTTCAGTGCTTAATTTCGTATTTTTTTATCGTCGGAAAAAATGTGAATGTGTGCTTTCGTCTACCAATTTTTTAATATATCTTATCATATTAATTTCACCCGAAAATTTCCGTGCTTGTTTAGTTGTTTTTCCAAATTTTCGATATAAACAGGTTCCGTCTGGCTGTTAAATCTCGTCACTGTCCTGGTGAGTCTAGCATTAGCATCCCTGTTTCTCCCCTCACCACCTCTTTTTTATTTTTATTATTTATTCACTTTCATTTTTTTTCCCATTCTTTTCTTTTCTTTTCACAGCTCTCAGGCTTGGGTTCCCGCGAATTTCCGAAACTCCTTTTTCCAGATCGCTGCAAAATCTTGCAATCTACGGTACATCTCGCTCTGAATTTTTATTTCGCACTTCACTTCGATCAGTGATAGCTCCGAAAATCGCTGATTAGCTCACAAATCCCTCTCGTAACCATTCCGGACATGGTGGACGGGTTTTGACCAATCTAGGGTTTCTGTTTTGCTTTCGTGAATTGGAAGTGTTTGCAGTCGATACCATTCTTGTTCGCCACAAATTAACAATAACACACCGTTCTTCTCCTGTTACTTCGATGGTTCAGTGGCGAATTGCGTGCGGAATTATGCGCACATCGTTTTGTATGATGTTTTCTTATTTTTACAGTTTTGTAGTTGTGTTTTAGTTGTTGCATTTGCAATGTTCCATGGAGTTTTTGGTTTGAACAATTTTTAGTGTTTTGCTTATATTGATTTAACTGTTCTGTAATGGTGAAGTGCCTATATGTCTAATTGAAGCCCGTCTGTATATATATCTAATATCTAATTATGTCTCGTTTTTTAACATTTATAAAACATATGAATACATTTAGAATTCCATTTCCCCTGTTATGAGGAATTAGGCAATTCTTCTTATGCAGACTCACTGCGACAGGGAGTACCTTTGACCTAGTTATTAATTTAGATATGGAAGTGATGGATTAATTATATGTTTGCTTTCTACATTTCAACGGATATCACAAATGATTTTTTCATACTATTTTCCTACAAATTCATTCAGTGCTTTCAGTCACATTCCTGAGAGCAATTGAATCACAATCTTTAGAAAGAAACAGAAATAGTTTTGGAATTCTATTTGAAGGTATTGTGAAAGCTCCTATAGTTTTTTTTTTCAATGAAAGGCTTTTTACTTAATATGTATCAAATCATAAGCTTTGAAAAACAATGTGTCTGAGTTGATGTTTCAACTATTAAAACTTAGACCCAACTTGAGTCCTCTCCTTTCCTTTGGAGGGTTTTGGAGCTTTCTCGAGTACTACCTATGCAATATAATTGTACATCTCATTGATTCATCACCAAGCAACACCTGGAAACAGAAATCAATGTTCTAGGTTTCTACTAAATTAATCTAATTCCAGTCCACTTATTGTATGTCTGAGGACTAGAAAATTTTATTTCTTCAAGCTTTGGGTAATTCCTCTTAAAAGTTATCCCCAATATATCTGTTATGCAGCTGCATTTAAGGCATTTGCAAACATATGCATTTATATAGTTTATTTAGGTTTTCAAGCAACAGCTTTGTTGGCATTATGTGGGTAAAGCATTCTTTTGGTAAGAAAAGATATTAAAGGATAATATTTTTATCCTTTGACTTGGGGCTTCGGGAGTTTTGATCCCTTTGTTTCTGATAGTAAACTTATTTCATAGGCAAAATGTTAACCTGGTCTGCCGTGATTTTTCCCCTTGGATGATTCTTGGTTCATTATGAAAATTGTCACTATACAGAAGGTTTAGTTGTTAGAATCAACATATTATTCTTTCTTCTTGTTTACTTCAGGATTTCTATCGTTTTAGCATAACATGAGTAGCTTGGTGGAGAGGCTTCGTGTAAGATCAGATCGCAGGCCAATTTATAATATTGACGAGTCAGATGATGATGCTGATTTTTTGCCAAAAAAATCAGGCACAACTCAGGAAAAGTTAGAGAGGATAGTGAGAAGTGATGCGGTATGTTACTTCCTTTTTGCTTTAATGATTTCCGTTTGAGCTTGTTATACTTATTTTTGTAAAGCATTCACTGCACTGTTCATTGCTTTAGATGGTGACTGATAGGTAATATTTTGCAGTAACAAAAGAAACTCCTGTACTTGTTTGTGTTGTTCCCATATTTTGGAATTTCCAGTCTAATTTGGTATGTCGTTGATAAATTTTAAAGCGCAGACATCTCTGACTAACTTTTGATTGTTGACAACTGACAAGTGTGGAGGTGTATATTTCCCCCTTAAACTATTCATTCTAATACTATGTAATTTGGTAGGAAAGTATAATCACTGATACAAGAGCTTTGATATGGCCAAGGTAGTGAAGGGAAAGCACCCTTAAGACGCTAGGGAGCTTTAGTGCCTTGGGTTAGAGGTGAAAGTAAGCACACTTCTTTGAAGTGGAATGTTAGAAAACGAGGAAAAAGTAAAATAGTTGACTACTAGCCATTAATTGCCTTATAAATTAAATACTCAAGCAGTCAAGTAAAGCATTCATATTTCATAGTAAAAATCAGTGTTATTGATAGCTGATGGTATTGCAGCATATGGCGGAATCATGGCGGAGTGTATATATGTTAGAAAATCTGAGAAATATCTAATGATATCATTTTTATATCTTAGAATATTTTAGAGTATCCTAGATGATCTCTTAGCATTTATTCTTGTTTTATATTTTAAGATTTGTTTCCTTATTTATCTTTGTAATTATAGGCCTATCATATAATGTAAATAGGAACATTATCTCCTATATTTATTTGTATTTATTACATTAAGCCTATATAAAACAGACTTTGTTGTGTAGTCAAAACACATGTTTTCATCATCCCTTGTATATGCTTTTCTCTTTCAACATGGTATCAGAGTGGTACCATCTTCTATGACTTATCCTGTCACTATTCTACGTTGGGTTTCCAAAAAAATTTGGAACTTCAACTAGTCACCTTTGCTTTGTCTCAAACTATGTTCCCTATCCAGTTTGCCACTTTGATTCATCGCTCGTTTCCACTTTTCTGACAAATAATAAATAATAATATCAGATCTCATGGTAAATAATATTCCTGAAGCTTTGGTTTTTGACTGAGCTGAATGACATCGTGTGATTCATATAGCCGACCTCACTTAGTGGGATAAGGCTTTGTTGTTGTTGTATCAATAATGTGCTAAAGGCATAACTTGCTTGAACTAGAGGTGTGGCTTAGAGGCACATGCCTCATTGAAGGGGTAGCACCTTAACTAGTAAAAGGCACTAATCCCTTCTAGCTTCTTGCCTCAATGTGTTAGATGTGTCGTTGACTACACTAGATATAGCTTATTTTGCAACATAGATTTTAGCTATGTTTGGGTATCTGTTCTGTTGGAGATTCCACATCGACTAGTGATATGGCCAAAATATAATATATAAGTGGGGGACAACCCTTATCTTACAAGCCGGTTTTGTGGGGTTGAGTTAGGCTCAAACTCAAAATTGTAAGATGGTATCAAAGCCTATCTTAGCAATTGCTGTTGGGCTTATTGGGCTACCCGCTATCGGGCCGTTATCAGACCACCTGCAGATCTAGTTCTGTATAAACTTCACACTTGAGATGCTCAGTCCTCGGTGTGAGGGGTGTGTGTTGGAGATCCCACATCGACTAGTAATATGGCCAAAATTTAATATATAAGTGAAAGACAACCCTCACCTTACAAGCTGATTTTATAGGGTTGAGTTAGGCCTAAATCCAAAATTGTAAGACGTTCGTTGAGCATCAACGTACATTCCCCAAAGCAACTCCTTTGTAACTTCTGCCACGAATGTACATTTAGGGGTGGCTGGATGGATTTCCAAAAGGCTATTAACCCATTTTGAGAAATAACACGGGGTTGTCTTCTTAGCTTCTTTGTAATGATCTAATTATGGCTATTTAAGAATTAAGAGGTTTCTTCGTTGGATATTAAGAGAGATTTGCAACCCTTGCTTACTTGATATGTTTTTCTTGTTTTTCCATTTCCTGATTTTTTCCCCTTATTTGGTTTCTCTGATGAGGTTGTTATCCTCTTCTCTTGTAGTTTTCTCTTTCTATTCTCTAACAAAATATCTTCCTTTATTTAGTGATAAAAAAAATGAAGGCTTTATGTTATGTATTCATTAAAAATGTTACTCCCTCTGGCCCTTTATACAAACAAAAAATAAGGGTATTTTTTTTATTCCTAATTATAAGAAACAAAGACCTATTTTTAAAGATATTAATTGTTCAATTCCATAGCTGTGAATAGTGCGCGATCATGCTGCAATAGCGGAGGTGTGGAGTAGAGCGGCACCCCCCCACTCCTGAAGAAGGCGTTGGGTCGTGCATGGCAGTAGCGGCTGTCGTGCCACGATTAGCGGCAGAAATCATGCCCAAATGCGGATTTCGTAGTCACTCTAGCTTTTTCGATTTGAAGGGCGAAAATTACCTTGAAACGGCTTAGTTTCAGGGTTTTTTTTTAAGGGTAAAAATGTAAAATTGTGGGTCTTTTTACTGAACTATGAAACCCACGATTTTCACTCTTCACTTTTTCCCTCTCCTCCCTCCCGCCCCTTTTCCCTTGAGCCCTAAACTACATCTGTGTCTCTCGTTAACCATCCTTTCGGCGATGGTGATGAGACTTGCAACTTTCGGCGACTTTAGCAAGACCTGCAACTTTCGGTGACGACGGTGAGACCTACAACTTCTGGCGTGTTCTGTTTCTGTTTTGCATTTCTCTTTCTTCTTTGTGTTCTGTTCAGCCACAACGGCTTCATCTATTTTGCTGTTTTGGACCTCTTGATATTGAAACTTAATCAGAATATGTTTTAATTTTAGGTGTTTTGTCTTTATTTTTTAGCATATATATATTATATACATTGTGTAATGTAAATCTATTTAGGATCAAAATAGTGGTCATTCCGCTCTCGCTGTCCCGCAATAGTGTTTTTGGGGGGTGGCGCTATCCGCTATTGACTACTATGTTCAATTCCTTTTATGCCCTTAATTTTTTAATAAGACTATTTACAAGGCACTCACCAATTTCCCATATAAGTGGATGATGCATTAGTCTTGTTTTTTTAACAATTTTGGTGGGAAATCATGACTTCCTGCAATTTTGCCATTTGGTTTAAATTAAATTTTGAGCAGTTCTTGAGTTACGACCAATGACATTAAATACAGCCAACACTTAAATCATTTCATTCCAAGGGTATTTTTGGAGTAAAATTTAAATTTATATAATTATGGCTTAATTGCATTTTGTGCCATCTAAGTTTCATCATTTTGTGGATTTTGCCACTGTGTTTTTTTGTTCTCGCATTTTGTCATCCTATTTTTGAAATCTTGCAAATTTTGCCCAATTATCAACTGTTCATCAAATAAAAATTGCAAATTTGGACAAAATTTGCAAGATTTTAAAAATAAGATGGCAAAATGCAAGAGAAAAAAAACACGGTGGCAAAATCTGCAAACTGATGAAACTTGAGTGGTACAAAGTGCAATTAAGCCTATAATTATTAATTAAAATTAACTAACTTAACTACTTTTATTGGTTATGATGATTTAGTTATTTGTTGTTTATATAAAGGATCGAAGATAGTATTATTCTCATTAGGAATAACAGTTGCAGCTAGTTTCCTTTTTTTTTTCTATCATCTTTGATATAGTTGGCTTCTTTGCAGATTTGGTGTTATTACTTTACACTAACAAGTTTTGCTCACATCTCCTTGTTTTGATTTTTCCCTCCTTCTCAATAGAAAGAGAATTTATGTCAAGCCTGTGGAGAAAATGAAAATCTTGTGAGCTGTGAAACTTGCACATATGCTTACCATCCTAGATGCTTACTTCCACCCCTTAAAGGTCCCCTTCCAGACAATTGGAGGTGCCCTGAATGTGTAAGTGTTTATATTTTGTACCAGCAATACTTGTAATAGATTTCTGTTTTAGTGATAGCCAATACTTACCTATGTACATATATAATATATATTTTGCAGGTTAGCCCACTTAATGATATTGATAAGATATTAGATTGTGAGATGCGCCCTACTACAGCGGCTGACAATGATGCCACGAAATTAGGGTCAAAGCAAATTTTTGTCAAACAATACCTTGTTAAGTGGAAGGGCCTATCATATTTGCATTGCACATGGTAAATTTTTAGGAACTCATCCTTTACTATGTTGCACCTTTCTATAGTAAATCTTCTGCATGATTATTATGTGTTACTTTCCATTCCTCACTTTTGCTCTACCAATTTGTGCATTCACTCCCAATTTTTTATTTTCATTATTATTATTATTATTATATATATTTTGCTTTTGAAGCCTGCTTTTAAGATTTTTATTTTCTTTCAATCATTTTGTTATTTTGGGTATTTTCTTTTTACCTGCGACATATTCTTTTTTTCTTTAGGGTGCCGGAGAAAGAGTTTTTGAAAGCATTTAAGACTCATCCTCGTCTAAAGACCAAGGTGAACAACTTCCATCAAAAAATGGCATCTGTTAATACTTCTGATGAAGACTTCGTTGCCATTCGACCTGAATGGACTACAGTTGATCGAATACTTGCATGCAGGTATTTTGGGTGACAGTTAGAGAGTTTAAAAGGAATTCTAGTAATGTTGGTATGTTGCCTAATTTATGTTAGGGCAGATTCAAACTATCATTCTTGACTTTAGGTGTGCATATGATGTGTGTGTATTTCTCAGTTTTTATGGTTAATATTTTCAGGCAGAAGGAGTTTTGAATCTTCATTTTGCTCTTAATGTTTCTTCTAGTCTTTCCCTCTATATAAATGACAAATCATACTGGATTCTATCATAGTCAAATAATGGAAAATAACATAAGCTGAAAGAAAATTCTTTTGGTATATCTTTTGGAGGATATCTTCAATTTCTGTTTGTATTTTTCTGCCTCCTCTTTTTCTTCAGTACTTTTTTTTGGTTAAAAAAAATTAGGGAGAGGATATGGTGCCCTAGTTCAAGGCAGGGAAAGCTTTTGGGCTTAAAGTGCATTTACAGAAGAACTTACATTTATCTTATCCCAAGGAGACAAGTGGGTGTTTGAACTTGCGACCTGTTAGATATGAGCAAATGAATTATGAGAGAATCCATAATCCATTTTTTTATTTTGTGTCCCCAGCCCCCCCTTCAAAAAAAAGTAATGCCATCATCATTTTATTGCAATGGATTATGAGAGAATGGTGACGCTGCAATGTGCAACCTAGTGGCTTAATAGTTTGCTTAATCTTTGCCCAATTTCTTCCTCTAAAAATGTCGACAAATGCACATTTTCCTTGAACTTGTTGTTTAAATGGTACAGGGGTGATGATGATGAGAGGGAATATCTTGTGAAGTGGAAGGAGCTTCCATATGATGAATGCTATTGGGAGTTTGAGTCAGATATTTCTGCATTTCAGCCAGAGATAGAAAGATTCAATAGATTTCGGTCTAGATCCAGCAAATTTTCTTCCAGTAAACAAAAAAACAGTGTTAAGGATGATACTGAATTGAAGAAACAGCAGAAAGAATTTAAACATTATGAACATAGCCCTGAGTTTCTTTCAGGTGGTATGTTTTTTTGAACTTATTTATTCTTCTGGAAATATTATGTTTTATGTTTATTTTTTTAGATTTGGATGGTCTGGATTACCTGATTTCATTTTTACGTTAATGAAGGTACATTACACCCATATCAGCTTGAAGGATTGAACTTCTTACGATTCTCTTGGTCCAAGCAGACTCATGTTATACTTGCTGATGAAATGGGACTTGGTATGTAGTCCATGTTTCTCTCTCTTTTTCTCTATCTATTTATTCCCACTCTTATTTTTTGATTATTAAAAAGTTTAGGGGGATAGGACTTTACTAAATTCCTGAAGCAAGGGTATGCCACAAGGCTCAATGAGTGTTAGGCACATGCCTCTAAAACAAAATCAAGTTTGGAAGGTGTACACGTCAAGGAATAAAGAATAAGATAGAGTGAGTTAGTTAGAGATTTTTTTTGGGGGGGTGGATAGAGAGAGATTGGACATATCTTGTATACATAGGAGGATACAAGGGTGGGGGGCGCATTGTGATCAAATAACATTCTGAGAATAGAGTAGTGGCTTGATTGTAGAAGGGGAAACCTTGGGAGGACAGATTTTCCTGTTCTTGTTAATAAAAAGTCTTCTTTCATTTCATTCTTTGCTTTGAGTTTGTAACAATTGGTCCGACTTGCCAAATCTGACACTTGGTGAGATGGAATCCTAATTGGAGACTTTGGAACAATAGGTGGAAACACTGAGGAGGGTGACTTGGGAGCAAGGATGACAATTGTTTGAAATCAAGACGAAACTCAATGGGGTTGACGAGATTAAGATGCATGTTGAAGGGATCAAGATCGCACTTGATCGATCACTACAAATACAAGGTTAGACGGAGGGGGGCAGAACCACAAACGAGGCTCTTGGAGAGATGAAGAAGAACAAAGGGGAACCAAAGAGTAGTGGGAGTCACCAAGTAGGAGACGAGGCTTGTTCTTGGGCAAGGAAGATCAAATTACCAGTATTCAAAGGTTGCGATCCAATGAGATGGATAGCGTGGGCTGAGAATTTTTTCGAAGTACAACAAATTAAGCCATTGAAGAAGGTACAGTTGGCCTTCATTAGCATGGACAGCACTACAGTCCATTGTTTCAGGTTCTGAAGATCAAAAACAACGGATCTTTCTTGGGAAAATCTCATTGCCGCACTACTTAAATGTTTTGGAAGCTGAAATTTAGGGAGTGTTTATGAACACCTAGCTACTTTGTGGTAAACACGAACGATGGAGGAGCATATCCAAGATTTTGAGCTCTTGGTAGCATAATCCTTAGCGATACCGAAAGAGCAATATTGGGGTATTTTTTGGGGGGTTATGACAAGATGTGAAGTGCAGAACCAGACCCCATAACCCCATAGATATCACTAGAGCGGTTGATTTGGCTTGGGATATCAAAAAAGAGTTGAAGATCGTGAAAGGGGTAGGAGGAATGTAGTCTCGAAGTGCAAATTAGGGTCCTCATTACCACAACGGTGGGGGTGTAATCTTGAGGGTATGTACTGCACTAGTGGGGTTGTCAAGTCTTTTGCTAGAGTAGAATGCTAACAGTGGAATGGGTCTGGGATTAGAGCACACTCAACAAGTGGGGAATAAAACAATGTCACCATCAATGGGTTCAGTGAGCAAATCGAGAGCAAAGGGGTTCGCCAACTCCCATATAATGAGTACAATAAAAGAGAAGAAGGCCTTTGCTTTCAATGTGGGCTACCATTTGGGCCTTCACATAGGTGTCTCAAAAAGACATGAGGGTCACATTCTAATAGAGGATGAGGAAAGTGATGAACGACGGAGATATTTCGATAACCCATGTTGTAGAAAGATATGAGATTGAATTTTTTCCTGAAGTGTCATGTTAGCGGCTATATTATCGCATTGGTCTGCAGTGGGTATGGCCCCACCGCAAACAATGAAGCTCCAAGGGCTAATTAAGGGTGAACCAGTGCTGCCTTTAATTGATAGCAGAGCAAGTAATAATTTCATCTCCCAAGACTTGGTCCAACAGTTTGGCGTGTGGGTGACACCCACACGAGGATGGTGGATGAAAGAAGTTGCAAGGGTGTTGCAAGGACCTACCCATTTAGTTGAATAGAACACGACTTTCCTGGTGACTTCTATGTCTTCCACTTGGGGGGAGTAGATGTGATTTTGGGGGTCACATGACTAGCTACATTGGGGAATGTCAACGCTAATTGGAGGTACTTTATCGATGACCTTTATATATAAAGGAGAAGCTGTGGAGGTGAAAGGAGATCCTAGCTTAACCAAGGTCGTAATCTATTCTAAAGCATTATTGAAAATGTCACAGTTGGAGTCTGCCTCGATGTTGTGGGTCTTTAAGGGATTAGTTGTCTATTGATAATTGCTTGCATTGCACGATATATATGAAGTAGACCACTATCCAGACAATAATGAGCCAAGCTAGTATTTGTAGTGAATCCCCTTGTTAAATAATCATGCATTATGATAGGAACGCCTAATTTTTTGGTAAGTACAACTCTTCTTATATTAAAACTACTAGTACTATACTTTAAGTAGGTGATGATATTGCCTATATTTATGGTCTTGATAAAGTAATGGTAGGTGAATTAGTGGAATTTGAAGAGGTTACTATAGGCATTGCTTTGAATTTGGAATAAGAGATGTTGATGTTGTATTAATGGGTGATGGTTTGATGATACGAGGGGGAGGTTCGGTAAAAGCAATAGCAAGAATTGCTCAAATACCAGTAAGTGAGGCTTATTTGGGTTGTGTTATAAATGCCCTGGTTAAACCCATTGATGGTCAAGGAGAAATTTTAGCTTTGGAGTCCCGATTAATCAAATCTCTTGCTCCCGTTATTATTTTGAGACATTTCGTATATGAGCTTCTCCAGACGGGACGTATTGCTATTAATTCTATGATCCTTATAAGGTGTGGCCAGCGAGAATTAAATATTGGAGACAAACAAACAAGTAAAACAATAGTAGCTACATATACAATTCTCAATCAACAGCGACAAAATGTAATGTATTTATGTAGTTGTTGGCCAACAAGCATCTTTTGTTGCTCAAGTGGTGACTACCTTACAAGAAAGAGGAGCAATGGAATACACGATGTAGTAGCTGAAACAATGAATTCTCTAGCTACATTACAATACCTTGCCCTTTATACATTTTATGCTTGCCACCATTTGCCAGATTGCGTTTTATGGCGCTGTCTGCCATTTCCGCCATGGTGGATCTCCTTTTTAAAAAAAAAAAAAAACTTTTTAGGGTTATTTTACAGTGTTGGGCTTCATTTCTTCATTTTGCTTCTTCGTTTCTCCTCATACAACTAAGGGTTTCTCTCATTGAAACCTGCCAACTTGCACCCATACCAACTTTGGCTGCTCTGGCCACCACCCCTCACTAGCGACCTGAACCGTGGTGACCAGAGCTCTGGTGACCACCACTAACACATTTTTTTTCCCTTTTTTCCTTCTTCCTTTCATCTCTTTTGTTTTTCTCCGCCTTTTCTTTCTCTGTCAGTCTGTCTTCATATGTTTTTCTTTCCTTTTCTTTTTGTTTTTCTCTTCTTGTGCTCTGTGTGCATGTTCTTTCTCTGTCACTTGGAATTTTCGTTTTCTTTTTCTTTTTCTCTGTTATTTGCTTCATTTCTCTGTTCTGTTTCAGTGTTTCTGCAACATTTATTCATTGGGTCACTCCAACATCATGTGATTTCTCTGTTCTGTTATTTGCTTGTTCTGTTCTCTGCGTGCTTGTTCTGGTCTGTTATTTGTTTCATTTTTCTGTTCTATGTTATTTTTTTATACAATTTTATACAATTTGTTCTCTGTTTCAGTTTTCTTTTTCTTTGTTTTCAGAATTTCAGTCCATTTTCTCTGTTTTCTAAATTTCTCTATTAAATCCATAAGGTTTATAATCCTTTTCACTTCTAGGACAATGTCAAGCCAAAGTCAAAGTCAAGCATCTTCTGTTTTTAATTTATTATGCTGTTTTTTTAGTTTTTATACATATGCATATATTATTTTTTTTGTCTGCCATGCCTTCAGCCATAGGCCGCCACGGCATTTGCCATATGTATATGGTGGATTTTTGGCTCACTGCCTTAAGCTGCCATCTGCCATTTAAAGCTGTCATTTCATTCTATGCTTTGGGTTCGTAACAAAGAGGGCTTATAGTGGTACTTAGCTGAACCTTTAATCAAAGTGCTTTGATCCTTGTGGATTTTTACCCTCCTTTTACTGTTTGTCTTCCCTCCCTCTGCCCTTGATTTTGAATTTCTGGAGACGTATATAATGCACCATGATGACTGAGTTTTTCACGTGCAGGCAAAACCATACAAAGTATTGCTTTCTTAGCATCCCTTTTTGGAGAGGGTGTCTCCCCACATTTGGTGGTTGCTCCACTTTCAACTTTGCGAAACTGGGAACGTGAATTCGCAACATGGGCACCTCAAATGAATGTTGTATGTATACAGGGATTTCTCAGTAATATATCTTTTAGGTAGTTGCTCTTTTAATTATATGTTTGTTTCTGCAGCTAATGTATGTTGGATCTGCCCAAGCTCGTAGTGTTATAAGAGAGTATGAATTTTACTTTCCAAAAAAACAGAAGAAGATCAAGAAAAAGAAATCTGGTCAGATAATTAGTGAAAGCAAGCAAGACAGGATTAAGTTTGATGTTCTTTTGACATCATATGAGATGATCAACTTTGACACAGCATCACTAAAACCTATAAAATGGGAGTGTATGGTATGATTCTACTTACCATTATATTACCAGAGCAAGATAATATATTAGTGTGGCAGTTGCCTCTATTGTTTGCCATTCTCATTTCTGGTTTCTTCGAAATGCTGTTAACCTGACATCTATATGTGGTATGTAGATAGTAGATGAAGGTCACCGTCTCAAAAATAAGGATTCAAAATTATTTTCTTCATTGAAGCAATATTCTAGCAGACATCGTGTTCTCTTGACAGGAACTCCTCTTCAGGTTCACTTTAAATTCATTGTGGTTTATTGTGGGATTATGCCCTAATTTTCTATTATTGATTAAGTGAATCAGGTTTTTGTTTTGTTTTTTGTGCATGATGGCTGGATTTTGTTTGGAATAGTGTTGTGGTTATTGACTAATACTAAGTTCCATTTTCTGAACTTAGGTTCTAAAATTGTTAGAGGATTTTTGAATTTCGAATTTTGCACATATATTTCCCTAAATAAACATGTCTTTAGGTTTTTTAATATATCCAACATGAGATTTTTGTTACCGTGATTATACCGTCACTGCTCAGCACAATATTTTTGTTGCCTTAACTGGGAAATTGTCACTCCAATATATATATGTGTATGTGCACGTGCGTATTTGTCAATAGTTATGATATAGTACTTTTGCACATGTAATGTCATTACATTGTAATAACATCATTGTAGTTACAATTGCACGAATGCAATTCACACATGTCTAGGTCACACAAATTGGGTCAGGTTGTACCAAACCCAGTTTTGAAAATCTTGATTTAAGGCTCAAATTTTTCTTATAAGCTTGGAGGGAAAGTGAAAATAATTCCGTCTCATTATCCCCCAAATCAGAACATAAAAATAACAACATATAGTTGGTCACCACTTGGACGGATCCAGAAATCTAACAAAGGTGGGGGGCTGATTTTTTTTTTTCCTTTGTAATTATTTACATATCTAACTTCTAACAAATAATTATTTAAAAATAATAACTTATACAAAAGTATTTATTGACTTTACACAAAATTAATTTTTTTTGAAACAATAAAAATAAGAAAACATAGTAAAAATTTATATTACCAAAATTATTCTATAATTAATAAAATACCAATTATTTAAAAAAAAAAAATCAAATGATACTACGTCCAAAATAAAGTTTGACACCAAATCTCATCCTTTCATTTTACCTTAATCTAGTGACTATTATTAATTCACTAATTTCTCACGAGATCGTCTCTCCCTCTTTCCCATTACTCCTCTCACAAATTTCACTACAGCAACTAAATTGTGGCCGCTGAAACTGACTATTAGCAAGCAGCATTGATGAAAATGCACTGTGCAATGAATCAAAGTGAATTTTGCTCACTTGCAAGTTGGGAACAATGGCTGATGAGACACTGCTAACAGACCAGCAGGGTCTTGTTTCGGCAGCATAGAATAAATCATTGCTCAAAACTGAATTGGAAGAGAACCCATTTCAATAAACATATAATACTTTAGCGTTAATACTTAAAAGGTCTTGAGGGAAAAGAGGGGGAGGGGGGGCCCTGCCTGCCCCCACCTTGTATCCGTCTCTGTCCCCACTCTTCACATTTGGATGCACTCCGTCATCTGCCTCTCCCCAGCATTGTGGCTCCTCCCACAGTGCTGCCTTGACCCAGAGTTGGTCCCCTTCGTCTCTATTGAGCATTTTTTTAGTAGGTTATGCTCAGAGTGCTGTCTCCTACCACGCCATCTACTCTTTTTTGTTGTTGAGTTATATTTTCAGTGGGGTACAATGGCCCAAACAAAGGAAAAGAAGGAAATTGATGTCACTTTTTTTTTTTGATTTTGATTTATGACTTGAATTGTGGTTTATTTTGAACTTTATATGGTTGTTTTTGTTTCAGTTTATGAATGACTTGTTTGGCTTTATAATGCTAATATCTATACGTTTTAAATGTTTATTTATGTCAAAATATATTTTATGATATTTTAATTATTGATCATGTATCTTACTATTCATAATGAGATTTGATTTACAATTTAGAAAACAGATCTTCCGATTTGTGATTTGAATCTTGATTTGATAACCTTGAATAATTAATATAATGTGAATGTAATTGGCAAATGGCAAAGGGTAAGCTATGTGGAGGTGCAGCTCTTTACTCTCAATAGGTTGAGCTTTTCCACCGTAAGGTGCATATTGAGATGCACCTTCATTTATTTATCATCAGTTAAATAAGTTAACTGAAAAAGTCTATTCTACCACCAATAAGAGCTCAACCTCCCTGTAAAACTACGATTTTTTGACAGAATACCTAAAGTCAGATTATAGAATCACCTGAAGATTTATTATGCCTATGCTTTGTGCGAGTCTTAACTTTGAGTTTATATTTTGTATTTCTGGGCATTTACAACAACACAGTTGTACAACTTTTTTTTTTAATAAATTAATTTCTGTTTTGTTTCTTGATTATCAACTCTACTTATGTAAAAACAATGATTAGATTTCTTAAATTTCCTATTGAAATTTACATATGGAAACTTGTCTGGTACACTTTGTACCTTTTAATGCATACATTATTGATTTGAAGTGTGGTTGCATATCTGTTGGAAATTGAAATGTACTAATGGCAGCTTGTCTGATGCATTTCAGAACAACTTGGATGAACTTTTTATGCTTATGCACTTCCTTGACGCTGGGAAGGTTAGTATGAGGAATGTTCTATAAGATAAACCATGATTTTAAGCTATTGAATTTGCTGATGAAAGTCAAGAGTATCTTATGGAGTTTATTTTTGAAAATTGGTAGTTTGGAAGTTTAGAGGAGTTCCAGGAAGAGTTTAAGGATATCAATCAAGAGGAACAGATTTCAAGGCTTCATAAAATGTTGGTCCCGCATCTCCTGAGAAGTATGTCTCTTATGCTAATTTTGTGTTGTCCATACATGTTTCTTGCTTGAAAATGATGAACTTGGTTTTCCTGCTGCTTCTGTTAAAAATCAGATTTTGTGATACTTCACTGCAATTTGTCAAATTCACCAGATCTTTGGACGTCGAGAAGTTTTTCTTATAAAAAACATATCCTAGAATTTTGTTTAACATTCACTTTAGGAGTGTATATTGCATCAAGCTTCTCAGTCAATATTAAGCAAGTGACTCGATGTTTGACTGTTTCTGATGTGCTGTTCCTTTGTGCAAGACTTGGATCAACTTTTAAAATGTTGATCCTCCTTTCTCAATCTGTGTACTCTGAAGTAATCTTGTTCTTGTAGAAGTTTTGGTTTCTGCAATCATTCTGAAGTGAAATGGTAGGATCCTAGCAGAAGTTGTTGATCTTGTTATGCATATAGGAGGATGTTTATCTATATCTCAACCGGAAGAGAAGTGATTGGCAGTTGTTGGAATGATACATATTGGAATCAGTCCATTAATCTCTTGACTTTTCTTGTCGAAAAAGATTAATGTTTAATTGCTGAAGGATATTAATATTGTTTGGTCTAATGCCAGGCCTCTAAATTGAAGTGCAAAGGGATACTGTATTTTCTGATAATTTGAATTGGTGGTTTTAATTTTTACATTAATGGAAATTGCAAGAGAGCTCTCAGAGACCTGGTTATTAAATGTTTGTTTCATTCTGATAATAAATAAAGTAGGTGATAATTTGCTTATAGAAATGTGTATTGCTGAGTTGAATTCAAATTTTTAATGTCCCTGCAGGAGTGAAGAAAGATGTCATGAAGGAACTACCTCCTAAAAAGGAACTTATTCTACGTGTTGAATTGAGCAGCAAACAGAAAGAATATTATAAGGCAATTTTGACCCGTAATTATCAGATATTAACTCGTCGTGGTGGTGCACAGGCAAGATTGATGCTTTAATGAACTGACTTTTTGGTTTATTATTAATCTTAGCCAAAACATCTTAACAGTATTGGTGTTGTCATGTTTTATGTCTTTGTTTTTGAATCAGATTTCTCTTATCAATGTTGTTATGGAACTGCGTAAGCTCTGTTGTCATCCTTACATGTTAGAAGGAGTTGAACCAGATATTGATGATGCAAAAGAAGCATTCAAGTAAGCTCTTATGTCATTATTTTAGAGTGAAGTTATGGTTGTTTGTTAGAAATACTGGGTTCTCTGCTTATTTGGTGCTAAATCTTTTTTCTGTTTTTTTAGTATTGAAAATTATTAGCTTTTGTTAGTTGTAACTAAAATGAAATATTTGGAATCATGTTGGAAGGCATTATTTTGGTATAATTTGTACTATTTTTCCTTTTCATTTCCATTTGACAGACAGCTGCTGGAATCATCGGGGAAGTTGCAATTGCTGGACAAGATGATGGTGAAGCTTAAAGAGCAAGGACATAGAGTCCTCATATATTCCCAATTTCAGCACATGCTGGACTTGCTTGAAGATTACTGTACTTACAAGGTATTATGAGGGTATTCTGTGTTATCAACATAATGATTTCTAAAGTTGATTGCTTCAGTAAAATATTCAGCTTGCTTTTCTTTTCTTTTCTTTTTCTTTTTCTTTTTTTTAAAAAAAAACTAGAAATGGCATTATGAAAGGATTGATGGCAAGGTTGGTGGAGCTGAAAGACAAGTTCGGATAGATCGTTTCAATGCCAAAAATTCTTCCAGATTTTGCTTTCTTCTTTCTACTAGGGCTGGGGGACTGGGGATAAACCTTGCAACTGCTGACACAGTTATTATATATGATAGGTGAGCTTTTAAATTCCAGTAATTGTTTTTCTTTTTCTTCTAGAATGATAATGTGATGAAAATATATATCATGAAGCCAGTTTTACTGTCTAACGTTTTTTTTTTTTTTGGGTTAAGTGGTTAACCTATATCTTCAGCTTCCGCAATGACAACTCCTATTGTCAATATATTCACATTTTCTACTGGCATAACAAATGAAAATAGCTGCAAGATAGTAGTTTATTGGTTCCTGGCCATTCATTGTCATTGTCCATTGTGTGTCATGTGGTGAATTTCTCTTTCACTTCTTTATTGCTAGTCTGTGTTGTTCTTTTTTCTTTTTTTGGGGGTGGGCACCTCTATCTGTTATGCACGAGTTGTGACCAAGTTATCTTAAATTCTTAAGCTCTACTTTTTAATGCTATTAGACTAGCAATAGCATACTTGAGTATGACAATATTGAACTGCTTTTGATTGGTTAGCTTGTAAGATAGAAATTAGGTGGTATTTGAGACAGCAACCTCCTGATCAGGTTGTCTTGCTTTTCTATATTTGGCAAATAAGGTTGGTTGGGTTGCCTCAACTTTTTTATTGAATATTTTTTAGTTTTTTTCGTAAGATGCCATCAAGTGAATTTCTGGAGACTACTTCTAAGTGTGTGTTTGGAAACCCATTTGGACCATGTTCAACGTGGTTTTTTGAATTCCAATGCTCAAACGTAGAAGGAACTCCAAGGATGGATTGGCATTCAGTTGAACTGAATTGGTTTCCAAACGCACCCTAAATGAGGTCCAAAAATGAAGCATATTTTAAAGGAACACAAAGCTCTCTTGAGCAAGTTTTTTGTATATGTTTTGCCTTCTTGGCTTGTCTAAAGATATGAGGAGAGATGTAATGTGATGTTCTATGGTTGGATAAGGATGGTGTGAGTGATATTGAAAGAGAGTTCAAGATTCTTTCATTGCTTGTTCTAGTTTTTCTTTTAGAAACGATCTAACTAAAGAAACCGTTTGTGTTAGTGTGTTTTTTAAAGTGCTTTTTTAATTAAATGATATGTTATATGATGCTGAAAGATTAATGTTATATCTTTATGTGGTTTTTTGTTAGTTCAATCCAAATTTTCATTCAACTCATTGATTAAAACATTATTATGTAGTGATTGGAATCCTCATGCTGATTTACAAGCTATGGCTAGAGCTCATCGACTTGGACAAACTAACAAGGTTTGAGGTTTTTCATTGGCATGTAGCGCTGATTATTATTGTTGATTTTAAATGTGGTAATGGTTTTGGCATTGTAGGTGTTAATTTATAGGCTTATAACACGAGGAACTATTGAAGAAAGGATGATGCAGATGACTAAGAAGAAAATGGTGTTAGAACACCTAGTTGTAGGGAGGCTAAAGGCTCAAAACATCAACCAGGTAAATAATTACTTTTTCACAAGTAAATGCGTATGTTGTAAAAGCTGTTAACAGTTAGTAGTCTTGTTGTTAAGGCAGCGTTAATTATGATTGGTTAGGTGCTCTCTGCTTGTCTTCTTTTGCTTTTGTTTTTTTTAAAGTATTGATATGAATTGTGGAAACCAGATGGAAAATGGATATTGACTAGTAGTTTAGCATTGGACTCAGGAATATCGCTCCCCCCTCCTCCCTTTGTTGTCAATGTTTGTAGTCACTGTTCTTTGCCTTGTTTATTTTACCTTCTAGTCACAATATGGCTACTTTGTTTGTATACTTGTACATTGTTGTACTGGAATATACACATAAATTGATTTATTTCTAACTGAATCAAGTAAGGAGGGAGAGTGGTAGGAACTCTGAAATTATAGAAAATAGGGGTGCCAAGCTCCTTACAAGCAGAGATAAAGACTGAAAATGCAGAAAGAAAAGGAAACAAGATACAAGAGAATTCCACATAAACACAGAATATACCAACCCACCATGTCTCCCTCTACCAGCCTTCCCCTTTTATCCTTACTCCTAATCAATTCCCTCCTCTTCCCACACTCCTTGCCATGAAGGCAAGATTTTTACAACCCTTTACTGTCCAAATCCCCTTCTGCTCCTTACTCACATTGTCCTCAAGGTGAATTAGATCCCTGCCACCCTATTTTTTTAATAAGTTGAATTTTAGCTCATGGTAGGTGGACCTGTGCATTATCCACACTTCAAGCCCAAAGGGCTATTGCGTGAGTGGGTGTGTTAGAGACCTAATGTAAAAACCATTCACTTGTCTTTACGCAACAACTTAAGCTTTTGGGATTGGTGGTTCATGACATCTTTTTTCTTGAATGAAGTTCCTATACCCATATGGAGGAAAAGCCTGTAATATGCAGTGTGGCTGTTGGGGGTATAATGTGAAATATTTTACTAAAAGAAGTAAATTTTATCAAGATGTTGGAAAGGAAAAGCACTAAAAGTGAGGATAAGGCATATATTCCTGAAAAAGATGATAAAAGAAGTGATAAAGGTACATTAACAAAGTAAAGCACTCTGTTCTCTGTGCATACCCGACAAAGTTAATTCCTATAGTATAGTAACTATTGAATGAACTGCAGGAAAAAGGCATAGGCAGATTCTTGAAAATATCAGGAATTGTACTTGTCTGAATGCACTAAATGCCTCAATAAAAAAGCTCATCTTAGAATAGAAAGTTCATATATTTCAAATTGGAAACACTGTATATAACAATAAACACATAAGCTTTCTACCTGGTCCAATGGGGTCTTTCATCTTTGTTTGTACCCCCTTCCCATTTATAAAATTACTGATTGTGTACAAGTTGCAAATCTGTATTTTTGTGAATATTGATTGAGTTTGGGATGCATATGCCATTTTGTTCAAGAGATTGATAGTCTAAAATATTGAAGTCTAACGTGCATTAGGAGTTTAAGTATTTAATAACAAATTGAACATTTAATCTATATCCTGTTGTTGGAAAGCAGCCTTAATCGTGGTCACCTCTAGCCTGCCTTAGTTGCGGCCTCTTTGGGGGCTGCTTCAATGGTAGCCTCAAGGGTGGTGGTTTAGTCTCACATCGTCTAGTGATATGGCTAAAATATAGTATATAAGTGAGGGGCAACCCTTACCTTACAAGCCGGTTTTGTGAGGTTGAGTTAGGCCCAAACTCACATTCTAAGACCTGTTGAACATAGAATTGTTAAAAGATTTGATGGTAGCTTTTGGCCATCAATTGTGTGTAGGAAGAGTTGGATGACATCATAAGATATGGCTCAAAGGAGTTATTTGCAGATGAGAATGATGAAGCAGGCAAATCCCGCCAAATTCATTATGATGCTGCTGCTATTGATAGGTAAACAAGCATTTTTCCTCAAACATGAAATAGGAATATGCTTGAGAAATTTATTTCTTGTATATTTCTTCGTATCAGATTGCTGGATCGTGATCAAGTTGGAGATGAAGAGGCTACTTTGGATGATGAAGATGAAGATGGATTTCTGAAGGCCTTTAAGGTTGACTGTGTTATATTATCTTGCATTTACATTTTTGTGCTCTAAATGTTCATTCAACTTTGATTTATTCACTTTGGTTTGCTGTGAATTGACAGATGCCCTTGATTTCTACCTTCATTTATCATTTTATGGTAACAAATGTATACGGACTTAGGGACACGTATAAATCAATCAAAATAAAATTGGATTTGGCAAGTAGAACTGTAGAACTGGACTGACCTGTCTGCATTAAAAGATCCACTGCCACTTCCTACATTTTTTATTATTTGTTTTTGTTTTGGAAGCATTCTATGGCAATCCATTGGACATCATTATTTAACTTTACTGTTCATATATCTAGGCTTGCCTTCAGAATTTGCAGCCATTGATATAATGACTATGTGAGGTTCTTGTGTATTGTCTATCTTTAATCGCATCCCATTCCTGAAGTATTCTGTTGCAGCTTTCATCATGCTCTTCTCTTTACTGAAATAATTTTTTTATGGAAAAAGTTCAAGTAAATAATTTTGAATATTAAGTAATAATTTCTTTGCTTTTCTTCCTTTTGTAGTTATATTATGAAATGAATTTTCTCTTAGCTTAGAGCTCCTTAAACATGCTAAATTGGAAAATGTTGAATATTGAAAGTGAAATTTTAAAAAATTGGTATTTGGTATTAATAATATGTAACTGCAAAAATGAACTAATTCATGTACTTTTTATGGTGGATTTTATGAAACTCGATGAGTGGCTAAATGCAGAGGTACTATTATTCCTAATGGTTTCTTAAAATAAAGTTTCTTAAAAGTAATACTTTTTTCTTTAAGATTTGGGAAAAAATTGTGACAGAAGTGCTTGTAATTCTTGATGATGGAGCACTCTGCCTCCATTACTTTTTCCTGCTATGTCAACATCAATTTTGCCTTTATTACAACAAACAACTGCATGGAATTTTTTTACCATTTTCCTTTCATTCAGGGTTTCTGTTTGGGTTCTATGCTTTTGATTGACTGAGTGGATTCTATGATGTAGGTTGCAAATTTTGAGTATGTTGATGAGGCCGAGGCTGCAGCAGAGGAGGCAGCACAAAAAAGAGCCATGGAGACACTGAACAGTTCAGAAAGAACACATTACTGGGAGGAGTTGTTAAGAGATAAGTATCAAGAGCATAAAGTTGAGGAGTTTAATGCCTTGGGCAAGGGGAAGCGAAACCGGAAGCTGGTATGTGATTCTAATATTTATGCCATTTTCTTTGAGTAAATTAAACTCCTCTCTCTTGAGAGATGCGAGTATTGCATTGTCTCCCCCTCTTATGTTAAAATATATAAACTCCCTAACAGATTCAAGTATATGACACTTTACTCCATTTTTAAATTTTTTGTTAAAGTTCCGTTAGTTTCTGTTAAAAGAAAAGTTATTACCAAAATATCATTTCCACTACCATCTTGAAAGAGATGCAAGTTTTACACCCCCCTCTCCTCTTGTTTAACATATATACTCCCCTCCCTTGACAAATGCAAAGATATTACACTTTATTTTAAATTTTTCATTAAAAATAATTTTATGACTAAAATATCTTTTACACTCTCCTACCTTGAGAGATTTAAATATTATATTTTTCTCTTTTCTTATTTTAAGATAGACAGGTTTCACCTTTAATAGATGAAAATACACCACAATTTTCACAATTTTTATTTTTCTATAAAAATATAATAATTTCTATTTAAGAATAATTTTTTGACCAAAAAACCATTTGTTTATATATTTGTGCATTTTTTTTTTACAGAAGTATGTTACTAAATTATTTAATTTTTATAATATATTTTCAGTCATAAATTCTTTCTCCATTGAATGTCATTTCTAGCTTTTTTTATATACTACTAACAACAAATTTGGTTTGACATTTTGTCATTCTCAAAGCGTTTACTTTGTCTGCAACCGCTTACAAAGAGAAGCAATTTTGATGTGTAGATAGGAAGCAATGTTAGGGCATCAAGTGAGTGAAGGATAAATTGGTAAATAAAAAATATTGTAATATAATTTTAATTAAAAAATATATATTAAAATATTTTAAAGAATATTCTCTAACAGTGTTAAGTTGAGTGGACTAAAATGTATATATTTCAACATAAGAGAGGAGGACTATGTAATACTCGCATCCATGGTTGTCAAACTCTCGAGTTAACTCTTAAACTCTTACAATTTTACGGTTCTAGGTAGACAAAACAAGTTAACTCGCTGCCAAACTCTTTTCTTGGTAAACTCTGGTAAACTCTTGTAAACTCATAAACTCTCGAGTCAAGAAGCGAGTTAGGAAGTCTGAAATCGAATGTAATTTTTGCCTCCCATTGATCCCATAATGACAGTGTTTTACCCAAACTCAAATGATCTAAAGAAATTAACTCCTTTTTAAAATGTTTTCACTTTATTAACTTATGTTTTTATAAATTTATATATAATTTGGTCATTTATGTAGTTTGATCTTATTTATTACTAATGGGAAATCACACTTTATTATTGGGGTTTGCTATTTTGCTTTATTATGAAATTGAAATGTTGAATTATTATTGTAATAAGAGTATTTTGTTAAGCATATATGTAAATAATAGGCTTTTTAATATTATTTTTTATGTTACGTAAACTCATTAGTTTACAAGTTGACTCTACAAGTCGAGCTTATGGAAGCTCCACGAGTTTACGTAAACTATCGAGTTTGACAAGCTTGCTCGCATCTCTCAGGAAAAGGGAGTATAATTTACATTAATGGTGTTAACTTAAATGGACTAAATTATATATTTCACCATAAGAGAAAGTGTAATTTACTCTTTCTTTTATTAATTTGCAATGGAAAGATTATTGGTTCTTGTTGTCATCTATAGAGTTATTGTGAGATTACATTCAATTGTGTCAATACATTTTCTGTTTGCTTTCTAATGTTGCTTTCTACCTTGGTAAGGTTTTATGAAATTTGTTTCTTTTTGTTTTCCTCTCAATATGTGACATATGCTAATGATTTTTATGACTAGATATCGATATCTAGGATTTTGAGCCCAATGGCGTCGTGTGATCTGTGTAGCTGACTTCACCAAGTGGGATAAGTCTTTTGTTGTTTATATTGACATCTAGGATTTTGACACTTGGAAGTCTGTTTTTGTGTGTTTGGACGGGGGAGGGTTTACAACTTGAGTGGTTGGTTAATTTTGTCTTTAAGTTTCCCTTTCTGTATCTTCTTTTAAGGCGTGTTTTTGTTAAGGTAGTATCTATTATTCCCTGATTTACCAGATGGTTTCCGTGGAGGAAGATGACCTGGCTGGTCTGGAAGATGTAAGCTCTGATGGTGAAGATGATAATTATGAAGCAGAGCTTACTGATGGTGATTCAAATTCCACTGGAACTACTACTGCTAGAAGGCCTTATAAAAAAAAAGCACGTAGTATGTATCAGTATTTAATTAATTTTTGAGTTTCTTAATGATATGATGGACCTAGATTATCTCTATGTGATGTTAATATTAATTTAATTTTATTAGCAGCAGATAGCACAGAGCCACTTCCTCTGATGGAAGGTGAAGGAAAAGCATTCAGAGTTCTTGGTTTTAATCAAAATCAGAGGGCTGCATTTGTGCAAATTTTGATGAGGTTACTTCCTCTACATGTAGTCTTTATGTATTGAATTAAAGAAGGGTTTCACATGGCCATATCTGTAGTTTTTCTCACTCTCCGTATTACAGGTTTGGGGTTGGTAATTTTGATTGGAAGGAGTTTACTTCCCGCATGAAACAGAAGACTTATGAAGAAATCAAAGAGTAATAATATCATTTTCTTTGATCTGTTACCATATTTAGGATGTTTTATATAATTCAAAGTTTTTATTTTAAACCTTGTTTTGGCTGGAAATTTGTCTTAAAACTTTTTTTTACCGGAAAAAAAGTGGCGGGGGGGGGGGGGGGTGGTTGGGGTTGAGGACACCTCTGCAGCCGTGCCAATTCATTCCTAACATAAAACAAAAAATAGTAACCATTTGGACACAAATTAGGTTGAGAATGAGAATATATTTTGGGTTTATTAAGCTTGATCTTGTGTACACACCTATATATAATTATTGTATGATGATAACTAGTCTCTTCATTTGGGTGCACTGTGAGGATGTTTCATTGTTTTGTTTTTCCTTTTCTTCCTCTCTTTTGTTGCAGTTTGTTGCTTCAAAAAAATTTGGCCCTATGAAAAATGTATAAAGATGGTTAAAAGTTGCAAAAAAATGGTAATATTCCTTTGGGAAAATCCTGCACGATATACCCCTCAAGTACTTATACATTAATGAGAGGATCAATGACCTGTGCAAAACAGCAATATGTTATTTTTCCTTTTAGTGTTCGCTGGGAGCATTTTTACTTTTTTTTTTCTCCTTTTCTTTCTTTGTGCCCTTTCCATTTTAGATTAGATTAATCATTAAGATATGGAATGAATATGATATAGATTTTTAACATTGTTTAATAATTTTATTACCTACCTTATGATTTTATCATACCTAAAGTCATTCTTTGTGAGTGAATTTGATATATATATATATATATATATTTTTTTTTTTACAGCTATGGAACCCTTTTCTTGTCTCATATTGCTGAAGATATAACTGATTCCTCTACATTCACAGGTGATAGATCTTAATTGCTATCATTATGCCTTCCCTCCCCTTTTTGGCTTTTTCTTTCCTGTATCTAATAGTTTTCTAATTTTTCCTTTGTGCTTATAATTTTCCTGCAGATGGTGTTCCAAAAGAAGGACTCCGAATCCAAGATGTACTTGTTAGGATTGCAGTCCTGCTCTTGATAAGGGACAAGGTAAGTTTTGAATGAACTTTCTGTATTTTAACTGCACATTATTAGTAGTATATTATATCATCCTGCTCCCACGGTCTTGCTGCAATATAAGAGGTTTGGTAAAAGTTTTAAGAAAGGCATTCTTGGTAAAAAAATATTTCCATTTTAGGGTCAATTAACCACTCAATTGGTTTGCAATGTGCAAAGAATGGTTAATGGGTAACCACTTAATTAACCGTTTGTGTGGTTAGTTGTTCCACACTGGATGTATTTTTACCAAGATTTTTTTGGTACTTCTTTTTTAAATATGCATGTGGTATCATCTCATGCAAAGCTGTTCGTGAGTTCAACTATTATTCTAAATTTGTGGTAGCATCTGGATGCATGCCCAACTATTAAATGCTGCCAGTATTCTCTTATCTATTATACTCCAACACCCTTGTTTAAAGTGTTTCGGGAAATATATAATGAAAATGAAACTTTATGCTTCTGTATTTATGATTTTAATTTTTTTCAACTGACTATATAAAAAGTTTACCGTATCAATGAACCATGTGGTTCACCTATTTAAAAATGGCTAAAGACTTTCATTTAGTGAAAAGCTTAGTTTCTATAATAATGTGGCAGTTTGTTGTTTGTTGATGTCTGATAGCATAAATAACATTGTTCAAACTCATCTCTCTCTTTCTTTCAGGGTTCAGGTTTTTTTGTTTTTTTTTTTTTGTTTTTTGGGGGTGGGGGGTGGGGGTGGGGGGTTGTTGTTTGAATGTGTGTTTTTGAACTTAAATGCCCTCTAGCTGATGAATGTGCCTTCTTACACTCTTGGGATGTGGAATGACAGGTGAAGTTTGCGTCACAACATCCTCAAACTCCATTGTTTTCAGATGACATCTTATTACGCTATCCAGGTTTGAAGGGTGCAAAGATATGGAAGGAGGAGCATGATTTGGTTTTGTTGCGTGCCGTTTTGAAGTATGTATTTTAATACAGCTTGTGTTTTATTGAACATTGCGACAAATACTATCTTCTAACTGCGTGATATTAGCCATTAAATATTTGTGGGTTTAATTACGAACAAAAAATGTAGACTTAAATACCATAAACATAAAGTCTATTCATATAAACTGTGTTTTTGTGTTGATTTTTTTTTTTCTCCTTTGCTATATTTTACATGATTTGTGAGTTAATTTTGGGTGTTTGGTAGTTTTCTAGTTATAACTTTTGTATTCTTTTGTTGATATATTCCTTAAACATAATTCTTTCTATATAAGGCATGGTTATGGACGGTGGCAAGCTATTGTTGATGATAAGGATCTGAAGATTCAGGAGGTCATCTGTCAGGAGTTGAATCTTCCCTTTATAAACTTACCAGTTCCAGGACAAGTTGGCTCTCAGGCACAAAATGGTACAAATTTGACAAATGCAGAAGTACCCAACAGTCAATCCAGGGAAAATGGTGGGAGTGATATAGCAGCTGAAGGTGCACAAGGTTCTGGTGATGCTAGGAACCAACCACAGTTATATCAAGACTCCTCCATATTATATCATTTTAGAGACATGCAGAGAAGACAGGTCGAGTTTATTAAAAAGAGGGTTCTTCTCTTGGAAAAAGGGCTCAATGCTGAGTACCAGAAAGAATACTTTGTAAGTGTCATGGTGCATAAAATCTTTTAAATAATTTCCTTCTATATGGAATGACAGGATTCAAGCTCAAAACATTAGACGATCAGAAATTGATCATAGATGCATTGGTTTTTTTATCAAAAGTTTCCTTGTTAGGACTGCCAATCAAATGAACTGCTAATAGTTTGTGAGTGCTAGGATTTAGCTTTATACTGAGGTTGAGAGATGAAGCAAAACAAACATGGCATTTATTTATTTATTTTTTGCATAGTTATGGAAGATGATGAAAGAACTTATTAGAAAACGCAAGAGCAGGGGAGAAATTCCATTTCTGTACGTAGTACCCTACTTCAGATACCTGAGAACTTATTTTCTTGGCATTACTGCTCCTTGTTATGGCTGAAAAAGTTGGGCATACACCTTCTTTATTGATGGTGACTATTAGTAATCCTTGTCTATGTATTCTTATTCTTCTTCTTCTTCTTCTTATTATTATTATTAATCACACATAATGGAAGGCCATCATTAGGCGCCGTTGTCTCTAAGGCCAAAAAGTTATTGATATTTTCTAAAGCATTATAGGTTTCCATGTCATACTTACTGCTGAAGTATCTTTTTTGCATTCTTCCACTCCTGTTATATCATTTTTCACTATCGTGCTTGTTGCCGGAACTTTGTGTTTACTTTGGTTTTCAATTATTGCCATCCATTAGTATTTCGCATTCACATCCTTAATCATAGCTATCATTGTGCTTTCATTATGTATAGATTTTACCAATGGTACATCGTACAACAATACAGAATGCATGATTGTCTCTGAAAATGTTTTGCTTGACTTGCTTGTGGGCTGACATTTCTTCCTCATGAACTTTATTTGCAGGGTGATCCAAAAACAAATGAAGTAACAAATGAAGAACTTAAAAGTGAACCTAAGGCTACTAATTGTCCAAGTTATAAATTAGGGGACACTGACACGCAAATGATTGATCAACTGCCGCAAGTAGAAACAATAGGTATGATTCTATTCTTGTTCATTGGATACTTTGTGCCTAGATCAGACAACAGCAGTTACCTAGTTTGCATCAGATAATGGAGGAAATCTTGCATACTCGAGTATTTCACCTAGAAAATTAAAATGACACATGGCACAGAAATTGACTGTGTTGTCAGATTAACGTTAAACCAATCTGGACTGCAATATTCTCATAGTATGCAAGAATCTCTCCAGATATTTTATCAATGTGGTCAGTATTTCTGTTATTTTGTATTTTGTGGTCTTTCCCCCTTCCTTTTTCTTTTTCTTTTCTTTTTTTCCTTTGATGCATTCCTACCTTCTACGGTAGCTATCTGCATACCCAACTGAAAAGGGGGAAATAAAAGACCAGAAGACTTACTTGTTGCGCTGCCATTTTCTGCAGCTTCAGAAGAAATTTCGGCTGCTTGTGATAGTGATCCCAATCAATTGGAGTTAGTTCGTCTTTACAATGAGGTAAAAGTACCATGGCACTCTCTTCATGACCTACACTTTATGAAGGATCACTTCATTTCATTCAATAAAAGAGGTGGTGGAATATTCAGTATCCTACCGAGTATATGTATCAACAATCTTTCCTGTGTGTTGGCAGATGTGCAAGGTAGTGGAGGAAAACCCCATGGACTTAATTCAAACTTCTTTGGCAAGAGAACCAGCAGAGCTCAATGTAGTGAAGAATTTCCCTCCACTAGAAACCCTTTGTGAAGACATTAACAGAATGCTAACACCCACACAAGAACAACCTGTTGCAGAAATGCCAATATCGAATTCAGATAACAAATCAGAGGCTATGTCACACGGTGAAATTTTGGGCTCCAAATCAGTGCCAAACCCTCGAGATGCCTGCAAAGCTGAAGATTCAGCAGACAATGAGAGTAAAGATGTGATAATAGAATCTGAAGCTATAAAAGAAAGCTGCTCAAGCCTGGTAGAAGAGAAGAATGAAACACCGACTCTTCCAGAGAAAGAGATAAGTAATACAGAAATGGATGAAACTATGACTGATGCTGAGTTGAATGAAAACCCAGAGAAATCTGATGCTGGGGTCGCTGTATTGGATGGTTAAACGCAATGTCTAGTAGACAGATATTTGTTGTACCGTGTAATCATAGTAGTCTCGATCAACATTGTTTTGGCACATTAAAAATGAAGTAAATTAAAAACAAAAAGGCACTATAGCATATGCGGTAGTAGTTATTAAATCCCGTGCAACTAACTCGATTAGAAATTGTTCATTTTCATGTATTGCTGCGTATTTATTTTTCAAGGAATTGATGAGTATGATCAATTGTATACTACACGGCACGTTTCCTCCATTTCTATTTGAGAGGCGCAGAGAACTGAGGAAATTTCCGTAAATCATTTTGAGTTGTTTTAATTATCCCTTGACATTTTTCACTGATTACGTGTTGATTCTTCACTACATTTTGTAAGGAAGAAGATTAATAGAATAGAGGGAAGTGACACAAAGAGGACCCCACATTTTGGACGATATTATTATGTTAAAGTCGAAAATAAATTTGACACAATCAACGCTTTGCGTGCGGGTTCTTCTGCAGATGTATTTTATGATGTATGACTCCGACAGTCAAATGTTCAACTTTCCCGTTCTAGTCTCAATCAAACTAAAAAATATTCTAGTGTGAGAAAATAATAATTTTGCCGCAAAAAGCTGCAAATTGAAAATTTCCACTCGGATTTTATCTCCTTTAATGGTTAGCAGATGAAAAGAATGTTTTGAAATCAAACCCAAGTTGATTTGGACTATATAAGTTGGAATGAAGTCACTCTGCTATTTGAAGAACGGCTAATAAGTCTTCTGGTGGCTCAATTAGGTACAAGATATTGTCCAACCAAATGATCCTATATATCCTCTCCCACAATCCTTCCTTACAAAATAATTCCTTTCACCAGAGTCCTTCCTACTTCAACAAGCATTTTGTTGTCGCTTTCTTGTTTTCTATTTGCCAAGATAAAATAATGTATCATCAAGTGGAGCCATGGAGCAACTAAATTAGAGTTCGGACTGCGGAGCATAGAACAAATTGAGAAAGAGTTGAGGCGGGCCTCCCAGAGCGCTATGGTCATATTCAGCTAGCCTAGTAGCTGTTGCAAGTACCATGCATTAAAGAGGATCTTCTTTGGCATGGGTGATAAACCAACGGTGCATGAGCTGGACCAAGATCCAAAAAGGAAAGAGATGAGGAGCTCAATGTGGTTCCTTCAGGGTGGTTCAAGCCATTGTCGGTTTTAGGCTTCCCTCATCAATGCCTCATGTCTCACTTCTTAAAGAAGCTGGAGCTTTGTGGCTTTAATTCTGAGTCCATAGACCTGGATGCAAAAATATCAGATTCGAAAGTGCGTGGCCTAACTTTTATCCTGCACACTTTGCTTCGTAGAAGGGAAAAGCGAATTATTATTACTGGCCGCAAATCTTACAAGTAATAACTAACTAAGTTGGTTGTCTGTAGAACTTTTAAATTCTATAATTTCTTTCTCAAATTGGTTGTATTCTTTTTACTTAAATTTTTTAATTTAAATTTAATTTCTATTCACATCAATCACAGATGCTATTCTCAAAACCTAAATGCTAAACTTATTTCTACTGCATCATTTGACTAGTCATATATCTTTATCAGTGGAATGCTGACTAATCTTATCACACACAAACCTTCGTTTTTCTTCATTTTACGGCTTCAACTTCTCATCAGTAACACAAATGTACAGATCATTAATCCTGAAACGGCAACGCTTTCTCCTTTTCTGTTCAACTTGTGCACCTTGCATGGATGATTGGTTTGATTCAAAAGAAAATAAAGATGAAAGGTTATTTTTTTGTAAAGGGGGAATTCGAGGTAGTTGCTAATTCTAGCAGTTGATTTATGAGAAATTCTTATATTCGTCCCTTTTGCTGCACTAGGTTGTAGCTTGTGTAAAGACACCGGTAGGAATAATTGAGAATTTATTTTAATGTCCCCTAGCTTCTTTCGCTGTCTTTGTAGAGATTATAAGGATACACAGATTTGAATGAAACCAGATAAAGGTCTTCATGAGAAAGTAAGGATAACTGCCGAGAAGATAACTTATCATTAGTTTATATTTTAAGTCCCACATCGACACTCACTGCAAGTAGAGATTCCTGTATCAATATTAACCAATACATTCTTTTGTTTACAACTATACAATTAAATTTAAACTTAAGACTTTGTACAATTTACCTAATTTTTCTATTATTAGGCTGATCCCTAATTGGTTACAAAAACCAAGTCATAGTATAGTACCATGCTTAAGCAAACCTATATAGGCCATTGATAATTAGGAAACAGGGTAATAAAATCTTCCTAATAATTACAAGAAATAAGGAAATAAAATCTTCCTAATAATAACAGGAAATAGGGTAATAAAATCTTTCTAATTAATTACATATTTACAACACTCTCCCTCAAGTTGGTGAATGGATATTTATCATTCCCAACTTGCAAGTAAGTTGACTGAATTGTTCAGTTGGCAAGCCCTTTGTTAAGACATTTGCTAGTTTGTGCCTAGAAAGAATGTAGATTGTTGTTATCAATTTGCTATCCAACTTCTCCTTGATGAAGTGTCTGTCTATCTCAATGTGTTTTGTCCTGTCATGCTAGACAGGATTATGTGCAATGTTGATAGCTGATTTATTATCACAAAATAACTTCAAAGGACCCTCACACTTTATCTTCAAGTCATCAAGTACAATTTTCATCCATAATAGCTCACAAATTCCTTGTGCCATAACTCTAAATTTTGCCTAAGCGCTTGATCGAGTCATTACATTTTGCTTCTTACTTCTCCATGTAACAAGGTTCCCACACAAGAATGTGCAATAGTCTGAAGTGAACCTTCTATCACTCATTGAACTTGCATAATCTGCATTAGTATAAGTCTCCATAGTCAGGTTTCCACCTTTTTTGAACAAGAGTTCTCTCCTTGAAGTGGCTTTGAGATACTGCAGAACACGATCTACAGTCTATAAGTGTCTCACCCTCGGATCATGCATGAATTGGCTTACAACATTGACTGCATATGCTACATCTGGTCTAGTGTATGCCAAGTATATCATCTTCCCCACTAGTCTCTGATATTGGGCCTTGTCAACGTTGACACTCTCCTCTTTAATGCCCATTTTGTGATTTTGCTCGATGGGAACACTTGCAGCTTATTTCTCGCAAAAGATCAAGCAACATACTTCCTTTGAGAAATGAAAATGCCTTGTTTTAAATAGGCCACTTCAATTCCCAAGAAATACTTGAGTTTTTCGTGGTCCTTCTTCTCAAACTCTATAGATAATTTTTCCTTGAGCAATTGTTTCTTAACTAGATCATCTTTTATAACAATAATATTATCAACATAAATAAGAAGTACAGTCAGTTTTCCTCCTTGTGAATGTTTGAAGAAAAGTGTATGATCTCCTTGGCTTTGCTTGTAGCTCAGGCACACCATTGCTTTCATGAATCTTCCAAACCATGCTCGAGGAGACTGTTTTAACTGGTATAAGGCCTTCTTCAATATGCACACCTTGTTCATTCCACATGTGGGTCCAAATCCTGGGGAAATCTCCATATACACCTCCTCTAAATCTCCATGCAAGAATGCATTTTTGACATCAAACTGGTGTAGTTCCCACCCAGAGTAGGCAGTAAGAGAGAGTAAGATACGAATAGGGTTCACCTTTGTCATAGGAGCAAACATCTCCTCATAATTAATACCATAGGTTTGAGTGTATCCTTGCACTACTAGTCCTGCCTTGACTGTTTATACTTGATTGTTTAAATCGATTAAGAGTGCCATATGATTTATACTTGATTGTTTAAATCCACCTGCAACCAATGGGCTTTTTGCCCCCTGGCCTCTCAACCATCTCCCAAGTTCCATTCCCTTCAAGTGCTTTCATCTCCACATCTATAGCTTTGACCCAGTTTTCATCCTTTAATGCCTTTTGGACAGATGTTGGGATTCTCACAAAGTCAACAGTTATAATAAAACTCTAATGTTGTAGTGAAAGATGTTTAAAGGAGACAAATTGAGAGATAAGGTACTTGGCACAAGACCTTTTTCCTTTTCTCAAAGCAATCGATAAGTCATCTGAATTAGGGTCACAAGTATCAAAAATTTGAGAATCAGAAGTAGAGGGATTATTTTCAGTAGTTACCTTCGCTCGAATGATTGAAGTTGTTTTTAGACCCGATCGGGTTTTTCTATGCTCTGGTACACGAATGTTGGCTTATTGGTCCTCGTGCCAAATGTTGAATAAAAGGGTTGGATCCAAGAGGGGAGTGAATTGGATCTATAAAAATTTTCAAGAACCCTAAAGCCTTTTCAATGATGAAATACTATATTTTCGAAAAACCTTGAATCAATTTGATTTGATGATATGGATGTTGTAGAATTAGAACAATTAACTTGTCTTTACTATGCAAACATGAACAAGATTATCATGAATTGATATGCAATTGATAAAGTCATCAAGATTCAATATATGTGAGGAAGAGTAGAGAAAAGAGAAGAACACATAAGATTTATACTGGTTCGATCACCATCACTGTGATCTACATCCAGTTTCCAATCAAAATGATTAGTATTATCACTATGTAATTCAATTCATTATAAGCACACTACACAAACAAAAGAATGACACAATACTCAACCCAAAACTAAGTTTCTTGAAAACCTATCAATAAAATCTGAACAAATTCTTGTGGAACTCTACCACAAGAAAAACTTGAGAAAACCCTCATCGAGAACGAAAATTATACAAAAGTAAGGGTTAGATATCATCTCAGTTCGTGATGAATGTAAACAATAAAACATAATACAAATCTACCCAATAAGATGACTTCTCTTTATCCACAAAGGTGATCCATGTGTGAACTCTTGATTTCATGAAAAACTTGTTGTAATGATGATGAAAAATGTGTTTTCTCTCTTGAAAAAATCTCACAAAAGTTTAGGGATTAGAAGCCATGTCTAAAGAGTCAATAAGGTTCGCATTTTATAGAGAGAAAATTACAATAATTAGTTATCTGGTCTCGTAATCAGTTATTTTGTTCTTCACAAATCTGGAAAATGAACTTAGCAAAAATAAGTAGTTTTTTCCCTTCGTAACTAGTTATTTGTGTATAGCTTCTATTTCAGGTTACTTAAAATAACTTATTACATAACTATGTAATCAGTTATTCACACATAGCAATATTTCAGCATATTAAAAAATAACTGATTACGTAATCACGTAACTGGTTATTTCATATTCAAATCAGTTTTCTAACATAAACAATAACGAAATTAACTGATTACCTAACTAAATTAATGGATTAAATTGTTTCCAAACACAAGATTGAATCATTTAAGAACTTAATCATAGAGTTATCATCTTTTATCAAATCAAAATCATATTTTAACATCTATTTCATCTTGGATTCAATTTTAAGCTTATGAAAACATACTATCACTTGTTAATCCATTAAGTCTTAATTTAGAGCTCATCACCATTAAATCATCAAAGATAAAGATTAATCATGCATGACACACAACCACATACATATAAACACACAATACAACTTTGCATTCATCAAGAGGTTAAACCATCAAAACTCTAGTAAGACTCTTTAGGGGCAAGAACAATTCTTCTTCTTGCTTATTCAATCTCCCCTTTTTTGATGATGACAACTACTTGATGAAGACTTGATCAATTTGAACAACTTGTGTGTTGTATGTGTGTCTAAGCTATCATCATGATTTAATCCCTGCAATTTGCAAAAACATACCTTTCTCCCCCTTTGGCCATCATAAAAAACATAGAACCAAAATAAAGCATGAAAAGCTAAAAAGAAATAGGAAGAATAAAGATTTTAGCAAATGCAGCAAACATAGGTTGATTTCATTAATATAACATAAGAATATAACAAAGTCATTACATCAGATCAGGACACAACAATTACAAACGTAAAGGCAAGTTTTAATTCAAACCAACTAGAAATGCATAACAAACACAAACATAAGCAACAACAAACTTAAATGGTCATAATCTCAAAGGAAACATCCCAAACAACTAGATCAGCTTCAATCTTGCTTAGGGAAGCCCATTGCAGCAAATTTTTCCTCAAAGTCATCAAGGTGCATGTGAATAAACTCAAATTGCCCTCTGTTATACTTTTGAGAGGCATGGTGAAGTTCCAAAAGTCCATTTAGTTTTGAGAACACAAGGCTCTCAAACTGTGAGAATGGTTTCAGCTCAGGGAATAAACTTAAATGGTCATAATCTCAAAGGAAACATCCCAAACAACTAGATTAGCTTCAATCTTGCTTAGGGAAGCCCATTGTAGCAAATTTTTCCTCAAAGTCATCAAGGTGCATGTGAATAAACTCAAATTGCCCTCTGTTATACTCTTGAGAGGCATGGTGAAGTTCCAAAAGTCCATCTAGTTTTGAGAACACAAGGCTCTCAAACTGTGAGAATGGTTTTAGCTCAAGACTTTTAGGAGCATCATCTTGATTCTCTTCATGTATCTGGATAATAGCAGCATCCTTATGAATCCAACAATTATCCTTTAATTCCAAGCCTATTTGTGAAGAGCAGAGTCATTCACTTTGTTAGAACTCCTCAAAATTTCAAAGGTTTTATCTTGCATATCTATATCATAATAATTAAGAACCCTTGAAATAGAAACAACATAAGGAAGAGGGAAATCAACTTTCCTCTTAACCTTCAACATATGCCACACTAATTAAGAGGAATTTGTTCCTTAAGGGCATACAGTATCATTAAATCATCTTTAGTTAGTTGAGCATGATTGTTCCCCCTAGGTGTAAGCACCGAAACAATAATAAAGGCCAACATTCTACTACTTTCATGCCACTAGAAGTAAAGCACACTTTGTGACTAAGAGAATGAGCAAGAGTGTCCAGATATACCTGAGTCTTGTCAAAGTTTGCCAAAGTGTTAGTAGAAGGTCTTATACCTTCAAATGTAAGACCACCAATAGCATACCAAATGACAAGGGTAAGCACAATGCATTTCCTTTTAACATAGGAAACAAGTAGCCCATTTTTAGTCCTAAGGGTACAAAAGAAAACTCTAACCAAGTCCATATAATAATTCCCTTCAAGCTCTACAAATTGTTGTAGTCCTTGAAATTGAAGGAGAACAGGGAAATCAAACTTTTCTCTAATTAACCACCTACGAGAGAGTACCTTTGGAGGAACAATGAGCTTACGTTTAAAGAAATGCTTAAATCTATAAGCATCCTTATCATCATTAAGCCATAATTCAACTCTAGATTTCCTTGGAACCTATTGTGCTTCAGCTTAGATGTATGCCATTGGGTGTTTAGATCCACGGGTTGCATTTTTCTTGGGCATTTTGAAGAATTTTCATAGCAAAAAATGGTGGTGGAGTAGGATTTGATGAAGATAAGTGTTTAAGTGTTGTGATTTTTGAGGTGCAAACAAGGAATATTGAAGAAGAAGCTTTTGAGAAACAAACAAAAGAAAATCATTCAAATTTTCAAGCAAGTTCATATGAATGTGTTAGAATTGAAGTATGGATTGAGTGAAATGGTCAAAGATATGGAGAATCTTTGTGTAGACCATTGAGTAATTCGTGACCCATTTAGATTTACTAATAGGAAAAGATAAAACCAATAAAAATAATATAACAAGTTACAAAAAGGGTTGGACATTCATATATTTGTTTCTTGCTGGAATAACTAGTTACAATGCTATGTCATTGGTTATTCATGATAGCTTATTCAAAATGCACATAAAACAGGCAAAAGCTACATAAAATAACCAGTTACATGTTTATGTAATTGGTTATTTGTGTAACGCAATGAGGCTACATTAAAAATAACTGATTGCAAACTTTGCAGTCAATTAAATGCACGTGCCAGCATTCACGAAATAGGGGGTTGCACTTAAAATAACTAATTTCAGGCTTTATAATCATTCAAGTATACGTGCCATGTTTCATGAAATAGGGGGTTGCACAAAAAACAACTAGTTACATGATTTGAAACTGGTTATTTGCGTCAAAATGAAACAAAGAAAAACAAATGCTAATAAAAATAACTAGTTACATGTGATCTAACTAATTATATTTGAATTAAAATTGAATGGGAAACACAACATAACTAATTACAAGTTCATTTAATCAATTAAATCTACTCTAAACCACATATTTAAGATACATGAAGCACAAAATAACTAATTAAAGCATTTTATAATTGGTTACATGTGTGATAAACTCAAATTTAAAGTATTTTTTACAAGAAATCATGTTTCTTTAACATCTAAAAATCAAGGATATACTCACGAAATCACAGTTCATGTACTTAGTTCTAAGTTTTATGCATTCTAACTAATTTATGCATGAAATGTACCTAATTACATCTTATATACATGTAGACATCTAGAAATTAAACATATATTTTCTATTTAAACAACACAAATTTTCACAAACATTCAATCATTCAAACAATTTAATAGAATTGATGCAGCATATGAACAAACTAATCAAACATATCATACACTCAATCAAATCGAGCATGTAAACACACAAATGCACATATAAAGAGTTTCAAATAAGAGTTTAAGAAAGATTTAACTAACACTAGACTCATCTAGGATGCCCAGTTCATTTCTTATGTGGTAGAACCTATCTCTAGGAAGAGGTTTGGTGAATATATCTGTTAGTTGCCTATTTGTATTAACAAACTTTATTACACAATCTCCTTTTTGCACATGGTCTCTGAGGAAATGGTGTCTTATCTCTATATGCTTGGTCCTAAAGTGTAGAATGGGATTCTTTGTAAGGTTTATGGTGCTAGTGTTGTCATACTTTAAAGGGATGTGGTCAAGGTCAACTCCATAGTCTTTTAATTGTTGTTTCATCTACAAGAGTTAAGCACAACAACTTTCATCTGCAATGTACTCAGCCTCAGCTGTGAATAAAGCTACACAAGCTTATTTCTTGCTATGCCAAGAAACAAGTACACTCCCTGACAAGTGACAAGTCCCACTAGCACTCTTCCTATCAAGCTTACATCCAGTAAAGTCTAAATATGAATACCCCACTGAGCTTAAGGAAGATCTTTTAAGAAACCATAAACCTACATTACTAGTTCCTTTTAGATATTTCATGATTCTTTTTAAAGCAGATAAATGTGATTCTTTAGGATTTGGTTGAAATCTTGCACACAAACAAACACTAAACATAATATCAGGACAACTAGTAGTAAAATATAATAGAGTCAATCATACCTCTGTACTTGGTAACTTCAACTAATTTACCTCTTTCATCTAAGTCCAAGTAGCATGAGATAGACATTGGAGTGATTGATTCTTTGCAACTTTTCATTCCAATTTTCTTTAACAATTCATTGTAGTACTTGGATTGACTTAAGAAAGTGTCATGCTTGCATTGTTTCACTTGTAGCCCCAAGAAGAAAGTCGTCTCTCCCATCATGGACATTTCAAACTCATTTGCATAGTCTTAGCAAAGTTCTTGCAAAGAGAGTTATTAGTAAATCCAAAAATAATGTCATGTTTTGTTCTTTTAATGAACACTGTATTGTCTACCCTTTTTCTTTCAAAATTCTGATTAAGCAAAAACTTACTAAGTCTTTCATACCAAGACCTAGGGGCTTGTTTCAACCCATATAGTGCTTTGTTAAGCTTATAAGCATGATTTGGATATTTAAAATCAACAAATCTGGGAGGTTAAGTTGAGAGACATATACTTCTTCTTGAATATAGCTATTTAGAAAAGCACTTTTGACATAAATTTGATATAATTTGAAATCTATTAAACATGCATAAACCAAACGCAATCTAATAGCCTCTAATCTAGCTACAGGTGCATATGTTTCATTATAGTCAATGTCTCTTGTTGATTGTAGCCTTTAGCTACCAACCTAGCCTTGTTTCTTACTATGACCCCTGAATCATCAAGTTTGTTCCTATAAACCCATTTAGTGTCTATTATTGGATGGTCATTGGGTTTTGTGACCAAATCCCAAACTTCATTTCTTTTAAATTGGTTTAATTCTTCTTGCATTGTAAGCATCCAATTTTCATCCAAAATAGCCTCTTCAATGGCTTTAGGCTTAACTTATGATATGAAAGCCATGGTACCACAATAATTTCTAAAAAAGTTTTGAGTTGTTACCCCTTTTGAGATCTCACCAATGATATTATCCAATGAGAGGTCTCTAGTTGTTCTCCATTCTTTAGGCATTTCACTTGTGGTCTCTTGACTTACTTGTTCAGGTTCATTTGCATCTTTTTGTTGAGATGAATCTTCATTTATGTAATGATCTCCAAGTGCATCTGCAATACTATCCAAAATATCCTTTCCCTCATTTTGGGGTTAGTTTCATCAAGGACAACATGCATAGATTCTTCAACAAGTAAGGTTCTCCTATTATATACTCTATATGACTTACTATTTAGTGAATATCCCAAAAAGATTACTTCATCAGCCTTAGCATCAAACTTGCCAAGTTGTTCTTTGCCATTATTCAAAACAAAACACTTGCAGCTAAGCACCCTAAGATGTGATATGTTGGGTTTTCTCCCTTTGTAAAGCTCATAAAGGATTTTCTTTAAAACAGGTCTTAAAAGAACTCTATTTAAAACATAACATGCTGTGTTGACAGCATCAGTCCAAAAGTATTTAGGTATATTACTTTCATTCAGCATTGTTCTAGCTAATTCCTCCAATGATCTATTCTTTCTTTCAACTACACCATTTTGTTGTGGTGTCCTAGGTGCTGAGAAATTATGATCAATTCCAAGTTCTTCACAAAAACTTTCAAATTCATGATTTTGAATTCCCCTCCATGATCACTTCTTATGGATGCTATTTTTAGATTGGTTTCATTTTGAATAACCTAGGCGAGTTTTATGAAAGCTTTAAAAGCATCACTTTTTAGGGATAAAAATAGTGTCCATGTATATCTAGAAAAATCATCTACAATCACAAGTCCATAGTAATTTCCCCCTATACTCTTAGTTTTGGAGGGACCAAACAAGTCCACGTGTAGTAATTACAAATGTCTTTTTGTGGAAACAACATTTTTTTTATTTAAAAGAGACCTTGACTTATTTTCCCTTCTGGCAAGCATCACACGGCTTGTCTTTTTCAAACTTGAGTTTAGGAAGGCCTATTACTAAGTCCTTGGTTGCTAACTTATTCAACTGATCTATGTGTATATGAATAGCCTTTCTATGCCACAACCACACATCATTTAGTTTTCCTAGAAGACACTTAGTATGCAATGAAGATGCACTATCTAAATTCAACATGTAAATGTTCTCTATTCTATTTCCTATCAATTTAACTTCATTTGATGCATTTTCAGTTATCATGCAATAATCTAAATTAAAGACCACTTTAAATCCTTTATCACAATTGGCTAATCCTTAGCAAGTTGTGTTTCAAACCTTCAACATACAACACATTTTCAATTAAGATGTTTGAAAGGTTTCTAATATTACCAACGCTAAGAATTTCTCCTTTATTATTATCACCATAAGTCACATATCCATCTTGTCTTGAAGAGAGATTTGAGAACTTAGTGACATCTCCAATCCTATGCCTTGAATAGTTGCTGTTTAGATACCACATTGAATTTCAAGCTTTCAAGCTCACCTACAAAACAAGATTAAGACAGAGTTTTAGGTCCCTAATTTTTATTGGGTCCTTTAGTGTTAGTAAGGGGCTTAGTTCCTTTAGGAATTCATATGTACTTGCCACTAGGAATGCCAACATTTTTAATATAACACAAAGATGCTGTATGACCTTTCCTACCACTGTAAAAACAAGTCATAAATGGAAAGCTAGTGGCCTTTTTAAAGCTGAAAAAGTTCTTATAAGATTTTTGTTGAGTTTCATAATTGTAACCAATTCCAACTTTATCAAAGACACACTTTTGTCTACCAAGCAAGATATCCAAATTTGCTTTTTCCATTGTGAACTTTGCAAGAGTCCCTTTTAGATATTCATTTTCACTTCTAAGACTTATGCAATTCTCACAATTTAGGACTTTAAGAGAAGATGAAGATGCATAATTACATGCAGAGTTTTTGAAAATCATCTCCATGGTTTCATGCTTTAACTTAGGATCATCAAACTTTTTTTGCAACTTAGCTAACTGTGATTTATATAGCCCAACTTTTCTTTTGAGCCTATTATTTGAAATTCCTAACTTTTGAGCCTCTTCGTAAATCTCTAAAAATGCTTCATGCAATTGGTCATAATCAGAAAAGATTTCAAGGTCGAAATCACTTACAGCACTTTGCTCATCATAGCTTGCCATTAGGCACAAATTTGCTTCTTCACCCACTTCAGATTCACTTGAAGAGCTTATGTCATTCTCATCCCATGCTATGTAGGCTCTTCTAGTTTTGCTTGGTTTCTTAGGCTTCTTCTCTCCCCCTTGGTGTTCCTTTAGGTAAGTCAAACAGTCCACTTTGATGTGCCCTTGTCCACCACATTCAAAGCAAGTATAGTTTGAAGGAGTAACCTTATTTTTCTTGGTGACCTTCTTAGATACAGGGTTTTCATTTTTGTTTTTCTTCTTCTTCATGAATTTGCTGAATTTCTTCACAAGTAAAGTCAAGTTCTCATTATTTGAATCATTTGAGCTTGAGTTCTCACACTTGTCATCTTTTTCTTTTGATGAGGAAGCCTTTAATGCCTTTAGTGCTACACCTTTCTTCTTCATGAGTCAAGCAATGAAGCTCGAGTTCATGCTCCCTAAGTTTTCCACATAGTGCAACAAGGGTCATGGTAGTGAGGTCTTTAGATTTTGCATTTGTTGTCACCTTTGGTTTGCCAAGTTCAGTTGAGACACTTGAGTACTTTTACATTCAGCTCTTCCCTGTCAAATTGCTTGCCAAGACCAATTAAGTGATTAACAATATGTGTAAATCATTTTTGGCAATTAGAGATAGATTCACCATTTTTTATGTGAAACTTCTCACACTCTTGAACTAATGTATGCTTTTGGCTCTTTTAACATCACTAGTTCCTTCATGAGTTACTTGTAAATCATCCCATATTTCTTTAGTAGTAGAACATTGAGATACTCTAAAGAACTCATCAAGAGTTAATGCAGAGGTTATGATGTTCTTTGCTTTTAGATTATATTGAGTTTTTCTCTTTTCTTCTTCAGTCCACTTGGTCCAATGTTTTATTACTTATTCTCTTTTTTCCTCATGTTTAGGGACATACATCCCATATAGCCACATTAATCAATTCAATAAAGATTTTCATACGAACTTTCTAATAGGTATAGTTTTCAATAGTTTTCACTATTGAAACTTTCCAATAGGAGGTCTATTAACGGAACCACCTTCATCGTAAGGCACTTGATTTCCAACTATTTTCAAAAATAAATCTTGAAGTAACTCTCAAGAACCTAGCTCTTGATACCAATTGTTGAATAAAAGGGCTGGATCCAAGAAGGGGGTAAATTGGATCTATAAAAATTTCCAAGAGCCTCAAAGCCTTTTCAATGATGAAATACTAGATTCTCAAAAAACCTTGAATCAATTTGATTTGGTAATATGGATGTTGTAGAATTAGAACAATTAACTTGTCGTTATTATGCAAACATGAACAAGATTATCATGGATTGATATGCAATTGATAAAGTGATCAAGATTCAATATATGTGAGGAAGGGTAGCGAAAAGAGAAGAACACATAAGATTTGTATCGGTTCGATCACCACCACTGTGATCTACATCTAGTTTCTGATAAAATCGATTGGTATTATCACTATGTAATTCAATTTGTTTACAAGCACACTCACAAACAAAAGAATGACACAAACTCAACCCAAAACCAAGTTTCTTGAAAACCTATCAAGAAAACTTGAACCAATTCTTGTGGAACCTTACCACAAGAAAAACTTCAGAAAATCCTCTTCAAGAACAAATATTATACAAAAGTAAGGGTTAGATATCATCTTAGCTCGTGATGAATGTAAACAATGAAGCATAATACAAATCTACCCAATAAAATGACTTCTCTTTATCCACAAAGATGATCTATGCATGAACTCTTGATTTGATGAAAAACTTGTTGTAATGATGATGAAAAATGTGTTTTTTCTCTTGAAAAACTCTCATAAGAGTTTAGGGATTGGAAGCCATGTCTAAAGAGTTAATAAGATTCGCATTTTATAGAGAGAAAACTAAAATAACTAGTTATCTGATCTCGTAATCAATTATTTTGTTCTTTGCAAATCTGGAAAATGAACTTAGAGTGAAAATAACTAGTTATTTCCCTTCGTAACTAGTTATCTGCGCATAACTTCTATTTCAGGTTACTTAAAATAACTGATTACATAATTATGTAATCAGTTATTTGTGCATGGCTACATTTCAACATATTAAAAAATAACTGATTACATAATCACGTAACTGGTTATTTTAGATTCAAATTAGTTTTCTAACATAAACAATAACGAAATTAATTGATTATCTAACCAAATTAACAGATTAAATTGTTTCAAAACACAAGATTAAATCATTTAAGAACTTAATCATGGAGTTATCATCTTTTATCAAATCAAAATCATATTTTAACATCTATTTCATCTTGGATTCAATTTTAGGCTTGTGAAAACATGTTATCACTTGTTAATTCATTAAGTCTTAGATTTGGAGCTCATCACCATCAAATCATCAAAGATAAAGATTAATCATGCATGACATACAACTACACACATATATAAACATACAATACAACTTTGCATTCATCAAGAGGAAAAATCATCAAAACTCTTACTCCTTGGGGGCAAGAATAATTCTTTTTCTTGCTTCTTTACCAAAGGTGCTAATTCCTACAACACAGAAGGCAAAGGAGGAGTAGGAACAGAAACAGGTGACTCAGAAATAGAAGGCAAAGGAAGAGTAGGAACAAGAGTAGGTGACTTTTGAAGACAAGGACCAAGGAGGAGAAACTCAGATTCAGATTCCAAGTTAATGCTTTCCCCTTAAAGCTGAGGGTGAGTGAAGAATGACACGTGTTCATGGAAGGTGACATCCATAGAGACAAAGTACTTATGACTGGAAGGATGATAACATTTATACCCTTTTTGTTAGGTGCATAACCTTGAAAGACACACCTGACTACCCGAGGATCCAACTTAGTTTGATGTTGTTTATGAACATGGACAAAAGAAACACACCTAAATACTCGAGGCTCAAGACTCTACATGATTGGAGCAGAAGGAAAAAGTGAGGTCATAAACTTAACAGGACTTACATTACCTATAACATGAGATGGTATCTGATTAATCAGATAGGCAGTAGTCAATACTACTTCTCCCCAATATGCGTTTGGGACAAACATTTGGAAAAAGAGGCATCGAGCAACTTCAAGTAAGTGGCAATTTTTCCTTTCTATGACCCCATTTTATTGCAGGTTGTCAACACATGTAAATTCATGGATGATGCCTTATTTACTATTAAAGCTTGAAAGGCCATGATTGACATATTCCTTTCCATTATCATAACATAACCTTTTAATGCCTTTCTCGAATTGTGCCTGTACCATATGATAAAACTAAATGAAGAGGTGAGGTACTTCTAATTTGTCCTTCATTAGGAAAAGCCAAGTTAATTGAGTACAATCATCAATAAAAGAAACAAACCATCTCGCACCAAAAATATTAGAAATATGGGCAGTTCCCCAAACATCAAAATGAATAAGATTAAATGGTTCAATACTTTTTCGAAAACTAGAAGGAAAAGTAACACGACAATGTTTAGCAAACTGACAAATGTCACACTTAAAAGACTTAACAGATTGTTGTAAAAACAAAGACAGAAACATAGACTCAATTAAAGAAAATGGAGGATGCCCAAGACGCTTGTGTTGAAGCCAGACTTGTGAGGCAAGAGAGTGGGACTCAAACTGAGATTGAAAACAGGAAGACAACACCTTTTGACCATCTATTTCATCTGACAGGTAGTACAACCCTCCTTGTTCCTTAGCAACTCCAATAGTCCTCCCCATGGCAAGATTCTAAAAAACACAATGAGAAGGAAAAAAGGTTACTGCACAGTTTTGGTATTGAGTAAGCTTATGAATAGAGATTAAGTTATATGAAGCACATTGTTCAATTTAAATGAAGGTTGAAGGTCAACATTCCCAAAACCAACAACACGAGTATGAGAACCATCAATAACAGTAATATAATGAACCCTGAGAAAGGAGGTCTAGGATGAAAAAAGTTGGGAACCAAATATCATGTGGTTAGTGGCATCGGAATCAATAATCCATGCATCATGTGGGATAGAACCAGATACAGTAGATGATTGGGAACAAGACTTCTTAGCACTCATTGCTTGAGAACAATATTGAGAAGTCTTACTAAGAGAATCAAGGAGAGTTCTCAAGTGATCCAAGTTGACATCCCTCAAAATAATGGAGGAATAATTAGAGGAACAATCTTTTGCAATTTTTACCATTGGAAGAAGATGCAAAAAAAAAAAAAAAAAAATGTAGTGAAGAACGAACAATAGTCTTCCAAACAATCCACGAAAAACAATTCTCAAATTGTGGTCTGAACGCCTTAAATGGGTGACACGTGGCTTACGAAGACTAATGGCAAACTGTTGAGGTGGGTGACATCCAATGAGCAATATAGGGCATAAGAAAGGTGCTAAATGCTACAATGAAGGCAGCAAAAAAGGTCCATCATGAAGGCGGCAAAGAAAACCACAACGAAGGCAGCTAGGGCTTTTGTATGGAAATATACGTCCATTTTGAGGTGTATGTAAATAGAAGAAAAAGAAAGATAGAAAAAAAATAAAGAGAAAGTGACACATATGATAAATGATATGATGAAAAAAGAAAAAAATAAAAAAAAAGATAAACACAAATTAGATATATGTTTATAGTTATTCATTAAATGAATATTCTTAGAGAAATGCTACTCCCTCCAACTAGTTTTGCAAAAAAATCAACCGACCCATTTAAAATTTGACATATGTCAAACCATATAATTATAAAATATTAACTAATTTTAATCTTTTAATTTTTTTTCTTTTTCCAAACTTACCCTTTATTCTTTTTCTTCTCAGAACACAACCCTTACACCAATGTCTGGGATGCAGGGATAGCAAGCGGCAATGTTTCAGACATCTGAGACAAAGCATACTTCTTCGGTTGTGGATTCAATGGAGCACAAGACACACTTTGCGACAACACAAGCAAGCATTACTTCAAGGAATGCACAAGATCACCATTGGTGTGCACGACATTGTGGAGAACGAAATCTCATCTCTAGATCTGAACAACGGCGTAAAGTAGAAAAGCATTGAGGAAGAGGAGGAGTGAAGCATAAACGAATTTGGAGGGCATTGAGAGAATACGAGAACAGGAGGAATGTGTTGCTAACGGCGGAGAACGCGAACAAAAAATTGGGAATGGCTGCACTGTAAGTAATATCGTGGTCTTGAATTATTGGAAATCAAAGCGACCATCCAAATTGGTGTCATAGAAGCTAATCATGCTTCTGCAGTCCTTGCCACTTGTTTCGTCCCACAAGCCAAGCCTTTTCAACATACACTCTAGCTCTTGGGAACCCCAACATTGTTGCACCTTAAGTGGATTCATGGCTCTTTTTTTTCTTTTGTATTCGTGATTGACTTGTTTGACGTTAATCTCTTATTGGATACGTTGAATCAATATTTTGTCCTAAACCTTTCCTTAAATTGATCTTAGATCTCTTTGGATTAGTTAACCTTTGATATTTAGATTTAAAAAAAAATTGCAAATTAAATAGAGGAAGTGGAGAAAATTCTATTAGTATTTCTTTGGTTGATCAGTTATAGCAGTAATGGTAGCTATTGTGTTTGCTGTGATGAATTGGCTTGCATTAGGTGTAGTCTTTATCGTTATTTGCTTTAACAAGTTGGCATAGTAGATTTGGCTATTGTGATGAATTGCCTATTTGCTTTAACAAGTTGTTGTGATGAATTGACTTGCTGTGATGAATAGAAAAAGTTGTATACCTATTGGATGATATGGAAAAGATTTTGAAAACTATTCCATGTTTTGTGGTGTAAGCATAGCCTTTGTTTAAGGAATACTGACAACTTTTATTTTCTATTTTATATTCATCCAAATCAATGTTTGGCTTAACAATGATAACTTCCTTACTTTGATACATGAGTTCACTCTGATAAATATTAGATTTGAAAAAATTAAAATATTGAAACTTGCAGGATGGTGTCTTTGTAAAGTAATGTTATTTACAACGATATTGCAGTTATGCTATCTACGCTTGCAAAACTATGATGTAAACACAGAAATGAAAATCACAAAAACTTGAAAACGGGACAACGTATTTTGATGAAAGTGTCTGGAATCAAAATGATTCAGATTTAAAAAGTGTTGTGTAACTGCAAAGTGAGCCAATCAATCATTTACTTTATAATACTAACACTGCATAATAAGGGTGAAGAACAATTTGCAATTATATCCATTTTATAGATCAATGAGACAAGACCTCGTAGCTTCTGTTTGTAGAAGTTCAAAAAGAGAACTGATTTATATTATTGAAATTTAGGTGTAAAGTACTCAAACCCAATACAAGATGATAAAGATAACTTTGTTCATCAGCTTTTTACATCACAGAATCTTTAAGATGAGATGACAAGAATCCAAAAATGATAATATATACAAATATCAAGAAGTCTTCATATCCTAGCAGAAGAGAACATGTATCCTGTACAATCTGTTTATATAAAGAATCAAAGAATTATTTGTTGTTTTGTGTTATTTTCAATCTATCAATTGTTACAAAAATCAACAAGTCTTCATATTCCTTCCTTGAAAGGCACCCTCAGTTGTTTCCAAGGAAATAAAATTGAACCAATTGCAGCAGCCACAAGGGAAATATCCACAAGCCTGTACACGACCTGTCATTGGTAGAACACCCCATTCTCTACATTTGAAGCAAAAGTTGCAGAGCTTGCTAAACCTCCCTTTGCTTGCAAAAGGACAAAATTGAAAATGAGAAAACAAGACACTGATGCACACTCTTAGCAGACAAAATACGGGACAACGCTCATTGAGGACGAGAATCTCAAGAATAACAACATACGCTAATTTAGATTGCTTGAATGCAGTTTGCCCCTCGGCCCATCAAAAAGAACTAGACCACGGGCCAGTGTCGAACCATTCTAAAAATTCAGACTACCAACTCCAATTCGGCAACAATAGCATGAAACAACACCACCAAATGTTTATTGTCATGAACAATGTCGTATGTGTTGAAGAAAAAAAGAAAAGGACAAGGGCAAGGGAAAGAGGAAGCACGCGTTGAGGGTTAAGGGTTTTGAGTAGTGTTTTGGCGACTATGATGGCGATGCCATCAACACTTCCAATCGCGCCTCGGAGCTTGTATGCAGCCTTATCATAAGCCAAAGCGGCTTCTTCAGGCAGTGTCGAAGTAGTGCATAGTGGGAAGGGAATGCAAAAAGGGGTAAGGTTGGAAAGAAAACAAATTTTAAAATGTTGACAAGTGTCAAATTTTAATTGAGTCGGATGATATTTCGGATACTTTGTTTCAGAGGCTGAAGCATTCTCATATTCTTAAGAGGAAGATCCGCTTCGGTAGTTTGTTAGTGGAACCCTGAAGTACAGCCCCTAGTTTTTGAAAAGACCTAGTGCGGTGCGCCTACAGATTCTTAAGTGCATATGTTACGCTAGCTTTGAATTTTAGTTGCGGGAGAAAAAGGCCATTCCAATCACATAGTAACATAATGTATTTTTTTTTTAATGTCAAGTAAATTTTAACAAGTGAAAGAAGCACTTTTTTTTTTTTAATTTTTATCGTTAGCAAAAATTAATTATAAATATAAAACTCAAAGTATATGCATAATTTTACTGTATCATTTAAACAAAATCATTTTTTATTATTCACTAATATAAATTATTTTTAACCTTCCAAAATCAATATTAATTTTATTAAAATTAAGCACAATTTATAAACTAACATTCACAGCCTATGTGGCCAGTCCATTAGTCCAATTCCACAGGCCATGCTTTATGCAGAATTATTCTGATAGCAGCGTGACAATAGGCATAAAACAGAAATCATGAGGATAAGTGATTTTATCCTTGTATCATTTTGTTTACTTTTCTAGGCAAAGGTCGACATAAAACTTCATGTGAACATAACATTGAGACGGGGTCTTATAGTGTCTGTCAAGCAGGAAAACATTTCAGCTATCTCACGGAAGATAAATAGAATGGCAAACGTACAGCGTTATATTCATTTCTTCACACAGATTTATCTAGAAAGAAAAATTATAAGCTTATAATTTTGTATTATAATTTCTAAAGTCATCTTACTTGAAAAGAATCAAATACAAAGAAGTTTGTCATCTTGCATGCCATGCCATACAAGATTGTATATAAATGCTACTTCAATGACTAATATTAAATGCATAATCTTAGTAAAAGCAACATTTCCAAGCATAAAAGGGAGAATATTGTCATTCATCATAATCATTATAATCTTGTTTATGGATCCCTAACAAATTTGCAACCCCTGGTCTCTCTCCAGCTGTTACACTCTGCTGCGAGGAGTAATAAAGACACAGGGTTCACATGGGTCTCATTTGTCTGGTGGGTTCCACTTGGACCCTGTGTCTCTCTCCTCGCTGCAAGTGCTACTGTAGGAGAAGATCTAGGTCCAATTTGCAGGCCAATATATCTACGGAGATTAAACAACGTGATTAATAACTTAACAATGCATTGCTGGATCCGTGGGCAAGGACAACAACGCATTTGTATAAAATTAGAAAGTCCTTAATGGAAGAAACCTAGAGAACTTTACCCAGGAAAAAGTAATATGGAGAAGCTAAACCCTGCAGAAGACTCCGAGAATACAAGTGGTTAAACACAATGAAAACTACAAAATTCATCAACGAGGATGGCATGATGCTGACATGTGCTGCCAAACCTGCTATCACATAGATACACCACCAGAGTAATTATTGCAAATGAGGTCTCCATTCAATAATTTCATTTTATCTTTCTCCTGCATGGCATGAACATGGTACTGAATGGGTATGGGAGGAAAACAGTAGGAACAGGTGCAAGATTAAACACCCAAACGATCAATGAACACACTAAAGACACCAGACCATAAGTCAAATGCTAAAACAACTGCCTATATACTCTATAGACAAGTTATTTTACCAATCCAGAATAGACAACAAAGATGTTTTTAGCCAATATGAAAGCTCAAAAGGTTGGTGGAAGTTGCTGTTGTTATTTGGCAGATCTACCACAATGGACATCAATGAAGCAATGTATGGCACATAAATTTTAACAAGCGGGAAAACAGAATTTCACCAATTTAAATCTTCAAATATCAATGCTGACAATGCAACAATTCAAGTTCTTTGTGGTGAGCATGACAAATATAAAAACGCTTACATATGTATATCACTCTCAAACGCCACTGACTGTACTTCTACTATCTAATAAAAGGAGAATGACATAAAGCAAGTATGTGAGGCCAGGGAATGAAAATTGTGATTGGTAGGGATGATATCAACCTAATTCAAAAGATTCACATATGTAGTGATTGTATCTAAAAATGAAAGCTAGAAAACAGATAGATCACCAGGTGATTGTATCAAAATTTTAAATAGTTTAAAGCCATTAAGTATGTGAGCACTTACAGTAGTCAATCTGTTAAAAAGAAGTCATACAGACACATTTATGGGAAAACCCACAGTATATTGCATAAATGTTTTTACCTGTTTCATCATTGAACTGACCAAATCTTCCAGTGAACCAAGATTATTAGAGAAATGACTTTGTTGAGACTTCTGCTGGTTCATGATATTCCCCTGATGTTTCAATGAGGTCTCTTCAGTTAACTCCACAAACCCACCATGCTTCATTTGTAAAGGATCACAAAAGTTGAAGTCCAAGTTTCTGTGTAAAGTTGAGTTTGTTGCAGCATGGCCTGCTGGAAAAGCAGCACCATTAACTGGAGTCAGTGAGTTTATTGATTCGAATATAATATTTGAATGGTGAGTAGCATCCTGACTATGGTCATCCCACCCTTGAAATGGCACATTACTGCTTATAAGCCCAGGTCTGTTAGTAAAAATCACACCTTCAGAGTGCATATCTGCAATTGAATCATGGGATTGCCCGGACACTGAAGGGATGGATGGACCACTTGAATTCCCACCTTGCAAGGGTACAGAAGCCATGTTATCTGTAGGACATATATTAGTCTGTCTAAAACATTCACTTGGAGGGTAAGAGTTTGTCTGGATCACAGACGGCTGCACAGCACTTGACCAATTATCACTATATCTACCTTGATCCAGCAAAGACAAAGAAATTTCTGAATTTTGAGAGGCTGCTGAAGAAGATAAAGTTTCATATCTTACACTCCCTTGTGTGCCTTGAGGGCGTGGTTCCAAAGTCAAGGCATTGTTTGAGATACCCAGATCTGGAGTGTGAGAGCCAGAGGTAATTACTTTTGTTCTTAGATCAGGGAGTTTATTTGAGATGGGAAAAGTTTTGGCATCAAAGTGAACAGAAATAACACCCTTATTGTTTTGCAATTGATCAAGCCCTACAGACATTGGCATTCGCTGAATGCCATTCTGATTAACAGGGACCATGGCTGACTGGAACTTATGACGATCATTGTTGTTGCTTAAATTTTGTGATTGACTCAACTGAAGTACTCCAGAAGGAAATCCATGCACATTCAAACCAGCAGGAGTGTTCAATCTATTAATTATCCCACTAGGTGGAAAGGATCTGAAAGCATTGTTATGAAGCTGTCCAGAACTACTTAATGTTTGTAAATGTCCAACACCACTTACAGCACTCATTCTCAAATAGGATGGATCTGCACCCCCTAAGGCCGCCACCATATTAGCCTGTTGGTTAGCCACGCAGCTAATTCTTTTCAGATAAAGCCTATATTTCTGCAGCCATTTCAAAAAGCAGAAACATTCTGTGAATGAAAAGGTATACGTTACATTAAATTAAAGCACAAAGGACTAGAAAATAAGAAAAATGCCTGGAGATGGCTGGCCACATTCTCCCTTGTAAGCTTTTCAACATTCATCAAATCAAGAATTTTTTTAGGTACAGCCTCTGCCAGCAAAACAACAATATCATGAAGCCCAAACTCATTCAATAATGGAAAACTACATGGCATGGCATAAAATTTGAATAATTGTGACATTGCATTATCCCAAGTGTCACTTAATATAAGGAAAGTAATTGAGAAAGTCTTCATAATAATTCTGAACATATATAAGTTCTGACATTGGATTGATATTTGATAATGCTAACATCTAACCAGATATTAAAAAAAATCTTGATAATAAAAAATGAGAACAACAATTTGCATAAGCTCGTGAAGAAATTGATAAAAATTATAACAATTGTTTTATACTGTAGAAGAGTAAAGAACATACTGTCAATGCCTAGCTGATTAACAGCAGCAACAAACTTGCGGTGCAGCTCCACGGACCAAACAACCCGAGGCTTCTTCTGGGTTGATGGGTCCTCATTGTCATTATCATTCTCCTGCTCCTCATCTTCATCTTCATCTTGATCCTTCCTCTTTTTAGTCAGCTTCTCATTTTGATCTGAATTTCCTGCTCCTGATGACCCTAGTCCATTGCCACTATCAGAAGTAGGTTTGTCATGGTTGCTGGTTTTGTTCTTCTCCTTTGAGTCAAACTTCTTCCTCCTGATTACATGCTGCCAAATGTTCTTGAGCTCCTCCATTCTCACGGGTTTCAGCAGATAATCACAGGCTCCGTGAGAAATCCCTTTCATCACCAGCCTCGTATCACCATTTGCAGACAACACTGAAATCAAACATTTTATAACATCAAAGGTTCACTAAACAACCGTTGAAGCTGAATAAATAACTCAAAACAGCCTTCCTAAATAAGTTTATTTGCACATCACACTTTCACATTTATCAATAACCATCACACTTCCATACTCACTTATGACAGGAAGGTCCATCTCAAGTCCCACTAGCTCAAGCAGCTTAAATCCATCCATGTCTGGCATGTGCACATCACTGATTACCAGGTCAAACCTGTCTTTGTGTTCTCTCAACAGCGTCAACGCCGTTATTGCTTGATTAGTCGTGGTTACTGTAATCCCATCCATAACCAAGATAAATATCATTCTGAAAGAGCAAAGTGGCACACACATTGCATACACACCCGGAACATAAACAATCACAGAATGTGCATCAAAGAAAAATACTCATCCCAAAGAAATATTCAGATCCTGCATTGAAATCCAATTAATAACAGACAGTAAAAAAAAAGCAATATGTAACCTATAACAGAAACTTCCTCTGCAACAATTGAACATGAGGAAGTTGGAGTTGACCGTGATATACCTTACAAACAATTTCATTAATAAAAGTATCCATATTAAAATATCAAAAACAACAGAATTTGACACAGAACATCAACATCTTAAAGAACAAAGCACAAACCAAAACCCTAAATCATGAATAACAATAAAGCAAAAGCGAGAGTAGAAGATGTAAACCATGATATTGACATCTTCGGAGGAAAGTTTCCAAAACCAAGAGGCAAGTTGGATCATCGTCGACGGCAAGAACACGCATTCCGATGGGAAACTCATCACCGGAATCATTCATTCTCTTTTCTACGGTCATTTTCTTCTCTATTTTTTACTCACATACAAACTCTCTATGTTTTTTGGGTCTGAAAGCAAAACCCAGAAACTATGAAACAGAGGAGACGCGGAAAACAATAAGAACTTTTTTTTTTTTTTTAATTTTGTGGGGAATATATAGTAGTTTTTGAGGAGAATGTGAATGAATAATTGAAAACAACAATAAATGCAAGGAAGGAGAGAAAATGTTGATGTCTTTTTGTGCTTATGTGTGTGTCAGCGTGCAACAGTAAAGAAGAAAGCGATAGAATCTTTTTTTTTTTTTTTTTTGATATAAGAAAGCGATAGAATCTGTGACTATGTTTGGAGAGTGAAAGAAAGAATGAACTATTATTGTGTGTCGCTATTCATAATCTAATCCAAATCGTATAACCATAGATATTATGGTGGGGTGGGAACTAATGAGTGGCTGGTCATGCAATACGATTATATTACATTATTTTATGTTAATTCAGCCTTTACTTGTTGAATTATGTTAATTTTAATTTTTATTTAAAAATTTTACATTATTTTTTGAGTTTAATGACATGTATTATTAGTGTAAAATTTATTATACTATTAACCAATTAAAAATCATTTTTAATATAAAGCTATTAAAAGAGTTAATAAATTTAATATATTTGATAATTTGTGATTAAATAAGACATGTATTATTTAATCTATTTATTTATTTTTTGGTAAAGAACATCATTTTTATTTACTAAAAAATATATTATAATGTGTGAAAATAATATAGTATTCACTCTTATTTTATAATGAGAAAATAGGCTACGTACTAATAGTGTACACTAGTTTTATATTATTATTTAATCACAAATCACTATGTATAATAAATTTATTAACTTTTATAATTGGTCGACACTAACAATGCACAACCATTAAAGCCTTATAATTTAGAGCACACAACTTAAAGTTTGGAGAGTTAGATTCTCACTTTCTATACTCTCTTAATTAAATATTTTTATTTTTCTCTTTTTTCTATTATTTGGATTAAAATTTCACATACTATTCATATAACTAGTCAATTTTTTTTTCTCAATCTTCTCAAATCATCTTTCTTTTATCTTTATGTGTACGTTTCTCTGTTATTTCTATTTTTAAATTGAATTTCAATAATTTTTAATGAAAATAGTCAATAATTAAAAATAACTTTAAATCATAATTTAAATTATTTATTATAAATCTAAAATATAATTTATATATTCATAGATATATTAATAAATTTTAATTATACAAAAATAAACTTTGATTTTATGCAATGCACATACTAAAATATTAGTTACTTTTCATAAATAATTTAAACTTTAAAATTGGACTCTTTCAAAATTTTAGACGAAAAAAAAGACTTTTTGCATTTTTTTAGTATGGACTATACATGATTTTGATCTCAATTTTTTTTTCGATTTAATTAACTCTTCTATTTTTAAAATTTATCAAATTTAGTTCCCATCAATTTTTTTACCTGAAGCCCATATTTTTTTTATTCAAAATATTTATAAATTGAATCAATTAAATAGTCTTTTGGGCAAAACTTATTTACCAAAACATCAAATTTTATTAAAAGAAAAAAATTCTCAAAATTTTTGCCTTCAAATCTTAATGTCATATCTTATATTTTTATAAAAATTTTGTCAAATTTCTACTAATCTTTTTCTTTATAAACTTTTGAAATTATTTCATATCTAATTTTATCATAACACCCCAAATATTTACATAAAAACAATAATTTAAAGATTTTAAATAAAAGAAAATTAACTAAAATATAAATTTAATTATTTTTAAAAATTAAGAGATTTAATTAATTCGTGAAAAATTTAAAAGACTAAAATCCTATACAATTTAATTAAAAGAAGTAAAAGTACATCAAAAAAATTATAATATTTAAAGTTAGTTACTAAAACTTAATAATTGTATAATTTAGCATATGGTGAAATTGCATTCACCTCGAGGTATTTTTAAATGGTAGTCACATTGTATTTATTTTTTAAATAAATACTCACCTTCCTTATTAATTTAATCAAGTGAAGCACACATTTTTTATAAAATAACATATGATACTTTATTAGTGGGAGACACCTATAGGGTTTCTTCCACAACTATTTACCCTACAATTTATACGAAAGCAATAGTTTATGTTTTTTTTTTAGGTTAAGAAAGTAATAATTATATGTTGTGAAAACAAAACTATTCTATGCGCCCTCATATTTTTAACAATTTTGCTATGTATTACTCATAAAGTATTTGTTCTTTTTTTTATACCTCTTTTATTTCTCTCTTCCGTACGTGTGTTTGTATATTTTTTAGGAAAAAAAAAGTTGGTATTTGAGTCAGTGTCATTTAAAAATTACGGAGAGAAGGCCAGTGTCATTTTTGTCCCTAAATATATTTATAGCACTGGTCTTAATCACAATCTTCTAGTCAAGCCAAATCTCAAGATTTGTGAGAAAACTAACGCGTCGTCCTCACGCGCTCAAAAGAGAACCGAATCCAATCAGAATATTTTCTCAGTCATGGACGGTGCTCGGATAGAAACTGTCTTTCATTGATCGAGACCTTTTGGCTTTTCAGTATAAATTTATACTAATATTATTAATTTGCTATAAATTTTAAATTTATTTTTCTAATATATTATTATAAAATCAAGAATAGTTATAAAAAAATAGAATTCAAATGACAATTGACAGTGAATTTGTTTTTTAATAATATTTTTATAAAATCGTAAAATACCAACATATATTAATAAATAATTGTTTTTTTAGTATTAATATAATTAGGTCGGCTTACCAGATGATTTATGCTTAAATTAAAATTAACTTTTTAATTTGAAATTAAGTATCATTCACTAATAGTCATTTAAGGGCCCAATTTTATTATACTTTTTTGAAATAAGGGTTGAGAACATAATTTACAAAAAATAGCTAAATCAATTGGCTACGTCCTTACACGGTATAAGCCACTGAAATTGAGTTAATAGTGAGAAATCTAAGTAATTTATATATATTCCTTATATTAATTTAGAGCTAAAAGTAAGTAGAGTACTTAATTTAGTAACAAATCACACTAATTTTTTGACTTATACTTTAATTTTTTTTTCTCTTTAAGCTTATTTAAAAGTTTGATTTTCTTTAAATCTGTGAGTTACTCAAGTTTCGTGAGTGAATATCAAATCTTATAATAAATAAATATTTTAGACTTGATGAATTATGCGAAAAAAAAAAACAATTAAACACAATTGTTTACTAGACTACTAGTACTACTATTATTAGGCTTATGAGATATTTGAAAATCGGACCAAATTGGCCAATCAAATTGAAAAATCGGTCATTTGACCAATTCAAATAAATCACAAAACCGGCCTAAAAAAAATTGATCAAATAATCGAAAAACTAATCAAAAAATGGTCAAAAACCAGCAAAAAACTATTCATAGTGGGTCAATGAAAAATGCTTAATGAAACATCATTTTGATTTTTTTCTTAAAAAATGAAAATCAACCTAAATTACTTGTCATTTTCTTTTTCATTTTAAATATAAACTTGTTTTTATTAATAAATGTTAATATGTATTGTTAAAACTTAAGCTTAAGTATTATGACATATTTGATTTGAACTTTTGTAGGTATTGTAAATGTTAAGAATCTATAAAATTATATTTTATTTTTAGTTTTTAGTATTACAAAGTTATAATATAAGTTTAATTATTATGCAATGTCAATGTAAAATTTTTTAATAATTTATTATTTTATTAATACTAGTTCGACCACGGTTCAATCACAGTTGAACCATTGAATTTTGAATTAATGTCTTGACTAGTTTAATAACTGGTAGTTTTAAAAACATTATTAAAACATGTAAAAGATCAAGTTCAGCCTATCATAAACGAGTCAATTTTTCTGGTTTATTGAGCTGTCAATGAACTGGTTTCTAGCATTCTTACAAATTGATTCAACTCACATCTAGGCCTAATTGTGTTGTCTATTATTAATTGACGTTGTCAAGCATGTAGAGGAAGAGTAGATTGTAATTTATCTTTCTTTTTCATTGAGATTTTTATTTTTATTTTTTTCTAAATAACAACTTTCCTCGAACGTTTAATAGTGAACTATCGTATTTAAAATTCTTTTGAATATCCTCGCAACAAATAAATAAATAAATAAAGACTATCTAACGTTATTGCGTTTACTTTCCTTTGCTTTCTACTTTAGAAAAGCCAATACAATTTATATACTGTTTATAAAATTTGCGAAAGAATCCTACAGCAAGGGATTAATTTAGAATTATGTTCATAAAGAGAGAACAATCAGAATCAAGAGCACAATCTTTCTCCTTGAAGGTTGTCCATAATTTCCTCCACGAGATTTTATTGTACATGATCTGCATTTTGGTCAAAGTAGCAAGCTTTCATAAAATTAATTTTGTCTTTCAAAATCATTCATTTAAGTTTGTGTTTGACAAAATTATAAGTTAATTGAAAGGTGAAAAATTAGTTGAAAATTGAAAGTTAAAAATTAAAAGATGATAAAATTAGTTAATTGAATTAAAAATATAAGTTAAATATATTTTAAGTCATTGCAAATAGGGCTTTGTTTAGTTTTAGTTTATACAAAATTTTTGTTGTTTTTAAATTCGTGACATTTTCTTAGTGTTCTTTTTTAATTCTTACCATTAACTATAGTTAATTTAGTGTGGACATAGTTAACAAAATAAAAAATATTAATTAAGACAATTAAAGTAACAAAAAATATTTTAATTTAAGATAATTAAATTATTTTTAGGTGCATGATTCAATTAAGTAATGTATTTATTATTTTATATAAATAATATAATTACATTTAGTTTAATTTTAATTTTTAATATATTATGAACAATGATTTTTATTGCCTTTTAATACTATTCTTATTTTTAATTCACTAATTTATTTTTTAAAAAATAAAATTTTAAAAGATATTAATTTATTTTTAACATTTTAATTTTTAAAAATAAAATGTTAAAAATAATTTTAAAAAATAATTTAAATAAATTACTAAATTAAAAATAAATTAAAAATTATACTGAAAATAATATTATAAAAATAAAATGTAAAAAGTACAATGTTAAAAATCACTTAAAAAATAAAAGCAAAATGTTAAAAATAATTTTAAAAAATAACTTAAATAATTTGCTTTTTAAAAGTATTGTTCATAATATATTAAAAATTAAAAAAAATTATATGTAATTACCTTATTTATATAAAATAATAAATACATTATCTAATTGAATTGCACACCTAAAAATAATCTAATTATCTTAATTTAAAATATTCTTTATATCCTTAATTATCTTAATTAATATTTTTTATTTTTTAGACATGTCAGCACTAAATTAATTAAAGTTAATAATAAGTACTAAAAAAGAGCAATAAGAAAATGTCAAAGATTTAAAACTAATAAAAAAAATTACAAAGACTAAAACCAAACAAAACCTTATTTGCAGAGACTTAAAACATATTTAAGCCTAAAAATATTTAGTAAAATTAATCATTAAACTAGTTGACTAGTGTAAAATGATAAAAAATGACCTAATTAATTACTTAGACCATATCATGAAATTTAGTAATTATATATATTTTCAAATAATTATCACTTTTCATATTTTAATTTATTTTAAATGAATTATCATCTTAAAAATTAGAATAATATTTTTTTATTCTCACTTTTAAATATTTTTATTAAAGGAAATGAGGTAATATAAATAGATTTATATTATATGAGAATGAAAGAGAATGTTAAGGGTTTCTGAATATAAGTAGGATAAAGGAAAAAAAAATCTAATAAGATAACGAAAATAAAAAATAGGAAAAAAGAGCTAGTTAGGATTGTTTCAACTTAACCAATAGTCTCGAATTTGAGTTCTAAGTATGTACCGGCGTTAAATACTTAGAGGGATAACTTTATTACCCATAGTGATCCTACCGACTCAAACAAAATTGCATCCAGTGAAAGATATTTGTGGTATTTATAAAAAAAAAAAAGCACTACATAAAATAATTTTTCAATAAATACTTCAAAACTCTTTTACTAACTAGTTCTACTTTAATCAAACAAGTTTTTACCAGTCAAATAAGGTAGAAATTAATTTATTAGTTTTGCCAACACACTTCTTTTTTTTAAAAAATAAAGTTTTTTATTTGAATTTTTTTATTTTTGTTTTTCACAATTTAATCTAATATTGAAATAAAGTGGGGACTATGGAAAAATATTGAAACTTTTTAATATTTTTTTCTCTCTATTTTGTAACAGAGACTTTTTAAGTTTTCTTTCTTAAATTTTGTTTAGTTGGACATATAAAAAGGAAACAAAATGGGTTTTTGAACAAAAATTATTCCACAAACATAGGTCTCTTTGAATACTGAATAGGCGCGAATGGCTTCTTTTTTTTTTCTCCTTTTCTTTTTTCAGAAGAGTAGGATGTTCAAATTCAATCCAATCTAAAAAAACGTAAATCGATCCAGAAAAATTAAAAAAAACTATTTTTTAAAATTTTTTTTGGACTATTCTTTTGCATAACTGTTGAGGCTCAAATCCAAAATCTTACTTAAGGGATCCAAGTCAATTCCACTCAGACCAATTATATATGTTGATAAATCGTTAATTATCTAAACTAAAGAAAGTAAAAATATAATTAAACCACAATAAATATATAATTCTAATACTTTTATAGGTTTTGGGTCCAATTTGTTGTTTATTATTATTTTTTCAATGTTAAAACTTTATAATGTGTTGTAATTAATTACTTTATTAAGCTGAACTTACGTCTTATTTGTTATGCTTTATAACTAATGTTCAAAATATTTTTAAATACTTTTAATTGAATTAGATGTATTTTTAATTAAATTTCTTGTTTTGTTGTTTTTTTTAGTTCATTTTAGTATTAAAATAATATTATTATTTTATGACTTTGTCAAAACATATATCATTTAACTAAAGTGCGGATAATAAATATAAATCAGGTGTAGGTATATTTATGTCCCTAAAGATATAAGATAGAAATTAAAGTTATTATTCATGTGAACATACATTGAGGATAGAGATTGAGATTTTTTATTTTTCCAAAGTATTTTTAATACTCTGTTGGTATGATAGATTTTGGAAGGAATAATTGAAGAAGGAAGGAAAAAAAGCCACAAATAATTTACTCTACCATTTGGAACCTCTTTTAAAAGCGAAGGAACAAAAACTTAAGCGGAATTCACAACAAAAGTGTTTCTTCCTTCATTTGCTAGTACCCATAGGCCCTCGTTTATGTAGAAAGACGGCCCCTTGTTTCTCTCAACCCATAGATCACTGTTTGCTGCAGCTTGTATGGTGTGTTTAGTAAGTAAGAAAGAAATAGGTAAAAAATAGAGTATATAAAAATAGAAAAAAGAGAAATAGCTGAATAAAAATAGTGAAAAATAAAGTAAAAATAAGAGTGTTTGGTTTAAAAGAAATAGAATGAAAATAGGAAAAAATAGAAAAAAAATAGGGAAGAGAGAAATAAGAAAAAATAATAAAAAATTTAAAATCGATATTTAAGATAAATAATTGATTGTACAAGTTTGCATAATTGATTATGAACATTGATAATCAATTGTATGATAAAAAATATAGGATTTCACGTAAAAACAAAAACACTCATAATCGGTTATGAAATATTGGTAATCGATTATAAGGCACAAGAAGGGTGACTAGTACTATTTTCGCGTAGTTTTGGATAGAATAAAAAGGTGTAAAAGTCCCACACCTTTTGCATTTTTCTCTCCCTTAATTTCTTCACAACCAAATGATACAAGATTCTTATCTCTTTTCTATTTCTTTGCTCTTCATTCTCTCCCCCCTTCATCTCTACGCAACCAAATGAAACAGTAATTGCCATTGTTTTATATATAGTATATTATAAGAGAAAAATATACAAAACTCTTCTTTACAAAAAAAAAGTATTTCTCAAAATATATTATTTACTCAAAAATTAATTGTTACACCTCATTCCTTAGTCAAGAATATTTATATCATTTTTCATACATGTATATTTTTTTGAGATGTGATATACATATAACAATTTATATAACATCATGTTTTGTGTCTATATCTCTCCATCATATTATTTGTTACATTTCAAACTTCTCTCTCTTTTCCCTTTTTCTCTCTTTTAATTGTAAAATTTGTCATAAAAGTATCATTTCTTTATTTTCTTTTCTTTCACTTCCCACATAATTAAATAGAGGAAAAAAAGTTTCAACTTTTTTTCCTTTCCTCTTTTTTCTTTTATCAAATAACATAAAAAATCATCTTAATTTTTACTCCTTTGCTTTCTTTTGTCTTTCTTTCATTTCACTTTTCTTCATAAACCAAACATACCCTAAAAAGAGATGTAGCATTTCAACTACTGGTTTGTTTGTAGTTTTTTTAATAAGCAAATAAAATTCATTAAAAGAAGTTACAAGTCGTACCCAATAAAGTTCAGAATAATGAAAAGAAAAACTAACTTGTATACACTCAATTTGTTTTTAATGATTTTTCTTAATTTTAAGCATTTATATAAGAGTACGAACAAGGGGATATGTTTTTCCGATCCCCACCAAGTACAAAAGGGATGTTAAATTCACTAATGTATATTTGAATGAAAAATGAGTTCCGTATAATCCAAAATGAGCAGTAATCTCTTTCTACCAACATAATTTTTGAGTTATTATATTTATATAATCAACTTCTTTTTTATTTCATTCTAATTTTATTTTCTGTTTCTCTCTTATATTTTATCATATCATTTTCTCTCTTCTTTTATTTTTTTTTTTCATCCATACACCCAAAAAATAAGGTGTAAAATTAGGATTTTCCTGCCTGCGGGTGGAGTTACAGAAGGATTTTTTTGGCCTATAATTTAATAATTTATTCACGTGCAAAACACTACACCTTTGTGCGAGTACATCGTAAAAGCCAATACGGACATAACTATGACTGAGACACGTAGACAATCACTTATAAAGAGAGGGGAGGAGGCTGAGGGTTGGTAGAGAAAGATAGATAATCATCAATAATGATAGCCTAATGCAAACAACGCTATTTAATAGTAGTTAACTAATTATCTCCTGGTTGTTACCTTTGCCCCTTGGTGTGCACTAAAAACTTTGGCATATATATGGTTTACAGATAGATTGCAAAAGTTATATAATTAGCGGAAGTTGATGTTTCCCTTTATTTACCATCATGAAGGAGTTTCAATCATACTGCTGGCCTTGATTGGAGGAGCTTAACCCAACTACAAACTAAACCATTACTTGTATACTTTATCCTTCCACCAATAGACACACAAGAAGTAACATTAAAAGTAGCACATCAGATAAATGAAGATGAGGATTATCTTAGTAAGTAATCGAAACCAAATTTGGCCGTAAGCTTTAATTACACTTTCCACTTCAAACTCTTAATCATAACTTAAGCCCACCAAAGGGTAATGTTTTTTCCACTCATATTATTATTTTTTATCTTTATATATATATATATATATATATATATATATATATATATATGAGATTTGATAACGTACACACACTTGTTTTTTAGTTGGAGTACGATAGCAAGCTACATCGTAGATATATTTTAAGATACATCGTAATTATAGCTTGCTAACGTACTCTAACTAAAAAACAAGTGTGTATATGTTAACAAATCTTACAAGCATTTGCTAACCTATAGATACTTATTTTTTAGTTAGAGTATATTAACAAGTTACATCATAGTGTATTTTAAGATACATTATAGTTATAACTTATTAACGTACTCTAACTAAAAAGTAAGTGCGTGTACATTAGCAAGTCCCTATATATATATATATATATATTATGAAAATTTTAAGTGAAAATAACTTTATTCTTATCAAAGTGGTGAATTATGTTATTGGCAAAAAAGGAAAATTCACTATAGCAAGACAGTATGTAAAACTTTCACTTATATATATATATAGAAAGAGAGAGAGATAGAGAGAGAGAGAGAGAACTAGCTGGCAAAACATGTTGAAGAGTCCATGACAACAAATACTGATAAAAAAAAATTGAATAGAAAGTTACTTCCTTATAGTTGGCTCCTCAAATCACACGTTGAATGATCTTCACATATATGTATCCAAACATGACTCCTATTAATTAATTTATGATTATCCAAAGAAGCATAACTGGCTGTACAATAATATTCAAAAGAGTTTTAACAATGCATGATAGCCTGTAGCTTATATAATAACTATATCTTTAAGATTCATTCCTGGGAAAAATCTTGGGATTTCATTCTTTTTGAAGGCACATGACTTCCTCTTGGCCACGTCAAGTTTTTTGTATTTATTTAATTTTGTTTTTGGGACTTGTTGTGGGGGATTCGAAGAGGATAGCATACAGCACTAGCTTGCTTAAATTAATGTTTATGCGTGCTCCAGGTTAGTTAATAGTGTCTCTGGTGTGGAACAACACATGTAACGAAACAAAAATGATCCCATCTTGGATCATGAAACCATAACAAGGTATCTGATGGCTAGCTTACTTGAAGGTATAACTAGTTCGGGTTATCACCTTTTTTTTTTCCTCGATGTTATTTAATTATTGATTTATATAAATATTTTTCCCTATATATAATGATTTGGTCACTTTCTACCAAGCCAAGTTAGTTAACATATGAAATATTTGCACTATTTTTTTATTGACTCAAAATGTAAAACAAAATGTAAAAAGTCTTAACAACATTTATATGTATACTGAAACAGACTTGAATCCTTTCCAGTTGAAAAAAACTAGAAAGTGTCCATTTAGCATCTCACTATTGATTTCTATTTTTTTTTATCATTTATATATTAATTATATAAAATATTAAAATCAAGGGATGGTTGAGATCTCATCTAGTTTTTTCAAAACCAGAGAAAATCTATTTATGATTGAAACACAAATGTTTAATACTTTTTTCCCTCAAGAACAAATCATTGGACTAATGAATAAATTATAGAAAATCATAACAATATAACAATTGAATTATTTCTACTTAATTAATTAATATATGACAAATTGGAAATTTTGAGATTCTTACTTATTATAGGTTTTGGAAAACCTCTTCAAAGAATACATTATTAGTGATGTTTAAAAGTTTAAAAAATTTAAGAAAACACAAAAGATAGTTTGCAAAAATAAAAACAAAATACCATACAAATCAGAATTTAAAATTTTGGATTAATTAAATTTATATTATAAATTTAAAAGAAATATTGTATAAATAATGGTTTTATATTTAATTTAATTTTAAAATAATCAAAATAATTTTTTATAAATTAATCTAGTTTTCTAAGTTTTTAATCATAATTTAGATACTTGCACCCCCTTTTTTTACTTATACACACCTTTCTGTAGATTAATTTTTTCTTGGCTCGAGTTATTTGATTGAGTTCTCTGTTTCTCTTTGCAATTTGCTGCCATTGTGTTTCAATTTTCAAATAAAAAATTGTTAGGCTGGATTAAAATAGATTTCACGTTTTGTTGCTGTTGCGTGGGTGCTAGACCGAGAGATGAAAATGGTGAGTTTCAAATTTTATGTTTCCTTGTGAGACGAAGTGGCTTGGACGTGAATGCTTTTCGCCATGAAAAAGATGCTCCACAGTGTAACGTGTTGTGATTTTGAGTTGTATGGTGTTAATTTTGCCTCAATTTGTTGATTGGGGAGTGAAGATTTTGGAATTTCAGCATTGCACATGCGGGAGCAGTGCTCTCTCTGATGGTGGTTTCCGTTAGTGGGCTATTTTTGTTCTGAGTTAATTTTATTTTTCGGGTCTCTATTCGTTGATTGGTACAAAAAATTGAGTGTGGAGCGACAAATTGAGTGCAGCAATTCCGGAACGACGCAGTTGGAGGGAGGCAGACATCGAAGTCGCTGCATAATTGATGTGTGCGTTTATTGGGCCATCCCTTAATGCAACTGAGTTGTTTTGGGGCTAGAAATACCACTTCGGACCTCCGTTGGGCTCAAATTAAAACACTTGAACAAATGGAGTTGGGTTAAGGGCCTGCTATTTCCACCTAATTTTATGCTTTTTTTCTTTTTCTAAAAATACTCCTAACAGAAATGTTTTTTCATTGTACAAAATACATAATAAAAATACGTTTCCATTATGTTAAGGGGGTGCGCCCTCCATACACAACAGAAATGCGTTTTTGATGTATTAATTTTTTTGAAAAAAATTAATTGAAATATGAATTATGATATAATTTACTCTTTTTAATATTAATCATATTAATTATGACATAGATTACCATTTTTAATTAAAATAAAATTAATTATGATACAATTTTAAAAAATAAACGATCCAAATTGCCATTTTTAATAATAATCAAATTAATTATGATGTAAATTTTCTTTTTAATAATAATCTAATTAATTATGATAAACTTTTAAAAAATACACAATGCAAGTTACCATAATTAATTTGATTACTATTAAATCATAACTAAATTAATTATGATGTAATTTTAAAAAATATACAATACAAGTTATCATTTTAAATAATAATTAAATTAATTATGATGCAATTACTATTAAAAATGATAACTTATATCGTATATTTTTTAAAATTACATAATAATTAATTTAATTACTATTAAAAGGGTAATGTACATCATAATTATTTCGATTGTTATTAAAATTGGTAACTTGTATCGTATATTTTTTAAAATTGTATCATAATTAATTTGATTACAATTAAAAAGGATAAATTGTATCGTAATTAATTTGATTTCAATTAAAAATGATAATCTATATGATAAATCTACATTTTCTGTAGATTTATAGAGCAAGTTCATATGATTTTTGCATTAGCTTATAGGAAATTTGTGAGAAAATAGACCATTAATAAATGATTTCATGTGATGTGCATTTTTAAGGTTTCTACTTAAAATTGCATGAATTGCCGTGATTTTGTGAAGGGTTGTTAGATGAACAAAGAAGGAAAATTCGTGGACTTAAAAGAAGCTAGAACCAAAGTAAGGACCACAAAAAAAGCGTAGGGCCAAAAAGGAGACTTGAAGCAGAAAATGGAGTGCAAAAGCCTGTACCTGCCTGATGGACACGATAGGCCGCCAGGTGGGCACCTTGCTTTGTAAGTATCCCGCCTGGCGGGTTAGCACGCCTGACACCAAAACGGAGCGGGTTTCCAACCTCGCTAGGCAGGTCCAAGGTCCAACTATTAATTTTATTTTAATTTTTAATGGGCCTAGATTGTGCAGAATGGACTAGGTTGAGCCTCTTGCTCCAAAATTCTGAAATTATATTACAAATAGCAACGAGCAAAACACAATGGAATCATCTCTATCTTATCTCTATTCTTTCTCCAATTTTCCTTTTTGTCTTTGGTTTTTGGAGAAGAATTTTTGGAAGGCAATAGGATACTCAAAGTCAGAGACTGAGGAAAAATCTTTTCTTGTAAAAGATTTCTTCTTCTCTTTCCTTTGATGTATTTCTTTAAAATTATGATTTCTCTTCTTGCCATGAGTAGCTAAATTCCTTGTTAGGTTTATGGTGTACTTAGTGTTTGGAACCCGTAAATGTTTAATTTTAATTGAATTCTTGTTTCTATTCAGTCAATTAGATTGCTCTACTATTTTCATTTTCTTACTTGAAATTGATCGTCCCTTGTATGCTTCAAATCGATTAATTGAACAGCGGCCGTACCTTAATTAATTGGTAGACGTGTAGGGTAATCAAATTAGGTTTTGTCATATGATCAATCTTCATTCCTAATTTTCAATTGCATTAAATAATTAATTAACCCCCCCCTTTTATTCTTTATGCCTTCCTAGGGTTTTAATATCTCATATGATCAATTAAGAAATTAACTTAGAAAGAACTATTGCAATTTATGACCAGCAATTAACAATAAAATGAGTAGGAAAATATTGGTAATTGACAAATATTATGAGGTTCAGTTAAAATTACATGTTACACTTAAAAGCATGAAGGAAACCACAACCGTAAGCCTATTTTCCTCTGAATTTTTCTTTACTTGCTACTGCTTATTTTGCTATTCCTGTTACACGTTTATCACTATTGAATCAATCTACTACCTATTTAATTTCACCTAAACAATATAGAATCTCTGAAAACTGGTAATTGCCATTTAGTTCTTTGGGTTCGATATCGAGACTCACATCCTTTTGTTACTACTGTGATAAGGATACGTTTGCCCTTAAGCATATTTTTAGCGCATCACTATATCATAATTAATATGATTAATATTAAAAAGAGGAAATTATATCGTAATTAATATTTTAATTAATTTTTTTGTAAAAATTAATATAACGGAAACACATTTCCATTGAGTATCAAAGTTACACAATGGAAATGCTTTTTCATTATATATCAAACTTCGATACACAACAGAAACGCATTTCTATTGTGTATAATATGCAACGGAAACACGTTTGTTGTGTATTGTACATAATGAAAATGTGTTTTTGTTGCGTTGAGAAATTAAGGGTGGGAAGAAGAGAGAGGGAAAGAGTAAAAAAAAAGTGGGAATAAAATAGTAATTGGCTATGTTTTTGTAAACATAAGAGATGAAAAGAAAGGGGGGGAGGGGGGGGGGGGGGCGCGCGAAGGTGGGAAAAGCAGCCCCTTTGGGTTAATAGTGTTGTCTCATTAACTTAACCTACATTTTAACAATAGGAGTGAGAGAGAAAGGTAGGAGCCAGCGGACCAAATGATGAATTCAGCCATTGCTGCGCACTATCGGACCTAATTTTAAAAGTGGAACAGAAATAACTAAAGAAAGAACTAAATACACTCATAAATAAAGACACAAGGAAACAAAAATGAAATAATAATAATACCAACAGTATTAATGATAGTGAAGAGAATGACAAATTAAGAGAGGAAAAGACCTGCATGTTTATTCTTTTACAAGTAAATCTACTAAAGAAAACTTTTCATTTAAATCATAGAAGGTGAAAATATTAACATTAAGGAGAATAATAATGATGATAATAATAATAATAAATAAGGATGATAAAAAGAGAGTAAAGCATATGTATTTACTCCTCTACAAATGGTTCTACGTAAAGAAAAAAAAATCTATTGAGCCTAAGAGAATAATAGTAATTCTGACAGCAATGATAAATATAACAATAATAAAAATAATAATAAAAAAAAGAGAATAGTCATCAGTATTAATAATCATAAAAGCAAGAATAACAAAGTAAATTTGAGCTTTGTCGTAAAACTTAATAAGATAGAAAAATGTAAGTTTCATATATCAAATAATCTAGCTTAAGTAGAGAGATATATGAGGATCCAGACAAAAATAAAAGAAGTTTTGTGTATATAGATATTAAGTGAAAGCCTTAATACCATTAAAAGAACAAGTATTGTGAAAAAGGGTAAAAGTAATAAAGAAGGTATAATTGCACTACAATTTTAAAAAAGACAAATGGTAGGATGTCCATTCTGAAACATGTAATAAGATATGAGAGTAATATAAACTTTAAACAAATTAGATCATTGTACATCATGGAAAATTTGATAAATCAATTTATTTATAACTTAATTGATTTAACCAACTTAATTAAGGCAAAATTAAAGGGGGAAAAGATAATTAGAAAGGAGTTATTTTATTATATTAGACTTAATTTTGACCAAGCCTAAATAATAGAGACAAATTACTAAAAAGAGAGATAGATACTTGAGCCTTACGATTCTAGGGTGTAGGTAATATTGTGGAACCACTTTCTTTTTCTTTTTCTTTTTTGGAAGAAACAAACACATGGTAGAGACATCACCGTGGAAGGAACTTGAAGTGGAGCAATACTCAGAATCTCCAACAACAAAATCAGAGGTGAGAAGGAAAACTCTTTCGTTTGGAAGTAAGATAAATAGGATTTACATATTTTTTAGCGTTAAAGGCATCCTAAAGCCTATGTGAGGTTTGTGATTGGGTGGATTATTTACCGTAGTCCTTATGCTAGGTAAAATTAGTTCAATCTCACTAAGTAAAATTATACTCACCTATGATATTATTAAATTGTTTATGCACTTACTTTATTGTGGATTGACTCTTTGATACTTGATTGAATTAATTAAATTGGTTAATTGTCTGATCATGGATTGGTTGAGTCTCATTGAGTTTGTCACATGCATAATGGTTGGTCCTTTAGATTAAAGTTGGCATCGATTTAAGATATGAAATTATTGACTTTGTCAAGTGAAATAATAATAATAATGCCTACTAATTATGAATCATGATATTAGTATTAAGAATTAATTTGATAATCTTAGTGAAATTATTGAATGATACTAGCTCTAATTAGACCCGACTATGATCATACATCATTGTTTATTGGGCCCAAGGCCTTGGAGTAGGTACACTCTGTGATGGGGTGCAAATCTTGTAGTGAAGCCAAAAAGACCTTAAGGATGCCTACTGCACATCCTGCGAATTTTAAAAAAATAATGTAATAAATAATGTTTTAAATTTGTCAAAATATTCATATAAATTTTTTATTTATTTGCTTTAGAAATTTTTAATATTATTTTTATTTAATTATCAAATATTAGTAAATTATAAATTATATTGTTATTGTATATATATATATATAGAGAGAGAGAGAGAGAGAGAGAGAGAGATTTGCTAGTGTACACTTATTTTTTAGTTGGAGTACGTTAGCAAATTATAATTAAGGATTATCTTAAAATATACCAACGATATAGCTTACTAACATACTCCAACTAAAAAACAAATGAGTATACGTTGACAAATGCTTGTGGGATTTGTTAACGTATGACAACTTGTTTTTTAGTTGAAGTATATTAGCAAATTAACTAAGGATTATCTTAAAATACATCAATGATATAGCTTGCTAACATACTCCAACTAAAAAACAAGTGAGTGTATGTTAGTAAATTTCATATATATATATTAATGTTATGGGGCCAACTTAGATTCTTAATTCGACGATGCTTCTCTAAGCATTGCTAGCTTAGGGGCAACAGTTCTGGAGGTTCCTCAGACCCAAAATCTAAGTCGGTTATCACACCACCTATCCCAGCTAGAACAGCCTTGGTTATCCCAACTTATAAACCCCTGCTACCTCGGATCGATTCCACCTCTATCTCGGCACATCATGGGAAGCGCTTAACAACAAGGAACGTGTGTAATTAGACACCTAAACATACGCTGCCACGTGGCACCTAGCTTTAACATAATTTTCCTCCAAAACACACTATATAAAGGACTCCACACCCATCAGGTACACACGCTCTCTCATACTCGCTCTTATTGGTATTCTTACTGACTTAGGCATCGGAGTCCTTGCAGGTACTACCACCGGAGAAGTCAACGACCACCGTGAGAGCTCATCGGAAACGCATTTTTGTGTTCGCCACACAATATTGGCACCGTCTGTGGGAATCGCTTTCTGATTCTCTTCTCTTCATTTCGTTTCTTCATTCTCTAAAGATCGTGATGGTCAGCACAAGAAACCACAAGTCCGCTATGGCACCTTTGCCACCAAAGCTTCCACCACCATCGCCTAAGGATGGCGAGGCTGCTTTCGCCACTCCTGAAGTGGCTCCTAGCGCGAACGCTATTCTAGGACCGTCAGTCACCATGGTAGATCTTACTGCTCTGCTACAGCAACAAAAATAGGTGTTAAAGGAGCAGGAGAAGATCATTGCTGAACTTTGAGTGGAGATGGACAACAAGAAGGTTACGAAGAATACTTAGAACCATATTGAGAGGTCTGCTGCCTTTGCTCTAAAGCCTGTGCTGGAGATGCATGACGCGCACATGGCAACGAAGTTAGACAAGGAAGAGGAGATGGTTTCGTTCAACCTTCCTTTCTTTTTGAGGATCTTGAACTTGCAAGTTCTGAAGCAGCTGCAGTAGTTACCTTCTCTGGAGTTGTATGATGGATCTTTTGATCCAAATGGCCACCTCTTAGTGTTCGAGTCAGCGATGTCATACAAAGGAGCGTAAGCTTCGTTGACATGCAGAGCGTTCCCACTCCCGTTGAAGGGAGTGGCGCTAAAGTGGTTCCAATCTCTGAAATTGAGGTCCATTGACTCGTGGATGATGTTGACGGAAAAGTTTAAGATCGCCTTTGTGACTAGCAAAGCCAGGCCAAAGACTGAGGCTGATTTGAGGAGGATCCGCCAGGGCGCGCATGAGCCGTTAAAAGAATACATTGGCAGGTTCAACCAGGAGGCAAGAGCCACTGAAAATTTGCAACTCGGAGTGGTTCTTATGTTGGCTAAAGACGAGGTGAGGCCAGGCTCTCCTTTCTTCATGTCGATTGCCAAAACACCTTCGACTTCGATGGAGGAGTTTTTGAAGAAGGCGAAGAAGTATATCAACGATGAAAATGTGCTGGAGGCCGGGAAGGTCAAAACGGCTGAGGTTGAAACATAGAAGAAAAATCCATAGGCAAGGGCTGACAAACCGCCACATCAAGAAGACCGAGGTTTATACGAAAGAGGCCCTAGGTTTGAAGAATATACGCTACTGAATGCCTCTAGAGCAAGAATTTTGAACAAGGTATTTAACATGGAGTTTGTGGAGGAAGGAATAAAACCCCCAAGACCAATAAAAAACAGAGAAGGAGGCGATCGATCTAAATACTACCGATATCACAAGGCACTGAGGCATGACACGGATGAATGCTTTCAGCTGAAGGATGCAATTGAAGTGCTGATTAGACATGGGAGACTAGACCGCTTTGTCAAGTGGAACGGCGGTCGTGGTAACAGAGGATGACACCCTTCACCACATAGGAAAGAGAGATCCAAGAGCCCAAGGAGGGGGCGCTCTCCACCCTGGAGAGACAGGTCACCACGTCGACATAGTCTCGCGAGAAGCCACTCACCACCCTGGCCATTGTGAGATGATGTCGAAGTACATGCTATACACCATAGGTCTCCTAGACGATCGTTATACTGGCCACCCATACGATCTCTTGCCCATTCTCTCATGCGGAGCCACGAGATCATATACGTCATCCCAGGAGGATTCTCAAGAGGAGGTTCGTCGAACAACGCGAGAAAGAGACATGCTAGAGAGGTAATGATAACTTTTGGGGTTCGCGCTGGTGATAGCCCCGCAAAGAAAAAGGCACCGCCCTTAACTTTTGATGACTCTAATTATGCCGACGTTATGCCAAACCATGATGACCCTCTAGTGGTGAAGGCCTTGATAGCGCACAAGGAGGTTCATAGGCTACTGGTAGACATTGGCAGCTCCGTAAATGTTATGTTCTACAAGCTATTCTGAAAGCTGAAAATCTCGGAGTCTGAGTTAATGCCGTACAGTGAGGACTTGATAGGATTCTCTGGACATCACATAACGCCGGTTGGGTACATAAATCTCTATGTGACTTTCAGAAAGCCGCCATGCACGAAAACCGTAATCACACAGTTCATTGTTATGGATGCTAAGTCCTTTTACAATGCAATTTTGGGCAGATCGACGTTGAATGCATTAGGGGCCGTTATCTTGGTCTCACATCTGGCCATGAAGTTCATTGGTGATAACATGGAGGTAGTCACCCTTCAGAGTGACTAGAGGAAAGCTAGGGAGTGCTACAAGGAGTCCTTTAAAGTCGGTCACAATCCCGACATATAATACCAGCCTAATCCTGAAAAAGGCGAAGTACTCCTGACAGAACTAGACTATCGGGATGAGATAAAGAGAGACACCTGGATATCCTGTCTAGAGCTAGAAGAAGAATTTATCCTGGTGCAGATCGGGAAGAAGAAGGATTAAGTCGTGAAAATTAGAGCTGACCTAGATGAAAAGATGAAGGAGGATTTATCGACACTTATGAAGAGTAATGCTAGCTTGTTCACATGGAAGCCTACAGACATGCTCAGGATAGATCCCAATCTCTTTTGCCACCGATTAGAGGTTGATCCCTCTGTGAAATCGGTATGCCAGAGAAGGAGAAAGATGGCCCTTGAGCGCTTACAGGAGATTGATAGACAGGTGAAGGAGCTGTTGAAAGCTGGATTCATTCGAGAAGTAAAGTATACCACCTAGCTAGCCAACGTAGTGCTTGTGAAGAAGCAAAATGGGAAGTGGAGAATGTGTGTTAATTACACTAACCTAAATAAGCACTACCCGAAGGATTCATACCCTCTGCCCGACATTGACAAGCTGGTGGACGGTTCATCCGGTTTTCGTTCTCTGTCTTTCATGGACGCTTACTCTGGATACAATCAGATTCCTCTTTACCTAGGCAATTAGGAGAAAACGGCTTTTATGACTAAGAAGGCCAATTATTGTTATAAGGTTATCTCCTTTGGGTTAAAGAACGTTGGGGCTACATATCAGAGAATGATGAACAAGGTGTTTGAGGCATAGGTAGGGTGGAACCTGAAAGTATATGTTGATGATATGATCGTGAAAAGTGCCACCCCTTTGGCACATCTTTAGGACTTAGAAGAAACTTTCGCCCAGTTGGAAAAATTTAATATGAGGCTAAACCCAACAAGTATGCATTTAGTGTGTCGGCTGGAAAATTTTTGGGATATATGCTATTTGAAAGGGGGATTGAGTTAAACCTAGAGAAGTGTTGGGTTATACTAGAAATGAAAAACCCTCAGAGTGTAAAGGAAGTGCAGAAATTAACAGGACGCCTGGTCGCATTGACGAGATTTATAACCAGATTGGCGCAAAATGCTCTTCCTTTTTTCCGGCTTTTAAGGAAGGGCAAATCTTTTGAATGGACAGATAATTGCGAAGCTATGTTCATTAGGTTGAAAGAGACCTTATCCTCTCCCTCATTACTCACTAAACCTGAGGTGGGCGAAGTGTTATACCTATACTTAACAATAGCCGATGAATCTGTGAGTGTTGCACTAGTACAAGAGACGTCAGAAGGACAAAAGTCGGTCTATTTTGTGAGTAGAGCTCTCCAAGGAGATGAACCTAGGTATCCCAAGATGGAAAAGGTAGTGTTTGCCCTGATAATGGCGACTAGAAGGTTAAGGCCGTACTTCCATTCGCATCAGGTTATAGTAAGGACGAATAAACCAATCCGACACAGGCCCGAATTAGTAGGACAACCTAGGCCATAGAATTATCAGAATATGGGATTTAGTATGAGCCAAAACAAGCGCTGAAAGCCCAAGCGCTAGCCGACTTCATAGCAAAATTGACTTCCACAGAGTCTTCATCCGAAGATTCAACTTAGACCCTTTTTGTAGATAGGTCGTCCAATGAAAAGGGAAGCGGAGCCGGCATACTGTTGGAGTCTGTGGATGGCGTTGTGTTGGAACAATCGTTATTGACTTTCACGTTTCCCACCTCCAACAACCAGGCAGCGTATGAAGCGTGTATAGCCAGACTCGTCATGGCGGCCGACATCGGCGTCATGTCGTTGCGTGTTTGTAGCGATTCCTAGTTGATAATCTCACAAATTAACGGAGCCTATCAAGCCAAGGAGCCGATATTGCAAAACTACCTGGCAAAAGTTAAGACTTTCATGACAAAGTTCAATAATATATTATATACAATAAAATAATGTTAAAAAGTTAAATCAAATTGAATAAAGTTATCTTTATATATTTTTATATTTTTTCTTTTTTTTCATTCCTAATCAAATTGCAATGAGTAAGCACAACTAGTATTTCATAAACCAATGGATCTAACCTATGGCCAAGTGTTTATCGTACCCATTCAAGCCTCAAATTATAATTTTTGATCGTATGTAAGTTGAATAGAGTATAATTTGAATGAATCAATATACAAAGCAAAAGGTCTAACAGGCACGAACAAGTTTTAGGATTTGGGTTCTTTATAGTCATTAGTTATATAAGTTGATGAGAAAATCTAAGTAGTGGATTTAGACAACCTTAGTTTTATAACAGTTGATGCAAAAAAAAAATCAATGGATTTAACTTAAATAACTTAATAATTTGTTATACATGCATGCATTTTAGTATGATCACAACAGTGGGTCTGATATAATTGGGCTGCTTCTTTGGGAAGGGGATCCCAATAGCCTGAGTTCTTTAACTCTCTAATGGGAGTGCCATCAACAGAGAACCTGAATTAAGAGTATAAGAAATTATGTTAAGAATAGGATAGGATAGAATAGAGAAAAAGAAAACAAAGTGGTAAATGGGACTTACATAATCCGTTGGGGGTTCCACATGATGGAATAAGTGTGCAAATCAGCAGTTGGGTCAAACCAGAGATGTTGTTGTCTAGATATTAAAATAACCATATATTAAAGTAATCATAGAAAATAAAGTAATTCACAGATTACAGATCGTGGTCATGAAATCAAATCGCATATATGTATCATATTTTCTATTAGATGCCAATAAGAAGCAGTAAGGTTCCAGTTACCTTATAATAGCTCCATTGAGTCTGGTCACTCACTTGGTAAGAAAGTGGGTTATCACAACAAAATGCCAGCTTTGCCGTTGACAAATATAAGACTCCGATCCCAGGTCCAGCCGAAGTGGACAGATAGCATGCATACATTTTCAGAAGCTGCTCCTCAAGGACTGTCTTCAACGTTTGCCTAAAGATCTTCTCATACCCGCCATTCAAATTAAATTCTTACTTTATATATATATATATTACCTTTCTCTTGTTTTCTTATTACATTTGAAGTAACTATATTTGTATATAATTTATATACATTTTTTACACATGTGAGATACAATAAGTAATGCGGAAGTTGAAGGTGTATGCGGATTGTATGTCCCGTCCATCTCGAGCAGTTCTCATATTCTGTGGTGTGTGAATTGGATCAGGAAAAAGAGCTTGAGAACAAACTTAATTCCATGAACGTGCCTGTTTGACTTTGTATGCAATCTGGTTCACCATAAGCAAATGGGAATCAATAACTTGGTGTAATGAGTTTAAATTATATGAGTGAGAAGATATGGTAAATTTCTGATTAGATTCCAAAATGGTTCTTGTAGAAATAAAAATATGAAGAATAGACTAGTCGAGTAGCTAATACCTTCCATGCCATATGTACGACAACTCCCTTTATGGGTACCAACAAGAGCACCCTACAATAATAATGAGCAAATAATTAAGGACAAGGGTCAATGCACAATTGTTATTTACAATTATTTTATCATTTTATTTATTTGTTTATTCAATTAAATTTAACAATTATACATTGATCTCACAAGAAGTTCTTTCCACATAAGGCAAACTGTGATTTCTCTTGGGAGTTATTGAGACACTACTACTATATGGAAGAGAAATTTGATTATATGAAGAAACGAATATAACTGAGAAGTGGTAAGTGGAACAAAACCATACCTGACCTTCAGGTGTATAGGACACTGCAGTAACCATTTCAAGGATATGAGTCCAATCCACGAGATGATGTTCAGGGATGCTCCATATTCAGGGATGTTTCATGGCCCTATTACTGTACTGTCAGAAATAGTACGGCTATACTATCTCAACTTGTAGACAAGAGTTACAAATATTGTTTAAGCGTAATTCTAAATTAGCAATCAAATTAACACATTTCATTTACAAAGTTCAAGTCAAGTAAGCATTAATTAGACCTCTTTGTGACTTGAGTATAATTTCGTATGCTCGATCCTAGAAACTGCTTCAGTGGGAATGCAAGAGAAGGGGGTGATCGAACGCATTCACCACTGAACATACTGGAGCTGAACTCAGGTGCTTGTATGTATCTTCACAAGTTCGGTATAAATTCCACAAGTTGCTTTGATTACAGAGAAACATATGAAGTGGTAGTTGCTTGCAGGGACATATTAACATACAATAAGTGCATCATTAGAAATTTTTAACAAGACATCGTAATGGCCTGTCAAAGATCTATCAGGCGCTTGGGAAAGACCACCCATGAAGTGTTTCAAAAACACCTCCCCTATCAGAATTCCTTCATCCTATAATTTTCAGAATATAATAATAAAAATACAACTTAAATACAAAAAAAATTTAAGACCTACGAGTCTACTGTTCCAAATTCAGTAAGAGAAAATATTAACGTTCCTATGTCCTGAATGAGAAGTTGACATTGATTTAAGGATTCAAGTACCATTTTGTAAACACTGATTATCATATCTTCAAAACAAAAATGATATTTGGACACCAAAAATACTCGTTGACACCTAGTGAGAGAGAGACAAAGAAAAAAAAAATATAAGTATAATAGGTAATAATATGATGTGAAGGAAAAAGAGATATAGAAATAAATGAGGGGTGTTTATTAAGAATTTAGAAAAATAGAGTGCTCAAAAATCATTCCTCTTTTTGAAACATTGCTGACATATAAAAGTTTACACTATAATTTTCGAACAGAACCTCATTAAATTGCAGTTATCCCCAAATGTACTAGACATGATTGCAGTACAAATGATTGTATGTGGGAGGCAGTCACGCATTTTGAAAAAATTATTAAATAGTCTAAAATTATCATGTGTTTATAGTCTTAACTAATGTTTAAATAATACATACGTAAATTTTGCAATTGATGAAAAAAAATTAATAATATTTAATTACATGTCATGTAAAAATTAATGAAAATTATAATTGTCTAAAATCACTTAATAATTTCTTTTCATTTGGGGTCTTTTTTTATTAATAAGCGAAACATCAATGAAACTCACTGTAAGAACGGACTGACTGCCTAAGTAATTTTTAAGTTTCCTATTTTCACATGTCAAACAAAGCTCGTATTTCCCTCAATTTTCATTTATTTTACCGTTTAAAACACAAGGCATCAAATATACAAACATGTAATTTAGTAGCCAACTACAACTTGCTAATTTCTGAGAAGTCCATAGGTTATACCACTAGCCCGAGAAATGTATCCTTTTAAATTATCCTCGTTCCTCCACCCCAGCTTGCGTAGTGCACACACTTCATATCTAAACTACATGTAATACTGTTCAATATTTCTTATTTTCAATTATTGCAAGAGTTTTAGTTAGTTAATTAAGCATGTGATCTTTAATTACCCACTCTCTTTCCCCCCCCCGCCCCCCTTTTTTTTTGTGCACACACATATATAGCCACTACTCTCTTTGAACTAGTTTGTATCACATCCCTTTTATATCTTTTAACCCTTTGCTTTGCTAGCTTAGCTACAACGTGCTAATCACAAACAAACCATTCCATCCCCTTCGGAACCAACCAGTCATCTTTTTGTTTCTTCGCTGCAAGATGGTGTCTGTTGATGAGATCTGCAAGGCACAGCGAGCAGAAGGCCCTGCCACCGTCCTTGCAATCGGCACCACGACTCCTCCAAACTGCTTCGACCAAATTACCTATCCCGACTACTATTTCCGTATCACAAACAGTGAGCACAAGACTGAGCTAAAAGAAAAATTCAAGCGCATTTGTAAGATATCTCTATTTTTTTTTTTTCACTTCCTTATATTTATTTATGTGCTTGTAATATATTGTTCAGTTTTCCTCCCTAGCTAATTCTGAGCAGACCGTGCACAACACTTGCAACCGAGGTTTTAAAAAACGGTCTGCGACGAAACTACAACGGCAACTGATATTTAAAACCTTGCATGCAATGCAACACTTAGACTGAATTGTACATATATAATTTTTTAGGTGAAAAGTCAATGATTAAGAAGCATACATGCACTTGACGGAAGAGATCCTAAAGGAGAATCCCAACATATGCGAGTACATGGCACCTTCGTTAGATGCAAAGCAAGACATGGTAGTTGTGGAAGTGCCAAAGCTAGGAAAAGAGGCAGCAACAAAGGCCATCAAGGAATGGGGTCAACCTAAGTCTAAGATAACCCACCTCATCTTTTGCACTACAAGTGGTGTGGACATGCCAGGCGCTGACTACCAACTCACAAAGCTCTTGGGTCTTCGCCCTGTGTGAAGCGTTACATGATATACCAACAGGGTTGTTTCGCTGGTGGCATGGTGCTTCGTTTGGCCAAAGACTTGGCTGAGAATAACAAGGGTGCTCGTATGTTTGTGGTCTAGAAATTGCAGGTCAAGTGTTTGTATTAGACACGAGCTTAGCGAATATGGTAACATGTCAAGTGCGTGCGTGTTATTTATTTTGGACGAGATGAGGAGGAAGTCAAAGGAAGATGGGGTATCACACACAACCGGTGAGGGACTCGAATGGGGGGTGCTGTTCGGTTTTGGACCTGGACTCACCGTTGAGACCGTTGTGCTCCACAGCGTTGCAGTTTAATCGCCTCAATATTCTATACTGATATGTTCCATCAACAAAATTCACCTGTAATTTTGCATCGTTCTTTTTCTTTTTTTTTTTCTTGGATTAAATCGTCGCTTGCTTCGTGAAGCTCTTGAGTAAAGTTCGTAATGGTATTGCTCAATGTACTGTTCCATATATATCGAATTTGTAAACGGATGTTAGAACGGTCGGCAATTTCACATTTATTTAATTATTCGCGTTTCAAAGTGACAGACGCATTTTGCATTGAGTAATAATTTTCTATCTTTTTATTTAATTAGGATTAGGATATGAGTATTGAAGAGATTATTAAAAAAATAAACATGTTTTTAGATGATACACGTTCAAACTAACAAATAGTTCATTTTTAACCAAAAAATAAATAAATTGAGACACGTTCAAAATATAGCTACAACTAGAGTGTTACTTTCATCTTATCTTTTTTGTCAATATATATATATGTTCAACCACATTTTTTTTTTAGTTCTAAATAACTACATATGTTAATTTACTTATTTTTTTAGTTTAAAAACAAAAACCACTATTGCAGAAAATACTTTTTAAATCGGTTTTACAACCGAATTAAATATAGCTGATATAGAAGAAATTATCATTCTAAACCATAAATCGAACCAAGTTAAAAGAAACTTTTTAAATCGGTTCTACATAGAACTGATTTAAAAAACTACATTTTGTAAATCGGTTCTGGTTAGAACCAATTTAAAAAATGAACTTTTTATATCAATTCTAACCAGAACTGATTTAAAATTATACTTTTTAAATTGGTTAATGCACAATCAATTTAAAAAGTTTCATTTTTTTTAAAATAATTTTATTGTTTTGACATATACAACCAAACCTTAACAGAAACAGATACCACAGAAACAGTTAGCAAATTCATTTATAACTTACATTAACCGACAAAACTTCATAATATATTATCAAATAAAAAATTACTATTCTTTTGTCTATCTAAAGTCATTCTAAACAAACTATCTATTACTTATTTCAACAAAAAAATTTGCCCAACGTTGGTGGATATCTAACAAGTCCTCATGTGAGAATGGTTCCCTATCAATGAATAACTGCAACATAAAAAAAATAAGATAAATCATTACCCAACCACTTGCAATAACTATAAGTATTATTGTAACTGAATAAAAATTATATTACCTCGTCCTATGAATCCACAATATCTGCTAAAACTATGGTCAACATATATTTCATAACATAATATCTAGACTCATAGCTCCGTACTTGTTTGTTAACCTACCAATGAGAATTTTTTTAGAAATGATTGTAAAAACAATTACAAATTGTAATTGAATATGCAGTTGTAAATTACTTATATAGGGGAAAAACCAACTAGGCTTCCTTTGTAGTGACACGTGCCTACCTGCCAATGTTTGATATCCAATCATGACTCTGATTAAAAAATAGATATACAAGACATTTTATAGGTTTCACAATTATAATATAAAGCATGAATGAAATATATTATAAATAAAAACTTACCTTTCTATTAGTTGTTTCAAATCTTTGTTGGGTTTCTTATGCAACGAACACAATAAGGCCACAGCATTGTCCCTAGGACAAATAATTAGCAATTGCCAATGTGAGCTGCATTGGGAAAAGAATATATGTGATGAGATTCGAATATCATTTAAAATCATTTGGGTGAGAAATAACTTGTGCTTACCAATGCAAGTATAGTGCTAGGTAACATTGTTTTTGTCCATTATACATCCAATTCTGAATCTAGGCCTGAGAATCTTCATCCTTATTCCCTATCTTCTGAATAGGCAACGGGTTAATAAATCCATATACATTCTCCTGGCCCTTTGAGAGACAGAGACGATGCATGTATCAAAAATATACAAATGAATGTTAAGTGACCCCCACCAACAGTAATGGTGCGAGCTCCAACCAAAGCAAGCTTGGCACCTTGCTCGCCCTCTAATGACAACAATGGAGTGCCCTCCAACGCACTGTAACGTAACAGTGAAAATGGCTGAAATGAGGGGTGGATGGGGAAAAGAAAGCTTGAATGGAGGAAATGAAGGGCAGATGGGGAAGAAGAAAGCTTCAATGGAAGAAATAAGGGGCAAATGGGGGAGATGAAAGCTGGAATGGAGGAAATGAAGGGCGGATGGGGAGGAAAAAGGTTGGAAAACAGGAAATGAGAGGGATCGAGGCACGTAAAGCATAAAATAAACAAAATTTTTAAATCGGTTAAGTTGGAACCAGTTTAAAAAATGCACTTTTTAAACCGATTCAAATTGAACCAGCTTAAAAAGTGACTTTTTAAACTGGTTCAAGCTTAACCGGTTTAAAAAGTTAAACTTTTTAAACCGGTTCAACTTGAACCAGTTTAAAAAGTGTGCGGGGATATTATTTTAATTTTAAAAATGAGTTTTTAAATTGATTATATTTGAGCCGATTTAAAAAAATTTGATATAATTTCAAAAATGCCACTATGTTTCTTTTTTAAACTGGTTCAATTTTAACCAATTTAAATTCCTGCTTTAAAATCTGTTTTGTGTAATCGTGAATATAAAATAACTACACTTCTGTTATCACTTTCAAGTTTATATATAATGTAGTGTATACTTAGAGAAACAGCTAAACACCAGGATCATAACAATGTTACAGAATATATATATATATATATATATATATATATATATATATATATATATATATATAAAGAGAGAGAGAGAGAGAGAGAGAGAGCGTATCATTTGAGAATTGTCTTCTTAAGTGAAAATGAGAATGACTAATCTCAACCATTAAATTAAAATGGAAGGCCTAGATTAAAATACTTAAGAATTCAAATTAAGATCCCATGTAACCATCAAATCTATAAAAGATCTTGATTATCACATCCTAAAATATCTCAATTATCATGTCACTATTTTTCAAGATTGTCATTAACCCATTACCATCGCCACCATCACTATTGCCACCACCACCATGACCGTTGCCACATCACCATCATTACTGCTACTGCCACCACCGCCACCATGACCACCGACAATGATGGCAATGGCAGCAATAGTCATGGTATTAACACATTACCACCACCGCCATGACCACCATCGCCACCACCACCACCATGATCGCCATTACCACTACCACTGTCATGACTACCGCAGCTACCACCGCCACCACCATCGCCGATAATGGTGGAAACAACAACAGCGATAGTGGCAATGTTCATGATAGTGGTGATGGCGACAATCATTATGGTGATAGTGATAGGTTAACGACAATCTTGAAGAAGAGTGACGTGATAATTGAGATATTTTAGAGATTTGATTGTAAAATAAGGTTTTAATTTGAATTCTTAAGTATTATAATATAGATTTTCTATTTTAATTTAACAGTTAAAATTAATCATTCTTATTTACACCTAAGAAGGTCATTCTCATATGATATGCACCATATATATATATATATATAAACCAACAAATGCAAAAAAATAGTATTGTCATTTAAAATTAGAAAAAAAATCTATAAAATAAATAAAATGTTTCTACTTTTAATTTATTTTAAAATGCATCATCATATATTAATGGATTAAATATGTTTTTAGTCCATCAAATTTGAGGTAAGTTTGTTTTTGGTCCTCCAAATTTAAAATTGATCCTTTTAGTCCTTAAAATTTGAAAAAAGTTTGTTTTAGTCCATCTATCCAAATGTCTTCTACTCAAACGTTGTTAAAATGAATACTTTGAAAGAAAAACACACATGTATTAGGGCATTTGATAATAAGAATGCAAAATCAAGGTGAGTTGTCACGTAAGCGACTTGTAATTTGTTAGTCACATAAGTGAAGTTTCTAATGACATTTATATAGAGAGACTAAAACAGGTTTTTTTTTTTTTTCTTTTCAAATTACAAGGATTAAAAAGATCGATTTTAAATTTGGGAAGCATATTTAAGCCTATTAAAATTTAAGAATGAATACATCTTTACTTATATACATTATTAATTTTAACCAATAGAAAAAATGTCAACAAATTCCTTTTGAAGAAGTCTTTTTCACAAAATTAGCACAATTATAATCATGAGGAATGCTAGTGTCACTCTCTCTAACACTCTCTTTCTAATACTCTTTCTAATATTGGCTAAAATTTATTAGAAATCACAAATTTTGGTAGGACTCACCTCTCATTTAATGAGTCTCTTTCCTGTAAGACCCATCAAAATTTGTAATTTTTAATAAATTTCAGTCAATAGTAGAGAGAACGTTAGAAAGAGAGTGTTAGGCAGAGTGACACTAACATTCCTCTTATATCATTGTTACAAACTAAATCTCAACAATAAGTATAATATTGAGAAATTAAGTAAACACCATATTCAGACTATCATGTGAGAAGGGATGGATCCAGAAACCTATCAAAGTGGGGCCTAAAAAATTTTAATAAGAAATATTAAATAAACATTAAATCATAATAATTAAATACATCATACTATTTATTTAATTTGTGAATATCTTTCTTTTAAATCATAAAATTGATCAACAATAGAATATATATCAAACTTCAATTATTCTCTTAAAATAAATAATCAAACAATTAATTAAAAATCTATCTTTGATCAAATTATAATAAAATATAATTTTCAAAGAGTCAAGGGAGGGAGGCCGAGGCCCCTGCTTGCCCCCTTGGATTCATCCCTGCATTTGAGTACATGTATTTGGTTAAATAATTTAATTAAATATTTATTTAATAAACTTATCACATGAGAGTTTATTTCATAAGTTTAAGTAGTTTTTTTTTTGGACAGAACTTTTAAGTCTTTTCTTATTCTTAAAAGCAAAAACGCCTCTATATATTTAGTTTCTATAGAAGCTTTATTTTTCGAGCTTTTGTTTATTAAAAGAAAAAAAAAACTTTTATTTTGAATAATTTTTCTAAAATTATGTATGCCCCTAATTTGTTTCTTTTAATTAGCAATTGTCCTGTTATAACCTTCTTTTTTTTGTCAACGATACAAAAAGGATTGCTATTCACACCCCCTTTTCCTCTTCACACTCCCCACTTTTTTTTATATATTCTCAAAATATTTCAACTCCGTCTCACCTTCATTCTCTCCCTCCTTTCTCTTATCTTTGTCATGTTGAGAAACAATTCAAATTTCTAATTTAAAATCTCTAGGATATTGTTTAAATTTAAAAATATTGTTTTTATTTTAGAAATTTATTTTCTTTTTTAATATTAGGATGCAAGTTGTATAAATAAGAATTTTTGATATGAGAAGAATCACCCAACTGGGAGAAGGGGTTATCACCCTAAGTGAGAGGGGATTATGTGAAGAAAAGATTTTGTCAAGTTTGTCCAGAAAACTTGTAATGGGTGAATTTATTGAGAGAATAAATAATAATTAAGATGTTTCTTGGACGTAGGCAAGAGGAGTTGAATCACGTTAAATAAATTTGTGTTCTTTCGCTATTTCTATTTGGTATTGTTGTTTGTGTGTTTTCTCAACACACCCTTCCCCCACCTGCCCTCCCCCCACCGTTTGCATACTCCCTCCCTTTTTTCAAGTCATCTTGATCTTTAATTTTTTTTCACTTTTCACAAATTTTTCAAAAATTAGTTTTGTAATGTAATTTTTTTATACATTATGAAAACTAGTTAGTTTTTGTAATATATTTAGCCATGCTGAATTACATTTTTTCTAAAAAAATACATTTTGAAAACTAGTTTTCATATTTTTGTCAAAAAAATTACAAAAAAAAAAACTATTTTGGGATAGATTGGGGTGAAGGGAGGAGAAAGATAAAGAGAAGAAAGAAAAAGTTGAGAGGGAGAGTAATAGAAGTGATATGTGATGTGATTAAAAATATAGAGAGATAAAAAAAAATAAAAAAATAGAAGTAAGTTTTAAGAAAATGTATGTTTATAAGAACATATCTATCTATTATCTTGTTTTCAATTAAATAATAACATATTAACGAAAAATGATAATTAAGAAAAATATAATTATTTGAAAGAGAAGGTTTTTGATAATTTATTTTTTTATTTAAAAGAACAAAGGAAACAAGCCTCTCAGCACACCTTTGGTCCTGTCCTTGTAAGCCACAGCCTTTCTGTTTACCTTCGTCCGCATGTAATTTGACTCGTTCTGTTTATCAACATGCTTTAAAATCCATCCTCACGGTCATACGATCATAAATAGCTCAACTACGGTGAATTATAGCACGAAGACACTAAAACTGTCTCCATCGATGGGGAAATAGCCTCACAACCGTTGATATATAATTTTAAAAAGTTAACGGTAGAGAAGAAGTAATGGGCAACCTGTACTTCCCTGCATTAACTCAAGTTTTGATATTTATTTATCAGGGTCTACTTTTGAAACAATTCATAATTTTAGACAAACCATTTAAAATAATATATTGGTAACATTTGATGAGCCTTTTGTAAAGTGAATCATGGGCCACAACACTGACAATTTGCCAAAATGATACTCATTAAAATTAGTTAGGTGCACGAGGATACTATTTTTTTTTTTACTTAGTTTTTATTGCCATTTAATTTGCTTAGCAATATTCTTAACAAGACTTATGACTTCTTCAGGTCATTTTATCAGTCCAATCCAAGAGTATTACATATCATTGTTGGAACTAAAGACGTAGAAGCGTGTAAACTCTCAATGTTTTGAAGATAACATGCTTATTAATGTTTAAATCTTGTGCATATAGACTAATCCCGTCACAGCTAAGAAGACCATCCAGTAAATGTGTTAAAAACCATCCAACAGACGTGTTAACAACTGTTCAGTAGACATGTTAAAGATCATCCAGAAGACTCGCCAAAGAGGACCTACTAGTTGAACAAACTAAAGGCGACCGTCCAATGAATAAACTCATAACAAGCCTCCAAGATCATATATTCAAACGGCTAAGTTTTTTTTGTTTGAACGTCAATTTGATTTATGCTAAATCTTCCTCGTAACTGACATATTACTACTTCTGTGAACTAACGTTCAAATTTGTTTAAAGCATTAAATAACATTAACATCATTTTAGTGCAAAAGCGCAGCAGAATAGATAAAGCAAGTCAATTTATCAAGCTGCCAAGACAAATGAAGAGTGTTCAGAAGAACAGATCGTCAGCGCAGTCCTGCACCTTCCTTTTTAGTGCAAGTCTAAAAACTGTCATGCCTGACCTTTCTGAAAAGATAGTTTGCACGCTTCTCATTGCATAACAAGTCAAAATCCTCTACAACGGATCTTTTTCTTGAAGATTATATATATATATATATATATATATATATATATATATATATATATATATATATATATATATGCATGCACCAACGAAGAAGAACAAGAAGTGCGAAGTGAATAGAAAAGGCGAAGTCTGTGAAAAAGAACAAATACATAAAGTCTTTTGTAATACTCTGAAAATAGCGTCCAGTGGACGATAGCAAATATCTTGTAAAGATCCTCAAAGTGATCTTGAGCTTAATCTTTCAAATCCTCACTATGTGAGTTGACCTTTCTTTTTAAAACACTTGTTGTGTTGTGAAAGCCTAGAGAGGCTTAGTGTAAAAGAATACTTGGGTTAAGCAATCTAGGGTGATTGCGTTGTAAAGCCTGAAGAGGCCATGAACAATACTTGTAACCTAAGGTTGGTTAGTGGATACCTTCTGGGTGAAGGGACTGGACGTAACTCAGGTTGAGTGAACCAGTATAAAACTTTCTGTGTTTTCTTCTCTCTATCCCTACCCTTGAAAATGTTTTCCAAACTAATCTACTTGTTTTGAAAAAGTTTTTAAACGCACAATTCAACCCCCCTTCTTGTGCGCTTTTTTTTATTTCAATTGGTATTAGAGCTCGGCCTCTTGGGGTTGAGCATCTAACATTGCAGGGGTAAAAACGATCCTGATCTTTCATGAAAAACGAAGGACAAGCCGTTAACAGACCGCCTCTTTTCAAAGGTCAAAACTACGATAACTGGAAGCAAAGAATGATAGCATTCTTTGATGCATGTCACATAGACATGTGGGACGTAGTAGAAACTAGCGAGTACCTACCCCTTGACCATGATGGAGTAAAACTCCCAAGAAGTAAATGGACAGAATCTCACAAACAGAGGTATCTTCTAAACTCAAAGGCTAAAAATGCTATGATGTGTGCCTTATTTGAATCTGAATATGAAAAGGTACACAATCTAAAAAGTGCTAAGAAAATGTGGGACACCCTCGTTCTTGCCTACGAAGGCACCTCACAAGTAAAGAGGTCCAAATTGAGCTTACTCGTAAGACAATATGAACTCTTTACTATGGAGGAAAATAAAACTATAGAACTTATGTTTGGTAAATTTCAAACCATAATAAACAACCTGAGGTCCTTAGGCAAAACCTATGATAATTATGATCACATTGACAAAATCTTGAGAAGTTTGCCTAGGCAATGGAGACTGTAGGTTACAGCCTTAAGAGCTTCCAAGGATCTAACAACACTCTCAATAAAAGAGTTACTTGGAACTCTTAAAGTCCACGAACTGGAACTAAAGCAAGACGAAGGACAGAAGAAGAAGTCCATCGCTCTAAGCGTCCAGTGTCCATCCAGAGGATCAATGTTCAAGGCACTAAACATGGAAGAATCCTCTAAGGAAGAATATAAGAAGGATGACTCTGATGAGGATGAGATATCCTTCATTTCAAGGAAAATACAGGCTATGTGGAGGAAGAAATGAGGGTCAAGAGCCAAAAACTTCACAAAGAAGTTTAACAAAACTTCAAAAGAAAAAAGTCCTTCAGTATGCTATGAATGTAAGAAGCCTGGACATTTCAGAGCTGAATGTCCCAGTCTACAGAAAGACAAAAAGAGGACATTCTTCAAGAAAAAGGGTCTTATGGCTACCTGGGAAGACATGGACCTATCTTCATCAAATGAAGAAGGAGAAGAAGAAGCCAACCTACGTCTCATGGCAGGAACCAGCTCTGATAGCTCAGACAATGAGCAAGACGAAGAGGTAAATTTCGATAACTTAATCTCCTTACAAGAAGCTTATAATGACTTGTTTGCTAACTCCTTAACTCTTTCAGTAGGATATAGAGAACTGAAAAAGAAATTTTCAAAAATAACAAAAGAATTAAATTTGCTCAACGAAGAGCATAAAAAGGTTTTGAAAGAAAATGAGGTTTTGAAAACTAAACATACTTCAGAAGAAACATCTTCTCATCAAGTCTCAGAACTTCAAAAAGAAGTTACTCATCTAAAAGAAAGTTTGTCTAAATTTGTTAGTGGAACTGAAAATCTAGATAAAATCCTATCGTATAGAAGAAGTCCTCATGACAAATATGGACTTGGTTATGTTAAAGAAGAAAACCACAAACTTGGTAAAAATATAACCTTTTGTAAAATATGTGCAAGGAATGAGCATGAATCAACAGAATGTAGATATCGTCCAACAAAGAAGGCGTTCAATGCCTTCAGAACTAACAGAAAAGGACCCACGTCCATTTGGGTACCTAAGTCTATGATAATACCTGTTGCAGATTTGCTTGACAACCGAAAGAATACCCCAGTCATGGTACCTAGACAGTGGTTGCTCACGGCACATGACGGGAGAAAGGTGTATGTTCTAAAGCCTGCAACCCAAGAATGGTGGGTGGGTCACTTTTGGAGGAAACCAGAAGGGAAAGATCATAGGTATAGGAACAATCGGTAAGCATTCCTTCCTGTCTATTGAAAATGTTTTATATGTTGAAGGTCTCAGACATAATCTACTGAGCATAAGTCAACTATGTGACAGTGGACACAATGTCTCCTTTGACAAAGACAAATGTATTGTCAAGAATCTAGATGAATCCATATTATTCTCTGCTAAAAGGCAAAACAATCTTTATAAGATTGACCTAGTTGACCTCACAAATCAAAATGTATCTTGTCTGGTATCCATCAAGGAGAATCAATGGACTTGGCACAAGAAGCTTGGACATGCAAGCTTGAGATTAATCTCAAAGCTAAATAAGCATAACCTTGTAAAAGGACTTCCAAATCTTGCTTACAAGTCTGATGTTCTATGTGATGCATGTCAAAAGGGGAAACAAGTAAAAAGCTCTTTTGAATCAAAAAATACTGTTTCCACATCTAGACCTCTTGAGCTATTACATATTGACTTGTTTAGTCCAACTAGAACAGCCTCCCTGAATGGAAAACGATATGGACTAGTCGTAGTAGACGACTACTCTAGATGGACATGGGTTATGTTCTTAAAACACAAAGATGAGTCTTATAAAATCTTTTCTATTTTTTGGAAAAGGATACAAAATGAAAAAGGTGTTTGTATAGCTTCAATAAGAAGTGATCATAGAGGGGAGTTTGAAAACAAAAGTTTTCAAGGGTTCTGTGAGGAGAACGGAATTCTCCATAACTTCTCTGTACCACGAACACCACAACAAAATGGTGTGGTAGAGAGAAAGAACATGTCATTGCAAGAAATGGCTAGAACCATGCTAAATGATGACTCAACTTCTAAGCACTTCTAGGCTGAAGCAGTAAACACTTCATGTTATTTACAAAATAGAATTTATATAAGACTTTTTCTGAAAAAGACTCCTTATGAATTGTGGAAAGGACGAAAACCCAACATATCATATCTTCATCCCTTTGGATGTCAATGTTTCATTCTAAACACTAAGGACAACCTTGGTAAGTTTGATTCAAAGTGTGATGATGGAATACTGTTAGGCTATTCTGAAACATCCAAGGCTTATAGAGTTTACAACTCTAGAACCTTAGCAGTTGAAGAAGCCATCCACGTTAAGTTTAATGACAAAAAGTCTGATAACGAAATATCAGAGCTAGACGATGCATTTGCAGATATGAAGCTGGACGATGCCAGACCTTCAGCGTCCAAAGATCAAATGGATGATCCAAAAGCAAAAGAAAAAGAACCAACTGGACGCTCTTGGCAAATGAAGACCTATCATCCAGACAATCAAATTCTTGGAAACGTTCAAGATCATGTTAGGACAAGATCGACCTTCAAGGAGCAAGCTCAAACTGCTTTGATTTCTCAACTGGAACCAAAGACAGTAGACGAAGCTCTCCTGGACGATGGCTGGATTAACGCCATGAAGGACGAACTTAGTCAATTCGAAAAGAATGATGTCTGGATGCTAGTTCCTACACCTAAGGACAAGTCTATCATTGGAACAAAGTGGGTATTCCGCAACAAGCTTGATGAAGCTGGGAATATGGTAAGAAATAAAGCAAGACTTGTAGCTCAAGGCTACTCTCAACAAGAAGGTATAGATTTTACCGAAACTTTTGCACCAGTAGCTAGATTAGAAGCCATTTGTATCTTACTTTCATTTGCTGCTCATAGTAATATGAAGCTCTATCAAATGGATGTAAAAAGTGCATTTTTAAATGGCATAATAAACAATAAAGTCTATGTGAAACAACCTCCTGGTTTTGAGTGTGATACTTTTCCCAAACATGTTTTCAAACTTAAAAAGGCTTTATATGGACTTAAACAAACCCCAAGAGCTTGGTATGAAAAGCTAAGTTCCTTTCTTTTAAAAAATGGTTTCTCAAGAGGAAAAGTAGATGCCACTCTCTTTCGCAAAGACGTCAAATCACATTTTATTATTGCACAAATATATGTAGATGACATTATATTTGGTGCTACTAATGACGCTTTATGCAAGGATTTTTCTAAGATTATGACAGCAGAATTCGAGATGAGTATGATGGGAGAATTAAAATTCTTCTTGGGATTGCAAGTAAAGCAGACTGGAAATGGCATATTCATACATCAGACAAAGTATGTCAACAAACTTCTCAAAAAATATAAGATGGACGAAGAAATAAGTACACCCATGCATCCATTATCAATACTTAGCCTGGACGACACTTCTAAAAAGGTAGATCAATCTACATACCGAGGTATGATTGGATCTCTTTTATATCTCACAGCGTCCAGACCTGACATTATGTTCAGTGCATGTCTATGTGCTCGCTTTCAGTCTGATCCTAGAGAAACTCATCTAACAGCAGTTAAGAGAATCTTTAGATACTTAAAAAGAACCACTAATCTCGATTTATGTTTTAAGTCAAACAAAGAATACAGATTGGTTGGTTTTTGTGATGCTGACTATGCGGGAGATAGAGTAGAACGCAAAAGCATCAGCGGAGGATGTCACCTCATTGGTGGGAATCTAGTCTCCTGGACAAGCAAAAGACAAGGGACTATTGCCCTGTCTACAGCGGAAGCAGAGTATGTCTCAGCTGCGTCTTGTTGCTCACAACTTTTATGGATCAAGCACCAATTAGAAGACTACAGTATCTACGAGAGTAACATTCCTATCTTCTGTGATAACACTACTGCTATAAATCTATCAAAAAATCCTATCCTGCATTCTAGGGCAAAGCACATTGAAATAAAACATCATTTTATAAGAGATTATGTTCAAAAGGGAGTTATCGATATTCAATTTATTAGCACTGAAAATCAATTGGCAAATATATTTACAAAACCCCTTCCTAAAGATAAACTCATCCATATTCGAGATCTTCTAGGTATGGAATTTATAAGTGAATAGTTTTATTCAACATGCCTTGATCGTCAAAGGTTCTGTAGCGTCCAATAATTCATCGTCCACTTGCATATTTTTTTGCATTCCATAAATGGCTTTCATTTGTGTGTGCATCCTTATCTGTACTTAATCATGTTTTCTCTGAAAATAATTTGAAATAAATGCTTTCTTTTTGGTCTGAGTCACTCATGCGCCGTATAACCAACCTCGAGAAATGTAAGCGCCTGACCCAACATTTATTACACATCACCTCTCTCTTCGAAAGTAAAAGAACCGCCAAAAGCAAAACTCTCCAGTTTCATCATATACACTCAAACCCAAACCAAATACTCACCTCTTCTCAAATCCATCTGAACTCCCTCAACTTCTTAAACCCTAACCTTCCTTCAAGCTCTCAGATATGGCAACTGAAAAGGCTGGTCCTGCTGTAAAGGCTGGTCCCGCTGCAAAGGCCGTGGCTCATGTAGAGAGCCTAGACAAGGCTATTGTTCTCATTGAAAGCCGCTTCGATATCCAAGCTCTCAATGACATGGGGGTGAATGTAAATGATAACTTGCTCAGATGTGGAATTCTTAACTACTTCCACCTGAATGAAATCATATACCCAGAACTCATCCGACAGTTCTGGAACTCTGCCGTTTTCTCAAAGACAGACATCACTAGAACCATTCTGGAAGTTAAGGTCACACTGGACCTAGGCTCTGTCATCCAAGCCATTGGCTGTGAGCAAGCTGGGTTCGGTATCAAAAACAGTTGGGAAAACAGTTTTGGAGGACATGACATAGTTGATGCTGCACTAATGGGTCCCGAAGGACAAGGCCCAGTCGAGTACAGCAAACTGACAAAAGAAGGGAAGATATTCCAGTAGTTTCTGAACAAGGGAATTCTTCACAAGGCTGGATCTAAGGACAGCGTTACCCTCCTACACCGGTTCGCGTTGTTCCACATGATCACTGGTCAACAGTTCAACCTACCACACCTCATCCTGAGCAACATCTTCAGGACCATGAGAGGACGCGGAGAGCGCGACCAGATTACCTATGCCACATTTCTTAACAGAATCTTCTGGCAACAGCATGTATTTCATGCTTTCTTTACTCTTTCTCTTGGGGAGCAAAACAAGATTTGGATTCTGGGTGGTGGCCATAGATTCACACAACTGCCGTTTGGACGCAACAATGTTGCGCAGATAAAGGCTGGGTTCGTGCTGAAGCCTTTGGAGACCATGTCCAAACTCGTGGACGTCAAAGAAGAAGCTGTTGAGATGGCACCCCTACAAACAGTAGCGCCAATTGTCCAACATGCTGCACCTATGGACGATGAGGTACTTTTTGAGAATCCAATTGCTGCCAGACCGTCCACCAGAAGGAGGTCGTCCAAGGCACAAGCGACCAGAGCTACAAAGTCTAAGACCCTACGACCTTCAGCTCCACCTGCTCCACTTGCAGCTGCTCCTATTGCTGCGTCTGCTCCTTCTATTGCACCAACCATACTCCCTGCTAAGAGACAGTTGATCGTCGCCTCTGATGACGAAGACAATGAGCCAATTGGTAAGCTTGTCAAGAAGCAGAAAGCTGCCATGGTTGCTGTTCCTACTCAACCACAATCCCAACCATCTACCTCACCCAAACGACCAGCAGACACACTGCCAAGGGAAGCACAGTCTAATAAACATAAGCTTTCCTCTATTGTTGCTGCTGATGAACCTGAAAATGATTTTATTGAATCTATCCTTATTGAATCATATGAACCTCTTACCCAACCACAAACCGAAACACAAGCCACACCTGAACCAGAAATGTTATTGCCGGGTGATGAAGGTTATACCTGCACTATTCCTACCCTTGGTATCTCAAAATCTTACCTCTCCATTAAACCTCCTAAATCACCTCCCTCCTCAACCATCATCCCTTTACCTACCTCTTCCTCAGAAACCTTGGCGCAAACCAAACAGAAATGGCCTCTACTTTTTGTTAAAGGCAATTTCCAAAACCTCCTGGACGACAATGCCATCATTCTGCGTCCAGAGCTTCCTTAACCAGACTTCGGTTTTGACTACTCTCCAATCGTCATGGAGAAGTACATGGACGACTATGTCCATCAGGCGTCGGAAGAATACCTGGCACTACCTCCTGAAGCCATTGAACACTTCCCGCTCAAGCGATTTATTAGACGGCAATATCTAGAGTTGTACGAGCTTGGCACATAAATGCTCATCCTACTGGAGTACTTCAACACAAAGTACCTCTAGTCGAAGACACCGAGAAAGCTCTACAACAAAGAAGACCAACGGATGAACGGATCATTCATCTACGGCCTGCAGATTTGAAGTTTCGGCCTATAGATCCGGAAGAAGATGGATTCTTTCCATCTGCCTTTGAGCATATGTTCTGCAACACTCTCAAAGGTTCAGCATTCTTGAAGTATCAGCTGTTCATTCCTCCATCCCAACATATCCGACCTTCCATATCCATCCGCATCCAACTAGATCGCATCTGTCCAAGACTTCCAATCATAGATGAAAACCGCAAGAAGAAGAAAATTCTGACCAAGGCACCATCTTTGCCTTTACCGTCCAAAGCTACATTTCAACATCATCCAACCCATTCCCGTGAATGGTTTTTAGCTCAACGTCTTCATACAGACATGGACGAGACCAATGTTGAACGCTTCTGGCATCAACATATGTTCCTATGCGAACAAGAAGCGTCCAGCAGTGGCGTTTCAATAGATGACAAGGCCGATATCCCAACTGCAATGAACTGTGAATTCACGCAGCGTCCAGCTCGTGTCTTTCACTTTTCGGACACTTCAGCTGCCTTTGTCCGTCCACCAGATGAGCGTCCACTCCTTGGTACAGAAACTTCTATCCTATACACTTTAATTGCTGCTCTTACTCACATCAACACTTTCCAACTGCCCTACCCTTGGACCCTTCCTCGTCCTTACCAACTTGACGTGCCAAACCTAAAGTTTCTGGAAACACCTCCTCCCCCCTCTGAAGGTCTTCCACCTTCTCAACCAGCATCACCTACACCTCCACCATCGCCTACTGCTGGCTCCCAAACCTCCGCCAGCCTCCCTATCTCTACTTCTGCCCTTTCATCCATCCCTTCTGTTGACCCCGCCGTTCAACAATATATTGCCACCCAACTTCAACCTATTTTCACTCTTCTTCACCAAATTCTCCAGAATCAACAAGCCCTTCTCTATCCGTCTCAACCTTCTCCTCCTCCACCACCGCCACAATGACTATGATGACGACTTCTTTTTCCTATTGTCCTTTTTTTTTGCCAATGACAAAGGGGGAGAAAGCATTATCAGTTTTTATTTTTCCTTTGTTGCATCTTTTTGCATATGTTCTTGTCAAATTTATGCTCTGACAATTTGTGCTCTGAACAGCTAAATAAAATACATAGTTGATCTGCTTTACCTCGAGTATTGCTCTGATTATATTAAATCCTATATCTGTTATATATAATATGTCTGATACTTGGTATGATATTTGATATGGATTCAAGCTGATATCCTATACAAAACTTGATATATCCGACTCGGGGGGAGCATAGTAAGTCTTTCGAAAACTCCTTTATGCGCTTCTTTATCTTCTAAAAACTTAAAAATTAATAAGGTTTGTCATCATCAAAAAGGGGGAGATTGTTGGAACCAAAGATGTAGAAGCGTCTAAACTCTCAATGTTTTGAAGATAACATGCTTATTAATGTTTAAATCTTATGCGTATAGACTAACCCCGTCACAACTAAAAAGACTGTCTAGTAAACGTGTTAAAAATCGTCCAACAGACGTGTTAACAACTGTCTAGTAGATGTGTTAAAGATCGTCCAGTAGACGTGTTAAAGACCGTCCAGAAGACTCGCCAAAGAGGACCTACCAGTTGAACAAACTGAAGGCGACCGTCCAATGAATAAACTCATAACAAGCCTCCAAGATCATATATTCAAACGGCTAAGTTTTTTTTGTTTGAACGTCAATTTGATTTATGCTAAATCTTCCTCGTAACTGATATATTACTACTTCTGTGAACTAACGTTCAAATTTGTTTGAAGCATTAAATAACATCAACATCATTTTAGCGAAAAAGCGCAGCATAATAGATAAAGCAAGTCAACTTATCAAGCTGCCAAGACAAATAAAGAATGTTTAGAAGAACAGATCGCCAGCGCAGTCCTGAACCTTCCTTTTTAGTGCAAGTCTAAAAACTGTCATGCCTGACCTTTCTGAAAAGATAGTTTGCACGCTTCTCATTGCATAACAAGTCAAAATCCTCTATAACGGATCTTTTTCTTGAAGACTATATATATATGCATGCACCAACGAAGAAGAACAAGAAGTGCGAAGTGAATAGAAAAGGCGAAGTCTGTGAAAAAGAACAAGTACATAAAGTCTTTTGTAAAACTCTGAAAATAGCGTCCAGTGGACGATAGCAAATATCTTGTAAAGATCCTCAAAGTGATCTTGAGCTTAATCTTTCAAATCCTCACTACGTGAGTTAACTTTTCTTTTTAAAACACTTGTTGTGTTGTGAAAGCCTGGAAAGGCTTAGTGTAAAAGAATACTTGGGTTAAGCAATCTAGGGTGATTGCATTGTAAAGCCTGAAGAGGCCACGAACAATACTTGTAACCTAAGGTTGGTTAGTGGATACCTTTTGGGTGAAGGGACTAGACGTAGCTCAGGTTGAGTGAACCAGTATAAAACTTTCTGTGTTTTCTTCTCTCTATCCCTACCCTTGAAAACGTTTTCCAGACTAATCTACTTGTTTTGAAAAAGTTTTTAAACGCACAATTCAACCCCTCCCCCTTCTTGTGCGCTTTTTCTTATTTCAATCATCTGCAACAAGTCAAGCCTCATGACCAAACAAGAAAAGCCTTATATGACTATTTTTCTCTAAATTTATACTCTGTAGTTACAAAATGCCTTTTTCAGTGACCTAAATTGTTGTTTCAAGATCTTAGCTTCACCTTTGAGAATGAAGCCTTAAAGATAACTTTATTTCATTAAAAGCATAGTGAATTAGACGTGAGAATAGACATAAGCGTGATACATTTTTAGCTTCTTGAATTTTAAAGTTTCAAAATAATTAGTAAGAATTAGTTAAAAACTATAGGAGCAAAAGGTAACATAATTTATTTTAAATATTATATTATATTTATTCTAGCATAACTTTGCACACCATTTGTTGTTGACTGCAGTCTCGATGGAAGTGATGATGGCAGCTCTCAACTAGAGCTGTCAAAGTGAGCCAACCCAGCTCACCACGGGTTGGTGCAAAAATGAGCCAACCCAACCCGGCTCACTCTTTGGGTGAGCCAAAAAAATTTCAACCTAGCTCAACCCACCACGGGTTAGTGGGTTATATGGGTTGGCTCACCTAAAATAAAAAAAAATAAAAAAATAGAATACATAATTAAAAAAGTATAAAAAAAATACAAAAATTAAATTAAAGTAATAAAAATTTTGATGCGATTAATGAAAACCAAAATATCAATAGGTTTATTATATTGTGTCTCACAATTTATATATATTAATGATTTGGAAAGTCATATTTACATTCTAATTCTATATTTATATATAAAAAGATAAATTAGTATACTACTCCTTTATTATGATTGGAATAGAATTACATGATTGGGTTTATATGTTACTTATTTAATTACTTACAAAGTTAGTATAGTAAACTATATTAAGAAAAAAAAAACTTCAACCCGTGAGCCAACCTGGCTCACCACGGATTCAACCCGGGTGTGCCGCGAGCCAAGTGAGTTGGGTTCAATTTGGCCCACCATTCAGGTGAGCCAAAATTTACCAACCCAACCCGGCTCGAACTTGTGGTGAGCCGGGTTGGCTCGCGGGTTGAAATTCATTTTAACAGCTCTACTCTCAACGGAGGTGGAAATGACAGTTCTCAAAGGAGGTGACCATGGCTGTTCTACAAAGTGTATCAATGATGACTTTTGAGAAGAAGTGCTCGGATTTGGGGTGCGTATACCTTTGGTTCGGTGTTTAGCTAATGGGTGTAGATGGTCGTGCGTAAATGCATCAAGGCTGGTACTTGGCATATTTTGCTATGGAGTATTATATTTATACGTGGGTAACATTTTAATTCTTTTGAGGTAAAAATATAAATATAGAAAAACAGGTTGTGACTTGCTATAGCAAGTATTTTGCTGTCTCCATCCATGGGAAAATTTACTCGGTACCCATGTTAGAACTCACCGCTCAGCTACATGCACAAAACAAACAGGGCTCTTGAAAAATGACTTTTATGTGTGGGAAAGGGTATTGGGGATGAGATGATGTAAGAAAAAAGAGAAAGAATAAATTAGGTAAAAAAGGCGCTTATTAAAAGAAAGAGAGATCTGGATATTATTGGCGAAAATTGTGAACACGATCTTAGTGCTTACTATAACTTGAGTACGTAACCATCAAGGCCACGCCATGTTTTGATTTGTCGTGACATTTTGTCATCATCCGTGTGTGTTTGTGTTGAGAGAGAAAGCACTTTAAACGTCATCGATTATTTGATTTGAGTGTGTGGGAGACTAGGAAGAGAAGAGGAAAGAAAGTAGCATTAAAGTTGTCTTCTTTCGAGTACTTTGATATGGATCCTAAATATATTTTTTCTTAGGACGAGGGGGATGGATCAGAACATTGTGGCATTAATTCTTTTGGATGACAGACAGAGAAATCTCTAAAAGAGATTTGGTTCTATGCATTTATTAGTCAGCTAACGATATACTAAAACGGAATCATATATATATATATATAGAAGTTGTTTTTCCAATGAGAATGATTACTTTATATTCCCAAACTCACTCATCATCCTTTCAGGTGGGGTTAGCACTTTGATAATCAGTTGTCAAAAATGACTTGTGATCGTGGTAAAAATGATTAGTATTAGTTTATATATGCAAAAGCCAAAGTTATATATCCAACCAAAAATATTATTTTGGAGATTTAATCCGCTTAAATTTATAGTTAATTAACAGTGAAACTTGATACGAATACCAGTACGTATCAAAGGCATCACCCATCAGAGGGACTCTACATCAACTTCCCCTTTTAATTGTCGACCATTTGTCCCTTTGACATATGCCACAGGATTTTTCTTCCCCTCAATCTATTTTCCTCCTCCTTCAAATTATTTTATTACCCGCGGGTCAAGAGGTAGCAAATTGGAAAGTAAACCAGAATATGGAAAGTGTGAAATTTAGTCATTTAGAAACCTTAGAAGGGTTCACCTTGCGACTTTATTTTGCTAAAAAAAAATACCATATATTAATGATTAGGCGTTCAATTGGTTTATATTACTATATTTTTTATACATCAAAAATTATATATATATGAGATAGAATATGTTGACACCAGGTATAAAAGTTATTTTAAACTCTTATATATATATATATATATATATATATATATATATGAGTGGAGATCAAGTTATTTTAAGAATAACTATTGGTAAAGTTCTCTACTCAATAACTCTTCATATATATTAAATTTTAATGATCCAACCATTGAATATTTTGATATTATGTCAATGATTTTGCACACCAAATTTTAGATAAATCGAATATTTGTAGCTAGTTATAAGTGACATTTACTTATAATTTAGAAAATATATTATATGTCAATTTGAGTTTTATATAATGAAGCATCAAATAGTTTTCAAACTTTATAAAAATTTATATACTTAATCTACTCAATAAAATCCTTTAATTTAATGGTTAAATTGTTGAAATTTAATATATATCAAAAGTTATTGAGTAGAGCAACTCTACCAAAAATTACTTTTAAAGTAACTTGATCTCCACCCTATATATATATATATATATATATATATATATATATATAATTGGTACATTATATTTTTTATAAGTTTAAATTTATTAAAAGGAGTACAAGAGATGCTCCAACTGGTGTACGAAGCTACAATTTCCTTGACTGACAACATTGAGAAATATATTTTTAGAGGACTCACACACCATTAAGAAAACTAACAGCAATGTCCTCTCTATCTTAATATAAACCAAGATCAGGATCTAACTTTGATAATATCCAATAAACTAAGCAGATCAAAAAGGTACCCCCTCAAACAAAATGTTGGTCGCATTAACTAAATTGACCAATTTATAGTGTGTCAAAAGACGCATCGGTAGGTTCTGAACCTTTTACCACGCAATAGGCTACCATGTTGAAGATAATGGGCAGTAGGATATTGAAGTAGAGCAATAGAAACAACGCCAAGCATAAATTAAAGTTTATATATAGCTGATAGGATTTTGGAAAGGAAAAAAAAAAAAGGTAGTGTCTTCCTCCTAAGACACAAGAAAAACCCTGTTGAACAGAAATGGATGTTTCTGGAAAGTAAATGCGTCCAAGTTTGAAGTTCATCCATCAATAGACGCCACGAAAAAGCTAAAACATTTTAACCTTGGTATACTATTAGTATGATGTATGATATAATTATTATGGACCCACACGCCACAGTATTTATACTAATAATTTAAGCACAATATTTTTAGGATAAATTATACTTTACTTTTTGGTATTACTAAACATTTTGATATGTTTTGTCACTAAACCCCATTATCTCTTATTTTGCTTTATTAATTATTGTTACAAAGTTCGGGTATCTCGGGGTACCACGAGTGGCCTCACACTCATGACCTTCTTGTCCCGTGGAACCGCTGGTGGGATATTACTCACGGGGGAGTTTTTGTCTTTTCTAGGAATCGAACTCTCGTGACACCACTAATGGGATATTACACAACGAGGACCAACCCTGGAACCACCAAGCTAATTTTTGGGACCGTGTATATAGGTCCCTCATGATCTTCTCGCATCCGTGGAACTGCTGATGGGATATTACCACACAGGGGAGTTTTTGCCCTTTCCAGAAATCGAGCTCGTGCCATCCTTAAGTACACAGTGGGGCGACCCCTGGTACCACCAAGTTAATTTTTTGTTACAGGGTTCGGGTACCTCGGGGGTATCGCGAGTGGCCCTCATAGGACCGTGTGTATAGGTCCCTCATGATCTTCTCGCACCCGTGGAACCGCTGATGGGATGTTATCACACGGGGGAGTTTTTGCCCTTCCTAGAAATCGAACCCCCAACCACTCGATGGGATGTTACAGGGGCTGACCCTGGTACCACTAAGCTAATTGGCCTGGTGGTACCAAGGACCGCCCTCTGCTAAACTTAAGGCTGACGCGGGCTCGATTCCTAAAAAGGGAAAAAACTCCCCCGTGTGATAACATCCCACTAGCGATTCCATGGAACGAGAAGATCATGAGTGTGGGGGCCCACTTGCGGTACCCATCGAGGTACCTGAACCCCGTAACAATTATGTTTTTAGATTTATTAACCATGATTTTAACTGTGTTAGAACAATTGAAGTACAAGAAAATAAGTTTAAAAAATGTGAACTATAAGGAAATGAAATATAATATATTCTATTTTTGTGATGATAGCATAAAACACTGTTTTATAGTAATTTTTACACTACAATTCTTAAAGTATCTGTTAGATAAAAAGCACGGTATTTATTGCATAATCAACTTCATTGTGAGGACTTGTAAAGATCATATCTTTAAAGTTGATTATAACTAATTTTAATAAAATTAATTTTAAACCATTAAACATAATTAGAATATGTATCTAAATTAACAATGACTAATTATGAGTACTCGTTTGAATTTATTTATTTTTTCGATAAAAGTACTCGTTTGAATTTCGCATCTTATTTACATTACAAGCCGCATTGTTTGACTCCTTAAACAAGAGTCTACTCGCCGCACTAAAATACCGTTTCAAATTTTCAACAAATACGCTATGCATAAAGTAGGCCGGGGTATTAAAGGGTGTACCTTTTAACTAGAAATGCAGAAGGAGCACAAAAGAACAAGTGGGAAAAAAAAATACTCCAAATCAGAGATGCAAAAGGACAGTCTAACAACAACTGGGGACACGGTGCCCTGATTGATACTTTCAAGTACGAAGGGAAGTTTGTTTGGTGATGACTTTGGTCTCCATGACAATGTTTGGCTTGTGTCCTATATGACATGGTTAAATTTACTTTTGAAGCCGCGCGTGATCGCATCTCTTAATAATCTTCTTCTGGTCCTTGCTGCACCCAAAGGCCAACTCCAAAAGGTCTCCAAGACCAGCAATGATCCCACGATGTATGTCTCTACACGAGCATATGACATAGACGAGAGAGTTCACTTAACATGATGTTGATAAGGGAAAGGCTCGAAACCATCCAGCTCATGCAGATATAAATCCTTCATCGATAGTACGCCATAATACCAAACCAAAAGCTTGTGCATATGTAGGCCACTATGTAAAAAGTACACTGCAATTTGCGGGAGTCCCAGTCTCTACAGCCAACCACATGGGTGACAGGGTCAGTACTGGTACTGAATTTTCAATAAAAGTCAAAAGTACTGTATAAAATATAAATCCATCAATTCGCCCAAAAAAAATATATAAATCCATCCATCCTCCTCTACAACTATTCTACTGTATCTTCTGAATAAACTTTCTAGATTAATCCATAATAGTGAAACATTTTATTTTTTGAAATTAAAAAAAAAACTGTTATTAATACGATAAAAACGTCATTTACTTTAATATTTTCAACTTAATTATACTTTTAGTCTCTCATGTATCGCGATTGTACAATTTTGATCCCTTATATTTTAATTGAGCTTCTCATGTTTTCTCCTATTTATAATCAAGTCTTTTCAACCTAATTCTATCTAATTTTTTTTTTTATAAGCAAAAAATTTCATTGATTGAAAGATTGCTTGAATTAAATACAAGGTGTGTTTAACCCAAGGCTCCAAACAATTCCATCTAATATTTAACTCATTAATGTGCTTAGAATGAAAATACTTTCCTTTTGTTATTTATTAATGTCATAAAAACAATAATTTGCTCATAAGCAAGCATCATTAACACGAGAATTAAGTCAATACCGTGAAAGTATCTTTTTAAGTCATTATAGTTCAAAAATTCTATTTTTTTTAGCCAAAATATTGTATTTAGTTATTGTCATGTCATGCCCAGATTGACACGTTAGCTAATTTTGTTAAATATTGGATTGAATTAAGACCTAATTTTAAATGAGAGAAAACTTAAGAGACTCAATTAGTACAAGTGAAACTTAGAAAATCATACAATTACAATATTTAAGGAACTAAAAATATAATTAAGCTAGATTTTTATGCAAAATAACATTAAAAAATAAACTAAAAATAATTAAAATAAATATATTTTTTTATAAAGTCAAGAATTGAGGATTTTTTGTTTTTAAATTTTAGGAATTAAAATATTTGACTTATACAATATCAAGAACTAATTTACAAGTTTACTTAATATCTTTTATCAGAAAAATATTTGGTTAGAATGCAATTAAGCACTAAAATTAAGTGTTGTAACTGTATTGGCCTTTAAGAAAATAAAAACTTATCTTCATCTTTATTCCATACACGTACCGATGATAGTAAATAACAGGGATAAAGCATGTGTCTGCTTCTCCAATATACTCTTTTTTTACCATTTAAAGGTAGGTGTCAAGTATCAACAAATTAGAAATTCTTAAACTACCAATTAGAAGGGGAGGAGGAAAGTACTCTGCAATGGAAACACTGAGCCACGAGGCTCCTCTCTATGATAACCTCTCCGCTGGAGAGACTCCTCCTAGTCCAAGCACACCATTGCAGAATCCACAGGAGAAGAAACAACTGTCTGTTGAGGAAGAAAAGGAGGCAAAAGCAGATACTTTATTGGATCTAAATGACCCTGGCGATGATTCTGCTATTGGGTTCAGTCCGGTGCTCAATCTCATCACCTGTTTGGACACGGATTTGTCATCAGAAAAACCCCATGGCTCAGAGCCACGAGTGTTCTCTTGCAACTACTGCCAGAGAAAGTTCTACAGTTCACAAGCTCTTGGGGGACACCAAAACGCCCACAAGAGGGAGAGGTCAGTTGCAAAGAGAGGTCAGAGATCAGGAACGCGCATGATGGCTTCAACAACAGCTTTTGGAATTCCCTTTCTTCATAATCACCTTCCCCGCCGTGCCGCTATGGCGTCTCTTCCCCTCCACGGTGCTTCTAGTAATAGACCACTTGGAATTCAGGCTCACTCGATGATTCAGAAGCCTTCTTCTTCTTCTACTTCTCATTTTTCATTCAATGGGTTTGGAAGCACTTTCGGACATCATGGGTGGTCAAGACCCCTTATTGATCAACAACGTCCTGGAATAGGGAAACTAACGGTGAAAAATTGTCACAAAACATCACAAAGCAGTGTTGGGAGATTCGAAGTGGTGAAGACCATGCTCAATTCAGCGGCTAATGAAGAAATCAGTGGATATCTGCTTAGTGGAATTACTCGTTTGAAGACTAATCAAGAAGAAACGAAGCACCTTGACCTGTCCCTAAAGCTCTAGGCATGGGCTTGTGTTGAAGTCAGTATTTAGTAGGGTTAACATTTTGCCAAATTTATTGTTTCACAGCTTGTAATAATGTATTGTGTAAATTTGTTTATGGGAAGGATCAGAGTTCTTTATCTGTTAATGAATTCTCAATTATTCAACTCCTGCATGGTCAGTAGTTTGTTAAGTCCTTGTCTTTCCGGGGGATTTATTTTTGTTTTCTATTCTGTGTATAGGTGAATTTAAAGAGGAGTATAGCTTCCCATAACTAGTTTAGTTTCAAATCTGGGCTAGAATCTGCCACAAGTGGTTCCAATTTAAAAATCGAATTAGCTCTATTATGAATTGAATTCAAATCTCTAAACTAATGCGTGCATAAAATCAATTCCCACCGTGTTAACGGTTGATTAATCAATTTTAACTTCGTTGACGGTTGATTTACCCATTCAGATGTCTTGCCACATGCCAAACGAACGACAGATATCTAGTTTAATTAAGGCTTTGCTTGTTTTGACTGTGAGCCATCGCCAATGGAAGTTCTGACAAAGTAGAAAATTTCCTCTTTCACTAAACGGAATCGAGATTTGTGCTATTATAAATCGTAGCCATTTATTTTTCTAGGAAACGTGTGCCTCAGTTGGCCACATGATAAGCAAACTCGCTCTAAATTGTTTCCATCATACGGATATGAAACAATAATTAAAGGCACATTCATGTACTCCTAAAACACAATTGATCGTTAGATAATGGTCCTAGGTGGCCCTACGTAACTTGGCTTATATTCAGATTGGATAGTTTTTTCAGTGGATTGCTGTTCCGAAATCGGCCAAGCACACTGAATTATGTCGAAAGAGGTGGTGGTAGTTATATGCTCAAATTAAAAAAGAATTTCGGTAAAATAATAATATATAAAGGAAGAAGTAAATACTTTCGTGAGAGGGGAGTTGATGCACTAAAAATACGCTTAAGGATAAGTGTACTTTTATTACAGTAGTAACAAAAGGGCGTGAGTCTCAATATCGAACCTAAAAGATTAAATGGTGATTGCTAGTTTTTACATATTTTATATTATTTAGGTGAAATTAAATAGGTAGTAGGTTGATTTAATAATGATAAACATGTAACAAGAATTGCAAAATAAGCAGTGGTAAGTAGGGATGAACATGACCCAACCCAACCCGCAAACCCGGCCCAACCCAAAGTTGATTTTGAAGCGTTCGGGTTTGGAAATTAGACCCGGTGAATTTTAAGGACAGGTTCGGGTTATGCTTCGGGTAGTTCTAACCCGGTTTGGTGTCCTATATTTTCTTTAAAAGTATAAGTTTTTGAACAATTGTGTATTAATAATAAAGCTTTTTAATTTAATAAATAAAAATTTGTATAACATGATATTATATTTATAATGATATTATTTATTTTAAAATAGATATTATAAAATGTACCTTAATTTAAGTTTTATACTTAGTTTATTTTACAATTTAACTATACATAATGTTAAGATTGTTTTATAGTGTTAGAAAGCTGGGTTGACCCGATCTTGTCCCATATTTTTCGGGTCTTGATCGGGTCAGGTTTGAAAAAATGACCCGTTCAAAATTTCGGGCCGGGTAAGGACAAATGTAAACCCATCCCAACCCGTCCCTTGCTCACCCCTAGTGGTAAGTAGAGAAAAATTTAGAGGAAAATAGGTTTAGGGTTACAGTTTCCTTCGTGCTCTTAAGTTCCTTCACATCTAATTTTAACTGAACCTCGTACTATTCGTCAATTACCAATATTTCTCTATGCATTTTATTGTCAATTGTTGGTCATAAATTGCAATAGTCCTTTCTAAGTTAATTTCCCAATTGATCATATGAGATATTAAAACCCTAAGAAGGCATGAAGAATAAAGGAGGGGATTAATTAATTATTTAATCCAATTGAAAATTAGGAATGAAGGTTGATTATACAACAAAATTAATTTGATTATCTTATACATCTACCAATTAATTAAGGCACGACTGCCATTCAATTAATCAATTCGAAACATATAGGGGATGATCAATTCCAAGTAAAAAAGGAAAATAGTAGAGCAATCTAATTGATTGAATAGAAACAAGCATTCAATTAAAATTAAACATTTAGGGGTTGCAAACACTAATTACACCACAACCCTAACAAGAAATTTAGCTACTCATGGCAAGAAAAGAAATCATAATTTTAAAGAAATACATCAAAGGAATGAGAAGAAGAAATCTTTTACAAGAAAAGGTTTTTCCTCAATCTCTGACTCTAAGTATCCTATTGCACTCCAAGAATCTTTCTCCAAAAGCCAAAGACAAAAAGGAAAATTGGGGAAAGAATAGAGATAAGATAAAGATGATCCTCCATTGTGTTTTGCTCCTTGCTATTTGTAATATAATTTTAGAACTTTGGAGCATAAGGCTTAACCCTCTAGTCCATCCCACACAATCTAGGCCCATTAAAAATTAAAATAAAATTTAAAATTTGGACTTCGGACCTGCCCAGTGAGGTTGGAACCCGCTAGGCAATTTTTTGAAAGGAATTTGCTCTGTTTTGGCATCGAGCATGCTAACTCGCCGGGCGAGCTATATAACACACCGGGCGGGATACCTCCAGAGCAAGTCCCACCGGGTGAGTGCGGCCTTGTGCACTCTGTTTTGAGCTTCAAGTCTCCTTTTTGGCCCGTTCTTGTACTTATAGGCTTCTTTTGTGGTCCTCACTTTAGTTTTTGCTTCTTTTAAGTCCACTTTGATAAGTATAATACTCCTCTGTGCCTGTAGACTATATCTCTTTTTTTCTGCTCAACTAACGTCCTTCATAAAATCCAACAAAATTAAGGCAATTTATGTAATTTTAAATAAAAAGCTTAGAAACGCATATCACATGAAATCCTTCATTAATGGTCTATTTTCTCACAAATTTCCTGAGCTAATGCAAAAATCATGTGAATTTGCTCTATAAATCTATATCAAATGTAAATTTATCAAGAGTCTAAAGTATTTATAGGTAAGAATAATTAGTCTTAGCCTCTAGTCTAGCAATTGCCAAATTTAGTGGATTGGTAACCACTTGCAACTGCATTTCGGTGTGAAACACAACATTGTTAGATGTTTGTCACTACATGTAAGATCAATAGTTAAGGTTGATTGTAGTATTCTCATAATACTTGGTGTGTCAAGGCATATTGGGATCTGATAGGTGTAGTGTTTAGAATCTTTTGAGAATTATCTCTTAAATGTAATTAGACAATTCTTATAATGTGTGATTATGAAGGAATTGTTAGGTGAGTCGAAACAAAAATAAGTGATCTCAATTTCGATCTCAAGTAGTCTAATTCTTAGTGGTCCTTATGGCCTAAAGGTTTTCTTGTAAGGTGACACAATTGTTATGACGAATTGGAACATATCAAATAAGTGACTTGATAGTCTTGAAGGTTGTGCCCATAAGATAGGGCTTTTACGTCCCATAGACCCAATTTGAATTAAATAAGAATCTATTAAATGTTATTACAAAACACAAACTAACTAATCCTTGTGATAATTATATTTATATAGAGAGAGACAGACAGACAGACAAATAAAGATAAAGAGGAAATTTAGTTGTTCTAAGAGTAATTAATGGTATGTTTAGTTTATGGAAGAAAATGAAAGGAAAGAGAAAAGAAAAGAAAAGGAGTGACAGTGAAATGATTTTATAAGATATTTAGGAGGAAAGAAAATAAAGAAAGGAAATTAAGGGGTTATTTACTTTAAAAAAATATTTCCTATTTTCATTTTCTAAAAATAGTTTTCATTTTCAATTTTTTTAAATTTTGAAAATATGCTTGGTTTGAATTTGTATTTTCTATTTTCAAAAATATCAAAACACTCTAAAACAATTTCCACCATCGTTGAACTCTTCCAACATTGGCCACTTGAAAATATTGCTTCTCCACACAAATCTAAAGCTCCTCTATCAAATCAAAAAAACTACTAAAATGTAAATCCTTGCAACGGCATTGCCGCACACCGACGACCATCGCATCTCCACCTTGAACAACTGCTACCCTAAGTCCTCTTCCACTCCAAGCCCATCATCGAGATTCAAAAAACGAAGGGGGTGACGCGAAAGTAGATCGAGGACAAGGAGGAGCTCTAACAACTCATCAGCAATCACTCCCTTATATGCCTCTCTTTTGCACCATGGCCTAAGCCTATGAAAGCCAACGTGTAGTGTGAAGTGGTTATAGTGAATCTTGATTAGATTTACCATGTGTGCCACCGCATTTTCATATTTTAGAAAAGGCTGAAAATGATTTTTTTTATTTTTAGTTTTGGGCATATTTTCAAAAACATTTTCTTTGAAAATGTTTCTCAAACTTCAACTAAACAAATTTTCAATTTTATTTTCTATTTTCTTTGAAAATAAAAATAGAAAATAATGAGACTAAACAAGCCCTAATTTTTTTTCCTCTTATATGAATGTGTAGAAAAAAAAAAGAAAAAAAACATGTATATAAAATAACATAAATATCTCTAATAAAATAAAGATGTAAATGTAAAAGTATTTTGATTTTTTTCTCCACTAAAACCCCTTTGTCTTTCTCTTCTGCCACAAAATGGACGAAACGCATAAAGTGTGGGTTCCACATGATTTTTAATTGTTTTTATTCTTTTCTTATGAGGATACCAAACTATGGGAGGATTTTGATTATTAATTTCTTTTTTCCATCCCTCTATGCTCTAGTGTTTGATTTTCTCTTGTTCTAATTAAAGCGTAAGTCTTGAATACTTACTTTATTTAATAACTTTTTTTATAGTATGAATTTGATGAATCTATCATTAAATCATGTGATAACATCTTAACGATTATACATATTAAATTTTAGATAATTTGAACATTTACAACTATGTTATCTTAAATATAATATTTTAATTATATTTTCAAAAAAAATATTATACTTAAAATAAAGTTGAATCATGATGTATTAAATGATTTTCAAATGATATAAAAAATTGTAGACTTAATCTATTCAATATGATCTCTTAATTTAATAGTTAGATTAAAAGAATTTAATCTCTAAAAAATTATTAAGTTAGACAAAATTTATTCATGAAGTAAGGAGATCCTTTTCTTTCTCTGTGTTCATAAAGAAAAACAATAATTTATAAATAAAAAATTACTATCTTAAATTTGAGTATTCTTTAGAATTTAGATTTAGTATTTATTCTTTCTCAGAACTAAATTCATGTATATTCAAAATTCAGAAAGGCAAGGGCAAAAGCAAACTAATAGGCTAATTGACCAAAGTGGTTCAGTTTTACAAACTATTTATTAAAGTAGGGTTATTTTGAAACATATTACCAAAGTGGGTTGGTCAACACTGGAAAACACTAGTCAAATTAGCGTTTTCAATTCCACGTCAGTATTTTTATTATTTTTTTAATTTAACTATGAAAAGAGCCACGTGGGATACCCTAGTGACAGTAGCATTTTCAAAAAATGCTACTGCCACTAGGATATCTCACGTGGTTGCCACTTGACACATAATTGACAGTGTTGGTGGACACGTGTGCAACACGCTAGTACTACTAGCGTTTTCTCTTTATGTATATATATATATATATATATATATATATATATATTTTATTTTTATTTTTTGAAAACTGCAATTTTTAATATTAATCTTCGACTATTACAAGCGTGGTTTCCCACCTAGTTACCAATCCAGAGGGAACAAAGGAGCTAATCTTGTAGTCACTTCAGAAAAAGGTGAACCCCAACAAGAAACCACCAAACTCGCCCTTGAACTTTGTTAAGCACAAATTAGACACAAGAAGGGGGGGTTGAATTATGTTACAATCAATTTGCGCAATCCTTTTGTTTTCTTTTCAAAAAGGAACAACTTAATTATTGAAGAGAGATCATAAGGATTTTCAAAACGTTTTTAAAAGGCAAATGAAAGAAGAAAGATCAAAACAGAAAGGTACACAGATTTTATACTGGTTCGTCTCACCCCAGAGACTACGTCCAGTTCTTGGCAACAACCAAGTTCCACTTAACTTTACAAGTTACAAGTATTCTTTCCACAAGCCTCTTCAAGCTCAACCCAAGTAGTCTTTCACTTGCCTCTCCAAGCAAACACCCAAGTATTTTTTGAAACAAAGCCTCTTCAGGCTTCAACCAATCTCGTGAAGAAAGGGATTTGTGTGAGTTTCCTCACGGGGTTTAACGTCTTATCAGACGAATATACAATTGAAGTTCAAAACAAAATTTCAGATTGATTTTACAAAGACTTTTTCTTTTCTCAAAAGCAATTATGAATATATGGATTCAGCAGCAAGTATATCAACAACACTTGTGAATTCGACAACAACTTGAAGGAGGTCTCTTCTTCTATTTATATACTTCTCCAAAAGTATCCGTTGAGCATTTTGTAGGAGATGACCTTCGTTTGATGAAGAGAGTCGTTGGAGCATTAAATGTAACATTTAATACTTTTCACCAACTAGTCATCTGATAAGATAAAGCAGTTTGTTTATCTTTTCTATTCTTGTACTCAATCTTTTAGCAGTTGTCTTGTCCGCTTTTCCGTTTTGACATTCGCACACATATTCCTTCTTTTTCGCTAACTTTCCTTGAGAGTAGGTGTATAGGCATAATACGTTTCAAGGTAGCTTACACTCTAATTGATATGTAGATCGTTTTAGAACGTTGTCATCTTCTGTAGCATTGTCAGTTACAAAGTTTTATACAAATAATGATGAGACGATATTGACTTGAAAAATGTCAGACGATATAATGCGAACTAGAGATCAGACGATGATGTAAGCGAGAGATTAGACGATAACGTGAGGACATATAATTTTAACTGTTTGTTATTATCAAAAATATTTGATGACTACAAATTCGTCTTTTGTCTTAACAAACTTTACCCAAGAACAATACCAGGGGTTGCTTAAATTACTCTAACAATCCAAGTTACATAGAGCTAATACTGCCACAACCAATTCAGCCATGACCAACACCATTACTTTGAACTCTAATTCAAGTCCAACTCTTGGTAAGAATTCCATAACTTGGATCTTTGACACCGGGGCAACAAATCGCATCACTTATGATATTTCTCAATTCATCACACATCAACAAATTCATCCCGTCTTGATTTCTTTACCAAATGGTCTTCAAGTCACTGCATCTATATCTGGGACAGTAAAAATTTCAAAGAATCTTACACTGCACAATGTGCTTTTGGTCCCAACCTTTCATGTGAACTTGATCTCTATTACACAGTTATTGATATCCAATGACTATCATGTTGTTTTTCACTCTGACCATTGCTCTATTGTGCAGAATTCCAGGAAGAAGACAATTGGTATAACTAATTTGCGAAGAGGGTTGTATGTGTTAGATCCTCAAGCGTTCCACAATGAAGCAATAGGGTATAACTTTACTTCTGCTTATAATTCTAGCTCCCATGATGTGAATTCGTTTTCCATTTGGCATAAGAGATTAGGCCATCTCTCTGATTTTGTGCACAAACGTATCTCAATTCAGTTTCCATTCATTCCTTTTGAAAATAATAAAATGCCTTGTGACATTTGTCATTTTGCTAAGCAATGAAGATGACCTTTTTCTAACAGCTCTAGTCAGTCCAAAAATATTTTTGATCTTTTATATGTAGATATATAAGGGGCTTATTCCATCCCCTCACTCCTTGGGCACCAATACTTTTTGACCCTTGTTGATGATTACAGTCGCTTCACTTTTGTTATTTTAATGAAGAGTAAAGACGACACTTGGCAGCACATTATTGATTTTGTTTCCTACATAGAGACTCAATTCCAAACCAAACTCAAATCACTCAAAAGTGATAATGGCAGTGAATTCTTGATGCATGACTTCTATCTTAAAAAGGGAATTCTGCATCAGCGATCTTGTGTTGAAACCCCTCAGCAAAATGGCATTGTTGAGCGCAAACATCAACATATACTTAATGTTGCTAAAGCCTTATCCTTACAAGCCTTTTTACCGCAAAATTTTTGAAATTTCGCCATCCAACATGCCATCCATATCATTAACAGATTACCTACTCCCATTCTGCTTAATAAAACACCCTATGAAATGCTCCATCGAAAGCTGCCTACCCTCCTTCACCTAAAATCCTTTGGTTGCTTGGTCTATGCATCCACCCTCCAAGCTCATAAAACCAAGTTCCAACCCAGAGCCCGTAAAACAATCTTCCTTGGCTATAGAGATGGCACTAAAGGATACCTTTTATATGACATGAACTCTCATGAATTTATTGTTTCCAGAAATGTCCTATTCTATGAAACTGTGTTCCCTCTCTCACTCTCCAGCACAAAGTCCCCTTCCTTGTCCCTTCCACAGCCTGTTTTCAACAATTCCAACCTATCCTTCGAGCCTATCTCACATTTCGACACTGAGTCTGCACCTGTACAATCTACAGTATGTGTCCCTTCAAGGCAATCCACCAGAGTTCACACTAGACCAAGTTATCTTGCGGACTATCACTATAATCTCAATACATCCGTATTAACCAATCATTCTTTAGGTTTGCTTGTGCCTCATTCCATTTCTTCTGTTTTATGTTATGATCACTGTTCACCACCATACAAAAATCTCTGTCTTGTTGTCACAATCAATTTTGGGCCCAAGACTTACTCTCAAGCTTGCAAATATGACTGTTGGAAAGAAGCCATGAAGGATGAATTAGCCGCCTTAAGTCACAATCACACATGGTCTATTATTGACTTACCCCTTGGAAATCCCCCATTGGATGCAAATGGGTATATAAGATCAAATATTTTGCAGATGGCTCCATTGAAAGATATAAGGCCAGACTAGTGGCCAAGGGCTACACACAACTTGAAGGAGTAGATTATCTTGAAACTTTTTCCCCTATTGCTAAGTTGACAACAGTGAGTGTTTTACTTGCTTTGGCCAACATCAAAGGTTATTTTTTGGAGCAACTCGATGTCAATAACGCTTTCCTCCACGGCGACTTAGAAAAGGAAGTGTATATGTCCTTACCCCCTGGCGTTACTGTTGTTAGGTCGTCTGATCATTCTACGAAGGTCTGCAAACTACACAAGTCAATCTATGGCCTCAAACAGGCTAGCCGATAATGGTACTCCAAGCTGTCAACAGCCTTAATCTCTTTGGGTTCTACACAATCATCCACCGACCACTCTTTCTTCATAAAGGCTAATGGGGGTAACTTTACCACTTTATTAGTATATATTGATGACATTGTATTAGTTGGTAATGATAAATCTAAGATTCAATCAGTTAAGAAATTTCTCAATGATTGTTTCAAAATCAAGGACTTGGGTCAACTCAAATTTTTCTTAGGACTTAAGGTTGCAAGGTCTAAGAAAGGGATTCTGCTCAACCACCGAAAATATTCCCTGGAACTTTTAGAGGACAGTGCCTATCTAGCTGTTAAACCATCATCCACTCCCAGCAATCCATCAGTCAAATTACACAATGAAAATTCTAAGCCCTTTTTTCTGATGACTCAACATATAGAAGACTTATTGGAAGGTTGCTTTACTTGACAACAACTAGGCCTAACATTGCCTTTGTTGTCCAACAGCTCAGTCAGTTCTTTGCTAATCCTTTGGAGATCCATTATCAGGCAGCTACACGTGTTCTTCGATACCTCAAAGGTTCCCCCTACAAAAGGACTATTTTTTCCAGCTTCCTCTGAGCTCAAGCTCTTTGGTTTTGCTGACTCTAACTGGGCTTGCTGTCCAAAGACTAGAAAATCAATCTCTGGTTACTGTGTATTCCTTGGTCACTCTCTCATATCATGGAAATCAAAAAAACAGTCGACTATATCACGGTCGTCCACAGAAACTCAATATAGGGCCTTAGCCAACCTTACTTGTGAACTTCAGTGGCTTCATCTTTTATTCTGTGATTTACAGATCCATTTGGATCAACCAGCTTCTGTTTATTGTGACAACAAGTCTGCAATTTACCTTACACATAATCCCACTTTTCACGAGCATATGAAACACATTGAGATCGATTGTCATCTCATCTGTGAGAAGATTCAGAATGGCCTCATTCATTTGCTCCCAGTTTCATCTTCTTCTCAGCTTGCTGATGTGTTGACCAAGCCCCTTCATACTACTTCCTTTCATCCCCTTAACTCCAAGCTTGGTCTATGTGACATCCATAGTCCAGCTTACGGGGGGGGGTATCACCAAATTAAAACCAGCCAGTTAGTTATTACTGACTTAACCTGTCACAGCCTGTCATACTGCTGTTAGTTATTAGCTGTAGGTGTTTGATATTTTTCCTATAAATATAAGTCTGTAATCATGTATCTCAGTAAGTAAAACAATCAATTGATATGATTTCCTATATTTCTCTTTTACGTTCTTCTCTCAATATGAAGAACTTTTCCTCTCAACCTGCAAATCTAACTCCATTAACCTTTGCCTTTGCTGTTCAAATTCCAAGTAAGATTCCATCACCCTTCGTCTTTTTCTCTCAAATTGTAAATTTGTTTCCAAGTTGCTTGCCCTTTCTTGTATCTGGGGATCACTAGCTAGAGCTGTCAAAATGGGCGAGCTGGCCCAGCCCGCCCGAGCCATTGCTCATTAGCGAGCCGCCCCGGTTTGTGTCCGGGCCTCTATTTTTTGAGCCCAGCCTAGTCCTATATGAGCCATCGGGCCAATTTGGCCTTAATTTTTTTTAGACCTATTAACATTGTTATCTATTTTAATTATTTTTTTCTGTCAAAAATCATATAAAATTAAATTATTTAAATCATGTTAAATATTTAAAATTAAATTTTACATATTTTCTAGCATAAACAAACATTTTTATTCATATATAATTGACTTAATTACTCAATAATCTCATTAAAAAAATATTTTTAAGTGAATTTTATTTATAAAATAAAATACCCCTGTTAGTTTCTTTTTTCTTTTTTTACAAATGTGTGTCTTTTCTTTTTTAATTTTTTTAAGTATATTAATATTTTTATTATATATATATATATATATCACTGCAGCGTGACATATATATATATATATATATATATATACTGCCAAGTGAAAAAAAAAAAAAAGATGCAGCCAGCGTGCGTGACATATATATATATACTGCCAAGTGAAAAATAAAAATAAAAATAAATAAATAAATATATATATATATATAAAACCGGGCTAGACGGCCCGGGCCAAAACGGCCCGGTTTCTTTTAGGCCACTTTTTTTTTAGCCCAGCCCAGCCCTTTTTGCGGGCTAAGCTGTCGGGCCTATTTTGACAGCTCTATCAGTAGCACCACGACCACCAATGGTAGCAGCAGTTAGTAGAAGCATTAGTTGAGCCTGATCCTAATTCCATACCCCCAAACTTTCCCAATTGTTTGTGATTGTGTGGAGGAAAATTGATTTTTTTTTGGAAAACTCCTTTTTTTTTTAAATTAATATAAAAGGTGAAAACGCTAGTACTAATAGTGTTTTCCAAATTTTAAGCAAAAATAAATAAAAATTTAAAAAGCAAAATTCTAATACTACTAGTGTTTTTCAAATTTTTAAAAAAATAAATAAAAATTTAAAAACTAGCATTCTCTGTTTTTAAAAAATAAATAAAATAAAAAGCAAAAACACTAATAGTACTAGCGTTTTGCACATGTGTCCACCAACACTATTAATTGTGTGCCAAGTGACTGCCACGTGAAATACCCCAGTAGCAATAGCGTTTTTTGAAAACGCTACTGTCACTGGAATATCCCACGTGACAGCCACCTAGCCCTTGTTGCAATTAAATTAAAAATAATAATAATAACACTGACGTGGAATTAAAAACGCTAGTTTGACTAGCGTTTTTTAGTGTTAACCACCCCACTTTAATAATAAGTTTCAAAACAACCTTATTTTAATAAATAGTTTGTAAAATTGACCCACTTTAATCAATTAGCCAATACATTAAGAAATTATTACGACAAATACTAAACCAGCGGTTTTTTTTATTTTTTTAACTTGGATAAGATTACAAAAGGTATATTATGTGATTATCAACAATGACAGGTTGTTTGTCCACACATGGAACAGGAAATTAGACTTGCTCTATTACTTAGGTTTTTGTATAGGAAGGCACTTGTCCTATTTGCAGGTGCATTTACACGGTCACAATCATCAAGTGGTTTAAAATCTTGGAATGATTCATCTGTATTCTTATTTAATTAATAATCTAATAATAAGTCCACGTAATAACAGTGCAATTCATGGCATAACTCTTCAAGTCAAGTATTTTTTTTATCTATGTTAACTAAACGAGTTGGTAAGGAATTAAAAAATAAAAATAGTTTAATATTTAATATATAGAAAACTTATTATTTTTATTTGTAGTGTTCATAGAACCTATTATCGTATTCCGATCACAGGTGCAACTGCAACCAAACCATATAGGACAATCGTAGTTATACTTAAAAACATCTTTTTTAGTTTCTACACATATCATTTTTTATCTATTTTAGTCTTTGTCATAGAAACTAAAAAAGATTAAAATGATATGTGTAGAGTCTAAAAGAGATTAAATTAATATATGTAAAGACTAAAAAGGTATAATTTTAAATATAGAGACTAAAAGGGAAAGATTTTATAACTATAAAGACCAAATGAGTAATTAAATCTAAATATTATTAAAAAAAACTTAATTTTTCATTGAAAAAAAAAAACTCACTATCCTAGTTTCCCAGTATTTTTTTTATCATGGACCCCGCCGAATCTACAACAACGTATTTTTGCGTGATTTATCAGTTGCTCATGCTCTTAGGACATGAAAATCTATCTTTTTTATCTTTAGACCCTTTTATAAGCAAACATGTATCGGCGGACAATAGCTAATTAAGATGATAGAATAGGTTAGGCATTCTAATAATAATTTTTTTCTTAAATATCTTTTCAATCATGTAAATATATTATTTTTTTGGTTTTGATCTTTACAATTTTATTTTATTTTTGGTTTTTATCTCTATTCTTTTCAAACATTTTTTTTTTAGTTCCTCTCGTCACTCTCTATTACAAAAAAATAAACATGGTTGACAGTGATAATGTCATTGAATGTCACGTCATTAAGTGTCATGTCATTGGATGATAATGTCATCAAGTGTTACGTCATCAAGTAATGACGCCATCAAGTATGACTTTATCAAAAGTGTCATGTAATCAAATGATAATGTTATCAAGAACTAAAAACAAAAGTAATATATTTGCTAGGACTACAAACAAACAAAAAATTATGGAGACTAAAAACAAAAATGACATATTTGTAGGCACAAAAAAAGATATTTAAGCAGTAAATTAAATATTAAAATAAAGTAAAGATTTAAATATTAAAATATTCCCTATCTCCATCTCGGCACCCATCTTTTCTTCTCCTCCCTCTCCCCTCCTTTTCCAAGCCTCATCCCTTCTGTTTAGTTCGAAGTGTGGCAAGCGATAGTCCAAATTCTAGCTGCCTAGTGGCCCAAAGTGTGGAATAGATATTCTTGAAGTTAGGGATGTCAAATGGATCAACCCAACTCAACTCACCCTTAACCTAAAAAAAATGGATTGGGTGGGGTTGGACCCGTTTTGAGATTGAGTTGAAAATATCAACCTAACCTAACCCGTGGTGGGTTGCAGATTAAGTTGGGTTGACTCGCCAAATTTTTAAAAAAATTATAAAAATGGAGGACTCATAAATTAACCCACCAAATAAATAAAAATAAATAAATATAAATAATGTAAACATAATGACATAATCACAAGAATATTATTTTACTAAATTGTCTTGGTACAAATTCTCTTTAGAAACTATTATCATGAATTAAATAAATATAGAATAAAGCAACAAAATAACATGAAATTCATAATGCTTCAAAAAATATTATGTCTAATAAAACAATATTTAACTAAACAATCTATTAAAACATCTAACAAAAACAAACACCAACCTAGTAGGTCAACCCAACTAAAGCAGCCCCTTGACCCATTGGTTGGCAGGTTGAAGGGTTGAATCACCTAACCCAACCTATTTTGGTGGGTTAAATGGTTTAATTTGTCAAGTTTAACCCACTTTAACATCCCTACTTGAAGTGAAATTGACTTAACCCGAACTCTATGGGCGATGGTGAGGGTATATGCAAATGCACTCTAGTGCTTAAGTTAACAAAGAACCCACTAAAGGTATGTTGTAATAAATGCATGTACCTTTAACAATGATGCTTGAGGTATATATAGTTGATGAGAATCAATTGGCTTTTATATTCAGGGTCCATGGCCTAAGGGGAGGAGTTATATGGTCTTCTTGGAGTACTATGAGATGACTTTAATCATAGGTGCCTTTGTCCATGGTCTATGTGTTAAAGGAGGCAGACCTCAAACTCGAGTTGTGCCCTAGGCCTAATCCGTAATACCTTCCTTCTCAATTAATTTGTTAAGAAACCTTCCATTCCTCTTGGCTTCTATAAAGATGACTAATGTTAGCCTATGTCTATCTTGCACAGCCTAACCACAAAATTCCATCTAAAAAAGGAATAAAACCTAATGAAAAATCTAGGGTGGTTTCTCCTTACCACCACTATTATTGCTTGCTTATCCTTCATTGACCTCAACATGAACAATCAGTCATACACCATTTGCGTCATCCTCCTCCTCACCTCATAGTTCGATGGGTAGTGACTTCCTATATGTGTTACTCAACATTATGGCTTTGTGAACTGTGTCCTAGTGGGTAATGTTTGGATCTCACAATTTATGGTTGCCATTGGTGATTGGGTTATGGTGGGGTTTGTTGTGGAGTGGGATGTGAATGGAGGCCTCCAGTATACTGAAGCATAGCACGATGAAGTGCAATTTGATCTTGAGACTACGATTTTTTAGGTGCGATGGTTGTTTAAGGGTGGCACTATAAGTAAGCTTTATGATGAGAATTTGCAAAAACTTGATGTTGTGGTTCAAATGAAAGAAAGTTAGGGCATCTCGATCCAACATTCACCACTAAAATTGTTGATTTTGAGAAAATGTTGATACTTGTATGGTTTGATTTTTATAGTGAGACTTTACATAACCTTGAGGATGCTAAGCGTGTAAAAGTATTAAGTGTGTGATGAAGGAGAGTATATAAGGGTAAATATTTAGTTTAATGCTTAAATATCTTTTTCACCCTTGCAAATATGTCATTTTTTGTTTTTTGTCCTTGAATTTTTTTTCGTTGTTTATAATCCCTACAAATATCACTTCTGTTTTTAGTCCCTAATGACATCATTTGATGATGTGACATTTTTATGACATCATCATTTGATGGCACTCAATGATGTCATTGTGACGAGAAGAACTAAAAGGGAAATGTCTGGAAGAGGTAAGGACGGGAACTAAACAAAAAAACTTACAGGGACCAAAACTAAAAAGTGGTACATTTATAGGGATTGAGAACATTTTTAAGTTTTTTTTCAAAGTGAATAGAGGCTTTTAGTTTTTACTAGGGGCAAAGCTCGATAAAGACCAATGGCCGTGGCCCCTCCAAATTTATATTTTTATTTGATACTAATAAGATTTTTTATTATATTTTTAAATATTTTTTAAGTTATTTATTTTTCAATTACTAATGATATAAAGTCATTAAAAGAGTATAAAAAATTTTAATTTGTAAATTTTTAATCATTAAAAGAGCATAAAGAAGGTAATCTTTAGTCATTTCCCTTATTATTATTTTATAGACAATTTTATGATAATATTGCACTTTAAAGTAGTTTTGGCCCAGCTTTTTTTTAACTCTTTTTCTCCTTAAAAGGAGAAGTTAGGTCAAACATTCTTTTATAAAATTTCTTTAAAAAAGTAAGCTACTTATTTTTTAAGAAGAAATAATGAAAAAAAATGAGCTTTTAAAAAGCTAATCCAAGTAACTTTTGTGCAACTTTGAGGCTAATCACCCTACCCACTTTGAATCCCGTTGTGCCTATATTTTATTTTATTTTTGTTTACTTTGTTAATTGTCATACAAGTACGTTTCATCTCACGCTATCTCACTATGTCAGGTACTTGGGTCATTTTTTTATTTGTCCACAGCTTTTTGTGCCTTTTCTAGTATTGTTTTTGGTTTCTCCTCCTCTTCCTCCTCCTCCTTCTTCTTCTTCTGCAAAAAAAAGAAGGCTATAGGCCAGGCTACAAAGCAAAAGAAGGGTGTAATCTGCACCTCTACAATTAAAAAAAGAAGAAGAGACGAGCTAATCCTACAGGAAAAAACTCAAAGAGAAACTCTCCATAACCCCTATATCTATTGAAGCCTACTAATTAGTCTGCTACTGCATTACCCTCACAAAGGGTACGACTAAACTTCACCTCTCGTGAGCTATCTTGGAAACCTATAATTATTCTTATAATAGTACCCATACTCCCCTTGGTTAGGAGCTTTTTATTCAATCAACTCAAAAGCCTCTAAAGAGTTTGTCTCTATTATTACCATATACAAGATTGTTGTCCCCATCCAAAGCTACACATGATGTTGTCGATGACAACAATGTAATGAGAAAGTTTCTTGAGATGTGTGATAGCACTGTCCTTAAAGACTTATTCACGCGGTACACGCAAGTCTCCGAAGATACAAGTGGAACCTCCCATAATGAATCCGAGGCACAAAACTAGCAGGAGAAAAGGATTTTTAGAACCCAGGAGCGAAAAAGAGTTTTTTTTTTTTTGCTTGAAGAAGAGGAAGTGTTTGTAGATATTTTTTGGGAAAACCAAATTATATAAAATCAATAATTAACATTAACAATTAAAACGTTAAGAAATAATAACGAAAAAAAATAACGTTAATAACGTTCACAAAAAAGATAATGCAATCCCTTATTTTTCGAAGAAAATCTAGTAAAAAAAATGGATATAAAAAACCCAACATTTTTGGATCAGACTTATTCAAATAAACAATCACAAAAAAGAGTGGTTTTTCATATAAGCTTATTTGAAATTTAAATTCAATTTTCGAAAATATAATCTAATAAATTGAAGCTAAAAATTCTAAGGCCTATGATTGCACTCGCAAAGAGGGCAAATTTGCATATTTCCACTACAACAGGCCCACGAGGCCCATTCTCATGTGCTCAAGCCTCCTCCTCTTAACTAATCACTTTGAAAGCCATTAACACATTTTGATATATAAACACTTTATGGAAATCCAAACTAAGCAATGAAGGACTTGAGCCTTTTGAAATATCCCATTACATACAACAATATCCCACATATTTCAAAAGGTTAAACATTTTAAAATAGAAGAAAAAAAAAGTATGGGTTCTCTAAAAGGATGCAATGCGTCAAACCTGGTGTATCAAGTTATTAAACCAGACCTAGATTGATAAGACTTAACACACATCGTAGTTGGTGTAGCAAGCTATTGAACCAAAAACACTTGATGTGTGTTAGTAGTCTATCAATTACATTATACCCCCACAATCCTTGCCATTATCATTGTTTTGAGCTACTAGGCCATGCGAGCACCTGGTATTTATGAGTGCTCTAGAGATCTCGCCAAGATCCTATACAAGCGACCCCACTTAACACTCATATAGGTGATTTCATCAAGTGTATGTTACAAATCATACACCACCTATAAGGGATATGAAAATAATTTAAAAGCTTTATAAAATGTAAAGCTTTCTCAACTGCACAAAGCTTTACTATAAAGCTTAACCTCTCACTGATGCAGTGTTTAGCACTTTCTCACATCATAGGAAGGGACAAAAAATCAACTAAAATTGATTTTAGTGCTAGAAGAACTAACAAGTGACTTGTTCTTCCCATTGAACATTCTTCAATGGATCTCTAATCACAAAGGTTTGGTTACCATCACTTGTTTGTTTTCAAATGGCTTAAGTCTCATTCCCCTCAATGTTTCAAATATCATTTTTCTCCCTAGGGGTTTTGTCAAAGGATTTACTAAGTTTCCTTATGACTTCACATAATCAATGGAAATTACTCCATCCTTTAGCAGTTGCTTTATCACATTATGTCTCAGTTGTATATGTCTATTTTTCTCATTGTAAGTTTTGTTCTTAACTATAGCTATTGCCGATTGGCAATCACAATGCATTAACATTGATGGTGTTGGTTTCATTCCCAAAGGAATGCTTGCTAAGAAGTTTTTCAACCACTCAACCTCATTACCAGCCATCTCTAGAGCTATAAACTCTGACTCCATTTTTTATCTAGCAATAATCGTTTGACTGGCTGATCTCCATGAAACCGCACCACCACCAAGTGTAAACACATACCCACTAGTGGATTTTGTCTCATCTGAATCAGAGATTCAATTAGCATCACTGTACCCCTCTAGTACAGCGGGAAATCCACTGTACTCAATATAATTCATGGTACCTCTCAAGTATCTCATGAGTCTCACAAGTGCATCCCAATGGTCCTGATAAGGACTCTGAGTATATCTACTTAGTCTGCCTATTGCATAAGCAATATCAGGTCTAGAAAAATTCATTAAATGTAGTAGTCTCTTCTATTTTTCTTTAGTTGAGAATTAACATTGTAAAGGGTATTCACTGACTTAGAGTCATAATAACCAAACTTCCTAAAAAGTTTATCAACATAATGCCCTTGGGATAATAATTTACTATCACCCTTCCTTACAATTCTAACTCCTAAAATTACACTTGCTTCACCCATTTCTTTTATATCAAATTTGGATGCAAGGAAAGATTTAGTTTTAAAAACTTTATCATTGCATGTACCAAAAATTAGCATGTCCACATATAAGCATACAATCACACAATTACCATTCACAACTTTGGTATACACACATCTATCAGCATTACTAGAAGAAAAACCATCACCAAGTAAAATGTGATCAAATTTCTCATGCCATTGTTTTGGTGCTTGTTTTAGACCATATAGGGACTTGAAAAGTTGGCACACTTTGTTCTCTTGACCAGGAACCACACACCCCTCAGGTTGAGTCATGTAAATCTCTTCCTCTGGGTCACCATTCAAGAAAGCAGTCTTTACGTCCATCTAATGAATCACAAGCTTATGAATAGACACTAAAGCTATCAACACTCGGATGGAGGAAATCCTAGCCATAGGATCAAAGTAGTCTACATCTTGTTTTTGGGTAAACCCTTTGGCTACTAATCTTGCCTTATACTTTTCTATAGATCCATCAAGGTTGTACTTTCTCTTAAAGATCCACTTACATCCAATTAGTTTTCCAACAATTTGTATCAGAAGAACTAACAACTTCCAAATAACTTATAGGACCATCCTCAACTAGATAGGTGTAAAAATCATCTCTAAAAGAGGACTCTTTCCTTTGTCTTTTATTCCTTCTTAAATCCTCAATGACATTTTCACTAGAGGATTCTAAAGGTTGTAAAGAACTAGTACTATACCTTAAAGGGAAAATGTCCTCAAAGAATTCAACTTTCCCAGTCTTTACTATGATATTGCAGTCAATCATATCACTCTTAAGGACAAGAAACCTATAAGCAACACTTTGTTCAGCATAACCTATAAACATGCAATCAAAAGTCTTAGACCCTATCTTCCTTTTCTTAGGATCAGGTAGCATCACTTTAGCTAGGCACCCCCACACTCTTAAAAACTTCAAGTTAGGTTTATATCATTTTTGTAACACCCCTACTTTTGTATATTAAATTATTCTGTATGTTTAAAAATTGTTTTTAAGTCATCAATATATTTAGAACAATTAATAATAATTTTAGAAATTTTTCTAGAATTTATTGAGATAATTTTTGTAAAATGACAAAAATACCCCTGGTTGACTGTTGGAACCAATCGGAGACTTCTTGATCTCAAAATATTTTGAAAATTTTATATTAAATATCTCTCATTATAAAAACTTTATTTTGAGAGAAAAGTAGTGAAAAATATAATAATCCTATTTCAATACTTCCACTGTTTTTTTATAATATTTAGCAATACAATTCTGAAAAATCGGAAAGGAATTTTGAAATTCTGACTCCGACCATTTTACTCAAAATTTCAAGAGCTATTTAATCTTGATTTTTAATAATTTTTCCGAGCCGGAGCCCGGAGAAATTAGAAAATGACAATTTTATCCCTATTTCTCAACATTAAGAACTGACATGAGGAAAAGATTCAATTGACATTAAAATGTCAATTTGAGCTTGGAACTATGTCATATATATTAAAATATAATTTTGGGAATTTTTGGGAATTTTCTGGATTTTCTGTGTAAAATGACCAAAATGCCCTTACGTGTCTAATAAGCCAGCCAGTACTGGTTTGACATTCAAAAAGGGTGAAAATAGTAGTTTTAGTTTAATTATGGGTAAAATATTTAATTTTATAATTTTGATACAAATTTTGGTATTTATTGAATTAAAATGGATTTTCTATGAATTTTCTAGCTTAAAAATATAAAATAAAGACATAATTTGAAATAAATTAATAAAAATTAAAATTTATTATTAGAAATTTATTTTTGATGAAAATTAATGTATTTATCCAGTTTTGCATTAAAATACATTATTTTGATATTAAAAGCTATTTTTTTCAAGTTTAGGCGTTTTTGTCGGTACCGGTTAATTCACCTACAGATAAAATTTGACACATGGAGGCTTGGGACAGCTGGTGGAGCACGTCCCCAACCCTAAAATAGGTGATTCACCACCTATTTGAGATATGTGTCCCTAAATTGGATTAAAAATAAATAAAAATTGGATTTATGACATAATGGTGACATAATGGATGATGTAAATATTTGGACACCTAACCCCCCTCCTTCTTCTATAAATAGGCCTCAAAGTTTTCAGATTTTCACTCATCCTTTCCTCTCCCAAGCTAGAGAGCTTCTCTTTCTAAAGTTTTCTCTCTCTAAAATATTTTTTTTGTCTAGTTTTTATGTTAAAATTTTGCTAGTTTTCAACTAGTAGAATTTCTCCTCCTAGAAGCTTTGCACCAACAATTCCATCCTCTTCATCAACTATCTTAGAGGTAATGGGGGGAGTGGGGTTGGTTCTAAATTACTTTCACTTTGCATATTGGTAGGAAGGGTTTTCCCCTAAACCCGTTTAGGCTTTAATTTTAGTATTGTTATTATTGTTTAAAGTTAAACTTTAATTTTTACTAAGTTGTTACTCTGCCCAAATTTAAATTATTAAATCATGATTATTAAATTGTTACTCTGCTCAAATTTAAATTATTAAATTTTACTTGCTAAGCTGTTACTTTGTTCAATTTTAGAAAATAAAAATACATTTACTAAGCTGTTACTTGCTCAAATTTAGAAAATCAAAATGCATTTATTTAGTTGTTATTCTGCCAAAATTTTAGTAATTATACTATAATTGTTATATCGTTATTCTTTTGGTATAGTGCAATTTCTGCAAAATAAGGCAGAAATGTTGATTATACTGGTGCTCAAATTAAATGAGACCAGGGAAACCTCTGTTTGAGAAATTAGGAAGTGATAAATTAGTGAGTAATGTAAAGCAAGTGACATGCAGTGGCATGACACCCTGCTAGGGAAGCCACAGTTTGGTACGCTGAGGAATGAAAGGCAGGGACCCACTTGCGAAAGTCTTGGGGGTAGGCATCGAGTGGTGAAAGTCCCAATGGCCAGGGTAGCGCCCTTGAGCCGGGATATTCGCCTGACCAAACTCGATAACCCTGACAACTGCTCAGCATTCCAGGATTGGTTTGAGAGTATACCTCTATAAATGGATATCCTAAATTGTTATTTTGTTCCTCAATGATGACGAGGATTGTACCATGTGATGGTGTTGAGAGGGGTATATGTACTCCCAGTCACTTCCCAGGTTCTGTTGAGAACTATTACCCACTAATGGGAAGTATGGATCCATACCTAATCAAGGGTAGTCAGATATAACTTAGAATGAACCTTAGGATCTCTTGTGTTGTCAGTTGTGTTTTATCTTTGTTTTGTGGTAGATTTTCTACCGCACATGTAAAAGTGATTTTAGAACAAAACATCTCACTCCATTATTTTCTTTTGTGTATGATTGGTCGTGATTATTGAAGACGACATTAATGCTCTGTGATGCTGAGTACGAGATAGAGAACATCTCAACGGGGGAAGACCTGAAGACCTATAGTATTTTCTTTTGTATAAGGGATAGGGTAGATAAATACTGCTCTGTATAGGATCTTTTTTTTATATATATAGTGGGTTAGGTAGTATATGTATTTCGATGTACTTTTGTTTTCTGACTGTTATGTATTACTCAAACCATGATGTACAGTTTTATGAAATATATGTATATATCTTTCATATTTTATTACCATTTCCAAATCTGTTAAGTTTGGAATGTCTTTTAAAATTGGAAAAATTTTACACGCATTTTTATTTACTTAAACTTAATAACTAAATTAATATGAATTATATTTAAAATTAAACAGGTGTTACAATTTTCACAACTCATAGAGTGTCTTACCTATTCTCTTATGTGGTATCCTATTTTGTAGAAAACATGTAGTTAGAAGGGCTTCTCCCCAAAGGTTATCAGGTGCTAAAGAACTAATCAGCAAGGCATTCATAATTTCCTTAAGGGTTCTATTTTTCCTCTCAGCTACTCCATTGGATTCAAGTAAATAAGGTGGGGTTACCTCATGTATGATACCTTCCTTCTCACAAAAGTCATTAAACAAAGTGTACTCACCACCCCTATCTGATCTTATTCTTTTAATCTTTCTATTTAATTGATTTTCTACTTCAATTTTATATGATAAAAACATGTCAAATGCTTCATCTTTATGTCTGATTAGATAAAGTTTAGTATATCTAGAAAAATCATCTATAAAAGTTACAAAATAACTTTTACCACCTCTAGAGATCGGTATGAATTAAAGCAAGAGGTTCATATCATGCAAATTAATCAAGCCTAGCCGTTGATTTGACATGCCACATATCATATGAATCAATCACATAAACAAAAGACGGTCCTTGATCACAATACTCCTTTCCCACAGGAAGCGGCTTTGCATAAGCAATGGGCACGGCAAAAACGGCAGGTTGCACAACAGCATTTGAGGTTGCGTCAGTGTGCAGGACTTAACTAGCCACTTAATAAGCTATTAACACATTTTAATATATAAATACTTGATGAAAATCTAAACTAAGCAATGTGGGACTTGACCTTTCTGAAATATGCCATTACATACAACACATGATACGCTCCAAATGGTTGCAAACAATTTTAGGAAGTAACATTGTTTGCATCGTATACGATGGCAGGGCTTAAAGCACCGCTTGGGCCATAGTTAATCTCCCTGCAAAACCCGAAGTATTCTTCTTCTAAGAGGCTAGCTTCTTCTATGCCTTGTCAATAATAAATTGGAAAGTATCTCTAGTATAACGCTTATGCAGAAGCAGAATACCAAGATACCTCCCAAGATCCCCAGTTGCTTTGAAGCTTGACTAAATTAACAATTGTTGTCTGACTATGCGACTAACATTTCTTGATCAAATATACCCTTGATTTCTCTGTACTCACCTTCTCGCTCGTCTCAACACAGAAATGATTCGAGCACCTCATGATGGTCGACATTTTCTCGAAAGTGGCCTCTCCAAATAACAAGAGATCGTCTGCAAAAAACTAATGTAATATCATCGGCCTGTCTCGGGAGAGCTAATAGCTTTCCACACTCCATTTAGGACCTCTTTCTTGATAAGGTGAGTAAGCCTCTCCATTGCAACAACAAACAGATAAGGAGACATTGAGTCTTCTTACCTGAGGCTGCAAGAAGGTTGAAACTTTTCAACACGCCTTCCGCTGAACACCACTTGCATTGAAACTGAGGAAATACAACTATGTATAAGGGAGACAAAACTGTCACTGAAACCCACCTAACGCAGCGACTCAGCGATAAAACATCAATCCAAATAGTCGTAAGCCTTCTCCAGGCCAACCTTAATAGCCATATAGCCCTTCTTGCCTCTCATCGATCTCATGGAATGCATAATCTCCTGTACTAGGATGACATTATCCATTCCCTGATGGCCCGAAACGAAACTGCATTGATTGGGAGCTATGATTTGCCCTATAACTGATTTTAGTCTATTCGCCACAGCCTCCGTTATTACCTTGTACACAACGTTGCAAAGGCTTGTTGCACACAGTTGCTTAAGGCTAGTGGGGTTATCTCCTTTTGGGAATGGGAACGAGGAGAGTCTCATTAATCTCCTTGATCCCTCCAAGTTTTTCAAAAGCTTCCCTAATCACTTTACACAGCGAATCGCCAATGATTTCCCATTGAAAGTGGAAGAAAATGGGGTGTAGCCCATCTGTTGAAGAAAAAAAATCTATTCATTGGGCTTTCACCTTTTTGAGTTTTCATACATTATTCAATGTCAACCCCTTTCTTTTCATATGTTATAGATTTTGTTTAAGGACCAGCTTGTTATGGTATTCTCGTTAATTGTTAAATCCATTTGCTTGAGAAACTCGTCTTTATTTAATTATGCAGCACATGACCAGATTCAATTCATTTACGGATAAATATGAGGGGGAGTAGTTTGGGGACGTGGAAGATAAACTACCGTGCAATTGGAATGAACAAATTTTCTATGCTTGAGATGACATTTCTGCAGCAAGTGCGTGTTTCTACACGGATTTCGATGAAGATAGGCAAGACAAGGTTACGCACATCAGACCAATGCCGCACTTGTAGGAGTTTCTTTTGAACTTGATTTGAGTAGAGCTAAGCTAAATGTAAAATGTATATATATATATATATACACACACGTTAGGTATAACCTGGTAATGTTGTAACTGCTTTTATCATGAGGGATGGAGCCAAGTGTTTGCTTAATATCCTATGATCATCCATGCCATTTATTTTATCCATTATGCGATGCTTTTGCATTCTGGTTATTTTCATAATCCCCTGTCCATTATTCATTGTGATTAATTAGTTTATGAGCATTAATAAATGTGTTGATTATGTGCAATTGGCAGTTAGATGTCATATCCTTACGTTAATTTTTTTTTTTTTAATGTACCATGATTTGTGCTTAGAAGTACTAGCTAACTTCAGATTGCACTGTCCATGTCGAATTGATTTGAGTTCTCATTTGGTGCCCTATTGCATCTATGACAAGCTAGTAGCGCTCGTATATAATTTTAAATATTTTTTCATTTAATTACTTTTTTACATTTTATAAAAATTTAAAATATTAATTTAATATATGAGATATTTTCATAATTATAATAAAATTAAAAATCACTTACATTTAAAAAAATTAAAAATAATGGATAATAATTTGAAATTCAAATTTCAAAATTAAAAAGACCTTAATTATTGTATGCTAGTTGTATAAACAAAGTGAAATAATTATAGTTCAAAGCCCCCCCTACGAATGCAGAAATTAAAGTTTTTGCGCTTTCTATGCGTCCATTGAAGGCCCTCCCTGGGGGACAGTTAATTCCTTCCATTTTGGGGGATCATATAAGAAGAGCAATTGAGGGATCCCATCGAATGTGGAAATTGTGAAAACCACGTTAGGCCAAGATAAAATATTTCGTTTCGGTGACAATTTCAGGTCTATTTATTTTTAAATTAGATAAAATTAATTTTAAACTGTTAGACGTAATTAAATTTTACATTAAAATAGATACAAGGTCTGTAACAGGAGTTGATTCTGGATGTAACATAAATAAGATCTTAGTAGAATTATTTTCTTTCATCAATCATGTCACTCCTTTCATAACAATAATATCCTCTAACAATATTTTTTATTAATTCCCCTAATACTTTACAAAAAAAATATATTAAATAAAAAATTAAATATATTTAATATCTTTAAAATGTAGTAAGTATTCAATGTTTTCTTCATATAATAAGCAGAATGATCGATAAGTACGAAAATGTGATAGAAAGATTTAGAATCATTTAAAAAAATTAATATTATCTTAATTTTCTAAAATAAAAAATAATTTAAAGCAATGCAAGTTAAAAATTTTACATCTAAAATAAATTAAAAATACTTTTGAATTCTCTAAATTAAGGAAATTTTTACTATTTTAATTTATATTTTTATCAAAATCTTAAAATTTTATACGCGAGCATCTAAAAAATGTAGAGATATTTAAATTATGAGTGAATAAAAGAAGTTAGATGTATAAAATTTATTTACTTTTTAATTTATAAAATAATTTTAAATTTATTTGAGGAATAAATTAATTTTTTTGTACAAATTAACATGTAATGTGACATTATTTTACCTTCTAACATTTGTGTCTCAATAAAGTTTCTATTTTATGGGGAGCCTAGTAAAAATAAGGAGGAATTGGAAATTAATTTCTTATATATCATTTAATTTGAGAAAATATTTTTTATATTTGCTTTTAATTAAAAAAGATCACCTTATTTTTATTTTATTTCTTGTTTTCAAAAACAAACAAAAAATAAAGAGAAAACAATGTGTAATTTTTATAATCAAGAGAGGAAACATAAAATAAAAACAAACTAAAAACGTTTTCTTAAATTAAACAACCTTTATATTATCTCACATTTTTTATTCACATGATAAAGTAATTGAGAACAAATCTTCTTATATTTAATTTCAACATGATAAAGTCATTTTTAAATGTCTGTCTCCATGCCTACCAATGTTTATCATGAAAGAGATACATATAAAATTTAAATATGGCATGCATGTGCATGATCTATTTCTAAGTAATTATAATAAGATCTGTCATTACTTGTATAAATCTGCACAAGGTCTATTAAATTTAATTGGTATCTATATTTCTCTTTTGTATGATAGTTAATGAATAATTAAATTTAAACAAAATCTTACACAATGGACAGATAATTGCATCCATTAAACATATCACTACTAGAAAAAAAAAATAGTGAAAAAAATTAGAGACAGAAAAAATAAAATTGGTCTATAAAGTTTGTCATTAGAGATGAATTTTGCATTTTTTTTTTTTTCTATTTCTAAATTTCTATCACTAAATTATTATGTTCTAGTTGAAATTTAATTTCTAAACATATATATGAAAAAAAAAAAAAACTTATGATTAGAAAATGTAAAGGTCACGTCAAAAAAACTTTATACCTAAAAGGGATTAAGTCTTCAGCTATTAACTATCCAAATCCATTTCTAATTGCATGATCTGTCAATTTCGTTGAATGGAGTGATGAAAAGGGAGTTGTTAAGTGACAATGATATTTTGCTGGACGCAAGCAAGTGAGAAAGGTACTAAAGCTGCATATAATCACAGACAATGCATGTGAGTTTGCTTGTGTCTACGTGGTTGAGTTTTGAATTCTTCATATATATGACCAAAACTACAAGAAGAGATGTGAGGGTGATATGGATCGTGACTTTTTTCACCGTACATTGCGAATGCACAGCTAAGCTAGGGAGAACACTAGGGGCATTCCAACCCATGCAAAATCCATGGCCCAGTAAAGTTAAGAGATATGCAAGAGTGATTTATTCCTTAAGCCCAAACTTTACGGATGAAACTCTAGTCCGCAACCCGGTTATCTCTTGTCAAAAGTTTATGATTGGAAGTTATTTTTTTTGGTACGTCATACATTTTGGGTATCCTAAAGCTAGGTAATTACATTAAGATGTTCATTACAAATTGGCCATATTCATGAGTGAAGGATGTTATTCCTACCTAGTCAGCTGATAGTACTTCTCAGATTAGAATGGACAACATTTTGCTAGATTTGTGGATCATCTGAAGAAGGGTGTCCTCTGATACAGCGATATGCCATGTAAACATTTTATTCCTGAAATATGAAAGAGTAAACTTTATACGTCAGGCTGAGTATAAGCATGTGTTTGGTTTCACGTCAGCTAACAGGTGACGCATGTCAAGATGGAAGCTATGCATTGTAACTTCTACACAAAACTCACAAATTGACGCGAAAATCTTCAAAGACTCGCGTATGGAACGTGCTACCAAACACACGCTAAGTCGTATGCAATCCACGTCAATTACATGATAACAGACTCAAATATTTTCCATGTTAATATCATAAATAGTTTTACAATAATATACTTAATAGTTTTGAAATACTAGCTTGGGCAGATCGATTTGAACTATAAGTTATGAGAAGAGCATATATCTAAACATCCAATAGAAAAGGAATGGGCTGAGTTGATAGTTCAATAAGTTGCAGGTATTATTAGATCTTATTTTGGTGTGGTTAACCAAATTAGGTCAAAATTTTACTAGAGACTAGGATTAATGCAAAAACTGTTCAGTAATATAGGACTATACTTAAAAGAAGTAATAGATTATTTTATAGAGAAATGCTATTTGGTACCAAAAAAAAAAAAAAGTTCTCACGGAAGTATATTATTGGCAGAATTTGACAGAAAACATGGCAGAGTCATCCATTTTCTGTGTTCTTTTCTATTTCCTAAAAACCGTTTCGTACTATTTAGCAATTTTCTTTTATAAATTATTAAGATTAATGGTAACAAATAATTAATAGAGAAGTAGAGGACTCTTCAGAGCACAATTGACAATTGTCATGAGCGAGTCACGAGCCAAACCATGATGCACGTGAACTTTTTCTCGTGGTTGCTGGGTTCGAACGTCAAAGGTTAAATTATATTATTATGGTATATATGCTATTTTGGATAAATATAAGCATCCTTTTCCACCCATCACGACTTCACAAAGTTATTTCAGGAAAAGCATCTAACTTTTTTTCCAAGCAAAAAGAAAAAGATAAATATGACAGAAAAGAAAGAAAGCATCGATTCCTTTGTTACTAAATGATGAATAAAGTTAAGAGAAGCTTCGTGGGAAGAGAGTCTTCTTTCTGTTTTCTAATTTCTGAATGACCTGAATTGTCCGTAAGTAATATTACGTCTTTCCATTTTCATCACTCATCCAAAAAAAAAAAACACTCACCAGCAATTATGAATTTCTCTAGAAATTTACCAAATGAACGTCAAAAGAAGAAAGCCGGGGATAGGCCCAGAATCTTTTTGTGTGTGGACCGGGACCCAAATGCATACTACTCCGAATGCACTTGATAGATTCCCCAGAAATGCGCTTGTGCTTTCTCTCTTTTTCAAGATTTAATTTTTAAACTAAATTTCGAAATTAAATAATAGCATATAAATGTATTTTAAAATTTTCATAATGCAATATTTTTAAGAAAAAAATATTTAATGCTAAAAGTATTCCTATGTCATAATTTAATTTGAAATTTTAATAGTAAAAATATAGAAAACTTGTAACTTGATGTACATTTTGTCTTTGTACTCCAAAACCAAACATTATATTGCAATTTACTCTAATAATAGAAATTATTAGATAGTCCAGGACCACCAAATATATATGATTCAAACCAATGTATAATACATGTTCAAATTTTATAATTTTTGAAAAAAATTAATAAATCTTAATTATATATTATGTGAAGATTAATGGAAACCAATGTAATCTAGAACTACCTAATAATTTCTCATTCTAGTAGGTAGTAGCTATACTAGTTTTGATTGTTTTCACTTTCCAAACTGGTGTTCCATAGTGGAGTGAGCAAATTCATGATATAAAGTAGCGAGTAGCCCACTAAATACAAGTTGGGAGCTGCTATTTTCACCCTTCATTTTTTTGCTCTTTTCATCCCTTACTTTTACAAAACGTAGCCCACCAAATACAAATTGGGGCTGCTATTTTCACCCTCTTTTTGCTCTTTTCTCCCCTTACTTTTACAAAAACGTAACTAATTACTATTTTATCCTCACTTTCTTTTTATTCTCTCTCTCTTCTTCCCACCCTCAATTTATCAACGCAATGGAAATGTGTTTCCATTATGCATATTGTACACAATGGTTTTTGTTGTATATCAAACTTTGATATATAACGGAAACACATTTTCGTTGTGTATAGTTCTAAGATACATAACGAAAACGTGTTTTCGTTATGTAACTTCGATACACAATGAATTTGAAAAAAAATAATTAAAATATTAATTATGATATAATTTATTCTTTTTAATATTAATCGTATTAATTATGATATAGATTATCATTTTTAATTGAAATCAAATTAATTACGATATAATTTACCCTTTTTAATAGTGATCAAATTAATTATAATACAATTTTAAAAAATATGCGATGCAAGCTACCATTTTTAATAGTAATCGAATTAATTACGGTAACTTATATCGTATATTTTTTAAAAGCGTATCATAATTGATTTGATTACTATTAGTAATTAAATCATTTATGATGCAGTTTTAAAAAATATACGATACAAGTTACCATTTTTAAAAGTAATCGAATTAATTATGGTAACATGTATCATGTATTTTTAAAAGTGTATCATAATTAATTTGATTACTATTAAAAATAAAAAATTTACATCATAATTAATTCGATTATTATTAAAAATGACAACTTGTATCATATATTTTTCAAAATTATATCATAATTAATTTGATTACTATTAAAAAGGGTAAATTGTATCATAATTAATTTGATTTCAATTAAAAAATGGTAATCTATATCATAATTAATGTGATTAAATTAAAAAAGGTAAATTATATCATAATTAATATTTCAACTAATTTTTTTCAAAAAAAATTAACACAACTGAAACAAGTTTTCATTGTATTAAGGGGGTGCACCCTACACACCCAACATAAACTTTTTGTTGTACAATATACATAACGGAAACACGTTTCTATTGTGTATGGAGACGCACCCCCTTAGCATAACGGAAATGCGTTTCTGTTGTATATATTGTACAATGAAAACACATTTTCATTAGGTGTATTTTTGAGAAAAAAAAATATGGAGTGAAAAAAGCAAAAAATTGGATGGGAATAGCAGCCCCATACAAGTTTAGGTTATTAATTGACTTTGTAGCCCAAACCATTGATGATTCTTGATCCGTTTTCCATTTTAGGTAAGAAACAAAACTTTAAGTATTCTTTTTTTTATCAGACTGACCAAGAAAGAGTATCTCTTATCTTTTTCGGCAAGAGAAAAACTTTTTATCCATTTTCAATTATAAAATTACAACACTATTATTCTATATTTATACAACAATTCTCAGTAAGTAATTTTAAGTAATGCATAACAACTTGTAACTAATACTTGACAACAACTATTCTAATCTACTTATCTAAACTACTTTATTCCATTAATGTATCCTAACTCGTATCAATTTTATGGGGGATACTAAATTACATTTTTTGTTTGTTAGAGTCAACGTTGTTTCTTTTTATTGTTGGGTTACATTTAGGTATATTTTTCCCCCTACCATTTTCGTATTCCATTAATAAAATAGTTACACGTGTTTCAATTATGTCAAATTTATTTTGTTTTTAAAGGGATATGTTTTAAAACTCGTCAATAATTTTTTTAGGTACATCACTACACTAATGATATTTTTTTTCTCATGCACAATAGGTGATCTTTAGCTGACAATAAAAAAAATAAGCACTTTGAGGAATAAAGAACGTAAGAATGTGTTTTATATCTTTCAATAAAATCTTCTTTATATAACTAAGAATGGAACTCAGTTAACATATTTTTTTTATGTAAAATGAAGGCAATGAGGTTTAAACTTAAAACCTAGTGCAAATTACTCAAACTTTTCACTACTAGGTCGACCTTAATAGTTTTTCTTGATTAATATTATAAAGCTTTAACAAACAGATGACATTTTTTATGCTAAATTACTAAACGGGTCCCTTAATTTATTTATTTTATTCAACTGGCTCTCTCTATTATTAAAAAGTTTAATTAGGTCTCATAATTTTTAAAAAAATCAATTAGGTCCCATAATTTTCAAAAACGCTTCAATGTTACATTTTTTATCCAAAACAACGTCGTTTTCACTTTTCCGCCCAATTTTACACTAAACGTAGTGAAAAATGTAATGAAAAACAATGTCATTTTTGGACTAAAAAGGTAACAGTAGAGCGTTTTTGAAAATTATGAGACCTAATTGAATTTTTTTGAAAATTATGAGACCTAATTGAACCTTTTAATAATAGAGGGACCTAATTGAATAAAATAAATAAACAAGGGATTAAATTAGTAATTTAACCTATTTTTTATGCTACTTCTAAAACTGTGTATATAGAATATGTAGTATAATCCAACCATTATGGTTTATGGGTGTGTTTGGTTATTCATTAGAAAGCTTGAAACAGAAGTTGAGTCTAATGACGCTAGACTCATGGATTGAGTTGAACATGCTTTGAAATGTGTGTCAATTGAAAATCAAAAACACACTATATTTTATGTAGGGTGTCACAAACTCCATCTTAAGTACGAAATAAATTCAAAAAAACTCAAATAATGAAACTTTAAAGACAAATTACAGTGAATGTTTTATTTATAACAAGTTTGTAGATTTTTATATATTTTAAAAGTCATCCTTAAAATAATTTCTAGTTAATTAATATTATAAAAATATAATGTTTGAAAATTGAATTCTATAAACTTAATTTTTTTTTCCTCTTACATATCATTTTAATAATAATTTTAATGCTCCATAAAAAAGTATTAAATAAATAATATATTTAATATCTTTAAAACATAAAAATATTTAATACTTATTCAATAATTAAGATTGTTATTATAAAAATATCAGAAGAAGGTTTGAAATTATTCATGAATTAAGTATTCTCCCGTTTCAAACATTTGGGGAATGCTAAGGTGTGACTTTAAAACATTAGTCAAAAAAATAAAAGTAAAAAATATTTTTAAAATGGGAAAAATATTATATTAAAAATACAAAAAATATTTAACTTGTTTTTTCAAGAGTAGTTAATTAAAAAGAATTAATTTAAAATATTAAATATTCCTTAACTAATATTCTATTAATATTTGTTATTAGCACTCTTACCATTTAAAGATATGAGCAAAGATTACAAAATCATTAAATATTATTAATATCAACGAAATATAAGTTTATTTTACAATATTATTTTTCTATCACTCAGTAAACCTCTAATCTTATATTATAAAGATATAAAAAAAAATATTGAAAAAAATAATTAAGGTATCTTTGGTTTTCTAAAGAATAATTCTAAATTCTTTTATAATATTTCCACAGTGAACGTTTTTATTAATTATGAAGTGAAAAGAACACAAACTTTATCCTATTTTATTATAAAATATATACACAATAGAATGATATTTTCAATTTATTTTATTTCATTTTGTTTACTATTAAATATTCAAATGAAACCTTAAGCTTGTAATGATTTTATGAAAAGTGCTTTTACAAGCTTTTCAAGGGACCTTCACCTAGCTATAAACACTAGCAAGGCCCCTGCAGTAGTATCCTATATGAAGATGCCAACCTCGTCGCTTCTAGGCTTACTTGTAGTGGTGCTGTTGGCTGAGCTCTTGCCGTGATTCCCTCTAACGTAAAATGGCAACTAGGAGAAGAATCCGAGCCTTCCTTTCTTAGAGCATGTGGTAGGTGAGTTGGGTCAACCAACATAAGCCACAAGTGGGCTGATCAAGGCCCAGTGTGTAACACCCAAAAGCCTCGAGTGACGAAATGCGAAGTGGCTTGAGTTCTTGAGTCATGAGTGGTGTAACATCGGTTTTTCTCTTCTATGATTAATAAATTGATTGAAAATAATTAGGATATAATTAAATTTAGTTTCATAAAAAAATTAATTAATAAAGGTATGTGTGATTTTTTTTAAAAGTTTTAGTAGAAAATTCTATTCAAAACGGGACTGCATAACACAATAACAGTGTAAGAATACACTGTAAAAGTGAACCAACAATCAGGAAATTTACATATTTCATTCTAAATAAATTTTTTCTCCCTAAGTACCTACTCGTGTTACCTAAAATTTTTCTAATTTGTGTCATAGTAATACCAATTAAAGTACAAATCAATTTTCCTTTTTCCTCATTTTCAACTACCGTAAACTTTATGTTAAGAAAATCTATGCTTCACTTTTTTTTTTTCTAATGCAACCGTGTTTGACTTTTTATACATGTAATTGGACCCCAAAATTTTATCAACAAAGGACATCATGTTATTGTAGTAGCTTGTGGGTTTTAAAAACCCAAGTCACATTCCTCCCCTCTTTACCTCTGACGTGAAACTCTCCTCCCTTCTCCCTTGTTCTTTTATTTTTTTCTTTCAAACTTCAAAGAGTTCTCTCACACTTCATAAGAACAAGTTTCACTCATTTTTTTATTTGGCTTTGTCTCTTGTTTTTGTGAAAAGATCTTTTCTTGTTGGCTTAAGAAAAATCATTTTCCTCTCTATTCCTAGAAACTCTAGCTTGTGACTACTAGATGTAAGGGATGCTTGCCATTTTCTTTCATTTTAATCCCTTAAAAGTTGCATGGAAATATGTTTTGGTGATGGTTGTTGGTTATAGTTGGTGATTTGCTTGAAATATGCAAAGGTGCATATGTTGTGATTATTGCTAGCCTGGTTGGTTTTCGTCTGAACATACCTTGGTATTTTTTACATTTCTCTCTCTATAGTCAATGAAATTGAGTGCCGTTTATTGGGTTGGAAAGTATACATCTGGGACTATGATTTTGGCATAAGAATCATGCAAAAACATTAAGAAATGACCACAATATGTGCATCTGAAAATGAGTGGCGTGTTTGCTGTTGTTAGTAGGGGTTGTTGGTGGAATACTTACAAGATAAAGGTTGCTTGGAGGGACCTCTACTTGTTGACTATGAAGGTTGCTTGGTAGGACCTTTTATAGTGTAGTGGTGGATAAATTAAATAAAAATAAAAATAAAATGTTGATTAACGTTGTTGATGAGATGTACATGCATACACGCATGACTTCACAGTTGTAACTGTGATGCGAGCAAGCACGTAAGTTAGGGTTTCCTAGTGAGGCCCTCCACCTAGTGCTGGAAAGGTTAGTGTAGTAGCTATCGATGGACCTTAAGGATAGATAAACAAGCAAACCCCATATTATAGACTAAGGTCATTGCAAACTTTGTGTTGTGGTAAGCCACTAACCATGTATGTCTATCTTAACAAATCAATACATCATTTCTGTAGATCAAAAATAACGACGTTCCCCAATGGTTATAGCACGTGTTACCTTTTGGATCTGTGAGGTTTCTATTATTATTATACCTTCTTAAGGAATGAGTCTGTATTGATCATTTGATTGTTGAAAAATCTCCATAGAGTCATGTTTGCATCCATTGCATGACTGTCATTATTATTATAATTGAATTCATATTATAATTGTTATTTAATGATGATCTTACTGTTACCTATTGATATGTTGTTGTATTAAAAGTTAATATCTTTTAATGTATGGATTGTTAAGTGTAAATTATCCTTATGTTATGAGCTTACCCTTGCACTATTTATTTTGATATGTAATTGACTGTGATGATTGCAATTATACATGAAAGCAGATGGTGAGCTATCAGCAGATCAGACTCTTCACAGTTAAGTATAAGAGACGTTTCCAGGTAGAGGGACTTCATCATAGGAGAAGCTATCAGATGTCACAGGAGTCCTACTTCTTCTTCTTCTAGTCTCTCGTACCACCCTAGTTCTTCTTAGGAGTAGTGCGTAGCTATAGCCAGCTATTAAGGAGCAAGTAGTTATATGTACCCTCCCTTTTTTGTTACATGTACTTACTGATGGGTACACTTTAGCTGACACACACACACCTTGCCTTTTTGAGATATAGTTGATCTTTTGATATATAGGTTGTAATTACTATTTAGTATGATGTTGATGTTTTGATATATACTTATTTATATGATGCTTGACTTTCAGTAGTTACCGTTTGTGTTGATAATTATTTTCAAAAGATGAATGTTGTCAATTAGTTTTATGAAACGCAAAAAAAAAGTACTCATATTTTCATAAATGAATTAATAAGAGTTTTAAAAAAATTAATTGAATTAGTTTGTGATTTCGTTGTATAATGTCATGTAGCGACAACGGGTCGTTACAAGTGGGTCAACCGAGGCCCAGTGCGTAACACTAGTCCTGGAAGCCTTGACTGACAAAGCGCGAAGTGGCTTAAGTTCTTGAGTCATGACTAGGCTGATCGTGGTCAGCACGTGACACCTGTGGCACGAAAGCTTTCTATTTGTCCCATTTTGAATTTTAAAGTCGCGTTTTGTTCGTTTCCAACATGGCACACATTTCCCAAAGACAACATGCGCCAACTGTTTTTCAATCATTTAAAGAAGAGGAGAGAGAAAATTACTGCAGTTGACGTTATCTGCGTCATTCCCGTGTGGCTAGTTTTCTCTTATGGAAGCTTCTTCTAACTCAAGCACTTCTTATTTCCTACCTCTATTTTCGTTTTTGTTTGTTCCTATTCTGTTGCTTGTATGGATATTGGGGGTTCATCGGGGGGCAAAGGAAATATTGATGGTTTTGTTGACAAGCTTGGGGAAGAGGAGGTAGTGGTGGGTGTAGTTCCCTGAGAGAAGTGCCTGTTTGGTTGTCTAGTGAGGGACGCGCCACCGCAGTTGGTGGGCAAAAAAGAAAAGAAGGAAAATGTTTCCTAGAAGAAGCAAGCATATATGGAAGGGGCTCATATTGAAGAATTGCGCTGGTGACCTAAGTAAAGATAAGTATGAGTTTGTCCTTTACGCTTGGGTTGGTGATGATGTGAAGAAGATGTATTCAATTTACAACTCTAATGAAAGCCTATTACAGTTGTGGAAAAGTAAAGGACCTATATGTTGTAGACAAAGATAAGTTGGAGTGTGTTCCTACTGGTCCTGATGATCGAGTGTTTGATCAGCCATAGGGTCTAAGGGTGGCAGAGTACACATATGTTTACGAGTGCATGTTCAATCAGTTGGTTTGTTACTTCCCTTTTCTAATTTCTAGTGTGAGGTCTTGAGGGTGATGAATGTGGCTCTGTCCCAATTACACCCGAACTCCTAGCCCTTGTTAGGGCTTTTGAGGTGTTATGCGAATATTGTAGTTTTGTTCTGACGGCTTTAAAGTTTTTCTACTTTTTTTGTGTTAGCTTCACATAACCAATGTCTTAGGTTTTTATTAGTGGTCAGCTGAAAAGGCGCCTTCTTCAATCATTCATTACTTTGTTTAAAAGTTTTAAGGATAAGTTCTTTCGGATAAAGTCAAAGGAGGCTGAGTGGTTGTTCTTTTTAAATGGTGAAGGGGAGGCGAGATTCCCCCCGTATTGGCAATCGAATCCTGTGGCAGTGTCACACTTAGTCTATAGTGCTTTCTCAACCTCCGAGAAGCTTGAAATCGAATTTTTACAAGGTTTAAGTTTATTGAGTTGTTCATCCCTGATACTTCAGGCGAACAACCCAATAGAGTTGGCTAAGTACATGGGTATATCCCTTTATCGAAAATTGATCTTAGTAAGAATATGATTTTTGGTAACTTTATCGAAAATTCAGGCATGTGGCCGAGTTGTAGTCTGAGTTAAAGAAAGAGATTGAGGAGAGGGAGGTCATCGAGAAAGAGAAGGCAAGATTGGAAGAAGATAAGTTCTGTTTGCAGGACGCCGTTACTGCTATTGAGGCTGAGCATGATGATGCATTAAAGGACTTGGATGCTGAGAGGGTTGGCCGAAAGTTGGAGAAAGACAACCTTGATGTCCACGAAGAAGAGTTGAAAGTCGAGGCTACCACGAAGTAAGAGAATGGTTGGTCGTCTTATGAAGGAGGAATTGTCTGACAGTGAAGGTGGCCCTGAAAAGGCGACCGAGTGATGAAACACCTAAGTTGTCTTTTTGTGTCCGAGGGAAGTTTATTTTGTAATTAACGTAAATTATTTTTTGTGCAAGTGTGCATTGCCATTATAGTTGCCAATCAGTTTTCCTTTGACTGTTTTGAATTTGCATGGCCAATATTAATTATAATTAACCCCTAGTGCATTTCCAACGTTACAAAGTTCTAAGCCTTTTAATGCCTTTTCATACCTTGCTTTTTAGTATAAATATGGTATATGGTACCTTCCCCTACCCCTTTATAAGTTGAATGAACTTCTTTCCCCCATATATTTCTTCTTTATTGTATTTAGCATGTCCCTATGTGTTAGAATTCGTCTGTGTGACAGTAAAAAAGCTTCGCTAGGTGCATTTTCGAAGCTTAACCGTCCAAAGCAACCAAGTTGTGTGTGGAAACATTACTTGGATGCTTGGACGGTTAAGATTTGAGGAATGTGCCTTTGTTTTTTTCCTTGGTTGCTTTGCATGGTTAAAGTGACAATGACATCAAGGGATCCTGGTTAGGCATGCATCAAGGCGTAGGCTGTGTGCGACCATAATACTGGGGTGGCGACACAAAAAGGTTTGGTACATCCCACTTTTCATCTAACTGGGAAAGGATCGTGCAACTTTGTTGTGGGTGCCACTCTGGCTTAGTCTCATAGAGAATATATGTGCTCAAGCCGGGATGCCTTTGGACTGTTATGGAAGGCGACTGAGATGACTAGTCAAAGGTCGTCTTTTGATGACTGAGATGATTAATTGAATCCTCGTGCATGTATTTGTTCTTATTTATGAATAACAAATCATTTTTCGTGGATGTACTCTTTGTTTCCATCATGTTGCTTCATTTGTTTCTGTTCTTAACTAAATTTCGTCGCGTGGGGAGGGCCAGGTTTTGTGTTATAGGAGTGATCAATTGAGAGCCGAATTTGTTTTTGTGTCATGTGCATTTATTGTGTTGCTTTATAGTCATGGTTATGTTGCACTACATTTCAATCGATATGCCTTGTACAAAGGACTCTTTGTTAAGTAGAATACGACTCGGTTTCGCCTTGTGGAAAGGGCTTTTATAACTTGGTTGTTTCGACATGTAGACCAATTTTGATTTGGTTCGCCTTATGGAGAAGGCTTTTATAACTTGGTTGTTTGTATAGTGTAAGAATCCACTTAGGGTCGATGGACGACCGAGTGCCTACTCGTGAGGGCTTTTTAGTTATTTGTATAGCGAACAAATATGCTTAGGGTCATTGGATGACCAAGTGCCCACTCGTGAGGACTTTTTAGTTGTTTATATAGCAAATAGATCCGCTTATGGTCGATGGACTGAGTGCCTACTCGTGAGGGCTTTTTAGTTGTTTGTATAGCAAACAGATTTGCTTAAGGTTGATGGACGACTGAGTGCTTACTCATAAAGGCTTGTTAGTTATTTGTATAGCAAACAGATCCGCTTAGGGTTGATGAACGACCGAGTGCCTATTTGTGAAGGCTTTTTCGTTCTTGATGTTTCGAGTAAAGGTAGAATCTGGTAAAAAAAAGTATTTTAATTGCACATTTTCTCTATGGGTGCACCTCATTAAAACCTCCCGGTGGAAAAACCGCCTTTGGGATAAAAATCGGGTAGTAAAAAGTGCGTCACATGGCTTATTTGTAGTAAACATATCAATCTTTAACTAAAGGTGGCATTCCATGTCTACTAAAGGGGCTTTTGTTGCAAAGTTTCTAATTGGTATGCCTCATGGTTGACCATGTCCTTAATACGGGATGGTCCCTCCCATGTCAGTGTTAATATGCCATCTGCTCGGTTTTTTCTCACAATGTCAATTTGTTGAAGGATGATGTCGCCCGATTGAAAAATGAGAGGTTTGACGTTAGAGGTGAATTGGCAAACTAACCTTTGTTTCAACACTACTTCCTTAACATGTGTAATATCGCTCTTCTCTTGCAAAAGATCCAAATTAACTGCTAAATCGGTTGGGTTAACTTCCTTAAAGTAATTGGTGACGCGAGGAGAAACATAGTTTACTTCCACTAGTAGTACTGCATCCGTTCCATAGGTTAACTTAAAAGGTGTTTCTCTTGTTAAGCTTTGGATGGTTGTATGGCATGCCTACAACACTGCAAGCAACTCGTCTGCCCATCGTCCTTTTGCATCAGTTAGTCTCTTTTTGAAACTATTAAGAATAATCTTGTTGGCGACCTTAGCCTGGCTATTGGTTTGTGGATGCTTGACCAAGGTGTATTTAAGGTCTATATTGAATGGGTTACACATGTTATCAAATATTTTGTTATCAAACTGCTTACCATTGTTTGTCACCAGCGCATGGGGAATACTAAACCTACAAATTACATTTTTCCAAGTGAACTTCCTAATCCTTTCTGCTGTGATCTTGGCAAGTAGCTTAGCCTTAATCCATTTTGTAAAATAGTCAACAATGACTATTAGGAACTTGTTTTGGTCAACGACAAGGAGAAAAAGACCAAGTATGTCTAGGCCCCATATGGCAAACGACCACGGGGACATCATCATGTGCAACGGCTCAGGTCGAGAGTTCATTACATTCACATGTAGTTGACACTTATCACACTTCTTTACATACTCTACACAATCTGACCAAAGGGTTGGCTAGTAGAACCCTACCCTTAATATCTTGGAAGCTAATTTCATAGCCCCTATATGGTTTGTACACACCCCCTCATGCACCTCTTTGAGGATGTGGGGAATTTGTTCAAGGTAACATATTTCAACAGGGGTGTGGTAAACTCGCATTTAAAGAGTTGGCTAGCGACTATGATGTAGAAACTGGTCGTATTACTAAGTTTTTTAGCCTTAACACGGTCAACTAGGAGAAGTCTTTCCCTTAAGAAATTCCAAATGGGTGCCATCCAATTGGCAGGTTGTGTTGATGTTGCGGAAACTTGATCCATAGACACCAATGGTGATTCCAGAGCTTCCTAGATGATTGTCTTGTGTCTTCCCACCTTCTTAGAACTCACCAACTTGGAAAGGAGGTTGGCACAGATGTTCTGCTCCCCACTTATATGGGTAATGTAACACTTGTCGAATGAAGAGATCAGATGACATACCTTCATCAAATAAAGCACTAGGAGTGGATCTTTGGCCTGGTACTCATTTTTAACTTGTCCAATTACAAGCTGGGAGTTGCTAAAAATGCCTAGCTCTAATGCTCCAACGTTGGAAGCCAGCATCAACCTTGCAATGAGAGCTTTATACTCTGCTTGGTTATTGCTTATGATGAAACTGAAATGTAAGGACTACTCAATCATGATAACTTTTAGGGCTTCTAAGATGACTCATACGCTGCTTCCCTTGGTATTTGATGCTCTGTCCATATAAAGATGTTAGTGGCTTGTTGCATGTATGTTGTCGATTAGCGTGAGTTCTAACATAAAATCAGCTAGAACCTAAGTTTTAATTAGCTTCCTCCGGTAATAATGGATGTCGAACTTGGAAAGTTCGACTAACCATTTAATCATTTGCCCTGCTATTTTTGACTTCTGGAGTATCCGCCTGATTGGTTGGTTTGTGTACATTTTTACATTATGATTTCGAAAATATGGCTGTAGCCTTCTAGCGACCATGACCAACGCCAAAACTACCTTTACAATTTTTTGGTACCGAAGTTCTGGTCCTTGAAGAGCTCTGTTGGTGAAGTATATTGGGTGCCCGCTACCTTCATGCTCCTAGAGCTACACTAACGGCTGTGTCATTTGTTGCTAAGTAGAGTATCAATGGTCGACCTGCTTTGGGCTTCTATGACACGTGTGCTGTTGAAAGGTAAGCTTTGATACCCTGGAACTTTCTACTGTCCACTCAAAATGCCCGTTCTTCTATATGCAATTGAAGAAGGGCTTTAGTTAGTTTTTGAACTTCGACCAAAACCTAGATAGGGCAACCACTAGACCTCTTTAGTGTTTAGAGGGCTCCTCATTTTTAGTATGGCTTCACATTTTTCTAGGTTTGCTTTAATGCCTCAGTCTATCAGCAAAAAACCAAGAAACTGACCTCTGTGAACTCCAAAGGTACACTTATCCAAATTTAGTCTCCACTAATGTTGTCGCACTCTTCCAAAAATTTCTTGAATATCTACTGTGTATTGCTCTAGCTTCTTGGATTTGACGACCATGTCATCAATGTACACTTCAATGTTGTGACCAATCTTATTGCCAAAGATCTTATCCATTAGTCGTTGATATATGGCTCCTGCATTTTTTAGGTCGAAAGGCATTACTTGGTAGCAGTAATTTGTCTTGTCTATGGTGAAAACTATTTTGTCTTCGTCGGCTAGATTCATTCTGATCTAGTTGTAGCTGGACTAAGCATCCATTAGTCTTAAAATAGAATGGCCAGCAGTGCTGTCCACTAGCCAATCTATGCTAGGAATCGGATAAGAGTCCTTAGTGCAAGCTCTGTTTAAATCTGTGAAATCCACACACATCCTCCATTTTTTGTTGGATTTTTTGACCATCACTATATTACACAACCAAGTGATATAATGAAATTCTCTAATGAACCCTGTCTTTAACAGTTTGTCAAATTCCTCAATAGTTGCCTTGCATCTCTCATTTCCCAACTTCTTTCTCTTCTGTGAGATTGGTTGGGAGGTTGGGTCAACCAAAAGCTTGTGACATAGAAAATTTAGGTCTATTCCGGGCATGTGTTACGGCTGCCAAGCAAAAAAGTCATGATCCTGCCAGAGCAATTCTATGATGTCCTCCTTTAACCGAGGTAGGGACGAAGCAGTGATCTTAGTGGTTTAGGTCAGTAAAGGGCCGAGCGAGATTTCGTGAATGTCTTGCATAGTCTTCGTCCAAAATTCAAAGAGGTCTTCTCTAGGATCAAGCTCCGTTAAATGCATACTCAATGTACTATCTTGTTGGTTCCAAAGTGTCAGCCTATCACCCTCAAACTATCGACTTAACATTTTCTCGCCATCTCTTGATTGACTTTCATGACTTCGATCGTGTGTTCATCGAACAGGGAATTTCATAGTAAGTTGCGGGGTGGATACTATCGCTCGTTTAATGTCGGCTTACTTATAATGACATTGTAAGAAGTAATTGCATTAACAAGTAAGTATTTCACTCTTACCGCACGGCGGGGCCCCTCCTGAGCCAAATGTGGTGTCCAGGTTGACATATCCTCGAACCTCAACTTACTCCCCCGAGAAGCCCACTAGGCTGTCGTCAAATGGTCGGATGACATCATTGGGCAAACCTAACTGTTGGTACGCTTCCCAAAATAACACGTATGTTGAACTCCCTTGGTTGATGAGTGCTCTATTGATCAAGCAACCTTCAATTTTAATCTTGACAACCATCGAATCATTGTGCTTGTGGTCCTTCATTCTTGCGTAATCATCATCAAAAAAGGTAATAGGAGGAAATCGTACTTGGATAAAAGATATACTTGTAGTCCAAATCATCATTATCGCCCTTAAGTGTTGTCTTTAAGCAGAGTTAGTCGTACCTTCACCAGCAAATCCTCCTGCAATAGTGTGGATAAATCCCGCTCTTCATGCCAGCTTATGGTGTTCGTTTTGCTTCTCCTGCCCATCCTCCTTACATCTTCTAGACAAATCATGATTCCAAAGGCTATGCGGAAGGCTTCTCCTACTATCATTCCTTTTTCTTCCATTGTAGACATAGTGGCCTAGATGGCCCTAGTAGATCAACTGCTCAATTTGGTTCTTTAAGGCTCAACAATCTTCAGTGTCATGCCTAAAGGCATGGTGGAATTCACAATGTTTGCTTTTGTCCACATTTGCGAACTCATCCTTCGGTGGTGGGGGAAGATTAATAAGGTTGGTGTGGTATACATTCCACAATATGTGCGACCTTCGAGTATTCAAACGGGTGTAGTGTTCATAAATAGGAACCACCGGTCAATCCTTTGGTAGCCTACCTAGTTATCCTTTCTGCCCTCCATCCGAGGGTCGTGAGGACACGTGCCTACTTTTGCTTTAGGCTTCACAAACATTTCTCTTTGTCTTTTCTTCGCAGCGATAACTTCCTCGATGTCTTTTTGTGAAATTCGATCATGTTTACTAAAGGGCGCCTTACCAAATCATGAGCAAAAGGGCAGTCCTTTAGCCTATTAATGATTGCTCGCAAGTGAATCTTAGGATCAAGATCCTTAACCTGAACTGCTTCTTGGGTGAAACGACTAATATAATCCTTAAAAGTTTCATCGTCCCCTTAGAACAGACTGAATAATCCAGACTCAGTTTGCCTATAAGGGCTACTAGAATCAGGTTGGTTAGGAAAGGCTTGGGATAGCTCTTCAAAACTTCATATAGAGCATTTAGGGAGGTTGGCAAACCACTAAAGTGCTGAACTTGCCAAAGTGCTAGGAAATAACTTGCAAAACATGGGGTTCGTTCCCCTAGTGGTTAGCATCTTAGTGTTAAACATAGTGAGATGTTGTGTGGATTGGACATACCTTTGTATAGTAAGAGGATTAGGTTGTGGAAAGAGTTGGGAATGGGAGTTACCATTACTTCATCAAAGAATGGGTGCTGTGGTCCATTGGTTTCATGGGTTTGATCAATTTCGTCGCCACGACAAGAATTTTCCACCTCATTCTCCCACTGCTCCTTAAGGGCGTTGAGTTCCGCCTTCATTTTCTCATTATCTTCTTAGGCTTGTTGATTCTCACGTTGGAGATCATTTGTCCTTTTCATCAACTCCTAGAGGGTTGGCACGCCTTTGTTAGCATTATCTCTATTTTCGAATGCACACCATGACTCATACTTTTAGAGGTAGCTTGAGGGTTACTTATCGACCCCCCACGATGGGCACCAGATGTTCTTACAAGCTTTTTAAGGGACCTTCACGTAGCTACTAACCCTAGTAAGGCCCTTGCGGTAATGTACTGTATGAAGATGCCAACCTTGTCGTTTCTAGGCTTACTTGTAATGGTGCCACTAGCTGAGCTCTTGTCATGATTCCCTCCAATGTAATCTGGCAACCAAGAGAAGAATCTGGGCCTTCCTTTCCTGGAGCGTGTGGCAGGTGAGTTGGGTCAACCGACTTGAGCCATGAGTGGGCGATTAAGGCCTAGTGCGTAACAAAAATGATCATATTTAAATATAATATCATGGACATTATTAATCCTTTTTTAATCAAAATTATTATTTCATCTTTATAATTGTTAGTCTCATCTCAATAACTAAAATCAAAAGCCATTCACTAGATAAAATGTCAATTTGATTGGAGAACGATATTAACAATATTTATAATATTGTATCTAAATTTTATTCTTAAGAAAATACTAACAAAATCCTTAAAGTTTAGAGTATTCATTAAGAAATAAGAAATATAAAATATGTAAAAAGAAACATTTTATCATATTAAAAATATAGAAACAATTTAATATTTTTAAATAATTAAAAGTATTTAATAAAATATAGTTAGTTCAAGCCCAGTTTCTCTTAAGTGAGATTTCAAGTTCAAAACTAATATAAAGAAAAAAAAAATCTATTTAGATAATTAGTCTAGCTATGTTGATATTTCCTGCTCAAATAGAATTATTTCATCTGAAAAATACAAGTCATTTAGACAAAAAGAAAAATTACTTAGAATATTAATTAGCAATATCATTAATTTTAACTAGAATGAAATATTAAACAATTACATTAAAAACTATAACATATAAAATATTTATATTATAGAGGATGTTAATTGGTATGGGTGTTTATAAGACGAGTATGTCAGTGTCACTACTCAATCCAAAATTTTGATAAGGTCAATTTTGTGGACCTAAATCTAATTCGACCAAGACCCGACAACTATGGGACAAAACCAGGTCAACCAAAATTGTTGGCATAATATATTAATCTTTACATTACATATAGTTAAATCATATAATTAAGGAAGTATACAACTACAATTAAGGTATATTTTACAATATATATTCTAAGATAAATAATATAAATATAATGTCATGGTAGATCAAACATGATTTATTAAGTCAATAATTTGTATATTTATACATAATTATTTAAAAAATTATACTTTTTAAAAGAATTTGACAGTGGATTAGGTTGAAAGGATTTAGAGTATAACCCAAACTCGTCTTTAAAATACATAGGGTCTAATTTCTTAAACTCGAACCCATCAAATGTTCCTTTGGGCCGGACCAGGTCATGAACACCTTTATTAATTGGTATATTTAAGATACTAGTGTAAAATTAAAAATAGAAAAATTTTTAAAAAAAAGTTTAACTTTTAACGTTACTAACATAAATCCTATTGTGTTTTTAATAATAGTAATAAAAAAAAACATATTCATTTTCCTTAACCAAGTATTGGTTAACTGGAGTCTTATTATTTGGATCTTAGTAATCAGCATCTTAGTCATAGAATTACTGAATAAAAAAATTATTGACAATCATAATAGAATTGTACTAAAAAATAGGTGAGATATATTAATAATAACTTTTCACAAAATTGTCTTAAGAATCCTTATTATATTTCTCCTTATTATTTTAATATCAATTTTGTTATGTATCGCCTGAAAATAATGATTAAAGAAATAGTCAGTAAAATTTTAATTAAAAATTATAGTAAAAAATTATTAATATTATTAAATATTATAATTTTAACTTTTTTATTTTTAATTCCTTATCAATTAAGGATGTGGGCTCCCGAGACATGCCCTAATTATGATAATTCCACCACTACGAGTGTCTCGTGCTCCATCATCACAAGTCATTATAGTGTGCCGCAATCATTAACATAGCAATTATAGCAGGGTTAAATTTGGAATGTGACGAGGAAAATGCGGGTTTATATCCCGTATTCAGTTTTTTTTTTTTTTTTTTCCTTCTCTTTCCACAGTGACTACTAGTATGTTTGGTTCAGTAAAAACCATTAAAAAAAATAAAAAGAGTAAAAAATAAAATAATTTTGACTTTATATGAATAAAAATAAAATATTTTATTAAAATTGAATTAAGCAGACCAATAATTAAAATAAATAGACTAATAGTATTTTTTTGTTCTTTTTTAAGTGTTATTTAAGATTTTTATATACAAATTAAGAAATATAATAATTTTTTTTGTTTTTTATAAAATAATTTTAAAATTTTTTATTATTTCCTTTTTCATTTCTATCCTATAATAAATTCATATTAATTATAAATGTATAAATTAATTAAAAATAAAATAAAAAGTAAGGATATAATTAATATTATTTTAAACTTTGAAAACAATAAACAAATAAAAACAATTTTTTAAAAAAAGAACACAAATAAAAAGAAACACAAGAGTATTAAACAATTCGGTAGTGACAAATAATGGCATGGTGGGATGAAGTGCCATCGTGATTGAGAAAGAGTGAGGAAAGAAGCACAGGAAGCACAATATGAAAGTGTCAGATTTATGAAAATAAATAAGTAAATGGGAAATTATAAAAAATATAAAAAATGAAAAAATACTTTTAAGTTAAAATATTACTTAAAGTAGTATTTTAAAAAATGTTACAAAATATTAAAATAAATTATTTTATCAAATAAATTTGTTTTATTTTAACAAACATTCCAATTAGTAAAATAAATTTTCAACTAATTAAAAAGTATCGTTAAACATTCTTAAAGTAAATCAAAAACAATATGTTCATTATTCTTATTTGGATGTGGCAAAATATCCTCACAATATATTATGAAAATAAAAAAGTAAATGGGAAAATATCAAAAATAAAAATGAAAAATACTTTTAACTAGAAACTAAAAAATTAAAACACTCCTTAAAGTCTTAAAGTAGTTTTTTAAAAAATGTTACAAACTAGTATTAAAATAAGTTATTTTATGGAATATTTGTTTTATTTAAACAAACATTTCAATTAGTTAAATAAATTTTCAATTAATTAAAAAGTATTGTTAAACATTCTTAAAAAAAAAAAACTATATGTTCGTTATTCTCATTTGGATGTGGCAAAATATCCTCGTAATCTATGAAACCATGCCATTTTTTTTTTTTCTTTTGCATCCTAATCTTAAGTGTTGTTTGGATGAACTTTTAATATATAGAAAAAAAAAATAAGATAACGAAATGAATTAAGTTTCTCATATAAATTAAAATTAATTTATATATAAGCTAAAATCAGTATTTTGGAAAAGTTAAATTAGATCATTTCTGTAAAAGTTAAAGTATATAAGTTAATTTTAGCTTATAGGAGAAATTTAATTTATTTTACCTTCATATTTTTTTTCTTATAAATTCGTATTAAAAAGTTTATTCAAACAAAGTCTTAATTGAAAAGCAATTGATTTTTTTCTTTATAATAGCCTATTTAGAATTGCATTCCAAAATTAAGTCAAAGTATATTGGATGCAAAGGCTAAGTTATGTAGTGTTACAATGAACGTGAGTAAGTGATTGTACAACGTAATGCCAAACATGCAATAAATTCATCATCACTCCAAATTTTTTTTCTTGGCTCAGACACTACAATGCTAAATTAAGTTTATGTTTAAGTGAGTGTTTATAGAATTGATTTTGGTTAAAATTAGTTTTGAAATAAAATAATTTATGTTTGAATATTTTTATCCTTAAAGTAAGATTCCTAAAAAACTTAGTATAATTTGTCAACGTAAAAACTATTTTTTATCACCTCTAATCAAACTTCAATATAGAGAAAAAATTAATTTTATCTAATAATAACTGGACATTTACATCTTTACTAAAAATCTTATTTGACAAGAGAAAAAATAATTCTAATACTATCCACTATAAAACTAAAAAAAAAACTAAATGTTGCAAGAGAAGTGGTTCTTCTAAGGTGGAAATGAATAAAGTGGTATAAAAACTAAATATAAAGAGGGAGTACAGCATGACTCACTAATGCAGGTGGTTTAATTTTATGTTTTAGTTAACATTAGGCTTTAAGAATAATTTCAAACAATTAAAAGTAATTTTTGTTAAAAAAATATAAAACACTAAAATATAATAAATATTTTTTTCAACAAAAATATTTTTTAATTATTTAAAATCAATTTTAAAAAATGATGTTGCAAAATCAATTTTTTTATGAAAAGATATATTTTTATATTATTTATTTATTATACTCATTTTTTCATTAAAATAAATAATTTTTTTATTTTTGTCCATTTCCAGATAAAAACAGAGTGTCAAGGCAGTAGAAAGCATTGAAATATGCGATTTGGTCCTTCCGAGGTGTACAAACGAAGAGTGGACTATAGAAAAGGGACCACGTCTAGGGATTATAAAAAGGACATAAAGAAGATATTCAGGAATTCATAGGGAACAGAGATCACTTCGATAATGATTTTTAACCCTTTTCAAAACCAGCTGTAGAACAAGCAGGGAACAGCCTTTCAAATAGAATAATACTTATTCTATTTATTTTTTTCTTTCATCTCATTTTTTTATTTTTTTATCACATTACTCATTATATATATATATATATATATATATATATATATATATATATTATTTTTTATTATTTTTATCTTAATTCACCTTAAAATAAGGTGGACGGGATGGATGAATATCAGTAGTCTCTCAAATATTACTCAGCCTTCTGACTTCAATTTCTCTCACCACCAAAGGCGCATGCGCCCTGAACGGCTGAGGCGCTGAGTGTAAGGCAGGGATTCAGGGAGTGAACAGGACACAGTACAAGCAACAAACTAACATTAACACTGTTAAAGATATTTAAATTTTATACTTAATTATATTTTTTACCTTTAAAATTTTATAATTTTACAAATTTTGTCCTTTAATTTATAAAATATTACAAATTTTGACCTTAAGTAAAAAATTGTCACAATTAAACAAAAAATTGTCATAAAATTGTTTAATTTTAACAATTTAAAAAAATCACAAAATGCCTTAATTGTAACAATTTTTTGCAAAAAAAAATTTTGGTCAAAAAGAACAATTAAGTATAAATTTTAAATTAGAAAAAAATTAGCAACAAAAATAACTGAATTTTTTAATTTAATTTTTTTCAATTAAAACAAATAATGTTTAAATTTATAATTTATTATTATTTTCCTATTTTTATCCTTAATACTTTAACAAAACTTTTCATTTACCACTTCATTTAATATTACATTATTCTTTTAATAAAAAAATTTTTTAATGTTACATTATTTTACACTACTATTTACTTTAAATTTTAATGAGAAATAAGTTATTCAATTACTCTTTTTAATAACTCTTTAAACATATTAAATTATAGTAAATCAACTGTCAAATTAAAATTTCTTATTGAGCATGCAAAGTTTATAAATTTTCATAGAATTTTAAAATTATTTAATATTTCAAATAAATTTAGTTTAATGTATAATATATTTTTTAAAAATATAAATAAATATTGACTATAAGATTACGTAACTACTAATATCTAATTTATCTAAAATTTGGTATGTATAATTGTTAAGTTAATATCAACATATTCAACGGTTAAATTAATGAAATTTAACATATACAGAAAGTGATTAAATGAGATAATTTTACCCAGAGTTGTTCCTAAATTTTAAAAGAATATTTTATTCTTAAGCAAAAAATTGCAAGATTTCAATGTCGATAATAATATCTAAGTGGAATTTTTTATTCTTGGTTGAGTGGTCATTAATTACAAAAATTTAGGGAATAAGGTAATATATTTTTCTACCTCTGTATGGTTCATATTTTTGTTAAGATCATGATTTTGTATTATTCTTTTTACAATTAGACTTAAAGACTGCACCATCTGTTAATGTTTCTTAAAACACAATATTCTCTCTTTTAGTAATAAATAAGAAAGATCTTGTGTAGCTAAATTACATCAACTAACAATAAAATAAAAGGCCAACATAATTCGATATGGTTGACAAAAGACTTTGTCTCTTAAGTGTGTGGTTAAGGGTTCGATCCCCATATCCATATGTATAGAAAAAACATCTTTAGTAAAGGTCAAACTCTTAAATGGATTTTAAATAAATTTTAGTATCTTGAAAAATAACTCTCAGCCAAAAATATTCTAGGTTCACCCAAAAACAATAAAATAAAAATATTTCTTGAGGTATTTGTTTGCATCTTGACTACATACATAACATGTTTTATTATTTCCTTTTTAGTCATGTACCCATATCATTCTTTAAACATTTTATTGTTGTCCACAGTGGCCTTATCTAACTCGAATAGGATTTATCGCATGAAATGGCCTTACTCGGTTAAGCAAGATTGTCTCTCCTAAAAGATACATGAAGTTTCTACCAAAAAAAATAATTATTTCACCTCATTTTATTTGAATATGAATATTTTTTCTCTCCCTTCATTCAACCTACCAAAGGAGTTACGCGCCCTCAACACCGAAGAAGTTGATTTTAGTAAAATATAAAAGTCAATTAATATATATTTATTATAATAGATAAATATTATAAATGATGAGAGTAGAGTTAAAAAGTTCAAATATTTTATTAAATGAAAAAAAAATTAGAGTAAATTACTGTGTACTTATTATATTGAATGAATATTATAAATAGAGACTATAAACAAAAAGATTGATTAATTTTTTATAAAGAAATAAATTTTATCATAAATTATTTATAAAAGACAATTAAATAGAAGTTAACATTTGGGAAAATAATTTTATATAATCTTAATTTATATAATATAATAAATATATAATGGATATGGTCAGATTAAAATTAATCTATATTTATTAAAATTAATTTATATTTATTGAAATTAAAATAAGAGAAAACATGCCATATACTGATAGTGTAAAGTAGTTTTACACTATCATCCAATCACAAACTACCATTTATTATAAGTTTGTTGACTTTTATAATAAATACTTTAAAAGTTACATCAATGGTGATTTTTGATTAGTTGACAATGTAAAACTTTTTACACTAACAATGCATGACCATTAAGCTCTTAAAATAATTCAAATATTTTATGTTGATAATTTTATAATAAAAACAATTAAAGTATTTTATATAGATCGAAACATTTTAAATGGTTATTAAAAAGCATTACTAGTAATATTGAATATTTTTGTTTATTTTTATATATATATAATGATAACAATAAGATTTGAACTTAATACTTCATGTAAATTACTTAGCCTGCTTCCATTAGGCAGATCTTAGTAGGTTGTAAATCTTAACTTCAATGTCACCATTATACACACTCATAGAAAAAAGAAACTAATGTAGGAAGTAACTTTGTTCATCGGTTAAAATAAAGTTGATCTAGAAAGTCTTGTGAATTTTAAAAAATTAAAAAAATGTCTACATTTTACATTGGTTGCTAAGAAATTGATATAGAAAACACTCTCTAGATTGGTGTCCGTGCAAACGATGCAGAATTATTTTACTTTTATTTTTATTTTTTTGATAAGTCAATACTTTTAAAAATGCATAACAAGTCTAGCACAAGTTGTGGTAACGTGAACAACAACTCATTCACTACTGCAAACAATAATTTTTAGATTGATTCTTTATCGATTGATCTAAAATGTTCATATCAATATTATGAAAATGTCACCACCTCATATATTAAATCAATTTTCAGGAACTGATATTGAATGACTATGTAAAACGATTTTTTTTAGTATTCTTTCCATTCCTTTAGGTGTTATTTAAGGATTTTATATACAAACAACGAAATGCAATAATTTTTTTATTTTTTATAAAATAGTTTTGAAGTTGAGAAAATAAGTTATGTATTGACAATGTAAAACAATTTTACACTATCATTCAATCACAAATTATCATGCACGGTAAGTATGTTAACTTTTATAATAATTACCATAAAAGTTATACCAATATTGATTTTTGATTAGTTGATAGTATAAAGTGCATAGCTATTAAACTCTTTGAAGTTTCCTATTAGGTGAAAAATAAGGTATAATTGACAAAAAAATTAATTAATATTATCTTAAACTTTAAAATTACAGATAAATAAAAATAATTTTTTTCTAAAAAATCGACAAGTGAAAAAAACCAGAGAGTAGTGAACGTAGATTTGATACTCATTAGCACCATTTTTAAGTAAATTCATTTTCATCAAAATTTTCATCTCCGAAATGAGTTGTTAGGCGTTTGCTTAATAGATGGGACTTGGATCATTTTCAATTCACTTCTCTCGAGTTCTTTTCCATCCTCTTTATCTCTTTTTAACCTTTTTTTCTTTTTTTCATTATCTTTCTTCACTTTATCATTCTCTATTTTCCTTTGTTATTTTTTAGCTGGAGAGCCATGAACGAAAGAGACAATCTATTCTGGTAATAGATGTGTTTGTATCCTTTTAATATCTAATTTGTCTCACATATAAGTTAACTCCAAATTAATTTCGATGATTTGAATTTTAAAAATTAAATGAACTCAAAATATGTTTCAGGCTGTCTTATCTCGTTTTTTGCATTCCATATTTTTTAGTAATTATTATTTATGAGTTAATACTAATAATTTTAAGAGAAAATTATATTGATAGTGTAAATAATTTTTATACTGCTATTCAATCAATTAATCCATCTATTATATAATTTAAAAGAAAGTTTTATAACATAGAAAGATGTCACGTGGTAACATCATATTCATTCTTTTTTCGCCTAAATTTCACAGATTTTTTTTATTCATATAAATACATTATTATATTTAATTATTGTAATTAGGATGTTTATAATTAAGGCATTTATAATTAAGGCGTTTATAATAAGTATATATTCTACTTAAATTCATCAATTAAATAATAAAGTCTTAAACTGATTTTGATTTATATAACAAAAAAATCAATTTTTCAAATTTTATTGAATGTTATTTATAATCACGGTAACTATGATAATTATGATAATATTTTTTATTATGATAATTAAAGCATTTATAATATATAATAAAGTTCTTTTCGATTTATTGATTGATTACTCCTAATACAATTATTAAATTATGATTTTTTATTGCAAATAAAAAATAGATTGCTCTACAAATCATAATACAGGATGTCGCAACCGGGGTCACAACAAGATGGCGAAAATAATATTAAAAAAAACAGAGGAGCCGCCACCATAATTTATTAAGGGAAAACATATGGAAAAACCCTAAAGAATTTTGTCTTGAACCATAGATTAGATTCGAGAGTCGATTACGCATAAGGAAGGTGTTAACACCCTACGACATCCGTTATAAAAACGGTTACCCTTTTTACTTGATGTGTGAAAATATTAACTGTCTTATCCTCTTGCTTATAAAATTATTGATACTATTATTTTTTTATATTTTTTTTAAATTATTTATTTTATTGGTTAAAAAAAATCTTATTATTACTATTTTATTTTTTTATGGTTTTTGAGATCGACAGGAGTGGGCTCCTACTCCTACGTATCCTCCAGTGCAATGAGGAAATCAGACTCACGTAGTTCTTTGAGTAGAAAATCATTTTGTGGGTTGATTTTTTTTTAATTGTACATTTGTGTTATTTGTATGTTTATTATTAAAATTATTAAGATATTAAATCTTAAATATTATAGAAGTATTATCCACAACGATAAGCGGCTTAACAGATGTGGAATACTAACATAAAATTTTATGAGATTTTGTGATATTCAAGTGGATCCTAGATCCAACATGACAAATCACTAAATCTACAATCTTATTTTATAAAAGGGATATTAATCAAATTTAAACTTAAACAAAGCCTTTTGTGATATTCAAGTGAGTCATAGACCCAACATGGATAGTCACTAAATCTAAGATTTTTTTTATTAAAAAAAAACTATTGACAATTTATTAATTAACCATGAACTTTACATAAAATTTTGTGATATTCAAGTGGGCCCTAGACCCAACATGAAAAATCACTCAATTTATATTTTTATTACTATTTTTAAAAAAAATTAAATGACCTTATTTTTATTTCATTTTAATCAAGATCAGAATGCTATTAACGTTAGTATATTTAGTGAATTCAACTTTATTAAGGAAATTATTACGAAAAGGAAAAAGGGGTCTAACGTATTCGGCTTTTCCTTTTTTAAAAAAAACTCTTCATACATAAGTCAAATGAATGCAACTTATTCATGAAATTTTATTATGAAAAAGGAAAAATTTTAAAAGAGAAAGGGAGATGGGCTAAGCCCGTAAAGGTGACAAGCAAAAGGATCCTTTCCTTCTTTCTCTTTATTATTTAGAGGCGGCTTGTGCTAATGGGCCAAGTCCCGTGATTCTGCTGGAAGAGGGGAATACGCCACCGAATTGCCTCATTTTCCAAATCGTAGCCAAAGGTCTCCAGAGGCAGCACGGGATCTTCAAGTTACGAAGGCGAAGAAGCTGACGCGAGGCGACGATAATTGTTGCTGGTGTGTAGATCTATCCCTGCGTCTTGGTGTTGCGGCGAAGAGGAAGAAGTGTCCACTCGGAAAGGATGACGTGGATCTAGATCGCGGCTGAGGCACGGCAATGGACAGGCGACCACGTCGTGGCAGTACGACGTTACTGCAATGATTCATAGCACGGAGATTTGGGCCGCAGATTTGTGGAGGTTGACGAAACAGTGGTGGATGGCACAGGGGAGATTCGCGGGCGAAGATGGTGAGGGAAGCTTCGCGTTATGATTGAGGCACCTCGAAAGAATGCCGATGCGAAGAACAGGGGAGAAAAAAGGATTTACTGGAGCAATCCTCAATTTGTTGATTTATTAGTTCTTTTTATTTTTGATTTTTGATTTTGATTTTTCCTTTTCTGTCTAAAGGTTGATGTGTCCTGGATTTATGAATATGAGGTGCAGATTTGAAAAGAGAAAGGAATCAGTGTGTGCGTGTTATTGTGCGATTATTTGCACCCATGGTGCTCATGCATTTGTAGCAAATGTGATTTATGTTTGTGCACAGAGTGACCTGGCCCTGTTTTGATGTGTGTGTGTGATTATAATGAATGTGTAATGTGTAAAGAGTGCTGGAATGGAATCTATGTGCGAATTGTGTATGTCTCAATATGAGAAAAGTGTGAATCAGTGTGTGATTTGCGTAATGTCTGTAATCTTGAGGATGAATTGAAAACAATGCTTTAATCAAAACTGTAAGTCAATTATCTGAGAATTCCAGTCAAAGAATCAAAAGAGAACAGAGACATAATCATATCAAATGGAAGGATTCAATGAAGCAAGCATTGGCAAGAATAATAAGGAACAGAGGAGTCTACAGTTGCAGTTGAGAATAGGGCATAAGACTAGAATACCTCTGTAACCCCTCAATAACCACGTTTTCCTCCTCTTCTTCTCTCAACTTGCTTCCTTCTTCTCTCTGCTTTTCGTCCCCTTTAGCTTTTCTAACCACTAATTCCTCCTCCTCTTTTTCGTGATCCCCCTTTCAGCCCTCTTTTTTTCTTATTTATAAGCCCAAAATCTAATACCATTTTGTAACAGTTTCTCCCCTCTTCATCTTCCCTTTCTCCATTTATGACCCTAATATTTAATATTAGTTTTGCAACTGTCTCCTTTCCTGACTCTTCTGTTCCTATTATTTATTATTCTTTATTTTATATTTATTTTCCATGATCATGATGAACTCTTAAAATATCATTATGAATGAATATGTATGGTCATGGGCTTAAAACTTTTAATTTAACAAAAAAAAATAAAATAAAATTACAGACTAGGACACTTCTAGTCTAACAAGAATAAAAGATAAATATGCTTAACCCAATTATTATTATTATTATTATTACCCTATTTATTTATTTATCTTAAGTTATAATTACCCGGATAAAATTGGGTGTTCACACAGGATAAAATTGTGATTTTGATCAATCACTAATTTTTAAATGAATTTTGATTTTATATAACAAAATAATCAATATTCAAAATTTTGATTAATCAATTAAGTCATTCAAACTCATACATATTTTTATTTTATATAATAATATAATCAATTTATTATACTTTCCTTTTTAAACAAATATAATTATTATAAAAATATATATTTTGATTCAAATTTATTATATAGTTATATTATTATAAAATAAGATTTTGTCACATAGGCAGTTTCGATCAAAAACATATATATATATATATATTAATGTAAATTAATTTAAAAAATCATGAGTAATATATATTAATTAAGGTAATTTGGATTATTTCAAATTAAAGTAATTAGATTATTTTATATTAATTAGGATAATTATGACTAATATATATTCTTCTTTTCTTCTTATCATCCCTTGCATGCATTATTCTTCTTTATTTATTTTACTTTATAGTTGGCTCTTCTACAAGGATTTACCATTAATGACAAAAATAGGGAAGAAATTGTGGATAAGTTCATGCCTCTTTTTTCTTTCTTAATTATTTTTTTGTCTCATTGTTCATTTTTTACTATATATTTTTATTTTTGGTTTTGGTTTTTTCTTTTGACTACACATTACATGTCCCATTATTTTACTTTTCGAGTCTCCTTTTTTAGTGTTTGGCAAAAGTGAAATGTTGAACACAAATATGAGGAAAACTTTTGGGTAAATCCATATTATTTACTAATTTTTAAAAATTGTGTTTTTTCTTCAAAAATAGTGTCATACCAATTTATTCTTTCATATGTAACATAGTATCTTTTTTATTGTCTTTTTCTTTGTAGAGAGTTTTAACATTTTTTATTTTTATTTATTTTTGATTGATTTATTATGCATTCAATTCTTTACTTAATATGTATTAATATATTTGGACATTTTTTATTATTTTGATTTATGTTTTTTTATTCAGTGTTTTGAATTATGTGTTCAATTATATAGTGAAAAAATATTAATTATCAATTGTTAAACATTCTTTAACATGAATGACCATGTTATGCAGGATGAAAGTAAACTTTCTATTGATATCTGTGAGAACAAAGACAATGCAATGGGTAATGTTGTGTGGTCAACACGAAGAAAGATCTCTGGTGAGCTCCCATGGTGGTCGTAGATGTCTTCGGTAGTGACACCTGCAAGGACTCCGGTACTTAAGTTAGTAAGAGCGTAAGAGTGAGTGAGAATGAGAGAAAGTGTGCGTGTGTGTAGCTGATGGGTGTGGAGCCCTTTTATATAGTGTTTTGGGGGAAAATACCGTTAAGGTTGGGTGCCACGGGACAGCGTGCGTTTAGGTGCTTCATTACACGTTTTCCTTGCCATTAGGCATTTTCCATGCTGTGTTGGGTAGGCATGCAACTCTAACTGGGATGAGCTAGGCAATATTGTCTGGAATACGTGTAGCTACACTAATCGGGATAGGCAACAAAGTAAATTAGCTTAGGCTTAACTTCCAGGTCACCACCAAAACAGGTAATAAGACTGAGCCTTTAAGTAAAAGTATAATGTAAAGAATTAAAAATCATATATTTTTTTTTATTTACCAAAAGTATTTCTATGTTATTTTTTCACATATTTTATCTTTTGAACTTTTTATTTTATTTTATTTATTTGTCTTTTTCTTTTAAGGTAAACGTATATTATTATTATTATTGTTATATTTTTTAAAACATATAATAGAGTTACCATCACATATTACTCTAACATTACTGTTATGTTTAAATTTTATTTTATAAATACAGTTATGATACATATACAATAATTTGTACAATATCATTTTTTGTATTTATCTCTCTCAATTACATTATTTATTACATTTCAAATTTCTCTCTCTTTTCGCTCTTTCTCTTTCTTAGTTGTAAATTTTGTTGTATAAATATTATTTCTCTTATAAATATAAAATCTATTATCATTTTGACTTAAATCAAATTGAATTACAATTAAAATATTGTATATCCAAAATATCACTATTAAATCATAAAGAATATACAAAAAAAATTGAAAATAAAAAATAATTTGTAGGCAAATATCCAATTTTTTAAATTAACATTTTATCAATTTTAATCTAATTGAAATTCAAATTTAAATTTATATTACCTTGAATAATAAAAAAATTTAAAATAAAATTAATAGTAAATTAAATTATGACTAAATCGTTCAAATGTATTAAATTTATAAACATAAATCTAATAATATTTTGACTTAAATTAAATGAATTTTTAATTAAAATAATTTATATCCAAAATATAACAATTAAATTATAAAAATTATACAAACAAAATAATAAATTAATATTAACAAATATATCATCCAAATTTTTAAATTAAAATTTAATCAATTTTAATCTAAATGAAATTCAAATTTAAATATAAATCACCTTCAATTATACAAAAAATTTAAATTTAAAAATAAACTTAATAGTACAATAAATTATGACTAAATCATTCAAATATATTAAATATATAAATTTATAAATATAAAATCTAATAATATTTGGACTTAAATCAAATTAAAGTCCAATTAAAATAGTGTATACTCAAAATATCACAATGAAATTATAAAAATTATACAAACAAAATAATAAATAATTTGTAAGCAAATCATCCAAATTTTTAATTTAACATTTTATCATTTTTAATGTAATTCAAATTCAAATTTAAATCTAAATCACATTCAATAATACAAAATTTTAAAATAACATTAATAGTAAGTTAAATAATGACTAAATTATTCAAATATTATATAATGTGTGTGTGTGTATATATATATTATTTTTCTGTGTATTAAAAAAATAAAATTGAGATATAACCATATAATTTTGTACTTATAAATGCATTTAAATTGGTACTTAAAATTAAATTAATTTATTCTTAGAACACACTCAAAATATAAAACTTATACAAATAAAGCAATAAAATAATAAACTTAAAATAATTAATAAAACATAAGTAAATTATCTAAATTTTTATAATAAATATTTAGTACTTTCAAACAAATATAAATCTATTATTGTGAATAACGTCACATTCTAACATGAAATTAAGAACTTTTCAATATAAAATAATTTTATTTATTATTATTTTTCTCAATAATTTAAATTTTAATATTCTATAATTATTGCATCAAATTTTGATCTTTATTAAGTTATGTTATGATTGTTCATACTATAAATCATGTAGTTCATAATAAATATTTTACCAACATATTTAATTTAAATTAATTTGAAAATTATACTAAAAATTATCATTATACACACACACACACACACATATTAAAGTAATTAGATTATGTATGTTGATTTGCGAATAACACTAAATCTAAATCTTTAATTCAAATTTTTGTGTGTTTGGATTCATATAGAAGCAAAAATAATTAATTTCATGATAACTAAGAAAGTTAACATTGTTTAATTTCACTAATCTCAATTAAAAATGATTTCTTTTCCTAAATTGTCTATCATTGGAACTTGATATCATGAATAAAAAAAAGTTATTAGAAATAAAATCTCAATTAAATGAAGGGTATTTTGGAGATAATATCATTAAATAGAGTGAAATTAGTTAGATTTACTTATATTTCAAACTATCATATATCAAAAAAATTTGCTTATATTTGAGTCCAAAAGAAGTAACCATAACATATTTTGTGACTATTAATTAGTTAAATTTAATGATGCATGTTAATTTGAAAACAACATAGCTATTTAGTACGAAACCCATATTCATAAAATGCACAAACTAAAAACGTGAGTTGATACCCATTTTTAAAATAAATATTAATTTTAAAATATTAAAATATATAAAATAGATTATAAGAAAAATCACACTTTTGTGTAAATTTGACAAGAAAGAATTTTGTAGAAAATAGCATTTTTCATTTGAGAATGATTGTGATTCCAATTAGTGATGCTTATAATTGAAACATTCAATCTTTCTTTTAAAAAAACAATTATTTTTATTATAAATAATTTACCAATTAAATTTCATGTGCTAAACATAAATGATTTCAAATTTTAACTTTTAATTTATATTTACATTTTTTAATTATTTAAGTTCAAATATTAGAGCAAGATATTTATTTTTATTGTAAGAAATGTAATTTAATATCATAGTGACAAGAAAGATGGAGAAATTCTATCAATTTGTCACAACATAATTTTAATATCACGATTTGGGTCTAATTGTATTATTTAGACTTGTGATTTTAATTTCATGATTTAATATCATGATTTTAATATCTCTAAAATAAACGTATCATGATTTTAATATTTATGATTTAATATTGCTATTTTAAATTCCTAAAATAAATAAATATATTTAAATAAGAATTTGAAATATAAATCTAACATGTATGATTTCTTTGTTGATAGTAATTATTTAAAATACTTTGAGTATAAGGATAATTTTATCACTATTGAAATATACAAAACATAGTTAAAAATAAGAATTAAAATATATAAATATGTAATTTAAAATTTTATCCAAAATAAACTTATTTATTAGAAAAGAAATAAGAATTTAACATAAATAGAGATTCTTTATAAATAAGGTTATGCATATTGTCTTATTTTAATTGGGCAATTAAGATTAGGATTAAACATCTTTTTTGTCCTTATAAATATGTAGATGTTTGCTTTTAGTCTATCCTTTCAAAATGGTCAACTTTTGGTCTTTCATTTTAAAAAATGATTCACATTAAACCCTAGTTACCAACTCTGTCAATGCAATTAATGGTGATGTCACGTCAACATTATTCTCATGATGTCACGTGACTGTCATGAGACATGTGTTTTTTGTCCTTAGAAGATTTTCAAAATCTAGTTTTAGTCCCTATAAACTTTAAAGTTTGATATTAGTCCTATAAAATTTAAAGTTTGGTTTTAGTCCCAAAAAATTCATAACTTTGATTTTAGTCCCCATAAAATTTAAAGTTTGATTTTAATATTCATAAAATTCAAAGATTGATTTTAATCCTTAATTTATTATCTTATAACTCAATGTGCAAAACTTCTTCAAAATATGAAAGAATTGAGTCACATATGTAAATAGGAATTAATACTTCATTTAAAATCAAATAGTAAAAAACTTCCTTTCTTAGAATGTAATTAAGATAATATAAATAACACTTTGTACTTATATTATAAAATAAATACTTGAATAATGTTTGCTTTAACATACCATAAAAATCAAGGTTAAGACTATTGTCTATTATATATTTATTCAAAATTAAATATTAGTGTCGTTTAATATAATGAAAAGGTTTAATATAAGACCAAAAATCACAAAACAAATGTCAAAGGTCATAGTAAAATGTTCTACTACTATATATTTTTGTAAATTAAAATTATATAAGATGTATAAATATACTATTACTTATACACACACACACACACACACACTAACATCTATTTTTGTAAAACTAAAAAATAATTTAGAAATATATTAAAAATGTAATAACACATAAAATTTATAAATTGAAAACTTAACACCCGTATAAGGTACATGTTACTAAACTAGTATGTAAGATAAGTTAGTTGAGTTTTACAATAATTACTTTAAAAATTATACTTGCCAAAATTTTTAATTAGTTAATAATATAAATTTTTTTATACTAATAATGCATAAAAATTAAACTTGTAAACTTAATCTATAATACTTATATATAATGATAATATATTTATATTGATATTATATATTTGAAATGTATACTATAAAATATATTTTAATTTTAGTTTTATATTTTTTTATTCTAGAATTGAATTATAAATAACGTTAAATTTTTATATTATACTAATAAAATTAAAAAAACCTAATTTTACCCACTTTGAATTTAAATAAATAGTCTTATTAATATTTTAAGCCCAAACAAGGATTAAATTAATTTCATTTCAACCCGTGATATGAAATAAGGAAACTGCTGGGTTTTGACCCAACAAGTAACATAGCTTGTCAAGTATTGTAATTATTGTTGAAGAAACATTTCCAAAAGTGACCGAGGAATTGTTAAACTTGGTCAAATTGATGTTTTCCTTTCCCTGAACAAATTAATGTGGTATTCCATTTGTACAGGATAAAGTAAAAAATTAGTGAATTTCGTAAAAGTAGTTTTCTAACTTTAATCCAAATATACTCTTACTTGTTGGGTTGTGCTGTGTCGTTCTTCTGTGATTATTTTCCCTGCTCTTCGTGGCGCCATTGAGAAATCGTTGCCGATGAAGGAAACAGATGGAGACATGGTAAGAAAAGAAAGAATTAAAAGGATTTTAAATAGTATATTATTTTGTTAATAAATCCAAAACATTTTTTATAATTAAAAATATTTTTTAAGAATTATTAAGAATTAAAAATATTTTGTTAATGATGTGATATGATAGTCTAATTAAAAAATAAGCTAAATTAAAAATTAAAAATAGGCAATAATTAAAACAGTCAAAATATAAGAATTAAAAGGAGTTTTAGTAGCATATTTTTTAACACAATTTTTAATATTTTTTATTATTTGTTAGATTTTATTAAAAAATAATCAAATCATAAATGAGACTAAGATTCATGTAATTTTATAATTCTCAATAAATTTTAATTTATAATAATTTATTTACTAATAATACTAAAAGAACATTGATTAAAGACTCGATTATTAAGAATTTTTTATTAAAAAATATTATTAGAGTATTTTTACTTTCTCATAATTTTTTTACTTTTAATTTTTTAACTAATACTTTAAAAACACTTAATAAAATTCTCTTAATAATAAATATGTTTGAAAAAGTGTGTAAAAATATTTTGTTAATATTTCTCTAAAATTAAATATAAGGAAAGAGATACGAACAACTCTAATCTTTTCATAATAATATTTTTTTTATTAATTCTCCTACAGAATAAAGAAAATATTATACATCTTTTTATGTTAAAACCAAAAGAGAGAGACAGATGCGGGACATGTAGGGGTCGTTTGGTAGTAGAGAAGTAGCAGAAGAGGAGAGAAGTGCAGCAAATGTATTGTATTCTGTTGGTTTGATAACAAAGAAAAATGAAAAATATTTGAAAAAATACATGAGACTTATCATTAAAATTTCTTTGTAAAATAATAAAGAATTGCACAAAATTCTAATTCAAGTGCAACAAAATCGATTTTGTTCCTTGTTATTTGCAAAAATTGATTTTGCAAGTAAATGAAGAAAAGGGCAAATCAATTTACATATCTCTCTTTTTTTTTTTGGAATAACTAGTTCCCCATTCCTTATAATAATAATAATAAATAATAATAATAATAATAATAATAAAAATAATATTAATGATAAAAATAAATAATAAAAATAATTTTAATTTTAATTTTTACTCTATTATTTATTTATTTATTTCAATTATATAATTCTAATTTTTACTCTGTTTCTCACTTTTTTTTTTTTTTGGTTTCTCCTCTTTTTTCTTTTCTTATTATTAGTTTTTTTTTGCTCTTTACCTAACACACATGTAATATAACCACTAGCTAGCAGGAAGACGAGGAGGATGATAATTATATTACAATAATAATAATAATAATAATAAATAAATAAAAGTGAAAGGTGGGTGAAGCAAAGAAAGAACTTTCGGCCGCCGATGGATGCCAGGGCTGCAGCCACAGCCATACAAGATTTTTCTTCTTCTTCCTTTCCCTTTCTTTTCTTCCAAACTAAAAGGACCACTTATTCTCTCAAACCTGTAACTCTCTGACTCAATCAGTTCATCTAGTTGCACGGACAATAACTCCTTTCTTTCGCCTTCCCTTGCATTTCCTCTATCTAGATTTTATTTTACACAACCATATCATAGCTAATCAACATCACAATGCTGCGCAAGCTGGTATCAGGGCCACGCAAGAACAAGCCTGGCACCGTCCCCGTTCACCTCAACGTCTATGATCTCACCACAATTAATGGCTATGCCTATTGGCTTGGCCTTGGAGTCTACCATTCTGGGGTTCAAGGTAACCAAACCTTTTTTATTTTCCCTCATCTTTTTCTTCATATCAACCAACCCACCAAACCAAATCATCCTACTCTTAAATTCAGATCCCAGGTTCTGCTAATTTTATGACATGTTCGGTGGACATCATGCTATTGCTCATAAAAGATCCCTTTTTTATATCCACGGAAGACTAAGTTCATCGCTTTGCTTGAATTCTAATTTAATTATCCAACTGGGATGGGGAGCTGAAATTTTGTTAGACTCGGATATCAGGCTCTTCTTGCTTGGTTGAGTTGGATATTCAATAGGTGAAAACCACTGAAATTAATAACGAATGTGCTCCATATTGTTGTTTCAATAGTGGCCAAAAAAAAATAATTGCTCTGACTAAACTTCAATTTCCTCCTCTGCCTTAGTTGGGTCGTTTGGTAAAACGTTAGTGCTTTGTCAACTGTCATTAATTCTTCTTATTCTTATCATTATATTACTAATTCAGGCATGTACTCTTAGTTGGGTGTACAATAATTTATGTCTCTCCTTATAGTGATTTATTTATCCCAATTTCATTTGCCTGTTGATGATTAAAATATTATTTCACGATTTTATTTTATTTCATTTATTTTGGTTGTAGTTCATGGAGTTGAATATGGTTTTGGTGCTCATGAACATGACACAACGGGGATTTTTGAAGTGCAACCGAAACACTGTCCTGGGTTCACTTTCAGAAAATCAGTTTTCATTGGAACAACAGATCTGGGTCCGAAAGACGTTCGGGCGTTCATGGAGAAACTGGCTCAAGAGTACTCTGGCAACACCTACCATCTCATCTCGAAAAATTGCAACCACTTTTGTAATGATGTTTGTCTCAAATTAACGGGAAAGTCAATCCCTCGATGGGTCAACCGACTTGCTCGACTTGGTAAGAAATAGATGGATCATATTCTCATGGTTAATTAACTTATTATCTTTTATAGTTTGTATCCGTTGGTTTTTCACCTGCACCACAGGAAACTCCAATGGCGCCTATTTTGTGGTGATCATTGTTGGATGTTGTGTTTGGAATTAACTACTTCTTCTGATACCTGTTACTAGATTCTAAATACACTTCACACGGTTTTTCATTTTTTTAATTTTGTACAAGTGCTTTTGGTATTATTCTTCGATCAAAATTAGTTTTACTTTAGAAATTTACGAAAATAAAGTTTGCATTAAAGGTCAATATAAGTTGCTGAGGCTCTAATTCTAATTGGAGAATAATATCAAAAACACTTAAAGAACTGGATCTAAGTTTTTTTCTTTTTTAAATTGATGGTTTGTAGCTTAAAATTCATATGGTAGACTAGAAGCATTGGTCACAAAGAAGCATGCTTCTTCCGGCACAATATACTCCCTTTGCACAAAGTGACAAGAGGAATGCTCTAAGAGCATCTACTGATATATTTAAATCATTGTTTGCCTTATATTATGCAACCACCTGTTATGTGAACTGATGTTCCTATGCTGCACCTTGTAAACAAGATTTTTGTGCCCTCCCTGTCCAAAACAACTATTAAGCATTCCTAATTGTAAGTTGTGCTCCTTTGTATGAAGGTCTTCTGTGCAACTGTGTTCTCCCCCCTGGCCTAAATGACACAAAGGTTCCACAAGTTACATCAGACAGGGCCCAAGAAGGAGAAAAGAGGAAAATGAGAAGTCAGTCCTGCAGGTACGAGGGTTCCTCCAATCCCTCATTGTCTCGAGGTTCAGCAATTAAAAGTAGTAGCCAAAGACATTGCCTTCCTCCATCTTCATCTTTGATTAATGCTTCTTCAGCCTCAACCTTAACAGTGAAGTGAAGCTTCTGAAATATAGGGTTTAGAATTGTGTAAGCAACCCAAGATGAGCAAGAAGAAAATTGTTTGTTTGCTCTATCTTTCTTAGTACGGCAATAGCTGAATGGTTGCTTTGTTTTGTCTCTGTTCTTTGTAAAATGCTTTCTTTCTTTAGTGAATGGAAAGTTCCTTTGTTTCTACATTTTTGGGCAATATATTCTTGGATCTTGATTAATCTACATTAGCTGATGTAGTAGCATAGCAGACCGAAAATATACGAGCGATAGTGAGTTCACTGAGTTGAGGGCTGTTGAACCTCAAATCCCTAAATCTGTTCAGGGCTTCCAATCCTACAGGTAATTCTTATTAGAGTTTCATGGGTATGTAGCGTCACTGTAAGACGTCAACTAATAAAAATCATATTTAGTATGACTTGTAAAGTAGTTTGTAATTGGATGTTATACTATTAGTGCATACTCTTAGTAATTCTGAAATGTTTTTGGTTTAGGGAAATGTAGTTTGTTTTTGGTATTAGAATCCATTTTGCGCCTCATTAATTTTAGTAAAGATACAAATATTTGATTATTGTTAGTTAAAATTGATTTTGCTTTCAAATTATGGTTTGACTAGAAGTAATAAAAAATCATTTTTGCTTGAAAAATTTACACTAGAGTTTTGGTTGAATAAAAATTTCAATAAATATTTATAGGATAAAATAAAAAATAAAATGAATTAAATTTTTTTCATAACTTAATATACATAAGTTAATTTATGGAAGTTTTTTATTTAGCTTTTTAAAAATTAATTTTAATTTTTACATAAGTTAATTTTAACTTATGAGAGAATTTTTTTTTTCTTATTTTTTTTTCTCTTTTAAGTGTTTAATAAAAAGTTTTATCTAAAGAGATTTCAGGATAAAAAAATTAAAACATAATTCACTTCAATTCAAAGTTAATTTTACAAAATCACTCAAACACAATTGTAGATTTGGAAATCTGTAGCATGTTAGGCCGTGCTACTTTAGAGGATGAAAATGGAGTTTAATTCTCAGATCAATTTATTTGGCAAAACTTGATGTGCCAATGTACGGATTCGCTAGGACCGTGCTTACATGCAATTTATATGTCATCTCACATCTGGGCTCCAGGATTTGGGCTTTGTGTATTCATGGCCTTCTGTTGTTTTAATTTCAGCATACGAAAGGAGGCTTTTTTTTTTTTGCTATTTTTTCTAACATACTCTTTTTTTTTTTAATTATAGAAACTAATTTCAGAATTGTTTTATATATTTCTGAAAGTAAATTTCAGAATGTAAAAAAATAAATGTATTTTGAGAAAAAAAAAGGGGGTACAAAAAGTAATCACCCATATGAAATTATACCAAAAACAGAGAAATTAAAAAAATTGTAATTGCATAGATAGCCTAGCAGAGAGGCCAGCGGGATATGATCCTCATGAAGCACATTGGGATCCAAGCTAAAATAAAATAAAACGATTCACCATTGACTTTAAACAAATTTTTAAATTCATTCATTCAGGAAGAGCGTGTGGTACGTGTTTGAATACACAGGATCCAGTTTCTTACCCTGCGGCCGAAAACATTTTCATCACTTATACTTTAAGCGTCTGCAAGAGTTTGAGGTTTACATGTTTCCGTCTTTGATTTTTCCTTTAAGAAATTCAAGTAGTCGGTTAGTTCAGGAAACTAGCCCTAGGTAACAAATTTTACAAGCTTTCCCCTTTCTTTGCCCCACCATATTTTAACTAGTAGCCTTGTCATTGTGTAATGAGTAAACAGTAAACACGGACCGCATTATATAACAGAGATGTGCTACTTATACAATAATTCATATAATAATTTATACATCATTTATTGTATCTTTTTCTATCACAACATTTATTACATCTCACATTTTTTTCTTTTTTATTGTAAAATTTGTTATACAAGTTGTTGTACAAATAGAATTTTTCTTTTTATTATTGAATGAAATTTTATCCGAAACTTATATAATAACAGGTGAGAGTAATTATTTAACGAATCTAACATAAATTTAAAATGTGTTGAAATAGTATGAAGCCGAAGTATCATATCCCTTCCTAAGTTTGGGAGTTTCTTATTTTTATATCATCCATATTCTTATAGACTAGGGACCATGAAATACATAATTGGGCTTTCGGATTCTCTACAACCCTTTTTAGGTTGACTTTTCTTTTTGTGCCATTCATCACGTTAGACCACACCAAATATTCTCATGAAATTAAAAAAAAAATGACATACCAAATAATTGATTCTCTCTTATCTTATCTTACTCATATAAGAAAGGTGAGGAATTTACAAATCAATGTCGTACAATAATAGTTAAGGTGTATTATTATAGTTAGCGACATAAAATAATGAAATTGGTAATGAAGCAAATAGAGATGAGCTTTTTTGGCAGTACAATCTCATCTCGCACTCCTTAAATTAACATCAAATCTATCTCCTACTCAGAATACAACAAAATATTAAAACTTTGTTCATTTCGTGCTGTACTTGTTGACATTCACAATATTAAAATCAAAGCATCATTTCATAAATTAAATAGGAATACGTGTAGGATGAATGTAAAACCAGTCAAAGCTAGTTATATCTTGAAAAAAATACTGCATAATAAGAGCAAATAATCATACATGTATGCATTTGGTATATAATTATTTCAATGCAAATAAAGATTGACAAAAACTAAAAAAAAATTGCATTCATTAAACCTCATTGAAATATATGTTTAAATTAATCTTAATCACAAATTTACATTGAAATATGTGCTACAATAACTTAATGCACAACCGAACTAGGTATTGAAAGTAAGATTTCAACTTCATAACCTTTTTATTTAAAGGTCCTGCCTAAGAGTACTTTAAGAATATTAATTAAAAGCCTTAAAAAAAGAGTATTAATTAAAAACACATTTAATACATCTTATTAAATCTTTCTCCTACTTTTAAAAAATAAGCATTAAATAAATTTTATATTTTTAATACAATAAATATTTTTCAAATAACAAATTTTCTATTTTATTTTTTTTAATTAATCTCTTTAGGATGTTAGTGTTTGAAAAATCCCTATTAAAGAGTGTAAGAAGGGAAAGGGAGACATTAAAATGAGAAAGGAATATTTCATTCCATACCAAAACATAGAAGCAAATATCCTAACTGAGTAAGTTGGGATTCAAGCAAACCCACTATACCATAATTAACAAAAATTTATCAAAATTCTATGTGTGTTTATTAAAGTTCAATTTATAATTATATATAGAAAAGACTTTGTTAAGAAAGATAAAATTTATTTCAATAATTTCTACAATTTAAAAAAAAATAGCATCTAATTGTCGACTAAAAAAATACTTTCGTTTGAAAGAAAATTCTATATCAACTTGGATAGAAGTAGAATATTGTCATCGGCATTATTAATCTATTTGATCATCGGCATTATTCACTTTTTGCCCGTTGCTCATGGCGTAACGAATAATCTAGCAATGATCACAAGCCATATTAATCACATTTGCCAACAAATAAACTAAGTTCGCGTATATATTTTAGATTTTTTTAACCACTGTCTTAGGGATATTAATTAAACATAAATAAATACATAATTTTGAATAAAAAATATGATACAAAATCTTAACATCATTAAATATTATCCTTTTATATTGAAACTTTTCTCAGATCCATTAAGTATAGTTTTAGATTCAAGTTTTATGAATGAAAAAATATAATTTTGAGAAAAGACTTCATTAAAGAGGATCAATCAATTTTTTCAATTTCTTAGTTATCTTTGGTGGATATATTAAAAAAAAAGTTATTGAAACTTTTCACTTTTTGTTTGTTCAGAATTCTCAGTGGGGTGCAAATAGCTATGACAATCCAAACAAACAGTAAAAAAGTCAAAATCGTCGGCTTATATATATTTATCAAACGAGATTGTTTCTCGGTGTACTTTTCAGAAATGATTCCAAGTCATTGCTGCGGAAACAAGGTTGCAACTACAATGCAAAGCACCGTATACGCTTGAAAACTGAAATGAAATGGCTCCTACTTTGACTTTATATGTGGGTGCATTGCTTATTTCCTAACTTCTAAAGTCTAGCCCAAGTGAAAAGTATCTAAGTATTTGAAGTGCAAAGAACAAAATAAAAGCTGTTACTCTTTAAATGGCTCCCACAAGTTAAGTTGACGATTCAAGTTTTGAACGCGTAAAGAAAATTCTTTAAATTACATCAGATTTTAAGAAAACTCTATTAGTATTTCGTTTATGAATTCAATGACAATATTATGAGGCTATAATAATATTAATTAATGAGCTAAGTGGATGCCTAATTCCAAATATTTTTTGCTATTTTTTTAACCAAACTGTATGTCTGTCTATCTATCTATCTATATAAACATATAATTATCTCTTGTATTATACAAGCACTTATAGATATAAGTGAAATAAATGAAAAACCTTAAAAATTATTGATAGGAGATAGTTTTGATGGTAATTTGTAATTAAATATTGTATTATGCTTAATATTAATTGAAAAAATTGAGTACTAATTAAATAAACTAATGAAAGTAAACATATCTTATAATTAAACAATTAATTAAACAAAAAATATTGATTTATTTTGAAATAAAAGTTCAGGACTCATGTCACAAAATGAAAATGATGTATGATACATAAAAACCAAAGTGAGTACAAGATTTTTCACACTTTTCAAAGAGTGAGAACTTGAATTTGTCGCATATACATATACAAAATTAAGATATGATATACATACAACAATCCTTACAACAATTTATACAACATCTTTTTTTGTGTTTATCTCTTTCCATTACATTATTTATTACATTTCAAACTCCTCTTTCTTTTCTCTCTTTCTTTCTCTTGATTGTAAAATTTGTTGTACAACTATTATTTTTCTACAAAATTTACATTTATTCTTAGAAAATTGATATAGTATGTGAGATAGTAACATTTTTGTAATACGGGGATGAACGTTCTAGATCAGTTTCTGTAGAATCAATCTAGAAAACACTTTTTAAATTGATTGTATTAATAATTAATCTAGAAAGTATTTTCTAGATCAATTTTTTAACGACCAATCTAAAATGTAGATTTTTTTTGCAACTTTTAAACTTTCCCACAAGATTTTCTATATCAGTTCATCACTTGCAGGCTATTCATCACTTGCTTCAATATCTCAAAAAGTCTCATGGACAAGGCATATTCTTCCCTGCACACAATCTACTTCGATTCTCAGCTAAGGCTTAGTACCGGGTAGTTACAATCATGACAAGTGAAGTCCTTTGGCTGCAAAGACTTATGTTGCACTTTGAACTTTCCATTTTTTTCTTCTATGTTTTTTAGTAACAACCAATTAGCTATCCACATGGCATCCAACCTGGCTCACCATAAACGATCCAAACATATAAACATTGACCATCATTTCATCCGTGAATTAGTTCAATCCTCAAAGTTGAAGCTTGTTCATGCGAAGTCAGCTCTAACAATTGTTTATTTTCAGCCTCTCATATCCAAGCTGGGAATTTTAGACTTGTACTTCTCACTTTGAGGGGGTATTACAGTTAGAAGTTAGTTAAATCGTTGAGCTATTCAATTGAATTTGTTAGATTAATTATCAGCTCGTTAATATGATCAATGATGTGTATATACGACCCTATCAAATCTAATGAAAATTAATTCCTTCTTCATGTATTGCTCACCCATAATACAAACCCATAAAAGCAACGTAGAAGTGGGCACAAACCACTTCATTTGATAGGGTGTAAGGACAACAGAGCATAAACGAACTTATAGAATAACGTGAATTGCTTGTGTATAGGTGAGTAAATTTCTTGATTGATTGAGTTTTTACGGTATGAAGATGCTAATGATTTATTTTCTCCTAACACATTGCAAAATCATGATAATGGATTAATACAAGATACATATAGTTATGATACAAATATTGCAATTATCATGGTTTCAAAAGATTGGGACTATTAAAAACGATCACTATCACTCCTCACATCTATTATTTTATTTTATTTTATTTTTCTGTCTTTTTTCTTCTTCTTCCAAGCCGTATATATACAAGTCAAGGGGTGTGGACTTTTTTTTTTCTTTGTCATGATAAATTCATTACATATAGGAGTTTAATTTTATTGTATTGTTAATATAAATATGTTTTAGTACTATAACCTCTTAAAAAGATAGAGGACTGGTCATATTAGTCCTCAAATGATGAAATTAAATTGTGCTTAAGGTTCTTAAATATGATTTATTTTAGTCAGATCGATTTTCTTGTCACAAATCATATGAACTAGTTTGATCGATGAAATATGCATTTAAGGACTAATTTAATGATAAAATATATGTTTAGCGACCACAAATATAATTTTAATCATTAACGAACTAGTGTGTATTTTTTTTTTTGAAAAGCGAATTAATGTGTGATTCACATTGTACCTTTTGTTATTCATTTTTAATGATCCAAGAGTATAAATATTGAATATACTCTCTTAAATATTTTCAATTACTTAAAAGTATAAGTGTTAGATTTTTTTTTTGTATTTTTTACATGTAAGAATATTTGTTAATAAAAAAAAATTATTTCCTTGACCAACACGTACATCTCATGATTGATACATAGAGTAGAAACTTAATATTACAATAATGTCCCTTTTAATGATTTTAATTATATTAATATGTGTTAAAATGTCAGCTAGAGAATATATTTAATACACAAAAATTGTCATTCTCATCAAATAGCTGCACAACAAATACAAGTGTAAATCTTTTGTGGTGAGCATCAAAGTTAATTTTTTCATAAAATTTATTAGTAATATTTAGCAGTAGTTAACTTGCTCTATGAATTCATATTACAATTTTTAAAAAAATAAGAAAATATTGCCACTGAAGTCATTATTTATTTTGTAAAAAAAATGTTTCAAAACAGAGTTAGATAATGCATGAATGGAAAATAATCAAAATATCATAAATTCGCATGATTTGATATACGCGAAGACATTGCATATGCATCAATTCAATCTCTCGACATTTACAAAAGTACATTATTTGGATAGCAACGTTGTTGCCAAGCATTTGAATGATTAAATGAGCCATCAATATCAATATTATCTGTGTTCCATATAACTATGCACAACTGTTTTCTGTTATTATAAAAATAATGTTATCAAGTTACTTATCTGTAATTTATTAACTAATTAAAGTTTGTAAATTTAATTTATAAATCAATAATCACTAAAAAAATAAATTTTAAGTAGGAGCAGATACACACGACAAGGTATTCATTAAGAACACTCTTAATATAGATTTGGGTTTGCGAGGAATTTTATAATTAATGACATCATACCCATTACTTAAAACATAACTTTTAATTATAAAATATGCATTTTCTAACTGTAGTCTTAAAGGTAATGGATAAGAAATAAAAAGTAATTTTTTTTAAATGTAATATGATTTTCAATAAACATTTTTTATTTACTGATTTTTTAATCATCATCTTTAAGACAATAGATAGTAAAATCATGATAAATATAAATATATACATATTAAAGACAATAGATAGTAAAATCATTATAAATAAAAATATATGCATATTATAAAATTTAATTTAATGGTGCATATGTTCTTATTATATAGTTTACCATAAATATGAACTTATATTAATACCACTCATTCATTAAACATTAATTATGTTATTTGCTCATATTTTGTATATTATTTTCACACCTTTAAATGAAATAATATCCCACAGTAATTTAATAAGAATTATTTCGTACTTGTTTATTTTACATTAACCCCACGATGCATGTTGTACATTCTTTACTCAAATAAGATTCCATCTTTGAAAGATATCTATAGTTTAAATAAAAAAATTGAAATCTGTTTAGTCTATACACATCTTAACTTTTATTTGAGTTATTAATTATATATGTTCTAGATGACTCATCTTGAGCAAGCTTGACCCAACTTGCAAACTTTGAAACACTTTTCAAATCGAGGCCTATCTTGAATTTAATTAAGGACACATCACGTAGTCTTTTGAGATTACACCCCACCTCAAGAATTTAAGAACGTCTCATCCCATCTTCAAACGTGTGCTACTTCATGGAGAACGTAATAAAGTTTCATCAATCACATCTCATTGACAGCAAAAAACCTGAGACACTCTCCAACCATTAATCTCACTCAAAGGCCACAATCATCCAATGACTCCTCGACTCCTACACAGGATCCTAAAATATGTTTTGGATATTGTTTAATTCGAATAGATATTCATCTCAAACTAAGTATCCACCTCACTTGTGCCTATAAGTAGTAGTATCTCTCACCCTCTGAGATAAGAATGCGCTATGAACCTTTAAATACATTATTATCCACCTCAAGCCTTTATTGACTTGAGTGTTAAAGTCTATGCAAGTGTTACCACCTCAACCACTAATGCCCTTGGGTGCTATGTAAGCTAAAGATGAGTCTGCACATTAGGCCAATGATGCAACAATATATACAAATCCTAATGCAAAAAACATTTCATTAATCATTATTATATAGGAGGGGTCAAAGGAATTTTGAAGAGTTTATAAGAATCTTATTTTAATTTATAAAAATAATTTGTGACATTTTGTAAATTCTTGTTAATTTATTTTAGTAAACTTCGAAGTGAAGCTTATCACAATAATTTTTAACTTATTTTAATATAAAAAACTTATTCAATAAAATTGTTTATCTAAAAATAATTTTAAATCTTTCTATAATATCTTTTGAACAATCCTTGCTAAAAACAACTTTAACCCTATATCATCAAAAGTCACCTTGGTTTTGTAAAAAAGTGATATCACCTCTAAATCCTGTCGCTTATAAAAGCAACACGTCTTCAGATAAAGAAAATGATCCCAACATATTATTTATTTGTTTTGGCTGAAGTGGATAAAGAGGGAGAGAAAAGTGAAGTATCAAGGATAAAATGGTTCTAATTGAACAAAGTATTGAATATTATCTTTGGTATTTTTTATAAAAAAATGTTCAAAAACTTGTCTTAGTCCTTTTTATAAGGGGTGAATATCATCCCCATTTTTTTTTCTCTCCTTTCTTCCATTATTATAGTTTTAGAGAAATAAATGAAATAGAAATGTGTCACACATAATGAAAAGTATCAACTATTTTTTCAAAAGCATGGTAATGGAAGAAATGGAAATAATTTTTTTCCAGATCATGTCCAAATTATCTACTATATTAATTGCTTCTTTTTTTTTTTTTTTCAAAAAACACTGTTATGTAGAGAAATATTAATTAGTTAAATGAAAAGTAATTAAGAGAATGGAATTGGAATAATTTTAAGGGTAGTTTTAAAAGAGTAACTCAAATTATTGGTGAATTTAATACCATTGATTAAATTAATTAAATGCTAGATTGTTGTAAAGTAGTTAAAAAGAGGTGGTACTCTTTATGTTTTTAAAGTATTAAATGCATTTATTTTTTTTATTTAATACTTAATTCATATTCCCTCCGTCTCATATTATCCTCTATATATAAAAATTAGAATAGCTATATTGTACGAGAACGTTTTTAGGGGCTATTTTTTAATGAGAACATTTTTAACTAGTCTATTATATATTATAAAAGAAAGTTTTATAATATGAAAATATACCACGTGACAGCACCATATTTATTCTTTTTCTACCTAAATTCTACATATTTTGTTTTGTTTTTTTATTCATATAAATACATTATTATATTTATTTATAGTAATTAAGACATTTATAATTAAGCATTTATAATTAGGGTGTTTATAATAAGTATATATTCTATTTAAATTCATCAATCAAATAATCAAATCTTAAATTGATTTTGATTTTATATAACAAAAAAATATCAATTTTTAACATTTTATTGAATGTTATTTATATCACGATAATTATGATAATTATGGTAATATTTATAATTTTAAAGCATTAATAATATATAATAAAACCCTTTCAATTTATTGATTGATACTCCCAAAACAATTATTAAATTACGATTTTTATTGCAAACAAAAAATGTATTGCTCTAGAATCGTAATGTGAGATCTATTATATATTATAAAAGAAGGTTTTGCCACGTAAGCATATGTCATGTGACAATATCATATTCATTTTTTTTCCACCAAAATGTCAGTGATTTTTTTAATTTTATTTTTTAATTCATAAAAACATATAATTATATTAATTAAGGAAATTATAATTAGTATAATTTTTATGATTTGAACATTCAAACTAATAATACAAGTATATATTTTGATTCAAATTAATTGATAGTACTAATATATATTCTAATATATAATTAAAGAAATTATTATCAGTATGATTTTTATAATTTGAATATTCAAACTAATAAAACAAGTATATAGATTTTGATTGTATATAACATAGTAATAAATTTACTTAATATTATGGATTTTTTTTATAATTACAATAATCAATTACCAAGTGATCTTTTTCATTTTTAATTCATAAAAAATACATAATTATATTAATTAAGGTAATTATAACCAATGTGATTTTCATGATTTGCACATTCAAATTGATAACAAAAATATATATTCTAATTCAAATTCAAATTAATTAATAATATGAATATATATTCTAATTCAAATTTGAAGCAAATCCAAATTAAAAAATCTTTTATGATTTAAGTTTCTTGAAATAAAAAGTCATATGATCAACTCATCTATAAATACCTATGTATACATTGTTGTTTTTCCTTTTCATCTTTTCTTTTTAAAATAATCAATTGCTAACATTTTTTTTATTCCTTTTATTCAGTTTTAATGGAGGGATAAATACAAATAAGAAATACAAATTTATTAATCTTTTTATTCCTTCTCTAAGGTAATTTTTTATCTTTTTCCAATTATTTTTATGTTTTTTACATATTTTATCTAATATTTAGTATTGAGAGTTTGTTTACTGACATTAATTTTATAAATGCTTGACTTTCAACTATTGAAATAACACAAATGACTTAAAGAAAGGTTTTACAGAAAAAGATATAGGAAGTTGTACTATGTTATCATAATAAGGTTCACTCTTCATTTTATTTTTCTTTTATAATTTTTATTTATATATCTTTGTTTTTACTAGAGATATTTCTTTCATTATTTTTTTCAAATATTTTATCTTTACATCATTTTTCATTTGATTTGTCTTTTTTTATAAGATAAATTTATATCTTTTTTATTCTTTTTAATATATTTTCTCCTATACATGACATTCACATACTCAAAACACTACAACCTCAAATTAAATGTATTGTAAGAAGATAGATGGTGATACACTGGATATTAACGAGGCCAAATCTCACATGGCCTGAAGACTAAAAGTAGATAACTTTTATTATATTAAATTCTGTTAACCTTTTTTTTACTAGACCAAGTCAAATGTGGAAACCAAATCATTTTTCTTTTAATTTGAAGAGAGATTCATAATATACTTTATAAGAAAGATGGAAAAGAAGATATAAGAAAATAAAAAAGGAAAAAAGTATACTGCAAGAATTTAAACTCACTCACTTACAATTTAAGGTGATTATAACAAGTAAATATTTTGATTATTAAATCAATCAATTAAATTATTAAATTTGTATAAATTTTGATTTTATACAATACAGTAATAAATTTATCAAATACTATGATTTTTTTGTAATTATGGTAATTAATTACCAAGTGATCAATTTTTTTTCATTTTTAATTTATAAAAAATATATAATTATATTAAATTAATTAAGGTAATTGTAACCAATATGGTTTATATGATTTGAACATTCAAACTGATAACAAAAATATATATGCTAATTCAAATTCATTAATAATACGAATATATGTTTTAATTCTAATTTATAGCAGATTTAAATTAAAAATTCTTGCACGATTTAAGTTTCATGGAACAAAAACCTTGCATAATTCTAAACTCGTACACTTACAACGTACGTCTTATAACTTGATGGATTGAATCAACTAAAGGGAGAGGCTACTAATGTACGTCTTTCCCACAATTTTTTTTAATAAATAATGTTTGTCATGTTATTCCTTTATGGAAAGACATATTTTTTAAAGAAAAACTAAAATTACAAAGTTTAATATAAAATATTTATTATTAATATTTTTATTAAAATTATGTATATATTTAAGTTATATACAAATATAAATATATTTATAAAGATAATATTTTTTAAAAGAAATATTTATATATATTAAAATGATATATGACATATGAGAATATAAAATTATTTGAATATATATAAATAGTCATAATAATTTTAATATATTTTTCAAATATTTATGTATATATACACTAATATATTTTTACATAAAAATTAAAAAATTATTAAAAGTCATAATAATATAAAAAAAAATTGTAAACTTTATTCATGGAGGGCATGAGTTATTATACTAGTTTGCTTCATCAACAGTATTTTTAGCAATTTTTCTCAAATTTTTATCTCTTTCAATCTATCCCTTTTATTTTTATTTCTAAATTAAATTTTAATATTTTTAAAAAAATTATCAATAGTTAAAAATAACCTTATTTCACAATATAAACTGTTTATCATAAATTTAAAATATAATTTGTATGTTCAAAAATATTTATTTATTACAAATTTTAATTATGATATAATTTATATATTCAAAAGTATTTATTTATTATAAATTGTAGCTATATAAAATAAATATTTATCCTATGCATTGCCCAAGCTAAAATACTAGTTTGTCTTTTAAGATGATTTGCACCTTATAAGAAAATTATTAATTGCACAAACTATAACAAAATGATTTCTTTTAACTAAAATACTCTTATTTAAATAATAAAATTGTAATTGTGAATTAATTACTCCTACTATTTCAAATTATCTGTCATTTGAAGTAATGTACATATTTTTCTTTTTTAAAGAAAAAAGAGTTAAAGACGCTAGTTACTATGAAAAACTGGTCTTATTTAATTAAAACACCATTATTAAATGAGTTAAAATATAATTATAAATTAATTAAATATGTAGAGAAGATACTAATAAATAAGAGTACCGTTGAAAAAGATAATACTTTCTTAATTTTCCAAAGTGACATGTTGAAAAGAGTCGAGACTCGAGATTCTTAAAGTGAAAAATAATTTAAAATAAAATAAGTGAGTATTTAAGTGAGATACTAATAAATAAGATTATTATTAGTGAAAAAATAATTAAATTTTTTTTAAGTATTTTAACATAACAAATATTTCAAGACAAACTAAAATTTGTGAAGTGACATGATACGAAGGATACAAGTATTTAAAGAATTAATAGTGAAATCTTGTAGGAAAATTGAAAAAAAAAAAAAATCACTATTGTAAAAAGATTCAGTTACTGTTTATTCAAACAGACTCTCTAGACAGCAATGTCATGCTGTAAAGTTTAACAAGATTCCGCTGAGACGTTCCATGAACATTAGAGATTCGTCGACATCCTGATTTGATTGTCCAATTACCAACGCTTAATTATCTGCAATTATTAGACCACGTAACCAAATGAAATTCATATAAACTACTTATAAAATGCTCAATATTGACCAAGTAAAAAGTTTCACCTCAACACAACAAAATCGCTGGCAGACAGCCATTTGTTTTTATATCGTGTTCACAAGACAAACAGAAGAATCATCATCCAAAAAACAAACTTATGTGGTCCACGCCACGAACGACACGCCCGTTAGGCAACGCAACTGTCAACTGCTTCTACCCCAATACTTCTGCAATTTCCAATCTATAGGGTCTTCGGGATGCCTATTTGCAATTAACTATTTTTATTCGGTGAAACATTTTCGGGCGAGGAAAGTTAAAACAAAAAACAGTATTAGGTTTGGTTGAGTTGTCAACTAATGTTAACCGTTCAATTGAATTGAATAATTGATTCTGGGTGGACTAGGTCAACCAACTTGACGGCTTGTTTCGGTCACACAAGGGCTACTACTCCCACCTCACCTACAGGCTTACCTGCCATTGGCAAATGCATCAAAAAGAAAAAAGAACCGGTCCTACCTCACATGCCACTTGGTCTAACACAACACTTGGAATGCACACCACGACTACAATTCCAATCAAAACCCAACCGCTAAGCACACCCAGATGGAAAAACTACCATTAATCATTAGGGGAAATTGTTTGGCTAAAGTACATTTTTTTCATCCTTCATCTTATTTCTTTTACTTTTAGTTTGGTCCGGTAAGTTTTAAAATTGACAAATGTTTATCTAATGTTGCATTTCTCACAGTTTGTCACATGTGTTACTAAATTGACCCATTTGATGTGGGATCTCTCGGGTTTGTCATGTAAATTGACCAAATTAATATAGTAAACTGACGAAAAAATCAACTTGATTTAGTAAAGACACTTCAAGAGACCAAACTCAAACTGAAACCAAAAAAATAAGAGACCAAAATATAGCTAAACTTTTCCACTTTAGAAAGTGATCAATTAACAACAAACTGAAAGCAATCCGTTCCATCATGCCTGAATCAATTTGATTCAGCTGCAAACAATGAGTTACAAAAAGAATTCACATCACATGGCAACTAATTCCACATAAACCAGATACCAAGTGCAAAGAAAAAAAAAGAATCACAATTCACAGTAGAACTCCAACTACTTTCTCCCTCGTAAAGAAGAATCTGTTAGATCTATTATCAAGTTCGAATCCGCTAATAGATTCTCACATGCTTACAAATTCTAATCCGACTTATTTAACTTCTATTATTATGTCCACGAAACAAATGAGTTAGTGGGGAAATATCACACAGGTATCATCTAAATTCTAACCAGTTAGCATCCCTAATAACAGAAGAAAAAAAACCCAATCCAAAACTCCAATAGTACCCTCGATTGGACTTCAGCGTTTCGAAGCATAAACGAGCAAAGAAAACCCAACGGGAACGACCAACTCATTCTCCTCCACACTGGACCACTCCAAGACGGAGGAGCTTCCACCGAAGGACCCAGCCGAAGACGACACCGACGAAGAGGACCAACTCTTCCCCACTTTGCCCCACTCGCAAACCCCCAAATTCCACAGCCCCACCAAGTTCCTGTCCCCAGCCGCTTCTTCTTCTTCCTCCTCCTCCTCGAACTTGAACATGAAAATGGCGTGCGCGTCGCCGTTGTCCTTGTCGAAGAGCCAGTTGTAAAGGTCCCACGAGATTTGCACGTGCACCCCGTCCACCTGGACTCGCTCGTTCCCCCTGAACTTCCACTTGAGGCGCTTAATCTGCAGCACCTTCTCCCCGTCGACGCTGAAGCACAGCCGCGAGTGGTCCCTGTACCCGCAGTCGATCTGAATCTCACGCGCCTTCCCGCCGAACGTGGCGCGCGTGGAGTACACTCTGTCGGCGAGCACGTGCTCTTTTTTGAGGAGGAGGAATTGCCGGGTCTTGGGCTCGCGGGCCCTGGACTTGGAATACGCGTCTTTGGCGGCGTCCCCGATGAGGAGGGTCATGTGGTCGCGGACGACGAGGGCGACGTAGAAGCCGGACACTGGCTCGGGGCCCGGCCCGAACCTGGCCTTGGAGAGGTTCCAGAAGAGGTGGGTGTCGGAGGCGAGTCTCTTGGCGCCGTGTTTTTTCCAGAAGAGGAAGGGCCGGATATGGAGGTGGAAGGAGAGGAAGGGAGGGGAGTCGAAGGGGTGGAGCTGAATGTGGAGGGAGCGGCCCACGATGGAGCGCGACCACGTCAGGGACACGGGGCCCGCCTCGGTGTGGTAGAGGGTCAGGTTGGAGATCGTGGAGTGCGGCGGCGGCGGCGGCAGAGGAGGGGGAGGGGGCGGGTGGGCGTCGGTGGTTGGGGAGGGGCGGAAGCATGAAGGAAAGGGGGATGATGACATTGTTGTTGTGGCTTGTTTGAGGGTTTTGTTTTTGAGGTTTGGGGAAGAGGAAGAAAGGGTTGCTTTTATGGATGGGGGGGGGGGGAAGGAAAGGAAGACCCTGTCTCTGTGTCTGACCCTTTGGCTGGCTAGTTGCATTGCATGTTGTATTGAAAGAGACGCTCAATCAACCCTAGGGAGATCTGTTCTGTTCTCTTCTACCGCCACGGGGTCTTTGTAAATCACAATTTGGTTGGACCAACAAAAATCGATCTCTGACTCTGACACATCATTAACTTTTGTAAACGAAATCACAAAAACAAATCTCGTGTTGCTGATGACGGATAAATTAATTGATCAATTCACGATAAAAACTAAAAAAAAATAAAATGACAAAATAAAAGCATACCTGTAAAAATTAGTACAAAACTTAAAATTTAGATACAGTATCTTAAGTGTTGTTGATATTATTTTTTAATTATAATTAAAAATTTATCTCGATAATTTACGAAATTTTTTAATGTATATTTTTATTATACGAATTATTGAGATGAATCTTTATTTTTGATTGGAGAACAGTACTAACAGTACCTAAGATACTATATTTAAGTTTTGTCCTAAAAATTACTACTGCAATGTGAGAATCACGATACCTGCCATGTGGATTTTATTTTGCTCGTGGGGCTGTGCTTGGAATAATTGGTTGAAAAAATTAATTAATAGTTAAAAAATAGTTGATAATTTAAAAGTTAGTTTTTTTTTTGGTTGTTGAAAAAAATTAAAAACTTAGTTGTAATGGTAACTTAAAGAGTTATTTAAAAATAAAAGGATGGAAGTTAAAAATTGAAAATCAACAAGTTAATTGATTAAATTAGAAGTAGAAGTGTTCGATAAAATTTATTATATAAAATAATATAAAAAGATATGTTTATGTATGCATATGTACACATAATAATTAAAAAATAAATAAATTTATTATTATTATTATTATTATTAATTAATTAATAAAGTACTCCCTCTAGTCTCTAATATAAGAAAAAACATCATATATACTGGTATTAAATATAAATAAATTTCAACTAATTTCACTCTATTTAATAAATCTATCTCCAAAATACCTTTCATTTAATTGAGGGTGTATTTTCAAAGACCCCTTTGATATGATCAAATTTATAAAAGTTTAATGGATAAACAAATTATTTATGATTTTTATTAAATATTCTCTTATGTTGTATATGATGCATGCTTGATAATTTTTTTGAAAGTTATGTATTAATTTATTTTTAATATCTAAGATGCATGTCCACTAGCAGCAAATGAATTGTTATCCTTTAAATCATAGTTGGATATATGATAAACTTTATTCTTATAGGGTCGATCTTAAGAGAAAACAGACTATGTATTGACAGTATAAAACAGTTTTACACATTCATCCAATCACAAGTCACTATGTATGATAAGTTTGTTGACTTTTACAATGACTACCTTAAAAGTTATATCAATGGTGAATTTTAATTGGTTGACAGTGTAAAACTTTTTACACTAACAATACATAGTTATTAAACTCCAATGTTAAACCAAAAGTTGTGAATGGAGTTGAACAATTTATCAATCATGTAAGGGGTCAAACTTATTATATTATTGAAGGGGATTAGATGTTCATGTGTTAAATGCAAGTGCACTCATTTGTTGACCGATGAAGATGTCCATGTGTTGAATGCAAGTGCACTCATTTGTTGAGTGATGAAGATGTCCATGTGTTGAATGTAAGTGCACTTGCAAGTTCTTACCTTTTGATCATCGGTTTAAAAAAAGTAAAAAAAAAAAGAAAGGCTTCTTAAGAGGCATGGTTGATGTTCATGGAATACCTTATGCATTGACTCCAAAATATGTTTTTATCTAACTTACCTTATGTTACAAGTATGAAAACTCATAGGTCTTCATTGACGAGGACTTTTAGACTACTCACACCATAAAGAAGTCGAGAGAGTTTGTGGACAAACACTCCAACCAAATTATGATAAACTAATTAACTTTATATTATAGATAACTTACTTTGATTCATGTTATTTAATTAATTTTATTTAATAATACTTATAGGGAAATTTTAAGGTGAAATCGTTATAGTCTCAGGTAGTCTCAAATGAGACGAAGACTCCCTAGGATCCCTATTAGCAAGAGTGAGAACACTAAAAGATATGGGTAGATGTTGCCAATAGGAAACAAAAGGACACATATATGGTGTCAATAACCTCAGTGTAAATCATCAACCTAGAGTTTCACATCTCACGTAAGAGTCTTGTGCTTTCTTTAACAGTAGGCCCCATACAAACTAGTCTTTTGAGATTATAGAATTAAGGATGTCAAAATATGGCAATCCAACCCAACCTACCCTCAACATGTTAAAAAACGGGTTGGGTTAGGTTGAACTTGTCTTGAGATTGAGTTGAAAGCCTCAACCACACATTAGTGGATTTGCAAGTTGGGTTTGGTTAGCCCACTAACTTTTTTTAAAAAAGAAAAAGAAAGAAAAAATTTATAAAAAGTGGGTGATTCATAGGTTAACCTACCACATAAATAAAAAATAAAAAATATAAACAATCTAAACATAAACATAATGTCACAATTATAAGAATGTTATTTTACTAAATTGTCTTGACATAAATGTTCTCTAAAAATTATCATCATAAGTTAAATAAATGTGATGCAAAGCAACAAAACAATGTGAATTTATTAATAGTCCACAAATTATTATGTACAAGAAAACAATATCAACCAAAAAATCCATCAAAACATGCAACAACAAAAAACTCAACTTGGAGAATCAACCCAATCCAACATATCCTTAAGTCGTCACGTTGGTAGGTTATGCGGGTTGAATCATATAACCAACTCCTTTGACAAGTTAAGCGAGTTGACCAGTCAGGTTCAACCATTTTTAACATCCTTATGTTGAATCAAGGGCTTATATAGAGTTAAGTGAGCTAAGAATGCATAACTTATTGCAAATACTAGAGTCAATGCATTAAATAATGTTGCAGCAACAACCACCACCATAACCATCACTACTTTAAAATGATGATGATCACTATAATAATGGGGATTATGATGAGGAGCTAGAATTTTAGGATTTTTTTGTTATTATTTTATTTATATATTGTAATTTTTTGATATTGTAGAAACAATTGTTATTCATAAATTTTTTGCTTTGGGTTAAATATATTTTTGGACCCTAAACTTTTTTTAATTTTCACTTTTAGTCCCTAAAAAAAATATTGATTGGTCTTAGTCTTTATACTTTTTCTCCATTAACATTTTTTGTCCTTGCCGTCAAGTATCACTGTTAAGTGACGACAGCCACGTTGGCAACCATGAGAGTTGCCACGTTATCAACTAGTATAACGTTATAGTCACGTCTAAATTTTTTGGTAAATTATATTTTTAGTCCCTTATCTTTTCATAAAATTCACTCTTAGTCCATCAACAATATTTTGACTGGTCTTAGTTCTTCATCTTTTCACAAAATTTTGCTTTTAGTCCCTCAACAATTTTTTGACCATTCTTAGTCCTTCAACTATTGTTCGTCATTGTTTTTAGTCCTTCCCATCAAGTATTAATGTTAGGCAATATGGCAATCACATGACTTGCCATATAGATTGCTAGTTTGACGTGGCAGTCATGTGGTAAAATGTTGTTGGTTCAAGACATTTTCTACCAGTTTTAAGGTGCTAAAATTTTTCTGGCAATGTAAAAAGCTAGAAAAAAGGTTTGAAATTTTGAAAAAAAAAATAGAGGAGATGCAATAAGCAAAATCAATAACCCTAAGTACACAAATTAGCAACCCATTGAATCATGATCTAAAATGCAAAATCAACAACCCATGATAATCAAAATTAGCAAGGATAAGCAAAATCACAAACTACTAGACCCACGAATAAAAACCTCAAGCACCAAAACCAAAGAACCCCTAATCTTTGAACCCTTCCAAACCCTAATCCCCAACCTTACTTCTCAAACAAACATTAAACCCTTCTATTTCAATCTCGTTCCTACGAGCCTTTTTGCTCCACAGGTAACACCATGCACAAAGGGCAAATATAAGGTGGTGATGGTGGCAAGAAAGCGAGGAATGACGATTGGTTCTAATGTTGCGGAAATCTTCAAATGGGTTATTGATTTGTGTATTGTAGGTTGTTGATTTTGCTTACTGTATATCTTTCTCCGTCCTTTTTTCATAAAAATTTTCAAACCCCTTTTCTAGCGATTTTACACCACTAGAAATTTTGTAGCATCTTAAAACTGCTAAAAAATGTCTTGAACCAACAACATTTTACCATGTGACTGCTACATCAAACTAGTAGTCCACATGGCATGTCACATGGCTGCCAATGTGGCTACCATATCATCGCTTAATAGTGATACTTAATGGGAGAAACTAAGAACAATCACGAACAATAGTTGAGGGACTAAGATTGGTCAAAAAATTGTCGAGGGACTAAAAGTGAATTTTGTGAAAAGATTAGGGACTAAAAACATAGTTTACCCAAAATTTTTACACATGGTTGTCACGTCAAACTAATTGATGATGTGGCAACTCATGTGGCTGCCACGTGATCACATAACAGTGATACTTGATGATAAGAAGCAAAAATGTTAACGGAGGAAAAATATAGGACTTAGACAAGTCAAATTTTTATTTAAATACTAAAAGTAAAAATCGAAAAAAGTTTAGGGGGCAAAAACATATTTAACCCTTTGTTTTTTATGTAAATGTAATTTATTTTAATATTTTTAATATAATATAATATTATGTATTTAAAATTATTTAAAAATTTAACCAAAGTACATTTGATAATAAAAAAGTAATGATTATTTATTGGTAATAATGATTAAAATATTCTATCCATTTATTAGTTATCTAGTTATCAGTAAATGATATAATTAAGGATAAAATAAGTAAGGTTAGGCTAGGTTTTGTCTGCTTTATAATCTCAGGGCCTAAGACTGACCTAGTAGCCTATTATAAGCCTTTTTATAGGCTTAATTTGGCCTTTATATAAGTTTGACACGACCAGTTAGTCTATTTCATATTAAGGTTTTTAAATAAGTTGATAGCGCCATTCTTAAGTAGGTCAATAGGCTTATGAGCTAATGGATTTATTAATGAAAAGACAAATACTTTTACAGGCTAATGAGCCTATCACTAAACAAGCCAATCGACTCACAAGCTAACAAGTTTATCACACTAGAAACGGTTAAAACTACAAAAAATAAATTGCATTTTATAACCAAGAAAACCAACTTAAGTAAAAAACATAAATTACATAATGTTTTAGTTATTAAAGTTATGATATAATTTTATATATTAAATATTAATATTTTTATTAAAAATAATATTATTTATAAATAGGATAGTAAAACAAGTTAAATTACAACCTGCCTTACTAAATTAAAAAGATTTTTTAAAATCCCTAAACTTAGCTTTTTTACAAGTTAAGTTAAACCAGGCCTTAAACAGGTAAAATTACATGTCTTTATTATGCATGGCAATGGGGCGAGGGCGAGTTTTACTTTCCTTGTCTCCACAAAAGGAAGGCAGGTTTGGGTTTGGGTTTAAAAGAGATGACTATGTATTTTCAAGCCCATTCCCATTCTCGTTGGGTTTTATCGGGTTCGCGTAAACCCACAAAGAATTCACTACATTTTTTTACAATTTTAATTTACTTATATATTTTTAAATAAATTATATATTGAGTTATTAATTATATTTTAATTCAAACAATATATAAAAATTAATAAATAATAAAGAACTTTAAAATAAAAATTTTGAGAATTAAATTATATTTCTATTTAAATATATAATTATAATGAAAGTATACAAATAAAAGCTTAACTACAAACAAAAAAATAAAATAAAAAATGCAACGGAGCGAGCATAAGGACGGGGGCAACGCAAGGAGTTACATTCCCAAACTTAAACTCGATTCTACAAGTTGGAAAAAATCAGAACCAAGTCAAAACGAGTTTTTCTCGTCAAAGTCAGGTTGGAATCTGACAGATATGCACAGGTTAGAATTTACTTGTCATGCCTAATCCTCGATAAACGACTTATCATATTTCTACCCATAACTTTAATTTGATCACTGGTTATAAACCAACTAAGCAATAGCTTAACTGATAGATATTTGATCGTCAATAAGACATTGAAAATCATTTATCTTTGATGGTTTCATGTGATTACCAACGACTTTTTTTTCTTATGTATATATGTGTATGTACGTACTACATAATATTAAATAATAAAATAAGACAAATCATAAAAATTGTTCACAAAAATCTCTCGGTGACTAAGTTAGAATGGAGATAATTGTCCCACCTTGTCTTATGAGTCACCAAAGGATGTTGATTTCCTCCTTCTCAATCATACTTGTATTTATACTTGGAAAGCATCGATAGTACATTGATGATAAGGCCTAGAATCACGATCAATCCTGACCCTAGTTTTATTGATTAACGGATAGTATATGATTAGAGAGTTTGGTTAGGAATGGTGATAATTTCATTAAGATATTTGACAAAGAAAATGGGACTATTATTTTGCCCTAGTGCATGTTGAACCCCGGGGAATAGATATTTGACCGTTTTGTACAAATTTTATTTAACAAAACAAAAATTGTTTTTTTGGTAGAACAGGTATCTTCCACTGGATACAATCTTGTTCGAGTCGAGTAAGATCACTATGGGTGGCAAAGCTCTTCCTCCAAATATTTAATGCAGCTGCATATCTTATACTCAAACTCAAAACTACTAGTTAAGCTGGAATAACCCCTTGCTAGTTGATTAACGCGTTCGGTGTACAAAACTTAAATTGTTAACACATATATTGTAGATTTATATTAATAATATGATATATCATGTAAATAGCCAATTTTAATGGTATATATAAGAAATTGATAACATCGTCAATATATCATATTATTAATGTATACTCGTAATATTTACATTAACATTACTTTAGGATTAAATATGTTTTCGGTCCTCCAAAAAAGTATGATAAAATTGGTTTTAGTCCTCAAGAAATTTTCTACTTGAATAAAGTCTCTCAAATATTAAAAATATTATAATTAGATTCTTGTGTTAAACTTTGTTTAACTTTTTTGTTAAATGATAGCCAAATCAGTATCACAATTACCATTAATTTGTTGATGTGGCTGTCAATGTCAACTGTTATGTCCATATCAGGTTACTAACATATTTTTTGAATAAAATTATTACATGTTTAACCCTAAACCACAATTTTTTTTAACCTTAAAACAAAAGTAATTACACATTTTTTATTAAAATTATCATTGAGCACTTCAGGTAATAAAATACTTTACTTGAAAGCTTATGTGACTATTATTTAACAGAAAAGTTAAATAGAGTTTAGTACATAGATCTAATTAGGATATTTTTAATATTTAAGAGACTTTACTCAAGAAAAAATAATTTGGAAGATTAAAACCAATTTTGTCATAATTTTAAAAGACCAAAAATATATTTAACTCTTACTTTTATTAGATAACATTTATATTAATAAGGACAAATTTAATAATTAATATTTTTTAATACATATGATTTCTTTTTTTTTTTTTTGAAGACAGGGAGGCCCTAAGGCCGCTAAGCAAATGTATATGATTTCTAATATCTATGAAATAAGTTAGAATAATAAAATATACCAAAACTAGGTTAAGAAATACCTTTGATAAACTGCTTGACACGTCTAAGACGATGCATATTTATTCAAAGGGTCAATTGGTGCAGGTGAGACCCAAGGGGCCAAGACTGATCTGATAAGCTTTAGCTACAGGATTTAAAATTATACATTGCCGATCAGTTACGACAGACGACCGTGATTGATTGGATGTTGTTTAATTAACAATTTCTTTTTTTGGTAAAAAAATGGTGATAAAATGTGTAATTACTCCGAGTCGGAGAGGGACCGCATAGGACGACAAAGTTCTTCTAACAAATGCAGCTATATTTTCAAGTCTCAAACCGAGGACATTAGTTATGCTAAAACAGTCCCTTAACACTGATCCACACATTTATTGGTGTTTACTTAACAATTTTATTGTTTGATTAGTAGACAGAGAAATATGAGCTATACCCTGGTTCTCACGGGCGTGGTGAGTCTACGGCAAGATAGAAACAAAGACTCTCGTCTGTATTAATTGGGGAGACCAAAATTGGATGTGACCCACGAATATGTCCCCAGTTCCTTAATCAGTGGTGAAACAGAACAGGTGTACGTGAATGGTACTACTTTCAATTTTCAAATCGATTGGTTGAACTCAACATCCGTGTGCTATAAATAAATCTTGTTAGGAAGAGCTAGCAGAACAATGACAATAATAATATAGAATTAAATGTATTTTTGGTCTTTTAAAAATATGATAAAATTAATTTTATTTTTTAGAAAAAAAAATTTAAAATAAAGTTTCTCATATATTAAAAATATTTTAATTAGATTTTTATGTTAAGTTTTGTTTAACTTTTCTGTTAAATGATGGTCACATTAGCTTCCAAATAAAATATTTTATTATCTGAAATGTCCAGTGACAATTTTTAATAAAAAATGGTGTAATAACTTTTGCTTTAGGGTTAAAAAAATCTGTAGTTTACGATTAAGCATGTAATAATTTTATTCAAAAAATATGTTACTAATTTGACCTGGACATAATAGTTGACATGAACGACCATATCATCAAATTAATGGTGACTGTGATGCTGATGTAACCATTATTTAACAAAAAAGTTAAACAGAATTTAACATAGAGATCTAATTAGAGTATTTTTAATATTTAAGAGACTTTATTCAAAGAAATGTTTTTAAGGACTAAAACTGTAAAACACAAAGATAACATAAGAAGGGGGGTTGAATTGTGTTATAACAAATTTTCACAAAACCTTTTCTTTTAGAGACTCATCGTCTGATGGATTTAAACAAAAGAGTTTTTCAAAAACGTTTTGAAAGAAAGAAGAGTGTTGAAAAACGAAATTGAAATACAAACAGGAGATATACTAGTTCGTCTCATCCTAGAGACTACGTCTAGTTCTTGGCAATAACCAAGTTCCACTAACTTATCCAAGTTACAAGTATTCTTTCAACAAGCCTCTTCAGGCTCAACCCAAGTAGTCTTTAACTTGTCTCTCCAAGCAAAAACCTAAGTATTCTTTTGAATCAAAGCCTTTTCAGGCTTCTACCAATTTCTTAAAGAAAAGGTTGAACGTGAGTTACTTCACAGGGTTTAACGTCATACCAGACAAATATACAATGAAGAACAAATAAAGTTTTACACGCAGAGAATATGAAGATTGCACAATGAAAGCTTTCCAACAATTAAAGATTTTATGATTTCGTCAGTCGCTAAGATTAAGGTCTCTTCTTCTATATATAGGCTTCTCCAAAAGTATTTGCTGTGAGTGCTTGCAAGGAGACAACCTTCGTTTGTTGAAAAGAGTCGTTGGAGCATTAAATGCAGCATTTAATGCCTATCACCAACTTGTCACTTTGATAAGATAAAGCAGTCTGCCTATTTTTACCATTCTAGTACTCAATCTTGTAGCAATAGTCATATCTGCTTTCTCGTTCTGACATCCGCACGTACATTCCTTCTTTTTCGCATAAAGATGTATTTCCTCGAGAGTAGGTATGCAGGCTTCATACATACCGAGGTAGTTTACGTTTTGATTAATGTGCAGATCATTTAGATCATCGTCTTCAAGTTGTTAGTTATTGAATATATCCAAAAGAAAGATAAAGACGATATGGACTTAAATTATCAAATGGTTGCTTGTGAACATATTACGAATGACCAGACGATTGCGTAAAAACATACTTATTAACTGTTTGTTGTTATTGTAAAGCACAAAGATAACATAAGAAGGGGGGTTGAATTGTGTTATAGCAAATTTTTGCAAAACCTTTTTCGAGATGTATCGTCTGAAGGATATGATCAAAGAAGTTTTAAAAAAAAGACAAATATTAAAATTAAGCAAAGCAAACTAAAAGGCACACAAGATTTATACTGGTTCATCTCACCCCAGAGACTACGTCTAGGTCTTGGCAACAACCAAGTTCCACTAACTTTTTCAAGTTACAAGTATTCTTTCCACAAGCCTCTGCAGGCTCAACCTAAGTAGTTTTTTACTTGCCTCTCCAAGCAAAAACCCAAGTATTCTTTGAATCAAAGCCTCTTCAGGCTTCCACCAATGTCGTTAAGAAAAAGGTTTACGTGTGAGTTACCTCATTGGGTTTAACGTCTTAACAGACGAATATACAATGAAGTACAAAACAAATTTTACAATCAGAATATACAAGAGCTTTTTCTTTTCTTAAAGAAGATATGATTTTTCAGAATCAACAGCCACTATGACAACAACAACTTCTTTTCGAAAAAGGTCTCTTCTTCTATTTATAGGCTTCTCCAAAAGTATCCATTGAGTGCTTTGCAAGAGACGGTCTTCGTTTGATGAAGAGAGTCGTTGGAGCATTAAATGCAGCATTTAATACATTTCACAAACTTGTCATATGATAAGATAAAGTAGTCTACTTATCTTTTCTATTCTTGTACTTAATCTTGTAGTAGTTGTCATGTCTACTTTCCCGTTTTGACATCCGCACACATATTCCTTCTTTTTTGCTGACTTTCCTCGAGAGTAGGTATATAAGCTTTATGAGTTTCAAGATAGTTTACGCTCTAATTGATGTGCAGATCATTTTTAGAACACTGTCATCGTCTGTAAGATCTATTACTAATATAGTCAAGGTTAAAGACGATATATATATTTTTAAAAATATCAAACAGTTGTTAATAAGCCTGTTAAGGATGACTAGATGATTGCGTAAAAACATATATTTTAACTGTTTGTTATTATCAAAATATTTGAGGGTTATAAATTTGTCCTTTGTCCTAACAATTATCAAAATATTTGAAAGTTATAAATTCGTCATTTGTCTTAACAAAAACTAATTCTAACATATTTTTGGAGGACTAAAAACATATTTAACCCAATTATCTTCTTTCTCTTGTTATATGTTTCTTGAAAAAATAGGTTATACTTTGATAGTATAAAATAATTTATCATTCAATCATAAATTATTATTTATGGTATGTTTATTGACTTTTATAATAACTACTTAAAAAGTCATATCAATGGTGAGTTTTTATTGGTTGATAGTATAAAATTTTAGTATAAATTTTTTTACATTGTATAGCCATTAAACTCATGTTTCTTTGGCACTTTTAATTTGTTTTGAAATATTTTTTATTTTTAAAAAATTTAAAAATATTAATTATTTTTTGATAATATCTTTATTTGTTACTACCTTTTCTAAATATTTAAATAGATTTATAATTATATTTTAACTCTTTTAATAAAGATGTTTTTGTTAATAATTATTATTTTGTTACAATAATTTGTGTAACTATTAATTTTCGTAAGAAGTATACATTATCTTAAAAGATAAATAATATAAAATAGAAAGAGCATTAATAATACAAATTATTATGATAAAATATATTTTTTTTAACAAAAACACTTCTTATCAATAGAGTTAGAATGTAATTGTGAATTTATTAAAATTAAGTAAAATACTAATAAATGATTATATTATTGCAAAAAAAATTAAACTTTTTTAATTTTTTAAAATAATAAATATTTTGAAATAATTAAAAACTCCAAAGAAAACATATAATTGGAGAGGAACAGAGTACCCAGACATGGATGACAACCGAACTCAACCTATATTGACCTCATCCCTATTCCCTAGACCCTTAATAGATCGATAGTAAATGTATAAGTAAATTACACTCGTAACCCCTTAATATTTTTCAAAATGTGCCTAATACCTCTCCGTTTTGGTGCATTACAATAAACTCCTTAAAAGTATATGAAATATAACACCGTCCCCTTGGCCGTTAGATGCTGTCAAAAATCTTTACAAAAGGTGAACATGTACTGCTCACATAACCTTTATTGAAATTTTCTTCCAAAAATACACTCACCTTCACATTTTAAACTTCACGTCCTGCTTCAGGAATGCAGACCCACTGTTCATTTGGTTTTTTCTTCCTTGAGCGTGTGGAACAACACATGTAATACTCGTTACTTAATCCAAATACATGAGATATATAAAGAAAATTTAAGCCATAGTGGGAGTGTAAATATAAATCACATGCTTTAGAAGGCTTGTCCTTTTAAAGCGCAGCATATAATGCTTATGTCCCCTACAAAAGAAAATAGGACAGAGCAAGAGCACTGCAGTCAACTGTTGATGCGAAAATCTTTTAGCACTTTCAGAACTCAAAATGTATATGGTTTATTTCAAAAATCAGCAAAAATATTTAGCCAATAGAACCAATCACTTTGGCCAGCAATGAGCAACACAAAAGCCTTTTACTTTTCAATTTTCATTTGCAATTTGTCTATTGGCTGGATAACAGGTTATCAAGGATCAGTACTTATCCAATTGGAAGTCATGCTACGCACATGGTTAATAAGTGTAGATAACAACCTATTTTCAAGCGGCTATGGTATGCCTTATGCTGATTAAAAAATGGTTATATATACTAGATGTATTCTTTACAAACTGAAGGAAGAAAAAACGAAATCTGCATTTCTGAAGCAGGACGTATAGTTTAAAGGATGAAAGGTGAGCGTATTTTTAAAAGAAAAATTCATTAAAAATCATGTGAGCAACACAAGCTCACCTTTTGTAAAAAGTTTTCATTGGCATCCAACGGCCAAGAGGACGGTGTTACATTTTATATACTTTTAAAGGGTTAATTGTAGTGTGCCAAAACAAAAGGGTATCGGACACACTTTCGAAAAAACTGAAGGGGGCAAATATAATTTATTCTAAATGTATTGTACCAGGCTAGACCACCATTTTGAACGAGTTACCAGGAGTACTAAGCTTGGGTTTACTGACTGGGACCTTAACTTATGAGTTAGCAGGTCTTATTTTGTTTATAATTTTTTTTTTCTTCCCATTTGTTAAATGAATTATTTATATTTTTGGATTTTAAGAAAACGGTAACAATGTTTTATGAGCCATCATAGTAACAAAGTGTGAGCGTTGGCTTGTATGAACTATGAGAATTTATGAATCACCTCATTAAGAAAGTGGTGCTGTATATTGATAACAAAAAGGGAAAAAATGTGTTTTTAGTCTTTATATTTTTAGTCAAACATGATCAAGGTTTCTATATTTTTATATTAATAAATCCGGTCCTTAAACTTAAAAATAATATATAAATTTAGTCCATCTTAACTTTAAAAAACATAATGAATTTCCAAAGAGAAAAAACTAAATTCACATGTTTTTAAAGTTTGAAAATCAAATTTATCGATATAAAAGTATAAGAACTTTAACCACTTTTGATTGAAAGTATCGAAACTAGAAATAATTTTTTTTCAAACAAAAAAAAAGAAAGTCAAAATAAATATATTTCTAAATCTAAAAATTAGAAAATAAAAATTATTTTAAAAAAATAAAATAAAAAATGTTTTCTCAAATCAAACAGACCGTATACAATATAATTCACAAGTTTGGATTTATCCTTGAAATTGGCCAACATAAGTAAAAAAAATTCAATTCCATTGGATACCCAACTTAAACTACTTATATGATTGTTTTAGATTACCACCTTCATTTTCCATTCCCCATGCCTAGTGGCCAACTCATGTTATCAAACCATGTTTTCGTTCATCTCTTACAATTAGGATGACAATGGGGTAGGGCAAGTACAGATAGTAGTATTCTCATACTCATCCATACTTATATGGGTATTTGTTAAGCGAGTATCTATGAATTTTATATATATTTGCAAATATTCACAAGTATTAATAGATATTTGTTAAAATATAAAATTTAAAAAAAAAGTAAAAATAAAATAAAATGAAATTAAAAAAATATATTTTTGAAATATATATATATATACATATATATATATATATATATATACTAAAAATAATTTTATAGCATATATTTATATTAAAAATAAATTATATTGAAATATGTATTTATATTAAAAACAAATTAAAGCAATTTACTTTTTATATAATTAAGGGTATTTGAATAACTCTAAAGTGCAGATACCCATAGGTATAGGTACCTTACTACCCGTCTATGTCCCATTAATAAGCTGGTATCCATTTAATTATCAATTTTCAATTTACAACGAGTTTTATCTGTAGGGATCCATGGGTATGGGTTTTTTTTTGCCATCCCTACTCACAACATGCTACAAGCTAGTACGTGTAGTTGCAATTGACTATTTCACAATGTAATGTGAGTTGCGAATAGGGGTGTAAGTGGGTTGAGTTGGGTTGAATTTGGTCTAATTTAAGATCCAACCCAATGAAACATAGTTGGGTTGGGTTTGTTGTTTTTTGTTAAGCAACCTAATTCAAACCAACCTGACCTTAATCTAGTTGGTTTGGATTGGTTAGTTGGGTTGAGAGACTTTAGAAAATAAGAACAAGTCTTGACAATTTGCCAAAATGGAAGATAAAAGAAACGAAAATGAAAGATAAGTTATTAAAATGGGAAATGAAACAAGGGAAGGGAACGAAATAAAGAAACAAGGAAAGTCAAGGGTGGTCCCTGGTTGTACCAATGGGGGAATGATGGCTGGTGAGGTGAACAATGACTACAAACATGAGCATGAACGATAATAGTTCGGTGCTTCGAATCTTGGGCAGTTTGGCAAAAATAGTCTCTGGTTGTGTGGTTTAAGGTCACACAAGCAATACATTCATAGTCACATACTAATAGAATTAGCACAATAATTATTTTATTATTAATATTATATGTATATTGAGTTGGGTCAAGTTAATCAGGTTTGAAACTCATTAACCTGATACCCAACTTAATTACACTTGGGTTAGCCAAAATGAATCCAAATCAACCTAAAGACCCAACCCAACATGTTGAAATGTGGTTGGGTTAGGTTGATCGAATTCACAAGTCAATCCTAACCCATTTACACTTAGTTACAAATAAGAGGGCAACATTATTACTATACACTAGGATTCTTTGTATTTTTAGAGTAACTGCAAGACTATGTAGTCATTATCTCACGGTGAATTTTTTTTTAGTTATATTCTCTTTTGCTATTTAATGTATAATACTTATTTTTCAGAATTAAGATGCCATGTAATCATTCTTGTGACTGCAGGAAATCAACACTCTATTATCATCTTTCTTTTTGAGTGAAGAAATGCCGTGACACAAAGGCCTAACATATTAGTTCTAGATAGAATTGCTATCAAGAAATATATAGCTTTTAGTAGCAATTTTATTTAGAATCGTTATGGGAGGTGTAAAGGCCTAAGATGTTTGCAAATATTTGGCCTTTAATTGTAGTTCTAAATAGAATCACTTTCTTAAGAGTGACGAGGCACATTCGCCTTTGAAGATTAGTTTTAGAGCTTTTGATAGCAGTTCTATTTAGAACAGTTATTGTAGACAAAGTAAAATAATAATAATAATAATAAGACACTCAATCTCCCTCACTTCATAAAATTATTAAATCCTAACCTTCCTTTATTATTAGATTAAGGGTCACAATTAAATTTATATTCATCTAGATAGCAAGCTCATAAAGTCATTGGACAGCTTCAATCTTTTCCAATCCAATGCTCTCTCCCTCTCAATTAGATTTGTATTCATCCATGATTGCTTGATGCCACACCAAGCAACAATCGTATGCCTTGCTTCTTAAATAAAAAATAAAAAATCGTATGCCTTGCTTCTTAAATAAAAAATAAAAAATCGTATGCCTTGCTTCAATCTTGGTTTCTCTATTGACTATTGCTCATTCGTTGAGTGTATAATCATCAATAATTTCCCTCCTTATTTAGATTTGTAATCTAATCAAATGCCATTTTTATTTTATTTTTGGTCCCCATCCCCCATTCCATAGATTTGGCATGATCCAATGATCATATGTAGTTGGACATGCACTACAACAAAAATACATATTAGCGTCAACCAAAAGACAATGCTAATCATGAAAATATGATGTTAACGGCCACATTAACTCCAGCCAAGCGTCGGCCTCGTGACCATTGCTAAAATATTTGACAATATTTTTTTTTTTGCGGTGACCAAAAATGTCGATGCTTAATAACGCCAACCAAGCTAACACTTAAGTTGTCACTCTGTTCTGGCGAACACTAATTTGTTTTCTTAATAGTGTTGATGAGCATTCCTACTGCCTCCCTCTTTTCCCAACCAGACAACCCTACCCGCCACATACCAGTGCATCACCATTCTATGTCGCATCGTCACCATCAAGTACAGACCATTATAAAAACAAAGAGAAATTGTTTCACTATCATCACAAGCATTGTCGAGCCACCGCACAAGACCACGAGGGTGCATGCAGTTGAAAGAGAGAACCATCATAAAGCAAATCAAAATAAAAAGGAAAGGGAACAAAGACCAAACCATCATTATTGACAACAAATCATCATCGAGCTTGGCAACGGACCACTTGTTGCGAATAAATGTGTTTGCACAAGATCTAATTCATCATGTAATCAATTCTAGTTTTAATAATAAAGTATTATTTTATTTTCATTATCATATTTTACTGTTTAAGTTAAATAGTTAATTTGATAAGGTCCTTGATTAGAATTATAGGCTTGTTATCATAATAGAGATTACGATAATGAGAAACAAGCCTTTCGAAATTTTAATCTAAAATGTTCTTGATCATAGGATTATTGTGAATAGGACATCAATAATTCGGATAGATCAATATATATGTGATAATATTTATTGGATAAATATTAATAGATCTCATTTATTAATTTACATATATAAATGATGCACATGAGGATGTGATCATTGAACTGACTCAATTGAGAATTCCTAATGATTAACATTACCTTAAATTATCAATAGGAAATTCTCAAGAAGAAACGTAATAATTTCCTTTGACCTGAGATTATCATCGTAATTAACAAGATATTTATTATATTTTAATCCCAGACACCTAATGCCTTAGGGTACTAGTTGAATGGAAATTTGATATAATTAAATACTTGTAGAATTAATGGTTAATCAAGAAGGAATCTATCAACTCTTGGTAATGAGTTTGAGCTCCATGATAAAATTAAGACCTTGGCTAGGGCAAATTGAATGAATGAAGAAAAGAGTTTATTAAGTCATTCACTGAATAAACATATGGATTAATTTATTAGAGTTTGACATTAATACCATGCTCTAGAGTTAACCCAGAGCTGTAAATGATGGAAGGAAATATTACTTTGTTCTTTTATTGGTTCTTGAAAGTAAAAATATTACTTCATACTATCCAGACGTTAAGAAGTGTTGCTAGACGCCTACCTTGATTAGTAAATTAATTTGATTAATTTACTACCGGATTAGTATTGAACCTACGAGGTCACACACAAACGAGTGTGCTAATCTTTGCTAAAGAAATTATTTTATTTAATAAATTAAATTAGAGAATTTAATTTAAATTTAATAAATAACTATAATTAACATAAAGACATATATATAAGGTACCCTTTCATGTGATTAGTTACTATAATTACTGTATATCTAAGACTATTATGTGATTAGTTACTATAATTACTGTATATCTAAGACTATTATGTGATTAGTTACTGTAATTAGTCATGTGCTTAGTTATTGTAATTACTATGTATCTAAGACTATTATGTGAATAGTTATTGTAAGTACTATAACATTTTATGAGTGAGCTTTACAAAAATTAAAATTGGAAATTTTGACTTAGTTAAAAGGATTTCAAATGCTATCTTTAAAATAGCAACAAAATCAAATATGTTTGTTTTTGTTAGATAAGATCAAAAAATGTATCTTTAATAGCTGGCTATAAAAGAGCATCTTGATACACTGACAAAACCATCAATTTTCCTCTTTCTTATTGCTCACACACTAAAATATTTTAGAGGAGTTACTTTGTGTTATGTGGTTCCACTCATCAAGGAGTTGATAACAAAGATCAGTCTCTGTGTGGATACACAGGGAGTGTTCACAAAATTGAAGAAAATTATTTATGCTTCAAGAGCTAATATCTAGGTAACCACGTTTAATTTTATTGCGATAATGTATTTTAAACCCAAAATAGATCCCTTTTATTCCACTGTGTGTGTTATGAACACCCCTTTTATCTATCAATTGGTATCAGAGCCATGGGTCTTTGGCGTTTAAAATTATATTATCGAAATGATTTTATTTTGAGAGTATGATAAAGCTGCATTTTTTTTAGCATGTTTATATATCGAGACTGCAATTGTTGCAATATGTTTAAGTGAAATATATTGATTACATGCTGAATGAATTCGATACGAGAAATGCTGAATGTATTATTTACTATTTTAATTTTTTTTAGAGAAAAAAGTTTATACACTGACAGTGTAAAGCAATTTTACACTGTCACTCAATCACAAACCATTATGTATGGTAAATTTGTTGACTTTTACAATAATAGTCTTAAAAGTCATATCAACAGTAAATTTCAATTGGTTGACGGTGTAAAACTTTTTACACCGACAGTGTATGATCATTAAACTTTTTGTTTTACTGTATTGTTAAAATAAAAAAAGGGGAACAAAAAGGACATCTTTTTTTTTTTTTCCAGTAGCTTTGAAGGTTGAAACTCTTTCAACTTTGCCATGTTAATTGAATTTTTTTTTATCATTGAATATATAAAATGTCGATACCATTGAAACGTGATCATTTATTCATTCTAATCTTTCTAAAATAGAATTATATGTTATATATAGTCTATATAAACGTGATCGGTGGATATTAGGGACTCGACATTTTTTTGAATTATGAAATTCTTTCCACGAAATACAAATATATATATATATATGTGTGTGTGTGTGTGTGTGTGTGTGTGTTTTATATGCTTAGATATTGTGATATATCTATTTAGACTCTGTAGAATTATTCATTCGGTGATATTTTACTTACTTTTATGTTTTAATTATAGATATTGATATATATTAAAAATTTAAATATTTTTTTATTATTCAATTGTTTAATATGTAATTAATGGTTAATAACAAGGAGCGACCTGATAACTAGGAGACTTGTAATTAATAATTAATTATAGTATGAGATACATTTAAAATAATAATAATAATTTTATATTGAATGCCTGGACTATTCGAGGAAGTATTAAATTTAATTTACAGATACCAATAAGATTGACCTGACAACCAAGAACTTATGTGGTATGATAATTTCTATGTTATTTTTGAAAGTGTATGTGATACAATTTGTCTTAAAATATGCATGAGAAATGACTTGATAACCAGGTAGCTCGTTTATAGTTTTAAGTAATTGTTTTCACACTTACAAAAATATATATTTCATGATGCTCTTTTTATATGAAATGTGTTCTAAAATAACTGTGTTTTATCCAGTATGTCTTCTTTATCACTTCGCAGCATCCTTGAATATGGAAAATTGGTTGGAGCCAATTATGATGATTGGTACTATAACCTAAGAATTGTTCTAATGCATGAGAAGCTTGTTGATACCATAGATAAGCCTACTAAGGAAGCAATTGACCTAAATGATGCTGAAGCAACCAAGGACTTTCAGAAGAACTTGGATGAGTGCCTTAATGCCAAGTGCATCATTCTAGCATCCATGAGTTCTGAACTTTAGAGGCAACATCAAGATATGGACCCACATGAAATCATTGAACATCTTAAGAAGATGTACGGTGGACAAAGTCGGACAACTAGATACTAGTTATCTAAGGTTTTGTTTAGGTCTTCATTGGCACTAGCTGCAAGTGCTCAAGTTAGACCCCATGTTTTAAAGATGATTGATCTTATAAAACAACTTGAGAAGTTGGGTTGCAAGCTTGGGAAAGAGCTTTCTTAAGATTTGATTTTGTAGTCACTTCCTGATTCATTTTCACAGTTTGTGTTGAATTTCAACATGAACAAAATGAATTGTGATTTGCATGAGATGCTTAATCTGCTAATTGATTATGAGAATCAAGTTGCTTCTGAAAAGAAGAAAAGAACTGTCATGTTGGTTGGCAAAAGCTCCAAGAAGAAAGGTAAAGGAAAATATATACCAAAAAGGAAGCCTCTTGGGCCTAAGGGTAGTGTGACCAAACCTAAGCACAAAAGGGCTAAGGCTGACCAAACTGATGTTGAATGTTTTTTCTGTAAGGAGAAAGGACACTGGAAGAGAAATTGCAAGAAGTATCTTGATTCTTTGAAAAACAAGAAACAAGGTGAGACATTAGTGAAAAATATTTTCATGATTTCTTTAACTGTCACCAATTCTTCAATGTGGATATTAGATATTGGCAGTAGTTTTAACATTTGCAATACGTTGTAAGGGCTGCAGATAACTAAATGGTTAAAGAAAGGTGCAATAAATCTTCAAGTAGGGAATGGAGCAAATGTTGTCACCTTAGCTTTAGGATCAGTTTCTTTAATAATGCCCACTAGCAAAGTACTAGTGTTGGAGGATTGTTATTATGTTCCAAAATTTGTTTCAAATATTATTTCAATTTCTATGTTGGACAAGCGAGGTTTTCGCATTATTTTTAATAATAACATTTGCTCAATATTCATGATGATTTATATGTGAATGGTTATCTCCAATGCGACATTTATGTCTTACTCGATGTGAATCATAATTCGATTATACATGTTTCTTCTGGTTTTAAAGAGAAAGAGATAATCAAATAAATAAAATGTATCTTTGGCATTGTAGGCTTGGTCACATTGGTGAGAAAAGAACCAACAAGTTACACAAGGAAGGTTACCTTGATAATTATGATTATGAATCATATACAACTTGTGAATCTTGTCTTAAAGGAAAGATGATTAAATCTTCATTTATTGGAACTAGAGAAAGAGCCTCCAAACTATTAGGATTAGTTCACACAGATGTTTGTGGGCCAATGAAAACCCAAGCCAAAGGAGGATATTCTTATTTTATAACTTTCACTAAAAATATGTCTAGGTATGGTTTTTTATGTCTTATGAAACATAAATCGGAGTCACTTGAAATGTTCAAAATATTTCGTTGTGAAGTTGAAAAGAAAATTGGCAAAAGTATCAAAGTGTTAAGATCTAATAGAGGTGAAGAATATCTTAGTGGTAGTTTTATTGATTATCTAAGAGAGAATGGAATTCTCTCACAGTGGACATCTCTGGGAACACCACAACACAATGGTGTATCTGAAAAAAGAAATCGAACTTTATTAAATATGGTAAGATCTATGATGGGCTTCACTAATCTTTCAGTAAATTTATGGGGATATGCTTTAGCAATAGCATCTTATTTGCTAAATAAAGTTCTTACAAAATCAGTCTCTACAACTCCATATGAGATATGAAAAGGACGTAAAGCGAGGCTCAAACACATCAAGGTTTGGGGTTGTCCTACTTATGTTAAGAGATTACAAACAGCTAAACTTGAGGCAAGGTCTGATAAATGTAGATTCATTGGCTATCCCAAAGGAATGATGGGATATTATTTTTACCAACCTTTTGACCATAAAGTGTTTGTGGTAAGAGGAACAACCTTTTTGGAAAGGGAATTTCTTGCAGAAGGTAGTCATGGTAAAGAAATTGAGCTTGATGAAACTCAAGTTACCAATGAAACAACAAGTCAAGAACATAAGATGGAGATTGAGAGACCTTTCTTTGATGTTTTGAAATTAACACAAAGGTTACCACTCCAACAACTATGGCTCAAGAACCATATGTAGTTAAAGGGCAAGTTAATGAACTAATTTTAGAACAGACTCAGGACCCATTACAAGAGCATCCTAGAAGATCCACTTGAGTGCATCGTGCACCTGATAGATTAAACTCAATGGTGCAAGATGGCATGTTGAATGAGGTTTCTCATGGTAATGATGACCCTAAGAGCTATGAAGAGGCTATGCGAAGCTTAGATTGTAACAAATGGCAAAAAGCCATGGAATCCGAAATGGAATCAATGAAGATCAACAAAGTATAGACTTTAGTTGAAGCTTCAAAGGACATAAAACTAATTGGTTGTAAATGGGTTTACAAGAAAAAGATTGGAGCAGATGGAAAGGTTGAGACATACAAAGCTTACCTTATTGCCAAGGGATATCGTCAAAAGAAAGGAATAGATTATGACAAAACTTTTTCTCTTGCAACAATGCTCAAATCAATTTGGATTCTACTTGCCATAGCAGCATACTATGATTATGAAATATGGCAAATGGACGTGAGAATAGCTTTCCTTAATGGTGAGTTGAAAGAGGATATGTACATTACAAAACTTGACGGATTCACATCCCTGTCTGATGATAATAAAGTCTACAAGTTGCAACGATCCATTTATGGATTGGAACAAACTTCTAGAAGTTGGAATATTCATTTTAACAAGACAATCGAAGAGTTTGATTTTGTTAGATGTGAGGAAGAACCTTGTGTGTATAAGAAGGTTAGTGGGAGCTCAATCATTTTCTTAGTGTTATATGTAGATGACATATTACTCATTGGAAATGATATACCAGCAATGTAAGGTACAAAGGTTTGGCTATCAGAACAGTTCTCCATGAAAGATTTAAGAGAAGCAACCTATATTTTAGGAGTAAAGATTTATAAAGCTAGATCCAAATGGTTGCTTGGTCTCTCCCAATCTATGTACATTGATACCATCCTAAAGAGGTATAACATGGAAAACTCCTAAAGAGGCTATTTGCTAATAGGAACTGAAGTTACTCTTAATAGGGAAGATTGTCCTAAAATTTTTGAGGAGAGAGAATGCATGACTAGGGTACCATATGCTAGTGCAGTGGGAGTTATCATGTATACTATGATTTGTACACGTCCTGATGTCGTTATGTACTAGATGTAACTAGTTGATATCAAGCAAACCCTGGTCAGAAACATTGGAAAGTGGTTAAGACCATTATGAAGTACTTGAGAAGAACTAAAGATCAATTCCTCATTTATGGAGATTCAAAATTAAAATTAAAGAGTTACATTGATGCAAGTTTCGCATTAGACAAAGATGATAGCAAATCTATTTCAAGTTATGTTTTCACCTTAAATGGTGTTGTAGTGAGTTGGAAAAGTTCCAAGCAAGCTACGATAACAGATTCAACAACTGAAGCAGAGTATATAGCGGCAAGTGAAGCCGCTAAAGAAGTAGTTTGGATGAGGAAGTTCATATCTGAACTTGGTGTGGTTCCTTCTATAGAAGAATTAGTTCCATTGTTGTGTGACAATAATGGGGCTATCACATAAGCAAAAGAAGCAAGGTCACACCAGAAGTCCAAACATATATTGTGAAGGTATCACTTGATTAGAGAGATCATTGAACGTGGTGACATTAAGATTGAAAAGATAGATAAAAAAGAAATTGTAGCAGATCCATTCACCAAGGCGCTTGGCATAAAAGAGTTTGACAAGCATAAGTGGGAATTAGGAATGAAATACATGAGTAATTAGCTCTAGTGCAAGTGGAGATTGTTGGGAATAAATGTGTTTATCCGAGATCCAATTCATCATGTAATTAATTCTAGTTTTAATAATAAAGTATTATTTTATTTTCATTATCATATTTTACTGTTTAAGTTAAATAGTTAATTTGATAAGGTCTTTGATTAGAATTATAGGCTTGTTATCATAATAGAGATTATGATAACGAGAAACAAGCCTTTCAAAATTTTAATCTAAAATGTTCTTGATCATAGGATTATTGTGAATATGACATCAATAATCCGGATGGATCAATATATATGTGATAGTATTTATTGGATAAATATTAATAGATCTCATTTATTAATTTACATAGATAAATGATACACCTTAGGATATGATCATTAAATTGACTCAATTGAAAATTCCTAATGGTTAACATTACCTTAAACTGTCAATAGGAAATTTTCAAGAAGCGTAATAGTTTCCTTTGACATGAGATTATCATAGTAATTAACAAGATATTTGAAAATTGCTAATGGTTAACATTAACTTAAACTGTCAATAGGAAATTTTCAAGAAGAAGCGTAATAGTTTCCTTTGACATGAGATTATCATAGTAATTAACAAGATATTTAATATATTTTAATCCTGAACACCTAATGCCTTAGGGCTAGTTGAATGGACATTGGATATAATTAAATACTTGTAGAATTAATGGTTAATCAAGAAGAAATCCATCAACTATTTGTAATGAGTTTGAGCTCCATGATAAAATTGAGACCTTGGCCAAGGCAAATTGAATGAATGAAGAAAAGAGTTTTTTAAGCCATTCACTGAATAAACATATGGATTAATTTATTAGAGTTTGACATTAATACCATGCTCTAGAGTTAACCCGGAGCTGTAGATGATGGAAGGAAATATCACTTTATTCTTCTATTGGTACTTGAAAGTAAAAATATTACTTCATACTATTTGGATGTTAAGGAGTGTTGCTAGACGCCTACCTTGATTAGTAAATTAATTTGATTAATTTACTACCTGCTTAGTATTGAACCTACGAGGTCACACACAAACGAGTATGCTAATCTTTGCTAAAGAAATTATTTTATTTAATAAATTAAATTAGAGAATTTAATTTAAATTAAATTAATAACTATTTTTATGTGGAATATTATTATATTCTTTGCTAGCACCAAGAATATAATTAATATAAAGACATATATAAGGTACCCTTTCATGTGATTAGTTACTGTAATTAATCATGTGATTAGTTACTGTAATTACTGTATATCTAAGACTATTATGTGATTAGTTACTGTAATTAGTCATGTGATTAGTTATTGTAATTATTGTGTATCTAAGACTATTATGTGAATAGTTACTGTAATTACTAAGAGGAAATTTTGACTTAGTCAAAAGGATTTCAAATGCTATCTTTAAAATAGCAACAAAATATGTTTGATTTTATTAGATAAGATAAAAAAAAAAATGTATCTTTAATAGCTGGCTATAAAAGAGCATCTTGATACACTGACAAAAGCATCAATTTTCCTCTTTCTCATTGCTCACACACTAAAATATTAGAGAAGGATTACTTTGTGTTATGTGGTTCCACTCATCAAGGAGTTGATAACAAAGATCAGTCTTGGTGTAGATACATGTGGAGTGTTCACAAAATTGAATAAAATTATTTATGCTTCAAGAGCTAATATTTAGGTAACCATGTTTAATTTTATTGCGATAATCTATTTTAAACCCAAAATAGATCCCTTTTATTCCGTTGTGTTATGAACACCCCTTTTATCTTTCACCACCGTTCTCCCCTTCTCTTTTTGTTTCTTTCTCTTCCTCCCTTTACCTTGCCACCTTCATCCGCAGCTAAGGTTGTACGTTGCAACAACCACATCACCATCTTCACCAACGGACAAAGCTCGCCAACGCCATGCTTAACACCCTCATTATTGCTTTCTTCTGTTTTAGTGGGGAGGGTTCCTGATTTTGATTTAAGTGAGAAAATAAAAACTAATGTCAACCTAGCTGATGCTCATATTATTTTTTTTCAAAAATTTGTAATTAAGGTCGGCCATGTCCGACACTTTTATTTTAGCAGTGAGGGTTTGAGATTTTGATTTAAGTGGGAAAATGAAAAATAGTGTTAGCCTGACCGATGTTTATATTATTTTTTTAAAAAAAATTAGTAATTAGGTTGATGCAAGTTAAAAAATAGATTAAAAAAGATTAAAACAATAAAGAATCACATTAACGTCGACTTCACTAATTAGGTCAGTCTCGAGACTGTCGCCAAATATTAGCCACTAATATGCATTTTTTTTGTAGTGATATAATGTGTTTGGAAGTCTCATTAAATACTCATTAGAGGAAAATCAATCACCTAATAATCATTATTAGCGATAAAGAAAGGAGGAAAAGCGATAAATATTTAGAGTGAAAAGGAGAGCATGAGACTTAAACATAGTAAGAAGCCAAGAGTATAAGCAACAAACAAATCCAAAAGTATGAGACGTTAAAATAAAAGATGGGAGATCATAGTGAAGTTCTTATATCAAGCTTATTAATTCGTAATCAAATTCATAAAATTAATATGTCATGTCATGTCACTCCTAATTGTGCAAAGCATTTTGTCTTATTTTTAAATTAAAAATAACATTATTTTGGTTTAAATACATTCTTGGTCTCCCGCAATTTCTAATCTATGATTTTGGTTTTTTTTAATTGTGCAATTTCAATCTCTCAAATTTTCAAATTAAGCATTTTTGGTCCATTCGTTGGTGGACTATCCGTTGACTATTAGTTGACTTTGACGTGTCAATAACGTGGACCAAGGATGCAGCGCTAACATGGCAAGGAGATTTGTGATTTAGAAAATAGTAAAAGTGATAAAGGTGATAAAAAAAACCATGATCCTTCCCTTCTCTCTCACTAGTCACCACCAAAACCATTTGGCTTGTTTGAATTATTGTATAAACATTATATTCTATATAACATTATCACATGAGTTAATTGCATTTTAATCCACACCATTGTGTGAATTTAATATTTATTTAATATTCAATATTTATTATTTTAATTTAAAAAACTAAAAAATAATATAAATATAATAATATTAAAATAAACAATATAACATAAGTGATGTGGTAAAAAAAAAATAGAAAGATGGGAAGAAAATAAGGTAAAAAAAGAGATGAAAGAGAAAAGTAATTGTATGTTTAATTATACAAATTTAATATTTAATTTTTTAAACCTTTAATATTTAATATTTATTTTAATATTTATACAAATTATAAATATTAATATTTAACATTTGTTAAATCTAGTGTAACAATTATAAAAATTATAAAGCACTAGTTTAAAATTCTTATTTAATATTAAATATAGTTTAAATAATAAATTTATATAATAAAAATAAATATAAAGTATTTAAAAAATAAATTATATAATTTATTATTAATATATTTTTCATACAATAAATATAAACATATAATCACTTTTCTCTTTTGTCTCCTTTTTTACTCCATTTTCTTCTCATCTTTTTCTACCACATCATTTATACTATATTATTTATTTTAATGTTATAATATTTTTATTATTTTTTAATTTTAAAATTAAAATAATAAAGATTGAATTTTAGATAAAAATTTAATTTGCACAATGATGGGAGACCAAGGGTGCAATTAACTCATACAGTAATGTTAAAAATATATTTATAATAAAAATATTTAATAAATAAATTATCAACTTAATTTTTAATATTTTTCATATAATAAGTATAAACATACAGTCTTTTTTCTCTTTCATCTCCTTTTCTACACTATTTTTTTCTCCATCTTTATATTCTTTTTGACCACATCACTTATATTATTTATTTTAATATTATAATATTTATATTATTTTTAATTTTTCTGAACTAAAATAATAAATATTGAATATTAAATAAAAATTAAATTCACACAGTTGTGTGGACTAAAAATGCAATTAACACATGCGGTAATATTATATATAATATAGTGTTTGTACTATTAGCTCAAACAAGTCAAATGACTTAGTGTGTGTTTGTTTTTCAATTTAACCCAATGGAATGCCAATTCATCATACTCCTTCCTTCTACATTTTTGCCTTGGAAAGTGAGAAGGATCAGTTGAAAGTGGCTGAAACGGAAAAACAAACACACTATTAATGATCTTGGTGGCAAAAGAGAAGAAAAAAAGTCATGTGTTTTATTCTCACCTCTATCACTTTTACCATTTTTTAACACATAAATCTCTTTGTCACATCTCATCACTAGTTCGCAATAGCATATCAATGCCACATCAACAATATTGTCAGCGATCAATATCAACACTTCGTGTAGTGTCACATCAAAGTCAACAGATGATCAACTATTTAATAGATCAAAACTGTTTAATTTTAAAAATTGAAAAACCAAAACTATACAATAAAAAAAAAAGACCAAAATCACAAATTAAAAATTATAAAGAGACTAAAAATACAATTAAGCTTATTATTTTTTATAAAATCTTAAATATCTTCATAATTCGACACCTCGTGCGGTGGTGATTTGATCTGACATCCGAGAAGGTGCGTGGCAATTCATACTCCCACGTGACTAGTTGTGGTTTGTTTCATTACTGTTTTCTAGAAGCTCAATTCCTTCCATTCATATCAAGAGGTTGAAAGAAAGCATGACTTCTGTGATGGATATTAATGATGATACAAGATGAAAAAACATTTTGGCTTTACTTTTTTTTTTTTAATTTTCCGTTTTTTCGAAGAAATAAAGAAATCAATAGTTTTAAATTTGTATTTAGATTTATTATTTTTAATCCGTAATGTCTCATCTCTTTGTAATTTGTAACGATTCCTTCACTTCGTTATTGGAATCGCTCCATCCTTTATCAATTGATCTTTGAATCAATCTCAATATTGCGTAATTCCTTACGAACGTGAAACTGAATGAAAAAAATAGTTAACAACCATTAGAATCACTACATCTAATTACCCATTTTAATATCAGAAAGATAATAGTTAACATTTTTTTAGTTTCAATTGCTATTAAAAGCTTTTTCTACATCCTTAACGATTTGGAATAGATTAATTCAATTTTGGTGGATTTAGTTTAATTTAGGTTACTTAACATTTTTCAACTAACTCGCTTCCTCCATCTTGAACCTAATTAATTAATTTGGACATTAACTTATTTGTCTTCACAAATCACAATCTAACCTAATCGATTGTCTAAAGCTTTGGTAAAATCATGACTCTCTCCTTTATCCTTTAACTAATGATTTCAAGTTTGAGTTTAAAATATGCAGTTGTGTTAAATATTAGGAGGAAGAGCTTTGTTGTCCATAATAGTTTTACTAGACTCAAGCAGAATTGCCTCCAGCAAAGAATACTTATGATCTCTACCTAAAAGAATGGACTTTTCTAATTAAATATTATTTTTAACCATATTTGATTAAAAATAACAATAATTATGGAAAATAATGGAGGAATAAATAATCATCATTCTATATTAGTAATTTCTTCTAATATAATATCGCTAATTCCTCTCATGGTTTTGAGGTTTGAATATATATTCTTAAATTGTTAAAGCATGGGTTCAAATCAGGCATCAAATCATTGAACTAGTACCGAGAAAGATATTCTAAAATACCTTTTTTTAACCAAATATTTTAGACATAATTTGAAAATTAGAGAGAGAGAGAAAGAAAGAAAGAAAATATGTCCACCCACTTTTTTATTTTTTAGTTCATAAAGAATTCCTATCATTACTCATGGTACATCTTCAATTACAATGAATATGATTGATTTAAGGTTTTCACTTAAAATAATAATAAAAGCATATAATAACAATGATGAATAAGTTTTTGTTAAGGTTTTGTTAATTAAGTAGAGGTACTTAGGTTATGTTTAGCCCTGTTTTTGTTTTTTTCTTTCGCTTAAAAGTTACTCCCTTCGAACTCTAATATAAGAAAAAAAATTATGTATGATGGTCTAAAATATAATCAAATTTAATTAATTTCACCCCTATTTAATGATATTATCTCGAAAATACCCTTCATTTAATTGGATTCTATTTCCAATAACTCTTTTTTCATTCATGATATCAAGTTTCAATAAAGGGTAATTTAGAAAAAAGGTTCATTTTTAAATTAAGATTATTAAAATTAAATAATGATAACTTACTTTCTTAATCAGTATGTTATTTTTACTTATATTTGAGTCTGGAGTGTGTACTTTAAAGTTAAAGATTAAAAAAAAATGCTAAAAATAAAGTATAAAGTGTTTGATGATTTTCATTTTTTCTAGTTTTAAAACTCCCTTTAAGAAAATTGTTTGGTAAAAAACTTTAAAATTATTTAAAACTAATTATCTCACTCAATAAAAGAATATATTGACAAATAAAAAATATATGTAAAATTAATTTACTTAACATAAATTTATTTTAATGAAAAAATACATAAAAATATTATAATATACAAATCTCTTAATTTTAAAAATGTCAAAAATATTTAATTAATAATTTTTTAAGGTGATTTACAAATATTTTATTGTATACAATATCAATTAAATAAATTCGACTCTTAATTACAAAAGATAAATATTTAAAAAGGTTGATATCATTTCTCAATAACATATTCATAAGATAAAAAAAATTTATTCAAATAGAATTTAATAATGTCAATACATATTTAAAATTTAACGAATAATCTAAAACATATTTAATAAATATATTGTATTATTTAAGAATTCAAAAACTTATCTACAAATTGAAATTTTTTAAAAAACTTAAATCTAATTTAAATGTAAAGAATAAAAATTATAAATATTTTAAAATATAAATATTTTATTTAATTATATTATCTACTATTTTTAGTAACATTTTTTTATTTGATATAATCATTACATTTAAAATTTTTAATTTTAAAATGTCAAAAAATATTTTAATTAATAAAATTTAATTTTAAAGATGATTTAAAAATATTTTATAATATATAATATTAATTAAGTAAATTTAAGTATTAATTACAAAAGATAAAATATTTAAAACTTCTATATTATTGTACAATAAGATTTTTAGAAGATAAAAAATAATTTATTTTAATTTAATTAATTGATGTAAATATATATTAAAATTTATTTAATAAATAATTCAAAATGTATTTTGAAAAAAAAAATTGTTGCAATTGAAAATTCAAAAACTTAACAACAAATCAAAAATTAAAAAAAATCTGAAATTAAATTAAATTCAAAGAATAAAAATCATAAATATTTAAAATATATAAATTTTATTTAACTATATTTTTATTTTCTCATTTCATTAAATTTTTTTATTTCATGTAATGAAAATTAAAAATAAAAATAATTAGTATTTTTGGTTTTCTGAAATAAATAATTTAAAAATAAATCAAGACCTCACAATAAATAAACATAATTTATTGTGCACTAAAATTTGTGAGAATTATTTAATAAGAAAGTGGATGTAGAACTCAAATTGAAAAATCAATTAAATTTTTTTAAAAATGGTAATTTTGGTCATGTTGGGAATTAAAGAGAGGACAACATGAATAAATTCCGTGTAAGCTACAAAAAATCTCCCCCTACTAACTTAATTAAAAGCTTTTTTTTTTTTTAATTTTGTTCTATAAAATAAGTTGCTCATTATCTTTAAAAAAAAAAAGTTGCTCATTTAGTAAAGAGTTTTTTTTTTATGAAAAACATTTTGTCCATCTTTTCCTTTTAAAAATAAGATAAGTTAAAAAAAAAGTTAGACCAACACTGAAGTGATTAAGAATACTACAAGAAGGGGGGTTGAATTGTGGTTTTAAAAAATTTGTGTTAAACTTTATATAATTTTCTTTAATATGAGTAATCTATCAAAAACTATTTATGATCTTCTATATCAAAATTTGAAATATGTTCTTTAACAAAGTCTAGATCTAATTAAAAAGATTAGATTAATGAAGTTATTAGTTATAGAACCGATCTGAATAAGCTCATTTTTAAAAATCTAAAGGTTAATGTCAAAAGGTATAAAGTAGATAAAGTATGAGTTAGAGAGAAGGAGAGTAAGGGAAAAAGATAAAAGGAAAGAAAGAAAAAGAAGGAGAGAGAAAGCACACAAATGTTTTATCTTGTTTCACCCTTTACTAATGGGCTGTGTCTAGTCCCCATAACTCTAGATTTTTCACTAACCAACAAGCAATGAACTTACAATTAGAATATTGCTAACCTTCTTCAAGTTATTCTCTACCACAAAACCACCTTGGTTCTTAGGAGGAACAAACTCTCTTCACCTTTTACATAATACAACCAAAAACAGTAGTAGTACATTGCACTACTCATCTTCAGCACCTCAAATAGGTCTGAAGGTATACACTTCACAGTTATAGCAAGTCTTTTATGTGATATTGTTGCACAGAACACAACCCCAAGCTAACTCCCAATAGAGAGGATTTTTTACAGTTGGGTCACCTTTTCACACTCCTATATATCTATACAAAACTTGTGTCTCAACTTGTAGGAGTGGACACTTTCTGACATAGAGAGGATCTTAAGTATGGAAACTTTCTTTTCTCTTATCATGATGCCTCACATAGAGGGCTTAGATAATTTATTGTATTTTCCTCTTTTTTTGACAAAATTATCTTTTGTTCACAATGTAAAGAATAAGATTATTCTATACAGAATCAGCAAGAGAAACTAGCTATTGGAGATAAACTTCCTGTGATTTTGGCCATCTTTTTTCAACTACAATAGCCGTTGCTTTATGTTAGATAGGGGTGGCAAAACGGGTTCAACTCGCCGGGTCGACCCGCCTGACCCGCCATTTTTGGCGGGGCGAGTAACCCAGTAAAACCCGCCAACCCACGGGTTAGGCGGGTCAACCCGCGACTCGCCACTGTTTTTTTTTTTTAATTTTCTCCTTCCTTAGTTATTGTACCAAAGACATTAATTAAGAAAAAAGAAGTAAAAGATGCTCTACACACACTACTCCACATTTGCAATGTTATCCTAAAAAATATAATGATAACAATAACACATGTGTTTGGGGTTAGTTCTACTTGTAATTAAATACAATTCAATGCTATACTAAAAAATATAATCCCTCATACTTTTGAATGAGATGTGTTATTTATTTTCAAGTAAATTATTTTTATAACTTTTGAATGAAAAAATGTAATTTCTCTTTCATATATTTAATGTATAATAAAATAATAATAAAATTATAAGTCAAACAATCAAAGATTCAAAGTAATATAACATGTATTAAAATAAAAATTATTTAATCCAATTCAATTAGATTATAACAAAAATAAATAAATTTAATTGAGTTTTTTTTATAAAAAAAAAGTGGGGTGGGTCAACTCACCAACCCGCATTTTTCAACCCGCCAACCTATTTTTAGCGGGTCGACCCGCCAACCCACCCTTTGTACAACCCACCGACCCACTCATTATTCTTTGGGGGGCCAACCCGCCAACCCACTACTAGGCGGGAGGGTTTAACTTTTCAACCCACTTCTTGCCGGCGGGTCAACCCGCCTCGCCCCGCTTTTGGCGGGTTGATGGTGGGGCGGGGCGGGGCAGCCCACTTTGCCACCCTTAATGTTAGATACAGCATCACATGTTTTGCATATTTTTGAAGTCTTTTGCTTCTAATGTACCTTTCTGAAGTACCTTTTTTAAGCACCTTTTTGAAGGTCCAACAAGACCTTTCCTTTTGTAGTGAATCTAGATCTTAGTTGATACATTTTGATGCTTCAATCAATCTCTTCAGAATATGAGCATTATTTTAAAAGCTTTGAAGTTGTAAATTTGAACTTTCTGAAACACTTGAACAGCAATGTTAGATCCTTTCAATCCTCACAAACTTATGAATTAAGTTCAAAGGGTTTGTCATAATTAAAATAAAGGTTTCAATTCAAAAAATACATTCATAATTACAAAATTCAAATATTTTAGGACTAAATCCTTCAAATATTGCTTCCTAAACAATTTTAAAATTTGTAATTATGTCCTTGTACTTTAAGAAAATTTTTAAATAACTCAAGTTAGGGATCCAATAAAAAATATTTTATGAATTTTGGGACCTACATATTAAAAATTCTAAAGTAGTTCAAAAAGACTTTGATTAATTTAACAAAAAGAAAAAATTATCACATGAATTTAATGGTAGTTAAATTTGAGTGAAATTTATATGAAAGCTATTATCCCATCAAAGGAAGACAATTGCCAAACTTAATGAAATAAATATTTTTGAGGTGATATTTTATCCTATAATTTCTTAGCATTGAAGGCTACTTTCTTGAACAAATTGAGCTCGTTCTGGTCTCCGTAGCTCGATTTGGAACCCTAGAACCAAAATGGCATCGTTAGGCTTCATTAATCTACCCAGGTGGATAACTTACAAACCATGAAGCATTTTCAGGTGAGACTTTCGACTACAATTTCCTAGCATTGAAGGCACTTGCAAAAATTGAGCTCGTTCCAGTCATTATAGCTTAATTTGAAACCCTAGAACCAAAATGAATAGTCAAGTAGACAAAGCAGAGCATTAATTACATAAGTAAATTAAGTTAAACGATTAAATATAAAATATGTTAATAAAAATAATGACAAATTAACACTAGTCCACTACACAATAACGTAATTGGACGTCTAAATAAAAATGGTATCTATTTTATCCACTATTATCCATTAATTAGTTAAATTAGTCTTACCTAAATGAATGCACTTTTGTTTACCACAGAGTGCGTGTATCAATTGTTGCAAAGTTATTCTAACTTAACCAATGGTTTCGAGTTTCAGTACTAAGTATGTAGCTGCATTAAATACTCAAAAGGAGAACTTTGTTGCCTGTAGCGGTTCTACCAGACTGAAGCAGGATTGCATCCAGTGGAAGATATTTGTAGTTTCTACCAAAAAGAATGGACTTTTGTTTTTAATTAAATATATATTTTTTAACAATCTTCGATTAACAATAACAATAATTATGAAAAATAATGGGGGAATAAGTAATCATCTTTCTATAGTAATTTCTTGTAATATAATATCGTCAATTCCTCTCATGGCTTTGTGGTTTGCATATCTTCTCAAACTGTCAAAGCATGGGTTCGAATTAGACATAAAATCAATGAATGGTATCGAGAAAGGTATTCTAAAATATCTTTTTTTTAACCAAAGATTTTGGATGTAATTTGAAAATTAAAGAGAGAGAGAGAGAGAGAGAAGGAAATAATTTGTCCACTCATTTCTTTATTATTTAATTCATAAAGAATTCCGATATTTTCTCATGGTATGTTCAATTACAACGAATATGATTGATTTGGGGTTCTCACTAAAAAAATATAATAACAATGATGAATAAGATTTTTTTAGGGTTTTGTTATTTAAGTAGAGGTATTAAGGTTATGTTTAGCCTGTTTTTTCTAGCTTAAATGTTACTTTAAAGTTAAAGCTTAAAAAAAAGGGCTTAAAAATAAAGTATAAGTTGTTTCATGATTTTCATTTGTACTAGTTTTAAAACTCCTTTTGGATAAAGGATGTTTGGTAAAAAAATTTAAATTTATTTAAAATTAATTGTCTCACTCAATAGAAGAATATATTGATAAATAAAAAATATTATATAAAATTGAATTACTTAACATAAATTTATTTTAATAACAAAAAAAATACATAAACGTATTATGATATATAAACTTGTTATTTTCAAAAATATCAAAATGATTTTAATTAATAAAATTATTTTTAAATATGATTTTCAAATATTTTATTATAGATAATATTAATTAAATAAATTTAAATATTAACTAAAAAAGATAAATATTGAAAAAAAATTATGTTATTTTTCAATAATATACTAATAAGATAAAAACTAATTTACTAATATATATTGAAAATAAATTAATAAATAATCTACAACGAATTTAATAATATAATGTATTAATTACGAATTCAAAAACTTATTGACAAATTAAAATTTTAAAAAAACTGAAATCTAAATTAAATTTAAAGAATAATAATTAAAAATATTTTAAGTGTCAAAAATTTATTTAACTATATTATTTACTCATTTTAGTAATGTTCTTTTTTATTTAATATAATCATTAAATATAAAATTTTTAATTTTAAAAATGTCAAAAAATTATTTTTTAAGATAATTTTAAAATATTTTATAATATATAATATTAGTTAAATAAATTTAAGTATTAATTACAAAAGAGAAATTTTTTAAAACTTATATATTAATTTTCATTGATATTTTCAAAAGATAAAAATTTAATTTATTTTAACACAATTCAATCATGTCAATATAAAATAAAATATCTTTAATAACTAATTAAAAACATATTTAGAAAAAATATTTTGTTGTATTTAAGAATTCAAAAACCACATTAAAAATCAAAAATTTTAAAAATTCTGAAATCTAAATTAAATTTAAAGAATAAAAATTATAAATATTTTAAAATATCAAAATGTAAGTTAACTATATTATTATTTTCTCATTCCAATTGTGTTCTTTTATTTTATGAAGGACAATTTAAAAAAAATTAGTATTTTTTAATTTTCTAAAATAAAAATATTTAAAAATAAATTAAGACGTCAAAATAAATAAACATAATTTAAAGTGCTCTAAAATTTGTGAGAATTATTTAATGGTATGGTCGGTGTAGCATTCAAATTAGAAAATCAATAAAAATTTTAAAAAGAATGGTATTTAGTTCAAGGTTGGATTCGAAGAGAGGATAACGCGAATAAACTTAATTTATAAACTTATTAACTATTTAAATTCAATTAAATAGTTAATGAATTTATAAATAAATTATACAAATTAAATTCTATGTATTTTGTATATTCTAAATTATATATTTATTTTTTAATAAATTGTGTAAAATTATTAAGGTACAATAATTTATAAATTAAATTATATAAATTAAATTAAATTCTATATATTCTGTGTATTCTAAATTATATACTCATTTATTTAATAAATTGTATAAATTTATTAAATTATAATAATTTATAAATTATATAATTTGATTAAATATTTGATTAAATTTAATTTTGGAATACACATAATTTAATTTAATATATAAGCTTGTAAATTATTTATTTAAATTTATAACATTGTATAATTTAATAAGTTTATATAATTTAATATTAAATTTTATTTAATATTAAATATTTATTGTCTTAATATTAAATTTTATTATTTTAATTTGGAAAATAAGTTAATTATTATAATATTTTGTTAAATAATATGGTATAAGTGAGGTGAAATGTGAAAAGAAAATTAGGTGAAAAAGGAAATGGAAGAAAAAAATGAGTATATGTTTATATTATTTACTAAAATATTATAACAATTACATTTTATTTTAAATCAATTAATAAAAAATTTAATATTAAATAAAAATTATATTCACACATTAATCATACTTGCAAGGCAGAATGTCTACAATTATCTCATGTAGTAATATTATAGATAATATATATTTTACACCATAAATTAAATATATTAAGTGGTTTAATTGTTATGAATTCTCTTTTGTATAAGGGGTCATGGGTTCTATTCTCCCATCCCTTACAATTTTACTATTTTTTAAACCATATGTTTCATTGCCATGTCATTGCCACATTAGCGATCCATGTTAGCGTCCACATGTACTACCATGTCAACATTAGAGTGTCATGTCAGCAATCCACATAATCACCAATAAGCCACGTTAACAGTCAACATTAAATTATGGATAATCAACTATGGACAATACCAAAATTCCGTAATTTTAAAAATTGGAGAACTAAATGTCTGCAATTAAAAAAAAAAGAGACCAAAATCGCGAATTGAGAATTATAAAGGGCTTAAAAATGTAATTTTGCCTAACATTTTTAATTAAGTCCTTGTACTTTAAGGAAATTTTGAAATAACTCAAGTTAGGGATCCAATAGAGAATAATTTATGAATTTTGAGACCTAATCATATACTTATAAGTAACAAGGACATACATATTAAAAATTCTAAAATAGTTCAAGAACACTCAAATGAATTTAACAAAAGAAAAGAAGATTATCACACGAATTTAATGGTAGTTAAATTCAAGTGAAATTAATATGAAAGTTTTCAACCCATCAAATGGAGACAATTACCTAACTTAATGAAATACTATAAATAACTTATCATGTAGACAATTACAAAAATATAACATTAATTACATAAATAAATTAAGTTCAATGATTAAATATAAAATGTATTATGTAAATAATGACAAAGTAACACTAGTCCACTACACAATGACATAATTGGACGTCAAAATAAAAATGGTATCTATTTTATCCATTATTATCTATTAATTAGTTAAATCAATCCCACATAATTGAATGGACTTTCGTTTACCACATATTGCTTAAATCAATTGTCGCGGGATTGTTCCAACTTAACCAATGTTCTTGAATTTGAGTCTTGAGTATGCACTTTCATTAAATACTCAAAGAAAAAGCTTTGGAGCCCATAATGGTTTTACCATATTCAAGCATAATTGCCTCCGGTAGAGGATATCTATGGTTTTTACCAAAAAGAATTGACTTTTGTTTTTAATTAAATATATATTTTTAACTATATTTGATTAAAAATAATAATTATTATGGAAAATAATGGGGAAATAAATAATCATTATTCTATATTAGTAATTTTCTTCTAATATAATATCGCCAATTCCTCTTATGGCTTTATAGTTTGCATATATCTTCTCAAATCATCAAAACCTGGGTTCAAATTAGGCATCAAATCCATGAACAGTGTCAAGAGAGGTATTCTAAAATACCTTTTTTTAAACCAAAGATTTTAGACATAATTTGAAAATTAAAGAGAGAGAATTTGTCCAACCATTTCTTTAGTATTTAATTCCTAAATATTTCCTATCATTACTCATGATTCATCTTCAATTATAATGAATATGATTGATTTGGGCTTCTCACTTAAAAAATATATAATAATAAGCCTAAAATATATTTTTAGTCCTTTATCTTTTAAAAAATTCGTTTTGGTCTTTTATATTTTAAATTTTAGTCAATGTTGCCATTTTGTCAATTAAGAATTAATGCCATTAGTGTTTTTACATTTTGTGGCGGTTATAAATCGCCAATAAGTGCGCATATTTAAAATTATTAATTTTAACATAAAAACAATTTTTAACCGCTACTATAATAATTTTATTTATTAAATTTTAAAAAATGAATCAACTAGCGACTTATTAGGAAACTAAAATACAACACCCTCAACCTTTGAGCAAAAACACACCAACCATCTAACCATAAACCACCTCCAACCATGAACTAGCAAGGAAGAAAGCACTGGACACGCATAATACATCTTTCTCTTTCTCGTTTACGGAAACACATTAACACCCCTCTTTCTCACTCACTTTCATCGTCAACATACACAATAGAACATTGCATTTGAAAAAAAAGCAAATTAGAATCGAAAAAAAAAACGAAAAGAAAAAGAAAATAATGAAACTTGTCAAATAAGCCTAATGCATTTGAACCCTACTTCTTTTAGTGGGGAATGGTTATGTGAAGGGAAAAGGGAAGAGCGACATAGTCACTGTGTAGAGCGGCACAAGGGAAGGGCCTAATAGCACACAAGTGAACAAAAATCAATTAAACTAGTGCACAAAAAAACACATCATGCGATTTGTTTAGATACAAAATTTTTGAATTCGGCATTAAGTGGAGGAAGAGGTGAGTAAAGAATGGTTCGGGAGACATAGATAAGTGCCTGAGGGAAGATGTTAGAGACGATGAAGCCTTAAGTGATGAGAGCAAGCAAGCGCTTGAAAGCTTTGCAATCAAACTTGTTGCGGAGGAAATAGGCGATGTTAATGTAATATCCCCAATTTTGGATAATAAAAATAAAAATATACTTATGGTCTAAAATGTCTATAGGTATTAAATAATAATTACCCTTATAATAGAATATTACAAGAACAGGTTGGACCCAAATAAAGAGCTAAGGTTGGCTCGCCAAGCAAACACATACACGGTTTTTTGTATGAGAGGGAAGGGGAAGTTAGAGAGAGAGAGAGAAAAGAAAAGAGAAAAAAAGAGAGAAGGAGGAGATAAAGAGGGAAGAAGAAGGAAGACAATGAGAGAACCAGAGATCTCATCTAGGAGCTCATCTTCGTGCATTCTTGAGGTGAGTGCTTCCTTTTTACCCTTCCCCCCCCCTTTGATTGTGGTTTTTACCCCTTTCTCCCCTTTGAACCTTTGGTTTGGATTTTTGATGATTATGCATGATTGAGGAGTTTTTGGGGTAGATTAATCGGTTAGCAATGGAATAGAAGTGATTTAGGATTGTTTTTAGTACATTGAAAAGCTTGGGTAGCCATCAATGGCACCGGAATTGTGAAATTGCGATGCTGAAAAATCGCCAAACCGCTTAGCGAATCTAAAACGGCTTAATGAATCCTGAAAAGTTTAAGCGAATTCGCCAAGTGAATTTAGATCCATTCAACAAATTTTGGGCAACAAGATGAGTTTAGGAACCAATATGAATTCGCTAAATGAGGGATATCTTCACTCAGTGAATTTAAGACAAAAAATGGGTCTGGAAGCTTTATGCGTGCTCACTCAATGAAGACACCTCTTCGCTTAGTGAGAGGACCCTAGAGGGATTAATTGTATGCATTCACTATGCTTTTTTTTTTCTATATGTTTGTATATGTTGTTACCTTGCTATGTTTGTATTGTTGACTGTAGGCTTATGTAGTTGTAGTATTATTCTTGTGGTTGTGATTTGAATTGTGTTGTGTTGTGTGCGTACGACAATGAATCCTATGTAATAACATACTTAAGACTTTAAAAGACACCCCATTTCCCCCAAAGGCTAGTGGCTAAACTCCTCAGACTAAAGGGATATATAAATATGAGGTCATGGCATAAGAATAAGGGGGGCGCTTCTTGAAAGTTTGAGTTCAATACTTTGTCGTAGGACAGAAAAGAGAAGAAGATTAATGTTAAGTATGCGAGAATTGAATGTTAAGTTATGTTTATGATCATGAAAATGTTTAAGTAAGAATTATGTAAATGATGTGAATGTATATGTATTATATGTGTGCATGCTCCTGGCAATAGGATAGATAATGAGTTGAACGACTAGTTACTAGGAAAGAGGATAAAGGATAACTAGTACAATAAATGGTGACTTGTGTGCCTAGTCTACGAGTGAGATAGTTTATGTATAGGCCCAAAGTAGGGTATAAAGTTATAATAAGTGCTAAGAAGGTAAAGATTGAGCATCTTAGTGAGAGGTAAAACCATGAAAGTGTAAGAAAAGGATCTTGAGAATAGAGGGTTAGCTTAGAGTCTTTGGAGCACTCACTGAGATATTATGTCTCATTCCTTTAAGTTTCCATGTTTTTACAGGTTAAGTAAGTGAATTCCTCTTGGAAGTAGCTTGGAGCACAGAGCTTGGAGTCACTGCTAGATGAAGCGTTTATAGTTTTGGATTCCTCAATCTATAGGAGTTAACTTATGTTTTATGTTTTTTTTTATTATATGATGTATGGTGCATGAATGTCGAGAGTTTTGTATTATTTGTCTTAAGTACGTTTATATATTCAATGTTTAAGTTTTAGTTTTTGTGTATTTTTCTTGATATTCTTATATTTTAAGCTTACAAGTTTTAGTAATATAAGTAAGCAAAAGGTAATACTCTTTAGGGTGTTATGGTTAATGTCTTTGGGGTCGTCGTAAAAGTGCATATGGGTGCTGATCTAGATCACCACCGTTGATGCCTTGCTAAGATATTCCATCATCATTTCGAATTGGTGAACATTTTTTGTTTTTTTAAGCTCTACCTCGGAATGGAATCAATTGTTTCTGATTTGTTTCTTATTTTGTTTTTTTGAACTATACTCGGACAAAAGCTATAACCACAGGGTACGATGAGAGCCCATTGATCAATTTAATAAAATAAAATTATTATAGTAGTAGTTAAAAACTGTTGCTAAGTAAAAATTAATAACGCTGAGTACACTTAGTGGCGGTTTATAACTTTTGCAAAGTGTGATTCATAACTATCGCAGGATGTAAAACACTAATGCATTACTTCTTAAATGAAAGGGCAATATTGACTCAATTTAAAAGATAAATAACCAATATTAATTTTTTTAAAAATAAATGACCAAAACAAATTTTTGAAATAAGATAAAGGACTAAAAGTATATTTTAGCCTAATAACAATGATGAATAAGTTTTTCTTAGGGTCTTAGTAATTGAATAGAGGTACTTAAGTTATGTTTAGCCCAAATTTTTTTTTAGCTTAAAAGCTACTTTAAAGTTAAAGCTTAAAAAAAGAACTTTAAAAATAAAGTTGAAGTTGTTTGATGACTTTTTTTTTTTTCCTAGTTTTGAAGCTCCTTTAAATCACTAAAAAGAAAATCTCCTTCTAAGCTAAAGTATGTTTGGCAATAGATTTTAAATTTATTTAAAATTAATTGTCTCGCTCAATGGAAGAATATGTTGATAAATAAAAAAAAAATTATGTAAAATTAATTTAATTAACAGAAATTTATTTTAATGACAAGAAAAATACATAAAGGTATTATAGTATATAAAAGTTTTAATTTTAAAAATGTCAAAAATTAATTTTAAAGATGACTTACAAATATTTTAATGTATGTAATATTAATTAAATAAACTTAAGTATTAATTAAAAAAGATAAATATGCAAAAATTTTCTATTATTGTTCAATAATATTTTCATATGATAAAAAATATTTTATTTGAGAAAATTTTAATAATGTCAATATATATTAAAAAATTAAAAAATAATCTAAAACGTATTTAATAAATATATTATTATAATTAAGAATTTAAAAAACTATCTACAAATTAAAACATAAAAAATTGAAATATAAATTAAATTCAAAGAATAAAAATTATAAATATTTTAAAATATCTAAATTTATGTAATTATATATTATTTACTCAATTTAGTAACGTTCCTTTATTTTATATAATCAATACACTTAAAATTATAAAGTTCAAAAATGTAAAAAGCTATTTTAATTAATAAAAAATAAATTATAAAGATAATTTAAAAATATTTTATAATGTATAATATTAATTAAATAAGTTTTTAAGTATTAATTACAAATGATAAAATATTTAAAAATTTTATGTTATTGTTCAATAATATTTTAAGAAGATAAAATTTTTTTATTTTAATAGAATTCAATAGTGCCAATACATATTAAAAAATATTTTGTTGTAATTAAAAATTCAAAAACTTATCTACAAATCAAAATTAAAAAAATTATAAATATTTTAAAATATGAAAATTTTATTTAATTATATTTTTTTTATTCAGTAATATTCTTTTATTTCATGTAATGAAAAATTAAAAAAATAATTAATATTTTTCATTTTCTAAAATAAATAATTTAAAAATAAATTAAGACCTCACAATAAATAAACATAATTTAATGTGAGAATTATTTTAATGGAAAAGCTGGTGTAGCACTCAATTTTTAAATAAAATCAATGAAAAAAAATGGTATTTTCGGTCCAATTGAGATTTGAAAAGAGGGTAATGTGAATAAACTCTATGTTGGCTATAAATAAGCTCCCTCTACTAACTTAATTAAAAGCTACTTGTTTCCTCAAATTTTGTTTTATGAAATTATGTTACTCATTTTTTAAAGATTTTTTTACAAAAATTTTTTGGCTCATCCTCTCTTTTTAAGGAGAAGATAAGCTAAATAATAGCTAAACCAAACACACTTTTAATTACAAAATTTCAAATATTTTGGGACCTAGTCCTTAAACCGGTGGTCCCTAAACTATTTTAACATTTTTGATTAAGTTCTTGTACTTTAATGAAGTTTTGAAATAACTCAAGTTAGGGATTCAATAAAAAAATATTTTATGAAATTTGGGACCTAATTATATACTTAAAAAAAAAAAGGACCTACATATTAAAAATTCTAAAATAGTTCAAAAACTTACATATTAATTTAACAAAAGAAAAAACTTACCACTTGAATCTAATGGTAGTTAAATTTATATATAAGTTCTCATCCCATCAAAGAAAAACAATTAAAAAAAAAGTCAGGTAATTGTTTTCTGTTGGTGGGATATTGGGATGAGAACCTGACTTAATGACATATTATAAATAACTTATCATGTAGACAATTACAAAAGCACAACATTAATTACATAAATAAATTGAGTTAAATGATTAGATATGAAATATATTAATGAAAATAATAACAAATTAACACTAGTCCACTACACAATGACCATTATACTATCCAATGTTTGATACGCATTAAATAATCTTAGAAAGCATACAAGTTATCATACTTTATGTTTAAGGTGGATTATATATATGTGTGTGTGTGTAATTGCATAGTATTTTTTTTAAAATTAATTTCCAATATATTTTTAATTTTTAAAACATTATTTCCTTTTTAATTATAAAAATTATATTAATTAGAAATTATCTTTAATATTCCTTCTTTAATTTTATACATTATTTTATTTTCTAAATTACAAATAATATATAATCAATGACACAATTAACATTAAATATTTTATTATAAATTATAATATTATTATGACATGCTTTAAATAATTGATATACTTTTTTTATCATAATATAATATTTATAAATTTTATTATAATTAAATTTATTTCAAAAAAAATTAAAAAAAAATTATTTAATTTTTAAAATTTTTTAGAAATAATCTTATTTTATCGGTACACAAAAAAACTTATTGTAATAGAATATAGGATAATTATTGTATCCTACTACCAAATGTACCCTTATAATTTTGTGAAAATGACTCTAACTAGAAGACCAGTCTTCTCCAAGTAAAATATTAAAGCCACCCAGGCTGTGGCTAGCGTGGGAAAGCTAGCCATATCCCCCATGGTGCAACAGCTTTTACGAACCGTTAGATTTTGTGTTTGAAAATGGAGGGTTGGGATTTTTGTAGACATAACTGGACTGTAGCTGCCTCTCCTTTTTAAAAAGGAAAAATTCATGTATATATTGAAAAGGTGTCAAGTTACCTTTTTGATGGTTTCGCCCCCTAGGTGGTTTGTTCGCAACATTTGAAACCACCATATGTAATGCACGATAAATATTTTTTTGGGTGAAAATGCACAGTATATTTTGTTGTCGTTAATTATGCATTCTTTAGTATGTCATAAAATTGTAACAATTTACATATTAATAAAGCGTAAAAATAGGTACTACAAATTACCTAATTAATATTTTTTCTCATTAAAAAAATTCTCTTGATAAGCACCATTACTTTCGTTTTATAGAAAAAAATTATTTTTATAAGTAACTTTAAACAAACCGTAAACTTTTACATCTTTGATACATTTTAAAAGTTTTCATAATCACTTGTGTTTTAATCAACCAAAACATGCTTAATTTATTTTATTTTAAAATTTATCTTTTAATTTTATTTATATCATTTAATTAATGACCTTTGTAAATGATTTTATTCTTGTTTCACTATTGAAGGAAAATATTAAAATGAGTTTAACTTTAATCAAATATTAATATAATTTTTTTAACATATTTAAATACTCATTTGTTTTCCATTATACAAAAAATTAAATTAAGGGATAAACAAATATAATTGAACATATTATCTATAAATATAAAATATTCTCATCAACTCAAATTAAACTGACTATTTTTCATCATTTTTATCCAAACTAACAAAAATAAAGGCACTATCATGCTTGTGTGTCTGTATTTCTATTGCGCTAACATCTTGTTATTGCACTAAATTTGATATATTATAATTTCTTTTTTTATGCATTGTTGTGTATATTAATTTTAATTTAATATTTTTTTGACGAAATGTTTATATATATACATATTTTTTTACTTCTTGAATAAGATGCTTAGTTTGTGAGAAATTTGTAAATCCTTGTGAATCAATGCAAAAAAAAAAAAAAAAAAAAAAGCATGGCACATGACTTACAAAAAGGAATTCATGGAATATTATTATTTCTTAAAATATGATTCTTTTTTTTTTCTTGACATAAGGAATTTTATAAGAACACAATAAAATGAGTTATAAAAATCTCATCTTTTTGTTTATTAATAATCATAAGAACACATCTTAAAAGGAATACAAGGAAATTTATTATTTCTTATGCATTAACGTATATATTAATTTTACTTTTTACTAGTACTTATACCCATGCGATGCACAGGATAGAAGTGATACTTATTAGTTTTATAAAATTGCATTTTACAATTTATTACTTTAACTAATTATATAATAATATTAGTAAGAATATAAAAAAAGAATGAAATATCTAAACTATTTATTACAATGTTGCATGGAGAAGATAAAAACAAATATAATTATTTAATTTGATTTTTTATGTAAGTAATTATAAATTAATTAAGCTTAAATTATAAAATTAAATATCTAAACATTTTAGTTTTAATCTCATGTATAAAAATTTAAGCCAAGTAAGGTTCTAATATCTCAAAATAATAATAATTTTATTAAAAATGTATATAATTTTCTAGTAAATATTTTCTTATCATATTAAATCAATAATTTGAATTAAAAAAACTATTTTAAAAAGAAATATATAAAAGATTAAAACAGAAAGTTATTTATGTATTTATATTATAGATGATTCATAATAGTTTACATAAAATTCTAAAATGTTTAAGTTAATCGTTTGTCCATAAAAAAAGGTGAAAAATTATAGACATGCCTCTAAATATATTTATACATTAAGTAAATTAATTATGTGTATTTGATACATTTTGGAAACAAAAATTATGAAAGTTCTTTTAGCCCAAACCTACAAATTATTATTTTTTTCGTAAAATAATAAACTAAAATTGTTTTTGATTGCCTTTTTCATGTTAAAATTTATTCTATCAATTTTATTTATTTTTCAAATAATTTAAATGATTATTTATTTTCCAAATAATTTAAATGAAGATTTTTCTTACATGTCACTAGTGCAAAAAAATTGCATTATACAGTTATATGCTACCTAATATTTATATATGAAATAAGTAATATAATCAAGAATAGCTTATACATGTATGATTTTATTGTTATCGTCAGTAACATATCCCTACAATTAGCAAAATTGATTGATAACAACTTGCTATATTTCAATCATATATCGATAATTAATTTAATAAATAATTAATTTCATTGATTATATTTTAGTTCCCATATTCAATTTAGATGCTTATTATTTCCCACCGTGATTTTTAGGAAAGTGATTATTTTGCAAAATATCTATAATTTATAATCTATAACACATAATCCATTTATAATTTATCCATAATATATACAAAATATAAGTTTTTTAGAGTTAAATAATAGATTTCATATTATAAATCATTTAATAATTTATTATTTATTAAATTTATATTATTTAATAATTACATTTAATAAAAAATATAAATTATATATAATAACTAAAATTAATTACCTTAATTATATATATTTAGTAATTACATTAATTACTTTAATTATATATTTTAAAATAATATATTTTCCTTAATTTAAATTAATCTTACTTTCCTTTTTTAAAAAAGATATATCTCATCATTACCTTAATTAATTAAAATTACAATTTGAATATTGTTATCTTTTATATATATATATATATATATATCCCATAATTTGCCTTAAATGCATAGTTTGAATATTGTTAAAATTTTTAAAATATTTTTATTGATAAAAACATATAATTGTATTAATTAAGATAATCATGACCAACATATGTTTTGATCTGATTTAATTAACCTAATTGTGACCAATATATATATATAGGGATAATTATGTTTTTGGTCCCTCAGTTTTTGTTGATTTCTATTTTTAGTCCCTCAAAATATTTTGACTGATTATAGTCGTTCATAAATTTTTTGTGTTTTTAGTCACTACTGTTAACTTGAACTGTTAAGTGATGATGTGGCATCCACATTGGCAACTAATCTAACATAGCAGCCAGCAAGACTAAAAACACAAATGAAAATTTTTTGAGGGACTAAAACTGGTCAAACTTTTTTTTTAGGAACTAAAAGTGTAAATTGTGATAAAATGAGAGACTATTTTCAAAATTTACATTTTCTGGTAGTTGTGAAATCACCAAAAGAATTATATCAATTTTTTTAAAAATAATTTTTTGCCACATGACTACACATCAAACTAATAGTCCACATGACAAGCCACGTGGCTGCCAATGTGGATGCCATATCATCACTTAATGGTCTAAGTTAACGATAGGGACTAAAAACTTGAACGAAAAATTTATGAGGGATTATGACTAGTCAAAATATTTTTGAAGGACTAAAAATAGAAATTGACAAAAAAATAAAGGACCAAACACACACACACACACACACACACACACACACACACACACACACACACACACACACACACACACACACACACACATATATATATATATATATATATATTAAGTAATAAAGATTATTTTAAATTAATGTAATTAAATTTACTTTAAAATACATAATTAAAATAATTAATGTATTTATATATATACATAATTATTTATTCAATTCTAATTAGCTAATAATGTGGACGTTTATTTATTATATCATTCAATAATTTTAAATAATTATAAATGATTATCATATCCGTTTAAATTTATATATTCTACTTAGGCTTTATTGATTAGAATCAATCAACTATTCGATTTCAAATTATAATTTCAAATTTTAAATATTTATAAATAAAATCATTATGAAAATTCTAATTAATGCACCAAAAACCCTAATGTCGCTCATTAATGCTTCAGAAATCCTACAAAACCTTACTTTTATATATGTAAAGATGCCTCTATAATTTATCCCATTAAATACATTACACCACTCTATTTAATATATACCACTTCTCTCTCTTTAATTTTACCACATTCTTAATAAATAGTTAACATTTTATTGTTGAATTTCAGGCAAAATAATTAACCCCTGCAAAACAATTATAAATTTATAATATATGAATCAAACTTTATCCCCAGTAATTTTATCTCCAAAGTTCTCTCTTTTTAATTTTACCACATTTTTAACAAAGAATTAACATTTTATTGTTGAATTTCAAACAAAATAATTTACCTATGCAGGACAATTATAAATTTATAATATAAGAATCAAACTTTATCTCCAACAATTTTATATCTAGAATTTAATGTTTTCTTAACTTCCTTTTCAAACTTTTTTTCTTCTTTACATCACTAAAATACTAAAGTCGTAAATTTTGCATTAAAATAAAAAATGATAAATTCTATTAAATTAATTTAATTAACTATAATTTTAAGTTTATTACTCATCAGTAAAACTCTAATTATAATGATTTTTTACTTTAACTAAAACTTCAAGAGGGTTTAATTACATTAAGAAATAGATAATGTGAAAAAAAATAAAATTGAGTAGATAAAATATAATTTATCTTTTTTTTTTCAAAATCTAACTCAAATTCGTGTTCCTTTCATTGAAAAAAAAATCACAACATTTCTTTAATTGTTGGTTATTGCAATCACTCTGTTACTCTGTTTTCTATTTACTCTCCTCTCTCTCACACACTTACCAATAATCTCATGTATCTACTCAATTTTATTATTTTTCAAATTATCTATTTTTTAATGTAATTAAACCCTCTTGAAGTTTTAGTTAAAGTAAAAAAAATTATAATTAGTTTTAATTATCAGTAATATGCTTAAAATTGTAGCTAATTAAACTAAGTTAATAGAATGTATCATTTTTTTATTTTAACACAAAATTTAGGATTTTAGTGATGTAAAGAAAAAAAAATTATAAAAAAGAAGTTAAGGAAACATTAAATTTTGGAGATAAAGTTTGTTGGAGAAAACACGTTATAGGTGTAAAGTATCTACTGTCTTTGCCGCTAACTAATTTTAATCGAGAAACATAGCTGGCCACCTTTACACTTTGTTTGGGTAAAGAGAGAGGTAGAGAAGAAAGAAGTAAGAAAGAATAGAGAATGAGTAGATTTTTAAAGTGTTTGAATTAAAAGAAGGAAGAAATAAGTAGAAGAGAAAGAAAAGTAAGTGTATATTATAAAGACATATTTATCTTTAATAACATGTTTATATAGTTCAAAATTAAAGGGTACATAAGTCATTTTAATATTTTAATAGAATTTTTTTTGCCACCTTTCTCTCAAATCTCATTACCTAGGGAATGATTTTTTTGTGTGGGTCCCACTATTATTTTTTCTATTCTCTCACTTCTCTCCTTTTCCAAACAACTAAAAACTTTATTTTTTCTTACACTTCTTTCTTACACACTTATCTCTCTCCAAAATTACCACAAACAAACGATGCTTTAATAGAGTCTCTTCTCCTAACTACGCTTTTTCCATCTACTAGATTTGAATCCAAGAAGACCTTGTTTAAGGGATTCAAGTCCAGTGCCACTAGAACTAATGATATGTTGGTAATTCAATTATATTTGTGTTAACCCTTAATTTATTTTTTTGTATAATAAAAAACAAATGAGTATTTAAATATGTTAAAAATTTTATGTTAATATTTGATTTAAGTTAAACTAATTTTAATATTTTCCTTCAACAGTGAAACAAGAATAAAACCATTCACAGAGGTCAATAATTAAATGATGTAAATAAAATTAAACGATAAAATTTAAAATACAATAAATTAAACATGTTTTGGTTGATTAAAACACAAGTGATTGTGAAAATTTTTAAAATTGGTCAAAGACGTAAAAGTTTACGGTTTGTCTAAAGTTACTTATAAATATAATTTTTTTTCTATAAAATGTAAGTAAAGTTGCTTATAAAGACAATTTTTTTATAAGGAAAAAATATTAATCTAGTAATTTGTAGTACCTATTTTTATGTTTTATTAATATGTAAGTTGTTAGAATTTTATGACATACTAAAGAATGTTACAATTTGTTAGCGGTAACATAAATTAAAATTAAAAGGAAAAATTAAAAAACTGAAATAATGATATATCATGGATTAATAATACATAATTAACAACAGCAAAATATATTGTGCATTTTCACCAACATATATATATATATATATATATATATAAAAGATCAAGATTTGTTGATACCAGGTGCCAAAATTAGTCAAATTACACCTTTAATAACTTTTTGTAGAATGTAAATTTAATCGATCTAACCGTTGAATTATGTGATATTATTTGTATGATCATGTATATCAAATTTCACATAATTTAACCTTTTCTAGATATATCATCTAACATTGAATATTTACGTATATTTTAATTTTTTATTATACGTTAAAATAAAGTGATGCGATGAACTATTAAATAGTTTTGAAATTATGTGAAATTTTGTACACTTAATCTAATTAATAAGAACATCAATTTCAATGGTTGAATAGATTAAATTTGCATTCTATAAAAAGTTATTGAATGTGTAATTTGATTAATTTTGACACTTAGTGTTATATATATATAGGGGGCATATCTAGTAAGAGAGTCATTTTTATATAAGAGTGAGAGGAATAAATCTGGGTCATATAACTATATATGAATGGTCAGAATTTAATGTCATATGACTTTTTAAAAATCTCACATAACTTGTGTGTTTTAATTTTATCCATTTATGATAGATTTAATGCCCTAGCTTTATTCTTCTCACTCTCACATAAAAAAGATTCTCTCACTAAATATATTCCCTATACATGGTGGTTTCAAATGTTGTGGACAAACCACCTAGCGAATGAAACCATAAAAAAGGTTACCTGATACTTTTTCAATATTCACATGAAATTTTCCTTTTTCAAAAAGGTGAGGCAACTACACTCCAGTTACGTCCACAAAAATTCCAACCCTCCATTTTCAAACACAAAATCTAATAGTTCGTAAAAATTGTTGCACCGTGGGAGATATGGCTAGCTTTCCCACGCTAGGCACAGCCCCTCTAAAAAAAATAATGTAGAACTGTTTAGACAAGTGTGCGCCCAAATCAACAAGTGTGAGCGGGCTATAGATGTGCAACTGTCACACTCCCAGTATCAGTATGAGTATATACAGTGTGACCGGCATTCAAATCAACAAAGAGTGGTGGCCCTAGTTTGTTTGATTAATGTCGCTAATCTGCAAAGGATTCAAAAAAAGTGCCCACTTGCCCAGGGTCTATATTTTCAGATATCACTAACAAATGGGAATGATCAGGGTGGTGGAAACATCTTTCAATTTGAATGACCCACACCAGAGACAAAGCATTCTTCATTCGCTCCATCATGCTAAGGCTGTCTTCGTAGCCAGCTGGTTCATTTCTTGAGAACAACGTTGGATTTAACAGCAATCCACCTCCTATCATAAGTATTCTATTGCTCCTTTAATGCTAGACCAAATTAAATAAGGTTGGTTATCCATCCTTGTTTATGAATCTTCCAGGAAACCACAAGAGACTTCCTTTTTTTTTTTTTTCATATCAGTTGTTGCCACTTGGAGGAGTTAACTATATATGGAGAGTAATTTATTCTGAATTATGATTCTTTAATGCATCAATTTTCTTCTTGTTATTTTTAGAGGTTGTCTTATCCCAAGTAAAAATGGGATTAAACAATCTCATTTAAAATGATTATATAATTAATACCAGCAACCAACCATCTTAAAGTATATCAGAAAATTGCACCAATTATTTTGGATGAAATTATTTAATCTCATTTTTATTTGGAATAAATTAGACAATCCCTTATTTTTAATATATGCATGTCACGTACATTCTATATATTAACCTTCAAGGGAACCAAGTCTTGTCCAAGAATGGGTCAACGGGTAAAATTATGAAGCTACTAATCTTTGAGTAGTTGTGCGTAAGTACCAGGTCTTGTGTACCTAACCTAATATGGGTGGTCCTAGGATGGAACGGAGAACTAATTCAATTGCAATTGACATTCGACACTAATGCCATGATGTGCTATGTTTGGGAGTAAAGCAGTGCGATAGCTAGTAATTAATTAGTGCATGTTTGAATTACTGTTAGAAAATTAAGCTCAAAAGTATTTTCACTCTCAAAGCAACAAAATTTTCTTTTTTATTTTGTGTTTTAGAATTCAAAAATATGCATTGAAATTTCCAAAAGTACTCTTGTAACTTTAATCCAAACATAACCTTAATTGGTGGATTGAAGGAAGCAAAAGTAGTTGTTTGTAAGAAATTTTAAATGTGAAGGGTGAAATAGGGAGATTCCAATTGCACAGTTTTGCATGTTGTATTCGTTATTAAAATATATTAATTAGCGGTTGAATTATCCTATTGCTAAATTTGTTAGCCACCAAATTAAAGATTAATTAATATATAGTGATTGTTAAAACTTCAGTTGTTAAGCAGTTTAGCCATTATTGAATTTTGAATCGGTCCCTAAACTATTTAATTTAGCACGTGAATATATATATGTTGCTAATAATGAAATCATTGGTTGCTAAATGTGGTGACGACCTTAGCGACCAACATGGAGCTTACTAACTTGGTCGCAAATAGATTAATTTAAGGTGGTTGTTAATTTGTTAATTTATAATGGTCGCTAAATTATTAATTAGCTGTATCACTAAAAATGCTCTAAAATGGATATAAAAATTGGGATGTATAAAAACAATTATTTATGAAATAAAAAAATCAAAATAGTGTATAAAAATTTATCATTACTCATGTAGTATACAAGATTTATAATTTGTAGAGTGTTTGGGTTGTGATATGATTTTGAATGATATTAATTTTTCAAAATTAGTTTTGGTTAAAAATATTAAAGTAAAGTGATTTACGTTTAAATGTATTTATCAAAAATTGATTTTAATAAAATGAAATCTTTTTAGGAGAATGTCTACTTCAAAATCAACAAAATCTTACTTCTATCTAAACTCAAATTTAATCAGGCCCTGAATTACGATTAAAATACTTAGCAAAAAAGTTAATTTCTCGAACCCAGATTAAAGCCACAAGCTTGTGTAACCAGCGCTGTAATTCAATCATAGTCCTAATTCAAGCTTAAGTATAGTTGAAAATGATATTAATCAACTGAACGTTTATTGATATAATATGGCCTTCAAATTTGAAAAGTTTTACATACTCACGTCGTTGGTGAAAATCTTGAAAACAAATCTTCATTTCTTATATACTATCTTCTTTGTATATTATATGTCTCTATATAATATTTATCTTCAAGAAAGTATTAATTATTTTCTCAACACTACCCTCATTTATTAATATCTCACGCAAATATTTAAATGAATTTATAACTGCATTCTAATTTATTTTAATAGGAATAACTTTATCAAAGAATTTTTTTATCATAATAATTTATGTAATTAATATTTTTTTTAAAAAAATATATATTACCTTAAAAGATAAATAATATGAAAAAGAGGAAGTATACAAAGAAGACCAATAGTCAAAGTAAACGCATGAATGAGTTCTATATTGCTATTAAAATAAAATTAATTAAAGAAACTGTTTATTGAGTTGAGTATTTTCTTTGATCTGATTAATTGACCACGCGTGTCAATTGTCCAACCGGGTCTATACGCTGCCCCAATCCAGATGAAGTTAACTAAAGATGCAACAAAAGTATGGATACCATATACTACATTTTTTATTTTTTGATAGGCTACCATATACTACATATAAGAAGACAAAACTTTCCGGCAGGATAATAAAGTGGCGGAGGGATTGAAAAACCAAGGTCCCTCTCGGTATTTGACTTAAATTTATTGGCTTAATTAAGAAAACTAAGAGTAAAACATCAATTTAAATGCTTTCTAATACTTTCCACTATTTTTAATTAGTCTTTGACAACGTGAAAAAATAAATTTAATCTCTTAATGACTTTAATAATTATTAATTAATTTAGTCTTTGACAAAAGTTTACGTCAATTATGTCTAATATAGAATATTTCATGTGACACGTTAAGTATCAATATGTAATATGTATTTACGTGGCAAGTATGTATCAAACGATGTTATTTAGCGTAAACCCTCAATTTTGTATTTGCAATTAGCACCATTATTCAATTTAGTTTTTGACGTTAGGATAAAAAGAAAAATAATTCTTACTTATTTACTTTAACAATCGTTACTCAATTTAGGTCTTAACATTAGGGTGCGTCAGTAGCCTTAAACAAGTATTTTACGTAACATGCTAGATGGTTCAGAGCAGGCCATATGCTTCAATCACAAACTGGAATACTTGAGTCCCCATATCCACTGCAAATGCTAGAACCACAATTCTATCTCTTGTTTCTCTCTCAGTTGATCCAAACGACACCGAGAATTTGGACAACATGGAGTTCAGGATGGGCAAGTCCATATATGTGGTCTCCAGTAAGATAGGTAGGAATATTGTTGAAAACTATATTATGCTATGCTTTGAGTTCTAGCGTGAGACACTAACTCAGTGGCACTTAACAACATGCCATGGGAGACACTCCAAGTGACATACACTGAAGCCAGATATTAAATGGACAGAAAATTATTGAAGTCATGAATTAAGTTCATTTTTTTAATATTATTGAAAACCAAATTAAATAATAATGTTAATTTCAGACACAAAATGAATAATTTACCTGCAACATTAACCCCACTAATCAATAATAAAAAGAAATTATAAGGGACAAAAATAATTAACAAACCAAACTGCCCTCATGTCACGTTCTAGACCACTGATCATCTATGGAATTCGTGAGTTCCACGTTTCAACACAAGATCAATCAGTCAGAGTGGGTGCAAGAAGGGATGGGGTTGTGAGGGAAAAATACAAAATCCTTGTGGGGCTTGGGTAGCAACAACTCCATCTCCAATCAAAACTTCCATTTCATTGGAGTAAATCTGGTCATTATTCACCTTTTAATCATGATCTTACTGAATAGGTTGTAGGTACGTAATTTTTTAGTCATTGATGTAAATTTTATACAATTCAACTGTAAAGATGCAAGGTGCATCGTACCTTAATTAGGAAAGTGCATGTTAGATGCTCCCATATGTTAATTCATCGGCAAAGTTATGATCACATATAAAATAGGTCTAGGATAATACTAAAAAAGAAATGGCAATATGGACGTTTGACAAACGCAATAAAAAAATAGTTAAAAGCTAAAAAGTTAACTAAGAACTATAAGTTAATTGACTAAATTAAAATATTTGATAAAATTAATTATTAAATTACTTGATAAATATAAAATAACATAAAAATATAAAAGAAAGAATTATTATAAGATAATGAAGATAAAAAAGATAGAAGTTATAATTTTAAATGCTACTTAAAATAACTTTAAAAATATCACTTCACAATGTTATAAGTTATTAAAATAAGTTCTTTTTTTATTAAATATGTTTAATTAATTTGGTCAGATAAGTTTTTAAGTGAGTCAAATAAAAATAAGATAGAACTTAACTTAAAAGTCTATTATCTTAATTTTTTATATTTAAAATTGATTTTTTTAATTTAATTTTGAATAACGATATATGGACACCCATATATTACAAACACCTATAATTGATACCTATTATTTCTTTTTTCTTATCGTATCATTTTACCTATTATATCTACATTTCTTTATTTTTTTTCCTCTCAAAGTGTCAAATAGCTTGAGTTGTCCATGTACCTTTCATCATTTGATTTTATTTTGCTTACAAACCACATTCATCTCTCTTCAAGTACGTTGATCCCAAACCGTCTCATTTCTTTTAAAAATAAAATAAAAATCATTCTGACACCAAACACCATTCTCACTGGCAAACTACACTTTATTAGCAAAGGTGGTTATGGATAGTGGCAGTTGTTATATACATTTTTCACAAAAGAGCCATACTTGAATCTTGCTGCTTCTCTTAATGATTTAGGGCCGGTCATGAGATTTTTTGGGCCCGGGACAAAATAATAGATAAGGTCTCCCTTATATACAAGTATTCGAAAATGTACATATATATTGCATAAAAAAATAGAAACATAATTTCATTAAAAAGTTATGCTTTTTATTATATTAAACAAATAATATAGTTTTAACAAATCTCATAAAGATATATCACATTTTATTCAATTTATTCCTATATTATTGTCTATAATTTAATTTATGTTCTATCCAAAAAAATACATACACACAAATATTTATATATAAGGTCACCCCTAAAAGGGAAAAAAAAACTATACACACTATATACCTATATATAATTTTTCAATAATGATTTTATACAATTTTATTTCTTATAACTCCTCCATTTTTCTTTTCTTTTTATTTCTCTATTCCTTTCTCATTACATCTTTTATTACATCTCACATTTTTTTTCTCTACTCTTCCTATCTTTCTTACCATTCGAGATAGATACACGTCTTAGAAAGTATACAACCACCATTTCCAATAATTTTTTAGGTCTCTCTATTTTTTTTTCCTAAATATGTTTCTTAATAAAGAAGAAATTAAAATATTATTTCATTGTTTGAAGTAGAGAATGTATTATTCTTATTATTATCAGGTTAAAAATTAAATTATGCTTAAACGAAATTTGAGGGTCAATTATGCTTTTAAAACTTCAAAAATGATATCTAAATATATAAGATTTCCAATCATTAAAATTGTTTCCATAAATTTTAAAAACTAAATCTCTTTTCTCCCTCTACAACTAATCTTGTAACTTTTGTTTAGTTTATTTAATTTTGATTTTCTTGATATGTGGTCAATTATTATAAATTTTGTAGCTGTTGGTTAAATTTAATATAATAATTTTAAAATTATAATTAAATTTAATTTTTATATTTAGCCCCCTCCAAGAAAATGCTCTAGCTTCTTGCTATCGTCTATCAATGATAAAATATCATCATTTCTTATTAAAGCTTATATATATTTTTGTTCTTTATTAATATACTAACTTTTCATTTTAATTCCTTTGTAATTTGAGTTTTGGTTTGTGTTTCTTATCTTGTTAAAAAAACAATCACTTTAATTCTACTATCATAGATCCATTACATGTTCATATGTCACTTTGAACTAAAAATCCATTCAACATAGATTTATGAATGTAATACATAAGAAAAAATTAACAACAAAAAGAGTGATAATTTCTAATCACATGTCACATTTTAATTTGGGTAAGAAAAGAGATATGAAACGAAACAACAATTTTATTCTATTTATAAAAAACAATATAAAAAAAATTCTACACAATCATATAAATATAAATTTTTATTTTTTGGGTCCCTTCTAGCCCTAGGCCCTAGGCCGTCACCCCTTTGGACTAGGCCCAGGGCCGGCCCTGTTAATGAAGTTTCAGGGTTGGGACTCTCGTTCAAGATGATACAGATACCACTTTACCCATTTGCTAGCTAGCTAATGTCCCAATCATACCTGTCAAAGATGTCAAGGATTACTTCAAGACCTTAACTCTTCGATCGGTTTGGAAGCAAGTAGTGGATTTTGTACGTCCACATTGTTTCAGATACCTCCAGAGGGTTACTTGATCATTAGTAACAAAGGCCATACGTATGCTTGGGCATGTAAATGACGGATCCTCAATTATACTTGGAGATATTTCATTGCGAGGACATTTGGTTGTATATGACAATGCGAACCAGAAAATTGGTTGGGAGCCAGCAGACTGTGGCATGCCAAGCAGAAGATTGAGAGAGAATCGAATTTCATCCCTGATAACGTGCTATACTACAAAAATATTCACAAGATTTTATACCTTGTGGCTTATATTATCTTGACCCTTTTTCATACTAAAATCTAAGATGCCTATTCACGAGTAAAACAACCTATATATGTACACCTACAGCCAAAATATAGGAACTTCGAAGAACAATTAATCGATATCAAAGATAATTTTATGGATCAATAACTATTTTAGACTTGTTATTGTATAACAAAATAGTTCAATTGAAAGATAAAAAAATAATAATTACACACATTTCCTGAAATGCTAGCTAGTTAGTAGCTACACCCATTAACTGTATTTATGAGATTATTGCTTTAGGGTATGTTTGGTTTAGAAAAGAAAGTAAAAAAAAAAATAATGAAAAGAAATACAAAGTGAGATGATTTTTTAGGTTATTTGGTATAGAGGTGGCAATATGGACCCAACCCAACGGATCAACCCGCATAACTCGATAAAACAGATTGGGTTAGATTATGTAGTTTAATCCTCCAATATGCTTAACTTAACCCATTTAACCCGCCAACCTAATGAGTCAAATGACGGGTTAGGTTGGGCTTGGCTTGTGGATTTTTTTTTAGCTTGAGCCTTTGAATTGAGATTATATTATAGTTCAATTTTGGTAAAGGAGAAAGTGAAAGAAAAGAAAAATAATTTTTTTCTTTTCACTCGTTTAGTTGTGTAGAAAGTGAAAAAGAAATTATATATATATATATATAATGACATAAATATCTTAAATAAAAAATATAATATAATATAAAGAAGGTATTTTTGTCATTGTGTAAAAAATAACACTCCTTTTTTCCTTTTTCTGTCCATATATGGACTGATTACAGAAGTCCCATGGGACTCAACTGTCGAAGGTTTTCTTTTCATCGTTGAGAATCACCAAACGAGAGATTGTATCTTTCGAGTGTTCCTTTCCTCCTCAGTCGATCTTTTCCTTTCTAGTGAAACAAACAAACTTTTAATGAATGAAATGTATCAGCTTAGCAAATAGATAAATTGCACTCACAATCTTAAAGTTTAACAAAATTATAACTGATGTTTTTTTGGCTTTTTCAATATTACACTACTTTCCTTCAATTCATATAATAATATAAAATTAGGAGAAGCTTATGTAAAAAAATAAAATAAAAAATTATCCTATGTAATTTTTTAAAAATTTCAAAAAATGGAAATATAATTTGTTCTGAAAAATACTTCTATCATTTAGAATTTATTAATAAACAATACATTAACGGGTGACGTGACCACTGAATTGTTGAATCCACCGTGGAATTAGTCAAACTTTTATAACAGGAAACTAGACGAAGCAAATTTTGGTCTTTTTCTTCCTCCGTCGTCTAAAGGGCTATATATATATATAATGTGAATTAAAATAATTGTTATATGTAAGAAAGGGATGGGAATTTTTCCAACCATGCATGTAGTGATTCTCTGTCGAGAACTACTTCATTTGGAGTGTTGAGTTGGGATTTTTTTATTTTTATTTTTTGAAATACAGATTTAGGGTCGGAGACAAGATCATACTTCTCATTTGTTAAGTCCCTGTATATTAAAAATAATAAAATTTTATATGCTTGTATATCCATATATAAATAAATTTTTATTTTTCAATAGTTAACATACATATATTTTTAGTCTCTTTCTTAAGATAATTAATATATTGATTAATTTATTTTTTACAATTTAAAATTGTCTAAAAGAATCTTAAATGTGTTACATATACCTTTATGTTTAATATTTTATTTTTTTATAATTTTTAGTATTATTATTATTATTTATAACGTTGGGTACCTTAGGAGGATCCGTAGAGAATTGGAGAAAGGGGATAGGTAGGAAAATTATCTCGATGCAAGAAAGAAAAATGGGAGAATAATGAAAAGGTACGAGAATGGCCTGTACTGAGTTCAGTGAGTTGTGGCTTTCTTTCTTGTGATCTGCATCTAATGGGCCGGATCTTTTATCTAGATCTAGTGGGCCATGGCTTTGCTTTGTAATAAGAATATATAGACTGAAAACCTGGCCCAAATATATTTGTGTATATAAAGCATGGATATTGTAAAAGGAACATATTAAGTGAGATGACTTTTATTATGAAAAAGTAAGAAGAATGAATTTTAACTATAGAATAAATAAAAAAGGATTAAGATCAAATCATAAAGTTATGTGACTTTTTTAAACAATATCATTAAATTACTTTTAATTTTTACCATCTATGTATAATTATTATAAATGCAGAAAGTGTGGAACAGTTGAACTTGAATAATGCTCCAAAACCTGATCATAAAGGGATAAACTTCAAACCCAAAATTAAAATTAATCTCTTAAATTATTAATTAAAACGCAAAACAAAAATTCCATGAGATCGATTGTTGGGCTCACAGGGGCCAAATTGGACAATTTATATTGTATTAAGTCCACTTGTTGACCCTATTTCATACGCGAGTTCACACTATTACTTGCTTATTCAAAGGCCTTTAAAACATATTAATATATAAACGTTCAAAGATAAGCAAAACCAAACAAGGTGTGACATGAATATTTTGAAATACTAAAAAAAAAACACAACAATTATATGGTCTAAATTTATCCTCTTACCCTCTTATAAAAACATTGCTCTCAGCCTCCCACTTAATAAATTCCAAGGCAATAGACCGAGGGTTGAAAAGGCTATGGTTAGGATGCAAAGTCCAAACCCATTCAGGTCCTAAGCACACTCACTATGTGTCTACACTACAAAATAGAAAAAGGGCAAAAAAAAAAAAAAGAACGCGCGCGTCTATACACAAAGGTTTTGTGTTTATTCATTAATCATTGGGTTCTGCTTCCTCCGTGCACTTGATTAGAAGCAAAAATACTATTGGTTTAATAACTAATGGATTCCCCCGAGTTCAGGCCTGTACGTGGGTGGGTGGGTTTTCTTTGTCTGGCCCATGCAGTATGATGAGCTGTGCATTCAATATAATGGGCCAATATTGAGTGAATCTGGTTTGGGTCTAAAAACTATGACTGCTGCAAAGATGAATAATGATAGTTGCATGTATGGGTAGAAATAGGCCAGGCCGCTGACAGGACCCTATGGCCTAGTTTACATCAGGCTCAGGCCAGACCAGACTTTTTTAATAAATAAACCGAACTTGGGCTTTTATAAAAGCCTATTTAGTTAAAAAGGCCAAGCTTTAGGTTATTTAAAAAGCCTTTTATGCCTAACAGGCCGGCCTATTTAAGTAAATATAAATAATAATTTTTGTTAGTATTATTATTATATGAAATTTGTTATAATGTATTTTTTCTTTTTTAAAATATTAAGTATGTTGACATACATAAAGAGTCAAACTTACAAGCTTATTGAAAAATAAATTTATGCTTTGTTTAAAAGTCTTATTACAAAATAGACTTTTAAATAAGTTATCATGAATGTTACATTAGACATTAAAAATAAACTTATATCATGTAAACATGTTATAATCTTGACTCTTTTAAAACTTTTTCTGTCTATTTTCACCTTTGTCTCATGCTTTGAATATTAGTTATTTTAATATTTATATATTATAATTTGTTTTACATAGAGTTTTTTCTCATTGGCCTATAATCCTATTAGCTCATGTAGAGAGAAGTTAGATCTATATAAAAGCTTTTAATATAAAATAAGTCTTTAAGTAGGCTAACTTTCAAATAGGCCAGGCTAAGCTTAAAAATAAAGCCTATGATATGTAACAGGTCAGGCTCAGGCCCTGAATTTTTTAAATAGGCTAGGCCTATTTATGCAAAGCCTTGTTCGGTCTAGTCTATTTTCACCCCTAGTTGCACGTGTACTTTCCTAACATATTCATTATATTTTTCTTCGCACGTAAATCACTAGATAACATGTGTCTATCATAACATTTTTTCAAAACATTCTATATTCAAGTATTTGATAGGCACACATTGCATAATGAGTAATTATGATTTTAGCTATCGATAGCTATAATTAATTGGTTGTTGTTCAATGATAACTACCTATACATTTTACTCGAATACACATTTAAAAGCCCCTAAATAATACTCCAATAATTTTATTTTTTAAAAATAATCTTCTACATATACCCCACGCAGTTTGCATAGCTATTACTTTAGAAGGGCTGGCTCCAAAGTTGGTTTAGGTTTTACGCATAAACTCACATGCACATGATAGTACCTGTCTTTCATTAGATTCCACAATTCAAAGCTCTATATTAATTAATAATAAAGAGCCAATGATTTACATTTTTACAATATGGCACTGACTACAAAATGATTTTTATATGTTTTAATTCGAAATTTAGATTTCATATACTATATATACAAAAGCGCTCACATCTCACAGATTTTCGGTTTCTAAAATATTAATTAACTTAATAGTATTAACTTAACAGTTAATAGTTAATATTAATATTTTTAATTTATCATTTAAGTCACATCACATAGTTTCTAAAATGTTAACTTAATAGTTAATAATATCAATATTTTTAAAATTTTGATTTATTTTTTATTATTATTCTAACACACTTATTCTCTAATAATAGTACCATATATTTAGAGATATTTTGATAAATATTTTTACCAACTATTTATAAGAAAATAAATAAAATAAATTAGATTTCTTGCATAAATTAAAATTAACTTATATACCTCAATTTTTTTAGAAACACATATTGAATGAGAATTCTTATTTATTGTAAAAAATAATAACTATAAATTTGAGTTATACAATCATATATGAATGATTAAAATCAAAAGTTAATTAATGGTTGCATGACCATTTAAAAGGTTGTGTGCATTAATCTTGTAATCTTAACCCTTTATATAATTACATGATCTAAATTTATAGTTTTTTCATTTCTCAAAGTAACAAAATTTCTCACCTGATACGTTTCGATACTTACAAATTAAATGAAATTTAACACTATGTTCCTTAAAAAAAAATTAACCATAGAATTTTATTTTGAAAAACTGTAATAAGTTAGAAGCTAATCCAGATTCGGCCTTAGAAAGGAGTTAAATTCTTGATTATCTTTCCCTCACTTTCAGTCCACAGCTAAATTACCCTTTAAATCGAATACTAAGAAAAACATACAAACATATGCATCAAAGGTGAACGTTCATACTAACATATTGTACTAGTTTTACATGGCAAAGGGAAAGAGTCATTGCATATACCGATATACGTGTTATAAAGAGAATAATGCAGCTCACGACAAAGGAACAACACAAAATATGTCATTACAACAAGTTTTACACATGTTTTTTATTTATTTATTGAGGTAAATAGTTTTTACACATGTACCTATGAATTAAATGATTAGTTACCAAGCTTTTTTTAATAATCAACATGCTAATAATATATTTGCTTCAAAAATAAATGATAAAACCATATTATAAATGTTAATTAGAAAAATACTAGCAATACACTATGTATTATTAACTGAAATTTATTAAAAATCACAAAATTTATTGGATTTCATTTCTTATTTAATGAATTCTACTCATGATTCAATAGTTTTCAACAAATTTAACTAATAATACAAAATGTATTAAAATGACTATGTGAGAGAATGTGTTATTAACATTCCTCAAGTAAATCCTTTAAATTAACTTATCAGTATATAATCAAGTAATTTGGAGTCAAACTAAATCTTTTTCGACAAAGATATTATACCAATTTGGAGGACTTGGATCCTTTCCGTCCCAACTCTCTCCAACTTCTGTATCTCTCTATTTTTTTTTTCCTTCATCACATGTCTTCATTTCTCCATTCTCTATCTCGCTTTTTTTTTTTTTTTTTTTTCTTGCAGAAGCAGCTATGTAGGAAAGGATCTATTTTATAATTCATATGTTAAAGGTTCAACTATTGACAATATAAAAGGATTTTATGAGGTTTTGCTTTGAAGGATGTTTTGAAGAAGGGATTTATGTCAAATAGATGTCTTTAATAAAAGTATGTCTTTGACAAAACATCTTAATCTTGTGACAAAATGTCTTCTACTTTACTATTTCTATAAATTTTGTATTTCTATCATTACGATTTAAATTCTTTTATATTTCTTGTATCTTTATATTTCCGCGAACCCAAGTATAATAAGCGTAATTATATGAATGTGATGAAAAACATTTATCAGAGTTGTATTTGATATGTTAGAAAAGAGTGATTAGGAAGCAGAAATTCAGCTTGTTTTTCCCTTGGGAGGGGTAAGCAGCAGCATGCAGGTAAGAATAGAGGAATTAGAAAATTTGTTGTGAGGAATAGCATTTAGCCAGTGTTGCATTTTACATATGGTCTTATAGAAGAATGTAAAGGACAAGAAAGTCAACTTGTTTTTCCTTTGGGGGAGGTAATTAAGCAGCGAGCAGGTAAGAATATTAGAAAATAAGCGTGAGTCCAATTCACTTTGTTAAGAAATATGCTTGCAAATTTTTCATTAGGAGTATTTCTTTTTCAATCTAGTTCCAAAAACTTAAAAAAAATAAATAAATCAATGCATATGTGAGGTGGACCCCAAATGACCACCTCTGTTTGCTCAGGTTAAGAGAAGGGTGGTTTAAGGATCATGTGGATCAAGATGTGCAGTGCACATGCGCTTGACCTCGTGAAGGAAAGGGGAAGGACAAGTATCGGAAATTTGTGACATGTCTTGTATTGTTAAACCTAAAATCAAATGTCATGTGGTATATATAAAGTTGATCACGGTGCGTGCTTGTCCTTGTGTGCTGCAAAACTAAAATATCATCTTCCACTCAACTAACTGAATAAAAGCTGGTCATGCTCCATAACTGCACGTTGAAAGTATTTTGGCTTTTCAGCAGAGTAGGCAACTAACCTTCTCTTTTTTTTCCTCTCTTCCGACAAAACGTTTATCCCTTTTGGATTTATGCATGACTCACATGATCCAAGGCACCTAAAGAAATAATAGACCTCTTACAAAATCAAAATAATGTTGTAAATTTTGGGAGTGGTTTTAGGGGGGAAAAGGGTACAAGGTCATGTATGATTATCTCTCACACAGAATTTCTACCACAGATTCTATATATGCACCATCATTAGGTGCGGCATGATTGGTTTTGACTGCTTTTTTTTTTTTTTTTCTTAGGAAGATCTCACCTTTGACTCCTTCACCTACCTTTCTTTTATCACGCAAATTATTTTCAACTCTACGGAATGCCTTCTAATGAAATTTTGTACCATGACATTGTTTCCGACTCTATGGAATCCTCAAGTAGTACTGTATTTTTTATGTTGTTATTAACTATGAGTCTATGAATCTAGAATAAAAATCTAACTAGGTTTGCACCACTCAAAAATAAAAAACTGATTAGGTCCACTTGGAGATAGTGTTAGCTTTGACAATTGGGAGCTACAGGAAATGAGCTAAAAAGGACGATACCAAATTTTTTATTCATAATGAGTATGCTTCATGTGGACAGAGACATCCATAATTCCCTCAAACTTCAAGATTGCATCGGAAACTCTTTGTATTGCTGTCTAGTCTTCTTGCCATGAGTTCAAGCTAAAATTCCTAACCAACACGGTGATGAATTCTATATATTCATGAAACCAAGAACCACTCTTTATAACTAAGCTATACAGAGATCGTCAACTGTATCTGACATAAAAAAATGCACTTCAATTACCAAATATAATAAAGTATAAACACAATATAGCAGTAATGATGACAAGTCAAAGTGCTATAATGCGTCCAATTCAAGCATCGACTCATGCACCGGTAATTGACTAAGCTAATCAACATGAATTCCTGGATGACATATATATATGCCATAAAGCATTTTACCGTTTCGTTCTTCCTATTTTCATCTCTCACAGGGAGAATAAATTTGACCCCAGTTTACTAATTGTTGGACTTGCATATGTAAGCTAAAATGAGGAATGTGAAGTGGAGGGTCACATGAACCTTAAAGTGCTCCTCCATGTCACAAGATTCAAACTGTTAATGATGGAAAACTACTAAGATACCACATGATTTAACCTACTTTACTGATTCAAAAGTAAAACAAAATAATAAGACTAAACAACTTTATTATTTAATGGTTGTGGGGAACAAAATCAATTCGAAAAACAGGTGAACAATCATGAAGTTTCACTGATAGGGATGGGACACCAAAACACACAAACCCCCACATATTAATCCCGAAGTGATCTTCAACCCTGTGAAACATGAATATAGGAATATCATGAAATAAATCTTAAATTTAAACTAATAGCTAGAAACAGACTATATTTCTAACTGTTATACTTGAACATATATATCCATAGCCATGAACATTTTCATTTACAACAACCCCCCCCCCCCCCCCCCCGCCGAAAAGAAAAATTGTAATGAAGGATATAACATCTATAAATTTACTTATTTTCTTTTAATTTTGTTCCTTTCTGAAAGAACCAGACCCTTCTGTGTATACACATAAAATGAAAAAAACCCCTTTTATTTAAAATATTGAAAGTATGAAAATAGAAAAGATAGAAACTATCAGTCATAGTTTTGTAATCTCAGTAGGCCAACCTGATCGTGTAATTTTATCCATTTTTATATGTTGTGAAAAAAAATGTTACCGGTTAATTACCAATAAAAAAATAAAGCATGGCGAGAAAATAAAAAAATTTAGAGATCATGTCGATCAGCCAACTATTAGTCAATTTTGAATAGAAGTATAATCATAATCACCTTATAATTTTGCTGTTGTTTGTGGTTGCTCTCCAGCCCAAAACAGCTTTGTGATCAATTACGTTAAAGAATAATTATTGCCGAGATTAGAATTGCAGTTGTGACAGCTCTAGAATTTCCTAATAATTGTGTTCAACTGAACTAAATAAGATCTAAAGTTAATGAAGCTTTAGCTAACATGAGGTTGTCAAAGATGAGGATATCTACCTTACAAATTTCACACAGCTGATTAAATTTGCAGGAGAGATGTCGCATGAAAACGACATATTCTCAATTGAAATGCATAAATGTAAAATCCTCACCAATCAAACTATTTTGTACAAACTGATGACAATGTCTCCCTTTCAGGACTACTAAATTGATTCAGTGACTTTGATTCCACTATCGTTTTCATGTTTGTGTTTGATCACTTTCAAAGATTCTTCTTAGGATACTGAATTCCTATAACTGAAACAACACAACAACAGTACCTGGAACTCAGATTTCTTCTTTAGTTCTCTTAATACTTTTAAGTCTTTAACAAAAAAAAGGAAAAGGGAAAATTAGGATACTGAATTCTATTAGGAGCTTACCTTTTGTTTAGTTACTTTTAATATACATTTTATTCTTCTACTTCTCGATGTAAGCACTATTTTTATCCAAAAAAAAAAAGTTTGCTTTTACATTTAAATCTCTCAATGAAACATGGTATATTTAGTATCTAATTATTAATTGATGTGTGACAGTGATAAATTGAAATAAATAATTATTGATATGCTAAACTCAGCAGGGACCACGAAATATTTCATGAAGATACAATGAGTTTCTGAAAATAATGTGGTTTGATGCATTAGTGGGGAGGGAAAATATGAAAAGAAGTGTGAGCTGGGGAGGTAAGATTAGAGAAGCTGCAAAGATGAACCTTGAAAGCCCCTTTGACATACAAATGGGCCCTAGCATAAATCATTAGAACATCCACTAAATCTTATTCAGTGTCCATTCTGTCTAAAAGCAACAAAGGCCAACCAAGTAAAAAGATGTTCTATTTTTATTTTATTTTCAAATTCCATCCTACACTGCAACAGTGATCATATATGTCCAGCAGCAGGTCAAAACTATATTGTTTCACGCACATACCCACGGAAAACAATTGAATATCGTATGTTAGGACTCTCAAAGGGTCTCAACGTGGTCTCCCTGGCAGAGCTGTCAAATTGGGGCCAGGCCGAGGCCAGCTTGTGTCCGGACCTCTTTTTTTTGGCCCAGTCTAACCCTATGTGGGTTATCAGGTCAATTTGGTCTAAATTTTTTTCGGATCTATTAACATTATTATCTATTTTAATTATTATTTTTTCTGTTAAAAATTATATAAAATTAAATTATTTAAATCATATTAACTATTTAAAATTAAATTCTATATACTTTTTAGCATAAACAAATATTTTTATTCATATATAATTGACTTAATTACTCAATAGTCTCATTAAAAATAAATCTTTAAACAAATTTTATTTACAAAATAAAATACCCATGTTAGCCTTTCTTTTTTACGAACGTGTGTGACTCTTTTTTTTTTAAATTTTTTTAAGTATATTAATATTTCTTATTTAATATATATATATATAACCGGGCAAGACGAGTCAATTTCTTTTGGGTTGCTTTTTTTTTTAGTCCAACCCAGTCCTTTTTACGGGCTAAGCAAACCGATCCATCGGGCCGGGCCCATTTTGACAACTCTACTCCCTAGGTTTGTACTATGTACAGTCTATACAGTGTTGGATATGAAAAAAAATATTATAAATATATATTCACTTTCTCAACAAATTCTACAGTGGACCACTAAATAGGTGGTTCACCAGTAGACCACCTCTTTAAACCATTAGATATATGAATAAAAAAAATCAACAGTTAAGATTTGTTAAACTGATTAAAAATCTCAACTGTTGATTTTTTTTATTTATATATCCAACAATTTGGAAAGATTATCCACTTGTAGACCATTTAATATGGTGGTTCACTATAGAATATGCTTACTTTCTCTTTATCTCATTTTTATCTTCTTTTTTCATAATATCTCTTCATTTTTTTCTCTCTTCCTTTATCTTTTCTTTATATTTTTTCTCATTTCCACCTACATAAAACTCAAAAGAGGGTGTATATTTATCAATAATTAAAAATATATATATTCCTCTAGTGACACACGATTGATTGCTTAGTTCATAATTTTGCATAATATGTCTCAAGGGATGACAATGAATAATTAGGTATTAGATCTAATGAGTATCCACAAAAATTATTCATAATGAATAAGGTAATTATCCTCTTAATAAATACAAGTAAAGGTGCAAATAATTCCTCACCAAAATTTGATAGGAATAGGTACGAGTATGGATACCTTAGCACTCTCATCACCCCATACCCCTTTGCACACACACACACAAAAACACATAATTGTTGGATTTGGCCAAAAGCTATAGCTGATAATCAAGGCGCAACTCTTTCTACTTAACCGTAGTAGCCCAAAGGCTACGAGTCGACTATGACTTGACTCACCTGGGCCTCCGCCATGAGACAATTGATGCCACACACCGAACAACAATCTCCCCCTCAGTAATTGCCTCGCTAGGAATCGAATTTGTGACCTTGGCTCTGATACCAATTGTTGGATCGAACGCTTACCACTAGGCCAAAAGCTATAGCTGATAGTTAGGGCGCAACTCTTTCTACTTAACCGTAGCAGCCCAAGCGCCACGAGTCGACTGTGACTTGACACACTTGGGCCTTCGCCACGAGACAATTGATGCCACACACCAGACAACAATTATAATAATAAATTAAAAAATGAAATTAATGTAAACCTAATAGACATGAGTTACCCTTATTCTTTTTTCTTTTTTTTTGTCACACCTAAGTTAAGCCCCAACTTCAGCCTCCACATGTGAATTACTATAGCAACCAATAAGCTTCTTGCTCTCATTTCCTATCTTCTACTCATTAGTCTTTTTTTTCAATGGCGACCCTATCCTTCCTTCTTATTTCCCTTTACCCTTAACTATCCAAAACAACAACCTCTAGTTTTGTATTCCTCTCTTGCTTTAATCATTTATTATTTGTTGAAAGCTGCTCTTACAATATGAATTGTTGTATAGTAAGTCTAATTTTTGTAAAAAGTATTGCGATTAAAGATGGGTATATGGGTTGAGGTTCGCGAATGGTTTGTTTAACCTACAATCTACACAAGCCACTAGCCCTATAAAATGAGGTCCATTTAAATTATAGGCTTTTCGGCCTTATTCACGTAATCCACGATCTTGCAGGTTTGGTCTACAAGTTAACATGCCAATTGATGGGCCTAGGTGTGAAAATGGCCCGAGTTGGGTTGGGTTGGGTTTAGGGGTGTTGAAGACCCAACCCAATTAAAAATAATTGAGTTGGGTCGGGTCGGGTTTGTATTTTTTTTCAAAGCGACCCAACTTGACCTTTAATTGGGTTGGGTCGGGTTGGACCATTAGATTGGTCAAATAAAATATTAATATAATTTATATATTTGTAAAAATTCAAAAAAAAAAGAAAAATAAAATACTTAATTAGTTGAACTCATTCAACACATGTTCAATTTAAAATACAAGTCTAACCACACAAATTCAACACTAAAGAAAAATACAATATATGTGAAAATTATAATATTTTAATTTTTTATTAAAAAAATAATAAATCGGGTTGGGTTGGGTTGAGAATGCATCAACCCGAACCCAACCCAACCTTAATCGGGTCAGCCAAAATTGAACCCGACCCAACTCGCTAAAATGTAGTTGAATTGGGTCGGGTAGGTCGGGTTCGTGGATTGGGTCAAACCCACTTACACACCTAGATGGGCCATTGTAATTTTTCAAAAAAATAAAATATTAATTTTAATAATTAGTTTATTTTATGGAGATTTTTAATATTTAATTGATGTGTTAGAGGTATTTAGTAATATTAGTTATTGAAAAATGGTGATGTCATTTTCTCCCTTCGTTTTTATTGTCTCATTTTAATTATTCAAATATTTTATTAATTATTTGATTTATGCTTTTTTAATATATTTTTCATATTTTTAAATTTTATCAATTATTAACAAGTATAACTTATAAAAGGAAAATAAAAAAAATTCATAATTTAGATTTTTGTAGTTAATTTTTTGTTTCATAGTTAATTTTACATTTTTTTCAAATTATATTTTTTTTTATTTTTGGTCCACAAGCCGACTTGTTTAATTGTGGACAATGCATTGCAAACACAGACAAGAAAATGTAGCCCATTTATTTTGTGAAATGGCTTGGCCTGTTAAAAAAGCAAGCTAATGTAGACAAGCCTTAAATAGGTCAAGTGAGCCTACTTAGCCACCTCTAATTGCGATGGTTATAAACTGGAGATAAACCTATTTGATATAATATTAATATAAACTTTGGAGACACTTATGTTTGCACAAATTTGGTTGAAGCATAAAAAGGAAAGTAATAAATGTTATATTGATCTATTTATTTTATTAGATTTGTGTTTTGTTTGATCATTAATTTTCTTTACATCCTAAATTTTGTTGGTATTACTACCCCAAAATAACATTTAAACACAAAAGAAAAATGTTTGTAGTCTTTTCAAACACTAACTCTAAAGATGAGATGAAATAACATTTGCACCTTTTTTAATTTGAGTTATTAATTTTGACTTTAAAATTATAATTAATTAGTGTAATGTATTATTTTTTAACATGTTTTAGAGAATACCAGCTCAAGACTTGAAAATTTATAAATTTATTATTACCCAAGTTTATTGTAATGACTGTAATATTTTAATTGAATTATTTAGTGATGTATTTCAAATTAAGTTTTTTATTCATTAATTTTTATTATATTATATTAAAGTGTGAGTAACAAGTACAAATATAGGTAATTAGGTACTAAGCAAAATCGTTGTATAAGTATTAAAGTTATTACCTATGATGGTATAAATTAGGGTAGGATTTTTTTTTTTAAATATGGATACGAGAATAAGTAATATAAGACCCTACTTATTATCCAAACTTTACTCATTGTCACCTCTACTCCAGGTCAAGGCATTTGCTATTGGTGGTTTTTTCAAAACTAATATTTTTGCTCATGCATTATATGAGTCAAATCCAATATGTAGATTTTTATGATTACAATTATTTATCATAAAAAGTAAAAAATTATTCATATTATATAATTAAAGTAAATATATATCAAATGACCTATATAAATTTTAATAAATTTGTTTATAGAAAAACATTAAATATATATAAAGATAATAATTTTCAATATAATAAATCAAAATAATTAAAATTCAATAATAATTTTACTTCTTGCTATTCCAATTAATGATGCTAGTAAAGTGTGAGTAATTTAAATAGAGGAACAATAATTTGTTATTCCCATGGTAGGAGAAAAGATAATGATAAATCATTATCTCCAAAAAATCAAGACAATTTATTCCCATGAAATCAAATATGAGAGGGGTAAGATAGTTTAAATTGTGTAAGAGATAAAGGAATTTAAATCTAATAAGAGATAAAGAAATTTAAATGAATATGTAAGTTAAAAAAGATAAAGATAATTAAAAGAGATAAGAATAATTTATCCCAAGAAATCAGAACAAGAATTCCATGAAATCAAAGATGGGAGAGGTAAATTAGTTTAAATTAGGAAAGAGATGAAGAAATTAAGGAAGAGATGAAAGAATTTAAATCAAGAGATAAAGGAGGAAGAAGAGAAATCTTAGGAGACAACTTTTTAAGAACAAAAAATATTTGCATAAGGAAAGAGTGTAATTCACCTTTGCTTAAGAGAAAAGAATTTAAATGAAATCAAATGTAAGAGAGTGAAGAGAGTGAAGCTCTCACAAGCTAGATAGCTATTCTAATTTATAAATATAAAAGATATAATGACATATATCCTCACAATGATATTTTTAAGAATATTATGATAAGGTATATTTTTTTTTATAAATATTTAAATACGCTATATTAACATAGGGGTGTGCATGACCTGACTCGTTCCTCTAACCCGGCTCAATTCAAAGTTGATTTTGATGGGTTCAGATTTTAGAAATTAGACCCAATGTATTTAAATAATGGGTTCAAGATATGCTTCAAGTTGTCCCAACTCAATCCGACGTCTTATATTCTATTAAAAAATATAAGTTTTTTTAACAATTGTGTTTTAATCATAACACTTTCAATTTAATAGATAATATTTTGTATAACGTGATATTATATTTATAATGATATTATTTATTTTGAAATATAAATTGTAAAATATATCTTAATTTAAGTTTTACAATTATTCTATTTTATCTCTACATAATGTTAAGGTTGGTATGTTATGTCAACAAATCAAGTTGATCCGATCTTGTCTTTATATTTTCAAGTCTTGATCAGGTCAGGTCGAGTTCAAGTAAATGACCTTATCAAAATTTTGGGGCGAGTGGGAACAAAGATAAACTCGTCCCATACTCACCCCTATATTAACATTTAATATTTTGAGAAATATTTTCAAAAATTTATTTAATTATAAAACCAAAAATGTGAGTTCTATAATAATTTTTATTTCCATAAAGAAGTAATGTACCAACCCTCACGAGGCCAGAGCAAGCAAAACATGAACATTTTTTTTTTCAATAATCAATAATATCTAATAATTTTTTTTACCTTAAAAAAATAATAACATTTTTTTAACTTGTATCAAACAAAAGAGAAAATAAGTTATGCACTAACAGTGTAAAATAGCTTTACACCATTGTCATCCAATCATAATATTATGTATGGTAAGTTTGTTGACTTTTATAATAACTACTTTAAAAGTCATCCAATAGTGATTTCTGATTGGTTGACAGTGTAAAAGTTTTTACAATGACGGTACATAGCCATTAAACTCCAAACATAATAATATTATGGAGTTTAATTGCTATGCACTATCAGTGTAAATTTTACATTGTCAACTAATCGAAAATTAGCTTTAATGTGGTTATTATCAAAGTCAACAAACTTATCATATACAGTGTGTTGTGATTTGATGACAGTATAAAACTGCTTTACACTATTAATGCATAGCCTATTTTCTTAATATTATATTCTCATGTTTAAATATTAAGGAGAGATCAAATTACCTAAGTGTAAATTATATCAATGATTACATCATCAATAACTTTATATAGAATTTTTTTTTATGGGCGCTTTATAAAGAAGATGGTTTTTATTAATCTAACCATTGAATTATAAATATATATTTTCTTGATTGCGTGTGTCAAATTTTGTCAAAATTAAACAATAATAATAAGATAATCAAATGGTTCATATTTTTATATATTTTAAATATATATATATATATATATATATATATATATATAATGTTAATTTTTATGTATATGAATAAGGTACTAAATAATTTTACATTAATAAAAAAAAATTAAACATAATCTATGTAAAAGAAATTTTTAATCTAATGATAGATTTTAGGATAAAATTATCTAATTAAAAATTATTAAATAGTGTAATACTTAAAATAATTTGTCTTAAATATATTTTAAGTCTCTACAAATATGCTTTTTCTGGTTTTAGTTCTTACAAAAAAATTGTTATTTTTAGATCCTGGCATTTTCCTAGTGTTTTTTTAGTCCTTAGCATTAACTCTAATTAATTTAGTATTGACATGACTAACGAAATAAAAAATATTAATTAAGATAATGAAAAATATTTTAAATTGAGATAATTAGATTATTTTTAGGTGCTAATTCAATTAAGTAATGTATTTATTATTTTATACAAATAAGGTAATTACATATAATTTACTTTTATAATTTATTTTTAACTTTTATTATATATTATGAACAGTGATTTTTTTTTGTTTTTATTATTGTTCTTACTTTCAAATCCACTAATTTACTTTTAACATTGTACTTTTTTAAAAAAATTATAATTTACTTAAACTCTTATAATTTACTTTTAATATATTAATTTAGTCTTTGGAGACAAAATCATTGCTTGTGATATTTTAAAAGAATAAATTATATTACAATCAGTCAAAATTAATGAATTGAAATATAAAAACAACATCAAAAGCAATATATTAAAAGTAAATTATAATCGTCTAAGTAAATTATAATTTAAAAAAAAGGTACAATGTTAAAAATAAATTAGTGAATTAAAAAGTAAGAACAATATTAAAATCAATAAAAATTACCGTTTGTAATATATTAAAAATTGAAAATAAAATATAAAAGTAAATTATATGTAATGATCTTATTTATATAAAATAATAAATATATTACTTAATTGAATTACGCACCTAAAATAATTATATTATCTTAATTTAAAATATTCTCCATTATTTTAATTATCTTAATTGATTAATATTCATTATTTTTGTTAGCTATGTCAGCAATAAATTAACTAAAATTAATAGTAAGAACTAAAAAAAACACTAAAAAAATGTCAGAATTTAAAAAAAATACAAAGACTAAAATCAGACAAAGTCATATTTACATAGAGTTAAAACATATTTAAGCCATATAATTTATACTAGTGTAATTTCATCACTTCCCCTAAATATTTATGGAGAATAACTCTACAAAATCTTGAAACTAACATACTCAAAAGATATACTTCTTTGAAGAGATAAAAATTGGAAAATGGACATTTGAGATTGGATTAAAAGTAGATAGGGATAAAAAGAATCAACACATTATTATTTAGTACACTATGAAAATAATAATCGAGTTATGAATATTATTCACATAACATGTGGAAAGGTAAAAGAAAAGTCAATATTAAACTATATGTAAATTCAAATAAATATTTCATAAATTTTTGAATAATTAAAAATAGCTTTGACTCTTTAATAAAACCTTATATAATGTTACCTTTCAAATAGTTAGCTAAAACTAACAAAGGAGTGGGTGGAACTATCCTACCCTTGAGGTTAGGAGTGCTCCGGTGCAGACATTTTTAATCAATTATTAAGCTGATTTAGTCAATATTTAATTCCATTATGTCAACGTAAACAGCGAAATGACTTAGCAATGCACCATTGATTTTTTTTTTTAAATGTCAAATGTTTGTGAAAAAAATATATTTGAATTTACAAAAGTAGTTTGACTTTTTTATACTTTTTTCTTTAATTTATTCTAACAATTTCATTGAGAAATTATAAAATAAAATTATTCTAATAAACTTTACGGTTAAATTTATAAATAAATTACAGTGGTGAGAGTTAGAGTAATATGTATAAGGTCATAAATTATAATCTCAATATGACTACACCAAAAACTTTACAATTAAATTTATAAATAAATTATTTAATAAATACTTAATTAAATTATCCGTTTAAACACGTTCAATCACATAAAGTTTCACAGATAAATTTAATCAACCCATTATATTATAAAAAAATTGATACACTTAACTATTTGTTTAACCAATTTAATTAATTTTGCATGTCACGTCACTGGGCAGTTTTCCCCAACGAGTGGTTCGGAATCCCCTATAACAAAGGAGTGGCAGTTACTTCAATAGTCAAGACTCGAGTAAATTTTTCTTTACTTTTTCTGTACACACTGCATAGAGTGCAAAATAAAATTGCAGGGTGATCGGTTTCCAAGCATGGACTTCGGAAACACAAAAGATGGTGAAAGGGAATCTGGGGGCATATCTTATTTTTATTGCTATAGCAATGAAGGACAAGTTTGTTATTTAGTTTTATTTTAATTAAATTCAAAGGAACATTTTATTTTTCAAATACTTGTGTCAGAATTAAGAGCAATGTCAGTGCATAAAACTCTACCATCTTTGAAATAAAGGGTTGTCTGTTTTAGCCAGTTGTCTAAAAAGCCGTGCCCTCTTGACAAACCTCCCTCACATTCAGACAAGAGACTGATTCCGCAACTAGAAATACAACTTGAGAGAACAGATGCAACATGGTTGGCTGTACATACAACATTGTCCAATGAGTCACTGAGAAGATCCATTCTAGTCTAGTCTAGCACCTAAAGCGCTTAATAATAGAGACTGAAATTGTCTTTAGAGAATTAGTTAAATTAGCAGAATAAGAATGTGAACTAACAATAAAAATGCTTGCCCGATGCTTCAAGTTGTTATGAATCAAAGAGCCTGGGGTGGAATGACAGAGCATAGCTCAATAGACCCGTAATGCAGCAACTCCTCTATCATTTGCTCGATGTGGTCCTCTTCAAGAGGCTTGAACTGCTGAGCACTTTCCACCTTAACCTTCTTGAAAACCCAATTCCCCTCTGATTCTTGCTCCTCCTCTTGTCTCTTCTGTGGCAACATTGTCTCAATTTCGCCACTCTTCACGGGGAAGTTGCTTGCGGAGGTGATGACATTCGGGGAAGCCACTCTCTGAGGCTCTGGCAGTGATGGCCTTGTCATTTGCAGAGAAGCCATGTAGCACCTATGCAGTTTTGCAGTTAAAGTTGCTGAGAGAAGCTTTGAAGATGATGACTGAGACGCATTGGGGTTGTAAGGGAAGTTTGTTCTTGCTCTCGTGCCACACATTAGCCTTGCTGCTTCATCATAGGCTCGTGCTGCATCCTCAGCAGTTTCAAAAGTACCAAGCCATATCCTAGTTTTCCTGCACATGAGAAAAAGGAAATGTTTATTAATTTTTTTTTCTCAAATAATATCCTGAAAGGAATGTGCTCCGAGACAATCTTGTTTAAGATACAGTCGAATACTAAATGTAAACACACTTCTTCCAGTAAAATGTGATGTTTAAGATACGGTCAAATATTAAATGTAAACACTTTTTCTAACAAAATGTGGATGGGAGTTGAAACGAAAGGGGCACTTACAATATGGGATGTCGAATTTCAGAGACCCAAGAGCCCCAATGCCTTTGTCGGACGCCTCGGTATCGCTGTTGTGATCTGGCCATGTTAGGGAAAAGAAACGAATTCTTTTCACAAAGTGTTAGTGAAAATGTTGCAAGTGATAGGGTTATGGGGGAGGGGGAGGAGGAGGAGGAGGGGTTGGGTTTTTGTAGTTGGGCTTGTTGTATGTGTGACACTTTTTTTCTAGACAATTTGCACCAATTTAAGCAAAGGGGGTCCCACAAGGGGATTTTGAGGTCTTACTTTCTTTTTCTTTACCTATCAGCTATAACTTGGCTGTATTGCAATTTGCAAGCCATGATTATTGAATTGGTGTTTCAAACAACGATTCACATGTCGTTCAGTCTATGATGTGTACTATTGTTTCAAAATATGTGCCTATTGGGTACAGAATTATATATTTGTTAATGTATGTTTTGCAATCCTATTTGATGATTCAAGATCGCGGTCCACAGATTCTGCTCATGTGAAAACTGATCGGTAGGGAGCAATTTGTAGATAATGACTAATTTGTAGTCCCCTCTTGTGTGAAAGTTGAACCACTAGATCTTTGAACATATCATTCCAAAATATATATAAAGCACCAATTGCCTTAATGAATGTTTTTCTTTCAAAATCTACTGGAGCTTCTGCGTCTTCTTTTATCAGATAATATCAAATTCTAGACCTTGGTCTCGACCATTTGGCGACCAAGATAATGATCAACCGATCATGTGTTGCAATTAATTGTTGGTGCGTTCGGTAGTGCTACAGCGCAAACATGGATAAATACTGTTTAGCCTGCATTTCCTGCATCAATATGATATGATAGTATCACTGTATATTTTATAATCGGGTCAATTCCAAGTTGGGACACATCGGTTTAAGATAAATTCCTGGACAATCATAATTACTCTAACATATCAAATCATTTGATCAAATCTCCTTCACTATTATGATCATGTCACTAACAAATGAGAGCAACAAAACCATCCTCTTTTCTTTATTTTCTGTTGAGGGATGGAGGCATTAAATGAAGTACACTAGTCACGGAGACAAAGTATTGGTACTTGGGACAAGTTAGCTTTTCACTCAACAAAACAGTTGAAGTTTACTAGTGGTATTATGCTATGTCATGGAGCTTTTCTTCACTTTCGAGCATATTGTAGAAGTACAATATACATGGTTGATCAGCAATTGAAGTTTAGAGTTTTATTCCGTATTCATTTAGCATTTAGGATTCTTGAAAGGGAAACAGAAGCATATGGAGCTTGGTTTGAGTGAGGACATCAGAAGCAGTATTTCACGATTTTGGTCGGTAATAACGGCCCATGTTCTTCTCGTAACTACTGTTCACCCACGTGCCAGAGTTCATTCACCATGACCATACTAATAGTAAGCTAAATAAATTAAAAGATCATACAAGACATAGAGAGAGAGTTTAACTTTTACGGTCAATATCAATGAGTTAGAATTTATAATAGTATGACTTTTAAAGTAATTAGTAACTAAGTACAAAAGTCAATAATTTTAACATATATGTCAATTTATGATTTGTTGAATGACAGTAAAAAAACAGTGTATTTAAATTAAATCCATATATATTGGGTCTATGAACAAAATCAACGTCAAATTCAAAAATCATTCAGAGAGGGGAAAAAATGCTTGGTAAATTAAGTAAACACCTCTCTGTCCTTTCTGCTGAAAATGAAGAAATTACTACTGAGTGGTGACTATTGCTTGCTTATTTATGTCTCATAAGGTACAGGGGAAAATCCCTTTTTATGTGTTTTACAACAAAATTTGTTTGCGTCTTTCAATCAACTAAAGAGGTAATTTTGGTCATTCACATCGCATTTGTGATCAGCTCCATGTGCTAAACTACTAGCGGCAAAACACCTTCTTATTATTTGAATAAAACAATGGTGGGGTCTATTACTGCAGAGGGTGATGTTCTCCTGTCCGTGTGCCACGTGTAACCAACAATTAAGATGATGATCAACGTTGTGCTGTTATTTCCTTCATGAAGAATCTTTTTAGCTCAGTTTTATGTTGGCTTACAAAGCTAAGGAATGAAAGGTAAAACTGTTTCTACTTTCTAGTTTCCGGTACAGTTTTGCTTTTTGTTTCTTTCTAAGCTAAAGGAAAAGAAAAACAATAGCAGTCAGTGACAAGGAAAATAATAAAAGACAGGAAAAAAGAACAGAAGGGAGCAAAAGAACAAGTAGCATGTATGTCAAGGATTGAAAGATTAGGAGCTTTATAAATATCCCTATCCTTGTCTCTATCTTTTCTTTATTTTTATTTTTATTTTTGTTGAAGGGGAGCTTTTATTTTTGGTTTACAGCTATCGTCGAATTGATTTGCACAAAAGGTCAAGAAAGTGAAATATATAAAAACTGGTTTGGACCGTCCCCATACATACGCGTGAAATGGGTCCCAAAACATAACATGGGTGATGAAAGCAAAAGCAGTGTTTGTCTATTTGTTTAATTAATTAATTTGTATTCCAAGTATTTCTCTGTGTGGTTGTTTGAGAAAATAACCTAAACCTCCCATAACAAGTTCCTGACACCCATCATGCCCGTGTTATCTGTGAGCTCTTTTTCTCCTTACAAAACCACACTGCTTCACATGCCAAAATACATAATCCATTGAATTTAACTATAAAATAACAAGGGTCAGCTGCGTGGCTTGAAGATAAGTACAGAACCTGGAAATTTCTCCATCAAACTAGTAATAAATTGAACAATTATGTCCTTTTCTTTGTGTTGAGTCTTAACCTTAATACACACATACATGCACATATACGATATTCCTGTGGGTCAATTGTTTTTTCTTTGATATGTTTGTCGTCTTACTAAGGTCCTATTGCTCAGTGAATATGCCATCATGGAGAACGTTTCCGCCCTTGAATTTTATTTTCCCTCAAAGTATCTCTCTACAACTTTTGGATATGATAATAATCCCCTCGAACATGGAAATACAGTTTGTAAGTTTTTCCCAAAATGGTTATCTCTACAGATGGAGCATTTGCCTTTTGTTGGGAGCACACGGCAATTCAGCAAATCCCCTTTGGGCATGGTGCGATACTATTAAGTTTTTCTTAGAAAAAGGGTAGGAAAGTGACATACCACATTTTTATAAGTAGGGTAAATACCAATATTTTTTAAAACCAGATCAAATTCGTCAAGGTATTGATTCAAAATTTATTAAACCATGGTCAAACTAATATTAATTAAATAACAATAATTAAATAATACATAATATAATATTAAAAAAATATAATATTATAATTTTGTAATACTAAAAATTAAAAGTAAAATATTATTTTATAAATTTTTAACATTCAAAATATGCATAAAAGTCCAAATTAAATGTATCATAATACATAAGTTTCAACAATATACAATAATGTTTATTAATAATAATAAGTTCACATTTAAAATGAAAAAATGACAAATATTTTAGGTTAACTTTTCATTTTTCTAAGAAAAATTCAAAATGATGTTATATTAAACATTTTTCACTGACTGGCTATGAATTAGTTCTTTTTACTGATTTTTAGCCTATTTCTACCCATTTTGACCAATTTTCCAAATTTTTTGACGAGTTTTTCTCAAAGTAAATTTTGTGATTTATTTAGACCGAACACTAAATCAATTCATTGATTTTTTTTTTTATTGAACGAGTATGGTTTTTAAAACATAAGTAAATACTTGAATTAGTCTCCAAAGAAAAAGTACTAGAGACACTTTGATCCCCAAAAAAAGAAATTAACCATTTAATTCTTTAAGATTATAAATATGGAATATCTTTACATTCAATGAATAAAAAACTGAAATGTCTCATTTTTATAATTTTGAGAAATCATTTATTGATTTTTTTAAAAATTAAAGTAGGTCAAGTAAATATTTTTTAATGACCAAATTGAGTATTTATTCTTATAAATTTTTTAAACTTATTTGATAAACTTTAACTGCCATGGGGTTGGTAGAGTAAAACAAAATAGAGTCTTGCATTTGATAGGTCACATGATCGAGTCCTCATTTGTCTCCTTGAAGTAAAACAAATGTAAGTATCTTTTTAAGTGCTCTTTAAGCTTGGATGTTTTCTCTGTCTTAGATTAGGACATCATCTTCTTTTTCTAAATTTTTAAACTTATCTAAAAAAAAAACTTATTTGATAAACTTTAGGAAAAAAAATCATTAATATAATTTTTCTTTAACTTATTGTAATAAATTTTATAATCAAGTTTATGAATAAGCTCTTAACTAATAACAAATTAGGTTAAACATGTTTTTGGTCCTCCAAAAATTTGACAAAATTGGTTTTAGTCTCCAAGAAATTTTTTCTAGAATAAAGTCTCTCAAATATTAAAAATACTTCAATTAAATCCCCGTGCTAAACTCTATTTAACTTTTTTATTAAATAATGGCCATATCAGCTTCCAAGTAAAATATTTTATTACTTGAAGTGCCCAATAATAATTTTTAATAAAAAAAATCATGTAATTACTTTTGTTTTAGAATTAAAAAAATCTGTAATTTAGGATTAAACATGTAATAATTTTATTTTAAAAAATATGTTACTAATGTGACTTGGACATACAAGTTGACATAGATGGCCACATGAGCAAATTAATGGTGACTGTGATATTGATGTAGCCATCATTTAACATAAAAGTTAAACAAAGTTTAACACAGAAATCTAATTAGGGTATTTTTAATATTTGAGAGACCTTATTGAAGGAAAAAAGTTTATGGAAATTAAAATCAATTCTATCATATTTTTGGAGGATAAAAAACATATTTAATCCTAAGAAATTATTAAATAAACATTTAAGAATAATGTTGAGAACACACTCTAACACATTTTTTAATTGATTGAAATTTATTAAAAAACACAATTTTGTGAGTCTTATATCTTATATTCTTATCTAATGACTCTTTCTCTTGTTTTAAATAAATTTCAATCAATTAAAGAGGGTGGGTTAAAGAGTGTGTTCCTGACACTGTTTAAACATTTAATTAAGACATTTATTTGAACACATCTTTTATAATCAACTGTGAGTGCTTTTTGCTGACCACTGAACCTACCTTCTTATAGACGAAATTCCTTTCTTGTACCTAAAGCAATATCAAGTTTCCACTTCTGACCAATGGTCTACATCCTTTCATATATAATGTAGATGAGACTGACAACTATTTTGTACCTAATTACCTATTTATTCAGTGAAACAAGTTTTTCAGTTTTTGAAATAAACAGCTGGAGACAAAATTTGCAAATTGCATTTTCTATGAGTTCGATCAAGTTGTTCTGCATAAGCACAAATGCTTCTCAACCGTGAGTCTTGACGCGGTTTCGTTGCTAAGCAAGCAAACAAATTAACAAAGGGTGAGCCGTCAGGGTAAATTAAGAGATGATGTGACCCAGTCCCCACCCGCCCGCAGTCCATGCGCGCCATTTTGCCTTCCCTAACTTGTAGCTTCCAGTCATGTTTTTATTATCAGACCGGCCATTGAATAAGTCAAAGAACTGGGTTAAAATTCAATAGTTCAATTGTGATAAAACCGTAGTTAAATCAGTATTAATAAAATAATAATAATAATAATTAAATAATACATAAAAAAACATAATATCATAAATTTATAATATTAAAAATTAAAAATAAAATATAATTTTATAGATTTTTTACATTTACAATACTTATAAAAATGTAAATCAAATATATCATGATACTTAAGTATAAGTTTTAACTATACACATTAACATTTATTAATAAAAACAATTTTATATTTAAAATAAAAAAGAAAATGATAAATATTTTGGGTTGATTTTTATTTTTTGAGAAAAAAATCAAAATAATATTGTATTAAACATTTTTCTTTAACTCGCTATGAACCGATTTTCATTGGTTTTACTAGTTTTTGATCAATTTTTTATTCTTTGACCGATTTTTCTTCAGACAGATTTTATGATTTATTTGAACTAGTTAGATGATCGGTTTTTCAGTCCGACCGGCCAATCCAATACGATCTGATTTTCAGAACATAACCCTGCCCTTACCCCTTTCATACTTTCAATTTATGAACTATACATGAAAATGGCATATGCAATTTCCATGTGCATGCTCCTATTTTTCCTCCACCACTAACGTGTGTTGCTCATATAATTGGGTGCTAGTTCTACCAAACATTTTATCAAACGACCTTCATCTTATTAAAAGCTCAACAGCTCCAATATGTATCATACAAAATTTGTTTCGAATCTCTTTCTTTAATATGGTTTTAGATGAAACAACTTTGAATTTAGAAAACGACAAGACTAAATTCTCTTTTATTTTGTCTGTGAATTTGCATTCTTTCAAATGTTAGCATGTATCGTGACAATTTGTTACGAAAAATAAATACATAAAAAAAATTAATGGAACTTATGTAAAAAAGTTTTTAAAGTCTTACTATAATTACGTTTTTGTATCTTCTATTCTCATGACATTATAAAAACTAACATGAGAGAATAATCATCCATTGTAAACTCGTTGTTGAAATTTTGTTTCTATAGTGTTAACTTGTTTTATCGTGTGGCATGTAATTTTTTATCCAGCCTATCGGAAGACACTTAAATGCGCCAGAGACGAAGTTTTTGTCGCCACAGAAGTTAGTCAAGATGAGGCACATGCTTGGGGTACTGTACAAAACTGCTAAAGCCAAAAATTGGGGGCAAGCAAACCACAACCAAACCATTGTGTTGGGTTGTGCATTAAATAATATTTGTGTATTTACTATTCTGTTTCTAACATCTTCTACCTGTCGAAAGCGCTATAAAGTTCACAGATAATTACAATATTAAGCAGCTACTTTCTTGGCATGTAAAAGGAAATTAATCGACAAGTCTTTGAATTGCCCTTGGAAACGGTCTATTCAAATATCCTAAGTAGATTTAGGTAACAGAAACCATGAGAGAGGTTCAACTCACCTATCATTGGACAGCTTCTAATAAAATGGCTTTACATAACGGGCGATTTTTGAAATTAGGAGTAGTAGCGATAATTGAGGAAGTCCCAAGACTAGGAAGGAAGTCCTGTGTAAATTTCCTATTGCCATGTGACTTGATGTGCGTGTGAGGACTAGTCTTTCCCGCCAGGCTTAATTGCTAGCCAATTGGGTGCGGATGTTGATTAATGATTATTGAAATTGAATGACAACCAAGAAGGGAAATTGGGAAGGTTTCTTATTGGATGGTGCGAGTCACTGTGTTGAACTGGATTTATCATATCTTCTATGGATTACAGAATCGATGAATCTAATGTATAGAGCTTGCATTCATCATGTACCACTAATCAAGCTGAAGTATAGATGGCATTTTATCCAACCTGTTATATCGTTTATATAATATTTTTATTACATTTTTTATTATACTATTCTCTTTATCTCCATCATATTTTATACTTCTCTTTTTCTTCTTCTTTTTTTATGATATTTATTTAAAATCTATTCTTATATTATAAATTTCAATACTCACTTATAAAAAGTGAGACCCTCATTTTTCTCAGTCTAATACTATCTCCAGTCCTTTATATAAGCAACAAATGATAGTATTTTTGACACTACCATTTATTACTCATATAAAGGACCAAAGATAGCATTAATTAACTTTTTATATTCTCTTTATTTTCGTCACATTGTAATCTTTACACACAATTTTTGAACGTCAAATTGGTTTTTTAAATTTTACAAATTGTTTTAATTTTATATTATTGTTATTATAAGTATATTATTATCTTTAAATTTAAACTAAATCATATTTTAATTTAAATTATAACAATTAATATTATTTTTAAATTTAAATTAGATTGTATTAATTTTTGTTATTATGAGTATGCTATCATCTTTAAATTCAAATTAAATCTTATTTTATTTTTAAGTTCTAACAAATCTTATTATTTTTAAAATATTGTTACAATTATACTTATTATATTCAAATTTAAATTGAAGTAAATGTTATTCTTATATTTTTATATTAATTTGATTCATTGAAAAACATAATAAAGCTACTTTGATTTATATAATTAAATAATTATATTTAAAATATATTTAAGGAAGACTATTGAGTGTGCAATTATTGGTTATTATTGTTATGGGTTTGATAATTCTTTCACTTCATCTTAGTCCATAATCACTAAATATCTCATTCCTTAGGATTCTCCCCATGCACTTTAAAATTTCCCTTCCATTGTAGTGCTTCTCTTGATGTTTATTTTGTTTATCCAATACTTTTTTTATCTCTTATTCTAAAAATTTAATTACTTCTCTTCTTACAAAATAAATTTCTCTTCTATCATCATCATCATTAGTGTTATTATTGTTGTTGTTCTTATTATAATAATAATAATAATAATATAATCATTATTATTATTATTATTCTATTATATGTCACTATTGCAAGGTTAATTAAGTTCTCCCAGAGTACGCTTTTATGTAGAAAAATAACAATTTTCATCTTTTAGGAATTAATATTGCCAACTCTTTTTTAGGAAATAAAATAGTATTTTACTCATAATAAAAATCAAAGAGAATAAGATTTATATTTAAGAGTTTTAAAAGTAAGATAATTAAATAATTTGTAATGAAAAGTGTTAAAATGAAATAAGTTAAATTAGTGAATTCAATTAGCCTAGTCTAAAAGTAAGCTTGGTGCACTCGATCCAAAACTAGCTGGCTAAAAATGAGCAGACCGTGACCAGCCCATAAAACCGAAAGATTTATCCAAATGCATAAATGTTGCATTTTAACGTCCAATAAAGACAGCAAGAATGGGCCTCATTTCATTGCGTTGGGGGTATATTGGGTAAAAGGTGGGCAAACATTGTTGCTTTGCTTTGAATCCACGAACTTATATTATTTTAGTATTCTCGTAATATATTTCTTTCCTTAAAATAGTAACATCGACTAAATTGAAATAAAAATAGTAACGTGTATTTTATATGGCTATTTTTTGTGATTTAAATTTTTTGAATTAAAAATAAAAAATATTAAATAGCGTTACTGTAAAGGGTAAGTACTGCACAATTGCCAAAAATTTACTCCAATTCTAGAGATGAAATATATGATGATTGTTTGGATAGATACATAAAAATGACTATTTTCAAAACTCTTAATTCCTGTGTTGTCTTTCATCTTTCATAAACTCAGTAAACGCCCTGGCTAAATTCTTTCTATAATGGGTTGAATAAGAATCGTTATACCAGTTGCAAATCTAACCTGGTTTATTTTTGGTCCAGATTTTTTCTTTGGTTAGTCAAAAATATGTTAATCTACATAAAGTGCACATTGATGCCCACCCACGGCAAGTTGAACTTGGTACCAATTGCATCTGTGACGAAGGAAAGCCGGCTTGGGTCTGTTAATGAGGTCTCGTAAGATTTTTTTTTATTGGGCCATGTTATTCGTACCCCCATGTTTATCATTTCACTCCGTAACTTATTTTATTTTTTTAAAAAAATATTCTTGACAAAACAGTGTTTTCGTTGTATACTACAGGAAACTTGTTTTTGTTGTGTATCTGTTTGTGCATCTATTTCACATACTTTAGAATTTTAGATTTGGACCAAATTCAACCCCAAAAACTAGTGTACACCTGTAGGTGCTCTGATAACGGTTCAATATGTCCAACAACAATCGTTAGGATAGGCTCTAATATAGTAATACCATATTAGAATTAGGGTTTAAGCTTAACTCAACCCCACAAAATGGATTTGTGAGGTAAGTGTTGCCCCCACTGATATACACTACTTTGGTCTTTTTACTAATCGATGTGCGATTTTCAACACATACACAAAGAAACATTGTATAGTAATTGGAGGTATAGGCGTCTCTTTTCATACACAACGGGTGATATGATCCTAATTAGGAGTCATATTACTCTTATGGATTGTCCTTGAGTTGGTTATCGTGTAACAAGAATTATAGAAAAAAAAAAAGGTAGAAGATAAGACTTGCGCAAACAGATAAGAAAATTAAAGTAAATTGCGACAAAAAGTAAGCAAGAGAATCAAAATGACAAAATGGAAACGATAAGAAAATGGTAATAATAAATAAAATTAAGAAAGCAAAATAGAAAAGAAGGTGGAAGAAGGCGCCACACTCTATAAAGAGTGATAAGCCAAGTGACGATTCGTCACAAAGGTATGAAAACCTTTGATAAGAACCAAGAAGGTTCAATTTAAGAACCTAAAAGAGGAGTCAATAGCTCTATTCACACTCACAAATGAGAAAACCTCAATATTATTCAACTTTGTCAAATGAGAGGGATTACATCTTTATTTATAAAGTTTATTCCAAGGAGTATAATCCTAATTCTAAAGAAACATAAGCAAAGGCCTAAGAAAGCTTAAGACCTAAATTATAAGTTAAATTAAATTTAAAAGAAACTTAATCTAGGATTGAAACTTGGGCTCCTAATTGCAACACCCTAAAGAGTATTACATTTTGTCTGCTTATATTGCTAAAATATGGGAGTTTAGAATATAAGAATATTAGAGAAACTACGGAACACTAAAACTTAGACTTGGATTACATAAACATACTTATAACAAATAATACAAATCTCTTGGCACTTATGTGTCGTATAATATATGAACAAAATAAGCATAAAGCATAAACTAACTCCCACACATTGGGAGGTTTAAAACTATAAACTCCTCCTCCGCAGTGGCTCCAAGCTCCATGCTCCAAGCTACTCGTGAGAGGACTTCACCTGCTCAACCTGTTAAAACATGAAAACTTGAAGGAATGAGACATAATGTCTCAGTGAGTGCTCTAAGAACTCTAGGCTGACTCTCTGTTCTAAAGATTCTTTTCTTATACTCTTATGGTTTTACCTCTTACTAAAATCCTTAGTCCCTCACCTCTTTAGTACTTATTCTCATAAACTATGCCCAACTTAGGGCTTGCTAATCTTTAGTGAGCTTGAGCCCCATGTCTTTTGATCCATATTACTCCCCACACTAAACAACTATCTCCCCATCACTTTGATGAGAACTTCACATTATTGATTACTTTCTCTAGACATTTTACTTCCCATGACACTAAGTGAAGACTGGCCTTTCCTTTTCTTACCACTCTCTTTTCTTGCCCTTTTTGGGACTTATACATAAATGGTGTCCTCACTAAGCACATAGGTTCTAACTTTACTAATGAGGTACTTTTCTTTGAAAGTGTAGCCTTCCTTTTAAAACATCTTTCTATGAAAAATATGCTTTTCTCAAAAACGTATTCCTTTCTTAAAACCTTTCCTTCCATGAAAAACTTTCACAAACTTAGGGAAAATTCCCCACCTTTTGCTAAGGAGACATCTGATAGTGTCTTAAGTATCTTAAGTGTCTTATTACACAGGATTTATCATTACTTATAAACTATCACAGCCGATGCAACAGTCACATGAATGCAATATACTACAACTACTCAAGCAATCATTATCAAACATTGCAATACAACATAACAACCAATGGTAAATATACAAACACAAGCATAGAAAACAAGGGTGCAACCACACCAAACCTCACATTTTAGGGGTGTACTTTCGCTTAGCGAATGAAGATTTCGCTCAGCGATTGGGCATAGGGCTTCCAGACTTGGTTCCTAGAGCCTTTTTTGCTTGGCTAGAAGTTATCTCGCTCAGCGAAGAAAAAACACTCTTTATGGACTCACATATTCGCTTATCAAGTCTTACTCTCACTCAGCAAGCCTTCATAAGGCTTTCTAGACCTGTTTCTGGAGGTCCTATCGCTCAGTTAAAACTTTTTCTTGCTCGACGGAAAATATGATTTTGGCTCAACTGTTTTGCTCAACTAAAACATGATTTTCGCTCAGCCACAAATCTTTCTCACTTAGCTAAATCAGCGATTCAGCAAATTGCGATTTTTGCAAATTTTGCAACGCCTAAGGCCATCAATGGCCACCCAATGGTTCCAAACCACTATAAACAATCCCAAAACACTTCTATTACATTTCTAATTGATTAATCTACCATATAAACCCCTCAATCATGCATAATCATGAAGAATCTATAAAAACCCAAACCATGGGTTCAAGGGGAAAAAGGAAGACAAACACAAATCCAAGGGGTAGGGAGGACAAGGAAGAAGCACTCACCTTAGAGATGCATGAAGATGAGCTCTGGCTTAAGGATCTATACTCCTTTTCTTTTCTTCCTCTTCTCTTTCTCCTTTCCTTCTCTCTTCCTTCTCTTTTCTTTTTTCTTTCTCTCTCTAGCTTCCCCTTCCTTCTCATATAAAGACCAGTGTGTATGTGTTGGGCTTGGTGGACTTTGGCCCGCTTTGGGCCTTAACTCCCGATCTAGGTCCTGTTATCCTGTTTTTGTAATATTCTAATATAAGAATAACTATTATTATTAACACTTAAGGTATCTATGATCATTTATCATAAAGATTATTATCATAAAAGAAATATCTATATAACTTTATTTCTAATGTTCATATTTGCAGATGTTACACTAATTAGCATTAAACCAGCCAATTTATTACAATTAAAATAGGTCCAAAAATATTTAAATAAAATGAAATAAAATTCAAGCTACAAGCCCATGGTTGGTGCATTATTAAGTCCTTAGGTTAGGCCTTCTTCTATTTGAATCAAATGCACCATCTTGGGCTATCTTTTCCTTTTTTGGGGCTTGATCTTGTAGTGTGTTGATCACCTCTAAATGCTCCTTAGGTCTCTTTACTCTTCCCCTTGTAGGTATTCCTAGCCCAGTCATATGATCTTCCCTTTTAGCTTTTCCCTTATTAGGTCTTTTTGGCCCAATTGAAGGGTTTTTTCCTCTTAAGTCTTCCTTCTCTTCTTGGAGCCTTCTTGATCTTCATCATTCCCTCCTTTGAGAAAATTCGTCCTCAAATTTAATCCCCTATTACCTGCATCAAAAAGTCCTAAGTTAGTCACTTTAAATGTTTCATTTAGTTTACACTTACCAATTATGTCAACTTTGTAGACTTCTTCTCTAGGATCAAAGACATTCCTTTTCCAAGGTGGAATACAATACAACAGGGCACTAGGAATAAGATCAACAAGAGGCTTAACCCTTCCTAACAAAGCATCCTTTGACAAGGTGCCTTGGTTGTGCGACCTTCTTAAGTAAGTACCTTTAATGTCCTGCAAAAGAGAGTTATCAACACTAGATAAAATTTTAAAGTTAGTATCCAAACAAGTTTCCTTGTTCAAGTAACTATGCCTGTCTTGTTTTTCCCAAGAAACTCTCTTGTTTTCTCTTTCTTCTTCACTTAAGCCATTTCTTTTTCTTTCTCTTTTTGCTTTCTTTTTCTCTAAATTCTTTTATTTCTTTTCTCTCTTGGTTTTTCTTTGTTTGCATCTTCTCTTGTTCCTTACCAACTACTTTTGGCACTATTGTTAACCAATTTGGACATTGATAATTTGTGTGCCCTCTTCCCGAACAGATGATGCATATAATATCTTTACTTTTAAGTGAAAGAGTAGAGGTGGAAAGATTATCACTAGAGATTTGACCATTAACTTTAGACTTTGAAGAGGAACCCTTATTCCTTGGTCTTCTAACTTGACCTTTCATATCTTTCATTGTTCTATCATTTCTTTACTTTTTTTCTCATGAGTTCTTCTTTTTCTCTCCAAATGGTCAAACATTTTGTGAAATTCTTCTTTTTCTCTTTGAAAGATCCTCTCCAAGTGCCTTGAAAGGCCTTGAAGTTTAAGTTGCACTTCCAAAGCCAAGCTTCAAAGAAAACAAGTTAGTAAACATAAAAATAAAGAACCTCACCACTCTTCTCACATGTTTACACTCTTTAAGATGAATGAGTCCACTCATGTTTCACATAATATGGCTTTTCATTAATGAAAACACTCTTGCCTTTTACCACTTAAGCCCTCTTTTACAAGTTCTTAAATAGAATACAAGCGTGAATCAATTATCAAAAGCATATACAATTGTAAGAAGCCTCACAAAAGTTATCACTCAGAAGTCGAGAAAAGGAAAACTTTAGACAAAACTAAATGGAATTTAAAAGATAATCAAGAAAAGCTAATTTAGAAAAAAAAAAAAAGGATAAAACTCAAATAGAATTAAACGAAAGACAAAAAGGAACAATAAAGGAGAAGAAGAAATGAGCAATTTTGAATATGGAAAATAGCACTAATTTTATGAATTCCTCAAAGGTAATCAAATTTTTATCTTCTTTGAGTGCAAAGGGAAATCCTCTTTTTTTTTGTTCTATTCTTTAGGATTTTTTTCTTTTTTCTTTTTTTGTTTATTATTTAGGAACAAATTTCTCCTTTTTTATTATTTTTTTACCCCTGTTTGTTTTTGCATTTGCAGCAAATATTAATATGCCCAATAAAGTAGTCTTCAGAAAAAGGTGCAATTAACATATAATGCAAGATTGCCAAAATTAAGGAGTTTAATTGCATAGAATGAAGACAATTACGACATAATTATAACAGTTATGATAATTATGACAATTATTGCAATTATGACAATTAATGACACAATGATGACAATTTAGTAATGGTGCAATAATGAACAAAGAACAAGAACACTACCAACTCTAGGATCTGAGCTCTAGATACCACAAAATATGATCCTGATTAGGAGTCATATTACTTTTATGGATCGTTCTTGAGTTGGTTATCGTGTAACAAAAATTATAAAAATAAAAGAAAGAAGAAAGGTAGAAGATAAGACTTGCGCAAACAGATAAGAAAATTAAAGAAAATTGCGCACAAAAAGTAAGCAAGAGAATCAAAATGACAAAATGGAAACGACAAGAAAATGGAAATAATATATAAAATTAAGAAAGCGGAATAGAAAAGAAGACGGAAGAAGGCGCCACACTCTATGGAGAGTGATAAGCAAAGTAAGGATTCACCAAAATGTATGGAAACCTTTGATAAGAACCAAGAAGGCTCAATCTAAGAACCCAAAAGAGAAACCAATGCTCTACTCACACTTATAAGTGAGTAAACCTCAATATTATTCAACTTTGCCAAATGAGAGGGATTACATCTCTATTTATAGAGTTTATTCCAAGGAGTCTAACCTTAATTCTAAAGAAACATAAGTAAAGGCCCAAGAAAGCTTAAGGCCCAAATTACAACTTAAATTAAATTCAAAAAAAACCTAATCTAGGATTGAAACCTGGGCTCCTAATTAGCATTAAACCAGTCTATTTATTACAATTAAAATAGGTCCAAAAACATTTAAATAAAATGAAATAAAATTCAGGTTGCAAGCCCATAATTGGTGCATTATTAAGTCCCCCAGGTTGGGCATTCTTCTACTTGAATCAAACGCACCATCTTGGGCTATCTTCACTTTTTTTGGGGCTTGATCTTATAGTATGTTGATCACGTCTAAATGCTTCTTAGGTCTCTTTACTCTTCCCCTTGTAGGTATTCCTAGCCCAATCATATGATCTTCCCTTTTAGCTTTTCCTTTCTTAGGTCCTTTTGGCCCAATTGAGAGGTTTTTTCCTCTTAGGTCTTCCTTCTCTTCTTGGAAGCCTTTCTTGATCTTCATCAACGGGAATTTGTTTCCATTGTGTAACTGGAATAAATATACAATTTGTTGTGTATGTTGACTAAATACGCAACGAAAACTAGTTTCCGTTGTGTATTTTGATTCATGTGTATTATTTTTTAATTAAATAATTTAATAACTTTTGATTTAATTAATTTTTTGGTTTTTATACATGTGCCAACTTTTCATTTTAGTCCCTATACCTAAATACTCTACATTTTAGTCTTTATATGGACAATTTTTTTATGTTTTAGTTCTTGTTAGTTTTCTAGTAGTATAAAATTGTCACAAAATGGAGACATAATGACTAACACATAAAAAAATATCATATAGAAACTAAAAATGTAGAGTTTTTTAAGTATATGGACTAAAATGAAAAGTTGGTGCATATACAGAGACCAAGATATTAATTAAACCATAATTTTTTAATGAGTTGAATAACTTATAAATAAAATATTAACTTATTTAGTTAATTTTGGCATTTAACTTGTATTTGTTTTAAATAAGTTTAATAGTTGAATAACTTAATAAATAACAAATGAGGCGAAAATATGGAACAAATCAAAATAAGTCAATATACTCGTAGAAAATAAATCAACATAACATGAAACAATACCAAATAGCATAGATTAAATATTACAAAATAAGTGAACATGAGATACAAAATAAAATACACGATGCAAACATAATGACACAAAAATATCACTAGCAAGTCTTCCTCCTCCTCTAATTTGTGCATCTCGCTGCAATGCCTGACCATGCGAGTGTCAATAGCATTAGTAAAGACTTTTAATCCAATAGTATATTTGTTATATGATTTACATGTTAAGGACTTTTAATCCAGAGTAGATTTTAGGATAAAATTATTCAATAAAAAGTTAATGTATAGTGGAAGAATTGGTGTAATTTATTATTATTGTTATTTGATCCCTCCTTATTTAAATAAACAACTATAACTAAAATTCATAAATATATCTTATATCTATATATATATATATAGATATATATCTAAATGTATTCTAATTACAATTTATAATAAATAAATATCTTTGAATATAAAAATTTATTTTGAATTTATACGACAATTTAAATTATGAATAAGATTATTTTTAATTATTGATTTTTTAAAAAAATTATTAAATATAATTTCGAACTAGAGATAAAAAACGGGTAGATTGAAAGGTAGGACGATTAACAAGCTCAAATATATAGATAAAGAAAAAATGATGATAATTTGATTGATTGAAAAAAAATGGCAAGTAATAGAGGTAAAGTGCAAAGTGTATATCTAAAGGAAATAAGAAAAAATATTAAAACTGTATTTTTTTAAGATCACAATATCCTTTAGAGTAGATAATCTTACTCGAGTTGTATAAGACCATTAGTTGTATATTTTAGTTTATAATATAGGAGTAGAATTATAAATAAGTCAATGAATTTAAATTATAGATAGGTAATCCAACTTAAGTATTTAAATAAACTAACAAATATATAATTTTAATATATTATAAGGAAAAACTAATATAATAAAATATTTTAAAAAATAACAACAATAAAATTCACAATACAGTGATAGCTATAGGTATAAAAAAAGGGCGAGTTAGTATCCACTGTCTAGGGTTTGGTTATTAGGGTTTTCGCTGATTGGTCTCCGCTCCGCTCCCCTCCCCACTCGGCGCAGTCGACCATCCCGAAGGCGAAGCGAAAATGGTACTCATCAATGAAAATCTCAATCTCTAACCTTCAATTTGTAATTGCAGCGATAACGATTCCGTTGTTCTTTTGGCATTTGATTTGTGGTTGTTGGCAGCCGTCGCACAAGACGTTCAGAATCAAGAAGAAGTTGGCGAAGAAGATGAGGCAGAACAGGCCCATCCCTTACTGGATCCGCATGAGGACCGACAACACCATCAGGTACCTACCTACCTACCTCTCGTCCTTTAACGGTTCCGTTACGCTTCGCTTCTCTCGCTAACGGTGGTTTCGTTTTCCTTTCAGGTACAACGCTAAGCGCCGCCACTGGCGTCGCACCAAGCTTGGATTCTGAGATGCTTGCTCTGCCTGGTTTCGGTTTATCCAATTAATTAGTTTTGCGTTTTTTTTTTTTTAATTGAGGCAAAAAACAATGTTTTGGAGATGTCATGTTTTGCATTTATTCGACGACTATTGTGTAAGGAGCTTACTGTAGTTCATACTAATGGTGTTCGACACCCCTTTTTAAAGTAATTTGGGATTCTTTGCATTTGGTATTATCAATGACTATAGGTTTGTCGCTTTGAATGGTATTCTCTGTGATGCATTCGTTTTTTCATCATTATTGACATTTTGTTTTTCCCTAATGCATCTTAGTGTACAGGATATTGTCACTGATTTTTGTTTTTGGTTTTGATCTTTTGTCTGGAGCATTAGAATTGGGTGTGCAGACTTTATGTGAAGGGTTCTGGGCTAGAGGCAAAGTTGGTTTATCCATGTTAACTAACAAAATAGTTTGGGGTTTTTGCTACAATTACTAACTGATAGATCCATAGAACAACTAGTTTGTGATGGTAGCATAACTTGTTATTTAGACTTGGAATGGCGATAAGTTATGCACATTTTTGCTCCCACAGGTATTTTTGCTGTTATATTTCTTTGATTGGATGTTGGCTTTGTTGGAACTTGCAAAGGTGTTACCTTTGTTTCTTATTCTTTGAGGTAAGGCAGATTGACCTGTGTTAGTATTCTGGGGTATACAACACGGTTGTTGGCTTATTTTCTTACCAGAACTGGAATTTGAGTTCGGCTTTGTATCATGTATGTCACAAATTTAAAATTTATTATGGGGCAGATTTGGATAAATTACCTGTCTTGGGACTTAAATCACATTTCCCTTCATGACATATCAGTTAAATATATTGCACATGGTTTTTTCCCTGCCAACCCAAATTATTTCCATAACGCTATGCTTCTCTTTTGAAATCAGGACGACAGTCTCTTCCCTGACATCAATCCAAAGCCATAGTTTATTAGGGTTCTTGTAAAGTGCATTTTGGTTAATCCCATGTTTTCCTTCTCTTCCATGACTGTTGACAAGTATAACTTGGGGGTAGCATTAGGATTTTCAACTAGGGGTTGAATGGGGTGTAATGCTGGCGTGGTAGCAGTTGATCTTGCTAGGGACTCGGTGCAGTTGCATAGGAAAACTTACGATCACTAAGAACATTACTCGATATTAGCACTATGGGAATAAAATTGCATGCTCAATTCCCAATTGCTTGTTTGGGTTGGCCGTTCCACTAACTGCTCTCTACCCAGTTTGCGGATAGAAAGACCAAAGTATAGGCTTGTTCATATTGTGAGGACTCATTCCCAAGCTAATGAATAATGATGAGGCGTTTCAATGTGTTAATCAGGAACAGGATGTTGCTAGGATGTCTGTTGTTTGAGTTGTTGGCTTTACCGTGGTTCTTGAATCTAAGGGCAGAATTTTAAGGTAATGAAAGAGATGGTGACCCAAGCTCGGGAATAACGGCGTTAGGCAGAGGATAAACTGACGTTTAATGTTTAATTGAAGTGTCTAAGTTCTTATCGAGGGAATGAGGAATGGAGCATGAAAAGGGAACAGGTAATTTGAATATTTCAAACTGACGATCCAAATTAATGCATACTACTTGCTTGAGTTTGGTTGGGTTTAATGTACGCAATACGTCACGCATTCTCACGTGACAGTCTTGTCCTCAACCCTACGCGAGGCCTTCTGATGATTGGTCTAAAGGAGTTTAACAATAATTATGATAACTCCGGGTCCAAGAGTCCTTTAAAATTTCTGTCTTCATGTTGGAAAGATTGAAGCAATCAGTGTCATTTTGTCATCAACAGAAGCTTCATCAATGCGTGATAAATGACGCATGTCATGTTGCTCACATATGTAGATTACATGCATGCCTTAGATTAAAGTAGCATTTTATTCCCTTCTGGAAAGGGGAAGGAGTCGTTTTAGAAATTGGGTTAAGGTATTATGAAACATTGAAAATGTTCGGATGAATTAGTTGTCTCAAACATCATGACAAAATGCTCAAACTTATATCAAGAGTCACAGATATCTAGGATTCATTTTGATCAGGGCAGGGCAATATATGCCTCGGTAAAAGTTCTGTCCACATTTACCAGAAAAAATTAAAATTCTGTGTACATCAACAACTGGAACTGCCAATGAGTTTCCGCGGCATTGATGATATCATATTATAAGTTCTCGACACTTTCTTTACAAGTAAGCGTTCTTTATTTTCTGCGAGTCCTTGTTTAACTTTATCCTCACTTGGTAAACCTTTTAATTTTATGACAAATTAACATGCGTCTTTACCCTCGTTACTCCTCACTCGCTTCCGAAGTTTTGATGACCGTGCTCAAGACAGCAGATCCAACCAGTGATTCTGTTATACCATTATCTAATCAACAACCTATCCAATGTGAAAGTCGAGGTATTCTAGTTATATGAATGGATGCATGATGAGTCTTTTTCATTTCAGGCTGGCAAGGTTGGAAAACAAGCTTACAGTAGTTATGTTAATTGCTTGCTTCAGCTGTCACTTGGTTTCTTTTATTAGCCATTTTTCCAACATGTTCAAATCATTTGTATGTACAGAAACCTGTTCTTTAAACCGTCTCATGTATTGTGATCGAAAAGGATGTAATTAGAACATAAAATCGCATGAGTGGACAGCTTAAACCAAAAAAATAAAGACAGCACATGACGCGCATCTAATAAAGACAGCACATGATGCGCATCTCACTATCTCAGTAAAAAAAAAACCTCTGGTTAATGGTGCAAAGAAACCTAGGCATAGAGGCACCATTCTATGGTCAGACTATATACTCTGTTTGTCCTTATTTGTCAACCCCAATTAAAATCACATGGATCATAAATGATGTTTTCTAACAGAATTGATGAGTCTCTCGACCATCTATGATCTATCTTATCTCTGGACAATTTATCATATTAGAACTTAAATGCAGTTCCTTAGTTTGTCTGTCGTGAGCAGGAACCTGTGCTTGGGATGAAAACACGGAATACGCCAAATTGTACTCTTTTTTTTTTACTTCTGATCTCGCATCACAAGATTTGATATGTATGATTGTACATATGATTAACTCAAGAGGTTGCTAGTAATGTATTTGCTTTATGTACTGAGTAGTTTGAATTTCATACACCCAAAAGAGGGAATGGAAGGCAATCAGATTCCAATTTCATACAAATTCAATACTCTATACACAAGCCTTCCCCCGCCAAAGTGAAATTAATTTATTCTTTACATTTGTTATTAACAATCTAATGCTCTTCTCCCCATTTAAGCTAAACACCTTTCCGAATGAATGTCCTTATAGTTTGGGGCAGAACTACGTGTAATGTAACGCTGAAACAGTGAGGTTGACGTGGTTCTATCTGTAATTTCGAATATTTGGTAAAACCCAACTGGTTTGTCAGCGTCATAATCACAAATCATGTCCTTGATTCTCACTGTTTAGCATCAAATTGATAGGTACTATCAATGACGGGAATTCACAGGTGGATCAGCAAGAGAGGCATGCTGCGTCACTTGCGAAACTCTTAGTGTTCCTCCAAGCTCAATGGGAACAAGAGGGATAAGTGAGTGAAGAACATCTGTGATCAGTGGGCGGTAACTTGGCTCAGGTTGCACACACAACACAGCTACAGCAGCAACCTAAAAAATACAAAGCCCAATAAAGAGGCGGTGCATTTGCTTAGTTCCGAAAGTTACCTAATACTAGCAGCATCGTTGGTAAATATAGAAGTGGGAAATGTGTCCTGAGTTTTGACTTCCAGGATCACTAACCTGGTATAAGTGCTTGGAATCCATTGTATTCTTAATCACTGGATCCACAATGCTCGGAAGCTTGGACCTGTCCGTGAGCTGTGGCATGGCCTGCAATCATAAATAGTTATGTTATTTTCCACACGTACGGATTCAACCCAATTGAATTTGACTTCATGAGATCAAAAGTAGCCCATACCCATGTGACAATAGATTGGCATTGAGCTGGTGCCAGTTTTTCCACTGGCTTCCTTCCTAATAGGAGCTCCAATAGCACAACCCCAAAAGCATAGACATCACTTTTATCACTCAATTTACCTGTAAAATAATTGAATTGCAACCTCCTCAATAAATAATTCTTCAAGTTTTGGTACGGATAAGTTTCACGTTGATACATGAACTTTGCTTTCGTGTGAATCCAAGCCATTTGTCCATGATAATGTTAAAAAAATAATTGAAGTGATCCACATCATCCATATCCCAAGGAATAATATCTACTTCAATTGAAATGAAATCCCTCTCAACAGTTAAAACATATTCGAGCCATCACCAAATCATCTCAACTTTTCAAATGAATAATCGAAAGCTAATAGGGCGTTGGCACCGAATAAAACCTTATAATGTTTCCCATTTTTCGGACATTCCACCTCTAAAGTGAGAAGAGTACACTTTAGAAGATAAATTGTATTGATAACCATTGATTAAACAGTCAAAGTCTCAGATTGTAATTAACTCCAAAATTTTTTACATATGTATTTAATTTTTATTTAAATAATGTATAAATGTGACATGTCATGTCAACTGGGCAGGTATATATGATTATATGCCCAAGATGAGAACAAGATGCACAGGTCATTGTTTCAAACCCACCCTGAACTCGTGACGTCATTGAAATCAAGGAGGCCTAAAAGAAACAATTTCTTGCATCTGGTTTGCTAAAGGCTTAACAATACATTAAACATATAGCAACCTGTCAGAGCAATGCATATGCCCTACAATGATAACAAGTTTAGTTGGCAATTTGGCATACCATCTAGAAGATACTCCGGTGCTACGTATCCCAAGGTACCCGATAGTTTAATGTTCTTCTTGCTTTGGGACCCATCAGTTATGGCAAGACCAAAATCAGATAGCTGAATCCATCACCAATAAGTACGTGGATGCCAACAAGTAACAAGCTTAGGTGAATACATTAAAAGATGAAAACAAATAGTAATACAAAAGGGAAATAATCTTTATAGCAGTGCTAATATAATTTTCTTACCTTGGCATTGAAGTTTGCATCTAAGAGAATATTAGAAGATTTCATATCTCTATGGATCACCGCAGGGTGACAGTGCTCATGCAGATATTCTAATCCTCTGGTCAGCATCCGAAAGTATGTTAACATAATTACAAAGAACACATCAGAAAGAGCAAATACTCATTAAGGAAGCTCACCTTGCTGCGTCAAGAGCAATCTTCATCCTCATGTGCCAAGTCAATGCCGAGCCATGAGAAGGTCCTTCGACATAAGATTTTGGACAAGATTCACAAGAATATTGAGACTATAAGAATTTCGTAATTGAGAATAATTAGTGTCTTAAGTCTTTACTGTGCAAATAAAGCATGAGATGCAATATTTTACCATGTAACTGCGCTTCCAATGATCCATTTTGCATCAACTCATAGACAATAAACCTCGTGTCACCATCAATGCTACAACCCAGTAAAGAAATTATATTCGGATGCTGAATTTTACTTAACAAATTCACCTCGTTCTGCAAATTTATCACACCATTCAATACAAGATAGAAAGGAGAGAGAAAAAAAGAGTTTAATTTCTATACTTGGTGTAAAAAATCATTGTTTATATGAATTTTAAGATAGTGGTCATAAAAATCAACAAACTTGTCATGATGGTTGTGTTTGAATGACGGTGTAAAATTACTATACACGGCAAGAAAATTTGAAAAGAGAGTCTAACCAGCAAATGAATAAGTAATTTGTAATCATTACCTCGAATTCTCTCTCGGCAAGTTGAGTTTCACAGTGTAGTCTCTTGACGGCAACATCCGAGTTATGATCCATGCGAGCCTTGTAAACACATCCAAAACCGCCCTCGCCCAAGATGTTACTTTCCTGAAAATTATTGGTAGTTTTTTCTATTTGCTTATTGTCAATTATCGGAACAGACCCCTTCATGCCAACAATCTTGATGGAGCTGAATTTACTCAAAACGGTGCTAAGGCTACCCCCTTCTCTGTATCTTGGCATTCGAAAGCGGAAAAAGGAGAGGAAAAAAAAATGAAATTAATAAATAAATAATCAAATTCAGGAATCTAGAATCAATTTGACATTGAAGCTGTTTCCTGAAAAACAAAAAACAGTAATGATCTGAGAAATGAAACAGCGCAAAATAAATAAATACCGGGAGTTTCAACATTTTTGGTTTTGGATTTTGTTGGATACTTGGTACGATAAATCCAGATGCATAAGAAACTGAAAATGAGTGCACCAAGTGCAGTGGCGGCTACGACGAGAGCTATTACCACTTTCTTGTGCAGGTGATGCTGCTCCTTCCCTGCTTTAATACCTGATAACATGTAGTTGTGAGCATCCAAAAAGGAAAGAATCATAGGTAAAACCAATATTAACAAAGATTAAGGATCCAAATGATAGAGAGAGAGAGAGAGAGTTGAATGAGTACCTGGAGAGAAAGCAGAAGGGAGTTGAGGAGAGGAAGCAGGAGGGTCTGCAGCAACGTGAACCCAAATGGGTTGGTGAAGAAGAAGAATAAGAAGCATAACGAGAAGCTTCATTTTCATTGTTTGATGTAAGAATACATGGAGATAGAGATATGTGAAGGCAGAAGCAGACAGGAAGAGAGTATGTTGTCTTGTGAATTGTGAAGCCTTTGGAAGTTAATAATGTTAATGGGTGCTCTGTTCTGGATCTCCAAGGTTTTGAACTGCTTTTTGGTTTTTCAAAAAGAAATGCACTTTTTTTTGTTATCTTTTGAATCTTCTTTTTAGACCTCTCTTTGTCTCTCTCTTGTGTTTTTTGTTTTGGAAAAATACCAAGTACACAACTAACGGTCATTCAATTTGGAGTTTTATTTGGATAATTTATATTGGTATTTAATATAAATTTTTATTATACATGTTATCAAGCTAAAAATTTAATTTTTATTTCAAAAATAGTATCAAAAACATTTAAGTACTGCATCTAAGTCTTACCATAATATAAACTATCCTAAAATGAATAGAAAATAAAATTTAGATGCAATTTTAAAGTGTTTTTAGTATTGTTTTTTCATTAGAATTAAAGTTTCACCTTTATAATATGCGTCATAAAAGTTTGCATTAAATATCAACATAAATTAGTAAGGTAAAATTCAAATTCTGATTAGAGAACACCTTTGAGAAGGAAACAACAGCTATAAACGGTTGTTAATACTCTGTAGGTTGAGGAGCAAAAGGAGGAATTCGCTCGAGGAAGGACTCGCGTCTAATTAACTAGTTGGTGAGGCAATAACTTAACAAGGTGATGATTAATAGCTGGTTTGAGAGGATGATCAGCACATTGGGACTAAGACACAGCCCAAACTCCTACAAGGAGGTAGCAATGAGGAATTTTCCGCAATAGGTGAAAGCATAACAAAGCAATGCTGCATGTGGCACAAGACCTATGGGTCATAAACTTCTTTTCCTATTACTCCATCCATCTTATTTTGTTTGACGTTTAAGGTTTTGACACAAGAAATAAAAAATGTGTTTAATATTTTAGATTTCATAACAATTATTATGTAATTTCCTAATATACCACTTATCTTTTATATTAATTAGATTCTCTCTTCTTTATACTTCTTTTTTATTTCCTCACTCAACAATAAATGACTAAGAATATAGTAGGAAAATAATATGTAATGCTTCATTAATATTTTAAAATGACAATGAAAATGAGATAATTTTTTTTATTAAAACATCAAACAAAATGGGACAAAGAGAATATAAGTTTTGTTCAAGAGTATTATTATATCCTCTTATTAATCTTCCACTTCCTTGTTAAGAAAATATTAAATAAAAAATAAATACATTTAATTAATATCTTGAAAATATAAAATATATTTAATACTTATCACATAAAAGAAGTAAGGATTGATAAGAAGATGTTATAGGATGATTTAGAATGAATTTTTTTAATTTGTATGTTTATAAGTATTTTTTATTTATTTATTTATTTGATAATGTCATTATATCGCTTTCTCTGCAGAAGAAAAAAAAGCTAACAGTGGGGAGAGGAAATTTAATGTTGAGGTGAAGCGGCAGATGCACGACAAACATGTGCACTTGTTTGTCAACTGCTGCAAACATGAAGAACCAACATTTTCTTCTTCTTCTTCTTCTTTTTCTTTTATTTTTTGTCAATTTTCTTTTTCGCTTCTTATTATAAGGCTGATGCACCACCGCCAGGTCCATCAGCGAAAGGAAAAGAAAAAGACTCGGAGGTTCTTAGCGGTTCCAAAATTATGATAATGAAACAGCTACGTCTTCTTAAATAAAATGACAAGGTAAATGATTGTTTTATTTTGAACATGACACCGTTTGGACATTGTCTTCGTGGCCTTCTAATCATCATTGCATGCATGTAGTTTTTTTCTTTTTTATGAAAATAAGGAAACTATTACTTCAAGGAATTCTGTAGAAAGTTTATATACAAGTGTATAATATTTAATACTATTAATTTAATTTTACTTTCATTTTAATAAAATATTTATTTTTTAATTTTTTACTCAATATTTTTAAGATATATAGTAATGAGACTCTTTTTATAAATATATAAATAAATAAATAATAACATACAATAATATTCTTTAATTACAATTGTAATTTCACTTTCGTAATTCATGGTAACCTTTAATATTAATTTTTATTTATAAGTTGTTGAAGTAAAAAATTTATTTCAATTATAGAATAATGTTTACATATAATATTACAGCTACACTTTATTTTTTAATAATAATAATAATATAGGTCATAAATAAAAAATTAATCATGTCAGTCAGCTAACTACACAATACATCCCTTCAAAAAAAAAAAAAACTACACAATACACATATGCGTATCATTTTAGTTTTTAGAGTGTTGTATAAAGATTAAGAAAATTAACAAATTCTTTTAAAATTTGGGAAAAAAAATTACTTATGAGACTAAATTATCTTCTCCTTTGATATATTTCATCTCTTAAAAGAAAAATAATAATTTATTTTTACAATTATAATACAAGACGCTAAAAAGAAAGTGTAAAGGAGGAAAAACATAGTAATATACATTCTCTTGTTCTTATACAGTAATAGATAATTCAGAAAAAAAAAAAAAAACTTCGAATAACACTTACCTTAGAATGGAATAAGTATTTTTATTTTTTTAGTAAGGAATTGTTCAATATTTGTCTTGCAACAAATAATTTCCTAAATTTTGGTAAATATTAAAAGAAAAAATTTAAATAAACTTCTACATCTTTATCATTAAATTTTCAAATGAAAGAATTGATTATAATTTTTTAGCATTAAATAATTATATCTATAAAAAAATATACATCATTTTTTGCTTTAAAAATTTAATAACAAAAATACAAGCAAGTTATTTAAGTTTTTTCTATTATAAAACTATCGAAGCAAATTAGTGAAGTTGTCCAGCTCAAACAAGATTACTTTCAAGATACATATGATATTGTAAAAAAAGAAAAAAGAAAAAATAGTAAAGTGTTACAAAACCCTTATGTTAAAGTATCTCAAATAACTCCTTATATCACTACAAGATTATAGTGTAATAGAGTCACGAACACTTAGCGTAAGTCTCGACACCAACATTACTAGCCAACGCTAAGTGGAGGCAGCTTTTATAATCCATTTTTCAAAGAAATTTTAATACAGAACACATGTAACGTTGGCCAAGCTTTGGTTAATTTTTCTAACTAACCTTCGCGTTAGTATGTGAAGGTTTTTCTAACATATTACAAAACCCTATGTAGGTAAACGCTAAGCTAGTGCTATAATATAACTTTTTTCTATATTTTTTATTGGTATTTGGTGCCTTTTTTATTTGTTGACTGAATAATTTGGATTCATATTTTATATATAATAATGGGACCTGTACGAAATTTGCTTAGTAAAAAAGCTTCAAATAATGTTGCCAGCGATAGCATTCTCTTATGAAAGTCAATTGCGGGGAATTCTTGTTCTCTATATTAAAAAAGAGAGTGGGGGTGGGGGAGAACCCCTTTCATTTTGGTTGGAAGCTGCAGTTGAACTGTTTATACTCACATGCGTCAATTTATAGTTTTATACTACCCAATCTCATAGATAATCCATACTCTGGACTCCGGAGTTCACATTTGCCTTTTGTGCACCTTTTGTATTAGTTAATTGTGCATAAATGTCAATTTAACAACACATATTATGTAAGTAACCAAATCTATTCATTTACCATTGGTGCACAAGAAATAATATGCGTGCACCATTTTCCTATTTTAAAGGAACCACAAAGTCTGAAGCAAAATGCCATATCAAGTCATTACTACTTTAAAAAATAACTAGTAAAACAATATAGCTATTGTCGACTCCAATTTTTTATATATTACGATAATGTGTATATTTTATTTAGCTATTAGTAAAAGAATTTAAAATTATAAATCATACATATTACAAAATTCAACCTATACATTTGTTCTCACATATAAAGTATCGGTGAAACTTCTTTTTGGACTTGACATAGTGCTCTATGAACGCATAGTCATCTACCCAAAGCATATCCTTCCTCCTTTATATAATATATATGACATATTAAACGAGAACTTTTCTTGTTAAGAATTATAAATATAAATCATATGCGGATAATAAAAATTAAAACTTAATTAGTTGTTATATGATCACTTAAAGAATTGTGCGTATTTTTTATTTTAATTTTAATTATTTAAATATAATTTAATATTTTATATTTACAGTTTTCATTTTTTACAATAAAAATAATTTTCATTTAATGTATTTTATTATTATTATATATATATATATATATATTTATTTATTTATTTATTTTATGAAAATAATTTTTATAAAATAAACATTATATAAAAAGAAAAACAGTGCACTAAAAATGGAGAACTGAAAAACGTCACTTCAGTTCAAAGTTATTGAAACAGACGAGAATTATTTGGCCGCAAAGGTAGAGGGATACCTTGGGGACTTTTGGGTTGGAATATCGACAGAAAAATGAGACACTTCACATGTTAGGTAGAGGATGGGTCTGAACTTTGTTAACGAAGCACGTTAATCAAATTATTTTAGGACTCATTTGTCTTAGTTTTGATTGTTTTATTAGTTAAATATAAGTAAAATTTATGTTTTTAGATTAATATTAATTATTAAATTTATATTAGAACATGTATTTTTTATTAAAAAGTGTAAAAAATGATTTTTCCAACACTAAAACAAATAAGATTTTATGAATTTATCTATGAATTTTCCCCCCGAAATTCAAAATAAAATGAAATATCATTATTATCAATGAACGTGATTTACCCTTTATTCTCTTACGTCACCCTTTATTCTCCCCCATCAACGTACGTGATTTTCGACTTGGCGTGGTGATCATAGGAAAGGCCCAGGTAGCTAATATGTCATCATCGAAGAAATTATACATATGAAAAGTTGACAAAAAATTACATGTCTAGGGTGTTGTAGGGTTCATCTACCTTTTAGTTTCGTTTTCAATAAAAATAGAAAATACAATAGAAAATGCGTTTAATTAGATTTTATGACAAAATTTAATTAAAATGCACTGACAATATAATTTTTTTACACTATTATTTAATAATAGTTTGTCATGGCTATGGTAAAATTATTAACTTTTGCAATAATTACTTTAAAAGTTACACTCAAAGTTAATTTTAATATGTTGATAGTATAAAAACTTTACTCCAATAAAGCATAAAAATTAAAGTCTTTAAAAAATATTTCAAAGAAAATGTTTCAAAAATGACCAGGTAAATAAATAAAATGTGTGTTCAGTATTTTTTGTAAGAATTTTTAGAAATGAAAACAATCAAAAAGTGGTAGCAAATTTGTAATACTAAAAATGTATTCGTAACTTCTCTCTCTCTCTCTCTCTCTTTTCTTTTTTCATGTTGAACTCTATCTCTTCTCCATTGCGAGTTGTTGTCTTTCTCTCTTTGTTGCGACTTTCATTTTTTCTCTTCGCTCTTGCATATTTCATCTTAAGATATATGATTTGTCACTGCATCTTTCGAGTTTTATCCCTTGCAACATCTCACTAGTGTCTATGTCAGATCCATTTTTCCTTTATGAACAATATGTAAACATGGTGGTGTTGGTTCCTAAAATGTAATGTGTTATAGCAAATTGTATGCTCTGTACATGACCCATATCTAGCCATACTAGGCTAAGTCTAACCAAAACCCAGTCTCTAACTGTATCATCCACTACCTCCGTATCGACCTCTGAAACCAGAACTTGAGCATGGTCGACCATCCCCCTTGCAACCCAACCTCAAACTATTTGAGTACTTATTTGACACAGGCATGTGAGTCTTGCATGTAATTGACACTTAGTATAAGCCTTTTGCTAACCTCTGACCCACTACATGATCCCTTTAACGACAAACACATTGTTAACGTCTATGGATCACCTAATTTGCCACCTCTCAAACTCCTATTTATACACCATTGTCCCCCTCTTTCTCAAGTATGTTTGTTGCCATATATTCTTATTGTTACTCTATTAATTTTTAACTTGGGTGTCAAAGTCTCTGCAAGTGGCCACCACTATACCTCCCTGCACTACCCCAACATGACTACGACAACCACATTTTCCATCACCATTTAACCTCAATTAGAGCCACGTCATCATTAGAGTAGAACACCACAGAAGTAAGTTATTAGTAGATTTTAAAAGAATGTTGATGGACTTCAAAGCTAAGAGTTTTGCCTATTACAATATACATTGATGTTTTTGTTGGCATCAAAGGTCTTGGTTTTGGAAGTTGAGGTTGCTAGAGAGTGTGGAAGGACCCCTATTGCCTCCACAATTGATAGTCTAAGCCAAATCACATCTTTTTAAACAATGATTATATTAAATATATGTATGACAACCACTAACGGTAAATCCCTACTTGTATAGGGATCTATAGATATTATTTTTATTATTTGACACAAACAACACATATGTGAAAATTTTATGAAGTGATAAAGAAAAACTGGAGAAAATAGAAGTCTACAAATCATAAACTTTGGCATATAATAACAATCCAATGCAACTGACAAGTGATTCTATTATAGGACATTTGTGAATAGGAATGGCAATGGATAGGGTACTATAGTACTCGTCCCCATACCTGCATTTGACAAAAATATCTGTACATGCACCCTATACTTGCGCAGGTAACAACTTTAAACCCCATCCTCATCCCTGCTAGGTACCTATATACCCATACCCGTATCAGTTATCTGCACTTTACTTAAGTATAAAGTCAATAAATTAATAAAAAATATTAACTTAAAAAATTTCTACAACTGAATTGAAAATTCATTCTTATTTATCAAATACCTTAATCATTAACATAACCTTAAATTCATAACCCAATAGCACATGTCCTTATAATAGGCCAATGTGAAAATTAGGCCACTATTACAACATAATAATAATACCTATTAAATATTCATTTTTAATGGAAGCAACATAAAAATTAAAAATCAAGCCACTACTATTCATTTTCAATTACTACAGCAAACGTTTTTTATCATTAGAGTCGGTTTTTGCTTTATTTTTGGTTACTACAGCAAATAAGGTGTGTTAAACAAGCACTTGAAATACCTATTATGTTAATAAGAAATGTACAAATTTCAATATTACAAAATTCCTACATCCATAAAATTCTTTTTCAAATTCCAACTCTCAAGGAAAACATTATTTATTAACATACAAAACTGCCTAGGAATGGAAAGTGGCACCTTGCAACTAAATGTTGCACGCAAAAATAATACATTGTACTCCCTCATGCTTCCTTGACGTTTAGTATAATCCATCTAAACCTTAATATTTACTAAGTGTCTTTTGAACAATCCTGTTAGTTGCTACTTGCCATTCAAATAAAAGAACTTTTTCCTTGTCAACTTATTCCTTAATAAAACTCTTTACCAGCATAGCTCTCAAGATTATATGGTTGGACTTACCTTTACTAGTATAACCTTAACCTATTCATCACTTACTAGTGAACTTAAATTTATAGTGGAGAAAGAAAAATAAAAAATTTAATAATAAATGAATTGTACTTTACAAACATAAGAGAAATTTTAATTTAATAATTATATATATATTAGAGGTGTGGGTATAAGACGAGGTGGGTACCATAGTACTCGTAACTGTGCCCATCCTATTGAATTTTGTTGGTAAATACTTGCCCCCGAACCCATCCCCATTATGCAGGTATTTACCCTACCTATTACGGGTATCTTTTGTAGGTACCCATAAGATCTTGGTAGAATTGTCTGACATAGAAAAAGAGCACAAGAAAGGGGGTTGAATTGTGCTTTTAAAAACTTTTTCGAAATAATGTAAATAAGTATGAAAAACGTTTTCAAGCTTAGAGATAGAGAGAAAGATAACACTGAAAGTTTTTATACTAGTTCACTCAACCTGAGCTATGTCCAGTCCCTTCACCCAGAAGGTATCTACTAACCAATCTTAGGTTACAAGTATTGTTCGGGGCCTTTTCAGGCTTTATAAGGCAATCACCCTAGATTGCTTAACCCAAGTATTCTTTTATACTAAGCCTCTTCAAGCTTTCACAACACAACAAGTGTTTATACAAAGGTATCAACTCACGCAATGAGGATTTGAAAGATTAAGCTCAAACACTCAGAATATTTTACAAAGCTTTTTCACTATCATCCACTGGACGCTTCTAGCAAAATGTACAGAAGATTTTTTATGCTAGTTAAGATATTCACAAGTTAGCACGTATCGCAGTTGTCTCTATCTTTTTTCTTTTTCTTTTTTTTGCTTCTTCCTTAGTGCATATATATAGTCTTCAGGGAAAAAATCTGTTGTGGAAGACTTGACTTCATTATACAAGGAGAGGAGTGCAAACAATGCATTTCAGAAGGATCAAGCGTGGCAACTTTTAGACTTGTACTAAAACAGAAAGTGCAAGATTGTGCTGGCAGTCTGCTTTTCTGAACATTCTTCATTCGACATGTCAGGTTGATAAGTTGACTTACTTTATCTGTTTTGCTGCGCCTTTGCACCAAAATGTTTCTGATGACATTTAATGCTTTAATCAATTTGAACGTTAGATCATAAAAGTGGTAATATGTTAGTTTCGAGGAAAACAAACATTAGTAAATTGGACGTTCAAATAAAACTTAGCCGTTTGAATATTTGTTGTTGGAAGCTTGCATTAGATATTTGAATTTGTTCTTCGAATGGTCATCTTCAGTTTGTTCACTGGACAGTCTTCTTTAGCAAGTCTTATAGACAGTCTTCTCTAGCAAGTCTACTGGACGGTCTTCTTTAACACGTCTATTGGACGGTCTTCTTTAGCACATCTATTGGACGATCTACATAAAAGTAGCTTTGTTTGCTGTGATAAGGTTAGTCCTTAGGCAGAAACTTGAACATTAATAAGTTTGTTATTTTCAAAACTTTGAGGGTTTAGACACTTCTACGTCTTTGGTTCTAACATTGTCATCGCTATTTGCGAAGGTTGGCTCCTTATATATCCGCCCATTTTTGACTTAAGGTTAGTGTCATCAAATGTTTACCTTTATTTCAAAAGAGAAATGTTAGCAACACACTTTCAAACACATTTTTTTGAACACATTTTTTACTATTGACTGAAATTTATTGGAAATCATAACTTTGTGGGTCCTGCATCTTATTTAATGAGTCTCTTTCCTAATTTTGTAATTTTCAATAAATTTTAACTAACAGTAAAGTGTTGTGTTAGAAAGAATATGTTGTTAGCACTTCTTATTTTTTTTTTAAAAATGATTTACTTTTTCCATGTAACTTTGCCACAATGTTGTTGCTCTTGACGTGTTTTAGCTAGTAACTTTGTTGATCAATAATTCTTTTTTTTTTCTTTGCTTTACTATGGAAAATATTTGTTTAAGTAGTTAGTGTCTATATCATATTATGGTATGATTTAATTTTCGTTTCTCTATTTTCTTAGAGTGTTTTTGTTTCAAGTCTTACAAAATTATTCTTGTGAATGTGAGTTTAGGAATGTAACCTTCCTTTGTGAAGTACAAGTTATAAAAAATATTTCCAAACATTATTTATTCTCAGGAATCTATATTACATATGTTTTGCTCTCTTTTTATTCCTATGTGAAGAGATGGAAATCTTATATTTCCATGAGAATGAAAATTATTTGTTAACATAACTTTCCACTTTTACCTTTTTTTATTGTTTTTATTTTTTAATTAAAATAAATTAAAATATTCCAAGAAATGATAAGTATTTACCAAACACCTTTAATGAGAATAATATTTCTAATAGTAGTACTCCTAAAAATATCATTCTCGAAATTATTATTATTATTATTAAAAGAGAGGAGTTGAACTCCAGTACCAAGGGATAGAGTTGTCGAAATGGGCCAAGCCCGATGGGCCGGCCCACTTAGCCGCAAAAAGGGCTGGGCTAGGTTCAAAAAAAGCAACCCAAAAGAAACTGGGTCATTTTGGCCTAGCTCGTATGGCTTAGAGGGCCAATTAGGCTTAGGCTGGGCTAGCCTGATATATATATATAATAAAAATATTAATATACTTAAAAAATTAAAAAAGAAAAAGTCACACACGTTTGTAAAAAAAAAAAGGTTAACATGGATACTTCATTTTGTAAATAAATTTCGCTTAAAGATATATTTTTAATGAGACTATTGAGAAATTAAGTCAATTATATATGAATAAAAATGTTCATTTATGTTAGAAAGTATGTAGAATTTAATTTTAAATATTTAATATGATTTAAATAATTTAATTTTATATAATTTTTGGTAGAAAAAATAATAATCAAAATAGATAACAATGTTAATAGGTCCAATTGACCTGGTGGCCCGCATAGGACTGGGCTTGGCAAAAGAAAAGAGACTCGGACACAAACCAGGCCGACTAGCTAGAGAGCAATGGCCTCGGCAAGTCAGGCCGGCCCGGCCAATTTAACAGCTCTACCAAGGAAGTTTACAACAACTCACGCATACTGTTCAACCAACTGAGCTAGACCCTTTGGTTCTCGGAAATATAATTAAATCTATGAAAGAAACGCCCCTTAATTTCCTCTTTTATTGTCGATTATTCAGGTTTATTATTTTTTTTACGAATTTGTTATTATTTTGCGTGTGACTGATAGGTCACATTTGGATTGAAGATGTGATGGAAATGAACTTATTGATTTAATACTGTGGATAGAACCAAGGCCTTTCAATTTTAGTTCTGATTTTTTTTTCCTTTTAATATTTATCTTTGGCATAGTTATGATATTTACCCATTCTTTATATTCTTTATATTCTATTGTCTTAATACATGATTTACCTATATATATTATAGTTATGTGCTTGATCCATGAGACAAGTGGATTCCTTCCAACCTTCAAAATGTTTGAAATCGACAATAAAATTAATGGGAGAGACTATAATTACTCAGTTGGAAGCCATTTAATGAGAAAGAAGTAGAATAATGGTGGGTTGAGAATTGTGCAATGGTATATAAACGATACAATTTACACGAGAATAGAGCGCAAATTCTTAGGTTGTGATTGGTTTTCAATTGGGAGGCCTCCAACGTAGGTTCAGAAAATATAATTGAAAGTTTTTTGTTTGGTTTTTAGTTTAATTCGATTATAAACAAAGTTTTATCTCAATTTGGTTTTGAAGCTCAGTTTGAAATAGATGTAAAGGGTGTTGGAGCAAGAAAAACAGAACTCAAACACACACACACTCACGGATAACAGAGAGCCAAAAGTGAGAGAAAAACTTATTTTTGTATATTATGCTCTGGCACAAGGTTGGTATTTATAGCATACCGAGCAGCTAAAACAATCTGATAGCTAAGAATAGTAACCTGTCGAATTGACTTGTTCAACAAAAACTATCTATTGGTTAGAATCACTTCTAACACCTCCCCTTGATTCAAACCAATTACAAACTAACAACATTCAAAAAATCTCTCAACTCCTTGAACCTTTCACTCTTCATGGACTTAGTCATAATGTCAGCAAGCTGTTTCTCAGTTCTGCAATGCTGAAGTCTGATCTTCCCCTTGCTTACTTGATCTCTAAGGAAATGGAATTTGGTGTCTATATGCTTGCTCCTGCCATGTGACACAGGGTTCTTAGCCAAATCAATTGCTGATTTGCTATCTACCAACAAATCCACTGCTTCACCAGTAAACACCTTTAATTCTTCAAGTAGATAGGATAACCACAAAGCTTAACAGGCAGCTGCACAAGCTGCAATGTATTCGGCTTCACAAGTAGACAATGCTACTACTGTCTGCTTCTTAGAACTCCAGGATATGGGTGACCCTGACAGCAAGAAAACTTGTCCCATGGTGCTCCTTCTGTCAACCAGATCACCGCACAAGTCAGAATCAGAATAGCCTACAAGGTGTAGGCTATCATCTCCCTTAGTGTGATGAGGAAACAAAATGCCATGACTGAGTGTTCCTCTCAGATACCTCATGATTCTTTTAACTGCAGTCAAGTGTGGTTGTCTAGGATCACTCATAAATCTGCTGACCAAACCAACACTAAAAGCTATTTCTGGTTTGCTGTGACAAATAAACCTCAGGCTACCAACAATCTGTCTGAACATAGTTCCATCAACAGAGCCCTCATCTTCACTCTTCACAAGCTTCACATTCAATTCAGCTGGAGTCTCTGCTGGTTTACAACCCATCATTTTAAATTTCTTCAGGACTTCAGAAATATATTTCCTTTGATGCATAAAGATGCCTTTCTCGATGTAGGCAAATTCAATTCCCAAAAAATAAGATAGAATGCCTAGATCAGTCATCTCAAATTCACTCTTCAATCCTTGCTTGAGTGATTCAATAGCAGTCAAACTACTACCAGTGATGAATAAATCATCCACATACAAGCACAGCACCAAAATCTCAGTTTCACTTACTGTTTTGATATACACACCATGCTCAACTGAGCATTTTTGAAAACCAAAACCAGTGAGAAAAGAGTCAATCCTTTTGTTCCATGCCCTAGGTGCTTGTTTCAAGCCATACAAGGCCTTCTTCAGTCTCAAAACCTTCTGTTCGTTACCTTTACATATGAAGCCAGGAGGTTGTACCACAAAAACTTCTTCATCAAGTGGCCCATTTAGAAAAGCTGACTTGACATCTAGTTGCCACAGTTTCCAATTTCTCCAGCTAGCCAGTGAAACAATCAATCTTACAGTCTCCAATCTTGCAACTGGAGCAAATACTTCAGTATAGTCCAGACCTTCCTGCTGCATGAATCCTTTAGCCACCAGCCTAGCTTTATGTTTGGCAATCGACCCATCAGACTTGAGTTTAGTTTTAAAAACCCATTTAACAGCAATAGGCCTTTTGTTCTGAGGTAAATTTACCATTTCCCAGGTATCATTCTTCTCAATGCTCTTCAATTCTTCCTCCATTGCTGATCTCCATACTTCCTTAGAGATAGCTTCCTCAAAAGTAATAGGTTCCATGTCTGCCATAAGTGCCATATGCTGAACCAAATCACCTTCCTCAGTAATTGCACTATCATGGTAAACCTGATAATCTCTGAGTCTTAAGGGAAAGCTTCAGGCTCTTATAGATCTATCAGCCACCATCTAAGGTTCACTATTGACCACTTCTTGATGTATCTCTCCTACTGGATCTTCATCTTTCCATTCAAGCTAAATCTTTGGTATTGTCTCAACAGTAGGCTGAAACTCTCCCCATGAGCTTAATTCATCAAAGTAGACATCTCTACTAAATAGAACTTGCTGATTCTTAGGATTGTATAGCTTGTATGAACCAGTAGAGTTGTATCCAACAAAAATCATTGGCTCACTCTTGTCATCCAACTTCTTTCTCCTCTGATCAGGAACATGCCTGTAGCATACGGATCCAAAAATCCTGAAATGCTTGACTGAAGGTTTGCTTCCTGACCAAGCTTCTTCTGGAACCATGGAGTCAAGCCTCTTGGTTGGACACCTATTCAGAACATACACAGCTGTCATAGCTGCTTCACCCCAGAAACTGTGAGGAAGATTCTTCTCTTTAAGCATGCTTCTGACCATGTTCAAGATTGTCCTATTCCTTCTTTCTGCAATGCCATTATGTTGGGGAGTGTAAGGAGCAGTTACTTCATGAATTATACCATGCTCCTTACAGAAACCTTCAAGTTCTCCAGATGTGAATTCACCTCCACCATCTGTTCTCAGAATTCTAATGCACTTTCCAGATTGCTTCTCCACAAGAGCTTTGAAATCTTTAAAGATGCTGAACACATCACTCTTGGCTTTGATTAGGTAGAGCCACACCTTCCTGCTCAAATCATCAACAAAAGAGACAAAATATCTATTTCCTCCTAATGATGGAGTGTCAATAGGTCCACAAACATCTAAGTAAACAACATGCAGTATTTCACTAGCCTTAGAAGTAGTAAAATTGCTGAAGGAATTCCTGGGTTGTTTGCTGATTAAGCAATTGTCACATATCTTCTTAGGAATTTTAATTGAAGGAAGACCAGTTAACATTTCCTTGGATTTCAAGAGACTCATATCTCTAAAATTTAAGTGGCCTAGTCTAAGGTGCCATAACCATGAATCATCTGACAAAGTAGCAGCGGAAAGACACTGAGATTCAATGGTGTTTAAGTTTACCTTGAAGGTTCTGTTCTTGGCTAATGGAGCTTTCATCAGTCTCTTTGCTTTGTCATGGATTTCTAGAAAACCTTTAACTGAATTCACTTAACATCCTTTCTGCAAGAGCTGACCCAAACTGATCAAATTAGTGGTCATTCCAGGAATATACAATACTTCTGTAATCACTGTTTGTCTTCCATCTTCTCTTTTGACTAGTACATTTCCAGAGCCTTCAGCCTGAGTGGCTCTATTGTCTGCAAATTTCACAGTACTCTTTTTCTTTGGATCAAAATTGACAATCCAATCTCGATGCCCAGTCATATGATTGGAACATCCAGAGTCTATGTACCATACTTCATTGTTGTAAGATTCTGGATTGGTGATCATCATTAGCATCAAAGGTTGTTCTTCAAGATTTGCTTCATCCTCTTCTTTGGCCATATGTGCCTGATAATCACTATGTGATTGACTCCCCCGTTGATCTGTGCGACTTGGTTCAGCTACACATTCTGTGGAAAAATGTCCAATCCGATTACAATTAAAACATTTAATTCTTTTTCTGTCAACCTTTTTCTTTCCTCCTCGCCATTTACTGAAACCTCCTCTTCTATTGGAGCTTTCTGGTTGATCATGATCAATCTTTTCTTGATCTTGGTTTTGAATATTTTTCTCAAAGCCACCTCTGGAATCTCTCCCACGGCCTCGACCTCTGAAATTTCCCTTGTAGCGTCCTTTTCTTGAGGTATGAACCTGCAGTGCTTGATGATCACCGAGCTTCTCTGAACCTCTTTCAATGAGTCTTTGCTCATGTGCCTCAAGAGAACCTTGAAGTTCTTCTACCTTCAATTCCTCAAGTTTCTTGGATTCTTCAATGGCTACAACAATGTGGTCGAATTTAGGATTGAGTGTTCTCAGAATCTTTTCTACAATTGTTTGATCTGAGATTTTCTCACCACAATTCTTCATGGCATTCGTGTGAGTGACGATTCTGTTGAAGAATTCAGCTATCTTTTCATTATTCTCCATTTGCATCAATTCGTATTGACGCCTCATCGTCTGTAATCTCACTTTCTTCAATTGCTCTGCACCTTCACTGCATTTCTCCAGGATCTTCCACGCTTCTCGCGAAGTTGCAACACCTGCAATCTTCTCAAAGTGTGCCTCATCAACACATTGATGAATCAAGAAGGTCGCTTTACAATCTTTCTTCTTATTTTCTTTGTGAAGCGCCTTTTGTGCATCTGTGGAATCTTCAGTGAGCGTTGGATAACCTTCTTCGACAATGTCTGTGACTTCCTGATAGCCCAAAATCGCCTTCATCTGCACACACCACCAATCCCAGTTCTTTCCATTGAGAACGGGAAGATTTGTTGAGAAATTCGCACCAGTTGGTCCCATCGTGTGTGTCGCAAGGATCCCTGGATCGAAACCTTAGCTCTGGATACCAATTTGTTGGAGCAAGAAAAACAGAACTCAAACACACACACACTCACGGATAACAGAGAGCCAAAAGTGAGAGAAAAACTTTTTTTGTATATTATGCTCTAGCACAAGGTTGGTATTTATAGCATACCGAGCAGCTAAAATAATCTGATAGCTAAGAATAGTAACTTGTCGAATTGACTTGTTCAACAAAAACTATCTATTGGTTAGAATCACTTCTAACAAAGGGAGAGTTGCTTTTGTAAACTCAGTTTGTAAAATGAAGTTCATTCAAACTTAAGTTTGTAAACTTTAATTCAAACATGTACTTAGTTAATTGTATGTAAATTATAAGCATGTTATTACAGATTTGCACAAATGAATTTATTACTATATACATAATTAATTATTTGTTTATAAATTGTTAATTGATGAAACATAAATAGGATCATATTATACAAGTTATATTTTTAAACTTCATATAAAAAGTATTTTATGGATTGTTAATTTACTAAAAATGAATAAACCAAACACATTTTCTCTTATAAAAATAAACCAAACATGTTTTAATTTTTTAAAAAATAAGAAACAAGACAACTTAACAAACATATTATCTAAATTTGAAAATATGAGAATGAAAATTAATTTTAAAAAATAAAAATAAAAAGCATTTTTCAAACTAAACAAAGTAACCTTAAATTTTTCGAACAAAAAGAAGCATAAAAACAAAACATGGAACCAATAAACTCACAAAGGCCCACATTTTGATCAGAAGGCCAACATATGAATGATCATCGAATAGAATGTCCATGTCTGAAGGTGAGTAGTAGGAGCATAACGTAGGGCTTTTATTCTTCTACAATGTAAGATATTGTTAGAAGTCCTTGAGTGGAATAAAAAATTTGATGTGATACTTAAGTCAAAAGGTTCTCTTAACTAATAGACTAGTTTTTTGAGTTGAGTTTTTCTCTTGTGCTTAAGTCCTAATAGATACATTTTAAAATACAAACTATAAAGTGATAATGGTAGATTGGAAAATTAATAATTTAAAATTTAAAAATTTTATAAATTATTATATATATACGCATTTTATCTTATTTAACCTTTTATTATTTAATAAATAGTTATTACTTTATATTTTAATATCTAAAATACATTTCATACTTTGAAAGAGTTAGATCCCACAATGTAAGTAAGCATTAAACAATTCCTAATATTTTTCCAAATACATGAAGTGTATTTAAAATATAGTTTAATTTTTATTCACTGTCAGTATAAATATTTATAAACTGTTAGACAATTAAAAAATATGTAGGTATGACTTTAAAAATAATTATAATAATAATTAACAATTTTAACATACATGACAATCCACAACTGAATAAAAATATGTAAAAAATATTTATACTGTCAATATATATAAATTAAAATCTTTGAAATATCATATTTTTATATTGTTTTAGTCAAAAGAAAATAATTAGTTTTAGAAAAAAAGTTATTCTAAATATGCACTTCCTCTCAAACGCATTTTGCCCACTTGAGCAGTTGAGCCCTTCTTTTTTTTTAATGTTTGGCCTTTAAAAGTCACGTTTTGAACTTAATTAATTTGAATTGAATTAGGTTAAAAGGAGAGAAAAAATAATAAATATTTATTCCTTTTTATATAATTGGAAAAAAATAAGAATAAAAATACGTATGTATTTCAAATAATTTTATACCATTTGAATGTAATGGTTGGTGGGTGAGTTTAAAAATATATTAATGTAATGGTGGTAGGTAAATATACGTAGATGAATAAATTTTCTATTTTAAACAAATTTTTATATCTCTCTTATTTGTTTTTTCTTGCAATATTTCCTCATTAACTAAGATATATTGGGAGAAAAATCCTTTTAGGTACGGTATCGACCATAAAAGCTTACTAATAATTATATGAGAAAAAAAGTCATGTACTGACAGTATAAAAGAGTTTTACACTGTTATCCAATCACAAATTACCATATATTGTAAATTTGTTGACTTTTATAATAAATACTTTAAAAGTCATATAATTGGTGATTTCTAATTGGTTGACAATGTAAAACTTTTTACACTGATAATGCATGACTATTAAACTCTAATTATATTCACACGGTATAAACTTTAATTTTTCTTAATAAAGCGACTTATTTACAACATACGTAATATTTGTTGGTACTATTTGGTAGCTTCCTCACATTTTAACAAGGATGTTTATAAACTAATCTAATCTAATAAAAATTGAAAAAACTGATTCAAAAATCAAATAAATTGAAAATCAAACAAATTAAAAACCTAAAAAATCAAAAAATTGGATTGGATTGGATTTCAAATTTAATTTTGAAAACTAATCCAATTCAATCAAAATGAACTTATACATATGTATATATTTTTATTTATAAATTTATGATAACATTCATGTTCACATTTTTATTTCTTATATATTCATAAAATTATTACACAAATTATACTTATTAATGAAAAATATATTTAATTAAGAGGAAATAGGCTATGCATTGACAGTGTAAAGCAGTTTTATACTGTCATCCAATCACAACCTACCATATATGGTAAGTTTGATGACTTTGATAATAACTATCCTAAAATTCACATTAAAGTTGATTTTCGATTGGTTGACGGTGTAAAAGTTTTCAAATTGACAGTACATAGCAATTAAACTCTTTAATTAAAAATAATTTTTTAGTAACTATTTAAGTAAAGGTACATAAATATTATCATTAGGTTGTACAAATTTATTTTTAATAATATATTTTTAAAAAGTTATATTACTATTAGCTATATAATGACTTATAAATGAAATATTTTAAATTTTAAATTATTTTTTACTATGTTAATTATATATCTTATCATTTATTCAAGACTTTTTTGAAAGAAAAATAAAAACAAGAGTAAAATTGAAAACCGATCTTATCCAAACAGTTTTAGATTAAATTGGATTGAATTTAAATTTTAAACTAAACCAATTGAATGATAAATTAAGAAAACTGAAATTATTAGATCCGATGGTTTTCTTCTTCAAAATCAATTCAATCCAATTTGCAAATACCCCTATATTTTAATACTTTTTTTCATCATTTGGTATTTCTTATGTATAAATTTTATATTGTAGAAAGAAAATGCTTTCTTTTTGGACGTGTGTGTGTGGTGAGTAATTATAAGAGGATTTCATGTTTGTCTTCGTCAGTTGCTTAATTAACGGGAGATTAGGACGCCTCTGCCTGTCTTCTTCAAAAGAAATGAAATCAAAGTGATTTAAGCAAGGAAATGAGGTTTAACTGGCAGGAAAACGATGTATTGTTGTGTATGCAACACGCACCGAGATTGTCGTGCTTCAAATGATCGTAACCCCGTGCATTAAGAGTTCGACCCAATGGAGGCTTCAAAAAATCGTAACAATGCATTGAATCTCTTTCTTTTATTCAACCAAGTAAAAGAGGCAATGAAGACATATTAACAAATGAAAATATTATTTTGTATTTACAACAGTCGACATAAGTCACCGACAGAATTTTTTTGTTTTTAGTGCTTTTCGCCTCTTTTTTTATAAAAAAAATACAATAGGTTTTATTATCGAATTAACATCACAAACTTAAGTAATTTCAACAGCGCATTGAAAAACAAATCCGCACGAGTTTTTTTTTTTTTTTTTAAAGTGGGAGAAAGCATGAGTGTTTTTTGTAAGGTGAGGGACAGATCTAAAAAATATGTTTAAAGATAAAATATGATTTTAGTTTTTATAAAATAAGTCAATTTTGATTTTGGTTTTTGTAATTTTTTTCTTTGTTCTTCACCTTTTTAAAATTTGAAATTACTGTTTTTTGTCTTTATAAAATAAGTGAATTTTGGTTTTGGTCCCAATAAATTTTTTTCTTTGATTTTTATCCCACTAAAATCTTAAATCATTATTTTTGATCCCTAATATTGATTTTAGGATAGATAAGTAACATTTATTTTAGAAATTTAGAAAAAATTTTAAAGGTGTCACATATTGACACAATACTACAAATACTAGTAAGTGTCACCTAAGATAATCACTTGATCTTTCATTAAACAAATAAGTATTTAAAGACTATCACATGACATCAAGGACAAAAACAATAATTTTATATTTTTGAGAGATGAAAATCAAAGAAAAATTTTTATAATGACTAAAATCAAAACTAACTTATTTTATAGGAACTAAAAACATATTTAAGTCTAATTTTAAAAAGGTAAAAGATAAATAAATTTTTCATGTGTAATTATATTAATAAATTATACAATTATAGATTTTTTAAAAATAATTTATAAATGTAACTATATATATAGGGGGCGTTTCAAATGAGAAACATCTTAAAATGTGAAATGAGAACAATTAATAGTAGTCATTGGATTATAATTAAAAATAATGAATGGCTGAAATTAAAACTCAATTAAACATCTTTTATGAGATCACCATTATCTTCGCCTTCATAATTGTTGCCACTACTACTACCATTGTTGCCACTACCGTCGCCGCTGCTACCATTGTCACCACCATCACCATTGATGTTGTAACTGCCCCCACAGCGGCTACCACCACCACTGCCACCATCATCGTTAATGTTGCCACCACTACCATCACCGACACTGCCTCCACCACCACTGTCGCCGCCACCACCTAGTGGTGGTAGAGGCAATGACAATGAAGGTCTCATAAGAGGTGATTAATTAGGTTTTAATCTTAGCCTGCAAATTTGTTTTAATTATAATTCAAGGGCTATCATTGGAAGTTCTCATTTTCTCATTATAAAAGTTTCTCATTTGAAATGTTCCCTATATATATATAGGGGGTGTATACTATGAGAATGAGAACGGTCAATCTCAACCGTTAAATTAAAATTGAAGGCCTAAATTAAATACTTAAGAATTCAAATTTAAACATCATATAACCATCAACTCTCTAAAAGATTTACCAAACAAAAATCAAATCACTAAAAGATCTCGATTATCATATCCTAAAATATCTCAATTACCACGTCACTCTTATTTAAGATTGTCATTAACCCATCACCATCACCACTATGATCGCTACCACCACTAGCGATGGTGGTAGCGACAACGATGGTGACAATGATCATAATGGTGGTGGTGGCAGCAGTCATGGTGGTGATAATGATGGCAACGATAGTCATGGTGGTGGTGGTGATGTGTTAATACCATGACTGTTGTCACCATCGTTGTCACTATTGTCGGTCATGGTGGTAGAAGCAGCAATGGTGATGGTGGTGACGATCATGGTAGTGGTGGCGACGGTTATGATGATGGTGGTGACGACGGTCATTGTGGTGATGGTGATGAATTAACAACAATCTTGAAGAAGATTGACATGATGATTGAAATATTTTAGAACATGTTAATTGAAATCTTTTAGAATTTTGATTTTGTTTGGTGAATCTTTTAAAGATTTAATAGTTACACAAGGTTTAAATCTAATGTTTGGTGAATCTTTTAGACAGTGGTGGCAACAATGGTAGTGGTTGTGGCGATAGTAGTGGAGGGTAGCGACAATGACGGTCTCATAAGAGGTGTTTAATTGAGTTTTAATCTCAATTGTTTATTGTTTTTAATTGCAATCCAATGACTACTATTAATAGTTCTCATTTCTTATTTTAAGAAGTTTCTCATTTGAAACGCCCCCTATATATATATATATAGGGTCAAGATCTGTTGACACCAAGTGTCAAAGTTAGTCAAATTACATCTTCAATAACTTTTTGTAGAATGAAAATTTAACCAATCCAACTGTTAAATTTGATGCTCTTATTAATTAGATTAAGAATACAAAATTTCATACAATTTCAAAATCATTTAATAATTCATCACATCACTTTATTTTAACGTATAATATGATTTTTAAATATATGTAAATATTCATTGTTAAATAACACATGTACAAAAGTCTAAATTTTGTGAAATTTGATATACATGATCATCAAGATAATATCACATAATTCAACGGTTAGATTAGTTAAATTTATATTTTATAAAAAATTATTGAAGATATAATTTGACTAATTTTAACACCTAGTGTCAATAGATTCTGACCCATATATATATATATGCACACGGAGAAAGAGAGTGAGAGAGAAGGAGGATTTGATTCTCACCTCATGCAAATGTAGCTATGATATCCTAATCACGAATTAGGTACTAAAATCATTAGTTAAGTATTTATTAACTAATAATTTTATTATAAATGCTTAAACACTCAGTAAATATAAATAAATACTTATGAAATGTTGTACCAAAAAAAAATTATGAAATGATTTACATATTATTATAGGTACCAAAGTCATAAAGGAAAGAGGAATGTTAGTAATAAATTTTTTTAGTACTCTATTAATTTTGACATTTTTTTTGCTGAATGAAATTTATTTAATTAACTCCCCTAAATAATTTGAGCTCATTTTACATTGGTGTGGCCAGCGTGTGATTTCAGTCAAAAACAAACAAAGTACTAAAAAATTAGTGTAAAATAAAAATGTGTTACTAATTTCTTCTAATATGGATACCAAAGTAATATGCCAAATCCGTTAGATCTTCCTTTTCATTTAAGTTATTTTAGAATGGGGGAATAGAATTCATAATTCATTACAAGAATTGAATTTTGAAGATTTTAGTGCTTTTCCCAAAGTTTCCTATGACTAATGCGGAGAATATCTTTCCCATTAATTTCCAAATGCGTCTTCCAAAAGTAATTAACAACTTCTGTTATAAATAATACTTTCTCAAGCTTTTGGCATATACGGGAGACATTCGTAAGAATTTACGAGAAATTTTTTTGAATTTATAAAAATAACTTATATTTTTCATATGTTTTTTAAATTTATTTTAACAAGTTTTTTTTACAACTTATCAAATAATTTCTTTTTAAAATTATTTTAATAAATTTTATGATCAAATTTGTGACATTATTCCGCACATAATAAGAATTTATTAAATAAATGCTTAATTAAGTTTTTCACTCAAACAGACCCATTATAAAAAATAGTTGCGAGTTGATTAAGTTATTTGGTAGGTGTTGATCAAATCTACAAAAGAGTAAGACGAAAGGACTCATCAGCTGTAGAGATCCTTAATTTGTCTCCTTTATTTCTTCTTTTTGAAATTGTACTGGATCATGTCGTTTTCGAAAGAGTTGTGAAACATGAAATGAAGGGCCATAGACTTAACTCCAAATTAAGACTTGCCGACGAACATGCATGAGATTCATGGTAAAAAAAATTAGGGAAAAATAAGGGACATGCCAATTTTATTTATAATGAAAAAAATTATGACCTGTACTTAAAGCTTATATACACATATATTTTAAGTTATCATTCATTCAACTACTTTAATTGAGTACCACTAATCAAGTACATAAAGAAAATAGACAGTTCTAAAATTGGACAAAATTTTGATATGAAAACTCTTGATCACTATCAACGTTTCTCCTTTAATTCGAGTTTTCAATAACCGAATGAATCTCCTTTATTCTGAAATAGGAAGATAGCATGCAGCTTGATGTCTTGAATGATGTTGCTAAGTCCAAAAATGATATGCTCTATTTGACAAGCTTTGATCAGACACAGTGAAGCAGATTCAAAAATCACACGAGACCAACTTAATTAGGTTGTGCATCAACAGCACGTGAGTATGAGAAGCAACTATTTGTTATTTCTGAGTTAATTTTCATCCTTTGACGTGAAATAGAAGTTCAACGTGAGTATTTAACGCGATTTAAGCAGACATTATCTCATTTTGCTTAAGACTGATACTCTGATAAAGCAAAGTCTATCTCTTACCATTTTCTTCTTGAACAAATTATCTTTGACTGCTATAGCATTGTGACAGATTCTCCAAAGGAAAGGTTAATTTTGAAGCACCTTGGCCCTCCATAGTCCATATTGATTTCCATAGGTTATTAGAGTGGGGGCAGGGGATTATAAATGTAGGATTTTTTATTTTATTTTTTATTTGTATAGATTATAGATGTAGATGAAAGTAGTAACAGGATCATCATATTTTAGGCCCCCCTTTCACCAAACAACAATGTACGATTTTTTATAGATGGGCCCGCAGCGTAAGGCCTGGCTGTGAGGAAAAAAAAAAAACCGTCATGCCATTGTGGCCTTGGGCCCTTGGTGACCCAGTGTTTAGTTTGTTAATGAAAATGAAAAAAAAAATCAGAAATCCTTCTTCATCATCATCATCATCTTACACATAATTACAAATTTAAAGAATGCTGTGTGGCAGTAATGCTCGACATTAAGTTTTGTTTAATTACAATTTTGTCTGATACACACATTTCATACTACATGTCTACATCATAGTTTTTTTCACTGTAGATCAATAGACAAAAGAAAAAACAAATGATTTAGCAGTTTAAATATAAGTGTATATAATATTGTATTACGCGCGCGCACACACATATTTCATACTACATCATAGTTTTTTTTCACATTAGATCAATAGACAAAACTACAAAAGAAAAAACTAATAATTTAGTTCTTTAGATCTTTAGATATAAGTGTAAATAATGTTGTGTTATATTAACTGTTTTAAAAGTTTAAATCTCACATTGTTTAAAAAGGTTAACCTGTAATTGAGCTTCAAGTTACTAATAAGATTGGGCTCAAGCTCACAAACTCACGTCAAATTGGTCTTTCTTTTTTTAAGTGATACCCTAGCAAAAGCAAACAATGCCTCACAAAAGCAAAAAGGCACCCTTTCAAGGGGCCTTTTTCCTCCATGGGAAGATCATGGGAGGACTTCCTCCCCACTCTAGGTGGGTTTTTCCCTCTCCATAATAAGAGGTTTTTCTCCCTTCCACCTCCCTTTTTCTTCCTCACTGTCGCCCCCTCACCTCTTCTCTCGGCCACCACCTCTATCCTTACCATCCTCTTTTCCTCTTTCAGCAACCATTTACATCTCTTTTCTAACTATCTAGATTCTTTGTTTGCCTATGTCGTCATTCTCTCTATCCTTACCCCTCTCCATCTCGTTTCTCCCTTCCAACATAGCTTGTTAGAGCCCTTTTATTGCAACTGTACTTTAACTATTAGGAGGATGTGAATGTATTTTTTGATTTTGTGTTTGTAAGTTCAAGGTTGTTAATTTATTAGTTTTGAGTGAGCGTGCTTGTTTTTCCATTATTGATATGTAATGCACTGTTGTAATGTTCTTGTTAGCATCTTGTATGCTTGTGTAAGTGTCATTAGACATTTTTAATAAATGATCTATTGGCCAACAAAATTCAAATTTTTGCAATGTTAAATTATCAATGGCAATTACTATTTACATCCCTTTTTTTACTTTTGCAATTTCATTCAATTATTTGTAATTTAACACTGACATCCAATTAAATCTCACTATTAAGTCATGTCAGCATGCTAATTAAAAAATACATTTTGAATTAAAAAAAAACTTAAAAGAAGTTGGTTACTAGATCATATGCCTTACTCTACCTTATGCTCTACGTTTCTTTTATGCCATATGTTAGAGGAGGGTGGGTGGTCGAAAAAATGGGGGTTGCTGTTTTGAGATAAGGGAATGAGGCAAGGGTGGGTTGCCAAAAAAAATGGGGTTTAGATTTTGATATAAGAGTGGGGAGTGGGGGGAAGGAGGATGGTTAGAAAAAATTGGGGCTTGGGATTTTTAAATAGGAGAGGAGGGTGACCAAAAAAATGGAGTGTTGGAATTTTGAGATAAGGGAGTGGGGCGAAGGACGTTGGTTAGAAAAAAAAATGGAAGGTTGGAATTTTGAGATGGAGGAATGGAGCAAAGGACAATGGTCGAAAAAATGAGATATGAGATTTTTGAATGGGGGAAATGGGGTGAAGGATAATGAATGCAAAAAATGGGGTTGAAGTTTTGAAATAGGGGAGTGAAGCAGAAGAGGGTGACCAGAAAAAATAGGGTTGAAGTTTTGAGATGGGAATGAGATAGAGGAGAGTGACTGGAAAAAATAGGGGTTGATGTTTTGAAATAGGGGTGAGATAAAGGAGGGTGACCAAAAAAAAATTGGAAAGGGGTAGTTAACTTTCTTTTTAAAAAAAATTAAATTTAAAATAATTTTGTGAATGATTAAACTGATGTGGTCAAAAGATTAAATTTTTTGGATGTCAATATAAAATAGTTTTATATTAACAGTGCATCTCTTATTTTTTCTTATAATAATAGTAATAATAATAAGGCTAAAGTAAGGTCCCTTATCTTATTTTTAAATTTTTTTGTCATTAATATTTTAAAAGATTCATTTTGATTCTTTATGTGTGTAACGTTGCACAAAATGATCCTTTCCATTAATATACAAAAAACATTATTAAAATATGACTTGGCTGTTAACTCTCTCTCTTGGTCTCTGACATGGCAAAGTAGTCCATGTTGTCATTACATGTGGACTTTACCGTTAGAAATGTATTCTTCCCAAAATAAAAGGGAATCTACTTCCACAATAAAATATAATGAAATAGTTTGGCACATCCTGCAGCATCTTCTTAAGTAAAATGAAAGGAAGGTAGTCCACATGCCAGAAGAAGCAACAACAAATACAATCTTCTTCATATCCATACATAGGTATAATTAAATTAGACATAAATGTGCAAATTCTTTGTAACTTGGATGGTTTATTCGGAAGTCAATTTATCTGAAGATATGTTAGAAAAATCCTTCTCTTTTTCTACAAAGCAATCTACTCAAAGTAGCAAAAGGCATAAATGTCACAGAAAATGAACACCTAATGGCTAGTATGTGACAAAATTTTGATTAAGAAAATCAGGATCGTAATGAATTGATTGAAGGGCTGCTGATATTAATGGGACAAAAAATAACACACTCAGGCGCAGTGGAAACAAAGAAATAACAAGAGAGAGGAAGAGAATTTGCTTTGCGCTCATAATTGATTCGCTGATTGATTTCACCGATTGATACAACCATTCAGTACATAAGAAACCTTTTCACCATGCAACACAGCATCATGCATGATGCACCCCCAAATTTAAAATATTCATCCACTGTATCAACCACAGAACAACAAAACTACAAAAAATGCAACAAAGAAAAGGGATTTAAGCTTAAGCATACATTTATTAACTACAAATAGAGCATGCGAGACAACTTACAAAATATGCAGTGAACAAATTAATAAAGAATGTCATGAATAAGGACAAAAAATCAGAGCCACAATACCTTAAGTTCCATTACCCAAAACCCATACATGCATGAGACCACAAAATCATAGAAAAAAATAGCCTTTTACCAAACAGCAGAGAACCCACCAACAGTAAAAATCAAAGAACCCTACCATTAGACAAACAAAACCCCAGCACAAAGCACACATGCAACAAAAGAACGTACAGAGAAATTAAATAAAAAAGACTCTAATCCACAATCACGAGAACAATAGTGGAAGAGATGGAACTTCGCAATAAATATTGTGATTAAAGAATTTTAATTTGTTATCTCAAATTCAGGCATTGCCCTTTTTATTTATAGATACATTTATTTTATTAGACTACCTAAATTAGCCAACATTTAATTAAACTAGTATTTTATTTTGTGTAATGCACATGATAAATGTTTATTTTATATAACTAAAATTTATAATAAATAAATGTATTTGAATATATAAATTGTATTATAATTAAAATCATAATAAAATAGTATTTTAGCATGTGCATTGCACAAAATAAATTTTTATTTTATATAACTTAACTTTATAATAAATAAATACTTCTAAATATATAAATTATATTATAATGAAAATTTGTAATAAATAAATATTTTAGAACATATAAATTATATTTAGATTTATGATAAACACTTTATATTGTAATACAATATTATTTTTAATTATTGATAATTTTTTTTAAAAATACATTGAAATTCAAGTTAAAACTAAATATATTGAAAATTATAGATTGAAAAAGATAAGAGGTTAAGAAAAAATTCTAAAAACATTCTCGCTGAAGAATGATAGCTAAAAATACTCTTATTCAAGATAGTTATTCTAATTTATATATGTAAAGGGATATTATATGCATGTTAGGAGTGTATTTGAATTGTGAAGATAATATACATATACATATACATATATACATACATACCTACATACCTACATATATATATGTAGGTATGTAGGTATGTAGGTATGTATGTATATATGTATATGTATATTATCTTTGAAATTGGTTTCTTATATTCAGTTATAGCTTGTTAAACCGTTCAGTTGATATTAAAGCATAAGAAGATATATCAGATGCATATTAGAAGTGTCTTTGAATTTTGAAGATAAAATATATATATTTGAAATTACTTTCTAATACTTAGTTACAGCTTATTAAACCGTTAGATTGAGATTAAAAGTATAAGAGGATATATCATATATATGTCAGGAGAGTGAAGTTCACCTCTTCGTGAACGAAGAATATTCAAATAAAAGAGAATGTGAGGGAGAGTGGAAGCCTTAGGAAGCAAATAGTTTTTGCTAAATTACATTTTTGGTCTCCCCTATTTTTTAAGAGACATTTAATCTCCTTATTTTTAAAAAATTTGTAATTTTGGTTTAGTCATCAAATCTCTTGTGTTGATTGTTACTAATTTAACATTGAGAGTTAGAGTCAACATTAGAGTCAACGTTGACATGTCAAAATCAATGATAAAACACTAATGGTCAATGCAAGATATTTGATAGCGAGACCAAAATTGCGGATTTTTAAAAATAAAGAGACTAAATGTCTCTTAAAAAAACAAGTGAATCAAAATTGCGAATTAAAAAAAATAGGAGACCAAAAATGTAATTTAGCCAATAGTTTTACATGTTTATATATGTAGAGAGATTAATATTTTTTAACATATAAATTATATTTTAGATTTATGATAAACAATTTATATTGTGATACAAGGTTATTTTAACTATTGATGATTTCTTTTGAAAACTATTGACATTTATTTTAAAAGTAAGGATGAAAATCATAGATTAAAAGAGATAAGAAGTTACGAAAAATATCTAAAAACATTCTCGTTGAAGAAAAACTTCTAATAACGCTCTTGTTGAATAATAACTCCTAAAAATGCTCTCATCCAATATAGTTATTCTAATATATATTAGAGAAGATAAATATTTTCGAATATATAAATTATATTATAATTAAAATTGGTAAAAAAAATAAATATTTTTAAAAATGTAATTTATATTTTAGATTTATGATAAACAAATTATATTGTGATACAATTTTTTTAACTATTGATACTTTTTTTAAAAATACTTTTGTTGAAATTTTTTTTTCCTAAAAATATTCTAATTAAAAAATAGTTCGTAAAAATATTCTCATTCAATGTAGTTATTCTAATTTATATATATAAAAGATAAAGGAGGAGAATAAATATTTTTAAATATATAAATTATATTTCATATTTATGATAAATCATTTATATTATGATACAAAGTTATTTTTAACTATTGATAATCTGTTTTAAAAAATATTAAAATTTAAATTAAAAAAAAATTGAAAGAGATAAGAAGTTCGAAAAAATTAATTGTTACAGTTTCCCTCTTGTTGAGATTTTTACGTCCAGATTGTGTCCTCCTTATCACCGGTATGCGTCTCTAGTATTGAGGACTCATGATTACGTAAACCATGTCTAGTCTATCTCTTTTTCTTAAGTGAATCGTGTTGCCGACTCTCTTGCGAATCTTGGGGTTTGTGAATCCGAAGTTCTTTGTATTTGGGAGGATCCCCCTTCTGATTGCCCTGGGATGGTTTAGACTTTAGAGTAGTCATTTGGTTTTTGTGTTTTGTTATTCCAATGAAAAGAAAAATACATTTCTAAAGAAAGAAACAATATAAAATATTCAAATATAATTATTTTCTCTCTCCGTCCTCTCCAAAAAATATTATTCTCTGCAAACAGTCACATCATTAAACTAAAATTTATTAATGGGTGTCTTTAAAATAAACTAAGTAATAGGAATAAAAATTATTAAATAAAACTAAACATTTAATATTTAATTCCTTTTATAAACTTTAATAAGATGAATTAAAAAATCCTTAAAGGGCAGCTTGAAGCCTTCAATGCACATATTACCAGTATTTTTAGGAAAAAAAAAAAAAAGAAGCAACCATTGTTTAAGTCTTTAAGATAAAAACACCAGTATTTTTAAAAAATGTTGTAACATTAAAAAGTACGTTCGTTTTGGTACATCTTTAATTTTAGGTACTTCGTTGATAAGACAATCAAAACAAATTTTGCAAGCAAGGATATATAACTAGCCTATGAAGAAGGTAGCTTGGGGCCCACTCCAAAAGAGAACCACCGGAAGAAATCAAAGAAGAACAAAAAGAAATTAAAAAAAAAGAGAACCACCGGCCGCCTTAAACGAATGTCGGTTATCTGCTCAAGTCGCTCTGGCTCACGATCCATGAGCATCCCGCGTTATCCTTTCATCGCGTGCCACGTGTACCACATCTTTTAACACGAGGGAGAAATTAAATATAATTTAAGTAATATTAATTCAATTGAACTGCCTCACGCGGACGACTTAAATATGCGCGTCGATCAAATCCCAAAATAAATCTCGGCCGTCAGATTATCTGTATATAACAATTTGTCGTCATTTTCTCCCGAGAAAAAAAAAATACATACTTTTCTTTTGTTTTTAAACTATTATAATTAGAGTTTTTGGCTTTCTGGTGAGATATCAAAATATCCTCACATGCTTAAATTTTTGAGTTGATTATGAAATTAATCCTTAATTTAAAACTTACGCTATGTTTGGTAGCGACAAAATGACGAAAAAAGGAAGAAAAGAGCGTGGAAGCATGCAGAATTGATTGATTTCCGTTCGTTTGGTATAAGCGAAATAGCGTGGAAGTTTTTAAATTTTATATGGGTCCCATGCTAAAAGTAATCGTCGCAAATATGCTCAGAAGTGCGAAGAAATGCAGCGTTGATTGCAAGCTGTCGATAATACCCTCGCTCTTTTGCAAATACTGTGTATAATTAAACACATATTCGAATATGTGTTTTACATATTAAAATTAAAATTTTGATTTTTAAAATTAAATAAATATATAAACAATTACTAATATATATATATATTACCCTCTATCTTTTGTTACTTTTTATTATTCTAAAATGATTTAAGTATATTATTGGTTGAAAATTTATAATTTTTATGAAAGTTAGTGTTAAATATCGTAAGTGATTGCAGTTGGGTATGGTGATTTGGAGTAAAATAATAGCTTGCATGTACTGCACTGCATATATCTATACATTTTTTTTCAAAAAATTGAAAAAATATTATCGAAAAATTGGACAAGCAGTGTATGAAATATTCGAATTTGCATATCACATATTCGAATATGGATATGTCATATTCGAATATGCAATCACATATTCGAATATATTTTTTCTGTATCATTCCGAATTATGAAGGTTATATATGTAATTTTATTCTTTCACTCCAAATTCTCAAAAGTCAAAAAGCAAACATTCCTTCTATTTTTTCTTTATTTCTCTCCAACCAAACAACCTCTATTTCTATTCTATTTCTTACCTACTTCTTTTCTCTTCTCTTCTCTTTTCTTCTCTTCTACTTATTTCCTTTCCCTCTATTTCTCTCTTCCCTACCAAACACAACATTAGTGATACTGAAAATTCTTTAACTCTTTTAAAAAATTACATTTTATAAAAAGCAAACTTTTATTCTCTCTCACAAACTCAACGCGTTACATACATTGGGTAGCACACGCTTTTCTTTTTCCTAGTTTTACAACCTTAACAAAAACGATTTGTATCGCCAGTCAGTCTTCTCCTCCCAATTGAATCCAGACGCGCCTTGACAAGGAAACAGGAACAGCATGATTGTTGAGTTGATTCAATCGTATTGAATAAAATTTCTTCCATTAGGGGAAGGTTGTTGACGAGAAGCAATACGTGGCACCGACGCTATACGGGGTGAGAGTGAAAAAGTCGTTGTAATAGACTTGTAGCATCAATAATTCCTACCCTCTTGTACTTTTCCTTTTCTACTTTCTACCACCAAGCCGCCTCCTCATAAATAAATAAATACCTTTACCCTATCCTCTCGTCCCCTCGTTGAACTTTCAGCTACTCTCTTCTTCTCCTTATCTTCACCCCCAATCATTCCTTGTTCTCTACTTTGTTTTTCTCTGCCCCTCTTTCTGTGGTTCAATTCTCTTCCATTGTAGTCCTCTCAGATGGGCGTTGCCGTTCTTCATCCCCAGGATTCCGTCAGAAACAAACCACCTAATCATTACCAAACCATAATCTCTCACTTTCCCAACATAAAATTCTCCAACCCCAACCCTAAGTCTCATCGGAGTTCCCGAAATCGCAAGAAGCGGGGCGACTCAAGCCCACAAGATGTTTACGTTTCCGACCCGGCCCGGCCCGCATCCTCCAACCCCCAAGTCAACAATAAGCAGCTCGTCAGGGGTCAGGTCAAAATCCTAAAACGCGGCGAGCAGCTGGCCGAAACGACGCCGGATCGGCAACCGCAGACGGAATCCGTAGGGCCGACGTTAACTTTGACGGAGAAAGTGGAGGGATTGTATGCGGGGTATTCGATGTTGGTGATGTCGCCGCCTCCCAGCTCCGTTCCGTTACCGGTTTTTATTACTAAGAAGTTCGCGGCTGTGAGTGACGCCACGAGTGACTTAAGAAAAATGTTACGGCTTGATTTTCCCTAACACCGTGGCAGTTTATGAATGAACGAGGATTTGGACGGAGGTTGTTGGTGATTGGGGCCATGTAGCACTCGGTCTTCTCTTATTTTTTCAGCGGAAGGTCTGAGTGCGAATCTCTGATTGTTTGGCACTTTGTTCAGATTGCCGTACATACATGCTTTTACTGGGATTAGTCTTCTTACTCTTAGATCCTTTAGTTTCTCATACTAATTATTAGGTGTCTTGTTAATTTAAAGGATAGGCTTCTGTATATCTGTGTAATGCTTTGTAAGTATTTAGGATATAGAAGCATTTTCCTGCAATCCATTATGTATTTTCTAGTGTTTTAGCTTAATGTATTTTCACCCAAAAAAATAAATTAAAGTTTAATGTATTATTTATTTTATTCGGCTTCGTCTATTTACGGTTTCATCTTTTAATTAGAGATTTCCTGTCACTGATTATATATGGCACACGAGAAGAAAAGGAGTTGTTGTATATGTGCGGTTGTTTATGATTTTTTTGTTTTTAATCCGTTCTTTGTTTTTGGTAACGGGAATGTGTCGAATTGAAACAAATGGAGAAGCAAGCTGAAATTGTGGATTGTGATTGGGCACAACTCGATGCCAAAGAGAATATATTGATGATTATATCCGACAACGGCTGTGAACATTGTTCATTCTTTAAAATTTCATTCTGGTTTTCAGATGTTGCAAGCATTGCTATGAGGTTAGAAGGGGTTGGGGCGCGGGGGAGGGGGAGGGGGTTTTTCTGAGGCTTTGGCAATTTATCTGATGGTTATTAGTTTATTGTTGCAGCTGCAGGACAACTGAGAAAATTTTATCACAGATGAAATTTGTAAAGGTAATAATATGTTCTTCATGTTTGCACAATTTTTATGCTGGATGCTTGTTGTTTGGGTTAGTAGAAGGACATGATATTTCAAGCTGACATTTGTTAATCATTGAATATCCATGTATCCCTTCAATGTTGTATGCTAGAATGCTTGAAGCCAAATGAAATTGCTCTGAAAATCACCAATATCCTAACACGGACCTACTTAAAGCTCTCACGTATATCTCAGTTCGAGGGACCCTGGACTATATACTTTTGTATAATTTCCAGTAACTTGGTTAACTCCACCCTGATTGAGTCCAGCTCCAACTTGGGCAAAAGCTATCTCACTTTTTATCCATACATTCTGCATTCTGCAATGCTTGCTCCCTCGATTAGCCATGCCAATGTGTAATGGCCAACTCAAATACATTACAACTAGTCACAATTGTGCATTGTCAATTATGAGTTTAAGGACTGTTAAGTTTGAGGGGATTTGGGAGCTATATAATTAGGAGGAGGATGTAAGGGAAAAAGCATTCAGTCTTGTATCATTTGAGAATTGAGCTTAGCTCTTTGTGAAAGGAGAAATCTTTTGTGAAAGGGAAACCCTTGGAGGAGATCTCTCTCTCCTATTTTTCTGTTCTTTACATTCAATTCAATAAACTCTTTCTTTTTTTTTAGAGTAAATTACACTGACATTGTTTGAGATTTTTTTAAATTGTACATAATTTTTTTTTTTTTAACTGGACCTGGCTTCTCTGCTGTCAAGCTTCATTGTCCCTGCGGTCATCATCTAAAGGTTGTAAGTTTTTTCTTTTATATTTTATTAATTTTTTAAAGTTGGAGAATAAAATTAAGGGTGGAGATTTAACTTTTCTTCTCTCAAACTGCAGGGAATTCATTTTCATAATGTATAAGGGGTGTGAGTATAATGTTTTTTAAATAGTTAAGAGAGTGAGTGTAGAGAATAGGAATAGAAAAAAAAAGGGGTATCATGTGTGCTCAAGAGATGTAACTTGTAAGTGTAATTTACTCTTCTATTCATGTTTTCCAACACAAACCCTACAAATGCCATAAAATAATCATAAATGTGTTGAAATATTAATTACTAATTTCAGATCAATGACTGAAATTATTTACTTTAGATGAGGCAAATTCTTATGTAGAATACTTCATGTACCAATCCTGAACTCTTATTGAACCGTAAGCTTTGCACACTTTTGGCTCTGCGTTTTTCCTTATTTGTTGTCATACAGCGAATACGACGAAGAAATATTGTTAGAATTGCTGGATCCTTTTATGGTGTCCATATAGTAGATGGACCGTGATGTCGTAGTTTCGCTTATCAAGGTAGAGTTTGTGGTTGCTGGATGATTTCCTTTCACACTTCTATTAAAGGTGCTTTGTGTTGAATTTTTTAAGCCTGCATCTTTTTTCTTCTTTTCACTGTGATGCAATATTTAAAGATACAAAATTTGGATACAGTTTCCTAGATGGTGTTAGTATTGATCTCTAATTAAAATTAAAGTTTTGTCTTAGTAATTTGTAAAATATTTTAATACAAATGTTTATTACTTAAGAAATTCTAATTCTAATTAAAAAATAGCATAATTATATTTATGTCTTGTGTGGTTAGGTGAAAGAAAAATATAAAAGAAAAAAAAAGTTTTAAATTTGAATTGAAGGGAATGTGAAAGGAAAAAAAAGTTTAAATTTTTGTTTTTAGAAGTTAATTTTTATTTTTACTTTTTTTCAAACCAAACAAAATAAAATTTTCATTATCTACAATTTTTTTTTCCTTCCAACCAAATATACTTTTAAGGAAGTGTATCAAGTTTTGTGCTTAGGATGAAAGCATGCAATCTTGTGTTAACTGGATTTTCGTTGCATGCTTACGATTACGAAGAAAATGTTTTAACCTGTTTGGGTCGACAAAAATGTCTTTTCGTGTAACAGCAAAGTGTTTCTAGGCGCTTCTGCTTGCGGAAACTTCCAATGTGACAACTGTGCATGTGACAATTGACAACCAGAAGCTGCAAATATTGAAGGATCAGTACATATTTGACTTTTGTTTCCCAACGTTGCATTTAAATGTTGTATTTCTGAAATCATTTGCCATATATTTGGTGTCCGCGTTCAAGTAATTATTTTATTTTTTTAGTAAAATTTATTTTGGTCTTTTATTTTTTTAAAATTTATTTTAATTTTTTATCTTTTAAATTTGGGTTAAAGTTATCTTTCTGTCAAGTTAGAAATAACACTATTAGTATTTTATATTTAAAACAATTAATTTTAATATAGTGACAATTTTTAACTATTACTATTTATAGACCTCTTAAGAATCTTGAACTTTTACAAATTTAATTACACACAAATGGAGTTACTTTTTCAAAAATTGATTGAAGGCTTCTCTTTGACTGTTGGTGATCAAAAGCCTTCAAAGCTTATAGCAAATTATTTTTTGCATTAAGATAGTGTGTGCATTTTTAAAATTTGATAAAATAAAATTATTATAATGATAGTTAAAAATTATCACTATGTTAAAATTAATTATTTTAAAAATCATTGAAATCTAGGTTCTTCGTCTTCATCTTCTACTAATCCAAACAAAAAAAAACATCTAAGAAAACAAAATCCTTCCAAACATGGCATAACAAAATCCAAATTCATGTGCTGACAGTGCCATAGTGGCAGTGAGTGTCAACAAAAATGTGGGGAATCAACACTTCACTTAGGTCACAACTAGCGATGACAAAGACAGAGGACCACCATCGCCACCTCCCAAGCAGCAATCTTAAGCGAATGCCTCCAAAGAAAACCGTTCAAAGCAATAGCGCAAGAGGAAGAGGATGAAGCTCCAAGAAGAGGAAAAGGAGAAAGAAAACGAGAACGAGGAAGACCAAATAAAGAAGAGAAAGCACAAAGACAAGCAAGAAGAGAGATTTAAAGAAGAAGAGGAACCACAGGAGGTTGTTTCCTTTGGATGCCTTTTTTTGAAAGAAATGTTATTGTTGCAAGGGTGGAAGTGACATCATATTGAGGGTAGATGCATAGAAGTATCAAATGGGCTAGCCCGACCTGGCCCAACGAGCTAAGTGTAAAAAGCGAGATAGGCGGGCAGGCCCGAAGGTATAATGGACTGTGTTTTTTTTGGTCCAGGCTGGCTCAATGAGCCCATCAGGCTCGACTAAAATGGCCCATGACTCTTTTTTTCTTAATTTTTTATATATTCTACGAAAAAAACAAAAAATATATAGCATCAAGCCAAATAGGCCTGATACCTCGCAGGCCAATTTTTCTTGAGTCCGACCTTGGCTCAACGGGCCCATTAGGCCGAACCATTTTGGCCCATTTTTTTTAGGCCAAATTTTTTATGGCCCAGCCCATTGAGCCATCAGGCTGACCCGTCGAACCGAGCCAATTTTGTCAGCTCTATAGATGCAAACAAAGCAGTGTACCTGAATTAGCTTACTGTCATAGTTTTTTTTTTTAGATTGTATAAATGGACAAATTGTAACAATGGAGAAGTTTAAACGATGTAATGAATATTAGTATGCTAGCTTCTCAATGTTTATATGTTCATATTATAATTTTTTAAAATTTAACAAATTAAAATTATTATAGTGACTATTTTACACTGTTATTATGTTCAAATTAATTATTTTAAAATATATAACATTAACAGTGTTAGTTTCAAACTAACTACAGGACCAAGATTACTCAAGTTTAGAATATAAAAGATCAAAATGAATTTTATTAAAAAAATAACAGACCAAAAGTATATTTTAACTTATTTTTTACTGAGTAGGTACTAAATAATAGTAATTATTTCAAGTTCTTGTCTTAAGGTTTAATAAGAAACTAATACTTTAGTCTATATATTAGATATATTTTTTCATACAATTAAAATTTATAATAAATAAATATATTTGAACATACAAATTATATTATAGTTAAAATTTATAATAAATAAATGTTTTTAAATATATTATAGAAAATGCTAACCAGTGTCATTAGGACACTAGTTAAAAAATTAAAAATATAAAGTTTTTATTGAAAAGTATAGTAGTGTACTTTTTCATGATTTTCAATGCAATCTTTTTGATAAAAACTTTCTATTTATTATTTTCTTGACCACTACCTTAAGGACACTGATTGGCAAGACCCATATATTAATTATATTTAAATTTATGATCAATAATTTAAATTGTAATACAAGATTCTTGATAACTATTGAGAATTTTTTTAAAAATATATTAAAATTTAATTTATAGATAGAGATAGAAAAGATAAATTGGAAGAGAAAAGTGGTTAAAAAGATTAAACATATAAATAAAAAACCCAAGGAGGGTAGTTTTTTTTTTTTTGTGGCAGTTAAAAATTTAGATTAAGGGATGACACACCCCTTTGCAAGGCTAAAAATGCTACCAACCTCAACGAGGATTCGTAGTAGGAATTTACATATCGCCTACCAACAAAAAAAATTACGATAATCAAACCTAAGTCATAGCTAGTATGAGTGGAAGACTCGATCAGATGTGTCAACCCCTGTTGATAGAAGGAGGGTAGTTTAATATAATCGATAGAAGAGAAAAAATGTTGCCAGTTGCATAGGTAATCTCCAAAGAAAAGGAGAGATAATATTAAAAATGTTAAATTTAAAGAGTGAGAAGAGTGAGAATTTCACTATTCAAATTGTATATTCTAATTTATCTTAATGATATAAGAATGTATATGGTCAAGTTTCAAGTGATTTTGTCCTTTGACAATGGACCAATGGTAAGTTAATTATATGGATAGTATTTAATGAAAAATAAATTTTTTTGGTTTATTATTTTTTCAATAAATATTTTCCTATATTTAAGTCATTAATTTTTATGGTTCGTTTGTTGGATACAATAAGAGGTATAAAATAAGATATGTTATTTTATCCAATCTTAATCTATCGTTCAATGAGCCAATAGAATATGATAAAACAATCCTACCATTTATCATATCTTATTTACTAGTTAAAATTTTATTCTAAAGTGAAGGTTAAGTTAAAAATTATTAAGATATGATTAATAAATATTTTTACCACTCACCCTTAACTCTCATTCTCTTCATCCTTTTTCACCTTCCTCTCCCTATGTGTTTCCTTTACACTTTAACCATTAGAATTGACAATTTGGACCCATTTGTGTAGGCTATAATGGGCCACCATGTTTTTCAAGTTGAGCCAGTTTAAGCCAATTTAATTTAGGGTCCAACTCTCTTTGGGTTGCAAACCAAATGGGTTGCCTTGTGAATCCATGTTTCTTTAATGCCTTCTTTATTTCATAATGATATAAATGACAGAATATTAATTTTTAATTATAGGTATAATATTTGTGTAAAATAATCATTTTTAACACATTATACTATTCTAATGACAACATTGTCATACTTTATATTAATATATTAAATATAACCATTTAATTTAATAGGTAATACAGTCACAAGTCACAACTTAATGGAGTTCTTCACAAATATATATATATATATATATATATATATATATATATATATATATAACTCAATATAATAAAAAGAAATTTAGAAGTTCATTACAAATATTTTTCTTTCAATTCTTCATTCTTTCAAAAATTCAAACACCTTGCTTTATAACTAAAAAATGGGAAACTAAAATGTTTATGTAATATCCATTGAATAAATTAAGAGAGAGACACACTAAAGGCAATATTGTTCAAGTCGAATATGACTACTATAAGTGGTAAAACTCTTTCTTTGAGTATTTAACGCAACTACATATCATGACTCGAACTCGAGACCGCTGGTTATGTTATAATGTACATTTTTTTTCATATTAAAAATTTTAGAATAATAGGTTGCCCAGACCTACCATAATTAGTCCATGTCGACCTAATTAATTTTTGTACTGAATCATGTTAGGCTAAATGATTTTGGGTTTAAATTTTATTAGTCTAAACTATATTTTATATTGGATTAATCAGGTCAATCGATCTTTGACAATAACTCATGATTCTGATTATTACACATTTTGCAAAGTAAAATTCTCCTCCTCCTTATTATTATAATTTTTCTTACAACTTTTTCCCTTTTCTTCATTTAACAAACACAAAAGGAACGACAAATTTTATTGGTAATTTTTTTGAAACTTATTTTATTTTTGGATTTTATTTTTATTAATGACATTATTCTCTTTATTTTTTATTTTTTTTAAATGTGGATGAATTCTTTTAGGTACGTAAATTACTTACATCATATGTTGCTACTTTATTGGTTAAAATTTTATGCCACTTTTATATAATTTTTTTAATTTAAAATTGTAATTTAATTTAATACACAGTTTTCACAATAATATAGTTTTAAAATTTAGTAAATTATTATTGAAATTACATATTTATAGAGTGAAATAATTTTATCAAAATTATATATTTTCTTATAATTTAAAATAATATATAAACTTCAAAAATATATTAAGTTAATTTTAAAAAATGTATGTAATTTCGTCATAAGTGCAGTTTTATCATTTAAACGTGCTTTATATATTGTATCACGTTATTATTCAATCTATATCAAATAGAGATTTGACTTCTTCAGTATAAGTATGAGTAAGTGCCCTTTTAGATGATAAATAAGTAATTCCAGACATTAGTGAGAAAATCAACAAATGATATTTCATGCACATATATAGCAAATTATAAATGTGTTGAAATATTATTGTTGATTTTCGTATCAATGACTGAGATCACTCGCTTTACCATTGTTCACTTTAGTCAAATTCGAGAAACACGTGATATGATAATTTCATTCCACATTAACATAATGACCAAAGAATTTTAAACCAAACTAACACCTAGACTCATTTTAGTTTTTTCTTCTTAGCTAGGCCTCTATGATTAAGTGAGATATTAAATAAAAGCTCATTACCATATCAACTTCCAACCACGCATAAAAATAATGTATCTCTAAGTGTTTAATGCAGCAAGATGAAAATGATGCAACAAGTCACTGCTACTATAAAGAGTGCTTACACAAATTGCTTCTTGCAAGCTTCCTCATCCTATCCAAGAAGCACATCTAAACTCTGCAACCTTGAGACTCTTCAATTTAGGGTCAATGAGAATTAATTGATGCAAGAGGATTTAAGAGAAGCAGAACCCATAACATAAAAAAAAAGAGGGGGTTGTTGATAAGGAATAGGAGAGATGAAAATAAAGCAGGGAAAGGGGAAGAAGAAAGCAAAAGAAAGGGGAAGGTGTTGACAGAGACTAAAACAAAAGAAAATTACGCGTATAAGGACTAAAACATTGAGTTTATAAGTATAGGAACCAAAATGTAAAAATAGTGCAAATATAGAGATTAAAACATCAGCTCATACATGTCATTGTCACGTCAATGCCACATCACCATATTGTTAACAACATTAGATAGGATTTGACGGTAGAAACCAAAACGTAATTAAAAGTGTTCCTATATCTACTAAGTGCCTATTTGGTATCACGTCAAGTCAAATAAAACTTGAGTCTAATAACTATGTCAAAGGATAAGCTAAAAGGAATAGCTTCAGGTTTTTACGTTATTTGCGCACTCTCGTGCCTTCAAAACACGATACCAAACATGCACTAAAACATGTAGTTTTGAGGTATAGAGACTAAAATGTTAAAATAATGCAAGTATAAGGACCAAATAAATAGTTAAACTTTTTTTATGTACTATTAAATTACAAATTTTCACATTTCCAATCAATTAAAAATAATTTTTTAAATAATTATTACAAAAATCAATAATCTTATATATGTCAATTTATAATTAAATGTGAATGTAAAATATATTTCAAATTAAATTCCTATCCATTTTCTTGAGAATGTTTGGAAGAGAAACTAGTATAATACCCATGCTATTACACAGGTCATATTGATTTTTTACACATATTTTATACTTAAAAAGACATACCACTGTATTATTATACATGTTTCAAGATCACATATTTTATTCCTAAAAAAAGATCACGTAATTTTTAAGTTAAAATAATTACCTAAAATATAATTAGAAAATTAAATAGTATTAAAATAAAACAGTATTAATTTATATATAAATCATTTCCTCCTAAAAACGTAGATATTAATTTTTTAAATTAAAAGCACATGTACTTGAATTTAAAATTATTTTTAAAATATATTTTTAATAAAATATTATATCTTGATTATTGTTATTATATAATCTATGTAAAAGTGACTGATTGAATTGGAAGTGAACTATAATTTTAGATAAAACATAATTTCAATATCAAGAACTCAATAATTAGCAAGAATCCACGTATTAGTTAGTGTCATAGTTGTATCTGTAGGGATACCTTATCAACTACGGAAAATATTATCTTGAAAATTTTCTTTCTCAATGTATGTAAACAACAATTATATTTTCATGTAAAACTCAAATCTCCTACAATGTGAAAATGAAAAATGTTATTGAGGTATATTTATGAAATGTATAAAGAAATTTTAAAATATTTTATTCATGATGTCCATGAAGAAATAATTTTAAATTGTTTTTCAATAAAAGAATATTCAATAAATTAATTACTCATATAATTTCAAAAAATAAAAAATCTTATTAAAAATATTACATGAAGAGAATCTACTTATTATAACTAAAAATTATTTTTTCAAAAATAAAATATGAATTTGCTTTAAAAAATGTTATGTTATATGTAGACATAAAAGTAAATAATAGTTTAATTGTATAAGTTAACTTAATTGCGCTTTTTACCCTCAAAGTTTCACAATCTCACAAATTTTGTCCCCAATTTTTTTTTTCGCAAATTTTTCCCTCAAGTAGAAAAACCGTCACAATTAAAGGAAAAATAGCAACACATTTTCTTAATTGTAGCGGTTTTAAAGAAAAAATCAACACAAAATGTCTTAATTGTGACAGTTTTTCTATGTTAGGGCAAAATTTGCTATATTTTATAAACTAGGGGCAAATTCATTAAAAAAAAATTTGGGAGGCATAATTTGTGAGATTGTAAAACTTTAGAGAGGACAAAAAGTACAATTAAGCCAAATCTTAAATACTATTAAAAGAATATATTAATTGAATAAAATAATTTTAAAATATTACTAATTCAATTACTTAAATAAATTATGTTTAATTAATTTCATTAGTTTATAAAATATCAATGTTAACATTTTTAAATAGTAAAAAATACTTTTTTTGTGTAAACCACAAGTAGCCTATGTCGGGTAGATAAAAAATACATCTGTTTGAATTTAAAAATATTCTTAAAATGCATAATTTTTAATAAATGCTATATCTTAATTATTGTTATTATTTATGAATAATAGTTTTAAGATGGAATTATTGTGATTGTTTATGAAATTACCAAAAACAATTTTATATAATTTTACAATGAAAATAAATTTAGTCAATTAAATTATCAATAATTTTAATATGTATTTGTATAAATCCGAATCATGTAGACAATGATTCCTTTCTTTTATCTAAAGATGGCAAAACCAGCTAGCTCGACCCATTTTGGTCTACCCCACCATCATCCTTCACTAGATATAATCCTATTCAAGTAGGGTAAATAAAAAATATATCTCTTTGAATTTAAAAATATTCTTAAAATACATAATTTTTGATAAATACTATATCTTAATTATTGTTATTATTTATGAAATTACTAAAAATATTTTTATATAATTTTACGGAGAAAATAAATTAGTTGATTAAATTATAACTAATTTTAATATGTATTTGTATAAGTCTATATCAGGTAGACAATGATTCCTTTATTTTATCTAGGGATGGCAAAACCAGCTAGCTCAACCCGTTTTGGTCTGCCCCATCAGCATCCTCCATTGGAAGTAATCTTATTTGAGTCAAGTAAAAAAAAAATACCCGCGTTTGAATTTAAAAATATTCTTGAAATACATAATTTTTAATAAATACTATATTAATTATTGTTATTATTTATGAATAATAATTTTAAGATGAGTTTATTGTTCTTATTTATGAAATTACTAAAAACAATTTTATATAATTTTAAAGTAAAAATAAATATAGTTAATTAAATTATAACTAATTTCAATATGTATTTTGTATAAGTCCATATCACGTAGACAATGTTTCCTTTGTTTTATCTAGGAATTACAAAACGAGCCAGCTCGGCTTGTTTTGGTTCACCCCACCATCAGCATCCCGAAAACAAACTGGGTGGGTTGGACCATTCAGCATATATGGACTGAAAAATGTATGCTTCCCCATTTATAAGTCGGTCAAGCCGCCAAATAAATAAATAAATAATGGAAATTAAAAAAAAAAGAGACTTATATAACTAAAAACATTATCAAAGCAAATGATTTTATGCTCTTACTAATTAATATATCTTTCATATATGCACTTAATGATTTTTAACTGTATTATTCCACCTAACTTCTCTAATAGCTTTGTCTCCAATATCAACAATAACAATAAAAAAAAATGTTTGAGATACACATCTACCTTCATTAATCATCTCTAAACTTAAATAATGGATACTAAACACAACATTACTTTTATATCCAAATGAAATGGAAGCACATAATCTTACACTCTCTTTTTTTATAATTTTTTACTTACTTTGAAAAATAAAAGAATCATTGGCCCAACAGGCTAACCTATCCCGACCCATTGTGATCCTATTTTTTGGTAGGCCAAAACAAGCTGGTGGGTTGGATACCTAGCTTGTCCAAGAAGGGGGATTAAATAGGTAGGCCCATTGGGCCAAACCCATTTTACCACCCATAATTTTATCATTATATGTCCATAAATTATTGATTATAATTTTTTATACATCTTTTATCATTGATATAATAAAAAAAGATTGATGCAAATTTTCTCACCTAAACTAAAGGGCACATCAAACCCTTTTTACTTAATTATTTTATTTTTTATTTATTTAATAAAATGTATTAATACGTAGAAGGTTTTTAGTGTAAACTTTATCAAATATTTTTTTTATTTTCTTAATTATTAGGTATTGGGTAAAGGATAATAGTTTTTAATGATTTCATTCTTGAGTATTTGAATCCGTAAAAATAGTAGTTGACTATTATGAATTTATTTATTATATTTGTGGAATTTAATTATTTAAAAGAAAAATATCATAAGAAACAAATAAATGAAAATATTTTGTTTCCATTGATTTTGTTTTTAATTTTGAATATAATTAAAGTCAAAGTAAAATAGTATTTTATAAGTAAAAGTGTTTAAATTTGTGTATTCATTTATTATGTTTATGATTTTTTGATAAAAATATCATATTCAAAAAATAAAATATTTTTTTTGTTTTTTTGTTTTTTTTTGGTTAAATTACATTTTTGGTCCCATTATTTTTCTCAATCTATAATTTTGGTCCTCCTATTTTTTTAGAGACATTTAATTTCCCAATTTTTAAAAATCAGCAATTTTGGTCCCTTTATTTTTTTTAGAGACATTTAGTTCACCTATTTTTAAAAACTCACAATTTTTGTCTCATCATCAAATCTCTTGTGTTGACCGTTAATGGTTTAATGTTGACTCTGACGTGTTATCGTTGACTCTAATATTGACTTTGACTCTGACACGTCATTTAAGTACTGATACATCAAAGTAAATATTAAATTAGTAACGATCAATGCAAGAGATTTGACAGCGAGACTAAAATTACGAATTTTTTAAAATAGGGAGACTAAATGTCTCTAAAAAAATAAGGAGACTAAAATTGCGGATTGAGAAAAATAAATAGACCAAAAATGTAATTTAGCCTTTTATTTTGAAAACAATTAAAGTTAAAATAAATAATTTCTTTGTTAGCTCAAATATGATTGCCTTTAGTTAAAAATACCTGTGGTCTATACTAAAAATAATTTCTTTATCATTAAATGTAAAAATTAAATATCCTCGAACTATAGGAATTTCAATCATTTTCTTCTTAAATATTTTACTTCTCATTTATTTATTAAATTGTTTATTTACCAAGACATTTAATAAATAGTGAGTTTTTAATACACACTTTATAAAGTATTTTATTTTTTTATTTTCATTTAGGCTTAAATATATTTTAAGTCTATGAAAATATGACTTTGTCTCATTTTAGTCCTTGTAAAATATTTTTTATTTTTATATCCCTGACATTTTTTTAGTGTTTTATTTCAGTGCTTACCATTAACTTTAGTTAATTTAATGCTGACATGCCTAACAAAATAAAAAAATATTAATTAATATAATTAAGGTAATGAAGAATGTTTTAAATTAAGATAATTATATTATTTTTAGGTGTATAATTCAATTAAGTGATGTATTTATTATTTTATAAAAATAAGATAATTACATATAATTTACTTTTATAATTTATTTTTAATATCTTATGAATTTTTTTTATTACTTTTAATATTGTTCTTACTTTTCAATTCACTAATTTACTTTTAACATTGTATTTTTTAAAATTATAATTTACGTAAATTCTTATAATTTACTTTTAACATATTACTTTCGTCTTTGAAGATAAAATCAATGCTTAGGATGTATTAAAAAAATAAACTATATTACAATCATTCAAGATTAATGAATTAAAATGTAAAAATAACATGAAAAGTAAGAATAATATTAAAAGCAATAAAAATTATTGTTCATAATATATTAAAAATTTAAAATAAATTATAAAAGTCAATTATATATAATTAACTTACTTATAAATAATAAATACATTACTTAATTAAATTATGCACCTAAAAATAATCTAATTATCTTAATTTAAAATATTCTTCATTACCATAATTATCTAAATTAATATTATTTATTTTGTTAGTCATGTCAGCACTAAATTAACTAGAATTAATGGTAAGGACTAATAAGAACATTAAAAAAATGTCAGGAATCTAAAAATTAAAAAAGCTTTTGCAAAGACTATATCAAACAGAGCCATATTTGTAGAAACTTAAACATATTTAAGCCTTTTGTTTATTATTAACTATTGATAGAAGGAAAATAGATTTAATGGTTTTAATATTTGTGTATTTGAATTTGTGCATTTATTTATTGGTTATTTTTTGGTAACCTTTTTTTTGGGCAATTGTTTATTGGTTATTTTGCATTTATTTATTATATTTATGAATTTTTTCTCAATAAAGATATCATATAAAGAAAATAATTAATAATTAATGTTTTTACTATCTTTGTTTTTATTTTGAAAACAATTAATGTCAAAATAAAGTAATATTTTATAATTAAAAATGTTTGAATATGTGCACCCATTTATTATATTTATGAATTTATTTTTTTAAATAATAAATGGTCTCGAATTGATAGGGTTGTTTTAGCTTAATCAATGGTCTCGAATTTGAATTCTGGATGTGTAGTTGAGTTGAACACTTAGAGGAAGAGTTTTGCCGCTCATAGTAGTCTTACCCGACTTGAACAAAATTGTCTCCAATGGAGGATACCTATGATCTCTCCAAAAAAATTGCAAAAAATAAAATAAAAAGAATATTTTTATTGTTTAAAATAAAATAAAGTAAAATATTGTTTGGAGCCTTTTTCGTAATCTAAATGTTATTTTTTAATGGGTTATTGAAAAGTCTTCATTAATGTAATTAATGCATTCTAATTTTAATATTAAATTATTTAATGCTCATGAATTTCAATAATTGAAAAGTCCTTAAAAATTTGTATTTAATCTTTCATAGAAAACGTGTGACTTTGACTATTATAATGTTTAAAATATATTAAATATGTAATATTTTAAATATTACAGTATTAATAAAAATATTTACACTTATACTTGAAATGTTATTGTAATGTAATATTTTCTAATATTTTAAATGTGTAACATTTTAAATATTACAATGTACTAATAAAAATATTTACACATATTTTAAACATGTTGATGTAATGTAATGTATATTTATTTATTTATGGTTCGTTTTTTGTTCTATAACATGTTGAATCAATTGTGTGTTTTTTTTTTTTTAGTTTTATGTTCAATTAATTTAACATCTTTTACATATCTCTTATACTCATTATTTTTGTTTATATACATACATATATATATATGTATATATACATGTATGTATATATACATATACATATATATATATACATATATATATATATATATATATATATATATATATATTTTGCAAGAACTTAGTGCAATATATTTTGTTTTTTAATCTTATTATTGTTGATATAATTCATATTGTCTACATGAATTTTCGCAATATAATGTTGTTTACATCTGGATATATTTTTTGTTAAAACTTATTGACATGAAAATTAAAATTCATTTGATTATTATACATTCTTCTTAGAAGATATTTTATACTTTTTTATTTTTTATTGTATTATTTATGTCCATTAAATATGAATTTTAATTTAACTATTGTAATTTAAACCCAATATAAAAAGGTCCCGTGCATCGCACGGGTAAAAGGACTAATATATGATAATATTATTATAAAATAAAATGGAGTTAGAATATACGGAGTCATTCACTATTTTATTTTCTATTTTCTTTCCTTTAAAATGGAAAGTAGTTAGGAATGTATACTATAAGGAAGCGAAAGACCAAAATAGCCATATTTAAGTAGGAAAAAATTTACAAAAAATTCACATGTACTCCCAAAGGCTTTACTTTTTTATAGATAGTCATTATATGTTCATAAATTACTAATTATAAATTTATAAATATATATGATAGTATTATAAAATAAATGAATTTAGAATATGCAGAGTTGTTCACTATTTTACTTTCTATTTTCTTTCCATCAAAATGAAAAACAGTTAGCAATGTATAGTGTATGGAAGTGAAAGACCAAAATAGGCATATTTGAGCGGGAAAAATTTTACAAAAAAATGACACGTGCCCCCAAAAGGTTTACTTTTCTTATAGATAATCATTATATGTTTATAAATTTTTATACATTTGTGATAGTATTATAAAATAAAATGAATTTAGAATATGTAGAGTTGTTCACTATCTTACTTTCTATTTTCTTTCCTTCAAAATGGAAAACAGATGTATAATATATGAAAGCAAAAGACCAAAATAGTCATATTTGAGAAAAAAGAATTACAGAAAATTGACACATGCCTCCAAAGGGTTTACTTTTCTTATAAATATTCATTATATGTTCATAAACAATTGATTATAAATTTTTATATTTATGATGGTATTATACAATAAAATAAATTTAGAATATGCGGAGTCATTCATTATTTTACTTTCTATTTTCTTTCCTTTAAAATGAAAAATAGTTAGCAATGTATACTATATAGAAGTGAAAGACTAAAATAGTCATATTTGAGAAAAAAAATTACATAAATTGACACATGCTTCCAAAGGGTTTACTTTTCTTATAGATAATCATTATATGTTCATAAATTACTGATTATATATTTTTATACATATATGATAGTATTATAAAATAAAACGGATTTAGAATACGTAAAGTTGTTCACTATTTTACTTTCTATTTTCTTTCATTCAAAATGGAAAATAGTTAGTAATGTATACTGTATGGAAGCAAAAAACCAAAATACTCGTATTTGAGTGGGAATTTTTTTTACAGAAAATGGACACATGTCCCCAAAGGCTTTACTCTTCGTATAGATAATAATTATGAGTTTAATGATAATGTATTATTAATGTAAAAAGTTTTACACTATCAATCAAATTACCGTTAATATGACATTTTAAAGTATTTATTATAAAAGTCAACAAATTTACAATAAATAGTAGTTTGTGATTGGATGACAGTGTAAAACTATTTTACACTGTCAGTGCATATTCAGTTTTCTCAATCATTATAAGTTCATAAATTTCTGATTATAATTTTTTATACATTTATGATAGTATTATAAAATAAAATTAATTTAAAATATGCGGAGTCATATACTATTTTACTTTCTATTTTCTTTTCTTGAAAATAGGAAACAGATGTATACTATATGAAAGCGAAAGATCAAAATAGTCATATTTGAGCGAGAAAAAATTTACTAAAAAATGACACGTGCCCCCAAGGTGTTTACTTTTCTTATAAATAATCATTATATGTTCATAAATTACCAATTATAAATTTTTATACATTTATGATAGTATTATAAAGCAAACGAATTTAGAATATGCAGATTCGTTCACTATTTTAATTTCTATTTTGTTTCCTTCAAACTAGAAAACAGTTAGCAATGTATATTGTATGGAAGTGAAAGATGAAAATAGTCATATTTGAGCGGGAAAAAAATTACAGAAAATTGACATAAGCTCCCCAAGAAATTACTTTTTAATAATAATTATAAATAATAGATTTTTTTATAGAGTAAATTTCTAATTTTTTTTTTGGAGAGATGTTAATATTATAGTTTTCTCTCTTCTTATTCTAAAATGTGCACTTCCTCCTTTAAAAATAAATAAAAATATTTTATATTTAAGCAAGCTCCTTTTATCGTGAATGAATTTACTTCCTTCTTTTATTATAAAAAATAAAATAAAAATCACCTTTCTTCTCCGCCGTTTTCAATTTCTCTCCACCGTTCCCAATTTCTCCAAAACCCGCTCAACATATTTTCCCCACTCGTTGCTCACTTACTTCTCCTTCTCCGGAATTCACCCCTCTCAATCCAAAACCCTAGCCAGTTTCTATGGCGTCAAAGAAGAAGCATTCCGAGGGCATCGCCCTGCTGTCCATGTACAACGACGACGGGGACGACGAAATGGAGGACGCCGAAGAAGAAGAAGAAGAAGAAGAAGAAGGCGATGCAGGGACGCGCACGGAAGAAGATGCCGCCGGAGATGCGAGATTTGCGGCGGATGAAGATTCCGCCAATAAAACGGCGGTCGTTGATTCCGGCAACGAGGCCGCGGTTGAGGGATCCACTCCGGTGGAGAAGAGTAGGGTTGAGACTTCGACGCTGCAGACGAACACAATGGTTTCGCGGCCGCGGGGGCAACCTAGGATTGGTCGGAAAGGGGCGCTTACGATAGTGGATTATGGGCCCGACGAAGTGGCAATGTCACCTGAACCTGAGGTATTCCTTCTCCTTGAATTGAATCCTTTCTACTGATATTTTGAATTGTAAATAATTGGTGTTTGCTGGTTCTGATTGCAGGAGGGAGAGATATTTGGCAGCGGTCGAGTCATGTTTGGGGATCAGCTTCATGTCATCAATGGTGAGTTTAATTTTTGTCCACCATTGAGTTATTATTATATATGCCATTGCCAACTGTTAAGGGTGTGTTTAGAAACCCGTTTGGTCATCGTTGAACAGAAGTTTTGCACTTTCGAATACATAAACGTTTAAGCAAGGGGAGTGTTGGATTAGCGTTGAACGTGGGTTTAGTTGAACCCAGCTCATATCCAAACACACGCTAAGCAATGTTCAAATTTGCTTGAACATCATGTTTTCTCTAGCTTCCCACACCTGTTTGTGCTACTGATCATGGTAAAGAAAGATAGATCACTTGGTTAGGTTTTTTGGTGTTCAGCAATATTACCTTGGCTTTATAGTTTTGTTATGCTGCTTATTCGAAATGGAGTTGTGGGACTTTAAAAATTCACCAGGATGTTGTTCTTATCAGTCATATCATAGATGGCTTGGTCTGGCTGATAATAATGAATGTGACCTTATAGCATAAACTACTGGGTAATCATGGTTATAACTCTATAATTGATTTATTGTAACCAAATTCTATGAAATTCTGTATGATGTATGTTGATTCATGAGATTGAGAGATGGCCCAGGTTCATGCCAGGGTTTTAAATAGTGGGCTATAGCGGTGTAGCGTAGCGAAGTGGTCCCTGGCCACTACAGGGGCCACTGTAGCAGAGCAGTTCAGTGTAGCGCCTGGTGCAGGTGAAATAGCTGCCGGAATAGCGGCCATAACGGACGGGATGGCAGCACTATCTCTTGATTCCAAAAAAGTCCTCTGAACACTAATGTTAGGGCTTGTTTGGTGGGGGGTATTCTTGGGATTTTTCAATTTCCAAAACAATATTTTGCTTATAAAATCAATCAAAAAGTTGTTGTTTCTCACTTACTCTCTCAACCCAACCCTCGCTTCTGTGTACAACGTCTGTTGACCTCTCTCAACCTGGCACTCTGATGTCTGGTTCCTCTTCTCCAGCGACTGGTTTGTCTGCCTGTGTTTTCTCTGTATATTATTGTTCTCTGCCTTATTTTTTGAGAATTTTTATTAATTATATATATGTATAGTATAAATTATATAAACTATATTAAAAATTTCAGAATAGCGGCTATCCCACTATTTGCTATCCCGCTATAGCATTTTTGGGGCCGGCCACCATGCGTCGCTATCCAAGATTTAAAACACTGGTTCATGCATATTTGCAATTTTTTTCCCTCCTTGGCACTTAATGGATCAGATTAAGGTTAGGGTTATTTTAATTTTTTCCATGGTTTTAAACTGTGGTCCACAATCGCAATTGCAGCTACAATGTAAAGGTTTTTTGACTTACTGCAACTGCATTGCGACCGCAATTATAGCCGATCAGCCTCATATTCCTGCAATGTCAAGGATCGTGACAAAACTGCAACCACAATTTAAAACCATGATTTTTTTCTTTTGAAATACTCCATATACTGTGGTCATTACGTGGGCTTTTGTGAATGAGGTTGAGCAGAAAGAGTGCATTCATGATTCTGTTTCACTGCTTGTTATGCTTACAAATGGCTGTGTAAATACAAATGGGAATAATAGCATGCTTATATTCAATTTTCAGAAGATGCTATCGCCTTATTTAATTTATTTGATTACATTACTGCTGTTGTAGATGTATTTCTTTTGCCTCTTAGTGCCTTGTGGAATATGTTATTGCAGGTGATTTGCCAGACAGAACACCATCAGGAACAGTCCAAGTTTTGACACCTGGCAATCAAGCTAACACTCCTCAGCTCTCTGAGCCACTGAAATCTAATACCATGAACAATGATGCTGTGATCAGATCAGATGATGCAGAAGTTGGAGAAGCAGATCAAGATGAGCAAAGATTAATAGATCCATTGGATAAATTTCTCCCTCCACCACCAAAAGCTAAATGCTCAGAGGAGCTACAAGTAAGTTCTGTTAAAATGGTTTAATTACTATCAATTGTTGAATACCATTTTGATACATTATAAAGTAACATACATCGCTGATTTAGACTGGTTTGCTTTGGTCCTTTCCTCTGTTTCTTGTCTGGGCATCATAGCTATTAGAATCACAAGAATCATACAATTCATATCCAATTTAATACGACTCCTAGAGCTGTTGATTCAGATTGCAAGGTGTATTAAATTTGACCTTAAATTGCATTCTGAATTGCTTGAATTGCATCTTAATTGCAAGAATAGTGAATCTAGGGTGAATCGTGCAATTTGTGCACGTTGGGTCACACACAAAAAATGTTGTCTTGCATACGACGCGGCTCTGGAAAACATGATTTTAGGGTTTTTTTAGCAAATTTTTGTTTGAGATTGGAGGGATAGTGACAAAATCTTACTGAGGTTGGAAACTTGGAATTGAACTGAACTTGGTGAGCAAGACAGAGTTACAGTGCTGAAGCTGAAGCTTGAAGATGAGAGGATAGTTGTCGTTTAGGTTTCATTATTTTTTTGGGTCAAAAACAAAATACCATCGAAAGACCCCAAAGAACAGTCTTTGCTTGAACAAAAGACCAATAAAGGCCCAAAACCTGAGCAACACATCAGTCATTAGATGAACAAAAAAAGCAGCACACTAAAGCACTGGTATGCACAGTTGAATGAGGACTAGCTCTACAATGAGCGAAGATGATTTGAATTGATTGAACCGGCCTGATTAATTCATTAGTGCACCTGGGCTAATTAATTCATTTGATGGTTAAAGGTTTTAATTTTTAAAAAATTAAATAATTATGATTATAATATTTTTTCTTTTAAAAAAAGATGTTTAGGACTTTAGGTACCTTTAAGGAGAAAAATGTCATAGCAAATAACCTAGCCACGCTCGTTCTTACTTTTACCCTTTGTTTGGTGGAGGGAAAATAGGGTATTTCTTTCCTTCCTACCAAACAGACTCTTAAGGGACCTAGTTTAGAATTTCATATGTTGCAGTTTAAGTCAGTTTACATTAAATTTGCAGGCTATAAAAACAGGAATCTATCATGTTTGAAATAAAACAGGTTTCCTCTCTACACTAATATGGGTGCCTCTTCTAGTGTTGAGAATGTGGATGTTGGGATGCCTACTAGGGGTATAAATGAGCTGATCTATTTGTGAATTATCAGATCTTGACTTATTAAATGATCGTTCAAACTCGTTTGTTTAGTTATACAAATAAGCTCAAGCTTATAGTTAGGCTCCATTATTTAAATGAGCCAAGCTTAATTTTTGTAGGTTTGATATTAATAGCTTGAGAATAGCTCATATGTGTGTGTGTGTATGTAACTATGTATATATGTGTGTGTGTGTGTATGTATATATGTATTTATGTCTGTGTGTGTGTGTGACTTAGATAATTGCAATTTTATTTATTACGTATTCTTAAAAAATTATAATTTTGTTTGTTAACATCTTATATGTATACAATTTACCTAAAGTCAATTTTTAGGAGTCATATTTTAAATAGATGGTTATGAATTTTCTTTAAAGTTTTCATCATTAAAGATTTCATCTTCAATCCAAAGTCATCTTTATGAATATAAAATTATATTTTATTATGATTTGACTTTACTTTTTAGCATGAAGGTATCTATTAAATAATTATTAATAACCAATTTTTTTTTAAAGAGAAATTCAATAAAGAAAAAAATAATAAAGCTATAAACAAGCTAATGAACCAAGCCTAAGCTTTGAAATTTTGAACCAAGCTAAGCTCAAGTTTTAAATTTGGCCCATTTATTTGAGCAGTTTCTTTTTCAAGTGCTTGGCTCAACTTGGTTCATTTACAAATTACACTCCTATTGCCTACTTTGGATAGAGGAGTATGATGCACCACTCAAGACATACGAAATTTATGCATTATAGTGTTAAAGAAGTATTTGTATTAAATGTTTCTATCACATTCCATTTTTCCAATTTATCAAAAGGAGAAAACAAAAAGAAAAGAAGAAGAAGAAATGACTCTGCCCCACCTTTCTATAGCTTTTAGATATTGCATTGCATTCATTAATTAAGTTAAATTTTATGTTCTGGGTAGTGGGTAGGATGTTTCTAATTTCTAGCTTTCTCTTTGATGGTTTATTAGCTTTTAGACATTGCATTCCCTTGACATCGTTGTCTTTAACTTAATTTTATGTTATGGCAGAGAAAAATAAATAAATTCCTGGATTATAAGAAGGCTGGAAAAAGTTTTAATGCAGAAGTTCGCAACAGGAAGGACTATCGAAACCCTGACTTCTTACTGCATGCAGTGAGGTACCAGGATATTGATCAAATAGGGTCTTGCTTCAGTAAAGATGTATTTGACCCTCATGGATATGATCCGAGCGACTTCTATGATGAAATAGGTAGATAACTGCTCTGCTTCTCTCCATCTTTTTTGTTGTTGCTTGCTGTATTTGTGTGTACTTTGCTCCTTTTTTATCTGTGTTTTGTTAAAAATATCATCCAATCTACTGTAGTGTCTGTACATATTTATCTACATTTTTTTTCCTGAGAATTAGGTGATTGTTGGCTGTTTATTCCAGTAAACTGACTGTTAATTTCAAGTACATTGCAGATCTCCTATATTTTTTGGATTTCAATGTTAGAATTACTTTTTAATTTTAAATTGTAGAATGTGTTTTCCCTGTTTCAAAGATAACTTATCATTTAGGCTGACATTCACGCCTAACTTATTAGAGCTTGTGCTAAGCTTGGTGAAGTATATTGGATCAAACCAAGTATTTTGAATAACTGTTAATTCAGAAAAATCAGGATTTCTTTTGTTGCGCTACTTTAAAGATGCCTCTGATTTTGGGCTTTTTTGCCTGTCCCCTTTTATAGTCAAATTTTGTTGGTCTGTACTAAGTAAACTAAATACTTGCTTAGTTTAAGCTACTATTTTTGGTATGTTAAGACTTGGTATCATTCATGGCATCCATTTATTAATTAGCTGTTTTTAGTACCTTTCCAGTCTCAAAACCATTTACGTATTACTTAGTGTTAGTGATGTTGCAGCTGTTATTGCTTTTTCCATTATATACTCCTTTTTGCTCATGTCTCTTAACTAAAAACAGAAGCTGATATGAGGCGCGAAAGTGAGAGGAAAGAGCAAGAGAAGAAGAAAGCACAGAAGGTTGAATTTATTTCAGGGGGTACACAACCAGGAATTGGAGCTAGCGCTCCTAGGATTAGCATGCCTGTTGCAGGTTCAGAAACCACCTAATTTATTTATGTAGTTGTGAAGCTGTTCCTTAGAAGTCATTTCCACATCTTTATTCTTATAGTGTTTTATATTGATTTTTTGCCGCAGGTGCTTCTGCTGTGACTGCAAGTGGATTGCCTTTGGTGCCTCCTACAGCTGATTCTATTAATCGGGATGGTAGACAGAACAAAAAATCAAAATGGGATAAGGTATTCATCTAAATAAGTGCAATTGCAACTTTAGTGACATTCTTCACTGTGCTTACGAAATTTTAGTGAATGATAGGTGGATGGTGATCGAAAAAATCCTCTGCCCTCTGCGGGGCAGGATTCTGTATCTACTATTGGGGCACATGCAGCAATTTTGTCTGCTGCTAGTGCTGGTGGTGGATACATGCAATTTGCGTAAGTTGATAAGCAACCTTGAACTTTTATATGCATTCTAGTTCTATCTTATGATTCTGGTTATGCTTTCAATTTCTAAGATTTGATTTTGGTTTGGCACGTTTTATTGTGTAGACATTTTTGAGGCATGGTTTGCATTTTACCAAATTGAACATGTCAAATCTACTAAAAAAACTAGAATCTAAATTAACGTATTACTTACAGAGATTTCCAATATTAAATATTGGTTTGAATAGTCAGTCGTCTATACTTACGAAGCATGTGATTCAGTCTTATTCTTCTGCTCTAGCTGTTCCTCGCAGTGATGGAATCATTATGTGATTGACTGTGGATGACTTAATTCTTAATTTTATTTATTTATTCTCCTGTTACTACTATTGCTGTACCATCTGCTAAAGTATTTTTTTTCGCGGGCAGCTGTAGGTTTGACATAAGGAAAGTAAATGTGTCGGTCATAAATTGATTTATATCTAACATCATGCTAGCAATAATTCTTAACGCACTTTGTATAAATTTGCAGTTTTTTGTCTGGATTATTTACAGTTTTCTGTGAAGAAACTGCTAAAATTTCTGTTTAACTTCAGGTTGAGTTCAAAATGTACAAACCCAGTTTACTTTAATTTGTTCTGTTTAAGGTCAATGTTACTTCATTGGTGAATAAATGGTCCTGATTTTTAACCGAGTCTACTGGTCATGTAGCTGACTTTACCTAGTGTGTGGTTGATGGTATTTCATGAATTGACAGTCAAATGGCTGGAATATCCAGTTCTGACAAGTGGCAGTTAGCTGATATTGTTGTGTTTGATACAATAAATCTAATATTTTGTTGGACAGGCAACAAAAACGGAGAGAGGCAGAGGAGAAAAGATCTAGTGAAAGGAGGTTGGAGAGAAAATCGTGAGCCATTCATTGTGGTCTGTACTATTGAACACCGCGTATAAGTGGTGGCTGAGACTTTTTTGCAGAACATTTTTGTCTGCTAATTAACTTTGGCAATGATCATAGAAACTGTATATTCTCAAAATTGAAAAGATTTCCTGCTCCAACTGTGCCTTTAGCCGGAATAATTCTTCCAAATTCCGCTGCAGTACTCGTCCCATGATCTCGTTGGTTGATCGATTGGGGTTCGTTGTTAATGTAAAAATTTTATTTGGTTAGTGCTTGCATATTTTATTAGTCTATTACCTCTTTGTTTGTTTGGGTAGAATTGGAGTGGAAGGAAATAAGAAGGAAAGATATAAGATAGAAATATTAAATTTTTACTATTTGTTTAAGAAAAGTAGGAAGAATTTTTGTGCTACTTACCAAAACATTCTCTCCCAAATTGGAATGAAGTGGGAGTTTGGGAGGGAAATGATTTCTCTCTTTTTTTTTGTTTAATTTTCTTAAAAAAATCACAATAGAATTTTTTTTTAAAATAATAAAGAATTTTATGCTAAGAAACAAATTAGATTAAAATTTTATATTTTTTAATTATTATAATTTTTTTTCAATAATTTATTTATTTTTTCTATCTTTTTTTAATTCATTCAAACAAGTCAAAAAAAAAAATTTCACTTTCTTTTCTATTTTTATATATTCCAACACATCTTTTTTACTCCTCTATTTTTATTGTCTTTATTTTTTTCTAATTTTTTTCTCTATTTAATTCTTAATCCAAACAGAATTAACTTCATTATTGTCATTATTTCCAGTACTAGCTTATAGTAGCAGTATAGATCCTCATGTAGATTTTCAGTATTGGTCCACATACCTTATGCCCGAGGAAAGTTTCTACCCAGACGTCGTATTTCCTCTAATGAGTGCTTATCTCTGTAAAAATGTGGTTTCTTCTATGTGTAGGGTTTCTTCGACATGCACAAGCTGCACATATTGTGGGGCATTACATACGTTTTTACAATGTGTTCAATCACTTCATTAATTTTTTTTTAATTTTTATTCCCATATTACACATTTGGATCCTTAATCGTTTTTCTAAAAATTTTCGAACTATAAGAACTTGAGAAAATAATTTATGTAGTTGGCATCCATTCAAGGATGTGAATGTGTATGAATAGTGCCTGCGTCTATGCCTCTGATTGATTACTCCCCACTACAACGAATAGTTTAAGAAAGAATTATAGCTGGAGCATTGATACTCCTTAATTCTGTCACCATCTAAAACAGAATGTGATTGTTAAGCTAAGCTTCGATTGACCGGCTTGTAGTGTTTTAAACAGGTCTGACAGTTGGCTTGGAGCAACTCTTGTAAGCTGGATCGAATTAATGTTAAAATGCAATGCACTTATATTATATCAAGGTTATCTTCCCATAAATAGCATTGTATAACGAAGCTATGTTGGATTAATAGTATTCTGGAACGAAGCTTGGTCCCATATATAGTGCTACTTCATGAAAAGAAATTAACAAGTTGTGCTTTCTTTCGAATATCATTCGTGCTTTTTAAAAAAAAAATAAAAAATGAACGCTTACAAAAAAGAAATTAATGGCATTGGACGGCATTGGGCCCCGCTCAATTTCAATAAAAATTATGACAGTAAGACTCCGAGAGAATCACTGGTTGCAGTAATTCAGCACGAATTTATGGCAAAAAATGGGAAAAGGCCTTTTACAAAAAACGAGGATTGGCAAAACAATAAGGCATGGTCCGAGTTAGGTAGACAGCAGATACTGTCCGGTGGTATTGTGGAAAATTGATTTGTTTGGAGTGTAGCTGAGTTGAAAAAGTGGCACTGGGTTTCTGCTGTCCAGCTATTCGTGCTTTATAGTCAGTCTACTATATACATGTATTCCTTTGATAAAGCTGAAGAGGAAACCGTGCCCATATCTGTCTTTGCTCCTTTGCTTTATCATCTCGATAAATATGTAATGCTTATGGCATTGTAGTCTAGTGCATTTTCCCATTGTCGCTTGGAACTGTGATGTGCAAGGTGGGGGAGTTCATCCTTCCACATTTCATTCCAACTTTTCACCTCTGTTCTAATAAAACTGTCATAACTTGTAAAAAGAGCTGGAAATATGGCAAATGCAGTGTCTTACTGTCTTTCACAAAAGACAACGAACCCATGATAATGAATATTTATATTTTTACGAAAAAATTCCTTATTTGATATCCTTTTTGACTTTTTTCTCCCTAAAGAATTCAGATATTTTACTTAATTATAAATAAAAATGAAAAGAAAGCTTTTTGATCTTAAATCAATTAAAAAATGCCTCTTGTACAGCATTCCTACATTTAAGAACTGGTCGTACTTTTTAAAATATATTGGGTTTTGAAATAAGCTATTTTAGAATAATTTAAAAAAAAAATAAGCTATGCATTGACAATGTAAAATAATTTTATACTGTTATACAATCACAAATTATTATGTATGGTAAATTTGTTAACTTTTACAATAATTACATTAAAACTTATACTATTAGTGATCTCTAATTGATTAACAATGTAAAAGTTTTTACACTGATAATACATAATCATTAAACTCTAAATTTTTTACATGGTATCTAAATTTCATTGATATAAGACCAAATGGAATTTGATTCGTACCACATTTTTAATTTTTTAAAATTAATTAATAGATTTATAAGGTAAAGTAACTATATATCTTTCCTCAGTTATATTTGTAGTGATATGCAAATAATTACAAGGAAAATGATGAATATATACCATTATGCTAGTTGACACTAAAAGACAGAGAAATATAAGTATAATATGTGAAATTATGTGATAGAAAGAAAAAATAAAGAGAAATAATAAATATCAATCAAATGTTTGTGATGTTAAAATGTTTACATATAATTACCCTAATTACAATCTTATATTATTTTTTATCCATTAAAATTTAGTCATATGCAATATTGTGTACGGTCCCTGACTTAATTGCTTCGTTCCTTGAGCCAATACTTAGCCAGGTGCACTCTTATTTGATGTTTTAAAAAGTAAGCCAAAATTAAATTAACAACAATTTAAGATTATAACAAGAATTGAACTATCTGTCAAAAAATATAAGAATTGAACGAAATAACGTAATTAATATAAAAATTTGACATTTGTTAACAAACAAATTATTAAATATTTTCGTTAATATAACATTTATCTAATAAAAATTAAATTGTTATATATAATGTATGATATTAATATTTGTTGTATTAATAATATATATCAATATTCAATATTAATGAAGTTATTTGTTAATATAATATATCAATTTATTATTATTATAAATTTACAATGTATATATTAATAATTTAATTTTTATTAAAGAAATATTATATTCACAAATGATAATTTATTGTTAAGTCGTTAATAAATGTCAAATTTTTTAACTGAATAAGAAATAAGAGAAGTAATAGTAATATACTTATTATTATTATTATTAAATTAATTTAGTTATCTTGTAAAGTTATTTTTTAAAGCGTGTGTCAACTTTTTAAATAAAGAAATAATTATAAAAATTGTGAAGAAAAATGTTTAAAAGTTGCTTTCTTATTATTCTACTACGAAATAATTGGATGTAATTATCATTGAGTGCTATAGGTCTCGGTGAGCGGGTTGACTCATTTAACCTGGAATATGTGTGGGCAAAATTCAGTGTTACCTAACACACTTAAATGCGTGCTAATATGGGTAGCATGTGATCTAAACGAGTTTGGCTTACGGGTTTGCATACCAATCCATTTAATTCACACGTTATATATATATATTAAATAATATTATGATTATTTACAAAAATTACTTAATGTGGTTAAGGTATTTGAATGTTAGATATTTAATGTTTGGTTATTATATATAAAGTATTTGAATATTTATTATTGATTGATATAGAAAACGTTGAATTTTTATATTTTATTGGATGTTTAAACGATAGAAAAAGTTTTTTTTTTTTTTTTAAGATTTGGCCATTACTTTAGAGTTTAAAAAATGTCATATTTTTAATTGTTTTTCAAATATTTTTTTTGTGTTTTTAACAATTTCAGTTTTTTTAATTTTTTTCAAAAATTTTAAATATTTTTATTTTGGTCCATAGGGTAAATAGGCAACCCACAGGCCAATACGAGATGGACGCGAGCTACCTATTTCACATGCCTATTTATTTTATGGGCTAGTCCAACTCACTTATTTATAAGACTATGTTAATTGGACTTATATAAACTGAAGTGACCCACATACTTAGTTGTAAGTGCATAGATCAATTAGTAGCGTCAAGGGTTCAAACCCACACCCATGAAAAAGATGGGAGTTCATACCGGATCTTTAACTACTTGTATCAATTTGCATTGGTGATTAATATAAATGTTAATCCTATTATGTTAATCACTATTAATTATTGCTTTAGTTAGATGTTGATTAGTTTTTTTTTTTGTGTGTGTGTTTTTATCTTTCTGTTTTATCATTTAAACATAAAAAATTAACACTATTATTTACACACATCACAAAAATATACTTCGATATCAAAAATAACATGTAATTGTCAATTGTCATGTATTATTCACATAACATTTTCCTCAATCTTTTGCAAATCTTGAACAAATTCCTCGTATCCAAAATCATATTCGTGCATCAGTTGTCAGCATTAACCTTTTTTTTTTTTTTGGGTGAAGATTTAAGAACCATTACCTCATCTCATCTTTTATTAGCTTCCCGATTCTGGGTGAGGAATGTGGGAGTCAGTAGGACACGATATGGAACAAGTTCACGGTTGTCCCTTTTCCTGCTTTTGTGGGGAACTCAAAGTCAAAAATCATCTTTTACTTTACCCTATTATCCATTGCACGACTAACAAAATAATTAGAAACTGAAGCAAAGACCCCATCAACATCTTCAATGCAAGATCCTCCCATCTCTTCCTACGTATCAACATCTTTTGTTCTCGATCTTCAATTACACGTTCAATCTCTTATGACATTATTTGACAAGCTTGTGGCTTCCTTTCTATTTGCCTATCAATGCTCAAGCACTTTGGTCAGTATTCACCTCAACTCCTCAAAATCATCATTCTCTATTGCTTTTTTTTTCCCCATGCAGGTAGGCCCATTGAATGAAAAAAAGAGAAGTCACATAAAAGGAAAAGAAAAAGCCTCTTCAAGTAATCCTATATATATATATAGTTTTGTTTTTCGTCGAAAGGCTAGCACTAAGGCTCCTCTTTTTATGACTAACTAATGATTTTGGTTGTTAATAGGATATACTTAGGAATTGTGCCTTGAGAGATAACTTCAAGTATTATTTTGCTTCTTTTCTTCCCTTCTTTCAGTCCATAAAGATGGGCTTACTATACCTTTTTCAAACCCCTTTTCATCATGTGGGATGGAAATGCATTATAGTTGTAGAGGTAATGTCTCTTATTGATTATTTTTTTAATCACATATTGCTTTATATCTTGTTAAAGTAACATAAAATCAGACTCAGTCTCATTAAAAAAAAATGCTTTGAATACTCTCTAACAAAAGTTTATTAAAAGAATTTTTTTTTCTTCATTGTTTCTTTCTTAGGATGTCTAGAATAAGATATGACGATGTTATATATTGTTTCTTTCTCATGATGTCACGAAAAAGATAAGATGATGCTATATATTCAAATATTCTGCCAAAGAATTTTGATGTCATTTAATTTTTTAAATATTTATAATATTAAATCCTTCAAACATTGAAAAATATAAAAATGTTTTATATTTTTGACGTTTGATAGAATTATTATTTGAATTTCATTTAAAAAATTAATATAGTCAATTTTTAATAACTAAATTGATATTAAGTTAAATTTTAATATATTAAATAATAATTTAATATTTTTAAGTAAATTATAATGATTTGTTTATTAAAATACATACTAATATAAATAAAAATATTTAATATTACAATCAATAAACCATAGATAATTAATAATGTAAAAATAGAATATTATATATTTTCTGTCACGCTACGAAATCTATGTATTATGTTGAGATAAGTGATAGTAACGCATTATTTAACAATCCTTTTAACACATTCTTTATTATCCTCCCGTTTATAAATTTTGGTTGTTTAAGATTTTAGTGCATAGATTAAAAATACATAGTTTATATAAATTTAGACTAAAATACCCCCATTTATTAGTTTACAAATTTCTATATTATTTCCAAACTACTCCAATTTATAATTGTGTCTGACATCCATTGATTATATGGGATAGCAGTCCTTTTTAATGCAAATGTCACTAAAAAAAAAATAGTGTTATCAGAGTTGAATTGATCATTGACTCGGTCAGAATACTGAATTGATAGGTTACTAGTCAAACTAGTGAGTCATTTGTTGAATTGCATGGACTAGTTTATATTATTTTTTTAAAAAAATTGTATAACCTAAAAACTTTAGACTAAAAAATTATAAAAAAAATACATTATACTTTAAATCTCTCTCTCTCTCTCTCTCTCTCTCTCTATATATATATATATATATATATATATATATATATTAAAATATTGATAATAATATATGCATGTTTAGAACATTTTATTTTAAAATAATATTTTTTTTGTAAAAATGTATAAACTACAAATTTTAGAATAAAAAATTATAAAAAATACATTATACCTTAAAAAATCTCAATATATATATGTGTGTGTGTGTGTGTGTGTGTGTGTATGTGTGTGTGTGTGTGTATGTATGTATATATATTTATATAATAGATGCATGTTTAGAACATTTTATTTTAAAAAAAATTGAGTATGAAATTAATAAAATATATTTCTTTGATAAAAGATATTTTTTAGTCTAATATTACTTAAGTAGTTCAATATATTATAAATAAATGATAATAATTTGGCCCAATATAAATAACTTGTAATAATAAAAAGCTCTAAATAAAATACTCTTGGTGGGTTTGGTGATGAACCAACCCATTTAAAATGTGAAACTCTAGCCAACATGGGTTGACACATTTAGTAAAGTCTTTTGTTCACACTAGCTGTGACTTGGATTTGATTATCAAATTTTTCTTATTAGTAGGTAATATGTAAATTCTACTATAAATTTTTACTGAGGTTGGTGGTCTGCTTCATCTATTCATTATCTCTTCATCTTTTCGTCACTCACAGCGGTCACGTTGCTTCTTCTTTATGTTTCATATTGTCTTATTGGTCTATTCATCACCTCTATTTTTTTGTTGCTCACAACTTACTGATGAAGTTCATGGCCACAACCTTCCAACGGTGCATCGATGAACTTATAGTAAAGACATGTCATCAAAGTTCTGACAAGACAATTTTTTAGCATACTTGTCTAGTTTATTGTGGATTAGCGGGTCATCAATTTCTAAAATCAACTTAGTCAAACCGGATTCTACCAAATCAGGTGCATTTTCGACCTAACAAGTTGCTTAAACCAGCCATATGTTTGGTTCTCGATTTGAGACTCATTCTGTCCCATTTTGTTTGACATTTGAGCAAAAATTGTTGTTCCATTTTGATTGTCTTTTTACAATACCAATGAAACATTCAAATATTTTTTCCTATTATGTCATTAACCATTTATTATGGAGTGTGAAAGTAAAAAAGAAGCATAAATGAGAGAGAATCTAATTAATATAAAAGATAAGGAAAATATATGGAAATTTTACAATAATTTTTGTAAAATAAAAAATATTAATTGCATTTCTTAATTCTTTTACCAAAACCTTAAAGGTCAAACAAAATAGGACGAAAGGAGTAATATATTATACCCCACTAGAAATATCTTGTGAAAATCAAGGTTATTAATTTATTTTCTTAATTACTCCACTTAGAGTTGACAAAATGGGTCAGGCTCCATGAGCCAACCCGAACAACCCATTAAAAAGGTCATACTAGGCTCTAGAATTGTATGCCAAAAAAAAATAAGGCCAATTTAGCCCGACCTGATGGGCTAGGCTAGTCTTAAGAGAGAGATTAAAAAAATTATTTATAAATTCTATATAAAAGTGGGCAAAAAAATGAAATAGACCATTTTACCCATTAGGCCAACAAAATTACAACCTATAAGAAATTTGGCCTAGGGCAACCAGGTCCATTTTTCACATCTTGGCTTGTCAGGCCAAGCAACCCATTTGATAGCTCTAACTCCACCATATATTAGAGTATAATTGGAAAAAAATGTACAATTATATCTTGAAATTTTAAAACAACCAAAGTTTTGAAAAAAAATGTTAAAACATCCAGTTTAAGAATGAAGAGAGTATTAGTTAAAATTTAATAGAAACTAAAAAATTATGAGTGAAATTCATTAAAAGAATGTTAGAGATAGTGTTTTATAAGAAATGAATCTTCTCATGTTGAATTTTTACAGGACCATATCATATGAAAATTTTGTATCGATGTCTCTCCATAAAAATCAAATAAGTGTGACCATATTGAAATTTGTGTACATTAAATATAAATAAACAAACGCAAAACTTTCACATATAATATATGTGAATATCTTAATAACAGCTTCGCGTAATATTTCAGCAGCAGCAAGATAACTGACAGTCAACCCTCACATTAATTTTACCCTTGCCCTTTTTTTTTCTTAATGTCCGTTTTTACCCTGGCTTAATTTTTAATTAATATTCTTAGGATCCATGATGCACTTGCAAACTCAGTTCTGCGGAAACTCCGGGTTGTAAAAATTTAATAAGAACTCAAAAGCAACGGTAACATTTTAATTGAGAATTTTGGAAGTTCCTAAAGGGCCATTTTGGGAATATGGAAAAGTTAATGGCACCTTTAATATATATAGATCAAAAGCAAATAGAAAAGGGGTTGTGTTAAACTACACAGTGCAATTTCTCTTCCTGATCAGTTGTTGTTTCTCACACCATTTCTTACTACTTGTCTCTTTAACTGTGCATTCTCCCATACTTTCTTTCTCTAGAAAAATAAAATAAAATTCCCTTTCTCTCTCTTGCTTCCATCATTCTATTGGCCTTTCCTCTCTCCTTTTCAACTTCATACATTGACTAACTCCACATTCCCTCTCTCAGTTTTCTCACACTCTAAACCAAAGATTCTATATTTCCATCTACCTTTCTTTCTCTCACTCTCTCAAGGTTGTCCTTCATAAGCATTAAGATTTGGAGGCAAAAGTAGAGTTGCAAATTGTGGCAGGAATCATGGAAGCTCCAAAGGCAGAGGAGATAAGCCACCCACCAATGGACCAACTTCAAGGCTTAGAGTACTGTATAGACTCAAACCCATCATGGGGTATGCCCAGCTTTAACTAATCCTTCCTCAACTGCATTTTCAGCTTCATTGACAGATTGACCTTTTTTTTGTGCCATGAGAGTGATGTGTGTGTTTTGAACTGTTCACAGTGGAGACAATAGTTCTGGGTTTCCAGCATTACATTTTGGCCTTAGGAACTGCAGTCATGATTCCTTCATTTCTTGTGCCTTTGATGGGTGGAAGTGATGTAAGTAATTCCCAACTTCAACTCCTTTTGCTTTGCTTCTTCATTTTTATTTTTATTTTTATATTATTATGATGAAATTGTTTGATATTGCCAAATCTCTACTGAGGAGGATTGGAGGAGCTTTTTGTTTTACCTTTACGTTGTTTTTTTGTTTTATATATTTGGTTTTGACATATCACATGCTGGGGTGGGTCCCACGGAGAAGAAAATTGTTGATCCTGAAAGTGAAATTTCCTCATGGTCTTAGTTTTACTTTGCATTGTCCTGTATGGAGAATTGATATTGATATTTCAAATATTAATACAATGATACAGGATGATAAAGTGAGGGTGGTACAGACCCTGCTTTTTGTAGAAGGAATTAATACACTTCTGCAGACACTCTTTGGAACCCGGTTACCAACAGTGATAGGAGGGTCTTATGCATTTATGGTCCCCATTATATCGATAATTCATGATTCCTCATTGACAAGGATAGAGGACCCACATTTGGTTAGTATATTTCTCTAATTTTTGGTTGCCACATTTCAATTATAAGTTGATGATTCTATTAGTTGTGAACAATTTAGCTTCTCAAAAGTCCCACTCATTGTAATGTAAGATTGCTTCTAATCCTTCTAGACAAAATCTAAGGCATGCACATTTATCTTGAAATTGTCCGCAACGTGACATTTATTATGCGAAAAACAATTGTAACCTATTTAATAGAATGTGTGAGCTTAAACATTTAAATGTATTTTCAAGAGATTAAACTAATGTCTTCTATTTATCTCCAGAGATTTCTTAACACCATGAGAGCAGTACAAGGGGCAATGATAGTAGCATCAAGCATACAAATTATTTTGGGCTTTAGTCAGTTATGGGCAATTTGTTCTAGGTGAGCTCTTCTAAGTGAAATGCATAGATATAGATATTCTTCCAGCTAAAGAATGAAGCTTAAGTCTACTTTCTATAATCTATACATCAAATACTTACTGTCTTCTTACGTTTTTATCAGGTTTTTCAGTCCACTTGGAATGGTTCCAGTAATTGCATTAGTTGGTTTTGGGTTATTTGACCGAGGGTTTCCTGTGGTATAACAATAACCCATGTGTCAATAATACAAGTTTCCTTTGGATCCAAGTTAAAAAGTTTGGTTCATGTCTTCTTGGCTCATACTGATTAACATTATTTTTTATTTTTTTTATCAGGTTGGGCATTGCGTTGAAATTGGAATTCCCATGTTAATTCTGTTTGTAGCCTTCTCTCAGGTACTAATCACATTCGCATTTATGTGAAGTAAGCTAATCAAATTAACCTGTGACAACCAAAAAGGGAATGAGTATTTCAAATATCTAAAGTGAACTTTCGATGCTTGACTTTAATCCAATGCAGTGCTTTTACAGGAACATTCTTAAGTGATATGACTTTGAATTTGAAAACTTATAAAATGATTATTTGGTGAGGGCCAAAGAAGAGCATTTATTGTGAATGTCCAAAATTTGCTGATTTTTCTCTATTGAAAATATAATAACCATGCTACGTTTTTGGCTGTTTACAGTACTTGAAAAATTTTCATACAAGACAACTACCAATACTAGAGAGATTTGCTCTACTTATATCTACCACAGTGATATGGGCATATGCACATCTCTTAACAGCAAGTGGAGCATACAAACACCGTTCTGACTTAACCCAACATAATTGCAGAACAGACAGGGCCAATCTCATTTCTTCCGCTCCATGGTTGGTACCAAAAGCATCTCTTAAATAGTTGAATGTTTTAATCATAATTCAGGTGCAGGAAGATCTTTTGAGCTGTTGCCAATGACTCTTGAACATGTTGCCCACAGGATAAAGATCCCATACCCTCTTGAGTGGGGTGCTCCTACATTTGATGCTGGCCATGCTTTTGGAATGATGGCTGCTGTTTTAGTCTCCTTAATTGAGGTATTATACATACTTACTAAAGGAAGAGTGTTAGCAATGCACTTTCTAATATAATTCTTCTAACATACTCTTTATTATTGTTTAAAATTTATTAAAAACTATAAAATCATTAGTGGATCTCATTAAATAAGAAGTGAGACTCACAAAATTTTATAATTTCCAATAAATTTTAATCAATAATAAAGAATGTGTTGCTAATATTTTTCTTATTGAAGATGATGGTCCTAATGGAATTCAAATGTAGTGTTGACTAATTATATTTAAAAAAAAAAACATTTCTGGCAGTCAACTGGGGCATACAAAGCTGCATCAAGACTAGCAAGTGCAACACCACCTCCAGCTCATGTTCTGAGCCGTGGTATTGGTTGGCAGGGAATTGGAATCTTGCTGAATGGCCTTTTTGGAACACTGACTGGTTCATCAGTTTCTGTGTAATTGCTACTCTTCATTGTTCATATTTTTCACTCTTCTATGGGACACAAATTGATTCTCGTAGGACTATCCATGACAGAGAGAATGTGGGGCTTCTAGGAAGCACTCGTGTTGGGAGTCGAAGGGTCATTCAAATTTCAGCTGGCTTTATGATATTCTTCTCAATGTTAGGTGAGTGGCGACCAATGGAGTATATTAGTCTTCACTATATTAACGACCTTTCACAATACTTACAATGCACAATTCACATATTTCTTGCTCAGGTAAATTTGGAGCTTTATTTGCATCAATACCCTTCCCCATTTTTGCAGCTTTATACTGTGTTCTGTTTGGCCTTGTGGGTGAGTATCACCATTTTCACCTATAGTTTAGTTGCTTGCTCTCTTTGCTTGCTCTCTTTTTTTATGACAATTTTTCTTTTTGCAGCTTCTGTGGGGCTATCATTCTTGCAGTTCACTAACATGAACTCAATGAGGAACCTCTTTATTACTGGTGTTGCCCTTTTCTTGGGCTTTTCTGTTCCTGAGTATTTCAGAGAGTACACTTCAAAGGCCCTTCATGGTCCTACTCATACAAGGGCTGGATGGGTGGGAGTTTATTGTTTCATCTATACAAACATATGAAAATCCAACCAGTAGTTACTGCTTACTATGTCAAAATGCATATACTGATTTGTACCTGTTAAGCAGTTAATTATCATAAGAACTTCTATTTGTCTAATTGTGAATTCTTCATGGGGTCATTCATGTCACTTACGAAATGGCCTGTGTCATAAAAATCCTTATGAAGTGACAGAACAATTATGCATCTTCTGCTTCTATTTGTATGGTTTCCACTTGATGCAATCTAAAACATATCATTCTAATCACGAAAATGATACTAATTTTCTCTTTCCTTTGGTTTTTTCAGTTCAATGATTTCCTCAATACTATCTTCTTCTCATCTCCAACTGTTGCATTGATTGTTGCTGTGTTCTTGGACAACACTCTTGATTACAAGGATAGCGCCAAAGATAGGGGAATGCCATGGTGGGCCAAGTTTAGAACATTTAGTGGAGATAGCCGGAATGAAGAGTTCTATACCCTCCCTTTCAACCTCAACCGGTTTTTCCCTCCTCGGTAGGAAAGTTATACCATAAAGAAAGATGTTAGAGGAAAAGCATCATTTCCGGATAAGGGTTATATTTTGTTGTGTGAGAGTGGTAGCAAGAGTGATAACTGTGTATCATAATGGTGAATTTTTTTATGAAGAAATTGACCATAGGTTTGATACAGACTTCTTCATCTCCTCTATTTTCTTTTTTAAAAAAGAAGAGAAAATAAGTTATGCACTTGTACTGTCATCCAATCATACTCCATCATGTATAGTAAATTTGTTGACTTTTATAATAATTATCTTAAAAATCATACCAACGGTGATTTTTGATTGGTTGACAGTATAAAATTACTTTACATTAATAGTGCATAACTATTAAACTGTAAAAAAAAAAAAAAAAAAACTAAAAGTTATTATTAAATATTCAAGTCAAGAAAATTAAAACGTCAAAGGATAAATAATGTACTTCTTAACAGTCCAAAACTCTCGAGATACTATACAATTTATGTTAAATAAAATGTATATTCTAGCGTTGTCATAATAATTTTCATTTACATTAAGCACGTAGCCAACTACTAGCATACCGTAGTTAAACACAAAGGTTTATTATCCTCTTTTTTGACAGTAACTAGAATTTTAATCTTTACGTTAAATATTTATTTTCATGTAATTAAAATTCATAATAAATAAATATTTTTAATTATATAAATTATATTATAATTAAAAATTATAATAATAATTTTGAATGTATAATTGTACAAATTAATTTAATATCCACTAACGGTATTTTTTATTATCATTTAATCATATATTGTCATGTATAGTAAGTTTGTTGACTTATATAATAATTACTTTAAAAGTCATATTTAGTATAATTTTTGATTGATTGATTGTGTAAAAATATTTTATACTAACAGTGTATAAAAATTAAACTCTATATAAATTATATTTTGAATTTATGATAAATAATTTAAATTGTCATATAAGGTTATTTTTAACTATTGATAATTTCTTATAAAAAACTATTGAAATTGATTTTAAAGATAGAGATAAAAGATGGTAGATCGAAAGAAATAAATGGTTAAGAAGATTAAATATAGAAATCTTTAGAGGTCTAATTATACTTGTCCCCACTTTAATGATTTGATCATATACATAAAAACTATAAGTTTTAGTCCTAGACGAGCAAATTCAATGTGCTTTGGTCCCTGCCATTAATATTGTTACTAACGTGGTTGACAGTGTTGTTGTTAAGACTGCTATAAAGATGTAAAATTGCTAGAAATTTTTTGGGCCAGCAATTTCTTCCACAATTGAAAAGTAAGAGAAACCATGATTGACACAAACTTATTACATTCTCATATGCCTTTGACATGTATTGATATATAGATAGTTTAACTGAAATCGTGTCAATGGTTGCATTAGATGAATTTAGATCAAGGAATAGTGGTAATAATGTAATCATCAACTTATCTCTGAATATGAATAGTTTATCAAAATCATTAGATAACCCAATAATGCTGAAAATATGAAAAGTCTCTTTCAGCGGTTCAATTAAACTATTTACATATCATGACATGCCAAAGGCAGTTGAGGATGTAATAGGTTTGAGTAGATTGTGGTTTCTCTTTTTCTCTATTGTGGAAGAATTTTCCTGGTTGTTTTACACTGTCAGAAAAGTCTCGTAGTGGTGTTACAACGGCTAAAGTTAACAAAGTTAGAAGACAACTAACGGTAGGGACCAGAATGCATTAAACTTGCTCATCCAAAGAATAAGACATACAAATTTTACGCATAAGGTCAAAACAGTAAAGTGCAAAAAAGTATAGAGACCAAATTAATAATTAAACCATCTTTATATATAAAAAAGTAATGTAATTTGGGTTTGTCCGAAGGGTATTTTTTTTTTCACCCAAACTATGGACACTTTAGGCATTTCCTTTTTAATTATTTTATTCTTATTTATTTAATAAATTGTATTAATTACTAGGCTGTTTAATAGAGAGTGGATTTTTAATACTCATTTTATAAAATATTTTATTTTTTATTTTTTTCATTATTAGGTATTGAGAGAAGGATAATGGATTTTAATTATTTCATTATTAAGTATTTTGAATTTGTGCATTCATTTATTATTTATATTTATGAATTATATTTTTTTAAATAAAATATCATATGCAAAAAATAAAATAAAAGGATTTTTTTCATTATTTTTAATTTTAAAAATGATTAAAGTCAAATAAAAAAATATTTTTATAATTACAAGGATTTGAATTTGTGTATTCATTTATTATATTTAACAATTTTAATTTCTTAAATAGAAATATTAAATGCAAAAAATAAATAAAAAATATTTTTTCATTATTTTTATTTTTCATTTTGTAAATAATTAAATTTAAAAAGAAATAATATTTTTATAATTAAAAGTAAAAATAAAGCATCTCTCCAAACTAAGGACATTTCGTACATTTTTTTCTCAATTATTTTATTTTTCATTTATTTAATAATTTATATTAATTACTATGACATTTAATAAAGACTGAGTTTTTAATGTTCTTTATAAAATGAATAAATAGCGAATGCACTAATAGTGTAAGTAAATTTTACACTACCATTAGGGGTTTTAAAATAGGCTCGATTGACGGACTAGCCCTGAGTAGCCCGATGCATAGGTTGGGATATGTTGTAAAAATTCAAGCTCAGGGTTATTTTGGCCTAGCCAAACTTGACTCAAATATTTATTGGCTTAAATCGAGCTGACCCATGATAGGTTGGGCCAGTCTATTGGTCTAATTTTTTTTATTTTTTTATTTTATAATTGATAAGATCACATATGATAAATTTAATACTACATGTGTTGTTAATGTCCATTTTAAAGTTAATATTCCATGTGCATTGAGTTTTGTTTTTAATTTTTAACACTTATTTATTGTTACAGTTGATGTACTCTATTTTATTTCTATTATTACATATTGTATTTTACTATTTTATAGTACAAGTGACAATCTATATTTTTTATTTTAGTTTGTAGTGATTAAAAATATTTTATTAACTTGTTATATATAAAAGAATTTATTTTGATAATTTTTAATTTTTTATATTTTAGATAAAGTGAGTAGCCCATGGGTTGAGACGTTTGACTTGCGACCTACCAAGGGCTAGGTTGGTGAAATTTCAATATGCAATTATATGGGCCTAATTCGAAAATGTGTTAACATGTGATAAGCTAGACCGAATGGGCTTGGATGACCCAAATTGACAACTCTAACCATCATTTAATCACAAACTGCAATATATTGTAAGTTTATTGACTTTTACAATATCTATCTTAAAAGTCATACTAACAACGATTTTCTGATTGGTTAACAGTGTATTTTTTTTACACTAATAATGCATAAAAATTAAACTCATAAAATATTTTTTTCATTATTAGGTATTTGGGGAAGGATAATGGATTTTATGGTTTCATCGACAAGTATTTGAATAAGTGCATTCATTTATTTGTTAATATGCATTCATTATTATATTTATAAATTTTAATTTTGTTAAATAAAAATATCATATGCAAAAAATAAAATAAAATGACTATTTTGTTTTCAAAATATATTTTTTTATTTTAAAAAAATTAAAATAATATTTTTATAATAAAAGTATAATAAAAATATTTTTATTAATCAAACATATCCTTATTTTTTATTATTATTGGATTTTGAAGAAAAAATAAGAGAGATAGAATACAAAGTGTCACTTATAATTAAGTTTTTTTCATGTTGCTGAGAAATAAAAAAGTGAGAATAATAAAAGTTAGTATAAAATAGTTAAAAATATATAAAGTCATTAAACATGAATACATTGTAATTCTTATTTCTTTCACTTAATCAACTTTATCACTCCATAAGTTAATGATATATAAAATTACATTCTTTTTATGCTGAGTTTCCTTCTAATTATAATTTATTTTCCAAACAAATCATTTGCGTTACATGTCAAGAAGCAAATTTGGTGAAGAAAGGACTTAAGACAATAAGTGAAATTTGAGAAAATAAGTATACTTTATATTAATTTATATCATAGAATAAATTATTTTTTATTTATATTTTTTAAAACATTATTTTTAAAAATGATTTTCCTTCAAAAATAAGTCATGCTTAGAAAGAGGTTAAAGTGAGAAATTTTATTTATCAGATTTAGTTTGTATATAGGGGGGGGGGGGGGGGGGGGGCGGGGGGGAGATGATGCACTAATTTAGAGGGAAAGCCTTTGGGCATAAAGAACTCCACTTATAAAAGTATTTACATTTATCTCACCCCAAAGATACGAGTGGGGGCTCGAACCTGCGATTTGTTAGTTGTGAGATCCTGTTTTGCTTCATTTGACCAACCTCTTAAAGTTGGATTATCAAGCTTTAATGTCATATGACAATTTAAAAAAAAATGAGACTTTTAAAAAAGATCACATGACTTTTGTGTTTTGATATTGATAATTTATGATCAAATCTAATAATCAATTGAATTAGGTGTCAAAACTTTTACACGAACACCACTTAATAACTTTCTCTAGGATATGAAATTAATCAAACCAACTATTGAATCATTTGATATTATTTTCTTGATCATGTATATCAAATTTCACTTAAATTATATATTTGTTGGTATGTTATTTAACAATGAACATTTACATATATTTTAAACAAATTATTATTTGTCGAAATAAAATAGTGCAATAAAGCATCAATTATTTTTTTTATTTTTACAATATTTTATTAACTTAATCTATTTTGTAAAAACTTTCAATTCAACAGTTCACATTCTAAAAAAATATATAGTAAGTAGTATAAATATAAAAGTTTCACACCTAATTTTAATTGAATTTCTTTTTCTCAATATAAACTCAACAAATATCCATAAATAATTGTGATGTCCATCAAATATGCTGGATACATATGTATTGAATATCTGTGCGGCTATTAGCGGGTATGAAGTAGATTTTTACCCACAGCAGATGTGTAGCAAGAGACTATTACCTATGATATGTTCAGTCTCATTCTTTTGTACCAATTGAGTTTATACTTTTTTTTTTTTTTTATAACATGAGTTTATACTTTTAACATAGTTAAATAGATGTGATATATAGTTATTTTCTTTTCACCTTTAGTTGTAAATTATGTTAAATCTTGTGTCTTTACTTTGGAATTCACTTCTTTAAAATAAATGACAGTACTTTAAAAGACAAAATACAATTATAATCGTTAATAAAAAATAATGATCAATTTATGATAAAATGTGTATTTTTATAACAAAATGAAATTGTTAAATTTTAACCATTAAAATTTTAATTAACAATAATAATTAAACTTTATTTTCTAAAGTATTCCCCCATTTACTTAGTGGAGTTATTATTATTTTGTTTAGAGATGTGATGTGTGCACAGAACAACACCCCCCCCCCCCCCCCCCCCAAAAAAAAACGTAGACGTGATACGTGCATATTAATACTATATAGTTTTTTCTATAAAATAATTAAAATAAAAACCTATAAAATTTTAAAAATATATTATTTTAAGTAACAGGTTAACAAGTACATTTATGTTTTGAATTGTCATACCAAAATTCAATTTGAATAAATTATTAGTATTTATAAAAGATAAAAAAAAAGTAAAATAAAATAAATTTCTTGCATAAATTAAAATAAATTTAATACTCAAGTTTTAAATAAATTTATCATTTAATTCCTCTAAAATTGAGATAAATAACTTGATTATAACTTATATGATAAATTTGATTCATTTTACTTTTTTATTTTTTGTCCTATAAATATTTGTTGAGAAATATATTTAAATTAAGTCTAATTCTAAGTTATACTCTAAATCATTATTACCCAAGTTAATCTGGTTAAATTTCATTGTATTATTAACTATTGATCAATTTAAAGATTACGCTAAGGGTTAAAGAGGTGTGATATTTATCTTCATTTATTGACTTCAAATCATAGCCAAACACCTACTTTTTCTTAAATGTACTGCCCGAATACAGGGGCGCGGTATTAGTCTATTACAATGGCTGATGACGGTAGGTAAGTCCCTCCTTTTACGGATTCATTGATTCTAAATCCAAGTCAAAACTCCCACCCATTAGTCAAAATCATATTGAGCCAAAAAGCGTCTGTGTTTGGGAGATGTGCGAAAATTATATTTTAATAATTGATTATAGGGTCAGAATCTGTTGATATCAGGTGTCAAAATTAATTAAATTATATTTTTAATAACTTTTTATATAATGTAAATTTAATCAATCAAACTGTTGAATTTGATGTTTTTATTAATTAGATTAAGTATACAAAATTTCACACAATTTCAAAATTATATAGTAGCTCATCACATCATTTTATTTTAACGTACAATAAAAAATTAAAATATATACAAATATTCAATGTTAGATAACACATCTAGCAAAGTCCAAATGATGTGAAATTTGACATACATGTTTATGAATATAATATCACACAATTCAACGGTTAGATTGGTTAAATTTGCATTCTACAAAAAGTTATTGAAGGTGTAATTTGACTAACTTTAACACCTGGTGTCGACGGATCCTGACCCTTGATTATATGTGTAATGGATTATTATTATAATTGATTATAATAAAAAATGACAAAATATCTAAAATTGATCTTTTCCTTCTTCTTCTTCTAAACTTTATCTAAACCCGACCCAATCAATAATTGAAATATATGGGATGATATCAAATTAACTTAACTTTTTAACCTAATATATCAATCTTAGAATTATATATAGTTAAATTGTAGAATAAAAAATATAAAACTTAAATTAAGGTATATTTTTACAATATATACTTTAAAATAAATAATAATATTATAAATATAATATCATGCTCAACAAAATATTATCTATTAGATGAAAAAATTATTATTAATATACAATTGTTCAAAAAACTTATACTTTTAAAAAAAAATAAGATACTAAAATAGGTTGGCACGATCCAAAACATAACTCAAATTCGGTCTTAAAATAGGGTTTAATTTCAAAACCTAAACCCATCAAAATATCCTTAGGTCGGGTCAAGTTAGTGGGATGAGTTGGAGTCTTGCTCACCCCTAGTAGCTCATAATGTGTGTTTCCATGCTTAGAAGAATCATGATTTATAAACATTCCAATAGTGTAAACATTCAATTAATATTTCTATTCACCCAAAAAAATTCAATTAATATATCTATTCACCCCCTCCAAAAAAAATTCAATTAATATATCTCAATCTTTTCTATCTTTCTTCTTGTTAAATCATATTACTAATCATATTTAGAAAATTATACTAGGCCTGACAAATTGACTTATTTATAAAGAAAATTATTTTCAATAAAAATATTAATAAGTAATTTCTAATTTATAATATTTTAAAGAAATATTAATTTAATATATAATAAAACATTAATATATATATATATATATATATATATATATATATATATATATATAAAATATTCTAGTGTGATGGATTTGTTAGCCTGTAAGCTTATCAATTTGTTTAAGGATACCTGAAGACCTATTTAAAGGTCATAATATGAAATAAACTTTTAAACATGCTAAAAGACCAAACTAGACTCATATAATGGCTAGACCATACCTTAAAAAAAGACACGTAATAAGTAACATGTCAGACTTGAGTCGTGAGATTATAAAGAATACCATGCATAACAATCTATAATTAGATGACAATATAAAAAACCTTTGCACTCTTAGTACATTCAAATTAAATTCAGACTATAAATAATTTTTGAAAAAGAGTTTAATTCATATGTACTTTTAATGTAAATTTTTTTTTTACACAAACATCTAATAAGAATTCATCCTATTACCATATCACAATAATGAATATAATGATATGATAAAATAATCAAATATTATTAAATATTTGTGTAAAGAAAATTTACACTGACAATGCATACAATTTAAATTTTTTTGAAAAGGTTTGTGATGTGCATATAAACAAGGTGAAAATGAACACACACCATGTTTAAATTACTGGGAATTAAGAAAAAAATATAAAAAATAAAATAAAAATATTAAATTTGCGCTATTTATTTGAAAAAAAATAAAGAGAAGGCATAAAAGTGGCGACAAGAGAATTGCTTCCCCCAATTTTAGTTGTTTCCAAAATTAAATAAATGTTTTTATAACACAATAAATAACAAATGTTTTTGAAAAATAATAAAGTAAAAGTTTAATTTTTAGGGGTTAAATTTAATATTTTAAATAGTATAATATATATATATATATATATATATATATATATATAATTTATTGATTTATTTTTCATTTTCTCATTCAAATAAATAGAAGAAATTTTTTCCATTATTATTTTTATTCATTTAAACAACATATTTTTTTTCTATCTTTATTTTATTACATTTCTATTCCTTCTATTTTTTCCTCTTATTAACGTTTTTGCAATTTCACTTCTCTCCAAACAAAATATTATGTTGGGTTTTATAAAGCTCAAACTTGGTTTGTTCTCTAAATTTAAAAATTGAATTTTACCTATTTATTTGATATACACCTGTTTTTTAGGCTTGACTTATTTTAAAATGGATTTAACCTAATTTTTTAAAAGGTCTATTTTATTGTAAGACTATTCACCCTATATATTAAATGAGAATAACTATCTTGAATGAGAACGTTTTTAGCTATTATTCTTCAACGAGAGTGTTTTTAGTATAACACCCTAGAGGGCATTACCTTACTATGCCTAGATTGCTAGGACATAAAAACTTTGAATATAAAACATCGGAGATATAAGTGGAAACTTAAACATAATTCTAAAATAAATTTTATTACAAATTCTTGGCATAAGGTATCGTACATCATATAAAAGAATGATACATGAAACTAAACAAAAACTCCCATGCATTGGGAGGTACAAAACTCAAACACCTTCTCCACTCTCTACAAGTGGCTACAAACTCCTCCTCGAAGATATCCATCTGCTGAACCTGAAAAGATATAAACTAAAGAAAGTGAGACAAAACGTTTTAGTGAGTACTGTAACGCTCGACCGCTTGCAGGATCTGTGACTGTCCCCACAAACCAACACAAGACTTTTCAGCGTGCTTTGTCCTCACTCACACGCTTCTTGGGAAACTTCCTAGTAGGTCACCTATCCCTAAATTGCTCCAAGTCAAGCACGCTTAACTATGGAGTTCTTAAGTGATGAGCTACCGAAAAATAGATGCATCTTGATGGTATAGGTAGCACTTATTAATTCCTTTAAGCTATCCTCAACTGTACAGTCCCATACCCGCACAACCTCTAGATCCCTCTCGTTCGAGTGTGTATTCGATTCATTCATGTACCCCTCCCGCTGGAAGCCTGCCAGGAGCCGCTCATTGTCTGTGCCTCATCTCTTTTGCACCGACAATCACTCCCCGCCCTCGTCAGCGCCCGGGATGTTACAAGTACTATGGGGATTCTAGTGGTAGGCTAACTATTCTATCTTAGAATCCTCCCTTAACTTGTATAGTTTTGCCTTTCATTGAACTCCCAAATTCTTACCTCTTTAATTCTTAACCCCATAAACTATGCCTAACTTAGGGCTTGCAAAACTTTAATGGGCCTGAGCCTCGGGTCTTTTGATCCATACTGATCCTTCACATTAAACAACTCTCTTCCCAACACTTAGTTGGGGCTTCACTTTCTTTATTACTTTATCTAGACAATTCACTTCCTATGACACTAAGTGAGGATTGACCTTTTTTTTCCTTACCTTTCTCTTTTCTTGCCTTTTCGGGACTTACTTTGGGGCAAACCCATTGTATACCACTTAGGTAGCAACTTTTATGAACTACGTCCTCACTAAGTACATAGGCTCCCTCGATTCGGCTTAACTTAATCTACCTATAACTAGGCATACACATCCACATACACATGACAGAGTCATTAGACATGTCTCACATAGACATTTACATCATACATCTTATAGTTTCCTCTTGATCTCATAATTATATCCCACTTCGACCTGAACACCTTATGGTCTCATACTTATATTCTGCCCTGACCTGAGCGGTCTTTGGTATCATATTTAAATTTTGCTCTGACCCGTGCAGTTGGACCACCTTCCATTGTCAATGTGATTTTTTGAGCTTTTCTTTTAAAGTCTTACGTGTTTCCTTATATAGGGTCCTTCGTTATACTCACACAACACAACACAAGGATAATATTACAATTACACAATCATCCATACAAACATAGCAATACATCAAACAATCTCACACATATAAGGAAAACAATTAATGAAAGCATTAGATAAAAGAACTTCTTCTTTGGAGCTGGAGCAACCGTGTGTTGTTCAGAGGGTCTCACTTAGCAAGAGCCCTGGTCGCTCAGCGCCACTCCATTTTTCTTACCAAATTAGTTCTCTGGAAATACTTTTGCTTAGCGAGGACTTTCCCCCTCTTAGTGAGAGGCACTGGGTTACAAACCCAGAAACTTATGCTTTTCGCTCAACGAGTTTCCCACGCGCTAGGCAAACACTCATCCTGAACCCATAAATTCATACTTCACTAAGCGAGACTAGTGCTCGCTAAGCGAGATTTGGGATTCTGCAGTTCGCAGCCATTTGTGAATTTGCATCCCCAGGGCCGCACTTGGCACCCAAATCGTCCAAAGCATACCAAATCATTCCTAAACATTTACATAATCTTTTTAACCGAATAAACTACTCACTAAACCCTTCAATCATGTAAATCTCTCAAAAAACCCACAAATCTCCTTCCTAGGATTCAAGAAGGGAAAAGAGGGAAAACATACAATAAAGGAGTTGGAAAAGACAAAGGGGAAATCACTCACCTCCGGAGATTGTCAAGGTCTGAGCTTTGCGTCCGGTTCTCTTATCTCTAGTCTCCTCCTCCTCTTTCTCTCTTCTTTTCCTTTTTTCCTTTCTTTTTCTCTCTTCTCTTTTCTCTTTTACCTATCCCTTTCTTATATAGCGTGCGAGTGTGTGTGAGTTCTGGTGGGCCTCTAGCCCATCTTGGGCCTAAAAGTCCTGTTTGGGGTCCTATTATCCTATTTCTGTAATATTCTAATATAAAGGTAACTATTATTTAATACCTATAGGAATTCTAGACTATAATTATATTCTTATTTTTATTACTCAAAATTGGCTGTTATTCTTCAATTAGAGCGCTTTTAAATATTTTTTAACCTTTTATCTCTTTCAATTTATCATTTTCAATATATTTAGTTCTAAACTAAATTTTAATATATTTTTAAAAAATATCAATAATTAAAAATTAAAATTATATTACAATAATTGTTTATTATAAATTTAAAATATAATTTATATGTTTAAAAATATTTATTTATTACAAATTTTAATTATAATATAATTTATATATTTAGAATTATTTAGTTATTATAAATTTAAGTTATATAAAATAAATATTTATTCTATGCAATGCACATGTTAAAATACTAGTTTTAACTAAGTTAAAAAAATTATCTCTAAATACGTTATTAGACCAAAACTTACATGCAAGTTAATAAATTTAAACTTTTAAATAAATTAGTAAATATATAATTTCAAAATATTATTTTAAAAAATTAGTACATTGTTAGGTTTGCTTATTATCATTAATTAAATAAGTTATTTAGTTATACCTAAATGTTTTTTTTTTTTGAATAATTCAAAGTCTAAAATTTTTATTGAATAATTCTTTGAAAAAAATTTAATATGGTTTATTTAATAAATAAGTTTAATTAGTCTAAGTTTGACGCCGATCACGTCATAGACTTTCAAATTCAATGAGTCACGTGATATATTTATATCCTTATGTAGACTTTTTACAATGAAATAACTTGCCATTTTTTATTGGAAAATAATTCATGATACCAAAAGCTAGAGAAAGAAAGATAGAGAAAAGATTTTATCAAAAAAAAAAAAAAAGAGAAAAGAGGAAATTATAGATGTGATGAATAATATAATGTGATGAGAAAAATGAAATAATCTGTAAAAAAAAAGAAAAATGAGATAAAAAAAATGATAGGTATTGATGAGATATATGATATGTATGAGTATTTATGTATCATCACTTTTTTTAATTATTAAAAGTAAGAATTCATTAGAAAAAGCTTAATTTTCGTTGATGTATAGGCTGATCCACGAACATCTCACTGTAAAAAACATCACTAGTTACAAATGTTAATTGTTAAAAAATTGATCTGGCTGATGTTTGAAACTGGACCCAATGATATCATATATGGCACAATCATTTCTGGCCCTTGACTCATTTTGAGGCGTATTTTTCCGCCGACGTTAAGATGATAAAGCAAAAAACATGAAACTCAATCAAGTATCATTATTATTATTCACTGCCTTTTTCTTTATTCATTTCATTTATATTTTGATTCCCATTTCAGTTAAGCACACCTAATGATTGTGATTAACAGCGAGGTCTTCCTAACCTGCAAAGTTAGTCAAGAAAATTGGGAAAAGTCCAAAAAAAAATTAAATAGAAAAGAAAAGAAGAAGAAGACATGAAAGAAAGGAGAGCTGGAATCACATGGACTTGTCTTTCCCTTGCTGGGTCCTCCATTAAAATTTTCTTCTCTTCCTTCACATCTTCTCTCTGACCATCCTCTTTTACTTCTCTTCTCTTCCGTAGATTCCTTCTCTTTTCTCTCCCCTCCGCCATGGCTGAGGATAAGGTACTTTCCCGGGAAAATAGTTCCCTCCTTTTTCTGACCCTGTTTGGTTGGTGAGAAAGCTGAGTGACCCAGAAATGGGAGAGTTGAAAATGTCTTTGTGATTTTTGTTGTTGTTAAGAGGGTGAAGCTAGAATTGTCTGGGATGTGTGATTTTTGTTTCTCTATTTATTTTTTATTGCTCAATTAACAGAGGGGAGGTTAGGGTTTGTTTGTTATTGGGGGAATTTGGTTTTCTTGCTGAAAATCTGGTCTTTGAGCTTAGCGCTGAAGATCCATTCAGCTCGTTTTCGTGTTGATCTATGGGTTTCTGTGAGGTTTCATTTTTTTTTTTTTCTGGAGAGAGGTTATGAACTGGGTTGAAGATTTGTTTGTTGCTGACACTTGTATCGTAATCTGATCGTGCTTCTTATGATCTTATGTTGATGTTGGACTCTCAACGATTCGGTTTTTTTGTTTGTCATGAATTTGTATTCGTTTGCCAGTTATTCACCAGATTTGTTTTTCTTTTTTGGGTTTCTGATTCTGATCAAAATATTTTTATCCAGTTTTTTGTGCTATGTTGCTTGCTGTTGGTTTGTTTTAATTTATTTTAGCAGCAGAACACGTTGTGTTCCCTTCAGTTCTTGCTGAAAACATTTTTTATTGAAGTTTGTCCTCTGAACTTAGCGCTGCTATAGTTCTTGGTTCCTTGTCTTTACTCTTTTTAGCAGCTTATATCCTTAAGTTGCTTACCTGATTTTTTTTATTTTCCGTGTTATATCTTTTATGAAACTTGATTTTTGAGTTATTAGATGTGCTGTTGAAATGTGATGTTTTAATTTTGTATCTTGTTGATCGTCATAGTCTTTACTGAGTGTCTTTTGTATGTCTACCAATTGGTTAAATGTATACTTCCAACTTTTAGCTTCCTTCTGAAACCAAACCGTTTTGAAATATTTTGTGAAAAAGTTAAATTCTAATGCTATACCTTGTTGTAAACATGACAATTTTAACAGGAGATGTCTACCTCTGTTATCAATGGCGATGATTCACTCACTGGCCACATCATATCTACAACTATTGGAGGCAAAAATGGGGAACCCAAACAGGTATTATCTTTGTAAATTCCATTCTGCTGATAATATTACTCTTATTTTGAATTATTTGCTGGGTTGTTAAGAATGCCATATGACATTTATCCTGGATTGCAAGTGTAATGTCTTGTACAATGATTCTTGTAGACTATTAGTTACATGGCAGAACGGGTTGTAGGAACTGGATCATTTGGAATTGTTTTCCAGGTATGCTAATAGCCTAATACTAGATTCATTACTCTTGATGTCTCCACCTATTTCGCCACATGCTAATAATTTTTTCCTAGGCAAAATGCTTGGAAACTGGGGAGGCAGTGGCCATTAAAAAGGTTTTACAAGACAGAAGATACAAGAATCGTGAACTACAGTTAATGCGTGTGATGGATCACCCAAATGTGATCTCTCTGAAGCATTGTTTCTTTTCCACTACAAGTACAGATGAACTTTTTCTTAATTTGGTGATGGAATATGTTCCAGAGTCCATGTATAGAGTCTTAAAGCACTATACAAGTGCTAATCAAAGAATGCCTATCATCTACGTAAAACTTTATATGTACCAGGTATGCCTCGTACTTTCTGGTGATTCATAAATATCTCTGATTTATTTGCTCGGTGCCTGATAAAAGTTTGTGGCATGCGTGCAGATTTTCAGGGGGTTGGCTTATATCCACACTGTTCCCAAAGTTTGCCACAGAGATTTGAAGCCTCAAAATATACTGGTTTGTTTATATGTTGTTGAATATGTGTGTGTGTGTGAGAAATGTAAGCAACACATTTTCTAATACATTTTTGAACACACTCTATATTATTGGCTAAAATTTATTGGAAATCACAAAATTTTATGGGTTCCATTTCTTATTTCTTATTTCTTATTTAATGAGTCTCATTTATCATTTTGTAGTTTCTAATAAATTTTACCCAATAGTAGAGTGTGTTACTAGCACTCCTCATACATATATATCTATGGGTGGGGGATCAAGTTACTTTAAGAATAACTCTTGTAAAGTTATTTCACTCAATAACCCTTGGTATATATATTAAATTTTAACAATCCAATTGTTGAATTAAAAGATTTTATTGAGTAGATTAAGTGTACAAATTTTTATAAAGTTTGAAAACTATTTGATATTTCATTTATAAATTTAAATTAGTGTATAATATGTTTTTCTAAATTATAAGTAAATATCGACTATAAGATTAACTAGTTGCAAATGTCCGATTTACCTAAAATTTGGGATGCATAATCATTGACATAATATCCAAATATTTAATGGTTAGATCGTTGAAATTGCATATAGATTAAAAGTTATTGAGTGGAGTAATTCTACCAAGAGTTACTCTTAGAGTAACTTGATTCCCACTATATATATATATAGTGGGAGAGCCTTTTTTATGTGATGGAGAAATAAATATTCATCATTAGATCTTATCATGAATGGTTAAGATTTAAACACAAGTCTTCTGAGTTTTTAAAAGAGTTACATGACTTTTTTAAGTGATCATTTGACTTTAAAAAACTACTAATCTTAGCCATCTATGTATGGTTCAAATTTGTTCCCCTTAAATCTCAACCTCATATAGAAATGGCTTCTCTCTCTCTCTCTCTCTCTCTCTCTCTCTATATATATATATATATATATATATATATTTGAGAATTCATTCTTAAAAGTAGTAATTATTTCTGGCTTTGATATCATTCTGTGTATATTCCAGGTGGATCCTCTTACACATCAAGTGAAGCTATGTGATTTTGGAAGTGCAAAAGTTCTAGTATGTTGACCTCCTTATTTTGCTTTGATATCTTTCTAGGCATCATTATCTTTTATATTGACGAAGTAATAACTCAATGTCAACCAATAACCTATCAATTGCCATAAAGTTTTGACAGTTTAGATGAAAAGGGTCTAATTTTTACATTGTTTTGAACCTTTGATTGCAGTCTCTTGTGTTGATGTCTTGGTCTGCTCAAAACTCAAAAGCAAGCTATGGAGTTTTTTTTTTTTTTTGAAAGATTTCTATCATACCATATTGAATATTTTGATTTTTTTTTTGGTAGAAAACAGCATATTTTGATTTTTTGGAGGTTTTTATCGTGTTCTGTATGCTTTCAACATATGTTTTAGCAAGTGTGTGAGACTACTGCTCATCTTCCAATATCCGGGATCATTTACTAACCTTCAATTTTGTCTCATCAGGTCAAAGGTGAAGCTAATATATCATACATATGTTCACGATTCTATCGAGCTCCAGAACTTATATTTGGCGCCACTGAGTATACAAGTTCAATTGATATTTGGTCAGCTGGCTGTGTCCTTGCTGAACTTCTTTTGGGCCAGGTTTGTGTCATTGATTTGTTTTCATTAATTATTATTACTATAATACTATTATATAAATGTACCACAAGATGATTTGAATGTTCTCTTAATTATCTGCCACCTATGTGTTATCTGAAACAATTTGAACTTTTGCAGCCATTATTCCCTGGTGAAAATGCAGTAGACCAGCTCGTACATATTATAAAGGTGCAATTGGTGTTGTCATGTATTGTATGTTGCTGAGTCATGTCATCCTTGTCATTATAAGTCACCTTTATAAAATTTTGTATTGCAGGTGCTTGGCACACCCACTCGAGAGGAAGTACGCTGTATGAATCCCAATTACAATGACTTTAGGTTTCCACAGATAAAAGCACACCCATGGCACAAGGTCTATAATTTTATCTTCTTTCAGACAGTTGCTTTTTTGGATGATCAAAATGTGATTAGCATGAAAATATTCCTGGGCGTTCTAACACATCAAAATTTTGTGTAGATATTCCACAAAAAGATGCCTCCAGAAGCTATTGATCTTGCATCCCGGCTTTTGCAATACTCCCCAAGTCTCCGGTGCACTGCGGTAAGTGTGGTCGGCTTTTCCCCCTCTCTTTCTGTATTCTAACTAATTAAGTATTGCATTATGTACATCAGCCTATATTTCTTCTGAATTTGATTAACCAGTGAATGTTGTTCTTTAGAAAAACTAGCACAGCAATTTGAGAAGAATCTATTTTTGTTATGCAGCTTGAAGCATGTGCACATCCTTTCTTTGATGAACTTCGAGAACCCAATGCTCGCCTGCCAAATGGTCGACCATTTCCCCCTCTATTTAACTTCAAACAGGAAGTAAGTCCTTAAAATATCTTTCTTGATCAAACTTGTGCTCTGGCAGTAAATTGTTTGTATAGACTATTTCGAGACTAGGAATAAAATTGATACTATTTTTCAGAAAGTTGAAACAAAAAAATCTAGAAGCCTGAGAAAGGTCCATACATCTGCAGATCCGTTAACTTTTTAAGTGTTTTTACCATCTTTATCTGTGTTTGTCTATTAGGTTACACAAAGCAATGCATTCAGTATGTTCTTTTTGTGATCCTTGATAAACATCCAATTTAAACATAAATGATGGGCAACTATATTGTAATTCTCCCTGTTTACAGTTATCCGGAGCATCTCCAGAGCTTGTTAATAAGTTGATACCTGATCACGTGAAGCGGCAAATAGGGCTACAATTTGGTCATCTGGCAGGATCGTGATGATAAGCTTAGGGGGGCATAATGTATACTAGTTGATGATAAGTGTTGAACAAAGGTGGCACCATTATTTTTGTCTAAATTTCCATGTTCTGTGGCCTGGCCAATGTATTTTCAAGCTGAACCGGGACTGAGATTTGGGATGCTGGATGGCTGCAGTTGATCCATCAGTATATGTATACCCTTTGATTCTCTGTTGCTACTGGTGGATCTTTATTTCCCATGGCAAATATAGCCTTGTTTATTGTAAACGTCTACGTGTCATATAGTAAGTATACTTGGCCTGAAATGGTCAGATCGAACTCAGAATGCTTCTGTAAGGGGAAAACTAAAGCCTTAGTTGGAAGGAGGGGAGGGTCCAGACGAGTTTTGATGGTGGGGTTGTTGGTTGGATTTGGTTTCCTCGTGTTAATATGTTGCCTCATTTGGAATGTTTCACACCAGTTCCTTTTCTTGTGAAATGTAATGTGCTATCTACCTGTTTTCTTCAATATGTTAGCGTTCAATTGTTTCGCATTTCATTTTTTGTTTCTTGAATTTGAGTTCTTAAGTTTTAGCTCGTTTGGTACTAACACTGCTCGTAATTTTTTATGTTGACATTATATCTAATTTAAAAAAAAAAATGTTGCCAGAGATTTTACTTGAACTTGTTCTCTTTCAATTTGAGTTAAACGGTAATCTATAAAGTAACTTTGTAAATCCATACGATTTTATTCAATTATTTTTTATTAAAGTTAAATAAAACTACTTGCTGACAGGGGTGTTACATGAAGTTTCTCTAGTGTAAAAATTCAATTCTATACAGTTCTAGCATGGGGATTGGACATAATCACAAGCGAGAACTTTCCTTGGAATGGATTTGGAACCATCATGTGTCTATGGTTTTAACTAAATTTTATGTGACACATAGTTGAGTTTTATTAAATTGTTTTAAAATGAAAATTTTAGCTGTGTTTGTTTTTTCATTGGAAAGGCTGTTCAACGCCAATCTAACATTTTCTCTCGGTTACATTCAATTGCATTGAAAGTTGTACAAATGCTAAAATAAATACATACTTTAAGTATGTATAATGCAGAGGTTGATCGAGATTATGAATACACGGTGGTTCTGATCATACAATAATTTCTACCTAGAATGAAAGGCTTATGAACAGAAAACGTAAATAAAGTGTTTCCCGTACGGAGGACAGTGTGTTGCCTACAAAGTATGCCTTGCAAACAATGAAAATTTCAGTTCAAAAAATATCCTAGGAATAGGACAAGGCGGTTTTGGTGTTGTCTAAAAAGGATGCCTTGCAAGAAAAATGTTGGTGGCAGTAAAGTGGCTGAAGGATCTCAATTACACCGGAGAAGTGCAGTTTCAAACGGAAGTTGAGAAGATTGGCTTGACTCTGCATGGGAACTTCTTGCGTCTTTATGGATTTTGTATGACACCAGCGAAAGGTTACTTGTTTATCCTTACACGCCCAGTGGCAGTGTTGCCGATACCTTAAGAGGTTTGTTTCATATCATTTGTCTGTCCTTGAGGCTGTGTAAAATAATGTAACTGAGTAGATACATGCCTCTTACAGTGGAAAATGGAAATTAGAAGAAAGCCGTGTCTTCAAATCAATGACATGTAGTGATTCCATGGCATTTTCAAGTGGCAGCCCATGATCTGTAATAATTATTAAAATGTTTACCGCAGTCTATATTAAAATACGTCCATAATTCATGCAAGGTTCTTCATTGAATACATTTGAAGCTATGGTGGGGGATTTTGGTCAAAGGGATTCACACGTAACTACTGCAGTGCGGGGTACTGTAGGGTACATTGCTCCAGAATATCTCTCAACTGGACAGCCTTTTGATGAAAAAACGTTTTTGGATTTGGCATATTATTTTTGGAGGTCATAAGAGCATCTCCGACTCCCGTTTCTTATTCAGTTCTTAAAGTTAAGAACCTGTTTCTTACTTGTCTTTTTCATTGGAGCATTTCTACGTGAAAAGCCAGTTGTAAGCAACTCTAAACATTGTTGTTTATATAAACAACGGTCGCTTAACATTAAGAAACAATTATTGGTAGTTCCAACAGTGTAAAAGTAACAGAATAGAGAATGAAAATAACAGAAATGAGATTAATTGTAGGACCCACAAAAAAAGATTAAGAACTCTGTCAAAAATTTTAGCATTAGAGTAAAATTTTGTTAAGGTTCTTAAATTTAATGTGACATTGTAGGTCCACAAAAATTAGTTTAAGAACTCATTTATGCACTCTAGCATTGGAAATGCCCTAACAGGACACAAGGCACTGGATGCTGGAAATGGTCAGGTCTAAAAGGGAATGATTCTTGATTGGGTGACTAGTTTTTAAAATTGTTCGTAAGCTCACCTTTTTATATCATGTCTTTTTTTGTCCCCTTGGTCTTTACATGATAATAATCTTGACTTAGCTTGCTATGCCTAATAATGTTGCTTCATCTGTTTTACACAATACTGAGATCATTGAGCTTTCTGGACCTCGGTGACAATTGGTGTAGCCCCTTCCATTTTGCAAAGTCTACATGCATGAGTTTTGCATTTTATTAATATGGATAACAAATAGGAGTGTATTTATTTTCCCTCCCATTCCTCTTATCCTTTGGTTTGTTCAAAAGATTTAATTTAATTCTAAATGATTATATTCTATAGAATATTTAAGCATCTTTTCAGGTAGTGCCTATAATTGTGCTTTTTTTACTTTTAAATGTTAATTCTTAATTTGTGAATCTAACCTAGGCCGTGAAGACGTACATAATTTTTTTTGAAAATTTATACCTGGCTTATGCATAGAAAATGTATACACGTTTTGGACACTTAAAAAGGGGACTCTTGCATGTTGATGCTTGGAGAGGTTTACTAGGATTTTTTCTGTAGGGGGAGGATGCTAATTCATGGCAGCTAGCTAGGATGAGTTTGTTCATGCAATTCTTTAGAATTGAATGAAATCTTTTTCTTAAAATTAGTTGTCCGTAAGAAAAAATATAGACCAAAAGGATGTCACTAGACAAATATGCAAAAAGACTATTAACAGGATGTATGATTGGCCTTGTTGGGATTTGATCTTACAATCTTCTATTTTTCGAAGAGACGGAATATCTCAGGAAATAGGTCAGGCCGCTTGATAGGAGCTTATGACCTAGATTACATCAAGTTCAGGTTAGGTCAGACTATTTTAGAAAATAGGCCAGGCTAAGACTTTTATTAAAGCTTATTTAGTTAAAAAAGTTAAGCTTAGGCTATTCAAAAAACCTTTTAAACCTAACAGACTGACTTATTTAAATAAATATAAATAAATGTGTTGTTAATATTATTATTATTATATTAAATTTGTTATAATGTATTAAAATTATACATTTATTTATCTTTTTAAATATTAAGCATGTTGAATTATATAAAGAGTTAAGCTTATAAATTTGTTGAAAGATAAATTTATATCTTATTTAGAGGTTTTATTACAAAATATGTTTTTAAATAAATCATCATATTTCTATTATGATATTAAATTATCATCAAGTAGGTATTTAAACAGGCTTGTAGGCTAAATCAGACTTTTATATAGGTTAGGCTAGGTCTTTAAAAAAATCTATAATAAGTAAACAAGTCATACTTAAGTCATACTTATTTTCACCCCTCTTCATGAGTTAAGGCTTTTGTGCTTATGTCAATTGTTTTAAGTATACCGTATACGCAAAGGTAAAGTTTTTTATTTAGTACGATAATTGCGAGTTATGTGAATGTGTTTATGATATGTCGAGATATTCTACAATTTTAATTTAATATTCAAAGTAAATATGTGGATTTGAAAGCCATAGTGTTGTTCAAACCTCGCTTTTGGTGGTGTCATAGGCATAATCTCTGTCAGGAGTAGTGCGGTCAAATTTGGTAACCTGTACTCTTTCTTTTAATTCATCATGGTGTAGACTGTTGAATTCTTGACCTCGATGTGCACTAGAAGAGACCGTAGTTTCCGATCAAAGTTGTAAAAATATTTTTGGAATTCTAATGCATATTCTCAAATTCTAAAATATAAAATGAGAAAGAAAAATTTGTTGTTTTGAAAAAAGTTTCTCTAACTGTAATTTAAATATGTACTAACCAATTATCTTTTTTTTTTTGGGTACATACACTAACTCATTATCTAACACATTTTTTATTATTAGTTAAAATTTATTAAAAATTATAAAATTATGAGTAAAATTCATTAAATAAAAAGTGAGATTCACAAAATTTTATAATTTTTAATAATTTTTCACTAATAATAAAAATTGTATTTAACATAATGTATTAAAAAATGTATTCCTATCATTTATCTTCTTTTATTGTCATCTATGGTTGAAACATGCACAAATTTTAAAAGGAGCTATTTGGTTCCCCCTACGCAGGACTCCTTTGTTTTGTTTAGATTAACCCTTTGTTTTATGGAAATGAAGTGGGAAGAAATAAAATAAAATAATGAGATAAAAATATTAAATTTTCATCAATTATTTGAAAGGAAAAATAAGAAGGAGAGAAATTATTTTTTGTGGAACTCATCAAAAACACTTTCTCTAAAATTGGCATGAAATAGGAGAGAATGATCTCTTTCTTTTCATTTTTTTGTTTTAATTTCTTAAAAAATTAAGTAATTTTTTAACATAATTTTTAAAAAAATAATAAATAATTTTATGTTAAAAAAATAAGAGTAAAAAAATTAAAATTTGTAATTAGTATAAAAATATTTTTCATATAACTTGTTTATTTCTTTTTACTTCCTTTTTCATTCATTCAAATAAATGCAGAGAATTTTTTTCACTTGTTTCCTTCTTATTTCTATCCATTCAAACAAAACATTTTTTTCATTCTATTTTTTTTTATTTCACTTGTAATCCAAACAAAAAATAAGAGTGAAATAAAGAGGAAAAGAAATAGGAAAGATAAAAGTAGAGGAGAAATATAATAAAAAAAATGTGTTGTTTGGATGAATAGATATAAGAAGGAAAAAGTATAGGAGTTTTTCTTTTTGCTTATTTAGATGAGTGAAAATATATAAATAAATATGAAAAACATTTTTATACTAATTAAAAAAATATAAGTTTTTACTGCATTGTTTTTTTATAAACACAAAATTATTTATTATTTTTAAATTTTTATATTATAAAAAATTATTTAATTTTTAAAAATTAAAAAAAAAAGAAAAAGAGAGAGAGATTCACACCAATAAATCAGCTCTCTTTTACGACAAATGAGAAAGGAATTCTCTAATGGTAAGATCCACAAATTTTTGCTACATCTCCCTCGTGCTCTTCTAGTCAAATAGGTGAAAATCACACAATTTCTCCTATTTCATTTCCTCCCAATTCTCTCCCTTTCAAATTACCCGATCCAAATAAAGTTTAGGGAGTTTTAGGACCCACCAGTTCCATCTCCGGAAAAAAATAATGTAAAAGAAGTAAGTCACTTTGGTCCACCACAAATACCATAACATTTTTTAAATTATTATGTTGAAAGAGCAATTACTTCAATAAAAAGTAGTTTAAGACGGAAGATCAAATTGTGATGATTACGCATGTAATTATAAAACGATATTACATGCCATAAACACTATCCAGTCATAAGCTAAAATACCTTCTTCACTAAAACAAACTATATCCTAATAGACAAAAAAAAAAATGTTATTTTCGTTAGTATGATCTGTGTCTAATACAAGTTTATTTATTAGTATAAATATTATAGGTTTATGTTAACAATCTGATGATGATATACTGATTTCTTATATCTACAAAGTTGTCTATTAATACTAATATTTATTTGTTGACATAGAAAATTAATATACATCATTATCGGTACATTATACTATGTAAATTCTTAATATCTATACTAATATGTTAATTTTCGATAAATAAAAACTATATTAAGAATGAAAAATCTAACAACTAACCTTTTTTTATATAGTAATAGCAATTAAACAATTCTTGAAAATATAAATAAATTTTAAAATTATATGAAAATATTTATAGTTAATTTAGATAAATAAATAGAAAAATATAAATATTTTGATTTAAGAGGAAAAGGATGAATTCAAAAAAAATAAAATAAAAAGAATTCATTTTAAAGTATAAGATGAGATTTGAGATGAAAAAAAGAAAATTTAATATAAAAAATTAAATATAAGACTTAAGGGAAAAAAAAAATGAAATTTTAACGTAAAAGAATTTTTTTTTAAAAGATGATGATTTAATAAATTTTAAAAAAATATAAAAACATTAAATAATGGTGAAGTCATTTATTATAAAGAACAAAAGAGTAAAATAAAGTATATCATTACATTCATAAATGATGGCTTCGATTTATAATATAAAAAAATATTATTAATTTTTATAGTGCCTCTTCTAACATTTTTATTTTTTAGTATAGTTTTTTTATGCATATTTTTGTTTTGGTAGTGCTTCTAACATGCTATTGTTTTGTCTTTGCCCCGCCATTAGTTTCACATCTCATGCCAATTGTTTTAGACCTCACTAATAATAGCTGGAAACGTGTGTGTCTTGCCAATACACATACATCACCATATGTAGGCCCCATTTCTCCAGAGGCAAACAAAACAATCACTTCGATTTGCGCTTGAATTTTCTAGGGAAGCCATTGGTCAATCAACATGCACAAGTTTTTTAATTTTAAAGACAACCTCTTGAAGTTGAATATTAAATACCTAGTCAAGGACAACGAATAATTATTCTAACGTAATTTGCGGTTTATTTGTATCGTGTCTAGTAAGCCATAGAGCCACACCACTAGGGCGAATTAGTGGTGAGAGGTTTGAGTAAGTTTAAATTTTATTGCTGCTATTATACATGCATAAAAAGTATGGAATAGAAAATAATTTTCTTGTCTCTAAGATAAAGCGACATTCTATTATTAATTTTATACTGGTTATAATACAGTTTATTTGAATATGATAAATATATATAATTTAAATATGTAAAAATTATGTTTAAAAATATTTTTTTAGCAATTTATAATTTATTATAAATAATTTGTTGTAAGTAATATTTTTAAAATAATTTATGTATTTTTCTAAGATTAAAAATATTAATTATCAATTTTTTAATGAGATTACAATTGATAAAAATGAAATATATTAAATATTGTAGTTTGTTGAAATAATTTATTAAACAATTATATTTTTAATATAGTTTGCATATTTATCATTTTGTATAATAATAAAAATTACAACTCTTTTAGAGATGCAACTCTTAATACAATATATAATTAATGAATAAACTATTAGTCCATGAAACTAAAGAAATTTCAAATAAATTCTTGAAAGCGCAATCCGTTAATCACATTAGTCCAAATTTTTTTTAAAAAAAAAGTGTAACTTAAGTGATAATATTAACATATGTTTAGAACCAAAATGACAGTAAATAGTTAAGTTTAGAGACTTAGATTAAACAATTGAAAATTTTAGAGACTTATGCATAATTTCCTTAATTTTAGAGACTAATGTGATAGTGTTATAAGTTTTTAGGGACTAAAATGTGGTTTACTCTATAATTAATTATACATGATAAAAATAGAAGTAATGTTAATAGTTAATTTGTCAATGTTATTTATGATTCATTTCTATTCTGATAAATTTTCAGTTATGCTAAGAATTAATTATTGATCTCAATGATATATTTATAAAGGAGTAATCATTTCTTCTTTTCTCTGATATTTTTTGTTATTATACATATGTTGTTTAAAATCTGAATATGTGCTTTAAGTAAATCACCCATTACTTTAAATAAATATTAGTTTGATATTTTTTGTCTATATTAAAATATTCTCTCTTTATTATAATGTTAATATTTTTCTATTACCAATTTGTATAAATTATTTGTTAAATTTACATATTAAATAAGTTACTTTACTTACGATAATTTCAATAACTCTCAATATATTAATATTTTCTTTTTGTAGAAACATGTGTCAATTTTAATTTGAAACCTTTCTTAGTTGATTATGGAGAACGTAATATTTTTGATCAAAAGGAGGGATGCGGTGACCACATGTGATGATGGGAAAGGCGTGGGAAAGAAATTTTCGCTGAAACCACGTGGTAAATTTTTAAGAGGGGGTAATTGGGAGAAAGAGAGATGGTCACGTGAGTGTTTTAATGAATTAATAATTGCCCTTAGATTCAAATAGAATGAATGAGTGAGATTTGATCTTATCCTATATATATATATATATATATATATATTAGTATACATTTTCAAATTTTCTATTTTAAAATATATTTCATAGACCATTTTTTAAATAATAATAAAAGGTTAAATTACACTTTTGGTCTTCCTATTTTTTTTCAATCCGTAATTTTGGCCACCTTATTTAGTTTAGAGACATTTGGTCTCCTTAATTTAAAAAATGCAAAAATTTGGTCATGTAGTCAAATCCAATGCGTTAACCGTTTGCATTCAATGCTGACTCAGTTATGTGGCACCATTAAATTGACATGAAAAATAGTATTTGACATCAAATTACATTGATTTGATGCAAACAGTCAACACATTGGATTTGACAAAAGGACCAAATTTTCAAAATTTTAAAATTAAGGGAATCAAATGTCTCTAAAAAAAAAAAAGACCAAAATTACAAATTGAAAAAAATAAAGAGACCAAAAGTGTAATTTAACCTTATAAAAAAAAGAAAAATTTCAATATATATTATATATAGGGAGAGAGGGGGAGGGGGGGGGGGGGGGTATAGGTATTAAATTTTTTGATAATTACCTTTTATGTGATAATAAAATTTTAATATATATAAATTCAGATGAAAAGTTATATGTTTAATAAATATATATTACATTTATGAAATTTTATGAATATATTATATTTAATAAATACATTAATTGATAGTACATAAATAAAATTCTATTTATTTATATATTTATATAAATGTTTTATTAATAGTATTAAACACTACATTAATACTCATATTTAATTGTATTTTACTTGTATATATAGATTATATCTTTATCCTTACTTATTGCATACTTGATGAGTTTGGAATTCGGATGCTGTTGTTAATATTTAACAACAACAAAAAGGAGTCAATTTTAAGGAAAATTTTAGCAAAAAAGACTACATTTTCATATAAGTTAAGATGTATGACCATGCCAAAGGTGTGTACAACCATTTTGATCAACATAACCCAATAAGCCATGCATAGAGAGAAGCATGGTGGTGCATCATTTTATATTACATGACATAAAAAAACTAGTCCAAGCCATAATTTAAACATGCATATTTGTGCATATGTGAACATGTACAACACTAATAAAGGTTGGGTCTAACAAAAGAAATTGGTCTCTTATAACGTGACAAACTAAAATTTAGATTATTGCTAAGAAAGATGTCCATACTTAATATTTGATAGTGCCTTAAACAAAATTATTTTTGAAAAATAAAAAAAAACCTATGAACCCCCCCCCCCCCTCCCCAGAAGCACAACCATGTATACTAAAAGCATAATCATGCACATATGAATATGAACAATTGTGCCCCCATAGGGTACTTAGTTTATAAACACCCTCTCCCCTTAACCCATCAAAGCGCCTTTTAAGAACAAAACCGTGAGGCATACACGAGCATTAAAGAGAACAATATCTCAGATATGGTGATCCTTACAATGCAATGGACTTGAAGTCGGAACATTAGCATTAGAGTGAGGGCTTAGGCCACACATGTGGGCTGCAAGGCTCTTTACCCTTAGCCTCAACTGGAGGACTACTATTTTGATATACTCCAAAAGTCTCACATTGCTTAGGAATTAAGGCTAAGGATAGTTTATAAACACCCTTCCACTTATCCTACTAAAGCATCTTTTAAGAACAAACTTGCAGGGCCCACATGAGCACTAAAATGGACAATATCTCGGATGTAGTGATCCTTACAATGCAATGGACTTGAGCTCAAAACATTAATAATCTTATAATACATGAGATTAACTAATAATGTGTGTGTGTGTGTGTGTGTATAGTATTATTGTGTGTAATGATACTTTTATAGTTATGTAGTAAAAAAGTAGTTACAAATAATTTAAATATCATCAATTCAATACTTACAAATAGGGATGTCAACGGGACGTGGGCACGGATAGTAGCTACCCGCCCTGCCAAATAAAACCCGTACCCGTGCCCACCCCATTACCTGAGCAAGTATCCATTACGCAGATACCCGTAGATACTTCCTAAAAATAAAAAAAATAACAAATTTATTTTGTGTGTTGTGGATAATTATAAAGTGCTACAAATATCACTTTGAATTTTTAAATTTAAATTTATAAATTAAAGAGTTATTGTTTAAAATAATCACTTTGAACATAAATTTTAATTATTCTAACAATTTTGCTAAAACAAATAGTTTAAATGCCCACAAATTTATGTTCCTTTTCTCTTGTAATATAATTGTATAAGATTTTTCTCGTAATGAACGATCGTTTTGAAAATTTTGGATAAATTTATGTAATTTTATCTATATTAATATATAAGGGTATTTAAGTAAGTATATAATTGCAGATAGTGGATATCCGTGAGTATATGTACCATGATACTTGTACCTGTCCCGTTAATAAATGAGTAGCAAATATATCCGTTTAGAGTATTTGCGGGTACCCATTTAAAGTATCCATTTTCTACTCATGGTTGATTTTATTCACGGATATCTGCGGACGAAATTTTTTTGCCATCCCTACTTACAAAATAATTTCATAGTCAAAATAAATTTGTATAACATTTATCAATAACAATCATAACTCATCAAACATTTGCCGTTAACGTATAAAAAATAAATCCTCGTAACATAAAATCGAAACTGTTCTAAAGGCTAATGTTTGAAGTTTTGAATCTTCTATCTCGTAGAAGAATTCAACTTCTCATAAAAGAAGAATAAACTTATATTGCACCCGTGACAAGCCATCAACAAAGTGATATGCATAGCTACAATTACTTTATTATAAATGTGACCATTCACGCAATATCTATAACTAAATAGTTACATTTTGATATTTCATAACAGAGTGCATTCTCGTCTAGAGCATTTTTTTTAAGGATTTTCTCGTGTCTTTCAAATTGGGTAAGATGAACCCCCCAACGCGCAGATCAATTAGCATGGAATAATTTCAACTTAATTGATAATTTCGAATTTGAGTCTTGATATATAACTACGTTAAATATTTGAAAGGAGAAAAAGTCTTGTTGAATTTTGTCTCATATAATGATCCTATCCAATTCAAGTTCCTCTTAATCTGAAATACCAAGTTATTTTTCTCCACAATTATTTTTTTATAAACTTGAATTTTAATTAATACTGTCGAGTTCACAAAAGTGAGAATTTCTTTTTCAATGCGTAAAATTCAAATAGTACAAGTTCTTTTCATTATTCTCCCAACTAATAACAACAACAACAAAACAAATTAACAACATACGCACACACACAAAAGAACAAACAAACAACATACACATACAAAGATAAAAGAAAAAAATAATAATTACCGACAAAACACACACAAAAGACAACAAATTAATAGCATACACAAATAAAGGGAACAAATTTTTGGATAATATTTCTCTGTTGGCTAACAGATCAGTGGCCAGTACCTGTCGCCATTATGTAAAAAACTGGACGAGGCATGTTTGGATAAACTTATTCAAAAGTATTTATAGAATTTTTTTTTTCTTTCTCTAAAAGCTAAAATTAGTTTTTACATAAGTTGATTTATAGAAGTTTTTTTATATTAATTTTTTTAAAAGTTAATTTTTAACTTATAAACAAACTAATTTTAGCTTATGAAAAAATTTATTTCATTATTTTTTCTTATTTTGTTTTCCTAAAAATGCTTATAAAAAAATTTATTCACACCCGGTTACCGTTTTTTAAGGTCCATGAAAATTCCTCACACTTCACCACAGCCATAGGAGCCGACCCTCTAGTTGGTTTGGAGGTTCTGGTTACGGCACTATCATATAAAGTAGACACACACAACACGTACCCACTTGCCCATTACACACTGTTGCCTCAGATAACCTTGAATGAGAAATTTCTGCAATTAAATTAATAATAAATAAATACTCATCTTTTATGATATTAGAGTGATCGGTATCTATCTTAGTACGACGGTTTCTGTTAAAATTGTCCAATAAGGCCAACTTAACCCTTTTATTTGCTTTGCTTTGCTCACTAACCCAATTTGTCTAGTGATTCAATTGCACTCAATCTCTTATTCTTATTGTTTTTCCCGGTTCCTTTCTTCACCTAATCCTGCTTCCATTTCCTCCACTTTAGTATTTTTATTTTTTCTTCCACTAATCATTTGAAGCAAGCCCCGCAGGTTTTACCTGGCATGGGTTGGATTGAAACATAATTTAATATTTTGGGTAAAGCCCATCTCTTTGCGGCTATCTGGGGAATTGTGTTGCTTGGAGAGTGAGGTCATCCATATCATAGGTGACATCCCAGGTTTCCATTCTTTTTAAATTTGATTATTTTTAAGAATATCTGAAGAAGATTTTGTCTCCAATCAGGAAGTGGGTCGTTGGAAGATATGTATTTTACTCCTTTCAGTTGATCACATTTTTCATCCTCTGTAATTAAACAAAAAAAAAAAAAAAAGAAGAAGGGGGGGAGCTTTTTTAGGTGGGGTTTATACTGTGGCATTGTTAGGAGTATCTTGAGAGTGAACGACTTGTTAATTAATGGATCAAGACAGAGGTGAGGTATTGGATCCGGTTCATGATGGGAATTTGAGTTATTTGGTTGAAGGGGTTGCAATTGCGCGAGCTAGCATAAGTGAAGCTGGAACTTCAGGAGAGGTGGGTAAGGATTTGGGATCTGATAAGGAGCTAAAGGAGGAAGTTAAGGGTCAGGACAAGCATGATCAAGAAAATATCAGTGATAAATTGCCTGGGGTTGATCAGGGAACTAGTTATAATTCAAACCATGTGGTTGATCAGGAAGTGATTGAAACTGTGGTTGTAATTGAGTCTGTTCAGAATGAGTATGTCAACGGAGATGATAGGAAATTGGAAGCAAAAGTTGATGAATCAGGGTTGAGCTTGGTGTCCATGAAAGCATCAAAAGGGGTGTCTGAAACTGATAAAAATTCATGTGTGATTGATATAAAGTGCAAAAAGTTTTATGAGAATTCTGAAGGTGAAAGGATTTGTAGGATTTGCCATCTGACTTCTGGGCAACTGTCGGATGCAACAGCTGTTGGCACTGCTAATAGTGCTACAAGTGCAGATTTGATTCACCTTGGTTGTGCGTGTAAAGATGAGCTAGGCATTGCGCACGTTCATTGTGCTGAGGCCTGGTTCAAGCTTAAGGGGAACAGGTATCTGTTCTTGCCAAATATCAGTTTGATTCTAGTTTGTAGATCAACAATAATATTAGAGTGTTTTTTGAGGTTTTGCACTCAAGCTTTTAACATTGATCATGTTCATGATATTGTGTACTTATTTTGAATTCCTAAATATGTAGGGATTCATAAGTTTTTGTCACTTGATTATCCAGTTTGGCACAATTTCTGAAAGCAAATTCCTCTTGCCTTTTGTTGCTCTGTGTTTGTGTGTGCTGCAATTACCTTGATAACATGGAACATTTATAATCTAAACAGTAATATTGAATAGGTTTTATCCTTTTGTCTTTCCATGACTTGTCTTTTAAATTCTTTTGAAGTCTGTGGAATCCTTATTAATGTGTTCTTAGATTAGAACAGGATTTTAGAAGTAGGACTTTCCAATACAATTATTAGTATTCCTTTAAATCCTTTCCAGATTCATGACTGGGCTTATGCTTGATTTTTGCCTTCTTAAGGCCAGCTTAATTTGAGGTCAAGCTCTTGGCATTGATTACATTACCATTACTGAAACTGGGTAGTGTAGCTCAGTACTATTTGCTTTGGATTGGTACATCTCTAGATGGAGAACCGCTTTCATCATTACTGCACCCAGACATACCTTGCATATCAGTAGCCATCAGCCTATTTGGAGTTCCTATAGCTGATGGGTTATGAGGGAGTTGACAATGCATCCAGACCCCGTGGATTTTCTCCTTTAGGATGTAAGATTATGGATTAGACATAAACATAATTAGCAAATTGCTTCTAGTGTTTGAGTTGAGGTTAATTGACATCCATATGATGCCATCAAGTCCCAGTTGGCAACTAGTAAATTATTGCATTAGATTGTCATATTCTTGTTGGTTGTCCTTGATATTTGAAAAAGTGCTCTTGTAGTTGTCTTGGTGAAGATTCTTTTGGATATGATGTTTCTTTGTTTAGATGACATATGGGGCATGGATTAGGAAAAAGTAAGTTTATACTCTTATCACCACAAAATGAATTATTAGATATAATAGGGACGTATTCATCAACCCCCTTTTTCCTAGAACAGAGATGTGAACTAGTTTTTCATTGAATAATTCTGAGGTTTCTTTTTTATCTAAGTGAGAACCATTGTGTTACAATCTAGTATAATTAATCATCATCAATCCTAATTTTTGTATCATATATAAAGGGCTTGTTTGGATTAACAACTTAATTGAGCACTTATTCAATAAGAGCTTATCATGTGAAAGCTTATTCTTAAGTTTGAAAGGAGCTAATTTTGATAAGTTTCTCCGTAAAACTTATTGAGATAAGCTAAAAACACTTACAGAAAATCATAAGTTATTTTCATACATTCAAATAAGTTCTGTAAAAGCTCTCTCTAACTTCCCCAAATTAACTTTTGATTGCATAATCCAGAGGTTCTTTTGTTCTATGTTATAGTTCTATTGTATAGTGCCAAATTTGAAAAATGGTCCATGTCAAGTGAGTGCCGTATGTTATAATCTATTATCAAATAAATTATTGATATTAGCTACCTTTGTTAACCACAGGTTATGTGAAATATGTGGTGAGGCTGCAAAAAATGTTTCAGGTGTTACTAGTAATGGATTTATGGAAGAGTGGAATGAAAGAAGATTCATGGACAACGATGGTAACTCATCCCACAGGGTTGTTGGATGCTGGCGCGGACAGCCATTTTGTAACTTCTTGATGGCATGCCTGGTAATAGCGTTTGTTCTGCCATGGTTTTTTCGTGTAAATATGTTCTAGCTGGTGAATCAAACTCTATCATTCTTGCCTTCAATTCTTCATACATGCTAATATAGTGAGTGGATGATTGGTTTCTGGCATACATGCTATGAGGCATCCTTGCGTTCTAGTGGGATGTTAATGCTTAACCTCATGTCCAAGTTGACATTCTGATGGTGTGTGCCCTGAAGAAGATGTGAAGCTTCCATATAAAGAAAGTACCAGCTGGACAAGGGATTGCCAAATTGTTTCCTGGATGCATTCTTTGGAGAGAGTGTGTGTTTTGAGGTAAATATATACAGAGAGAGAGAGAGTATATTTGACACTTAGTGGCAATAGATCTTATTTGTAAAAATTAAGTAAAGAATTTAAATTAAGTATATTTGACACTTGGTGGCAATAGATCTTCTTGTTCCTCTCTCTTTTTCACTTATTTTACCTCCTTTTGTTGTTAGACAATTTTTTGGATTTATCTGGCTCTATGTCATCCTAATATAGTTTCAAGTATAATCGAGCTTAGCAAACATAGGCTAGCTAAATTGATTCAAATTCCTCTTTTGACAAACAAATCTTTGGAGGCAATGGCCAATGGCTTTTAATCCCACTGCATAACTTTTTTTTTTTTTTTGTGGTGTGTGTACAATCCCTCGAAACAAAAATGGTATTCTTGAGCTTAATTTTAAGAGAAATTCATAAATATTCTCGGATGTGTGTTTTTGTGGACTTCTTTACACAATTGATCTCACGCCTGTAAATCAGTTTCCGACCATTGAATATTCATTTTAGACTTCATTCTCGCATTTAAAATATAAACTGAATTTGGATTAAGGTCGTGTCGATTTATGTCCCCTCTTCACTATCAAGTGTGATGCCTCTAATGCTACTTCCTTCCAGACCAGTGATATTTAAAAGAAGAGGAAAAAAGGTTTTCAAAAGTTATGCACGCAAATGATGAAAAAAATAAGTGTTTTATTTCTAATACAATGATAATTGTTAGTTTTACAAGATACCCATTTACCATCATCTGAGAAAATGTGCGAAGCAAATTTTTTTAAAAAAGTAGAGACATTGAGGAGGAGAAACAACAGTTGCATATTGATGCATCGTGAGCCTAGGATAGAGGCTACACAGTAGGCCCAAAATTGAAGGGCCTATCTCTAGCTAGTTTGAGTGATACTCCAAGTGGCTCTTCTGGTAGTTACCGTGGACGCGGTGGCAGAGGAGGTAGAACAGGAGGTCGTGGTGGTCGCGTTCAATGTCATGTCTGTAATAGAACCGGACATGATGCATCCTATTGCTTTCATCGTGTTGACCCAACTTACACTCAGCAATATCGTGGTTTTACTCCTACTCCTTGGATGTATCCACAACAAAGCTTTCCTACTCAGTGGCAACCTTAACCTCCTCAGTGGCAACCTACACAACCAAGGCCATCACCACCTATGCCACAAGCCAACTCTGTTGTTTTTCCACATGCCTACGCTGCTACGCATGCTCCTGCACGACCACAAGAGTGGTACATTGACTCTGGTGCAACACACCATGTCACAGTCAATCCTCAGCACTTGGTGGAGGATGTTCAAACTGCTGGTCAGGAGCATGTATTCTTAGGCAATGGTCAAGGTTTGCCTATTGCCTCAATTGGTTCTGCATCCTTTACTTCTTCCATTAATCCCAATATTCATCTTTATCTTAAAAATCTTTTATTACTTTTCCTTCAATAAACAAAAACCTAGTTAGTGTTAGTCAATTTGCTAAAGATAATTGTGTCTATTTTAAATTTCACCCCACCCGTTGTCCTGTCAAATCTCAGGTTGACAACACTGTACTACTACAAAGACATCTCAACTCTCAAGGACTATACACTTTTCTTGCTTGTCTGCAGTTAGAATCATTGAAGTCTCCAATAGCTTCTTCTAATTTTCTTACACATTGTAAAACATCATCAAGTAAATAATACTGTACTTCTTGTATTCTCACTTTGGCATAACAGGTTAGGGCATCCAAATTCTGTTGTACTATCTAATGTACTCAAATCTTGTAATATTTAGATTCCTAATAAAATTGACTTCAAGTTTTATGCTGCATGCTATATGGAAAAATTCACTAACTCCCTTCTAAAGCTTCAACTACTGTGTACTCTCTGTTGGATCGAGACATGGGACAATGCAACAGAACTAATAATTTTTGTCCCCTTATTGTTCAAATGAATGGCACGAATCAAAGCTAATATAATATATAGTAAAGAGTTACCTTTTGTTCACTGAATGAAGCAAGCGAGCAATGTCTCTACAGGTGTGTGCACAGACAAGCACGTGTCTCCACTCCCACACCAGGGTTCCTCTCTGTTTGCTGTGCTAGCTGCAATCAAAAGGAGGTGACAACTAACCCTAATTTCTGTCAAAGTATTGTGTACGGTCACATCTCCTGTAGCGCCTATTAATAGGAGGTAATTAGGGTTAGAGGGACGTCACTCATAATGGGCTCAATTCTAATGAATTGACCCATTAAAATAGTTTTGGTCCAATCAGATTTTATTCCTAGTGGGCTTGTCTTAAGTGTGTGATCCTATAGGTTCTTTTAATAATGGGTCTCAATACTAAATATCTAATACATATACCAACACTCTCAACCATTAGAACTTGTATTTTCTGATTTATGGGGTCCTGCCCCAATGAATTCTTCACTTGGATACTCTTACTATATTTCCTTTGTATATGCTTATAGTGGATTTCTTTAAACAAGAATTTGAGGCATTAACCATCTTTAAACAGTTTAAGGCTTTTATTGAATTACAACTCAACACTAAAATCAAAGCATTCTAAACAGATTAAGGAGGGGAGTTTAGGCCTTTCACTCAATATCTCCATAGTCTTGGAATCCAACATAGACTCATATGCCTTCACACACATCATCAAAATGGCAAGGTTGAATGCAAACATAGACATATAATTGATATGGGTCTCACACTTCTATCCTAAGCCTTTATGCCTCTTACCAATTGGGATCATGCATTTCATACAGCGGTCTACCTCATCAATAGGCTACCCTCCTTTTCCAATAACCAAACCATACCATATGAAACTCTCTTTCACAAATCTCCTGATTTCAGTTTCCTTCATGTCTTTGGCTGTTTATGTTTTCCTTTTCTAAGACCATATTAATCTCACAAACTTTGATTTCGTTCAGTTAAATGAACCTTTTCAGGATATTCTCCATGTCATGAACGGTACAAGTGTGTAAATTCGAATGGAGGGATATTCATCTCCAAAGACGTTTTGTTCAATGAGTCCAATTTCCCTTTGCTACCACCAAAATGTTTTCCACTTCTATCATGTCTTCCTCTAATATAGTTCCCTTAGGAATTCTACTCACTATCACCTTACCCTCAACTTCATCCTCCTCTCCCATTCAGCATGCATCACCAAACTAGCTCCCCACAACTACTACATCTCTTTCCTCACCATCTTCCATTACTGTTAGTCCTACCTCGTCTATCCCTTCTCCTCTAGCAGCTTGTCTTCTTATCTCTAAGTCAATTAATCAAATGCAAACACAGTCTAAATTAGGAATTTTTAAACCACGACTTCATCTTACTTTTCTCCTCACTACTACAGAACCAATTACTGTGGCACAAGCCATCTTAAGTTCACATTGGAAAGAAGCCATGCAACTTGAATTTGATGCACCAATTACTAACAATACTTGGTCTTTGGTTGATTTACCTCCTGGCAGGTCAGTAATTAGATGCAAATGGGTTTTTCGCATTAAAAAGAACTTGGATGGCGCCATACAAGTATATAAAGCTTAGCTAGTTGCGAAAGGTTTTCATCAAAAACCTAGATCTAATTTTTCAGAGACATTTTCTCCTGTTATTAAACCCATAACTATTAGAATTGTGATCACTTTGGCACTCTCAAATCACTGGCCTATAAAGTAGATTGATGTTAATAATGCATTTCTCAATGGGTATCTTGAAGAAGATGTATATATGATGCAACCCCTTGAATTTGAAGATTCTAATAAAGGGTTAGTGTGCAAACTTCACAAGGCAATATACGGGCTTAAACAAGCCCCACGAGCTTGGTATGAAAGGCTCACTTCCTTTCTTATTCACTTGGGGCTTGTTCGCAGCAAGTGTGACCTCTCTCTTATGATACTCAAGTCTTTCGCTGCCTGTCATTACGTTTTGGTTTATGTCGATGACATTATCATAACTGGGACTTCTACCACTCTAGTGCAATCTTTAATTTTGAAGTTGAACTCTGTTTTTGCACTCAAACAGTTGGGTGACTTGGATTGTTTTCTTGGCCTAGAGGTCAAGCGGTTATGTGATGATTCTCTTTTACTTTCTCAAGGCAAGTATATTATAGATCTTCTGCATAAAGCCAATATGTTTAATTGCAAGAGTATCTCAACTTCCCTGCCAATAGGCCTTAAGTTGTCCAAACATGATGTTGATTATATGAAGGATCCAACCTTGTATCACTCCATTGTTGGTGCTCTATAGTATATTACTATAACATAGCCAGAACTCAGTTATAGTGTCAACAAAGTGTGCCAATTTATGGCACAACCTTTGGCTGAACATTGGAAGGTAGTCAAGCACATTCTTCGCTATTTGAAAAGCATTATTAATTATGGTCTTGTACTACACCCCTGCTCAATTCAGCAATCTTATAGTCTTTATGCTTACTGTGATGCTGATTGGACATCTAATATTGATGATCGCAATCCACCTCGGGTGCTTGTGTATTTTTTGGCAAAAATCTTATTTCTTGGTGGTCCAAGAAATAATCGCTAGTAGTAGGTTCTAGTGCTGAGGCTAAGTATTGCAGCCTAACTCCAGCTGTAGCAAAAATTAGTTGGGTGCAATCTTTGCTTCAAGAGCTTTAAGTTGATGTTTCCACTACAGTTATTTACTATGATAAACAAAGCACAGTAGCACTAGCTCATAATCTAGTTCTTCATTCCCGCACTAAGCATTTGGAATTGGACATCTTTGTGCGAGAAAAAGTCATTAATAAGTCTCTCTATGTTGCTCATATTCCTACTCAAGAGCAAACTGCAAATGTTCTTACAATACCCCTCTTCAAGCTGTGCTTCTATGATCTCAGGGACAAACTCAATGTGTCAGTAATTGTTAGCTATAAACACTTTGAGTTTGAAGGGGAATAATAGTGTAGTAACAGTAGCTTCTCTTGTAAGCTTGTTGACTAGTCAACAGCCAGCTAATTAGACCTTAGATAGACTCTCTTATGTAACATCCCGGGCGCTGACGAGGGCGGGGAGTGATCGTTGGTGCAAAAGATATGAGACACGGATAAGCAATGGCTCCTGGCAGGCTTCCAGTGAAAGGGACACATGAATGAATCGAATACACATTAGAATGAGAGGGATCCAAAGGCTGTGTAGGTATGTGACTATACAGTTGAAGATAGCTTAAAGGAAGTAATAAGTGCTACCTATACCAACAAGATGCATATACTTTTCTATAACCTATCACTTAAGAACTCTACAGTTAAGCGTGCTTGACTTGGAGCAATTTTAGGATGGGTGACCTCTTGGGTAGTTTCTTAGGAAGCGTGTGAGTGAGAACAAAGCACGTTGAAAAGTCTTGTGTTGGTTTATGGGGACAGTCTACGATCCTGAAAGCGATCAAGAGTTACATCTTACACTTCGTTTGGTAGCGATGAAAGAGGATGGAAGAGCGCGAAAAAGCATCGAAATTATTGTGCTCCCTTCGTTTGGTAGCGTAGAAAAGCAGTGAAATTTTTAAAAAAAGATGTGGGACCTTCATAAAAATGGCCTATGTAAATCGATTTACATAGGCAATGAAATCGATTTGCAACCCTTCTTTTAATTTTTTGATTGACGTTTTATTTGTTTTAAACTTTTATTATATAATGATAATGATAATAATATTATTATTAATAATAGTGAATAATAATAATAATAGTTAAAATAAAAATAGTCTCAAAAAGCTAACGTTCTTCCATTTCTCTTCTATTCTCTCAACCAAACAACCTTAGCTTTCACTTTATTTCTCACCTATTTCTCTCTTCTCTTCTCTTCTCTCCCTTTTCCTCTATTTCTTTCCTCTCTACCAAACACATCCTTAGCTTCTTCGAGAAGCCTCTTGTAATATATAAATACTTGTACTATTTGTACTTACTTAAGAACAATAATAATACACATCTTTTTAGTCTCTTTATCTTAATTTTCTCTCTCTCTCTCTCTCTATTTGATTACCAAACACTATTAGGCTCCAACAACTAAGACACTGGCACTTGCATAGAGTATAATGTTTAAGTTAGTAAAAGCTCAAGGTAGTGATATAGTGTAATTAAATGTTAGAGTTCATACTTTAGAAGAAAAGCAATATTGCTATTTATAGATATAAGATGGGGAGCGTTGGGTCTGAGGTAGATACCTACTTGAGTTAAACAGTCTCTTCGGCATAGACTAGGTTTCAATGTGGGAATCAAGAATCCCTTAGATTGTAACCTTTGAGTAGGATCAACCACCAAAGAGTCTCTCATATCCTTTGTTGTTAGTGAGATGTGAATGATGAGACAAAGCATATTTTTTGAATCAAGATGAGACATTTCTAGGTCTTCTTGCTACATGGCCAAACAGTTTGCTTGAGGTGCATTGATGACAATTGAGATTCATTGATATAGTGGGGAAAGTAGTTTAAATTTTTATCATTTTTTTGTGCTGAATTGTGTAAAATAAGAAGGTATCATCAAGAGTTAACAACTTCTACAAATAAATAGTCACAATTATCTATAATTTACCATTATCACCTTTTTTTTCTCTTGTTCACCACTTTAACCCTCGTGCACAACATTGAAAAATTATATACACATACATACGTACAAAGAGAGAGAGAGAGAGAGAGAGAGAGAGTATAAATATGATTAAATTTGATTTTGGTTCCTTTTTTTTTTCATTTTAACTTTTAACGTATCATAAATTTTAAATGTTTAAAAAATAATTATTGTCATTACTTAATAATGATGTATTGTGCATTTAATTATTCTCTATTAGCAACTATTTTAAGATAGCATATAGGATAACATGTCCAGATGTATATCACATTATTAGTAAGTAATGATAGTGACCTCAAAAAAAAAAGTAATTAGAGAGATTTTTTTTATAAAATCTTTAGAGTTTTTGATGATCAAAACTAACAAAAAAAAATTGAAGGTTAAAAGTAAATTTAATCATATTTATAAGAGACTAAAAACATATTTCTCTCGTGTATTTTCTCCATATTATTCCAATTTCTAAATGTAAAGAAATATCACTATATTACATTGATACAAATCATACAATCAGTCAATGCTTGATCTTTGCACAGAAAATTCGTCCAATGCATGGAAAAGAAGAAGTAACAACGATGTTTGCAACCTTGCTTTTAAAATGCCTACACATTTCAACAAAGAACGAAAGCGGCTCAAATCATCATCAATCATCATCCATATTTTTAACATATGGTCAAAACTTTTTGGTAGGCAGTAACTTAGGCACTTAGCAATCTATAGAATTGCAGGTCTGGGAGATGGTTGAACTATCAGCTCTGCTGATAAATGGGTTAATCTTGACCCAGACCAGAGAGAAGACAGAGGCCAACAGCACTGACCACAGAATAACAATGGTTGGAGTACGGTTCTGGCGACCCATGAGACCCTTGAGGAATGGGTAGAGATGAAAAATCACCCAGAAGGCAAAGAAAACCTTTCCAAAAAGTGGTCCCCAAGATTCATATCCTCCATTAAGTGCATCAGAAAATCCAGCCACAACACCAACCATGTTAACAATGATAAGGGTTGTTGGAGGAATTAGGAGTGTGGTCCACTTGATGATATATAGTTCACCAAACTCAGTGTCATCAGCAGCTTTGGTAGTGACAGTGAAGTTGGTATCAACACCAGCCAACATCTTCAGGAATCCCTGGAACACAGCGAACAGATGGGCTGAAACTCCTCCAATCACCCAGAACTGCTCATTACGCCACAAAGCTTCAATGGTCACACCACTCCACCGCAGCTCAAGCACACTGGTGAGTATAATGGACAGGAAAAGTCCAAGAAAGAGGGCACTTGCAAGGTTGGAAAGCTGCATCAAATTAGCAAGTGTTATATGATGATGCAAGGCCTATCCTTAGTGTAATGACCTCAATTTATTTATATACTGATCTGTTGCGATAAACTGTTTTCATTGGTTGTGTAATTACACATTACACATAATTATATGACATTTCTCCTTATGGATTGAATGCATGAATTAATAACCAATATATCTTTTGACACTTATGTATTTAATCTAAATACACTTGTTCAATCACATATTGACATATATAGTTTGTTGACTTTTATGATAATCATTTTAAAAGTCATATTTAGCATGATTTTTAATTGGTTGATAATGTAAAAAACTTATACTGACAGTGCATAAAAATTAAGCTCTTTATGTTATAACAAAATACAGATGAGGAAATTACCGTTGGTATGATGAATTTTCCTGTGAGAAGGCAAATTGCAGGCAAAGTGCAATAAGCGACGAGAGGAAGGGATGTAAATGGGTAGACAATGGTGTTTATGTAAGCCAGTCTCTGCAGCCATTTGAGGCGACCTCCTGCAAAACCATACCAGAGCGGGCAGTGTCTACTGAAGAAAATTTCAACTGATCCAAGGGCCCATCGAAGAACTTGGTGCAACCGATCAGAAAGGTTGATTGGTGCTGATCCTTTGAATGCAGGCCTTAAGGGCATGCAGTAAACTGACCTCCATCCCCGGCATTGCATCTTGAACCCCGTTAAGATATCCTCAGTCACTGAACCATAGATCCAACCAATCTAAATAAACAAGAAAACATGTGATTAAAAAAGTATTAAGTGAAAGGTGGTAAATGTAGCTAGAATGATATTTTGAATGGTATAGGTACAGTATCAAAAATACCATCATTGGTAAAGAGCATTAGCATTTGAGTCTAACCTCTTTTCCCCATGCAGTCTTCTCTTCATATCCACAGCCAATAACATGAATGGCCTCTTTGATCAACATTGAGGGATCAGCAGATTCTGGCAGCCCTCCGTTCTCCATTAGTGTAGATTCAATGAAAACAGTGGACAAGCCAAATGTTTTCTCAAAGCTCATTTGTGAAATCAGCATTGACCTCTCATATTCATCATAATCTGCAAGAAAAGAAAAAGAAAAAGAAAAAGAAACAAGAAGCATTTTCCTCATTGAAGATTCTGCTGTGTTTAAGTAAAACTGATTGACAAAATTAGCTGTGCTTACTGTCAATCTCCCTGAGATTAAAAATGGCAGCATCAAGTTCTTCCCTCTTTGCATCTCTATAAAGCTCCGAGACATCCTTGGTTGGCTTCTTTGAGGGGCAGCAACAGCAGGATGATGATTTTGGTAATTTGGGCATAGAAGGTGGGCTGTAGCCATAAAGTGCTTGTCTATTGAAAACACATCCAGTTCCCACATATACAGGTCCTTGAATGCCATCAAGTCCTTTCATGTTAACCTGAAAGATATCCAGGTTGGAAACTACAGTGAGTGTTGTGTTCATGATTTTTCCTTCATACAAGTTATCCCACTTCATGCACTTATACATCACCATTTTAATATTGTTAATGAAACAATTTCTGGACATAGAAGTGGGTAAATTCCAAATTGATTGAACTTTATCATTCACAAAAACAAAACACATAAAAGCTGTGAATACTTGTTTGATGATCAATATTTCTACCACACTGAGACTACAATATCTATCAAATCATTAAACTCTTCATTTTATTTAAACTTACATCAAAGAAAACTGTGTTGCGATTGGCATATCGATCACTACGATCAATACCATCAAATCTCTGGGGAAACTGCACATAACACAAATCTCTACCAACTACTGGATCCATTAGAAAACACATTGCTTCCCGAACAGCCTTGCTATTGTTCACATAATGATCACAGTCAAGATTGAGAATGAAGGGAGCATTTGTGAGAACTGCAGACACCCTCACCTGTATAAATCCAAACAAGAATCAACCATTATAAAATCTTAATGACCTTATATAGAATGTTAATAGGAAGTGTCTATCCATACCAGTGCATTTTCAGCACCAGCCTTTTTGTGGTGTTGGTAACCTGGCCTTTTCTCCCTGGAAACATACACCAACCTGGGAAGTTCATTTCCTTCAATGTCGTGGGCACCACTGTGTCCAAGGAAAACCTGGAAATGGCAAACAGAAATTTTGCTTTAAAATCCAATTTTTTCAATGACAAAGCATATGGAAATATGGCATACACTTGTTCCAATAATTGATCAATAGAACTAGTCAATCTTACAAAACAGAGGAGGTTCCACTTTGAACACAACCACTTAAAAAGTTCTTTATATTATTTGCTCAGAATGTAAAATATTCTTAATGATTAGATGATTACTAGAACAACCAACTGCTTATATGAATGTTCAAATGGAACACTCATTTTTAACAAGAGAAAAAAATAAGAACAAATATTGTGGATATTGAAGAAAAACAAACGATAATTAATTGAAAACTGATCATATTGAAGCATGTTGTAAGCTGAATATGTGTTGAATTGCTTCTACACAAAGTAGATAATTAGCTTTATATAGCATTCCATTAAAATACTGGGCACTTTTAAACTTCCACATTTTCTCATTTCGATAATTTGGTAGCCATTTTGCAGAAATCAGGCATCTGACTATGCGTATCAGAATTGAGATTTGATTACACACAAAATGAATGGATGTACCTGAATCATGCCAGGGTGATCACGTGAGTTATTTCCTGGCCATTGGGTTCCATCTTGCATAGTCCATCCATCATCTGGTGTTTTTTGAGCCTTTGCTACCAAAGCGTTAATTCGCACTTTAAACTCTTCATAGTCTCTCTGAAAGAAACGAAAGATAATCATGAAGAGGTTTCTCTAAGATACTCAATTTTGAAAAAACAAAGTGGTGAGTATAGCATATCAGATATGTTCAAAACATCAAGGTTGTGCTGCCTTTGAAGTCATAAATACAAGGAGCTTCAATGCTTACCTTCATTGCTCTACGTTCCTTCACAAAAGAAGGCTGTACTTTGTCCTTCAGGTAGTCAATCTTCTGAGAGAAGTAGAACTCAGGTGCTCGGGGTTCAATCGAAAATTTTTTGCAAAATGGAACCCACTTTCTTGCAAAGTCAGCTGTCTCCACAAGGGACTCAAATGTCAGCATTGCAGCACCATCATCTGACACATAACAGGATACTTTATCCACAGGGTAGTCCACAGCAAGAATAGAAAGCACTGTATTAGCCGTGATCAATGGCGGTTCTTTCAGAGGATCGACTGTACTGACAAAGAAATCCACAGCAGCAAGCTGAGAGGGTTCACCAGGCCTTTCATACCTGCCATGGCAATGCAGAAGTGAGCATTCATGCATCCAAAAATACAGACTAGTACTACAGACTGAATACCATTTCTCACATTCAACTTTGATGTTACTTTACAATATATTATCCATTGATTTCATTTTTGTAGATTACCTTCCACAAATTCTAAGCCGAGAAAGAAATAAATACTAAAACATGCCTGAATCCACTACAATATGATTTTTCATTTCAAATCTTGAAGTACAAGGAATGAGGTTTCCAAATGTTTTACAACTTTGTGTATTTACCTTGCAGAAAGCCTGTCAATAAAAGTATCCCTGTTGACGGGAGACCATTTAGGGAACTGATCTAACACCCAGGAAAATGCAAACCAGATCTCACAGATGATGGATGTCAACCACAGACCAAAAGCACTGTCAACAGGATTTGTAACTCGATAATGGAAGAAAAGACCCAAGATTATCAGTCGCACGATTATCACAATTCTGTATGGTGTAAGTCTTGTTTTTGGGATTGGCATAACGATTGAAAGTGGCTCAGCAGCAGCAGCCTCTGAGGACCTGCAAAACATATCAGCATGAAGCCATTTACATCAGAAAAAAAAAAAATGATTGAATTTTTTGTGACAAATTTTAAAATGATGGAGCAAGGCCACCAAAATTAATAGTCACATGAAAATATTCATTATCAAATTACTAATAGTCTTCCAGCTCCAACCAGACGGTTTAAAATAATTTGATAAAAAATTGACAATTAATTTCAAGAACTAGTGTTTGTTATGCTCCATGCCGATTTGATACTTCATCCCTTATTAGAAATTTAGGATGCTGAAGTGTTTGCATTCAGAATCCTGCCTATACCAGCATTCCCCAAGGAAAATAGAAGAATGCTTACAGGATTGAGAAATCAATCAATGGAAGAATTCAAAATCATATTTTGATTTTAGTTCTTATATGTAATTTTTCTTAACCTTTTGTGTCTGATTCCATGTATCTTATCAAACAGCTTTATCACATCCTCACCTCATTTTACCAATTGAGCTATGTACAAGGGCCTATTTTAATTTCTTCTATAGCTTTTCTTAAATTTAACCTAGTTAAGGTCTGAAATATTTTTAATTTTCCAAAAGAATGTTATTTCAATACACATTTTGTATGGTTCCCTTCAGAAAAAGTGTTACATATCTCATTGAACTTACTGTATTTCTTCCATCTGCTGTTCTGGTGGAATTGGCACCTCATTTTCGGCCTTAGGTGCAGCCTTTTTCTTCTTGTTCTTTTTATCCTTTTCCTTCCAGCTCTCCACTCTATTTTTCCAGATTGGATTCCCAGATTCATCATTTAATTCTACAAGAAAAAACAGTTAATGATTACCAAGGAGCAGTCCTAAAGAAATTGTATTAGAAGGTGTGGGCTGCGTCTTTCTTCTTTACCACTATCCACTGTGGACACAGTACTGACATGCCTAGCATGGAGCCCAACATCCTACATAGTGCAAGCACAGATTGTAAGGGTAAATATGAACAACTTGACAATAGCAATTTAAGGCCAATTACTATTTGCACCTCTAATAATTAATTACCTGAGAAACATTGATCTGGGCAGCCGTTGTGGATTGATTTCCGTGAACCTTGGTGTCATCATTATCCTTTGCTCTATCTATGAAATATATAAAAAGAGACAAATCTTAGGCTATTTCTCACAAAAATAACATGTCATGAACGAGTATACATGCCACTTTTTATTTTATATATAAAAAATCTTCACTCAAGTGAAGTGAATGAGAAGATTCCTCCTTTTTAACAAACCAAAAAAAAAAAAACTAATAGTCTATTACTTTGTTGAATGATTCTTGAACTGTTTAATATATAACCTTCCAAGATTGTCACTATTAAATAACCATGGCATGAAAAGTGAAAGGAGGAGTATAAAATGAGTTATGGTAAATTGGAAATATAAATGTAAAGTGGAGGAATAGAGACATTGGAGGGTTACCAGCATAGGGAGTGGCACATCTCAAGCAGACCTTACGGCCCTCATTGATTTCATATTCAAAACAAGCCTTGCAAATAGGAAAATAGCACTCATGACAAGCCACAAACACCTCCCCATTAGCATCAAGTCCAACTTGTTCACCACAAGAGTTGCAAAAGTGAGCCCTGGATTCCATCATCTTTGGTTTTGGTCCACCTTATGTTCAAGGACCAAAGTGTAAACCTCTCTCACTGACCCTTTGCTTCTTAGTCTATGCTCTGATGGGTTTATATGAAAGAACATAAACTCATTGAGGGTGGCCTCTGGAGGGGACGTTGGAAAGCAAATTTGTATTGGTGTAAAGGATGTGGAAGGTGATGGAAGTGTGGTGGGTTCATTTTCAGAGGTTAGGAGGTTGGTGTCATTCGTTGTTTAGCTCACACACAAAGGCACATTCAGAGACAGACAGTAATAGATGAGAAGCAACGTCTAGTGTTTTTTTCATACCAAGAAATAAAAGATTTGAATTTATTGCGGGAAGTATAAGGAAGGCTTCGGTTGGGCTGGGTACGTCTTTAACTAACAACTCTTGAGCTACAAGCTCATGACCACTGACCAGCAGCCAGCAACCATAGGGAATATTACAATAAAAAATAATGTTACAAACATGTTTCAATGAACAAATTTAGATGGAAAAGGATCACTCCTACCTCATAGTATTGACACAACATAAGGTTTCTGTTTTGATTTCGCCAATTTTAAAAGTAATAGATGTGGTATAGGCGTATTGCTCATGATTCTAAAGGTTTAGCTAGCAAAGGATTCTTGAAACCGGATAAGGAATGAAAAAATAAATTATTTAATATATTGAAAACTATAAAAGTTTTATTTTTGTTTAATATATTTTATTTTTAGGTTTAAATATATTTTTAATGCCTGCAAAATAAGTAAATTTTGATCTTAATCCTCATAATTTTGTTTTGTTTGGTTTTCATCCCTAAAAAGGTTGAGATAATTGTTTTTGGCCTCTACTATTATGTGACACTTATTAATTGCTTATGTGTTTAATAGAAGGTCAAGTGACCATTCTATGTACCACCCACTGGTGTTTACGGTACAATATCAACATGTAAATTTTTTTCTAAATTTTTAAAATAAATATTGTTTATTTACCTTAAAATGAATGTTAAGGAGCAAAAATACTGATTTCATATTTTGTAGAGATGAAAATCAATGAAAAATATTTTCCAGGGATCAAAATCAAAATTTGCTAATTTTACAGAGAACAAAAATAATGATTTCAAATTTTAAAGCGATGAAAAATAAAGAATGAATTTTATAGGAACTAAAATCAAAACTCATTTATTTTATAGGAACTAAAATCAAAACTCGTTCATTTTATAAAAACAAAAAACATATTTAAGCTTTATTTTTATTTTTTAATTAGTGATTTTAGAATGCAAGTTAAGAAAACCTGAATACAATATATGATCTCTTAAGATGTAAGTATTTTTAGAAAGTTATCAGATGCAGAAGCAGAGTTCAAATCATAGTATAGCAATTTTTTTGGTTGAGAAATTGTGAACATTTCTATTGAGTCTCTCGATAGAGTTTGACCCAATTGTGTTCAACCATATGGTTGATGTAGAGCCGGTGGATGTTCAATTAGTTGGATAGGAAAAGTATTGAGTTCAAATTTCTGTCGGTAATCTAGCTTTTAAGCTTTAAGGCAGGTAATATTTTCAGTTTCTCGGTAAGAATTCCTTTCAACATTATTTTTCTCATATACATTAACTATGGTATGAAAGCTAAAATTAGATCCTCTTCTACCCGGACTAACAAATATCGGTAATTAAGGTAAGTAGTATAAACGTATCTAAGTGCTCCTTTGTTTTACTTTAAGTGCCCGTTTGTTTTAGTATTGGAGTATAGTCTGATAGAATTGATTTTTAAAAAAATGAGAGAAATTACATTAGAATGTATATATATATATATTTTATTGAAAAGTATAATTGATTTTCTAGCGATAAAACAAAACCCAACTATTACCTTACGATAATATGCAAAAATTTATATCTTTTAATGATTAAGATTAATTTTTATATAAAAATAGTCATTTCATTTGATACTATCACATACACACAAACAAAATACAACTAATTCTCATTTTAAGAATGCAGAAATTATAAATTTAAATCATATCACAATATATAAATAGTAAAAATTAAAAATTAATTTGTTATCACATGATTCATTCAAAAAAGTTATATTCATTTGTTTTCATTTTTCAAGCCTTGTGAATGAGAAAAAAATGTGATTGGCCAACCAAATTCTGACAAAAATCAATCATCAACAAAGTTAGTGAATACTTTACACCAATAACAGGTGACACAAAATAACTTACTCTATGTGTATGTATATAACAATATATAGAATGAGAGAGAGGGAGAGAGTAAAGCATTCGACTTTAACAGAGGAATTGCTGGCCCCAGCTGATAACGATACTTGACCGTTTATTAACGAGGTTTCGTGCATCTTATGCTCCTTACCGATTTAAGCTAACATATTTAGCATTTATAACAGTTGGTTTGCATGTTGCTAACTAGCAAAATACACGTTTCTATTCTAAAGTTGTTCTAACGTCAGATCATGCTCTCAATTATAGCTATGCTCAAAGTACAACCGTTTATATATCATTCAGTATATATTTATATTGCCAAGCATAGATACTAGCCACGTTTTGCCATTTACCTAGTGGCCCTAACTCGTGTAATCCATTATTCAAATTTCTTTCAGAAATTTTCAAAACATATTCCATCTAGGCTCGTGTTTGTTTATATAATGTAGAATAATGTGAGCTTGGGCAGTGTTCACGTAGCAATGTCATGATATTTTCACAAAAGTGGATAGCAGTAGCACTCAAATAGAGTAACTTCAAAGTTTAGGGGAGAACAAGTGAAGATGACATGAATCAGTTCATGCGATTGAACTTATAGGCCATCACTAAATTACTCATATATAGCCATAGGTTACTCAATCATCCAGAACCCCAAAGCAGTAAGCTTCGCATCTATTTGCATACTTCGGAAGATCATACTATAGAAGTTAATAACCCTAACTATACGCAGATAAAAATAAAATTATCAGTACTTGAATGTAGTTAGACTTGCATTTGCATATTTGTGCCAAATTCTAAATCAAACTACAAAACGATTAAGTGGCACGATAGAACTTCTTCCGTAGCACAATGTCAACTATTACAAATAAATAAAATCTCGATATAAGTCCAAATCCATTGCATTCACATGAACCAATTGCATTTGTGCAAGTAGAAACTCATTCCAGAATTAGTTGATGATGAATATATGTATGATATTTACATTGTCTGATTACAGCATCCAGTTGTATTTCTCGCTAATCCACAGAGCACCGTCACCTCAACGATTCCTGAAAATAGAAATACATAATTGATGCATCATTCAAATTAGTATGCTTATTACAGCAGTGATTTTTTAGTAGTGTTAAGAGCCCCATGCAATATTCGTTTAAGGATAGAAATATGAGAAATATTAATGCACGTTTTTTCCAATACAATGTCTACTATTGGGTAAAATTCATGTGAATCCCAAAAAATAACATGGATCTTACCCCTTCTAATGAGTCCCATTTATTATTTAATGTGACTTACATGAATTTCACCTAACAATAGAAAATGTGTTAAAAAAATGTGTTACAAACATTCCTATATATATATAAAGGACATATCTAGTGAGAGAGTTATCTTTATATAAGAGTAGGAGAAGTAAATTTAGGTTGTATAACCATACACGGATGATCATGATTTAAAGTTATGTGACTACTTAAAAAATCATGTGACTTTTTAAAAAACTCACATGACTTTGTATGTTTTAATTTTGACCATTCATCATAAGATTTAATGATTAATATTCATTCATCTCACTTTTATATAAAAAAGGCTCTCTTATATATATAGGATCAGGATCCGTTAACACTAGGTGTCAAAGTTAGTCAAATTACACATTCAATAACTTTTTGTAAAATGCAAATTTAACCAATCCAACCGTTGAATTTGATGTTCTTATTTATTAGATTAAGTATACAAAATTTTATACAATTCCAAAATTATTTAATACTTCATTACATCACTTTGTTTTAACGTACAATAAAAAAATTTAAATATATATAAATATTCAATGTTATATGACATATTTAGAAAAGTCCAAATTTTGTAAAATTTGATATATATGATCATGAAGATAATATCACACAATTCAATTGTTAGATTGGTTAAATTTGCATTCTACAAAAAGTTATTGAAGGTGTAATTTGACTAATTTTGACACCTGGTGTCAACAGATCATGACCCATATATATATATATATATATATATATATATATATATATATATAAAACTTGTTAAAGTACTTCAACTAAAAATCAAGTGGGTGCACGTTAGCAGATTACACTTTCAATAACTTTTTATATAATATAAATTTAACTAATCCAACCGCTAAATTATGTGATATTATCTTCATGATCATGTATGTCGAATTTCACATTATTTGGACTTTTCTAGATGTGTCATCTAACATTGACTATTTACATATATTTTAATTTTTTATTGTACATTAAAATAAAGTGATGCGATGAACTACTAAATAATTTTGAAATTGTGTAAAATTTTGTATACTTAATTTAATTAATAAGAACATCAAATTCAACGGTTGAATTAATTAAATTTGCATTCTACAAAAAGTTATTAAAAGTGTAATTTAACTAACTTTAAGACCTAGTGTCAATAGATCCTGACATATATATATATATATATATATATATATATATATATATATATATGAGTTTAATGATTATACACTATCAATGTAAAAAGTTTTACACCGTCATCCAATCAAAAATCACCATTAATATGACTTTTAAAATATTTATTATAAAAGTCAACAAACTTACAATAAATGGTAATTTGTGATTAGATGTCAATATAAAACTATTTTACACTAATAGTATATGACCATTAAACTCTATATATATACAATACACACACACACATTAGCCCATGTTAAGCATTATGATCAGCTATTGTAGCGAAGAGAAGGCTGGTACAAGATTTCAGGGAAGAGGGAAATACCGCAACATTAGAGCAATTTACATCCACCCCAGCTTCCATAAGGCAATGATAAGTTTTATATTTAGTAAATTCAAAAACAGTAAAGCCTCTGGGGCTCTGGGTGCATGTGTTTATCAAAATCCAGGGTTTTCCCAGGACTTCTCCAAATGACCTGAAGCTTCAATAATTCAAACATTTTTGCAGATTTTGGAAAACATAAAACCTGATTGGATTCTATTTATTATCAGAGTCATATATGGGTACCTGAGTAATTTCATTGCCTTTGTACTGGTCTTCATCACTGCTAGATGCCTAGATGCAAAAAATCTCTGTCCACTGTGACTAAACACACTTACACACTTAAGAACTCTGTTTTCCCCATATAATCATCTTGTGGATAAAGCTTGTATGGATCACTATACTTGTCATTTCAAGTCCCTTAAATGTAAACATGTATATGGATAATTAGCCATGTTTACATATCCCTATATGAAGATTGAGCAGAAAATAAAAACAAAAGGGCATAATTAGGCTGCTGTCGTGCATAAATTGCTAAGAATTAGATCATACATACCTTGCGAAGCTCTCATGACCTATGAAGACAAAATGGGCTATCTGCAGAAGTTGAATCAAGGGTTGGAATCCTTTGGTCACATCTTTTTGTGCTAAAATCATTTAGATTATTGATTATTTGCTGGATCATGATCACATCACGACCATGTTCATTATTTGAGTCTACTCCACCCATAGATGTTTGCACAAGCAATTCTGGAAGAACATGCATTGCACTGACCATTATCCCAACATCAAGTTTTGGAGATTTAACTAAGGACTTTGAAACACCGTCAAATGTTTTCAGAAGATCAGTAACAACACCAACTCCAGATCAGTAACAACACCAACTCCAGATGATGATGTTGAAGGAGTTGGGATTGGAGAATGACCCTTTGTAGGGAAACCCTCACTCATTGACATATTAACCCTGAGATCTTTAGTTCCCTTTACAAAGTCATCAGCATCCACAACAGTTTGTCAGTTTTATCCACAACAGTTTGTCAGTTTTTACTCTTCCTTTTGACATTGAGCAATCTTCTTTAGAGGAAGATTGTGTCACCATACAATGCAAACTTAGCACAGGATCCACAGAGCTACTTTTTGGATCATTAAGCATATTAAATGCCTTTTCTCTTCTACAGGTGCTTCCCTTTTTCAATTATACTAGGGATTCAGCCATAGCAGTTTTCATGAGCATATCCTCTCCTGACAACAAATTAGTAGCTACACAAGAGTTGGAAGACCAAAAATCATCATTAACATATCCAACACCAGAAAAGAACTGAGAAGACAGAGGGTTTATACTGTAATGTTTTTCTGTTGCTTTCTCAACATCACTAATTTGTATATATAGATCCTGAAATTTCTATTGGAGTTCGACAAAAAGCCATGGTTCCCTTCCCACAAGGAGAATCTACATCAGAGTCACTTTCGCCTAAATTCTTGGAAGATTGATTTTGAGGAGTGTTTTTAGCAGAGGGCATATCAGTTTTGATAATTTGAGTGGGGAAACCTTAATTATATAGAGGAGAAGAGCTAGATTCATCAGCTGCATGTATTGTGCCTTTTAGACAGGGATTCAACCCATCAACAGCATGCTTACTTGTACATATCATTCCATAATTTTCTTAACTATTTGTCCTGTTTTCTTTAAATAAAATTTTACATGAAGCACCAGGTTAAAAATTGTAAAAAAATATCTTTAATCAAAATTCAAGGAACAGAATACTAGAGGTCAATCCTAGATGGAAGCAAGCTTTTGATACCACCCTTGGCAGCAGCGTGATTGAACCAATTCTGTTGGTTCACTATAAAACCAATAATTCAAGACATGGGGAGCATAACTAGAACAACAAATATAAAGGATTTAGTTATAACTTAAACATTTCCATCACTTCAGAAATGAAAATTGTACATTTCTTCACACGATAATTGTAAAGGATTACCAATTTACCAATGTATAGACACTAACACGCTCATGGAATAGTTAATCTCCAAAACAGTTTCAAGAAGAGAACCATCTATAATCAAATTTTAATCCTGGTGGGCTTGCTAATAAGTTGAAGGAATAGCTGATGATCATATTTCCATCCATACCAGTAAAAACGAATTTCAATTTACGAAAACAATACCAAGTTTGTTGTTGCAAACAATAAAGTGCTCTTTATTCTTTCATTGTAAAGGACAAGGAAAACGGAGAATATTAAGTAATAATAAAGAATAGAAATTTCAAATGTACTTCATATTAAAACACCCTATGGATGACTCAACAAAACTTTATGGTTTTGACAATATTAGAAGATATTTTAAAAGGAATACTAGTAATATATTCTCTAACATACTCTTTTGAACACTTTCATTTTTATTGGTTGAAATTTATTTAAAATTACAAAATCATGAGAGATAATCATTAAATAATATGTGAGACCTATAAAAATTTGTGATTTCTAATAAATTTTAACCGATATAAAAAAGAATTTTCAAAAGAATGTGTCAAAAAGTGTGTTGTTAGTGTTTTTTGATATTTTAAATTTAAATATTAAATTGTCTAGAGAAGAGTTTGCAATATGAAGTGATGAAGAGTTGCTTAAGAATTATGAGAAATATAATTTTCAACAGCAATAAAGATTTCTCGATTTTCTTAGAAATTTCTTCTTTGTTTATAGAACCACATGCTCCTCAATTGTTAAACTTTATAGATGTGACTGCATGCATGTCAGCAACCTTAAAACACAAAGCTCAGAGTCTTACAACGGGCTCTGAATATGCAAAGAAGGAAACTAAAAGTCAATAAATAAAATAGAGAAATTTCCTTCTTGTAATCCTCATCTAAGCAGTAAAAAGCTTAACGTGTTCAAAAAATTGTATGACAGCAAAATCAATTATTAAAGGTTAACATAAAGTCAAATGCATCTAAAATGATACATTGGCCTCAAAAGTTAAAAAGTAATCAGCAAGACAAGAAAAGCATAATCAATATCAATACGAACACGATGATAATATACAAAGAAGTAAAGGCATAGGCAACACCCCAGTGATTCACTGAAACTTCATCAAAGTCACGTTCTGTTGTGCATGGCTCATATATTATGGGCGGAAAGATGCTGGAACTTGGAACAGAGTAGAACAGAACGAGAGGAGCGTATGGGCACCGAGCAAAGTATAGAACTTCATTGGTCATATTTATAGTTAACGTGAATCTCAATAGATATAATAACTTGAAAGAGAATTCATAAAATTTGAGAACACGTAACTATAAACATAATAAATTAAAATAAAATATTTTAAAGTCATTAAAATGAAAGAAAACTAAGTACATATCAAAGTGGCAATATGATGAGAAGACATACAAGCTATTCTAATATGTTATTAATTTTTTATGATACTCTCTATTTATTACTAATAGAATCTATATTTTTCCAAAGGAAAAGACAAAAAAATAATTATAATGGAAAAAAATGCAAATTGAGGGCAAGATGCTATTTTATGTTTCACACATATTAACTCAACTTATTTTGAGAAAATAATAATTTTTTGTGAATTGTTTCAAGAAATTTTGAAAAAAAAAAAGAAATTATTTTCCAAAATTTAAATTAAAACAAATATAGACCAAACTTGATTAATTGATAAAAAAGACTGACTTTTGAAGGCCTTGATGGGTATTTCGAAGAATTGTTACTAGTTTTAACTATAGTTGTTTAAACAAAACAGTAAAGTATCAAGATAGCATCCACATGTGAAATATATTCTTTGTCACATAAGAGAAATGTTAGCAACACTTTCTCTAATATTTTTGTTCTTACACTCTCTTTACTATTAGTTAAAATTTATTGAAAATCACAAATTTTAGTAAATTTCACTTCTGAGAGAAAAACTCATTAAATAAGAAGTATGACCCACCAAAATTTGTAATTTTTAACAAATTCTAGTTAGTAGCAGTAGAAAGAGTGTTAAAGAGAGTATTGTTAGCATTTCTCTGTCACATAAAGTTATCAAATGGTTTCTGCAAGTGAGTAGTGAAAAAATAAAGAGAAAATATTTCAATGTAGATGGGAATATCATGTTAATATCTACTTAAATAATTTGTTCAAACAATTTGTTTTAGAGTTTAATGGTTATGCATTGTCAGTGTAAAACAGTTTTATACTGTCAACTAATTAGAAATCACCATTGGTATGACTTTTAAGATAATTATTATAAAAGTCAACAAACTTACCGTACATGGTAGGTTGTGATTAGATGACAATGTAAAACTACTTCACATTATCAGTACATAGCCTATTTTCTCTTTGTTTTATAGCAAATATCCAAAATTTTAACAACAAATGTGGGATAAAAAATATAAGGGTGTTCACAGGTTGAATTGGTTCGAATTTAGGATAAAATTAAATCTAAACCAATTATATTTAATTGGATTGGATTGGTTTGGTTCGGGTTTTAAAAAAAATTTCAACCAATCTGAACCGAACCGAACCGAATCAATTATAATTGCGTTTGTTTGGTTCGGGTCATTGGATTATGATAAAAATAAATAAATTATTATATTTTTCAAGCTTTTATTTTCATTTATTATCTATTTTATATAATTATTTAATTTTATACTAAGGCAAGGTAAAAATATTCCTTGTTTTTTAATAACTAATTATTTATTTTATCAAAAATATTTAATTTTTATATAATTATCACTTTGCATATATCGTTAATTTTTTTATCTAAAATATAAAAAAAAAAATTACATAACAAACATGATCAAATTAAAATATTTTATAACATTAGATAAGATCATAAGAAAATTAAAATAAATGAAAAAGAAAGAAAATACAAAAGTTGAAGCAAAATTTAAGTTCGAAGTTTAAAATATATTATTTTAAAAGTTAAAACATAATTGATTGGATTGGTTTGGGTTGGTTCAGGTTGAAAAAAGTTAAATCTGATAACCAAACCAATTATGATTGGTTTGGTTCGGATTTGAAGTGAAAAGAACTGATAACCGAACTAATTTAATTGATTTGGTTTAGATTGTCAGATTCATTGGATAAATCCGATCCGATGAACATCTCTTAAAAAATATCTAGGAGAGAAACCAATTAATATCGACTCCTTTATATATAGGATTGATGAGATCAATCGTTACAATATTGACATAATTAAAGGAAAACAAAATGTACAAATTCGACATGTCACATTTTGTCATACATAATTAATAATTACATGTCACATTATTAACAACAATATCATTAAAAGAGTTGAGCATTCTAATCATCGAGTAGGAGAAGAAATATGTAAACTATATTAAAATGTAATTTGCAGTAAAATATTTAATAATCTATCTCAATATAGTTTCCTTTGATTTATTTTATTTTTAACCATAATCTCACTGAAAAATATTGACAATTTATATTATTAATTTTAATAATAAATACACATGATATAGTAAAAATAATATTATTAAGAGAAAACAATTGATTGACATTTTTTTATATTTTAAACTATATTTATTTTTTTCATATTTACATAAATCTATACATTCAGGGTATTATATCTAGTTTGGAAATTTATCATCATTCATTTACTTTTTCTTTCATTTCATTTTCACCCCATTTTTTTTTCTATTTTTCTCTTCTTTTGTATCACATCACTTGTTAGTTATTACATTTATTATTCTTTTTCTATTTTTTTTCTCTTTTTTTCTCATTTCTCTCTTTATTTCACCTCAAAACAGGGTAAATGAATGAATATCATCATTCATCTAAATATAATGAGTCGAATGTGCACATGGAACTTTTGGCTCGTACGTAGCTGGAAGTCAAAACTTGGTTATGATTATCAGCGTTGCTATGTGGTACGAGAGTTTTGTGCACGAATTCAACACGAAATCACGTGTTTACATATTACTGGTTGAAATGTTAAATTTAAAAAATTAAAAATAAATGTTTTTTGTGGGGCGGTAGGTTGGTTATAGAGGAGGGCATAGCCCAAAGGAAATTACAAGCGTACGGTACGGTGAGGGCTGAGGACAACCCCATAGCATCCTTGACAGCGAAAAAATTGCTACCCGCAGGTGATCTGTCTAATAGGTGCAAACCAAAAGCCTACCTATTGCTCTGTTTGGTACAATAGAGAGGAGAGAACAGGAAAATAAAATAAAATTTTTAAAAATATAAATAGTTTGATTGAGTAAAAATAGGTGAAATTTTTTTTAAAATTTTGTGGATTTTATTATTTATTTTTACTTTATTTTTCATCTATTTTTATTTACCTCTTTATCTTTTTTTTATTTTTTATCTATTTTTTTTATCAAATAATTTTAAATTATTACTTATTTATTTTTTATCTCTCAATTTATTTCTTTTCTATTTATATATCTCCTCTGTACTAAATAAAGACTTATGTACTAAGGAAGCTAAAAAGTCAGCAACAGTATTTACATCCCGGTCTCTATTAAGCCATTCCTGGATGATGCTGACCATAGATCGATACGGGTGGTCCCTACCAACTCCATGAGAAATAAATTGAACTGCAAATACGGGAATCACATTCCACCCATATCTTCCTAACGTCTTGTTTAGTAGGAGGCAAAGAAATAGAGAAAGAAAAAAAAGAAGTGGAAAAAAAAAGTGAAAAATAAAGTAAAAATTAAGATTTAAATGGAAAAAAATTAAAAAAAATAGAGTGAAAATAAATTTGTGGGGTTGTTTGATTTGAAAAAAAAAAATGGATTATTAATTAAAGACCATTATACCCTTACAAAACTAAATACATATTTTCTCATTCTTTTTTGTTCAATTGATTTGGGTTTATGAAAATTGATTTTAAATGACCTCCAGAAAATACGATGTTGGTTTATACAAGCACTCACAGTGATGGAAATTGATTTGCACTCCAACAAAATCTATTTTGTTGGAGTTCCATAGAGAGCAAATGAAAAAATATGAAACGTAAAATCGATTTTATATGGCAACCAAATCGATTTTCACAAGCACCCACACATGAAATCGATTTTGGAAATTACAAAAAAGATTTTCGCTCCAACAAAATCTGTTTTGTCACAATTTATACTTGACAAAACAAATTTTGGTTACCATAATACATCAAATCGATTTTAGAATGCCACAAAACTAATTTAATAACACCATGAGAACCACATTTTAGGGGTTATTTTTGGACGAGTTTAGCAATGCGTATAATTTTTTCACAAATCTTCACACTTTTGTGTGGAAGATTTTCATTGTGAGACCCATTTTTTTTTTAATTTCCACGCTTTTCCACTGTACCAAACGGACACAATTTTCTTATTTTTATTCTCTTCTGTTCTCTTCTACCCTCCTCCCCCTATTTTGCCGCTACCAAACAGGGCGTAAATCCAACGCACTAGGCAACTTGCAGGGCAGTAAGTAATCCCCAAAGCTCAGACATATTCCCGTTGGATGATCCTAAGTTTCAAAGAAAATTCAATAACCATTCACCATGCGGGCTACGAAAAACACCAACGCATGAAGCACTTGACCCACGATCTCTCACAGATGCATCAGTGTTTACCTTAACCCAATCCATAGCAGGAGGTTGCCATCTTATTTCCTGCCTTTGATATGCTGGACATCCTCCAAGATTCCGCAAATAAGGCACATCAATTTGGCCACTTTGGGACATAAGTGTTGCTAGGGACAGAGCAACCTTAACTCCAACGGGCTATGGCCCCTCCAATTTTTTTAATTTTCTTTGCTTTATACATGTGTGTGTATAAGATAAAAAAAATATATCAAAATTTATGAGAGAATGAAATATTTTATCAAAATTCACTCAATTTTACAATTTTATTAATAAATCTCCTATTACATATAAGTTATGTCTTTTATAGGCAAAAATTTACAATACAATAATAATATAAAGAAATATATATCTAGAAGAAAACTTAATTGAGTATTACAATACATAATTTTTTACTTCAAGTAATAATTTTATGGCTCAAATTTTTTGGCTTACAAAGTAGTAGCTTTTTAACATATGCATGTATTGAAGTGTGATTTAAGAGAATTTTTAATTGTGTTGATATCAATCCAATCAAAATTAATCTTCTCAAATAAGTAAACATGCACCAATATGTAAAACTTGTACTTAGACATTTACAATTTTTTAAAATTTGATTTACTTTTATTTAACCGACTCTACATATAAAATTATCCTATCGTCATAATGATTATTAAAATTCTAAATTCATAAAGTAATTATTGTCTAGCACATAAAATTTTAAAATAATAAAAGATTAAAAAAGGTCTCTTATTTAATAGTAATCTATATATTTGGCCTCCCCAACGAAAATCTTCTACCTCCGCCACTGAGTGTTGCGGTTTTATACAGCTTTTGTATAAATACGAATTTGTAGTAACAAGCATTTCCTTATAATTAGGCTTAAATATGCTTTTGGTCTCTATAATATACTCTCTTTTTTATTTTGATCCTTATAAAAATATTTTTTTTAAATGGTCTTTGTAAAATTCTTTTTTTGATTTTGGTTCCTATTATTTTTTTCATTTTTATCTTTATAATATGTAAACAATTTGCTTTTAGTCTTTGCCAATTTTTTTTCAAAAGGACTAATTCAAAATAAACAAAATATTATAGGGACTAAAACAAAAAAAAATAGATATATTAAAGGGATTAGAACAAATAAAAAGACCAAAATCAGAAAAAATAAATTTTACGAAGACTATTTTAAAAAAATAATTTTACAGAAATTAAAAACAAAAAAATAATATTTTATAGAGACAAAAAAATATATTTAAACCCTATAATTATATCCCAAAGCAGAACACATAAGCTTCCCATTATTATTCCTAGTAGCTATCGACGCTTTGGCAAGTGCGGGAAAGAATATAAAAGATTCTGACCGCATGCATCCAAGAAACGAATACTTTCGCAAGGTCATCATCATATCACCAAGAGATAAATTATTTAAAATTAAAATGCATTAATATTAAAGTTCTATGTATAATCCAGTGACGGTCCTGACGGATCCAAATCATTGAGTCAGTAGGAATAATATCTATTTAAAAAATAAAATTAATGATAATTATTATTCATCTGAAAATAAAAACATCAATATTAAAAATGTTAAATATGTTTTTAATCCTCAAAAATATAACCAAATTGATTTTAGTCCTAAAAAAAAAAAATCCTTGAATAAAGTCCTTTAAATATTAAAAATACATTAATTAGATCCTCATGGTCATATCAATATCATAGTCATCATTAATTTGCTGATGTGATCGTCCATTTCAACTGTTATGTCCAAGTCAGATTAGTAATATACCTTTTGAATAAAATCATTACATGTTTAACCCTAAACCACATATTTTTTAATCCTAAAGCAAAAGTAATTACATGATTTTTTATTGAAAATTATCACTGAACACTTCAGGTAATAAAATATTTTACTTAGAAACTGATGTGACTATCATTTAACAGAAAAGTTAAACAGAGCTTAACATAGAGATCTAATTAGGGTATTTTTAATATTTGATGGACTTTGTTCAAGGAAAAAAAATTCTAAGAACTAAAATTAATTTTGTCATATTTTTTGAGGACCAAAAACATATTTAACCCATATTAAAATCATATAAAGAAAGTGAGAAACCGCAAGGGTAGAGAGCTTAAATGTATAAATATAGAGATTGAAATACAAAAGTTCAAGATATTTATATGTAATGTAATTGTATCACAGTTGAGGAGTACATTTGCACATCCTCAACTGTATATAGGTCCTATATTAATTAAGGAAAAATCTAAAATTTAGTATGCATGATCATTAACATAATATTAAGATATTCAATTATTAGATTGTTAAAATTTAATATATATCAAGAGTTATTGAGTGGATTAACTCTTGATAGAGTTACTCTTGGGGTAACTTGATTCTCTCCCTATTTGATTTACTCAATATAATATAATATAATATAATATATATATATGGGACAGGATCTATTGACACCAAATGTAAGAGTTAGTCAAATTACATCTTCAATAATTTTCTGTATAATGCAAAATTAACTAATCTAATCGTTAAATTTGATGTTCTTATTAATTAGATTAAGTATACAAATTTTTATACAATTCTAAAATTATTTAATAGTTCATTAAAACACTTTATTTTAACGTACAATATGATATTAAAATATATGTAAATATTCAATATTAGATAACATATTTATAAAAATCCAAATGATGTGAAATTTGATATACACAATCATAAAGATAATATCATCAAATTCAACGGTTGGATTGGTTAAATTTGTATTATACAAAAAGTTATTGAATGTGTAATTTGACTAACTCTTACACTCGGTATCAACGAATCCTGCCCCTATATATATATATATATATACACACACACACACACACACCTACTTGATTTTTAATTAGAGTTTGTTAGTGAGTTATAATGAAGAATTATCTTAAAATATATTTACGATGGAACTTATTAATGTACTATAACTTAAAAACAAGTATATGTATGTTAGCAAATGCTTGCGAGATTTGTTAACATACACCTACTTGTTTTTTAATTAGAATATGTTAATGAGTTATAACTAAGATTATCGTAAAATACATAATTAGTATAGCTTGCTAACGTATTCTAATCTCGTATATATATATATATATATATAGTTTGAGTATGTTAGCAAGTTATACCATAAGTATATTTTAAGATATATTGTAATTATAGCTTGCTAACATACTCCAACTAAAAAATAAATGCGTGTACGTTAGCAAACCCCACAAGTATTTGCTAATGTATAACACTTATTTTTTTAGTTGAAAAACATTAGCTACAGCACAAGTGTATTTTAAGATACATTGTAGTTATAACTTACTAGTGTAACTAAAAAACATGTATATACAATCGCAAATTCATATATATATATATATATATACAAGTCCAACAGCCACATCAGCCTTAACATAACAAACCTAGCCAAACAGCGTCAGAGGTTCCGCCATTTTTGGTTAACTTAAGTTCCTATACTAATTTTTTTTAATTGAGTTCTTAATCTTTTAATTTTTTTAATTAGGTCCCTCGAGTTAACTTCCGTCTGATTGTCGTTTGCCCTAGGGACCAAATTAAAAAAATTCCAAAGATTAAATACTCAATTAAAAAAAATGGTACAGGGACCTAATTAAAAATCATTTAAAAGTTTAGGGACATACTCAATAGTTTAACCTTTAATTTATTAACATTATGTTAGTCCAATAAGATATTGGGTTTGAGCCTTATGGATGAAAGAAAAGATACCTCATTAAAAGTGGTTAGTCAAATTCTCCAGCAAAGATTAGTCATCGACTAATGTCACGTCATAATTAACGTTGAGACATTAACGATTAACGAATGAACATTAAAATTTGGGAACTAAAATCACAAAACTAAAAATAGGGGATCTAAAATTGAAGATTTTTAAAAATTGAAGGACTAAAATTGCGGAATTAAAAATAGGGAAACCAAAACCATGGATTGAGAATTATAGGGAGACCAAAAATATACAATTTAGAATAACCAAATTGTCTATTTGTATATTATTTAGAATAATATATATATATATATATATATATAACATATAAAGATAAAGAAAATATATGTGCATTACTAAGATATAGTCTTTGTATAAACACTATTTATATAATATGATAAACTTAATTAATAACAAAAATATCACGTGATACAAAAAAATTATATAATCATTTAATTTAAATTATTTAATTTATTAATAATTTATTGTATAAATTATGTTACGTGAGTATTTTATCGTGTTTCATTCAAGTCAATGTTCAGGTCCCTAGAATTTTAGCCACATAATAATAATGCAACAACATTTGAATATTGAGAGATTTTTTTGCTCCCCTCTATAATTTTCCCTTTTTTTCTAAAATAAAAAAAAGGTAAATCAAGATAAAAAAATAAAAATAAAGTTAAATTATTAAGTAGATCCTGAACTTTTAGACAATTTTTAATTAGATCTTTATATTATTTTTTTTTAATTGAGTTTTTATCAGGAAATATTTTATTCAAATTAATAAAATATTCACAATAATTTAACCCCAAGAACCCAATTAAATTTTTTAAAAAAATTAAAAATTCAATTAAAAAAATTAATATAAAAAATTAATTAAAAATTACCTAAAATTTCAATACTTGCGAAATAATTTAACCGCCATTTTTTGTGTCTTTTCTCTGCCTTCAAGTCACGCTTGTCGATGTGGGACTATTTGTGGAAAGAATCGTTGCTCTGAGATTTCATTTTAGAGGCTAAAGTGAAGCTTAAACCAGCGGATAGACAAATAAATAATTTTCGTAACATAATTTTTTTTTTTAAAAATAGTAGAATAAAAAATTACATTTATTTTAAATAGTATACAAATATTTTTCATATAATTTATTAATTTTTTTCATTCATCCAAATAAACAAAGAAAATTTCTTCTATTCCTTTTCTTCTTATTTCTGTTCATTTGAACAACATATTTTTTTTACTTTATTTTTCTTGTATTCCATCCTTTCTTCTTTTTTTTCCTCACTATTTGATACCTAATCCAATAAAAACAAAAATGAGGGGGAATAAGCTTTTGGTTAACGTACCCATGCATGAGCAACCAATTGGGTCAAAATGTAACCCATTCAAAGGAATTGGACGGCCAGCAAGTAGAATGCTAATCCAAGGCCCAATTTGGTGCCGCCAGATTCATTGTGAGTATGGATAAAATAACGTGACATGGGGTCTGTATGGAAAATGTGAGATACCTAACAGTCTAACACTAGTGTTGGACCCAATAGAAACATGGGAAAAATCACACCTATCACATTACAAAATAATCATATATATGTAATATAAATAAATTAAAATCTTATATTATTACTCAAAAATTAATTTTCGTTCAATTTCAGAAATTTTAAATTTTCTAAAAACTAAAATTTTCATCTCTAAAAAAATTTAGTCTATATTTCATGAACATAAAGTTAAATAATTCCAAATTTCTACCATCTAATTTACTACTGAAAAAAATAAATTTCAAAAAATGGATTAAGTTTTCTATTTTAAATTCTTGAAATTTTAAATTTTAGACAATAAAATTCTAAACAATACAACAAGGCTCTAGTGCTTGAGTTCAACATTCAAGTAAAAGATTAAAAGTCAACAAGACATGGTGCCCTTATAATGACATACCAAGGTGTGTCAATTTACCGAACTACATCTATGTTGGGTTCTGTTTGGGCCTTACTAGACAGTTGTCTACTGAGTTGATATCTCAAGCATGTTAATGGGTATACAAGAAAGACAAGTCCTACACCTTGTACTCAATTATAATATATGAACGAAAAGACAAAACTACACGTCAAATCATTCACATTCTCATTACTTGGACAACAGTGATGTATTGTTAAATATCACTTGTTGTTTGTAGTATGAAATGGGATTTAAAATTACTATCAGTATTATGAGAACCTATTAAGTCATACACATAAGATAGATTAACTAGAGCAAAAAGAGAAATTTAGTTGGACTTTAATCTCTCATGTGTCAGACTTATAATGCATGAGTCCATAAAAGGTTAGGTCAAACTTACTCATTTTTCTCACATGGAACTACTATAAGTAGTGCGACTTAGGGGGTTGTGAGACATAAAAAAACCCTAGTTGTATTTTATACATCATGAGGGCACCTTAACTCAGGGCTTTTTTTTCCCTTGGAGGATCCAACTTTCCGTGATCTGCAAGGTGACCTTTCAGCTGGAGTGCTTTCAACTTGTCTTCTTGGTTGTTGTGCTTTGAGGACACAGTGAAGAACTCCTCCATAATAATGACCTTCTTTTAGGGCATTAATGTGTGAAAGATGGTTGTAGGCAATAAATCACCCTTTATAAGGTGGAGCTCAACTTTAGGCATTAGACTATGGACCTGCAAGACTTCTTTTGTGAATCTATTAAATAAAATAAAATTTTAAATATATTTTTTGTCTCCATAATATATCATTTTTTTTAGTTTTAGTCCTTGTAAAATGTTTTTTTTTTAAGTGGCCCTTGAAAAATTTATATTTTTTTATTTTGACCCTTTTTATTTTATTTTAGTCCTTATAATATATTTAATTTTTCATTTTAATCCTTATAATATTTTGTTCATTTTGAGTTAGTTCCTTTGAAAAAAATATGGTAAGAACTAAAAATAAATTATTCACACATTACAAGGACAAAAACAAAAAAATTAATATATTATAAGGACTAAAATAAAATAACAAGGACCAAAATAAAAAAAGAGAAATTTTACGAAGACCATTTAAATTTTTTTTATATAAGAATCAAAACAAAAAGGCAGTATATTATAGGGACCAAAATATATTTAAGCCTAAAATAAATAATTAGTCATCATAGAACAAGGAATATTTTTACCTTACATTAATGTAAAATTAAAAATTTATGTAAAATATACATAAGTGAAGAAAAGCTTGAAAAAAATATATTTTTTATTAGAACCCAATAATTCAAACCAAACAAACCTTATCTTAATCAGATTTGTTTGGTTCGGATTGTCAAAAAAGTTTCAAAACCTAAACCAAATCAACTAAGGGCCTGTTTGGGGTGGTTTTTGGCTGTGAGTTTTGAAATTTTCAAAAACTACAACCAGTTTTTAGTTTTTAAAAATTAGTTTTAGTTTTTTTTTCTAATTTTTGGTTTCAAAATAAACTCAGTTTGAAATTTCTTATTTTGTTAAAATTAGTTTAAGAATATGTTTGTGTAGTGATGACAGTGGTAGTGGTGACGACAACAATGATGGTGGTGGCAATGGTAAAGCCGACAGTGACGGTTATGGCGGTGCCGACAGCAGTGGTTGTGGCTGTACTAGCGGTGATTGTGGTGGTGCCAATGGTGATAGTGGTGGCAAAGTCAGTGGTGGTGGTGACATTGTCTGTGGTGGTGGCAGTAGCGTTAGTGGTCGTGATTGTGATTGTGGTGGTGGCGGTGACGATGGTAGTGGTGATGAAGCTTGTGGTGGTGGAGGTGATGCTAGTGGTCGTGGCAGTTGTGGCAGCAGTGATGGGTGGTAGTTGTGGCAGCGGTGATGGTGGCGGCGATGCCAGTAGTCTTGATAGTTGTAGCAGCGATGATGGTGGTGGTGGTGGTGACGGTGGCTACGGAGATGGCGGTAGCAGTAGTGGTGGCGGTGATAGTGGTGATGACAATGGCGGTGGTTGTGGTGGTGGTGGTGGTGGCAAGAAAAGCTATTATCAAATATAATTATGTGTATTTATTTTTAAAAACCAAATTCACAAATCCTTTTTTCTTGGTTTTGAAAATGAATGTAAAAGTGTTTTGAAATTGAGTTAAAAACCATTTCAGCTCCATTTTAGCCAAACGCGTTTTGTTTCGAAAATTGCATTTGAAAACCAAAAACCAAAAACTCGCAACCACCCCAAACGGGACCTAAAATAAATATAATTGATTTAGTTTTGATATAGCCTAAACTCGAACCCATTGAATTCACGAACACTCCTATTGTTTCCATGATTCCTACCGGCAATTACATGATCTTTGTGTGTTTTGTCAACTAGTGTGTGAGTGCAAACTTATTGGGCTTACATAATAATTGAGCCTACATTAATTTGTGACTTTAAGCAACACTTGAGTAAGCCCAGAACACAAGGCTTTTACTATTGATATAAGAACTTCAAATAAAGTTTCATTTTCACAAAATTACAAAGAGTTTAAGAATTGGTGATATTTTTTTAATTTACACTCTAGTTGTTTAATGCTTGATTACTTAAATGCATCCATACTCCATGTAATTATTTAGTTGTTTTCTACGATTTTGTCATAAATAAAATTGGAAAATATGATAAGAGTTCATATTATCAAATAATATTAGATAATTTTTTTAAAATAAATACATATGAATGGAAAATTAACCCTGAATGATTGAAGTTAAAATTGGTAAATTGGAGAGTTCTTTTTTTAAAATAGGCATTACAATGTTATTTTAATTTTTTTTAAAGATAAATAATACCATTTTAAATATTATATCACATTTAAAACTGTCTTTATGTACTTCTTAATATTATAAATATATGAATATTATATTTATTATTATATTTAATTTTTTGATTCAAATTCTCCGAGGTCCAAAAGTTACTTAGCTTAACTTAAATACCATTAATCAACTTTATAAAATCAATGACCATTTTTATTTTAAAATCACAAAAAACCAAAATGAAAAAGATGCACATAGCATATGTTTGGATATAAATTAATTTAGAAAAATATACCACATATTATTTAAAAAAATAATTTCTTTAACTAGTTTTATGTTTAAGTTCAAACACTATTTTTGGGTAAAATATGCTAGGAAATTTAGGGAGATATTATAGAAATGAAATCCATCATCAATTTAACAACTTTTATGTTCAATCATTAAGAGAAAAAGTAAATGAGCAAAAGTGTACTAAGATTCATGTTAAACTCCAAAAAAAAAAATGAAAGAAATTGTAGTTTTGGTCTTTTTGGGTCTTATATAGACAATTCTTCTCTCTCTTCTTTAATTATGGGATGTTAGAAAGAAAATTATGCATATAATCGAGAGACCATAACATTTATATAAATACATATCCTTTCATGAAGAGTGATGTCTGTTAAACTTTGGAGGTTTCTTTTCGCACCTCTTTTTTTCTAAACACATACCTATTGTTTTTTTTTTTTTGTTAATTTTTATTCCAACATTGTCCCTATACACGTGCTTGGCTTCACCATTTCAAAAATTAAATTCAAAAAGTGATAACTTTTGAAAGGTCTTCTTGGTCTTTGTTCTACAACATCGTAAACTCGCTTCATTTATGTTCTTATCACTCTTCCCCCCCCCCCCCCCCACTCACGTGTGATTACCTTCCACTTTCACACCAACTTCTTTAGAGTTTCCATTCAATTTATTTCTTCCACATCACAAAATGTTAGAAATACTTTTCTCATTTCATCTTTTTTTTTCTTGGTTGTGCTCAATGCCTCATCATAATTTAGTATTATCCTCTACTACTTCTCTTATATATATATATATGGGGATTAAGTTATTTCAAGAGTAATTCTTGGTAGAGTTATTCCACTCAATAACTTTTAGTATATGTTAAATTTCAACGATCCAATCATTGAATTAAAAGATTTTATTGAGTAGATCAAGTTTACAAATTTTTATAAAGTTTGAAAACTATTTGATACTTCATTGAATAAATTAAAATTAACGTATAATATACTTTTTAAAATTATAAGTAAATATTGACTATAAGATTAACAATTTATAAATGTCCTATTTATCTAAAATTTGGAATGCATGATCATTGAGATATATATATATATATATATATATATATATATATATATATATATATATTTGCTCTACTTTAATTTTTGTTCCCCTTAAGCTTCTCTCCAACTAGTTGCAACTTGATGGTTAGAAAAATAATTGTTTCTTCTTTAAATGACATAGATTAAGTATGAATGTGTATCATGGAAATTACATGTAATATGATCTAAACATATTCATTCCAACTAATTCTACTTTATTTCTCAATGAGATTGTAATAAATTGAATTCAAAGTAAACTTCAACCAAAAGAACTTTATTATGCAAATACTACACATAAAGAATGTATTTTATAAATAATAACATACAAACTCTCACTGGACAAACATATCAATAAGTGATACAACACCCATGCGAGCAATGTGCTCTTGAAAGACTTTAGGTGGTAAACCTTTTGTAAGCAAATATGCAACCATGGACTTTATACAAATATACTTTATAGACAATTGACCACTTTGAATTCATTATTTAATAATATGGAACTTAATGTCCATATGTTTAGATTTGGATGAACTTATATTATTATTAGAAAATAATACTCTAGACTAACTATCTTAAAATAAGTTCAACTGTCTTTCAATATTATAATGTCTTTTGACGTTACATTGACTTAACTAACTCTAATTGCATAATTTAATAAATTTATGTAGATACAAATTTTCATAATTAAATAAATGTGTGTAAAACATAATACAGCCAAAACAGAAGGATGGTAGAACTTAACCAATTACATCATATATAATCCTAAGATGAAAGACCCACAACTTCCATGTTGACCAGGGACTTCTACCTAATTAATAATATGTGTCTTTGAAGGGACCTTTCTCTGAATTTGACATGCAAATAATTGGATGTAGCCTCAGACCCACAAGCTAATAAGGTCACTGGTCCTCTTCCTCATCTATTACATGAATATAACAACCCCAAACTAGAGTGATAGAGATATAACAAAAAAGGGTAAGCATCTAGATACAAATACTCTGGAAGTATATGTGGATGACACACAAACATAACCAATACTTGCAAATCGAGGCATACAAGGACCACATCAAATATTATATGACATCGTATTCTCATATAAGCAAATATTGTTACCTAAATGGTCAATTAAATTCAAGAAAGGGGTGAATTGAGTTCTTTGAAAAAGTTTTCCACAAACCAATTAGATAGGATATTTGTATTGAACAAATTAAGAATAGCCTAAAAAATGATTCAATTGATGATGAACACGATAACCTAATTATCAATTTTAATAAAGAAAAACAATAATAGAATTGAAATACACAAATATAAAAGATAAGAGTTAGAGAAGAGTGCACTAATGATTTATATTAATTTAGTCGCCAACTACTGTGACCTACATTCAGTTCTCAAGTCACGCTTAGTAATTTCTTCTACTATTAATAATCAATCGAAGTGTTATAGTAGTTTAGCCTTTTACAATCAAGGAAACCTACCTTGAATAGCTCAAAACCTAAGGATTTCTCACTCCGAAACACTCCAATACCCTAGGGATACCACACCTTAGAAAACTACAAGGATACCATATTTTTCACAAAAGATAAGAACTTAAAGCAAAGATTCACTCTAATAGTGAAGATAATCACAACATGAAGCACAATTAAAAATCTAAATCAACTAGAAAGACTTAAGAAAAAGTATGATAGCTTTCAATTTGTTTTTCTCTATATTTTAGAAGTTTTGAAACCACTTTTTTATATGAGGAATTTAATTATAGTAAGTTGGTAACAAAAATCTAGATTAAATCAATTTTTATATATGATAATCGATAATCGATTATTACAAGTGATAATTGATTATTTAGCATTCAATAATTGATTTAGGCACACACACAAAATGCATATCTTTATATTTGACCTCACCAATTAATAATCTATTATTGGCTTTAATGATTGATTTTTTGTCATGATAATCGATTATCTTGAGTGATAATCAATTATTGCGACACCCATGACATACAAAAACTGAAAATTATATGGATAATCGATTATAGGTTTAGTGAATCGATTATCATCATATTTGTTTCCACATCTTCACAAATTTTATGCGCATCCATCAGAAGCAATAAGTCATAACTTATGTGTAATTGACCCAATTTTGACGTAGTTTTTTTAATATACGTGTGTATTGGACGCTTTTCTAAACACACACTATTATGACTTTAAGCATCTCAAAACAAGTTTTCAATAAAATTTAAAGGGGTTTTATCCAATATCAATTATATACTTTATAAAACACATTTATCAAAATGTACTATGATAAACAACACTATTTAAATTAATTTCTATATTTAATATCAATCTGTAAAATTATCAATATAAATAAAGTATACGCTGTACCTCTCAATTTTGTAATAAAATAAATACAATCGTGTAAGTAAAATTAAATTAGGATTTTAGGATGTTTAACCCCTAATCCTAAAATCTGTTTTTGATACACATGTCTTATGTGCAAACGACCCTCTGTCGCTACAGTACTACATACATCCTCATACTCTATTAAGACATTTAGTCATTTGTATTAAGTATCATCTTTTCACTGTTCTATATATAAATCATACATATATGATATAGAACAATGCAACATATAAGTCAGTTTTTATACAGTACCACGGAAGATACATAAAGAAAATTTCCTACAACTGATCAACTATATAACGTATACATCAAATCCAAAAAGAAATCAAAAGAGCTTCCTAAAAAGCTCCACCAAAAAAGGCTTTCAAAAGTCTCCATCTGAGACCTCCTCCATCAGTTCTGAGAAGTTGAATCTGCAGACGCCTCTCCCTCTACTCCCACGCTAAACGACGTGATCATCACAGTCATAACATCATACAACAACAACAGCAACCACAACAACCATACCAAAACAAAACAACAAGGCAAGGGTAAGCTTACATAAAGAAAACGAATGTATAGTATGAAATCCAACATAATCAAAATCATCAATCACACCAGCATAGAAACCAAATATGCCTAGAAATGGGTTTACATACATTACAGTATGGCACACACAACATCACACACCAAGCTGTCAACCCCATATGTCAATGTATGAATGACACGACTCTCGAGAGATTTTCAACATTCCGAGCGATCAACTAGGTCTTATCCCCTACCATGGCCATCTAGCACCATTCATGGATTGTCAAAACTTTGATCAATTGAATAAGCTTATGGTTGTCAGGATAAGTGTATGTGGGTGGTGCTATACCGCAACACAAGGCCTGCACTACCTTGGCCCCATTGCGGGATTACCAATCCACTCATCCCTTAAGCCCAGCTTTCAGACCCCATTTCTTATCCAGGCACTAGGTTAGAGGCCCGGCTAAGCCACAGCTCTGTTCACCCCCAACTTTCATACCTACCCGCACACAGCTTGAGGCCCACACAAGATCAACCAACAACATATGCATGTATCACCACAATAATCAACTCTACCAAACAATCATCATATCATATATATATGTAGCAATATATCAACTCAACCACAACAATCATCATATCATATATATATATGTAGCAACATATCAACACAACCATCAACTCAACCACAACAATCATTATATCATGTATATATGTATCAACATATCACCACGTAGCCTACTTAACACCACCTGTGGTCCAACAATCATCATCAACCACAAATCAAACCCATGCACGCCCAAAACGGCCTCTTGCATGGTCAATAGGTAAGACAATGTCCAAACAACGCATACTTTTTGAAAATTCTCATACAACAAAATAGAATCACACGCTCGCTCAGCGATCCATATGCTCGCTCAGTGAGTACCTTTCATACAAAGAGCACTCTCTCCCTTTTGAAGGTTCTCGCTCAACGAGTATAAGTCTCTCTCAACAAGATCAATCCCATAAAGCAACCAAGTCTCAGGAAGAATTCTCACTCAGTGAACACGTGTTTTACTCAGCGAGACACTTGCAACTTATCAACTAAATCCTCAACAATAATAATAAAGAAAACCCAAAAACTAGTTTATAAAATCATTTAAACATCCAATTAACTTAAAATGTACATTTTACATTTCATGGAAATCAATAAAGTCATCAACAACCAATAAAAATAATAAGAAAATAGAGAAAATTCTGTTTTTCTCTTGCTGAGCGCGAATTTTGTCGCTAAGTGAGAAATCCATCACAAAATCTGTCGCTGAGCAAACATTTCTGTCGCTAAACGAATGACTTTATAGAGACCATCAACTTCCATCACTAAGCGAAAAATCCACTGCTGAGCAAGTGGACTTCCAGCGACCTCAAAGTCCGTCTCTAAGCAAGGATTTCTGTCGCTAAGTGAGCTATAAATTGCTGGGTGCGATTTTTGCTCGTTTTCTTCACAAATCCAACATCAATACCTAATTTTGATCAAATCAATCAACAACAAACATCACAAAACAATTTTAATCATTTCTAATACAATTCTAACCGATTATATAACAATTTTATTCACAAATAATCCACCAATATCAAAATCCCTTTCCAAAAACCCATTTTGATATCAACATCCACATACACAACATATTCACCGAAATCAACCGATTCCAAAGCATTATATCAACATTTCAACAACCACAAACATAAAAACAAGCAAGAGTAAGCTTTGCTTACCTCTAAAAGCTTCCAAATTCGAATTTAGGTTCCTTGAGAATCTGATGTTCTTGAACCAAAAACTAGCTAGGATTGTTTTGTTACGTACCATAACCGCTTAACCAAGCTCACAACTCTTTTATAGCCTCACACACTCGATAAAATCTAGAGAGAGGTAGAGAGAAAATGAGCGTAGAAAGAGAAAGAGAAAGGAAAAATGAGGAAGGAACCCCCCTCCCTTTCCTTATATACTTGACTCTCCTGGCACTCTCACACGGACTTTTGGCCAACTGAGGCTCAAACCTCACCAAACCACTCCTCATATCTTGAAACTGGTTTAACTTAGTTGTTTTTCTCTCAAAACCCAAAATCTTAGTCACATCATACCCACATTGGCTCAAGCACATACCTCAAGTTTTCTAAATTCAAACCCGAATTTCAAACAAACAACACACAACCAACATCATATACAATAAACCATACATAACAACATTTCATTTATTTCTTTTAATCACCTAGATTACATATCAAATTTCCACTTTTTAGTTATTAAAACACCTAATCATACATTAGGAAAAATAAAACATTACATTATGCAATGTTTGACATTACTTTAAAGAGAGAATAGGTTATGCACTGATATTGTAAAACAGTTTTATACTGTCATCCAATTACAATCCACCATATATAGTAAGTTTGCTGACTTTGATCATAACCACCCTAAAAGTCATACTAAAGTTGATTTTCGATTGGTTGGCAGTATAAAAGTTTTTACACTGACAATGTATAACAATTAAACTCAACTTTAAAAGAACAATCTTTTTAATGTCCATTTTTTTTTAATTAAAAGCTTGAATTCAATGCTTTATTTTAATAATTACTCTTTGAAACTGGAATCAATAATGACATAATGGAATTTGAAATTGTATAATGATTATTATACTCGCGTGAAAGAACAAAATATAAAAAATTGTATAATCAGCTCCAAAGCGTTAATTGAGTGAAGCGAGATGGAATTTAACAATTAGTAGGTTTGATTTTACATTCGTCTCGTAGGTAAACGTAAGTTCTTTAGACTACTATTTTCTTATTAATTGCTTTTTTTTTAATGAGATTTTTAAAAATGAAAACATTTGTAAAACGTGTTTAGTTATTATTTAACTTTTCTTCATAATAATATCTTTACTACCAATTATCATAAGATAATTTATTCTAACCTATTCATAAATTAGTATTTTCATATTTTAATTTTTTTTATATCCAATATAAAAAATTATAAGAAAAAGGATATGTACTAATGATGTAAAGTTTTTTACATAGTTATCTAATTACAAATTACTATATATGATAAGTTTGTTGATGTTGATAATAATTACTTAAAAGTCATACCAAAGTTGATTTCTAATGAGAAATGACACTTGTACAACTAAGAGACATAAAGAGAGAGAAGTTTGAAATGTAATAAATAAATAAATAAATGATGTAATGTAAAGAGAAAAATACAAAAAATAATGTTGTATAAATTGTTATAAGTTTAATGGTCATGTATTGTCAGTATAAAAAGTTTTACACTGTCAACCAATTAGAATTCACCGTTAATATGACTTTAAGGTTATTATTGTAAAAGTCAACAAATTTACCATACATAATGATTGTGATTGAATGATAATGTAAAATTATTTTACACTGTCAATGACCTTTTTTCTCAATTGTTGTATGTGTATCACAACTCATTTTTAATTGGTTTTTTTCTTGAAAGCCAGTAAATATCTCATTTTTAATTAGTTGATAATCTAAAATCTTTTATATTGACAATGCATGTGTATTAAACTCAAAAATGATTTTTATATCATTTTTTCAAAATATTAAAACACTTTTATACTACACGTTATCTAAAAAATTTTCATATCTTAAAATTGTCGGTAAAATAAAATTACCCACCATTATTTCTAAAAAAAATTAATAAATAAAAATATAATAAAATACATTGGTAATAAGATTTTTTCCACTGATTTATTAATAATATGAATATATTACTAATAAGAAGAAGAAGAAATTTCACCTGTTTATCAAAAAGAAAAAAGAAATTTCACTTTGATTCCTTTTAAAAAAAATACTATTATAATTGTGATAGGCTTTCAAAAGTTATGATGTTCGTGCAAAATGCAAATCCCAATGGTGAGGGAGGCGTGAAGTCGCCGAAAGGAACCTTGTCATGCACTCTTGCTTTCTAAAATTCCAATCATTCACCCCGTGTCTCTCTCTTGTTTTCTCTCTTTCGCTGTGGCATAATGAGAATATTTTTCATTTTAAAATATAAAAATAATAAATCTAATTTATTCAATTATATATGTATTATTAAAATTAAAATTTAATAATAGCTACATAATTAATTAAAAATATCATATGTATTTTTTTAATATTAATCATTTAAATATAATTTAATAATCTATATTTATTATTTTTAGTTCTCATAATAATTAAAATTTTCCATTAATACACAGTCTTTTTTTTTTGAACATACTCTCTGTATCTCATTTTATAGACTAGGATCATAGTTGAGCCGGATAGAATTATTACAAGCAACAAAACTTTTTTTTTAAGTATTTAACACAACTACATATTTAAAACTTAAACTTGAGACTATTGGTTAAACTGAAACAATCTCGTCCCAATTCATCCCTGCACATGGTCTGTTTATTAACATATTTACTTTCTACATGATACTTTATTCTTTACGAGATGATAAAAATATTTTTATTATCTATATAATTAGTAATTGATGAATTTAATATTTTATATAATAAATCTTTATCCTAGTAATAACTTATTATTATTGTTTGTAAAGTTTAAATTTTATGCATTGATAGTATAAATTTTTTTACGCTATTATTTAATTAAAAATTATTGTTATTATGACTAAATATAATTATTGTAAAAATCAACTAACTTATCATATATGTTAGTTTATAATTAGATAACAATGTAAAAACTCTTTACACTGTCACTATATATACAATTTACTCTTATTTTTATTTCTTTAGCTCATATTTTATTTGTTTTGAGATGATAAAGAAAACAAAAAGGAAAAAATATAAATAATAATGTATTTTATTTTACTTATTTAAAGAAAAATACAAAAGATAAAAATTAACATTAAGGAACAAAAATAAACATTTTCTTACGTTTTTTCTCTTTGATTCAATTTTTTTTCTCTTTTCCATTTTTTCTCTTAAATAATAAAATAATGATTAACATTTATCATGATATTGAAAAGTGAAAAAATAAAATGTAATTAAAAATGAGTTTAATGGTCATGCATTGTCAATGTAAAAAGTTTTACACTATCAACTAATCAAAAATTACCGTTAATATGACTTTTAAAGTATTTATTATAAAAGTTAACAAACTTCAATAAATGGTAGTTTGTGATTGGATGATAATGTAAAACTACTTTACACTGTCAGTGCATAACATGTTTTCTCATTAAAAATATTAGTTTTATTATGTAATTTTTCAATATCTTGTAAAAATGCTTAATTATACAATAACATTATTTGTTTATTCTAAGTATCATTAAATATTCAAATACAATTTTGTTTTATATAATTAAATACATAAATCTAACTAACTAACAATTAATATTATTTTAACTAAAAATTTACATGATATAAATATTTATAAGAGTTACATCCAAATAGAGTATCCTTTAAATTTACTAATGATAGATGGGCTTAGTAAAATAAACTAGTCTCATACAAAATACTCGATCCATTTTAAAAATTGATTGACGTTTTAGCATTTGAAAAATCATATTAATTGGTGTTCTTAATTTTTAAAGAACTAGCACGGGTTGGTTTATATTATATATTTTTTATATTTGTATTTATTATTATTTTAAAAATACATGTACATAAATAAAATTATTATTTTTAAAAATATTTAATAGTAAATTAAATATAATTACACTAAAATTGAGGAATATGATTAATTATATTTTTAATTGAGCAGATGTTGTGTTCAAAATGTTATATATATGTGGAGAAAAAAATTATCAAATACAATTAAGTGAACCTACTACTATTATTACTATCATTATTGTTGTTGTTGTTGTTGTTATTAATGTTTGAATTTATAAGAATAAAAAATTATAATGTTAAAATTAACTCTTACGAATTTGAAAGGAATCTATTTTATTATTATTATTATTATTAACTATAATTATTAAAATTGTGTAATCTTTATTTTTAATGTAATCAATTTAATTCTTTATTGAAAGTAAACCTTATAGAGATAGAGAGATTAGTCTATAATTAATTATATTTTATATCATAATTTATTTGAACTAATTAATAAACATTAAAGTATTTTTTTGGTACATAATAAACATTAAAGTATATAATAAACTATATAAATAACATGCATAATCATATAATTAGGTAATTGAATTAAGTAGAAAAATAAAAATAATTAATTAGATAATTTAACTATATCAAATTCATTAAATTATGTTAAGTGAATTACATAAAAAATATAACAAAGAAGAAACTAATGAATAAGAAGTAAAGTTGTAATAATAATATGCTTCCTTTATATCCTGTTAAACAAAAAAAAAATGTAAGTTAAAGATATAAAGTAAAAGTAATATTATTGATTTTTTGTTGCTCAAAATGGGAAAGACTAGCTGAAAGGAAAAATATAAGAACATATGAAAAACTTAAATAATAATAATCAAAATATAAAATAGCATAATATTAAAATGAAAAAAGATTTGAAAAGGAATGCACAAAGGTGATACTTATAAAAAGGAACAAAAGAAATAATAAAAGACACGGAATAAGACGATATATTTAATGTTGGTTCTTAATCCATATTTCTCACATCTCGCCAAATTCATTAAATGATGCATTACTATAAGAACTTTCTTCTCTTATATGTACAAAAAGTGTTATTACTACAAGTTAATTTAAACATATTAAGCAAAATTCTCCTTCTATCAAATTGAGGTAAGCAAATGAAAAAACAAAGAACGAAAAAATACATCTGCCAGTCAACCCTAAACCTTAGTAGAAGAATATATAAGAGAGAATAAAAACACAATGATTATTCAAGCATTCAATTAGTTTTACAAAACTAAATCAGAGAATTATTAGACCTAAAATGGTACTTTGGGCTTTACAAAAATAATTAATTATCCATCATAAGAGAAATAATGACCTTTTAGTTTATTTTTTAACTTTAATCTTTAAAGCTTGCCCACTAAAAATATTTTTTTTATAATTTTAATTTAATACAAAATTTGAAAGACTAATTTAACTATATTAAATGCAAAAATTGAAATGGCTTATATACATATGGTTTAGGCAAGAAAATTTGTTCCAACATTCTTTCTTCATACATACATACATACATACATATTTAAATGGGTTAAAAATGTTTTAAGTCCTCAAAAAACATAACAGAGTTGGTTGTAGTTTTTTTCTTGGATAAATTCCCTTAAATATTAAAAATTCCTAATTAGATCCTTGCGCTAAACTTTGTTTAACTTTTCTGTTAAATAATGGTCACATTAGCATCACAACCACCATTAATTTGCTGATGTGGCCGTCCATGTCAACTATTATGTCCAGGTCAAATTAGTAACATACTTTTTAAATAAAATCATTACATGTTTAACCCTAAACCATAGATTTTTTAATCCTAAAATAAAAGTAATTACAAGATTTTTTATTAAAAATTATCAATAGGCACTTCAAGTAATAAAATATTTTATTTGGAAGATAATATGACCATCATTTAACAGAAAAGTTAAACAGAGTTTAACACAGGGATCTAATTAGGGTATTTTTAATATTTGAGAGACTTTATTCAAGGAAAAAAAATTTTGAAGACTAAAATCAATTATGTTATATTTTTGGAGGACCAAAAACATATTTAACCCTATTCGAATACGTCAATTTTTTTATTGAAAGAAAACAATCAATATTTGATTTAATAAATAGTACACCGAAATTAAATTTATTATGCAAGTCTGTTTAATCAAAACTATTAAGATATATATTTTCTTAATCAAACTTTATTTTAAATTTTCATATATATTTGAATCTTTATATATATTTGAAATCTTTATTTTAAATTTATTTCAAATCTTAATATCTTGATGTACATTTTCTTGATCAATCAATAATCAACAAATAAATTTATTTTAAAAAATAAATCAATACGAAATTATTGATTGATTACGAAACTCCAACGAAAATCCTATTTAAAGTTGCTAAAAATTTATTGTCGCCAATTAATGTCCCTAAAACCCTACAAAACCTTTCTTTTATATAAATAAAGATATTAAAATTTTTATTCCAATTTTACGCTTAAATAAATACTAGTATTATCTTGGAGTGCTTAATAATGTATTTATAGAAATTGAGAAAGAAAGTGAGAATATTTTACTAAAATTTCCACCAATTAAGTCATTTATTACTTTTCTTAATCTTTATGAGAAAACATTAAATGTTAATGAATATGAAATGGAGAGAGTTTAAAAATATAATTTAAATTTGAGTCATGCTAATAAGTGTGTTAAGACAGTAATTAAGAAATCAATAATATAAAATTAATGCTTTGGAAATTACGATAAGTGCATTAATACCTTTTTTAATACTACTGAAAACTTTATATTTGACATTGGTCAATATTTACTTCTGAATTTTCAATATTTAATGTATAATTGTGCCTTAAACAGAATATATTTAATGTTAATCTTGATAGTATTTGTTTGTTTTAAAGATAGACAATAAAATGTATTTTTCACACATTTAAAACAGATAAAAAGTAAAAAAGAGATAGAATAATTAGATACGATGTAAACTTTTAAAATTTGTGATAATAAAATTCTTAATCCATACTGTTTTTTAAGAATGTTATGACAGGCAGTTTCTACGTATTTTCACCTGTTTTGTTTGTGTAAAAAATAGCTAACTGTTATATATCAAATTCAAATCAATTATCACTCTCTTATATTCATGTTTTTTAAATATTTTGTTAAGGTTTCAAATTGCATTTCACTTTTTTTTCCCTTTTACTTTTGCTACTTCGAATCGCATTAATTATTTGTATTTTCATATCAATATAAATAGCCTATTTAAGCGTGACATTTCACAAAATTCAATCAATCTAATTTAGTATGCATTTATTTTACATTTTAATAAAATTAATTTTAAATTATTAACCGCAATTGAAATATATATCTAAATTAATATTAATTATTATTTTTATATTGAAATACATATTACACATTATGAAATTAATTTTGATATTAAATTGAATGGTCTAACTCTGCTTACGGTCTCATTATCAGTCTCAAGAAAAAATAGAGGAAGAGGGTTGTGTTAGGCCTTTGACAGTCGATGTAAAATTTGTCACTAACAAATTGAACATGGATCACTCACAACATATTTCTGTTAACACGAGGTTGTTACCTAAAAATAGAGTTAGGTATATGGGTCAAGGCTCGTAGACGGCCTGTTTAGCCCGAGGCCTATGCGGGCTATAGGGCCTCTAAATATGAAGCCTAATTAGATGTGGGCCTTTTTGGCCCGGTCCACATAATCCGCGGGTTAAATAGGTTTGGTTCGCGGGTTAATGGGTTGGCTTGCTGACCGTTTATTTTAGTCTAAATATTAAAATATTAAATATTTAATACTAAAAAAATATTAAAATAATAAAATTAATCCTAAATATGTTTATGTTTTTAAAATATTAAAAATACTCGTTTATTTATTTTTTTAAAAAGTATATTAAAAAATTAAGGATAGATAAAAAATATTTAAAATTAAGGATAGCTTTTAATCGTTTAGTTTAATTTTTTTGAGACGGGTAGATAATCCGACAAAAATTAAGGAAAAATATTTGTGGACTGTATATTATAACTAATAAATTAAAATTTATTTTCATTTTGTTTGGTATACCTGCAGCTTAGTTTCCGCTTCCGCTCCCCACAAGAAACCTGAAGCCCTTCCCCATCTTGTCCTTCCCTTCCTCCTCTTTTCTTGCTAGTTGCTACCACTTTCCATCTCTCTCTCTCTCTCTCTCTTTTAGATGATCTCTAGTTGGTAAGGATCAGAATTATATTTTACAAGAATATAGAATCGAATTTTATTATTGATGAAAAGATTTTATTGGTGAGTTTTGGAACTTAATTCACCCAAACTTGTATTTACTAAATTCTCAAGCCGTAATTGTGATTGCAATAACAAGGATTTTGTGTTTTCAAAACCATGGTCCTTGTCTACATCTTCTTACAGAGTTACAGTGTTAAAGCTTTTGTGTTGTTCCAACTACAATCGTAATAGTAATTTAAAACCTTGTGGAGTCGAGACAGACCGAAGAGCCAAGCCAACAAATCACGACGAATTCAGGCACCCTGGGTAGTGGAGGAATAACTTGTAGTTTGAGTCTTTGAGTTGATCTTCCACGCGCAAGATGGCGTCGTCCAAAATACTAAAAACATATAAACAAAATAAGAACATTTAAGGATAAAATATGTTTTTTTTTTCACTCAAAATATTTTAAAATTTAGTTCTAATTTCTATAAAATTTTAATATATATAAAACTACGTAGAGATTAAAATTACATTAAATTTTTAAAAGAAGTAAAACTAAATTTTAATATATTTTGAGAGATTAAAAATATATTTTATCCGTAAATTCAAACATTGCCACCAATAGAAGATTAAGCGTTAGGTTTTGATCATTTGAGGATTACAATGGGTAGTGAGGAAACGGAATATAATCAATGCGAAAAAAAAAATAGTATAAAAAGGAAGTTGGCATTGCCACATGTCAGTAGGTGGGGTCCATGGCTCGAAAAGAGGGTGAGAAAGAGCAGAAAAGAGTGACCCCACAGTGGCCACACACCCTACCATGACTCAACCCTTGCTTTTTAACTAAGAACGACGAATAACTCGAATCTACTCCGCCTTCCTCCTTCCTCACCGCCACACAATATCCTCTCCCCTCTCTCATTTATTATATTAATAATTAATAATAATAATAATTTTGTTGTTTCTTTTTATTTTTTATTATTACAATTATATATAAACCTATCCTCCCCCCCACTCTTCATCTTTTCCTCCAATACCTCCGCCACCCCTTTCTTTCTCGCTCTCTCTCTCTGTTTGTCTCTCTCCTATACACACGGCACGAACACTCACGCCAGATTATTTCCCTTTCATGACTGTTGTCCGCGAACGGCGAGGGACGACGAAAAGATGGTAAACGACGAGTGGGTGAAGGAGGCCATGACGAACGACACCGTCGTCGTGGAGCTTCTGCTACGCCTCAAGCAAACCGTTTCGGCCAAATCTCAGCTCCTACCTCTCTCCTGGGGGGTCAAACAGCCGCGCTCAAGATCGAGGCTAACTTCCGCCGTCTCTCGCTGCGACGGCGCCGTTTCGACCAGATGCAGCCCCACCACGCCCCTCTCCTGGAGCGGCGGCGCCTCCCCATCCGCCACCGCCGACGGTTACGAAGACTCCAGCCGCCACCACCACGCCGCCAGATCCAAGGTTCGCTTTCTTTCTCTCTCTATCCCCCTCTCTCTCTCCTGATCTCTGTTGTGTGCGTCAGAGTTCGGTTGTTTGACCGAAATACCCTCACGAACTGCGCGTAACTTTCTCCGCCGTCGGAGAACTGTGGTTGTTCCCGGCGGTTGAGATGGCTTCGCGTGCGCCACGAAACATTCTTGCCTTCCGAATGACGTTTCCTTTTGTTCTGACAATTTTGCCCTTACTCTCTTTATTCATAGGCCAAAGGCCAGTGGTGTTTTTAAGTTTTAACTGTTTTTCGGTATTTTCCTTTTTGTTTTTCCAATCGCGCATCGTTTTCGATTTTCCGCTGACATCAGATGCTGACGGGCAAACCTGTCAATTTTTTTCATTTTTATTTTTCTTTTATTTTTCTAAAGCGAATTATAATTATTATCCTCCACTTCTCGTTATTATTAAGGATGGAGGCTGGTTTTTCCCGTATTTCCCTTTTTTTTTTAATTATTTTTGGGCCTAAATGCGTTTCGTTGATGTTCACTTTTTTTTTTATTCTGAGATTGTGGTGACGGAAATGCCCTCGGATGTTTGTGGGGCGTTTGGTCAGCACTGGAAGAAAGGGCTCGGCGTTTTGTTCTCGCCTGTTGTTGTTTGGGGTACCCGCCTGTCATTCTATGTTCTGCGATTGATTGACGAAAATACCCTTCCTAGGTCCAACTAATATTCCGCTGACACCTTTTTCTGTTGACAAGGTGAAAAAAACAAAATGAATAATTTGACCACTTCCACCAATTTTCGCGGCAGCGATAACCGAGATAATAAGACTCATGGATCATTTTTTTGTTTTTAATATTTATTAGTCGTTATAAAATGGCCGTGTGGAGCGTGGGTATTTTGGTCAATGTAAATCGTAGGTTTGTGGGTCCCTATGATTTGGATGGGGATGGATACGGTTCAGAAAAGACCGGACCGACTGTTGATTGTGGAAGGTGTGCTTCGTTACGCTATGGATAGATGACGGGTCTGCGATTCGTTGAAGTTAGTGTCCCAAGTGCCTGAGCTCGCTGAATCCTTCTGCCCTTTCCCTTACGGTGGGGAATTCACTTGTGTTTTTTTTTTTTTCTCAATTATAAGTATCAATTTTAAAAATATTTAATAAGGAGCATTTATTATCCTTAATTAATTATATTTAAAATGAGAATTCGTTTTGGCTGTGACGACAGAGGTGTTGTGTTGGTGTGGAGGGGGTTCTCGTGTTGGAGCCTGTTGAGATGTGATAGGCACACACAGCACCGCGCCACACTACCATTATGAGGTGGATGGGGTATCAGTATCACGGGGGTGACAGTGAAGGGGTGACGGTAGTTAAAGTTGGTGCCTTAAATTGGAAATTAAAATCCTAAACATTTGGATTCGGTTGGGTGGGTAATGGGAATAGACAAGCACCACGCAGCATCTGCGGTCCTTGGCCCACTCCACTCGGGGGAGTGCACCATGCTGTGCCGAATGCCTCATTTTTTGTTTTTCTTACCGTACCGAAAAAAATTGAAGGATATATCTTAATTTAAATTGAATTATATGAATTCTAAAATTGATAGGCTAGCTCATGTTATCCAAGTCACGTGAGCATTCCGAACATGATCATCATAACGTGCCGTCGCATGCCTACGATGACGTAGCTTGAAGTGTGAGTGGTATGCCAGCTGAGCTGTCCTCCGCAGATGAGTTTTGTGCGATCATAATAATAATAATGATAATACCCAAGTTGCAATTTCAACCAGAAAGAATTATCAATGGGCTATACGTGGGCCTGAGGGTGGGTGAGAGAGTATGGCCAATTCGTTGTCATTGACCTGAAACGTGTCCCATTACACAAACAGATGCCAGTGGTAATGAGGCGGAGCGAGTACTTGGTTTTAGTAATTACTTATCATTAATATTTGATATTATAAGTTGCAAGCAAGCGTCTAGCTTTCAAGCAACCTTTGTAAGCTAATTTTTCATTTTAGCTGGATCCCAGCATCAATGCCTTGCTTCATTGTACCCTTTCTTTGGGCTATTATGCTGAGACATTCGGTCTGAATCTACTCCTCTAAAAAAAATATTAAAATTCTTCTGAGTTGCTTGGTCGTCGCTCATATATGATTTAACTATAAATTGTGTATTTTTGTATATATATATATATTTTTTCAAATCATGACTGTAATTTGATCCGCATCTCATGTCACTATTTTGCTAATCCTTGATGACCTGAAACAAATTTTCAGGCTACTGCTACAAGTGGATACACTGGCAACTCTGCTTCTACCAAGAGGTGCAGAAGAAAAAAGGTAAAACTACACTTTATTTTTTCTTGTAATAGCTACCTTCTTTGGGTGAATGATCTCTGGGTCGATGGCAATGACCTTTCTTTGCCCACTGAATGCTATATATGAGTGTTAATCATGATTCTTCTTGTCATTTTCTAGACCTTTGCAGAATTAAAGGAAGAGGAGAGCTCCCTGCTAAAGGAAAGGATATATTTGAAAAAGGTATTTCCCTGGTCTTTCGCATATATTTTCAAGCACTATAATTTTTAGTATATTAAGATTAAGATTGGCGTGCGTGAGTATTAATATCACTCTTGTTTTGCAGGAAATAGCGACTATAAATGCAAATTTTGAGGCACAGAGAGCTAAAAATGAGAGTTTGAAGAGGATGAAGGTATGTTCAAATGTCCTTTGACTTAATTTTTTTTTTTTTTGGTTGTATTTAGTGGAATCAACCGTATTTATTAGAGATGTCCATTTCGTTTCTTGCTTACCTCAATTTTTTTTGTACTTTCAGCTTGATTTCGGATCAAAATCTCAGAACAATCCAAGTTTAACGTGTGTTGAACTGCAGTGTATGCTTGCTGGTCAACCCCATCAGAGAATAGTATCTTCTGAGGCTCTCACACGTCCCACTGAAGATGATACTCATTCACAAGCATCAGAATCTAGGCCAAACGGGATAGAATCAACCGGGGAAAGTTTTTTCTTGATACCAGATCTAAATATGATGCCGTCCGATGATGTCTCTTGCACTGACGCTCTATGTGGAACGAGTTGAGACCTTTCTTAGTTTCATTGTGCAGAACGCAGATCTCTTGGAACAGTTGCACGTGTGTTGGGGAAACAAATCTGAACAATGTACAGGCCTAGAGAGCATTTTGATTTTGAAGGCTCTATCCAATAGAAACCATGGGACAACGTGGTGCACGAGAAACGTTTCTAGGTGTGACTACCAATTCTTATGAATGGAAAAGAAATTGGTAGGTCATATATGGGAAAATTTTCTTGGGTAGTTCTAGCCATTAGGCTGTAGAGTAGAGATATGCTAAGGTCGCAGGTTCCTCCGATTCCGAAATTTCTTAAAGTCTCGGTGTTTCCGATTTCGGAATTCTTCAATCATGTAAGATGTACCATTCTTTTGTAGGTTAAAGCTCTTGGATTCCCTTAGAAGGTATCTAAAATTAATCTACAATTTTATATTTTTATTCATCTATTCCATCGGTTGCTCCTTCATTTCTTTTATCTACAAGCTCATGTGTCACCTCTTCGATATGATGTAGGGTTTGAGAATGTGTTGTGTGAATTTCATGCCTCTCCTGGAAGTTGAAGGGACATAAAGATGTCGGTCCACTTCATATGGTTTTTTGTATGATTTTTCGGCACAGCCATGGTGTGCTAGATTCGCTTATTCTAGTGGTGACTGGTGAACACAAGATCCTGGCACCATATATTATTATATTTGATAAATGACACACCCTCCATGCAAAATAATTTTAAAATTCCAGGACAGTGCAATAGATATAAAAGCATACATCCAACCAGATGAACATAGCACTAGTGGTCCCCCTACTCTATGTGCAGTACAGGGGACTGCTAACTAGGGTTATTTGTGAGGTTTGATCTTTAACATATTTATTTTTCCCCCCCTTAAGTTCATAGGGTTTCTTTGAACTTGAAGATTTTACCCCTGTTAAAACAAACTATGTTCCTTGTGTCGGTTTAGATAAACGTGCTGATTGCTGATCGATCCCACCTGCATTATAAGTTTTGCTTTCATTTCTTTTTGCCGTTTTCAACAATTTTCTTTATTGCTTGTTGGCTGGCAAATTCTCTTTTAGGGAGGCTGATTTTCATATGTTCTCTGCACAGTTTTTATGGGTCCCTCTACAAACTCACAAAAGCTTGCGGCCAAGCATGAGAAGATCTATAGTACTTTGCCTGTAAGCAATTTCCGGGAAAGAGAGGAATTTAAACCTGTACTTTTTCGTAAGAAATATGGAATAAAAGGAAAAGAGCCGAAGTAGTGGAAGCTGGCATCTAATCTAATAATATTGGTCAACAAACCTGTGCTTGTTATGTTTCTTTCTCGCGAGAGATGATACCAGGTAAGAGTTTTATGCGTATATGGTTCGTACTAAATGGACAAAAAGCAATGAAGTACTAATTCTATAAAGCAGAATTGGAGTGTATCTGCTACCATTAAAATTTGAAATATTGTGTCCATCCTTTGATTCTATTTGGATAAAGATTATTTGACAATTGACACTTCTGAAGAGTGTAAACACTCATTGGAGGTAGGGAGACACAGGAAAAAACAGAAAAAGTAATAAATGTAGTGGAAATAAAGAGAAGATTATAAGATGAATGTAAACATTAGAGATGTAAAAAAATAAAGTTAATGTTTTTTATATCTACTCCGGCGTGACTACAACTCCTCCAAAAAATATATTCTGTGACTACAACACTAAGGATATAAGTTTACTTATAACTAAGTACTTGTATAAGTATTTGAGAGAAATTATGAAAATAATTTATAATATATTTATAAGTTATTTTTAACTTATTTCAATAAATTCTTTATGATAACTTATGAAAATAGCTTATAATTTATCAGTAACTGGATCTTTTCAAGTTCTTGAATAGTAAGACGCGGTTCAATTAGAAAGAAAGAGGAAAGCAAAAATAAATAAAATAAATAAAAGAAAAGTGTAACTAACGGGTTCTACAATCAATTAATTGTGAGTCATTTTTGGAGTACATGAGAAAATCCAAAACCTCGTTAAAGTGCTTCAGGACAGAACTCCCGTAAAGTTTGTCTTTGCTGCTACGGGTGGAATTGGAGAAGCCTCAAATATCTGTCGTGCAGTCTCATAGTAACCAATATTGGATAATGCACTGCACTGCACCCGTTAATCCTCCTACAGCATCGGATAATGTTAGCGTACATTCTATTATTAATTTTGATATCTTTTTTAAACTTTTGTGATACAGGTGAAATATCATAAAATTTGATTAATTCTAATCTCTCTCTCTCTCGTAACTAGGAGGGCTTAACAGCCCAAAAGCAAAAGACTAGATAAGAGTCCTACGCATGAAAAAAATACCAGAGGCATCTCGCAAAATTAGAGAGGCACAACCGGTGTTAGAAGTAAAAAGTTTTAGAGAGTTACTATGGTACCCTGATAAATTGGACTGTTTTGGAACAGTCAATTTTTATACCAATCAAATTGTCATGTTATCTTTGGGCTTGTGAATAATTCTCTTTTTTGTTTTACTTCACTGCTCTTGAACCCTCTTCTCTTTTTTCTCACGTCATATAAAGAACCAAGACTTACATATTGATAAACCAAAATTCTATTATCTGCCTCTAGACAATACCCAATTAACTCCACAAAATTGTCATGCTTTAGTCTTGAAACAACTGATAACTACACAATCCACAGTGACATGTGTGACAAGACTATGAAACAAAACATTGCTTCAATGGATTTACAATCTCAAATCAAAATCTTACCTGAGCCCCAAAATCAGAGTCAGGTTCTGGGGAAGAACTAGTATCCAGCTTTTTTATTGCAGCATCGGTACCATCACTCAATTTTGCATAGTAAACTCGTCTATAGGAACCTTCGCCAATAAAAGCCTTTGAACCAAAGTTCTCTGTTAACCTATTTAACTCATCCAATGTATATGAGTGGAAGAAAAGTTTCACCAAGAAAGGCAAAGGAAATTAGGGTTCATGAAGATTAAAATATATTTAAAACAATAATCAGATTTTTTAAATTAAAACAATTGTAATTATTAAATTTTAAAGAAAATATTTTAATTAATTAAGGACTAAATAGAAATTATGTAACAATTTTATTACTAGATAGCAAAACACTAACATGGCAACTGTTTAATAACTACTTATAAAAAAAGCTATTGTTTCAAAACCCCTAAAATTTGTAAGGGTATAGTAGAATTTCTGAAAGTTTTATTTCATTTTTTCACTCTCTCTCTCTCTCTCTCGTGTGTTTGTTTAGTTGGAGTGAAAATAAGTTATAAATTGAGAAAAAGAAAAGAAAAAAAAAATACCTTTTTTTATTTGATTAAAGAGATAGAATGAAGGGGAAAAAACCATGAGACTAAAAAAAATCTCTCCAAAAGAACTAGATCTAGAAAGAGAATTTGTTGAAATGTTCATTCATTCATATTTTCACCATTATATTAAAAAATATACAAACAATTTAATATGACTATATTTTATTTCCTCTTGTTTTTCTCTTTAACTAAATAAATGGAAAAAAATTACTTATTCTCTTTCTCATCTTTCTTTTCATATATAAACAGTATGAAGAAATTTAACTTTTTTTTATTTTCTCGTTTCTTAATTTTCTTTCTTTCATTTTCATTTTTCTCATTTTCTTTATATATATACGATCTATTATGACGATTTTACATGTTTGTTTTGATATTTTGTAACATGATATATCCGATTTGAGTGTGTGGACCAAGATTGTATTTTGACACGTGTGCCTATGCATCATAGGAGTCAAACCTTCAGAGTGGCATTAGTAGACTCCTACTTTAGATAAGCTTGTCCAAGTCAAACTACTAATTAAAACCTATCGAAGATGTAATATTGTTTCAATTTTCTTTTTTTGTGTTGCTTCAATTGATTATTTTGTCATCAATACAAATGTGTAGGTTGGAGGTTGAAAGAAATAGTAAGTCATAATAATACAGACAAATGCAATAACTAAGGAACTTACAACCTTTTCATATCAGTACAAAATTCCCTATTTAAAAATAAAAAAAGAGTACAAAATCCAAAAATGAATGAGAACAATGTAGCGTGCTGCTTCAAATTGACGAACTCCAAGTTACTACTATTAAATAAAGTTTAATTGAACTTTCGGTCTCTTTTAACTTACATTTATTTTTAATTTGATTTAAAAAAAACTTTAAATCGATTCTAATACACAAAATTATAAGTTTGCAACGGTTTTTTTTGGCAGATTAAGGATCTCATACACCCAAGATTGAGAAGGGCAGGTTGTTCACACTCTAAATCTTTTATCATTATTTGTTTGAGTTGATATTAGAGGAGAAAGAAATGCACCCGAGTGATTTTATATATATATATATATATTGTGTATTGGTTGCGTGATATAATATGAAGGAGAGAGTTTTCTACTAGTGGGCTCCACAAATTAAAACCTACTCCCTTTCCATTGGTGGGAATTTTGGTACACTTGAGTGAGAAAAAAATTGTTGGTGAGTTTTGCTCTTAATAAACTTGTCACGTTACTCATCTTTCTCCCATTAAAGACAATGAATTTGTCTAACACAGGGTTCAATATGTCTAGTGGAAGACAAGCTTTGTGCATACTTGTGTTCCTATTCTTTTATCCTTTTTATTTTATTTTATGTTTTCCTTGAAATCATTATTTTTATCATATTTAATTGTTATTCATCAAAGTTAGATGTTGGAAATCAAAGAGGCCAACCAAAGCTTAATACAAGTGATTCATCAATGATTTATGGCAGTCTAATGATAAAATTAAAGAAGTAAGGAGAAACTAATTTTTGAAATATACGTAAATATGATCATGAATAATAATATGTCGACTTGGGTCTACTTGATTGAAATTTTGAAAAACTAAATTGAGTATTTTGAGCTTGTAATAATTTAGAAATATTTTTATTAGTTAAGTATGAATTTGGCGCTTATAATAATTTAAGATTGCTTTTATTGATTTCGAGCTTCTAATTTTTATTAGTTAAATATGGATTTTAAATTTGTTTTGGGCTTCAATTGAGATTCATAATGTGTTTAGTGATTTTCTATCTATATAAGGTTGGAAAAACATTGATTTGAGGAGGTCGGTTATTATTCTGAATAAGATTTACTTCATGTTCTCCCCCTCTAAGTGAGAGAATCCTTTTTCTTTATGAGTTATATAAAGTCCAATTAGAACAACACAAGAATCGTGAGTGGATTCTTATGGCAAGTTTTCCTGCTTCGAATTCATGATTGTAAAAATTCTCGTAAGTAAGCATGGCAACGAGGCAGGTTGGGGGTGGGTTTTGCTCTCCCCATTCCTGTCCCTGCAAAAGTGAGGCAGGTTTGGATTCGAGTTTAAAAGAGTCAGATTTGTATTTTTGAAACCCATCCCTTCCTCGTTGAGTTTTATTGGGTTTGGGTAAATTCGTTGGGAACCTGTCACTTTATTTTTTTACAATTTTAATTTAGTTATACATTTTTAAATAAATTATATATTAAGTTATTAATTATATTTTAATTCAAACAATATATAAAATTAATAAATAACAAAGAACTTAAAATAAAAAATTTAAGAATTAAATTATTTTTTGATTAAATGTATAATTATAAGTTTATTATTTAATTATTATTATAATTTAAATTATTTAACTATTAAAATAGTTAATTTATATTTTTAATAATTATAAAAAATAAAAGTATAAAAAACTTAACTAATATATATATATATATATATATATATATATATATATATATATATATAATAAAAAAACTATAAAAAAAAGTAGCGAGATAGATACAAGGATAGGGCAAGGAGTTGTACATCCAAACCCGACTTTACAACTCGGGAAAAACTCAAATCTAAACCCGATCAAAGCTAATTTTTCCCATCAAAGTTGGGGCCTGGGTTAGAAAGGTACCCTTGGTTCATATTTATTTGCCATGTCTACTTATAAGATCAAAATGTTGATAGCTTTATAATTAGTAAGTAAGCACCATCGTCAGATTTAAGAGTTTTTACTCGCATGTGGCCAAAATCAAATTTTAATCCAAGGTTTGCTTCTTTGTCTATGTATCTATATTTTATCCATCCATCCATCCATTTTCTTGTGTTTCTTGTATTAAGTTTGTTCTTTTCATTTTTTATTCAACTAAATAAGTAAAGAGAAATTTTAATATTTCTTTTTTTTTTCCTTTTGTATATCCATTCAAATAGCATATAAGGGTCAAATATGTTTTTAGTCCTCTAAAAATTGATCCATTTTGGTTTTAGTCCTTAGAAAAAAAAATCATGAATAAAGTCCCTCAAATATTAAAAATATCATAATTAAATCTCTGTACTAAACTTTATTTAACTTTTATATTAAATAATGGTCACATTAGCATCACAGTCACCATTAATTTGCTGATGTGGCCGTCCATGTCAACTATTATATTCAGGTCAAATTAGTAACATACTTTTTGAATAAAATTATTACATGTTTAACCCTAAATCACAATTTTTTTTAACCTCAAAGCGAAAGTAATTACACAATTTTTTATTAAAAATTATCACTGGATGCTTTAGGTAATAAAATATTTACTTGAAAGCTGATGTAACCATCATTTAACAGAAAAGTTAAGCAGAGTTTAGCATAGGGATCTAATTAGGGTATTTTTAATATTTGATGGACTTTATTCAATTTTTTTCCCTGAGTACTAAAACCAAAGCAGGTCAATTTTTGGAGGACTAAAAACATATTTAACCCTAACATATAATTTCCTTTCAATCTCACTTTAATTTTCTTTCCATCCTATTCCTTCCTCGTAGAATTCTCGCTTCGTTAACACTGGGGGTGGGGGATTGCCCAACTAAGGCTTAGTGTCTATTTTTTTCCCCCTTTAAATTAAAAAAAATAAAATCTTACCTTTTGTGAATGAAAAATAATGGATATGCTAGTCCTTCATATCTACTATCCATTATATATTATAAATATAAGGTTTTATAACAGGAAAATATGTTACATGACAACACCATGTTCATTTTTTTCTTGCCTAGATTTCACAGTTTTTTTTATTCATATAAACACATTATTATATTTAATTATAGTAATTAAGTCATTTATAATTAAGCATTTATAATTAACTCATTTATAATAAGTATATATTCTACTTAAATTCATCAATTAAATAATTAAAACTTAAATTGATTTTGATTTTATATAACAAGAAAATCAATTTTTTATATTTTATTGAATGTTATTTATAATCACGGTAATTATGGTAATATTTTTTATTATGATAATTAAATCATTTATAATATATAATAAAATCCTTTTCAATTTATTTATTAATTACTCCCAATACAATTATTAAATTACAATTTTTTATTGCAAATAGAGAATGGATTGAGATCTAATATATCTATTATCTATCTATTATATATTATAAAAGAAAATTTTGCCACGTGACAACACCATATTCATTTTTTCCTACCAAAACGTCATTGATTTTTTTATTTTATTTTTTAATTCATAAAAATATATAATTATAGTAATTAAGGAAATCATGATTAGTATAATTTTTATGATTTTAACATTTAAACTAATAATACAAGTATATATTTTGATTCAAATTAATTGATAGTACTAATATATATTTTAATACATAATTAAGGAAATTATTATCAGTATGATTTTTATAATTTGAATATTCAAACTCATAATACAAGTATATAGATTTTGAGTGTATATAACACGGTAATAAATTTATTAAATATTATGGATTTTTTTTATAATTACAATAATCAATTACCAATTGATCTTTTCCATTTTTAATTCATAAAAAATACATAATTATATTAATTAAGGTAATTATAACCAATATGATTTTCATGATTTGAACATTCAAATTAATAACAAAAATATATATTTTGATTCAAATTCGAATTAATTAATGATATGAATATATATTCTAATTTAAATATATAGCAGATTCAAACTTAAAAAGTCTTTCTTGATTTAAGTTTCCTAAAACAAAAGTCATATAATCAACTTATCTATGAATACCTATGTACACATTGTTGTTTTACATTTTCATTTTTTCTTTTTGAAATAATCAATTGCTAACATTATATTTGTTCCTTTTATTCGGTTTCAATGGAGGAATAAATGCAAGCAAGAAATACAAATTTACTAATTTTTTTATTCCTTCTCTAAGGTAAATTTGTCTTTTTCAATTATTTTAATATTTTTTACATATTTTATCTAATATTAATATTGAAAGTTTGTTTATTGACATTAATTTTACAATTGATTGACTTTCAACTATTGAAATAACACAATATAATTTTACATATTAATATTTTATCTAAGAAGATATAGGGATTTGTACTATATTATCGAAATAAGGTTCAATCTTTATATTATTTTTCTTTTATAATTTTTATTTATATATCTTTTTTTTACTAGAGATATTTCTTTCATTGTTTTTTTTTCCAAATATTTTATGTTTGCATCATTTTTCATGTGAATTATCTTTTTTTATAAAGTAAGTTTGTATCTCTTTTTTTACTATTTTTAATATATTTTATCTAATATATGACATTCACAGGCTCAAAACACTACAACGTCAAATCAAATGTATCGCAGGAAGATAGATGGTGATGCATTGAATATTAATGAGGTCAAATCTCACTTAGCCTAAAGACAAGAAATAGAAAGCTTCTATTACGTTAAATTGTGTTAACCTTTTCTTTATTAGACCAAGTCAAATATGGAATACCAAATCATTTTTCTTTATTTTCTTTAATTTAAAGAGAGGCTCATAATAAGCTTTATAAGAAAGATGAAAAAGAAGAGTTAAGAAAATGAAAAAAGAAAAAAAAATATTGTAGGAATTTAAATTCGCATAGTTACAATTTAAGGTGATTGTAACGATATTTTGATTCCTAAATCAATCAATTAATCATTAAATTTGTATAGATTTTGATTTTATATAATACGGTAACAAACTTATCAAATATTATGATTTTTTTTTAATTATGGTAATTAATTGTCAAGTGATCAATTTTTCCATTTTTAATTCATAAAAAATACATAATTATATTAATTAAGGTAATTATAACCAATATGGTTTATATGATTTGAACATTCAAATTGATAACAAAAATATATAATCTAATTCAAATTAATTAATAGTACTAATATATGTTCTAATTCAAATTTATAGCAAATTTAAATTAAAAAATCTTGCACGATTTAAGTTTTATAGAACAAAAACCTTGCATAATTCTAAATTTGCACACTTACTATATACGTCTTATAATTTGATGGATTGAATTAACTCAAGGGAGAGGCTACCAATGTACATCTTTTCCACGACTTTTTTTATAAATACTATTTGTCATTTCATTCCTTTATGACAAGACATATTTTAAAAAAAATTAAAATTAAAAATATTTATTATTAATATTTTTATTAAAATTATGTATATATTTAAGTTATATACAAATCGGATATATTTATCAAGATAATATTTTTTAAAATAAATATTTATATATATTAAGATGATATAAGACATATAAGAATATAAAATTATTTGAATATATATAAATATTTATAATAATTTTAATATATTTTTCAAGTATTTATGTACAAATATACAAATATATATTTACCTAAAATTTTAAAAAAATATTAAAAGTCATAATAATATAAAAACCATAAATTGTAAACTGTACCCATGTAGGGCACAGGTTATTATATTAGTATAATAAAAAGAAATAAAATGATAAAATTTTGTATGATTAAATTATAGTTTTGTTTCGTATAAATGATACTTATTTTTAGTTTGGTCTTTATATGAAAAAAAAATCATTAGATTAGTTTCTATACGTAAAAATAATTATGTTTAGCTAAATATATAGACAGAAGCAAGATTAGATATGGAGCAGAAAAAACTTGTAGATGCTCTGCATATTTAACGCCATTTTTTTTTTTGTGGTAATTCATAACTGTATAATGATGAAATATACAAATTAATTTAATATCAAACATCACATCTCACATAATTCATAACATAGTTTAAAGTATACATCTAAATTGTAAGTTAAAGATAATCTTACATTTTCTCAAAGAATAAATACACCATAGTTGATAAATTTCTATTTTATACAAGTTTTTAAATACATGAATATATAATTAATTGTTGAATAATTTTGAATATATAACAAAGTTCGATTTGATTTGGATTATATCAATTTTTAACATAAAATCTGAAATCCATTCTAATCCAATAAAAAAAAGTTTTTTGGTTTTTAACTTTTTTGTTTGGTTATCGTGATTTGTATTGGATTAGATTGATTGATGAACATCCACAGTGGCTCATAAATTATGGTTACAGGAGAGAAAAGTTTTGACACTCTTAGATGTAAGTACTTGTATTTTGAAGAGTATTAAAATTGGTAACAAGACTAACATCGGTGTTGTTTAATAGTGCAACAAGAAATGGCATAGAGGATTATAATAATTAAGAACTAGCTACATTTGTAAGAGAGAGATACAATATAATCAAATTAAACCAAAAAACTCAACTTCACCATGCACCATACTTCATGGTATAATTTATTTAATTTATCTATCATAACTTGTTAATATACAAGAAATAATCCCAATTCTCCTATTAATAACATAAGACTCTTTTATTTGATACTGATGTATTGGCAATTGCCTATTTGGTTGAATAAAATAATCCAATACTTTCTTAAAAAAAAAAAAAATACAACATCAAACCGTGGTATTGTGTGGGTCTTTGTCTAAGAGTGTGAGAGAGTATGTGTTAATTGGTTTAACTTGAATGGCTTACTTGTCCAAACATACCTTAACCCGATACACTCATAGTCCCCTTGTTTATATACTCTTTAATTTGATTTTAATCCATTAATGTGGAACTTATTCTGCAACATTTTCTTTTAAATTCACGATTGAGGGTGATCCGTACTCTTACGTATTTTCAAAAGTAGTAGAAAATTCAAAGCTACATAATTCTTTTTACAAAGATTATGAGTTAATTCAGTTAGATTAAATATTCAGAGAAATTTTTTTGTCACACATAATAGTTCTATTCTATTCGAGCAAGATTGTCTCCCCTTAAAAAATACTTGTAGTCTACACATACACACAAAAAAAGATTAAGTTGTTTTTATTTTTATTTAAGTATTTGAGAACGCAAAACATTACTTTATCATGAACTTGCAGATTATTGGATTGTCATAACTAATATTTTCATGAAATATAGGATTAGTGGAACATTGTACTTAAATTAACCTATTTAAAAAAAATTAATTTTTTAAAAGTGAAAATCTTGGGGCTAATTGACTTATCATAGCTAACATTCCCCCAAAACATAAAATTAATGGATTGTCATACGCAAATTAATATAATTTTATTTAAAATATGTTTATGAGAAAAAAGACTATGCACTGATAGTGTACAATTGTTTTACGCTATAATTCAATTACAAACTACCATATATGGTAACTTTGTTAACTTTTACAATAATTATCTTAAAAGTCATAACAACAGTGATTTGTGATTGGTTGACAGTGTAAAACATTTTACACTAACAGTGTATAGTCATTAAACTCTATGTTTATTATCTTATAACAAAAGATTGTGATTATAGGCTACCATATTCAACCTTTCTCCCAAAATGTAAGATGAACAAAATGTCATAATCAAATTAATCCATTTTTTTAATTGAAATATACTAGTTTTCTTAAAATGAAAAAAGTTTGAGATTTTTTGAGCATCAAATTAACCTTCCCCTAAAGCATAAAATTAACATAGTACCATTTTTGAATTAATCCAACTCTAAAACTTTTGAGATTACCATACTTCTTTTAAACCTTACTAGATGAGGAATACATGGAAGTGTCAAAATAACTAAAATTAATTACCCCAATTTTTATATATTTTTTTTGTCTCCGTGTTATTGGTATGAAATATCCACCAACTTTGTTGATGATTACTCTCCATTAGAGAACTTGACTTTAGTAGATTTTCCTCTTTCAATTACCTTTTTTTTTCAACAAAGCTTGAACTCGAGACCTTACTTAAGAAATCTAAGCTTAGTTTTACTCAGACCAACGATATGTTAGTAATCATTATATTTACTTGCAAAAGATGCAAATCCTTAAAAAAAATAAATCATTCAATTAATCGAATTATTACCATTGTTATTTAAATAGAATTCAATTAGAATCAATATCATAGCACACGTTCTTAAAGTGAGAATGAATCAATATAATTAACAATTAAACGAAAAAAATAACAAAAATAATTAAATAAATGGGAATAATTAGGAATCAATCTATTGAATCGATGCATGGTATCAATTAAATGAATAGAACAAATATTGTTATTCCGATACTAATTTTTTTTTTATAGGTATTCTGATACTAAAAAACCATTAAATATAATTTAATTTGAAAATTAAATTTAAATGTCTGAATTTAAAATATTCAAAATAATTTTGCACAACAATGTATGAAAAGGAATAAATTGTGGGGGGTCTATTACTATAGTTTGGTTTCATCTCTTTACCCAAATCTTGTTTGGTTTAAGTGGTTGGACCTCTGAATGCCAATAGTCCAAAAGGAAACCCGAAACAAAGACCATGAGACAACTATAGAGTACAGACGGTAGTCAGAAGGAAAAAAATAATAAATGAAAAGAAACAGGAAAAAAAAAAAAAAAAAGTGAAAAGCCGAAAGGCAGAGATTTAGGCTTTTGCCAAATATTCTACTTAATATTGGGTTAATGCAACTCACTTTTATTTAGGCTTTAGTCCAGATTTGGCATCTTTTCTTTGAGTTCTCCTAAAATTTCTCTTAGCACTGGGTTAATGCAACTCACTTTTATACTGTTTTTGCGTTTTGTTTGTCTTAATTTCATGTAGAAATTTCTCCCCATATAATCTTCGGTTTTAAACGAGTAACTAACAACTTTTAGCGTGTTTTTGGTTTCACATTCACGCGAGTCTCACGTCAGCGCACCATAACAATACTTATTCAACAATTGAAAAATGAGAACAACAAGATGTTAATTATAAGATTAAATTAGCTAATTTGCATTTAAAATCAATAAATATCTTGCGTATTATATTTGTGCTTTTAAATTTAAATAAAATGAAAGAATTATGAATTAAAGGAGAAAAAATATTTACGAAGGGGGGAAAGACTTTAAATTACAAAGAATATATGTATAGTCAATTGTCAAAAATTTATTTTCAAATGTAACAGAAGAAAAGTTAAAAATATGTATCATTATTTAAAAGAAAGTAAATCATAAGATTTAATCATTGAAATCTTTCATTTTTAAGTGTTATTTCGAGAATGAGATTTTCAAAAAAAATCTTGAAATTTTTTATAAAATATTCTTAGTTATTTGCTATCTCTTCACTTTTTTTAAGAATAATATTCTAAATAAAGCTTTTTTTTTTTTGTTTACACCAAGGATATCCCCCAACCAGTAGTCGGAGACTAATTCCTTTCGAGACGTAGGGATCACCGCAGTGGGTTTTGCTTCTCCCAACAAAATCTTCTCTATACGTACGATAAGGGAATCGAACCCCTGTTAAGTATGCTTAAGAAACCTAGCTATCTATCAACTGTGTTGGACCTTGTTGGTTAAATAAAGTTTTATGTCTATTTCTAATTTAAATAAAACATTTCCAAACATATTTAAAAAAGTACCGAATGTATAAATTATTAAGTGACTATAGTAGTGACGATGATAGTTGTGATTGTCATTATAGTGATAGTTATGGTAATAGTGAGGTTAATGAAAAAAATAGGAGCAATGGTGATAACGTGGTAGAACTAAAAAAGTAAGAGCAATTCAATAACTTTACAATCAAATTTCTATGAGAAAGTTTTATTGTCGGAAATATATATATATATATATTTTTTACCAAATATCAGAAAATTTTATTTCCATGTCATTTTTTTAGGATGTAAAAACATTTTTTATACCAAATACTGTCTTAAAAAATAAACCTTAATTCAACATACAAAAGAATTGTGCAAAAACAATTTTTCGAAAATAATAGAATATTTACCTAAAGACAAACAAATCCAATCATGCTGCAGTTGGGAAGCAGAGCCTGACTCCAATGGTCCTTTTCTTAGCCTGAAGCAGTGCTCCACTTTAGCTTGGGTTCCAGAAAAAATTGGTTAACCAAACGGGCAAAAGGGGCCAGGTACAATTGGATCGCTGTAAAAATGGACCCAAGACGATGTGTTCGGTTGGCCCAAATCAATTCAAACGGTTTGGTATCATATTTTATGGACCTTATAATGGACCTTAGGCTCTGGACCTTAAAAATTTAAAACCTTAGGCTTAAAATTATGAAAGCCTATCTTTCCCCACCGTAATTATGATCACTTGATCTGTTAATAATTTTTAAATGAAGCACCTCAATATGGTAAAACCGGCATGTTATAACAGAAGTTTTTATCTTAATGATAAATTTTGTAAAAGAAGTGATATTTCACACGAAAATTGCTTTTACACGATTATTTGTTCTAGACTCAACTTCTTTTAAATTTACAAAAATTACTCTCAATCTCCTTCGGCAAATTACAAGAATAAATTTCTCTATTATTTAGTTAGTTACTATCATTAGTAACACATTCCTTAAAATAATTCTTCTGGGTATTTAACATTTTCAATTTTTAATGGTGCAATTTGTTTATCTTGAACAAGACTTGACTATCAACGGATTTCTTTTTCTTCAAATGGTTAATTAGCTGTTTATCATCGTTTGGAATCTTCAAGAGATATAATTATCAATATGATTTGATCGTCGAGATATTCTTAAGTGGCCCAGGTTGAGGTACAAATAACAAACCAAATTTCCAGTTTGCATATGGTTTCCTATCAATCAATGCATAAGATATTTTTTAAATGTTTGTTTACAAAGGAGTTAAGATCTGAAGTGAGGAAGGGAAAACGTAGATTAAAGCAGAAGTCATGAAATTTGAATCCAGAAACCCTGCAAATTTTTCATCTTCATTTTCCCACAATTCATGATCATAGTTTTATGAACATATAGATACACAAAATGCGTACTAGAATAATAACAAATATCCAAAAAGGCATTCCTCTTCCCTAAGTATATTTGTACTCTTGAGTCCCGAGAATTAAATATTTTTTCTCCAATCAATCCAAAAAATAAGGAAAGGAAGAAAAGTTTCTAAGGTTCAAAAAGAAAGAAAGAAAACTCAATCAGTACTTTAGTAGTTAATCATTAATTACTATGAAGTATGAGGAAAATTATCATGGTTTCACTCTAGGGAAGTTCTAAGGTTGCACAGGTTGAATTGAGGATTCATTTATAGCCAAGCAAGATTATTATAAGCTTAGAAGTGGCCCTTTAAATGTGTGGCATGCAGGAAAAGTTTTTGCTGTTACATATTGAATTCAAGAGTCTCCATCACCACTCACAGGAAACCCTTTGTGACTGTAACAGTACAACTCAGTGGAAATTGAACCAAACCCCTTTAAATTATGTCAAAATTTCCTTACATTCATTTTCTAACGTTATGGTGGATATGCACAACTAACACCTTCGAAGACTATCAACACCACAAATAACTTCACAAGTGTAAAGAAAGAGTAATCTGGCACCTTACAATCCTAAGAGAGTAAGTTGGTCCATTAATGATGGTCTTCCTTACTCTGCAATGATAGGGGTGTCACCCACAACATTACAGTACATCTCATAGAGGTGAGAGATAGAATACATACTCTTTTTCTTTTTTTTTTTAAATCAAATAGAATGCATACTTGAGACGGTTAGGTTTAAGGTTGTTATAACCAATATTTTTAAAACCGGACTGGTCATTGAACTAGTCAAGATACTGGTTCAAGGTTCAATGGTTTAACCATAGTCGAATCGGTATTAATAAAATAATAATAATAATTAAATAGTACATAAGATAATATTAAAAAAAACATAATATCATAATTTTATAATGCTAAAAATTAAAAATAAAACATAATTTTATAGGTTCTTTATATTTACAATACCTACAAAAGTGTAAATCAAATATGTTATGATACTTAAGTATAAGTTTTAACTATACACTAATACACATCAATGTTTATTAATAAAAACAAGTTTATATTTAAAATAAAAAAGAAAATGATAAATACTTTAGGTTGATTTTTATTTTTTCTAAGAAAAAATCAAAATAATGTTGTATTAAACATTTTTCTTTGACCCATTGTGAATCAATTTTTGGTCGGTTTTTGATTGGTTTTACCAGTTTTTGATCAATTTTTCTGTTCTTTGATTGATTTTTCTTCAAGCCGGTTCTGTGGTTTATTTGAACTGGTCAGGTGACCAATTTACTGGTTTTTCAATCCGACCAACCGGTCTGGTCCGGTTTTCAAAACACAGCTTATAACCTTCTGCCACTATCCTTAGTCACCAAATTAGACAATTCATTTGGGCCCTTATTGGGCCAAACCCTAGTCCAAAACATATTCCTTTTGTAAGTTGGTATCAACAAAAGGAAGTGATAGAATGAGCAGTAATCAGTACACACTTTTCATTATTTTGAAGCCTACACATTATTGTTGGATATTGATAATAGCTCTTAAAATTCTTACTCGTGCTACAAAACCCAATTGTCCTTAATTTATTTGTTTTAGTGCGTTTAGTAAGATTTTTAAGTTAGTTTGTACTTATTTGACAAATTTAAAAATTTGTTTAATTAAATTAGACCTGTTTGGAAAGTGAGTTTATTTTAGTAGTTATTAGGCTTTTTTGAAATACTATTTCATGTAGCATTTGAATGTATAAACTGTTAACTTTTTTATTTATCCTCAAATTTTATCATAGTTTTTTATTTTGTATTTTTTATATCATTTTACACTTACCAATTATAATTTGGTAACTAATTTTGCTAAATATTTTTAATTTAATCAACTACTTTTTCAATTTTGGGTTAGCTTGTCCCCTATTTTTACCAAATACACTCTTAAATCTTCTGTTTCTTTTTTGACGGGCTGGATTAATGGATCTGGGCCTTGTTTTGTTTGGTGGCTCTCTAATCTTCTTCTTCTTGATCTTTTTTTTACTTTTTTTGACATAAGAGGTTAAAATAAGGAGAGGAGAGGGACCTCGGTGGTGGGGGCAGATGGCACTGGAAATTAGGTAAATCTCTTTGTACCGCGGTTGGGAGAAGGGAAACAGGTTACCGGGCATTGTAACTAAAATGGAAGAAGGAAAGTGACCCAAAAGAATATAGGAAATATGGTACTTTGGCACACACTTGAAAGTGATTGAATGTCCAATTGACCCTAGCAATGCATGGTTACTAATTAGTATAGCAAGAAACCTCAAGTATGAAGAGGATTTAAACGGTTTCCTCAACCAATGATTTTCGTCCTATTCTAGTTGCTTATACAAATGAGGAATCAGCGCAATTTCACATTGACCTTTCTCTTGTTTATACCTACATATATATATTTTTTATTTTGTAAATTATAGTTTATATTATGTCAGCAACCTACTCTGTGTTTGCCACATGGCTCCGCTTCATTGACCCTGTCTACACCTTTTCACATTGACCAGTTTCTTTCACATATACGTAAATTGATTTGCCATAAGAATGATCAAAAGGTCATAAATTATAATAGTGTAAACCACTTGCATCTGTACACAATATAGTGCTAATGTGTCCAATAATGTCTGAACAGTTGGGGAAAAAAAAACATATTTTGTTGTATTATTTTTTAAAAATTATACAAGCCAATGGTCAATATGCCTATATTCTTTCATTATCAATTTATTAAAATATACTAATTTTACACAATTGTACAATTATAAATTGTTATATAATTAAAAAATCATTAATTTTTTATAATTATTTTAAAAAGATATTTAAAGCAATTTCTAATTAACTAATAATGTATAAATTTTTACACTAATTATATATTAAAATTAAACTCAAAAAATAATATTCAGGTTTTTGTCAACGACAGTGAATAGATATACAAAAGTATGGAAGGTGATCATACAAGCCAATGTTCTTTCCCAGCCTTGACTTGTCAAATTTATGCTCCAAAACCTACTAGAAAAGAGAAAACCCTTCAATTTTTCTTTTGAAAAGGCGAGAATCTCATAGACAAACCCTACAAATTAGTAATTGCAAATGACAGAAACGTTCAACAACTTAACCCCAAGTCTTCACTTTACCACCGACCCTCTATCTCTCTCTCCTCACGTTTATTATATATGCGTTCCGACTTTTTCTAATTTCGTCGATCAAGCAACCCACAATCAACCAAAAAAAAAAAAGGAGCAGATTGGTGTGACAAGACGTGAAAGAAAAGAACACATACAACACGAGCATCAAAATTGCTATAGTTCCAACAAACCAAACAAAAACAGAAATAAATTTGAAAGCAAGAAAATAAAACAGGGAATTACATCGACCACAATGATACATCTGTGTAGTCTGAATGCATGCTTGCTCGTATTATCAAGTATATATACGCCTCTGATGCTTTTTTTCCCTCATCTATCATATCACCTACATTACCTTGGTGGGGACACTTGACTTGACCCCCTTACTTATTCTGATTGGTGTTACTATTCACGGTTATTACATATATAGCTTCACTCTTATATCCTATATTTTATTTTCACGCGCCTTCACTTGGAGCGTGTAGCTAATTCCATGTTGTGGAGGCAACTATAGTCATATTTGTGTTCTTCATTTTCACATAGCGATTTTAATTTTTATAGGTTACGGGTTTTATCCATACAGCATATTACGCGAGGAAACCCAATTGAAGAAAAAGTGGGAGCTAAGGGAGAAGAGAAAGAATGAGTATAGTGAAAAAGTGGTCCAGGGAAGGAAACAGTGTGCTCGTAAGTGCTTTTGTGGTCCTGGAGTTCAGTTGAGGAAAGCCTAATTTGGAGGCAGCTGAAGGGGGGCAAAGGAACATGATATGGTGGGACGAGGGGGGCCTTGGTTATGTAAGCCACACTACTAACTAAGCCACACTACTGTGGGACAATGCTCATTAATTAAGTTCCAAACATTATTACCTTATCCGATCTTTTAAATTTATCAAATATCAATTATTCCATGAGCAGAATTGTAAATTATTTCATCACAAAGACTTTTGATATATCGTGTCATGAATCAACTATCCTAAAAAGCTTGAGCTGTCAAGTAATGAAATATGAATGATGTTATATTATATTTCTATTGATATGTGGATATGAATTGAAAGTTACATGATTGTTTTTCATAAGGAAATAAATTTTATTAGTAAAATTTGAGTACAAACTGCAAGGCGAGTACAAGATAAATAATTTAGCTTTGTTCAACAACTCTTTAATTACAAAATTAAAGCAAAGATAATTTTTTCTCCTATATTATAAATTATAACTCTCTCAATTAAACATTTTTAACATTCTTCTTCTTCTTTATTATTATTTTTTTGAATATGTATTTCATACACTACTCTTATAACTAACTAAAAAAATTCTCTCACAACCATCTTAAACTACATTTTTATTTTTATTTGTATATTTGATCTTCTTAATCGTGTATCCCTTTCAAGATACTCCTTTTATCTCTATATTTAAATTGAATTTCAATAGTTTTCTTAAAAGAAATAGTCAATAGTAAAAAACAACTTTATATCACAAGTTAAATTATTTATTATAAAACTAAAATATAATTTATATATTCAAATATATTTATTAGGAATTGTGAATGAAAAAAACGTGGTTGGGAGAGGAAATCCCACCAAATTAAGGTGGCTAACCAAATTTCCCAGTGAAGATTATTCATCGGCAAAGCCGGTGGATACTTCGTACCTATAATGTGGTTATATGTGTGTGTGTGTATTAGGAATTTGATAACGTGTAGCCACTTGAATTTTAGTTAGAGTACGTTAGTAAGTTATTATTAAGGATTATCTTAAAATACATCCACAATATAACTTGTTAACGTACTCTAACTGAAAAACAAACGAATGTATGTTAGCAAATGCTTGTAGCTTATTAACATACACCCACTTATTTTTTAGTTAGAGTACGTTAACAAGTTGTAACTAGGATTAACTAAAAATATACCATTAATGTAGCTTACTAACGTATTCCAACTAAAAAATAAGTAAGTGTTATTTATTATTATAATTTTAATTATAATATAAATTATATATTTAAAAATATTTATTTATTATAAATTTTAATTATATAAAATAAATATTTATCTTGTGCAATCTCTGTACTAAAATGGAAAAAGTTTGGTGTACATCAAACTTTATTCAACATCTAAAGAGGAAAAAAGAAAGAGAAGAGTAAATGTAACAGATGATATGAAGGAAGGGAGATAGAGAAAATATATAAAAAGTTTTGATAAAGTGTATGACATATAGAAGTGTATATATATCATCACTATATTAAAATACTAGTAACATTATATTTACTCACCAAAAGAAAAAAAAAATATACATAAAATTATTTTTTCTTGACCTCATTTTAACCCCCAATATGTGTTGCGCATAAGGTATATATATACATGGTTTGATTACTCTTTTAGTCCCTATAACTGTACAAACTAGATGTTTTAGTCCTTACACTTAAAAATTCTCACCAACACCTCTCTCTTCCTTTTATTTTGTGGGTTTTGTTTCTTTTAAAAATCCTCTTATATCAACTAATTTTCATTGACCTTAAATTGAAGAGTCTCGAGATTGTTGAGTTTAGATGCGCTTCTAAGACAAGACGAGGTAGCTTGCAAGGAGGAATTTGTGCTAACACTACTTGCAATGGCAGGGACTTGTTTCATCATTTTAATATTGCTACATAAAATGCTTGGGTATACAATGCATCAAATATTTACTATCGAAAATACTAACAATGGACGAGCTCAAGCGAGTCTACTACCGTTTCAATGCCAATAGCAACGACGACTTGGACAACATCTTCTACACCCTCGAATTTGGCATCTCGTTGGAGGAGCTCTGATGTGTCATGAACGACCATAACAACTTCATTAACCTTTCCAAGTTTGCTGCCTTCTGCGACTTTGACACCGCGTGTCATGAAACACCATGACACCTCCACACTCATCGCACCATCAAGCTTCTCCATCAATAAGTAGGACTAGTCCAATTTAGATTCAGAGTATTTGGACTTGAAAACGGAGGGTGAGGAAGAGTGGAAGCGGAATTGGTCTTTCAACAGCGCTAACCACCTCAGGGCGGTTCTTCTAAAGCCTGAATCAAAAATTTCCTCCAGGATCAAAGATAATGATGCTTACGCTCAAAATCAAACTGATTTGAAACTCAAAATTATTATTGAAATCTTGTGCAATTTGTCTCGCCAAACACTGAAACAAAAGCTTTCGGATCAACTGCTCCATGCTCTTTTGGAACCTTTTGATCTCTCTGCAAATTGATGTGCTTGGCCTAAACTGGTGTGCTTGGCCTGAACTGATGTGGCTTTTTCATGCCTCCGGTTGCCGGAATAGGTGTGGGTTTCATTGTCAACTTCTTCCTCAAAGCCTTTGCTGCAGTGGACTTGTGCGCATATTGCTTGGTTCGTGACATTACGGGAACAAGTATTTGTTTTGCTGCAAAATCGAGTGTTTGATTTGTTGCAAAATCGCTCTCATAATTGCTCTCAAAAATCAATTAATTAATTATTTGTGGCAACGGAATCATTGCTCTCTACATGAGAGAGCTCTGATACTATATCAAAACTTTGAGTAGAGTTACAAGTAATACCCATTTGATGTGGCCACACATCATAGAGTTCAAAAAAAAGTAGAGGACTTCCATAGAAGGGTGTCATTATATTGATTGATATGAAAAAAAATACAGTGATACTCTATAAATGCTTTATATACAGAGCTTATCAGAGCTAACAATTATCTTTAACAAACTAATAACACTAACTAATTTTTCTAAATCAAAACTTTGAGTAGAGATGCAAGTAATACCCATTTGATGTAGCCACACATCATAGAGTTCAAAGAAAAGTAGAGGACTTCCATAAAAGTGTGTCATTGTATTGATTGATATGAAAAAGATACAATGAGACTGTATAGATGCTCTCTATATAGAGCTTATTAGAGCTAACAATTATCTCTAACAAACTAATAACAATTAACTAATTTTTTTAACAAACTAACTACTCTTAACATTAATCATTTTAATCTTGTTGCATCGTTTTAATTATTTTAATCTTGCCACATCAAATGCTTGGGTGTTCGTGCCACTACTATATGAGTCATTTTTTTATGCTTTAGTACTACCACAAAATGCTTCCACTACGCATTGTTGCCAAAGGTGATTTTTGGCAACAGTGCGTGGTGAAAGCATTATGTAATCCTGAAAACAAATTAAATACCAACTCTCGTATTTCCAAGCATTTTATGCAACAAGAGTAAAACAATGCAGTAAGTCCCAGCCACTGCAAGGAGTGCCAATACAAATCACTACTCATAGGCTACATTGTCTTGTCCAAGAAGCGCAACCTCGAGAATTTACAAGAAGCAAAACCCGCAAAATAAAAAGAGGATGGAGGTATTGATAAGGAAAAAGAAGAGAAGGAAACGAAGCGAGGACATGGGAAGAATGAAGAGGAAGAAGAAAGGGGAGAGGCGTTGATAGGGACTAAAACAAAAATAAAATTACTCATATAGGGACTAAAATGAATAGTTTTTTAAGTGTAAGGATTAAAAGGTAAATATTGTATAAGTATAGGGACCTAAACGTAAAAATAGCACAAATATAAAGACTAAAACATAAAGTGCAACATAAGTTAGTGTCACGACAACATCGTATCAACACTACGTCAGCCATCATTAATGGTGTCAACTTTTTTTTAACGGCAGGAACTTAAAATAAAGTTTGTACAATTATAGAAACTAAAACAAATAGTTTTTAAATGTAAGGACTAAAATATAAAGTTTATACAATTATAGGGACAAAATAAGTAATTAAACTTATATACATACACATGATAAGGCATAGGGAGCATCTTGCGATTGGGTCTTCGATGCTTGGTCTATTGATAAAATAACAAAATGCACGTCTCTTTTAACCCCGCAAAGAGCATTATTTGGGCACCACTTTTTGAGCTAAATTCCCTCCTTCGCAATTGTTCCATACTGATAATATATATACCGTTTTGCTTTGACCTGAACAATCATTTTCCGCGACAAAGTGCAGCTTAAAAAAGCGTACACGGAAATGGGTATGAAACAAGGAGGTAATGTAAACTTTTGAAGACGAAAAATGTGGATAGATACAACGACGGTCTTAATCTGGATAAGACCACCACACAATCGAGTGGGGGCTGCGGCATTGTCACGCCTAAACTTAAGACATTTCAAATGCCCATTTGTCCAATGTTTGCACAGACACACACTTAGGAAAAATTACGGTTCTTTCAAACAGTGCAGTCCAAAGTTTGTGATCGCAACTGCTTGTTTGTCCTTACTCTACACCCAATCCTTTCAGTCTCAACCCTTGGATAAGAGCATAAATTAAAGCAACGACACTCTACAATGACGAATCTTCCAAGAGACCGGAAAAGTTACATTACTTTTTTCCTATCCACTTTGAAAATGTTGCGTGAGTATTTGAAAATTAATATCGGCCACTTCTAGTAGTATATAACACCAGCTAACGCTTATACATGGAACTAAAATTTTAGTTGAAGATTTGCCGCTGGTTGCTTACATGCCTTGTTTATTTTTGGCGTGAAAAAGGTTTGGTCAAGTCCTAGACAAATATGCTTATATAAATTTTCAACACATCATTATTAAGACTTATAACTTCGACGTAAAAATTGAATAAAATAAACTTTAGGTTTGAGGGGGATTTTGCTACAGGAATGTACGAGTTTCATTATTGTCATCTTATTTCAATTAGTAGAGACATGAGTAAACTGTCACTTTGAATTCTAAAATTGTTAAAGTCAATCGTTTGACCGTGTGTTTAGACACCAATTGCAAGCGAGAAATCACATTAATTTTGTTAAAAACAAGGTAAAAGTTATAGTTATTAGCTTCTCTAAAATCGGGAAAAACTATGTCCTAAACATGAAACCGAACATGCATTAAGTTTCCAAAAAGAAGGAAGTTGATGAAAACACATCTAAAAGCATATTCTGTTTGTCATTTTAATCTTTATGCTAGCATTAGTTACTTGATATTAACAAATTTGTAGATATGCTTGTGAACACTCAATTTTATTTAGATAATTAGAAAAATAAATATAAAAATAAAAAATATATAAAATAATAAGAATAAATAAATAAATAATAAAGATGGTAAGTGATTAAGTCTCTTATTGAACTATTATGTTTTAGCTCATAAATGAAAATAAGAGAAAGAGAAAAGTAGAAATTAATAAGCAATAAAGCTTGGGCTAACAATTATGGCCCAATAATAGAATAAAAGAATAAATTTTACCAATAAAAAGGTTTCGGCTAGTAGCCTTTGGTCCAATTTTGTAAAAACAAAAAAGAAAGAAGGAGAAACAGAAAAAATGGGAGTTTTAGGAAAGCTTCTAGAGCAGGTTACAGTAGCTTCTACAGCAAGTTACAGTAGCTTTTACAACAAGTTTTATTTGAAAGGGTGCTTATAAATAGGATGCATTAGGCTCTCACAAGGACACACATTCACTCTTAAACAATTCATTCTCATTCACTCACAGAGATATCTTGCTTGCTGTGTTTTCTCCTTCTTGTTAGAATTCATAGAGGTGTAATCTCTTCCTTTTCTCTGGTATAATCTTTTCTTTTTCTTTTCTATCCTTATGCGCTTTTTTTTTGTACTGTATCCTCTGTTCTTTATTCATCTTGTTAACTATGTAGTTCTCTTTTGGATCTTTGTTTTCTTTATTATCTGGGTAATGAAATAAAATAAAAATCTCTTTTCAAATAAATAATCATAACATTTAAATAATGATCACTTTGGAAGTACTTTCCTGTTTGGTTATTCGATAAATTTGGCACATCTGAGTTGTATGACTTGGTAATGTCAGATTTAGCAACACAAAAAATTAAAAATTAAAAATACCACCCACAAAATGTTTTTTTACAAAAAACTACGTGAATCTGATTTCTCATTGTACCAGAGAATACGTAGGAGCAGGGATCCACTCTTATCGATCTCAAAAATAATAAAATTAATTTCTTTTAAAAAATAAATATTCTCTTCTTAATTAAATTCTCTTGATAAGTAAAAATAATAAAATTTGTGAATAAATAAATCTTTTTTAGGGTAAAGATAAATATTTTTGAAGCAATCTTAATTTTCCACATTTAACCAGGGGTAACTATCTTTATGATGGACGTCGTAGGGTGTTAGCACCTTCCCTACGCGTAACCAACTCCCGAACTCATATTTGGTTTCAAAGACTATTTTCCCTTTTAAAGGATTTTTCCAAAGTTTTTCTTAATAAACTTTGGTGACAACTCCCTTATTTTTTTTTTCGTCATCCTATCGTAACTCTAATTTGCGACACTGCTCACATGTCATGTTATGTAATGTCACATGTCAAATGTAACATTCACAATAACATGCATGTATTTTCTTGTTAACGAGGGACTTTTGAGAGTAAAAGCTTAGAATTTTCATAAATTTTTTTCGTGGAATTAATATTTAAAAATAAACATATCAATAGACAAGGCACGAATACAGACAGGAGCAATATATATATATATATATATATATAAGACATAAATCCCAATAGTAGAAAGAGAAATAGCTTACCCCTAGCAATCTAGTCTAATTAGACTCAGCTATATACATATCAAAAGATAAGGGGTAAGATAGCAAGGCAATCAAAATATAAACATAAAATACTTTCTTTGGATTTATCAAAAAAAGAAAAAAAAAAACTTTCTTTAGAATGTCACTCTCCTAAAGCAAGGGGTAATAGAAGTTGGGGGGAGAGGGGGAACTTCACAGTCCCGGGATTAGAGCGACATAGGTAAACCTCCTTCCCAAGAGGATGCTTTTCGCAAGGAATCGAGCCAGAGACCTCCAACTTGGAACAACGAACAACAGCGCCATGCGTATGTAGAATCTGGAAGACACAATAATTAAGCCAATTATAGTCCAATATAAGTATACACGTGACAGTAAATGTCACTATCTCACAGTAAATAAACTCACTATTTGATCTATCATGCTCCCACTTGCCTCACTCTTCAAACTCCAGAGGATAATTAAGTTTCTTGTTGCTAAAATCAATTACTTTAATATTGATGAGAAGTGAGGGTTATATTTTAGAGGCAAATCCTCTTTAGTCAACTCTCTCTAATCTTCCAAGCAAATCACAACCATACATTACTTACATTAATAATTTATAGTGATTGGCCAATTTATTCTACGACTATTCATTTGATTGTAAGATTTATTAATGTTTTTTTAAATTAGCCAATTAGTATCAAAATTGGTTAATATTACAAGAGATAATTGATTAGTGTCTAAAAACATCGATCAATCTTTATTAATATTAACCAATCTTGTAACAAAATAACTAACTGCATATAAACTGCAAGATGCAATGTATGGTTTCGATTTTACTAAAAAAAAAATCTAGGAAGAATCCATTTTCGTATTCTAGATGGTAAATTATAGATTTGTAACAATTAATTAAAAACCAATAATTATTTATAAAAAATAACTTTATTATAATTTATATTTCATTTATTCATATATATATGTGTGTGTATGTATTTACTATAATTTTAATTGATTTTAGATAAATAATTTTAGGAGCATACTTTATGTTTTAAAACACAAAACTCATTCTAGATAAATCAAATATATAACAAGTATTTAATAACTTATTCTGAATATCTATAACTTCAACAACAAAAAAAGACTAACGCTGTGTTTGGTAGGGAAGAGAGAAATAGAGGGAGAGGAAGTAGGTAGAAGAGAAGAGAAGAGAAGAGAAGTAGGTAAGAAATAGAGTGGAAATAGAGGTTGTTTGGTTGAAGAGAAGTAGAGAAGAAATAGAGTGAAAGTTTGCTTTTTGACTTTTGGGAATTTGGAGTGAAAGAATAAAATTACATATATAACCTTCATAATTCGGAATGATATAGAGAAAATATATTCGAATATGTGATTGCATATTCAAATATGACATATCCATATTCGAATATGTGATATGCATATTCGAATATGCTTATCACATATTCGAATATGTGACTGCGTATTCGAATATGTGATATGCATATTCGAATATTTCATACACTGTTTGTCTAATTTTTCGATAATATTTTTTCAATTTTTTGAAAAAAAAAATATAGATATATGCAGTGCAGTACATGCAAGCTATTATTTTACTCCAAATCACCATACCCAACTGTAATCACTCACGATATTTAACACCAACTTTCATAAAAATTATAAATTTTCAACCAATAATATACAAAGTAACAAAAAATAACAAAAGATAGAAGATATATATATATATATATTCGAATATATATATATTAGTAAATATTTATATATTAGTAATTGTTTATATATTTATTTAATTTTAAAAATCAAAATTTTAATTTTAATATGTAAAACAAATATTCAAATGTGTTCTACATATTCGAATATGTATACACATATTCGAATATTGTGTTCACATATTCGAATATGTGTTTAATTATACACAGTCTTTGCAAAAGAGCGAAGGTATTATCGACAGCTTGTAATCAGCGTTGCATTTCTTCGCACTTCCGCGCATATTTGCGACGATTACTTTTAACGTGGGACCCACCTAAAATTTAAAAACTTCCACGCTATTTCGCTTGTACCAAACGAACGGAAGTCGATCATTTCTGCACACTTTCGCGCTCTTCTCTTTCTCTCTTCGCCATTTCGTCGCTACCAAACGCAGCGTAAGGGCTGTAATTGGTAATTCCACAACTTATCGCTAGCGGATGCTCCACGGAAGCTACACCTCTTTCCTTTAAACGGATGGTACCTAATAAACATCAATCACACCAACGTCAATGAGAGTCGCATCAACCAAAAGAAAGTGGTGACTCTTCTAACCAGAAATCACATAATTTGTTTCATAAAACATGCTAAATAAACAACAATCGATGAAATAAAAATAATAATAATTACAAGTAAATTATACGTGTGTGTGAAAATTCTAATAATTATACCCATGGATTACTTGTTAAGAACACAAATGTGAACATTTTAATAAAAAAATATATGTTAGACTAAAAATATAAAAATATTTAATATTAGTTTTTAAATACTTGACAGTAGGAACGGAATCAGACTTGGATGAATAGGGATCGACTATAAAAATTAAAATTCACCCAACAAATATATATACACATTAAATTTCATATAAAATATTCACAATTATATGTTTTAAAATATTATTTATATTAATAATCTATCAAAACATTAATATAAAACAAACTAAACAATTTTTTAAAAAACCTAAGTTTAAAAATATCAATCATCAATTTTACACGACATAAAGGACTTTCATGAATTTAATTTATAATAAAATTTGGAATATATGCTAACCATAAATTTTTAAGAAAATGCTCTATTAATTATGTTCTAAAAATTTTACTAAATCATAATGAATTATGTTACTCATTAAATATCTTTTACAACAATAGTAACCAACAACCATCGAAGAAAAATTTACTTTTAAATTATTGAAATTTATAAGAAGAAGAATAATGTTGTATCGTGACAATAGTCACTACACTACAAGCAAATTTCGATAAATCTATAGTACAACCTGATATTTGATTTACTTCCCAAGGTTTACACAGCTATGTGTAGGGCTGACAATGAACCAAACCAACTTGAAAATAGTTTGAAACTTGATTTGACAACTAATTTGTTGAACTTGGTTCACGAACAAATAAGCTAAACTTGAGCTATATATAGTTCGACTTATTTGGTTCACGAACTGACTCGATATATATATATAAAATTAAAAAATTAATTATTTTCATATTAATTTCATTTTTGTATGACAAATAAAAAAATGTAAAATAATCATAATTTTAAATCGAATTGAGCTAACGAGCTAAACCAAGCCATTTGTGAGCTTGAATTGAATTGAGTTTGAGGTTAAATCAAAGGTTCAAATCAAATTCAAGTCGAGCTTTTAGCTAAATCAATTCTTATCGAGTTGAGTTAAGCTTGGTTCAACTCAACTCGATTCATTTCCAACCTTAATGACATGTGTGGACCCATAAACTTGATGTCAGAAACACGTTGAAGTCTCATAAATAATACCCAGAAAAACTAAGACAAGAGAAAAAAATAAAAATAAAAAATAAAGAAGTGATAGGAAGAGAAGATATTTGTTAGTATATCTCAAAGCTCAAATTGTCAAACCTTTATGTAATGTTTATAAGCTTGCCCCATTGGCAAAGGTTAATAAATAGCCTTTGATTTTGAAATCATTTATAATCAAATCAATATATGGTGAAGGATAATAAAGTTATTTGATTGTAAATACAATTATTTGTATATATCCTTTAAAATAACAATAATAGATAATAAAAAAGAAAAACTATTAAAAAATAAAATAAATAATATTCAAATATTTGGTCTAAAAAAGTGGCATATTTAGTGATCAAGTTATATCATGTTATAGTAAAAGGTGTTCATCAACCGATCCAAACCACAGTAACCGAATCGAAAAATCGATAACCGATCTAATTGAAAATCGAAAAAATTGAAAACAAAAAAAAATCGCATTTTTTAATTAGATTGGATCAATTTTTGGTTCCCTCAGTGAAAACCAATCCAATCCAAACAGAACCGATCTAATATGTTTTATACCTGAAATTTCTTAGTCCTTTATAGGCTTACACAATTTGCAACCCAAGCCTAATATTTACCAAGTCCTTCAGTTCCTTTAACCCTAGATAAAAAGTAGATCTCATCCCTCACCCTCGCGTTGTGCCTTCTCTCCTCCACACTGACACCTCCCCCTGCACTTCCTCCCTGTCGCACATCCTCCCTTTGCGCCTCTTCCTCGTCGCGTCTTATCCTGTGGCATCGTCCTCCTCATCATGCGTCCTCCACGTCGCGCGTCCTCATGTTGCGACCTCGATTCCTCCCCAAGTCCCCGTTGTGCCTCCTTTGGCCACATCTCCTCTTGCGACTCCTCCTCCCCTTACAACATCGCTTCCTCCTCGTCATGCCTACTCTTATTGCAAGTGCATCAGTGGGTCCTCTACATTTGCTGGCGGTGCATTTGTTTTACTTTTTCTTTTTTTATTTATAGCTCTTTTTCTTAATTAAAATACTGTATGTAAGTATTAATAGCATAAATAATTTTTGGGATTTTTTTTGTCATCCAGTCTAATGGGTTTGGTCCCTAATGGGTTTCTGCCCTTATTTTTGTTTCTTGGTTTGCTTGTGACTCTATTGTGATGTCTTCCTTGGTGCATTGAAAGGTGACCAAATTTTGAATACCCATAAACTATTTGATAGAATGTTTGAACGAGATGTGATTGTTTGGAGTGCTATGATTATCGTTACTGCCTAAATTCATTGCTGTACACAGTATTTACTTAAATATGTAATGGTCTCTTCTGCTATTATAATGAGTATTCATTTGTGTTTTAAATTACATAAGCATCCAAAGTTTTATGCATGAAAAATTAGATTAATAGAACCAAAAAAATAGCTTGCTGTAGCATAATATATGTGCATAAATTTTGAAAAAAAGAGTTCAACTAGTCTCAATATATATGCATAAATTTCAAAACTAAATGGATTTATTTGTCGATAAATTAAGACAAATTATTTTTTACTTTTTTAGTTTTTCGCTATGAGTTATGTTCCTTCTTCTGTTTGTTCTATTTGAGGGCAAGGATTTATATCTATTAAGCTAAATTTTTAATTTTGTTTTATGTTTAACAAAAAATCTTGAAGCTAGTTTGGTTCTATGCAGTGTTGTCTGAGCAGTTTTACTAAAAATGTCTGAGGTAAGTTTTTAGCTTATTTAATTGAATTTTAATTTGAGATCACCATTTAACGAAATTCTAATTTGTTGGTTTTGTGTGTGTAGACAAAAAATGTGCAAAATGTTGAGGGAGTGATTGAAACATCTAAACTCGTTGTGTTTTCAGCTGAAGCTACTATGACAGAAAACATTTCAGACAAGTCAGCAGAGCCTAAGAATGACAAAAAGAGGAAGGATGGAGAGACTTTAGTTGAAGATGATGATGAAGGTAAGAGGAAACCCACCAAACCTAGATATTGGGTATGGGATCATTTTGTTAAAGTGGTTGGTACAAAGTCATCAAATGCTAGAGCTAGATGTAAGTGGTGTTCAGCAACGTATGCATGTGGTACACATAAAAATGGAACTAGTAATCTAAAAAATCATTTGTTGAATCAATGCAAAATTTTTTCCAAAGATACTGAGCCTAGTCAAACAATTCTTAGTTTCCAACAAATAAAAAAAAAGGATGGGAAAGGGATTGATAATACTTTTGTTGCTGTTGCATTTGATATTGAAGCATATAGACAAGTTCTTGCTAGGATGATCATTGTAGATGAGTTGCCATTCAAGTTTGTTGAAGGGGAAGGATTTCAGTATTTCATGAGTATTTTGCCACCCAAGTTCACAATTCTTGGAAGGATCACTATGGCTAGGGATTGTTGGAATCTTTACACCAATGAAAAGAATAAGTTGAAAACTATACTTGGTGCTCAAAATCAAAGTGTTTGTCACTTCTTCTCAATATTGCATGATAGTAAATACTTTGCAGTCTTTCACAAAAAGTGTAGATCCACTGCTTGTGAGCATGGCTGAAAAAATGAAAGTTAAGCATGATAAATATTGGGGGAATATTAGACACATCAACATGATGATTTTTGTAGTTGTGGTACTTGATCCCCGATACAAGCTAAAATTTGTGCAATGGAGTTTTGATAAGCTTTATGATAAGGTGGATGCTAATTTTTTAATTGATAAAGTAAAGGAGATTTTGAACAAAATGTACAATAGCTATAGAAGTTTTCATGAATCTCAACCTACACAGACTCCTCATGAGACTGGAACTTCTGATTTTTCAATGGTTGATAATTCTTCATTTGCAATGGAGTTTGAGAAAGACATGAATATGAGTGAGAGTATCAATAAGAATAAGGTGGATTTGTATCTCATGGAGACATTGGAGAAGGCAACCCATAATTTTGATATCTTGACTTGGTGGAAGGTCAACTCTAGCGAATATCATACTTATGGACAAATAGCCAAGGATGTATTGGCTATGCCAGTGTCTATAGTTGCATCAGAATCAGCAGTTAGCACTAGGGTAGAGTTCTTAATACTTATAGGAGTTCCCTTACTCCAAAAATAGTTGAGGCTTTAATTTGTGCACAAAATTGGTTTCGGTCCACTCCATTAATGACTGATGTTGAGGAACTTGTGGGAGAATTTGAAAAGATGGAACTAGGTAATTTACTTTAATCTAATTAATAATTTATCTATATTAATGTTGTTTTTAACCTCTATTGACAAGTTTTTATTTCAACTCTTCAGAACTAAATCTAAATACACAGCCTGCTGAAGATGATTCTGGTGTTGAGTCTGATTAATTTTGGTCCTGCTTGTTGGTATATTTTATATAATTATTGCCTTCATTTTTCCTGTTGGTATATTTTGTATAATTATTGCCTTCATTTTTTTATTTTTTGCACACTACATTTTTTGCCTACTATTGTACAGATTTTGTTTAACTACTTCCTGCTGGTCTTGTTTATTGCTAGTCTTGTTTACTATTGGTCTTTTTACATAATTGAATATGATAGCTATTAATGAGTCAAACACTACTGCTGTTATTTTTGGTATAAGACTACAATTCATTAATAAACTTTACTGCTATTATGTTGATGACTATAAATGAAAATGAGTAAGAGCTTATTACATGTTGATAATGGATATCACATAGTATTTCATTTTCTCTACTTATTTATGTATTTTGCATATGTATTTAATGGAAATAAATCATTTTTATCGATTATTTTAGTAAGTGGACCTTTCTTTTTTTTGTATAGCATGAATGCTTGGTTGGCATTTTATTGACATTGGGAAGAATGAAGTTAGGAACTTCATAGTGTGGAAGATGCCAAGAAATGCAAGAATTTGGAGTGTATTTTGTTGACTTTGCTAGTTTAGAATTACTAACTTTGCTAGTTTGTAATTGCTAACTTTGTTATGTATTTTGTTGACAATGTTACTTGTTATGTATTTTAATCATGTTGCCTAGTATGCATTTTTATTAAGAGATTTTAAGACAATTTGGAATGATTGTTACCATTTTTATGAAGTATGAACTATGAATTGTTGTATCATTATTTTTAAATCTCAAAGCATACGGCTCTTTAGTTTTTTTTGCAAGGCAAATCAAAAAGAATTTATTATGCAAAATCAATGCTTAAAGCATGAGTAGTGTCTTGAACAAATCGATAACCGATCCAATCCAAATTAGAATAAATATGATCGGATTGGATCAGATTTGACTTTAAACACAAATTGATTGGATAGGTAAAGGACAAAACCAAAAGGATTGGATCAGATGGTTTTTTGCCTCAAGACTGATTCAATCCAATCTGCGAACACCCCTATGTTATAGCCTTTAAAATAACAACATATCTTTAAAAAATACCAACATAAATAAGTTAAATTCATACCTTATATTGTTTAAAAGTAAATCAAATCCTATTTAAAGTAGTGTCTAGTTTAACTCAAGACATGCAAACCCATAAATCTCGAGTTCTCTTACTTCATATAAGAAAAATAGTATGATTGGAATTAATATAAAAGAGAGAAAATTAAAGATACTGAGACTTACTGAGAACTTAACACAATAATAGTATTAAAACATTTTAATCTTGAGTAAAGGCATTAGAGCTAGATATATTAGTTGCGACTCATGGGCTCTATGAGACGTGGTCCATTTAAAATGTGAGCTTTTCTAATCCAATCTGCGTAACTTGTGGGCTTAGCTAAATTAATTCACGGATTAGCAGTTTAGCCAGTAGATCATTATACATATATTTTTTTAATATGGAAATTAATTTTAAGATTGATTTATTTTGTTGGGTCTTTTAATATTTGATTGATGAGTTAGACGTATTTAGTGATACCACTGAATGCGTGAATCAACTAAAGTGGGGTTGTTCCAGCTTAACTAATAGCCTCAAGTTCGAGTACTATGTATGTAACTGCGTTAAATACTTAGGATGATAGCTTTGTTACTCATAGTAATCCTATCAAACTCGGGCAAAATTGTCTCTTCTAAATGATACATGTGGTCTAGACAAAAGAAGAAGAAGAAGAAGAAGAGGTATTTAGTGACGTTAATTATTGCTAAATAGTAATATCATCTTCCTCTCCTTTTTTGTTGTCTAATTTTAGTTATTTGGACATTTTATTAATTATTTGGTTAGTGTTTTATTAATATATTTACATATAATTAAATTTAATTAATTAGTAACAAGTAAGAATTCACAAAAGAAAAATAAAAAAAAATACAATTTTGATTTTTTTTTCATATTTTTAGTTAATTTTTTGTTTTAAGATTAATTTTACATTTGTTTCAGTTTTTTTTTTTAACCATTTGGTCTATGGGTCAACTCATTTAACTACGAGTTATGCTAGGTGCATACAGGCAAAGAAAATAAAGTCTATTTATTACGTGGACCAGGTTGATTTGGTCAATTTAAAATACAAGAAAATACAAATAAGTCTTAAACATGTCGAGTTAATCCATTTACCAAATTTTAGGGGCATTTACCTCATATTACTACATGTAGGACCTTATTTAATTCAAAACTATTTTTAAGTTTATCATTTTTTTTGAATAAATAATATATGCATTGACAGTGTAAAAGTCTTTTATATTATTATGTAATTATAAATTGTCATGTATGATAAATTTGTTGATTTTTATAATAACCAACTTAAAAATCATATCAAAAATGATTTCTAATTAATTGTTAGTATAAAAAATTTTATACTAACAAAACATGCCTGTCAAATTCTTCATTTTTTTTTATTACTAATTGCTATTCACATCAACATATAATTTAGAGGAAAGCATTTGTTTTAATCTACTTTTAATTTGTTCCATACCATTTTTTTTTGTTTCAAAGATTTAATTGTATTTTAACCTCTTTAATTTAAACTGTGTCATTTTAGTTTTTCAAACTAATTGTGTTCATTTATGTTTAAAATTAAGAAAATTTAGATTTTATTCTCAATTTTTTATCTAAATCTTTCAAATCATTTTTTAATTTAAATATTTGGAGGTTTTATGATTGTTTTGGGACATGAAATAATTTTAAAAGTGAAAATTCTAGTTGAAAATTGATAAAATATAGAGGATTTTAGAAGAATATGGGAAATTTGAAATTTCTTTTGGTTTTCATGAAGTTTTTATTTTAGTTAATTAATCTTGAGAAAAAAGCTAAAAATAATTTCATGAAGTGTCTCTCTTCAATTTTTAAAAAAATAAAAATAAAAGAGAGAGAATGTGTAATAGGTAGTTTAAATAGTAGTTAAAGGATAAAGTAATGGATAATTTAGAAAGTAATTAAAGGATATAATAGTCCAATAAAAAGTAGAGACTAAAAGAGAGAATCATCTTTATTATAGGTATAGTTGTAGATTACAAAGTAAAAATGAGAATTTAAAATTTTAAATAAAATATAATAATACTAAATTTGTCTTATTTTAAAATATAAAAACTTAATTATCTAATAAGATTTAAAAGGCTAAAATCTCAGTCAATTCAAATTTAAGAACTAAAAGTACAATTATGGATGTTACAAATACTACCAAACAATCGTGCATTCGTGTTTGCAAATAGAAATATGTTTTGGTGGAACAATAATTCTCCGCACTTCACACGTGTGCTAACTACATTTCAAGATAATAATACTAAATTTATCTTATTTTCAAACATAAAAACTTAATTATCTAAAAAGATTTAAAAGACTTCAATCTCATTCAATTCAAATTTAAGAACTAAAAATACAAATAATACCAAACAATGTGTGTTCGTGTTTGCAAATAAAAATATGTTTAGGTGGAACAACAATTTTCCGTACTTCACCCGTGTGCCCACTACATTTCAACATCGTAAAATCCCCTTCCCCCGTTTTGTTTTTAATAACTGTATAGTATACATTTTCAATTTGATTACTGAAGAAAAAGTTGACACCGAATTAAATAGTTAGACTTTTCATAAATAATATTTATATATTTTTGAAATAAATACTTCTGACTTACGAGGAATTAAAGTGGAGGTGAATGTATGTGAAAGAGATGAAAAGTAATAAAAATTAGTATTTTAACCTCAGGATTCTACTGCATATCTAATTTAAATTGTGATATAAGATTATTTTTAATCATTAATTATTTAAAAAAAATTAAAATTTAATTTAAAAATAAAGATAAAATATAATGAAAAGGATAAGTGACTAAGAAAATTAATTATACTTATAAAATAAAATGACAGTTTGATATGGTTGATAGAAATTTTTTTTTACTAATTATAAGAATAGTATGTGAAATATATTTTCAAAAGAAAAAAGAAAAAAATATTGAGAATTTCTACGTGAAAAAATGAGAAAATTAAAGTTCTCATTCTTTAAATTGTATATTCTAATTTATAGTATAGGAGTTGATTAATTTAACTAAATTAATCAATTAGATACTTGCAAAAGAAAAATTGTAAGACCAAATAAAAGGAAATGATTTTTTTTAATACTAAAAATATCACATTACCAATAATGAGAAACTAATTCCTCTCGAAACCAAAAAAATTAGCCAAATCGATTTTGTCTATACACAGCCAAAAAATTAAATCCCCATCAAGATGCTTAAGTACTCAACTATCTAGGAAATGACCAGGAATTGGATCTGTGACTAATTTAGGACAGCAACAGTATAGAATAAACCTAGAATTAATTTCACCTTAACTGACAAAAATTAGACCTGATTGGTGACGACGCTGCGTATTAGAACAAAGATTGCCGATCGTTTTGGTTCTTGCCGTACATATATGACTGGCGTGGGGGGAAAGTACAATGTATCGGGACCTCAACTTAGCAAGCTTTGGGTTGACAAGACAAATGACAAACCACAAAGTTTGGCAACGCCATCTACCGTCGTCCTTGTCTTTAAAATCAAGGCCAATGTTTTTTAGAATCAAGACTTAATTTTACTTTTAATATTTTATTATGGTCATTTTTTGAATTTGTTTCTCTTATTATTTTTGTTTTAAATTTGGTCTCTTACTATTTTAATTATATAATTTTAGTTTATCAATTAACTTAATATTTAACAAAAATATTGATGTGACAATATAATACTGACATAGATGTGCAATAAAATGTCATGCTAGTATTTTTGTTAAAAATATTTTTTTTAAAAAAAATCAATTCAAATCAATTTTATGTTATTGATATTTATCAAATTTCGACTGAGATTAGTTGATTATTTTTTATTTTTTATTTTACCAAATTTTTAAATTGTCTAAATTGGTGACATAATTTTTTTTGGCTTTTATGAGGAGTGGAGTTAACAATTTTTTTTTTGAGAGATCACATATATCCTTCATATGAAATAATCTTGTTTGAGTCATGTAGGATTATTATGAACGACAAATCTCTTCTCTCGAGTATTTAATGCAATTGTATACTCATAATTTGAACTTGAAACTAGGGGTTAAAATAGGCTAGCTTATTTAAAAAATTCATAGCCTGAGTCTGGCTTGTTACCTGTCATAGACTTTATTTTTAGGCCTGACTTGACCTATTTGAAAGCCTGACTTGGCCTATTAGCCTACTTAAATGCCTATTTCATATTAAAGCTTTTATATAAATCTAAGTTCTCTCTACATGGGCTAATAGGCTCATAGGCCAATGAAAAAAAACTCTATGTAAAATAAATAATAAACTATAAATATTAAAATCTATGAATATTAAAATCACTACTACTCAAAGCATGAGACAATGGTGGCAATAGGCAAAAAAGGTTTTATAAGAGTTAAGTTTAACATGTTTATATGATATAAGTTATTTTTAATGTCTAATATGACATTCATGATAACTTATTTAAAATTCTATTTTGTAATAAGACCTCTAAATAGAGTATAAATTTATCTTTCAATAAACTTATAGGTTTGATTATTTATATATGTCAACATGCTTAATATTTAAAAAAGCTAAATAATATAAAATTTCAATACATTATAACAAATTTCATATGAGAATAATAATAACAAAAATTATTATTTATATTTACTTAAATAGGTCAGCTTGTTACGCCTACAAGACTTTTTAAATAGTCTAAAACTTGACTTTTTTTAACTAAATAGGCTTTTATAAAAGCCTAGCCCTGTTTGATAGTGTCTTTTTTAAGGATCAAATATAAAGATAAAAAATATTATCTTTAAAATAATAAGTCAAGCTTAGCCTATTGTTAAAGCATTTATGATGGTTAATATTTTTGTATAAAATGTAAAATAAACAACAAAAATAAAAAATTACAACAATCATTAAAATTTGACCGCAAATTTATAATAGTCAATTAAGAAAGATAATAATGTTTTTTAGGTGGGCAAAGCTATCCCATTATTACACAAGGAGTTGGCCCTAGTCATATCAATTGATTGGACCATTCCATAATATGTTTAAAATTATGAGTTTGTTTAGAGTGATCATAAGTTTTTAGTTTTAAATGTAAATTTGAAAGTAAAAGATTTTTAAAACGAATGTAACTAAATTAATTTTCAATTTAATTTTGAAACATTTTTTAGTTCAACTAAAGATACATTCAAAAGGAAGGGCAATGACTATAAAGAGACATCTTTTCTAGTTTCCTCTAAAGATTCTTTTATGATCATTATGGCTTTAGTAGCTCATTATGATCTAGAGTTACATTAGAAGGATGTGAAGACAACTTTTCTAAATAGAAATCTTTATGAGGTTTATATGCAACAACTTGAAGGTTTCATAAAAAGTGATAAGGAGTAGTTAGTGTATAATTAAGAAATCAATTTATGGTTTAAAAGAGGCTTATAGGCAATGGTATATTAAACTTGATGAAATCATCACATTCATCGGTTTTGTTGAAAATAAAGTAGATCAATGTATATATCTAAAGGTCCATAGGAGTAAATTTACTATTCTTGTTCTTTATGTAGATGACATATTACTTACTAGCAATAATTTTAATCTATTTGTTGAGACCAAGAATATGTTATCTATGTCTTTTGACATGAAAAACCTTGGGGAAGCTTCTTTTGTTTAGGGCATTGAGAGATAGACTTCATAGACTTTTGGATTTATCCCAAAGGGCTTATCTTGATAGAGTTTTAAACCGTTTCAATGTGGAGATTCTAGACATTGTGATGTCCTTGTTGTTAAAGGGGATAAGTTATCTAAGGATAAATGCCCTAAAAATGATATTGAAAGAAGATCTATGAAAAATGTTCCTTATGCCAATGTTGTAGGTAACCTAATATATGCTTAGGTTTGTACTGGACTTGATTTGTCTTTTGTTGTTTGTGTTTTGGGTAGATTTGCATCAAACCTAGGACATGCTCATTAGGTTGCTGTTAAAAAGGTCGTGAGGTACTTGTAAAAGACAAAAAGAGTACATGCTTGTCAACAGCAAAATTGATGGCTTAGATGTTGTTGGATAGTCTAACTCAAATTTTGTTGGTTGCCAAGATGATGAAAAAAATATACTTTTGGATATATTTTTATGCTTATTGGTGGAGCCATATCTTGGAAGAGTGTAAAACAAAATTTGATAGCCTTTTTGCCTATACAGCCTCTAAACCATTAAAATTTTTTTGTGACAATAATTTTCCTATTTTCTTTACCAAGAATAATAAGACCACTACAACTTCTAAGCATATAAGGATTAAATTCCTGGTTGTCAAAGAAATGGTTTGAGAATGGAAAGGTTCTTATTGAGTATATTCCTAGAGAGGAGATGCTTGTTGAGCCCTAACTAAAGGACTTAGACCTATAGTGTTTATGAAACATGTTGAGAACATGAGTGTTGTGAGGTCCTTTGATGTAATTGGTTAGTAGGAGTTGTTATTATTTTATGTTTCTTTTATTACATTGGACTTATGTAATTTTAATTCAATTAGATTATGCGCATGTTGATATTGATTTTTATATGATTTAACAATTGTTTCATAATGTTTGGAAATGATGTTTCACGAGAAACGTGATTATGATTTTCTTGAGAGATTGATTGTGTTTTCCTGGAAAAACACAATGTAGGATTCATACATAGTAGCATGAAAGGGACCACATACCATGTTATGATGTGTACCTCCACCTACACACTTATGTTATGATCATGTTAATAAAATTGTTAGTTATGTAGTCATCGGTGAACTAAACTTTGAATAGTTTATCTTTGCTTATGACTCTTAGCTAGGATTTTGTTAGTTGTATTGGTCATATTTTGTGGTGATTATATTTAAGTTGTTTATGTGGCCATAGTTGTTCAACCCAAGAGTCATTTTCAAAATAAATAAAACCCAATCAATATTGCCTAAGTGGAAAAATGTTAGAATTTTCTTTATTTGGTCTCTTATTGATTGGTGCATTTTTTATTTTATTGAAATATGGGTTGGATCGATGTATGACTTAATATACTTTTTTCCTATGAGCCTAATTAAATTAAATGATCCAATTTGGGTTTTGAGAATCACCTACGATGTATCTATATGTTTATTGGGTTAAGCCCAATAGGAAAGTATGTTGAATTTATGTGTAGGGCCTAATAGGCCTAATATCCATGATGGATGAATATTAGGTTACTTGTCTATTTAAGTCCAGTGTTCTCTGACGACTCATTACTCCATCCAAGAGTTTGTCTGTGAAAGATAGAAGATCACTAAGTAGTTCTTGTTCCTAACGTATACATTTGAGTCTAAAGAATATCTTCAAAAGATATGCAATTTATGAATATGACCTTTATTAGGTGTTCTAAATCCTAGTATAGATCTTATTATATCTTACAAATACACTTACCCTTTAAATGCTATGGTCAGAGGCTATTTCTGAACGGTATATCGGAGATACTTCTTGTTACCCGAACAACAATATTTACAACTTTGAATGGTTATATTCTAGGTTTATAAATATTAGTTTTTTTGATGTAAAAATAGTTGACAACTTTAAAAATATCCGAAATCTTGCATCAGAAAACAAAGATTAAAGCTCCATGCAAACACCGTCATCCCCTTATATTTCCTACAATTTATGTTTGCAATGTGCTCCATGATTCTATCCTCATACTATTATTTCTTAATCTGCATTTTTGCTAATGGTATTAAAATATTTTTTTGTATTATTTACTCGCTTTTTCATGTCTTTGAATTTCCTATCCTTCTAATTAATTTTATTGTTGTTTTCTTATCGAATTTATATATATCTTTACTTTTTCCTTTCACTAATTTCTAGGTTTAATTATAAGCATTTTTAGTTAAATTCTTTAGTATTTATTTGATTTAATTTTTTAATCTATGTTTATCCACCATTCGTGATATTTCTTTAACTCCAAACTCCTCAGTTTCTGTATTCTGTTTTCATTTCTTTTCTCGGCAATTTTGTGTTATTTTAATAAAATCCACTTGTTTCTGTCAACTGGCTTTATTAGATATTTTGTCTAATATTTTTTTCTTTCTATCAACATAGTTGTATTTTTGTCGGTTACTTAAGTTAAATTACTTTTGTCAATTGGTCAATTTAATTTCTCATTTCATAATTTGTCAATTTATTTGTTGTGCACTTTTAGTTAGATTTGCAAAGATAATCATCTTAATATCTTCTCAACAAAGTGCACTTGCACAAAATTACTGTAAACTAAAGACCCATAAACTCTATTGGTAATCGACAATTTAAAAAAAAAAAAAACCACAAATATGGATATACTGATCAAATAAAATAATATATATATTTCATCATGATAAATTAACAATGAACAAGCAAGAAGCACGATAGAAAATCAATACAATATTGTTCAGATACACTAGCATTACCAACGACAACAACCCCCCCTCCAAAAAAAAAAAAAGAAGAAGAAAAATATATAACGTCCATAATATATGAAAAACACAACAATAGAGATGCTTAGACAGGCACTCCATCAATCTCATGTTAAGTGCAAATCTAAGCATTTCTCTAACGATAGACAACCTAATTTGAATCCTAGGGACATTGGAAACCGGGAGGGACAGTTTTTTGACAAGCACTAAGGATCAAGCTGAGCGTGACAGGTACATTCAAGTTGATTCCAAGTACATTGGCCTTAATCGCAGTGCAGAGACAAAGCACGGCCTCCAAATCCGCCAAACCTTTAATCAACGCGCAACATTGGCTCGAAGGAGGAGTTCCAACAACAATGTTAACAAGTCCTAAAAGGTCAGCACAAACACCTAGCTTTAAGGTGTCCTTGGGGCAGGAACCTTTGGATGATGGCGGAGAAGGAGGAGGACAACTTGCCTTGGGTGCGGGTGGTGGTGATGGTGATGGTTTTGGAGTGGGTGGGGTTGGCTTTGGTGACGGTGGGCAACCATTGGCCTCAGTGAATGTTGAGTAAGAGAAGAGAGAAAGCACCAAAATGGTGGCAAGGAGTTTGTTGGAAGCCATGGCAGTAGCTAGAAAAGGAAAGAAACTAGCAACAAGTTTTGATTAATGTTGAATGGGAAGCCCAGGGGGGCGTGGGCCTATTTAAAGACAAATCGTAAGGTGCAAGTTGAAATCTGATCGAGTGGAAGCAAGTGAAGCATGTGTAATGTTTCCAGTTGGATCTTCTGTAAGCTTCTGAACGTGTGGGTTGTAGTATTTTGGTTCATTATGCATGGCTTGGCTTTGCCTGAGATATTATCCCTCTTGCGCTCTTACCCATTGATAAATCTACATAGAATGTAAATTTGTAGAGCAAATTCATATGATTTTTTGCATTAAAACATAAGAAATTTGCGAGAAAATAGAACATTAATGAAAAATTTCATGTAATGTACGTTTTTAAGCTTTCTATTTAAAATTGCATGAATTATCTTAATTTTGTTGGATTTTATGAAGGGAAGTTAGATGTGCAAAAAAAGAAAATATAGTTCACATGCATGACGGAATATTGTGCTAGTCAAAGATGACTTAAAAGAAGTAAGGACCAAAGAGAAGATCGCAAAAGAGACCCACAAACACAAGTACATGCCAAAAAGGATATTAGAAATGCAAAACGGAGTACACAACGTTGTACATGCCCGGCGGTCTTGGTGGGCCACCCGGCGGGTCAGCACGCCAGTGGGTAATGAAGCCGCCCGACACCAGCACGGAGGCCAATTTTCAAAAAAAGCTGCCTAGCGAGTTTTCAGTCCCACTGGGCGGATCAGAGACTTTTTATTTTGTGGGCCTAGTTTATTTTACAACTCATTTAACCCAAATTCATTATAAAAAGGAGAAAATATACATTTGAGGGCATCTTTGACTCATCTAAGGACTGAAAGCAAGAAAAAACTTGAATAATCATCTCCAGCTTTGGATTTTGAAAAATTGTGGTTTGATTCTCAAGATTATGGCTTCCTTTCTATCTTCTTTTTATTTTCTTTTGTTTAGTTTCTCTATGAGTTTCTAAACTCCTTTAGGGTTAGGTTAGGATGAACCGTGATTGGATTTTTTTGTAATTTGTTTTTCCTTCTGAACCTTTTTTATTATTAATGCAATTCAATTGTTAATTTTATGCTTAATGCTTTTCTATGCATGACACCCATTAGAAATTGATTTGTAATTCAAACCTTGTAATTGAAAAATTGGGGTTTGAACCGTTTCATTTTAGCAACCATATAATTCTTGAACCTAGGAATAGGGAGAGAGGTTGTATACCTTCACGTTAATTTCTTGCTCTTAATGCTTGTCACTAAGTTTGCTCGCCTAAGGGATTAGGGTGTGAAATTAGGAACTAAGGGTTTACCACCTAAGGAATTAGGATTGAACTAATTTAGAGAAATTGAAGGTAAATTGCCTAATAGGAACGAGTTTAAAAGAGAAAGAAATTACATTGGAAGAGTATCACCGGGGATTTCGAAACCTAACCGTTTTATTTATTAAGTTTCTAAACATCACTTAATTGCATTTTCATTCTAATTTTGCTCTTTAATTTCTAAATCACAAAAATTCCAAATCTTCCTTTAATTCATAAACACACAAGCAATTTTTGGTTGAATTAGGATTAAAACCACAATCTCTGTGGAGACGATACTTTACTTTCACTTTATTACTTGTATGACCGATACACTTGCCGTAGTCCTAACACCCGTATTGTGATAAATTTGAAGTCGGGAAGGAATGTCCCTTCTAGAGTAAATAATTGTGTGTAGACAACGTTTATTTTGTAGCACACAAGAGGCTCTCATTCCACAAGAAGTGATAACATTTCCAAGGCTGATCATGGGAAACGCCATAGAAATTTCCAAATGATAAAAACTACGACAACACACCCTTTGCTTTATTACATAGTATGTATCTAGCTAGTTTTATCCAAAGTGAGTGACAAATACAAATTCAAACATCTCCCAATAAATCACATAAGCACACCCAGATTGTACTCTAGCGTCGTTGTGACGATAACTCAGCTCAACAGTAGCTCTCCAAAGTGCCAAACATACTAACATAGAGTCAAAAAGCAACAAAGGACTACTCGTAGTTAGTATTAGATGTTGTCTAACCTACTCTAAGTAAAAATGAGGTTAAACAACTCTATCAAAGATGATTGGTATAATTTTCTATGCCGAACCAACCATCTTTAAGTACACAAAAAATTACACCAATCATCTTTAATGGGGTTGTTTAACCCCATTTTCACGTGAGGTAAGTTAGACAACCCCTTAGTAATAATCACTGTAATTTATTGTTGGGTATGTTGTTTTGTGTTTATTTTTGGTCGGTAATCTTGATCTTAGTGACCTCCTGCTGTAAATTAGAGAGTTGATGAGGAGGACTGGAGATCTAGATTACTGCTATCCCTCGAGAATAGGGATGGCAAATTCTACCCAGACCCTATGGGTACCCGCCAAAAAATATCCCGCAATGGGTAGGGTAAATACCCGCTCAATGGGGAGGGTGGGCGGGGGCGGGGGCGGGGATTTACCCACAAAATTTAATGGGATGGTGCGGGTATGGGTACTATAGTACCCAACCCGCCCCATACCCGCGCACACACACACAACACACACACACCACAAATATATATCTATATATATATACATATACATATATACTATATATATATACATACATATACATACATATATATATATACATACATATGTATATATATATATATGTATATGTATATATATATATATGTATATATGTATATGTATGTATATGTATGTATGTATAAAAATAAGTTCTAGTGAGTATTAAATATTAAAAAATCTTGATTCATTAAAAAGAAAGACATTGCAAGAAATATAAACAAAAATAAGAGTTTAATTTATATGCATTGTTATTGTAAATTTTTTTACATATATGTAAGCTAGAAATTCACTATACTGCTGCATCATATTAATAAATGAGATAATATGATGAAATAATTAAATTTTATTAAATGTCTGTGTAAAAATGTTTTGCACTACAATTGTATATAAATTAAATATCAAAAATAATTTATACTCCTTTAAAAATAAATTATATGAAAAGATTATATTCTTTTTCAAATGTACACATGCTTCTAAATATTATTGAAATACTTATAATTATTCTTATCGTTAAATGTAGATTTTTTAAAAGTAAGATTATTCAAGTTTTATTAGTTAATAACTATGTGTAAATGATGGATTAAATGAATTTTCCTTTATATATTGAAAGTGAAATATTTAAAAAACTTAATTATAAAAATTTGATCAATACTTTCATAATTGCTACAAAAATAAAATGAGATTTGTCAAACTGTATTAAATTAAATTTTGAATTTCGCCTAAGGCTACAATTTTTTTTTCATGGCACTACACTTAAGTAAAGTGCGGGTAGCGGGTACGGGTATGGGTATATAGGTACCCAGCGGGTACGGGGATGGGGATTAAAGTTGCTACCCGCGCAGGTATGGGGGCGGGTACGGGGATTTTTTTCAAACGCGGGTATGGGGACGGGTATCATAGTACCCTACCCAGACCTTACCCATTGCCATCCCTACTCGAGAAGCAAATGTAGTTGCGAATTTGCTGGCAAAGTGGGGCTCTTCCTCGACCATGCCAATGCAAAATTGGACCTCGCCACCTAATCAAATCCTAGAGTTAGTTGGGAGAGACTTGACAGTGTTATATCCACTATAGCCTTGTTTTGTCTTTCTATCAATCCTTGAGAAAGACTTGAATATAGACACATAGCCAAAAGTGAGGTGGTAGACACAACCAATAAAAAAATGCCAACACATTAAAATATAGTTATAATATATTAAATTAAAATAAATATTATAATTAAGTTTTTCGTCAGTATTTTGAAATCACTAAACCTTTTCTTCTTCCTCCAACCATTTTTTCCCAACTAGGCACTTTCTTCTTCATCTAATAAGTCTTTCTCAGTCTCTCTTTCCCACTTCCTGTCGATAGCCACTTCTCCCCCTCCATCCAAGCACCTCCACAAAGAGATAATTGGAGCCCAACTTGCAAAGTTTTTAGAAGGACTCTGTTTTCAGAATGAGAGAGAATTGGGGGATATTTCCATGGCTTCCATTATGTCCTTTCCTTTGCTGCTAAAATGTGGATTGTTCGATTTCTCCACGCTAGGCTAAACGACACAAACTTAGTTGCAAAAGGAGCAACCTTTTTATGGCTTCCATCAAACAAGGGGTATAGAGGGGGCATATGAAAGAGAAACAAATTTTATGATATTTTGTTTCTAATGATGTGTTAGATAAGATAACAGTGAAAAGCAATAGCAATTGTTCCTGTTTGAAATTTTAGTGATTTGCAAAGTTAATTTTCAACAAATGCTTCCAAAAGTTTCTATGAATCTCAATTGAATCAATTCCCTCTTTGATTAATATAATGAACACGTAGAATATCCTAAACTCAGTTCGATCCACTAAATGCAACTAACCAATTAGTGTGTGCATGTTTAGAATGTTCCATATCATGATTTGGACGCGGTTAGGGTGAGAGAGGACATCATGTCTCCCACCATGAGAAGTAGTTTTCTAACCGTTAGACTTCTTTACTTTTAAATTAATGGTTTGGATTTTTTATTTTATTTTTTTCCCTTACTTTCCACATCTAACCTTCCTTCTTCTCTAATCCTTGTTGGAACCAAAGACGTAGAAGCGTCTAAACCCTCAATGTTTTGAAGATAACAAAGCTTATTAATGTTTATATTTATGTATATAAACTAACCCTATCACAGCGAAAGCGAAGACTCGCCAAGAAGGACTGTCTAGCTGATGCAACAATGACCGTCCAGTTGACACTTTGAAGACCGTCCAGTAAGACGCGATCAAAGACCATCCAGATGAACAGACCGAAGGCGATTGTCTAAATCTTCAATATTCATATATTCAAACGACTGAGTTTTTCATTACGAATATCAATCATGTTTATCCGCCTTGAAACCTATACAGTACCACTCCAATGAGCTAACGTTCAAAACGGTTTGAAACATCAACATCAAGTCAGTACAAAAGCACAGTAGAATGGGTAAAGCAAGTCAACTTATCAAGCCGACAAGACAGATGAAGAAAGTTCAGAAGAACAGACTGTCAGCGTAGCCCTGAAACTTCTATTGTAGTGCAAGTTTTCAACTGCCACGCCTGACTTTTCTGAAAAGATAGTCTGCACGCACCTCATCACGTGAAGAGACAAGATATCTGTAACGGATCTCTTTCCTGAAGATCGTATATATACGCGCATCAACAAAAAGCAAAATAGAGAACGGAGATAGGTGGATTTTTGTTTAAAACAACAACATATACTTTCTTCTGTGATATTCTGTCAAGAGCGTCCAGTGGACAATAGTCATTTTGTTTGTAATAATTCTCAAAGTGATCCTAAGTCTAAGTTTTAAAATCCTCACTACATGAGTCGATCTTTCTTCAAAATTTTTCTGAGCGTTGTGAAAGCTTGGAGAGGCTTAGTGTAAAAAGAATACTTTGGTTAAGCAATCTGGGTAGATTGTGTTGTAAAGCCTGAAGAGGCCACGAACAATACTTGTAACCAAAGATTGGTTAGTAGAAACCTTCTGGGTGAAGGGACTTGACGTAACTTAGGTTGAGTGAACCAGTATAAAGCTTTCTGTGTTTTCTTCTCTCCATCCCTCCGCTTAAAAACGTTTTGTTTAGACTGATCTACCTTTTTCGAAAAGTTTTTTTAAACGCACAATTCAACCCCCCCTTCTTGTGCGCTTTTTCTTATTTCAATCCTCTGTGACAACCAAACCCTAAACCACCACCGCACCTCCCTTTCTGCCCATCGTCGCACCTCCTCTACGGCCTATAATAGCACATCTACTAGAATCTTATTGTTGTTCACATCCTTTGCACCTGAAACAAACCATCAATCACACGATTAAAACAAACCGAGTGTGTGTGCATGCCTACACACTATTTTGTGTTGTCTTCTTGTTTACAAAAGTATATCTGAAAGGCATTAAAGTGATCTGGATGACAGAGAAACAAGGTTTCTTTGTTCTATCTTCTCTTCATGTTTGCAGGTGTGCATTAGTGTTTAGGTTTTTTTATTGCATGTTTAGGTTGCATGTAACGCCCGGCCGCTTGCAGGATCTGTGACTGTCCCCACAAACCAACACAAGACTTTTCAGCGTGCTTTGTCCTCACTCACACGCTTCCTGGGAAACTTTCCAGGAGGTCACCCATCCCTAAATCGCTCCAAGTCAAGCACGCTTAACTATAGAGTTCTTAAGTGATGGGCTACCGAAAAGTAGATGCATTTTGTTGGTATAGGTAGCACTTATTAATTCCTTTAAGCTATCTTCAACTGTACAGTCCCATACCCGCACAGCCTCTAGATCCCTCTCGTTCGGGTGTGTATTCGATTCATTCATGTACCCCTCCCGCTGGAAGCCTGCCAGGAGCCGCTCATTGTCCGTGCCTCATCTCTTTTGCACCAGCGATCACTCCCCGCCCTCGTCAGCGCCCAAGATGTTACATTGCACAGGGAGGGTGCGATGGTTCAATGGCGGCAGTGAGAGATCTAAATCTAGATCTAGGGAAAGAAGTGTTGGAGTCCAAGCTCGAGAGCATAGGGCTTCTTCAGCTTGGCAAAGGAAAAGGACTTGAAAAGGAAGGTGGTTGTGGTGGACTTGTTGCCATCATTGTCTTTAGCTTTGATGTTGCAACAGCAGTGGTGAAGGTTGGCAATTTGGCACCAAAAAAGAAGGGCAATTCGAGAAAGATTGGAAAAAAAGAGAAAAAAAAAATCTCAACCATCCATTTAAAATTAATACATCTAACTATTGGAAAACTGCTTGCCACGATGGGAGACATGATGTCCTCTCCCACCTTAGCCTGTGTCCATGATTTGAACAAAAGTCTTTTTATTTTTTTCACTCAAATGATATGTAAGTAAGGAGAGGGAGTGTGGAATCACCAACTGCTAAATAAAGAAAAAGTTGCTAGATAAAGAAGAAAGTGTCTAGTTAGGGAAAAAAATAGTTGGAGGTAGAAGAAAAGGTTTCAGTGGTTTCAACATAACAAATGGGAGAAAATGTTAATTATAATATTTATTTTGATTCTCACCAAAAAAATATTTATTTTAATTTAATATATAATGATTATATTTTAATGTGTTGGTAGTTTTTTATTGGTTGTGTCTACCACCTGACTTTTGGGAATGTGTCCATACAAGTCTTTTCATTCATCCTTACCCAAAAAAAAATCTTTGATCAATGGTTTAAATATTTTTTTATCAAAAAATAATCATTTTCTTATTTTAATATATTTTTTACATTTAATCTCTAATATTACTTAAATATATTTTTTGGTACATTGTCCAATTTTCTAGATACATATATGTTTGGCTTAATTACACTTTTTGCTCCCATAGTTTCATGACTTCGTGAATTTTGCCTCCTAATTTTATTTTTTTTTGCGCATTTTGTCCCCATATTTTCAAATTTTCACAAATTTTTTACCCTTCTATTAACTGAACATTCATTCCATTAGTTGACCGTTGACGTGACAACGTTGATTGTAGACATGGTACTTTGATGAAGATGTGACAGTTGACAGTACACGTGGCGCTGACATGAATTGATGAGGTGGCAATAATGTAACATTGACATGATGACGTGTTACTTTAGGGGTGATAATTGTCATAAATACTCATCTTTGGGACTCATAATTAGACAAATTATCTACATTTTTCCTTATTTAGGGCTATGTTTATCACCTTAAGGTATGATTGTATATAATTTAATTTTAGGGTTAACTAACTATTTTGGAAGGTTGCATCTGGATTTTTTTTGCCTTGTTTTGTAGAAAATGAAGGAGATAACATAAGAAGGATTGGAGAAAATTGAAGGTGGAAGAGCCAAAGCAGGAAAATGAATATTCGCTCAGCGAATCTACCTTCGCTTAGCAAATAGGAGTATTTGGGAAGAGGTTCTCTACCAAGGATTCGCTCAATCAATCCTTGACTTGCCAAGCGAATCTAGACCAGAGGGTGTCTCTTTAGTTGACTCACCTAGCGAATGGATGCTTGCCCAGCAAAAATGGCATCTTTTGAAGCCTTATTTGAAAATCAGGAAATCGCTCGACAAGACAATGGCTCGCTAAGCAAATTCTCACTTGAACTTTTCATTTTTGGTAAGGATCAAAGGAGATATAAATGTGGAAAGGTTAGCCTTTTGGAGATATACAAAGATTCCACAAAGAAGGCACTTTTTGCATTGTTCCATTATTCTCCAAGCTTTCCCAAGGTTGGATTTTTCATGTTCTACATTTCTAAGTGTATTTTTATGCTACAAATGACAATAAGTAGCTAAAATCCTCCCTTGTTGGGTTAGATGTAACCAAACTTAACCCTCTTGTATTTATTTTGAGTAATATATGTACATTTGTTCTTTATATTAGTGTTTTTATTATTACTTAATGCTTGTTATGGACTGATCACCCATATCTTGTTCTTTTTAGCTTGAATGTTATTGGAAAATGCTTTCAATGCTATAAACTAGAGTAAACACTCAACAAATCTTGAGGCTAGGGATAGTCCTTGACTTGACCATCTTTTTAGTCACAAAGCTTAAAGCAAGTTACTTTGTTAAGTGTTCAAGGGATTGACACTTAGTACAGGAACTTAGGTTCTTTCATTTCAGGGATTAAAGTAAGAGTACTATTGTTGACTGATGTTAATATTTAAGCTCAAGATGTTTATTCTTTTCTAATGACAAAAGAAAGTGAAGTTTGGTGTAATCTAACCCCAACACTCCTTCCATTGCATTAAAACCCAAAACTTTCAGCATTTATTTCTTCAAAAAAATCTAAAATAGTTTATTGAGTTAGTTTTAGCTTTATCAAGTTTTAGCTTCATAAAAGTGTTGCCTTTATTGCATATTTCATTAATAGTTGTATTTTCAGTCTAAGGAAGTATAAATTTGTGACATATTGCCAAGTATTGCATGAGTCTTTGAGGGAATGATACTCTACTTATCATTTGACTAATTGTATGACTTGGTACACTTGCTAATGGGACAATAGGGGGCAAAATGTGCAATATTTTGAAAGTATAGGGGTAAAATATGCAATGTTTTGAAAGTATGGAAGGCAAAATGTGCAATATTTTAAATGTATGGGAGCAAAATGTAAGAAAAATAATAAATGGTAAAAGTGATAAAAATGTTAGTATTTGTTGTCTTTGAACCTCCTTGAACCATTCTAACATGTAAACACTACCTTTTCATAGAACAAACCATGTCATTGTCATTTGCAAAACATTTAACCCCTTTTAACCTAACCTTACTACCCAAAGCCATGAAATGGTACTATATAATCCTTAAAAGGTTTCTTACTAAAATTTTCAATACCACCATACATGTTCATCTTCAAAGAAATGAACTTGAAATATAGCTGTCATAGTTTCCTCTTTGAAAAAAAACAAAATACTTTCTTCAAACTAATCCATTTTATGTCCAACAAATTTGCAATTGATCATTAATAAGACATCAGTGATTCAAGGAATTCTATTTTGCGAGATTTGCTAGTCGTTGGAAGAAAATTCTGAAGTTTAAATAAAAAAAGACTATTAGCCCTAATTTACAAATAATAATAAAAGATTGAGGAAAAAGTATTGTCTTCTATGGTCAAAAGCTACAACAGATGGAGAGTTTGTAATACAACGAAAAAAACTACTAAAGAACCTACAAGAATTGTTTCATCACCTCTACAAATTTTAGTAAGGTTTTGGTTAGAATAAAGCCTTTATAGAATTCTAAACTATCTCTAAATTCAGTCCAAATGCTTTTGAAATAGACCTAAAAATTCAAATGAAATATTAAAATGAATAGAATAAGATAATAACATTTAATACCTAAAAATAAAATAGATTTAAATTAAATAACATTAAATAAATGATTAATCACATTTTGCACACCCAAAGCTTTTTAGAGGGTCAGATTTTATGCATAATAAATGAGTATGTGTTTATGGCTTTAGGTGGTAAGGTTTGTTAAAGGAGTTCAAATGGTGGTTTGCGATTAACAATGACATAGTTTTGTGTGAGAGAAGGTATTGTTTGTAAGTTAGAATGGTTTAGGGAGGTTTAAAGACAATAAATACCAACATTTTGATCATTTTTACCATTTATTATTTTTTTGCATTTTGCTCCCATATTTTCAAAATATTGCACATTTTGCCTTTTTAATCACACGTCATCATGTTAATGCCACATTATTGTCACGTCGTCAATCCATGTTAGCACCATGTGTACTAACATGTCATCATCAGAGTGCCACATTAGCAGTCAACTAACTGAATGGACGTTTAATTAACAGAAGAGAAAAATTTGCAAAAATTTGAAAATATGAGGGCAAAATGCACAAAAAATAAATAAATAAAGGAGCAAAATTTGCGAAATCATGAAACTATGGGAGCAAGAAATGCAATTAAGCCTATATGTTTTTAATCTTTGTCATTAGATAAATTTCCTTAATTAATAACTAAACAAATAATTTATTAATATTGTTACGTATCAGGATTATAGCCTAATTCAAATCCAAAGTCGACTCCTTCACCATGTATACCAAGGCCAATTATACTTGAGTCAAAGTCATCTTACATTATTCCAAGAACATCTTATAACTTCTTTTTCTGGACAATGATCCTGAGTATAGAAACTCAACTTATCTTCTCATTTATAAATATTATTTGTATTCGTGTTACATGTCGTGCATTTATTACTATTATATTTTGAATGAAATTAATTATTGACTTAAGTATCAAAATATCTTTACAGGTATTCCCACCACCGTTCACACTTGTTTAGGCGAACCCATTCACATCCCAAGGCTACTCGTCTCTCAAACTCAGCCATTCAACCTTAAAGACTTTGGACCATCACCGTCTACATTTTGGACAAAGCAAATACATAGAATAATACGATAATGTTAAGTTATTTATGAACAAAATAGATATAATGATCTAAACTAAAATATGTATAGAATAAAATTGAGAGTGATCTTATCTTATTCGAACAAGATTATCTCTTGTGAATGATACTTGTAATCTGTACAAAAAAAAGAATTGAGGATCAAATAATTTTTTCATAAGAACCAAAATAAAAAATAACCATTTTTTAAGATTTATTATTATTATTATTATTGAAGAACTTTTTAAATAAGTCTTACTGAATAACTTAAGTTTATTTTTTGTCAATTAAGTTTAATTAAAAATGTATATAATAATTTATAAGTATTTAAAAATGAATATAATTTTAATATATTGTTACTGTAAAAATTTTATATTGATGACTAATCACAAATCATTCTAAACATAATTTTAAAAATAATTATTATAAAAATTAATAATTTGTAATTATATAATAATTTATGATTAGACTAGATGACAGCATAAATAGTATATTTTAATTAAAAAAATTTAATATTATATATTTTACCAATATTTTTCATTTTTTTTTCTAAAACAAAATATCCAACTCTTATTATTAATTTTTGTTTGTCTTTTTGTAAAACGAAAGGCAAGAAAAAGAAAGGGAAGAGAGCAAATAGAGGGGACCAGCAGATTTGTGTTATAGGAGGACAAATTGGCGTGAACACCGAACATTTTCCCCGAAAAGTGGGGCCATATGTGATAAAAGTAGGCTCCACTAGTGAGATGGGACCACAAATACAATCTCTCTCCTACTGTGCTGAGTCCGTCCACATTGATTGAGCCGGCGGCTGTTGCTGAAGTCAAAATTAGGGATGGTCCCCACTCATTCTCCACCTCATCACGTATTCAAGGCGCGTGCTTTACCTGGATGGTCCCCCCCAAAGTGGTCCAACCCACCACCGTGAGTGACTCTCAGAGACCAGCGACGTATGAAATGAAATCACACACGAGGCATTCTATCACCAACCAACAAATATACTGCCTATTGTGAAATTTTTTATTTTTACATAAGACTAACCTTTTTTATTCATTTTTTATGTTATTTATCTATCACTACTACATATGTACTCTTTTGCAACAATTAATTTGTAACATAAATAAAAATGTTACCAATTGTTATTAAATAATCATTTTCGTAACATTTCTTTGTTATGTTGTCATAGCCCATGTAATATCTACAAATTCACTCATGCAATTGCTAACGATAAAGCAAGAGAGAAAGGAAGGAACCGCATCAGAAAGAGAATGTGTTATGGTTGAGATAGCCTATCTATTTTTAAATTTACTTGAGGGAACATTTTTAATTTGTTATTCGGATGTTTTTACGGGTAAAATCAGTTATAATGTGCAAGTAAAACGTAAAATAAGTTTAAAAAAAATGTGTGTATGCCAAAATGGGGATTGCCTTTATTATTTAAAATGAGATGTGATAAATATACAATAATTTGTATAACAACACTTTTTGTGTCCATCACTTATTTTCATTATGAGATGTAATAAATAATATAGGAAAGAGACACAAAAAAGTGTTATTATACAGATAACATTTTTCATTTAAAATAAAATATAGATAATTAAAAACTAGAAATATATTGTTTGTACAACAACTTATACAACGGTTTGTACAATAATACTCCTTTTGTCCCAAAATAAGTATCGTCTTAAGTTTTTTTTACACATACGTACCAAGAAAAGCTAATAAAGATATGAAAGAGAATAACAATTTTACAAAATTAACCTTATTTTTTTGTTGAAAATGATGCAGTACAACAATAGCATTTTACTTATATTATGAGGGGTATAGATGAAAAAAATAATTAATACTACACTAAAAAGCTAAAATGACACTTATTTTGAAACCTATTTTTTCTTCTTACATGACACTTATTTTGGAATAGAAGGAGTATTTTTTTTGTGTCTATCTCTCTCCTACACATCATTTATTACATCTTATAATGATGAAGAGAGATATGCACAAAAAGTGTTGGATGTAAATCAAATCTCTAAAAACTAACTCAATCTTAAAACAAAGTTACTTGGAGCGTTGAACAGAAACGGCTTGTGACTGCCCGCATGATTTGCAAGTGACTTGGAGCGTAGACGGGAGGAAGCGAACCTTGTATAATAGGTAAATATTAGTGTTTGTGGGATGCGTCAAGATGAGTTTACATGTGTCTTGGCTCAAGATTTTGATAAAGACTAAATTAAGACCTGATAATATATGGGATAAGACTGAGTCAATCTAACTTGTTGTATAATATATTAATCTTAACATTATATATAGTTAAATCATATAATTAAAAATATACAACTACAATTAAGATATATTTTACAATATATATTATAAGACAAATAATATTAATATAAATATAATATCATGTTAAATAAAATATTATTCATTGAGTTAAGAAGTTATATTATTAATACATAATTGTTTAAAAAATATGTAACATTAAACCGGGTTAGGACGAGTGGAAGACCTAAAGTGAAAATTGAATCCGTCATTAAAATATATACAACTGATTTAATTTCTTAAAAACCCATTAAAAATCCCTTTGAGACAAGCTGAATTAGTGAGATAGGACTAGTCATGAACAGCAGTATAGACAAATGAAACTTTTTTTTTTAATTGTCATTTATTACATGTATGTTCAATACGACTCCAGATCCTTTTATGCATGTGATATATCATATTTAAATTTTACACCTTTTATAGACATTAATTGAATGAAGTTTATTCCATATTTATAAAAATTATACAATCTTAAATAAAATATTATCATATAGAAATTTAACATGGAAATGATTCATTTTGTTCAATACCGATCAATCTTAACTCTTAAGACATTGGCATGATTTCTTACGCAATTAACTTTCATGCTAAATTGTCGATGTTGGATGTGGCATTTACATGCATTACTGGAACTGTAAGAATAAAGAAAAAAAGACGAGTTTCTTTTTTATTTTACACGTGACACGTGTGTTTCGTTTGACGTATATCAACATCAACTCATAATTTATCGACGGTAAAATTACTTTTTTTTTTTATCTTTTTTTATTTATATTATTCAATTTAGTATTTTTTTAAAAATATTTAATTTGATCTTCTAATTTTTTAAAAATATTTAATGTTGTCCTTCCGTCTAAATTGACACTAACAATGTTAATAAAATCAAATGGAAGGACAACATTGAATATTTTTGAAAATTAAAAGATCAAATTGAATATTTTAAAATAAAGGAACTAAATTGAATAATAATTGATAAAATAATTTATACATATATATAATCTTTAAATAAGTGTTTTTGTTTATCTTAAATTTGTTTTAGATTAAATTAAAACAATAAAAAAATATTTTTTTTAAATACCCTAGTTTTTTTTATCTGTTTGGTTTGATTCAATCGATTCTTACCAATTTTGGGATGAATTGAGTTTTTTAAGTTAATCGATCAATCACTAGATTGATTTTTGGTCAGACCGATTGAACTACCTGGTCCACTTTAGTTTTTAAAATAATGATTAAAATTAAAAAGGAATCATGTAAACAAACTTAATAACCTTGACAAGAGGGATGTGAACGAGTTGAGTCAAGCCGAACACTTAAAGTTTAGGTTTGACTTATGAAAAAAAATTGTTACTAAAACTTGGTTCATTTATTTAAACAAACCTAACGGGAAGCTTGAGCTTGATTTATTTAAAAAGTGTAAGACTTGAGCTTAACTTGTTTAACTCATTTATAACTTCGATTATTTTTGTTTTTATTAAAAATTTTCTTAAATTAATCTTTAACTTTACCAATTTAGTATTTAATAAACATTTTAATACTATATGATAATCTACAAATAGAAATATGTGCTCTCATCATGTAGCATGTGAAATTCAAACATTATAAATTATTATATTTTCAAAATTTGGTAATAAAAAATTTAATAACTTTTTAACTACTACAAAAAAGAAACTGCAAAATTAATTTTAATGCTCTCAACAATGTTTTACATATTTATATAATGAATATGTAAATAAGAAAGGATAGGGAGGATAGTTAAGTCCCTATCATCAATTTAAATAAATGAGTTATTCACAAGCAGTTAATGTCAAGCTTGTAAAATTTGAGCTTGACTCAGTTAAATAATCGAGTCAATCTCAAGCTTGGGTTTGTTTATTTAATTAAACAAACAAGCTTGAATGAACATTTAACAGGTCGAGCTTGAACTTGAATAGTTTGCGAATAGCTCAGCTCATTTATACCTTTACTTGACAAGATCATGACAGTCAACAAATTGAGTACTTGGAATAGAAATATATATATATATATATATATATATATATATATAATATAAAAATAAAATGATCACAAAAGGAAGAAGGGGTTATCTAATAAAAGAAAATATTAAATAGGTAAAAGAAATTTTATCTAGATAGCAAAAAATTAGTTAGATGAAATTGTAATAAATAAGAGTTTAAATTGCTCTTTTGGTCCTTTTTATTTACATTATTTGATTTAGTATTTTTATTTTTAAAATATTCAATTTGGTCCCTCTATTTTTAAAATGTTCAATTTGATCATTTGATTTTCAAAAAATGTTCAATGTTGCCCTTTCATCTAAGTTCATTAATGTCGTTAGTGTCAATTTAGATGAAAGGACAACATTAAATATTTTTTGAAAATTAAAAGACTAAATTAAATATTTTAAAAATAGAGGAATCAAATTGAATAGGGTAAATGAAAAGAAGGAAAAGAAAGTAATTTAATCTTCATCGAATGATCAGAATATTGTGCTTGCAGTGATTCTCAAGTACTCCTTTCAGTCCTATTTATGGGACCTAATTAACTATATAACCAAGATTAAGAAAATTAGCGAATTTAGTTAGCAGCATTAAATTTTTCTGAAATTTATATTTTTTTTTTCAAAACTATCCCTAATATTAGACTTTCTGTCTTTCAATAAGTTTAAATTTAATGTATCTACTAATTCTTTATTGAACTCAAATAAATGACTTTAATTAAGGGTATTTTTCTAAAGAAAAAAATTAATGCAATAGACATTATGGATTGGTTCTTATAAAAAAAGGATCAAACAACATTTTCAAATTAGTTCTTGTAAATAGGACTAGGGGGAGTAGTAATTTTAGTTTTGTTAATTTTAGTGTAATTTTCTCAGTCATTACTTCCCCCCGCCCCCCCCCCCCCCCCCTCCCTTTTTTAATTATCACTTTAGACATATTATTAATTTCTTTACCCAAAAGGAAAAGGCTAGCAATTAGGGGTAAAATAGACCAAGCTAGGCCAAGCTTTGGTAGACCTGAGTCTGACTTTCATTAAAAAGATAAAGTCTGGGCCTAACCTATTTATTTGTCATAGGCCTTTTTTAAAGGCCTGAGCCTAGCCTGCATAATAGACTGGCCTGGCCTGCAAGCTTGTTTAAAAGCCAATTTTCTTATAAGGCTTATAAAAAGGCTAGTAGGCCTATTAGCCTAAGTAGGCCTGTTGGTCTAAAAAGGACCATTGAACTAAAAAGACATGTTAAGAATTACACATTCTTTTATATTATTATATATAATATATGTATTATATATAATTATGTATATATAATATAACATAATATATAATATAATAATATTTTATTATATATGTATATAAATAGGTCGGCTTATTAGGTTTAATAAGTTTTTTTTAATGCCTATGACCTAGCCTTTTTTACCTAAATAGGCTTTTTAAAAAGTCTAAGCCTAACCTTTTTAATAAACAAGCTAAGCCATAGGCCTTTGACAGGCGACCTGACTTATTTTCACCCCTACTAGCAACACTCTCTTTCTAACACTCTTTATTATTGGCTAGAATTTATTAAAAATTATAATTTTGGCGACTCTTTAAATGAGAGGTGAGACCCACTAAAATTTATGATTTTCAATAAATTTTAACTGATAATAAGTAGAGTATTAGAAAAAAAGTGCCAGAAAGTGCACTAGCATTCCTCTTACCCAAATATCATAAAATAACCACATAAAAAATATGATAAAATTAAGATGCTTAATAACACAAGATAAAATTAAAAGATAAAAAAGAAGTGAAAAAAAAGACAAAAAGAAAAGAAAAAATTATGTCCAAAAGTCTAAAAAGTATTAATCTAAAAGTAATGAAAAAAAAGTTGATTGGATCACCAAGTTGGTTTGGGTTAAGAAAGATAAACTTGAAAATCAAACCAATTATAATTAACTAGTATTTTAACCTATACATTGCACAGAATAAATATTTATTTTATATAACATAAATTTATAATAAATAAAAACTTTTGAATATATAATATAAATTATATTATAATTAAAATTCATGATAAATAAATATTTTTGAACATATATATTATATTTTAAATTTATAATATATAATTTATATTGTGATACAATGTCATTCTAATTATTGATAAGTTTTTTTTAAAATATTAAAATTAAATTTAGAATTAAAGATATTAAAAATAATAGATTAAAAGGTATGAGAGGTTAAAAAAATTTCTAAAAATACTCTCGTTGAAAATGACAAATAAAAATGCTCTCATACAGGATAACTATTCTAATTTCTATATATAGAGGGTTTGATTGATTTGGATTTGAAGTGAAAAAACCAATTAACTAAACAAATGTGAACCAATTTAATTGTTTGGTTTGGATTGTCAAGTTTATCATTTCAATCTAATTTGATAAACACCCATATGTTTGTTTGCACCAATTAAATCAGAGGCTATTATTTGAATTTATCTTGATGTGAACTTCTTAATTTTTAAAGTACTATTTATGATAATTATCTTACCAAAATAATTAAAACAAAATATATGATTATTTCTTTATGTTATTTAGTTAAGAGTTTAATAAATATAAACTATTAGTGTAAAAGATTTTACACAGTTAACCAATTAAAAATCAACTTGAGTGTGATTTTTAGGGTAGTTATTATCAAAGTCACCAAACTTATTATACATAGTGTTTGTGATTGGATAACAGTGTAAAAAAAAATATTACACCATCAATGTATATCCTTTCTTCTCATTAGTTAGAGTTTAATGAGTATATACTATCATTGTAAAAGATTTTACACTATCAACTAATTAAAAATCAACTTTGGAGTGAATTTTAGGATAGTTATTATCAAAGTCAACAAACTTATCATATATGTTGGTTTATAAACATTATTAGTGTAAAAAATTTTACACTGTCAACCAATTAAAAATCAACTTTGGTGTGACTTTTAGGATAGTTATTGTCAAATTCAACAACCTTATCATATATGATGATTTGTGATTGAATGACAGTGTAATTTTTTTTTACAATGTTAGTGCATATCCCTCTTTAATTAGAGTTTAATGAGTATAAATTGTTAGTGTAAAAGATTTTACACTATTAACTAAATAAAAATAAACTTTGGTGTAGCTTTTAGGGTAATTATTACCAAAGTCACTAAACTTATTATACATAGTGATTTGTGATTAGATGACAATGTAAATAGGTACTTTTTTTTTTCTTTAGTTAGAGTTTAATGAATATACAGTGTAAAAGATTTTACACTGTGAATCAATGGCATATTTTTTTATGATTATCAAATTTTATATTAACATATCGTTTTATAATTTTATTTATATTTATAAATACATTTACATATAATGTTAGATTCATTAAATAATGCGATAACATGTCATTAAATATAAATATGATTTTTGCTTTAAAAAAATATAAATATGGTTTTTATACACTCATTGAAAATATTTTTTTTAATATGGTCCTGTATTTTTTTGTTTTTATCAATACTAGCGTTCATTGACAATATTTATATTTTTAATGTGCTTAGAATAGTGTAGATGGACATCCAGTTTAATCATATACAATAAATGCATGTTTCTTTTTTTTGTCCGATAATAAAAAGAATGTAGAAAATTTGAGACAACTAGAATTATTTTGCCATAATGAGTTCACATGGTTAATTAGTATGAATCTTAATATAAATGTGATATTTGACTCTTTTTAAGTAAAAATACATATAAAGTAATAATATAGATAGAAAGATCGACTATGCCATATCTTTAGCGGCTAGATTGATGGTTCTTATTAAATTGATGAAATATATATGATTTCATACTATTTAAAAACTAATTAATTTTTCATTTATCATCTTTATTTTAATATATAATATTTTTTTTAAAATATGTGTAAATATTAGTTATAAAATTATATATCTATAATTTTTTATCCATCTAAAATTTTGTATATATGATTATAAAATAAATATCATGTAACCTTAAGGGATTGGTCGAGTGAAGTAAGACAGGGTCTCACCTTTGATAGGTCGCAAGTTCGCTTCCTCACTCGTTTTCTTGGAGTGAGATAAATGTAAGTATATTTATAAGCGCTCTTTGAGCTTGAAGGTTTTTCCTGCTTTGGACTGAGACGCATTCTCTCTCCCTAAATTCATTTGTATAAAAAAAAAAAATATCGTGCGTGTCAATGATCAAATAATTAAATAAACATTCTATTAAAAGTTATTGAACGGAAGAAGTGTCTAACATTTACTTGTGAATTAAGTAAATTTTTTTCTATATATTTTTATAATGAAAAGTAATTGATCCGTTAATCGAGTCTAACAAAGAAAAAAAAAATTCTAATGTATTGTTTTTCATACAATAAAAACTATTTAGCAAATACAAAATATATGTAAGAGAGAGAAATTTATTTTAAAATTAATCTGATATCATTATTCATTCTTATATTATAAATTAGAATTGCTACTCTTAAATAAAAATATTTTTAGTAATTATTTTTTTCATTAAATGACGGTACTTCTCTTTCATTGAATATTTGTTTTTATCTATAATTTTTTATTTCTTTCAAATATTATTATTTATATTTAATTTAAAATTTAAATCTTAATGCATTATATTAAATTAATTGAAGATATCTTTTTCTTTTTGTATGAACTGAGTTTTAATATTGTTGTAATCTTAATCAATGCTAGCTTAAATATGATTTTTAAATTTTAAATTTTGACACATTATATCAATAAAAATGATGTGTATTCATTTAAATAATTTATTTTTCTTTTTAAATTAAAAATCATCTCTTTAATTTATTGTTATTTAATATCAAAAAATTATTATTCATAATAAAAATATCTACTATTTTCATAACTATATATTTAATTTTAAAAAGAAATTTATTTTATTTAATTTTAAAAACAATCATGCCATACACGAAGAACGTTTTAATTATCTATTAACTGGTTGAAAAAGTATGAAGATTAAATCATCATATTGTCAGTATTTCAAAACAGCCGCGGGAAAAATATATTTTCGAAGTTTGTAGACGTAATATTGTAGAATTTGTTGCATTAGACCCTAAAATCTTGCAGGGACTTGGAAGGAAACATAAAAGGAATATGTTGGTTTATCAAAAAAAAGAAGAAGAAGGAATATGTTGGTGAAAGCTTAAAGATTAAAGTAACATCAGGCTAGTACATTGCGTATGGGACTTGAATTAATCGGGGGAACCATTACAAAACAAAACTCCTCGGTTGTCAGTTTATGGCTTTAAGCTTTACACGGTGGAATGCAGCAACCGTCAGTTTCGATTGTCAAAAAATAACGAACAATTCTACTCGCATAACATTTTTTTACAGTATTTTTATAATTAAGAAAAGACTTAAGAAAAAATAAAAAAATAAATGTGATAAAATGACTTCTATAATAAAGAAAAATAAAAATAAATTATAAAAAATGTTGAAAAAAAAATTATGTGAACTAAAGTGGCTAAAAAATAATAGACTTCAAAGCAGAAATTAAAAAAAAAAAAAAAAGTTTGCCACATTGACGCTATCTATCCCTTGCCGTTTGATAAGACTAAATAAACGCGAATTCAATGCATGGCGGGTTGGCTATTGTAGGTCCATAATTATAATCTAAAGCTTTTCTTTCGTTACATTTTTCTTACATGCTCCTATCTATTCATTATTTCCTTTGTTATATTACTGTGTCTGAGCATCAAAATAAAAGTTTCTTATGAGTGATTAAAAGATCTTAGTTTCAAGACATCCGATCATATAGAAAAGGTACATCGAGTTGTTTATTCTAAACGATAAAATTATTTATACATTATTTTATTTTAAAAATAAAGAGCAGTAGGTAGTTCTTTCCCTGAAAAAAATAAAAATAAAAAGTCAAAAGCGTAAGATAAATATGTGTAAAAAGTAAAACGAAGAGTTTAGTTAAATCACTTTCAGTGATTTTTTACTTAGTTCAAAAGACATTGCAATCGACATAAAAAAAAAACAAAAAGACAATGCAATCTTGTTCATAATTTGGCACTAAGTTCAATAAAGATGAAGAGATTTTAAGCATACGTAATACTTTTCACAGAATTATAAATAAGATAAAAATTATTAACTTAAGTTTAAAATAATAATTAGCTTGACTACATAAACACACAATCCTCAACATATTCGATTGTATATTGTATTGGTAACAATGTAAGAAAAAAGAAGAAGAGAATTTTAAGAAATATGATATACAATTTAACATAAGGATCCAAAGAAAGCTTTCGTTTTCTAAGGGAAACAATAAAACGTAGGACATAAATAATCTTATCCAGACAATTTTGTAACCCATATGAACCATCAGCCATGATAATTATCACTGGATAGACAATCTGAAAATATTTTTGTGTGGTTACAGATACTAATAGGTAAAGGTTGAATAAGGTATCATAATATTTATTTTTTAAAATATATACACACACATTAGAAATACAGGAATTTGTTAATATACATCAATTCGATTTTAGTTAGAGTACGTTAGAAAATTATAATTAAGAATTATCTTAAAATATACTTACAATGTAATTTGCTAATGTACTCTAACTAAAAAATGAAGTGAGTGTATATTAATAAATGCTTGTGGGATTTGCTAACTAACATCCACTTATTTTTTATTTAGAGTACGTTAGTAAGTTATAACTAAGATTGTCTTAAAATACACCAAAGTTGTAGTTTGCTAACATACTTTAACTAAAAAACAAGTTTTAGTTGGAGTACGTTAGCAAGTTATAACTACAATATATCTTAATATACACCCATGATGTAGCTTGCTAATGTATTCTAACTAAAAAATAAATATATGTACGTTAGCAAATGCTTGTGGGGGTTTACTAACGTACACACACTTTTTTTTAGTTAAAGTAACTTAGCAAGTGTATGTACGTTAGCAAATTCATAAATATATATATATATATAGGGCAGGATCCGTTGACACCAGGTGTAAGAGTTAGTCAAATTAGACCTTTAATAACCTTTTGTATAATACAAATTTAATCAATCTAACCATTGAGTTTGATGATATTATCTTTATGATTATGTATATCAAATTTCACATCATTTGGACTTTTCTAAATATGTTATCTAATATTGAATATTTACATATATTTTAATATCATATCGTACGTTAAAATAAAGTGATTTGATGAACTATTAAATAATTCTAGAATTGTATGAAATTTTGTATACTTAATCTAATTAACAAGAACATCAAATTCAACGGTTGGATTGGTTAAATTTGCATTATACAAAAAGTTATTGAAAGTATAATTTGACTAACTCTTACACATGGTATCAACAGATCCTGCCCTTATATATATATAGGGGAAGGATCAAATGACACCGGTGTAACATATACTAATTATTATACTATTCAATAACTTTTAATTGGATAATTTTATCCCAAAACCCATAGTTGGATTATAAGTCCCTTTAACATAAATCATATGTACAAAATTTTATATTAATCAAAAACTATATGATATATTATTCATACAGATCAAAATGGACGTAATATATACTTTTCAAAATATAGTAAAACATGAGTCGTTTGATTACCTTCTTATTGTTTTTCAATTTTGACAAAACTTGACACAAACATTCTTAGTAATATGAAATTATAATTCACGGTTGGATCGATAAAAATCACATTCTATATCAAGTTATTGAATGGTGTAACAGTTAGTGTAAGTTACACCGGTGTCATTTGATCATATATATATATATATATATACGAGTCAGGATCCGTTGACACCAGGTGTCAAAGTTAGTCAAATTACACCTTCAATAACTTTTTGTAAAATACAAATTTAATCAATCCAACTGTTAAATTTGATGTTCTTATTAATTAGATTAAGTATACAAAACTTCACACAATTCTAAAATTATTCAGTAGTTCATCGCATTATTTTATTTTAACATATAATAAAAAATTAAAATGTATGTGAATATTCAATGTTAGATGACATATGTAGAAAAGTCCAAATTATGTGAAATTTGATATACATGATCATGAAAATAATATCATGTAATTCACTGGTTAGATTGGTTAAATTTGCATTATACAAAAAGTTATTGAAGGTGTTATTTTGTTAACTCTTATACCTAGTGTCAATAGATTTTGACTCATATATATAATATTTGTGTAAATTATACTGATATAATTTGATCTTTATTTTTTGTAAATAAAATGTAGTTTTTTTATGTGTCTTCTTTTTAACTAATTATATAATAACTATTATTTTAATTTAATAAATAAAGAGAACTAATTAAAAATTAATATCTATTTCAATTTAAAATTATCTAAAGATCTTTCACATCTTTATTATAAAACATACTCACTCGAAGTCAAATTTTAGAAAATTTTATAACTTCTTTATATAAGTCACTTTATAAAATTTATAAAAATTTAAATATTTTTCTAACTATACATTAATCTCTAATTACATCATGTTTAATTTGTTTAAGCTTTCCCATATGCTTTTTTTATATATATATACTTTTCCTATAATAATGGACTATATGGATAGTTACTACTATAATGAAAGTAATGGTATACTAGAAAAAAATATTAAAGCTAAAGAGAGAAATTAATAGAATTGGTGAGTTTTAAAATAATTGGATAATTTTGAAAATTTTGAACAATTCTTTTTTTTATAAATTCAAGACCATTAACTAATTTTAACAAACTTTCTCAATGTTTCTGAATTAGTTAAAAAATTATAATAAGAAATATAATGAGTAACAATTAGAATAACCAACACTGAATATTGAATTTAAATATTTACACTTGAACGTAGGGAGTTTCTTGCAATATGAGGGGGCTATGGCATTTTATAAACATTTTTTTCTTTTCTTTTTTCATTTTACATATAATCTTATTTTAGAACAAATTAAGCTAGCATTTTTTAAGTCACTTTTTCTTTAAAAGTAGAAATTCTTTCAATTGGCTTAGAAGCTCTGTTTTCATCTTTCTTTTGTTCATTAAAAAAAGTTACATTTATTTTTAAGAATTTTCAATTTTATATTTGACCCTGCTTTACCTTAAAAAAGCATATCAGAAAAGTTGGGTAAAACTGGTTTTAAGAACTTTTTCAACAGTACTTTTTGATTCAAATATATTTATAACATAAAATGACCAGCTTTTTTCTGAATTTTTATTTAAATTTTATTGATATTCAGTTCTTAAAATTACAATATTTATATACTTTTAATATCTATTCTATCTATATATAAGTAAAATTAAACAAATAATAATATCAAATACTAAATTTATTAAATATAATCAATTTAAACAATATAATTAATTACTAGATTCATTAAATATAATATATTTATTAAATTTTTAATAAATATATTATGTATTTATTGTATGTGCAACATTTCATGTTTATAACATTTACTAGAAAAGGATTTACTAAACAAAATTAATTATTATAAAATTTAATACCTAAAATTATAGACTAGAATTTTTAATGAATTTTTTTAATCATTATTTAGAAAAGAGAGTTTATAAATGTATTTAATATTTTATCACAAAAATATTTAATTTCATATTAATATAATACATACAAATTGATAAATATATATTATAATTTATCTCTTAATTTCTATGTTTAATTTTTCTTTTAAATAAATTATTATGAGTTGTTATAAATTTAAATATATATTACAATTTAATATAAACACTTTTTGCCCATTGCACTTTTGTTTTATGTGTATAACCATAGCAAATTGAATTTTATTTAGAGGACGGCTAGCAATACACACTCCATCACACTATTTTGAACACACTCCTTCTTATTAGTTGAAATTTTTTGAAAACTACAAAATTTTGTAGATCCCACATAATTATCGTTGATGTATACTTTTTTAATCATAAACTCACTAACAAGTTAAAATTTGAATTGAGTTTCTTAATAAAAAATATAAATGTTATAATAAAAACATTATCTATAATAAATTATATAAATATATAGTAATAATTTTTTAACTTATTTTTCATACATTTAAAATTATATTTATACATATATTTAAAAACAATTTTTTTAAAGGATCTTTACTTACCCCTTAATAAATCCTTTAATACGAATGATAGAGATAAGTGAGATTCCTTTAAAGAATATATATATATATATATATATATATATATATATATATTGACCCTCCTTTACCCCTTAAATTATTTTCTACTAACAATAGACGAAAATAAATTTCTTTATTTTTACATTATTTATATCTTGACTAAATTGCATTTTGGTCTCTCTATTTTTTTCAATCCACAATTTTGGTTCTCTATTTTTTTTAGAAATATTTAGTCCGCCTATTTTTAAAAATTCAAAATTTTGGTCTAGTTGTCAAATTTATTGCATTGACCGTTGCTAATTTAACGTTGACTCTGATGTATCAGTACTTAAATGGTGTGTCAGAGTCAACATTAGAGTCAACGTTGACACGTCATAGTCAACATTAAACTACTAACGATCAATATAAGAGATTTGACAATGAAACTAAAATTGCGAATTTTTAAAAATAATAAGACTAAATGTCTCTAATAGGAAGATCAAAATTGTAAATTTTTAAAAATAAAGAAACTTAATGTTTCTAAAAAAATAGAGACCAAAATTACGGAGTGAGAAAAATAGGGAAATCAAAAATGTAATTTAGCCTTATATTTTCAGTAATTTTGCACCTATCTTCCACTTCTTTTAAATGTTTACCAAAAAAATAACAACGATCAAAATTATTCACAACAAAATTGGCAAAAGTTTAAGTACATGTTTGAAAATGCATCATAAACATGGTTTTTCATGTCATAGTAGAGCTCCTGGTTCTAGCTTCCACGTTAAAGGCCCATCTAACGTGATTTATTGAGTGGAGGGCATATTTCCAAACATGCATTACTATTTTCTCTCTATGTCAAACCATCAAAATACGTGGAAGTTACTTTTTGTTTCTAATGAATGAGGATTGCATTGAAGGTAACGCGTAGGTAAACATGCACCGACTAAAGTAAAAAAAGTGAAAAAAGTATTTATTGGTTTAGTGTTTAACTGTTTATATAGCAAACACTGTAAGAAAAATAATTTTAAAATCTTGATTTTGTTTAATATATTATGCAATACAGTTTTTTTAACGTGTTTTATATTATTTACAAATAAGTTGTAAATAATTTTGAAATTTGCTACTTGAGTTATTATTTTAAATCAAAATTTACTTGTATATTAGTCAAGAAAAAAAAATCCCTGTAAAAATATAATTCAATTTAGAAAGATATTTCATATTGGTTTAAAATTATATGATTGTGTAAAAAGATTTTAAAGAAGATAAGTAGTGTTACATTTTTACCCAAATATTCTTGATTAGACACACCATTTAAAATTGAGATATGGTCAAGGCTACGGTGGACTACTGATTCATGTGATTTATGGTGGTCAAGTTATCAATAGTCGTTGGATTTATTATTTTAATATTGAGGGGTGTAGATTAATATGTTTCTATTGGTAGAAGGAGTTAAGTAGATTTTCATTTTTTGAAAAAGCATAAATGTATTTACACATTTGCCCCTTATGTGTTTACACGTTTGTCCTTATGTATTTGGCAAAACTAAAATCGTGGTCCGACAGTGTAACACCCTTTTTTACTAATACACGATTAAGTGTTTTGATAACTAAAAAGTGGAAATTTGACATGTAATCTAGGTGATTAAAAGAAATAAATGAATTGTTGCTATGTATGGTATGTTGTATGTGATGATGGTTGTGAATTATTGGTTTGAAATTCTGGTTTGAATTTAGGAAATTTGAGATATGTACTTGAGCCAATTTGGATATGTTGTGAGAATGATTTTGGGTTTTTGAGAGAAAACAGTTAAGTTGGACTAGTTTTGAGATAAGGAAAGTGGCTTGGTGAGATTTGGATCTCAGTTGGCTAAAAGTTCGTGTGAGAACTCCGGAGGGTCTAAAGTATAAAAGGGGGTGGAGAGAGAGATTTCTCTCATTTCCCCTATCTCTCCTCTCTTTATCTCTCTATTTATCTCTCTAGAATCTCTCAAGTTAGCAAGGGTATTAGAGGATTTTGGGCTCGGTTTAGTGATTGTGGTGAGAGGAAGAATCAATTTGTGGAAGATTTTGGCTCAAGACACCGGATTCTCAAGGAACCTAAATTCAGATTCAGGAACTTTTAGAGGTAAAAGAAGCTTATTAATCAGTTATTTTGTGTTAATAACTGTTGGTATGTTGATTTCTTGCTTTATAATCGATTGAATCTTTATGGATGTTGCCATTTTCGTTGGTTTTGGTTGAAAATGGGTTTTGGAAAAAAAAATGAGATTTGGATGAGAAATTGCTGATTTTGTGATGAAATGTTGAATTTGTTGTGTAATCTGATGTGTATGAACTTGGTTGAGGTGGATTGATGTTGTTAGAAACCCATTGATTTGAAAATTTGGGTTATTTGGTTGAAAAGTGAGTTTCTCTATAGAAAATCGCGTTTTTTTTCGAAAATCGTCGCAGATAATCGATTATGGGAGTCACATAATCGATTATTTGGAGTTTTAGAAACTGTTTTCGTGATTTGGTTTTGGAAATAATTGATTATGCAGTTAGACAATCGATTATCTACTGTTCATAATTTTTTTTTCTGGATTTAGTTCGAAAATAATCGATTATGGCAACCCATAATCGATTATCTCTGCAAAAAAAATAAAAATATATATGAAATCTGATGCATTTTGCTACATTACATAATCTGTTATTACAATACATAATCTATTATTCAAGAACTGAATGTACTATTTCAGATTTTAAAGTTTTCATTCCAAAATGTGGAGTATTATGTATATACACATATAGAAAAGAGTATTATACATTTTCAAAGGTTCTATTTGAGAATGATGGAGAGTTATCCAGTTGGGATATGATTTTCTTTAAATTAAAGAAGTGAATTGTTTCAAAGGTTTTTGTAAATTTCAGGATTTGCCAATCATTCAAATGGTTTTCAAAGAAGGTATTGGTTTTCAAATTGTAGTTGATTGTTGGATTGGTTGTGAAGTGAAAGGTTGTTTAGATAGGACGTGCATTTGATGTGTATGATATTATTGTATGAGGTTTCTCATGAGGTGGGCTGCTTGGATAGGGCCTTACCTGTTGACCATGCAAGATGCCGAATTGGGCGTGCATGGGTTTAATGGTGACTATTGGACCACAGGTGGTGCTAAGTAGGCCATGTGGTGTTATGTTGATACATATATATGATATGATGATTGTTGTGGTTGAGTTGATATGTTGATACATACATATATAATATAATGATTGTTTGGTAGAGTTGAATTTTGGGGTGATACATGCATTGACATGCATATGTTGTTGGCTAAGGTTGTGTGGGCCTCAAGCCGTGTGTGGGCAGGCATGTAAGGTGGATGGTGACTAGAGTTGGTACTCAGATAGGCCTCCAACCTAGTGCCTGGATAAGAAGTGGGGTTTTAAAGCTGAACCTAAAGGATAAATGGATGGGTAGACCCCGTAAGGGGCCAAGGCAGTGTAGGTCTTGTGTCGTGATATACCACCACCCACATACACTTATCATGACAACCATAAGCTTATCCAACTAATCCCAATTTCGGCAATCCCTGAATGGTGCTAGATGGCCATGGTAGAGGATAAGACTTGGCTGATCGCCCGAAATGTAGAAATCTCTCGAGAGTTGTGTCATTCATACATTGACATGTGGTAGTGAAAGCATGGGTGTTGGATTGAGGTGTATTTAACCTATTCTTGATGAATTTGATTTCAATTTGGCAAATGATGGTTTGATGATATAAAATATATATATGCTATGGTTGTTGTTATTTCGTAAGCTTACCCTTGCCTTGCTGTTTTGTTTTGGTATGATTGCTGTTGTTGTTTTTGTATGTTACTGTGCCTGTAATGATCACGTCTTATGATGTGGGAGCAGATGGCGATGCTTTAGTGGACTCGGCTATTCAGAGATGATGGTGGAGCTACTTACGAGTTAGCTCTTTTTGGATGTGCTGTTTTGTATTATATTCTTTTGATGGGATTGTATAGAGTGACCAACTATAGGGAGTGAGTTTTTGTATCCCTTTTTCCCGGTGATGTATATTTTGATATTGTTAATATGGGCTGGTGTTATCCCATTTGTTGTGTATGTATGATGATTTGAGTTGAATAGATATGCATGTATGACACTAAGAGAGATAGGTGGATCTCTCAGTTGATTTGCGTGACTTATATACAGATATGTTATGATTTGATTTTTTTTATTCACCTGATGAGTGGATAAGGTGTATATTTAGCAAGGTTGTTTAGTAGCGACAGTTGGGTTGTTACAAACAGAGTGGATCATCATCTGAATCTGATTCAACCAGTGGAGTTAATTGTGGTCATTCTCACTTTGAAACCAGCAGAGTTAGGTTCCTCACCTTTTCTTTCATCTCTTTTGCCATATCAATAAACTAACACCAAAACAAAACTCACTCACTCAGAAGAACCCCAAGATCAAAAAGGAAGAACCTATACGATGTCAGATTCACACAACGATTACTCGCACCGTAGGTGTACTGTGGGCACTCCACTGTGCTTCTCTATTGCGTATCCAATTCAGGAAAGCTCTATTTCTCTTGCAGTTGCGAGGCTCACTCCGCCAACCAGTTTTTCTTAAAGCACACTCGTATATTGTTCTATGATGCATGCGATGATTTCCCTACCACCACACTTGGTTCCACTGAAGCCTCTATTTTGTGCTAGAATTGTGACTAGGAGAAGCACAACCTTACGCTTTCTTTCATTCACGAATGAGGGCCCCTCGAAGGCTTCACTGAGTGCCTTTTTGTCTTTGAACTCTTATCCATCATGGGACTTTGAGATGTAAGTGAAAAATCTTTGCTTTTGCCTTAGTGAAGTGGCGCTAATGGATTTTTCGGGTGCCAGAAGGTTCAAGAATGCAAATGGGGAAGAGAAGAATGAGATTGGTAACAAGGGTATTAAGGTCATTATAAGAAAGGTCTTCAAGTCATTCTAAACTTTTTTTTTAAAAAAAAAGGCTAACATGGACTATTACAAAAAACTCAAAGATATTTGCTATCATAGGTCATAAAGCTCTGTCCACCGTAGACCATTTGCAAAGCTGGTCCATCGAAACATCCATCTTGAGATATTATTTTTAACATTATTTTTACCATTTATGACTTTAGTAATGACACATAAAATTAAATATTTTAATGAAACAATATAGTAGAATTAAAGAAAAAGAGAAATACTAATAATAATTTCTTTAATATTTTTTAACATGTTATTTTTTATTAAGTGAATTTTATGTAAGTCTTCCTAACTATACGAATCTTATTTAGTGAGTCTCTTTTTTCAAATAAGTGAAATTTACATAATTTTCAACTAATAAAAAAGTGTATGATAAAAAAAATGTTTAAAAGTGTATTGCTAGTGGTCAAGGTTGTTAAAATCGATATTTTACCTAAGATTGAGTGGAGGTAAAAACTTGTAACTAGGGAATCGTAACCCAAATCGTAAGATCCCACATTTCCTACCTTAAATACTTATATGTAATACATATGCACAAAAACTATTTTAGATAAAAAAAAAACCTCAAAATCACAATCACCATATTAAACAACATTAAGTAGGTTATTTTTATATTTTTAAATTTTAACTTCTAATGTGCATATTGGCCTAAATTTAAGGTATGACTTCATTTTTGTTTTTAGTCTAAGGTTCCAGCTATAACTTTCAATTTATTTATTTTGAAAATAAAATTGGATTGGACTTTTTATTTCATGACAGAAATCCTGATGGGCCCACTCAGATTGAAGGATTATCTATGGACTTCACAGGGCACAACTCACTTGGCAAGTCACATCAGTTTGCATGATGCTCTATTTGCAAAATAGAAGCGCCATTAGCAGTGATACAAAGCGATGGTGGCAGTGCAGAGTTGACGTTCGACAATTGCAAACTAGTCGTGAATGAGGGGAGAAATGGTCGCACACTTATGGGGAGGAGAATGGAAGCGCTTTTTGAATAGGGGAGAAAATTTTGTAGGGTTGTCAAAACTGGGTCAGAGAGACTCGACTAGTTTTTTTCGCCCACATAACTTGCAGGAGATCAATGATCCCATGTTTTCACGTGATAGATCGTTATCCCACTGCGATCCCAACACTGATTTAGCACAAAACCCACCTTGACACGTTAACTCGTGTAATCCCACGAGTAAGATCGCCATTTTAACAACCATGCTAGTGCTCTTCAAAGGAAAAAAAAGTCATTTACATATACTTAATTGAAAAAAAAGGGGGAAAATGAGGCCACTTTCAAATGCTTGCTCTCTGTATTTTATTTATTTTTTTAACAAAAGGTGAAGGTACGTAAAGAAAATATAACATAGTATATGAATGTGAGCTAACTCGTATATCCTCGTTATCGATTAGTTGGATTATTTATATGGTTGGAGTTGAACTTATTTAACTCGCTATAATATATAAAGGCTATTAAATTTGTTGAGTCACTACTAAAATATTGGATTAAGGTCTAAAGAATCCTAAGACGATTTTTTCTTTAAAAAATATTAAAATGTCTTGAGATAAAAGGTTGACTTCAAATTCATGGCCGCAAGGGAACGAGAGATAGGTAACCGTTTGATACCGGAGGCAATGACGGGATCATACTATTTTATACAGGTACTCTGAGAAAGGAAAAATAATTTGTTTAATATTTTATGGACATAAATATTGTTTATTTTTAAAAATTTAATTAATTTTAATTTTGACTCTTATATTTTCTTATTTAATTTCTAATTTTACTGAAATACATTTTTAATTTTGATTATTAGATAATTTTTGTCAAATAATGATGTAATTAATGAATTATTAATATGCAGGAACTAGAGTTATGTCATCACTTAAGAGACCATATCTAATAATAAAACTAAAAAAAAAACCTATTTAAATAAAATAAAAAAAGAACATTAAAATTAGTCAATTTTTTATAGACATAAAATGTGTTTGAGGATATTTTATAGATAAAATGTTTTTTATTTTGTTAACTATGAGTGCGTGTCAATGAGATGATATTTATGATAATTAGACTAATTTATTTTAATTTAAAAACTTTATAATAAAACATTCATGAAAACAGTTAAATAAAATTTTTTATTAAAATGCATTGATAGTGATTTAATCACACATTATTATATATGCTAAGTTTGTAGACATTAACAATAACTACTATAAAAGTCATAATTATAATGATTTTTAATTAGTTTATAGTATAAAAATTATAATTTCTAATTAGTTTAGAGTTTAATGACTATGCACTGTCAGTATAAAAAGTTTTACACTGTCAACCAATTACAAATTACCGTTGTTATGACTTTTAAGATAATTATTGTAAAAGTCAAATAAACTTACCATATATGGTGGTTTGTGATTGGATGACAGTGTAAAACAACTTTACACTGATAATGCATAACTTATTTTCTTATTAGTTTATAATACAAAATTTTTTATACTGATAGTGTATAATAATTAAACTCAATAAAAATATATATTTTTTGAAAATAATTTATTTAAGAGTAAATTATATGTATATCTTTTGAAAATTTTTAAGATTGTACATAATTTTTTTTATTTTTTTAATGATTACAATAACTTCCTTATAAGAATACACGGTATATCAGTATAATATTTATCAATTAATTAAAAATATTAGTGTAAGAGTAGAGTTTGAGGAATGTTCAAGACGTGTTAGCATAAGTTACTCTTTATTTAATCCCAACCGTGATGCGAATAAAAAAGGGTTGAAATTCGTTTAACCAACTCTAGACGGATACCTGTATAAAAATAATAAAATGTATGAATGGAATGAGCACGCTGAAGATTAAAAAATAAAAAATAAAAAATAAAAAATAAAAAAAGCGGGGTTCACTCAAATAGCAGTTTCCCGAATTAGTAAGTAATGACCGGAAAACCACTGTCACAAATACTAAAAACCGCTTCATCTCAATGTGTCTCTCTCCAATCTTCTTTCTAACTATTAATATAACGTTCGTAGTAACTCACAACACCCTCTGTTCCCTCCCTTTTCCTCTCTAGTACTGGTATTCCCCTTCGCCATGCTCATGAACCAATAGCTACCTTTCACACTCACGCACACACAAAGCCACTCTCGTTTTATATGGCGTACCACAACCCCCAAGACCTTCCACTTCACCATTTCACAGACCAACAACACCAACCTATCACTGACACCTCCTTGCTCTCCGACCCTACCTCCAAACCTGGCTCCGATCCTCACCAACCCGCGCCAAATTGGCTCAACAACGCCCTTCTCCGAACACACTACACCGACAACAACAACAACAGCGCCAACAACAACAACAACAACAACAACAGCTCCAACACCAACGTTAACGCTGCTACCACCAACAACAACGGTACCAACTTCCTCAACCTCCACACTGCCGCTTCCGACTCCGGCGCCGCGGGCCAATGGCTCGCCCGCCCGATCCTCCACCGCAACCACAGCGAGGTCATCGACGACGTCGCCGCCGCCGGCGACTCCGTCATGGCCGGCGCCGAGTCGGCCGATTTGAAGGGCGGCGAGAAGGGCGAGGCGGCGGCAGCGGCGGACGGCCTGATGAACTGGCAGAATGCGAGGTTCAAGGCGGAGATTCTGGCGCACCCTCTGTACGAACAGCTTCTGTCGGCACACGTGGCGTGCTTGCGGATCGCCACGCCGGTTGACCAGTTGCCGAGGATCGACGCTCAGCTCGCACAGTCCCAGAATGTGGTCGCCAAGTACTCTGTCTTCGGACAAGGCATCGTTGCCGATGATAAGGAACTCGATCAGTTCTTGGTATTTTCTTAATTCATGCCACAATTTCACGATTCTCTTTTCATTTTTTCATTTTTTCTTTTACTCGGATTTATTATTAATTATTATTCTTTTTGTGATTATTTTTCCTCTCTGTGGGTGCAATTGAGGACTTCCACTTTTTCCCGTGCAAATCTTAATTTTAAACTTGCGCTTTGAATTCAATGTCGTTTTGTGGATTGTCGAAGACACGGTGAAAAGGTTTCTCGGCCAAGTAGGGTGTCGGATATTCTCAGTTACTGTTCGTGGACAGAAAGTGAAACAGACGTGGTTACTTCCTTGCTCGCTTTCACGGAGAATGGAATTATTCAAATTAAGTTAGATGCAGAATGATGGTTATTAATTAAAATTAAATAGATTGGAAACCAGTGGTTCGAATTTGACTTTTTGAGCTAATTTTATGCCGACTTTGACATTTGAAATATAACCCCTACTTGGGATGGTTTTTCAGTCATGTCTCCTATGGCGCGTTAAGCGAGGGACTTTGTCTTTTTTTTATTTAGTTATTTGCACTTTCTTCTTCTGTTGTTTTTCAATTTTTCTTCTTCAAGCTTTTTATGATTCTTCCATGCCGCTGGAATTTAATTACGTTTGTCTTCAGTAATTTTGTGAAGTCATATTATTCCATATCCTTGTGGATCTTGATTATATCTAGTGTTATGTTTTTTATTTTGTCTTGCTGTGTGATTCCAGATGTGGTAGAGCTTATTTGCTATGATGGTTAAAACTTTCAATTTTGATTTTTTTTTTTTATTGATGCTGCAGTCGCACTATGTTCTGTTGCTCTGTTCTTTCAAAGAACAACTCCAACAGCATGTCCGGGTCCATGCAATGGAAGCAGTAATGGCTTGTTGGGAGATCGAGCAGTCCTTACAAAGTTTAACAGGTACAGCGATAGCCTTTTTAGTGATTGTTACATCTCAACATAAAAATAAAGGTTGGTTGCATGATAAAATGGAAATAACTTGATCCTAGTCCCCTCAATTATGTTCCTGCAATCAGTGAACCAACCTGTAATTTACTGACCCAAACACAATATGTTAGTTATTTACGACCAATTGTTAGGAAACTGCAAATATGAAAATTTTTATAAAAAAGGCCTCTCTAAAATTTTTACTCACAATTTTAAAGGGAAGAACTCTCAAATATTTTATAGGAAAATAGGCCAACCCTGTGCTGCTGCTGTATGCATGTTTGTGATTCACTATACGGTCTCGGGTTGGGAACTTGGGACAGTTGTTTCTGTTCTGTCAATTAATTCAGACTCAGGTACTTAAGTTCTCGAAATCAGGGATTTTTCCTGCCGTGAGTTGTAACCTCAAGTTCAAATTTTCTTACAAGGTCAACTATGAGTCAACATTGCAAGGTTCAGTATAACAATAAATGATATCTAAGTTCTTAATTGTTGATAGACTATTAACTAAGATGAACATGGTTACAGGGATTAAAATTTCCTTTTTTCACATATAGTCTGGGTTTGGGAAACTTCAAATCTTGGCTAACTTCATTAATATTGAAACATATATTACCAAATACAGTAGTGAGAATATACCAAACCCCCACTCATTGTCTCGGATAGAATGATGACAATTTCTGTGTTTTAAGAAAGTATTGAGGACTTTAAAGTGCTTTGTCCAGTTGTCCATATTTTTGGCACGTTATGCCAAACTATCATGCGCTTTGAACGTTACGTAGTCATAAACCTTTTGGTTAGATTAGCTAACTTTTTGTGCACAAATGAACAGCAAAAGCACAACCCTTTTTGCAATTGGAGGAGTACTAAAGTGATAGTAGTTTTTATCACATGCTGCATGGTTTAACAGGAGTTTCACCCGGGGAAGGTACGGGAGCAACAATGTCTGATGATGAAGATGACCAAGTAGACAGTGATGCCAATCTGTTTGATGGTGGTTTGGATGGTCCTGATAGCATGGGATTCGGTCCTCTTATTCCCACAGAGAGCGAGAGGTCCCTCATGGAACGTGTAAGACATGAATTAAAGCACGAATTGAAACAGGTAAGGGATTAAATGTTAAATAGCTATTAAAGTCTGCGTTCGAGTCCCATCATTTTGAATCTCTTCCCACGTGATTGACCTCAATATTTTTTTATTTTTTAATTATTATGTAGGGTTATAAAGAGAAAATTGTGGACATCAGAGAAGAAATTTTACGCAAGAGACGAGCTGGGAAACTTCCTGGTGACACGACCTCTGTCCTTAAAGCTTGGTGGCAATCACATTCCAAGTGGCCTTACCCTACAGTAAGAACTCAATATAATATTTTGTCTTTACTACATTTTTTGAGGAAATCCTTTTCAAACAAATTTGAACGAATTTAAAGAATAGCAACAAAGATGTCCTAGTACATACTTGTTCTACACTTCAAAGCGAAGGAATAAGGATTTTACACATTTGCGTATGCACTTAGTGCACATGTTAGCTCCATTGACCATTGACCGTTGACCATAGTAAGCTTAGTATATGCGGTCCATACACCATAGGCTCTAAATCAAAAGCTACCCCGGGAGATTTTTACAAGTGACCTTTTCAAAATTATATTAAATGCTGTCTCACAATTTAATCTTCAATATTTTTGCTCATCTTTAACTATGTCGTGTTTTTCAGGAGGAGGATAAGGCACGGTTGGTGCAGGAAACGGGTTTGCAGTTAAAGCAGATCAATAATTGGTTTATCAATCAAAGGAAGAGGAACTGGCATAGCAATCCTTCAACTTCTACTGTCTTGAAGAGCAAGCGCAAAAGGTATCCATATTAAAGGATGTTCTTTTATTAATTTTAACTTTGCATGAGCTTTACACCAATCTTAATTTAAAAAGAAGTAATGCAGGTGATAATAGTGCTGATCATTACATGTAAATGGAGGAAAACACACAATCAATCCCTGGCTGTACTCTGTTAGTTCGTTCTCTGCGGTCAATCGTGAAGCATGGCAAGGGATTCAAGTAAAGTCAATGAGAAAAAAAAATTCACATTTTGCTTCTGCTCAAGGAACAGGCTCAACACAGATGAGGACGCTTAAAAGCCTGCAGTATCGGTGATTCATCAAAATTAGGGAGTTCAAAATTAGGAATTGATATCAAATTGGGTAACTCCATGGGAGCATAATTTTTAGCCTCATATATTAATGTTTGTGAAGTATATATACTAGTGAGGAGTTGTGGGTGTATAGTAATAATCTGAGCATTTTTCCTTCAATCATGCTAATTTGGTTTTGTTATTCTTAAAATGGGTATTCACTTGGAGCTTTGATTTTGTTTTCTTAAAATATTCTTCTTTTTTTGGTGACTCTCAAAATATTCTTCTAATGCTTAGTAAAGTAAAATGTTGAATGAAAACAAATATATTTAATATATTTGAAACAAGAAAGTATTTAATGATTTTTTATTTAATTATTATAGGAATTATTAGGAGGAATATAGAGTTCAAGAATTTGTTGTAAAAAGGAAATTTGGTGAGTTGGCTTGGTGTTGGATTGGTGCTCCTTCAAGTGATTGTAAAGTCATAATCATAACATGGAATAACTTCGTGAAATTAGGAGGGTGAAAACAGAGTTCATAAATTCTTAGGAATGTCTGGTTGGAGGGTAAATGTTGGTGTGGTGGGTTTATGACAGTACCTATAGACGTATTTATAGTCAGGAAAAGTTCGGGTGGAACAGACAGACTGACACAGCAAACTGAAATAAATCTTTCTTTCTTTTTTAAAAGAAATAAGTGGCTTTTGTTAGCAGTGCATTTTTTAAGTGGTCCTCAAGTGATTTGTTCTTTGTGGTCAGTGTTTTGAGAGTGCAGGCAAATATCATAGTAACTACGAGTGTTTGTGTGAATATTTTATTTTCTCAAAAGTAATTTTGTACTTAAAAAATTGATTTTGAATTAAATGAATATTTTTAAAAATGTTAAGTATAATTGATTATAGGATAGATGTGAGACTAATAAATATTGGTAACATAGTTACACTTAACAAATAATTTTAATTTAATATCTAAATGAAAATAATATTTTTAAATTTAGTTTTAAAATGTCATTTTCAAATATAAATTAAAATTTTCAATATTAATTTCTTCAATAATTATTTTAAAATGAAGTGTAAATTATACTGTTCTTTTCTAAGATATGTTTAAATTATACTCTCTTTTCTTTCAATTTTGAAAATTACATTTTTTTTTCTGAGGAGATGAATATGTTTTACACTTAATATTTTCCCACAAACAAAGCTTAATTTTGAAATCAAGAAATGGTGGGAAAAACCTAACCCTCGCATGGTATGGTTAACACAACCCAAAGCATGTAGAGGACATAAAAGATTCAGTGCTCCATACACTCCAGTAATACATTGTCTTCACCTATGTGATTCGTCGTTGGAAAAACACTTTTGTCATGGAGTACGATCATGAAAATTTGTTAGTGTATATTTGAATTGCAGTTAGAGAAGTTTAAAAATGCTTTTATTTTAAAAGTAATAAATTTTTCTTTCTCATTTTATGTTTTAAAATTTAAAAATATATATTGAAATTCTTAGAAATATTTTTGTAACTTTAACTCAAATATAGCCTTACTGCATTCTCTAATAGTTTATCCCTTACCTCATGTAGTAAGTCCAATCAAACACTATGTGGAAACAAACACAAGGCAACACATACTCCCTTTTACAAAACATTTCTTCTGCATCATAAAGACACGTAAGGCCACCTCAAAAGAGTTGCTTCAACCGATTTAATTTATTAAGCTTTCGTGTTTAATAAAAAAGACGTATTAGAACACTTTTGCTTGTCAAGCACCGTATGCTTATTTAAACGTAGGTTTCTATTTTTTTGTGGGCTCAACAATGATGCTTTTCATGTCATAATAATATTAAAAAAATAAATAAGTAGCCATTTGATGTGTCTGTTAGAATATCTTTTTTAACATATAAATGTAGAGACAACATCTATACAAATGTGATCAACATCAAAATTTTTACACAATTAAACTTAACAAATTTCTCTCATTTTTACTCACATAATCTCTCAAAATTCCCTCCTTTTTTATATTCATATAGTCTCTCAAAGTTCTCTTTTATCCTTTTTTTTTTTTTGCTCACATACTCTTAAATCCTCAACTTCATCTTTTATTTGTTTTCACTCAATGGATCTCAACCAATTCAATATAATTTGCGTCTTAAATTTCATGTAAAATTATCAACTTCCTACTTATCCAAATTTTTAGAATCCTCTATTTTCACCAAACCCACAAAATAACTTAAATATGGATAATTTTCAATTTTCTATGATCCCATTTTCACATCAATTTTCCATGTTTCAATTACCACTAACCCCACCATGAATAGGACTTCAATAGGTACTAGTGGTGGACAATCTATTGAAAAAGAACATGAAACAACATCCGAATTTGCAACAGAATAATGTTGACCCATGCAATCGTATGAGTTGCATTGGTATTTATGCATGTATCAAAGTAGCTGTCAAATTTTTTTTTGAATGTTAAAATTCTATGTTACATTAAAGTTCTACTAACTTATTTCACATCATATTATTTCATCTAGTTGAATATAGAGGGCCTCATATTTTTGAACTAAAGGAATTTGGCACACATTTATTTAGGCGGACATTGGATATCATAAAAGGGAAGGATATTAGTTTTGCATATATGCATTATATAGGGGTCCACAGGGCAAAACACGCACACATAATTTTAGATATGTGTGCGTGCCAAATATACATATGTTTAAACTAAATTTAATGTTTCATTAAATATTTCTATAAAGTTTTAACTAAGTGCTGGATAATGAAATTTAATAACAAATGTTTGTATCAAGGTAGATTGTAGTCAAATGAAGAACATCCTCCTCCTTGAAGTATTAAATCTCACAGTCTTGTTGCAAAAAATGCAACAAAAATAACACACCATACATAACAGAAAATTTTGCATGCAACACAAATTAGTAAAAAATGAACATTAAAAAAGAAAACGTGCCAAAAGGAACTCATCTAGTTGATGAAAAAGAGAGAGAGGGGATTTTATTTATTAAACAAATTGTGTTTAACCATTCGGAACAAAACAATATTGTGTGTAAAAGACCGCTATAGTACAAACCAGTAAAAATTGTGTTATTTGAGCTCAAAGACTATAATGGTTTTCTTGATCTCAAATACTACTATGCTTCCCAATGATAGACAAGAAGAACAATAATACATAACAGAAAAGCTTGTATGCAACACAAACCAATAAAAATTGAATATTAAAGAAAGAAAATGTACAAAAAGCAACTCATGAAGTTGATGAAAAAATAGATCGAAGAGGTGGTTTTCTTCATCAAACAAATTGTGTCTAACCATTATGAGCAAAACAATATCATGTGGTAAGAAGATCGTCATAGCACAAACCAATAAATATTGTGTAATTTAAGCTCAAACAATACAATAGTTTTCTTTCAAAGGGAAGCTAGAGCATCGATAATATTATTGCAAACATCACATCGCACCAGTATTATACATGACCCACTCCTCCAAACAAAATAATAATTACAGTTGAACTTTGAACAAAGAATTGAATACAAAACAAAAACTGCCATAGGATGATTTTACTACACAAGTGTATCAAATGGAAAATACCTAGAATGAAGAGGAATCATAATAGAACAACCACCGCAAAGGAGAGTCACTGAAAATCACATACAGAAGAAAAATCAGAGTAAATCAACCACTTCAAATTAGAAATCGCAAATGAAAAGCTTCAAAAAGATTTAAAATGAGAGAAGAAAACACGGCTTACATATGGAGAAACATAGAAGAAAGAAAAGATGCAAGTAAAAAAATAGCTCAAAAAAGCAAAGAATAAATGGAATGCAACATCCAATAAAAGTAGATTGTAATGGAACAGATGGAGCTAATGGAAAGCAAATTGCAATTGGTGGGTATTAAAATCATGAGAAGGTGTCACATTTCTTGAGCCAGAAAATTGTTTTATATAAAAGCAAATAGATGTCTTTTATTTATTTATTTATAAAAGGCCTTTCAAACACTCTCCTACTCTTTTTAAATCATTTGTAAAATTTATGAGCTTTACACTATATATGATGGTGAAACCTAAAAGAAGAAATAAATGACAAAGGGTTTATACAATTTGGTAATTATAAATATTAGTTTTATTTCTCTCATCTTATGAAATTTAGTTTTTTTTTTGTATCGTTACTTTTGCGTATCTATCTATCATCTGAATTTACCAAAATAATCTTCACTCTGTTGTTCTACTTGAAATCAAATGTTTTTAATGGGATCATTAATTTACCAAACTAATCTATTTATATTTTTGGTTTAAACTTGAAATCCTCGAGCAATTAATTACATTCAAGGTACATTTTCAAAACGAACCATCCAGGGCCCAATGAAATATTTGAAGAACAATATTGCTATTTATTACGAAAGATTCTTGCACGAACTTAAACTTGGACGAATAGCATTTTTTTGAATCAATATTGATTATAAAAATTTAAAAAAATATATAAGGTTAGATTTGTCGGAAATCATGTTTCGTGTGGACTTACAAACATCCTTTCCCTCCTTCCCTAAAATATCCGAATCATGATTTGCAGCGTTTATTTTGCATTTTCACTTCTGTTGAGAAGAAACATTTTATGGGGTAATTGATCAAATGATCAATTTGCTACATAATTTTTTTAAAAAAATTGATCCCATAATACACGGAAAAAAAGCCTTTATATATACACATTATTTGATTATGAAAATTACAATAGGAAGAATAACAATTTGGCGATTAATTCCTAGGAATCAATCCAGAATGTTTACGTTTCAGTATGCTCCCATCCCAAATATACTTTGGTTATCCCTAATGGACATGCATGTCGAGCCGAGAAATCAAGAAAAATACCATCACCCTCCTCTATCCCATCATCAAAATCAAGGGCATAACTCTTTGGGTCACACTAGACTTGCATTCTCCTTTTCTTGTCCTTCGCTCCACTAATACACTTCCTCAACCTCCGCGAACAAAAACTCCCCCACTTTGGCCAACAAAAATTTCTGACAACGCCTTCATCACCTTCTTAAGCTTCTTCCCAACCAGTTCCGATGATCTTTTCACGTTTCTTGTTCTTCCTGACACGACTCATATCGATGTTGAGAGTAGAGTCCACGGAAACGGCTATAATAAGTGATGGCCATGTCTTCGTAATCGTAATCTTCTACGCAGTTAAGTGCACCTATAATTTCTTCAAGCCTTGATGGAGTTCCAGCCATTCTGCAATGACCAATTGTTATATTGATTGATGAACCATGAATGTGAATACATGCACGACATGCACAAAGAGAGTGACTGTAACTTAGAAATGCGAAACAAACTTGTGCTCGATTTCTTATTCTAGCTGAACTATCTACATACATCAAAAACTTGGTGTGGGTGATAGAAACGGTCTTCTGAGAAACATAGGACGTGGTGATGAAGAGTTGCGTGATGGTGTACTTTTCTGATGTGTCAAGTTTTGATTGTATTGTTCTTTGCTGGTTGTGACAGAGGTTAACTTGTGTATTAGTTATCTACAAGTTTGTCTTGGGCATGTTAGGATTAAGGGTCTGAATACTACGTTTACCGGCCCACTGCGAATTACAGAAGCTGGGGCTTATGTGGCATTTGTTAATCGTTAGTAACGAGCCAATAGATCGTTATACTTTATCTATCCAAGCAGCATTTTATTTATTTTTTAATTATTTTGTACATGTTTTATTTTATGTGGATAAGTTTGGCCTGTTTGGGTGAGATGATTAATATAGGTCTAGTAATTTTTTTTTGTATAGTACACCAATATGTTTAAATTTAATTAGTAAAACTTATAAATAAAATTAATTTAAAGAGAATAATAGATGTTTTCTAATATTTAATGAGAAACTTATACTATTCTCATTTGATCTATTTTTTTTAATTATGTGATAAGAGTTTTAATCAAAATGTATTTTCTAAGATATTTATCTATGTATTTTAAAAAATTAATCCAATGAAGAAAGTGAGACACATGTAATACAAAAGAAAAAAAAGCTTCATGTTCACACGTTAGCATAATAATTAATTATAATCAAATGTCCCAATGAATAAAATGTCACATGTTATCACAAAAAAAGAGTATAAAAAAGGAGCTATTTGTATGTATAACAAGAGATTGTACAACGCCTGACCTAACAAGATTACTATGTGTTCACGTTAAGCATACTCAGGCCTCCTCAAGGAACCCTAGCAAGCTTTTTTTTTGTGAACTAGCATGATTAAGAGGGGTCATGCTATTTATTAAGTGTCATTGGGCCCAAAGACAAGAGGCCCACCCGGCTTGGAGAGTCCTTAATAGGCCAATTAACGTGAATGTAATTAGGCCTAAGGATTAGAGGCCCAATCATCCTAACCAGACAATCCACAGCTCGTCAAGCGCTGAGCTACAAAGGCGTGAGCACTTTCTATGCTTGGTCGGTCTATTTGGCCGAACAATCCATAGCTCCTCAAACGCTGAGCTTGAAAGGCATGAGCACTTTTTATGCTTGGTAGGACTATTAGGCCTGATGGTCCACACCTGCATTTAACAGACAAAAGAAAGAGAGAAGAAAAGGATATTGACAACATGAATATTAAACCAACCATCTAGATAATTTTATATGCAACAAACATCATGCTTAGTATATTAAGAATATGTGTGATTTTAAGTTTTTGAATTGGAACAACCTGCAAAAGTTTCTTATCAATTTCTATTATAGTTGCAATCTTGTACCAATAGCCGTGAACCGTTAATGAAGTGAGTCAAACAAAACAATGCCTAAACTCTACTAGGATTAAATCTTGGAGTTTGAAAACATGGCCAGTCTGTGTGCCAACATTTACTTAGATTTTAATACTGTGTTCATCATGTTAGACAAATTACATGTGTAGGGTCAATAGGAATCACCATAACAAGGTTTTCATCATATAAAATGCAAATAGCTCAAGTCAATCAGGGGTAAACCTTTACAAAAATACTAGGATCTTAAAATAACACTAGATCAGCTGGAAAAGTGTCTGATGGTCGGTTAGCCAATTGTAGTTGCAAGTTTTTTATGAGTGCTTGAGGGTTGGTTGGCTGACTGTCGCCATAAGTCTTTCTTTGTGTGCTTGGGGGTTGGTTGGTTGACTGTCGCCACAAGTCTTTTATGTGTGCCTAGGGTTGGTTGGCCAACTATTGCCGTAGGTATTTTTATGTGTTCCTGGGGGTCGGTTGGCCAACTGTCATCGCAAGTTTTTTTTGGTGGCCGGGGGGGGGTGTCAAATGGCCAACCTTCGGTCGCAAGACTTTTTTGGTTGCTTAGGGGGCTAAGTTATGACCTTCGCTTGGGGGACTTTTTGGTTGCTCAGGGGGTCGAGTTACGACCTATGCTCGCGGGACTTTTTTGGTTGCCTAGGGGGCCAAGTCATAACCTATGCTCACGGGACTGTCTTCATGCTCGGGGGGTCGAGCTATGACCTACGCTCACGGGACTTGTCTTCGTGCCTAGGGGGTCGAGTTACGACCTAAGCTCGCGGGACTTGTCTTCGTGCCGGGGGGGTCGTATGGCCGACCTTTGCTTGCGAGTCTTATGCTGCTTGGGGGGTTGGTTGGCCGACCTTCGCTTGCAAGACTTGTCTTCGTGTATCCATAACAACATTTACTTGAGACATCTGTGAGAATGAAGAAAACAAAGAAATAATAATCGCATTTATATCAGTTTTCGTGGATTCATAAATGAAAGATGAATGTGATGGGGAGTTCACGTAGGGAAAATATGATATATGAACGCTAACATTATATAATGCTAAATTCCACCAATGATGAGAAGAGGATTAGAGAAATTAAATGACTAGATCCAACATACAAAAGCACGCAGCCATACACGCATACACTCACAAACATAATATAGCTCAAAGCTATTTAAGATTTAATGTTCCATATATAAGTGAAATTAATGATGTCAAATGTTAGTTTATTAGTAGATAACTCGTCAGTCAGATATTTTTTAGTGTCTTTTTCTTTATAATCCCTTCGATGGAGTGAAGAGGACTGTAAATTGCTAAGGTAGGCTAGAATATAATCAGTCCAACAATAACTAGTTATCCCACTCGAGACTCTTGAGTATTTTTAATGTTAGTAGAAAGCTAATATGGATTTAGAAAACTTTGGTCTTCGTTTCAGCAGAATAATTATTCAATATCCAAAAATCAATGAACATGCCTTGCTAAAATGTTAGATAAAAAACCATCACAGCACCTAAAAAAAAAAATGCAATTCTGTTCTAATTTCGCGGGCTTGTCGAGTAGCATAAATCGGTGTAAAACCAATAATTTGTTTAAGCTAGTAACACCCTTAATGAACCGGTAACAAAAATTTATGCATTCACCCAATTATATTCAGCAATCAGTATAAAAAAAATCCTAAGGTGGACCAAGAATAATACTTTAGATAGTTAAGTTTTTAAAATTTTATTTTTCAATATTTCAAATTCAATTTAGTGGTATGTATATATGTACTTATTTTATACATGCTAGTTTATTAGATTTAATGTAGGCTTAAATATGTTTTTGATCCCACAAATTTGGGGGTAAATCTGTTTTTGGTTCCCTAAATTTAAAAGTGATTTTTTTAGTCCCTCTAATTTAAAAAAAAAAATGTTTTTAGTCCTTCAGGACTGCCTACAATATCATTATTAGTGCAGATTGAGTCAACTGTGCAGCATCAGTTGAATTTAGTGTGATGTTTTTACTGATAGAGACATTACTGTGTGAGTTTTGTGTGGCAGATTTACTAACTGGATGAGTTTTGTGTGACAGATTCACTGACTGGGTTTGGACAAAAGAACTAAAACATGTTTTTTTAAATTACAAGAACTAAAAAGATTACTTTTAAATTTGGGGGCCTAAAAACGGATTTACCCTAAATTTGATGGACTAAAAACATATTTAAACCTTTAATATAATCCTTTCTGAATACATAAATTTTTATATCTCCTCACATGACCTATATAAAAGTAAAACCCATAACTCCCCTTTCCAAGCAAATATCTCAACTGTCACTTGCTCTTCGACTACTAAAAAACTTTTTCCTTTTTGAGATATAACAATAAAGAGAAGGAAATATCATTTCAAAATAGGATAACAAATCAGTTTATAAAATTTCAAACAGTCACGCCCGTGCACCAAGCACACTGCAAAAATCAATCATAACAGGGCAGTATGGATTAAATCATTAAACAATCAATTTTAAAAATCATGAAGGAATCAATATAAGTCTCTGCTCCACAATCTAACTGAACAACACGATCAATATTGTCGATATACTCATGTTCACCATATGTAGCATTCAATATGGCCATCAGGAATCAGACAGGCATTTTATCAGATAGATAGCATGCTACCGGGTAAAACATCAAAATATGGACAACATTTCAATTATAATACAGTTACCTCAATTTTCAAAGACTCAAATTATTTCAATAGTAGAAATGGAAAAAGGAAAGGAGAAGCACAATCTATACCCACGAGAACCTGTTGTGTGCATGAAATGGGTTGGGAAGAAAAGGTGAGCGAACCTTGGCAGGTTCCAAATGACGAAGTTGATACTCCAAGCGCTTCACGAGACGACGTCGTTGGTGGAGGAATCGTCGTGTTTAGCTTCCACCGACCGATTTGCCTTCGACGGAGCTAGCGTTGCTTCTCCCTCCGAGACGGCGACGACGAGTGCTGATGTCGACGGTAACGAAGCCGTAAGGGGCTGAGATCCCTAATCGTTTGGTGGCCGCGAAAGTTGTGGATTGAGATCGAGAAGCGTCTAGCAGCAAGATAAGTTGTAAGCTCTCAACCCCATGGTCATGGGCTGCAGGTGTAGTGGCCGCTGGGAAGAGTTTTACCAGCCCCATAGTCGGCACCAATGTTCACCTCAACCATACTAAGCATGTGTTTGGAACTCATTTGAATTATGTTAAACGTAAATCCATCAGCCTCTTTCTTTCTCCCTTTCTGCGTTGGAAAATGAAAATTTCAAATGGATTTTCAAACACTCCCTAAGGCCTCCCCGAGGAGCCTTAACAAACCCTTTTTTTTTTGTGACCTAACACGATCAAAAAGGGTCATACCTATTTATTAAGTGTCATTAGGCTCAAAGATAAGAGACCCACCTAACTTGGAGAGTTCTTAATAGATCAATCAACTTGAATGTAATTGGGCTTAAGGGTTAGAATCTCAATTATCTTAACTAGTCTACTATAGAAACCAAAATAATATACTTTAAATTGTCGTATACACAAACTATCTCGTTAACTTCTTTTCATGTTATGAAGTGAGAGAGCATGTTTAGGAAAGCTTTTCCCTTTTTTTAATTGTTGCTTATTTTTTTAAAAATCATAAAAAATATAAAAAACAATTGTTTTCTAAAAAGTTAAATTAAATCCACATACTAAATTAAATAGAATGAAGTACCAATTATATCTGATTTAACAAAAATCAATTTAACACATTTGATTGGGATTATTTATAAAGAAATAAATATTTATTTTAAACTTTTTCTCTAAATGAGTAAAAACAAGTGATTATTTTTTAAAATAAATTAATTCAAAACATGTAATTAATTTAAACTCAATTCGTTAAGAAGATAAGATTTTTTTTTCTCTTTTACTTAAGCTAATGTCATTCTTGACTCACTCGTTTTTCTTGACTTTTATTAGGCAAACTTATTGCATAAATAATTAATTAAGTAAACTTAATTATTCACAACAATCAAAAAATAACAAGATTTTTATCTAAATATATGTTTAGAATCACTTATTTTTCAAAAATAACCGTTTATTTTTTTAAATCATTTTCAAAAAACAAACAAAATAATTAATTATTTTTTAAAATAAATTAAATGTTATATTTTTTATAAAATATTTTTGCTTTTAATTTTTTAACTTGGTACTCTGAAAATAGTGATTAAAATTCTCCAAATTTTTTTATATAATAGGATGCTAGAAAAAACCAAGCAACAATAACAATAGCAGTAGATAAAGGGGACGAGTGCATTATAACCAAAAATTTAAGATGGGCTACGAAGAGCAAGAGATAAATATCGGATCCTGTCCATTACAACAATCGATAGCGTTTGTATTTACGTCCGAGGACAAATTATTGGGCTTTCCTGGGTCACTATATCCAACAAATTATAGAATAATCATTCCTCTAAACTTTATACCTTTTGTGAGTAGATATTTTAAAATTTAATTTTGTCCTAATTAATCCTTAAATTTTATCCCTTTTACAAAATAGACAACATGAACATTAATTTTGTTTCAATTAATTTTTAAACTTTACCTTATTTATAAATAGTCACTTTGAAGTTTAATTTCATTCCAAGTGATTTTTAAATTTTATCTTTTTTTACAAAATAGATCTTTTATTAAATTAGAGTTAAAATATTTTTTTTTAGTAGAAACCACACATATCTTTCATGGGAGACAATCTTACTCAAGCTAGGTAAGAACATTTAATGCAACTGTACACCTAGGATTCGAACATGAAAGCACTGATTAAGTTGGAACAACCTCACGCCAATTGATTCAAGCGTTCAAATCAGAGTTAAATTACTAACGAAAAAGAAATCTCAATAATTTATTTATTTTAAATGTCAATCATTCATTAATTTATTTTTTTTTGCTACAATTCATTTGTCCACATATTAAAGTATAATAAAAATGTAAATTTCTTAAAAATAAAAGATAAAATAATAAATACAACAAAAAAGTTCTTTTTTGATTAATGTTTGAAGAAGTGATTTATAGAAGTAAAACTAATAAATGATTGAAATTTAAAATAAATAAATGATTGAGATTTTCTTTCTCTTTGATTTAATATAAGACGATATGTATTAAAGGAAAAATTTTAAGGATTAATTGAGATGAAAATAAAATTTAGGTGTTTACATGGGTAAAAAAAGATAAAATTTCGGATAAATTGGAATGAAATTAAATTTTAATTTACTTAGTTACAAAGAAAGTAAAATATAGAAATTAATTAAGACCAAACTAAAATTTAGGATATTTATTTACTAGAGATAAAATTTAAAAGAATTGAGTCCTCACTTCCTTAAAAAATTCATCAAAAGCATGATGAACTCCCCCAAGTGTGAACCCTAGAATGATTTCATAACATAAAACTTTTGCTTTATTAGACTCATTTGGTTACGAAAAAAATTAAGGAATAAAAACACTAATAAAATAAAATAATAATTATTTTAATTATAATTTAAGAATTTAATTAAAATACACTGATAGTGTAAATATTTCTTATGCTATCATTTAATTATAGATGATCATATAATTAAAAATTATTGATTTTTATAATAACTATTTTAGAACTCATATCTTAAATAATTTTTAATTGGTTAACAGTATAAGATTTTTTGTTCTATATTCAAATTAAAATCTATAATTTCAAGAGAAAATAGGTTATGCACTAACAGTGTAAAGCAGTTTTACACTGTCATCCAATCGCAAATCATTGTGTATGATAAATTTGTTAACTTTTACAACAATTACTTTAAAAGTCATACCGACGGTGATTTCCAATTAGTTGACAGTATAAAATTTTTTACATTGACAATACATGACCATTAATATCTAATTTCAATATATATATATATATATATATATATATCGAGAAAAACATTTTGAAACTACCAATAATAGGGAGAGTAATTATGTTAGTTATGAAATGCAATATAATAAAAAAAGAGAGACAAAACTTAGGTACAGTTGCTTAAGTGCTTTTAATGCTATTCTCCAATCAAAATTGGAGTTTTACCATGGTAATCTGCATTGACCTTTAATACATGTAGATTACTAAGGTGAAACTTCAATTTTGATTGAAGAATGACACTAAAAATACCCAAAGAACTATATTTAAATTTTTTCCATAAAAAAATAAACTACTCACAAATAAACATATTTAAATTTAGTAGATAAAAATAATGAGTTTAATGGTCATGCACTGACAGTGTAAAGTAGTTTTACACTGTCATTCAATTACAAACCATCATTCATTGTAAGTTTGTTAATTTTTATAATAAATACTTTAAAAGTCATATTAATGGTGATTTTTGATTAGATGACAGTGTAAAATTTTTTATACTAACAGTGCATAACTATTAAACTCAAAAATAATTAACACGTACTCTAATCAGATAAAAAAATGGAGCTTCTCTATTATGTAGAGAAATAATTAAGTACCGGGAGTAAAAATTCAACACCGAAACATATGGTTTCGAGAATATTAAAATAGTTAGACGGCATTTGCACTTGGCGGTGTTTATAACCAACCTGATATATACCCGGTGAGTCGTTAAGTATTTTCTTCATTCACTTCCATCATCCTAAACACAAGAGGGGAAAGAAGTTTTTCAATAAGTTTCTGAAAGCGAGGGCTTTACGGTTTAAGCAGGAGCCGAAAGTTCACTTCGATACTTTGTTCCTTCTCTTTGCCCCTGCTTCTAGAGCTTTTCATTGTCTGAATGTTTAAAAATTGAATATTGAAGCACAGCAAGAACAGAGTCCGAATCTTGAGGATTTCTCACAAAGCTTCACGCCTTCTTTCTGCATTATCGATTTATCTATGCAGAGCCACTTAATACTTTTCTAGACCTGGTCCCTTTTTTATGTTGTGTCCAACAACTTGTCTCTCTAAAATATTCTTTTTATACCATTTAATAAAGTTAATGTTGTCATTCTATTTTTTGAGTAATCAACTTATTGTTGTATACACATTTATAAACATAGTGATTATGAACATTTGCCTTACATTTTAGTCTATGCATCATAATCCACAATAGTTAGACATTAAACAGGCTCAAATCTGATGGAAACATCTCTTAAAACTTTTGCAATTGATTCCATGAGACGCATGTCCTTGGACATAATCCAGAATGGTTACTTATCTGTTGTTGGTCAAATTGATTTAATAATCTTGCGTCTTGCTAAATAAACTTCAATAACGATTAACATGTCTTAAAGAAAGATTTTTTTATGTCTCTCTAAAGGTGGCAGCAGTAGCAAGGCAGTTTGCTGTTTTGCACAAGTCAGCGAAATTCAACGATCGCCACCTACTTAATGCCATTTTTTCTTCAAAAGATTCAGTATGTAATCTTGTCTTATTATGTTGCTTTTAGGTTATATGGTATCTATAATGTAGCAAAATTCTAAAATGTAATAAAGAAAGCTCTTTTAAATTAAACAATGCCACTGGAATTGGATATATTGTGTGGTTGTTTGTGTCTTTATATGTAACCAGTTGCTGCTGGATAAGAAATTGGATGTTGCTCTCCTTATTATTGGAGTCATCTTTTTTGAAGTGCAAGTCTAGGGCATTTGTTGTTAAAAATATTTAGCACATAATAGACAGAAAATTTTTGTACACGAGTTATGCTATTTAATACGAAAAAGGATAGTAATAATTCTACAGGATTATTATTTGTGCACATTTTTTATTGGTAATTTGAAAGTTGAAGAAGGAAAAGTAAACTCGCTTGTTTGAGGGAATTCACGGGGAATGAGGTCATATATCTTTTCGCTCAATTGTTCTGTATCTAGCAATGTTTGGGTTAAAGTTTACAAATATAAGTTTGAATTAAAAGTATGTTGTAAACTTAAGTTTGATAAAAAATGAGTTTATTATAATCTGATTTATATTTGAATTTTTTTGTTCGAAAGTATGTTGACAAAGTGAAATTTGTTTAGATAATATTAATCAAAAGTATTTTTGCACTTGTATATATACTATTAACGGGAAAATGAATTTTCAAAAGCAATTCTTATTTTACTTTTAACTCAAACTTAGTTTAGTAACAAACTGAGTTTTCAAAATTACTTTAAGAAATAATTAAATATGATAAAAATTAAGTTTAGTGATGTAAAAATATGTTTGAAGCTGCCAAATAAAAAACCAAACATAGCCTTACTCTTTGAATTAACAGTGCCTATTTTGGTTCGAGAATTTATATTCCTGGTGAGATCAACGTGTACTGTCTAGCCTGCTACGTGGATAATAATCCATGAAGTTGCATAAATTGAACTGACTTATTAGAATTTTATTTTTATTGATGACCTTGATGGGTTGAACTCTATGTTCTTTCCTTATCTATTTTTATATATGTACACTTTGATTCATTGGCCTTGCAATGAATTGACTATAAGTTCTTGACATTCTCAGCCACAACTTTTTGATGCCCTTCAATTACATCCTCAGGCCACATGATATACACATGGGTATTGTACTGGCCAAGTTAATAGCTAGGCAAACCAACTTCGTACGCTGGCCGAGTTAGCACATCGGTTAGTTGATGAAGGGAAGTTACGTTGAAATTTTTAATCTTTACTTATAATTCTTTATTTCTTATGCGAAAGCCAAAAAAAATAAAAATAGATAGGTACGCATGCTAGAACAATTTACCAAAAGTCCTAGGATCTACAACATGTTTGATTATTAAGGGCTAGAATAAATATCTTAATCCATAGTCGGTTCTTGATTTAAGTGTTCTTTAGAGAATCTTTGTGGCAATTAATCACTAACATGAATAAAGAAAGCTAGTGACTTTATGGTTTTTCCTCAACTGAATCTCTGAAGTTCCTGATGGGATCTTACCCTCTTTTCAGATGAGAAAAATGGAGTATGAGTTTTTAATAATTTGGTATATTGGGGACCATAACTTTCTTATAATGTATTAACATAAAAGGGTTCCATTATTTCTTAATGGGCCAACATTAACATTTGCTCATTTAAGCTCATACCATCTTATTTAGTAGTCTAATGGGCTCATTTAATTTGACCACATAAAAAAAAGTCTAATAATGATAAATAGCTAATATAATTATCTTGTAATATCAGCCCATATTAATTATTGGAATATAAACTTTCAACAATCTCCTACTTGAGCTACATATTGTAACAATTGTATCACAATTTTTTAGATGTACATTTGTACGCTATCTATCTTTAAACTTTCATTTTAACAATCTAGTCCATCTTATGTATCAATAACGGAATTACTGCGGCTTTTGTCATTACCATAAAATGTGACTAGACTTCATTGACCACCACATCAACACACTTAATGACATAGATCAATATGTATAAGTAGTAGCACCATAATCTACCCACCAAGTGTCCTTGGGTACAAAAGCTAACTTAACTTCAGAACAAACAAAAGTGAGAAGTTTACTCTTCTTTGCACACCAAGCAACGTACTTAGAATAGTACTTCTTCATATGTCTTGACTTCTTGCAGAAGAAGCAAGCAAAATCCTCACCTTGCTTCTTTAGCTTCTTCTTTTGAGAAAAACTTTCCGCAGTTTCCTTATGTTTCTTCCTCTTCTTATTCTGAGAGGTTGAAGCCAAATGAGCACTTTCAGTCTTATCGCTTTACAGTCTATCTTCTTTTTGTACATAGTGAGATATAAGCTCATTGAGGGATCATTTGTCCTTTTGAGTGTTATTACTCATTTTGAATTGCCCAAACTATATGGGAAGTGAGATAAAAAACCAAGTGCATGAGCAAATCCTTAGAAAGCTCTAATTTTAGTGCCTTGAGTTTCGATGCGAGATTAGACATCTCCATAATGTACTCCCTTATGTTCTGCTTGCCTTTACACCTCATAGAAATGAGTTTAGCCAAATGACTACTTGTCTCGGCCTTTTCATTCTTAGCAAAGAATTGCTTTATTGCCTCCAGGAACTTCTTGGCATTCTCATTCTCAACAATTGAGCCCTGAAATGCCTCCAGAATGGAGCGTTTGATGATCATGAGCCACATTCAGTTGGATCAATCCTACCTCTCAATTTTTGCCTCATTAGAGTTTTCCAGAGTGGAAGTGGGTCGTTCCATCCTCTGTGCCAGGTCCAAGTCTATACAGTTGAGAACAATTTCTCCAGCCTCTTTCCATGACTTGAAGTTTTTCACATTCAGCATTAGGATTCCATTGTTTTGAGTAGTGAATTTAGGAGCGGTAGTGGAAGCAACTAAAGAGAGAACAATAAAAATGCAATAACATTAGTGAGCATGTAAAAAAAATTAACAAGACATGCACAATCAATCTTTATGGCAAATTTAAAAAACCAAACAAGATACTTAGCGCATCATTAATCCTCAATCTTTGGATTGAAAGAACTAACTGCAAGTGGTATTCTCGATACAATGATCAAACATTGGTGATAAGTCCTATCAAACAATGGTTGTCCTTGGACACTCTATTTTTTAGATGAAAAATCAATCTTTATAATCACCACACATTTACCATCACAGACATGTAATTATCTAGCCAAATTGTGTCTTCCTTTGAGTCGAGCACAATTCGCATGAATAATTTCACACAACATCTATGTAAATTTAATCAAATTAATCTACGCAACCGAAGTTACTTTGGCAACATATTTCAATTAATCCAACCAAAATTACTAGATAATTTATAAAAAAATGGGAAGGGTCCAAATTTTCTCAAATCACACTTAAGTGTTAACGTCAATTTCTCATTTAATTCTATATTTTCTAAATACATCAACAATATACTAGTGGACAATTCAAAAAAATAAGGCACAAAAAATCATATATATATATATGTATATATATATATATATGTATGTATGTATGTATGTATGTATATATGTATGTATGTATGTATGTATATATATATGTATGTATGTATGTATATTGATTTACAAGAATACCAAAACTGGTTGACGTCAATCTTACCATTTATAAAATAAATCACTTTGTGATCAATATATATATATATATAATATGCCTTTTATATTGAATAAATCACTTCTATGATCAATATATACCAAAATAGATCATATATATATGAGGAGGCATCCATTTACTCTAGGAGTAACTCTTTAAAGTTATTCTCAATCCTGACTCTCCATTATTTTAAAATCCAGTGGTGCATAATAAGACCCTATTTTGTATCACGTGACTCTTCTTTCTCCTCTTTCTTGCTACTCCATCGTTGCAACTTTTTCCACAACCATCTCCCATAAGAAAAAATAGGGCAATACATTAACTGAGCATTGTGATTATAATCATGGGGCAAGAAATTTATGAATTCCATAATTGTATCTATTAGGCTTGATTTGGCTAAACTTTATATATATATATATATATATATATATATATATATAAGGGCAAGATCCGTTGACACTAAGTGTAAGAGTTAGTTAAATTACACCTTTAATAACTTTTTGTATAATGCAAATTTAACGAATCCAACCGTTGAATTTGATGTTCTTATTAATTAGATTAAGTATGCAAAATTTCATACAATTCTAAAAGTATTTAATAGTTCATTAAATAACTTTATTTTAATGTACAATATGATATTAAAATATATGTAAATATTCAATATTATATAACATATTTGGAAAAGTCCAAATGATGTGAAATTTGATATACATAATCATAAAGATAATATCATCAAATTCAACGGTTGGATTGGTTAAATTTGCATTATACAAAAAGTTATTGAAGGTGTAATTTAACTAATTCTTACACCTGGTGTCAACGGATCCTCCCCCCATATATATATATATATATATATATCGAATCAAAATCAATATCAAGATTCCAAAATATATATATATATATATATATATATATATATGTAATCAGAAGGCAAATCATTAATTTTAAATCAATATACATTAATATATTGAATTAATGATTTTAAATATATTCTAGACCAAATCAATATCCATATAATATAAGGAAATCAATATGAAATCGATTTATGTATATGATGTAAATCGCAACTCATTGATGCCATTGCCTTTATTACCAAATATTACTATAGGACTATTTTTTAAAAAAAGAAAACAAAGGAACGCAGTCAATTTCTTTAAAATATTCAAAGAAACCTTTTGAATGCAATTGCCTATTATTACCAAACGACGTGAAGCTACCTACGGAAAATTCAAATGCCAATTATTCCCAATATTTAAAGTCATAATTCTCAATGAATCAAAAGCATGACTATTAAACCTCCCAAATACAAAAAACTGCATCATGGTCTGAATCCATTCACAGTACTTTAATTTCCTAAAATCAAACAATGAAGATCCACTTTGATACCACTTGTTGGAATTTTTAATCTTTACCTATAATTCTTTATTCTTTATGTAGAAGCCAAAAAAAATAGATAGGTACGCATTCTAGAACAATTTACCAAAAGTCCCAAGATTTACAACATGTCTAATTATTAAATATCAGAATAAGTACCTGCATCCATAGTTGGTTCTTGATGTAAGCGTTTTTCACAAAATCTTTGTGGCAATTAATCACAAACACGAATAAAGAGAGCCGGTGGCTTTATAGTTCTTCCTCAACCAAATTTCTTGAGTTCCCGATGGAACCATAGTCTTTCTTCACATGGGGAAGAGGGAGTGTGAGCTTTCAATAATTCAATATATTGGAGACCATAGCCTTCTTATAATGTGTTAACATAAGAGGGTTCTTATTATTCTCTAATGGGCCAACACTGACATCTGTTCATTTGAGCCCATATCATCTTATTTAGTAATCTAATGGACTCATTTAATTTGATCACATAAAATAAAGCCTACTAATAATAAATAACTAATATAATTATCTTGTAATATTAGTCCATATTAATTGTTGGAATATAAAATTCCAACAAGTTAGTAAAAGGACAAATGAGTAAAAGGATAGTTGGAGATCATGTTCAAGTAAGTGGGGAGTCAAACAATTACCTAACCAGTTATGCTATCTTAAACTCATACAAAAGGGGTGGATACTCGGTAAGTAATCAGATCCTAATTCATACATCATTGATATAAACTCCTTTGATTTGAGCGTCGGAGTGTCTTTACATGTACCACCCCTATCCTGGTGAGAAGATCTAAGCAAGTGAAGGAATAGCTAGTCGGAGAAGAGCATTCATTATATTCGGAAGGAGAGTTACCTCAAATTATTGGTAGGTACCATGTTGCATAATCATGTCGGTATGTTGAGACAATTTGCTGAATTATGCGTGCTACACATTTTTACTTTTATTCTTAGTTTTTATTTCTTTGTTCCTTCACTAGCTAAGATCTTTTAAGTTGTAATTGTACCAGTGTCACCTAACTGATAAAGGTCTATACTAGTTGTGTGATCTTGCGTGCTGAAAGGCCTAAGTCTGCCAGTTTTGTCATGTAGCAAGATTATGCTGAATACTAAACTTACCATGAGAGGATGTATATCATGCAGAATGCCTTTTAAGTTCTTGAGTTGATGTGCAGGCTCACAAGCGGACCATTGAAAGGTAAATACATGTTGATAACATAATTCAATTTGTCATAAACAACCAAATACTCTTTTATTCAACGAAAGAAAACCATTCCATTTGTACTTATTTTTTGGTAGAGATCATAAGTATCCTAGAGATTAATCCTATTCGAACTAAGCAGAACCTCTATGAACAGAGGTGTGTATTCTTTCACCTTTCACTATTTGTGCTTATATGTTTATATTAACAAAATATGCATCCAACCGGCAAAATAAAAATAAGAAGATAAACACGAGCAAAAAAGTGAGCACACGTTATAAGATGTGGTAGTATAAGAGGCTTAAGAATTTTTATCGGGCAGGGTTCCCATCCAAGCCGGGGGCAGCATACCCGTTTGCTCGTGGACTGTCTTAAACAGAGGTGGCAACATCTTGTAGACACCAGCAACATCCTTCATGCCACCACTGCCACCATTTGCTTCCCCACCATTAGTCCAAATACTAATCTTTGGTTGAAGTCCACGGATTGCATCGGCATTAGTCTTGGCAATTTGTTGAAACATGCCATTATTTATCATCAAGTAGTCCCTTAGATTGGCGTAGTTGCCTCCCAGTGCATCAAGAAGTGTCCTTAAGTATGCTCCTTGGGCTTGCCCAAGTGTCATAAGCCCCTCTGCCTCCTTTTTCTTTGCAAATAGCTCTGCTTCAGCTGCTTGTTGGCGACTGAAAAATGCTGCCTCTGCTAATACCTTTTGTGCTTCTGCCTCTTTCTCTTTCTCAAACAATATTGCTTCTGCCGCTTTTTGCTTCTTGTACAGCTCCCAATTTGCCTCTTGTACCTATCCCACAATTTCCATGGATGTCACAAAAGAAATAAAAAAAATGTTTTCACACCCTTAAAATTTCCATGCGCGTTACGGAAAAAAAAAGAGATGCTACACACTTTTTCTTTTAGGATTCATCATTAATGATATATAGTACATAACTAATATTTAAAGTAAACGAATAAAAAGAAGGTTAAATTAATTTCTAGGTTCTTAAACTATTTGAATTTTTTTTAATTGGGTCCTAAATTAAAACAAAATAATTAAGTCTTTAATGTTGTAAAATTTTTGTAATTAAGTTCTTAAAATTTTTAAAACTACCATAAATTATTATTTTTTTAGCAATTTTAAATTGTCAGAAACTAATCATAGAGACCTACTTTCTTAATTTAGAAACCTAATTACAAAATTTTTTATTTTAAAATTTAATTAAATTTTTTTAAATAATTTAAAAACTTAAAGATTAATTTAACCAACGATGATATATACACGCTTTTCCTTTTAGCTTTCATCGTTGACAGTGATATATATAGCTAACATTTAAAGTAAATGAAGAAAAAACTGATGATACGATATTTTCCTCGTAGCTTTCATCGTTGACAATGATATACAGTACATAGCTAATATTTAAATGAATAAAAAAGTTGATACTTTTAGGTTTCATCGTTGCAAAACACAATTTTGAATGTAATATTCTGAAGCAAGTACAAGTCAGCTACTCTGCTTAATGTTCAAGTTGCTTTTATCTTCTTCTATACTAATATTTGATTCTTGCAGATAATTAGTCTAACTAATGAACACAAAGTGAGTAATACGATATATAATTAAGATATCCTATGATGTCCTAAAAAATGTAACGGTTTTGGTATATTGAGAAATTTTCGTTCCCTTTTTCCTTCTTTGATATGAGTAAACCCATTCAACTATTAGCTTAAAAATCAAACTCGTTATTAACCCAAAAACCAACTGTATTAAAACCCTCCAGATTTGTCTTGTACCATAACACTCTCGTTAATTAATTAGTATAATGAGCGAAGAAGAAATCATCTAACCTTGGTTTCATACTCAACGCTTGCTTTGCTGAGGTGCTCAGCTTTAAGCTTCTCTGTCGTTGTGAGAGCATTCATCCTCTCAACCTCTCTCTGCAACTCCGCATCCCTGAGTGCCACTGCTTTTGCGGCCTCCACCTCCGCCACCTGTGCCGCCCGTGTCCACACAGCTTTTTTCTTTGCAAGCTCAGAATTAGCCTCTGCGACCTCTGCCTCTCTCTCATTCTCAAACACCTTCACCTCTGTCCTCACCTTTATCTCCTCCTTCAATCCGTCTCCACGTCGCTGCGTCGATATGATCTTAGTCTCCGCATCGATTCTCGCAGCATTCTGAAGCGTTTGCCCCTCTCTAAGTTTCGCTCCCACCTCTCCCTTCATCTTGGCCTCTGCCACGTCAACCTTGGCTTGGTTCGCAGCTTCCATCTGAGTCTTCTGCCCCAAGTAAGAGAAATACTCGTGACCGGGCACGTCAACGAGTTGCTTAACGTTGGCGTTGTAAATCAAAAGCCCGAACTGGTTGAGCTCCAGCTGAACCTTCTCGAACACCTCCTGTTTGAACGATTTGGTGCCTCTGAAAATCTCTTCCATGGTCATGGAGGCGGCGAGAACACGTGTCTCTCCCTCGATGATTCCCTGGACGAGCTCCTTGACGTGGTTAGAGAGCTTGTCGTGGGATGAGAGGAGCTTGGCGTACTTGAGAAGACTGTGTTCGTCGTCGACTCTGGGACCGATGGTGAACACTGCGGGGAGCACGAAAGGGAGCTTCTCGGCGCTCATGGCCTGGACTTCGAAGGTGTAGTTGACCGGAGAGAGGTCGAAGACGGTGTATGACTGCCCTGGGAGAACCCATGCTTTCTTTGCGAGCTTTATGTCGGTGATTCCAGCCCCGGTAATCACAAGGTATTCCGACGCGTTTGCTACCTTGTACATGATTTTGCTGCTGACACAGTGATGATAGAATTCTGGGATTTTTGTAGATTCGAAAGAAGAGAAAATAGATTACGAAGAGGAAGAGGAGTGTGTTAAACTTCTATTTTTGCCTCTATATATAGAGTTCAAATATAATATAAAATTAAATTAATAATATATATATTTTTATGATAAATTAATAATATCTTTAAATTTAAATAATATTCTTAAGATGTTAAAAATAGATAACAATTTTTTTAAAAAATTATTTCTTTTCAAATTAAAAAAATTTAGACATATATTTAATATTTTTTTTCTTACCTTAATTAACAAATTTTTAAAAACTTAAACTATTTATTTTCAAATTAAAGATATTTAGATATATTTTTGACGATAAAAACTAGGAAAGACTTAGATGAATAAAGAGAATTATGAATTTATACACAAACACATGTATATATATACATATATGAATTGATTGTCACTTCTTACAAATATTACTAGCTAGTTAGCCAACCTGAGTGACATTTCCTAAGAAACTTACATGGGAAGTTGGGAAGGAATAAAGATTTTCTAAGAAAGTTGTACCAATTCATATGATTAATTTACTTATGCAAAAACTAATAAGGATTCATTTGGTGATTAGAATACACAATAAGTTTTAATTCTATCTAAAGTTTAATACACACTAAATAATAAATTAGATAACATTATTATGTAATTATATTTCGTATTTGATATGGACTTGATAATATGATATGATATAAATTATGTTTAAACTAAAAATTACCCTTTCGTTAAAAATAATTTTCTAAAGAAAATTAATTTTTTAATTTTTATAAATTATAAAAAATTATAATTTAATATATATATATATATATTATAACTAGTATTTTAGTCTAACAATGTATAGGATAAATATTTAATTTATATAACTAAAATTTACAATAAATAAATACTTTTGAATATATAAATTATTTTATGATAAATAATATATATTGTGATATAAAGATATAATTTTAAATATTAACAATTTTTAAAAAATATATTAAGATTCAATTTAGAAATAAAGATCAAAAGGATAAATTGAAAGAAATAAAACGTTAAGAAAAAAAATTCTAAAAACGCTATTGTTAAAAAAAAATGACCCCTAAAAATTGTCTCATTAAAAAATAATTCCTAAAAAAGTTATTACTTTCACATTATTGTTTCATGTTGTTTAATGCTTAAAGATGATCCCCATGCATAATTAATGATACATCCCATTCACATTCCCTAAACATTAAACATTGACCTACAAAATTTGAAAATACTATATTTACTAAATAATGTTTTCTAAATATTTTAAAACAGTATTTGACTAAAAAATTTTATTAAATATTTTAAAACTACTTACATAACATCTTATATCAAATAATGTTAAAATGTCATATAAGCTTCTTACTATCTTTTACAAAAGAGCTAATTTTTTTTAAATATATTATATTATACTAAAATATTTGTTTGTATTAGACATGACTTTAAATTAAATTATCAATTATTTTATTATTACTTACAAAGTATACTAATTAATATTAAAATTGAGCGTAAAAGTTGTTTATTTTTTAGTTGTTACATATATGTTAATATTATTTGATATATATGTTTGATTCAAATGTTGTGTAAAAGAGTATATTTTGTAGTAAAACATTTTTTTTAACTATTTTACGAATACTTAAACAAAGTTATATATAAAGAAATACTTTTAAGTTGCTTTGCTTCTTTTATGTTATATTCAAAATTTTTAAATAAAAAATAGAACTTTAACGTCTGTAATATTACATTTTTAAAAGCATGTATCTATTAAATATGTTATGATTACCTAAAATATTTAGGATATAAAAAAATAGAATTCCATATTAGTTGTTTTATATTCGTTTTGCATAAAAAAATTGAAATCAGTATTAGTTGCTTTAGTTTTTTTTAGGAATGTTGTTTTAATTACTTTTTAATAGTTTTGTAATTATACTAACTCTTAATTAATTATTTAAGAAGGTGATGATATAATTTACATAACTACTTTCTAAATAGAATATATTTATACTCCTCATACCAGGGTAATTCTTATTGGCTATTACATCAGTAGTAACTTTATATAAAAGGTAAATTTTATCAATTGAACTGTTGAATTATAATCTTATATTACCATCATTGTTTGGGTTAAATTTTGTCAAAATTGAAGAACAATAAGTAGGTGATCAAATGACTCATATTTCAATATATTTTGAATAGTATATATTACGTCGATTTTAATCAATATGAATGAGGCATCAAATAATTTTTAACTAATAAAATTTTCTGTATATATGATCTTTGTGAAGTGGGCTTTCAATCTAATGATAAATTTTGAGAAAACATTATTCAATTGAAAGTTATTAAATGATACAATAGTTGATAAAAGTTACACTGATGTAATTTGATCCTTCCTTATATATATGTGTGTGTGTGTAGAGAAAGACTATTCTATTATATTTTTTAACTCAATTTCTCTCTCAAGATAAAAAAAACATTACACTAAAAGATAGGATAAGGAAATCATATTATATTGATGCACCAAACAATTAATTATAATAGGATAGAATAATTATCTTATCCTATCATATTTTGACTACCAAACGACCCTAATTTAAAAAAAAAATCAATTAATAACTTAAATATTGATAGGTATTTTTATTTTTGATCGTTAGCATGGTAAGAATTTTTTTGAGATTAAGTACATATTTATTTTAGATTAGTTTTTGTTCCTTACTAGTCCAAGAATAGGAAGTACGTACTTCTCACGAGCCTGCAAGTTGGGTGATGGAGACTAATGTCTTCTAGGCGGTCTTCAAGTCGACATAATGAGGAACACATGTAAGAATTCCGACACTTGAGGTAACTAAGATTGAAGTTGTACCTAGTATGGATGTTAGATCTTCTTTATATGCTTTTCTCCTTGTATTGATTGGATAAGATGAGATGATATAATATGATATGATAATATGTTATCTATTATGAAAGTTATCTTTAAGTAACACGATGGGGTTTTGAGTTATTTTCAGGCTATTGAAGAGTTCCTCACCCTTTGTTATTGTTGATTGTTTTGGTTTCTGCCGACTTGGCTAGCTCTACTGGGCTGAGTTGAACTTGGGTTGGGTCATGTTCAAAATAGTTTTAAAGATGTGTTTTTTCTTAAAAAATAATTAATATATTTTTTTAAAAAAAGTCAAAACAAATGCGTATCAAATATTATTGATCGTTTACTAAAATACCAAAGGGAAGTTGCCTGATACTTTCTCGGCTTTTCGCGGCTTAATTTCGTCAAAAAAATAATAATAATCTTGAACCGGATATAGCCGTGGAGGACAGGATATATGCGATAAATGTCAATCAAATAGTTATCCGTTTGTATGTATTCATTAGAATCAAATCGCCTACAATTTTTGACAATATTTTTTCTTTTTTAATTTAAAACAGTAATTTAAGTAAAATAATAGTAACTAAAAAAGAAAATGTTCTTACTTAAAAGAATATTAATGAAGTTTTATTTTTCAATTACACGAAAAAAAATAAAAAAAGAGATCGAGACAATTTAATTCTATATTTATATTTATTGTTAAAGAAACTATTGTATGTTCACGGGCGAAAGTACTTGCAGAATTAGAATGAATAATGTCCTAAGGTTATGTTTGCAAAAGTAGCTAAAAAATATCCATCAGAAGTTAAAAGATTAGCCGTAAGCTAAAAAGTTAGTTGGGAACTAAAAATTGAAAGTTGTTAAGTTATTTTATTGAATTATAAGCATTTGGTAAAATTATCCGTTGAAGTGACTGATAAATGTAAAATGACAAAAATGGATATATTAATATGATATTTTTATATAAATTTTAATTTAATGTTATTGATGAAAATATATTTTGGAGTAATTATAAATTTAGTTTATTTAATAAATTTTAAACTCTTGTAATTTTTTTATTTATAGATCAGTTATTTTAATTGCATTTTTTAGTTTCAATTATTTTATTTTATCATAGTATACATTTTATTATTAATCTTATATTATACCTTAAAATATTCTCAACCATCTTTAAAATAAAATAAAAACAATATACGCTTATGTAGATGTCATACTTCCATCATGATGATTAGTGTATGATTAAAATATCTTGAAGTATAATGCTAAAATAATATTATAAAAAATAAATGGTGCAATGGTTAAAATAATGTAAATAATGTAATGGTTAAAATCAACGGTGTAATATAAAAATATTTGAAAAATAGAATTACTTGGAGCAACCCAAAAAAAGGATGAACAAGAAAGGCGGCAGTTGGCTAATCGGTTAGTGTGTCGATCGTGCAAATGAATGGAAGAAGAGAAATAAAAAAGAACAATAAAACTTTACCTTATGTAAAAGAAGTGTAAAAGGGTAATTTAATAAATATTTTCAAGTAAACAGAGAATACATAATTAAAAAGTTAAAAGCTAAAATTAAAAAAAAAAACAGCAACTTAAATTAGCGTCTCAATAATCTCTCAAGTACCACTGTTTATATAAATATTAGTGCTACATTTTTAATTGAGTCATGTAATGTACTTTTTATCAAATATAAAAATTTGATAGTAATTAATATTGTTAAAATTTAAAGATGTGTGGTTATTTGTGGAATTTATTTAATGAAATTTAAATTGTTGAATTTGAAAGAATTGTAAGCCGTAAAAAATATAAAGGAGTAGAAAAAATAAGCTATGCACTGACAGTGTAACATAATTTTACATTTTCATCCAATCACAACTCACCATGTATGATAAGTTTGTTGACTCTGATAATAACTACTCTAAAAATCACACTAAAACTAATTTTCGATTGGTTAAACATTTTAATACTGATAGTGTATGACAATTAAATTCAATAGAGTAATGTATAATAGCGGAACTCGCATAAAATATATAAAAGAAAGAAAAAAAAGATGAGATGGAGATACACTAGCTAATAGAGGTGTATACTAGTTGTGTGATCTTGCATGCTGAAAGGCCCAATTATTGCAAGTTTTGTCATGTAGCAAGATTATGCTGAGTACTGAACTTACCATGAGAGGATGAATATCTTTCAGAATGGCTTTTAAGTTCTAGAGTTAATGCGAAGGGTCCCATTAAGGAAGCGAACCATTGAAAGGTAAATAAATACATGATAGTAACCTAATTTAATGTCACAAACAAATACCCTTGTACTCAACCAAACAAAATTGTGGAATAATTATCTCTCTTCCAGACTTTTGTGTTTCTTTATATATTCTCTTTTCTCCTGTTATTAATCATTGACTAATTAGTAATTACTACTTGTTGTTATTGCTGAGAAACATAAGGAAATGTAAGAAACTAAAGCTGTCAGCAATTTAGAAGCTTGATATAGCTTGAAAAATTGTTTTAAGAATCCCCCCCCCCCCCCTCTCTCTCTTAACAGAAACTAGAGAAAAAGTTAATAAATTTAGATGAAATTATAAAATAGCAAATAGTTTATAAATATTTTTTTGTTAAAATCTTATTTTGACATTTCCCCTTTCCTAATTCTTTTTTGTTCAAGCTCTACCACTGCTTAGGCCGCATAATATACACATAGGTATAATGGCCATGTTGCATAATCATGTCGGTATATTGAGACAATTTGCTTAATTATGTGTACTACGCTTTTTAACTTTTATTCTTAGTTTTTATTTCTTTGTTCCCTCACTAGGTTCTATAATGTTGTAATTGAACTAATGTCACCTAAATGATAAAGGTGCATACTACCTAGTTTTGTGATCTTGCGTGCTGAAAGGCCTAAGTCTAGAAGTTTTGTCATGTAGCAAGATTATGCTAAATACTGAACTTACCTTGAGAGGATGTATAGCGTTTCCTTCAGTGCAAGGTCTGTCGTGACATGGACCAATCATGGGTAAACACATGTTAAGATATTGACACATAAGTGTAATCTTACATTTTTTGAAAGATGGAAATTTGAATTTAGTATTAGGGACATTAACGTCATCTTACTTTTTGATTATTTATATTATTAAGCATTTAACTCTTGTAATTGAATAGAATGGTTTTTCCTCCTTTCTGTTGATAGTCCCTAACTCGAAACCCAAACATAAGCTAGAGCCGCATATTAGCTACGAAGCGAAGTAGAAACAGGTTAGTTGTGAGCATACTTCTTCAATCTAAGTTACGCACTCGTTTTCGTTTACGTGTATATCTTTGGAAATACAAAAATATATTGTTTTCAGGTGATTTTTGCATATTTAATTGCAATGGAGGGGCAGGATCTAGGTCAAGACTATATTTGGTAACCTTGTTGTGTGCTGACTATTGAAGTATCACAGGTTTAGATCTCATTTGAGGTGTTGGTAGGTTCATCAAGTTCGCTTGACCTAGCGGTGAATATACTGAAATTTTATTTTTTAAATTAATTTGGTTTTTCTTGTGTGGTGATATATTTAATTCATTAATATTAGTATATAATGATGTCTACAAATCTATGTGTCAATGGCAAATTGTGTTTAGGGTGAATCGATTATCTAAATAAATTCATTTGTAGTATTACTGAAGTATGTGTTTTGTGTGGTGTTTGGGGTGCTTGTGAACAAGTTGTTTGCTATGCTTTTTTTTTTTTGTTTGTGTTTGAGGTGAATTGATTATGTTAATGAATTTATTTTCAATAATGTTGTTGTTCGTGTTTCATATATGTACTTGGGCTTTTGTGAAAGATGTGTTTGCTAGGATTTATCGATGGATTTATTTTACTTATTGATATGTATGTTCTTAATTATAGTTTAATTTTTTTAAATGGGAAAATTTTATTATGTTTAATGCAGATGGATAAGTTGGGTGATGAGAATGATTTAACTTTGAGCAAGTTGGACTTTTTTGATGCAAGTGAAATTGAAGTGAATGAGTGGGTGAAGATATTGATCGATTAGTGGTTCAATACAAAAGTATGATGGATTTGACGATTGGTGATATCAAAGGCATGGAGTTTTCTAGTGAACAACATGCATATAGATTTTATCTTGGTTATGCAAAGTGTCATGGTTTTGCAATTAGAAAAGATAAGGTTAATTATGATGTGAATCGTAACAATGTTATGCGTCAATACTTGTGCAGCAAAGCGGGTTTAAAGGACAACAGACACTTGATGAGGGATGACAGGACAAAAGATCATAGGCCTTTAACTCATACAAATTGTAATGTGAAGCTACGTGTATAGGTAGATAAATGTATGTCCAAATGGAAAGTGGTGTCATTTGAGGAAGGTCATAACCATGAATTGTGCCTTTCAAACTTTGTGCCATTAATTCAATCTTATTGTGGGTTACCTAATGCGGACAAAGCTTAGGTGGATTTCTTGCATTCTGAAAGTGTTAGAACATGCCAGATAATGGGTTTCATAATGGACTAGAATGGGGGACACATTGGGGTTGACTTCAACAATAAGGACTTGTTCAATCATATTGAGTGGCAAAAGCGTTCTAAAATCAAAGATGGTGATATTGGCTGCGTTAAGTTATCTACAAGGCAAGGCAGACACTGATCCTATGTCTTTTTCACCATACACATTGAATGAAGACGATAAATTAAAATAGCTATTTTGGTGTGATGGTACTAGTAGGTCTAATCATTAATGTTTTGGAGATGTGATTGCATTTGATACCACCTACAAGAAGAACAAGTACAACAAATCGTTGGTAATATTTTCATGTAAAAATCATCACAGACAAACTGTGATATTTGCTTTTTCTCTAGTGTCAGATGAGTGTACTAAAACATACAAGTGGGTTTTAGAATCCTTTTTGGATGCAATGTCTCATAAACATCCAAAAGCAGTAGTGATAGATGGTGATGGAGCAATGAGGGAGGCAATAAGGGTGGTTTTTCCAAATGCAACACCCAGGCTTTGCGAGTGGTATTTGCAAAAGAATATATGCATATGAGAATTTAAAGAATTCAAAATTCTTAACAGATTTCAAGAGGGCTATGTATGGCAATTTCACTTCAGAAAAATTTGAAAATTTTTGGAAGGAATTGGTTGTTAAACATTAGGTTGAAGGTAACAATTGGGTTTCCCAAACATATATGAAGAGGTTTATGTGGGCAAATGCTTATTTGTGTGATAATTTTTTTGTTGGCATGAGGACAACATTATTATGTGAAAGGATTAATTTTTGTATAAAGTCGTACATTAGGCAGAAAAATACAATTGTGTTGAGTTGTTGTACAATTTTGAGCACTCTTTAAAAGATTACAGGTACAATGAATTGATTTCAGATTTTAATTCTTTCTATTCCAAACTTGTTCTGACCACTTCTCTTCCAAAGATAAAGCAACATGCATTATAGATTTATACTTGAGAAATCTTTAAATTGGTTAGATCTGAGATTGTAACTATTGGATCATTGAACGTGACTGAGAGATGTGATGATGTTGAAAAAGTCGTATATTAAGTGGACAAATTTTGTGATCGTCGACGTGAGCATGAAGTTGTATATGATAAATATCAGTTGAAATTTACATGTGATTGTATGTTGTTTGAATCCTCTGGCATTCCTTGCAATCGCATAATATGTGCTATGAGGCTTAAGCATGTAGATTCGTTTCCTACTAGTTTGATTTACAAGCAGTGGTTAAAGGATGCTAAGAATACATTCATTCATCATTTGAGCGAGATGATAAGGATGATTATATGTTCATTATGGCGCAATTTGGGGTGTTGGCTGCATCATTTAATCACCTTTGTTCCATTGTTGCAAAAAAAGCAGACAACTATAATTTAGTTCAAAATGAGATTTTGAACTTGACTAATAAGTTACTTTTGCATACAAAAATGCATTTCACTGATTTTGGTAATGTAAATGACATTGGAGATCCTAACGTTGTTAAGACAAAAGGTGCACCACAAAAGAAGAAAAATAAGAAGAGTAGAAAATGTTATAATTGTAATAGAACCGGTCATATAGTTAATATATGTCCATTACTCTTGTGCAAAGAAGATGATTTTATCGCCAGTGATGAAGATGGTTGTTTGAATCGTCAAGCAATTAGAAGTGTATGACCTTTTGAATCTATTAATTTGTTGGTGTTAATTTTTATGATCTAAAATTGTTTTAATGGATTGTGTATAATGGATTAATTTTGCAGGATAAGGAACCAATGTCAGTTGATGAAACACTTAGATTGGATAGTATACTTGCCCAACACAGCGAACATCATCATGACAAAGTAATGTTCACTACATTCATCATTTTTTGATTTATTTATATTTTAGTTCCTTTTATGTTATCTTATATTTCATATGAATATAATTACTATTTTAATCTATTTGATGTGCTTTCGAGTTGCAAAAATGAGTACGAGTAGATGGTTGTCATTATTCACCCAAAGACAAGAAGCAGAGGTGCTTTAGTGTGAAGTTGAAGAATCAAAAGCATGTAAGTTGATGTTTATTGTTAGTGTGTAAATTTGGCTATTGATCGTCATTGTGTATGTTATTGTTGTTTGTCGTAACTGATTTGTGGTTTTTTAAATTATTTTATTTTATTTTTTAGAATGTGAATGGTGTTGAGAGTAGCTCTACAAAAACAGAGGAGATTAACATGTACTGCTCCACACAAAAATTGAAAACTGTTTCTGTAAGTAAATGTTTAAGGGCATGCATAAATTCATGTAATTGACCATTGTGATTTATAATTGTATGTTGATGCTGGCTAGAATGGGTATATGTTGAAGCCAATAAAAAGAACTATATGCTGTGGTGGGTCAAATGAAGAAACAAAAAATTGGGCAAACATAATAACCCCTCAACAAAATGTTCTAGTGACCGGTTCTATCTTGTAGTGCATGTTTTTTCTTCGATCTACGGACTACTTCCAATGTATAGTCAAATTTCTCAAGTTCCACTTTTCCCCATTACAAATACAATACCAATGTCAATGGTTAGTTGAACGTATTTAAATATTTTTTTAATACTCGGTTCAATTTGATATCTGTGTGAGGTCAGTCAAATAGTTAAAAATTTTGTTACAGAATTATAATGTGATGAGTATTGGTAATGTTGGGTTGTCTTGGTATGATTTATTGCAAAATGTAATCAACGGGGGAAAGGAGACCAATAAGTTTGTGGTGTTGTTGGTGACGGTTCTTGGTATGACAATACTACTTGTTTGTTCTATTAAAAGTGTGATAAGTTATGTGTGTTTTAGGTGGACATGGCTGAGGTGTTCAACAGTATTCAATGTGAATCAATTAATGCACAATGGTAACAAAATTGGAGTAAGTAGTTGTGTAATTGTAGGTATGTTAATTTTTTTTATGATTTTTTTAATTTATTTTTAAGTTGGGGTAACTTATTTTGTTAATTCTTCTTATAATTTTATTCATAATTATTCCAATTTTCAAGGATAGATGAATGTTGACATTACATGTGTGGGTGGATAGGTTTTTGATTGAAACTTATAAACCTAACTTGTTTTATAATGGTTCAGGTTGTAAATCATTTTGTTTGTGTGGCGTCCAAAGTGGAAGATATGTGTAATGTAATTATTAAGGATGAATTTTTTATTTTTTTGTTGCTATGAATGCTTACATTTGATGATGATGTTACTGTTTAGTGGAAATGTAATAGGTTTCATGTGATGTACATGTAATTTAGCATTTGTCACCTTAAATTGTATAAAGTCTCTTAATCATAAATCTGAAATGCAATTAAATTTGGCCTATGTTGGTTTAAGAATGAGCCACATAGTTGAGTAAATATAAAAGCTGATAAAAAAAAACATTTTGTCATTGCACGTGTAATTTGGTTTAATGTACATGTTTTCAGACATCATATTAAACCAAAAGAGTGCATTTACAGTCTGTTGTACATACACCAGCTCGATGATCGTCACTTTGGTTACAACTACATGAACAGACAAGTTTGGATTTATCATAGATTACCAAAAAAGCTAATAACACATCTACCTTGACAGGCAAATTTTAATTTTCTATCCTCCCTCATTATGATTTACGAGTACCAAGGGAGTATAGTGTGCTCAAGATATTAGTCTTTTTTTAATTCACAGCAACAATTTTTCCAATAAACTAACTGAACTAAAACAATGGTTCTCTTCCCACGCCAGTATTTGTCTTAATAAAAAGCCTAATATACATTGTGTTAATAGAAAGCTGGTTTGATGCCATTTATTTACTTTAATTCATGTCTAACAGAAGAAGCTTTGTCATGACCACATGTCATTGCTATGAGAAACTATTTGCCACTCAAACAATGACCTTTTTGGTCATTTTATATGCATGAAGAAATATAACTACACACAACCTGTCTTTTCACATTTCTATCTTCTATACATGAACCTTTATTTTATTATTGATACTCTTATATTAAAACTACTCCACATTATTTTTTATTTATAGCATTGTCTAATATAAGGTTGTTAGAAAATGATTTCAAATTATTTTTTCAATAACATCATAAGTAAAATATTTTCTAAACTTTTCAAGTATTATATAAATACACCTCAACAATTACAATTCATGAATTCCTAATACTAAAAGTAAAGTTCATATAAAGTTATAATTTATTTCTGCCATAATTAGACACCATTAGGTACATAATATGAAAAAAACAAACAAACAACTAAGATATAGTATTTTCTTAAAATTGAATATTTTAAGATTATTTTTGAATTCGTGCACAAGTATATTTCACCATTTAAAAATTTTGATATCTACATATTTATGGAAAAATAATTTATATATAAATTGATAAATTTAATTAAACATAAATTATCTACCAAATTGAATTAGTACTATTTTAATTTATTTTATTTAAATAATAACATCTTTTGATACTTTTTAAGATTTTTAAGATCCATAAAATTAAACAATCATTTATTTTTATGTGTTCAAATAAAATTTATAAAGTATTTTCATATTTTATTTATTAAAAAATAATTTCTTAATTATAATTGGCATATGTTCTTCACGTAATATTCCTAATTTGTACTTTATCTCAAAAGTTATTTTTTTATTTTTTATTTTACTTTAATCTTCTACATTTATTATCAAATACTTTACATTAACCCTATATATTTTTTTATTATATTTTGGGTGATTTTTTAATCTAAAAAAATGTAATTTTAAGACATTTATAAAATTGTGATAATATATTCTTTTAATTATATACATAATAGATTTAAAAATGCATAAAAACTAATTTAGCTCATGCAATAGCATGGGTATTAAACTAGTTCTAGTCTAATAGCATGTTCAAGGATCCAGTAGGTCTCACAGAAGAAAATAAATGATGTAATCTATATTTTCTTATTAAATAATTACATTTTTTGGAACAATAGTTATGTACTTATATTAATTTCTTCCTTTTTTTAAAAGTTATATTCCTTCGTTTTACACTTTTAATTATATATATATATATATATATATGTATGTATGTATTTCATACATATACCTTACAGATTATATATTATATATTATATAATACATTATATAATATATAACAATATGAATTATTATATATTATTAATTATACAATTACATTTAGGTTTCCTGCATTTATTAATGTCTAAACATGTTCATCTCAGCATCTTGTTCATCACCATTTCTCATAAGGATACATAATTATATAGTTGATTGAAAATAGTAAATCATAGTTGAATTAAACATTTTGCATAATATGGAATGATATATTTCGTTTCTCTGAATATGCTTCCACTACCTTAAGCGAACCCGTGTCATATTATGTGTAATCTAAGTTACATTTGCATCTTATGGATTCAAACAATTAAAATATATAAGGTAACTTATACTTGAGTTGAATGAATTTTTTAAACAATATAATGTCCATTTTGGTATTGATATTTCATATTTATTGTCGCTTTACAACCTCCACAATATGGTTTTTTCGTGGGGATAAAATTATAGCTACATCGAAAGCATCCCCAAGCCTAATTCATATGAAAGCAACTCACCTAAGTCACCAATTGGTCAAACACATAATCAGGTATACAATTCAATTTACTGAACATATATTCACACTCTATTCAATTTAGTATATATAAGTTAGGATTTTTTTATATTACATTAATTTATTTATTAATCTATTTATTTGTTTTTTTATTTGCAAATTTTATAACTATATATATATATATATAGGGAGCGTATACTATGAGAATGACTTTCTTATATGAGAATGAGAACAGTCAATCTTAACCATTAAAATAGAAGGCCTAGATTAAAATACTTAAAAATTCAAATTTAAACCTAATCATCAAATCTCTAAAAGATTCACCAAACAAAAATCAAATCTCTAAAAGATCTCGATTATCACATCCTAAAATATCTCAATTATCATGTCACTCTTCTTCAAGATTATCGTTAACCCATCACCATCACCATCACCGACGCCACCACCGACGGTGGTGGTGGCGGCAGCGATGGCGACGATGGTAGCAGTCATAGTGGTGATGGCGATAATAGTCATGGTAATGGTGGTAGCAACGATGATGGTGGTGATGGTCATGGTAGTGGTGGCAACGATGGTGATGACGGTGGTGGTGGCGACAATCATGACGATGATGATGGCAACGATCATGGTGGTGACGATGATGGATTAACAACAATCTTGAAGAAGAATGACATGATAATTAAGATCTTTTAGAGATTTGGTTTTTGTTTGGTGAATCTTTTAGAGATTTGATGGTTACATGAGGTTTAAATTTAAATTCTTTAGTATTTTAATTTACCGATTGAGATTTACTATTCTCATTCTCACATAAGAAAGTCATTCTCATAGTATACACCCCATATATATATATATATATATATATATATATATATATATATATATATATATATATATATCACTACCTCCCTTATATCATTGCATTAGGAATCCTTAGTTGAAAAAGTATCATAATTGGAGTCATCCTTCAAAGTTATAATCAAAGGATTGAGCAACTTCACGAAAATAGTTGAAACTCAAAGTCCAATAGTGAGCCATAACAATACCTACTCCACATTTCTTGCTGTTCCAACGCAAACTGAAATTCCGAGGCAATCTTCAATGTCAAAAATGACAAAAACAAAAGATTGGACAAAGACCGAAGATATACTTGCACAGCTGGCAACAAAAGCTAATGCATTATGTGCCCTTAAAAAGACTACTGTGATGACAAAAGACAAGAAAATAGTTGGTTTAAAAGACGAAACTCTTAAAAAAAAGTTGTTTACACATACAATAGCTGGAAGAGTTATGCGTTATTTGCTGATTTGGAACCACTACACAATGCACAATATGATGGAATGAAAATAAGTATGGACATTCCAAAGGTAAATTAAAAATCATATTCTATTTTATATATTTCCATCACAAAAATTTGATTATAACTATTAATTGTAACATACATGAATTTACAATTGCAGTGGATACCAATGTCATTTTCATCACCACCGAACATGATACTTGATCAAGTTTAGGCAATAGTAACTACTTATTTATTTGGTACTAATAAAGATGACGAAATGAATGGGTAAATTACTTAGCACCTAAATATTTAACTGTGTCTTTATCATATCGCTAATAGTGTTCATTTTAAATTGTTGGAGAACGGCAAGGAAATCATTGTAACAACCACAGAGAAGACAATTGGTGTTGTTTAGAATAGGTTCAGTGCAAACTCTATATGAATCTTGAGTACAAGACCATAATATAGATACACCTAAAAAAGTTGTATTAAGAAGTGTAGATATCATAGAGGTCGTTATTGTAACGCTCGGCCGCTTGCAAGATCTGTGACTGTTCCCACAAACCAACACAAGACTTTTCAGCGTGCTTTGTCCTCACTCACACGCTTCCTGGGAAACTTCCCAATAGGTCACCCTTTCCTAAATTGCTCTAAGTCAAGCACGCTTAACTATGGAGTTCTTAAGTGATGGGCTACCGAAAAGTAAATGCATCTTGATGGTATAGGTAGCACTTATTAATTCCTTTAAGCTATCCTCAACTGTACAGTCCCATACCTGCACAGCCTCTGAATCCCTCTCGTTCGGGTGTGTATTTGATTCATTCATGTACCCCTCCCGCTGGAAGCCTACCAGGAGCCGCTCATTGTTCGTGCCTCATCTCTTTTGCACCGATGATCACACCCCGCCCTCGTCAGTGCCCGGGATGTTACAGTTATACATTGTGCCAATTTCATAATAGATGGGTAGAATCTTGTTCTGGATATCCCAAAGTATTAAAAAGTAATTACAATATATGTAATTTAAAAAAGTTCATTTCTTTTTATTAGAAATGAAAGTTAATGTATGGGATGCTTTAACAATAATTGAACCTGTATGTAGGCACTTAGCAATTAAACAATACAATTTCCATTTTTTTCTTTAATGTCATAGTCACGCAAAGACTTGGTCATAATAACATATACTAATATGAAGATGCAAACTGTTTTACATTTAATATAATAACAATGATGGTTGATGGTTGGTTACCTCTTGGTCGACCAATCCCCTCGATAAAAGAGTTTGTAATAAATAGCTCATGTAATTTAATTTTCATTGATTGTCCTTTCAAACTGAAGATTATATTAAAAGCACAAGTGTAAAGGTATTTTTTTTCTTGAACACTAGGTACTTAACCTACTTGCTAACATGCTACTCGCTGAGGAAAGGTCTATTTCTCAACTAGTTGGATTTTGGTTCTTACCAACCACTATTATAGTAATAATAACATACTCAATTCAAGTGTCATGTGCATTACTCTATGAAATTGATAAATGTCAACAATTCCCTTAAAATTTCAGCATTATGCATTAGGTTAGGTTACTAGACCAGAAATTATTGTGGAATACTATCAGCGTCAATACATGGGAAAAATTGATTACTTGAGCAAGGTTAGGCCAATAGTGAATACAATATTTGTAATATATTAATTTTTTACTATTAATGGTTTATATAGACACGCCATTTAGTGATCAATTTTTGTGGTTTAATTATAGATTTATGTTCCTATGAACGACATAAGCTTGCATTGGTATCTTCTTGTTGTTAATATCCATGAAAAAAAGACTTGTGTTGTTGGACTCAAAACCCCATCTAGAAAGAGACATTGCAAGAAGGAGACACGTCAGGAAATTGATAAACACTAAACATAATACAAAGCCAATAAAATTGTATCAAGTACCTAGCTGCTTATCTAACAAATATGAATGAATTGTATCCTTTACATGTAGACGACACTAATATTATTAATTTATTATACTGCCACTTCATTTTCACCTGATTTATTTTTTTTCAATTCCAGTTTTTAATGGCTAAGAATAAAATAGTCCTCATTGTAACCATCCAGGCAATTTTTTTGGAGGAATTGTTATTGCACGAATCATTTTACCAATTTCTATTTAGCTCAAAGCAAAAAATATAAGAGTTTTAATTGGTCGTGACATACACAAACAACTTCCTGATTCTTAATATTCTTACAGAACAATATTTATTATTCAACACGTTTATTACTCACAGATTTATTATATAAACACTAATCTATCAACTTGCAACTCCTGAATAATAGGAATGACTGTGGAATATGGGTGGCTAAAGGGATGATCGACATTGCATTATCAAATGATTACAAAATTCATGTAAGCAAGTTGGACCAACCACAGTGCTTTTTAAAAGTCAATCATATTTTTCTTCTTATTTTATATTATTTTTTTTCTAACTGAAATATTTCAAGTAGACAATGGGACCCGTATAAAGATTGCATTGGATCTTGTTCTTGGTTCTCATAACACCAACCAGGAACAAATTATCAAGCTAGCAGCCACTAACTGGAAGAATCTTGACGAGAAGAAAAAATGCCTAGTTGTTTCCTGACTTGTTTCTTAAATTGATATTGTATGCATTTTGCATTTCAAGTGTGCTCATCACCTTGTATGGTTTAAGACTTAAAACACCTACTAGTCAAAGCTTTTTTGGCTTACTTGCCACGTAGTGGTTTATTAAGTAGGAGTGCAAGTTTGCTCAACGTTTGTGCAACGTGTTGGATTTTGATTTTTTAGACAATGTTGAACTCGTAAGTTGATAACATTATGGATTGAAATGTCCTCTTCTACTTAACATCACACATATCACAATATCTACAACACATTTTGAAAATAACTTTATTAATTACCAATTTAAGCAAACTTTTTAGTTGATTAAAATAAATTATAACTTTTCAAAAATTGAATACAAATATGTACACTGATTTCTTATGCCACTTGTATTCTCCACGGTGAATTTTGTAATTTTTTTTTCATTATAGTGATTTTATCTTTATGCACGTGCACCTTATGAAGGGGTACATTCATGGAGGTCTAAGTTTAGTTTAATTACTAAAATGATTGACAAATTCCTAGCTTTTATTTTGATTTAGTGGCTAAAATCAAACTAATGGATGGTATATTATTGTAACGTCCCATTCATATATTCAATGTACCCATACAAAATTAACCCAAATCTTGTAAAGGATCACTCACACTCGTCATCCTTATCGATTATAATACAAATTACAACAATCAAACAAATAAGAATTTACAAGCAAAAAAACCAATACTAACTAGAATTGATTTAGATAAGTAATAACAACTTTTAAACCATATCCATTCATGTTCATACAATATAAATTAAGTACATATCCAAAAAGTGCCAACTCCGTCTACAAAAGTTGCCCACTAAATAACTTTACTAATGTAATATTAATTCATAGACATTGCAAACACCAATCCTTGAGCCCTAAACTATAGTTTCACAATTGTCATTACAAACACATAAACATATCTTAATAGATCGATAACAACTTTGCAAACCTAATAATGAGTGTAAACCAAAATAGAAATCTTATTCTCCTACATTCTACCTCAATAGATTCAACCTGATTAATCACTTTTTAAAAATCTTCATACCGCAAATCAAGCTTCTTATTTATGACATTTAACTCCTGGTTCATTGTTTCGACCATTCTACTTGCCATATTCAAGTCATGGCTAATTTTTTCAACCTTAACACTTACTGCATTTAAGTCATGGTACATTTTTTCAACAGTCTCATGTAAATGTAGTAAATCCAACTTTTGCGCAACATTTAAAGCAAGGACTTGCTCCTTGTCATCTTGTTCATCAACTGGGTCATACCAGGAAAAATACCAATAATACTTAGTGTTCCTAGCGAACCTTCAACATCCAAAAAACTTCCTACCTAGGTTCCTTGATGTGTCGGATGTCTGTCTCTTGCACGGAACACCACAAAAGCAATAATTCATGTTCCTATTTGATGATGACGCTGTCACTCTACTGCCGAACTGTGAAGAATAGTTCTCCATTGCTAACATTTAAAAAATGGTGTCAACAAAAATCCAATGAAAAATAATAAAACATTCATCACCAGATCAAAAACACAACACAGATAGCCAACAATTACGAAAATTGCAAGTCAAAACAATTCGGATTTATCACATTCTATTCACTTATTCTTTTCATGCATCAACTATTTATTCACTAGTTAAATTTCTGAACACAGTTAAAGCCCTAAGAACCCAAAGAAATTACCATAACTTAACATAAAAAGTAAAATTTACCACACAACATGCGTTCTATACAAAATAATATTTTAATGCTCTTATAACTAGCATTCAAATGTTAAATTTGCCAAACCAAATACAGTCATCTCCCAAAGAAGATGATCAACAGATAAATTACCATATACTAACAATAGCCCTAAACTAGGAACAAAAATTAAATTGAATGAATTATCCAAAGCATACATACTTCAAATTAATTTTTAATTTCAAGCCTCAAACCAAATCAACTTGTCAACCCAAAAGTTGTCAACCAACATACATTCAACAACCTGAACCAATGGAAAATCGTACATTACCTTTACATTTGAAACCTTCCTTTTTCAATTGATCAAATTTCAACTACAACAACTCAAACACAGCAATGCACAATAAGACTAGTTCAATACATCGAGCAAAAAACGATATTAAAACAAGCCACACAAAAGACAATATCATATATTCTTTACAGACAGCAAACAAAATAGATGGTGAAACAATATTAAGGTTCAAACAAAAAAGAAGAAGAGGGGGACAAGGGGAATGACAAACATTAATGATGTATAAACAAAACAATGTCAACAAAGAAAAATACATTACTAAGTGTGTAGTTAGTGAGTTCAAACGTTCACACATGCACCTTGTCAACGATTCACAAATGACACTACAATAACATTCCTCCATCAAAAATTTACACACGAAAATAAAAAGGATTGGGCAAGCGCACTACGAGCCTGCCACTACTTCACTTCATAACTAAATCTTGCGCGAATGATGTTTGTTGAATGTGTATAGGTTTTGGGTTAAGGATTTTTAGCTCATACAATTGGAAAACCGTTCCATTATGTTTAATAATATAAAAAATCAAAATGTGAGATGAAGTTAATGTCCCCGATACTAAATTCAAATTTCCATCTTCCAAAAAATGTAAGATTACACTTATGTGTCAACATCTTGCACTAAAGGAAATGCCAGCTGTATATCTTGCAAAATGCCCTTTAAGTTCTCGAGTTAATGCACAGGCTCACAAGCGAACCATTGAAATGTAAATACATGTTGAAAATGTAATTCAATGTGTCACAAACAACTAAATACCCTTGTATTCAATGAAAGAAAACTATTTGTACTTATATGTTCATATTAACGAACTACGCATCTAATCAGCAAAATAAAAATAAGAAGATAAACACGAGAAAAAAAAGTGAGCACACATAATAAGATGTGGTAGTACAAAAGGCTTAAGAATTTTTGTCAGGCAAGTTCCCATCCAAGTCGGGGGCAGCATGCCCGTTTGCTCGTGGACTGTCTTTAATAAAGGTGGCAACATCTTGTAGACACCAACAACATCCTTCATGCCACCACTGCCATCATTTGCTTCCCCACCATTAGTCCAAATACTAATCTTTGGCTGAAGTCCACGGATTGCATCGGCATTAGTCTTGGCAATCTATTGAAACATGCCACTATTTATCATCAAATAGTCCCTTAGATTGGCGTAGTTGTCTCCCAGTGCATCTAGCAGTGTCCTTAAGTATGCCCCTTGGGCTTGCCCAAACAAGCCCCTCTACTTCCTTTTTCTTCGCAAATAGTTATGCTTTGGCTGCTTGTTGGCGACTGAAAAATGCTGCCTCCGCTAATGCCTTTTGTGCTTTGACCTCTTTCTCCTTCTCAAACAATATTGCTTTTGCCGGTTTTTGCTTCTTGTACAACTCCCAATTTGCCTCTTGTACCTATTCCACAATTTCCATGGATATGTCACAAAATTTTAAAAAAATAGGGATGGAGAGAGGAGCTGCTCGAGAGGATCCTGATGGCCTTTTACCATTGTTTTACAAGAGTTGTTACAAGAGATTAAGTTAGAATTTCTCTAAAAAGTAGTATTTTACTTCGTCCCAAGCAAAACACGCAATTTTCAACGTCATACTCTGAAGCAAGTACAAGTCAGCTATTATGCTTATGCTTAATGTTCAAGCTGCTATTAATTATCTTCTTCGATACTAATATATGATCCTTCCAGGCAATTAGTTCAGCCCTTGAACACAAGGAGACCGATACAATTATAATTAATTTGTATAATGAAGGAAGAAGAAATAAATTAACCTTGGTCTCATACTCAACGCTTGCTTTGCTGAGGTACTCAGCTTTAAGCTTCTCTGTCGTTGTGAGAGCATTCATCCTCTCAACCTCTCTCTGCAACTCCGCATCCCTGAGTGCCACTGCTTTTGCGGACTCCACCTCCGCCACCTGCGCCACCCGTGCCCACACAGCTTTTTTCTTAGCAAGCTCAGAATTAGCCTTTGCCACCTCAGCCTCTCTCTCATTCTCAAACACTTTCACCTCTGTCCTCACCTCTATTTCCTCCTTCTTACCCTCTCCCTGCCTCACTTTTTTCATGACAAACCACAATTTTTTCTAGACATTGGTTGGCCCTATGGCCATATTTACCACAGCGAAAACATATCATATGGAGTCCCTCATACTCTAATTTGAACTCATGGCCCAAAATAGTGAATGCTGGCACAAGCTCCCTATTGAGGTCAAGCTCGAGGCATATTCTAGCGAATTTTTTGTGACTTTGAATAGATGTGGTTTCATTGACCCTAAGCATGGTCCCTAAGAGGTTGCCAACTTCCCATAAAAATTCCTTGTTGTATAGTTCAACAGGAAGTTTGGGAATGCGGACCCACGTTGCGACTTTATGCATTGAGTGTTCATTAGGGTTGAAGAACAGGCGCCATCTTTGAACAAGTAAGTAATGATCCAAGAGAAGCCATGGACCTTCGAAAAATGCAAACTTATAGTCCGCTTCGTTTGTGAATGTAACCAAAAAGAAATCATCATGAAGGTCCATAGTTTAAACCATACCTAACCTAGCCCACAGCTTCTGCAATATGTTAGAGAAAAATTGCAAATTTACCCTCTTTCTAGCAATTTTACTATAAGAGAATATTTCCATGGCCGACACCAACTGTCATATTGCTCCGTAGTCACCTAGATATTAGGGCAAGGGTTGAAAGGCATCACCTTGAGGTTTCTTCTTCCTCTTCTTCTACGTCTAAGAAAGGACAAAGTTCCTCTATCACTACATTGAAAATGTCCTTTGGGTTCACAGCAAACTCCAAAAGGGAATCCCGCATAGCGACATCCGTCCCAATGACCTTGTCTTTATATGAAAAGTTCCCGGCATAAGTGTGAATAGGTGTTTCCTTAGGGCTCGACGAGCTGTCCTCACCTCCTTGAATCTTGACCTTTTTGGTACTCCGGTCCCTAAGGTCCTCACACTTATGTGTGTGTGAATATATATAAATTAGAGGTCATTTGTTATAAGTAAAATATTGGTAACCATCCTGGAGACAATTCCTAAGAAGCTTATATGTGAAGGAGGGAAGAAATAAAGATTTTCAAAGAAAGTTGTACCAATTCATATTATTAATTTGTAGAATTTAATTAATATAAATTGAAAGTATAAATATTTTTTACCCGTTAAAAATAGTACATCTAATTAATTATACAAAATTATGAAACTTTCTAAATATTTATTTTACCCCAATAAAAAAATATTTTTTATTTTTTATTATTATTATTATTTGTATTTTTAAAAGATAAGAAGAAATTTAATTATTTTTATTTTAATCAACACATAAGAGTTTGTGATAGTAAATGACTATTCATAAACCTCTATAATTCAAATGACATCAAAATTAGTATTCACTACTCAATCAATGTCATGGATTTTGCAGACATCAAAATTGTTATTTTTATTTAAAACCACAAATGCCATAAGTAACCCATACGCTAATTAGGCAACGCAAAGTCTCGATTTTTATTATTTTTATTGTGCATTTTTAATTTACAAAACAAAAAGAAGGAATATAACGAAAACAATATATATGTCCCTGTACAATCTAACGTGAGTAAAGTCACAAACTTTTAACGTTCTTTTTATTCTTTTTTTTTTCTTCCTTTTTTTAGAAACAATCTAAAGGCCAAATAAAAAATAAAAAAAGCAAACAAACAAACTGAAGGCTAAATAAATAAATAAAAGAAAGAAACAAGCTAAAAGCCAAAACCTAAAAAAAAAAACCATGAGTGTCACAAACAATTACCCTTGTATTCAACCGCCCACCAAATAACAAAAAACCTTGTACTCAACCGCCCACCAAAAAAAAAACTTGTACTCAACTAAACAAAACTATAAAATAACTATCTCTCTTCCAGACTTTTCTGTTTTTTTTTTTTTTCCTTTTATTAATCGTTGACTAATTAGTAATTACTTCTTATTGTATTGCTGAGAAAGATAAGGAAATGTAAAAAACTATAGCTGTCAGCAATTCAGAAGCTTGCTATAGCTTGAAAAAACAGGTGGATGATTCTAGGGTCGAGGGCTGTTTCTAAGATTTAAACCCGTGACCGGTTGATTGATTAAATTGAGTCACTTTTATAAACTATTTATTGAATTGGGGTTCTTTTAAAATATATTACTAGAGTGGAGTGGTCAATGCTAAAAAACACTAGTCAAATTAGTATTTTCAGTTCTACATTAGCTTTTTTTTTTTTTTTAATTTAACTGTGGAAAGGGTCAGGTGGCTGTCACGTGAGATACCCCAGTGACAGTGGAGTATCCCACGTGACAGTCACTTAGCGGACAATTGGCAGTATTGCTGGATACGTGTGTAACACATTAATACTACTAGCGTTTTTACTTATTTATTTATTTATTTTTAAAACAAAAACACTAGTTTTTAATTTTAAATTTTTTATTTATTTTAAAATTAAAGACGCTAGTATTATTAGTATTTTTAATATTTTATTTATTTATTTATTTATTTTAAAATAAAAAATGCTAGTATTAATAACTTTTTTAATACTAGCGTTTTCTATTTTAAAATAAACCCCGCTCTGTCTTCGTTAACTTTCAACTTTGATAACGCGATATCGACTGGATATTGGACAACGTAGTTTACTTAAACTCCTCTGCTTCGCTTTTACTGTGTCGTTTTATTCGTGAGTAGAATCTGCTGTTACAAGGAATTTAGGTAAGTCTTCTATAAAAAAAAAAGGAATTTAGCTGAGGGGAGAGTGGGGAATTGAATTGCCTAGCGAATTGAATTAGTGGGACAGTATTTTAAAAGTAGGTTCGGACCGGCCAGTTGGAGTGGGAACCGGTAGTGCAATCGGTCCGAGCCAGTGATCAAATCGGATATGTCATCGACCCGGTTTGACTCGATGGGTCAACCGGTGAACCGATAGGTTGAACCAGTCAGTTGATCTGGACCATTTCAAAAAAAATTAGTTTTTTTAAAGCATGAAATGACATCATTTTAACTATAATTATTGAAAAAAAATAAAAATCTCAACTTATAATATACTTTATATATTTAAAAATATTTATTTACTAATGATAATAATTACCAAAATCGTGAATGCAGGTATGTGTATGACATAAATGTCTCTTGTATTAACAAGAATGCATAACCTTCATTCACTTGTTATTATTTGTTTGACCTTAATGTGTAACCTCTAGTCCTTTCACCCTCATCTTAAATATAATTATTAATTGTTTATTTATTTATGGGTTACACATCACCATTAATATTTAATTTAATAAATTTTATAGTATGAAATTTACATGTCATGAATACTTTCAAATTTTTTAATAGAAACCGAATCATGCAGTTCAATTAGTGACCTTCCGATTACCATTGACTCAGTGACCCAGTGCCCTAATCGAGTTGATGACCAATCCGAGTTTTAAACACTGAGTTGGAAGAGAATTTTTCTTTTTGCCTTTTGAAAACGGAGGAGGCATGTCCCAAGTCACTCTCCTTTTTTAAACAAAAATTCTAAATGATTTAATCCTAGATGATTCGATTCTTGCCTTTTTTAATATGATTCCAAAATTGTCTTTACATCTTTTTTTCTAGGCCGACCTTTAGGGGTAATCTATCCCGATAAAAACGCTACTAATACTAGCATTTTTTATTTTAAAATAAATAAATAAATAAATAAAATATTAAAAACACTAATAATAGTAGTATTTTTAATTTTAAAAATAAATTAAAAGTTAAAAAATTAAAAACTAGCGTTTTTTGTTTTTAAAAAATAAAAACACTAATAATACTAGCATGTTGCACACGTGTCCACCAACACTATCAATTATGCGTCAAGTGGTTGTCACGTGGGATACCCCAGAAAACGTTACTGCCACTGGGGTATCTCACATGACAATCATCTGGCCCTTTCAACAGTTAAATTAAAAAAAATTAATAAAAAAGCTGATGTAGAATTAAAAACGCTAGTTTGGTTGGCATTTTCTAGCGTTGACCATCTCACTTTAGTAATATGTTTCAAAAAAACCCAATTCGATAAATAATTTATAAAAGTGACCTAATTTGGTCAATTAGCCACCCGTGATCTCATTTGTAACAAGACACCAGCCTTACGATTATGCCAAACATATTAAAGTCTTATATATGTGGCCTTATACATTCTTAACAAATTGCAAATTACACATCCAACCGGCAAAATAAAAATGAGAAAAAGAATATAGGAAAACATAGCACACATTATCCGATGTGGTAGTATAAGAAGAGGCTTAAGAACTTTTGTCGGGCAGGGTTCCCATCCAAGCCGGTGGCAGCATACCTGTTTGCTCATGGACTGTCTTAAACAGAGGTGGCAACATTTTGTAGACACCAGCAATATCCTTCATGCTACCATTGCCATCATTTGCTTCCCCACCATTAGTCCAAATACTAATCTTTGGCCCAAGTCCACGGATTGCATCAGCATTAGTCTTGGCAATCTGTTGAAACATGCCACTATTTATCATCAAGTAGTCCCTTAGATTGGCGTAGTTTCCTCCTAGTGCATCAAGAAGTGTCCTTAGGTATGCCCCTTGGGCTTGCCCAAGTGCAACAAGCCCCTCTGCCTCCTTTTTCTTCGCCAATAGCTCTGCTTCGGCTGCTTGTTGGCGACTGAAAAATGTTGCCTCCGCTAATACCTTTTGTGCTTCGGCCTCTTTCTCCTTCTCAAACAATATTGCTTCTGCCGCTTTTTGCTTCTTGTACAGCTCCCAATTTGCCTCTTGTACCTATTCCACAATTTCCATGGATATGTCACAAAATTTTAAAAAAATAGGGATGGAGAGAGGAGCTGCTCGAGAGGATCCTGATGGCCTTTTACCATTGTTTTACAAGAGTTGTTACAAGAGATTAAGTTAGAATTTCTCTAAAAAGTAGTATTTTACTTCGTCCCAAGCAAAACACGCAATTTTCAACGTCATACTCTGAAGCAAGTACAAGTCAGCTATTATGCTTATGCTTAATGTTCAAGCTGCTATTAATTATCTTCTTCGATACTAATATATGATCCTTCCAGGCAATTAGTTCAGCCCTTGAACACAAGGAGACCGATACAATTATAATTAATTTGTATAATGAAGGAAGAAGAAATAAATTAACCTTGGTCTCATACTCAACGCTTGCTTTGCTGAGGTACTCAGCTTTAAGCTTCTCTGTCGTTGTGAGAGCATTCATCCTCTCAACCTCTCTCTGCAACTCCGCATCCCTAAGTGCCACTGCTTTTGAGGCCTCCACCTCCGCCACCTGCGCCGCCCGTGCCCACACAGCTTTTTTCTTAGCAAGCTCAGAATTAGCCTCTGCGACCTCAGCCTCTCTCTCATTCTCAAACACTTTCACCTCTGTCCTCACCTTTATTTCCTCCTTCTTACCCTCTCCCTGCCTCTGCGTCGATATGATCTTTGTCTGCGCATCGATTTTCGCAGCATTCTGAAGCGTTTGCCCCTCTCTTAGCTTCGCTCCCACCTCTCCCTTCATCTTGGCCTCTGCCACGTCAACCTTGGCTTGGTTCGCAGCTTCCATCTGAGTCTTCTTCCCCAAGTAAGAGAAATACTCGTGACCGGGCACGTCAACGAGTTGCTTAACGTTGGCGTTGTAAATCAAAAGCCCGAATTGGTTAAGCTCCAGCTGAACCTTCTCGAACACTTCCTGTTTGAACGATTTGGTGCCTCTGAAAATCTCTTCCATGGTCATGGAGGCGGCGAGGACACGTGTCTCTCCCTCGATGATTCCCTGGACGAGCTCCTTGACGTGGTTAGAGAGCTTGTCGTGGGATGAGAGGAGCTTGGCGTATTTGAGAAGACTCTCATCGTCGTCGACTCTGGGACCGATGGTGAACACTGCGGGGAGAATGAAAGGAAGCTTCTCGGCGCTCATGGCCTGAACCTCGAAGGTGTAGTTGACCGGAGAGAGGTCGAAGACGGTGCATGACTGGCCCGGGAGAACCCATGCTTTCTTTGCAAGCTTTATGTCTGAGATTCCAACCCCGGTGATGACGAGGTATTGCGACGCGTTTGCTACCCTATACATCAGGTTTTTGCTTCTGCGACGGTGACTTTTGTTAGAGTTATAATAAAGGAAAGGAAAGACTAACGAACGAGGAGAAATGTGGGTTTATACACAAACAGTATATGTAGACATATGAATGATGAGAGATATTAAATAGTACGAAGAGTGAATCCGTCAAATGATACGAACAAAGAATTCATCCTTTTACCAGTGCGTGCACCCGTGCCATAGCACCCATAAAATATGAGTAAAGTTAAAATAATTTATAGTAATTTAAAAAATATAAATATCAAAAATTTAAAACTTCCTAAGTATATACTATTATCAGAAGAAAAATAAATAAATACTAAAAAAATTAAAAATGCATCATTAGATGTCACCAAATTTGGAATTAGAAGAAAATTAAAAAAAAAATACAATAAAGAAGTTAACAACAACTATAATTCTGAATTTGTTAAATATTACCATATTCATAAGTATAAAAGATAAAAACATATTATTAAAATGTTACCAATACTTTTTTAAAAGCTAAAAATACATTACTAAATGCTACCAATATTTTATCTAATCTAATATTACTAATATTTTATTTAATCTAATATTTTTAATATCTTATCTAATCTAATATTTTGATAAAAAAAAGTAATAAAATATTTTATTTAATATTCTGATGCAAGTAAAAGAAAGATTACTTTAATAAAATATTAATTTGTTTAAGTAATTAATAAAAGAAAGATTAGTTTAACTAATAAAATGTATAAAATATAAAAGGATATGTAAGAAGAAGATAATAAAAAGGTAATCTAATATTCTGATAAAAAAATTAATGAAATACTTTATTTAATATTCTGATGCACGTAAAAAAGAGTACTTTAACAAAATATTAATTTATTTAAGTAATTAATAAAAGAAAGACTACTTTAACTAATAAAATATATAAAATATAAAAACATATGTAAGAAGAAGATAAGAAAATATAAAATTTTGATCACCCACAATTATTTAATAAAATACTAATTTGTTTAAGTAATTAATAAAAGAAAGATTACTTTAACTAATAAAATATATTACTAATATTTTATCTAATTTAATATTACTAATATTTTATGTAATCTAATATTACTAATATCTTATGTAATCTACTGTTCGGATAAAAAAGAGTAATAAAATATTTTAATTAATATTCTGATAAAAAAATAGCAAAAATTTTATCTAACATTTTCATAAGATAAAAGAAATAATTAAAATTGTGAATTATCAATTTTTTAAAGATAAAAACATATTACTAAAATGCTACCAATATTTTATCTAATCTAATATTACTAATATTTTATCTTATCTAATATTTCTAATATCTTATCTAGTCTAATATTTTGTTAAAAAAAGTAAAAAAATCTTTTATTTATATTCTAACAAAAAATATCAAAAATAAAGTATTTCTTTTAAATAATATATAATTATATTTTAATTATATTTTTTTATTATTTTTATGCACTGCGTACATATAATTTTGTAAATATTTTTATTTAACGGTCAATTTTACATTGATATATTTTAAAAATGTATACACCACGTAAATGTATCTAATTATACATTGATATATTGTCATCCCCTATTTATTTTGTAAATGTCTAATTTTTTTGTTCTTATCTCGATTCTTATAACAATAAGAATATGAATTTTATATTAAAAGTAACTATTATGAAAATCACAAAAAATTTCCCACTATATCTTTTAAATTTGTTTTCAACGTAATTATAACCAAATCTTTAATTACTCTAAATAATAATAATAAGAATAAGAATAATAATAATTACAGTAATAAATTAGTATTTTAATCTATTGTGTAAATAATATAATTATTTAATATAGCCACGTGATTGTAACATTATTGCTATATAGCATAATTTTCTCTCTCATTAATATTATTAATAATTAGTAAACAAAAATAATAATTATTAAATATAATGTGAATAATTATTTAATTGGACGATGGTTAATACATTTCTAAGTTAAAATTTTAATATTTATTTAATATACATTATTTCAATATTTGTAATTGAAGAATAAATTAATAAAATATGAACATTTTATTTAATATTCTAATAAAAAATAAAAATAAAGTATATCTTTTAAACAATATATAATGATATTTTAATTATATTTTTTGTTATTTTTATGTACCACGTACATATAATTTTGTAAATATCTTTATTTAGTAATTAATTTTACATTAATATCTTTTAAAAATTTATGTACCACATAAATTTATTTGATTATACATTGATATGTTGTCATCCCCTATTTAATTTGTAAATATGTACATTTTTTTGGGTCTTATTTGGATTCTTATAATGATAAGAATATGAATTTTATAGTAAAGGTAATTATTACGAAAATCACAAAAAAAAATTTCATCATATCTTTTAAATATGTTTCCATTTAATTAAATCCTCATTAAGTTGTAATTCTCCAACATATCTTTTAAATATGTTTCCATTTAAAGTACTTATCCATCCTTAATTTTAATATTATTTTCTAAATAATGTAATTATAAATAAATTGCTAAGTTCAACGTAATTATAACTAAATTCTTTAATTATTCTAAATTTGTGCAATATTTTACTCTAAATAATAAAAATTATAACATAATTATAACCAAATCTTTAATTACTCTAAATAATAATAATAATAATAACAATAATAAATTATTATTTTAATATATTATGTAAATAATTATAATTATTTAATAGGGCCATGTGATTATAATGTTATTGTTATATAGCATAATTTTCTCTCTCATTAATATTACTAATAATTAGTAAACATAAATAATAATTGTTAAACATAATGTAAATAATTATTTAATTGGATGATGTTAAATAGATTTTTAAATTAAAATTTTAATATTTATTTAATCTATATTATATCAATATTTGTAACTGAAGAATAAATTAATAAAATATAGACATTTTGTTTCAATTTATAAACATAATCCAAAAGGACAACAACTTAATCCCTACAGTGTTACATGTGAGAGTCAAAATTACTTCTAAATATCATTTCTATTAGGAATTTTTCTAATTGACTGAAACATCAACTAAAAGTAACTCGAGATCATTCAAATTACGCAACTTCATCAATTGACTCTTCTGTAATCTTTTTTGTGTCGTAAATTATTTACAACCATCACCAAGAGAACGTTTTGCACTTCTGTAGATAAATAAAAAATAAGAAGAAGAAATAAAAATAAGAAAAATAAAAATAAATTAAACACAAACTTTGAATAAAAAGAAGTAGAAGAGAAACAGGGGAAAAAATTTCAGATGAATACTCCATTGCAAATAAATAAATAATAAGAAGTAAGTATAACAAAAAAAGAAAAACTAAAACACTTATATATTTTGGGATGATTACGGCAATGCAAAAGAGTAGAAAAGAGAAAAAGTAATCGATACAGAAAACAACCCAGTATATAAAAGGATATATGAGAGTATAAGAATAACCTTTATGCATAGCTTCTGTTTTTCAATGGTTAATGCATTAAATAACATTTTGAAAGAGTAAATGCAGTAATTATAAAATAAATTGTCAGAATTGTCCTTACTTTGAGTGGGAAAATTTTCTCTATGACAACAACTTTATAAGTATTATTAGATGTTCTGTTACTTACTAAATTATACTTTTATCTCATCCATGATTTTAATCTTTTCTTCTTTTACATATGCCACGTAGAGTCGAATAAATTTGTCTCGTACCAAATAACTATCATATATACGTGAACCCGTGCAATGTACAAATGAATTGTGGAGAGGGTAATTTTTGTAGGACAAAACTTACATATAATTTCATAGATATTTTAGTGTTATTTTTTAATTAAAATTGAAGTTTCACCCTAGTAATTTATGGTGACCTTTAATGAAAATGTTTATTATGCGAATTATTGAGGTGAAATTTAATTCTAATTTGGAAAACAGTATCAAAAATACCTATGAAACTACATAAAAGTTTTGTCATTTTTTGCATGTATAAAAAAAATATATTAACAATTTAGTTAATTTCTTATATTGCTAAAAAAAGGATCTAAAATAAGTCAAAATTTTCACAACTAGGAACTAACTTTACTATATTATTATAAAATAATAAAATATCAATTAAATATGAACTTATTTATTAATAAAAAATATAAAAGATAATTGAATGTGCTTATTTTCAAATACAGGTTTAAAATTAAAATCCACATTGTATTCTTGAAATAAAAAACATAGACAAATTAAATTACATAACAAAAATAAGAAAGTTAAATTTAACTAAAAGAACTCAAATTATTCCATTAAAACCATTTTTATGGAGTCCATTAATTTAACACCTATAAAAATATTAGAAACAAAATAAAGTGATTGAACGAAACAATATCAATTTAAAAACACATATTTAAATGATTAGATGCCAACACAATTTATATGAGATATCAATTCATGTGTATTAAATTTGATCTGATGTGATGCATGAATAAATTATGTGTAGAAAAGTTATTTTCTATTATTTTGAAAGATGATTTATATTTAAACTTAAAAATAAAAAATAAAAAATTAATATTTTTGTTATAATAATTGTCTACTTTTTTGAATAAGGTATATGGACATAAAAAACAAGTAAGAATCACACCCATCAATCAATTACTACAAATTCTCATCAAACTCGTAAATTAGTCACCTATTTCATTTTTTATTGATAAAAATATTAATAATTAATAACAATATTAATAATAAAATAATAATAATGATGATATCACTGTGCTATGCACAGAAATTTTATCATTGTACAAAAACAAAGTCTTTTATAAATTAATTAGATAAGAAAATAATAAATAATAAATAAGTAATGATTTGCTTAAAACTTATTAAGATTTTAAATATTAAATTTGCATGAAAAAATAGTAAATAGTCTACAATGAATTGCCTCCCATGCAAAATTCTATTCTAGTTTTTAAATTAGTTTATTTACTAAGGAAAATATTATAGATCATAGAGACATTGATTAGCATCTAGTTGTTTGTTGATGGTAGAAATGCTTAATAGTAAAATTAACATAAAAATTTTGTTGATTATTTAAAAATCAAAATTCATACTTTGCAAGAATTTTATTTGAAAAATAAGAATGATATGTCAAATGAGAAGACCTTATTAATATAAGAGTTAGTGTCTGTTTGGATTAACTTCTCCATAAACACTTAGGAGAAAAAAATAAGAAGAAAAAATAAAATAAGTTTTTCCATAAGCTAAAATTAGCTTATGCATAAGTTAAAAATTAGATTTTGAAGAAGCAAATATGAGAAAGTTTCTATAAATTAACTTATGCATAAAATAATTTTAGCTTATAGAGAAGTTAATTTCACTTTTTATTCTTATTTTTTTCTTCCATAAGATGATCAAGTGAATTTACTTTTAACCACTAAATTTAAACTTGAACAATAAAGATTAAAACATAAAGATAACTTCTTAACTTAATCATGTGGGTATAATTTTATAGCTCATTTGATATGAATACTAATAATATTAAATTTTGAAATTGTTAAATATAATATTTTCATCTTTAATAGATAATTTATGTCACTAATTAATATTTCAAAAATTCTAATGTTGTCAATTAACACCTTAAAAAACCTTTCTTGTATATGTATAAAGATAAAGATTAGTAGCCACTTGTTATAAGTAAAATATTACTAGCTAGCCAGCCTGGCAATTCCTAAGAAGCTCACATGCGACTAAAAAAAAAAACCCACATGCAGTGGCAGGAAGAGATAAGGATTTTCTAAGTTGTACCAATTCATTTGACTAATTTATGAAAAATGCTTAACACGCAAGCACTTCAACAGGAAAGCTATTGGTGGGGAATTTGTGAGAAAGAAAGAAAGAGAGAAATAAAAAAGAAAGAAAAAATAAAGAGAAATAGTGATCGGAAACTCATTGATGTGACAAGCAATGTAACAAAATATAAAAAAAGATGTAAGTTAAAAATAAAATACAAATAAGATGGAAGAAAAAATAATTATATATTTATAACTTTTTAGTGATAAGTTTATATAAGTGTTTTTTTTAATTAATAACTTAAATATTGTTATGTATTTTTATTTTTTTATAGTTAGCATAATAACAATTTTTAGGTATTAAGTAAATATTTATTTTAGATTAGTTTTAAAGAAGAGTTTTTTTTTCCTAAAAATTATAAAAATAATTAATATTTAACAATAATTAAGTCAAAACAAATGCTTATTAAATAATATTGGTCATTTACTAAAATACTAACAGGAAGTTGCCTGATAGGCTAATACTTTCTTTGCTTTTCGCTGCTTAATTTCGTCAAAAAAAATATCTTGAATCGGACTAGCTACGAAAAGAATATGTCAGTTAATTACTATTTTGTGTGAGACTTTGGATACCCGAAGAGCCACGGAAGCAATAAAACTGAGTATAGGCTCTTTCACGTACCATATTAAAAAAATTCTTCTAAAAATTAATTACATTAATTGAAATTGTCAAATATGTTGATAGAGATCACCCAACTCATGGCATTAGGTTGAGGGCTTAATTTCCAAACATAGCTAAAGGACCATGTTTTAGGTTAAGTAAATCAAATAGCAATCTCCCTAAAATGATGTTGTATTACGGTTTAGATGGTCATTTTTAAATAAAAGATCTTTAAAATTAAAATTTACCCTGCTTCCGTTATTAACTCCTTAGGTATAAACAAAGTTGGACATAACAGTCCAAATACATAAGCTAGAATTAGATAGACTTATTTAATATGAGTTAATATGTTTATAATGGATGAATTAAATCAGATGAGGTCAACCAATCCAAAACCTAGAGGTTGGTTCACTACACTTACCCAACAAATTAATCGTTTCGAACTAGTTCAACAATGGTGATTATGTACCTCGTGGTTTAATTAATGTCTGGTGGTTCTCAGCTAGGTTAAGCAACACATAATTTTCATGAGCCTTTAAGTTGAATGTTGCTGAGTTGTTGATGTCCCTTAAGCTATCTTTAAGTTGAAAGCAAAAAGGGGGAGACCTCCTATAATGACTTTGACACTCATATCAATTAGAGTGGAATTAAGAATTAGTTAGAATTAGAGAGATTGCATACCTTATGTGAGCTAGTATGAGGTCTTTATAATTTCTTTGACCTTATAATGATAAGAAAATTATCTTTATGTTATTCTTAGAAATAAGAGGATTGTCTTTGGAGATAAAAGGATTATCTATCGGTAATGATCGAACTTGTGTGGCGAGTAAGGAAAGGATTATCTGTTGGTAATGATCGAATTTGTATGGCGAGTAGGGTGGTTCACGGATTGGATTGGATTAGTTTTGAAGAGAAAAACCATTTGATCTAATAACTTCAATTCTTTTAATTCATCATTCAATCAGTTTGGTCTAAAATTTAAATCTAATCAAATCTAAAGTAGTTTGAATTGGATTGATTTTTTGTTTTAGTCTTATATTTATTTTTCTTTGGAGAAAATATTAAATAATTAGTAAGATATATAATAGACATAATAAAAATAACTAAAAAATATCAAATATCTTATTTATAAGTCATTATATAGTTAATAGTAGTATAATTCTTTAAATATAGAGTATTAAAAATAAATTTACACAACATGATAATTACATTTATATATCATTACTTATATAATTACTAAGACATTGTCTTTAATTAAATATATTTTTCATAAATATGTTTAAGTTATGTGATAATTTTACAAATATATAAGAAATAAAAATGTAAACATGAGTGGTATCATAAATTTATAAATAAAAACATATATGTATGTATGTATAAATTCGATTTGGATTGGATTGAATTGGTTTTCAAAATCAAATCTAACCCAATTCATTAAAAAAATCATTTTTTTGGTTTTTAGTTTGTCTAGTTTTCAATTTATTCGGTTTTTGATTTTTTTTTATTGTTTTTTCAATTTTTATTAAATTGAATTATAAATATCCCTAGTGGCAAGTGGGGTGGCCTAATGTGCAATTAAGGACCTGGACCGAGGTCCAAAACACTAATTAAGAAAAATGCTTTCCTATTATCATGTAAATAACCAATTATTAATATATTAAATCGATATCACATAAATAATTGATTAATGTAAGAAATAATTATTTGTTTTTGTAATAAGAAACTAAACTCGTTTAATTTATCAAAGAATTTAATTAGTATGCATTAAGAGCATCTCCAATAGAGTTGCTTAACTAAGTTCTTATATATTCTCATGCATTGGAGCAAATAGGATTGAGTTCTTATATAAGAACAATTGCTTATATAAGCAATTGTTGCTTAACAATAAAAAATTATTTTTGTGTCTAATAAATTCAACAAAATGAGAGGGAAATTAATTGAAAGAATGAAGGTGTAAAGGAAAGCACGGTTGGCAAATCTTCATAACAAAATAAAAAATTTCAAAACACAAGAACAAATTCCATAAAATAAGTCAAACAGTAAAAATAAAATTAAAAAAAATCCAAATATTAGTGTTCATGGCAAATCTTAGTTTATGCTAATACTTTAATTTTTATTAGACAAAAATTATACTAATGAAAAAAATCCTAGTGTTTGATAAGGATAACAATTCTACTCAAACCCTATAGGTACTTGCAAAAAATATTAACAATGGATACGGTAAATATTGGCTTAATAAGAATGGGGTTGAGGTCAAAGATTTACTTGCAAAATTTAATGGAGATGGATATATATATATATATATATATTGAAATATTTCATATATAATATAGTGCATATTATAATATTAAAGATGTTGATTTATTTTTAAAAATAAAGATAAATACAAACAAAAATAAGAGTTTAATTTATATGTATTGTTATTATAAAATGACAGGATGATGTGATAAAACAATCAAAATGTATTAGATGTTTGTATAAAAAAGTTTTGCTTTGATATTGTATATAAATTAAATTCAAAAATAATTTATACTCCAATAAAGTGGTTAAATTATATCAAAAGATTATGTATTATTTTTCAAATGCATATATTGCTTCTAAAATATTACTAAATATTGTTATTATTGTTATTGCTAACCGTAGTTTTTTTCTAAGATAAAACTATTCAAATTTTATTTGATATTAACTATATTAAAGGATAAATTAAATGAATTTGTATTTTTATATATTGATAGAGAAATGTTTAAAAAAAACTTAATTATAAAACTTTGATTAATAATTTTGTAGTTGATAAAAAAATAAAATGAGATTTGAAAAATTATAGTACATTAAATTTTGAATATAAATTTCACTTAAGGCTTCAGATTTTTTTTGTCACAACTCTGTACTTTAAGTAAAATGTGAGTAACGGGGTGCAAGTATGGGTATATAGATACCCAACGTGTACCAGAATGAGAGTTAAAGTTGTTACCCACAATACGAGTATTTTTTTCATATGCAAGTATGGGGACGAGTACCATAGTACCCTACTCAGACCCTATCCATTGTCATCTCTAGTGCCTAACCTGACTTATTTTTGTTAATAAATAACATTTTTTTGTAGTGTTACAAGTCAACAAAATTTTAAATTAGATTACTAACATGATGTGGTATGATTGACAAATAATTAATTATACTCTTTAAGTATGTAGTCAGGGATTCAATTTTTATGTCTGTATGTATGAAAGAACATATATTAAGAGAGAACGGTTCCTTAAATGATTTTTGTATCTCAAGAAATTAGTCTTTAACTCTTAACTAAATATATCTTGGTGGGCACCCAAAAGAAAAAATAAAGTTAGATTGGATTTATTCAATTTAACTAGTGGCACTGGTCGCCCCTAGCTTAAAGCAAGTGAAGGTTAGGCTCCTAAATAAATATGGCACACAAAATTCTTTACTTATTATTAATATTGTACTCTTACAAAAAAAAATTAAATAAATATTAACTAGTTGATATCGAATATTAAAAGTGAAGATTTTTTTTTCTTAAAAATAATTAAGTCTCCATCTTATCATTTTTTAATTACTAATACATTATTTATCACTTTAGTTTACTTTTTAATATGATTAATCTTAATTAAAATATATTTTATTATTAAAAATTTTAACAGTAAACTCCAAAAACTAATTACTTTTTCCATTAGTATTGTAAACATTTCCAAAATTTAATTCAAGACAATACTAAAGTGACTTTTCCCTAATCCCATTTGCCTCTCAACCTTTTTTCTTTGCTCTTTTCAATGGTGCATCAACTTTGCTGTGTATAGAATAAGTGGGGAACTTTTAATAGTAAGCGTCCTAATATTCTCTCAACTGACATTTTTAACTCAAGGTGTATTGATGATGCTATAGAATTATTGAAAGATCTTTTTGTTTAGTGTATAGTGGATCAAGTAATTTTTATACTTCGAAATAGATTTAAACAATTTAAAAATGTATAAAAATATTTTTAGTTTTAATTGTGTGCTGAGAAATAAAAGTTATTGGATAAAAAGAATTTAATAGAAAATTATTTTAACCTTGAAAAACTATTAAAACATAATGATTACTTAGATATTAATGAATTATTATTTTTTAAAAATAAACTATATTGTCGCAACCGTAGTCACGACCAGACGGCGAAAAGAAATGAAAATTAGAGGAGCCGCCACCAAAGTTTATTAAGGAAAACTTTGGAAAAACTCTTTAAAAAGAAGAAATAGTCTTTAAACCAAATATGGGTTCAGGAGTCAGTTACGTGTAGGGAAGGTGTTAGCACCCTACAACGTCCGTCATAAAGACGGTTACCCCTAATCAAACGTGCAAAAAGGATAGCTTCTAAAGTATTTATTTTACCCCTAAAAAGAAAATGTCTTTATTTTATTTTTAGAAGAAAACATTTTTATTTTTGGAAAGACATTAATTTTTTTATTTTTGTTGAGATTGACAGAGGTGAGCTCCCTACTCCTACGTATCCTCAGATGCAATGAGGAATCAGACTCACGTAGTTCTTTGGGTAGAAAAATGTTTTATTGGTTGATTTTTTTTATTATTTTATTATATTTTTAGTATGGTAAAGACATACTCAATAACCAAATTAAAAGTACATCTAAAGTGGTTATCAATATACCTTTTAAGATTTTATAATAGTCAAATAGGAAGTGCATCCAGAGTGACTATCATTAAAACTTTATTAAAATATATTTTATTATTTATTAATATTATAATTTTTATTATTATTTTAAAGAATGATAATCAAATAAGAAGTGCATCTTCAATGATTATCATTAAAACTTCAATAATGTCCAAATAAGAAGTGCATCCTAAGTGGACATTATCAAGTTAAGTTATATTAATTTTTATATAAAGAGTATTTATTAATTAACAGTTAATTAATTAATTTCTTACTGAAAATGATATTTGAAATAAAATACGAATTTTTTACCACATTAATAGCAAACAAGAGAGAGAAGAAATAAAATCATTCATTTCGTTTTTATAACATTGACTATGCTTCAATTATTAAATGCTTTACCAAAAAGCCAAAAGGAGAAAAAAGCCCAAAAAACTCTTTCACTGCATTAACGTGAACAATTGCTGATAGTTATATTTCCCCTTTTTTATTCGTCCTTGAACCGAATTTGTAAATTGGGATTAAAAAAAAAAGCGGGAAAACAAACGTGGGCCTAGTCTTAATGAAAAGGGAGAAGCTCTCTTAGAGAGAGAGGTGCAAATGGTCCAAGCCCAAAAACAAACCAATCACCGAAAAGGGGTAAACCTCTGCTGCGTCTCACTTTCTTGCCTAAGCGAGATTCCAAACTGCAACAGTGACGACTCATCCCTGGTTCACATCGTCAGAAGGTGGCATTGCGGTTGTGTTGACGTGACTGCTGCAGCGGTCAGAGCAATCTCGCAATAGCGTCTCGGGCGAATCTGCACCGTGGCGGTGGCGAGAGGTGGAGAAGATTCGCGACGGTTGGAGCCTGACAAACCATGCCGCAACAGTATGGTGCCGTCACGGTGGCTGATGGAGTGATGGAAACTTGCGCACGGCGGTTACGAGAGAGCATAGAGATGACGCTTTTTTTTTCCTTTTATTTATTATTTTTTATTTTGGATATTATTTTTAAAATCTGATTGCAGTGCGTTTAGATATTTTGGCGGAGTGTGTGCTCGATGCAATTGTGCGTTGGCGAACTTACAGATTTGAGTATGGCCATGTGACATAGTGTATGCATTTGATTAGTGTAAGGCAAAGTAAGTCCTAATCTCCATGCCTGTGCGCGTATTTTACTATGAAATGCAGAGGCTGGCAATATGTGTGTGAGTTATATTATTATAAAAATGAGGAAAATGTATATGACTGTGTGGTTTTGGAATCAAGACAAAATCAATACATTAGTAAGTGATTCTATGTTATTCATGATTTTTACAAAAAAGACCGAAATCAGTGTGTTGGTGCGATGCTTGTGATTTTGAAGAGAAAATGGAAATCGGTGTATAACAAATCGAATTGATATGGTATGTCCAGTGCAAAACACAGAGCGATTCTGCCTCAACAAATTTCTATTATGAACCAAAGACAGAGTATAATATATAGCTCAATCCGTTTTGTACAGATTTGAGAAGCAATTATCAATTATAGAATGAAGTTGTGGCTATAAGGCAAGTAAGAGATAGATAATCAGAGATGGGAGAATTTAAGGACCTTTGGAGCTTTCCCTCCTATCAGAAGTTGCTTCAATTTTCCAACGCCGCAATGTGACGGCACTCCAACCTCTTCTTCTCAATCCTTTCCTTCTTCAACTTCGCGTTTCCCTTCTGTTCTCCGTATCCCCTCTTCTTTCAACCGCCCCTTCTATATCTTTTTCCTCTCTCTCTCCCGCACTTTTTTCAGATTTTTATTTTACATCCCATCCTCCTCTATGAAGTTCTTAAATGCCTTATTTATAGGCATTATCCTTCAAACAGAAACTTGCTTTGCAAGTCTTAACAGCTTGCCCTGCAAGTTTCTCTTTATGGGCCAGGCTGCTCAAATATACTTTTTAGTTCAAAAAAATGTATTCCTTTAAACATTAGCTAACTATAGGACTTGAAGCCTCTCTCTCTCTTTTTGAAATCCAATAAGCATAAAGACTAGAAACTATTACTTTTGGGCCTCAGGCATTTGGCCCAATAAGCATTAGAGCTTAAATGAAAAACTTTATTAAGTTTTAATTATAATTAATTAATTGATTTTTTATTTTACAAATTATCCGATAAAATTGGGTGTTCACATATATAAATAGAAAACGACACACCAATTGATATACTTAAATTCATAAAAGGATTTGATTTTTTAAATACATATATTACTTATAATATAACATTAATAATTTCCACTTTCAAGTGATAACTATTGTTTTAGTTAGAAGAAAGTTTTCAAAATTAAAAGTAATAACACTTTGCCTAAAATCAATAATGTCTCAAAAAATTTAAATGAATTGACTTTATTATTGATTAAAAAAATGTTATTACACCCCCAAATGCTCAAAAGATGAATTAAAATAAAATTAATAAATCATTTTTAAAAATACCTCTCTTAAAATTTCTTTTAAAATTAAATACACATTGGGACAGTCTTGGTTATGGGCTGAAAATTTTCTAACCTGATGCATTATGAGCCCAGCTTATGAGTTTATTTTTTTTGTAAAAAATTCTTTATAACTATATCAATAAAATAATAATAGTTTAAATATGTTTTGGTCCTCTAATATATTGTTTTTTTTTTATTTTGGTCCTTATAATTTAATTTTTTTAAATGATCCTTGTAAAATTTCTTTTTTTGATTTGGTCCCTATTATTTTGTTTTAGTCCTTGTAATATATTTATTTTTTTCATTTTTTTCTTGTAATATGTAAATAATTTGCTTTTTGTTCTTATTAAATTTTTTTCAAAGGGACTAATTTAAAATGAACAAAATATTATAGGGACTAAAATAAAAAATAGATATATTAAAAGGATTAGAAAAAATAGAAGGATCAAAACCAAAAAAATAATAATTTACAAGGACCATTTTAAAATAAAATAAAATTACAGGACCAAAACCAAAAAAGTGATATTTTATAAAGACTAAAAATATATTTAAACCAATAATAATTAATATGTATATAATGTTTATATAACTATTTTCAGTAAACAAAAAGTTTATTGACTTGAAAAAGATACTCAATCCAGATACACGAGTTTGTTGACGAATTAGTACCATCCATCAGAACCATTGTTTCATTCACTCTTATTACTACAAGTATATATGTTGGATGCCCATCATGGTTCCAAGTCTACTCATCGTTAGAAACGTGTCCTCAATGCATCTGTGCGGCGGCTTCTGATATATATACACGTAGTCTAACAGTGGAAATCATCCAAGAAGTATGGATACACGTCCAATATAGTTCGCCTCAGTGTTCGACGTAATAATTTCAGCTGGACACGATCACACGACACCATCCAAATGAAAACAACTACGTTTCTAACTATCCATAATCCATGTCGTCCATATAACAACTAGGTTTATAGCTAGGTTTCTAGGGTGTATGGAAATTAAAACTTAAGTTTTTTATATAAATTAAAATTTAAGTAACATACTAATAAAGGAAATAATGTGTACTAATAAGGGCGTATGCGAATTAAGATTTTTACAAAAATTGATTTCTAGATAAATGACACGTATATATTAAACTAAATAATTAGTTTTTTTTTTAATTCTTTGCTCGTAAAATGGTAGACATCGTAGGTTTCTGAAAGTGCGTTTCAAAATGAGTACGACTAATTACCACGCACGCGAACACATCAATTCATAATATGTGACTTTTATTATTTAATTATAGTCAATTTTCTCATATACTCACAAGTTGGAGAAATTATTATATAGTCTAGAACCATTATATATCTATGATCCTAATCATATGTAATCGATTTTTGTTAACTCTTTATTTTAAATTAAAAATAATTCAGCTATGTACTATATAAAAATTGACCAGACTCATACACACGTGAGAATCCTAAATTATAGAATAATTTTTCTCCGGGAAGAGGTTATGTGTTTTTTGCAAGAAGCATTTTCTTTCAAAAATTCTTCTTCTTTTTTTTCAGTTTTCTTTTCGCCAAGATGCATGCACCTTACGCTTACCAAGTTTGACGCACGGATAAAAGACACGTGGAAGGCATGCCTTTTGACAGTTTGGCATAATTTTATGATAACTTGTATTTTAACTTATGTATTACATAGAATAAATATTTATTTTATATAACTTAAATTTATAATAAATAAATACTTCTGAATATATAAATTATATTATAATTAAAATTTGTAATAAATAAATATTTTTGAACATATCAATTATATTTTACATTTATAATAAACAACTATTGTAAAACAATATAAATTTTAATCATTGATATTTTTTAAAAATATATTAAAATTTAATTTAGAACTAAATATATTGAAAATGATAAATTAAAAGAAATAAGAGGTTAAAAAAAGTTCCTAAAAATGCTCTATTTGAAGAATAGTAGCTAAAAATGCTCTCGTTCAAGATCGCTATTCTCATTTAATATATAAGGTGAATATTGGAAAATAGTATGATTAAAAGTGTATTTGGTAAATTATTTAAGTTAGTTTATAACTTTTTAATTTAATCGATTTTATTAAAATAAAAATATTTAGTAAATGAATTTATATTATTAATTTATAATATTTTTTAAATGCTATTCAGAATAGTGTTTGAATTTTTAGTTTACTAGTACTTTAGCCTATATGATGCACAAAGATAAATGTTTATTTTATGTAATAATAATTTATGATAAACAAATACTTTTAAATATATGAATTATATTATAATTAAAATTCATAATAAATAAATATTTCTAAACATATAAATTATATTTTAGATCTGTGATAAATAATTTATATTGTGATATAAGGTTATTTTTTTTAATAACTTATTTTAAAAAATATTAAATTTAATTTAGAAATAAAGAGAAAATGATAGATTGAATTTGAATGAGATAAAAAATATTCAAAATTTAAAACTAACAAGCAAACTCAACTAGGTCAAAGCTTATTATACTGTTATCATCATAAAACTTTATAAACTAATAGTAAATAAAAATGTTTTGTATAGTTATTTTTTAATTTTTTTTGAAAAGCCAATCGAAACAAAATTTTATTGAATGAAACCAAATCAGACACCAGAGGTACCAACTCGGCTGTGATCGCTAGTCCAATAAAAGTGAGTTTTGTATGGTTAAAATAATTGGAATATTTCAGTTGTATTAATTTAAAAAGCTCAATTAATATCGCACGGAATAATATATATGTTTAAATAAATTTATTTTATTTTTTCCTATAAAACATTAGGAACTGTGAATATTATCTCATTTAAAATGCAGGACATAGCATAAGTCTGCTTATAGATAATCTTTTATGAAAGGACCGCGAGCAGAAAAACTAAATTCCTCATGGAAGTTTTAAATATAATTTCTCAAATGGACTATAAGTATAATTTCATAAATTAATAAAATGCTACCATAGCTGCAAGCAGTATGCGTGTGTCATTTGTATAATATAAAAAGAGATAGGATCTATTTACATCGAAGTAAGAATTAATATTCTTACACCATTCAATTTTGTATGAAATATATATATATATTTTTATCAATTTAATCATTGAATTATAATTATACTATCTTAAACTATTTTTGAAAAAGTTTCTAAAAATTAAACTAAGAAATATACTCAATGATGTATATATTACGTATACATTAATTTTAATTTATATTAATTAGATATTAAATAATTATTAGTTGATTTAAAATTTTGTGAATATGATATATTTGATGATGAAATTATCTAATAAAAAATTACTAAATGATATAAGAATGAGTTTGACTTATACCCGTGTAAAGTGTAAACTGATTCTTCTCATATAAAAAATATTTAAATATGCATACTGCGGATTGTGTTTTGTAGAGTTAAAAACGACCTACTATTAATTTACTTTCCTTCATTAACTTTATGTGTAATATTTGTTATTTTACTAACACGGATTATTGAAGAGAGTTTAATGATTATACATTATCAGTGTAAAAAGTTTTATACTATTAATCAATCAAAAATTACCGTTGATATGATTTTTAAAGTAATTATTATAAAAGTCAACAAACTTGTCATACACGATAATTTGTGATTGAATGGCAGTGTAAAACTATTTTACATGTTTTTATACTGTCAGTGCATAACTTTTTTTCTTATTTGAAGAACTCTTCTTTATAGGTTTTATATAAGTAATATTTTTCAGAAATGTAATGATGCCATTTATGACCCCTTGCCTAATTTTTGGAGAATCAATCCTTGACAATGTTATATAATATAATAGTAATATAATTTGTTTACGCTTCTACTGAACCAAAACTAGTCTTAATTATATTTTCAAATTTGAGTTGATGACTTGTAAGCAATTAAAGTGGATAAAGTTTGTGACTAGATATATTATGGCTAAGGTACTACATAAAAAAAACAATGCATGTGCAAAACTTGATAGATACGAAAGTCGATCATTTGGTTTTTCGTCGGGCTCAGAGTTACCCTGTTCCACTCCACAAAATTAAAATGCTTCCTTTATAAAAGGCCATTTGTACTATAGTTCGTTGTATTGATAGACATAAAATATGCGTAATACCACTTCAAAGTTTCTCTTTTCAATAGCTGAACAATTATTTCAAGTTGTTGCACAAAGTTAAGATATTGTTTGATATTAACCGAACCCTCCCCTTCGTAGCACATATATGGAGCATTATGGATTTGAGGATGACCGTGCATGGGTCATAAACCTCACTCGAGCTTTGCAAGAAGACGACTTTGAAGATGCTAGTGACGAGGAACTTGTTTCCATAGTTAGCATATTCCAAGTACCTACAGCCCTATTATCCTCCAAACCCGAAGCTCACACTCCACAAGTAGTTGCCCTTGGTCCCTACCATCACCGAAGGCTCGAGCTCTTGGAGATGGAGCGCTACAAACTTCATTCGGCCAAGAGGGTACAAAAGAACTTGAAGAAAGAACTCAAATTCCATGACCTGGTTGATCAAATTGCCAAACATGATAAAGTAGCACGTGCTTGCTATCATCGACACTTCAATTTTAGCCGCGAAAGGCTTGCTTGGTTGTTTGCTATTGATGCCTCGTTCTTGTTGGAGTATCTTCGCATGTATTCCACTAGAAGCTGGGAAGGGTCTCTTACAAGGGTCTCTTTCAAGATGGGTCATTTGATTGGCCACTCACAAAGGAAAGCCATGCACCAAGCGATTCTCAGAGATATCATCATGTTGGAGAACCAAATCCCTCTCTTCTTGGTCAAAGAGGTCCACACGTTTTATCAACAAGAGGTTCAAAACAAGAGATATGGGCCACAATGTTAATGGGCTTTTGCAAACACCTAGCCCCCATTAAGTGCTTTGATGAGCAACGTCTTAGAGACCACTGTTTCACAAAGGCCCATTTGTTAGAGGTTTTATATTATAGTATGGTTACACTTCCACGTGCACCAGTTATGGATCAACAAGATAAGACAAAGGAAATGGATAACACCTTAAATACTAAAGCAGCGCGTACATCACTCTTTCAAATCGTATGCTTTATTGCTTGGTCACCTTTGCATTTTTTGTTCAAAATTTGCAAGTCCGAAATCGCGGTGTTCTTGATCACCATCCCATGGAAGGTCATAGTCTATATTTTCAAGCTCCGTGGAAAAAATGCTCTAAACGACATCATGTCAATGGCGGGGAATGTCGTTGAAGAAGCAGAAAGCATTGCGTTTCATGGCAAAGACGAGAGTCCTTTGGCGGAAGAGATTGCAATCCCAAGCGTAACGGAACTCTCGAAAATCGGTGTCAAGTTTATTCCCACAAAGGGTGGTTTGAGCACCGTACAATTTGACAAACTCGGTGGAGTGTTTCACCTTCCAGTTATCCACTTAAACGACAATTCTGATGTCGTATTAAGGAACCTAGTGGCGTACGAGGCATGCATGGGACCGAGGCCATGATTTTCACGCGCTATACGGAATTAATGAATGGAATAATAGACACGGAAGAGGATGTAAGAATCCTAAGAGAGGCTGGGATTCTAACGAACCGTCTCAAAAGTGATAGGGAGGTAGCGTCACTTTGGAACGGAATGACTAAGTCGGTGAAGGTGACCAAAGTCGCAGTTCTGGACAGGGCAATTGAAGGTGCAAATGCTTATTATTCAGGGAGTTGGAAGGTCAAAGTGAAAATTGCCATGAAAAAGTATGTGTATGGTTCGTGGCCAGGTCTTACTTTCTTAGCTGCTAATGTGCTCATATTGCTGTCTATTGTGGAAGCAATTTGTTCTGTGTATCAATGCTCCAGATGGTTAAATGCTTTATAAATTAATGTATGGATTACTCTTGTATCTATTTTTATAATTGCCCATATTTGTATAAATCCCATTTGTAAATTATCAAATATTCTATAATTGGCGAATATATTTATTTAATTTGAAGTGTTTCTTATAGAAATGAATGACCAATGATAATAAATACTTGAGAAGTGATTTCAACTAATTTATAATTTATTTAGTTAGCTTATAAGTTTATTTGATTAAAATAGAAGGGCTTGATAAGTAATTTCATTTCATTAGCTTATAACTTTTTTTTAGATAATATTTAAAGTAGCATTTGAATATAGTTTATAACTTATTATTATTTACTCTCAATACTTTAATAAATTTTCTTATTTTTTGTCTCATTTAATGTTACGATATTTATTTTGATAAATTTCCTCCTTTAATATTATATTATTTATTTTAATTATTACATTTTATAGTATTTATTTATCATCAAGCGTGTAAATTAACTGACACAGGATTATTCGAACTTAATCAATAATTCTGAGTTCGAATCGTTTGTAGTTACATTACATATTTGGAATGAGATTTTTGTCACTCATAATAGTCATATCCGACTCGCATAGGATTATCTTTTGTGGAAGATATCTATGGTATATACTAAAAAAACTTATTTATAGTATTTATTTAAATTTTTTAATAAAATATTTAGTCTTTAAACAAAGATTATAAGGGCTCGTTTGGTTATTAGGATAAGATAGATAGGATAGGACATGAGAGCAGGATAAGAACAGGATAGAATAAGAGCAGGATAAGTTATAATTTTATCTAATGTTTGGTGCACACCAAATAACAAATCAGATAACATAAGATAAAATATAAATTTTGTTCAAATGACAAAATTATTGTTTTATAAAATTACATATAATTTTCTAAGAGTAACTTTTAATTTAATTTTTTATTTAAAAAATTACAATTTTAACTAAACTATACAATATTATTTTTTATTTATGTAGTTACTTTTCTTAAAATTATAAAAAATTATATAAGATTTTTAAAATATAATTATTATTCAAATAGTTTTATTTAAAAAATATTTGAATAATAATTATTTAATTTTTAATATTTTAATTAATAATATATATTACTGTATATTATATTTATTATATATATTTTGTTATATATATATAGAGAGAGAGAGATTATTTATCTTGTTGCTTTCTAACCCAGCTCCTCCTTAGGATAAAAGATACACTAGAGCAACAAAATAGGATAAGGGATAGATAACATTATCATATCCTACTTGGCGCAGAAACAACGGATAAAATATTTATCCTATCCTATTATATTTTGTCCACCAAATGAGTCCTAAGAATTTTGTAACAAAAAAAAATAAGAATTCAAAATTAACTAACAACTTAAAATTATAATTACTTAAAAACATATTTGTGTTTTAAAATAAAAATCATATAAATATGTCTTTTATGTTATTTTATATTTATTAATTAGTTCAACAATTAATTATACGAAACTAATACAAAAAGTTAATTTAACAGTTTTAACTTTCAATTAACAACTTTAAAAAAAAAATTCAAACTATTTTTTAATTTTTCAATTAACCTATCAACAATTGTGAAAGATGACTTGTAAGAGTCTCCATGTTGACATTGTTTAATAGGTTCTGGTGAAACGTGAGATATGGGCTTTAGGGAGCTGCTACACCTACCCAATGCCACCCCCAAGTTTTTGGAATTAGATCAGAGAGAATGCAAGAAGAGTTTCTACTGTTAATTTTTTTATATAGTAAAATGTTAATAAAATATAAGCTAAAAAAAAATTGGATCATTAGTTATCAACAACAATCGAATAACGCAAATAATAAAATCTGGCTCAGTTATATAGGAATTATTTTTCAAGAATGGATCCAGATCGAAAATATCTTTAAAAGATGAAAGAATAAACATTAAATTATATATTAGTATATATATTATAGATTATGCTAATTAATATTATAATTTATATATATTAACAAACAACTTTAGCCTATAAAAAAGACAAATGGTATAAGAAATTGATATTATTGATCAATTCATCATATTTTTAGTATAAATTTATAATAATTCAAATTTTATGAGACAGTTTTTTAAATGAGACAACCCTATCAGCTAACAGCTTTTGTATATGATTTTTTTTTATTTAGGTAGTGATGACTGTCGACCACTTAACTCACTATCCGAAATGGAAACTATTCTACATTGACCAAAATGCTTATACAGCTATGAGTTTATCGTAAAAAGTGATATAAAAAATCCCTTAGATAGAAATAAGAGAGAAATAATTAAAAACATAAACTTTAGAAATATCAATCTACATTTAGTTTCGGTGTGTGCCAGTTAAGAATCCTAGCTAGTTAGTATGAACTTTTTGACATTGTATTTTTTTATTTATTTTTTTGTACTGCATATGCTACCCCAGCTCCTGCAGGAACGAAATTTGTGTGTAAATTTTATCACACTTTAATTTATTTATTTTAACAATATTGGCACACACTTCATACAAATATTCAAATTGTTCACAACTGGACCGATCCTACTGGATTTTTATCACTGTTTAATAACCTACTTTCGGAGTGACTAAAACTATCCTAGAGAGTGTGAACCTTTTTACATTGTTTTCTCTTTATATCATTCTTATGTTACACCCTATCTTCAGGAATCAATTTGAGTTTTTCAATAATTTTAAATTAAAAATGTTAGCTAGATTCACATATTTAATATGATTTTCTTTTAAACATGATCAAAACACTAACACTCTTAACAATTTTTTTTAATTAACTATATATTCTTCTGAAATGGGATGAGGATTCCAAATTCTCAAATAAGTGAGAAAGTTTTAGCCATGTTTATAATAATATTATCAAGAATCTTGTAAACACACCAAATACATGTTGGGTACTAGAGTAACAAGATAATTACTCAGCTAAAATAAGAGACGAAAAAAGAGGAATTGATAAATGGGCAAGAAAAAATATTTTCACTATGTGAAGAAATTATAATACCTCTCTCTCTAAATACTAGGAGAAAACATTAATACTCTCTTTAAACAATAAGAAAATACAACTATCAAGAAAACCTTAAAGGAGAAACTATTTTTCTCTCTTACTTTTTCTCTAAGTAAACAAAATAAATATAAAGGAAGAAGAGACTTTTTGAATGATCAAAAAAGAGTCCACCAAAGTTCCTATATATAGTTTTAGTAGGGTACCTCACTAACAAGACACACCCAATGTAGAACTTTGCTCCCAACAATACATTATAACATTTGTACCAAAAAAAATATATATTTATAACATTCTCACAAATTATAATTCTGGAAAGCATTATTTATAGAAATAAAAAGTGATTCCATATACCAAACACCTTAGAGCTGGATGAATTTGTTAACTTTTATAACTGCCAGTAAAGAACATAGTTATATAAATGAATATTAAATTCAATCAAAAATAATAATAAATGAATATTAATTTATTTAAATTTAATTAGTCCAATATAAACGAGTTGGCTTGGGGTATGAAGAGGTGAATTTAAACATGTCCACACTCCAGATATATGACTATAAAATTCAGCTGACTATTTTGTATTAATATACACCCTCCATTTTAAAATAAGTGACATTTTAATACACTGAAAAAAGTTTCATATTAAGTAACACTTAAAGATTTTAATGAAACATTAAATTTTTTATTCTAATTTTACTCCAAAGAAATAATCAACATGATGATTTAGAATTCTACATATATCAATTTTTCAGCAACCAATAAAAATAATTTGGTAAAATTGTCCCACTTATTAAGTTATTTATTTCTTTTTTCCAATCCTTATAAAAATTATAAACATCACTTATTTTAAAATGAAGAGAAAGTATTTACATTTGTAAAAGTACCAACAATCATAAATAAGTTATAATTTAACTAAAATTAATGTGACGTAATTAGATAGAATACGTTAATTAATAATGTATATATATATATATATATACGATATATAATATATATAATATATATATATATATATAATATATATATATATATATATATATATTGTTTACACAAGTCTAGGAGAAAGTGATCAGGTACTTTGCAATGGTGGCCTTCCAATCTTTGAATTGATGAGGTGCACATACAAGAACTCTGATACTATCTGAAAAAAAGAGAATTCAATACTTCTTGGTTGTGAATATTTTAATAGGACAAAGCGTCCTATGGATCTCTTTAATTCAAAACAAAACAATTAGAATTAGGCTCAGTCAACTAAAATGTTTATTATTAATACAGGAGATCTTTTAATCGAGAAGATCCATTGACCTGAGACAAAGAGAAAGAAAGGCTTATCTATATTTTTTTAGTTATTCAGTTAAATCAATTATTCGTATTGGAGCAGATAGCAACAACCATCTCATATGGGAAAAGCCATCCTTTTCTCAACAATGTCTTTGTCATTTGATCCAATAGTGTTTCGTTAGATAGAAACATATTGAATAAATATTAATAATTCTTAGACAGTTAATACAAGTTAGAATCAAAAGATAAGGGATATAGTGAATGCATACACTAAGGTGGTTTGGCTAAGCTTAGTTTTTTTTTTTTTTTCTATTGCCTCCTTCCTTATTCTTAATTCTTTACGCAAATAACTCATTTGAATCTTATTGGGCCAACCCTAGTCCAAAATGTAAACATATGGAGTATACATTATAATTTTAATCATCTTTTTTTTTAAAAATATACCACTCAATGTATAACATTGATCTAAGTGTGTATTTGTTTTAGCATATTTACACTTTCCAATGCTCATTGAACATGAATCCTTGTCTCACTATAAGAATTCACGTTCAACGTGATGTAACAAAAATTCAACCACAACATAAGTGTGTGTGTGTTTTTTAACTACTGTAATTAGGACCTTTGATTTCCTAATAAGATCCAAAAATATCTCTTTAAGTTTCATTCCTTTGAACTTGCTATGCTTGTGTTTTATACCTTAAGAAAATCAACTAGGCATCTATTTGAATTTTATAAATCTTAGTTTGAACAAAAATAATTTTTTATATATTTATTTTTCAATCACATTTTTAAAGTTATGATCAGTATCCAAACAAATCATGATGCAGTTGTTACATATCATTTTACAATAGAAAATCACATTTTTTCCTTCAAAAATAATTACTTGTTAAGTAATTTGAATTGTTTGGATGAGATTATAATGAAAATCAAAATTTATAAAAAAGAATTTTGTTTTGAGTTTTTTTGTAGAAACTGACAAGAGTAACATTCTAAAAAAATTGCTTATGACATATGGGGAAAATGTATTGAATAAGATGCAGATTATTTTTCAGACAAAAATATATTTATGAAGTTTTAAAAATTACAAATACTTCATGGTATTTTCTTCTTTAAATGTCTTTTTACTGTCATTTTTTTAATAAAAAGCACTTTTATGTTACTATATCTAAGTGACTTAAAATTATTTTAAAATAAAAATAAATTTTAATCATAAATAAACATAAAATATATTTTACTTTATGTAAAATTTCTAAAACAAAAATTACATTTTTTTTAAACGCCCTACAAATGCAAGTGTGAATGTAACTGAAAGAGAGAAACATTTTTCAAAGTGACACGTTGTTCTTTCTGTTTAATTGTTTAAGCATGAAAAGGAGGGAAAAAAGACACGGGCAGAAAAACCGGCTGAGATGGTGGTCCATACGTGCCTTAAAGTCAAAAGCGGCATAGTAACTACGTTGGGGAACGAGCCCAATCGATTAACTTTACTCGCTTTCTCTGGGCCTCCCCTCTCCCCATCTCTATTTTGGTTTACACCTCACCCTTCATTCATCTTCCACTTTTGACCATTGCCACCCTCCAACTGGGAAATCACTCCAACTCTCAATTGATAATTCTTATCGATTTGTACTTTTTTGTTCATCAACTGTTGTTTTTTTAAAGTATAAATTAAATTAAAAGCTTTAAGATTATATAAACAAATAAAAAGATGTATTAATGAGTACATATATATTAACGTGATTATTATTTTTTGTTTGATTCTTGGGTAAGACTGAGACGTTTGTAAGTTTTGAAAAACTTTGGAACTTATTATCTAACTTTAAGGCGTGATTCAACGGTTTAGGATTGGTGGTCTCATTGATAATCATACACTAATGTGGTGCACTAGGCTTTATTCGTAGAACAACTTATTTACCTCCTTGATTTTTAAAGTCGATATTTCTAATTCAATAATGCCATTGCTCATGAATCTTTTTAGACTATAACGATCACAAATAGTTAAAATGAACATAATTTTGTGTGTGTGAGTAGTGAGTACAGTCTCACTCTCACCCGAAGCAAAAAAAAAACTGAAAAGTTAAAACTTACATAGAGACAAAGTATTTTTGCTTTTTTTTTTCTTTCTTTCTTTTCATTATTATGCGTAGGTGGATGATGAGGTATTTCGTGATGGTAAAGAACCGTGTGTCCTGTTAACTAAAACTTACAGCTACATTATTATATGATTAATCTCAATATAATATATTTTGATTATTATTTTCCCGGCATATGGTAATGGTGGGGCATTAACGAGGTTAATGTCCAGTGCGACCCGCCGGTCTCCCAAACCCGATATTTTCCAACGGTTAACTCTATCTTCTCTCTCTTCATCACAAAGACAGAGACACCATTTGCCAGTGACAGTGAGTGAAGAACACAATAACTTCATGTTCGTTGCTCTAACACAATGTTAAGTTACCGGCCACTGCATTTTTGTTTTCTGGTCACATTTTTCTTGTCCGCCTCCTTTTTGCTGTCACACCAAGCTTCAGGTATTTCACTCACACCTCTCTCTGTGGCCTTTTATTCACGGTTTGGGCAGCCATGAACTCTTGGAAGCCAAACGTGCCTCTAATTTGAACAAATGTTGTCATTGTTTTTTCACTTTAAGTTCAGTGGGGGGCAAAAAGTCTCCACTATGACGACAATGCAGGACAATGTTTCATATGATTGTGGCTACTCTCTCACTCTTGAAGGTGTTTCACTAGAAAGCATGAAACCTTTTGTTTTTTACAGGGCCAGAAAATGAGGGGAAGGATGTAGGCTTTTCCCGTTTGATTGTTTATGCTGCTGCACCATTCGAGAACTCGCCTCTTCCCTTAGCTGCTGAGAGAACACGAAGGAAAAACCCTCTCGATGGCTTCAATAAGTACATATATGGATGGAATATCAGTAGCAACAATTATTGGGCTGTAAGTTCTTCAAACCGTTACTCCTTTGTGCTGGAGTAATGGTTTTATTGTGTGCTATTGTAGCTGTTAGGTTCAAAATTTGCACTCACATTCTTGTCTGGGACTGGGATCGCAGATCTTCGGCTAGCATTCTAGTTTATTTGCCAAAATTACAACATGTGGAATTATTGGAAAAGTGAGTAAAAAATAATCTTTATTGTCTTTGAAAGTGTATGGAATAATGCGTGTGTTGTTCAAATATATATAGGGTAAAACTTACGTGAGTATCTTAGGTGCTTTAGTGTTATTCATTAATCAAAATTCAAGTTTCATCTTGGTGACTATTGCGAGTTATCGGAGTAAAACTCTAATTGGAAAACAGGACTAAAAAGCACTCAAGGTACCGCACTAAGGGTTGTCCATATATTAATACCATGAGTAGTCTGCGGCTGGGCATTATTAAAAATACATTTAAATATTCCCTTACATGTAATCTTAAGGAAAATTAATATTTATATGTGATCTTATGGTCATATAATCCTTTATTAATTAGTTTTACTGGATTAAGCATGAAGCTATAATAGTGTGTTATTCATAGGGGGAAAAATGAGGTATTGAATGGTCCTGTACTTCGCTGCAAATTTAATTGTTTGAATATGATTTGGCTGAATTAGATTACAGTTTGAGTGATAATTTGGTTTTGGTCATTTCTGACTGTGGTTTCTGTAATGTTTTATTTCTTTAATTTTGTTTCTTTCAGTTTTCAGCACTTTTACTAAGCTTTTTGGTTAGCTCTGCAATATTGAATTTCCAAAAACATAGTCCACTTACCATTTTTTTTATTGGATGCAGTCTGTGGCATATACTGCAGTTCCTGTGTTCAGTATTGCAGCCGTCTGGTTCTTGGGCTTTGGCTTGTGCTTATTGATCATAACTGTTTGTTACTTCTGTCGAAAAAGAGAGCCTTATGGTTATTCACCAACATGCTATGCCCTTTCCCTTATTCTCCTGATATTATTCACATTTACAGCAATGTACACATCTCTCTCTTCTTCTGTTTTGCTGGTTTCAGGTTTAGTTGGATCTGTATTAAAAATTGCACTTTTCTCTGTGTTAACAGGATTGGATGTGCAGTTCTGTACATTGGCCAAGGAAGTTTTCATCATAGCATGACATCAACATTGCAGTATGTGGTACATCAAGCTGATTCTACTGTGGATAAGCTTAGGAATGTGTCAGATTATCTTGCTCAAGCTAAGCAGGTTGGAATCGATCGAGTTTTTCTCCCCACTAATGTTCAAACTGATATTGATGAGGCAGAAACAAATATCAATACCTCTGCTAGCACACTTGCTGATAAGACAAAGGAGAACTCAGACAACATACAAGATCTCTTAGATTCTGCGTAATGATTGATTATAATGTTCTCTGCTCCAGATATTTGGTTTTTCGTTTTATTTTTTTACTCTAACATGAAAATGACGCTGATACAGGAGGGTGGCACTTATCATTATAGCTGCTGTTATGCTAGTCTTGACATTTCTTGGATTTTGTGAGTCCCTTCTATGCCCCCGATTTAGATGCAGAAGTTCTTACTTGCTATCGTATTAATTTTTCTCTGGCTTGTTGCTACAGTATTCTCAATTTTTGGCATACAGCTCCTTGTGTATATGTAAGTAACATATATTGTGTACCACCTAATGTTATATACTTTTCTTGCGATTCTTTGCTAGCAAACATAACTCTGCTTAACATTATATTTTCTCATGAAACACTTTGGTATAAATAATTGCAGCTTGGTAATCGCAGGATGGGTTCTGGTTACTGGCACCCTTATATTATGTGGCTTGTTCCTTATTCTCCATAAGTAAGTTCCCATTCCCCCTCCTCTAAAATAGTCAAAATATATTCAATGTTTTCGCCATATATTTTTGTATTGTTAAGTTGGTTAATTTTTTTGCTGTTTTTTAGCCAATTGTAGCCAGATGTTATTATTTAGTTAGTTTTCGTATGCAAGCTTCATATAAAAGCTGCATTGAATAGTTAAAACGTGTGACAAGTGATCAATTTCAGATTGAGAGCACATTGCTCATTTTTCTCTGAATTTATCCTTTTCACTTGATATCAGAGCTCCTTTCTAGGGGCTCTGCCACCATCGCTGCTCTCTGATTTGTTTCTTCTTTGATAACCTCCTTCTTCAAGAATCTTTGATCGTTGTTCTTGCAGATTATTCATTTATTTTCAAAATTCAGTTTTCTTCTCAATCTGAAGTTGACCACTTATCACAACTATACAATGATGCAGCTATTATATGATGCTTGCATATGAAAACTAACAAATAACAGCTGGCTACAGTTGGTTAAAAAATAGCTGAGAATTTAACCAACTTAACATATACTGATATACACTGTCTTGCTGACAGACACCAATGTGGTAGCAAGGATTTATGTCCTTGTATGAATAATCACAATGTTATTATTATTCAATCATGCCATAGAATGTGTAGTAGTTTTGTCTTCTAGGTTCTAGCCTTGAATTTTAAGGATCCTTCAGAGATCTCCTGGAGAAGTTATGTTAAACTTGAGGTTTTGGTCTAATTTGTCTTCCGGCCTTGAAATTTGAATTTTACTGATCCTTCAGAAATCTCTCGGATAAATTATGTTAAACTTGACGTTGTGGTCTAACCCTCATTCTCACCTTACAATATTTTACCAAATGCGATGTTTATAAAAAGCACGCTACCATCCGAGTGTGGAGCTCATCCTTTTTCGTTTTGTTTTGCTAGTGCAACAGCAGACAGTTGTGTAGCTGTGAATGAATGGATCCAGTATCCCACTGCACGTACGGCTATGGACGATATTCTGCCTGTGTGGACATGCCACTGCACAAGAAACATTGTCACGAAGCAAAGAAGTAACTTCTGAACTAGTCAATTTGGTCAACCAGGTTATCACCAATGTCTCCAACATAAATTTCGCCCCCAATTTCACTCCACTCTACTATAATCAATCTGGTCCCCTGATGCCGCTCCTCTGCGATCCCTTCCATCCTGACTTGACGGATAGACAATGTGATGCTGGTGAAGTGACCCTAAGCAATGCAACACAGGTACATTAATTGAACCTTCATAAAACATAGAAACACTGCTTTGCCGTGTACTAATTTATTTTTTTCTCTGAAAAATTTATCCAAAACATGACTTAATTCATCAAAAGGAAAAGTCTTGTGGGTTAAGTAGCAGGTTGAGTTCCTATTTTACTCAATGTGTAACACCTATTGATTTAGTGTTAATATTAGTTTGTGTGTGATGTAGGTGTACGGCAATTTTGTGTGCCAGGTTTCACCATCTGAGATATGCATGACCCAGGGGCGTTTGACCCCTACCTTCTATAACCAAATCTCTGCTGGAATAAACGTGGGCAACGCCTTGTATAATTATGCTCCGTCGCTGGTTGAGCTACAAGATTGCACTTTTGTTCGGGAAACTTTAAGCGATATATCTAGCGACCATTGTCCTGGTTTAAGGCGTTATAGTAGATGGATCTATATTGGATTGGTGATGGTCTCCTTTGCTGTCATGTTCTCCTTGATCTTCTGGATCGTGTATGGGAGAGAGCGGAGACATCGTCTATATACAAAAGAGTCAAAGGACTTGACACCTACACATGCACCAGCACCACCAGGACAAGCATTAGCATTAGCCCAGATCCCTGAAGGGGACAAGGATAATTAAGCAAACTGATTGATAATGATGTTGCTCTTCCATTGCTAGTTGGTGGATTAACATGTGTGAACTAAGTTTAGCTTTTTCCGGTGTTGGGTGTATAATGTTGTAGCTTATGTATGACACGCTAGTTTTTAATGAAATGTCATTATTTTACATGGCCCAGTGAAAAAGGGAACGGGGAGGAGGAATCAGACAGACGACAAGGCTCGTTGTTTGTTCTTCTGTGCGGCCACATCATGAGACCAACGTGGCAGGTCTTAGATGTTGGACAGTGTTTGTTTGGAGGTAGCAAACAATCTACGTCACACGAAAAGGTTAACCCAACACGTTCCTGAAAGTGTATGTAAGGCCTGATTAAGGACTAGGAATAGGGCAATTTGACAGCATTTTCATTTTGAGGGTGTCAACTGTTGGCCAAATGCTAAGAAATGGCTCGGGATTCTGTTTTATTTTGTGGATCTAAACATTATGGTTTTGTTTGTTCGGCCAGTTTGTGGATAAATTGATCGAGATCCCACTATTTGGGCCCACGAGCATGCCCACTAAAAAAAAATAGATGGGGCAAATGCCCAAACAAAACAAAGACAACTAACAAGTCAATAGGAGAAAAGCTCCGAAGGAGTCTCTCTAAGAACAAGCATTGGGGAAGGGCAATGCCATTTACACCCCTTCTTTACTTTTCACACCCCTCAAATTTTTTGGACTAATTGAAATATCAAAACTACCTCCACCCTCCTCCCCTCCTTTACCCTCTTCCTTCTTTCTTTCACCTTCACCCCTCCAACCCTCCCCCTCCTGCCTCCCCCACCACTCTTCCCCCTCCCTGCACCCTCCCCTCTCATTTTTCTCTATTTTCTCATTTTCAAAGTCATCTTAGGTCATCTCGATCTTTAATTTTATTTTATTTTGTTTTTGTTTTTCGCACATCTTATGGAAACTAGTTTTTGTAATGTATAAAAAAAATACATTATGGAAACTAATTTTTGTAATGTAATTTTTTTATTCATTATGAAAAATAGTTTCCTAAATGTAATTTTTTTATATATTACAGAGACTAATTTTTGTCAAAAATTTTAAAAAATATAGACGAATGGTGCTAAGAGTAAAAAGGGCAATGTAAATAGTAGCTCTCATTGGGAAAACAAAGCTTATTATAGGAAAGTATGTCCAAGTTTGCAAGTTCATTGACACTCTTATTGGCTTCACAAAACACATGACGGGGGAACACAATCCCTTACTCCTAGAAATGAAGAAGTTTGAGAATCTCGCAAACAATAGCAAAGCAGTGGAGACTAGTGAGTGTGAACGCTCTTTTAGCATGTTAAATTTTGTTCTTGTAATTTTTGTCAGAACTACAATTTTGAGGTTTTGAAGGAAAGCAACTACCTAGTTTTTTTTTTTGGTGAACTTAAGATATTTTCAGCTAGAAGTAAAGACTAATATCTTGAGGTACTAAGATTTATTTAAGAAATTGACTTCTCTCAATAGATATTTTTTTATACACACAAACTCAGAGATTGAACTCTTGAGCACAAAGAACACGTAATAATGATACAATTCTTCGATCGTTGCCTGTTTAAATACGATTCACATGTCCATCAAAGCTTCGAAGAAACACTAAGTTAGCTTTACATCAAAGCTATTTGGCTAACCAAGTTAATAAGCATATTAACATTAAAAATAAGAAATATATTCTAACTAACGAATTTTTATTTAATTAAAATGCTGTAACAGTGCATATTATTTATACCGTCATCATTCACAAATTGTTATGTATGTTAAATTTGTTGATTTTTATAACAATTATATTAAAAATTATATCTAAGATGATTTTTAATTAATTAACAGTATAAAAATTTTACACGCTGCATGAAAATTAATTTTTATTTTGGGCCGATCTTCCAACAACAATTGGTACAGAGAACTGGAATGCGCCACAGTTAGGTATGGTAATTCATGGAGAAGATTCTCATAATGTGTTGGAAAATCTCCTATCTTTGCGTATCCAGGTTGTAGTTAGGTGCAATGGTTTCTCAAATGCAAATATAATTGAAGCATTCCTTGAGCATTAAGGAGTCATGTTGACGTCCAAAATATAAGATTTGACTGCTCTAAGTTTAGGGAGTATTTTACAAGAGAAAGTGTGAAGTTATCATAGTTGATTGAAAAATCAATAGAATTTCGGGAATCACTTACCGGAACAGAAATAAATGTTTTTCAAAAAGAAAATACTTTAAAAAACTAATAAAAACATTATTTTTAAAAAAACTTAATAATAAATTGATAAAATCTTGCTGCGTTAATATATAAAGAGAAAGAGACCGAATTGGTAAAATTTTATCAAAATTTATGAATATTTATAAAAAGAGAAATAAATATAATTTTTTCTTCATACGACAAAAGTGAAATTTTAATGTTTCATAAAACTTTAACAAAAGAGACAGGGACAGATTCAGAAAACATATAAAATAAATGGAGTTAAAAGTAAATAAACTTTAATAAGCATATTTATATTAATAAATTACAAAATACTAAAAAATTTCATTTATTAATAGTTTAATATTAGATTAGCCGCTATTAGTATAGTTTCTGTTTAACGAAAATTAAATTATTAGTATAAACATAGTAAATTTATACTAACAATATTATATATTATACTAACAAATAATTATGTTAATATTGAATATTGATATATATTGTTAATACATTAAATATTAATATAATGTATTATACTGTTATTATAACCCTTTAAAGTTTATACCAACAGCTTAATTTTTGTTAGACAATGGCTATTAACAAAGATAATCCTAATTCGTGATTTTTTTGTACGTTCGTAAATGATTTTATTTCGTAGTAGACTTTTTATATAAAAAAAGTGAGGTTGTGTGTATGTATATAAGGAGTTATCCAAATGAAAACGCTTAGTTATTTCAAGCGAAATGATCAAATTACATCAGTATAACTTATATAAATTATTATACTGCTCAATAATTTTATATAGGGACAAATGCAAGGAGTGCAAGCAGCCCCCTCTCTCTCTTGACTCCTTGATAATTATATATTGATATGTCTTGATTAATATTAAATTGTTTATAATATTGCGATGATATTATTGCCAAGAATTGACCAGTTATTGTTCACTATACCTTACTTCTCTATCTATGTTTTTGCCCTACGCATGCAGTAATTTAAGATTATCATAAAAAATTAGTGCATCTTATACAAGTCTAGCGATCATGTGCAATTATGTATTCCCTCCCTTTTTAGAACTATATATAATACTATAAACATATATATAAATTATATATTATTATATATTATTATATATATAGACTATATTAATATTATTATATTATAAATATATATACATACATACATACATACATACATATATGTATACATATATATATGTATGTATGTATGTATGTATGTATGTATGTATGTATATATATATATATATTATTAGATATTAAATATTATTATTTATCGATCTTATGACTTTATTTTTTCTTTTCAAAATTTATTATAATAAAATATATAAGGGTTAATTATGTTTTAGGTCCCTCATTTTATCTCAATTTCTGTTTTTAGTTCCTTAAAAAAAGTTTGACTGGTTATAGTCCCTAAAAAAAAATTTGTTTGTATTTTAGTCCTTCCTGTTAAGTTGAACTGTTAAGTGATGATGTGACAACTATGTCACCTGTCAAGTGTCAAAGATTGCTAAAAAAGTTTGTTTTCAAGTTTTTGGCAGTCTAAAATTGCCAGAAATGTTACAAAAAAAATTTTTAAAAAGTTTTCTCCTTCATAGAGCAAACCCCACACACATTTTGTGCCAAAAATCAAAACAAGCAGAAGACACAAATCATTACAACAAGTAGAACAATGAAATCAAAACAAAAGTAAGAATAAATAAAATCAAAACCCCAAACACCAGCTAACCAAAAATCAGACAAGACCCCAAACTTGCATCACAAGTTTTACAAAGCTATCCCTGCATCAACAAATGACCTAAACCAGAGAACCAAACATCAAAAACCTCAACGCCCTTTCCCTCTCTAGTCCCTTGCAAATTGTAACAAGAAAGGAACACTATGCATCGCCATCCCCCACCAAAAATCAAAGAAACCTGACACTAACAAATTGAAAATTCAAAGAAAGAAAATTAAAAGGGTAACAAGGCATAAACAAAAAAAAAGAGCACTTTTTTCTTAATCTTTGCCATCTACCACTGGAGCCACCGTGCGCCCCCTCCAAGCAATTTTTGACAGCTGCGACTCTGCCATCCTCTTCCCCTTTTTTTCCTTTTCTGTCCTTCATCTCTTTCTCCCCCTTATCCCTTCTCATATTTTCCTCTTTCCCCACCCTATCTTGGTCCCATTGGTGGCCTATGGTGGCGCCACTCTGCACAACAGCTACACCACTTCCCATTTCTCTCTCCCCTTTTCCTCTCTTGCTCTCTCTCTCACTTGACTGCCTATAGCCTTCGCTTTCTCGCTCTGCATAGCGGCTATGCTGCTTTCCCTCACCCCTCACACAATTGTTCACGTCGCTCCTCACTGGAAACCTGGGGTGTTTCTTGATTAAGATTTATCTTTTTATCATATTCACCCTTTCATTTCTTTTCTTTTTTATGACATTCACCCTTTCTTTCTATTATTCACAAATATTTTGAAATTAAATAATAAATTATATTAATTAATTATTAAATTAATCAATTATGTCAAAATTAAAATAATAACATAATTTATTAAGTGTAAAAATAATAATTAATTAACATAATAATTATGTAAAATAATAATAAAATAAATTGAAAGTATAAAATATTATTTATTATAATAAAGTTAATATCAATAATATTTTCTTTCTTATTAAAATTATTATCAATTTTTATTTATATTATTATTATTTTGTTATTATTGTCTTTATTTATTATTAACAAAATTGTTATAAAAATTTTACTCAAGAACAGTGTTAGATGTTAGATGTAAAAGATAGGGATGATTGGATACGTTCCTGGCAGTTTTAAACCACCAAAAAAATTGTAATATTTTTTAACTACCACAAAGTTAAAAAGAAAAGAAACACAAATCACAACCCTTTGCACACGTCATTGGATAACAAATAAATCAAACGGCGGGGACTAAAAATAGAATGAAATAATTAACAAGGAACTATGATTGATCAAAGTTATTATTAGGGACTAAAAGTAGAAATCGATAAAAAATGAGGGACTAAATCATAATTAACCCAATAATAATTACTAAGAAAATATTTTACTCATTCTTTAATTGGTCCTTTAATTGTTTTGGGATTGACTCTTTCTTTTTTAATTGTTACAATTGAGAGATCATTTTCAACTATGAAGAAGGTAAAAAATAAGTTTAAAAAAAGTTCACAATTTAGATAAACGATATGATATATTTAAATATTATAATTTAATTTTTATTTAATATTTATTATTAAATTTTTTTCGGCCCCTCTTTAGTAGATTTCTAGATCCGTCCTTGATTTTATATAAATTGTGAATTTTATCAATTCAACTGTTAGATTTAAAGTTAATTTCATACAGATCATATGTCTACAAAATCTTATATTAATCTAAATTTATTTGAAAACTCGTTCATGTACATCAAAATTGACATAATATATAGTTTAAAAATATACAAAAATATGAATCATTCTTATTGTTGCTCAACTTTGACAAAATTTGATACAAACAACTAAGGTAATATATAGTTATAATTTAATTGTTAGATCGATAAAATTTACATTCTATGTGAAGTTAGTGATTGTGTATTAGTTAGTATACGTTACATTAGTGTGATTTGATCTCTCTTACTTTGAGTAATGAAAATTGTGAAACATTAAATTTTATTTGTATGATCAAGATTAAAAAATAAATGCTTAAATATATTTTTGACCCTTGTAATATACTTTTTTTAGTTTTGGTCCTTATAAAATTATTTTTCTCAAAATGATCCTTGTAATTTTTTTTTGTTTTAGTCCTTGTTATTTTGTTTTAGTTCTTGTAATATATTCACTTTTTCATTTTTGTCCTTGTAATATATAGATAATTTGCTTTTAGTCCCTTTCAATTTTTTTTGTAAATGACTAATTCAAAATGAACAAAATATTATTGGGACCAAAACCAAAAAATTGATATATTACAAGGATTAAAGCAAAATAAAAAAGGATCAAAACTAAAAAATGAATTTTATAAGGACCATTTTGAAAAAATAATTTCACAAAGACCAAAACCAAAAAAGTGATATATTATAAAGACCAAAACATATTTAAACCAGAAATAAAATGTACACAACTTTTTAGAGTTGAGCTCCTCTAAAGTATAATGGTACAATATTTGGTTAAATAATAAAACTATTGGCCCATGTAACACTTAAATTATGGAGCCTATCACACTTGATACATTCTTTGCACACACTCATATGTAGTGCTTTTTAAAATTTGTTCAATATTGATGCAACACTGCATTTGCCACTCATCATAGTTTTGCATATTTATATAAATTTATTTGGAAAATGTTCCCAACATAAAGAGTTTTTATACTATTGGATTGTTATCTAAATAGAAATTATTAACTTTTATAATAATTAATTTGAAAAATGATTTAATTGCACTTTTATCCTCAAAGTTACACAATCTCGCAAATTTTATCTCTAAAGAAAATAATTCACAAATTTTGGCCTCCAATAACAAAATATCACAAATTTTGTTTTTAAGTATTTAAACTGTCACAATTAAACAATTTTGTAGCAAATTTTCTTTTAAACCACAATAATTAAGATAATTTTGTGTCAAATTATATTTAAGATTAATTGATTGATAGTATAAAAATATTTATATTGATTATACATCAAAATAAAACTCTATTTAATATGCTTGAGACTTACTTTGGGTAGTATAAGCCAAAAATATTCATGCTGTGTTTGACACGTCATTTTAGCTAGCATCTAACTTTTTTTACTAGCTGAAAAGCTTGTTTGACCTTATTAGCAGTGTTTGTTAAGCAAGTTTTTTTCAACAACTTGTAATATTTTTTGAAGTGCTACTTCAAGTAGTGCTAGCTTCTAATTTCTTATATTTTATTTCTTTTTTGTCTTTAAAATATTTATTAAATTTCCTCTTTACCCTTTTTTACATAAGGTAAAATTTTATTATATTATTTTTTGTTTCTCTTCCTTCATTCACAAGGTAAGATTTTATTATTTTTATCCCTTTTTTATATAAGGTGGGGTTTTCTTAATTATTTTTACCCTTTTAATATATAAGATATTGATAGTGATGGATATTAAATTTATTTTATTATTATTGTTATTGGAAATTTTTATATTATATTGTTTATTTTATCGATTATACTATTTACAATATTTATTTTATTCTCTCAACATTATAGTTCAAGATATTGATATTGATGAATGATAGGTTTATTTTAATTTTTTATTATTATTTTTGAAAAATTTTACATGAGACTATTTATTTTAACTGTTACACCATTTACATTATTTGTTTTATTATTTTTAACATTACAGTTCAAGGTATTTTAACCATTACACTAATTAACATAATGAAAGTATGATGTCTACTTAAGTGTATGTTTTTTTTACTTTATTTTAAACTAGATTGAAAATATTTTAAGATATAATATAAGATTAGTAGTAGACTACACAATATTAAAAAAAAATTGAAACTAAAAAAATTTAATTAAAATAATTGATTTATAAATAAAAATTACAAGAGTTTAAAATTAATTAAAAACTAAAAATATAAATATTTAAAATATATTTTTATCAATAAAATAAAATCAAATAAAAATTTATATAAAAAATATATAAATGTGTTTATTTCTGTCATTTTACATTTATCAACTACTTCAATTGATCATTTTGCTAAACACTTATAATCTAATATGCTAGCTTATCAAAATTTAGCTACTAGTTGCTACTTTTTCAGCTTTTAGCTAGTTTTTTAGCCTTCAGCTAGTATTTCAGTTTTTGACTAACTTTCTAGTTACTTTTGCCTAACATAACCTTAATATTTTCATGAAAAATTATATTAAAATTTTTAAATAACATAAAATTAAATTTGTATTTTAAAATTTATTTAAAATTTATTTTTAATGTAAAATTAATTATTAAATTTGAATAATTATGTTTGAAAATATTTTTTCAATTAATGATTTTTTTTTTCTTAAAAAATATGTAAAACACAAATAATTTGTATTTTATTAATTGAAAAAATATTTGAACACAAATTAATAATCAATAAATGCTAAAAAATATTTAAAACACAAATTAATTATTAAATTTGAATAATTGTATTTAAAAAATATGTTGGAGGTGGACAAGAACATAAAATTAGTAGGTAAGTAATTTAAAAAATATGTTAGGGGCGATTTTGCTTCCTTCTACTATTGTTGGACACTTCTACAAGTCAATAGGTCTCTTACCACCCATGAAGGTTACTTCTTTGTAATGGTTGGTTTTGGTTAACAATGGCAAAGTCGGCCAACCCCTCCCCCCCCCCCCCCCTCGCCATCAACCTTCTTAAAGAGGGGCAAGGTGGATTGACCCACCAGTGGCAGGTGAGTTGAAAAATATAACTCGCTCCATTTAAATGTGGGTTGGCTGGTTAACCTACAAAAAAATTCAAAATAAAAGGAAGAAAATAAGTAAAATATTTTAAAAAATTAATTAATTTCTTTTTAACACATCACTCATTTTATTATGTATATATATACATATTATTTATTTTTTAATTACATAAAAATATAAATTTATTTATATACACATTAAATTTGGGCAGGTTAGAGAGTGGGTTAGGCAGGTCAACCTACCTCGCCTTCAACTCACTAGATTGGTGATTTGAACCACCTAACTTACCCCATCATTTTTTGTGGGTTGACTCAACTGGTTTAACCCACTTTGTCACCTTTAGTTTTGGTTTTTGCTTACATGCTTGGTAATAGTTGGTTTTATTTGGATTTTGACTTTGCTCATTGTAGAAAGGATGGAAAGTTCTTTTGCCTAGCAAATGATGGCTTTTGGATTTTTATTTTTCACAAAACCAAAACAAGGTGTTTATGTGACATGGAGGATTGCCCTAGCAGGGGCTGAGACTTGTTGACAAATGTTGTTGTCATGTGTTTATTTTTGCCAACAATTCATTTGTTGTTGGAAAAAAGTCATTGTGAGTAACCTTTATTCTTATAGTGTAATTGTGAAAAACTAAAAAAAGTATCGTGTATCATGTTGGATTGAGTGATTCAACCCTTCGACCCACATAATTCAATCCAATGGATTAAGGAGTGAGCTAGGCTGGGTTGACCCACCAAGTTGAGTTTTTTTTTTTTTTGTTAGATGTTTGATGGATTGTTTGATTAAATATTGTTTTATTGAACATAATATTTTGTGAATTATTATGGATTTCATGTTATTTTGTTTATTTACTCTACATTTATTTATCCCATAATGATAATTTCTAAAGGGCATTTGTCCTTAGACAATTTAGTAAAATAATATTTTCGTGATTGTAACATTATATTTAGATTATATATATTTATTTATTTATTTTATTTATTTGGTGAGCCAACTTATGAGTTATCTATTTTTTTACTTTTATTTTTATTTTGATGGGTCAACCCAACCCAACTTGCAACTTACTGTAGGTTGGGTTGAGTTGGGATTTTTACCCCAATCTCAAAACAGGTCTAATGCAACTCAACATTTCTTTTTGGTGGGTTGAAGATGGATTAGATTGGGTTGAGTCAAACCATGTTAACATCCCTAATGTCATGTTGGTTGTTGCAATAGATTGGACTTTTTTAAGGACTTGTTAACGAATATTAACTAAAGAATTTTCTAATTTACAGTGATTTGTGTTTTAAAAAAATATTTAATATCTATTTCTTTAAATATATTTTTTTAAAAATATTAGACATTTTTAACTATATATTTTTTGAAAACTTTTCTTAGCAAGACTTTTATTTTAATTTACACTTGGGGTTGTTGGAATTGGTTGACGATAATTACATACTATCAATTATTTCTTACTGGTTAACGATAAGTAGGTACGTGGTTGCTATTTACTAGTTTGTGTGGAAGAACCAACGAACTGTCGAACTACTGGCATGGGGATCGAGTTTAGATTTGCATTTCGTATGATCACTACTTTCATTTTGTTCGCTCAAATATATTTCTGTTAGAGAGAGAGACTTACAAGTCACTTTCTTTCTTAACCTATATAAAAGATGTTTAAAAATATATGTGTAAATTCGCCAAATCATTAAATCACATACATTTTGCATTAAAAATATGCCATAGGAGGTATTATTTTTCTTATGACATACATTCCATACTAAAGCCTATTTTTCATGTGTTTTTGTTGCGTGGAAAAAAGATTAAATAATCCTAAATCTGTAGAGAAGTCTGAAATATTTTATTCTAGATATTGCAAGAATTATCCCAAAATAAAAACATATTGCAATTATTAATGGTCATGCATTGTCAGTGTAAAATTTTTACACTGTCATCCAATCAGAAATCAGCATTAATATGACTTTTTAAGTATTTATTATAAAAGTCAACAAACTTACAATAAATGGTGGTTTGTGATTAGATGACAGTTTAAAACTACTTTACATTGTCAGTGCATGACCATTAAACTCTTATTCTATACTATAACACTTTATATTTTAGACAATATTATTCGTAAAATCAGGAAAATAGAAGTTTATATCATATATTGTTAAAGGATATCATTTTCATATGTATTTAACATAAAAAAAATTGTGCATAAATAGATCCTTTAACAATTTAATAATTTTTTACAGCTTAAAATAATTTCAATTGTATTTATATATTTCTAAACCTATCTCTTTATTACTTTTTTCAAAGCTTATGTTTAATGTAAATAAGAATTTTTATTGACCTATCTCACGTATTTTTTTAATAAAATAGTAGGCAAGGGTTGTTAGACTATCAACAGTATATCTGGAATATCTAGGTCGTGATACTTAGGTTGATTTTGTGAGAAAGATTTATTAAAAAAAAAGAAAAAAGATCATTCTTAATAAAAAGAATCAAATAAAATAATAGAAGAACAATATTTAAAATTATAAAGAATAATTATATAAGTAATTTTGAAAAACTGAATTTAAGAACAAATAATGAAGTTAATAATTCATTTTTTGAAGGAATATTAAACTATGAGGAAAAAAAAGATATGTACTGACAGAGTAAATTTTTTTTACATTATCATCTAATCATAAATTTATTGACTTTGATAATAATTACCCTAAAGTTACACAAAAATTAATCGTTAATTGATTTACAATATAAGATCTTTTATACTAACAATATATATCAATTAAACTCTTAAACTATAGTGTTTAATAATTTGTCAAAAAATAGAGTTCAATAAGAAAAGTACACATCCGTACATACATAGTTTTTTCTTTTTCTTTAGGGTATGCTTGATAGAGAAGAAGGAAATAAAAGGAGAGGAAGATGGAGATGAGAAAAAAAAAAAGAAACAAGAAATAGGTAAGAAATATTAAAATAGAGTAAAAGTTAAAGTTGTTTGGTTGAAGAGAAATAAAATAAAAGTTAACTTTTTTATATTACTATTATTTTAATTATTATTATTTATTTTATTATTAATATTTTTATTATATTATATTATATTATTATTATTATTACATAGTGAAACAACATAGGGGACACCTAAATTGATTTAGTGAAAAAGCGGGGATGGGGGAGCCTACAAATTCAATTTAGTAAAACAACTAAATCAATTTGATAGGGGTTGGTGTTACTTCCGCGCATTATTTTGCCTTTTTGCATGGAAGTTTTTTTTAGTGAGTCTCACCTATTTTTTTAAACATTTTCTCACACTTTCATCTTATCAAACAATTAACATTTTTCCACTTCCACTCTCTTATTTTTTTTCTTTCTCTATTTCTAGCCCACTAAATGAAGCGTTACTTTTTCAAAAAAATATGTTTAGAGATAGAGTAACTAGTGTAAATCTTTTTTTCGTACAAAAACTAAAACTGCTTCAATTTTAGTCTACTTTTAAATATAAAGATATGTTTGACTGTATTTAATTTTTAAGAAAAAATATTTTTAATTAAAATTTGAAATAATTATGATATTTCTATAGCCCATAAATTAAGAGAATAAAAATAAATGTTTTTTATTGAGAGGGAAAAAAAATTATTTCATCAAAACTACAAAAGTTATTTATTATAATAGAAACGTTTTTTGGTCCCATCAACCCATACACATCTTATACATGTAGAAAAAATCATAAGAATTATACATTATTCTAAAAATAAAAAACACAAAATGTAAGCATATTTGTGCTTTCTAAAAACCAGATCTCTCTTAAAATTAATACGCTTGAAAAAAAACACTACTAAATGAAATTTTCGATTTCGAGACTAATGGTATTCTGGAAATATTTCTCTTATTTACCGAATTAAAAATACGTGGTGTCAATAAAATTGGAAGGAACTAAAAAGTCCGACAGTTGAATAACTGGATTGCAAGGCCGACCAATCTGAATTAGTCTAACAAAACAGCCACTGACTTGTTTGAGAGTTGAAAAGGTCATACCCTCATACATATTTTTCAAATTCAAACAACAAAGTTTAAGCAGCTGAAATTTTTGTTCTCACAAGATGACCACATATTTATCTACCATTATCGCTATTATTGCTAACTCCTATTTTTATTGTACGTAGTCAGCATATGAATAATAAGCACAACCTCCCCATTTCAAAACGCACCTTAGAGTAGTACTAGTACTACAATACTAGAATTTTCCCTTAGTTTCAGAAAATTAAGTTTGTTCTTGAAATATAAATAAAACAAATACACAATCAATAAAAGGTCATGGATTTCAGAAAAAAAAATGTCATGAAAATGCTACAGGTTTTTGGAGGCCAACGAAACAAAACAGATGGCTCAATCATTTCCATTTATTTCCCTTCATAAATCACAACACGTCTACCTTTGTACTACTACTAGTTTTGATTTGACCTTTGTATGCATATATTAAGGATTTATTATTGAATTTCTGATTTCCCCATCCCAATAATTCATTTCTTTTGTCTATTTTTTTTTGGGTTCTTATATGAGTTTTATCATTATATATTACTCATATTTATTTTTAATAATTTAAGTAATTTATTTTTTAAACTTAATAATTCTAAAAACTTTACTAAATGGGTCGCAAATAACCACATATTCTTATATTTTAGCACTATTTTATAAAAATTTATTCATATAATACCCGCAACAACTCTTTTCTTATTAGATAAACTTTTTTTTTTTATTTTAAAAACTCTAAACACCGGTGTTTAATAAGTGTGGGCAATGTGACACTCCAAAAAGAGATGCTTAGAACCAGTCTTATTAAACATTTTTTCCATTAAGAACTAACGATGGAGACGACCTCAATATAATATAAAATGTTATACTATCATTATTGAATTTCTGAATTTTCCTAGTTAATTAAGGTTTGTGTCATCTATTATTACTAAAATTAAGCAAAAGAATTTTATTAACATATTATAATAAGAACTTAATTTTGATATATTGCAAGTGTTAAAAAAATTATATTATTAATTTATTAAAAATATTTTAAATATGAATTTTAAATTAATTATTTAAAAAATTAACAAGTTTCAAGCATATAATAATTCAAATTTAAATGATAGCAAAAAAATATCTAAACTAATAATGTATTCTTTTTTTGGTACAAATCATAGGTATCTTCTGCGAAAAACAATCTTATACGAGTTGGGTAGAACTATTATGAACGACAAAGCTTTTCCTCTAAGTATTTAACACAATTGCATACTTAAGACTTGAATTCGAAACTATTGGTTAAACTGAAAGAACTCTACGTCAACTGATCCACGCACTCAGTGCCACATTATTAATGTATTATAAGTAAATTCTTATTATAAAATACATGTTACAAGATAAAAAGAAAAGTATCACATAAAATGTTTTACAAAAGTATATTCTCATGATATTAGTGCAAGAATGGAAAGATATTTAACATTATAAAAATTTAATAATTACTTTATTGATTGAAATAATTTGTTGATAAATAGTAAGTTAAATGTTAATTACCTTTTAATAGCTTAGAAACATTAAGTGTATTGTGAATTTTAAAACATTAAAACTAAATATATCAAATAAAGTATATTTTTTAAAGATTTGAAACTTTAATATTTATTTTTCTAAAACAACTAGAAAGTCTATTTAAAATATTAATTTTGTGGGTATAAAAATATTTCGTACCTAGCCAATTTGTCAACCACACAATGTCACACATTTATTTTTTTAATCTAAAGAGTTTAGGTGAATTGGATGTTGAAAACTCATTAGAAATTGGACATTCTTGAGACTCAAATGTTTGTTTAATAGATGAGATTTAGGGTCTATTTGAAAAACATGAAATACAACAAAAAGAAAAGAGATAGACAAAAAGCATTGAACTTTCTTTCTTTCTACAATTTGGTACCATTTAAAATGCAGAGGAAAGAAAAAAAATTATGTGAGACCCACCTATATTTTTAATCTTTTCAAATCGGATAAAATCTATGAAAAAGGTAGTTTTTATAATTAAATAACAAAAATATCTTTATCTTTACATACTTTACCTTTTTTATTATAGATATTTATGTCATTGTGTGTGTGTGTATATAACAAAAAATATACATATTTAATTTTCTTCTCTTTCATCTATTTTCTTACTAAATAACTTATAAAATTACTTTTTACTTTTTATTCTTTTTTTCCTCTCTTTTTTTTTCATTTTTTTACTTTTTTCTCTTAACCAAACATATATAAGAAAGAAAGTGGGGGGAGAGAAAGAGAGAAGATATATCCCTTCATGTCTTTTTGGTTTAATTGAAAATTTAGAAGAAGAAGAAGAAGATCGGTAGTAACAATATCAATGAAAAAGTCAAGAGAAAGAAGGTTGAAATCTTTTATTTTCATATTTATGCATCTCTACTCTTGTATCCTATGGAAACTCATGTTTTTTTAGGGATACAATTATTTATCAAAATGTTTTTTTTTTCCACTTTTTATGTAACTTAATAAATGAAGAGAAAAAATTACTTTTCTTATGATTTTTTATTTAAATCCTTTTGTCTTTTATTTTTTTCTATTTTTTTTATCTCAAATTCACTTCAAACTCACATCCTTATAAGATATAAATTACATCTTTATCACCCATTGTAACTTTTTTTAGTCTCAACATTTTAAATTTTATAAAGTACATAAACATATACACACACATATGTTTAGGGTCATGTACAATTAAATAACTCTTATTTTATTAATATGAAAATAACAAATTTTATTATAAAATCATACAAAAGGTGTTAAGATTAAAATTAGTTAAGGGTCACATAATTATTCAAAAAAGTTAAATTTATTTTTCTAATTTTAATCATTTAAATAAGATTAATGTCTAATATTTATCTTTTTATTTTTCACAATAATTAAATATTATAATTTTAACAATTTCATATAAATTTGGAACATATATAATGAGAATATTTTTATACTAAAAATATGAAAACAAAAATTATGATCCTATAATTATATATAGATAGTTACGAATAAAAATGAGTTAATAATTACATAATTACTTAAAAGGTTATATACATTTGATAAATATTAAATACATTTAATTAGAATGTACTGTATTAATAATAAAATATTTTTATACTATAATACAATTATAAATTAATATATAAGATTATTAACATTTATAATAATTATTTTAAAAATTATATTTCAAATAAATTTTAATTAATTGAAAATATAAAAATATTTACAATGAAAATTAAAATCATATTATATATTTTAGCTGTATAAGCGCGTTACGAAAGTTATGAATGGTTGTCATTGGCTCATCATTGAGAAAATGTGACTTTAAAATAAAAATTTGGGAAGCAATTTTATCAAAATAAATAAATAAATTTGGGAAGCAAAAGAAGAACGTTTGGGTGAAGCAACCTGGCGGGTGAGGTGAGGTGAGGTAGGGACCCCGCGGTTATTTACGTAAAAGCCCCGGGACAATAAGAGCAAAGGAAAAGTAGGGAATGGCACAGAGGGCAGGGCACTGTTATTACCGACAATGAAGTGGCTTTCTGGTACATTCGCGTTCGACCGTTTCCCAATTTACAATCTCATACGTGTCAGCCTTTGCGGTTTCCCAGGAAAGCTGCTCCGCCAACGCCTAATACCTTTGTAACCTTTCCATCGTTGTCACAAGTCCGCATCACACCGGCCGTTGGATCATAATCTTAACCATAACATAACCCTAACCTCGCTGTATAATATAACCAACCCCCATTTAACCCTGGTCAAGTTAACTAACTCGAGTACCCTAGGTCGAAAATACCCCTACCCCTTGGAGCTATTCACTCTTCACCCTCCCACGCCCCATCTTTATAACCGGCCTCCGAAACTCGCTAGGTTTGCCAAACCAATTCCCGAAAGGGCACCCTTAGAGAGCAACCTTCTTCCTTCTTTCTCTTCCTCTTCCTCTTCATTCCTCTCTCTTTCTATTCTCTCTCTTCATCCTCGTTTTCTCTCAATGGCTTCTTCGTCTTCCAGAGCAAAGTCAAGTGGACCAGTTCTACGCTCCCACTCACCCTCTAGCAGATTCTGCTCTTACACCACATCCAAAACCCCTTTTTCTTCTCCTTCATCAGCCTTCGCTTCCTCCACAAGCTCTAGCTTTTCGTCTCCCTCTTCCACCTTCTTCAATCCAGCCACGTCACCATCAAAGTCACAGTCATCACCGTGCGTCCTCGCCCACACGTGTCAATCTATACAGCCCCGCCCCTCTCTCTTCTGGCGTCCGGTTCTCGATCGACCCCCGGTCTATTTCACCGAACCGGTCCATCTCGAACCAGATCATCACGAAGAACAACCGTCCGATCTCGGGGCAGAAGAAGACCTGTATGTGCTCGCCCACCACGCACCCTGGCTCGTTCCGATGCAGCCTCCACAAGAACACAGGGAACAACCACCACGCGGATTCGTACCCTCCGAACCGTCTCAACATGCGCAGATCCGCGATGAAGAACTCTCTGGTGAGGATCGGAGGCGTGGAGGGCGAGTGGGTCAAAAGGGCCCTAACCGCATTGATTCGGCCCAGTTCGCATCAACAGAGGAGGAGAGCGGCGTTCGAGTCCAGGCCCAGTCGTCTCTCTGTCATGTCCAAGGCTAAGGATCATCTCTGATTTTAAAGGCTTATTATATTTACACCTTGCAGGTCCGTTTTGGCTTTTACTGCTGTTGTGGTGGTTTATCCACCCCTAGCGCTCTGATCTGCCGCCAGAGTTGGATTCCGGCGAAGCGGTTGGGAGGTAGCGACGAGTCCTCTCCGGCGAGTTTTGATTTCGTCGTCTGGAGCAGATTGGTGAATTGTGTGAATGATTTCCGGCATAGATCTATGACAGTGGACCTACAGATTTGCTATTTGTACATAACTTTTGCTATGGAAGCAGAGTTTTGGACCCTTTTTTTTGACGTCTCCATAGTATGATTGAAGAAAAATTGCATACAATCTCAGGCTTAACTAGGGACGCAATAATCCTCCAATTAAATTAATTGAATTAAAATTGAAACCTAAAATAAGTTAATTGGTATTTTGGACACCGTTGATTAATTGCGTGACCCAACCCGGTTCTGTTTGCAGCGTCGTTGAAACTCCGTTATACTTCCCGTCAATGGCAGCAGTTCTCATTTTGCTGTTGGGAGGTTCCGTTCCGTGTTCCGTCGTTGGAACCGTTCCGTTACCTGTGACGCCGTTGACTCTCCGTTACGTTCGTCCAGTTGCTTTGCGTGCGGTGTCAGGTACTTTCATAAGTTTTTCTTTATTTTATTTATTTATTTTTGTTTATTATTTATTTATGTTATTTTTTTCATGTTTACTCTTATATTTGCTTAATTACAGGTTGGTCGTGCAGCTGTGCTTTGGAATTTGGAATGTTGAATTCTTGAGTTCGAAGCTGGCATTCTTAGATTTAACGAGTGACAGAAACTATTGACATATGTGGACAACCTATGCACGAAGGAGCGCTCTTTCGTTTGAATTGGGAAACAGGACAATAAGAGGAGAAAAAAGAATATAAAAAAATCTACATAACATAAAATTCATTAAAGTAAAATTTAAAATGGTAAATAATCCAATTAGGAAGGAGCATACTAGCGTATGAAATCTGAAACAGGACAAAAATAATGAAGAAAAAAGTAAAACAAAATTTAAAGGAGATTTTGATTTTTCTATTTTTTTGGTACAAAGGTGATTTTGATTAAATTTAAAGGTATATAATCCCAATAATAAAAGAGAGAAAAACTCAAAGTTGGAATCTTTGAATTCATTTGAAAAAGCTTTGGTTAGGAAATGTTGAAGATGAAGGAACTTCTCTATGAAATGAAACATTGCCAGCTAGCTGGCCATGTGCTTTGTGAGTCGTTACCGCTTTTAAAATAAAAATGAACTTTTTTTTCTTTATACAATAGTCATACTGAAATTTTATGCATACTACCTTTCAGAATAATAATGCACTATAACTTTTGATAGATTTACATTTAAATCAATCTTCGATAGGGTTTTTAAATAAAAATCATTGAGATTATGCCATTTAATATTGAACTACCCACCGTCAAAACAAATATATTAAAGTACTCAATAAAAAACATTAGTATTTGTAAGCTGTAACCCTTCTTTTTGGTGAACATTATTTTTAATTATTATTATAAGACTAATGATTTTAAAATTTTGCTTGGCTGAAAAAACTGAAGTTATTTATTTGCAGTGATGTTATAATGTGATCATTCTGCCGACCTCGCAGGGTGCGCGAAATTAAGAAAAAAAAAACAGCCAGAGGCGTTGAGGCATTGAAAAATGAAAAAATAGGTTGTGTATTGATAGTATAAAATAATTTAATATTATTATTTAATTATAAATTATAAAAATTAATAAATTATAAAAATTAATAAATTATAAAGACAATTTATTAATTTTTTTAATAATTATTTTAAAAATTATATTAACAATTTTTAATTAATTGATAATATAAAATTTGTTACAGTTACAATACACATTCATTAAATTCTTGAAAACTTGGATTTTACGCGTATTTCAGTGTATTTTCAAAGGATGGGCATAGACACAACTCACAAGAGTGGCTTACCCCCGACGCATAATGGTTAGATCCCACGTTCATTTACACTAGGTGGATTAGTAATGGACCAGCCACGCGTCAAAACTGGACCAAGAAGACTGAGTTTATTTCTGTTCACATTTAATGAGATTTTGATAATATTATTTTAGATTCAAATTTCATTTAACCCAGAATAAATAACATATAGGAGAAGATAAGGTTAATTTGATTTATTAATATAATATATTAATTTTAACATTATTTGTAATTAAATCATATAAGTAAAGAAAATAAAGTTAAAATATATTTTACAATATGTATATAAATAATATAATGTATAAATATTATTTATTAACTTAGTAACTTTTATCATTAATATATTATTATTAAAAAAATTAAATATTATAATACAATGTGTGGAGTTAAAACAATTGAAAGTATAATTCATATTCATAACATTAAATTTAATTTTTAAGACTCAAAAACTCCTCAAACTTTACTTCATGTCAATTGGGTTTGTAAGATAGGATGAATCATGAATACTTTTGCTAGACTCATCCTTCTACATGTTGCTTTACTCCGTACACGTAGTGTAGTAACATGAGCATCATTTTAATCTTCATGAGGGGCTGAGATATCATACGTTTACTTTCTACCAGACGTGTGGGTCACTAACGCTGTGTTTGGAAGAGTATATTTTTTCCAATTTCAATTGTTTTTAGGAGAAAAAATCGTTTGAAAAATAAGCTATATGTTTAATACAACAGTTAAAATTTATAAAAAACTTTTTTTAAAAAAAAGAAGTTTTGTGACATCCACAAAGTTTAGCTGTTTGATTATGTAAAAATGTTTTTTTGTTCTCTTCTAAAATCGAATCCCCACATTACCCTTATCCATTATTAATACAAATAAATAAATGTATATCTTTTTTCGTAATTTATTATATAAAAGCTGATTTTTTTTTCTTTGCATCTAAATGAAATTAATTATTTAATTCTGATTATAATCGTTTTTTAACAAACTTACCCAAACAAAAACTAATTTTAATTGTAATCGATGATAACAATAATCGATTATACATATAATTGATTATTAAAATAATCTAATTTTCACAGTTGTTCTAAACACATCCTAAATAATCGTTTTGCCCCAATATATTTGGTCCACTGACAAGTAAGTACTAAACAAATAATTTGGAAGAAGACCAATGCCATATCCAAACAGTTGTAGCTTTAGGCTTAGTTTGAAATTTGAATCGGAGATGATAATAGGTTGAGATGGTTAAAATTTAGAAAGTTGGAGTTTAGTTTGTTTTTTAAGATAGGCTTAATTGTATTTTTTGCCTCCAAAGTTTTATAATTTTGCAAATTTTATCAATCTAAATTTTTTTTTACAAATTTTACCCCCAATTTACTAAATATTGTGAATTTTGCCTAAAACTGCCATAATTAAGATATTTTTGTGATGATTTTTCCTTTAAATCGTTATAATTAAGACAATTTTGTGGCAGTTTTTTCTTTAATTGTGGCGATTTTTTTACTTGGGGGAAAAATTCACAATATTTTGTAAATTAGGAGGCAAAATTTGCAAAAATAAAAATAAAAAATTGAGCAGCAAAATTTACAAAATTGTAAAATTTTGGGGGCAAAAAGTATAATTAAACCTTTAAGATAAAAAAGAAAATGTGTTGAGATAGGCTAGGTCTATATGATACAATTATTATTTTTAAGTTTTATTTAAAAAAAAACTACAATTAATCTTTAGTTTTATAAATTTTAATCTCAATTTTTAAATTTTATATCAAACTTAAATCTAAAATACAAACCCCTATTTTAATTCAACCCTAGGGTGTGTTTGGTAAAACTAGCTTATAAGCTAGTTGAAAACTTATAAGACTAGTTGAAAACTAGCTTAAAGCTTATAAGTTAAGAGCTGAAAAGTCAAAAGCTTATAAACTAATTGAATTGAAAGTAGTTGGTAAGATTAGATGATATGTTAGCTAATAAATGTAAAATGACATAAAAGAACATATTTAGTCATTTAATTTCTAAATTGAAAAAAAAGGGTAAAAAAAGATTCAAATAAATTAGGAAGGAGAAAAATGTAAAAACAAAAAGCTAGTAGCTCGTAAGATAGCTTATTTTCATAAGCTAGCTGAAATAGCTTATGAAAATAAGCTAGAATAAGCTCGTGTATCAAATAAGCTTATTTTGATCAAATCGGCTTATAAACTAGTCAAAGTAGCTTATAAGCTATTAGAGTGACTCACCAAACACACTCTTAATTAAAGAGTGTCGGGAGCAATTCTTTCTAATACATTCTTTCCTATTGGTTAATATTTATTAAAAAAATACAAAATCAACAGAGATCCATTAAATAAGACATGAGACTCAAGTAGTTTTGTAATTTCTAATAATTTACAACCAATAAGAGAGCGTGTTTAAAAGAGTGTATTATAAAATGTGTTCCTAGCATTTTCAACTTAATTAGAAATAGGAGTAATAATGGGAAGTGATGAGGTAATAATGTTTAGAGGGATGTTAGTTGTAACATCTCGGGCGTTGACGAGGGCGAGGAGTGATCGTCGGTGCAAAAAAGATGAGGCACGGACAAGGAGCGGCTCTTGGCAAGCTTCTAGCAGGAGGGACACATGAATAAATCAACTACACATCGGAATGAGAGGGATCCAAAGGCTGTGCAAGTGTGAGACTATGTAGTTAAGGATAACTTAAATGAATTAATAAGTGCTACCTATACCAATAAGATGCATATACTTTTTGATAGCCTATTACTTAAGAACTCCATAATTAAGCTTGCTTGACCTGGAACAATTCTAGGATGGGTGACCTTTTGGGAAGTTTCTTGAGAAGCGTGTGAGTGAGGACAAAGCATGCTAAAAAGTCTTGTGTTGGTTTGTAGGGACAGTCGTTGATCTTGAAAGCTGCCAAGCGTTATAAAGTGATATTAGAGAAGGGCCTCTCTCCTAGTATAGTGTGGTTCGAGGACGAACCAAGCGGAAGCTGGTGGGCATGTAACATTCAGGCGCTGACGAAGGCGGGGAGTGATTGTCAGTACAAAAAAGATGAGCCACGGAAAAAAGCGGCTCTTGGCAGGCTTTTAGTTCGAGGGACACATAAATGAATCGCATACATACTGGAATGAGAGGGATCCAGAGGCTGTGTAGGTGTGGGACTGTACAGTTGAGGATAGCTTAAAGGAATTAATAAGTGCTACCTATACCACAAAGATGCATCTACTTTTTGATAGCCTATAACTTAAGAACTTTATAGTTAAGCATCATTGACTTAGAGTAATTATGGGATGGGTGACCTTCTGGAAAGTTTCCTGGAAAACGTGTGAGTGAGGACAAAACATGTTGAAAAGTTTTGTGTTGGTTTGTGGGGATAGTCGTTGATCCTAAAAGCGGTCAGGCGTTACACTGGCAACACTGTCTCTACTATTGGCTAAAATTTATTAAAAATTACAAATTTTAGTGGGTCTCACTTCTCATTTAATGAGCTTTTCATTAAATGTTAAAGATATTTTAACATTCAATGAAAAGACAGTGTTAGAATGGGAGAATTTAAGAGAATATTGCTAGCATTCCTTATAATGTCTAATAATAATAGACTTGTTGTAATAGAAATAATGGCAGTGGTAATGGTAATGATGAGTGTGGTGGTAGTGGTTATGATAACAATGACTATGGTAATGATGGTAATAATGATAATAGTTTTGGCAGTGATGATTATTGTTCAAGTGGTAGTCACAACGGCTAATGGTGGCAGTAAGTGATAACAACAAAGGTAATGACTGTAACAGAGTCAATGATGACAATGATCATTAGTTGTTAATCGTGCATGTTATTGTTGTGCTAACATTAGCAACAAAAGTTAATTAGTGGTAACAATAACAATGGTAGTAATAGTAGTGATGGTGACAATTATTGTGAGCATTTTTGGAAGAGACAGAAGAATTGAATAATTTATTTCTAAAACTAAATTAAAAATGAAAACTACTTTTCTTAGTTTCAAAAGTTGAGCTAAAGATATTTTAAAATTGAGTTAAAAATCAATTTAGCTATACATCATGCCATTGTAGATCAAAGAGGGAGAGCAATATGTTAGAGGTAAAGGAAGGGTCACTTTCGAAGGAGGAGAATGGCCAGGCCTTCACCAGAGAATCCTCAGCTTCAGTCTCATATGCAGACATTGTAGATATGGAAGAGGAGGTTCCCCAAGTGGTGCAAGGAAAAATGTATAAAGATTTAGTCTTGGGTGATAGTGAACACAACTTTCTGATGGAGGGTGGTGATACTACTTTGGAGGAAGAAGAGAGTGAGGAGGTAAGCGATTCAGAAGACTTATGAGTTGAAGAAAGAAAGCTAGGACAGTACGAGTGCCCAACCTTTATCTTGTCAAAATGCGAAGAAAATAGAATTAGAAAACCATGGAAGAACGTGTTTGTTGTTAAGCTATTAGGAAGAAAAATAGCTTACAAAGATTTGGAAGCACGCTTGAAATGAATGTGGGTGCACAAGGAAGTTATTCATATCATAGATTTAGGAAACAATTACTTGGTTTTTTTTACTAACAAGGAAGACAAGGCAAAAGCAATGACAGAGGGACCATGGGTCATCTACGATCATTATCTTATTGTTCAGGAGTGGTGCCCCAATTTTCATCCATTAAGTGAAAGCGTTGAGAAGGTCGCGGTTTAGGTTCAATTTTCTGGTTTACCCATAAAGTACTATGTTTCAAAAGTACTTCATTTTATAGGAGATTGCATCGCAAGAACGGTGACAAGAATACTTCAGCTCAAGAGAAGGGAAAATATACTAGAATGTTTGTGGAAGTTGAGTTGACAAAACTGCTTCTTGCACTATTTGAACTCAATCGACGGTACTATAAGATAGAGTATGAGGGGTTACATCTTTTATGTTTGACCTTGGGTAAATTTGGGCATTACATGGAAGGATGTCTAGACAAAAGGAAAGGAAATAGCTAATAAGGAGAGGGAGAACCAACCAAAGATAGTAGTGAAGGAAATTAAAACCAAGTGGCGGTCGAAGGCTTATGGATGGTGGTAAAAAAAGTTCGAAGACGTAGAAAAGGAAAGGAAAAAGAGGCTTAAGCCCCAGAGATAGGGTTAGGGATTCAAACATAAAGGTAGTTGATGAAAAAATCTTGAGATCGCGCTTTGATGAGCTTTGGGATCAATAGGAAAAAGGTGAAGCAAATGACAATTAGGAGGATATGGTTGTAGAGGGGGAATATAGTGACACACCAAAAATGGAGGAGAATCAAGTGGGAGAAAAAAGACAAAATGTGGATTATTGTAAGGCCCATGAGTAGAGCACGCTACTCCCAAGGGGCCAATCTGTCACATTAGGGATTCCAAAAGAAGGTGAAAAAAGGATTGCATAAAAAAGAATCCAATTTGCTAGATTAGCAAAGATAAATTTAGAGAACATAGATGGAAAAAATCACAATCTTGACCAAAGTGGAAAAAACAAAGGAGGAGAAAATAGAGTTAATAATAGTGGTAATGGTGAAGTTATGTTACAGAATGAAATAATGATGAACAGTGAAAAGGTGCTCACTTAGAAGCCAAACATAGAGACTACAAGTGGGGATTTGACTCAGACCATGCACCATCAACTGTGCCTCTTGAAGAGAACGCAAGTGGATCAGTAAGTAAAATAAACCTTACTTCTTTCATCTCTCAGAGTATCTCTGTGATCACAGAGGGCCTATCTAGTGATTACAATACTCAGGCTCATCAAGATAAGGATATGAAATTTTTGATGGAGTCTAACCCCTTATTGAGTGAAAGGGAAGGGGGAATGCATATGATGTTAGACTAGTTATCCATGACTAACAACAATAGTAAAATATTCTTATGGAATTACCGTTTTTGCAAACAATATGTTGACACTCACATGCTTGATATGATCATCATTATGGAAACTAGAATTAATCTTTTGAAGTTGACAAAGACCTTTAAGTTGCTAGGGTTTGATAGCTATGAGTTCTCGGATTGTAGAGGTTTTTCTAGAAGGATTGTTGTTGCTTGGAAAACGGATAAAGTGCAAGTTCAAGTGGATAGAAAAGATTTTCAATTCTTGCATTTACAGGTCTCGTTTAAGGATGGCAATCAATGGTGGTTCTTGCTAGTTTATGCTAGCCCTTTGGATGGATTAAGAATGAATTTGTGGAACTCTATCTCAGACATGAAGTCTCAAATCAGGGGGAGTTGGTTGTTAACGTGAATTTTAATGATATAATGTCACATGAAGAAAAGAAGGGCAGTGTTATTGTGTCTGTGAGAAAGTGTAGTTTGTTCATAAATAGAATCCAGTCTAATAACCTGATGGACCTGGGTGTTGTTGGAGTAAGGTTTACTTAGAGAGGGCCTTTACATCAAGGTTACCAAAGAGTTTTTGAACGTCTTGACAGGGCTTTATGCAATGATCATTGCCACATGATGTATCCATATGCCATTGTGAAAGTGCTGTCTCGGGTTGAATTTTCAGATCACCACCCTATCCATGTGCTTTTTCTAGGGTTGTCAGCAAAATTCTAATCAAAGGCTGTCTAGGTTCAAGTGTGCTTGGTTGACTTATTCTGCCTACAAGGATGTTGTTTCTACTAATTGGAATCAAGACCTCCTTTTAATGCCAAATTTACAAAACATGGAGACGAAACTCAAATAGTGGAGAGAGGAAGTGTTTGGTAACACCTGTATCCAGAAATATACCATTTTATCAAGTTTAGGAGGGATTCAAAAAAAGCAGTACTCCACTAGTCACAATAATCGCTTAATGGAACGCTTATAAAGGGATCTCCAAGCAGAATTAGCAACTATTCTGTACTACGATGAACTATCTTGGTACCAACAATCCAAAGCTTAATGGCTCCATAATGGCTATAGAAACACATCTTATTACCATCTTAAGACAATAAATAGAAGAAGGATAAATAGGATTGTCATGCTGTGTGATGACGAAGGGAATTGGACTGAAGATGTTGACAAGGTGAGAAAGATGGTGAATGCTTTCTACCAGGAGCTGTTCTTGGATCTGGGGGATGTTAGAAACTAGCAGCGCACCAAATACACTTATCCTTGTATTCAACATGATGTTCTTGAGAAGTTATCTGCTACCTTTAGTGAGGAGGAAAATAAAAGACCAGTTTTTGAAATAGAACCTAGGAAAGCCTTTGGTCCAAACAAATATCTTGTTGGCTTTTACCAAAATGCATGGGAAATAGTGGGTAAAAGCTTACTTGACACTGCCCAATCTTTGTGAGCTAATTCGAAGAATATAAGGTCTCTTAACCAAACTGACATCTGTCTTATTCCTAAGACAGACAAACCTGGATTTGTGAATTAGTTTCAACCTATTTCCTTGTGTAATGCTAGTTATAAAGCTTTGACAAAGGTGGTAGTTAACAGATTGAAGGAGCTTATGCCTCATATCATCTGCCCTTACCAAACGAGGTTTATTCTTGTTAGGAGCATAAATGAAAATGTACGGGTGGCACAAGAAATGTTGCATAGAATGCGAAAAATGAAAGGGAGGACTGGTTACTTTGTTATTAAAGTTGATCTTGCCAAAGCTTACAATAGAATGCGTTGGAGTTTTATCCATGAGGTTCTGATTGATGCTAGGCTTCCCTAGACTATGCGTGACATCATTATGCAATGTATCTCGATGGTGTAGACTAACGTGAAATGGAATGGTCAAAACTCGCCTTTTTTTCTCCCCCCAAAGAGGTATACAACAAGGGGACCCAATGTCCCCTTACATCTTTGTCATGTGTATGGATAAGCACTCGCATCTTATATGTAAAGCAGTGAATAAGGGTAGGTGGAAACTTATGAAGGTGGGGAGGAAAGGCCTTTAGTGTCGCACTTGATGTTTGCAGATGACTTTCTTATCTTTGGTCAAACAACTCCAAATCAAATGAGATGTGTCCAAGAGATTATGGATAGTATTTGTAGTATGTCAAAGCAATTGATGAGCAAGGAGAAAATCAGAATCTACTTCTTAAAAAATGTTGATCAGCAAGTAAAGAGTATGTTTGTGAGGCAATTTGGTTTCATGGAGGCCAAATCTTTAGGTAAATATTTAGGTATTCCATTGTTGGGGAAAACTTTTGGAAGAAGAAACTCTCGGCCTCTTATAGAAAAAAGTCATTAGCAAGCTTTCTGGGTGGAAAGCTCAACAACTTTCATTTTGTGAGTTGCATTACTCTTTCCAAATTGGTCATCCAAACGCTCCTAATCTACACCATGATGACAATGCCTACACCCTCAAGTATTTTAAAGGAAATTCAGAAGGTGTAGCGTGCCTTTGTCTGGGGTGATCATTCAAATTAGAGGAGGGTGCATGCGGTTAATTAACATATAATGATGCTGCCAAAAAAGTAAGGTGGAATGACTATGTGTAATATGGAGAAAATGAACAAAGCTTGCTTAATGAAAATTAGTTGGGTTTACAGGTCTGGTGATCAAAATCTTTGGTGCGTTGTGCTTGATGGAAAGTATGGTGGGTTATGTTGAACAGGAACAACTTGCAAGTCAAAAAAATTGATTCATTCCTCTGGAAAGCTTTGGGCAAACTATGGAAAACTTTTGAAAAAAGGAGGTCTAGGCAATTGGTAATGGGAAGATTGCAAATGCTTGAACAAACAAATGGATTGGATGAGAACACCAAGCTCATCAAGGAGATGGAACATATCTCAAATCATTGGAGAAATCAAACAATGCAAGATTTGGTTGATGTCACTAGAAATTGGAACTTGGAGGAACTTACGACTGTTTTTCCCCAAAATATCTTACTTCAAATGAAAGCCATTTAGCCTCCTAGTGTAGAGGCAGAGGATGATAAGCGTATTTGGCTGGGTGAAAAGATGGGTCATTTTTTTGTTTTGAGTGCTTATAATATTGAACAAATTTTAGGTTGAGGGTAACAAGGGTAAGTGGAAGAAAATCTAGAAGCTAAATGTGGCTGAGAGGGTTAAGGTCTTGGTTTGGCAAGGGAATCACGGGAGACTTGTTACAAACCATAGAAAGGCTTCCCAGGGTCTTGGAGAACCTTACTGTCATAACTATTTGAACACTGTGGAAACTAATTTGCATGTTATATGAGACTGCCCTCTTGCAGTCCTCGTGTGGATGCATCTTATTAATGCTGATAAAAGGAAACTTACAGAGATGGATAAATATTAATTTGCAAGAGGAGCTTGGCCGTGAGGATATTTACTAGTGGCTCAATATGTAGGCCACTGCATGCTTCCTTCTTTGGCAATGAGAGGAACAAGCAAGCACATGATGGGAATTTTATGCGCGCAATCAAACCTTGGGAGGTTATCCTTCACCACTGGAATTTGTACAAGTCTACTAACTTCAATCTTGAGGGAATGATTGTTAAGAAGAGAATTGAAGTTCAAGTTGCATGGTCCTCTTCGGTGGATGGTTGGGTTCGGTTAAACACTGATGGTTCTGTTGTAAGAATGAGAGCATGGCTGGTTGTGGTGGTTTTGCTAAGGGACAGCACTGGGAGATGGATAAATGGTTTCTCCAAGAAAGTGGGCATAGCCACTCTTTCGTTGTAGAGCTTTGGGGGTTCCTTGAGGGGCTTCGCTTGGCCATGGCTCAGGAATTGAATACGATGGAAGTACAGGAGGATTCTGAAGCTGTTGTCAAAAGTATCATGGGAGAGGCATTAAGGAGTGCAGTAGGTTGGAGTTTGGTCAAAACAATTAGGACCATGCTGAGCGAAAGTTGGCAAGTTCGAATTTGTCATACTTATAGAGAATGCAACAAATATGTTGATGTGCTTGCTAACATGGCTCATGATATAGATGGGGATTTTGTTGTTTTTGAGCTCCTTCCTTTTCAAGTGAGGCAGTGGCTTATTTCTAATGAGTTATGGGTTCTTTCCTTTGCTTTGTATCTGTGTAGTTGTTTTCTTTTTTGGGCTTAGGCCCCGTTGAATACAAAAAAAATAATCAATTTAGCTTCTTGTTAACAAAACCTATTTTGTTTTAAATTTTGCATTTGAAAATCAATCTTTGAAAATTTGCAACCACCCTATATAAACACCAAAATATAAAATTTAAGTTTAGTTATATTTTTTTATGAGTTTTTATGATTTAGTTTGATATTTTAAAAGTTTAATTTAACCTAAAAAATATTTTTTTGGGTTATAATTAAAATTTAGGGAGAGAAGATGATGCCTCAGTCCAAGATAAAAAAAATTTCCAAGCTCAAAGAGTACGTATAAAGGTACTTTCGTTTACCTTACACCCAAAGAGATGAGTGAAAATGGAAAAATATATGGTTGGGAGGGGAGACTCACTAAAGATGGCCAACTAAGTTTTTCGGTGGAGATTAGTCATCGGCAAAGCCAGTGGATACTTTGCACCTATAACATGGTTACCCTAAAAAAAATGAGATAAGTGGAAGTTTAAGCCTACAATCTGTTAGATGTAAGATTTTGTCTTACTCCACTCGACCAACCCCTGAAAAATTATTTTAAAGTTTATGTTGTAAATTTTTAATAAATCATAAATTTTATTTCTTAATAAATCAATGTGTCTAAATTTATACGTAGACAAGTCTTTTTAGCCCTTGATTAAATTAAAAGGCAGATAATACCAAAATATAACATTAAATACTTAATTTATTATTATTATAAGTTGACATAATAATATTGTTATTATATTATTTATATTTAGTTATGAGGTATAAAAGATTCTTAGTAAGTTTAAAGGTTAACTTTTTCAACTAAATATATATTTTTTAATATTAACTTGATTGATTTAATAAATTGGTTTGACATAAATTAAATTTGATATGAATTAGGTCATAAGAAAAATCCATCATATTTTTATTCCTATTTTCAATTAGGGTTAGGTATTACTTAGCCATATCATCAATCCAGGAGGTTCCAGATCTTATAGTTTTTAAAATATTTTTATTATTTAAACATGAAAAATTAATACTGTTTTTGATATTGTATATGATTTTATTATATATCTATTCTTTTACCTACTTTTTTATTTTTTTATATACATTTATATACATATGTCAAAAATATTTTTCTAAAATCAAAGCAGAGAGTATCCCTCTTTAATTGTAAAATTAAAAGAAATATGTTCCTTCTGAAAATCGTAAGGGGTGCTTGCAGTTCTTTAAATCCTAATTGTTCATTTATCATTTATGAAGCGTCATGTTACCATTTCCCTAGCAGTTGAGAAATTTATAATACGTAGTAGGAGCCACCAAACAATTAGCTTAAAATTTTGAGCAATCAATCACCTGTTGAGTTTGAGATTGAGAAACTTGTCAATGGCGTCATAGTCATGAAATGTTGGCTAGCGGCTTTTATATTAAGCTCATCAACCAAGCGCTTATTGCATTTGGTATCACTGAGAGCCACCAAAAAACTCAATATTAGTGTCTGTTTTGTGGTTCACTTGTGAGATATTTTTATTGGTAAGGGCATGCCACGATCACTACTAAAGGATTTCATACATAGCCTAAAGAGTGATAGAGGATTTTGTGGCCGGTTGAGAGTGACAAAGAATGAACCTGAACAACGACATAGAAAAAGGCCGCTTCTTGAAAATTACTCAAGATTTCTTACCCAACTGATTTATGATTTTTTCCCTTTTATGGTAGATGTATCTTGATAAAAATATATGGTTGGCCAACTGGGATTTTCATAATTCCACTGTGATTATAAAGCGTCATAGAAACTTCACCAAAAATAGAACAAAATAAAGCTTCATAAAGGGTTTTAGAACTTACACCATCAGTATAAAAGATATTATATATAAATATTAAGGGTCTCTTAGATTTGTTAAAAAGCATGATGTTGGACAACATCAATATAATTGTTATAGGTTTGATTTAAAAAAAAAATCATAGAATAGCATAGGTCAAATGAAGATGGACAGGATAAACATTTAATTTTTTGTTACTCGATCATGAGACAACTTTTTGCTTTAAGTTCAAATACTCAAAAGATAAAAATATATTTTTATTTATTATTTAGTAACTATATTTTTTATCGTCGTCGTCGTCACTATCACCACCACTATTGTTGCCACCATCAAAACCTCAATTTTTTGTCACTCAATAAATTATAGGACAACTTTTTCTCGTAAGTACAAATATTCAAAAGACAAAAAATGCCTCTTTTATTTACCATTTAATAACTATATTTTGTCTCTCTTATTTCTCACCACCGTTGTTGTTGCCACTACTACCACCACCACCATTGCCTCCACTGCCACCATCACCCTCAACCACCATCACCACCATTGTCGTCGTTGCCACCATTACCATCACCGTCATCGTTGTCGCTGCTGCCACCTGTCGCAACCGGGGTCACGACCGGACGACAAAAAAGATTTAAAATCAGAGGAGCCGCCACCAAAGTTTATTAAGGAAAACTTTGGAAAAACCCTTTTAAAAGAATGTGGTCTATGAAACCAAAATGGGTTCGGGAATCGATTACGTGTAGGGAAGGTGTTAGCACCCTACGACGTCCGTCATAAAGACAGTTACCTCTAATTAAATGTGCAAAATGGATAGCTTCTAAAGTATTTATTTTACCCTTAAAATAAAATGTCTTTATTTTATTTAAGAATTTTATTTTTAGAAGAAAACATTTTATTTTTGGAAAGAAATTATTTTTATTATTTTTGAGATCGACAGGGGTGGGCCCCTGCTCCTACGTATCCTCAGGTGCAATGAGGAATCAGACTCACGTAGTTCTTTGTAAAAAGTCATTTTGTTGGTTGATTTGTTTTTATTTTATTATTATATTTATTTTATTTTTTAGTATGGTAAAGGTATACTCAATAACCAAATTCGAAGTGCATCTAAAGTGGTTATCAATATACCTTTTACGATTTCATAATAGTTAAATAGGAAGTGCATCCAAAGTGACTATTTAAAACCTTTGTTGAAAAAAAGGAGAAAGTTTAATATTGTAAAACCCTCAATATTATAAAAAGATTTAACAATTTTGTTACATTTCTATATTGTAATGGCATACTCAATAACCAAATTGAAAGTGCATCCAAAGTGGTTATCAATATGCTTTTTAAGGTTTTTTTATAATATCCAAATAGGAAGTGCATCCAAAGTGGATATTACTAAACATTTATTTATGTGTTTTTATTAAAATATTTGTATTATGCACATGATATTTATTTAAAAAATGATAACCAAATAAGAAGTGCAATCTAAAGTGGTTATCATTAATATTTTGAAACTTCAATAATGTCCAAATAGGAAGTGCATCCTAAGTGGCCATTATTAAGATTTATAATTTATTTACTTTACTTATTTATTTATTCATTTATTTATTAAGGAAAGCTAGTTATAATTATTATTATAAAAGAAACCAAAAGTATTATATAAAAAAACGTAAGCTCTGAATCCTAGTTTGATCATCCAAACTTGTCATTATTATTATTATTATAAAAAGAAACCAAATGCATCATGAAACATAACCTACGGATTCTATGTTAACGACTTAAATACTATTATTATTATTATAATTTAAAGCCTTTGGATTTATTGGTTCCAAATCACGAACGTACGAAGAAAAGGGTCTATATATATGAAAGTTATATGGGCTGGGCCCAACGGAAATAAAAGAAAGGAGAAGCACGAAAGATCTCTTTTTCTTCCTCACGCATCTGGAAGCTTCGCTCCCACCATCGGCTATGTATCGTGTCAGTCTTCACCTCCTAAGATCCCAAACTTCAAGGTAAGTGCACATATTGTAGAAGCTACGCAGATGCATCGATTGCTACGAAAATGTTGAGATGGTGGAGGAGCTTGTTCAGAACTTATAATACAGATCTAAGTTGCTAGGGGAGCAGAAGACAAGAGAATACTAGGGATATTAACAAACAGGTATGATAGAGGTGCAAGGAGGCGCTGCAATTTTGATTTGTCGCACTCGTGGAGATGAAGAGAGATTCGAGAATGACGTCGTAAAGAACGCGATTGCGTCGTCACAGTGTGGTGATGTTAAATGCGATTTTATTGATCACTTGCTTTACTAATTATATCATTATCTAGACAACAAAAAAATTACTTGTTAGTTAGAATGTGAATGGCCTACGCGTATGGCGACTCTGTTTTTCTACTCGATTAATACTCGTTTACAGAAAAGAACCGAAATCCGCATGTGCATATTTGATTTAGAGTGTGGTGTTTATAATGTGGTGTTAATGTGCCGGCATCATACAAATTAAACAAAAACAATATCACTAAACAGAGAATCAAACGATAATGGAATGTAAAAGGATATTAAACAAAGATCGAGTTAGCATTACGTGTTTAATCCAAACAAGAGATAGTTTCATTACATGATGCAAAAAAAAAAAAAAAAAAAGAAGAAGAAGTGGAACTACGTAACAATTGAAGAGGAGAGAAGAAGAGGCTTTACCTCTTGTGATTCCTAAAAGCAAGATTTCCACAAACAAGTGCTTCCGTGAGTCAAAAAATGAACTCCCCTCTTTCTCTATCTCTGTTTTGTCAAAACCCCTTCCCGTGAGCTCCCAAGCTCTCCTCTATTTATAATGTCTAAAGCGTGAGCCCCAAGCTACGTGAGTGAATTCGAATGCAAGCGAGTGATGCGCTTAAAGCGTGAAGGAGTGACCCGTCCGCAAATGTGATCTGATTTTTTTTTCTTTTATTGTTTTCTTTTTTAGTTGGCTGTGGGCTTAAAGTGCTTTTAGCCCAGCAAACACAAACTTACATAATTTTCCATCACATTTTATTTTGGGTTTTCTCTTACGAGCTTAGAGTGTTTTAGCCCATCAAAAGTAAAGAAACATTTTTATTCAAAGATCATTTTTATATATATTATTTTAATTTTAATTTTAAATAGTTACAAATTACCCAGATAAAATTGGGTGTTCACACCACCACCACAACTGTTGTTACCACTACCATCACTGTCATTGCCACCAACACCACCATTGTTGCCATCACTACCACCACAATCGTCATTGCTACCTCATCACCCACCACCTCCACCTCGTCATCGTTGTTGTCATCACCATCACTATTACCACCACCACCACCATTGTCGTCGTTGTTGCCTCCACTACCATCACTACTATCACCGCTACCACTACCACCACTTAAGTTGATTGTATTAAGATAATTAACACTAAAAAGGGTATTGTAGTAAATTTTACATTATTTTGCTTGTATTATCCATTGTCCACCAAACAATACATAGGATAAAAAGTTGTCCTATAACTTAAACATTTGTTTTGTATTGTTCTCCTTATATTGTATTTTAAGGTGCATCAAATGCACCATAAAATATTATATGCTATCATAAAATAATAAAATGATGAATAAGAAGATTTTATTTTCAATACAAAATATTAAATATAGAATATGTGTTTTCATGACACAATATATAAGAAGAAAAAAAAACAAGTAATTTAGTGTGTTTAGTAAACTACTTATTTACCTTTTGAACTCCATTTTTTCTTTTTTTACCACACTTTTTTTTTATGAAATATTGGTAAAAACTTCCGCATAAAAATAAGAAAAATGTTAACCATTTGTTGTAAGCATTGTAATAAGACTTGGCTCGGACCGGCTGGTTTGATCGGGAACTGGCCATACAACCGATCCGAGTCACTTGTTCGACCAGATATGCCACAGAACCAGTGTGACTTGGACAGTTTAAAGGTTGAACCGGCAACCCGATGGGTCAAGTTGAACCAGCTGGGTCACTTTTTTTTTTTTTTTTTGTATTTTCTGAGTTCCAAAACGACGTCGTTTCGTTTAAGGATTAGGACCAATAATCAGAAATCCTTTCTTTCTGTTTTGTGGAGATTTCTCCCCTACCTCTGTTCATTCTCGTCATCTAGCAGCTCGCCCCTCATCGACTCGTCGTCCACCAGCAGCACCAACGTGCCTCTCCTCGTCTTGCTTCCTCCTCTGTCACCAGCGTCAAGATGCTCAGTAGCCCAATAGCACGACTCTTTCCTCCTCGCTTCGCAGCCCAGCAGCGTGACTCTTCCTCCGACCGTCGTGCCTCCTCGTCAGCAGTTTTGCTCCATCACTGACGACGAGAAGCACCATAGTGATGAGCGACGACACAAACAAAAGCTCCCCGTTACTTTACTGTTGGAAGTTCAGACAATCCACAAACCGGCAACCCTTATGCAGTTTTGTAAGATTAATTCTAAATTTCTAATTTCCAAATATTTGTGCAGTTGTAGAGTTGTATTGTAGTCACAAATTTCTTCCATGAAAGTTTATTATCTGTCAATCTTTGATCTATGTGGCTGTATACAATATAGAGACTTTTAAAAAATTATAGAGAATAATGTGTGTTATTGTTAGAACTTAGAATATGGTTTGTTGAAGTATAAAGCTTTACAGGTTATGAAATATTTAGAATTTTTAATATGGACCGGGTTATGCGGTTCAATCAATAACCCACCGGTTCGACCAGTGACCTGGTACCCCGATCGAGTCGATGACCGATCCGAGTCTAATAACATTGGTTGTAAGGGTATTGGTTAATGAATCAAAAGTGAAAAGCTTTTTATTAAAAAGTGCAACAGTACACTCTTGACAGATGGCAAAATGGGCTATTTAGCCCATTGCAGCCAACTCAATGTGAGTTGCGGACTACATTGGTTTGGGCTAAAAACGGCTTGCATTCATTTTAGTGTTCTAAATTAATGCCCAAGCTTGATCTTATGTGGGCTTTTCGGGCCAACTAACATTTTTTTATTGTTTTTATTTTTTAGTTGATTTATTTTTCACTTTTCTCCAAAACACAAGATTAATAGGTACTATGATAACTATTTTTATTGTCATATTTATTTTAGTATATTAAATAAAATACAAATAATTATATTATTCTATTATTACATTTAGAAAAGAAATAAAAAGATAATTAGTGTGATTATTTTTTATATAAAAAACTCTATATGTTATAAAGCTTTATTCTAAGTATATTATAATATGAATAGGCTATAGTGCGATTATAAAGCTTTATATATTATTTTTTGGTTATTTTTTTACTTCTTTTTCAAAATTTAAGACTAATAATTATTATGATAATTATTTTTATTGTCATATTTATTTTAGTATAATAAATAAAATTCAAATAATTATGTTATTTTATTATTATATATAAAAAAATAATGAAAATATAATTAGTGCTATTATTCTTAATATGAAAAGCTCTCGCAATTTCATTCTCAACAAAATTAGAAAAGGAAGCAAGCAATGCAAACCAGGCTAGGCTAACCCAGCTTAAGCCCGATTTATGACATGGGCTTCATCAAATGGGGCTAAAAAGGCCCACATTTAATTGGGCTCAAAATTTAGAGCCCAAATCCTACATTTTATTATGCAGGTTCAAGCTAGCCAGACATCGCCCATTTTGCCACCTCTAACACTCCCCCGTAATTAATTTCCAATGCAAGTCCAATTTAGATATACTAAAGCCTATAAATTAATGTACATTATTTAGATATAAAATATAGTAAAGCTTATTCATAAAAATCACACATAAGCTCAAATTTACTAATCTTCATTATTACCCCAACAATTGAGATTAAACCAAGGAAAGACAAAAAAGAGCACATAAATAAGAAAAAAAAAAGTCTTAGTTAGGGATATACCAAAAACCCCAAACTAAGATGATCAAAAACTGAATTGAATTGAATCATAAAAATACAATCGTTTTGGGAAAAAAATCGAACCGTTATATAAAAACAATTTGGTTCAAACCAAAACACTTTTATAATGTGGTTTAGTTCGGTTCAGTTCTTTGAAAAAACTGAACTGTATAAAAATGTAAAAAGGATAACTGAATCTAACCCAAAAAAAACAAATTGTTTTGCGATAAAACCAAAATCATCCACTTTATAAAAATAGTTCGGTTAAAAAACAAATCGTTGAGAAAAAACCTAAATGATCCACTTCATAAAAATAGTTCGGTTAACACCAGGGCTATGAGCAGTTCAAATTTTTGGAAAAAAAAGTTTGAACCAAACCACTTTATAAAAATAGCTCAGTTACCCGAACTACTTTTATAAAGTGTTAACCGAACTATTTTTATAAAGTGGTTTGGTTCAATTTTTTTTTTTCAAAAATCTGAACTGCTTACAACCCTGGTCTTTGCAATGCTTTTGTCTTATGTATGGTTTTAGGCAAGGTAGTATTGTTAAATGTTAATAGTTGTTAGGTCTCACATTTCTGTCTAAATTAATCAAGTTGTTTATTGGTTTTTTTTTCTCAAAATTAATTATACAATAGGTAAAATTATTTTTGATAAAATAAAAAATAATTTCTTAAGTGAATAGTATTAATTCTAAATGTGAAATTTATATACCTTTTAAAAATATATTTAAATTTACACTTCAAAAATGTATATTTTATTGTTTAACAAAAATTATTTTTCTAAATTTATTTTTAAATGTCATTATCAAACACAACTTTTTTGAACAATTCATTTAAAATAATTATTTAAAAAATTGATGGTACTAAAATCTAAAATAAATAAAGCTTTAATTCTATCAGGGATGACAATGGGTATGGTTTAGGTAAGGTACTATAATATTCATTCGCATACCTACATTTGGAAAAATACTCGTACTTGGTCTAACACTCGAGTGATAGCAACTTTAATTTCCGTCACTATACCTGTTGGCTATCTATATAAAGGGGTGAGAACTAAATATTCATAGTCTCAAGTAGTCAAGCAAACAAAAGATCCACCGACACACATTCCATACATTGTCACTAGAGCATTTTCCTAGTGCGTAGAGCCTTAACAAGGAAAGTGCTAATGGTTTATCATTGCTTTAATAATGCTAATCCTTCTTTTTGTGCTAGTCCTACTCCTAGGGCAAGAAGAAGAAAATAAAACGCTAAGTGATTTGTTGGTTTCCCAACTTGTTGCTTTTAAAGTCTGCCCTCTCTCGGCTGGATGTTGGTCTCGCCTACTATAAGGATTCTGTGTTTAGCAACCCAATCTAAAAATAGGGGGAAGGCCTTGTCTAAGTTGGAGCTATGAAGCTTACCTTCATATTGTGAAAGGGCCTTCAAGGGCTTACTTAATGCTTATGCTAAGGTTTGAGCTCGACCCAAATAACAGGCTAACTAGCCCTTATCAAAGAAAGCTTTGGTAAAGTAAAGCATTATGCATATAAAAAGCCCTAAACACAAGGTATTATCAACAATTTAGAATATCAATCTATTAAATTTGCATCAAAACTTAAAGTTGAGCATAAAGTGCGACATATCTCAATTCAATAGATTGGTCAGCATTTTTACCATTAGTTTTGCCCTACCATACACTTGACTCCCAATGTATAAGCACACACAAAAACACATTTAACCAAAGGCATAACTTATGTATATCACATACTTTCAATTTTATTTAAACCATATCAATTACGTTAATCATCATGATTTAACAACTAAAACCAATCGGGCAAACCTATACTTAACATTAACTCATGAGGACATAAGGCACTTATAACCCACCATCAAAGTTCAACATAACTCACAAGGTCATTAGGCACTTATAGCCTACCATCATGGTCCATCCACAACTCACGAGGCCATAAAGTACTCATTGTCCTCCATCTCAATAATCAGTTAAGCAAGATAACACGACATGCTTCAATATCACATGCAGATATAACAAGGCCACATACTTCACAACACAATCATTCTCAAGAAATTAGTTAAACAAGATAATGTTTCACGACTCATCCATAAATACATTAGAAACACCTAAATCATGCTTCATCACATTATTATAAGAATGAACATGTTTTCTAAAAGAAAGATGAAGTAAGATCGTCCTATTCAGACAAATACTAAAACACAACATTTCATTTAAATAATATTCGCTTATATATATATATATATATATATATATATATATTATAGGGACTAGCATGAACTCAATGTCCGATAAACTCAAAAGCGTATCAAGGAAGATTGTGGAAAAGTCAACACATAAAGCTCACTTACTTCATGAAAGGCATGCCTAGCTACCACCAATAAAGTACAACATTGTACTTCTTTGTACAAACGTAAATATGCTCTATGTGGCATGGCAATTGGAATAAGAAAAGCAAGATGCTTTATCTTATCAAAGTAATAAGTTGGTGAAAGGCATTTATTGCAACCATTAATGTTCCAATGTTCACTTTCTTTGTCTAAAGAGGAAGAAAGACGATACAAGGCAAAGAACCTTCAACAACTATTTTCAAGAATGCCTATAAATACTAGAGTGATGAAGACTTGAGAAGAACTTTTAGTAGAAACTTTGTGTATGCTTAAGCTTTAAAATGGTCTCTTCTCATTCTCTTGTAAAAACTTTGAAACCAAAGAATCGTACCTAATCTTGTACATCTGTCTATATAAGACAAAGTAGTCTGTGAGCCTTACCATTACCTATTCTAAGTGACAAGGTGGAAGCTTGAAGAGGCTTTGACAAAAAGAATATTTGTTGTATTGCTTTGAGAAACAAACTAAAGAATACTCGGTGTTGGAGTCTGAAGAGGTTTGGTACAAACAATATTGTAACATGTTTAAGTTGGACGAAACTTAGTGGTATTGCTAAGAACTGGACGAAGTCTCGGGGTGGAGACAAACTAGTACAAAACCTTTGTGTTGTGATCTCTCTTTTATATCTTATTCATATCTGTATTGTGTTTTCAGTTTATCTTTTTCAAACCAAGTTTGTTTTGATAAAGCTTTTTACACAGTCTTTAAAAAGGATAAAATGGTGTTTTTCATTAACCTTCGAAACTATCATCTATTTGATAAGATGATAAGCTATTTGGGAAAAAGATTTGATTTGATTTAATTGATTTTTTCATTGATTTAACTTTTCTTTTTAATTATTTATGAAAAATATTAACAAATTAATTTATTTTTTAAAACTTTTCCGTAATAAATAGTAAAAATATATAATTACGTTAATTTTGACATGTTTTATTATAATTAATTAATTGGTTATTTAATTTAAATTAATTAAGTAAATCATTTGAGTTAATTAATTACACCTTTATTAATCTTTGATATATTTCATTTTTTCAATTATAACTTCAATTAAAAAAAGTTGACAAATCATATTATTAATCTTAACAAAAAAATACACATATTATCTTAAAATATTAATTACAATGAATCATTTACAATAAAGTATAAATTAATAAAAATTTCATTTCTTCAGAAATTTTTACGTATCTAGCTTATATTTTTCATATTTAATTAATTGTTGCGCTGGTATTGTATCTGGTAAAAAGTAAATTAAATCTTTAATTTAAAGTATTACTGAAGATAAGACAACAACAAAAAAGAAGACAAAAAAGTAAAAGGCAAAATTTTTAAAACTGAAAAGCTTATTGAACAGGTCAAAACACTGATTCAAGATTCAATGGTTTAACTGTAATTGAACTATGGTCGAATCAGTATTAATAAAATAAAAAATATATATTAAAGAAACATAATGTCATAAATTTATTACAATAAAAACTAAAACTAAAACATAATTGCTTAACATTCACAGTACACATGAAAGTTCAAATAAAAAATATCATAATACTTAAGTCTAAATTTCAACAATACAAAATAATACTCATTAACAATAACAAATTTACATCTAGAATAAAAAAATGACTAATACTTTAGGTTGATTTTTTATTCTTTGAAGATAAAAAAAATCAGAACGACCTGTATTAAACATTATTCATTGACCTTTTATGAACTAGTATTTTGTCGATTTTTTACTTGTTTTTACCAAATTTGACTAGTTTTTTTATAGGTTGATTTTGTGGTTTATTTAAACTAGACACTTGACAGGTTCACCAAGTTTCTAATTTGACTAGTCTAGTCTAATTTTAAGAACACTAGTCAAAACCATATATTTATTATAAATTAATAAAAACTTTAAAGAACATTAAATATTTATCAACTAAAAACCATATATATATAAAAGCATATATTTATTATAAATTAATAAAAACTTTAAAGAACATTAAATGCTTATCAACTGAAAACCATATATATTATAAATTAATAAAAACTTTAAAGAACATTAAATGCTTATCAACTGAAAACCATATATATATAAAAGCCTATATTTATTATAAATTAATAAAAACTTTAAAGAACATTAAATGCTTATCAACCGAAAACCATATATATATATATATATAGCTTCATTTCAACCCATTAGGAAAAATTGAATTGAAGCAAGGTGTATTCAAAGATTTAAGATGAAGGTCATCTCTTTAGCTTTGTTCATTCTACTTGTTCTTTCTATTGGGTTTGGTATGTTTTGCTTTCCATTTATTCAGGCTAGTCACTAATTTAAGCTTACCAATTTTTTTTTAAATTCATTATGCTTTTAATTAAGTTTCTGAGCTTGAGATTCATGGTTTACTATTGAATATTGTGCGTTGTGGCATAGAAAATGAAGGGCCATTGAAAGTGATAGAGGCAAAAACCTGTGACATAAAATTGTACGACGTCTGTCCTAAAATATGTTCCATTGATTGTCAAAGGGAATATGGAGAGGAAGCCATTGCTCTATGCAATCAATTTGGTCAATGCATATGTCGTTACCCATGCTAAGTGTTTGTCCTTCTTTCCAATGTTGTCCTTACGAATGTTAATTTATGTGACGACAATGGTGGATTCAAAGAAAATAAAATTACTTGTTCATTTTTATATTTATTTGTTTTTCTTTTCCTAATTCTTTTTTAGAGTACAACTATATAATTGAAAATGGTTACCCTTTATTATTAAATATCATGTCTAATGTAATTTCTAATTAATTAACAGTATAAAAGTCTTAATATTCATGATGTATCAAAATTAAAACTCTAAAACATATTAACTTTCAAGGGCTATTAATTATACCTAACAAAATGAAACGAAAACTTTTTTAAGCAAATTCTTATTTCGAGCGACATTTTAATGATGCCAAAGTTCCTTTGTTTCCATGGCAATTCAGTAAAGCCCAGCTTCAAAGGACCCAAATTAAGATCAATCATGGAGATTTCAATTCCCACGAAATAACCTCATAGAATTCAGGTGATGAATTGGATGAGGAAGATGAATTAAATGTAATATTTTATTGTATTATTTTTTACTAAAAATAATTAAAAAGGTAAATAATAATAACAATTTACAAAAGTAAAAAAGTATGTTTCTTATGTCATTCTTAAAAGTGCTTAAGTTTAAATAGAAGAGAGAAAAGGTAAGTTAAAAACAGTTTTAAAAAAAATAAATGAAAAAGTTTCAAGTGCTTTCTTCAAGTCAAAGTCCAATTTATCTAGCTATTTATCTGCCTATATATGTATATCTATTTATCTACATATGTATATAGAAGGAATCAAGTTATTTTGGTGTAAATTACCCAATCTATTACACCATTTAAAATTTTTTAATTAGATAATTTTGTTTATAAACTCACCATTTGATTGAAAGTATAGTCGATGTAAGTTACATCGGTATAATTTAATCTATCTCTATGTGTGTATGTATATATATACACCCACACTCTTTGTAATTTGACTACATAGTATATTCAATGAATATAGTATTTATTGTTTTCCGATAGTCAATTCCCTTATAATATATTATGATATTTGTTAAATACAATATTTTTATTAGATTTAATAAATGTAATACATGATTTAATACATTAAAATTTTTATTATTTTTTCGTTTAAAAGAAATAGCTCACTAAAATATATTAAAATAGAAAAAAATTAAATATATATTAACATAATATTAATAAATTGACAAATCTATATATATGTATAATAATATATCTCTTAATTTTTATCCTTAATATTTTGACTACATATTATATTAAATAATTATAGTATTTAATGTTATTGAGCATTCAATTCTTAACTTATAATATATTAGTTATGATATTAATTAAATATATATAATATATTTATTAAAATTGAATAAACAGTAATCATTACAACGACTAATACCTATATACATGTCTATTAAAACATACATTAAATTTTTTATCACATTAGTATTTAAAAGGTTAATTTATAAAACACATTTTTCTATATAATAAATTACCTCTTAATTTTTACCTTTACTAATTTGATTATATATTATATCTTATAAATATCTATAACTATAATAAAGAGGATACCCTCTTTTAATCTCCACTTTTTATTGAACTATTATACCCTTTAACTATTTTCTAAATTATCTATTATTTTACTCTTAGACTACTTTCTATATTCTCTCTTTTATTTTATTTTTATTTTTTAAAAAAACAAACAGAGATACAAGGAGCCTCTCTTTCTTCTAGTAGTATATAATGTTATTCGACAGATGTTTTTACTTATAATATATATTTATGATATTTATTAAATATAATTTATTTTCTGAATTTAATAAGTGTATTACATTTTTTTAAATGTGTGACATTTCATATGAATTCATATATATTAAAAATCATTATTAAATAAAATGTAATTAATAAGGTGCATATTAAAATATACATTAATAATTTTATTTTTATTATTTTTTACAAGAAATAATTTATAAAACTTATTTTAAAATAGAAAAATGCAAATGCATATTATTATAATATAAAAATTTATAAATATATAAATAGAATTCAAAAAGTAATTTTTTGACACGTTTTTTGTTTTTAATTAAAATAATATATGTATTTTTACCTTATGTCTATTTTCTTTTACTTATTTTTATATATAACTATAATTTTTATCTATTTTCAAGAGTTGCATCACTATTTTTCGGTCAACATAAATATTTATATTTGATTAATTCACTTCAATATTGTATGTGTTTACAATCATTATGTTACTCTCTTTGCTGTATTCGAACACGTTTAAAACCATTCAAATACTTTATAAATATCATAATATGATATCTAAATCTACATTTACAATAGTATAAGGATTAATGTATTATTTATACAAAAAAAATATTATATTACATTTTTTTTAATATATTGAAGTTCACAGTGTATATCAGGAGGTACGTGCCTCAATAAATTGGTTTTATTAGGACCATTGGATGACAATTTGATCACTCCTTATACATATATAGAAACTATGCACTGTTTTACACTGTAATTCAATCACAAACTACCATATATGGCAAGTTTGTTGACTTTAATAATAATTATCTTAAAAGTCATAACAATGGTAATTTGTGATTGGTTGATAGTATAAAACTTTTTACACTGACAGTGCATAACTATTAAACTCTCTGTCTCTCTCTCTTTATATATATATATATATATATATATATAGTAACTCCAACATATTTTGTGACAATCAATTGGTTAATTTTAATTAATCAATTAAATTATTTGATTTGATTTAATTGATTGATTTAATTTAATTATCTATGAAAAATATTAATTGATAAATTTTTTGATTATAAATAGTAAAATTTATAATTGCCTTAATTTTGACATACTTTATTTAATTATTTTTTAACTTACATTAACTAATTAAAACATTTGAGTTATTTAATTATTTGATTGATTAATTTTTTTTGCAGCAATTAATTACATAAATTGTTTATAGATTAATTTGTAATAATTATATATAATTTACATAAGAAATTAGTAATTATTTAATATTTGTTACTGAAAAAATTGTAAAAAAAAGTTAATCAGTTAATAATTTCTATAAATAATTTATGCAAAAAAGTTCTAATCAATCTAAAAAGAAATTAACTCAAATAATTTAATTGATTGATTAAAATAAAAAAATAACTGATTGATTAATATAAAATATGTCAAAATTAGCATAATTATATTTTTTTTTATTATTTATCAATAAAAGATTTGTAAAAAAATTAATTTGTTAACAATTTATTTTTATAATTATATATTATAATATATAATTATATATTATAATTTAATACGTATGTTACGTTAATTATATTGTGTTAATTAAATTACAATTTTAATTATGTATTACATTAATTATATGTTACAATGTAATATATAATTGTATATTATCTATATGTTACAATTTAAATTATATCTTACGTTTTGTTGTTCATAGTGGTTCTATTTGACTTGAACAGGATTGCCTCCAATGGAGGATACCTATGGTCTTTACTAAAAAATTATATCTTACGTTAATTATATATTAAAATATATAATTTCATAACACAATTTAAAAAACAAATTATATATCCTCTCTATATATAAATTAGAATAATTATCTTGAACGAAAGCGTTTTTAACTGTTATTATTTAACGAGAGTGTTTTTAGCTGTCATTCTTTAATGATATCATTTTTAGAAAAAATTTTAACCTCCTATCTCTTTCAATATATCATTTTTAATATTTTTAGTTCTAAATTAAATTTCAATATTTTTTTAAAATAAATTAACAATAATTAAAAATTAATATTACATTATAATATTTATTTATTCTAAATTTGAAATATAATTTATATGTTTAAAAATATTTATTTATTATAAATTTTAATTATAATATAATTTATATATTTAAAAGTATTTATTTATTATAAACTTAAGATATATAAAATAAATATTTACTCTGTGCAATGTACAGACTAAAATTCTAGTATATATATATATAGAGAGAGAGAGAGAGAGAGTTAAGATCCGTTGATACTAGCTGTCAAAGTTAGTTAAATTACACTTTCAATAACTTTTTAAAAAATGCAAATTTAACCAATCCAACAGTTGAATTATATGATATTATTTTCATGATCATGTATATCAAATTTTATATAACTTGAACTTTTCTAGATATGTCATCTAACATTGAATATTTACATATATTTAATTTTTTTATTATACGTTAAAATAAAGTGATGCGATGAACTACTAAATAATTTTGGAATTGTGTGAAATTTTAGATACTTAATCTAATTAATAAGAACATCAAATTCAACGGTTGGATCGATTAAATCTACATTCTACAAAAAGTTATTAAAGGTGTAATTTGACTAATTTTGACACCTGTGTCAATAGATCCTAACCTTATATATACATATGGGTCAGGATCTATTGATACCAGGTGTCAAAGTTAGTCAAATTACACCTTAAATAACTTTTTGTCTAACTTTGACACTTGGTATCAACAGATCCTAACCACATGCACACACACACACACACGCACACACACACACACACACACACACACATACACACACATATATAGTGAGAGGGTCATATTTAGATGAGAGTGAGAGGAGTTAATCTTGGCCATACAACCATATATGCAAATGTATTATGAAATTTTGGATTTTTAATTGGTTGATTAATCCTATAAATTCTATTTCTGGAAAACAAACCTCCTTATTAGACTCTTTGTCTAAATTACTCCCCTCCTAGGTTTCTCCTAACCATAACATAATCATTTGTTGTTGTTCTTTTATCTCTTTGAACTCTATTTTGAGATTATTAGTCTCTGCCTAGAGATCTTGAATTATAATAGTTTTTACTAGGGATTTTTTTTTCAGTTTTTTAAGAATTTGTTTGAGATCAAATTTGTTAATTATCAATAAGTCTTTTGTTTTGGGAATTTTTTCCTCTAACAATGACTTAAAATTTTCTAAATAGGCTTTCTTTTCTTGAGGATCAGGAATTAAGTTGATTGTCTCGAACAAAAGGCCTTACTCTTTTGTTAGGACATTGATTTCATGACACTCTTCCTCTGATGAGGAAATTATATCTTCATATTGAATTTGATTAAGATCTTCAAAGGAAGATTCTCTATCAGATTCTTCCTCAATTGTTTCCACCAACAGATTATTAATATGATTATCAATGAAGGGTTCTAAGTTTAAAGATTGAACTTTTCTTTTCAATTTACAATATTTTTGGCTGTGGCCTCGCTTTCCACAATTGTAGTAGATTATGAATTGTTTTTTGGGAACATTTGCATCTAATGTGGGTTTTGATTTTATTTCTTGTTCAAGTCTCTTAGGTGGAACATTTGACTTGTGCCTATGGTATTTTGATTTAGGCTTTTGATTAGTTTTCTATTTTGGTCTAGATTTCTTTTGTGCACAAGCTAGAAGTCCAAATTGTTCACAAAATGATCCTAGTTCCCTATTGTTTTGCGCCTTTTCTTTTGCCAATTGGTTTTGAATTTTGTCATCTTGGCATATTTTTAGTGCTACCTCTTGGATGAAAGTTATTAATTGCCCATAACTTAATTGGTCATAGGGTATTTCCCCATTTGGGGATTGACTTCTAATTTTATCTCTAACCTTATCTCCTAAAGATTTTGGGAGACCGACTAAGAATTTTTCTTTCCAAAATGGTTGTTGGCCGTCTTCTCTAGTGTAGACCTTAGTTAGGAAAGCATCCCTATACCACCTAAAGTTAGCTAGGATCCTACATTTAAGATTAGACAGTAATTTAGCAGACCTATCTTTCCATAAAGATGAATCTCCTATAAAATGTTGGACTATTGTGAAAATTAAGGTGTTTACAATGTCCAAGATTGTTTCTCCATCGCTAGTGATTGGATGTTCATTTGAATCTGTTTTTTTTTTGCACAAAATATTTTGTCCTTTTTCTTTTTAGCGAAATAATTATCCCACCTTCTCCATTAAATTTTGCGAGTAAATTTTCGGCCTCAAATTCATCCCAATTAAGCAAAAATTACCCTAATCATTGGGAATATTTTTTGTAAGCATCCATAGAATCTGGATAGCATTGTCATTCCAAAGTTCTACAACATTGAAGTGATTGAACCACAAAATTGGGTAGCAAGATGTTCACTTTCACATGGTTGAGCGCCATCACTTGTACCAGATTCATTGTAACGCCTATTCAAGGTTCAAGGTTCAAGCCTTACCCAGATGTACCCCGACTAAAAATTATTTTAAAAATCCAATCATACCCAAATAATTGTTCAATTTTTGCGCGTACTTGATGCGCATGTGTAGCTCATATCATATGGAATATACGTTCAATATGTATACAACGACTGCACAAACGAATCTGTACATTAAACTACACATTCATATAATTAAAAATCATACGGAATAATGTATACTATAATTAAAGGGAAAAAAAAAAAAAACCATAGCAGTAGCACATATGGTAATTATTTCCCCACCAAAGGTGGTGGACACGTGTCCCATACCTGAAGTCTCATTTGAATTTTGAACCATGAATTAGACGCTGTTAACATCTTCGCCCATGGCTATTGAGTTTCTCCGTACCTTTGCCCTTTGTCATCAAAAAAAGGGTTGAAGTTGAAGTACATTGAACAACACAATAAGAATGTATATAAAGTTTAACTAGTATTTTAATATGTACATTGCACAAAATAAATATTTATTTTACATAACTTAAATTTATAATAAATAAATGTTTCTGAATATATAAATTATATTATAATTAAAATTCGTAATAAATAAATATTTTTAAACATATAGATTATATTTTAAATTTATAATAAACAATTATTGTAATACAATGTTAATTTTTAATTATTGATAATTTTTTTAAAAAATATTAAAATTCAATTTAAAACTAAGAATATTAAAAATAATAGATTATAAGAGATAAGAGATAAGAGGTTAAAAAAATTCCTAAAAATGTTTTTGTTGGAGAATTAGAGCTAAAAATGTTATCATTAAAGAATAACAACTAAAAACACTTTAGTTTAAGATAATTATTCTAATTTATATAGAGAGATAATAGAGAATTTCTATATATTATTAGTATAAAAAATTTTATACCATTAGGTAATTAAAAATTATGTTAAATATAATTTTTAAGATAATTATTATAAAAGTCAATAAAATTATCATATTAGATGAAGGTTTACACTGTCAGTACATAGACAATTTACTCCCCCCCCCCAACACACACACACACATATATATATAAGATACAATTATCACGAAGAATGCTTCTTAATTGTTTTTCTTTTTATAATTCTAAACAATTTAGAAAATACTACTATTTTATTGAATTTAACAAAAAAAATGACGTAAAAATGTTTACACGTATATATAATAATCTGCATAAACATCCTTGCTATTAAAATTTTCCGTTTAGATACAAAGGGAAAAAAAACATGATAAAATTTTTCTCATTATTTTTGGGTTTGCTATGAGTGAAATTAGCATCTTACTTATTAAGTACTGAAGTTCTAAAAGAGTGTTTCTTAACTTTGTCACTAAACATTTCCAGTTGGAAGGATGTAACTAATTTTAGATGACCAAACTGTTGTTGAATTGCAGGGACAGCTATATCCACAGCTTTGACTGAACCAATGGCATTTGTGACGAGTGGATAGTAAATTAGCTGAGTGGAATATTTGGCATGTGAGAGAGTGGACCAACTAATAAGATGAATATAAAAGCAACGAATGTGCTAGGGACAATTGGCATCTTTGCCCATAAAATTTGTCCAGATGCAACATGCTAATCCCGTTGTGGGCCCTTCAATACTCAGTGGATACCAGAAGTAATGTGCTTGCACTTGCTCCTTGCTGTAATGCACGTAATTAGCTGGTGAGCAAAGCTTGAATGGTATGCCCCTATGGTCCCGGTCCCGGGCAGTAATTAAAATTCGGCATATACGCAGTGTCCCACCGCTCCTTTTTATGTTTCTGAAAATCGTAATTGGGAAGGAAGGATCCCTTTTGGTTCATTAGCCATTGGACATGTTAAATTAAGAAAAGGATATATATATTTTCGGCAACAGACTCAGCAACAAATTACATCTTAATATCAAAAATAAAAAATAAAAAATTACATCTTAATGTTATTATAACTTGACCAAAAATTTAAAACAAGTATAGTAGTATACAACAATTTTCTTTTATATTCTCCACGTTTAACTTATTTTTAATCAACAACCTCTAATGTTCCATACATGGATTCATACCAAACTCCAAAAATAAGAGAAATTTTCGTCAATGAATTATGTGACAATTCACGATAATAGACTTTACAATGTATCTTGAGAAAAAAAAAATCTTAAAGAGTGTAATGTAACACATAGCACTAATTATTAAATTTTAGGTTAAATATGTTTTTAGTCCATGTAAATAAGATAATATTCACTTTTAGTTCCTAAAAAAAACAAATTATCTCCTTTTGATTCTTCATTTATGAAGATGTGTCATATGTGATCTTTACTTCTATAAATGAGGAATCAAAAGCACATGATTTTTTTATGGACAAATTGTATTTATATCTGACATGTTCTCATAAATGAGTAACAAAAAAGAGACAATTTAACTTTTAGGGACTAGAAACAAATTTTGCCCTATTTATAAGGACTAAAAACATTTTTCTTTTGAGTAAAGATATAGACACCTGTGCAATACAATAAGGCTTTTGCTATTTACACTTACCCTTGTTACCTGTACAACCCCCCCCCCCCCTCCTTTTCCCCCAAAATACCCTTTTTTCAAAAATTACTTTCCGAAAGACTAATTCTTAGTCTTGTGAATGTGGTAGTGTGTTACTTTTGTCTTGACTTGAGCGAATGGGAATGCATTTAGCATGGCCACTTCTTGTCTTGAGTGAGTGAGAGTGCGTTTAGCATGGCCTCCATCGAGATAGAATGCAATATCGAGAGCCCAAAAGGCACAAAAAACTACAATGTACATTTCACCAATCGAGGAGGTTTGGCTAGTGGTATCGAATGAAGAGGATTCGAGCCAACTGGTGTGGACATTCCACATTTGGTTTCCTATAGGTGTCGTGTCCATGATGCTTTTTTCCTTCTTGAAAACTTTCTTCGGCTATAGAGTGAGCCTTTTTTTGTATTAGGAGCAAATGATGATAGGAAGAGAAAACAAGCAGAAAATAGTGTGATAGCTTGAGAAATTCCAAGGCCCTTGCATCTTTACCTCCCTCCGGTAGGGAAGTTCATGAAGATAGAAATCCTATTAGCACTGCTAGTTCTTGCTCTATGAAATGTAGTGACTCATAAATCAATTGTACAAGTGAATAACAAAGTAAGAAACTGGATTTAAAATCTTCAGGGGAGTGTCCTAGGGATAAAGGGACCAATGGATTGGTGAGAAGCAACTTACAAGTTAAATGCAATACTTACTACCATTGATACATCCAGTTTTAAAGAAGCAAAAAAGCTAGTCATTGAGAAGATTATGTATGGCCTAAATGATGCACACCAAGTCTTTTCAGAAGAACCTAACGAGCTTGAAGATGATCTTGAGTATAGAAATCAAGTCAAAGATTTTGATGGGAACATAGGAAACAACAATTTGAACTCTTTAATCTCAGAGACTGCATAACCAATTATTCCTAAGGAAGAAACAACTTCTGCAACTCGTTTATACTCAAATAGGGGCTCGAAAAAGCTTGAGGTTAACCTTTTAATATATCATAAATATAAAACATTTGTAATCATTCTGCAATAATCATAGACAATAGATACTGGCTTTTCCTTATTGTTGTGATTATCTACTAAAGTTGCTTAAAACATGGTCATTCTGTGTATATGGATGCTTATAGCTGTTGCTATTTTTTTTTTTAATTATATCAAGTAGAATTTGGATGATATGGTTTTCTTGAATGATGTGTGGTACAAAAACGGTAAGAAATTATACTTGAACCATTTTTGAAAGTTCTATGTTTACATTGGGTTCTTGGAGCTAACAATGGGAACTAGGGCCAATGGCAACATGCTCCTTTATACAAGCCTAGAGCTAAATCAACTAATTGCCATTTATGTTCTATGTTTATAAGGGAAGTTATAGAGTACAATCACTCTGCTTAATTACTACAAATTAATTCTTCATCTTCCTCAAAGTTGTGTCATAATTTTTTAGCAGATCGTCCCAAAGTAACTACCAAAAGGATTCACAATGAAGACATGCAAAATTCATTTGTTTTAAGGAGGATATTATTTTAGTAGCAGATACTAATAGTACATAGAGAAACTTAGGTCCAATACTGAGCTTGAGCATCATTAGTTCTAACAGCATACAGCAACTCAAGAAATTCTGACTAATTACATTTACCAACTCAAAGATAAAAGCAGACTAACCTTATAACTCATGTTTAGTATAGAGGATAGAGTAAACGAGATTACAAGATGTAGAACTTTATGTATTTAAATATAAACAATGGCATACTTATTTGATTCACTAAGAAGTAAGAACTACTTATAAGTCATGACCTAATGTTTGGGCATCACTAGTAAGTTTTGATTTTTATTATCTTAATGAAATTATGAATTGAAATTAAAAAAAAAACCTCAAAACTAATCATTTGACAAGTAATAATGGGAAAACCATATTTGTTGAGAAGACTAAGATTGGACCGAGGATTTATTCTCAACACAATGCATGAAAATTTCTATTAACCCATCGAAGAAAATTTACGAAGACCATTTATAAATGTAAAGTATAGAACTTTATTATTAGACAGATTGAATGCCATCCATCAATCAATTACACTATCATTGTACTTCTTTATCTGGAAAATCAAATATGGTTGTCCTACTTCTCAATTCACAATATTGCAAAGCCAAAAATTAATCCTAGGAATCAATTCTCAAGAACAAAAAGTTTGGCATTTGTTTTAGTTTGGATCAAAGAAGTTATTAACAGATGGCATAATCCACGCATTTTATGGCAGAAAGATTAGCTTCTTGGACAATTGGCTCCGGTCATCACGACACAGGTATGTGGGACTTGAGTGACACTCATTGAAAATTGAAACGAAATAATGAATTGTGTTACTCAATACTGAAGGGGTGACTCAATTGATGGTAATGGATGCAATGTAGAGAGTGTGTGGATTTAGGAACTAACAAACCTAAAAACTAGGCTTCTGAAAAATACTTTCTAACAAAAGGGTAATTTTGGAAAAAAAAATTGGAAAAAAGGAGTGTATAAGTATAAAGGGGGGGGGGGGGTGTAAATAGCAATTGCCTACAATAATACTTATACATAAAGTGTGTTTGGCTTGACTTTTTTAGCTTATTTTCTCTTTAAAAGGAGAAGCTGAACCAAACACATTTGACGAAAAACTCTTAAAAAAAAAGCTACTTATTTTTATAGAACAAATTTTGAAAAAAAGTAGCTAATAATTAAGTAGGAAGATTTTTTTTCCAGCTTATATGAAGCTTATTCACGCAGACCCCTCTTCGAATCCTAATACGACAAAAAATACCATCTTTTTTAATTTTTCATTTTTTTTCCATTTGAGTGCTTCACCAACTTTCCCATTAAATAATACTTACACATATTGGTTTATTTTAAATTATGTTTATTTATTGTAAGGTTTTAATATGTTTTTAAATTATTTATTTTTAAAAATTAAAATATTATTTATTTTTTAATTTTTTAAATATTCTTTACATAAAATAAAAAAAAACATTAATGACATGAGTAAATAATATAGTTAAATGAATTTTTAAATTTTTAAATATTTATAATTTTTATTCTTTAAATTTAATTTAGATGTCATGTTTTTTAAAAAAAATTATAGTTAAATTTTTAAATTCTTAATTACAACAATATATTTATTAAATACATTTTGGATTATTTATTAAATACTTTTTAATATATATTGACATTATTGAATATTTTTAATTAAATAATTTTTTTCTTCTAAAAATATTATTAAAAAATAATATAAAAGTTTTTACATATTTTAACTTCTGTAATTAATACTTAAATTTATTTAATTAATTATATATAATAAAATATTTGTAATTTATCTTTGAAATTAATTTTTGTTAATTAAATTAATTTTTAAAATTTTTCAAATTAAAAATTGTAAATATATTTATTACATGAAATAAAAATGTTACTAAAATAAGTATATAATATATTTAAATAAAAAAATTATATTTAAAAATATTTATTATGTTTATTCTTTAAATTTCATTTAGATTTTAGATTTTTTAATATTTAATTTTTAGTTAAGTTTTTATTTTTAATACAACTATATATTTATTAAATAATTTTTTAATTATTTGTTAAATACTATTTAATATATATTGACATTATTGAATTTTGTTTAAATAAACTATTTTTATCATCTGAAAATATTATTGAAAAATGATACATTTTTTTAAATATGTTATCTTTTGTAATTAGTATTATATATAATAAAATATTTATAAATCATATTTAAAATTACTTTTATTAATTAAAATAGTTTTAAAATTTAAAATAAAAAATATGAAATTTATATATTTTAATACTTTTATTTATTTTTGTTCTCATTAAATTATATTTATGTTAATTAAATTAATTTTACATATTTATAACTCAAAATTAACTTTACATAATATTTATCAATATATTATTATTCTATTGAGTGAGGCAATTAGTTTCAAGTAAATTTAAAATTTTAAAATTTTTTACAAACACCTTTTAGCTTAAAAGGAGTTTTAAGACTAAAAAAATCAAAATTACCAAACAACTTTTACTTTATTTTGAAAACTCTTATTGTGAGCTTTAACTTTAAAGTAGTTTTTAAGTAAAAAAAAAACTAGAATATATATAACCTTAGTTGACACTTCTCATTTTTTCCATTTCTTTCTTTTTGTCACATCATATTTTCTATTACATTTATAATTCTTTATCTTTCGTTTCTTTTTCTCTCTAGGTGTAAATTAAATTTTGGTGTCCATGAATTATTTTTAATTTCTTTTATATCTTTCTAAAGTTTTAGTTCTCTCACCATATATAATTTTTTTACACATTGGATAATGGACGACTGATGTAACACTCTTTTGAAGGATTTGGATTGCCTGTTGTTAGTAGGAGTATAAACAAGTCGAGTTGAGCCGAGCACTTAAATTTTAGATTTGGTTTGTGACAGAATTAGGTTCTTAAGCTTGACTCATTTATTTAAACGAGTATAACTAAAAACTTGGGCTTGGCTTGTTTGAAAAAAGTAAAGTTTGAGCTTGACTTGTTTAACTTATTTATAACTTAATTATTTTTACTTTTATGAAATTTTTCTTAAATTATTTTTTAACTTTACCAATTTAGTATTTAATAAACATTTTAATACTATATGATAATATACAAATAGAAATATGTACTCAACATATGGTATGTAGAATTGAAACATTCTAGATTATTACGTTTTTACAACGTAGTAAATAAAAAATTCATAACTTCTTGACTACTACAAAAGAAAAACTTCAAAATTAATTTTAATACTCTCAACAAAGCTCTACATATTTTCATAATGAATATATAAATAACAAAGGCTAGTAAATTTTCATCATCAATTTAAATAAACAAGCTATTTACGAGCTGTTAATATCAAGCTTGTAAAGCTTGGACTTGGCTCATTAAATAATTGAGCTCAATCTCAAGCTTGAGTTTATTTACTTAAGGACACTGGTTAAGGAATCAATAAATAGAACGTTTCTATTATAAGTGTTGTATTAGAAATCATGAAAAAGTGCACTACTACACTTTCTAATAGGGGTGTTCAGATCAAAATCGATCTACAAAAAATTGAAAACCGATCCAAAAAAATTGAAAACTAATAAAAAATCAAAGTTATTTGGATTTTTTTGGATTAATTTTTACATAACTGATCGGTTCGATTGATTTTTAGTTCATTCTCCTAAAATCGAACCGATCCAAACTGAACCAATCCTTTTAATACTAAGATGTTGTATGTTGCGTTTCATGTGTGAGTGGTTTGCATTTTAATCATTTTTTTTGCTTTAGTGAGTTTAGTAATTACTAATTAGTGTTTTGCAAGACCAAACCCTATTTGCAACTCAATGGCTATGTTGTATTTTTGTAATTACTAATTGCTTTAGTATTTTTTATTTTTTTTTGCTAACTTGCTTTATGTAAATGGTTTTGCTGTTTTTTTTTAATTAAATATGAACCGTTATGTTTTCACTTGAATTTTATTTGTCGTGTTTTTTCTACTTTATTTGCTATAAAATTTAATATTTGGAGCTAAAGGCATCTATCAATAGAAAATTAGAAACTAAATATCCAATCTAATCCAAACCGCATCTTATTCGATTGAATCATATCAAATTTTTTTTAGAAAGACATCCAAATTGAACCAAACCAAAAATTATTTTCATCTTTGGATCGGATAATTTTTTAGCTTAAAACCAATTCAAATCAATCCACGAACACCCTTACTTTCTAATAAAAACTTTCTACTTTTAATTTTTTTAAGCAGTGTTCTAAGTTCATTGATTAGCATTTTTTATTTAATTAAATAAATGAACTTATTTGAACTTTTAACAAATCAAACTCAAATAATTTATGAATTACTTAACTAATTTATACCTTTAGCTGTTAGAGAAAGAAGGAAAGCTAAATTTTCACCCTTAACTTTATTTTTTGACTTTATAAAATTAATAAAATATAAAAAAAATTACAACTCTTAGGTTGTGTTTGGTAGGATGGAAATAAGAGGGAAGGGGAAGGAAGGGAGTGGAAGATAGTGGATTGGTGTTGTTTGGTAAAAGGGAAATGGGTGGGTAATTTTAAATTTTTGTGTGGGCCCTGGTTAATATTTTCTCCCTCTTGATATGGGCTGATTAGGGGAGAAATTATCACTGTTCAAAGTAAAATATTGAACATGCCCTTGCTTTTTCTCTACACAGTGAAAACGTGGTCCTTGTCTAGCCTCTTAGCCACAAAAAACAAAGCACATGGTCTATGAAACAAAACTACAAATTGGTGGGTGTTTGCTTATTTTTGTTGGGATAGCTGTTGATTGAAATTTTGCTGTGAATATTGGTCCCGATTTCGGTTTGATCTGCACCGCTATAGTCGGTTTTGTCAAGCCTACAGGTGGTGGCTTAATTGATTAGCTCATGTTGCTAATCGATTAACCATTCCACACACACCTAATCGATTAAGTGTGGTAGCTTAATCGGTTATGGTGTTTTTTTTTTCTAAGCCACACACCTTAACTGATTAAGTGTGGTAGCTTAATTGATTAACATAGGTCTTAATTGATTATGGTAACATTTTGCGATAGAATGAGCATTGTTGGCAAGTTAATCGATTATTTTGACAAAAATAATCGATTAACACATATATTTCCAGGAAAAAAAAATGTCAATGCACAGTGGGGATAAAAACGTAATTTCCATATTAATTTAACTTCTCTTCTTTTCTTTTCTCTCAAACCAAACAACCTTACAATTTTATTTTCATCCTATTTCTCCCTCATTTCTCTCCTACCAAACAACTTCTATTTCCATCATATTTCTTACCTATCTCTCTTCCTTTCTCTTCTCTTCCTTTCCATCTATTTCCTTCCATCCTACCAAACACAGCCTTAGATCTTGACTACAAGGTTGACTGTGTGAAAAATGACAGTAGCCAATCCAGAACCTCTTTTGAAATGTAAAAGCATAATTACTATGAATTTTCTGACGTTGTTTGTGTGGTTTTTATTCTTGCCTACACCCACCTTAGTGTTTAGACTAATGATTTTAAAATCGGACCGGTCATTGAACCGGTCAAGGCACTGATTCAAGCTTCAATGGTTCAACCAGGGTTGAACCGTGGTCGAACCGGTATTAATAAAATAATAATAATAATAATTAAATAATACGTAAAAAAAAATATAATATCATAACTTTATAATATTAAAAACTAAAAATAAAATATAATTTTATAAGTTCTTAACATATACAATACCTAAAAAAGTTCAAATTAAATATGTCATAATACTTAAGTCTAAGTTTTAATAATACACATCAATATTTATTAATAAAAACAAGTTTATATTTAGAATAAAAAAATGACAAATATTTTAGGTTGATTTTCATTTTTTTAAAGAAAAAACATCAAAACAATATTTTATTAGACATTTTTTATTGAACCGGTTTTGACCAGTTTCATCGGTTTTTGAGTGATTCACTGGTTCACAGACCGATTTTTTGTCTGGCCGGTTCTCTGGTTTAATTGGACCGGACATAGGACCGGTTCACCGGTTTTCCGGTTGAACCGGTCGATTCGATCCGGTTCTGAGAACATAGGTTTAGAGTCTTAGAAGAGCATGGTCAAGTATGTCATCTGTGCTTTTGATGATGACCTATGGATCAAGGAATGTCAACTTGGCGGCATGGATTTCCCTTTGTCGGAAGGACACCATCATGGCTAAATCCGCAGTGGCCAATGGGAGCATCAGGCATGCCAAATTTTAGGAGTGTTTATAAACCCATATAATTCAATAAAAAATAAAAAATATTGATTTAAAAAATTAAAAAACTAAAAATTTTGAAATTTTTTATTAAATTGAATCAGATTTTGAATTTGATTTTAAAAATTAATTCAATTTAATCTAAACTAAACGTATACATATATTATATTTTTTATTTATAAAATTATTATATCACTCATGTTTATATTTTTATATGTTTGTAAAATTATCACATAATTTATATTTATTTTTGAAAAATATAATTAATTAAAGATATTTTTTTAGTAAATATTTAAGTAAAGATATATAAATGTAATTATTGAGTTATGTAAATTAATTTTTAATAGTTTATATTTAAAGTATTATACTACTATTATCTATATAATGATTTATAGATAAGGTATTTGATATTGTTAATTTTTTTATACATATTACTATTTGTTTAATACTTTTTCTAAAAAAAATAAAAGTAAGACTAAAATTAAAAATCGATCTAATCCAAACTTCTTTAGATTGGATTGAATTGGATTATATTTAAATTTTAAAACAAACCGATTGAATGATGAATTAAGAAAACTAAAGTAATTGGATTAAATAATTTTTCTTTTCAAAACCGATTTAATCTAATCTGCCAAATTTGGTTAGTGTTAAACGAGGATATGAATAAGGTTAGTGCCACACAAGGAAAATATTGTTTGTTAACTTACACTTTTTTTTTTCCGAAAGAAAGTAATGTCTTTTTCTAAGTTTATTTTAAAAGAAAAATTGATCCAAACATAATTTTAAAAAATTCTTAAAAACATATTTTTAATAAACAAAAATAAGCAGGGTTTTAGAGATATTGATTGAAGAAGTTTTTACTTTTAAAAAGAAAAAAAAAAAGGTAAATCAAATACTATTAAAGTCTAAAATGATATACGAAAGAAATGAAGATAAAATGAAGGTATTGTAAAACCATTAAAATTTGTTTTTGGAATTAAATAGTCTTGAAAGAAAACTTGCGGTCATTTCATGATAAGACTGTAGCCTAGTCTAATTTTTCAAAATTTATATTTAGTTCCTTTACGTGTATGATTGTAATCAAAACATTATTTCATTACTGAAATAAAACATTATTTCATTATAAATAGTATATATGATGGAAATTTAATGACAAATGATGCATGATTATAGCATGTTCATAACAAATAATAACGATTACAAGAGGGTTAGAAACATATACCTGAAGAGGAGATCAAATTTGTGCCCATTACCTTCATTGAATCATGAACACCGACTTAGGGAAATAATCCTCTCTGTCTGGCATCTAAGGTTTTTCACACAATGTTGTACCATTCTAAAATTGTCTAATGGAACAATAATTTTATAACCACCAGACGAGAGCATAAACTCCTCATTTGGACACCAAGTGAGGGCTCAACCCATCATAAGCACGCTCACATAATAAGCTCAAACAATTAATATCCATCAATTAAAATATTATAAATTTTATTTTTATAATTGATATTAATAATCTAAAATTTAATCCAATAATTAAACAATGTTAATCCACAAAATTTCAACAATCTTTCACTTGGATAGCATTAGTTTAATTATTGGAGATAAAAGATTATTAAAATAAAATATCAATTATGTTCAAAGAAATAATGAGTTATTAACAATGTAGAAAATTATATTTGATAGGGACAAATATTATACATGTCAATAACTCACATTTCATACACAAGATGGATAAAGGAAAGCATAATTAAATAAGACGAATATACAATCTTAACAAAATGGTCCAAGCATCTTAATGATGCCATAAGATGACGACATCAAATTTCATATCTCATCAATAAACAAATGCGCAATCTCAAACTCCCATTAACCCAAAACATCAAGAGACTTAACCAAACACATATTAGCTACAAAATTCTCAAAAGCTCCAATAGTTAAGCTTTTAGTTAATGGATTTACCAAAATGCACTTTATAGCAATGTGCTCAATTTGAGTTTGGGACTTTAGAATTTTCTCTCCAATAAAAACAAAGTGCATTGTATAAGAAGAGTTCAAGAGAAAAGCACAATAGCAATATTGTTGCAATATATCACAAGTGGCCTGCATATACTCTCAACAATGTTGAAGCTAGAAATCAGCCACATAATCAGGCAAGTAGCCTCATAGAAAGTGGCATGCTCTGTCTCTATGATAAGAGTAGCTATAAGTGTCTACTTGACACTCTTCTAAGAAACAACTCCTCTTGCCATAATAAAAATAAAGCTAGAAGAAAATTTTTCGTCGTTAAGGCAGCCCGCAAAAATAATAACTTGAAGTTAATTAGACTTCATATAGGTCAACATGTAATTCATAGCGCCCGGCAAGTATCTCAAGACCGTTTACCATCGTCCAATGACCCAAAATTGGGTTGCTCAAATATCTTCCCAGTGTATTAATACCAAAATAGTATTAGGACAAACACAAATTTAAGCATACATCAAGTTGGAAATAACAGAAGCATATGGTACATTATTTATCTTAATCATCTCCCTATCATTATGAGGACATTGAAACTTAGAGGATTTTTCTCCTCTTTAAATAGGCACAATACACGTGGAGCCAGAATACAATTAAATCATTTGAATTCTCTTTGAGATCATCCAAGAATGTCACGTGACCTATCATGAAAAATCTAGACGCTTGCAATAACTTGAAACATTATGTAGGTCCTTCATATCAAAGTGACTACTCAACATATACTTAGTCTCAGTCAAAAGCTTAATCATTTGCTAATAAGAAATGTGTCACCAACACATCAAAAGAGAATTATGAATTCGCTCCCATGATTCCTACATAAATTTCATTTAGAAAAATTTACTCAACATCTATGTGGTGTAATTTCAAATTAGTGTAAGCCAGCAATCCACACCATATGGACTACACTCAATCTTGAAGACCCTTATAAGATCTCACACACTTATCTTCTTGCTTGTTTTCAATTCAACAACACCGTTAAAGGATTTGAAGGCATCCAAAGAAAATCAATCAAACCATAACCAACGAAGTCATCTATGGCAATGATAAAAAAACTTATATCGAGTTTCTTACAATACTTGTAATTCTGCTTAAAGATTTTCTTGTTGGGCCCTAGATACTAAGCTACATTCTTTACCTTCATCTTGCCATTACTGCTATTTTTTTTTAAAATCATTATCCTTCTTTATATCGTTAGTACAAGATCCTTCTTTATAGATTCTTACTCCTAAATAACAACAGTGATGATCTCATTAATGGCCTATTCATGATTTTGAGTGTCATAAAAGACTTCAAAACATCAAATTAAGAAGGTAGTGACTCTAGGATCGAATCTTCCAAATCGAGTAACTATCATCAATCTTCAGTTTCATGGACCTCAGTTTGTTATTGTAATGCACCATCTTTAATGTATGCTCACAAACACCACTAACAACATCACATATCGTGTTATCGAATAGGGAGAAATAATGACTTTTTTTTTGTCTTATCAAAAAGTCCTAAAAATTTTCACCAACAGACTTCTAAAAAAGACTCAACGTAATGATTCTTTGGAATGCCCTGTCTAATGGACTTTTCCATGGTATACTTCATCATCATCAGACACACTCTGTTTGAGTGTTCCTATCTCTCATGAAATGTTCTTTGAGCAATAGTAGACTTAGCAATCAAAGCCGGGAGCTTTCTTCCCTCAAAGCTAGGTCGATATTGACTATGGCCAAATACAAATCTAGAGATTCTTTCCAAATCTCATAATTAGTCCCATTATAAGTTATCATAGAAGTGGACATAGTAGCTAGTGGGAAAATAACAACAAAATTTTTTTGATATGCATAATACAGTATGCCTAACATACAAAATTTCTCATCCACTGTGATCCCACCCAAGGGTCTCGAATCACAATGAATAAGAATTATAACAAAAAAAAAAAATACAATAAACAAACTCATGCCACAAAAAATTCTAGCACTAATAGGGTACTAGAACAAAATTGACACAAGCAAAATCAAAATATATCGTATCAACATAAATCACATTAATAACAATATACTAATAGGGTATAATTATTATTAATGTAATATTAAACACAAATGAATCCTATAAATTACACAAATTTTGCATAATTGTTCTCACAATAGGTGAGATGACAATTATTCAAAATATTAAACACAAATAAATTTTATAAATTGCATAAATTTTGTACAATTATTCCCATGATAGGTGAGATGATAATTATTCAAAATATTTAACACAAATAAATTATATAAATCACACAAATTTGTATAATTATTCTCACAATAGGCGAGATGACAATTATTCAAAATATTACAATCATGCTTACAAAAAGTATGTCATGAAACACAAAGGGTAATTATTTCAATCATATAATCACCAAAAATTAAGTTATAAAAAAACAAATTACTCCAATAGAGAGAGTATAACACACTACAAATTACTTAATATTGCTAGAATCATGCACAAGATTTTCGCGCCCAAAATCTAAGAGCACCATATTAAAGGATACAAAATACTTTCAAACAAATCAATATAGAATATTTCAAAGTGTAAAAAACTTTTGGAAAAAAATTACATGAAATCCAATATTAAAAAAAATTAACCTCGGAATCATCCAAAGTCAATCTTTGGAACAAAGTGATACACCAAAATTATTAATAATAGAATGTCCAAAAGAATAAAAAATAAAGGCTTAAATAATTCATGATGATATTAAAATATTGATGTCGTTCAAATTTCATCATGTCATGGTACTAAATCAAATAATTACCCAACTAAAGAGAATAAGCCATCACCGAAAAGAAAGGAAAAACAATATTCAAGGCCATCGAAACAAAAAAAAGAAGAAGAAGGAAGGGTTATGTTCATAGGTGTTAAACAAAAGGGCTAGATCCAATAGGGGGGTGAATTGGATCTTTAAAAAATTTCAAGAATCTCCAATTTCTTTTCAATAATGAATAATTAGATTTTTCAAAAACTTTGAATCTTATTGATTTGGTTATACAAATGAAATAGAATTGAATCAATTTATCTTGAACTTTTCTATGCAAAGAGCTTTATAATTTTAAATGCAAGTGATCAAAATTCAATATGCTAGCAATAGGATAGTGGAAAGAAAAGAGCAAACAAGATTTATACTGGTTCGATCACTACCACTGTGATCTACATCCAGTTTCCAATCAAACTGATTGGTGTTATCACTAAATAATTCAAATGTTTACAAATATTATGCACAAACACAAGAATTACAATCAAACAAACTATATACTCAAGTTTCATGAACCCTATCAAGAAAAACTTGAAACCTTTTTTTGTAGAACCCTACCACAAGGAAGATAAGAGAGACACCCTCTCAAGAACAAAAATAAAACTAGAAGAAGGTTAGATATCACCTTAGTTTGTGATAGATGGAAAACAATGAAAAACTAATCAAACTTTACCCAAGAAAAGACTTTTCTTTATCCTCAAAATTGATCAATGATGAGCTCTTTGATCTTTGATCCAAAACTTGTAATGAAGAAGGAGAGTAATATGAATTCTCTCTAGAAAAGCTCTCTTTCAATTTTTGGAAATTGAAGTTGTAAGGAGTTATAGAAAAACTCACTAAGGTTCACTTTATATAGAGATTGTAATCAATTATTTTGTTATTTGAAATCTAGAAAATGAAGTTTGAATGAGTTTAACTAGTTATTTTCATTTATAACTAGTTAAAACAGAGGCCATGCGTTTTAGTCTTGCTGGAATAACTAGTTACATAGCTTTGTAATTAGTTATTTTCGCATAGGACAAAAACAGTGTTATATTATGTAACTGGTTACAGAATTATGTAATTAGTTACAACAGAAATAACTGATTACATAATGTTGTAACTAGTTAAAACAAAAAGCATGTAACTGATTACATATCAATTTAACTAGTTAAAACAGTGTATATTTCCACTATTTACATGAATTTAAATGGATTTAATCAATTACGAAGCTAACTTAACCAATTAAATGGTTCTTAAACATAAGATTGAAGTGTTCTAAAGTCTTAATGTGTAGCTTTTACTTCCTATCAATTTAAAACTTAGTGTTATCCAATTATTTCTCTTTAAATTCAATTTTAGACTTATAGAAAACATATTTCTACTTTGTTAACCTTTAAGTCTTAAGCTTTGAGCTCATCACATCAAACCATCAAGGATGCAGATAAATCATGCAAAACTTACAACCACACACACATGTGTAACCACACATTACAACTTTGCACTCATCAAGAGACTAAATCATCAAAACTATATTAAATCTTTTTAGGGGCAAGAGTAATTTTATTCTTGCTTCTTCAATAGGTGAGAAGCAAAGAGAAAATAAAAATCACTGAAACAAGAACGAATATTATCCAAGATCTTTAACATATATGTATATTAAATTTACATATGGCATAGTAAAAAAACCAACGTAGAAAAGATGTCATTCAATGTCTAAAGCAAAGAGAGAATGGCCACCGAAGCAAAAGGAATACCAATCAAGGTCTTATATAGAAAATTGCAAACCAAATTCTATTATATTGGTGGTCTTTGATATACGAAGAAAAAAATAAAATAAAAATACAAGCTAAAGCATCATCATTGCATTTTCCAATTGAAGCAGATTGTAATGTTGTAACATGATTGAACAATGCCCTTAAGTCATAATTAATAGACCACCGATTATTATTATTATTATTATAAAGAAAGGAATTCAACCACAATTCCATCTCCTAGTACCACACCTTTCAATTAATGAACCCTAAATTGAAAAACGCTAAATTATAAACACTTTTCGATTTTGGTCTAATTGAAAGTACAGACAATTATACACATATTTTATAATTGAAAATCCTAAATTATTTTGCCTAATTTTGAGGACAAAATAGGGTTTGATAGGATCTAAAATTTCATATTGTTATTAACAGAAAACAGCCATAACATGCATTAATCCCAATTGATGGAGATTTAATGACTAATGATGCATTATTATAGCATGTTCATAACAAATAATAACGATTACAAGAGGGTTAGAAACGTGTACATGAAGAGGAGATAGGATCCATGCCTATACCTTAATTGAATCATGAACACCGAGTGAGGGAGATACTCCTCTCTTCTAAAATTGTTTAATGGGGTGACAATTTTATAACAACCAGACGAGAGTAAGGACCTTTCACTTAGGCACTAAGTGAGAATCCAACCCATTATAAGCATGCTCACATAATAAGCTCAAACAACTAATATCCATCAATTAAAATATTATAAATTTTATTTTTATAATTAATATTAATAATCTAAAATTTAATTCAATAATTAAACAATGTTAATTCACAAAATCTCAACAATATATACTTAAAAGTGGGTTGAAAATAAATAGTTCAGAAAAGCGAATAAATTTTCAAAGTACGATAGTACATGAAAATATTCAATAACTAAGCATAAATTTTCACCGGAATTAAATATGTTTTAGACCATAATATAATGTGAAACCTTTTATTTTAGTGCATACGTACGTGAATGATTAAAATTTTGGGCCAAGTTCAATCCTCTTTGGGTCATGTTGGGTATAGATCTTAGCCCATTAAGGCTACCGGAGCCCTGCAACATAAAGGTGAGCTTGAATCATAACTATCTTGGGACAAAGAAAAAACAGAATTATAACTGCGTGTCAGAAAGTAGAGATGTTCTGATTCTTGTCGTGCCACCTTGGCTACGCTTTGCGAAAAGAAGAACAATAACTACAACTAAGGCAAAAACATCCTTCACGTTCCCGTGTTTTTCTCAGAAGCTTTCCCTTCTGAGCACGTCATGTCTTCCTTTTCCACTCTCAGGAGATTCTCGCTGTTCACCCAACACTTCCGTACCCTTCATTCTTCCACTTCCCAATCTTCCTCCTCTCCCAACCCAAATCGCAATCCGAAGTGGGGTTCAGCCATTGTTGTAGCCTCTGCTCTTGCCCTTTTGTATTGCTTCACCACACCCCATGAACACTTCGACTCCACTTTCTTAAACGATGCCCCTCGCAGTTCTTCACCGCCGTTGTTTGGAAAACCATCCCTTCCAGAATGTACTGATCATGGCTTGCTTTTTGGAGGCACGTTTTTTTCGAATAATTTAGCCACACCCATGTTTTTATTTACTCTTATTATTGGCTAGAAGACTACATACTTTATGTTTTGTTGCAGATGCGTACAGAAGTAAGGTTTTCTTCAACTATGAGAAGCGTCTACGGTTGCATAGTCCACCCGAAAAGGTGTTTAATCTGTTACTTTTCAAGCATATCAGTTTCTTTATATATGTATCACGTAAAATTGCGATATAGCTAGCATGCCATGATGATTTGCCTAATTGTCTTACCAGCATTGTTGTATAAAACTATTTCTGCATCATGAATTCATGATAAAATAGTTTGTTTTTGTTTATTTCATAATTCAAGCAATCTAATGATCATCTTGATTTTTCTCTTTAAAATAAAACATTATCACTTCAAGTTACGTTAGGTTGATTAAGTATATGTTTGAATTCACTTTGGATCTTCTAAAATCACTTGAAATATTAGCTAATGCTATTTTAGATAAATGTTCACATGTTTAGTTTCACGATAAAGAATTGATTATGAATCTAAAATTGATTTTGAGTTGAAGTAATTTTAGAAAGTTTTGTATTGAATCAAAAGTTTTATATTGAGTTTTAGTACTAGCTTCCTTTTAAAATAAAAATATTCAAGCATAAATTACTTCTCTTCAACATTAATTTTAAATAATTTCAATTTTACAAACGTTCCTCCAAACACATGTTAAGGGTGTAAGACCCTTTGTTAAGAAAGATCCCTACATTGACAAGCTCTACTCTTCTGCATTAAGGTTTTTGAATACTTTGCATCTTGTCGTACTCCAGAAGGAGAACTACTCATGAAGCCGGTGGACCTAATGCGAGCAGTTGTTCCTATTTTCCCTCCATCAGAATCCAACCTTGTAAGAGAGGGATACTTGAAAAGTGAAAGAAGTCTTCCTGGCCATTTATGCTGTCCCCCTTCGGAATTTTTTATGCTTTTTGATGTAAACAACGACGAACTTATATCTTTCAAAGAGTGAGTTCTGTAATCTGTATTCATTATAATTCTTGTGCATATGGAAGACCTGAAGTTTTTTGGTTTTTGGATCAGAGAGCAGAGTGTTAAACTATTTATTAGCCTCTGTCTCTTTCTCTGTCTGTGTCTGCATAATGGTGTCTCATTTTAACTGGAACAGGTATATCTTTTTTGTAACTCTGCTTAGCATCCCAGAATCAAGCTTTTCTGCAGCATTTAAAATGTTCGACAAGGATAATGATGGGTCAGTGCTCATGCTACTTTCTTTCAATGTACATTATCAATTAGAATTTGTTGACCTTAAATGTTAGTAGCCTGAGTTATAACTTGGTATATTGTAAACTGTGATTCTTTCTTTCTTGTACAGTAAGTTGCACATTTAACTTTTTTAACCATATAGTTATTAATCACGCTGGTTAGTCATCTGTTAAGCATTATCAAATTGCTAATAGACTGTTTATCAATGGCATCAAATTCAAAGAGACATAAATTATACTACTATAGTGTTGTAATTCTGGCTACATCTTAAATTGGATTTGATGTCCTTGTGGGTGCTCACTCTTTCCTTCTTGTTCTTCACTCCTAGTGACCTTAATTAGTTTTATCCATTAATTACAGGGAGATAGATAAGGAAGAATTCAAGAAAGTGATGCAATCAATGCGATCTCATACCAGACAAGGTGTTCACTACAGGGATGGACAACGAATTGGCCGAAAGGCCAATGCTTCTGTAGAAAATGGAGGCCTGGTGGAACACTTATTTGGTAAAGATGGAAAGGGACGCCTCAGACATGATAAATTCGTGCAGTTTATAAGAGGTTTGCATGATGAAGTATGTCTCTAATTGCTTCTTTGCCTTACATGTGGTTGTGATTTAACAGGATAACTTGAAATTCATGCTTCTACATTTGTGGATTTGAATTCCTACCATACACCTTTTCCATAGTGACCATAGAAGTGATTATGCATGACAACTAATTACAATATTATGTGTATAGATTTTGAGGCTGGAGTTTGCTCATTATGATTACAAGTCTCGAAAAACTATATCGGCCAAGGACTTTGCACACTCCATAGTTGCTTCTGCTGACTTGAGTCATCTGGGCAGGTTGCTTGAACGGGTTGATGAATTGAGCAATGATCCATGGTTTAGGGATGTACGCATAACATTTGAGGAGTTCAAAAATTTTGCAGAGCTGCGGAAAAAATTAGCACCATTTTCATTGGCCCTTTTCAGTTTTGCAGAAGTACAAGGCCTGTTAACTAGAGATGATTTTCAGCGAGCTGCGTCACATGTACGACATTTTGATTTATTGCTCATTTTAATAAAGATGATAGTTAGGGGTGACTTTTTGTCCCCATTCTAACAAAACTCCAAAAAGAACCCAGAAACTTAGGTGGCTTTTAATATATTTTCAATCAATTCAATGACGGTGAAATCTTCACTTTGCTATACCTCATTTTCTTGAGAATATGATGACAAAGTGAAGGATGTGGCTTTTTTAAAGTGCAGAGCATAACCGTCTGATCGGAAAACCAACAATTGATGTCATGATAAAATTACATGCACATGTAACTGAAATTATAAAGCTGTCAGTTTTAACTTTTTAGTCCTGTTTACTTACTTTGAAGTCCTTGATATTCTCAATGATCATTAGAGATCTCCTGTTGGAGGATAAGATTTTGAAACCTTTTATTCGTTGTTATAAAATTGCTTTGCCATCACTAATAGTGTATTTCTGATTTCTCTTTGCCAACTTCTTTAAATATGTCTGTTCAATAAATTCTTATCGTGTTTGATTGTTTCAATTTCAGGTTTGTGATTTATCTCTCTCTGACAATGTGGTTGAGATTGTTTTCCATTTGTTTGACTCAAATGGGGATGGAAACCTAAGTACGGACGAGTTTGTTAAAGTACTACAGCGTCGAGAAAGAGACATTGGTCGACCTATGTACACAGGAGTCCTGGGTTTCTTGTCATGCTGCTGGAACTGTACGAACACCTCCCCATCTTGGTTGTTTTCCTGACTTTGTTTTAGCTTGCACATATCCTCAAGTTAATACACAATAGGCTGTGAAATGTGAATTATTATATTATGCTGAAAAATCAATGTCATGTAAATAGTGAGCGTGTGATGTCTGGAACTGTTTGGCCTTGCAGACAGTGAATAGTGATCATACCTCAGCTGTGTAAACCAGCATTCGTTCAATTTAATGACATTTGTTTTCGGAAAATTCCAGTGCAAGCTGATTTTCATCAATCTTACAATGGTTTGGTTTGGAATGTCTATGCGTGTAGCGCTACTACCAGTCCAGCATCAACCAAAAGCATTGCCAGTTGCCACCAAAACGACAATCGTTACAAATGTCGGATTATGTGTTAGTCGCGTTATTGAAGACTGAAGAGTCAATTTAAGGTAAAGAAACGAGTGACCAAAAAAGAAAAGAAATATTAACCGGGGAATTACAGTGCACACGTGTCAAAAAAACAAAATAAGATCAGGTGGCTGTCTACCTACCTTAACCCAACTAACACTTCGGTAAACTTACAACAGTATTTACAACCACCAAATATAGGATCTTAATAGAATGTAAACCTCAGTGTAACTTAACACAGTCTGTGATTATCAATTGTGTTTTAATTGCTCCATATGCATTTTACAGGTGCAAAATTGTACTTCTCAGCCTTTCACCAAGGCGAGCGGTAAGCAGTAATTAAACACTACCTTTAGGCTTTAGCATTACGCAAATATTCAAATGACAGTTTAAAAATTATTTTTTCTTCAGAATCATTAATCTATTTCAATTAGATAAAATTAATATAAATATTTTATTAAATCACCATATACCAAAAAGTTTACACGGAAATCGAACTTTTGATCTTTGTGGCAGCGTTGACTTGGGCCAAACGTAGCCCTAGAGATAAGTACTTTTGCAATAAACATCTCTTAACCTGTAGTGCCGCAATCGCCGTTGCTGCGCTGTTCTGTTCACAAAATCCTCTCTGCACAACATAATCATTCCCCCCAAAACCAACCGTTCAATTCAGCTCTCTTTTTTTATCCACCAGTATCCTCTACCTTCGTTCTCATTCATTCATTTTTCCCTCTCTCGATTAAGACTGTTTGTTTTGTTAAGAATGGGGAAGCCCACGGGGAAGAAGAAGGGAACCGTTACTCCGGGTGCCGCAAATTCACACGCCAAGCCCGGGAAGGCTTCGAAAGCTTTCGATGAAGACACGGCGATGTTCATCAGCATGTCACAAGAGCTCAAGGAAGAAGGTAACAAGCTGTTTCAGAAGAAGGACCACGAAGGCGCGATGCTCAAGTACGAGAAGGCACTGAAGCTGCTCCCGAAGAACCACATAGACGTCGCGCACCTTCGTACCAACATGGCCACGTGTTACATGCAATTGGGTCTTGGGGAGTACCCTCGAGCCATTCACGAATGCAATTTGGCGCTGGAAGTGTCGCCAAGATACAGCAAAGCTCTTCTGAAAAGAGCCACCTGCTATCGTGAGCTTAATCGCTTTGATTTGGCGCTCAGGGATTTTCATCTTGTTTTGCGCATGGAGCCTAATAATCTCACCGCGTTGGAGCTTCTCGAGAGTCTCACAAAGTCAACGGAAGAAAAGGGGGTCTCTGTTGATGATAAGGAGGTGGCTTTTGATACCCTTCACCACGCTCCTCCTCCTCCTTTGCAAAAGCTGAAGAAAAAGAGAGGTAAGAAAGTTGAGGACAAGGTGGTCGTGGAGGAAAAATGAGTGGTGTCGAGGATAAACAAGTGGTTTTGAAAAAGGTGAGCGGTGTTGAGGATAAGCAAGTGGTTTTGAAAACGATTGAGCAAGAAAAAAGGGTGGTCGAACCTGTGGAGGAAGAAAAACCTGTTACGAGGAGTGTGAAGTTGGTGTATGGACAGGATATAAGGCGGGCAGAGTTACCCGTGAATTGTAGTGTGAAGTTGGTGAGGGATATAGCTAGGGATCGGTTTCCAGGTTTGAAGGGTGTTCTTGTCAAGTATAAGGATAAAGAAGGTGATTTGGTTACAATCACCACTACTGATGAACTAAGGTTAGCTGAAAAATCTGGTCCTGAGAAGGCATCGTTTAGGCTTTATATTACTGAGGTCAACCCAGATCAAGAACCTTCTTATGATGGAACAACAACCAATGGGGATGAGGTGCAAAAGGGTGGCGGAAGACCGAGTGATGGTGCTGAGAATGGGGGTATGGAAGAAGGAAAAGGTAAAGATGTTGCAAAAAGGATGATTACTGTGGAGGACTGGCTTCTTCAGTTCGCGAGGCTGTTCAAGAACCATGTGGGGTTTGAGTCTGATTCTTATCTAGATACTCATGAGTTTGCAATGAAGCTGTATGAAGAAGCAATGGAGGATACGGTAACAGGCAATGATGCTCAAGAACTTTTTGAAATTGCTGCGGATAAATTTCAAGAGATGGCTGCTTTGGCATTGTTTAATTGGGGGAGTGTTCAAATGTCCAGGGCAAGGAACCAGGGTTTCTTTTCAGAGGATGGGGCAAGAGAATCTTCCTTGGAGCGTATAAAAGCTGCGTATGAGTTGGCGCAAAAGGAGTACAAGAAAGCAGAAATGAGATATGAAGAAGCCTTGAAAATCAAACCTGACTTCTATGAAGGATATCTTGCTCTTGGGCATCAGCAGTTTGAACAAGCAAGGCTCTGCTGGTGTTATGCAATGGCGTGCAAGATGGACTTAGAAGCTGGCTTTTCTGATGAGGTTCTACAACTCTATAACAAGGCAGAGGATAGCATCGAGAAAGGCATCTTGATGTGGGAGGAGATGGAGGAGCAGCGTTTGAATGGAATCTCCAAATCAGATAAATATAAAGAACAGTTAGAGAAAATGGGCTTGGATAGTCTTTCCCAAGATATTTCTTACGATGAAGCTTCAAAGCAAGCTACAAAGATGAAGTCTCAGATACATCTTTTATGGGGCACCTTGTTATATGAACGTTCTGTTGTGGAATATAAGCTTGGCCTTCCCACATGGGAGGAATGTTTGGAGGTTGCAGTTGAAAAGTTTGAACTAGCAGGAACTTCTGCAACGGATATTGCTGTCATTGTAAAGAATCACTGCTCAAATGAAACAGCACTTGAAGGTATGTCATGGAAAAATATGATATCCCTTTAAAATCTCAAATATTTTAGGATTAGAGACAGCTAACAAGCCACTTTCCATAATTACAGGGTTCAAAATTGATGAGATAGTACAGGCATGGAATGAGATGTATGATGCTCGGGGATGGCAGTTTGGTGATCCATCATTTCGACTTGAACCATTGTTTCGTCGGCGTGTTCCTAAACTCCATGACATCTTGGAGCAATTTTAAGTTTTCTTCTTGAGTTTGGAATTCTTAGGAGGCATGATTTCTTTTGTCTTCCATGTTTTTGAAGCTGCCTTCATGCCATTCTAAGACAGGTATGTGAGACTATACATGTACTACAATTTTGTTTTCCATACTCCTATTACAAAAGATTTTCCAATAGCATTTGAATTTTTATTTTTATTTTTTTGAAAATTTATGTTTATAACTGAAATTGTCGTTTAATGACAATGGGATGCTGGACTAGCCAGCTAGGTGTTTTGTGTTAACATGATTTTTTGTTTGAACGGGAAGAGGGGGAATAAATATTTGCTTATTCAGAACACTATTGAGAGATTATTTCAGAATATTTCTGTTTGTGGTAGCCAAGATCTTAATTGAAATTTTAGTTATTTTCACCTTATACCAATTTGGGTGTGTATGCCAAACCTTAGTCTTCTTTTATAATTGCCAACAAACTCAAAAGGTACCAAAATGGGTTGGCTGAATAACCATGACTAATAGACAATGAAAAAACTGAAGGTATTGATAAGGCTGCCTAGACCAGTCAGGTTGCTAAGACACAAGGTATTGCTGAGAAAAGGATTATCATGCTTGAGTTTCTGTTGATTTTGCAGTGAGATTGTGTGAGAAACAGATCTCATTTAATATATCAGGAAAACATTGAAGTAAAAGACTTCTGAGGAAAGGAAGAATCCTTCTTCCCAAAATAACTTTGGTGATCGAATGGCATTGCCAGTGAATTTTGATACAGTGGCACCCCTTCATAAGATGGAATGGAGCCATACAAATGATAGAATTAAAGAAAGAATATCAAATAAAACAGAAAGTGTATGTTAAGCGAGGGGAAAAAGAAGGCAAAAACTAGGGGATTTTAAATGCTGATGTGATTCCTGCCTACCCGGTGATTTATTGGTGCTCTCTTCCCCTCTCAGTCTCTCTTTCTAATTGGCTTTTTATTTCATTAAATATATTTCTGGCCAAGCTTATGCCCAAGGGTTCAAACACCCTTGTTGTATCTAAAGTAGTGAGCAATAAACTCAATTCTACTTATTGCTTCGGCATTTTCACGAACTTAGCTATTTTGAGGAATTTAGGTTATGCAAGAGGCAATGTATTGTTTTGATTGACCTTTGATAAGGGCAATATTAGAATTGAGCGCGAATATGATCTCCGATTTATTTGCTTTTGTATCATGTTCTTTTGGCTAGTTTCCTTTTGCTTATGTTCTTACCTTGTAGGATTTATATAAACTTGTATACTAACATAGAAACATACATAATGGTTATCTTCCCTGCCTGGAAGGAACTATTCGCTTTTGGCGTTTGACTTGGGACAGAAACCAGTTACTTAAGATGACATTAATCATATGTAATGGAAAGCTTGGGTTACATAATATTGGGTTGACTAATTATAACCGTGGAGAACAATTTTACAGTTTTCCTTGGTGCATTCAATATTTCCATTGTTCTATTGTTTATTCTTCTAACATATATGCCTTTAACGATGTTTCTTTTTATTTTTGCTCAAGTACCTTTATAGATGTTGAATTGTTGATATCTATGTGGTTGGCCTGAATGGGTTTCTTGCCTTTTGATTGCAGGGATTTTTTTTTTGTCCATACTGTCGTTTAGCTCATTGTTCGGTGTTATGATTGGATTATTTTTTCTGATGCCAGTTTTGTACTAGGTTGGGGTTTCAGGCTAGAAAGCCTGGTTATATATATTTTTTGTTTTTATACTTGAAGGGATTTGCTGCGGGGTTTTATTCTTTACAGGAATACTAGTATATTGGGCGATTTGATTTGTTCAGCTTGCACCAAAAATATATATGAAAGATCTTTTCGTAGGTGGAGGCTTGGTTTTAATATTTAATATTGTCAATTGTCGTTGGTGAGTGGTAACAATTAATGGATATCAAATTCACCAATAAATAAATAAATTATGGATATCAAATAGCATACTACAGTATTCATTTTTATCATATTTTTCGTCCAGTTGCATATATGTCCCCCTTTTATTTCATGTTTGATTGACCAGTTAATAGTTAGCGACCTGTGCTTCTATCTCTGTAGTTATGTTAAATGTAATGTCATTTATTACGGGTAAAGAAAAAAAAAATCCGGGACATTTGACGGAGAAAAAGAAGGTAACACTATAAATTGAAGATCATGCACGTGAAGTGCGTGTTTGGACTTGTGTTTTTATAATCGATCTTGGATCAAAGTGGTTTTATAGAATTGATCTTAAGTAACTGTGAGTTTGTTTAGATAATAGATATTAAAAAATGGATATTGACACAGAATGTTGTTTGGGAATCGAAGTGATTTTATAGAATTGATTTTTTGTTTGAAGAAGGGTGTTGGAAGAAGGGTCAGTGACTAAGAGGTTAGGTTGAGAGAGGGGTGCTAAAGTGGAAAGCGATGGGATTTTGTGAAAGATGATATGGGTATTTTTGGTATTACAAAATACCAAAAAAAAAGGTGCAAATTCACAGAAGTCGGGCCGAAAATGCTCAAAATTAACTATCCCATTTTGTCACATCTATTCTTTCTTAAGATTTATGGAATTATGGTTAGGAGGAGATAAAAAACAATAATGATAAAATCACGTGGATTTTATTTTTATAGGAATAAATTAAAAAATAAGAATTTTAAGATTAACGAGTATATTATTGAAAATAAATAATGTGAATAAATTATTAATTTAATATGACGTGTCAAAATTTAAATTTAGAAATTTCTGTTTTACAAACAAGAAAAAATTTAGTATTAACAACCATATAAGTTGAAATTGATTGAATTTAGGTAATAATATTTTTTTAAAAAAAGTGATACGTTTTAAGAGGAAAATAAATTGAGAAAAGTCCTCATTCTTAGAGTGAGAATTCAAAATTAATAAACGTAATTATATTTGTGTCACCCAAGTATTATATATGTGTAATTTTGGTTCATATACTTTTTCTTAGAGTGATTTTAATTCTTTATTTTTTTTTACTATTACAATCAAGTTCCTCTATTACTCCTCAATGCAAATATGATTAAGATGTACGATTTTTAAAAAAATTAATGATGGATATTTAAAAAAAATGAATATAAGTAAAAGGTTTGGGTGATCTAGGTCATTAACACTCTTTTTGGCAGAGTAGAAATAGATATAAAATTGGAAAGAGAGAAAAGAAATGGAGATGTGAGAAATATATTGGGTTGTATTGAAATAAAAATGAGAAAAAGTTAAAAATGGTGGGGCCCATGTCTTAGTATTTCTTCACAAACAGAGATAAAATGACAAAGAAATGCTTGAGTTCGTATATGTTTATGAAAATACCCAACCTCATCATGGGACCATCGGGGTGATAGTCTACTATTTGAAAATGAATAGTTGACTATTGCATTATGAAAATGAATTATCCTCTGTGATAGTCAATTATTATACCTATACAATTGGTTATCCGTGTTTTTTAAAAATAGATGTTGATAGAGGTAGAATAGTATTTTTCAACTTTTCTCTAATTTTTTTTTCTTTCTTTTTATTAAAACTAAACAACTTTATAATATTATTTATACTCTATTTCACCCCTATTTCTCTACAACCAAACCACTCATATTTCCCATCTATTTCTCACATCTCTATCTCACTCCAACCTATTCTCATCCATTCTATTTCTTTCCTCACTACTAAACAAAGTGTAAAGGTATTCGAGATTTGGTTTCGATCAAGTTTATGACAAAAAAATCCAATCCAATCCAATCATATAAAAAATTGTGATTTGATTTGGATAGATTTGATAATAATATTAAATTTGATCTAATCCAATTTGATCCTTTACAACTTGAATTGGAACAGTTATTTCAATTTTTGTTTTTTTATTAAGGAGCAATACTTTTTATTTTTGACAACAAATAAAATTTTGTTAATTAGATAGTCGTAAAGTCTAGATTCAATACATATATTCTTTTAGTGGTTAATTTTTTTATTAAGAGACAACACTTATTAAACAAAAAGTCAAACACATAATAAAAATATGTTCAAAATATTAAATTTCGTCATAAATCAAAACTTGATATAAATTACAAATTATAAGTCAATTTTTTTGGTGTACAATTATAAGTCAAAATAATCTTAACCTTTCTTAAATTACAAATACACATTCATAATAAATTAAGCGTTTAATTTTTATGCATTGTTAGAGTAAAAGGTTTTATACTTGTAATTAATTAGAAATCATAGTAAGTATGACTTTTAAGATAATTATCGTAAAAGTCAACAAACTTATCTTATATAACAGTTTGTGATTGAATGACATTACAATTTTTTTTACATTGTCGGTACATAGACTATTTTCTCATAAATTAAATAATATAACAACTTTTAGGTTAGGATTTATTTGAGGATACAAAAAAAAAAAAAGAGTTTAATAATCATGGATTATCAGTGTAAAAGCTTTTAAAATGCCAACCAATAAATGATATATATTTTAAGGTAATTATTGTAAAAACAACAAATTTATTATGAGATTGTCTAACTCATCCTAAGTAAAAAAGCAAATTAACAACTCCATAGAAGATGATTGATACAATTCAAAATTTTGTTCCTACCATCTAAAAGTACATAATTAATTGCATCAATCATCTTCTATGGGGTTGTCTAATTCCATTTGTATCTGGGGTAAACTAGATAACTCCATTTATTATACATGATAGTTTGTGATTAATTGATAGTGTATAAAAACATTTGTACTATCAGTGTATATTTTATTTGTTCATAAAAAATAATATAGTGTTAATATGTTTATTGTTTGGTTTGGTTTGAACATGATAACCAAAATTAAACCAAGCCAAATAAAAAAAAATGTAATTTTTTCAATTATCATTTTTTCTATTAACAATTTGTTTAGTTTTCAATTGTTTTGAATTGATTTAACGGGTTGAAATAGGTTAGATCCATTCTTAAACACCCCTAATCTAAGTGAGTCTTCTACGTGACAAAGGCGAAGTTGGCAAAGGTTTGAAAGGCTATCTTGGTAATGATTTGAGTATTGTTGGGTTGTTGGATGAGATTTGAGAATTTTATGAGACACGGTTGCTATGTTGTGATTCTATAGTTGAAATGGTTGCGGTTTGTTGGCAAAGATGTGACTATAGGAAAATTTGAGGACAACTTTGTGCGGGCGGTGATTTATGAGATTTTGGAGATTCACAATGTTTGAAGAATGTCATTAAAATATAGGAATGCAATCTGTTATAGTCTTATAGATAATGGGGCTGTGCTTGTGATTGTCAGCTGGAGGGAATGCTGCATTTTTCATTTGAAGGGATTTAGAGTAATTTGGCTGCAGACTCTCAAGAAAAAGATGAGATTTCTGCATCTGACTTGTATCCTAATTTTTTTTTAAAAAAATCCACCATTAATTAAAAATATCGTATATGTTAATAATATTTAATCTAATCAATCCACCTAAGCTTGAATTTTAACCCACACAAGATAACCATTTTTTAGGAGTAATAGTATTCTCATTTAGAATTTTCACAATACTTTCTCATATAAGAGATATGAAAAAAAAGATAAAATAAATAAGATAAATATGTATGTATTTGTAATGTAAAAGTTTTCTATACTGTTATCTAATTACAAATTGTGATATATGATAAATTTGTTAACTCTTATAATAACTACCTTAAAAATTATACCAAAAATAATTTTTAATTGACTGACTTTGTAAAAAATTTTAGGTTGATAGTACATGTTTATTAATGTCAATACGGTGACGTGAAATCAAGATTTGAATTCTCACAGGAAAATGCATCCACATTTAGTGGGGTGAGCAGAAATAATTGACCCACCCGCAACCTACATCCGATTTTAAGAAAGCTCTTTAGTTAGATTAAATGAAAAAACAGTTTCATAAAACCCGTATAAACTCGTACTCAATCCGATAGTGTGTTGCAGGCTTGCAGTGTCGTGTATCAGATAAAAGTCTAGCTTGCACATTTAAAAGAATATAATAGTCATGCATTATCAATATAAAAAATTTTATATTATCATCCAATCAAAAACTATTATTAATATAATTTTTAAAATATTTATTATAAAAGTTAACAAATTTATAATAAATAATAATTTGTGATTAGATGACAATGTAAAATTACTTTACATTATCGTACATAGTCATTAAACTCCATTTAAAAAATGCATTAGACCTTGAGCATTGCACCACAAGATTTATCAAATCTTGAGCATTGCACAATTGCATCGGCATATTTATATTCAACCTTTTTTCTAGTAAAACAAACTTTTAAATTTTATCAAGTTTTATTAATACAACCTAATTTTATTTTATTTAAAAGTTAAAACATAAACTTTGACCCATCATACATCAATCCCCGTAGGTGATACCCAACCTAATTTTACACTATCTTATTCAACTTAGATCCTCCATTGTCCCTTCCAGGTTCCAACCCCTCCGACAAAGTAGCTTCGACACCACCGCTTCCTGCATTCCCTCCACCCCCGATCTCACCTCATCCAAATACCCACATCGCGTGCCACACTTACACGCAAAACCCAACACAACCGTGAATCAACCTCCATGTCTCTTCCTAGCACCATTCAACTTCAATGATGTACCATGATTCAGCACCACCACATACTCGCAACGAGCTTGACCATGTGGTTGCGGGAACTTATTTTGTGTGGAATGATAGGCCCCAAATAAACCCCCACCTTATTTGATTTCAACTCAAACCAAACCTGTCTAAACCCGAAAAGTAAACGAATAGTAATGGGCCATTGGTTTTCGGCAAATTGGGTTTTTGGGCCTGAAACCGACCATTGCCCACCCCTAATTATGATTTTATCATTATTAGATAATAGCGAATTTTCTTTTATATATTTTTTAATATATTTTATATTATAAATTGCTAGTGCAAATTGATGGTGATGGCTCCGCAATAATAAAGAAATATCACAAAGAAAACCATTGATGGTAATTGTCTTGCAAGAAAGAAGAAACAACAAAAAAAGTGTAGTCTCTACGGTGTGTGTAAAACACTAACCTTTAGATATAATTTGTCCCCACCAATCTCTATAAAAAATGGATGCAATAGGGTGTGTTGGCAAATCTCTTTCAAGACACAACGGAGTTCCTTGACATGATTTGCACACCCACATCAAGTATATCATCAATGGTAGTTTACAAAATAATAGTTTCCTTAATTCTCTTTGTGCATAAGGAAAGAAAGAAAGTGATTTGAATGCAAAAGATCAATGTCTTACTATTCTCATTGTCTATTCTCAATCTTTCTTTTTCTTCACACAGATTGATTCTATTTATAGATCATTTTATGCCTTTTGGTGAAAAGATATAGCCTTTTAAAAAGATACATCTCATGACTCTTGGTGAAGAGTCACATCTCATGACTTTTTGTGAAAAGATATATCCTTTAGTGATAGACACATGTTTATTAAAGAATATAACTTTTTATACTTACATCTTTTCATGAATAAACATATCTTTTCATGAAAGAACATATATTTTTACGAAAGAATACAACTTTTTATAGATCATCTGTTGTATAGAATGGGCTATTTCAAAAGGCTCAAGTCCCACATTGCTTAGTTTGACTTTCCATCAAGTGTTTATATATCAAAATGTGTTAATGGCTTTCAAAGTGGTTAATTAAGACGAGGAGGCTCGCGCCCATGAGAATAGGCCTTGTGGGCCTGTTGTAGTGCAAATCTACTTATTTGCCCCCCCCCCCCTATGCATGCGATCATAGGCCTTAAAATTTTTTAGGTTCGAATTTATTAGATTATATTTATGAAAATTGAATTTAAATTTCAAATAAGCTTATCCAAAAAACACTCTTTTTTGTGACCATTTTATTTGAATGAGTCTTATCCATTTTTTGCTGGATCTTCTCCAAAAAATAAGGGATTCCAGTATCTTTTTGTGAACCTTTTTTTATTAACATTATGATTAATGTTATGTTTTTATTATATGTTAACGTTTTTATTCGGATATATACACTCTGTTTTTCTCAATTTTTTTTATACACACTACTTCTTCCTCTTCGACAGAGATAACTATTTTGCTCCTGGGTTCTAAAATTCTTTTCACTTGCTAGTTTTGTGCCTCAGATTCATTCCAGGAGGTTCCTGTTGTATCTTGGGGGACTTGCGCGTATCACACGAATAAGCCCTTTACGGCAATGCTATTACATGCCTTTGGATACTTTGCTCATACCATTGTCGTCGCTGACAACAATCTAAAGGACTTATGGCTGACAACATGCATGTTAGCGCAACTTCAAACGCTACTGTGCAACCTGTCGTTTCCACCGTCATCGTTGCCTATGCAAAGCTACTTCCCGACATCTCAAAGATCGAGGTGTTTGTTGGCTAGAATTTTCGTCGATGGCAAGAGTGTGTCTACACCATGTTAGACATGCATGAAGTCGCTTCTGCACTCACAACTTCAAAACCTGACTCTGGTGCAACTGATAAGCAGATAAAAGATTGGACACATGCGAATAAGGTATGTCGCCACACTTTAATTAGTGCATTATCTAACAAGTTGTTTGATGTGTATTGTTCCTACAAGCAAGCGAAGGAGATATGGGACTCCATGATTCTAAAGTATACTACTGAGGATGTGGTCAGACAAAGGTTCATTATTGGCAATTACTATTGTTGGGAGATGGTTGAAGATAAAGACATCAAAGTTCAGATAAATAAGTACCACAAGCTGCTTGAAGATCTGAAGGCAGAAAACATCAAACTTCCTGATGAGTTTGTGTCAGAGGTATTGATTGAGAAGCTACCGGAGTCATGGACCGACTACAAGCAACAGTTGAAGCACATGTACAAACAAATGTCCTTATCAAACCTCATCACCCACATCATCATTAAAGACACCAACAGAAAAGAATGTGTTGCTGCAAGGGCCAAAGCCTTGGCTGCAAAGGCTAATATGGTGCAGGACAAACAAGCCCCAAAAAGGTACGATCAAACGCTTCATCACAATAAGAAAAATAAATTAATAATTTCCCTCGTGCTTCTAACCCCACCTTCAAGAAGAAGGAAATTGTTATGTTTGTGGAAACCTAGTTCATCATGCACCTCAATGCAGGCATCGAGTGAAGAGAAACGACAATCTTCCTAAGGCTAAGGCCAACCTAGCTGAAGGAGACGATGTAATTGCTGCAGTCGTTTCTCAAGTCAATATGATGACCAATGTGAGCAAATGGGTGATAGACTTTGGGGCTACCTGACATATATGTACGAGCAAAAATGCTTTTACCTCCTACATTGCTATAGGGGATAAAGAAGAACAAGTGTATTTGGGTGATTCTAGGACTACTCTAGTTCTAGGAAAGGGGAAAGTTCTTCTAAAACTCACATTTGGAAAGACACTGGCTTTAAGTGACGTGCTACATATGCCCTCAATTAGAGTTAATTTAATTTCTGTAGCACTGTTGGGAAAGGTTGGGGTTAAAGTGTCATTCAAGTCTGACAAGATTGTAATGACAAAAAATAATGTGTTTGTGGGAAAGGGGTGTTGTGATCAAGGACTCTTTGTACTTAATGTTTTGAAACTATGAATGAATCTGAATTGTCTTCTATTAGGACATAAAAATTCCTTGTATGTTATTAAATTACAACGATTAGGCTTGATTAATTTGCATGATAAACAAATTAAAAAATGTGAGATATGTATTGAATCGAAATTAACTAAAACACCATGTCCCCTGTGCAACATGTAATTAAACCTCTTGGTTGAATTCATTCCGATCTTATAGATTTAAAACAAACTATGTCTAGAGGTGGTAAAAGTTATTTTGTAACTTTTATAGATGATTTTTCTAGATATACTAAAGTTTATGTAATCAGACATAAAGATGAACCTTTGACATGTTTTTTTCATATAAAGCTAAAGTAGAAAATTAGTTAAATAGAAAAATTAAAAGAATAAGATCAGATAAGGGTGGTGAGTACACTTTGTTTAATGACCTTTGTGAGAAGGAAGGTATCATACATAAGGTAACCCTACCTTATTCCTCTGAATCCAATGGAGTAGCTAAGAGGAAAAATAAAACCCTTAGGGAGGAAAATGATATTTGAAACATTGAGGGGAATGAGACTTAAGCCACTTAAAAACAAACAAGTAATAGTAACCCAACATTTGTGATTGGAGATCCTATGAAGAAGGTTCAATGGGAAGAACAAGTCACTTGTTAATTCTACTAGCACTAAAATCAATTTTAGTTTATTTTAGTCCCTTCCTATGATGTGAGAAAGTACTAGACACTGCATTAATGAAAGGTTAAGCTTTATAGTAAAGCTTTGTGCAGTTGAGAAAGCTTTACAGTTTTTAAAGTTTTTAAATGATTGTCATATCCCTTATGGGTGGTGTATGATTTGCAACATACACTTGATGAAAGCACTTATATGAGTGTAAAGTAGGGGCCACTTGTATAGGATCTTAGCGAGATCTCTAAAGCACTCATGAATACCAGGCACGCGCATGGCCAAGTAGCGCAAAACAGTGATGACGACAAGGATTGTGGGGGTATAATTGTGATTGATAGACCGCTAACACACATCAAGTGTTTTTGGTTTAATAGCTTACTACATCAACTACGCTGTGTGTTAAGTCTTTTCAATCTAGGTCTGATTCAATAGCTTGCTACACCAGGTTCAATGCATTACATCCTATTACAAAATCCAATTTTTTTTTCTTTCTTTTGTTTTAAAACATTTTAACCTTTTGAAATATGTAGAGGATTGTTGTATGGAATGAGGTATTTCAAAATGCTCAAGTCCCACATTGCTTAGTTTGATTTTCCATCGAGTGTTTATATATCAAAATGTGTTAATGGCTTTCAAAGTGGCTAATTAAGAGGAGGAGGCTCACGCCCATGAGAATGAGCCTTGTGGGCCTATTGTTGTGCAAATCTACTGATTTGCCCCCCTTGTGCATGTGATCATAGGCCTCAAAATTTTTTAGCTTCGAATTTATTAGATTATATTTACGAAAATTGAATTTAAATTTCAAATAAGCTTATCCGAAAAACACTCTTTTTTGTGACCATTTTATTTGAACGAGTCTTATCCATTTTTTGTTGGATCTTCTCCAAAAAATAAGGGATTCCAATATCTTTTTGTGAACCTTTTTTTATTAACATTACGATTAACGTGTTTTTTATTATATGTTAACGTTTTTATTCGGATATATACACTCTGCTTTTCCCAATTTTTTTTATACACACTACTTCTTCCTCTTCGACAGAGATAACTATTCCACTCTGGGTTTTAAAATTCTTTTCACTTGCTAGTTTTGTGCCTCAGATTCATTCCGGGAGGTTCCTGTTGTATTCTGGGAGACTTGCGCGTATCATGCAAATAAGCCCTTTACGGCAATGTTATTATATGTCCTCAGGAAACTTTGCTCATACCATCGTCGTCACTAACAACAACACCTTTTCATGAATAGACGCATATTTTCATGAACGGTTACAACCTTTTATTCATTTTGAAAATCTCACACACAAATTAGAATATATAACTTGGAGCTTTCTCAATTTGACATTCTTAATATTTTCTCTCTTTTCTTTTACCTTTATAAATAGTCAAAAAGTTTCTCTCTCAACTATTTCAAATTATTGTCTTTTTATCTTTATCTATATACTTAATTTTTTTTAACCACCTATCCCTTTCTATTTATCTTCTTTTATTTTTATATTTAAATTGAATTTTAATTTTTTTAAAAGAAATTGTAAATAAGATTAAAATACTATTTTTACTTAAATTTAAAAGCATGTATACAACACACAAAAACTTATTACGTACTTATCATTTATCTCACCTAAAAATTAGAAGGACAAAAAAAGTGGGACGCGTATATATGCTAATGCCAGTAATAAACAAAAAAAAATATCTCAGAGGATTACGTCTTCCTTACCTTTTCAGTTTAATTGTCTTATCGAAATCAACCAAAGGATTAAGAGAACAACCGATTTTGGTCAAATTAAAAAAAATTAAATACAATAATTATCAAATAAAAACAATAATCTAATAAGATTAAAAATTTTATCGTGATCTTATCTAAAAAATTATCATGTGATAAGATATTTGTTTAAGAAAAGGGATAAAAAAAATTGGTGGGAAATAGGGGCGCCCAAAAACTAGAATTTAAAAAAAGGTATAATAGCTTTTAAATAAAATACCATCAGGTATAAATAGGAAAGGAAAGTAGCGTCAAAAACAGAAAGCCAGGAGATTGAAAAGCGAGTCTTTGGAAGGTTCCTTCTTCGATCTTGGGATTTATCAGTCTTGAAATTTGGTTTGCAATCATGGAGAAGGCCAGGACCAGGAGAGCTTCCCATGCCGGTTCGTGGTACACCGACAATCGTAAGTCCCCCACATTATAGTATTCTACGAGTTCATCAGTAAAGTTTGTCCATCACGATGTTTTTTATTTAGGGACGTTCATCAATCGATCTAACTCAATGCAAATTGTAATAATTAAATGGAAAAGCCAATAATTAAGTAGATCGAATTTTTTTTATTAAATTGGATTACATATCAGTTCCTATACCAATGTGTTATTAATTCGAGTGAAACTGGATTTAGATTCTTTAAGTAAAATATCAAATTCAAGCTTTGTAGATGAAAAAACGTAAGTTAATAAGGGAGACTCTACTAAAGATATCCAACATAGATTAGTTATTGACAAAATCAATAAATACTTTATACCAATAACATGACAAAAAAAATCAATTCCTATATTAAAAACTATCTAATTTAACCTGAAACAATCTATTTATTTAAGATTATTCAATAATTAGCTATATGATTTTGTATTTAAAAATTTGTATGAATTAAGAATTTATTATTTATGTATTTATTTTTTGATAGTTTGTAAAATTATCTTCAATTTATAATTTGAATTTATATTTTGTATTATGTTCCAAGTTATATATAAGTTTTTTTGTGTGTGACGATAATAGGGTTAGAACTTAAGACTATAAAAATTAAATTAGCCAAACTTCTCACCACAAGGCTAATCCTAATGGATGAGTTATACATAAGATATGTGTTTAATGTTAAATTAATTTGTGTATTTTATACTTTATTTTAATATTTATAGACTTTTTTGAAAAACTGAATAAATTAAATTTAAAGCGAAATAAATGACATTAAATTAGATTGAATTTTAAAATCAAAACTAATTGAATATAAAGAACGATAAAGAACAAAATTGAAGTGATTGAATTGAATGATTTTTTCTTTAAAACCTATCCATTCTAATTAACTTGAAGGGTCCAGTTTGGTGATCAGGATAGGATAGAATAAGATAGGATATAATAGTAGGATAAGAATAGGATATGACAAGAGTAGAATAAATTATAATTTTATCTAATGTTTGATGCACACTAGATAACAAACTAGATAATGATATGATAAAATATAAATATGTTTAAATGACAAAATTACTATTTTTTAAAATTACATATAATTTTCTAGAAAGTAATTTTTAAGAAAAAATATAATTTTAACTAAACTAAACAATATTTTTTTATTTATGTAGTTACCTTTCTTAAAATTATAAAAAAATATATAAAATTTTTAAAATTATAATTATTATTCAAATATTTTCTTTAAATATTTAAATATTAATTATTTAATTTTTAATATTTTAATTAATAATATACTTTAAATTTATATACAAAATTATTATAAATATATATAATAAAATATAATATATACTTATATATATTAATTTATATAATATTACTATATATTATGTATATTTTGTTATTATATATATATATATATTCATAATCATATTATATCTATTTATATATAATATTTATTATAATAAAACTATCTATCTATCTATTTGTAATTATATATACAATATAATATTATATATATATATATATATAATTATATACAATATTTGTTATAATATTTAACATATTACATAATATATAGAGAGAGAAAAAAAGAGCTTATCTTATCCTATTATTTCTAACCTAGCTCCTTCTTAGGATAAAAAATATACTGAAACAACAAGATAAGATAAGAGATAGGATAGTGTAATCATTTCCTGTCACAACAAACGATGAATTATAATAGAATAGGATACTTATCCCATCCTATCTTAGGCACCAAACGGGTCCTAAGTTTATTTGTCATGCAGTGACACTATATTATGAATCGTTACTAGTTGTTCTTTTTTATTTTTTAGAGCAGTACTAATTGTACTTTTAACTTATGAATTATGATATAAAATATTAATTTTAGATATGCAGCTTTCAAAAGAACTAGAAGGATGGATGAGATCAGCTAGTTTCTCCAAGTCTCCTAATGTACGGGGAGTAATAGCACCGTAAGTTGGATTTAATCATTGTATTTGAGACCCCTTTTCCTTAGTTTGTGATTAATTTGCGATGTAGAATACCAATTACTAAGTTGCATTGGAATGTTAGGCATGCTGGTTATTCCTATTCTGGACGAGCTGCTGCATATGCCTTTGGAAACATTGATCCATCTAACATGTATGTTACTTTTCTTGTTTGCTTGTCTGATCTATTCCTAGACCCTCTTCTCCTCTTTTTATTCCCCCCTTAATTTGTCTATTAACTAGCGGATTTTTTTCTTATTTAATTATATTCATGGTCTTCAGTACACGGGTGTTCCTTCTTGGTCCTTCTCACCACTATTACACACCGAATTGCGCTCTTTCAACTGCAACAGTGTACAAGACACCCATAAGGGACCTACTCGTTGATTTAGAAGGTACTAATATATTACATAAATAACATTTCTTACTGATGTACAAGGTACTTGCTAATTGATGATAAAAGGTAACCAAATGATCTGCATGGATCATTTGCAACGTAGTTGTCAAGCCTGTGTGATTTAAATTTTCACTCTATATTGACTTCTCTTTCCCTAATTCAGTAATTGAGCAGCTTAAAGCTACGCAGAAATTTGAACTGATGGATATTCGCGTTGATGAGGCTGAACATAGCATGGAAATGCACTTACCATATCTTGCTAAAGTATTTGAGGGGTAAATTAAATTTTGTTAATATAGTGATTTCTGTTCTGAAGCTTAGCAACAAAAATTGAATTTGAAATATTGATGCAGGCACCAGATTAAAATTGTACCCATTTTAGTTGGTACTCTTAGCTCCGAGAATCAAGCCATGTACGGGCAGATACTTTCTAAATATGTGGATGATCCAAAGAATTTTTTCTGTGTGTCATCGGATTTTTGTCACTGGGGATATCGGTACGTAAAGCTTTTACCAGTATATTAACACAATCACATTCAGATAAAAGATGCACCTTATACTCTTTGAAATAAATTTCTTTTGCTGATTAAAAAAAAATAAAGACACATCTACATATAAAATCTAAGGATAAAATAAAAAAAATTATATAGACCAAATTCAGAAATGAAAAATATATTTAAACCTTGATTATTTTATCTTATTCATTAATTAGTCCTATACGCTATACCTCCTGTATGCTAACTAGTGTTCTGTTTCAGATTTGAATACATGTTCTATGACAGCGAATATGGGCCGATATACAAATTTATTGAGGCCTTAGACAAGCTGGGAATGGATATCATAGAAACAGGAGATCCAGACATATTCAAACAATACCTGTCGAAATATAAAAATACTATCTGCGGATGCCATCCAATTAGTGTTTATCTCCATGTAAGTGCCTTGTAAAATTGTCATTATAGCAAGGAATAATTATTGTTAAAAAAATAGCATGAGCGTTTTTGCTTTTTATCTGTATATGGTCCTGTGTCTATATATGTTACAGCTTACCAAACTAAACGAGACTTTCTGTTCGAAGCTAACCTCATATTTACTTTCTAACATCATGCAATTGTATCAGATGCTGAGGAATTGCTCGACAAAGATAAAGATAAAATTTCTTCGCTACGAGCAGTCGAGTCAGTGCAAAAGTGCAATGGATAGTAGCGTGAGTTATGCATCAGCAGTAGCAACGATTGATGGTTCAAGCTCTATATGAAGATTTACATTCTTTGACATGGCACTCTCAGCAGTTTCATCATGTCTATGGAATTTATTATTATTATTATTATTTGATATATTGTAACAGTATCTCTTATTATACCTTGACTTATATATGTTAGTTTGTTTTATTAATTATTTTTTTTGTTCAACACGACACGTTTGTCCATATTTTTTATTTTCGAGTAAAATTTAAAATTTGATATTTTGTAACATTTTCCTTTATTATACATTAATTTGTATGTTAATTTAAATTTTATTTATAAACATTGTCATTGTTGGTTCCAAACAGTATATATCTCTCATTTGTTTACTATTCACTTCTTGAAACAAATATTATGAGGAGGTAAAAAAAGTTTCCTATATTCTAATTTTAATGGAGTCAATAGTCAATACCACAAATAATAGTCAATAAACTTCTTCATAGAAATATAGATGAATGAATAATTGAACACACGTTCTTCCGATGGTCAACATTGTAAGCAATTGAATTGAACATCAAGTATTTTAGCTTATATAGGCTATGCATATGGATAGAATATGTAAGGTCTTCTAATATAGCTTCTAGAAAATAAAGAAATAGGTGTGTAGTGTATTGATAAATTTATTGAAATGTTTTATCAAAAAAAAAATATTGAAAAGTTAAAAGTAAAACAAAGTGAGGGAAAAGGAAAAACAGTAGTGTCCGCCGTCCGCATCCTACGCCAAAAGATGGATGTTGTCAAGAAATATGGTATGGAAATTTCCGAAACCTGAAACACACATAATAAAAGCTATTTGTAAATTAATTTAGGGATGTTACATATAAATATTTTAAAAAACAGAGTTATTAACGAAGATAGTTTAATTTTTATGTATTGCTAATATAAATTTTGTACACTATCAACTAATCAAAAATCATGATAGATGACTTTTAAAGCAATTATTATAAAAGTTAACAAACTTATCATACATGACAATTTTTGATTGGATAACCAATGCATAAATTATTTACTTTAAGAAAGATTTTAGTCACGGCTTGATGTATGAAAAACATTATTAGGATTAAATTAAAATTAAACAGTTTATGCATTGTTAGTATAGATGGTTTTTATATTGTCATTTAATCACAAATTAACATTATGGTAAGTTTATTGATTTCAACAATAACTATCTTAAAAATCATACCAACCATAATTTTTAATTAATTAACAATGTAAAATTTTTGTACATTGACAATCTATAAAAATTAAACTCATTAAAATTTTGACAAAAGGTTAGAAATAAAAATAAATTTTGCTCAAAATATATTTATGTTGATGAAATTGCATATATTTACGTTGTAATTATTTTCAATTAAAATATAAGTATAAAAACATATATGGAAATAAAAGTGTTTAAAAATGTTTTTTACATACAAAAATAATTACTAATATGAAGTTCATTTACTTATATTTTATATTAATAAAAATATAATTTATTTTTTTTGTGTACATGGCGACAATGAAGATAGAACTTGAGTTCTTATGCAAACTACCTTAATCTCCTATCACTAAGCCGACCCTAATGGTTCAATGGAAATATAATATGATACATATTATTTTAATTTAATCCTAATAATGTCATTATTCATCAAAACATGAGTTAAATTTCTCAATAATTGTATTTTTGTAAAATATTTAATAGTAAAAGGTGAGAAAAAAAAAGAGAAAATATTAACATTTCTTATTTAGTATATAAATATAATCCATATATAATAGGTTATTATTTATGTACGACTAATTTGAATATATATTATAAATCTTGTAAATTTAGTAATTTTTATTTGAAAATGCTCCGTTTGGAAGCAAAAAAAACGACTTAATATAATTTTATAGACACTCAAGAATCAAATCAATTTATAATTGACAACATAATTTTATTTCCTTAACTTTACATTCGCTACGTATTTGATTAACTTTAAAAAAATCTTGCATTTCATCTTTTTTATTTAAAATTTATTATTCCTTTTATTTTAAGTTAAGCTTAACACATTTAATATTGAATAATAAGTACAAACGAATCATAATTATATTTAACATAAAATTACTTATAATTTATTTTTTATATTTATATTAATTAGTTTAATTAATAATGAGAAATTTAGAGTATAAGAATGATAACTACAAATATAACACAACCATTTAATTAAGGATAATTTAAGAAGATAAAATGAATAAAAAAAAAGTAACAACAGATAATGAAGAGTAACAATAAACACTCCAATTATAAAGATTTCATATAATTTTATTATTTTATATGGGGTCTTGGTTATTTTTCCTTTAGTCTTTTTCATCTCATTTCACCTCTGACACTGCTCACTCCCACAACCCAACCCTGGTGTTCATTGCCTCCTTATCATCAAGGCCAAACCTGCTCCAATCTTCTCCTGGCTTCTGAGGCTCAAACACAAAAACCCTTCCATCTGTGAGCCCCACAGCAAACTGGCTTGGCTTCTGTGGATGTGCAGCAATGGCAAGTGGATAGATGCTTGAACTGGAATAAACAAATAATATAATTACAATGCGTGGCAAGGTAATATGTATAGTAAATAAAATGCAATCCATAATGTATCTATAACAAGAATCCAAAGCAGTATCTAACAAGCATAAACTAAAAGCTTTTCTCTTCTGAGATTCATTATTGGGAGAAAAAACAGCATTGTTTATTATGACAGCATATAATTTCTTATGAATTACTTGGGCAAGCCTAGAGGGGAAAAACATACCTTGGAGTTGTATTAAGGTAAGCTGAGGGATTAATCCTACAACGCATTTGAAAATTTAAAGCATCAAATATTGCCACAGTTCCATCAACAAAACTGGCATACACAGCCTGGCCATCGGATGAGAAAGTTGCTTGGGAGATAACCACTGAAACTTCTGGAACCCACTGGCATGAAACAAAAAAGTACATATACTTGTTTAGTAAGAAACAGCTCGCTTTGAAGGGGAAAAAAACCACATCATAAGTGAGGGAAAGAAGAGAGAACCTGGTTACAACATCTTAGGTCTGTTGCTTCATACATTGCAAGATAATTACTTCGTACGGCAAGGAAGTGCTTCTGATGTAGGTGGAACTGAATGTGAGTTTCAGATAGTACTTCTGGCACCTTCTGTCCATGTATTTGCAAGTACCCCTCTTTCTGTTTTTCCCATCCATTGGTGTTCCATACAAAAATCTGCAAGAGATAATTAAAATAATGACAAAACAACTTAATATGGAGCCAACCAGCAAAATCAATCAGCTTATATTGGCCATAGAATGGAAGGTAATTCTGAAATAGAAGTAATGGTCGCATGAAGCATGTAATGAATATTAAATACTAACCTGAGCATTTATATCACCAGAAACAAGGAGATCAAAACTACTTGAGAAGGCAAGAGTAGTAACTCTTTTGGAGTGGCCCTCAAGTTTGTTTACAATCTGTACAAATGTAAGACACAGAAAACTAGCTTCAATCTCCTTGAAGTAGGCAATGATACATATCTTTCCCAATTGAAGCAAGAGATATACCTTGTTTGTACGGACATTGTATATAATTATACTGGAATTATCCATACCAACAGCAAGTATATTATTATCACGAGGGTAGAAGGCGAGACAAGTTGCCATAGGTGGCGGAGGCATGATAGTCGTCACAGTCTGTACTTATGAGGCAATGTGTGACATATGATGATTAGTCAAATCGTAGCTTCATTGTAAACACGTAGTAGCAAAATAGTAAATGGTAGCATGATTATCAAATAAAAAAAGAGAGAACAAATGAATAATGTTTCTAAACTAATGACGATAGGATGAAACAGAAGTATACAACATGATAACTAAGGGCCCATTTGGGTTGGTCGTAAGTTTTTGGTTTTTGGTTTTCAAATCCAATTTCAAACAAACGCATTTGGCTAAAATGGAGTTGAAATGATTTTTAACTCAATTTTAAAACACTTTTACATTCATTTTCAAAATCAAGAAAAAAGGTTTTGTGAATCTAGTTTTTATTTTTTTAAAAAGTACACTTCACTACATTTGACAATGGTTCTTCCCACAACTACCACTAACACCATCGCTGCCGCCACTGCTGCTGCTACCACCACCATCACCACCACGACCATCAGTGTTGCCACAACCGTCACTGTCGTCGTTACCACTACCACTACCGTCACATTTGCCACCACCACAAACAAACCGTTAAACTAATTTTAACAAAACAAAAAAAAATTAAAATGAGTTTATTTTGAAACCAAAAATTTGTAAAAAACTGAAACTAATTTTAAAAACTAAAAACTAGTTGCAGTTTTTGAAATTTTCGAAACTCAACTAAAAACCACTCCAAATGGGCCCTAAATGAAAAATCAATTATTCTAATTCTAGAAAAAGTTTATGCATGTAGATGATTTCTACAAGTTCTTAGAGAAACTTTATGAATGTAGGGATGAAATCGAACCTTCCACAATGATATCAAAATATTAGCATTAAACAATTTCATAGAAATGAAGGATATTTTAATAGTACAGCAGGCTTCTATCTTTTGGGTTTACCTTAAATGTCAACATGTTGAACAAGGAGATTGCCCCCCCAGATGTTGACATGAGATATGAATCATTCTTTGACAAAGAAAAACAGGAAACTAGGTCTCCATTGTAAGAACTTGTAAGTTTATTGCTCATCAATTGCAAGCCACTCCTTGATTGCCAGATGTGAGGAGAAACTTGTGCAGTTGCCTACATGTATTATTTTATTTTATAATAAATTCAACTACAAAGTAAGAAAAATGAAAAGATGGAGGTGGGGTGGGGAGGGGAGGGGAGTGGGAGAATCCATATAAAAAAGTGGATTTTATGTTTCCACTTACCTTGCCATCCAAGTTAAGGTTATTACAAGGCCATTTCCAAAGTAGATGATCACCATTTGATACCAATGCCAAAATGCCATTTCCCGCATTGGTGTAAGTCAGTCTAACTATCTGTGTTTTATCAGAGGGAAAGTTAATGATAATTTCTTGTTCTGTGAAATCTAGTTGGCTAATTGTTTTATATTTATTTGTGCAAAATAAATCTTATGTGGATTGAAACTTCATTCTCGACTTGGTATGTGTGGATGGTGTGTTTATCAATCCATGGGATGGGATCCAGTAGTAAATGTTATTTTATGATTTCAATTGTCTTAGACATTTATGTAAAAGGGAGCTGAACATATTAATAGAGTTATCCCATGATAGCTACTACACATTAAAGGAGATATGTATCATGTTTAACTATTGTTAAAATTAGTGATAATACACATAACTATTACCAATAATCCAATAAAGCATTAGCATACAAATGTTATACCTTGCTTATTTTGGGATGAATTGGAAGCTGCAAGAACTGGCACTGGGATGGCTCACAAATTTCCGAGACACTCCAATACTTCGATTTGTTATTGGACTCTTCAATTGAATTAGACCTCCCATCCTCCAAGCCATTTTGGTATCCATTCTTTAACAAAAACCAAGTTGAAATGAGGGTACCCAAGTAAAGTATATATAAGATGCAAATAAATGTAAAGAAAGCAAGTTTACTCCAAAAACAAGATAAAGAGAGACAGATATGTGTATGTATCATGCTTATATAGGCTACTTTTAATCAAACAAATCAACCTCAAATATACTGTCTATGCATGACACTAGATTATTTTATAATTTTTCAAACAACAAACCATGAGAATGCCTTCGTCTGCAACTCCAGCACTAGCATCATTCAAAATTGGACTTTGTGTATGCTGCAAGAAATCAAAAGTTCAAGGATTGAGAAGCTCCACAACATAGTCAATGTAAAGTTATATATGCTTACCTTTAAGGTTTCATGTATATTACTGGGGTCATGAATTGAATGAATTTCATTCCGTTTCAGCAAAATGTCATCAATTTCTAAAATTTTTATTTTGTTGTCTTTTGCAGCAACAGCCAGTAATGTGCCCTTCTTGTTGAAGCGAATGCATGGATTTTCCTGAAGAAAATGAATTAAAACTGAAAAGTACCATTTGCTGTTGAAGTTTAACTAAAACTACAACCTCCCACAGAAATATAAGATTTTCAATCAAATAAATTGTAAATTTTGGATTGTCAGAACACTAACATAACTTCCAAGTAGCATCTAGAAACCAAAAGACCCGGTGAAGAACTTACCAGTAATTCAGCATCAACATCAGTGCTTGTCCAGAGCTCAGCACTGTCCATATTCCAAAATTTAACCATGTAGTCATCACCAGCAGCCAAAAGTCCTTTATGAGTTGAATCAAAATGAATGGTAGCAAAACATGGTTTCTTAAGTCCCTTGTATGTTCTTTTTATATATCCTTCACTTTCATCCCATTCCACAAGGTACGGCTCTCCATCTTTACCAGTTCCGCAAGAGAAAAGCCTAGAAAAGTTTATCAGCATTAGTTAGACTGCAATCACTTGTTAATAGGAAAAAAATTATTCAAATTGGATTCAGACTGGTAGCTCAAAACCTTTTATCATCAGCACTGTAAGCCAATGTAGTGTAACCATAGCCAGGGGCATCAAAATCAACTCTGGCTCCCAAAGAATCATATAACCATGCCTTAATCTTTCCGTCGGTTGAAGTTGAAAAAATAAACTGAAGTGCAGGTGCAAAAGAATCACATAGCATACAAAGAATGATTAACACATACAACTAGTTACTACATTAATGACACAACAACAAAGCATGCTTACATGAACATGTTGCTTGACATGAGGACAAATAGAACAAACAGGAGCATTGTGACCTTCAAAAGTATAACATCTGACACCATTAACAGCATCCCAGACCTTAAAAGCAGTAAAAAGGACATTAGGTTATTATTTTTTTTTTTCCCAGGGGTGGGATCCTTGAGGTCAGTTTCTTCATGAACAATAATTTATTGTCCGTCATAAGAACTGACCTTTATTGTCTTGTCATCTCCACATGTTATGACCAACAATTGCTTATTAAGAGAAGAAAATGCTAGATCGTTGACACTGCCATCATGAGCATCCATCTGAGAAGAAAGTATTTAGAAGTTAATCTGAGAGTTATATATTTTATGAATCAAAGTAGATATGTATGGGGGAAAATGAAATATATTTACTTGTAAATGCTGGCTAATGATGTCATTGCCATCATGATAGGAATATAATTGAACAAAATGTTCTGAAAATGCAACCCCTGTTTAAAGTAAGAACAATTAGTTAGGGGCAATAAATCTTTGTAATCATTGGTGACTAGACATACCCTTTAAGTAGCTGAAGATTCTTACCAAACAGTGAACCGTTAGGGCTCCACTTGATTTTCTTAACTGAAACACGCAAGCCCTTTTCCAGAGCTTCCTGAATATTGTTGGTACCCCATATTCCGTAATTTTCAGAGAATAATTTCTCACTAGAATTAACATCCCAAAGTCCTATACTGCCAATATTTGTTCCAACTGAAGAAACAAAACAGTAGCTATATATTAGCTGTTTTTATTTCTTATTATCAATTGCCTCAAACTACATCTACAGTAAAATGATATTTGAACAAAAGAGTAAAGATTAAGTTCTATGAAGCAACCTAGAAGAAGTGTATGCCAAATAGGATGAAAATCCATGGCAACAGGAGGCGAATCCTCTTTCAATATCCGAACAACATTTTCAGGAAGAACATTTGCTATGGCTGACGTCACCTACACATGAAGGCACATTGTTTATTTGATTCCATAGATAAGATATAGGAAACCTTGCAGCGGTTGTAAATAATTCAGTTAGTCGCTATGTTAGTTAGGTAGTTAGTGGGTTGTTAACTAACTACTTTTACTGTGTACTATAAATAGTAATGCTGTATATGTGGACAGCAGTGAGAAAATAAAACTTTTTTCTTCTTTGTTTACCTGTGTATTCAGTGTGTGTGTTCTAACAACTGGTATCTAGAGCTATCTCAATCATGGACTTGTGTGTGTGAAACCCACCAACTTGTGAGGCTTTTTGCTGTGTGAGAAACCCTTTCTTGTGTGGGTTTTCTATCTGTGTGTGCATCTTTCTGGTGTGGCTTTTTTTTTAAGGATTCAAAGTATGAATCATGGCTGGTTCTAATAGATCTTTCCCTGCCAACTTGCCTGTTCTTGATGGCAAGAACTTTGAGCAATGGTATATCAAGATGGGTGTCATCTTTGGTTTCCAAGAAGTGATGGAAATTGTAAAGAATGGCATTCAAGAAGTGGAGGAAGGTGCTACAGAGGTGCAGAGGGCAGTTTACAAGGAATCCAAGAAGAAAGACTGCAAAGCTCTCTTCTTGATTCATCAATGTGTGGATTTTGCCAACTTTGAGAAGATAGCTTTAGCAAATTCAGCTAAGGAGGCCTAGGATATTCTTAACAAGTCATATGGAGGTGCTGATAAAATCAAGAAAGCGAAGCTTCAATCCCTTCATAGACAATATGAGTTTGTCAATGACTGATCAAGAATTAGTAGAGGATTACTTCAACAGAATTCAAGTGCTAGTCAACTCAATGAAGGCTTGCAATGAGAAGTTTTCAGATCAGCAAATAGTGGACAAGGTTTTGAGAACTTTGACTCCCCGATTTGACCACATTGTGGTGGCAATTGAGGAATCAAAGGATCTTGAAAATATGAGGGTGAAGAAGCTGCAGAATTCTCTTGAAGCACATGAACAAAGGCTTCTTGAGAGAAGTGGTGAAAGAGTTGCTATTCAAGTTTTGCAAGCACAAGCCTCTCGAAGAAACAATGGTGGTGGCAGCAAAAACAAGAAGGGAAAATGGAAGAACAAATTGAAAGATTCTAGTAAAGGCCAAAGTAAGAACTTTGGTGGTGACAACCACAAGAAGAATGGAGGACGTGGAAAATTTAGCAAGAAAGGAGGTGATCAAAACAAAGGAGGGCGGAGAAAATTTGACAAGAGAAATATACAATGTTATGCTTGTCAAGGATAGGGGCACTTTGCAGATGAGTGCTCCAACAATAAAGGGAAGCAAGTAAAGGAGAATGAAGCTCAAATGGCTCAAGGGGATAGTGATGATTCTGACTCAGATCATGTCTTTTGAATGGTGACAACATCAGATTGTACCAAATCTGATTTCTGGTATTTGGACACTAGGTGTTCAAACCACATGACTAGGAATAAAGGGTGGTTTGTTAATCTTGATGAAAAAGTCAAAAGAATGGTGAAGTTTGTTGATAATAGCACTGTAACAGCTGAAGGGATGGGCAAGGTTCTGATTCAAAGAAAAGATGGAAAGCAATCATTTATAGCAGATGTTCTTTATGTGCCACAAATGAAGAGCAATCTGTTAAGCCTTGGCCAGTTATTGGAGAAAGGCTATTTCATGAATATGGAACATAATATGATGAAAGTGTATGACAGCAAGAGAAGGCTGATTTTGAAGGCTCCATTATCAAAGAATAGAACCTTTAATATTGGAATTCAAATTGGTGAAAGTTGTTGTCTTGCAGCTGCTATGGAAGATCAAAATTGGCTTTGGCATCTAAGATTTGGACATCTGAATTTTAGGAGTTTGAGTTTACTGAAAAAGAAAGGAATGGTGCATGGTTTGCCCTCTATAGAGCAACCAAAGGAGTTATGTGAAGGGTGTCTCATAAGCAAGCACACCAAAAATTCCTTCAAGACCAACATTCCAGTAGCAAAGGCACCACTGGAAGTTGTCTATTCAGATGTGTGTGGTCCAATGGAGTCAATTTCACTTAGAGGTAATCAATATTTCATTTCCTTTGTTGATGACTTTACAAGAAGTTGTGGGTTTATTTGATTAAAAGAAAAAGAGAGTCGTTTGAGGTATTTAATAGGTTCAAGACAATGATGGAGAAGCAATGTGGGCGATCCATCAAAATCCTTAAAACAGATGGGGTGGTGAATACACCTCAACTGATTTTCATTCCTATTGTGATAAGGAAGGAATAGTTCATGAAGTTATTGCTCCATATACCCCTCAACATAATGGAAAAGCTGAAAGGAGGAATAGAACTTTGATGAACATGGCTAGATGTATGCTTAAAGGCAAGAATATGCCAAAGCAGTTTTGGGGAGAAGTTGTATCCACAGCAGCCTACATTCTAAATAAAAGTCCAACTAAGAGCCTATATGATGTGACTCTTGAGGAAGCATGGTCAAGAAGAAAACCTAGAGTAAGTCATCTTCGGGTATTTGGTTCTCTTTGTTTTAGACATGTACCAGGATGAAAGAAGAAAGAAGTTGGATGACAAGGGAGAGCCAATGGTGTTTCTTGGGTACCATTCAACTGGTGCATACAAACTGTACAGTCCTATTAGTAAAAAGATAGTGTTGAGTAGAGATGTTGCTGTTGATGAGAGTAAAGGTTGGAGTTGGGAGGTTACAGCTGAAAGTGATAAAGTGACTGTACCTATTTAGCTTGATGTGCAATCTAAAAATTGTGCTAAAACAATTCAGATTCAGTCACATAGATCTCAAAAAACTAGACAGCCACCCTAGAGGTTTGGAGATTATACATCTATTCCTAACTTTGCAACGATTGAAGAAGGGGACATGGTGCATTTGGCTCTACTGGCTAAAACAGAAATAGTGTCTTTTGAGCAAGCAATCAAGGAACCTAAATGGAAGGCAGCAATGGAGGAAGAGTTGAGGGCTATAAAGAAAAACCACACATGGGAGTTGGTCACATTACCTCACAACAAAAGGCCTATTAGCGTGAAATAGGTCTATAAAGTGAAGGTAAAACCAACTAGAGAAGTTGCAAAATGCAAGGCTAGGCTGGTTGCAAAAGGGTTCTTGCAAAAAGCTGATTTGGATTACAATGAAGTATTTGCACCTGTGGCGAAAATTAAAACCATTAGACTAGTGGTTACTACAGCACTTTTAGAGGATGGTCATTACATCAATTTGATGTAAAGTCGGCCTTTCTAAATGGGCCATTAGAGGAGGAGGTTTATGTGTGTCAACCTCTTGGTTTTGAAGTGATGGGACATGAAAACAAGGTGTATAAATTGAAGAAGGTTTTATATGGGCTAAAGCAAGCCCCTCGGGCTTGGAATAGAAGAATAGATTGCTTCCTTTTGCAGCTGGGTTTCATCAACTGTACAGCTTCATCAACTGTACAGCAGAATATGGAGTATATGTGAGAGCTACTGCAGGTGATTTAATGATTGTCTGCCTGTATGTAGATGACCTACTAGTTACTAGGAGCAATGCAGCAGAAATTGATGATTTTAAAAGGAGAATAATGTTGGAGTTTGAGATGACAGATTTGGGATTGTTATCCTATTTTTTGGGGATGGAATTTGTCACTACAAGTGATGGAATTTTCATGCATCAAAAGAGGTATGCAATTGACATATTGAAAAGATTTCACATGCTGAATTGTAATTCTGTCCAAACATCGGTTGATTGTGGCACAAAGTTGGAGAAGGAAGGAAGTGACAAGTCAATTGATTCAACCTTGTACAGACAGATTGTTGGCTCATTGAGATTTTTGTGTAGTAGCAGGCCTAACATAGCTTATGGAGTGGGGCTAATTAGTAGATTTATGGATCATCCCAGACTTCCTCACTTACTTGCAGCCAAAAGGATACTGAGATATGTGAAGGGCACTTTGGACTATGGGTTGCTATTCCCAAATCATGGCAAAAATGTTTCTGATGAAGTATTTGGCTATTGTGACTCAGATTGGTGTGGTGATAAAAATGACAGAAAGAGTACAGCAGGGTATGTGTTTATGATGTGTGGAGCACCTATTTCATGGTGTTCTAAGAAGGAGTCAGTGGTGGCATTGTCCTCATGTGAGGCTGAATACATTGCAGCCTCAATGGGAGCTTGTCAAGCCTTGTGGCTTGAAAACTTGATGTCAAAAATGAAGATCAGAAGAGAAGAGCCTATGAAGATGCTAATAGACAATAAGTCAGCTATAAGCTTGGCTAAACACCCTGTTGCTCATGGAAGGAGTAAGCATATTGAGACAAGATTCCACTTCCTAAGAGATCAAGTCAGTAAGGGGAAGCTAGAGTTGAAATACTACAGTACAGATGAACAAGTGACTGATATTTTAACAAAGCCTCTTAAGGCTGACCGATTCAAGCTGATTAGAGACATGATAGGGGTGCAATCTATTGCTAATCTGAGTTAAGGGGGAGTGTTGTAAATAATTCAGTTAATGGCTATGTTAGTTAGGTAGTTAGTGGGTTGTTAACTAACTACTTTTACTGTGTACTATAAATAGTAATGCTGTATATGTGGACAGCAGTGAGAAAATAAAACTTTTTTCTTCTCTGTTTACCTGTGTATTCAGTGTGTGTGTTCTAACAGCAGCTATGTTTAACAAAAAAGTTTCATCCAACTGACCTCATTAGAAGTCTGGCAGGGCCTTCCTTTGAGTGTTACTACACTAGGATCCTCTATTGTAGTTTCTACAGAAAGGCCATGGAATATTACCATCATAAGCAAGAATTGAAATGATCACTGAAGCAAGAAAAATAAATGCAAGAATCAAGCTCATACCTGGATTTGTTGGTGCAGCAGAAAAGGGTACAGAATCAGTTATAGTAGATGGGTCAGAATTGCGGTTTGACAAATGTTTATCAGATTCAGAGTTTTCAATTGAATCACTTTCTTCTGATTGCAGAGATGAAAGGTTCAAACTCGGTTTACAAACATGATCCACCAAGAGGGTTTTTATATCAGGAACTGGATCTGGATCTTTACAAAGTAGATGCTGCCAATTCAAACTGACAAAATGAATAATAAGTAAATTTTCAACCAGTAGCTGGAAAGCACGGGCAGATATCAAGAATAGAGGGAAAAATGATCACAAAACATGCTTATATATTATCAACTTTAAATTGGGAAAAGAGAGTGAAACCTTTGGTTCAGAAGATAACGTAACCTCTGACTTTTAAAGGCAGGACATTTCAATTTTCCATGGAAAACAGGATTTGCCTCAATGACCTTCTTAATATCATCCACCACAAGCTTCCTCACAGAATTTGCATCTCCATATGTTGAAAGTGATGCATGCTCCCTGATTAGACCCAGAAAAGAGTTAAGCCTAAAGCTCATCAAAGGATGTTATTGACCTCGTGTAGACTGGCAATTGAGTCATACCTTATATTGTCAATTGTCAAAAGCTGAGTCATTTCATTGAACAGTTCTTCATGATGTGGGGAAAAAACCTTCAGATCCTTGATGAGGATATCTAAAGCCTTGGCCCGATCATTACTGATAAGTGATGAAATAAGACAGACAAATTTAGAGAATCATAGACTATGAACAACATACCTGCACGAAAACAACTAACCATTCCTTTGGAAATAATAAGATGGTCCCTATAATATAAGGCAACAAAAAGCTCACATGTCCAAAGCCTCAAGGAATTTCTGTTTCCTGATTTCAAAGTATATTTTGGTTGAGTGCCTGTTGTCATCAACCCTAGTGAATCCAGAAAGATAGCTCTCAGCATCATCCCATTTCCCAGTAAGTAGCATGTCCTCGAAATACTTCATGTCAAAGTAGAACCCACTTTCACGCTCAAGCCTATGAATCAAAAAATGAAGGAAACAGAAACAAATGCGAAGAGATTAATGATCAAGTCAAAAACTAAGAACCCTGAATTTAGATAGAGAGGGAGACATACTTGTGTGCAGTTTCCTTTAAACCCTCCTCATCAAGAAACTGTAAGATTAAGAAAACAACCTCTTTATTCAGATTAGACTTCTCCATTATAAACCTGTTTGTTTCAGATTACCAACCCTGCAGCACAATCAGATAAAAATCAAAACTTTTCCTCAAATCATAATCACTATCCAAATCAAATACTAAAAAAATGTTTTCATTAAAACGACAGACCAATTGGACGGAGAAAACTTGTAGAGAGTGGTGTTTCTTCAAAATCTCAGTCCTTTTGGTTGGGCTTTTGATTATGGGAAAAAGATTCGACAATCACTAGAAAAAAGGTAAAGTAAAGAAGGCACCAATCAGATCCCAAAACGTTGCCATTGGAAGGTCAAATTGAAAAAGGTTGGAATTGGGGCCATTAACAACTGAAACTGAAGAAAAAAAATAAAAGGTTAAGAGATGACATGGATCATGGTATAATGGTATCTCCCCTGCAGCCACCTCCATCACATTTATGTTTGGAAATTGTCAAATAGAGACAAAAAAAATTCTCCTTTGTTTATTTAAGCACCAAAAAATCAAAAATGAAAATTTGATACTGAAAGGTCAGGAAAAGAAGCATACAAAGAAAGGCATAAAAGTTCACCAAAAGCTCACCTGAAAAGGAGGGGAAAAGATGAAAATTACGAAGAAAAAGAAAACAAAGGGAAATTTTTGAAGGTTTTCTCAGTGGAAAGGGAAACCTTTGTGTGTGAGATGCAGACATGACAACTGAGGCTGACTGATATATATATGATCGGCGCTGTGGACGAGAAGATAAGCACGCTACAAACTCGTCTCATATGACATGATAAGCGCAACGGCTTATCTATGTCATAGACGTCTGACCAGGTGGAATCCACGTGAACAGATGGTCTTCCAGGTGAAAGCCACGTAGACAGTAATAATAGTAAATACTACATAACCTTTAAAAATTATTTGTGCAAGTAGGCTTTTTAACCAAAGTCAAAGAAAAAACTCTTTACCAAAATAATAATAAAAAAAATAATTTACCAAACTGGATTGTTTTGGACAAGCTAGACATGGGGTAGGATTTATATATATATATGAGGCGCACACTAAGATGGTGCCTTGCGTTGCAAAATTTCTCTAACAGGAGGTGCCTAACAAGATGGTGTCTTGCATTGCTTTTTTTTTTTCATGGGAGGTTCCAAGTAAGATGACGCCTTGTGTAAGCATTGTGTGTAGGTGAGGAGGCTCCAACTAAGTTAGCACCTTATGTGTAATGGTTCATAGGCACAGTTTTTTTTTTTTTTTTTTTTGTCTTCATGGGTAGTGTTTCAGCGGTGTGGCAGCTTTTTGCAGGATGTCTCATGGAGTGTGAAAAAACAAAGCAAAAGCACACAAGCAAATAACACACACAACTAACACTCGTGAAAATACAAGTTGAGTGAAATTAGAAAGACATACTCTATTTAAACTCATTAATAAATATCATGTCATCTCAAAAATAAAATCAAAATCTCTAGTCGATCAAAATCGAATAAGAATCGATTCTCTGAAAAATCTTCATCTCCAATTGCACTAAACACTGCATGCATGCGTGCATAGGACCTCCTATATAAGACAAAAAATTGTAATCCTCGTGGTTATACAAATGGGACCTACCCACTTGGTGCCTCCTATACAAGACAAAAATAGTCAAATTGGCCAAGTACAAGCTTAAGTCGTTAAAGAAGTACAATACAAGACAAAATTAAAAATTTTACTGGAGGCGCCTACTAGTTGTGCGTCTCCATCAATGGAGAAAAAAAAAAAGCAATGCAAGGTACCATCTAGTTAGGCGCCTCATATATATAGAAAATTTTAAACGCAAGGCGCCATCTCAGTGTGCGTCTTGTATATATATAATCCAAAACAACCCATTTTGGTAATTTTATTATTATTATTATTTTGGTAAATAGTTTTTTTTTTTTTACTACTATGGTTAAAAAGCCATTCTAGTAACTCATTCGTTTACATTTTAGAGTTTTTAAATAAGTTTTACGATGACACATTACTCATATTTATTTTTTATAATTTTTTTGTAATTTCTAGTAACTTAGTTATAGTTTTGGATTTTTTAATAAATGTTTTATAATTTATAATTTTATTTTTTATAATTTAAGCAACTCATGTTTTTAACTTAACATTTCTAGAAATTTTGTTAAATGAGTCCTATAAATAATTTCAGATCCTTACATTTTATTACTATTTCATAAAAATACACACACATGAGACCCACAAATTTTTTAAAGACCGGTACTTATATAAGCATTTGCTACTTAAGGAGTGTTTAATAAACGCAAACTCTAATGACAATTCCTTATTAAGATATGGTGCTTAATAAAAAAAATGATAAGCACTCTTAGGTTTTGCAATTCTATTTATAATAATCTTAGGTTTTGCAATTCTATTTAATGATAACAGTAAAGTGAAGAAATTTAAATAGAAACACAATAGTTTGTTATTTTCATAATAGGAGAAAGAATAATAATAGATCATTATCCCTAAGAAACTTAAAAAAATGTATCCACACAAAATCAAAGATGAGAGGCAATATATATATATATATATATATATATATATATATATGGGATTTGTTAACATACACACACTTATTTTTTTAGTTGGAGTACATTAACAAGCTACACTATAGGTGTATTTTAAGATACATTGTAATTATAACTTGTTAACGTACTCCAACTAGAAAACAAGTGTGTGTATGTTAGCAAATCCCTATATATACATTTTGAAGAATAGGTAAGATAGTTAAAATGAGGTAAGAGACAAAAGAATTTAATTCAAGTAAGAGATAAAAGAATTTAAATCGATATGTAAGTTAGAAGATATAAGGATAATTTGTTCCCATGAAATCACATAAAATCCTCATGAAGTTAGAGATGAGTCGGACAAATCCTCTCTATATATAAATTAACATATCTATCTTAAACGAGAACATTTTTAACTATTATTCTTCAACGAAAGCGTTTTTAGCTATCATTCTTCAACGAGAGCATTTTTAGGAATTTTTTTAACTTCTTATATCTTTCAATCTATCATCTTTAATATTTTTAGTTCTAAATAGAATTTCAATATTTTTTTAAAAGAAATTATTGATAATTAAAAATTAACATTGTATTACAATAATTGTTTATTATAAATTTAGAATATAATCTATACTACATGTTCAAAAGTATTTATTTATTAGGAATTTTAATTATAATATAATTTATATATTTAGAACTATTTATTGATTATAAATTCAATTTATATAAAATAAACATTTATGTTGTGCAATGCACATGTTAAAATACTATTTAGTATAAATTAGGAAAGAGATGGATGAATGGGGAAGAAGAGATGAAGGAATAAGATAAGAGAAAAAAAAATTTAAATCAGGAGATAAGAGGAAGAATAATCTTAGGAGAAGAATTTTTGAAAACGAATAATTTTTGCACAGGGAGACAGTATAATTCACCTTTGTTTGAGAGAAGAAAATTTAAACGAAATTGAATATAAGAATTTGGAAGAAAAAAAAACTCTCACAAGCTAGATAACTATTATAATTTATATATGAAGAGGATAAAGTAGTAGATATTCCAATAATTTTCACTTTAAAAAGGAACTACATGAGCATTCAAATTGCAATCTCATTATTTAAAAAACAAACAAAATCATTAAAAAAAAAACCTATACCAAAGTGAATATGAATGTAAGACAATTTCAGGAAGTGAGAAAACTTTCACTACCCTATTGTTATAGCCACTATTTTTATAATAATTATTTAAAAAGTCATACTTAAAATAATTTTTAATTTACTAATACTTAAAAAAAATTTTACGAACAATATATGAATTAAACTCATAAATAAAAAATGGTAACATTTGTGCACATTTTTTTTTTTTTAATTTTTAATTATTCTGTAAAATTTAATAACAACTCATGTAGCACGATAGCCAAATTCTTAAAAATATCAAAATTACATGATCATAAAATTTCAAAGAAAACAAAAAATAGAAAAAGGACATAGCATTGTATCGGTCACTCACAGCTTTGTACAAATCAAATTAAGGCTTAGGGATACCTTAATTTAATAAGCAATAGTTGAAGATAATAAAAAAATTAAAAAATCAAGAAAATCAAAACCCATATCAAAATAACAATGAAAGCAAGAAGAACAATTCTAGAAAGTGGAAGATGTGAGGAAAGCCTTTTAGTACCATGTTTTTATAGCCAATCATGTTCCTAAAATTACTATCTACCATTTAAAATTTAAAAAGTTTGAGAGATAAGGATTGAGCAAGATAAAAATTGAGGGTTTGTTTTAATCTTAGGAGGAGGGTTGATAAATAAGAAGAATAGGAATAGATGAACATGGATAAATGATGAATTGAAAATATGACTTTATAGCAATGATTTAAAATAAGAAAATAGAGTAATAGATGAAAAAGGATATGTCAAGAATGTGAAAAAAATATTAGAGAATATGATATGAGATTTTCTGTTGTTGATTTTGTTGAGAAAAAGGAGAGAGAGCGGTTAAGAGGAGAAAGAAAAAATAAAAATAGAAATGTGAGGGACAGTGAGCTCTTATAGTGATAGATAGATGTTCTCACTTAATATATATATATATATATATATATATATATATATATATGGGTAGAGATCAAGTTACTCTAAGGGTAATTATTAGTAGAGTTACTTCACTTAATAACTCTTGATATATGTTAAATTTCAAATATCCAACTGTTGAATATTTAGATATTATGTCTATGATAATGCACACCAAATTGCAGGTAAATCAAACATTCGTAGCTAGTTAATCTTATAGTCAACATTTACTTATAATTTTAAAAAAAATATTATACGTTACTTTGAATTTGTTTAATAAAGTATCAAATGATTTTTAAACTTAATAAAAATTTGTAGACTTGATCTACTCAATAAAATATTTTAATTTAACGATTGGATTGTTGAAATTTAATATATACCAAGAGTTATTAAGTAAAGTAACTCTACTCAGAGTTACTCTTGGAGTAACTTGATCCCCACCATATATATATATATATATATATATATATATATGTTATCTAACATTGAATATTTACATATATTTTAATATCTTATTGTACGTTAAAATAAAGCAATGCAATAAGTTACTATAATTTTGAAATTGTATGAAATTTTGTATACTTAATCTAATTAATAAGAACATCAAATTCAATGGTTAAATCGATTAAATTTGCATTTTACAAAAAGTTATTAAAGGTGTAATTTGACTAACTTTGACATCTAGTGTCACCGAATCCTAACTCATATATATATTGAAGAAATAATAATTTTTACGTAACTTTATACTTGAATAAAAAGTATCCATAAAAAAATATATTAAAGAAATTAATAGATATTTTATTTTTAATGAAGGATATTTTATTATATTAAATATGAATAAATAAAGAGATAGACTTTTAAAATTAATAAATTAAATTATTGAAACTAAGATATATTATTTTTATTGAACTAATATGTCAAAATTTTAAAATTAAAGTTAATTTAAATTTAATTAAGATTATCATTACTTTATTTTTAATTTATTTAAAAAAATATGTTTAATTTTATTCAATGTATCAAAATTTAAAATTAAGTCAAATTAAGATTATAATGTTTATAATACGAGAATACGACTTAATGAAAATGCCAATGATATTAAAAACGTTTTCATTTAAAAATGAGAACTTAAATTTATAATATAAAAATAGGGATGGATGAGAATGACATTTGATTTCGATTTTGGTATAATTAATTATGGATGAATTAATTTAAAAAAAAAAGTTTAGAAGAATTGATTTATTTTTTGGATATGATATTGGTTAAATTAATCGTATCCCTATAGTTTATAGAATTTTTAATTAAGTTCTTATAATTAAAAATACTCTAAAAAAAATTATAATTTAAAAATTTTGTAATTAAATTTATACACACTAAGACTATTATAATTCCTTTAATTTATATTCGACTTAATCGCACTTTAGTCCTGTAGGTATTCCAATTATGCGATTTTGATTCCCCAATTTTTCTTTCATTTACAATCAAGTCTCTTTGTCAGTAAGAATTAAACTCCTACCCTTGAAGTCCACCATTAATATTAAAATCACTATGTTTATGACTTTATTTAATATATAAATAAAAATTATATTATATATAACTTAAACGTAGGACTAGAATTGAATATATATTTACTATTACTAAATTAAGTAATATTGATATTATAAGAACTATTAATATTAAAATTAATACTAATAAATATATAGTAATAATATTAAAATTAATATATACTAATAATTTATATTTTTTAATATTAATTTTAAAATTATTAGTTTATATAATATTAATATTATTTAATTTTATAGTAGTAAATACATATATGCAATTCTAATCTCCCGTTTAAGTTATATATAATATAATTCTCATTTTATATTTTAATTAAAGTTAGTGGCCTAGTGATTTTATTGTTGTTGGTAGACTTTAAGGATAGAGGTTTAATTCTCACCTTCAACTAGGGATGTTGATGGGGCAGGAAGAGTACAGGTAATAGTCCTCCCATACCTGTCCGTATTTATATGGGTACCAGTTAAGTAGGTATTTACAAATTTTATATGTATCTATAGATATTCACGAGTATTTGTGGATATTTGTTAAAATGTAAAAATTCTACAAAAAAAAAGTAAATAAAATAAAATAAAAATAAAAAATACTTTTGAAACATATATTTATACTAAAAATAAATAACTTTGAAGTATATATTTATATTAAAAATAAAGTAAAGTAATTTATTTTATATATAATTAAGGGCATTTAAATAATTATAAAGTGCGAGTGCTCATGGGTACCTTACTAACTGTCTTTGTTCTGACAATAAATGGGTATCCATTTAATTATTCATTTAATATCTATGACAGGTTTTACTCATAGGTATTTGCAGGTATGAGTTTTTTAACCATCCCTACCTTCAACACTTTGCTAATTCCTACCTTGTTTTTGCAAGCTATAGGGACTCAAACTCAATAAATGAGGGAAAAGTTAAAGGATACTATTGGAACTTGAGGAACCAAAAATGTAATTAAGTTTTTATATTTAAATTAACAAAGTTATGAAGGTATTAGCGTGTAAAGATTTAATTACAATATTTTTAAAATTATAAGGACTTTTTTAAAGTAATTTTAATTATAGGGATTTAATAAAAAAACTCAATAAAACCATAGAGACTTACAAATTAATTTAACCAATGATAATTTACAGAAGTGTTTTATTGTGTATTTATGAGTATAAAGTGTAAATTACACTAATACTTAAATGATACTAATACTTAATTTTGAAGAAATATAAAATGAATCATAGTCCTGACTTTGATTTTTGAAATATTTTGAACTGATTATTTGTGTGTTTATTTTACGGTATCAAATATGAGTTACTATTTATATTAATTTTGATCTTAATTATATTTTTTCAAGAAGGTTTTTTAAATTTTGCATACATATCATGTATTTATTTCTAATTGCACATGTGGTTAAAAAAAAATTTAAGTATTAAGTTTTGCATTCTTAATTATTAGATATTGATCTAAAATTTTCAATTATTTGAAAACTACTTCTTCCATTCTTTCTTAATTGTCAATTTTTTAAAAAAAATTGTTTCTATTTATATGTCATTTTCAAAGTTCAAGATAACATTAATTACTTTTTGTCAGTTATACCCTTACTTTCCACCTAATTTTTAATTAATTTACACTATCATAACTAATATGCATTTATTGTAAAGTAGAAATGAGAAAGGGTACAATAAAAAATTTCAAAACTATTTTATCAAAAACAAAAAAAATTTATTGCATTTATTAGTTTGTGTATAAAAATCTTAAACGACACTTAAAAAGAAATAGATGTAGCATTCCATTACATTAAATGACATTGATATTTAATTATGAACAAATATATAATAGACAACAATCCTAGCCTGAATTTTTGAGTATTTTGAAACAATCATCTATACGTTTATTTTGAGTACTTTTGATCTTATGTGTATTTTAAGAAAGGACCATTATGGGCGATTTGGGTAGAACCATTATGGTAAGCAAAACTCTTCTTTTGAGTCTTTAACATAGTTGCATACTGGGAACTCAAACTTGAAACCACTAGTTAAGTTGAAACAACACCATGTCAATTGATCTACATGCTCAGTGATAAACTCCTTCTTTTTTAAAGTAAGAAGTTTTGCACATTTAATTATAAGATATTAATCTCAACTACCCAATTAAAATAGTGTAATATATGTATCCTTATTTATGATGAAATCTCTAGGAAGTTTTTTAAATTACATTTATATATATTTTAATTTTTATTGTCAATTACATTTTGTTTCTTTCAATGATAATAAAGTTATCCTTAACTTTTTTTGTAAAATAAATAATTATTTTTGATAGAAAAATCTCATCTTGATTACCATAGATAAATTAAAATACTAATTATAGTCTTGGATGGTGAACATACCTTATGTAAATTGAGTTATTTTTATAACAAATAGGTATCAATTTGTTTATTTTTAAACTTTAGTAATAACAAATTAAATAAAAACAAAATAAAGTGTAATATGATTAAGGTGTTATATATTTTAAATTACATCTATATATGTTAAATTCTTATTTAAAATTTATTAAAAAATATATTTTAGGAAAATTCTTAAATTACATCTTTATATATTTTAATGCTTATTACCGATTATGTTTTGTCTCATTCAATGATGATAAAATTATTCTTAGCTTCAAAGTAATTTAAATATTTACTGTTAATAAAATAAACTCATCTTGATTAGCAAGGTAAATTTAAAAAGATAACAATTTTTGATAATGAACATGTCTTATTTAAATTGAAATATTCATATAACAAAACAACATTATTTTGTTTACTTTTTTGGTAGAGACAAAAAGTAAATGAATTCAATAACAATAAAATAAATATACAACAAAAATGAAGCAAATAAAATGAAAAAAAATAAAAGCTCTAAAGTTTCAAAAATTACATAGGTGAATAATTTTGAATAGTGATATTTATCACAAAGCCAAAATTGGAAGACACGTTAAAGTGAGAAAGAAATTTTTGCAATGTTTGTTGTTCACTCAATAAATTAGTTATAATAATAATAACAATTAAATTTCTTAAAAAAGAAATGGTTGAATATTCAAATCATGAATATTGCTAATTAACTTAATTTTGAATATGTTGTAACTTTGATTTGGATTATATATTACTGTTATGTTATCAATTACCGAATCAAGATTATATATTAGTCATAATTAAAATAAATTAAATATTTAAAAAAAGGAAGGATTGAATGTTCAAATCATGAATATTGCTAATTACCTTAATCTGAATATGTTGGTAACAGGATAATTTAGTGTCATTATCATTATTATCATTATAATAGATATTAACCATAAATTATTATAAAATAGTGATAATAAATATAAAACATTATCATAAATTCTATTATTATTCATTATGTTAGTATTTAAAGTAACATATTATCATTATAGTACAGATTTGCCGTAAATTACTATACTATAATAGATATTTACAGCAAATTATTATAAAATAACAATAATAAATATAAAACATTACTGAAGATTTTATTATTATTCATTACATTAGTATTTAAGGTAACATAAAAACTTATTATCCTTATTATAATTATAATACATATTTACCCTAAATTATTGTAAAATCATGATAATAAACAAAAAATTACTATGACTATAAAAAACATCCATAAAATTTAATAAACTGATTATCATGTTATATAAAATCAAAATTTATTTAAGATTTAATGATATAATTGATTAGTTTAATCATAATATATACTTTTGTGATCACCTTAATTACTATAATTATATATTTTTACAAATTAAAAAAAAATAAAATTTTGGTAGAATTTTGACGAAAAATAAATCAATATAATGTTTTCACATAACATTTGCCTACACATAAAACTTTCTTTTATAATAATACAATTGATTATTTATTATGAATTTTAATTATATAAAAACAAACCATTATCCTATATAATGTACAAACAAAAATAATAGTATTTAGAACTTGAGGACAAATATTTAAATCTTAAGTAAATAGAATTTTTATATGAAAGTGAATTAAAATCTATCGATAAATATTTTTCTTATTTTAAAATTATTTCTTTCATATATACTGTAGATTGAAAATACAATGCATTAATTTCATTAATAAAGGCTTTTCAATGATACACTAAACGATAAAATATATTCCTTCCGTTTCTTTTTATGTGTTGTTTAAGATTTTTATACACAAACTAAAAAATATTTTTTATTTTATTTTTCATAAAATATTTTTGAAGTTTCTTATTATACCTTTTTATATTTCTACTTCATGATAAATGCATACTATTTATAAATGTGTAAATAAATTAAAAATTAAATGAGAAGTTAGGGTATAATTGACATAAAAGTAATAAATATTATCTTAAACCTAAAAAATGATCGATCAATAAGAATAAAAAATTACTAAAAAAACGACAAGTTAAAAACAAAAAAAGGAGTAGATTACAGAAAAGCCTCCCATTTGAAAAATGCATTAAATAATCATTGAAATAGAATATGTTAATTATAATAATAAAGATTTTTGAATAATTCATTAAGCAATAACATTTTGATTACGAAAAAAAATCTCCTATGTGAAAGACACATTAAATGGTTAAATATTGGAAATAAAATGCATAAATTACAGTGCTGAAGACATTTCATTGATCCATTAAAAAATAAATTGTAAATTGTGAATATATCCCTCATTTAGGAATAGTGTGCTAAAAGCAATGTTTTAAAACTCGAGCCGATTATTGACTCAATCAGGACACTGGGTCACTAGGTCAATGGTCAAACCAAAGGATCACTAATTGAACCGCATGACCTAATCTCTATTAAAAAATTTGAAAATATTCATGACATATAAATTTTATACCTATAAAATTTATTAAATTAAATTTCAATGGTAATGTGTAGCCTAGAATAAATAAAAATTCAACAATGATATTTGAGATAAGGCTGAAGGAAGAAACGACTGGAAGTTACGCATTCAGATCAAACAAACAAAAGCAAGTGAGTGAAGGTTACACATTTGGGTCAACACAAGAAACATTTATGTCGTAGGCATATATGCATTTAATTTATGATTTTGATGATTATTATCATTTTACATATGAATATTTATTTTTTTAATTAAAATTCACAGTAAATAAATATTTTTAAAAGTATAAATTATATCATAAGTTGGGGTTTCTATTTTTTTAATAGTTGTTGTCAAAACGACGTCGTTTCATGCTTTAAAAAAAAAAATTCTTTGAATTGTTTCGGTTCAACTTGCCTGTTCAACCTCAAAATCCGTCAAGTCAAATCAGTTTATACCAAGTCAATGACATATCTAATTCAATCACTGACTTGAATTGGTTGCACCACCGATTCTTGATCCAACCGATCTGACCGGTTGGTTTGAGTTGGTTTTTAAAACATTGTCTAAAAGCAAAGTTAGACTTGTTTTCTTTATAATGTAAAAGTTTATAATTTTTTTTAATTATTTTTACAATTGGAAATAAAATCATTGAAAACAAAATTTTTTTTCCATATATTAATTTTATTTTTAAAAAAATATCAATATAATAAATGAGTGCACAAAATAAAATATTCAATAATGAAACTATGAAAACTCATTATCCTTCCTGCAATACATAATAATAAAAAATAAAAAAAATATTTTATATAATGTGCATTAAAAATCTACTCCGCATTAAATGTCGTAGTAGTTAGAACAATTTATAAAATAAATAATAAATAAAATAATTAAGAAGAAAAAGTTTGAAATACTTCTAATTTGGAGATTTTTTATTTTTACTTTTAATTATTAAAATATTATTTTATTTTGATTTTAATTATATTCAAAATAAAAAAAATAGTGAAAGTAAAATATTTCTTTATTTTATTTTTTACATATAATATTTTCATTTAAAAAATTAAAATTCATAAACATAAATATTTTATTTTAATTATAAAAATATTAATTTATTTTGAATTTGATCATTTTTAAAATTAAATTAAAAATTGAGAAAGCAAAATATTCTTTATTTTAGTTTTTACATCTGACATCTTTATTTTAAAAAATAAAATTAATAAGGGTCCTGCTAACTAGTGCCTTAGGACATTAAAATCTTTAAAATAAAAAGTTTTTATTAGAATTCACATTGGAAATGTATTGAAAATCACAATAAATGTGCATTAATAACACTTGTTAATAAAAAAAAATCATATTTTGTTCCTTATCAAGTGCACTAAGGACACTAGTTAGCATTTGTTAATTAATAAATATAATAAATAAATGCATGATAACCAATAAATGACCAATAAAGAATTATCAATAAATGAATTCACGGATTCAACTACTCATTAATGAAACTATTAAAATCCACAATCCTCTTCTCAATAATTAATAATTAAAAAAGGGAAAAAAGCATGCATTAAAAACCCATTACATATACTAAATACCTTACTAATTAATACAATTATTTTGGTACAAAGTAATTAATACAATTTATTAAATAAATGAAAAAAATAATTAAGAAAAAAAAATTGAGGTGCCCATAGCTTGAAGAGACTTTTTATTATTGCTTTTAATTATGAAATTATTATTTTGTTGAATTTAACTATTTTCAAAATTTAAAATAAGTATAGAGAAAACAAAATGTTTTTATTTAATTTTTTTGCATATGATGTCATTATTTAAAAAATAAAATTTATAACTATAACAAACGAATGCATAATAACTAATAAATGAATGCACAAATTTAAATACTCAATAATGAACTCATAAACAATAACCAATAAATTTCATTATTCATCCCTCAAAACTAAATAATGAATAAATAAAAATTAAATATTTTAAAATGTGTGCATTAAAAACCCATTGTATATTAAATGTCCTACTAATTTATACAATTTATTACCATCAATATTGTTTATCGGTGTGAAATTGGGTTCAAATCCCATAAGTAAGGTCTCAGATTCAAATTGTGTGGATGAAAAAAGGTGATTGAGAGAGGAAACTCTACTGAAGGTGGTCAGTTAAATATTAGTCATCAACAAAGTTGGTGAATACTTTATACCAATGACACAGTAACTCAAAAAAATTAGCACAATTTATTCAATAAAAGAGAAATAAAATAATTAAGAAAGAAATGTGTCTAAGTGTCCTACCTCGAGTTAGGCGAGATTTTTTTTATCTTTACTTTTTAAAAAAAATGTTTTATCTTGACTTTTATTATTTCCATATTTAAAAATAAAACACAATGAAACCAATTTTTTTTTTTAAGATAAAAATTCTATTTAAGAAATTTAAAATTCGTAAATATAATAAATGAATACATAAATTAGAACACGTGTAATTATAAAAACATTATTTTATTTTGACTTTAATTATTTTCAAAATTAAAAATAAAAAAATAGTCAAAACAAAATATTTTTAAATTTATTATTTGCATTATAATTTTATTTTTAAAAAAATTCATAAATATAATAAATAAATTCATAATCACCAATAAATAAATGCATGAATTTAAATACTCAATAGTGAAATCATTAAAACCTATTATCCTTCTTCTAATACCTAATAATTAAGAAATAAAAATGAATTATTTAAACAGTATGTATTAAAAACCAACAATCTATTAAACACCCTAGTAATTAATACAATTTATTAAATAAATAATAAAAAAAAGTTAAGAAGGAAACTTCTAAAGTGCCTCTAATTTGGGTGAAAAATTTGTGCCAAAATGTCCTTTCTTTATTATAGATAGGATATTATTTTATGTTGACTTCAATTATTTTAAAAATAAAAAATTAGTAAAAACAAAACATTTTTTACTTTATTTTTTGAACATAATATTTTTATTTAAAAAATTAAAATTCATAAATATAATAAATTAATGCATGAATTCAAACACTTGCAATTGTAGAAATATTATTTTATTTTGACTTTAATTATTTTCAAGATTAAAATAAAAATAGTGAAACTAGTATTCCTTTTATTTATTTTTTTCATCTAATATTTTTATTTTAGAAATTAAAATTCATAAATATAACAAAAAAAATCATAATAACCAATAAATAAATGCACAAACTCAAATACTTAATAATAAACCATTAAAATTAATTCTTCTTAGTCCAATACTTAATAATGAAAAAAATAAAATATAAATATTTTATAAACTGTGCATCAAAAACCTACTATTTAGTAAATGTCCTAATAATTAATACCACTTATTTTGGCCTCTTTTATAAGAATTGATTTAGAATGTCTCCTGCATTAATTTTTTCTAAGTTAAATAAATAATGGTAGTGAAATACATTAGTGCCTTAGGTTAGTTGTGAGTCCAAACTTTGTCTCGTATGTAGAGCATTTTGGGAACCTTACTTTGCCTTTTCACATGCATAACTAATAAAAAATAAAGTAATGAATATATTACTGATGAGAGGGATTAAAAGAACTAAAGGCAACAAAAGTATTTTAAGAAATAATACGAGTCTTTCTTACTAGTGTTAGGGGTAATTTGAAAAAAAGATAAATTTAGGAAAAATTTAATTCCACTAACTAAATTAACTAATTTCTTTAATCCTTATGAGTTATTTAAATAAATGAGAAATAAAATAATTAAGAAGAAAATATAAGAAATGGTCCTCGTTTGGGTAGATTTTTTATTTTCACTTTTAAATATTAAAAAATTATTTTATTTTGGCCTTAATTATTTTCAAAATTAAAATAAAAAACAATAAAATAAAAGTATTCTTTTTATTTAATATTTTTCATCTAATATTTTTATTTAAAAATTTAAAATTCATAAATATAATAAACGAATACACAAATATAAGTAATTTTAATTATAAACATATTATTTTATTTAGAATTTGATTATTTTCAAATTTAAAAATAAAAATAGTTCAAACAAATATTATTTTTTTATTTTTTGCATGTGATGTATGCATTTAAAAAAATGAAGTTTAACAAAAAAAATTAAAAAATAAATTCATAAATATAATAAATGAATGCATAAATAATCAATAAATGAATGCACGAAATTCCAATTCAAATGCCATTAAAATCGGTTATTCTTCCCCGAATACATAATAATGAAAAAAATGAATAATAAAATATTTTATAATGTGTGCATTAAAATTCCACTATCTATTAAATATCCTAATAATTTATACAATGTATTAAATAAATGATAAAGAAGATAATTAAGAAGGAAATATTTAAAGTGTTGTACCCCTAGTTTTTGTAGATTTATTAATTTTATGGTTATTATATAAATATTATTTTATTTTGAATTTAATGATTTTAAAATAAAAATAAGTAAAAAATATTTTTTTTTATTTTTTGAATAAGATATATTTACTTAAAAAATAAATTCATAAACATAATAAATGAATGCATGAGTTCAAACACTTGTAATAATAAAAATATTATTTTATTTTGACTTTAAATATTTTCAAAATAAAAAATAGTGAAAAAAAATATTTTTATTTATTTTTTTCATATGATATTTTTTATTTTGAAAATTAAAATTCATAAGTATAATAAATATTTAATCTTTTATCCTTTCTCCAATACCTAATAATTTCAAAAAATGAAAAATAAAATATTTTATAAAGTGTGTATTAAAAACTTATTGTGTATTAAATGCCCTATTTATTAATATAATTTATTAAATAAACAAGAAATAAAATAATTCAGAAGAAATATAGTTTTTAAAAAAATAAAAACATAACAAACAAAGAAAAGGAAGAAGAGGAAAGATTATCCATTTCCTCTATTTTTTATTTACATTATAATAACATGATAAAGTATGATTCTTATTTGTGTTAATCAAAATACAAAAAATTAGATGTTTCTATAGTTAAATATAACCTTCTTCTTCTTTTTTTACCAAATTAGTTATTAAAAAAACAATTTATCAAATAATATAGAGAAAAAAAATAATTTACCACAATGAGTTATTTTTGACACGTTAGATTTTGATAAAGTTGCACACATTAATACCCAACTTTACTTTAATCAACGTCGTCTCTATTTAACGACGCGATTGAACGCGAAAAAAGACAAAACAAGTGGCGCCTTCCCTTTTGGAAAATTTGATTGAGCGGTGCTATTGCCACCGGTGCCTTATGTTGTGGCAAAAAGTGGGTGGCACCACTGTTAGGGGCACACAGTAAAAAAAGTGTGTGGCGCCAATGAATGGTGTTTACTGTGTAATACATTCCATGTCAAAATTTGACGTGTCCAAAACAACCCATTGTGATAAATTATTTTTTCTACATTTATTTGGTAAAAAAAAATTAATTACTAATTTGGTAAAAAAATCCATTAAATATAACTAACAAAAAAGTTAGACTTAACATATAAATAAGTTAATAAAGGATATTTAAAGTAGTTAAAGTTATAATTAACGAAGGGGAAACGTGCTTCCTAAAAAATAAAAATAAAAACTACAAGAAATATGGAAAAGTAAATATAAGTGTTAAAGCCTTCACCTTTAAACTATATAGGTACCAACATGTTGTTGGTCTGAATGACACTGGACTCGAATCCTTTATGCGAGGTTTCGAGTTGGAGTCTTGTGAATGAAAAAAATGTGGTTGGGTGAAGAGACCCCACTAAAGATAATTAGCCAGGTTCCTGATAAAGATTTTTTTGGTCATAAAAAAATAGTAATGAATTTGTAAATGCATAAATTGAACCATTTAATTTACATTATTACTAGTTACTATTGAAATTAGAACTTGTAAAATAGCAATTTACTAGGACCTAAATTTTATTTTATTTTATACAAAATATAAACAAGAAAGAAATAATCACTTTATATCACCCCCTTACCTTAAGTCCATCATTTTAAATTTTAATTTTCTTAACTATAATTTTTTAATTTTTTGTATCTCTGTATTTTTTTATTTTACTGTCAATCATGATTAATATTTTCATAAATAAAAACTAATTTTTCTCAATTTAATTTTGTAATATATTGATTAAATACAATATTCATTTACTTAAGGTGTTATTAAAAACATTTTAATTTAAATTATTCCATTATAGTTATAATTTTAATTGTGAAAATAAAAATTGAATATATTTATTTTTTATCAGATTTTAGTATTTCATATAACAGTAAAGGAAATAAATGTAAATAATTATGAATTTTATTTAAAAATTTTAAATAACGGTAAATGTTTAAACATAAAATAAAAGTGTGAATAAGTATATTAATGTTGATTTTTATTAAAAATTTAAATAAAGATAAAAATTGAAAAATATAAATGAACACAATATTAATAATCCTAAAAATACAAAAATATTTTTTTAAAATTTTTAAACACTTAAGGTAATGTTTGGATCGAATTTTCATTTTTTTCCCCTCAAATAGAGATTTAGGCTAAATACATTTTTTGAAAAATTCTTAAAAAATTAAGTAGCTTATTTTTGTAAAAGAAAACAAAAAATATAAGCAATTTATAAAACTTGGGTGAATAAAGTTAAAAAAAATTACATATGTTTACATACACGTTTCTCTTCCTGGATTCTCTTGAGTTATTTCTTTACCAAACTTTCTCTCTCCTCCCTTCTCTCTATCTCTCCTCCTTCATTTAAATTTCTCACCCCAATGATTTTTATTCTTACGAAAAATGTTAGTAACACACTCTCTAATACATTCTTTTGCACTCACTCGTTACTATTAAGTGAAATTTATTAAGAATCACAAAAATGCTAGTAACACACTCTTTACTATTGACTGTAATTTATTGAAAATAATACTTTTTTTTTTGTAGATCCTATTGCTTATTTAATAAGTCTCTCTCCTAATTTTGTAGTCTTTAATAAATTTTAACCAATGATAGAGTGTGCATTAAAGGAAATGTGATAGAAAATGTTTTCCTAGCACTTTTCTTATTCCTATTTACCCTAATTTTGATTTTGACCATGATGATGATTCTTGTGACTTTCACTTCGATGACACAAAACAATTGTGTGTCTATGTTTACTCTGTCTAACTTGAGTTAATCCTTTATATATTTCCTCTTTGTATATAAATTAATATAGTTATTTTGAATGAGAGTATTTTTAGGAACTATTATTCAACAAAAATATTTTTAAGATTTTTTCTTTAATAAGAGTATTTTTAGGATTTTTTTTTTAACATCTTACTCCCTCTATTTCTTTTTAACTGTCAATTTTTTTAGAAAAGTTTGGTTCCTATTTATTTGTAGTTTTCAAGATTCAAGATAACATTAATTTCTTTTTTGTTAATTATACCCTTACTTTCCACCAACTTCTTAATTAATTTACACATTTACAACTAATATGCATTTATAATGGAGCAAAAATGAAAAAGGGTAAAATAGAAAATTTCAAAACTATTTTATGAAGAATAAGAAAATTTATTGCATTTATTAGTTTGTATATAAAACTTTAAACGAAACTTAAAAAAGAATAGAGGTAATATTTTTTTTAATCTTTTCGTTTCATCTTTATTTTTTAATTAAATTTCAACATTTTTAAAAAAAATTATCAATAGTTAAAAATAACCTTATATCACAATATAAATTATTTACTATAAATCTAAAATATAATTTATATATTCAAAAATATTTATTTATGATGAATTCTAATTATAATATAATGTAAAAGTATTTATTTATTATAAATTTTAGTTATACAAAATAAACATTTATTATGTGCATTGCATACACTAAAATACTAGTTATATAGAAATAAAAATTTTGAAAATTAAAAATGAAACAACTCCAAAATTAAAAATATTCTAATTTTTATTTTTCTTCTAAAACTTTAATTTCAATTTTTTTTTAAAAAAAACAACTGCAAGCCTTGAGTAGGAGTGGCAAAATGGGTTCGACCCTCCTAATCTGCCATTTTTGGCAAGGTGGGTAAGCTTATAAAACCCGCTAACCCGCCCCGCCAACAGGCGTGTCAACCCATGACCCACGCACTTAGTTTTTTTTTTATTATTTAAATTTTCTCCCTTCTTTAGTTATTGTATGAGAGACATTAATAAGAACAAGAAAGTAAAAGACGCTTCGCATGCACTGTTTCGCATTCACAATGTTATACTAAAAAATATAATTACAACAATGACACATGCATCTGGAGTTAGTCCTACTTGTAATTAAAAACAATTCAATGTTATACTAAAAAATATAAGAGTTTAATGGTCATGCATTGATAGTGTAAAGTAGTTTTATATTGTCATCTAATCACAAATCACCATTTATTATAAGTTTGTTGACTTTTATAATAAATACTTTAAAAGTCATATTAATGGTGATTTCTGATTGGATGACAGTGTAAAACTTTTTACACTAACAATGCATGACCATTAAACTCAAAATATAAATGAAAAGTGTTATTTATTTTCCAGTGTCATGATAAGTGTTATTTATTTTCAAGTAAATTATTTTCATAACTTTTGAATAAAAAAATATAATTTATCTTTCATATATTTAGTGTGTATTAAAATAATAATAAAATTATATGTCAAACAATCAAATATTCAAAGTTATATAATGTGTATTAAAATATAAAAATTTAATCCAATTCAATTAAATAATAACAAAAAAATTCAAATTTAATTGAGTTTTTTTATTTAAAAAAAAAGTTGGGTGGATTGTAAGTGAGGTAGGTCAACCCGTCAACCCATTTTAGTGGGTCAACCCATTAACCCACTTTTTTATACAACCCACCAACCTGCTCATTTTTTCTTTACGGGCCAACCCACCAATCCACTACTAAGCGAAAAGAATTGAATACTCCAACCTACTTCTCGTGGGCGGGTCAACCCGCCCTGCCCTACTTTTAGCGGGTCGGGCCGCTTTGCCATCCCTAGCCTTGACCTGTGGCTAGGACTTAGCACTTGAGAGTGTTTTCCACGTGCCTTGCAGCGCGTGAGGAAACAAAACCTGCTGTTGCTGTCGTCTTTGTGAATTTCGGCACAGCTGGTGCAGTTTGCGAGTCTGTGTGGGACCGCCTCATACTCCAGTTATACCTATGATAATTTGGCCACTTTATCAGTTGATTATGTGATAGGCACACCGACTTATCCTTCCCCGGTGCCGTCGTACCTCAACACCAGCACTATCTGGGATATTTCATACGATGGCAGAGAAGACTTAATTTACATGTTTCTCTTCCACCATCACCACTACATTCGTACCCTTTCTTATCTAATTACTTGGGTAGCTTTTGTTCTAGTCTGCCGCGGTTTTTCTTTTCTTCTATTTCCTTGTTCTAATTTTGGTTTATACAACTTTAGTGGGTAAAGTGTTTTGGATTAGTTTATTTCTTTTTTTGAACGTGGTTGTTATAGCCTGCTTGAAATGGTAGAAAAAAAAAAAACTATATTGTTATAAAAATAAAATTATATAGTAAAACTATTTCTACATACATGTGAACCACATAAAAGTTTTAAAACATTTATATTTACATTTTAAAAGTAAGTACATTTCTGGATAAAAAAAAGTTCATTTTACCATTTAAGCAAAATTATTTCTTTTAAATTCATTTTTTTAAAAAATATTATTCTCAAATATAAACTAATTCTACTAAAATCTAAATCAAGCATGCCCCTACTTAAGACCTTTAATATTTCACTAATTCACTTGCCACTGGTATGTAGGTAAAATGCCCTTTATATTGACTTCTCAATCCTTACCTTAGCTAGAGTTGAATTTAACTCAATTTAATCTCAGTCCTAACTTAATATCAAATTTTCGGATGTTGCGTCACCCCCATGCACCCGCAGCGGGGTATGAACAGAATATCCCTTATAACATGACTTGAGCAATCCATCGTCTTGACCTACAAAGGTTAAGTCAAAGTAGGTTTTCTATTCTAAAATTGATTTCTGTGAGCCAATCAGCTGATTATCATAGACGATGCAACGGTTTTCTCGTGATCTAGGGGGTCCATTTCTTTAATAGCAGTGGTAAAGATCCAGAAAAAAAAAATAAAAAATTCATTGCCCCCCCCGGAAAAAATGACTTTCTCAATATTAAGCCGAAACTAGTCGAAACTACTCTAGAAACACTCATCTAGAAACATAGATACTACTCTAGTGATACTGTGAGAAATTATTTCAATATTAAGCTGAAACCCACTCAAATTCATTGCAACTATGAATATTCTTAGGGAGGGGGACCCCATAAATTAAAAATTAATTAATTCAATATTGGTCACCAAGACAAGTACACTAAGCACATCTCCTCTATCAAAACGTATATTGTACACAATCCATGTTTTTAAGGCATCAAAAATTAAGAAGGATCGCCTTTATCATACTGAGCAGTTGATAGGGAGATACACCCATGGCATCCCTTATAATTTCCATACACCAGAATCTTAAATTACATTTCTTGGTTTTGCTTTGAAGATGTTGAACAACTGAGCTTATCTTGACCAGAGCAGCTCTTCAAAGTGCATCAATCTGCTGCCCTTCAAGCGGAAGCGGAATGGTAGGCCTCCAAGTTGTGCCGGTTGGACTGTCCATAAGTGTAATACCAAGAACAGCCAAATCCTTCCTTATTGAGTCCGATTTAGCATACTCCTTTTGTATTCTAGCAGCAGCCCGCTCTTCAATTTTCTGCAAGACTTTATCTTCTGTCAAGTTTGCACGCTTTAAAGCTTTTTCCTTAAGCTGCTGCAAAACCTGCAGCATGAAACAATGATTACAAACAATAAAGATTAAGCATTTGGCAGAAGAATATGGATTATGTTAAACAAACGGATTCAGAGAAACAAAATCTCAAACCTATTCACACCAGTAGATTTACCTCAAGATCTAAGCAAGCTCACTGTATAGATCCATATAAAACCCAACTTTGCACGCGAGTTACGTTTTATATACATTACAGTATCATTAAGGAGAATTTTGTAGCAGTCTATTGTTCTAGCAACTTCAGACTGGGTGGAAGTATTATTGATTGTTGGATTAATGTTGATGTTGAATCCAATGGTCCATAATGCACGGGGTACCACAAAAGAATGCCCATAGAAACCTCCATTTAAACACTATGCAAGAATTGAATGGGAATTCAAGAATTTAGAAAAATTGGGAGGGTTCACTGAGCCAATCCTTAACTGAGGAGTAGGAAAATGTAGAAAATAGATCAGAAATATTATACTGGAAGAAGCAGAAGTTAATCCATGTGAATCAAATATATAACCCTTTAAAAAGGGATTGTTTAAAGAGTCCAAAAATAACAATGACACACCAGCAAGAAAAAAGATAAAGGAAATAAACTTCCACTCCTAAATAGAGTTTCTGTTAGTACACATAATATATTAGGGATTTGTACTCCCAATTAAATTGATGGGTATGATAACAAATCTCACATGCAAAAAATAAAAATAAAAAATAGAAAACAGTGTCAGAAAGTAATCACTTCATCGTATTCATACCTCAGCGTAACTTGCAGGCATAAGTCCTAAAACAGTAAGGACATCCCTGATGCTCTTCTCCAAAGCTGCAAGTGATTCTATTCGAAATTGTTGTTTTTTCCCCTGAGAGGATTGTGAAATTGGAAATGTTATAATCAGCATTTATGTGATACTTTATGTGCCAAGCATTCAAATAATATCATCCACAAGATAAAGTTTCAAAGATGCATTTCAAGCACTGAAACTCTGAAACAACATAATTAGAGACCACATCTTTAAAGCTGCAAACCATGAAGAGGTCTGCACAAAATCCTTTTGTTCAACCTTTGCTAAGTTAGGTTATTGGCATCATATAGCACTTAGCAAGTAAACAACTTGAAAAATATAGATTTGCATGCTTGAAGCAAGATGGATTGTTAGATACAAGTATGACCAAAACCTGAAGTTTGATATATTGACATTAAACTAAAACCAAAATTGCGCACCAAAAATATGATGAATTACTGTGAAAATTATTCATTTCCAAACCTTGACCTCATTCAAAATCAATCATAAATTGTAATTAGATAATAACTTCAGATACATATGAGAAAATATCACACCTTACGGGTATGCAGCAAATCATTGATCGATTTTAATGGATCAGACATTCCAGCCAATACAACTGGAGTGTGAAGATCATCTGACATTGAGGTCAAAAAAACATCATGGAACTTATCAATAATATTCAAAGTATCTGGTGGAATGGAATCCTTCCTAATTGTCTGATCATGCTGATTCAAAAAGCTTTCACATGCGTGTAATGTCTGCAAACACATGAAACTTTCAGGATACATCTGCACAACATATACACTGACACAATAAAGAAGTATGCCCAATTAAGAACATCCAGGAGGCAAATGCATAAAAGATGAATGTGCAAACTGTACGGACAGACAAACACACACATCGAGGAGAAATAAGGTAATTTCCAAAGAAAGTACTACCTCATATATATAAAAAACACGGTCTGAAGCACTTTCAAGCTGTATATATGAGTAGTTAATAGGAGATCGATAATGGGCGCTCATCAAAAAATATCTCAAAGCCAGTGGATGGTAAACGTCTATAACCTAATAAAACAATGTTTATGGCATCAGAATGTAACCCTTTGAATGGTAACCATCAACAAATAGAAACTGCGGGTCCTTAATGATAGACTTTATAGTTTTTGTCTAATAAAAAAAAATGAGACTTAAACAGGATAAGTTTAAACCATCAGGAATGTCACCTGACGTATTGTGAAAAAATTTCCCAAAGATTTTGACATCTTCACAGAGTCAACGGTGACAAAACCATTGTGCATCCATACACTTATATCACTTTTCTTACATGCAGCACAACTCTGAGCAATTTCATTCTCATGGTGAGGAAACACAAGGTCAATTCCTCCACCGTGGATGTCAAAAGAGTAACCAAGATAAGCGGCACTCATGGCACTGCATTCAATATGCCACCCAGGTCTTCCAGGACCCCAGGGACTCTCCCAAAATGGCTCCCCTGGCTTTGCAGACTGCAGAATAGCATTGGAAATTCACAATAAGTAAGTTCCAAACTAAATTAAGATTTCAAGAATATAATAATAATCATTGATTTGTAATATATAATGAAATCAACATATTTAACAGAACTGTGTTATCATTATTCATCACTGATATATTATACCTTCCAAAGAGCAAAATCAGCAGGATTTTTCTTCCTTGAATCAACTGCAACCCTCTCACCAGCTCGATTATCTTCTAGATCTCGACTAGATAGTTTCCCATATTCTGGAAATTTTTCTACGTTAAAGTATACATCGCCATCAACAACGTAGGCATACCCATTATTAAGAATCTGTCAACAAGCATGTTAACTGATCAACAATGAATCAACATCATATTTCTTAAGCAGATTCAGAAAAGAGAGATTGATAATAAACTATGAAGAGAAGCATTTCATGTACCAATAACATATCCAAGCAAGCTTTCTTAGAAATTGAATGTGAAAAAACAGTCTAAAATTTGTCAATCTTCTTGCCTCCATTTTAATGCCACAGTAAATGGACAGCAATGTTACCTTCTCAATCATATGAATGATTTGGGGCATGTGCTCTGAGACCTTTGGTTCCACAGAGGGAGACAGACAATTAAGAGTTATCATGTCTCGACAGAACTCTTCACAATAGCGCCGGCTCAAACTGATTGGATCTTCTCCTAACTCCTTCGCTCTAGCAATTATCTACATAATTTGAAAAGTGCAGACTAAGATCCTGTAATACCAATTAAAAAGCAGTGGGTACTTTGCATTGCATTTGTAACAAATGGATATAATCAAAATTCAAAACTTATCGAAAAAATTCTTAGGGTCGTAAACTAAACAATTAAAAATCACTATTTATAGGACAACAAGGGAATGACCCAGAGCCAAGAATTTAGATACATCATTAACTCAAACCCATCAAAGATTCCCCACTTCATTTCCCTCCTCTACTCAAGTTTAAAGATACAACAATGAGTTCCTAGTTCAAAAAATAGCAATTTGGAGATTTTTATTTCTTCTTTAGCTGTTCTGCTATTAATATTTTCAATAAGCAAAAAGCTTAACGCCTTAACCAATTCAAAGCGAAGGCAGAATGAAGTTATTAAAAAGGAGCCAAATAATAAGCTGAAAGATGATGCATTACTAAATAACAAGGGGAAATGACGCCAATTTGTATATCATATAAGATTACAAAGAAACCATCCACAGTGTTTGTTTGTTTTTTTTTTTAAATCAGAGTCATAGCAAGTAAGCAGAAAGAGAAGTAATTATTGAAAAAGTAAGGGGGCACAGGAACAGCAAATAGACACCGACCTTGTCATCTACGTCAGTAAAATTGCGAACGTAACAGACTTCAAATCCCAAATGCCTAAAGTATCTGCCTAATTGCCAAACGGAGCAGGAAAGGAAAACCAATTAGTACCAAAACGAAGAGGAGGGTACGGTTGAATGAAATGCGTGTAAATAGAGAGAAACCTGTAAAGAAGGTCGAAATTGACGTATACGCGAGCGTGTCCAATATGGCTGAGATCATAGGCGGTGACGCCGCACACGTACATTCCCACTTTGGATTCCACTTTGGGTTTGAAGAGTTCCTTCATTTTGCTCATGGTGTTGTGCAGCCACACCTCCGGCGACGGATTCTTCAAGGTGAGACCCTCGGCGTCGGATTTGCCGCAATCCTTCTCCGCCGTCAACGGCGGGGATGAGCCGGCGCAAAAGGAAGGCAGGTTCTTCCTCCTGAAGATGGCGGCGTGGGGTCCGAGTGGAGGGGAGTGAGGGAAAACCATAGAGAAAAAGGGTCGGTAGCACTTGAGAAGAGACACGGTGCCCATTTTCACCTTCGCTTTTGGCCCTCACAAACACCTCTGTTACCAGTTATCAACAATCAGCGTCGAGTCACCGGGTTCACTCGGACGAGGTGATCCCAGTTAAATGGCTTTTTTGGCTTGGGTACATGGATTTTTTGCTTGGACAATTTTTTTGGACAACCATCTTATAGGTGTGAAATATTTATTTGTTGTCTTTGTTGACGATTAAATTTTGTCAAAAAATTTAACTTTAGATGAGTATTTCTTTTTAATTATGTTTTTTTTTATTCACAAAATTTGAACCTTAAAACCTTACTTAAAAATTTTGAGGCCAGTACCACTGTAATGCTTACTTGGATAAATTAGATGTCAAACATATCTCTAGCATATGATATAAAAATTTCAATTTAACAATTAAATTGATAAAATTTAGTTACAATAAAAATTTATTTAAGGTATCATTTTATTAATTTCGACGTCTGTTGTCATTAACCTTATCTAGTCACTTTAAAAAAAAAAATTGTCACTATTTTAATTTTTTAAAGATTTTGTCACTAAATTAGTTTTCAAAATTTTTTCCTATCACCATTTTAGTCCTCAATAAATATTAATATAGTGATATTTTAGTTATTTTTTTTCTTAAAATTTCAATTTATCACTAAATTAGACATTTAAAGATTTTTTGTCACTACTTTAATTCTCCTTAGAACTAGCATGGTGACTCTTTAGATGTTTAATCCTTTGTTTAGTTTACTAATATGTCGTTAGTTTGAGTGGATTTGGAATTGGACTCGGACCCCTTAAGCAAGGTCAAGAATTCAAGTCTTGTGGATAAAAAAAAGTATTTGGAAGGAGAGACCCTATTAAAGATGGTCAGCCAAGTTTCCTGCATCGAGATTAGTTATCGACAAAACTGGTGAATATTTTGTACCAATAACATGGTAACAAAAAAAAATCATTTGTTTGATTTAGAGGAAGAAAAATGAGAAGAGAAAGAAATTTTTAAAATTTTAATTGAAGAAAAAATTTTAGTTAAAGAGAAAAGAAAAGAAATTTTTGAATTTATTTCTAAAAGTCAATTTTTTCTCTTCATTTTTTTTCTAATTAAGTGAAAAAAAATACATTGTTATCTATATTTATTTCCGCTCATCCAAATATACTATAAGGGATTAAGTTGATGATAGATTGAATTTTTTAAATGATTAATTAGGTGACAAAATTCTTGAAGAATTAATACAATAACAATATAAATACTTGAAAGACCAGTTTGATAACTAAAACTTTTTAAAAAACTAATGTAGTGTTAGAGGACTAAATTGAGAGTTTTTTTTTTTTTTTCTAACTTCTGATTTCCTCAAATATTATGCTCACAACATACTTTTTATAAATACTCTTTACTAGTACCTAAAGTCTGAGTCTCACTCATATTTTATAAAATAGGTTTAAATATGTTTTTAGTCATTGTAAAATGAGCGACTTTTAATTTTAGTCCTTGTAAAAATTTCTTTGATTTTCATTTCTAAAAAATATGAAATTATTATTTATGGTCTCTACTATTATGTGATACTTGTTAACTACTTATGTATTTAACAGAAAGTCAAATGACCATCTTAGGTGACATTCACTAACATTTGGTCCCTAACATTCATTTTAACATAGACAAATACCATTTATTTTAGGGTCTTAGAAAATATTTTAGAAATGTCACATACTAGCATCGTATCATAGACGCTAGTGGGTGTCACCTATGATGGTCATTTGACCTTTTGTTAAATACATAAATAGTTAACAAGTGTCACATAATAATAGAGACCATAAATAATGATTTCATATTTTTTTAGGAATGAAAACCAAAGAAATTTTTTTACAAAGTGATTTTATATTTTAGATAAATGAAAATCAAAGAAAAATATTTTACAGGGACCAAAAATAAAATTCGTTCATTTTACATGGACTAAAAACAATAATTTCAAATTTTAGAGGGATGAAAAACAAAGAAATTTTTTTATAGGACCTAAATCAAAGCTCACTCATTTTATAGGGACTAAAAATATATTTAAGCCTATAAAATATTTTACGTTTCAACTAATAAAAAAAAACATGTACAAAAGAATATGATAGAGAATAAGTTGACAATTTTTATCCACAACTCCCCAACTTATTCTACCTTGCACAACATTGGCTTGAAGCTAATTTTTTTTATAAATTAATCTTTACTAATTTAATATTCTTTTTTTAGATATATAAAAAATTAAGGTTACTAACAAAGTTTGACACAACTAGAAGAAGGTTAGGTCTTTTAAGTATGCTAATAGAAATTCATTTTTCGGTCATGTGTATGGAAAAAATGTTTAAAGGTATAAAACTTACTTTGATTATTTCTACAATTTAAAAGGATTAATCTCCTATTGTTGACTAGGAAAACTCTTAGTATGCACAAAAACAAAATAAAAAAAGAAATTAAGATTAGACGAGACCTCTCATTTTATATTAAAGCAAACCTCCAATTACATTAAGCATGAGTTTAGATCTGCATTGAAGACCCACATTTTTATCTAAATTTATGTCGAAATGTTCAAATTAATGCAAAAACAAAAAATAGTAACTTCAGGGATGATGTGTGTCATGGTTGTTTGACGCCCATACAAACACACGATAAATATGTAAATTTGAACGCGCTAACTTCAGAGCTTGTAAACTTTTTTTCTCTTTTTGGTTGGCAAAATTTTAAGGTGATATAATAGTTTCCTAGTCTAAGGTAGAAAAAAAAAAAAACTTTAGAATCAAAAAGTACTAATAAAGAACTTACATTTACCTCCATAGAAAAAAAAATTAGGGACTTAACAGCTGTGATATGTCAACTGTAAGTCCACTCTTACTTTACTCTAGGAACTTCTTCCTTAATGTTTTGTGACAAAGGCTAAAGTGGACCACCTTTATAGGTAGTCCACTGTACACCATTGTTACTCATCGTTAGATTGATCTTGTGCACATAGTTATACGGTGCATGCTCTGCACCAAATTTGTTTTTACTCACCATTTTTTTTTTCTTCGAGCGGCTTAACCAGGGAGGTGTAGATGACGCACTGCTTGTTGCAAAAGGACATGGCGATGGCGTGCTCGGCAACGACCGTTTTGCCGGTGGAGGTATGGGCAGAGACAAGAATGGACTCGTTGAGCTTGAGGCAGGTGATGGAAACCTGTTGGAAGGGGCCAAGGGTGAAGGGATAGGACTTCACCATGGGACCTATGTGGAGCAAGTTCGAGAGGGTTCAGTAGAGGTTCTCGTCCTTGTTTGAGACGTACCCACTCAAAACGACGACCTCATACACGCACGTGCGTTTTGAACTATGAGATTTCTTAGGCTTTGAAGTGGTGATTATTGGGAGTTCTTCGGGTTCCCTTTGCTTTCCCAGTATTGGTGATTCCTTCTCCTTCTCGTTCTCCATCTTCTCCTACGAGAATCAACTGTTGTTGCTACCGCTTGTAGAGTTTAAATCTAACGGTGAACACATGGAGGGAGCGTAATTGCTTCCAATTTTCCAGGCTGAAACCTTAATTTGTGTGTGTGTGTGTTTTTAGTGCCTATTTCTTTGCCTTCGAGCTTGCTTCATTGTGGGCCTATAGTAGAGTTGTTCTTCCGATGAGGAATTCTGCTCCAAGAAGAATTGGAAGCTTGGAGGGTACTCCGGGAAGGTGGAGGCAATTGTTTCCTTCCATTAGAGCTCTTTGGTGGCGGTGATGATTCAGGCACGATGCATCGGGAGTTACATGTGGAGGGAGAAAAAAAAATTTGGTGCAAAGAGTACACCATATAACTATATGCACTAGATCAATCTAACGGTGAAGGTGGTCCACCGTAGCCTTCGTCATGTTTTGTACCAGTAAAAGCTCAAACTGAATCGATATAGTTTGCTTTTATCAATTTTGTCCCTGTTGTTAGTCATAGTTTTTCAATTTATCTAAGACCGGACATTAATTTATAACTGTAATTAATTATTATAAATTTAATTTAACAAATTCATAAGTATGGGTGGAACAAACAGTGTGAGACAAGATCAGATTGGATAGAAAATTCATACAGTCTACGATTTGCTGCAAATTTCAATGCATGTCTCAGCCTGACATAGTGGATCAGTGCATTCCGATGACGAATGAGTAACAGGAGAAACAAGATCTGTCGGTCTGTACTTACTCTTTCAATTATACGGCTATTTCAGAATTTGGAAGCTTATAGCTCATCAATCTAAATTTCTAGAGTTTACAACAAAACATCACCCCAACAGCCCAACTAGATATTAAACCGACAGCTTGCCTCTTTAACATAACTCGCAAACAGCAATCATACTCCCCAGACTACAGTCCTGTTCCTCTCTTTGGTTCCAAGTTCTATAATTGAACTCAGTAGGATTGTTTATATTTGTATTTTACCCTCCTATCTATCAAATAGGAAAAGGGATTAAAAAAAAAAAAAAAAAAAAACAAAGCATAGATTGAAGAAGAAAACTAACAATAGCAATGCAGCCAAAAAAAACAGTTCATAAATCAATTCCTTTTTCAAGCAAAAGGACCAAAAGTGGAAATTAAGTAATTAACAGTTTCTAACAGTAAACCAAAAAAATATTATCCATATTAGTGCATGGTTGGTTATCAACATTACGTAGAAGCCTACTCCTGAGTGTTCAAATCAAGCATATAAAAATCTCTATCAGAAATTTCAAATTTTAGCTAATCCACAACATAAATAACCAAAAGATTTCTGAGTATCGAATTGTCATAAGAAAATTCTCCAATCATCATATGTTGTATTTCTTCAGCTCCAGCTTGGGGTGACCAACTTGCTCGCCTGTTTTCCATTACTCATACACCTAGTTGCTTCTTGCAGCACCAGGTAACAGGCTTGCTAAAGATGGAACTCCTTGATTTCTCATTTCTTCTTGTGCACGCCTCATTTCTTCTGGATCTGTTTCCACAATAATACAATGAATCCATCATTGGCATATTTTATGCAAAGTGTAGCATAATATGCTGTTTTATTGGTCCATAAAATATGAAACAACTACCATTCAGCATATTGTGTATGAAACAAGCAAAGCAAATCACAACATCAAAAGTAAAGTTGAACCAAGATTTTCATCATTTTTCCTACTTTATCTGAGTTTTAATCAACTGGGAGTTAATGATTAGTTAACAAGTTTTTCTTGATAAACTCATCATAACCATGCAAGAAAAAATGAGTAGAAGCCCAAAAAGAGACAAGATGCATAATTCATGGCTGAAATTTTTTATCATGTATAATGTATTCACATAAAATAGCATAGCTCATGGAGAATTGCAAAGTATTCAATTATGACTCAATAATAAGAGAACATTAGGGCAGAAAATTTTTCTTCAAGAATGGAGAGAGGGAGAAACACAGAAGGCGCTTCAGATATTTCAACTTGATATTGATATTTTTTATGTATGCTCAGAAACAGTAATAGCAGCTATGGGATAGGACTAACCTCAAACTTTTCCTGAAGGAAATAAGTAAACATTTCACCCATGCAAAGCAAGTACAGCCATATATAGACATGCAAAAAAGATAGACTCAGGAAATGGAAAAAGTTTGCAGATAAATTTTAAAAGGCATACCCATGTTCTCCATTAATTTGGGCATGAGGAAGACAACAATCAGCATAAATCCCACCATCAGACCCATTGGACTTTTCACAATGGACATAATAGAGAATGGCTCCCTAACCTGTAGCAAGACAAGATAACATCATGCAGACATTCAGATGATAATTTGAAGGAATGGGGAGGGAAACAGGGGAGGGGAACACAAACAGGAACTTTGTAGTCTAAACCAACCTCATAATATTGTTCTTCCTTTAACGGCTCTAAGACAAACTCAGTAAGCCCCCTCCTATTTTCTGTCAGTGCTGCCTGAATTTTGCCATGATGTCTGGCACTTACATCAACTCGTACCTTTTTTTGAATGAACACAACAATTTGATAAATGAGAATACACTGAAAAAATTATTATATTAGTGGAAAAGAATTGAGATGTAATTTTTAGGTTGAGTATCCACCGGAGAAAAGAAATAGCCTATTGCAGCCACTTCAATTAGATGTGTACCTGCAGAAACATTGTGGCTTAAAGCATACACGTTAAGGAATTGGATCATCTCTTAACAATGATTTGCCAGCATTAACTACAACTTCTTAGAATCAAGAACAAGAAGATGAGGAGAGATGGAATTAAATAGGGCTTAATATCCCAAAACAGTCATCATGCAAATTAAACAGAAGTGGAGATTAAGTTGTAAATCAAAGGATACAACGAGAAATATCCATCGGGCCTCAGAAAGGTAACTCTTTGACCACCATTGAGTATGACTTTGACATTTGAAATTTTTCCAGGAAGAATATATTCTTTTGTTCCCACACCTGCCAAAAAGATTTATCGATATCATTATACAACAAAATTTATAGGCTATAGCAAACCCATGAGCAGTCAGAGAATAGATACGCAGCAAACAGTATGCATCAAGGATAATAAACAGTTAATTTTTGCCATTTCAACCTCCTGGTAAATTCATATGAACAGCTTGATCTGACCGATAACCCAAGTTCCATTACCAGTCCCAACAACTATTCAAAATCAATCTTGATGACACGGCATAACCTGTATTGTCCTATCGTGTATTAAACTGTTAACTTAGCCTTAGACATCACAACAAGTACACGCTTCATTCACAGATCGAAGTTCAATAGTTTTGTTCATCTAAAATTGAATGGGATACACATTAAACTATAATCGGGATTTAAATTAATAAAAAAAAATTAAGTAAAAGTAAAAACGTACTGGGGATCTTCACTCGACCGTAAATGGTGTATCCTTCGGCAGACCTGGAGAAATTAGATTCGTTAAAATTAAGGTCAATAGAAAACAGAAAGCAAAGTGAAATTAGGGTTTAGGGAATAGGGAATTGATACCCAGGGGCAGGGGATTGCGCGAATGAGAAAGGTAGATGTGAGAAGCACAATTGAATGAAAAGAAAAAGAATGAGTGATCTGGTGGAGGCCATAGCAGAATTTCAGAGGTGATCTAAACCTTAGTTTTCTCTGCTACACCCAAACACTGTTTTTCTTTTTCTATTTCAACCGTTATTGTTGCGCTTTTGCACCAAAATACTCTAGCGATGTACTATTATTTTATTTATTTATTTTGGGTTAAATTTTAAGTTTTAACTTTTTAACATCAATAAGTTTTTTTTTTTCGAAAAAAAACTCCGTTAAAAAGTATACAAAACCATGTTCTTTTGCTTGAGTAAATAATAAATTACGCCATCAATCATGAATTACTCTCCAATTTTGAAAATCATACAGTGAGAGTATCTTTAAAGGAGGGATAAGGATCCTTTGCAGTTAAAAAGCAACTGTAGGATCCTGTAGTTAATATCTAAGGATCTAATTTTTTTTAATTATTTTTCTTCTTTTATTTAATTTATATATTTTATTTTTGATGGCTAAGATTAGCTGCAGTCATTGTCATGACTATAGGGGATCCGTTCCCCTAAAGGAGATATTTGTGGATAGTGTTAAAGTGTTAAATAAGAATTAGTCATTAGAGTGGTAGCTTAATAAGAACACGTGTAGCACCAGCTACTTGTATAAGCATTCGTGTTAAATTTTTGCTTTAGGTTCAGTAGTGTACTTTTTATCAAATAATAATAATAAAAGTTAATAATAATTAATGCTGATAAAATGCATGAATGTGGAGTTAAAACACATCTAGTAAAGCTTTAAGAATTGTTGGATTGAAAAGATAAGTTGTTTAAATTATAAAAAGTAAATATAGGTGAAGTGTAATGGTAGGACTCATTTAAAAACTTCAAAAAGTGAAAAAATAAATTGTTGGGATAGAGATGACCTGATGATGTATATATTAAATAAAATGTAAATTTAATACTTTATAATATTGTATAGGCCAATAAATAGGGATGACAATTTTATTCATATCCTATAGGTACTCGTAAAAAAATCCATAATGAGTAGGATAAAAATTCACTCAATGGGGATGAAACGAGATCAAAGAATTACCCACAAAATTTAATGGGTATGGATACTAATATAGTATTCTCTTTGCCCCATACCCGCACACACACACACACATATAGGGACAGGATTCAATTGACGTTAGGTACAAGTCTAAAGACTTAAACCAAATCTTAACCGTTAATATAGATTAGTCCTATGGTTTATAATATTCTAATGTATATAGTAACTCAACATATTTTTTGAGAATCAATTAGTTATCTTTAATCAATCAATTAAATTACTTGATTTGATTTAGTTGATTACTTGATTAATTTAACTTTCTACTTTAATTATTTATGAAAATTATTAACAGATTATTTTTTTACAAAAATTTTCGGTAATAAATAATATATTTTTACATGTTTTATCATAATAAATCTATTAATTTTTAAGTTAATTTAATTAATTAAATCATATGATTAAATTATTTGTTTCATCGATTAAATTTTTTTGCAATAATTATTTAAATAAATTATTAACAGATTTTTTTTACAAATCTTTTCAAAGATAAATAGTAATATATATATATATATATATATATATATATATATATATATATATATGACATACTTTATACTAATTAATCAGTTAATTTTTTTTAATTTTAATCAATCAATTAAAATACAAGCCTCTATTAAATCAAATTTACACAATTTTTTATTTGTGTAAAGTCATTTCGTTAGTTAAAAAAAAAAAACCTCTATAAATTATCATCGAAGTTAACTTAAATAAGAACAAGTCTTCCACTAAATTATTACAAATTAATTAACTAATTAATTACTATAAAATTTTTATTCGTATAAAATATATTGATTAATTAACTCAAAAATTTGTAAAATTTTTATTAGTATAAAATTAAAATACCAACTAATTAATTAGCATAAAATATGACTTTACACACATAAAAAATACGGAAGTATTATATATTATTTACTACCGAAATGACCTTAGAAAAATAAAAATTTGTGTAAATTTGATTTAATAGATGTTTGTATTTTAATTGATTGATTAAAACTAAAAAAAATTATGAATAAAAAAAGTAGAATTAATCAAAATATTAAAAAAATTAACTAACTAATTTGTGTAAAATATGTCAAAAATAGCATGATTATATATATTTTTACTATTTATCATTGGAAAGATTTGTAAAAAACAAATAAATCTATTAATAGTTTATGTAAATAATTTGTTAAAAAATTAATCAAACAAACAAATAATTAACTCAAATGATTTAATTAATTAATTTAATAAAAAATTAATAGATTTAGTATGATAAAACATGTCAAAATTAATATATTTATATTTTATTAATATTTATCACGGAAAAAATTGTAAAAAAATTAATTTGCTAATAATTTTCATAAATAATCAAAGTAGAAAGTAAATCAATCAAACAATCAACTAAATACATCAAGTGATTTAATTGATTAAATAAAGATAACTAATTGATTCTAAAAATATATATTAGAGTTACTATATATATTAGGATATTATAAACCGCAACTCATTCTTGAAAATGTGAACTTGAGAATGTACTATTCTCATGTTTGTTATAAGTTTTGAAAAATTATTTTCAAGTATTTTTCATTCCTAGGAAAGTAGTAATACCATGATTTACTTCATTTTTTGTTTTCTCTGTTTTCCATTTCAACTCTTATTTTTTATTTCAATTATATTAAATTTTAAAAAATATTTCTAACAATGTTAAAATGTAACCAAACATATTTTTAAATGTTCTCAAGAATAATATTCCTCATTATAATATCCCCGGGAATGTGATTCTTGGAAATACAATATCATCATCTCTTGAAGCAAATGCCCCCTGAGTGATTATGTTATTAATGTTTTATAATTATGATTGGATGATTTAATAATGATTTTTTAATTTAGTTGTTATGATTTCTTAAATATAGGTAGCGAGTGCGAGTATGTGTACATATAAGTACCCAATGGGTACAAGAATGAGGACTAAAGTTATTACCTGTGCAAGTATAAGGGCGAATACAAGTGTTTTTTCAAATATGAGTATAAAGTAGGGTATTACACCCTACCTAGACCTACCCATTGTCATCCCTACCAATAAATCTCTAAATTCTCTTATGATAATGAATAAATTGAATAAATTATTAAAAAACATTTCCATACAAAAAAAAATGAACCATATAACTCAACATAAGAAGTTCCTACATAATAAAATTTGTAATTTTCTAAGTAAGCTTATGTTGATAGTTTAACATATTATTAATGTCTTATTTGATTGTATTTTGAAAGTATTCTCCATTCCACCTTTTTTGTAAAATAAAAAAAAATTGTATCTATACGTTTAAAGAGGTTGTGAAAAGGAAGGATTAAAAAACCAATTTAAGCATGACTAAGCCCCAAACTAAGGATTAGTCATATAATTGGCCCAAAGGACCGAAGTTTGTGGAGATACTTCAAGATCTCATTGGGGAGTCAAAGACATTAGTCACGGTGGTTACACAAAAATTTCAACTATAAAAATATAAATAAATAAATAACTATTATATATTATAGAAATTCAAATCAAGGAAATATATCAAATGATAATATAATTTTTAGGTGAGAATGGAAGGGATAAATATTAACTTTTAGATGTTATCATGAATAATCAAAATTAAAATATATAAGTTATGTGACTTTTTTTAAAAAAGTTACGTGATCTTTTTAAGTGGTTATATAACTTAATTTTTTTTTAATCTTAATCATTCATATATGATTATATAGTTTAAATATACTTTTTTCACTCTCATAAAAACAACATTTTCACTAAATATGTTTCCTTCAAACCAATATATATAGATATCCATGACAAATGTACTTGCACCTATAGGTACCTGCCCAAATTCACCCCGACTTTCACATATTTTTCCTGTTTTAACTAAGGCCAAGGTCGAGCCAAGGTCGAGGATGGGGATGTTGATACCCATCCCCGAACTCGCCTCGCTAATAATAAATTATAAAATTATTTTTATACATATTTAATTGTGTGTGTTGTGTTTGCATTCAGTGCATTGCAATGTTTCAATTCCTACACTAAACGCATTTGAGTATTATGCCACGCTCAAATTTGTGTTGTTTCGTGCTCAGATCTGTGTTGTGTTGCACTTAAATTACACACTCAAATGCTCTCCCATTCACATAACAAAGTATATGTGTTGAGTCATGCTTAGATTTGGTCTTACCAAAACTCAATTGACGTTGTATCGCATTTGGAGTGTATCTATTGACATTGAATTGCATTGACCATCCCACACTTTGACTCTTTTGACCATCACAAGATCTTGATTTCCCATTGTCTCACCCTGTCCAACATGCACCTCGCGTGCGACTTTGTTGACAGTATCATGCATCTTTGGGGAGGCAAGTGTTGATTGCGAAGGTAGGGGTAGGGTAAGGAAATTCAAGCCCTGTAAGGGGGTAGGGATGGGCACTCTTTTTTTTACCCTCAACAAGGATCGGGGGCAGGGTCAAGTAATTTTTTAGGAGTCAAGGTCGAGGACGGGGGAGGCAAAACTTGCCCCCCCGCCCCCCCGGTCGTTGCCAAGCCTATATATAGAGAGACAAGATACATTGACACTAGATGTTAAATTTTTACACTTACATCACTTAAAAACTTTTTGTAGAATATGGAATTAAATAATTCAACTGTTGAACTCACAGTTTCTACAAAATATATTAAGTTTATAAAATTTTATGCAAATCATAAACTAATTGATACTCCATCTTACTACTTTATTTTAATGGATAATATGTTATTTAAAATATAAACATGTGTTTATTGCTAGATAACATATCAATGAATGTCTGAATTATGTGAAATTTGATGTATATGATCTCAAGTATAAAAAAATTTCAACGGTTGGATTGATTAATTTCGTATTCTACATAAAGTTATCAATACAACTGTTGAATCATTTGATATTATTTTTCTGATCATGTATATTGAGTTTCACATGAATTGGATAATTAATGTGTTATCTAACAATGGAAATTTACTTGTATTTTAAATAATATATTATTTGTCAAAATAAAGTAATACAATTGATTAGCAATTAGTTTTGGGTTTGTATCAAAATGTATAAACTTGATTTATTTTATAAGAACTTTCAATTCAACAGTTAGATTTGTTAATATCATATTTTACAGTAAGTTATTAAGTGGTGTAAATGTAAAAATTTGACACCTAATATCAATCGATTTTGTATCATGCATACACAAACACACATAATGGTTAAATTCATATTTCACAACAAGTTATTAAGTAATTTACGTGCAAAAATTTGATACATGGTGTTGATTCTATTCCTCCCGCCATATTGCATACAAAAGTTATTAAGTGATGTAATATAAGTGTAAAAATTTAACACTTGATATCAATTCAATTTATATGTGATCATGTGAATACTTCTGATATATAATACTTAATTTTTTTCTTGTAACTGTTTATCATATTTTAATTACGCAAAACTAAATATTAGAGTGATATTTTCTTTTAAACTAATGCATAAAAATTAAGGATTTAAAATTATATTTTAAATACGCTAAGTCAGATTTTTTTTTGGACTGAAACATACTTATATCATTCTCATAGTAGTAGAAGAATCAATACAACTTGGCACATAACAATAAAAATGGGGACTAGCTTTAGCTGTAGCAGCCTTTACTAGAGAGGGAGCAACTACATTTACTTGTCTCCTAATAAACTTAATTGTAGAGTTTGGAATTGAAGTGAGCATTTGCTTGCAATCCTCAAGGATGACACCAAACTCAGGGACATCATCCTTTGGTTGAAGGATGCCATCTACCACCATTTTACAATCCAGCTCAAAAATGACATTATGCAGGCCCATTGCTATAATCCAGTGGATAGATTGCAACAACCCTAGTGCCTCCCCTTCATGAACTTGCACACAGTATTTATTCAGGCAGTTTTAGCAAACATGAATTTTCCCGTGTCATCTCGGATGCATATGCCAAAACTTGTCTTCTGTTGATTGGTAAAGAAAGTTGCATCAACATTACACTTAATGAATCCTACAGGAGGGGCTAGCCATGACGTGCTTCCCCTATCATGCGCCACTGCTGCTCGGATTGGATAGTAGCATTGTGCTCTTTCCCAATCTCCCTACCCGGTCATAGCTCTGTCGATCACACATGAAGCTGACACATCCTTTACTTCCCAAAGCTTTTCATTTCACCTCTGCCATAAGCTCCAAAGGGTCATCACAAAACGTACTCTTTTGGACATTTCAAGCTCACCACAAACTGTAAAGACAAGAGCAGAAAAGTTTTCAGCATTATGCAAAAACGGCTCAATGTACCCCCAAGATTTAGTTGTATCCAGCATGCTATACTAAGCGGGCATGTTATGAACATATGCCAGCAATTTTCCATGTCAACCTCGCATAACGCACAGGTAGATGGACATGAAACCCCTTTATTCTGCAAGCGCACCCTCGTTGGGAGACAGTCCCTGCATGCTCTCCATGTGAACACCTTAACCTTGGGTGGAATTTTTAGATCCCATAGCATCTTCCATTGCCCTTCAACCTTTAGATTATGTTGTCCACATTTTTGTAACCTTAATTTTAGTATCACCATTTTTGGTTTAATTAAGTTTTAGTCCTCAAAAAATTTGTAACTATTTTTGAAGTTAAATATGATTTTGGTCCTTGTAAAATAAATACATTATGGTTTTGATTTCTGTAATTTATTGCAATATAATTTGTCAAGCAAAATTATAATTTTTCTTCTCAAAGTTTAATTTGTTTCTCTAACTTATTTTATTAAATTTAGTTCTTTAAGTTATTTTTTCGTACTAACATTGTCCTCTAACTTTATTTATTCAATCTGATCTTTTAATTTATTTTTTCAAGTAAACGTTTTGTTTCAATTTTTTTGATAAAACATTTTCTTTTAATTTTGCAATTTGCACTTTCTTCCATGTTAACAAAAAATTCCTAAATAACAATGTTTTGAACTAGAATTTATTGTTTCTCTGCACTTTAACATCAAACAACCTCTCAAACTCTTGTCAAAAACCTCCAGAGTCACCCATAATTCGTACCTATCTAGTCACCATGGCCGACAACTGTAGTAAATCCAACTCCAAAGAAAAATTTGGGAGAAGGGGGGCTGGCGGGGTTGTCAAATTTGGTTAATGATAGTGGTTTTATAGTGGTCATTAAGTATTTAAAATGGAATTGGATTTACTGCAGTTGGAGAGAGAGTATAATAAGAATCTCTACCATTAATATTTTTTCATACAGTTAAATGTTAATAAGATATAAACAATAAAAAATTTGACCCGTTGGATTTTGAATATAGGACCTTACATTCATATAGTGACTGTAGGGAATCCTGGTCTCTCCTTTATCGTCGTTTATCATCTTCATCATGAACCTATATTTATGTCAAGCACCAAAATATGCACTTTTTACCATGTTATAAAGTTGAAAGACACAAAAATAAAGTTAAAGACAGCATAAGTTGAAAGACAAAATAAAGTTAAAGGAAAATGTTGACACACAAAATTAACCCAGAGAACTAAATGAACTGAAAGGAAGTTAAAGAAAATATTGGTATGAAAAAACAACCTAAACGGTTTAATTGAATAAAAAGAAGTTAGAAAATCAAACAAAAACATAAACTTAGATAGAGAAAATTATAATTATAATGCATATAATTTAAATGGCAAATGTTAACAAACATGTTGTTGGTTCAAATGATACTGGGCTTGAATCCCTTAAATAAGGTTTTGAGTTTGAATTTTGTAGATGGAAAAAATGTGGTTGGGATGGGAGACTGATATATTATTGCAAGCGTATGGTATAGTCTTAGTAATAACTATCATTCTTTTCACAAGAATTATGAGTTTGGCTTTGTAATTATCGCAATCTAATATAAAGTAAATAGAGAGAATTGAATTGGGAATTTAGGTTTTGAAAGCCAAAGGATTAGAAATTTAATTTAGCTACCAGATAAAATTGATATTAATTCACTAAAAGAAAACTTCTAGAATCAAGGTTTACCCTATGACACTCACTAAATTAATTCTCTTATTTCATGCTCCTACTTGTTTTTCTTGAGGGTGAATTAACCTAAGGTATCCTCCATTTCCTTTCAAGATATAAAGGGTGTCTAATTAAATTAGCACCCTACTTTCGTAGTGGTTGTGTTTAATTAGACCTAAATAGTTCTCTGTTAATCTAATTAGTCCCGAAGGGTTCACCTACTTGTGTGGTTTAGACCTAAGTTTCTTCCTATAGTTATGGTATTCAAGTTCACCTTTCATTACTTTCCTAAATCCCTAAGGTTATGTAGAATGTGGCCAATTTATTTCACATAAAGAAAATCAATAAAGAAGAAATCAAGAATAGAACAAGCATAACACAAGGATAAAGGAAATTAATTCATTAAATGTTCATAGGGCTATGCCCAATCCTAGAATAAAAATAACTACTCACACATAACCATAAAAAATAAACAAGTAAAGAAGAGAAGCATTCAAACCGAAGAGAAAGAGGAGAAGATTGTAATCCTAATCTCTCCCTCCAAGCCGTCAAGAACGTTGTTCAAGATGCTTAAACTAATCCTAAAAGGTCTATTTAAAACCTTGAGCCAATGAGAATCTAATCCCAAACAAAATAAAAATGCAAAAATACTTAAAATAGGTCATAGATGACAGGTCACGCGCAAAAAGATTGATCACGGGCTACCCGTGATCCTCGTTATTTGACTCTGATATGCTTAACAGATTGGTTCACGGGTAGCAGAGTGTTTCATGGGCTACCCATGATCTTTGCTGCCTGTGAAGAAAAGATTCAATCTTCTTAGGTCTTTGCTGCAACTCTTTTCAATTCAAGCTCTAACCCAACTTGACGCCATCATCAAGACTTAGCATAAGAGCTTTCCATTAATCCTTGCACATGCTCCATGCTCTAAATCAAAAGAAAATCTGCTCCTAAAACCAAAATACGACCAAAACTATGACAAGTCCAACAAAAAGGAAAAACAACTAAAATAACTAGAAATAGAACCAAAGAAGGCATAAATATGCAACATATCCTAACTATAATGCTATGCAAACATGGTATAAAATGCGATGCATTAGGAGACCCCACTAAAGGTGGTCAATTAGGTTCCCTTGACGGAAACTAGTCATTGACAAAGTCGATAGATACTTCACACCTATAACATGATTACCTAAAAACATAGCAAATTCTAGAATATTGGTTAAAGAATCAGAAATAAGTTTTTTTGTTAAAGTGTTATTAATGTAATTCCACCATAATTTTCAATGTACACAAACATAATTTTTAATAAAAAATTCTTTTTATCAATTCTTTAACCAATGTATCAATATTCTTAAGACACTAGTTGGTAAAACCTAATTTAAAAAGAACTTTCATAAAATTTATATTTATATACAAAAATAATAAATTACCATTTTGAGTCCTTAAAAATTAAGTTAATATCAACTTAGTCCTTAAAAGATAAATGACATTAATTTAATCCTTATCAAATTAAGAAATGACATCTTTCTTCAAGGATCAAGTAGTATGTTTTTTCAAAAGAAAAAGATGTTTAATCTTTATAAAAATTCACATATTTTAGCCCTTCAAATATATGTTATCATTGGCAAAAATTTTAAATAGTGTTATTAAACTTGAATTGGTTTAATCGAAACCTGAACCTATGATTGATCTAGTTAGCTTATCAGGGTAGCTATGCTTTTCATCTAGTTTTGATGTGATCAACTTGACAATGAACCAAACGTAATCGTAGGACTTAGCTAGACTAAATGGGTCAATAAGAGCACGTTATCTAACACGAGTCACCTGTTGTGCACATTGTCCCACACAAGCTGACACATGCTACCCCACATTCAATGTTATCAAAACCGAACTTGTCATCAATTAGAATATTAGTTCAATAGGTCACTAGTCAAACTAGTAAATTGGTTAAATCGCATACACCGATATATATCAAATTTGTGAATTTTATACTAAAAACATTATATATAAATTACATGTCATATAAATACTAAATGGATACTCTAGTATAGTTGCATGAGTGCCTAAAACAAATATTGCCACTGCACTGGAGTATTTATTTAGTTTTTATATGACAAATGTAATTTATATATAATAATTTGACCATAAAATTCAAAAACTTAATATATATCAATTCATGTAATTTAAATAGTGACTCATGATTTCGATTAGTGATTTATTGACCTAATACTTTGACTGAGTCGATGACTAGCTTTAGCAATATTGCTTTTTAAGAAATTACTTGATGACATTTTAAAAAGTTAATTTAATGACAACCAAGACATTAAAGAGCCAATATGATATATTTATATATCTTTAAGGCTATATTTAGATTGGTAGTAAAGGATAAAATGGAAAGGAATGGAGTGACAGAGAAAATTATTTCATTATTTGATTTGTAAAAATAAGAATGAAATATAATGGAAGAAGATAAATCATGATCCATTCCATTCCATTACTTAAATCTAATTTTCTTCCCCCAATTTGGAGTGCAAAAACTTTTAAATTATGAAATGACTTTTTCTTTTATCTTCACAAATTTTATCATAATTATTAGTCTCTTAAAGATAATACATTTAAAATAATATAACATAACAATTAAAAAGTTGTAACTCATTTTATTCTATCATTTTTTCAAACAATGGAATAAAATCTGTTCCATTCCATTATAAAATATCTAAACATGAAATGACTTTTTTATTTCATTCTATTTCAATCCATCTCATTTCATTATATTCCGATGCATTTCATCCCATTCCCTACCACCAATCTAAACATACCCTAAAAGACCGAAAGAAATATTTATTCTTTACACAAATTTTTAAGCAGGTTATGTTTGCATTAATAAATGCACCACAAATTGCAGGAACTTATTGTATGAGAAATGAGGTACATCATATTATATCTAATATAACGAAAGAAAGAAGAGAACCTTAAATTATATGGAAAAAAAATTGCATACACAAAAAGTAAAAAGACTTCATTACATCCATGTGATTCATGGCTAACAAACCTATCATGAATAGAAGCATAAACCTCATTGTAGAACCATATACACAAAAAAATACAGCACCCAATCAGCGCATTGATTTAGGATATACATTGTATCACGGTACAGCACCCTATATCAGAACAATGAACAGATGATGGACCGAACAAAGAATCAATTGTAGAAAAAATTAATATAGAAAACATATGCTACAATCCCAACTTCTTCGTCAACCAATCTGAAAGATTCGCTATTACAAAGCCTGCAAATACCTGCAATTCCAAACCAATTCCACCATTAATATGAGAACAAAAATGTTGAATATGATTTGTCTCCATTAGTCAATAGTTAGTATATTGCTGTACAAAATTTCCCAGTCATGTTTAATTTATAACGGCATGACAGAAGAGTTAGCATGCATTAGGTCAAACAAAATCATAACGATCACTCATACATGTCGATCACCCCCTTTCAGTTTTCACTCCCCCTCCCCCCCCCCCCACCGCAACCCATTCATGGGTGTTCAGTTTTGATTAATTTTGGAAGAAAAATGCATTTTTTTAAAGCTCTTTCAATAACATTTCAATTACAAGTTTTTAATACAAAATTAGTTAATCCATACATACACTAAACCCAAATTACACTGTTGTGAACAAAAGCCATTGATGAAAACCCCATTTTCATCCCTAACTTGGTCCCTAAGCTTGACATGTGTCATCGTATTAGTCCATAAACTAAAGAATTGCAAAATAAGTCCTTGATCTATTTTTTGTCGGTCACATTAGTTCCTAATGAAGGTCTTATTAGGGACTTGTATTAAACAAAAGCACAAATGGAGGACAAAATTTACTGACAAAACAAAAGCATAGGTTGAGGACTCGTATTTATGTTTCTTTAGTGTAGGGACCAATATGACAATTCTGGCCAAGATTGGAGATGAACATGGGGGTTTACTTGATGAAATCCACTTTCTTAAGTTACTTAACAAACAACTTAAATACACAAGGATGATAGGATTTAACAATATATTATCCACAACAATTTGTAAAAGACAAGACCAACAACACAAACATGCCCCAATCACTCATGAGCATGGACATGCCCAAACAAACAAGCAGGAAAACTAATATAAATTGTCTGAACAGATATTGAACTGCCATCATACCACCAAGAGGCAAATAGGACCTATTTTTTGCATATATATTTAATTTTTTCATTTGGCCAAATAGAAACAAGGATTCTCCCACAGGTACCAGCTGAAAAAAATCAAGTAGCAGATATCTTTAGAGATAACAATACCTGAGCTGAGCCAAGAATGTATATTGCTGAGTAATGCCGACCATGAATGACCATGTCAGCCACCATAGCGAGAGGAATGGTGAGTGACATACCCAACGTGGCCACAAGGGGAGTAGTCCATACAACACAAAGTGCCCTGGATAGATGAAACAATCTAATAAGATTTTGAGTAATTGCAAGTAGTGTGAATTAATAAGGCTTTTCATGTACCAGAAGTAGTCTGAAAGTACACTTCCAATAAATCCATTTGCAAGAACCACTTCGTCCACTTTAGCAGAGTGGGGAATGGTAAATTTGGGTTCAATTCCTAAGGCCATCAATGGCCAGACTGAGAAGTATAGAAGAGAATTAGTAGTCCGTTTAGTGTAGCAATGTATAGATTTTTCATGCTTGACTTGTAAATGAGCACATAAAAAGTAGTGTGCTCATAGAATCTCAGTTACTTGACATTGATGAGTAACTACAGAAGCATTAATAAGCAAAACTTACCAAGCCACCACAGTGCTACAAGTGTAAACAATCCAATATACCCAAACAGCTTTTGCACATCAACCCTTTCTCCTTCTTCACCACAAAACTTCTTAAGAAGAACTGCAGTAGTAATGATTGAAGAAGTGTCATGATCTACATAAATTATCTGATAAAAACAGAACAGCCAGGACATTGCTTAACCTGTAAATAGACCATATGTCATAGCTGAGAGAATTCCAAAAAGATCTCCAACTAAAGAGTGCTTTCCATTGCTGAACACAAAAATCAACTGTCAATGTCCCAAAATAAGCATTACAAAGAACAAGCTGGTAATGATATATTTATTTATAAGACTCGGTCTCAGTTATAAGAACAGTCCTGATAAACATCCTATAGCATCCTAGGATAAGGCAAATATCATGAAAGACAAGAACTTGGCTTCCTAACACTCCGCCATATAATTTCTGTAATTATCTTTAGTCTTGTATCACTTTATCTGATCCTTTCTGTCCCCTCATTATGTATGACACTTACATAAATGAACATATGTTAAATTACTTAGTTGTTCCCTAAACTATTTGGAAATTTTCAAGTAGATCCCTAAACTAAAATTTTTTAATTGAATCCTTGATCATGTAATTTTTTTTTAAGTGAGTCCCCAAGGTTTTTAAACTACCATAAATTGTCATTTTTTGATGGTTTCAAGCTGCCAAAAACCAACTCCAGAGACTTACTTTTTAGTTTAGGGACTCAAAAAAAAAAAATTAGTTTAGGGCCCTAGTTAAAAATTTCCAAATAGTTTAGGAACCAATTGTGTAATTTAACCATAAACATATACAGAAAGAGATAGATTGCTAAGAAATGCAAAGCAAGACAAAAAAGGATCAATTGAAATTATATTTTGCACCTTCTTAGAATTTGGGTTTGGGCTCAATTCAACCCCACAAAACCGACTTATAAGGTAAGAGTTGTCCTACGCTTATATATTCTATTTTGGCATCATCATTAGTTGATGTGGGATCTCCAACACACTCCCCTCACTCCGAAGACTAGACATCTCGTGAAGTTGGCAGGATTGGACATCTACAAGTAGTTCAATAACGGGTGGCCTGATAAGTCCAACAACAATCACTAGGATAAGCTCTGATACTATCTTAGAAATTAGAGTTTGGGCTAACTCAACCTCATAAAACCGGTTAGAAATAATGCCAAGATAGAGTATATAAGTAGGGGACAACCCTCACTCTACGAGCTAGCTTTTAAAGTTGAGTTAGACCCATACCAAAATTGTAAGTTGGTATTAGAGCTTATCTTAGATCCATCAACGAGTCACCTACCATATTATCCATGCACCATGCCCAATAATGTTGGGCGTGAGGGGGTGTATTGAAAAAAACCCAAGTCTACATTAGCTAGAGATAGTACTAAGATAAAGTATAAAGTGAGGGGCAACCCTCACCCACCTTACAAGCTAACTTTTGGGGTTAAGTTAGATCTAAACCAAAATTATAAGACACCTCAATGATTTTCTTGTCATTTTTACATGAATTATTTATGGAGATTTTGTTTACTTTATGTAACTATCAGTAATTATGAATAAATGATAGAATCAGAATCAAAGCAAGAAATGAGTCATGATTTATTGTTTCATACTATAATGTTTTCTCTTACGTTCTATTTGTAGTGGCACTGCGGCAGCCAATAATGTTATCATATAAGCCATTGAAAAAATCACGCGACTAGCAGCAGTGATTATTGCAGAGATTTAAGGCTGGCCTAGTAATATACTATTAACCCTTAGGACTTTGTGTTCATCCATCATATAATGTCTTATCATCTTTGAAATTGGAATCAGAGTTCAGTTATACACCCCTGTTATGTACAAATGGACTGCTCTTTCCAACCCTATGGGGGGACACTGACAGAGGAGCATAAGTCTCATTAGCTGAGTATGGGACAAAAAATTTTCAGCTACAGCCAAGGTTCTCCTCTCTTATTAATTCCAATTTTAAGAGTGAGCAACGACAGGGGAAAAACAAGGGCTGCTCGTGGAAAAAATTATGTAAAGATATGAGACAGTTTAAACACTTCCTGCATGCATGTTCAGCCAAAATACTATGAAAGCTTCATCAACAATCAACAATGATTTCTTTAAGCTTTATTTATTTATTTGTTGTTTTTTTTTGGGGAGGGAGGGGGGGGGGGGTGTGGTGTTCAACATAACTGCTGCCACATATGAAAAGGCAGAGAATAGGTAACCAAGGTCTTAAAAGTTCTTCATACTACTAGTCAACAAAAGACGACAATTTTTAATTTTATGCAATTCAGAGCAATTTTTTCTTTTTTCCTTATCTTGTAGTATATGAAAGCGAGGAGGGTTTTGCAGAACCAAAATTTTAAAGTAGGATGAATGTGGACTAGCTCCTATTACATTACACATTAATTTAACTGACCGACCACTAATCAGCTAAAACTATAAAATCTGTTAAAAGCGATTTGACCATCAAAAGGCCGAGTAAAAGCTTACGCATCACTTAATTGGGATTCATCTGCAGCCCAAGTTTTCCCCAGTGTTGTCATGACAACCCCAGCCATGCTGACTAAGACAGCAACTACTTTTGCTACATTTAAAGAGTCTTGACCCATAAATGCACCAATGAAAAGAGTGAAAAGTCCTGAAGTTGATGATAATACTGTCGTGCTTGCAACACTTGTTCGTGCAAGGGCAGCATTTGATAGATACTGAAAGCAACAGAAGAGAATTAATAAAGCACCACTGCTGCTTTTCTAAAGTTGTCATAGAACAACAGAAAAGCATCAAAATTCAGTATGTACAATTGAGGAAACCGAAAACATTAAGGCAGAGAAAATGAATAAAATGATGAAAGGCATGTTGAAATAGTCCTATAGAATCAATCAAATATTGTGAGCAAAAAAACAAATTTTTAAGTATGAGAAGCACAGAAACATCTTATTTCACTAATATGATCAATACGCAAGGCATTTAACTGCCTCAAGGACCAGTGAACTTAAGTGCTATATGAATTATCTATCCTGTGTGATGAAGGGGTTAGGTATGCCAGACTTTTTCCTAGTGTATACATGTATGTATTGATCTACAAGTATGGCGTAGAATATCTGTTTATGCAATATCAAGTTATCAACCATGAGGAATCACTAGTCCAAAGGGATTGTAAAAGTATTGTGTGAGTGTTTTGCACTGCTAGTATAAATCATAGAATACCTGATTATAAAATGCAAGCACAATCATAATAAATGATGTGTATAACAACTTGAAGAAAAATTATTAATTTTGTAACAGCTAAAATATTCAATTTGTAAGAAACCAGCTACCATGACAGTTATTGTGGAAGGAGACATCTATCTACAGTTTAACTGATATGATCTTAATATAATTTCATATCTTGTCAACTCATAGGCTCATAGCCACTTTTGAGGGCAGATAATCGAGCTTTTTTATTTTATTTTCTTGAAGGACAAAATAAATAACCACACATATTTGTTGTACAGCAAGCTTTGGTCCTTCTTAACTACAAAACAGAACAGTGATATCAGTCTGCAGTTACCTCTGTTATGAACCAGATAGGTGCAATGTAAAATCCATAAGTAGCAATTTCCTTCCAAGTAAGTTGTCTCTCCACCTTTAGCACATTAGCATTATCATTATATTTAGCTACTAATGGCTTTATTTCTGCAAGTGTTAAAAGGTCTAAATCACTATCTTTTCGAATCACACTCCCCAGTTCCAGTTCAAAGTTTTTCTGCACTCCATTGCTTTTGAGAGGAGAGCTAATCCTGACAGAAAACTCATCCACGCATTCTGCATTTTTACCACTTTTAGAGGAGCGGCATTTAAGTAAGTTACAGAACCAGTCCTTAATGAATGCTATTGGGAGGTAAACTACCAGAAGAGAAGCTCCAAGATATGTCACTGCAAATGGCTGCTTATAATCTGCAAAAATATCCTGTTGCGAAATATTTTGTTCAGAAAATTATTCACAGGTATAAAACTTGGATGCTGACATTGTTGCATTATAATGTATAAAAATTAAATAGATACTAAGATACCCCTCAAGCAGGATTTGAAACTACAAGGCTGTTTTAACTTTTAACAAAATATGATCTCCCTGTTTGCAGATAATGGAATCGGAGATTTCATTACAACAAGATTGAAGTGAAATGCCATCTATTAAGAGAACCTAATAACTTAAAAATATAAATCTTCAAGCACAGTGTCCTCTAGTGGACACATGTAACATACAGCAACATAAAATATAACTAGAAATACATACTTGACCCCCTCAAAAGATCCAGAGACACATTACATGATACAGGGCTGCAGTTCTCATCCAGTCAAAACCAAGAAGACCAAATGTTTTTGGGTTCGCAATACAAATTAATTGTTCCACTTCACCAAAGGACATAGTTCTCGACTGTGGGATTACCTGATTGAATTATTAAGTTTGAAATGGTGAATTAATAGAAATGTTGATCCTTACACGAGCTGTAGCTCAAGTGGTACCAAATGTATAAGACAACTTGACCTGGGATTGAAAGCAAATCCCATTTGTATCTCCTAGCACAAGTGCAGGCAAAGACACAACACCAGTTTGCCTGCAATTAAGCTACACTTCCTTTCCCCACACTAGATCTTGTATAAAATAAATAAATAAATAAATAAATAAAAACATTGATCCTAATGACTTGGTAGGTTTGAACATCAAGTCAAATTAAGTCAAAACATTAACTTGCATTCTGTTTTGATTGTGTGATTAGTATGGTAGGGCTAGGACGCAAGCCCCATAATTATTTAGTCCTCTTCAACTATTACTAAAGAAACTTAAGGATCAATCGTACTACCTAGAATCCCATAAAAAAAAAAGACATTGGACTAGAAATGCTTTACGTACCTGGGTAACTTCAGCGGAGGTGACCCAAATAATAACGACAGTGGCTATGAGAAACAAGCCAGCGTTGTATCTCCAACCCATCGCAAAAACAAGCTATGCCCAAAAGTACGACACTACGAGATCCACACGCTTCTACACCAATTTGTCAACGAGATCTTGATCTTCGGAAACGGGAAAACCTTTTAATCGTGCGTTAGAGCCTTGGAGGTGAGGTGAGGTGAGGTGGGTGGAGGATTCTTACCACAGTGAAGCCAAGCCTGAGAGGGAAACGTTAATATTAAGTTCCTTTCTTATTTGTTAATACCACCCACCTCATTCTAATACCGTATTAATGCCACCTCCTTGCCAAATCCATAAATTAAGAACAAATTCCTCATTATATGAAGATATACTTTAATTTAGAAAAATGACAACAAATGTTCTTAAAATACTAATTAAGAAATTAAAAGTAAACAAAATTATGAAAATTTGAAAAGTGTTATTATTAATGTATTTTTATTGTAATTTTAATATATTTTACTATTATTTTTATTACAAATATTTTATTTTTAATTCATTAACTAATATTTTTAACTTTTAAGACATCCCTTATTAGAATCTTTTAGTTTATCGGTCTCTTAATTTTAATTATTCATGTTTAAATATTATAAAATTTCAATTACTAAAATTAAGTCTCTCATCTCATGTTTTGTCTTTTTTTGGTATACATCACTATAAGCAATCATGCTTGAGTCAGGTAGAACTACTATGAGCGGCAAAACTCTCTTCTCATTTGAATATTTAACGCAGCTCATGCCCAAAATTCAAACTCGATACTACTGGTTAAGTTAAAACAATTTTATATAGTTGATCTACACACTTCGTGGTTAAAAGTTAAGGAGTACTCTCTCAAAGTACTAAAATTCATTTAAGGGGCTGACCTCTTCCAACAGAAGTTTTTCCATACACATGACCTAGGGATCAAACCCATGACCACGTGCTTAAAGGACAAGGTTATTTGCCAACCATGTCAGACCATGTTAGTATCTCATGTTTTGTCTAATAATTAATAATATATAATAAAAGTGTGATATAATATCAATTTATAAAAATTAACAAAAAATATTTAAATAAAATAAAATATATAAAGTACAATGAGAACCTTGTTTATTAAATTTTAATTACTTTCTTTTACTAATTTATATAAATTACTAATATTTGAACCTATGTATTGTATAGAATAAATATTTACTTTATATAACTTAAATTTATAATAAATAAATACTTTTGAATATATAAACTATATTATAATTAAAATTTATAATAAATAAATATTTTTAAACATATAAATTATATTTTAAATTTATAATAAACAATTATTGTAATACAATGTTATTTTTTAATTTTTAATAATTTTTTTAAAAAATATTAAAATTTAATTTAGAATTAAAGATACTAAAAATGATAGATTGAAAAAGACAAGATATTAAAAAAAATAAAATGCTCTTGTTAAAAAATGGTAGCTAAAAATACTCTCGTTGAAAAATATCAGCTAAAAATACTCTAGTTTAAGATAATTATTTTAATTTATATAGAGAAAGAATTACTATTTCATATTTTCATTAATTATTAAATGAAATATAAAGCAACAGATTTATAAGAATTAAATAGGAACAATTAAAATTATGATGGCTTAGCTGTGTCGGTTACTCGGTCGACAAGTCGGCATTGATAAAACAGGAGCATTGGCTAATAACAGGTGAAAATGAGATATCATTTAATTTGATTATGAGCATGAAAGCTAGCTTAGCTTGCGACGGAAACAGCAACCATTTTTAAGTTTTATTTTTACATCTTACACGATAATATTATGATATTGAGTTAATTTAGATAGATTCGTTTACAAATACTTATATAGAAAAATAATAAAATAAATTAAAGATAAAAATAATTTTTGTATAAATTTTAATTAATTTATAAACATTTTTTTTTCAAAATTTCTTTTGTCTATCTTAGATATAAGCACATAAAGTTAATAAAACTCAACATTTTTAACTTACAAAAGTCTTAATAATAAAATTTTATAATTAAAAAACTCCCACGTATTACAAGTCATTTATTTTAAAGTTATATAAAATCAGTTTTGATAAAATTAATTTCAAATTATTAAACGTAAATAAAATGTACATTAAGCGTAAATAAAACGTAAATTTATATTAAAACATTTTTATTTACAAAAATTAATTTTCTAACACAAAGTGACAGGACTTAAAAGTTAAACCAGATTACATCTTACAAGCACATTTTTATATTTTTATTTTTATATAGCAGAGGAATTTGTTTTTCCATTTTAATCTTGCCGACAGACAACCTGTACGGTTGAAACTATCCCGGTAGCAATCAAGGTAAATTAGTTAAATGCACGTTGATATCTGCCATGCGACATCCACATTAACTACAGAGGAACAACTAACAATAAAGGCTGTTTCTGTGGTCAGGCCCCTCCTTGAAATCAAAAAAATAAAAATAAATAAATAAAATAAAATAAAATAAAGGCACGCCTTATTTTGGAATGAATTAGGTATCTTTAACCTAGAATTTTCTTTTTAAATTTATTTACACATTTTAAATGAGTCATATCAATATATATTTGTTATTTTATTTTTTTATTTAAGCAGTTCTTTTCTTCAATTTAATAATTTTAAAAACATTACAAAATGAGTCGTATAAGTGACTTTACATTCTTATATTTCATTAACATTAATTTTTATTAAATCACAATTATCTTAATTATTATAAAACAAGAAATTATAAAAAATTAAGAAGTTCAATTGTACTTATTTTTTAAATAAATAAAAATTTGAAAAATTAAAAATATAGACAATTTTTACAAATTAAAATTTAACTAAATGTTAAAAAATAATAAAAATTACATAATTAAAATAACATTTAATTTTGGTTACTATCACACCTAAAACATTCCAAAATATGCTTCATAAGTTCTGCTTGAAGTCAATTGTACGACACAGGGAAAATTAAAAAAGGGAGGTTGAATTGTGTTTTCAAAAATTTTCGTGAATACCTTTCCAAAAATGTTTTGTCTAAAGTTTTAAATAACGAATTTTCAAAAGATGCTTAAGGAAAGACTAAAGGAAATCATAGCGTAGAAAAACACTAAGGAATTATACTGGTTCATCTCACCCTAGAGATTATGTCCAGTTCTTGGCAAATAACCAAGTCCTACTGACTTTAACAAGTTACAAGTATTCTTTTAACCAAGCCTCTTCAGGCTCAACCCAAGTACTCTTTAACTTGTCTCTCCAAGCAAAAACTCAAGTATTCTTTGAATCAAAGCATCTTCAGGCTTCCACCAATTTCTTAGATAAATGGTTGATTGTGAGTTATCTCACTTTATCTAACGTCCTATCAAACAAATATACAATGAAGTACAGGTAGGGATGTCAATGGGGCGGGGCAGGTACGGGTAGTAGCTACCCGTTACCCGCCCCACCTTGCAAACAAAATCCGTACCTGTACCCGCCCCGTTACTCGCGAGGGTATCCGTTAAGTGGATACCTGCAGATATTTTTAATATTCGCAGGTATCCGTGGATATCCGTGAATACTTTCAAAAAATAAATAAAATAAAATAAAATAAATATATTTTATATGTTGTGGACAATCATAAAATACTATAAATATCACTTTAAATTTATAAATTTAAATCTATAAATTAAAGAGTTACTGTTTAAAATAATCACTTTGAATATAACTTTTAATTATTCTAACAATTTTTCTTTAAAAAAAAAAGTTTAAATGCTCACAAATTTATGTTCTTTTTCTCTTGTAATATAATTGTATAAGATTTCTCTCATAATAAACAATTGTTTTAAAAATTTTGGATAAATTTATATAATTTTATCTATATTAATATATAAAAGTATTTAACTAAATATATAATTACGGGTAGCGGGTATCCGCGGGTACGGGTACCATGATACCCGTACCCGCCCCGTTTATAAACGGGTAGCGGATATACCCATTTAAAATATCTGCAGGTATCCATTTAAGGTACCCATTTTTTACCCGTAGCAGATTTTATCTGCGAATATCCACAGGCGTGGGTTTTTTTGCCATCCCTAAGTACAGGGGATGCATGTACAAGTAATATATTCAGGGATTACAAGTTGAGAGAGAATTTTTCAATAATTCCACACACTATCAAAATCTGTCAGCCTTTAAGACTGAGGTCTCTTATTCTATTTATAGTGTACTTCAGAAAAAGTGTCTGTTGTGAGTGCTGTAGAAGACATCCTTCGTCTAGCGTTGTAAAGGCAGAAAAGAGCCATTGGAGCATTAAATGTAGCATTTAATGTCTTTCACCAACTAGTCACTCCAATAAGATAAAGTAAAGCAATCTACATATCTTTGCCTTTCTCATACTTAATCTTGTAGCAGAGGGCATATTTACTTTTCGTACTGACATCTACACACAAATCCCTTCTTTTACGCATAAGGTAGACTTTTCTCGAGGATAGGTACGTAGACTTCTTTTTGTTTCGAGGTGGTTTACGCTTTTACAAACTTGCAATACACAGATTATTAAAATATCGTATAAATGGAGTTAGCTATTGAATCTTTAAAGATAAAGAAAGACGATATATAAACTCGTGGACAGACGATAGCGAATGTGTGCAATATAAATGAGTAATCAAACGATTGATCAAAAAGACTATTTGTGATTGTTTGTTATTATCAAAATAAATTAGGATCATAAATTCGTCCTTTGTCTTAACAATCTCCTCCTTTTTTATGATGACAAACATATTTAATTTTTACAAAACATCTTTATATATTAAAAATGATTTTACGACATAAGTTTTAACAAGCAACATTTTTCATGCAAAAACTTATTAATAACTTTAGTCAGGCTCAATATCAAAACGCATAATTGAGTAAATACTGGATATTGAATACCGATTGTAATGTAATTGTAGTTTGAATAGAACATAGATAATAAAAGGTAAGAAATACTCCCCCTACGATTTTGCTTTCTGTTATGTTCTCTTTATTCTTCTTCTTTTCTCTCCCTTTTTATTCTTGTGTTCTCCCCCTTTTGGCATCATCGATCAGAGGATTCAGAGTCTGATGGTGTGGATGATGAGTCGAGGTCCCCTTTGAAGCGTTTAGCCAGTTTTATAAGCAAAGCTTTTGCTCACTTACGCTTCTTGCTTTCCTTCACCAGTGTAACTTCAAGATGTTGAACATTCTACTTTAATTCTTTTACTTTTTGTCTAACGTTTAAAGGTTCTAGAGCAGGAGCAAAACTTGTGGCTTTGTCTTCATTAGGTTCTTCTACAAAACACAAATTAAAAACATAGGAGACCAGAGGGCCACAGAACTAGGAATGGCCTATGGGAAAAAAGATTTCAAAAGTGTTGCCATTAGTGGAGAAGAATATGTAGGTACGGGGGAAATTTAATGTGAGTTGGTTATAGGGGTTGGAGGTAGAAGATGATGGTGATGGAGAGACCTGCACCCAGTGATCGATTGGGCATATGGCAGCTTGGTGGCTTAGAATGGTCTTCTTCTCAACAGTCAGACTCAAAAAGTGCTTGAGGGCTTCAACATGTTCTTGCAGTCTCTTTCGGCCTGAGCTCCATAAAGTTTGTTTGCCTTTTAGAGCAACCAGCTATGCAGGAGAAAGCACCTACTTTCTAATCATAATATGTCTCTTAGGGTTGCGTCTGAACTTAGGCCCTTTGCCTTTACCCATAGACAAATTTTGATAGTTAAGCTTCTTCTGGCAGTATATGCAGAAGGTTGTCCATGGTTTGAACAAAAGCGGCATTCATCTTGCCATGAGTCTAAGCAAACTTAGCTCAAGGTCGAGACACCTCTTCTTGCAGATTACATGTTGCAGCAAAATCTACATCTTCTCCTTAAGAAAATTATACATCACTTTGCCTAGCTCCCAGTCATCATCACCAATCCGCTATTCTTCAAAGTCTGGACTACCTTCTGGACAGATGGCGAGAGGATAAGTCTTAATCTTCCCATGGAAAAAAGGATAAATGATATTGGGCTTATAGTTGTAAGTTCTGCACATGATTAGATATTTTGACTAGTTGCACTTGATCATGAATGGGGAGGTGTGGTAGAGGATTCCTCTCTATCTCCATACGTCATATCCAGAGGGGAATCTAGTTCTGGTGGAAGGATGGTAGACAAAGATAGGTGCACTTGATAGAGTTTTGTACCCATCCTCCCAGACGTATGGTTGTATGTTTGGCTCATAGGAAAGAGCAGGGGTAGCTTCTTCATCTTCAAGCATTTTTTGAGCATACTCATGGCGCACTAACAGTGATCATTGTTCTTGAACAAATGTGGTCCACATTCTCGAATTGTTTATTTCGCCCAGTTCATAATTGATAAGAGCTTGACGAATATCTGGGTCGAAGGGCTCTAGAGGCTGGTATTCTTTTGTCTTGCCGACATTTCAAGTTTCATGATGTTCAAAAGAGGTAGCATTTCGGTGAAGGCGTTCAGACGAAGAAGTCTCTGATCTGTAGAGTTCAGGTGAAGCTTCGTCTATCATAGGTTCAATCAGTCCTCCAGATGAAGGGTCTTCAGCTTCCAGCAGACGAAAAGTAACAGCTCTTGCAAGCTGAACATTGCTTGGTATGGTCGTAAGGTCTGCAATAAGATGCTGAAAGACTTGAGAAATTGAGACAGATTGAAGAACTTGCCATAAGAAGGATCTTGCCAAGTTTTGGCTGGAGGTAACTATGATGTTTTCTTGAATGAACACTTCTTCTTCATCAGGTTCCTCGGGGAAGGTTTGTAGCAAGTGCTCAAAGACTTATTGAAGCACTACATCCTCAATCTATTCTTCTTCTTCAACAACAAACTTCTTTTCTTCTTCCTTCTTCTTCTTTTCAACCTTTTTTGATTCGGCTCTAACTCTCCTTAGTTGTTTGGCCTCTTGTGTTCTTGTTTTAGGTTTAGGGATTTTCTTGGGCTTTGAGGATCGTTTGGTTGGTTTGGCAGCAATAGATGCTCTAGGGCAACAGGTGGTGGAGGTGGCTGTCTGATGTGGGTTCAAGGATGGTTGTTTGTGTGGTTGTAAGCAGTTGATTGATGGGGAGGTCATCATTTAAGTCAGGTTAGGGAGTTGGTTTAGATCTTAAACGAATGGTGAGGGGCTTTTATTTTTTAAGTGGGGAAGACGGTTGGTCATGTGTTTACGGTTGTGTGTCTTTTTGAGATAGTCTTTTGATGGGTAGTTTAGGTTTGTGAAGTTTGGTCTATTTGGGTTGTGGTTGAGTTGGTTGAGGTTTCGTTTGTGGCAGAGGTGATGGAGGTTGTTAAACAAACGTTGGGTCAGCAAAAGGATCAACAGACGATCCAACTCGAAAAGCAATTCTGACCACTTCATCAGCGAGTTCTTCTTTGATCACAGCCAGCTCAGGATACTTGGTTACGTATCTAGGAAACAGATGGGCTATCCTCATTTTCCTTATAATGGACATGTCAATCTCAAAACCTTGTTTCTTCTTTTCCCAACTAGATTCATTGACGCCAGCTAGTTTAATGATTTCAGTGAATAACATGGCATAGGGAATAGGATACCTCTGTTTGCCTTTGGAGTTATCCTTTGACTTGGTGAAGCATGACCTCCGGTTGTCCAAGATGAGAGCAGGCAGATTCACCTTCTGTCCGGTAAGCATCTTGTATAAGTAGAATCTGTCTTTGGAGGATACATTATCCTTCGAGCCCTTGCGAGGCATGATAATGTGTAGAAGGATGTTGTAGATGAGTCTGTAGTCCCTTTTCATGTTTGAAGAATATAGAAACCTCTTCAAAACATCTTTGTTGTTAGTTTGGGGTTTAGGACGCCCATACAACGTTAGGTCGACTATTTTTGGGTTGATGGCCCTTTTCCATTTTTCAGTAAACAAGTCGCCTTCTTCCTTGCAACCAAACGCTGCTGCAATGGTGTTAGAAGAGATGGTGATGGTCTAGTTATCTACTGTCCCAATAATGGTTCCATCAACCTTAGATGCAGATGCCTAGAAGTAGGCATAAGGGGCATGGTACCAGTGGGTTCGCTTATGAACAAAAGACTCCCATCCTGCATTTTTGATGAAAAGATGCAGGGGAAATCCTTCCTCTTCTAGCTTCTTCAGGTCTACCCATTTGTCAACCATAAAATCACCTTATGGAAATCTTTCCATGGGAACAAGTTGTCTCGGAGTGGCCATGAGTGCAAGTCTTTGAAGGGTTTATGTGTTCGAGAGTGAAAGCGAGAGAGATTTAGTGCAGAGGATATGCAAGAGTGTTTTTGAGAGTGTAAAGGGAAAAAGGGCGGTTATTTTTGAATATATGAGGAGTTTGATAGTACTGAAAGGACATGCATTTATTTTTACTTGATGTGGCAGAAAAGAACAACACATGTTTCTTGGGAGGTTACCAATGAATGATGATGAAGGGAAAGTTAGATGAATAAGTAAAAACTTTTCATATTCAAAAGCACACATGTTAGTAAGACGAAGTATAATAATAAAGTGCAAGACAATGAAGCATAAGACGATAATCAGAACAATCAATAAAATGATAATACAAGACGTTTTATTCATGTAAAACTTCTATATGCAATTTCTAAGATAAAATTAAAACGTTCTTTAGGTAAAGCCTTTGTGAAGATATCATCCCATTAATGGTCTATATCAATAAATTTAATATCAAAAACACCTTTTTGAACATAATCACATAAAATGATGTCTTATTTCTATATGCTTTGCCTTAGAATTCTGAATAGGATTTTTAGATAGATTGATTTTACTAGTATTGTCACATAACACTGGAATGTTATGCTCAAAGTTAGAGTAATCTTCAAGTTGATATTTTACCCATAAAAGCTGTGAGCAGCAACTAGCAACTGATACATATTTTGCTTTAGTAGTAGAAAGAGAAATTGAGTTATGTTTCTTGTTGGTCCAGGATATAAGACATGGTCTGATGAAGTGATATCTACCACTTATACTTTTTCGTTCAATTCTGTCTCCAGCATAGTTTGCATCACAATATCCTATTAACTTGAAATCTTTATTTTTCTTATAGAACAGGCTTAGGTTAGAGTTACCAACAAGATATCTAAATATCCTTTTAACAGCTTTCAAGTGAGACTCTCTAGGATCAAACTGAAATCTAGCACATAGGCAGACGCTATGCATAATATCTGATCTACTGGCAGTTAAATAGAGAAATGAGACAATTATACCTCTGTAGACAGTTTGGTCTACAAGTTTGCCTAATTCGTCCTTTGTCATTGCAACAGACAGATGCATAGGTGTGCTTATAGGCTTTGATTCATTCATCTTATTCTTTTTGAGTAGTTCTTTGGTGTATTTTTGTTAATGAATGTATATGCCTTCTTTCTCTTGTTTAACTTGCAGATCAAGAAAGAATTTTAATTCACCCATCATGCTCATTTTGAATTCACTCTGCATTAAGTATGAGAAACCCTTACATAAAATTTCATTAGTAGCTTCCAAAATTATGTCATCTATATAAATTTGAACTATTATGAAATCTTTATTAGATTCCTTTCTAAAAAGAGTTGTGTCAGCTTTCCCTCTCATAAAACCATTTGCAATAAGAAAACTGCTCAGCCTGTCATACCAAGCACGAGGTGCTTGTTTAAGACCGTACAAAACCTTTTTAAGTTTGAACACATGGTTTGAATAGATTAAATCCTCAAAACTAAGAGGTTGCCTAACATAGACTTCTTCCTTAATGAAACCATTTAAAAAGACACTTTTAACATCCATTTGAAAGAGCTTAATGTTTTTATGAGCAGCAAAGGCAAGCATAATTCTAACGGCTTCTAGTCTAGCTACAAGGACAAAAGTTTTAGTGAAATCAACACCTTCTTATTGATTGTACCCTTGTGTTACTAACCTTACTTAATTTCTTACTAATTTTCCATTTTCATCAAGCTTATTGCGAAACACCCATTTTGTTCTAATGATGCTTTTATGTTCTGGTTTAGGGACAAGAATCCACACATCATTTCTTGTAAATTGATGTAATTCTTCCTCCATGGCTATAATCTAGTCATCGTCTGTGGGTGCTTCTTCAATAGTTTTTGGCTCGATTTCTGAGACTAAAGTGCATGATGCTTGGTTTCTCAACGATGACCTTGTTTTGACTCTTTCAATCCGTTCTCCAATGATCTGATCTTGTGGATGATAGGTGACAAATTTCTAGTCTTTGTGAGTTTGTTTTGTCTGATCATCAGTCTGCTATTGTTAAGGGTTATCTTCTGATTGCCTCACTTCATCTAACCTTATGAGATCAAACGATCCTATCTGCAAGTCTACAAGATCATCTTCCAAATCTGATAGTCTTCTATCAAGGGTTAGTGTATCATTGAATTTAACATGAATGGATTCTTCTACAACAGAAGTTCTAGAGTTAAATACTCTATACACTTTTGATGTATTAGAATATCCTAGAAAAACATCTTTATCAACCTTAGAGTCAAAATTTTCCAATTGATCTCTTGTATCAAGAATGTAATGGGCACATCCAAAGGAATGAAAGTATGAAATGTTGGGTCGTCTACCTCTCCACAATTCATGAGGAGTCTTATTTACCAATGGTCTGATTAATATTCTATTTTGAACATAACAAGTTGTATTTACAGCTTCTGCCCAAAAGTACTTAGGAATTGAATTCTCACAGAGCATGGTTCTAGTTATCTTTTGTAGAGCTCTATTTTTCCTTTCAACTACCTCATTTTGTTGAAGTGTTCTCGGTGATGAGAAGTTGTGGAAAATGCCATTTTTTTCACAAAGGAATTTGAACTCAACATTATCAAATTCAATTCCATGGTCACTTATGATTGTAGTTATACAAAAACCTTTTCATTTTGAACACATTTATAGAATATTTCAAACACATTAAAAGACTCGTGTTTGTGAGTTAGGAAGTAAACCCATGTGTATCTAGAATAGTCATCTATAATAACAAAACCATACTTTTTGCCACCAAGATTGAAAGTTTTTGTGGGACCAAACAAATTCATATGTAACAGTTCTAATGGTTTAGAAATGGAAACAATGTCTTTGGATTTAAAAGAAATTTTAATTTGTTTCCCTTTCTGACATGCTTCACAACGAAGATGAGTTTTTCAAGAAATCTCGGGCAATCCTTTCACTAAACCCTTTTTTATATAGTTTTGAAATATGTTTCAAATTAATGTGCCCAAGCTTTTTATGCCAAATTCACTTTTCATCTTGTTTGGTCATTAAGCAAGTGACATTTTGTTTACTTAGATCCTCAAACTCAATCTTGTACAGATTGTTATGTCTTTTAGCAGTAAAAAGAATGGATTCATCATTTCGTTTGACTATGCATGATTCCTTGTTAAAGGACACGACAAACCCACTATCACAAAATTGACTTATGCTAAGTAGTTTATACTTCAGTCCTTCAACACACAACACATTATTTATTGACGGGAGGGAAGGCTTATCAACTTTACCTATACCAATGATTTTGCCTTCTCCATTTCCTCTAAATGAGACAGTTTCTTCATGTGGTTGGAGGTCTAGGAACATAGACCTTTCTCCCGTCATGTGACGTGAGCATCCACTGTCCAGGTACCAGAATGGATCCCTCCTTTTTCCTATTAACGATATCTGCAATAGGAATTATTTGAGATCTTGGTACCCCAAATACTTTTGGATACTTTTGTGTTAGTCCCGATGGTCTTATTTGACCTTTGTTTTCTTTTGTGTTGACACCTTTGAGATCTGTGTCCAAACTTTCCACAAAAGTTGCAAAAGGTTAAATAAAGTTTAGAAGACGATGGTTTAGAATCTTTGTCTTTTTCAAAACCTATGCCAGATTTGTCAGATGGAGATCTTCTGTGTTTCAGGATTAATTGTAGTTTTAAAGACCTATCCACAAATTTAGCCAGATCTTGTTTCAGACTAATAACATTTTTCTTTAGTCTGTCGACTTCAGAAAGAAGTATTGTCTTTTCAGGATCTGAGGCTTGATTCTTATGCATACTCTTCAGATCTTTCTTGAGTATTTCATTTTTTAAAATAGCTTCTTGATATTTTTCCTTGTATTTCTTATACTCAAGAGCGATCATGTGAGAGTTTGCAAAAAGAGTGTCATATGACATATCTTCTTCGTCATCGGACTCAGAATCACAATTATTAGACAAATACAGATTATTTTTAGAGATAGATTTTACCTCAGATGTTACTTCTTTAGTATTCGCCATGAGACAAATGTTAGCCTTTTCATCGTCTGAACTGCTACTATTGTTGTCCAGATCTTCTCATGTTGCTAGAAGATTATTCTTTTTGTTCCTTTTCTTTGAGTTCTATCCCCTTTTTAATTTGGGACACTCAACCTTTGTATGTCCAGGCTTATTGCATTCAAAACATATAATATCATTGTTTTCTTCTTGATGAGACTTCTTAAATCTTTTGTCTTTTCTTTTGGAAGATTGCTTGAATATTCCTTTCTTTTTTAGCATTTTCTTGAACTTCTTGGTCATGAGAGAAATCTCATCGTCTGTGGAGCAGCATGAGCTTTTGTCTGAGCTTTCAAATTCATTAGACTAAACTTTCAGGGCTTTATTCCTAGCTTTTGTCTCTATTATTTCATCTGTTCTTCGATTGGTTTCTCCACTCTTTAGAACTATAGAGTGATTGTTCTTGATCTTATCCTTTTTAAAGAGATGAACTTTGTGGACTCTTAACACTCTCAGCAACTCATCAAGACTTAGAGTCTTTATGTCCCTGGCTTCAGCTATGGTGGTAGCCTTGGGTTCTTAAACTTTTGGAAGACTATCTAAAATCTTGAGGTTGTTTTGAGCTTTGGAAGACTCAACACCAAGACTTTGGAGACCATTGAGAATTGTTTGAAATCTTCCAAACATCTCATCAATGGTTTCTGTTTCCTTCATTGTGAACATATCATAATGTATTTGAAGAGTTGCCGTTTTTCTTAGACGGACATCTTCAGTACCTTCATGTGTTATGCATATAGCATCCCACATTTCCTTTGCTGATCTGCAGCTGCAAAATTTGTTATATTCAATTTTAGATAAGGCAAAAATTATAATATACCTAGCCTTTGCATTCTGTTGCAGCATGTTAAAGTCGTCTTGATTGTATTCATTTTTTGGCTTTGCTACAATGAGATCTCTGCGAGTTATGATTCTCTAGATGCTGTAATGAATGGACTTGATGTATATTTCCATTCTGTCTCTCCAGTAAGTATAATCTTCTCCATAAAAGGCTGGAGGCCTCGACAAGGAGGCTCTTTTAGGAATGAACTGTCTTTCAAGGTTTGCCACAAGTTTTTTTTCCCTTTATCACTTGTTAAGGTGCTCAATCCTTAGAGACTGAGCTCTAATACCAAATTGTAAAACACAAGAAGGGGGGTTGAATTGTGTTTTCAAAATTTTTCGCAAATACCTTTTCAAGAACGTTTTGTCTGAAGTGTTAAATAACGAATTTTCAAAAGATGTTTAAGGAAAGACTAAAGGAAAACGTAGACTAGAAAAACACCAAGGAATTATATTGGTTCGTCTCACCCTAGAGACTACGTCCATTTCTTGGCAAACAACCAAGTCCCATTAACTTCAACAAGTTACAAGTATTCTTTTAATCAAGCCTCTTCAGGCTCAACCCAAGTACTTTTTAACTTGTCTCTCTAAGCAAAAACCCAAGTATTCTTTGAATCAAAGTATCTTCAAGCTTCCACCAATTTCTTAGATAAATGGTTGATTGTGAGTTATCTCATTTTATCTAACGTCTTATCAAACAAATATATAATGAAGTACAAGGGATGCGTTTACAAGCAATATATTTAGAGATTACAAGTTGAGAGAGAATTTTTCAACAATTCCACGCACTATCAAAATCTATCAGCCTTTAAGATTGATGTCTCTTTTTCTATTTATAGTGTACTACAGAAAAAGTGTCCGTTGTGAGTGCTGTAGGAGACATCCTTTGTCTGGCGTTGTAAAGGCAGAAAAGAGTCATTGGAACATTAAATGTAGCATTTAATGCCTTTCACCAACTAGTTACTCTGATAAGATAAAGTAGTCTGCATATCTTAACATTTCTCGTACTCAATCTTATAGTAGTGGACATATTTACTTTTCGTACTGACATCTGTACACAAATTTCTTCTTTTACGTATAAAGTAGACTTTTCTCGAGGATAGGTACGTAGACTTCTTTTTCTTTCGAGGTGGTTTACGTTTTTACAAACTTGCAATACACAGATTATTAAAACATCGTCTAAATGGAGTTAGCTATTGAATATTTAAAGATAAAGAAAGACGATATATAAACTCATGGACAGACGATAGTGAATGTGTGCAATATAAATGAGTAATCAAACGATTGATCAAAAAGACTGTTTGTTATTGTCAAAATAAATTAGGGTCATAAATTCATCCTTTGTCTTAACATCAATGATGCTTTTGCTTATCACAAACAAGTGCTTTCCTTTATAGGTATGCTGCAAGATTCGGATGAGTACCATTAGGTACGTCAGATATTGAAACATCATTGTTGGGGTGATCGTAAAAATAATCATATGTGTGTCGTGTGTTTTCCATGATCATGTTATGTAATATAATAGATGCATATAATATGTTTGATGGTATTCATGTATCAGGCACACACAGGACCACGTAAGTAATACTATCCAACTCGACTTGGCTAGAAAATGGTGGAGTTTGATATTCTCACACGAACTCAATTATTGTCTCATGTTCCTTTTCACTAGATTGTCTACCACTAGTACCCATTGAAGTCTCATGATCCATAGTGAGATTGGTTGGTAGTGATTGAAATATAGGAAATTGATATGGAAATGAGAGTATAGGAAATTGAAAATTGCCCATATTTTGGTTATTTTGTGGGTTTGGTAAATGTGGAGGGTTTAGAAAATTTGGATTAGTAGGAGGTTTATAATTTTGCATGAAATTTTAAAAGGAATTCATATTGAATTGGTTTCAATCTAGTAGGTGAAAATAAATAAAGAGGTAGTTGAAGATGTTAGAGAATGTAAGTTAAAAAAAAAAGAATGGCTGAAAGAGGAAAGTTTGAGGGATTATATGAGTGAAAAAAATGAGAAATATTTGTAAGACTATACGAATAAAAATGAGAGAAAATTGAGAGTTTTAATTATATAAATGTTAACAAAGAAAAAAAAAACCCAATAACTCTTTTGCAACATATCCCACCAATGGCTCTTTTTTTAACTATCCTACAACAGTTTTTTCTTTTTTACTATTCCACAACTATTTTTTTTATTATGTAAACTTCTTTTTATATTTTTAAATACTCTTTGCCAACCCCACTAATAGCGTTGAGCACTTAACAAGTGCAAGCCTCCATTGACATTTGTATTGTACCACAGGCACCTTTCTTAATACGGAGCGCACCTTCCTAAACATTGTGATGAAGTTGCCTTTAGAGTTAAAAAAAAAAAAGGATAGACAGGAGAAAAAAAAACCTGTAATGAGTGATTTACAACCGAGCATGTAAATCAATTAGTGTGAAATTATTTTAGTTTAATCAATAATCTCAAGTTCAAGTCTTGAATATGTAGTTGCATAACATATTTGAAGGAAAATCTTTTCTATTTGTAATAGTCCAACTTAACTTGAGCATAAATATTTTCTATAAAAAATACATGTAATCTCTATAAAAAAAATATATAATAAGCTATATGATAATAAAAAAAGGGAAAAAATAAAATAAAATAAAAGGAGTATATATGAAGTATTTTCCTTATCTAAAACCAGTATAGAAATGTTTCGAATAATAATTTCAATAGAAATGTACAACATTTTATACTCCTAATTTAATGGGAGATCTAAAAACAATCAGGTTAAAATAATACAAAAAGGTGCGATGTGCCGATTTTAGATAAAGAATCAATCAAACATAAGCTCTAAAATCCACTTTTGTCCGGCTCTTATTCTTCTTACATATACACACATGAATCAATTCTCTTTTACGAGTCGGCAAAGCTGGAGAAATTATTAAGTAGTTTAAATTTTACAAAAAGAATTAATTACACTTAATTATACTAACTCACCCACATCTGCGAACACTACAGGCAGTGGCCGAGTCAGCGTGCATTATAGCCGCAAGGGTGCCCCAAAACAAAAGAACTTTGCGACTTTGGGCACACTAAACACGGAACCAATTGACCGAACTTTGATTCCAAGCCTCAAGGCGAAGAACCCCAGAGTATCTCCGCACTAACGGTAGCAGCTTCTGCCTCGGACTCCGAAGCTTCCTTCACAATCCTCAGAATCTCGAGCTTAACCTCTCTCTTCTCTTCCGGGCTCAACCCCTCCCCCACTTCCACTTGTATCGCAAACCTCGAAACGCAACTCCCAAACGCAAAATCACACTCACTTTCACAACAACCCCCTCTTTGCAAGTCCATGAGAATCTCAACCAACCCCCGCTGGAGCATCGCTTCCACCACTTCCCTTCTCCCAATGTACCCAAGCTCAAGCACGCAGTCCAACGCGGCGACGCGAAGCCCCAAATCCGTTGAGCGCAGAAACCCAACAATCCTCGGGATCTCCCCGCTGCACAGAATCTCGTCCACCAACGGGCTTCGAATGAACCTTATCAGGGACGACAAAACCCGCATAGAACAGCTCGAAGCCATCGCAATCAAGGCCTTGATGGTGGGCCCCATCAACACCAACCCGACAAACACGTTCTTGTTGAACTTCACCAACGCGGCTATAGTCATAGCCGCTTCCTCTTTGACCCGCTTCGAACTCGAATTCTCGAACAGCACGCATTCCAAAAGCGTGAACACCTTCGCTCGTAAAACCAGCTCCTGGAACCCTAAATCGAAACCCTGGGACAGCCTCTGTCGGAACTCGGCCAGAACCTTAACCTGTTGTTCCTCCTCGAGGGACGGTTCCTGCAGCGCGGCAACGAGATCGCGGACCGTTACGCGGTCGACGTAGGATTGGATTTCGGAGTCGATGGCGCGCGCGAGGTGGGAGATTTTGTAGTTGGTGACGTGGCGGTGGAGGAGAGACAGGGGGGCGTAGCCTTGGAACTTGTCGAGTTTTTTGATTAAGGTTCGGAGGGAGGAGAGCATGTGGGAGAGTTTGCGGAGGTTTGGGTCGGAGGAGAAGGCGGCCTGGGCCTTGGTTTCGAGGTCGAGGACCGTGCCGACGGCGGCAGTGGAGTCGGTTTTGAGGAGGAAAGAAAAGGGGTTGGTGCTGGTGTGAAGGTCTTTGGAAGCTTGTTGGAGGGCGTGGAGGAGAGTTAGGAGGCGGTGTTTGGGAGGGTCATCCATGAGAATGAGAATGATAAGGGATGGAAATTCAGTTAATTTGGGTGCTCGAGTGTCGATAGGACTAGAAGAAGAGGGAACAGGGAAAGGAGGGGAGGCAGAGAAGACAAGAGAGGAACTACAGTCAACAACTATCAGTCCTCATGATCCACGCAACCAGCAACCATTCACTTGAGTGGACCACGTATGGATCTACTATTTACAGGGTTTGTTGATCTCTTGATATATATGGATAATTATTTTTTAATTATTTATTATTATTATTATCATCTTCATTTGAATTTTGTTTGTTTTAGTAATAATATTATTATATTATACTATCCTGTTTGGAAAAATAATAACAATGTTATTATCTTTAAGAACCTATTTGATAGCTAGAATAGGATAAAATAAGTATCATATCCTATTGTTATCCATCGTTTGTTGTGTCAACAAGATATAATTACACTATCTTATTTTTTATTTTATTTTGTTGTTCTAGTGTATTTTTTATTCCCAAGAATAACCAAGTTAGGAAACAACAAGATAGAATAAGTTTTCTTTTTTTTTCTCTCTTTATATATTATGTAATATGTTAAATATTATAACAAATATTGTATATAATTATATATATATATAACAATATATTTGTATATATATAATATTTTTTATTATATAATATTTGTATATATATAATTACAAATAATTATATAAACATATAGATAGATAGTTATATTATAATAAATATTATATATAAATAGATATAATATTATTGTGAAAATATATATAAGATTTATATATAATATATGATGATATATATATATATATACACACACACACTAACAAAAAACATATAATATATAGAAATATTATATAAATTAATATATATAACTATATATTATATTTATTATATATATATATTTATTATATATATTTATAATAATTTTGTATATAATTTTAAAGTATATTATTAATTAAAATATTAAAATTAAATTATTAATATTTAAATATTTTAAAGAAAAATATTTGAATAATAATTATAATTTTAAAAATTTTATATATTTTTTATAATTTTAAGAAAAGTAACTACATAAATAAAAAATATTGTATACTTTAGTTAAAATTATATTTTTTCATAAAAATTAAAAATTAAATTAAAAGTTACTTTCTAGAAAATTATATGTAATTTTAACAAAATAGTAATTTTGTCATTTGAATATGTTTCTATTTGATCCTATCATTATCTAGTTTGTTATCTGGTGTGCATCAAGCATTATATAAGATTATAACTTATTCTGTTTTTATCTTATCCTATTTTTATCCTGATGTGATATCCTATCCTACTATATCCTATCTTGATCACCAAACGAGCCCTCAAAGGTTATTTAATGCTATTGTTTTAAATGATTTTTTTTATTTTAAAAAATGAGGAAAATATGGATTATTGTTTAATTTTATCCTTATTTTTAATATTTTCTATCAAAGGAAATCAAAGAGCACATAGAAAATATAGTCAAATAATTATTTTTTTTTAAATTAAAAAACTTTTTTTTAATCATGTACGAAACCTAAAGGAATTATTATTTCAAAATAGAGAGATTATTATTATTATTATAGATTTAGAGTGTAATTAATATTTTTTAAGATTAATATTAACGAATGATTTCTTTTTTTGATAAACGAATGATTTCAATTTAATTGATAAGAACGTTAAAATAGTATGTATTAAATAAAATTACACATCAATCGTTTTTATAAGAAAAATGGTGAACATACATACATCCTATTTTGAGACTATATATGTAGAAGTAAAACGGGAAATTAAATAAAAAAGAAAAAAACAGAAAAAAAACAAAATAAAATAAACGATAAAATAATAAATATGATAAAAAAATAAAAAAATAAAATATAGGATAAAAATAAAATATAAGAAAAAGTAAATATATCGTAATAATATTTTTTTATCCTAAAAAAACTCTTTTTATAGAGTGATAATTTTTCGGTTCTTCTCTCTCTTTTACGTTGCGATACCTTCTCAGCCATTAACTACTTAACAGCCAATATTTGTAAAATGGCATTTTAATCGTGTAAGTAAGTAGTCTGCTGGCTGCCCGGCACGTGTCCTGAATTTTAGGCTGTTTGATAGTAGTTAAGGCCAAGGGGGGATCATTTTAGAATTCTACAGTAATTTCTAAATAATGAAGTCTATTGTGTCAAAATCAAATCTAAAATGCGTATTAGTCACGATTATATCAAGATATTTTTGTTGCTCTCCGTCATAAATATTTTAACCTTTACGTTAACGTGTATCATTATTTTAACACTTGTAATATATTCTGAGAAGACTTCCTTGAATTTAAATTATATTTTTTTAAGAAAACGAAAATAGTGTAATATGATATGAATATCCTATATTTACACAGGAATGTAATGCTTTTGTTTGTTGATACTATACTCATTTACTACTGGAATTTTGTGAGGCTACGGTAATCAACAAAAAGTAAAAGGTTTGCCAAATCTAAATTATCAAAATAATAACAATTTATTAAAAACATAAGCTAAAATAAATTCGTACAAAAGGCCTCTAAGGATCCCGGAACTTGTGCTGTGGAGTCCACTTCAAATGCAAAGAAATATTTCCGGATTTAGCTCCATCTAGAGGAAAAGTTTCACTGTATTCCCCTTCTAAGATGACCTTAGTCAGTGTCAAGATCACTCTTCCAATTTTTTCCTGAAATAATCATGCGTTTACGAAAACACTCAATTTGATACTGATTTTAGATATGCAGTATACTATAAGATTGAGATGAAGATAATGACTCGAGTCGAGGAGTAGGGGCCAGCATGTAAGTTCTGAAAGCATATATGACACGATTCTATGCACAACACTCATCATAAAAAATTGGACAAAAATATCTAATTTATGGAATTCAGCCAACAAATTATCTCTAGCAAACAAATCGTTGAACGAATTATTTTTCAAAGCAAAAGTTTGCTGAATCTAATTTAAGGTGTCCGTAAGTTTATGGATATAAATCAGCATAACTCAATCACAAATCTAATACAGTTCCATATATCTATGCAGTATTTTTCTCCACAACCGCTGTTTACACCATGAATTCACATGGGAATCTTCATTAACATCAGAGAGTGGGTGGGACGAATTAGTTAAAATGTGTCTGAGATGCATTAGTCAAATGGATATCTGATTCTTATTCTTGTTAAAAATTGTATTTAAGGTTGTCCAAATAAGCAATACAGATACATAAATATATTTATTCAAGTTTCTAAACAAATGTATAGCCTTACTGTAACCTTTTGGGTTACAATTCACATTTTGTATATAATATGTACAGGTATCTTTGCTATCCAAATCTCACTTTCACTCCTGAAGCCACACATTCTCGATACACTAAGCACGAAAAATAATTAAATATTTGGATTACTTGCAACTTATTTAGTGCTGTATGGGCACAGAGAGGTCAATCAGGTGGCTGATAAACTTGCTAAGTTCAGCCTCTCTCTACCAGTTGCTGAGCATTCTTTTCAGTTTACTCCTGATTTCGTTAGTTTTGCTTTGTTAGCTGATTTAACTACTGTACAATTCCCTCGTGGTTTATAGTTGCTAATAAATCCTTCATTCACCAAAAAAAGTGCTGTATATCACATAATAACAACAAAAGAAAAAAGTAATGCGAGAAGATTGCCAATTTCTTTCTTGCTTTTTAATTTAAGCAATGATTGCTCAATTTACAAAACCACGAACATTAGCTATCAAAACTGCTCTGTACAAGCCAAAGAAAGGTGGGTATCAGAATAGAGTCAAATTTCTATGCACTACTATCAACCAATCAAAAAATATGTTGATTATAACCTTTAAAGTAATTATTATAAAAATTAATATACTTATCATATACAATAATTTGTGATTGGATAATAATGTAAAATGAGGTTTCAAACTCAAGCAGTACTTGGAAACAAACAGCTTCATGAGACAAATTCAAGAGGTATTACCTTGCCAAATGTGTCATGATCGTACACTTCAATAATTAACATTTCGTGTAAGCCATCCTCCACAACAAAATCAAATGTTTGATTCCAAACTGGGTTTAGGGATTCATTTACAACCTGAGAATACAAGAAAGATTATTTAATCTATTTTAAGTACATAGAAATCGGTGCGTGAATATGGAATAAATTAAAAATTTCCAAGTGTTCGGCAAGTAAATTCAAAACAAAAAGATCTTGATACGTTTTTTTAACTAATTTGCATTTAAATTAAACTATTTCAAGCTTCTAATCGATTTAATCATTTGAATTTATCTTGTTCTTCACCAAATTGAAATTAATTAAAAAACTCTAATATAGCAAAAGTGTCATGTGAAAAATGTCTAAAATCTTACTCTGGTCTTGAGTTTTTTTTCTGTTTTTTTCAACATAAGGACAACAAATGGATCAGCCTTGCCCATTAAGTCCACTGCTGGCAAGTCTTCAGCTGAAATCACTGTCACAGATAGAACCCCTCTTACAATCACGTTGCTTCTCCTCCGTGATGATCCTATAAGATCCTCAGCTTCTGCGTCACCAGTTCCACTCTTGAGGGTCTTCTCGAACGTGGTTAATGAGAAATCAGGGTCAAAAGGGTTCTTAAAGCTGTTTTCGACTCCAAATGGGCAGTACAAGAGCTCCAAGTGCACCTACATAGGGTATATATGCGAAAATGACAGGAAGCTCAAGAAGATTTATGAACTCCTATAATACGAATTTGCACGAGTAGAATACTATAACATAAGAAAACACAAAAGACAAGTATTGAAGAAAACGCCAGATTCGATGCTTATAGGGAGTGTCCATAAATTAATAAACTTGAAAGCACCTTGGTTTAATATTCTACGCATGCCACCGGGCTACGTTCTATACAAATTGGCAAGTGGCAATTGACATCGATCAGCTAGACCGCTAGATGAATGTTACGGAGACGCTAAGAATATACTATCTTACCTCACCCCTGTATTTGTTATCTCTATGGATCTCCAAATCCTTAACCAGTTTCAGCCATACATCCTTGACTTTACCAGGTTCAAGGTCCTTCAGCGAAACTTGGGCACAGCCAATAAGTTCAGAAGCCTGAATGCCTTCATCATCGAAAATTCTTATGGTCAAGTGCTGCGTTGACGCATCTTCAATGATGAACTCATAGTGCTCATTCCATACTGGATTCAACTGGTTGTTCTGAACATGCCCAGCCGTTGGATTACAACCACATACAATAATAAATAAATAAAAGTAAAAGAAGCTTACATTGGAAAGAAATGTTGTCTTACCATTATTTTACTGGTTTTGGTTCTGTCACGAAGCGGGCGTACAAACAAGACAGCATAAGGATCGGATTTCCCAATCACATCTTTATTTGTTAAGTTCTTTGCTTGTACTAGTTTTACTTCTAGTATTCCAACCGGTTTCAACTCTAGATTACTGCGAGAGGAAGAAACAATCGCACGCACTCGAATACAAAAATATGATACTGAAATGCTACAAAAATATGATATGCATGGTACACATGATGAAAAAGACAAAGAAAAGGTTTTGGAACGAAAAAAAAGAGAGACTTAAACACCGATCGAGCAACCATGACATTAGTTTACCATGCTCAAAGTTCAAAAAGAAAATTGGCGAATCAGCATACGTTTAAATCATCAAGCCTTGCTAGGGTAACCTTGTTCTGGTGGAGAAATTATCAGATAGTCCAGGACTACTAAATGTTTATAGTCTCAATCAATACTTGTATAATACATATTTAAATTTTATAATTTACAAAAAAAAATTGATAATATTTAATTACATGTTAAGTGAAGATTAATGAGAACTATAATAATTTAAAACCACCTAATAATTTCTCCTTTCTGGTGATGATACCTTAAGGTAGAAATTTTACTTAACAACATTTTTTGCATTTTAGTTTCAAAACTTTTCCTGACTCCATTAAGGAAAGTAGTTGTTGTTGGATTACGTCACCGATTCAACATTTCTAATAGCTCTTATAACAACCACCCCCCCTCCAACCCAAAAAAACCGGTGACTGAAGCATGCATCTATAGTTTTCATTTTGCCGACGTAGTGAAAGCAGACTATAATACCTACAACTCCTTCTAGTGGTACCTACTCTCTAGCTCTTCATGGACAGATGAAGTGGAATTGCACATGCTTATGGTTCCAGTCACTAAAGAAAATTTAAAAGTGTCCATTCGACCCAAAGTATTATCCTTATATCATTATCAGCGCTCAATTTTTTAATGTTGGTATGCAAGTGTGCGTAAGAAGTCTCACATTGGATAGAGATGAGTATGCTGAATAACATATAAGTGATAAAAACCTATAAACTTGATGTCTTAAAATTTTGGATTGAATATAGTGTCAAGTTCACTTCTGTAATTATACTCATAACCTATTGGTGAAGATCTTCCCAATGTTTAACCCCCTCATAATTTCCCAACATTTAAGTTCCCAAAACATAAACTAATAAGAACAAATATTTTCCTCCTTTGGGAAGAAAGTGAGAATGAACTTTTACATACCTGTAATCTCCCGGTATAATTGGTATAATTTTGCGTACTGGCCAAGTTATAGAGTCTTCAATGGCGTCTCTAATTGTTTCCTAATAAATAACAGAGGAGTTCATTACCAAGTTAGAGTGCTGAATGAATTAAAAAGCTATTAACAATGCAATGTGAATCGATAATAATGCCCAACTGTTGTAATTGATTATACTTCTCTACGTTCTGAATTACATTGCACCCTCTATTGAGCCTTTGGAACTCACTCAACTAGGACTTACATATATAGGGATGTCAACAAAGTTCAAAGAGAGAGAGAGATCGATCACCGGAAGGGATATAAGAGAGTAGAAGTATGAGTAATACCTTTCAAAACATCGGAAAAATAAGGAAAATTATAAATGGACATCCCATCCCTATTTAACACCTTAAAGGAGAAAGGGAAAGAAGAGATAACAAAAGGTATAATAGAGGATATGAAGCGATAAATAAAGAAAGATAAAGAGAAATGATAATTGTTAATGTGAGAAATTATTAGGTAGTTTGAAACTATTATGGTCCTCAATAATTTATACATGACACATAGTTCAATATTATTAATTTTCTATCGTAAATTAAAAAACTTAAATACGTGTCATGTAAAGATTGATCTGGATCATAAATATGTGGTGATCTTGAATTACCTAATAATTTCTCGTGTTGATGGAGTGTATGATGTATCATCACTCAAAAAATAATAAAGGTTTTCAATGATATAAAGTAACAGTCAACATTAAAACTTGTGAAACCACAAAACCATTTATAGATTATTAAACGGAACAAAAAAAATTATAATGCATTATTATTAGTTTATTGCACAACTAGGAGATCCTGTTACACATGAAGATCAGATACTTGGCTCACTATTCTGTAATATAGTATCGACAAACTAATAACAAAAATCAAAGGAATAACAAAAGTACCATAAAGATATAATTTACTTGTACCTCTATAGCATCAGATATCCCCGGTAAAGCTGATATATCGCCACCAATAACCTTAAGAGTAAAATCCAGATCTTTCTGTTGGCAGAACAAAGAAAAGGAAGAAATTTTAAAAATAATTGCATTTTGTAGTTTACCCATATTTGAACAAGTCCCATTGACATCAAAGAAATGACATAAAAAAACTATATATTCCAAGTACGAATCTGCATTTTATTGCTGATAGCTTGACATGCCCTGAAGCTATGTTCGTTTGCAGTTACTTGACATCAAAGAGCAGAAATACCATTATATAATTTCATGTAAATTACCCTTCCTTCAACATGTTGAAATATTCATTTTTTTAATCTTCCCAGTAAAAGCATATGTTACAAGACAATGTAACTCACCTTTTCTTTCAAGGAAAAACAAATAGCACCAAAAGCGGGGAACTCATTCACTAGTGGTTTGAAGATCAACCTGAAAACCCCAGTGAATCCAATATTTTTTACCTATATAAACAAGTTGCCAGGAAAGAGAAAGAATAGAATATTAAGGAATAACTTAAAATAAAAGTTGACATGTGTAGTCATTAATGATGCCACTAAAAGATTGAGTTGCACAGTCCACCTTATTCATCATGAAAAGTATGCAAATCTTTTGATAAAGATAGGAGAAGCCTAAGTGAGGATGTTTAGATGTTTGTATTAGAAAACAGAGACATATGCACTGAAATATACATTTCTTTAAAGCATAGGGAGACAAACTTGTGTAGATAAATAATACAGTTGAAAGTTGATAATATTCTCCAGAACTAGCATGACAGACTTCCTTTAATTTGCAAAATGCAAATATAATTTTCTTTTGCATTCCTTTTCAAAAAAATAGTGCACAATTATTTTTTACGAGACAGAACATTTAGATAATACTTAGTAATCTGAAAAGGCAATCTTATTCAGTACATCTTTTTGTGGTTGACCGGAAGTACAATATCAAGCATTTATTTATTGGACGATAGCAACATAAAATTTAATAAACAAACTCCATGGCATAATCAGGTGCGTAGAGTTTATAGCTTGAAAGATGCAACTTATTCTTGACAATAAAAGGAAACAAAGTGAACCAAACATGGACTATCAAATCTTGTAATGTAAATATATTTATCTCGTCAGGAGTCAAAAAGGTTCCTTGGTTTCTCTTCGTCTTTGAAAATAATGAAAATTTAAAATTAATACACAAAGCTAGCGTAATATAAATTGAATTTAGAAGTAAGTGCGTATCCAAAAAAAAATTAGTGGCTAATTAAAGTGTACTTTGCACAACTGATTTATAATTATATAAATATAATCGGCAAGCAAAATGTCATAGGCGGGCAATGATTTGTGTATCACCTGTACAGGAAGTACAACACCAACTCTGGTTTTAATGTCAAGGACGATATTCGGGTTACCATCCCACTGCATCTCAAGATCCATAGTCACCCCATCAGGCCCACTATGCTCTTCAACAATTGAAACTCCTACAAATTTCAAGCAGTAACAGCTTGCTATAATTACAAGGATGAACAAAACCAACAATTTAATAAATTGAGGATCATCATCGGGTTCACTTTATTGTTCAACTTGGTTATGAGCATTGAGCATCATAGGACAGGAGAAATCCAGAAGCATAAGCATGAGGCAAATTGTCTATGTTTTCGGTTTTTCTCATTATTAACCAAATGACAAGCACAGCAAACAGAGCTTTCAAGTACAAAATAAAAGGCTACCCATTAGGCATAACATAAATGACAAAATTCATATTTCAAAGGTATAATTATGCAGCAAACCTGTAAATTGTGGAGCCACAGTGCCAAGGGTCAACTTGGAGAAGGTGAGAGAAGACAAAATAATCGGCTTATATTGTTCAAGAATGGGTTCCACGTTGCTTCTTATCAACTCTGACGCTGCCTATGTACATTTCCACATTGCATCAAAAGTCTAGATCCATAAACTCACTCAACGAATATATAACAAGAAAATTGATAAATGAAAAACGAAAGTGAAGTACGTCATTAACGTATGGCCAAATCTTATTGAGTTGCCTATTAAGCCAATTTAACTGCAGATGATGAACAAATTAATATCAGAACCTGAATCAAAATTGAAGGTTCAATTCTGTGCCTGTAATAAGTAAAAGTGTATATATGAACTCAACTTCTGTCTCCGAGTGAAGACCACCCATGCTGGATAGAACTTAGGAGGCAAAAGTCTTCTGGAATCCTCCACCGTCATCCTCGCAAACACTGCTATCGTCTTCGCCTAAAAGCGATTCACGAAAATCACACCCCAGTGTGTAGGGTAAGAACAAATAAACGACATATAAAAAGATTCATATTATTATGGAATGGAGTGGAATGAAAAAAACGATTAAAATGAATGTGGATATACCAAACCGGAGCGACGCTTAGATCGGACGCTTTCATGACGAGCGAAAGCGACGATCAATACGATACCAATGGCGATACCAGCGATCATGCCGCTGATGAATCCCATTTTCTCAAGGGAAATTAACCGCTATGGCCAATGCGAATCGCAAACCGTGAATCTGCTTAATTCGCCTTTGTTGCTAATGTTGTTTAGCTCAAGCATGGTTTTCTGGCCATGTTTGTTGGAACACACCAACATGCATTGGTAAAAAGAGAGAGAGGATGTGTCTGTTGATTAGTTAGTTGCGTTATGTTGAGGCGCGGGTAATCAAGGGAGAACTATACGTTTGTGAGCATTATTAAGTAATTACCAAATTTGTGCTATTATTTTAAATGATGTGAACATTCATTGATTATTGACAAAGTAATCCATGTGAGCTGAACTGATACGATGAGTATTGTCTAATGAAGAAAGTAATATATTCTTTTCTTTTCCTTTCGTCCAATAGTTTATTCACCTTTATGTAACTTCCGTGTTTTTTAACCTTGTCTGCTTGATCTGCTTAAAGAAGCCAAAGGTAACTAAAGGTTTCTTTAGTTGCAATAATAATCATATTCCGCTGGGCGGTCCAAGTTAAGTACGGTAAAGTTTATATTTAGGAGTAGTAAACAAGGATGGTAATTGGTAGGGTTTACGGTGTTACACTACCTGTCTTTATACCCGTATTTAAAAAAAATATTTGTACTTATTTTATATTTATGCAAATAGCAACTTTAACTATCATCCTCATATTTGTTAGGTACCTATATACTTATATTTGTACCTACTACTCGCACTTTACTTATGTGTAAAGTAAAAAAATCAATAAAATAATATTAATTAAAAAACAGCTACAACTAAATTAAAAATTCACTATTAAATCATTCAAATATAATCTTAAATCATCCAAACATAATATTAAAATCATCTAAACAGAATCTTAAATCATTTAAATATAAGTCATAACCAAACAATATTAAAACATAATCATCTAACATAATTATTCGTAAATGTAATGTTTTAATCATTGAACATGATCATTAGAAATTTGGACTTCATGTTATAATACTCTCCAAGACTTCAAATAGAACTCGTTTGGGGAGAAACGAATTTAAGGTTTAACATTAAAGTCTTTAGACTTCAATATTATGTTTTACTAATTAAATTAATAATTAACAATATATATATATATGTATGTGTGTGTGTGTGTATATATGTGTGTGTGTATATATATATATATATATAAAACATATTATAATTAAATATTTATATATTAATGAGTAAGGGGCAATATATATATATATATATATATAACATGTTATAATTAAATATTTATATATTAATGAATATGGGGCGAAGTAGGTACTATAGTACCTACACCTGTGTCCATCTCCATTAATTTTTATGAGTAATTCCTCGCCTCTATCCTTATTCTTATTAAGTAGGTATTTATTCTATTTGTTGCAAATATTTTTTTATGGGTACTCATATAGTTTGGATAGAATTTTCAGTAGTAAAACCAAGTGAAAGAGCTTGCTACACGTCTAAATTGCTTGTTTCCTTGAAATATTAATTTGAAAGGACATTAAAAAAACATGAATAAACGAAACCATGGATCCTCTGTTCACAAAGTTATAACCATAGTTACTAAAAAAGGGTTTGTTACACTTGCTTCTTTCTCAAGGGATTATCAATTATGCATGGCATTTCCTTAGTTCTACTATTCTAGTGACTGATTAGCCTCTTAATGAAGATAAGCATATAATACAATGAATTTAAATCTTCTATTATTGTTAAGTAACAAGATATAATTGTTTTGGAGAGAAAACCATAATTTTTATTAAATGATGACTCACTATAACTGATTGTGAGATTTATTAATTATACTCAATAAAAAGCGTGTCCTTTTCTATTTAATATCCAAATTCTAATACAATACCAATGTACAACATGTAATAAAACAATAATATAAAAAAAATTAACCTAAAATTGAAATAAAGTGTAATACAAATCGTATTGAAAGAAAACACTAAAATATGAATAAAAAAAAATTAAAAGGGACTTATAAACAAAAATCGAATTACTTTATTTAATGTATTTTATTGACTTGTTCGTGAACAAAACTTTGTAAATTCAAGTACTGGATGATTAATTAAATTAAATTATCCACCTCTTAGTTTATCAACATAATTTTAGGATCTACCCTAAAAAAACATTTTTTTTAGAATTGACGTTGGCTTCAACTAGTTGGGAGCAAGATGGTGAATAAGCAATGCATATAAGAATGGATATATGTCGACTTGGGAGCAAGATGGTGAATAAGCAATGCATATAAGAATGGATATATGTCAAATTCGTCGAAGTTTATGGCCTTATTTGTATTTAATTCGGCCTAGTTTAAGCTAATTTATTAAAAAAATAAGTTAATACTTTTTAATATGAATGAAAAAATAATATCAAGTCGGTCAATTCAACCAAAGTGAGTAATCAAATAACTGAATAATCTAAAAAATTAGAAAGCGAAAAATTGATAAAACTAGCCAAAATTAGTCCAAAAAAAATCAATTTGAATAAGGTTTTTCTATAATTTTAATTTTTTTATTTAAAAATACTTTTTAGATAAAAAATCCCACCTTAAAGTTTAAATATGGATTGTTATTATTGTTAGAATATGTGATAAATATCCAATAATATCTTGAATATATCTTAGAGTAATTTAGAGATCGCATGGTTTTGTAAGTGGAATCGGAATGGTTAAAGCATAGACTATTTTTCTCAAGTCCAAATAGACCATACTACTGCATAAAACACAAAAGTCCAAGTTTCACATAGTCTATTATCATTAAACATATGTTGCTAGCACCAAAAATATCCATGCATGAACCAAGCATAACAGAGTCGATCCCCACCAATTGAAGCATCCATACTAGATAATGGATGAAAATTCACACTTCAAAAGCAAATACTTCATGTCTTCTTTCATCTTTCCACAGAAATTGCACAACAAATCTAAGTCATTAGTAATAATAACTTTGACTCCCAAGTTATTTTCTACATGAATGCCCCCACTTTTTTTCAGCGTCGACCCTTGATCCAGATTCTCTAGGAAAAATGAAACTAACTAGATTTAATTTTTATTTTATTTTGTTTAAGTCAGACAAGACCACTATGGGTGACAAAGTTTTTTTTTTCAAGTATTTAACTCAGTTGTATACCTAAGACTTAAACTTGAGACCACAGGTTAAACTGGAACAATCTCACTCCAGTTGAACTCGTAAATACTTAATATCTACTTCTATATTATAAATTAGAATACATAATTTAGAGAATGAGACTCTCATTTTCATGACTTATTATTTTTATTTTTTTTAATGCAGAAATGCTGTTTAAGATACTCCTTATAATAGCACTTCTAGTAATAAGTGTTGTCTAATATGCTCTATACCCTTTTAACAACACTTTTAACTTACAAGTGTTGTCTATCTCATGTTGTTATATGTCATTTTTGTAGTAGTGCTCTCTCAATTAAATGTTCTCTCTTCTCTCCTATAATTGTGCATTTCATACACTACTCTCACAACTATAAAAAAAAATCACTGCAACAATTTGACTAATCACCGGCTAGTCCGCAAGGCCTCGACACTGACATAATGTAGCATCAATCATGATTTTTGTTAATGTTTTTTTATTTTTTTTGTCTACTTCAACTTGCAATAGCCACGCCTAACACTACTTATCAATTTCAACTTGTGACAACTAGGCTAACGCTCTTTACTTAAAAAATCTAAGTAGTGGCCTAATCAATACTACATGTTATGAAAATTCTAGCACAAGCTCTCTCACCTTCTTTCGCCCTTTTGTATCCCAAAAATTCAAACAAATAAGCAAAGAAGAATAATAAAAAGTTATGTGACTTTTGTATCCCAAAATTCTCCATACACAATAAGAATAATAAAAAACAAATAAACATAAGCGATGATGAAGTTTCAAACACAACTTATCAGCATAACAAAGAAGAAGTATAAAGGGGGAAAGATGGAGACACAATTTGCGATGAAGGAAAGCCTTAACTAGGCACAGAATAGGGTACCTACATGACACGCAATGGAGATTGAGGGGAATGCATGATGGTTCATCAAGTGGCATTGTGCAACAAAGATGATGGCGACTCAAAGGTAGTGATGGTTGGAGAGGTTCAATTCTATTTTGCTTTGGGTTCTATGGTGGAGATCTATGGCGAGTAATGGTGGCTGGGGCTTTGGTTCATGACTTTTAGTGATGGTTGTCTAGTTCCAACTCAACAATTACAGGTTTGTGGGCTCTTAATGGTGTGGTCTCAACTTAGGGGTTTGGAGGAAGATTGATGGGTTCAATGGCAACTTGAAACAAGGGTGATAAGGCTCTATAATGGTGTTGCAAAGATGGAGAAAAAGGGTGGGAGAAGGAAAAAGGGCAGAGGAAGAGAAACAAAAAAAGAAAAAAAAAGAAAAGGAGTTGCTACCAAAAGTCCCCTTTGACAATGGTAAATAGGGAACGGGGAAGACACACTGCTAGTAACAGCGATTTTTTTTTGTCCTCACATATTAACATTGGCTTATACATTGGTTGGGTCATTGCTAATAAACTTCATTTATTTTTTTGCCAACACATTAGTGACGACCTAGAGGTCGTTGCTTCGTCGATGCTAAAGTAACCATTAGCTATCACTTTGCATGATTAGTATCGGCTTTTAGCTGACGCTAATATGTAATTTTTCTTGTAGTGATTTCTTTCTCGGCTATCTCAAGCCACTCTCCTTTTATCTTTATTTCTATACTTAATATTTTTGGTATGTTTGGATGTGCATTGAAAGAATTGTTTTAGACCAATGTGATTTTATAGAATTGATTTTTGAGTGTGTAATTACCAAAATGGTAATATCTATGTATACTTTTTTTATTATAATTAGTTAGTTTGATATATTATATTATATTATATTATATATATATATATATATATATATATATATATATATATATATTAACAAATTAAAAATAAATAGACATCTAGTATTTTTTTAACTTCATGTTAATTATTAAATTAAAAAAATATGCATGTATAATAACATGTTTTCTATCAGATGCAATCCATAATAGAGAGGTGAAAATTGTCTTGTATATACGTGGTCATTATATGACATTTTGATGCATATATCTTTTAATATACACCAACACTTCAACAATAAATATATCTTTTAAAAGGCGAAGGTATATAAGAACTGGTATGAGATCTACATTAATGCATATGGGGTATAAGTGTGAGGGTAAATTAGAAAAAATACAATAACTAAGGGCTCGTTTGGAGTGGTTGCAAGTTTTTGTTTTTTCATTTTCAAATGCAATTTTTGAAACAAAATGTGTTTAATTAAAATGGAGCTGAAATAATTTTTAACTCAATTTCAAAAACTTTTACATTCATTTTCAAAACGAAAAAAAAAGAATTTGTGAATTTAGTTTTTAGTTTTTAAAAAATACATATAACTACATTTGACAATAGTCCTTCTCATTACTACCGCCACTACCACTGCCACCATCGCCATTGATACCACCACCATCACCATAGGCACTGTCGGCACCACCATCACCATAGGCACTGTCGGCACCACCATCACCATAGGCACTGTCGCCACCACCACCATCGGCACCACTACCACCACCACCAAAGGCACTGTCACCACCACCAGTACCTCTACCACCACCATCGACACTGGCACTAGCACTACCACCACCACCGACATTGCTACCGCTGCCACCACCATCAGTACCAACACCGTCACCACCATCACCAGCATTGCCACCATCACCACCACCAGCATTGCCACAACAGCCGTCGTCGACACTACCACAACCGTTGTCGTCGGTATCGCACCACCACCACTGTCATTATTGTCGTCACTATCACCATTGCTGCCACCACACAAACATATCCTTAAACTAATTTTAATTAAATAAGAAATTTCAAAGTGAGTTTATTTTGAAACCAAATATTAAAAGGAAAAAAACTAAAACTAATTTCTAAAACTAAAACTGGTTGTAGTTTTTAAAAATTTCAAAACTCACAACTAAAAACCACCCCAAATGGGCCCTAAAGGTTTAAAATTGATTTTGAATAAAGCAAAAGCAAATTCTTATTGCTTCAATCTCACCATGATTTTCTTCAATTTGTAAACCACAGGAAAACACAAGAAAGGGAGTTGAATTGTGTTTTTTAAAACTATTGCAAATCTTTTTCGCAAATAGGTATCGTTTGATCATAAGACAAAAGAAATAACTTATTAAGAAAAATTTTAAAAAATCTCTTTGAGAAAACAATCCACTTTTAAAGAAAGTTTAACAAAAACTTTTTTTAAAAAAAGAAAAGATAAACTTGTAAGACAGATTAGAGGTATATAATGACACAAAAATTTTATACTAATCCGTCTCACCCAGAGACTACGTTCAATTCTTGACACACCACCAAGTTTCACTATAACTTTAACAAAATTTCAAATGTTCTTTTATCCAAATCTCTTCAGGCTTATCCCAAGTACTATTTCACTTACATCTTTAAGCAAAAACCTAAGTATTCTTTGAAGCAAAGCCTATTCAAGCTTTTACCAATTTCACAAAGAAATGGTTAAGGGTAAGTTCTTGTAGAGTAGGTTGCATCTTATCAGACGAATATACACTAAAGCTCAAAGTCTAACAAATTGTGACTAAGTCACTTTTTACAAGAGAGTTCTTTTGAAATATTAAGCACTTAGAAAATGGTTCAGAGAATTCAATTTGCGTTCTCATCATCTTGCACAAGTCTTCTCTTCTATTGATAGTGCTCCTTAAAAAAATGTCCATTGTGAGTACTTTAGAAACATCCTTTGTCTGATGTTGCGTAAAGAGAAAAATGTCTATTAGAGCATTTAATGCAGCATTAAATGCCTTTCACCAACTGATTACATTGATAAGATAAAACAGTCTGCTTGTCTTGCCTTTCCGTACTAAACCTTATTACAGTAGGTATGTTTTTCTTTTTCATACTAACAAGTACACTAATGTTCATTCTTTTTGGCAGATAGCTTGTGCTTTTTCAGAAGTAGGTACAAGAACTCCTAAACAAGGGTCAAAACTTGTGTAAAACATATTAGACAACAACTTAAACCAACAACTTTTGATAACTTTCGTCTAGTGTAACTAACAACACAATTTTTTATATGTTTCAAAAGTGAATGTTAAGATGGTCTTAGAAACATTAGTATGTTTGGCATAGTCAAAACAAAATAAGGATTATGTAATCGTCCTTTGTCCTAACACAATTGAAAGTAATTTTATTTTAGTAACTAAACATTCTAATTTTGAGTCAAACTAAGTTTGACTTGACTCACCATGGTTGACCATGATTTCACTTTCAAACTAAACATGCACTTAATCGTCTATCTCTTTTAATTTGCCATTTTATCTTTATCTCTAAATTAAATTTTAAAAGTTTTTTTTTAAAGAATTTGACAATAGTTAAAAATAAAACCTTATATCACAATTTAAATTATTCTTTGTAAATCCAAAATACAATTTATATACACAAAGATGTTTATTTATTATAAATAAACATCTTTGTGTATATAAATTATATTTGAATTTATAGTGAACAATTTAAATTGTGATATAATTATTTTAAATCTATTCCTATATTATAAATGTGAATCCTCATCTTGAATGAGAACGTTTTAAGAGGTGTTCTTCAACTACAACGTTTTTAGGATTATTATTTTTTTAAAATGAGAGTGTTTTTAGGAATTATTATCATCCTTGTTGAGCCACAAGTCATATTCTAATCTCATACATTGAGCATTTAATTTTATTTTTTATTTCTTTCAAATATACTTCTTAATTTTAATTTCAAATTTAATTTGATTTAAAAATTAGTCAAAACAATTTCTTTCTTGACTATCTCAAACCACTCTTTTTTTATCTTTATCTGTAAACTTGATTTTCTAACTTCTTATCTCTTTCAATCTATCATTTTCATCTTTATTTTTAAATTGAGTTTCAATCTTTTTTTCAAAAAAATTATCAATAATTTAAAGTAACTTGTATTACAATATATATATATATATATATATATTAAAAAATATTTACTTATTACAAATTTTAATTATAATATAATTTATATATGAAAAAAAAATTATTATAAATTTTATTTATAAAAAATAAACATTTATCTTGTGCATTGCATAAACTAAAATACTAGTTATTAACAATTTCTAAAAAAATTATTAAAATTCAATTTAGTAATAGAGATAAAAAGGATAAATTGAAAAGGATAAGCGATTAAGAAGATCAAATATGTAAATATAGGTAAAGCTAGGGTGATTTAAGATGGTTGAGAAAAAAATTTGGTTGATTACAAGGTAATGTGTAAAACACATCTCCAAGCAAAGATAAAAAATATTGAAAATGACTAATTAATTAAGAGGATAGAAAGTCTTACTTTCTAAATAATGTATTCTAATTATACTATATAGTAGATATAATTTATAAATTAAAAAATATTTATTTATAATGAATTTTAATTATATAAAAATATTTATTGGATTAAATATGTTTTTAGTCATTCAAATTTAGGATAAGTTTGTCTTTGGACCTCCAAATTTAAAACCAATCTTTTTAGTTTTTGTAATTTGAAAGAAAAAAAATACTGTTTTAGTCCCTCTATTCAATGTTCAAACGTCTTCTGCCCAAACATTGTCAGAATAAATACTTTGAAAGGAAAACACACATGTGGTTGGATGTTTGATAATAAGAATCTAAAATCAAAATGAGTTGTCATGTAAGCAACTTATAATTTGTTAGTTATGTAAGTGAAATTTGTAACGACGTTTGGACAGAGGGACTAAAATAGTTTTTTTGTTCAAATTACATAGACTAAAAAGATTAATTTTAAATTTGGGGATCAAAAACAAATTTGTCTCAAATTTGAAGGACTAAAAATATATTTAAGCCATATTTATTTTATGCCATCCAACTAAAATATTAGTTATAATTAAATTTTATGACAAAAAATAGAACAAAGAATAATCAACACAAATGAAGGACAAAATTGTGTTGATGTATTTTTTTTATTTTTACTGTCTTCAAAGTAAGAAAGTAAAAATAAATTCATTGTAAATTTAAAGAAAATCATTATTTTAAGATATTTCAATTTAAAGTAGAACCTCAAAAAATTTAAATTAAAAAACATACAAACTTCACTTTTTTTTGAATGCTTTATCACTTTAAATGAATTAATTTTTTTATTAAACAGAACAATTAAGAAAACTAATAAGGATAGAGAAAAGAAGCAGAAAAGATAACATAATACTAGACGTCCCCAGCCCCACAAACCTGCACAAAAATTTAAGAGGGGAAAAGAAAAAATTCCCTCCCTGGTTTTGGCGGGAAAAGAAGTTATAGCATTTTGATAACAAATGTCTTTGATCACGTGCTTTGCGATCACTCGCGAGGTCAAGAGAGTCATTTCCTTCAGAACGCACAGCGGCATAGGGTCAAATCAAATCCGTCGCTGCATCCCGCGTGAGTTCACACTTAACAGTACTTCCCACCTTGTTTGCAGAAAGTTTGAAAGAGAGACATCGTATCACATATCTACTACATCTCCACCTTTCACTCTCTCTATCATATTTTCTCCGCAACCAATCACTCCAAATCATTCGCAGAAAATCAAAAGTCGAGAAAAATAAAATGAAGATTTGTCGGAGGCGCTTGTTTCTATTCGAAACTTTGTTGCTCTTTCTATCGTTGATCGTCATTGAATGGGTACTTCCATGGCAGTTGATGAGATTCACCGACTCCAATCCGGAATATTCCGATCCTCTTCACCACTTTCGAAGACAGGTTTCCGGCGAGAATCAACTCCGTGCCGTTGGAGACGCCGCCCACTCAAATAACAACATAACCGTAAGCTCCACTCTCATTATATATGCTGTGAATCTTATTGAAAAACTGCAACGTATAGGCTAGGTTTTTAGTTTCTTTCTTCGCATGAAACAGGCATTATTATTATCGATCGGTCGGGGTTAATTTGAATTGATTTGTTTCTGTATCTCATTCACATGTGTGTGAGAATATGTTACGTATATATATTAATGGAATGTGGAATGGATGATTATGCATCATGTGTGTTGTTGTTGACAGAGGGAAGTAGCGAGAGTGAAGAGCAGAGAAGAAATGCGAGAAGAAGGACTCGCGCGAGCAAGAGCTTCGATGCGCATAGCGGCATTAGCTGGAAGAAATCTCACTCCGCCAACAGCACACGATAAAGACATTCCCGCTGGAACTGTTTATCGCAACCCTCGCTTATTTTACCGGTACCCTCTTCTATCTTCTTCTTTTTTCCCAGCATAGCATGAATAATAATAATAACAAAGTTTAATAGTTATACACTGTTTGTGTAAAATATTTTATATTATTAACTAATTAAAATTTTTTGTTGATATAATTTTTAAAATAGTTATTATAAAAGTCAATAAATTTATTATATATAATAGTTTTTGATTATATGACAGTATAAAATTGTTTTACACTCTCAGTGCATAACATATTTTTTCATAATAATAATAATTACAACTTTTATTTATAAAGAAAAATTATTATATAATTGGAAACTATCATATCTTTATGTGACATGAAATTGAATTTTATTAATTATTTTTTATTATAAGTTTAAAAAATTGACTATATATGTATCATATAGAAATCGGTCAAAACTATGTATCCCCCGAATCATATAATAATAATTTCTAGTTTATAAGACATGCCAATGTAAAACTTCTATGTATGCCACCATCATATGTTATAGATTATGGTCCATAAATTCTCTTGCAGCAGACGATAGCTATAGCTAGGGGGTGCCAAGTGCATGCGCTAGCATACATTCCATGTAGTCATTATGTTGATAAAAATTTCTGCGAAAGAGACCCTTTGCTGTGTGCTACTTTTATTGTCACCATTAACATTGTGTCAGTACCTTGTGATCACCCCCAAATTCCATGATTCGTTTATCAATGAATAATTAACGTGGCTATATTTGTATATCCAATGCTAATCTTGGAATTATATATAATTAAGTATTAAACTTATGCATGTTGTAAAAAAAATAGAAGTTGGTTTGTTATATATGTATCACTTGTCATCGTTATTATATTGAATGAATAACATTATTCATACAGGAAATTAATTCTTTTAATAATTTTTACAGCTATTTCCTTTTTTACCTATTTATCTTTATCACATAATTACTCATCGGAATACATATTTCTCTTTCTTCTCTTCATCTCTCTCTTGGGTATAAATAACGTTTAGTCTTGCCAAATCATTATTACTTTTGCATTAAAAACCATGTGATGTCACTCTTAAATTTGGAAAAAAAATGCTTAAATAAAAAGAACACCCCAAACTATTTGATGCCTTGAGAGTGAAAGAAATAAAAAAGAAAGATATGATATGTAGAAATGATGTGATATGTGATAAGAATAAAAAGATAAAGAAAAATAAAGGTGTTTAATAAGAGAAATTATTAAGTGGTACAAGACCACCAAATGTTCATGATCTCAACTAATATTTATATAACACATATTTAAATTTTATAATTTATAAAAAATAATTAATAACATTTAATTATATGTTATGTGAAGATTAATAAAAACCAATGGTCTAAGACCACTTAATAATTTCTCGTCTAATAAATATTTAGTGTTCATATATCATTAACCATGATTTTTTTCACAATTCTTTCTTCTGCATCTTTTCTTTACACTCAAATTATCATCATTATAATTGAAGAGTAATGATAGGTGAACCTTTTTTTACAAATACTTTATTAATATTTATCATTTTTTTTCTATTTCCATGTTCCTATCACATCATATCATCGGTATACTTCTATCTCTTATTCACATATCATTCATATACTCTTATCTCTTTATATCTCTAGGTGTACCATATGAGTGTCCCACCCATCATTTTTCAAAAATCATGGTTCTTTTCATACTTTGCTGCCTTAATGCTTCAGTGGCAAGTTCTCAATAACTATACTCAAAGTCCTGAAATATAGGACCATGTTTTCCACCATTTCTGCGAGAAAATTTCAGTTTTCTAGGAAAAAGGGAATCCAACGGTTAATTAACTTCTTGTGGTTATTATTATTACAGGAGTTACTTGGAGATGGAGAAGATATTCAAGGTATACGTATACCCAGAAGGGGACCTACCAATTGTTCACGATGGCCCGTGCAAGGACATATACTCCATTGAAGGGAGGTTCCTCCATGAGATGGAACATGGGGTTGGGAGGTTTAGGACCAACGACCCCACTGCGGCTCACCTTTACTTTCTTCCATTCAGCGTGACATGGATGGTCAAGTACCTCTATACACCAAACTCGTATGACATAACTCCTTTAAAGCATTTTGTCTCTGACTACGTGAGAGTGATATTCACGAAGTACCCCTTCTGGAATAAAACTCATGGTGCCGACCACTTCATGGTTGCTTGTCATGATTGGGTTTGTTCGATTCCCTTTTCTGTACATCTCTTCTTCCCTTTCCACTATTTGAGGTTCATGCTTTTATTTGAATTTCTACACTTCTCACACGTATCAAATTTTCTCTCCATTATGTTAAAATACTCAAGATACAATCGAACTAAAACATGCATTGTGTTGTGTTTCCACTTTCAGGCTTTCAGCCCTTAGACTAAAATGACTCCCTTGCGAATTTGAACAACTAGCCATTTTTCGTTTTCTCTTATTTACGCAGGGTCCTTATGCATCAGAAGGAAACCCTTTCCTCTACAACACCTCCATCCGGGTCTTGTGCAATGCCAACACTTCTGAAGGCTTCAACCCTCTAAAGGATGTAACTCTACCGGAAATCTACCTCTATGGAGGTGAAGTATCCCCTAAACTTCTTTCACCTCCACCGGACAATGGCCCACGCCGCTATCTTGCCTTCTTCGCCGGTGGCATGCACGGCCCAATTCGCCCCATCCTGCTCCACCACTGGAAAAACCGAGACAATGATATACGTGTCCACGAGTATCTCCCGAAAGACCTAGACTACTATTCCTTCATGCTCAGCTCCAAGTTCTGCCTTTGTCCAAGTGGGTTTGAAGTGGCCAGCCCGAGAATCGTGGAGTCAATCTATGCCGAATGCGTGCCCGTGATCCTATCAAAGAATTATACGCTTCCCTTCAGTGATGTGCTGCGATGGGAAGCGTTTTCAGTGCAGGTGGATGTTTCAGATATTCCAAGATTGAAAGAGCTGCTTAGTGCAATTGCAGAGAGCGAATATAGGAAGCTCAAGCATGGAGTAAGGGCTGTGAGGAGACATTTTACTCTGAATCAACCGGCTAAGAGATTTGATGTCTTTCACATGATCTTACATTCCATATGGCTGAGGAGATTAGATCTAGATCTCAGATAATTTGTGCTTAAGCATAGTTAAGTGTATATATATAGTGATTTTTAATTTGTTTTTTAGGCTTCAAATAGGAACCCATTAAATTGGAAAGTTGGCCATTTATGGTATTCAACGAAAACTGTTATTAGTAATTTGTATTTTTATTGCTTGCATAGTTCCTTTTTATTTCACACACTTACAACATTAGGCTTATATTTGCAACAGCGTATGTTTACACACACACAATGACACGGAATGATGATTGATGAGTGTCTATTTAATAAACTTACAAAATTAATTTCTTTTATTGTAGTATATATTTTAATGTAAAATTTGTAATTATAAAATTAATTTAAATACATATATTACTTGCAATAATGGTTCAAAATTAATTCTTATTAACTTTAAAACAAACAAATTCGTAAAAGTAATATGTGTATATAGCTCAAATACGCATAGACAGAACAAAAGAAAATTCTTAGGCATGCAAGATTATTTACCATAAATATTCAAAATTATTTATTGATACGTATAAAAATATTTTTAAAAACAATATATATTTCTTTATTCGCATATAACTCACAGAATCTGCATTTTTCAATTATTAATTTAAATGTATACGATATACCATGTCAACTTAAAAAGATTTCAAATAATAGGTAGATGTTTAGTTTAAATTATCTTAAAAATAATTTCTTACTTTATCATTTTTAAAATAAAGTCATAAAAAGTAATTATTTTTTTAAATTATGCATGGGTTCCTTTTATTTACGACCCACATTCGTCAGGGACTCAACACTAGTGTAAAAATGTTTTTTACATTTCATTATGATATAGTATGTGAGATGGTGACTTTTTTGTAACTAGTATTTTAACTTGTGCATTTTACAGAATAAATATTTATTTTATATAATTTAAATTTATAAACAAATACTTTTGAATATATAAATTATATTATAATTAAAATTTGTAACAAAAAAATATTTTTGAACATATAGATTATATTTTAAATTTATAATAAACAATTATTGTAATACAATATTAATTTTTAATTCTTGAAAATTTATTTTAAAAAAAATATTAAAATTCAATTTAGAACTAAAAATATTTAAAATAATAGATTGAAAGAGATAAGAAGTTAAAAATTTTCTAAAAACGCTCTAATTAAAGAATGACAGCTAAAAACGCTCTCGTTGAAGAATTGCAGCTAAAAACACTCTCATTCGAAATAATTGTTCTCATTTAATATATAAGGTAAATATTAGAATGAACATTTTAAATTAGTTACCAAATAATTGATCTAGAAAAGAAAACATTTTTTAAATTTGTTTCTTGTAAAATTGATTAAAAAAATGTTTTCTAGATTGGTTAAAATACAATAGATATAATGTTGACACCTTTTCAAATTTTTGAAATTCTAAACCAGATTTTTTTAAAGCAATTGTATTTTAACCAATTTAAAAAGTCAGCTTCTAAATCAGTTTCTTGTACAATTGATCTAAAAAGTGGCTTTCTAGATTAGTTAAAATACAACATCCCTCCCTTTATGTGTCTTTAGAACTCTTTCATTCTCAAGCAATACAATATTTCATTCATTTTCTCTTTTTACTTGCAAAGTCAAGGGTGCGATCTGCATATGAGAAATGAATACTTGAGTACTAGGCTATGTGAGGGGAAGAAGAAATGCTATCTTGCACCATATCACCAAGTGTAAGAAATGTTGAGTTTAGCAACTAATATATATGATATTATATAACTTTGACTAATTTATACCAATTTTGCAAACAACATCGGTGGTTGGTTTTTATTTGACTTAAGTAGAACATTATCACATTGTTATGCTTCTTTTGGCATCAATTGTCAAAGGATTGGAACAAATTGATAGTTGGGTAAGTGTTTATTTAGAAAACATTTACTTTGTTTAAATGTATTAATTTGTTGTTTATGGTATAATTTTCATACATGTGTTTGATCATGTATAAGTACGTATCAATTGATGGGTGGCCACGGTAAGCACTCACAACAAGTGAACAAACCTACATGTGTAGTGCCACATGTAAGTTTTTTGTCATTAATTTTCCTTTAATTTGGTTCTTAGTTATTCATTTCTTTCTTTTGTTATTTTGGTTGATTTTGTGTTCATTTATAGTGTCATAAACAAAGTAGCAACCATGAATGTGATTATTTGGTGATGAGACATATGCTCAACATCATCTTCGCACAATTTCTTTATAGAGTAATTTCTTTCACAACTTAATTAGTTTTGTTTAATATTTTTGAATTCATGTTTATAGAGCTGGTTTTCTTTTTCACAACTTAATTAGTTTATAGTAACTGCAGAGAATCTATTTTCAACATTGTATATATTGTAAATATATAGAATAATGTGATTTTATATGAATTGGTTTTGTCAAAGTGCAATACTCTACGTTTGTTATGTGATTTGGTAATTCGATTGTGATGGTTACCACTTCTTTTGGCATTGAAGATTTATCATAAATATTTAAATTAATCAACTCCTCTATTAAAAATTAGAATACACAATTTGAAGAATGAGACTCTCCCTCTCATCATGTTTTCAATTGGATATTCTCAATATTTTCTCTCTTATCTCATTTAAAGGTATATTTCCCATATTATTATCCCTGTAACTAGTCAAAAAATTTGCACTCAACTATTTCAAATTATCCTCCTTTTATTTTTATTTATATCATAACATGTATCATTTCTAATTCGTCTTCTTTTTATCTTTATTTCTAAATTGAATTTCAATAATTTTTTTAAAAAAAGATGTTAATAGTTAAAAATAATATTATATCATGATTTAAATTGGTTATTGTAAATCTAAAATATAATTTATATGTTTAATATATTTATTTATTATAAACGTTAATTATATAAAAATAAAGATTTATCTTATATAATGAACAAACTAAAATACATATAAAGATATTTCTAACAACAAAATTCTATTTCTCAATTCTAATATAACTCACAAAATATGCATTTGTAGATTATTAATTTAAATGTGTTGGATGTGCCATGTCAAGTTCAAAAGATTTCAAATAGTAAATTGTTTATTTTATCATTTATAAAAATAAAGTTGAAAAAGTAATTATTTCTTTAAAATCGGTTTTCAAATATGCATATTTCATTTTATTTATAACCCAAATTCATCATTGAATGAAGTGGTACAATGGTCACTGACTTAATTATATCAAGTCAATGTTATTCGCAGAGAAAAAGATTCTCTCTATTTCTTCCATTATCATGGTTTTAGAAAAATAAATGATACTTTTCATTATGTGTAACATATTTCCATGTCATTTATTTCTCCAAAACCTTAGTAATGAAAGAAATAGAGATAAAAAAGAAATGGAAAGAATCTTAACCCCATTCTCAAACACGAGGTTGGGTCGTTTATAGCTATAATTGTATAATTCAAAAGGAGGTACAAAGAGACATAATTAGTTATTTTATGTATTTTATTTTTCAAAAAATGTATCTTTTTAGGTGACATTATTGTTGGATGAGATTTTAATATCTTTTACTAAATTTTATTAATATAATATATTTTTAATATAAAGTGGAGCTTTAAAAAAATTAACCATGAGATTTTAATACTTAAGAAATTGAAGTTTTTTTCACTTGAGACTCTAGTAACATTATTATCTAATGAAATATTAACTCTTCAGTAAATTTTCTTAATATAATATATTTCTATTATAAAATAGAAGTTTTAAAAAATTAACAACGAGATCTTAACACTTCAGGATCTCTAAAGTTTTTTTTTTTTTTTTTACTTAATAGTATCTCTTCCTCTTTCTTTTCTATTGAAGGGCGCAGCTGTGGGATAGAGTTTTAAGGTGTCATTTTTTATAACTCTCTCAAACGTTGATCTGATAGTATTGAATAATAATGATAATGAGTAGAGTTAACTTTCATTTTAGGAAAACATTCAGATATCGACTCGTTAATTTGCATATATAATAACTTTGGTGCTTATACTTAATAAGTATTTATATATCCATATTTTAATTAAATAAATATTTTAATAATTTTTTATTTATAAATTAGTCAAATAAAAATATTAATTTCATATCTAAAATTAATTTTGAAAATTAATAAAACTAAAAATATTAATTAAACTTGCAACATTTAATTCAAAGAAAAAGATTTAAAGATTTTTCAATTTTTAGTTATAAAATATAATGAATATTTAATTTTATATATAGCCTATATAATATAGGTATAGGTTAGAGGCGGGATGAAAATTATATTACTCATTTATTTTGTATGTATACTTGCAAAATTTTGTAGATACGTAATTACAATCTTTAGTGGTGGAATATTCAAATAGAATAGCCTCGAACATGCGTAGACCAAGTTAGTGTATGTAAAATACAAATGGATAATAAAAGTTAAAGATAATACCTCAGACTTCATGCACTCTATTTATATTGTTTCTTTCTTATCGTGACGTTCTTTTCATGAGGTAGCGTCAAAATTGCTTCACTAAGCAAATCATAACAAAATCACTATCCTTTACAAAATTTGGGCCACAATCCTCTACTTCGTGTCTACATTGTGATCCTAAATGTTCCAGAATGTTTGTGGTGCTATATCTCCATGGTCTAATTATTGGATTCTACTTATTGGACCAACATGTTAGCATCTTTCTCAATATTGGGCCTAACTCCCTAAAGAGGCGTCTAGAGTATATTCCAAATAATTTTTGCAAGTATCCATTAGGACTTGGTCAAATAATCATCCTTACATTAGGCAAATTTATGCTGTAATTTAAGATTTGGTGACAGATTACCCAAATCTCATCATTTTTTTCACTTATATACATAATATAATAACATTTCGTCTGAAAGAGTTGACTACCCAAACGATTCAACCCTAGCCTGAGTTTTCTTTTTTATATAGATGTACAAGACAAAGTTCTGGTTAGAAGAGATAATTATCTTAATCAATCCATTCAAACCCCCTACTTGATTTTCAAAATTTTTAAATATTAAACAAATTAAATGAATTAAACAAAATTAACCCATTCTTAACTTTGTTAATTTAGTTTACATTTGATCAAAACATTATAAATTACAAAAAAACAAATCAATCTATTTTTTATTAATGCATGCATGCACACTGCACAAACAAACAAATAAAAATTTATAATTCTCACATTCATAAAATGAGAATTGTTCTCTCTCTCTCTCTCTCTCTCTCTCTCTCTCTCTCTCTCTCTCTCTCTATATATATATATATATATATATATATATATATATATATGTGTGTGTGTGTGTGTGTGTGTGTGTGTGTGTGTATGTATATGGTTGCTTCACTAGTTAGCAAAATCATCGGACTGGGAAAAACAAAAAATAAATCCTGATATTTGTACACCAATTTATGTATAGAGACTAAATAAGTTCTTGCAAAGATGTTCATTATGTATGTCATGTGTAAAGTATAACTTTTATGTTAAAGATAATAAAAAATTTATACAAGAATTAGTGAGGGAAAAGTCCAAAAACAAATTCCCTTCCATAATATTAGAGTCATTAAAATTGGTTAGTCCACCCAACTTGGCTCCAGCCGATGTGAGCCAGGGTCATAACAGCCCCCACATAAAAGAAGCACACGAGGCCCTATGAATTAGGGCTAGCCCATAGGCCTTGAATTTAAAATTTTGACTTGAGGACAAGTTGAAGATGTTCTAACTGAGATTGTGATGATGTTTTGGTCAAGGTCAAGCTGAAGAAGATGCTCTGGTTGAGGCTAGAGATGCTCTGGCCAAGGCCAAGCTGAAAATATTCTAGTTGAAACTAAGTTGAATATACTTTGACTGAGGTTGAGCTAAAGATACTTTAGCTGAGACTAAGTTAAAGATACTTTAGTTGATGTCGAGTTGAAATTACTCTGAGAAGGCTGAGTTGAATATGCTCTGGCCAAAGCTGAATTGAAAATATTTTGGCTAAGGCTAAGTTAAAGATATTTTGGCCAAAACTTAGTTGAAATTATTCTACCTAATGCCGAGTTAAAAATATTTTGGCCAAGTTGAAGACAAGTTAAAAATATTTTTGTAGACAATTGAAAAATAAAGCATTTTCAAAATAGTTTTATCTTGTGGATTGGCCCCCTTAAGCCCCCTACCCAACTCTTACTAAGTGGATTGTGTGAGTTGAGGGCTTTTAAGGCCCCTCATTATGTAGGCCTAAACAAATTAGAGCCATTATGGTGGGCCACGTAGGCTGACCTAAGGCTTAAGGACCGAAATGACACTTCTAATTCATGAAATGAATATAAATCTTGAAAATGCAACCATGAGAGGAAAAAAGAATATTTAAGTCTCTATACCTCAAAAGCATAGACTGCCACATTAGCGTAATCAGAGGAAAAAGGATTTTCTTTGTTGATTACGTATTAAAAACGGTCAGTCAAGATTTCTTACAGTGCTTCACTTCTGGCCCAGGATAAAATAGATTCAACCACTTGACCAAACTATGTAATAACAGTAAGCTATAACTATGGAAACTTAAAAAAGCCTGTAAGTAATTTTTTTCCCCTCAAAAAGACGTAGGCGCAAATGAGTACGGCATTTGCAACTGATAGTTCCACTGGATTAACATTTGTAAGGTAAAACTTCACCCAACCCTTCTAATCTTCGGTATTCCTTCACCCAACATTCAGCTCCAACAGTTCTACCAGCCAAAATGCCAAAGAAATAACTCGAAAAGAATAACATTCTATAACCCGAGAATTCAGGTGTGATTAAACCAGGGTCCAACTGCACCATTCACATGACCGTTGCTGTGGATCCCTACACCATTTGGGATGATTGAGGAAGGCAGTCCCACGGCCATTGGGGGTGACGCAGTTGGATATAATCCATGGTTGTGAGGGAGAGCATGAGGACTCACAAGAGGGCTCCCAGCAGGACTCCCTTTACGCTGTTGAAGGGCATGGATCTGCCTAAGCCCGTCTTCATGAATACGTGATAGTGTTTCCAACTCCTTCAATGATAAAGCCTCCAGACCAGCACCATATAGAGGGGCATGTCGTGACATTTCCTCCTGGAGGGAGGCTTCAAGCGTGTGAATATATTGCTGCAAAAGGAAAAAAAAGCATTAGCCTCCCGTATTTCTCAACAGTATGTATAATCATAGAGTAGAGACCAATATTTTGCAAATACAGAACAGATAGTGGCATTAATTTCAAAGGTCCTCTGAAGATTGTTACTAGCAATAACTGTATTGTTACTAATAGTGGTAAAATAGACATTTTACATTATTTTGGCCTATCCAGGAAAATACTACTTTAAAGCCAACTTTAAAGCCGATTATGAAGTTTGAGCTATAAATTAAACAATAGGAGAATGAAGCAATCTACCACCGTTAGTAGAACAATTGTGTCCACTTTATTATGATTTTAAGGTTACCTAGTCAACTGCCTAATATTAACAATACCTAGTCAAACTCATGATACACATCAATTGTATCCACTTTATTATGATTTTAAGGTTACCCAACAAAACCTGCTCACAATCCAACTAGGCATTAACAGTAGACAGCGTTGAAATTGCAAAGAAAGCTGGATGGACAAAACTCAACATAACAGGTAATATATTACATATCACACAACTAGTTCAAAACAGGAAGTTCCATCGCTGAAATAGGTTTAACCTAATCACATAAGTTGAACATGTAAACATACAAGGCGATAAACAATAACAAATTATAAAAATTGTAAATAAGAAAAGTACAATCTCGATGTCAAGACAAACCTGGCAAGCTTGCAACTTGGATTCCATGCCATCAATATATGCTTCACACCTAGCAACCTGCTCTTCCTTCTCCCGCTTTTCTCCTTCAGTTTGCCCAACTGTTTGAGTCAATCTACGGACTTCATCTTCGAGTGAATGCCGGATTTCTTCCCGGGTCACATTCTCTGTAGCAAATCTTTTCAGTTCTTCATCAAATCTCTTGCGTGCAGCTTCAGCATTCTTCAATCTTTCAGCAAGAGCATTTTTCTCCTTGACTACTTTCTGTATGTAATAAGATGACATGAATTTTCAATTTGACCATTATACACAAAATGGCAAACAACGATCATTTAATTTGAAAAAAACTTTTTCTGTTTTCACTTTTAATTACAAAAATGCCACCTTGTTTTCACTTTCCTTCCTATTTTCAAAAGTTTGTATATAAAACATTGAAAACAGAAAACGGAAAATGAAAACAGAAAACAATCTTAACACATTGTTTGGGTAGAAATAAAGTGGAAGGAAATAAGGAGGAGTGAGATAAGATAGACATACTAAATTTTTACAGTTTGTCCGAGAGGAGAGAGGAGAAATAAGGAGGGAAGTTATTTCCGTGGAACCCACCAGAACTCCAACCCCCCCCCACCTGCAGCCCCCCCCCCCCTTTTTGAAAAAAAAATTGGAATGAAATTGGAGAGAAATGATCTCTCTTTTCTCATTTTTTTTTTTGGGTATAAGATTTGTATGATATAAATTTTAAAATAAATAAATAAATAATTGAATAAATTACACAAACACCCCCTGAGTTTTTTTCAAATTACACACGATACCCCTCTTTTTTTTATCTCTACACTAACCCCCTTAATTGTTTAAAAAGCATTACGCTGACACCCCTTATACAATTACACTAATCCCCCTTAATTATTTAAAAATATTACATCATATACCCCTATAAAGGAGGTTATTGTAAACATTAAAAAAAAAGGGTATTACGTGCACTCTAAAAAAACCACACGGGATGTCAATATAATTTATTCTAAATAATTTTATGTTAAGAAAAAAATATTAGATTAAAAAATAGCATTTTTTAATTATTATAAATTTTTTTTATATAATTCATTTATTTCTTTTCACTCTCTTTTCGAAATTTAATAAATTCAACATCTTTCAACCCACAAGAGTCGACCTAGCGGTAGGGATTTGGGTAGTATGCACAAAATCTTAGATTCTAACCTTGTTACCACTATTGTACACAAAAAAAAAAAAAAACAGAAAAATTCCTTCACTTCCTACTTATTTTTATCCATCCAAACAACATATCTTTTCCAATTTATTTCTCCTCTAATTCTATCATTCTCATTTCTTTCCTCTCTATTTTACTCCTAGTCCAAACAAAGTATTGGTGAAAACAATTGAATGTGAACAGAAAATGAAATAGAAAACAGAAAACATTTCACTGGCCCCAAAATGAAAACAAGACGACATTTTTGTAATTAAAAGTGAAAAAAAAAAATTCTTAAACCAAACAGCCCTACTTATCAATTCAGAACCAAAATGAAGGGAGACCTCCTTTCACCAGCCCACCATTTTCAAGACTGCCACATCGGAAAATAGATAAATATCTTTTCTATAGAATTAGTTCAAACACTTGTTGATGCTTCAGATCCACCAACAAGATTGTTGATGAGAATAGACAAGTAAAAGAGAATATAAAATAATTAATCATGTTAAATTCTTTCGAGTAATTTGATAAATGAAATAAAGGATGGCTCAAGAAGAGAACTGTATAGCTCATTGGCTAAAATTCAAGTCAAGGACCAACTCTTCTGAAAAACTTAAGCTGTTAACTGGCAAAATTGGATCATCTGCGGCAGGCAAAAAATAGAGAGGATAGGAGAGAGAAAAGGGAAGTGTGGGGTTCAAGTTAGAAAGAAAGAGAGGAGGGAGGAGAGAGACAGAGAGGATGGAGCAGGCTGGAGGGAGATGGTGCCGGAGAGGACGAGGACCCCGTTAACTGGAAGCCTGGGAATCACTAACGTGCCCCTGCATTGCACACAAAAGAACTTCGGCCTTGAAAGTTGGACAAAGCATAAGCCCACTCAGACTTTGTACTGAAAGTAATATTTAATTTGAAGAATGGAGACAGGTAGGATCAAACTCCTTCCCAGCACAGGAGCAACCCATCAGCCGAAAAACTAAGTAGAACAAAGAGCTGAAAACTATCTTTCAGGAATTGGCAAAAACAATGCATGAACATTACATTCACCCATATCAGAGAAGTGAAGGATGGGAGAAGGGGGAAAGATAGCAAGAATCATAGGTGTAGCAGTCAGATAATGCAAGGACAAGCAGTAAATTTCATACTGAAGCACTAGTGTAAAAGCCACGATTCTCCCAGAATTGAGTATAGAGATGCTTTGGATTTTGAAAACCTTAGCACATATGAATATATGCTAAGTCAGAGTAAAAATTAACAGCAGTATTTCCTCCAAGGTTGCAGGCCCCTCAAAAAATATAAGAATAATCATTGCAAGCATAAAAACATATCCTGCACAGCATTTAGCATTAGCATAACTGAATGCCTCTTTATTTTCAATAATGTAGAAATTCAGACATTTTTTAAAAATTAATACCTTTAATTCATCACGTTTCCGAGACTTCAATTGAGAAAGTTGTGTCTCTGCATCATGTAAACGGTCATGAAGAGCTTTCTTCTCTGCAGAGAGCTTTGTAATTTCATCATCCCGTTCTGAGCGGAGCCATTCAAGCTGACTCTCAACTTCTTGAACTTGTTCTGCTAGTTCCTTCTTTTCCCGAGAAAACCGATCTATCTCAGCCCTCATTTCAGACTGTTGAATCATGAAGTGTGTTAGACCTAAATTCTCCATTAGCAATTAACATGAGATAACCACAGTATGTTATCAACTAAGACATGAAATACCTTCAGACGATTGTTTGCGGCCTCAGATTCACTTAGCTTTTGTGATATAATAGCTTTTTCCTTAGCCATATTAGAAATCTCAGTTTTGCTTTCTTCACGAACACGAATAATTTCATCTTCACTAGCACATAACTGGTGCCATAGAGCAGCCCGATCAACATTTGCAAGTTCAGCAACTTCACGCATCATACTCAAAACAGGCCTGATAAACTCCTGCTCCTCACAGACCAAAGTAACTAAGATATCCAAATCAAAATCTACTTCACGACCATTGTCAGTATTGCTAGTGGCACGGTCAACAAGCCTCTTCAGCATCCTCCCCCGATAAGATTCATTGGCAAACCATCTAAACATTATCATGTAGAGCAATTTCACAAATTCTTTCATGCATGGGTCTCTAGAGAGTGCCAAATTTTCAGCAAGACCAAGAACAGAAGTGTAATCATCCCTTTGAACTCCCAATTGCTCACAGGCATCTGCCTCTGTAGCACCATCTGAATGTTGGAAATTTTCAGAAGCATATCCGTCATTACTGTTCAATCTTTGGGAAAGACGGCTTTGCAATACCAGGGCTACAGACTGAGCATTTATTGCACCTCGAGCTACAGCTCTCTCAAATGTTTGAGAAGCTTCAGCAACAAGGCAAGGAATAGATAACATCTCAAACAGTATATAAATATCAGAAAAATGACGACTAGCATGATAAGCCTGCTCATCAATCACATGCAATCCACTGGGAGCAGTGCCATGTTCACCAAATAAGAAAATCCCACATGGCAGAGCCGAGCAACTGTCACCATAATCATCATCACAATCAATGTCCCTAAGTATGGTTTCAGCAACATCCCCCCAACTATTTATAGTCTTACTCAAAAAGTCAAGGACGCAAGGCGACACCTCAAGACCTAGATTTTTCAGCCTGACACGAACAGACCTAACCTGCATAAAGGGGGAAAAAATGTTACAATTGCTTCATAAAACATTTGGGAAAGATGACATAAGTATGAGTTTACTTTTGATGCATTGTCTACTTAGAACTTGTTAACAACATCATCCAATTTTGGGTTGACACCTCATTTAATGATTTTGACTAAGCTAACAATTACACGAAATGTATAACTCATTAAATGATGTGGCAAAACATTATTGAATACAAGTATAGAATTCTTTTGCATTGATAGTGCATCAAAATAAATTCTAAGTAAATAGTGTAACATGGTGCAATTCCCAACTGTCTATCTTCAAGCTTACTGCTTCAGGGAGGTGTTGACATTGAGATGCCGCTTTGAATATAAAATCTATTGTTGAAGCAAGGGGTTCATCATTTGAGTCTGTCAAAAGCTCAAATGACTGAAACAGAATGCGTTCCCATACTTCACTACCACACTCCAATTGACTGAGAGCCCCGAAAACCTGAGAAATAAAATACCATCAATAAGAGAAAAACAATGCAACCATATTCAGCATCAAGTTGGTAGTGGTGGAAATGCAGCAAAAGTATATCCAAATTAAGATTGTGTTCCCTGAATGTTAAATGCATGTGATAAAATAATTCAAATAAGGCATTTTGGGTAAAATAATAGTCTCTCTCACAGGTATTCGTAAAGCAGGTTCCGCATCTGGCTTTTGAAGTCGCTCAAGAAGTGCATAGGCAGCCAGTGGGTGTTCCGACTGCTCAACCAATTTGGGTACCAGAGCAACAAGGTCTGCTTGCAAATGCTTAGGAGCCTTATCCAATACAAGAGCAATTTTTTGTGCAGACTGAGGTCGCCGTCTTGGTTCTGGACAGCCTTGCGGAACAGCCCCATCCAAAGCTCTTAGTGAGTTTACAATCAGACCTAAGAGCTCCTCAGACTGTTCCGGCCACTTGGTCTGAAGTTTCAAATTCACACAATCAAAACTATAGATGTGTAACAAAAATCACCTCTTACGAATATAAATTTGTACCTTTGACCGAAAGGATGCATTTTCTGAAGCAGTGGCAGATGTCTCTGGTGGACAAATAGGCTGTCCAGGAAGAGCTTTTTCGTGAATACCATTCCCATTTAAATCAGAGCTCTGCACGGCAGATGTATTACTGCTTTCTTCATCAACAGAATCCAATCTCTTATAAACAGGAACTCGTGCAAACTCCTTTGCTCCATTTTCTCTTTCACAGTCAAGAGGACTAGCAGCTCCACTGCCATCTGGAGAAGGTTTAGAGCATGCATCAACAGAATCAGCAACAGGACCAACTTCAGAAGGTTGGCAGCACTCAACCATTATATCCAATAGTAAATCAATGATTGCTTGCTGCAAGACTTTAACTCCCATCAGCAAATTCATCAAACTTGGGGAAGATTCATCAGCTTTGGTGGACTTCTTCCCATCACAACTACCAGAGAGCTTGGTAGGCAGAAGCAGACGCTTAACTTTTGCAGGATCATCAAGATAAACTCGAAGTCCAGTCAGAAACCCTGCAATCGCACCAGCATCCATTAGAAGTTTCTCCCTTAAAGTAACCTGTGGCTGTGAAGGATTATCTCCATATGTTAAATGGAATCCAGCTCTGGAAAGAAGATTTCTGAAAATATCTTCCTCATCTCCACTTATCCCTTCACTGTCTTCAGAATCGATGAGCTCATCAGGATCAGTTGTCAATGCATCCTGATCATCCTCTGATGCTAAAACCTGTATATTAAAGACAAAATTAGAAGAGGCATGTGCAACCATATGATAAGAGCAATCAAAATTTAACACAACCAGTAGGCATTACAAAATCCATAACAAAAACCTGACTTCACAACATGTGAGAAGCTAAGAGGTAAAACATATAATAATTTTTTCTTATTCATAGATGACATAATCATAATTATATCATATGGCTCAGGTATGGGATAGAAACCTGCTTACAAGTTTTATTGTACATTAAGAGGTTCAAGGGATGCAAAATTATGAACTGAAGCATTAATCAACTTCTGTAACTCGTGACTTATCAGCATGTTCCATGCATCTTATCAGCTAATAACAAGCAAAAGTTCCAAGGAAGAGGCCATACTTCCTAACTGGCTTGTTCCAATCTTACCATACAGAATGAGTCAGATGCAAAACCAGATATTATATGTTAAATCAGTGACATGTCAGAGGCAGAAGAGCCAGGGTCAAATCAATAGCTATGCACATACAGGATTACAGGTAGTCTTGTATCTAAAGTCAAGAACAAGTCATCCTATAGACGGTAGAAGGACACAGAAAAAATGGGGCAAGAGAAAGAATACTTGGCATCATCGATTAATAGTTGTAACTTGTACGTACAAGGTAACACAGAGACAAGCAATCCCATAAGGACTTACCTCTAAGTCTGAAAACTCAAACCAAGGGCAGCAATCCAATATTTCACATACAAAAACAACAGTGTCACGTACAAGAAATCCTGCATCTGCTTCTAACATATCAGACACCTTCATGAATTGCAAAACAGAATTATTCCATGTCTTTGTACAAATAGAAGATTCTTTCCACACTGTCTTGGCTGGGTTCTTTTGATTCACAACGGCCATCCTGTATCTGACCCAGAAGTTTTTATCCGGATCACTACCAACAGCCTGGTCACTCTCTAAATAAATACATATGGTGTCAAACGACTCGTATACACCTGGGTCATGGAAACATAAGCTTTAAGTCAAAGAATAAAAATGTAAAAGTTCACAACTACTACTGCCAGTGAATAAAATGCAGGAGATAATATCTGTGTGATAAACCCCTACCGATCCGAAGTTCACATCCACCAGCCTGAAAGAATTTACTGAAGATTTTTCGAGTCTCCATTATTTCCTTAAAGGACAGGAAGTTCTCCACTTTCCATGTAAATGAACTTCTTTTCCCATAACTGTCAACAGGGGGGCCACTGCTACTTAACTCAGAATCATTCTCAGTAAAATCCTGCATTATTGATGTCTCTTTCAATATAAGAACTTCAGCGGAGAATATGACAGTGTCCTGGACAAGAAAACCTGAATCTTGATCAAAGAGACTGGTAAGTGTCACAAATTCACGCCAACCCCAATCCTTCGCAGCTTTAGAGTAGCGGTTCTGAGATTCCTTGGTGACAGATTTATCCTCCATCCTCTGGTTCACAACTGACAAACGATGACTAACAAAACAACTCCAATCACTGGAAGTATTTCTTGAATCTGTAACTTCAAGAAACACTGAAAGGTGGCATGGTGGCTGAGACTGCCCTGATAGAATCAAAATCATATAAAAATTCATCAGACTTCATTTTTTATCACAACCTAATCATATTCTCAGTGTATTAAAATAATCTGAGTGCAAGGCACAGACTATATTCATGCATCAAGACTCTAGATTATCATTTATACTCATGGTGGCATCAGTAGATACACAACTACAAGCATGAAATATCAAATTCAACAAAATTTTCAAAAATAGAAAGGCTTATAAAACACAGCTAGTATGCTCCTTCAATTCCATCAATATAGACAAGAACTGCACCAAAATGCATACAAAAAGATCACATCTAATGGAGCTATAAACTTACTAACAAACACAGCAAATATCTGATAGCTAACTATAAGCCTAAACAAGTGGTGCACAGAAAATGATAAAAGATTGGCCGAGCAAGAACATTGCACACCTCGAGGGTAAACAATTAGTCGACAATCCCTATTACCAATCTGAAACCTCCTACTCTTGATGCATAAACCTGTAATCTTCCTCTTCTTCAGCAAATCCTTCAACCTAGTAAAATTCTCAATCCTCCAAGTGAACTTTCCAATATGCCCATCTGACTTCCTTGCACCACTCCCACTCCTCCCAGCAATCACAGCCCCATTCTTGGAAAAGCTACTAAACTCCTTGATCACATGAAAAGAGGTGCTAAACACCGCAGTGTCATCCACCAAGAACCCCGAATCCGCGCCAATAAAATCCGACATCTTCATATAATCATTCCATCCCAAGCTGGTATTGTCACCACTCTTATTATCCGCCGCAAACCGTCCATAGGAATCCCTATGCATGTGATTGGAACCAGGCTTCTGGTTCAACACAGACATCCTAAACAAACACCAACAACTCCTATCAGACAACACCACAGTCTTATCCGTATCCTTGCTCTCCAAACACATGGACAAATACTCAACCCCATTCACCGAGCTCTGGTACACACTAATCCTCAAATTACACTCCCCCGCAGGGAAAACCGGACTCATTATCTTCTGCGTCTTGATCATCTCCTTGAACAAACTGAAATTATGCACTTTCCAAGTGAACTTCCCACTCAACACATCAGACACGGGACCCGCAACCACCGAGGAACCCGTCAGCAACGGCGACGAGGAAGAGGACTGCAGCTCATTGTTGTCGCGCGTGAAATTAACGGACTCGTTGAGAATGAGAATATCCGCGGTGATCAAAACGGAATCGGTGTTGAAGAGGTACCCCAATTTGGGGTCGAAAACAGTGGAGGAGGGCGTGAAATCGCACCAACCGTGCGATTTCTTCTTGCTGGAGAATCGGTGCCAGGAATCGCGATGAATGGTTTTGGAATCGTCGGCGACGTTGACGATTGCCAAGCGATAGCTCGCGAAACAGTCCCATTTAGAGGAGGAGGTGCCGCGAGGGTCCATGATTTGGAGGTAGATGGAAATGTAACCCGGAAGCGCCTGTGAGTCACCCTTGGGGTATATTAGCAACCGACAATCGTAACCGCCTACCTCGAAGTACTTGCTCCACAGTGCCCTAGCCTTTATTCGAGGGAAATTGTGCACCGTCCATCGGCACACCGCCGAGTACTCGCCTCGCCGATCCACCGCCACCGTCTCCTGCGCGCCGCCGCCGCCGTCCCGCGACCCCACCGCCAGGTCCTCCGCCGCCGCCGCGGACGACGACGACGACGTCGCCGCCTCCGTGAACGACGGCGCCGATGATAGCGACGGAACTGCCTCGGACGAAGCCTGCTTCATTGCTTCGCAATCCGTTGCTCCTCTTCTTCGTGTTCGTGTCAGTTATTGCCTCGCGAGTATTGAAATCTTAGACGCAGAGAGAGGAGGCAGAGAGAGATGTGGTGCGCGAGCGAGAGACAGAGAAAGAAAGCACACACATACACAGGTTTGGACAATACGGGCGCATGATAGTACCTTGCGCCTTTTTTTTATTGCCTCGGAACTCCGTGGCGTAGGATAGTAATCTTGCGCCTTTCTTTCTCCATTCTGTTTTTATTGGTTAGGCTCGGATGCATGCGAGAATAGGTTTGTTTCTTGATGTTGACTTTCATTGGCCGTTGGATTAGTAGAAATGGTTTGATTAATGTTGCTTTAGTTGGGGCCCACTGTGAGTGCACGTGCTTTTGGGAGGATCTGGATCCTCTGTTCCACTGCGGCCACGTCATTAGTCGTATACGAATAGGGTGGATCGCATCGCATTGATTCTCACGATATTTACAACCAGGATACGCGTTTTCCACCGTCCGATCGGGCCCTGATCGATCATGGGTTGAAATTTGGCTTGACTTTTTTGCTTCCATGCTCTTTTGCTGGGTGCGGATGCGTGTGATGTCATGTGAATCATTCCATGGGCCAAAATTATTCCTGTCGGGAAAGACGATACTTGATGAACCATCCTTGTAAAAGAAAAAGACTTAAATAGTATATAGTATAGCGTATATATATATATATATATATATATTGGGTACCAACTTACCATTTTAATTTACAATTCTATTTATTTTGTGTTATGATGATCAATTAATGGTTAATGACATAATTGTCTTTCTACATGAAGTTAATCACATTTGATAAAGCTAGGGTCTTGGATTTCAAATTTAATAAATGTGGTTAAAGTTATATTTAACCACGATAGACATACTTTGACACTACTACAAAGTAGTACTTTGTGGTCTGAATAATGAGCACGAAATTACATAAGAAAACCATGAATTCGGGATCTCCATCAAATTCTTTCTTTTTTTAATTTATTACTTATCCAACAAAATAAAAATACATGGAGAACAATATGGCATACAGTTTAATAATTGATTTTGGTAAATTTATTAATTAATAAACATGTGTCAAATAGTTTATTTTAGTAAAATTATTAATTAATATAAATGTGCCAAATCATGTACCATTAGGTTAAGCCAATATTAATTAATACTTACCATGTACATAGTGTGCACAATAAATCATTTCAGTTAATTTATAATTTATTTGATTAATTTATAAGTTTATTGAGCTAAAATGGAAGTATTTGGTAAAAATAGTTATCTTATGATCTTATATTATTTTTTCATGTTAAACTTAAAATAGCATTTGAAATTATAATTTATAATTTATTGTTATTTTTTTCAATTTAACCTCAACTTTTTAAGAAAAATTTTCATTTACTATCTTATTTTAATATTAGAGTATTTCTTCTAATAAATTCCTCCTTCAACATTAAACTATTTGTTTTAACTATTACATTGTTACATTATTTATTTTTAATTTTCAATAAAATATTTTACTTTTAACAAAAACTAATAAGAGTTTGAAATCAATTAAAAATCCTAAAGTTATAGTTTTTTAAAATGTAATTTTCTACAAAATAAAAAAATACATAAGAAATCATATAAACATGTTTTTATATCATTTTACATTTATCAGTTTTAGCTAAATAATGACTTTTAAACTTTCAATTAATTTATCAATTATTTTTAGCAAATATAGCGATATATTTATAAATTATCTTGTGAATATTATAGCAAAAAGCACCATGCGGTTTTTTTTTTTTTTCTTTTGAATTGAGCACCATGCGTTTTTTATGATTTAAAATGGACTACATTACATGAGCGTGTCTTGAAGGCGTTTTTCGTCCGTGTTTCTAACTTTCTATAGACATGGTTATGAGGTGATTCTTTGAGTGGAAATACTAATTAGGTAAAAAATTTCCTGAAATGTTAATTTCTTGATTCAAGTCCTTATATTACAGATAAAGATCATCTCAAATTAGTAATTAGAGATCACTTTTATGACAGCCGATTAGTATTGGAATATGAGAAAAAGGTTATGCATTAATAGTATAAAGCAGTTTTATACTGTTATTCAATCACAACTCATCATGTATAAAAAGTTTATTGATTTTTATAATAATTATCTTAAAAATCATACCAACGATAATTTTTAATTAGTTGACAGTATAAAATTTTTACATTGACGGTGTATAACCATTAAACTCTTAGAATATATCGAAGACATATTTTTACACCACTATTGTCACACTTAAGATTTTGATGCTTTGACAACGTATATAAACGTCATAATTGAAACCAAAGAATACGAGAGACTAAATTTCATAAGCTCTTTATATATTTACATGGCGGCATTTCCAAGCCAATCAATAATAAGGACAATATATTTTCCATGGCAGTTTTTTTTTCCTCATTTCCATGGGAAGAGTTTGGAAAAAAAAAAAACCACTCAAATCCAAGACCCATAAAAGAGTTGGACCCATCTACACGTGTCCAGTCAAATAATGCCCATTGGTTTCGACCAATTCTGCTTTCTGGCCCCTTTCAATGACCCTCTTCATGGTGGGGCTGCAATTCTCACCCCTTTTTTATTTTTTTCTCTTTTCACCTCTTTACTTTTACAAAAGAATAGTAAATTATTATTTTATCCTCACCTTCATTTTACTCTCTCTCTCTTCTTTCCACCCTCAATTTACCAACATAACAAAAAATATTTTTGTTGTGTATCAAAGTTTGATACACAACGAAAATACATTTCCGTTGTAGACAACCTTTCCGTTGTGTATCTTGTCTACAACAAAAACGCATTTCCATTATATATCAAACTTTGATACACAATGAAAACGCATTTTTGTTATGTATAGTTCTAAGATACATAACATAAACTCATTTTCAATACACAACAAAAACGTGTTTCCATTGTGTTAATTTTTAAAAAAATAATTAAAATATTAATGATGATATAATTTATCCCTTTTAGGACTTGTTTAGTGGTCAGGATAGGATAAAATAGGATAGGATGTGAGAACAGGATAAGAACATGATAAGATAAGAACAGGATAAAAACTTGTATCGTATATTTTTTAAAAGTGTGTCATAATTAATTTGATTACTATTAAAAAGAAAATTTTGCATCATAATTAATTTAATTATTATTAAAAATGGCAACTTGCGTCATATATTTTTAAAAATTGTATCATAATTAATTTGATTACTATTAAAAAGGATAAATTGTATTGTAATTAATTAGATAATTAAAAATAGTAATCTATATCATAATTAATGTGATTAATATTAAAAAGGGTAAATTATATCATAATTAATATTTTAATTAATTTTTTTGAAAATAATTAACACAACAAAAACGTATTTCCGTTAAGGGGGTGCACCCTCCATACACAATAGAAACACGTTTTCATTTTACAATATACACAACAGAAATACATTTTCGTTGTATATGGAAGCGCACCCCCTTAACATAACGAAAACGTGCTTTTATTGTATATTTTATACAACAAAATTGCATTTTCGTTAGAGGTATTTTTGAGAAAAAAAATAACAAACAATATATAAGGTGAAAAAAGCAAAAAAATGGTGGGAATAGAAAGCCCCTTCATGGTCCTAAGGCCTACTGTGTCATCGATGACCCGCCTAGGTCCATTAGTTAGACCAATACAATTTCACGGTTGATTCAAGGTCGACCCAGGCTAGACCTGAAATTGAATACAGATTCCCCCCCCCCCCCCCCCCCCCCAAAAAGATAACACAAGTATTTTTTTTTAGAATAAATATTATATATATAGACAATGCGAAAATCTTTTATATTGTTATGTATGGTATGTGAATTGACTTTTATAATAATTATCTTAAAAGTCATATTAAAGATGATTTCGATTGGTTGATAATATAAAAAAATTAATACTAACAGTGTATGTCTATTAAACTCTTTTTTGTATTTTATTTATGAATAAATAATACATTTACTGACAATGTAAAGTTCTTTGACATTATTATCCAATCACAAACTTTTATATATGTTAAGTCTGATGACTTTTATAATAATTACTTTTTTTTGTCACCATGTTATTAGTTAGAAGTATCAATCGGTTTTTCCAAAAACTAATCTCTACCAAGGAACCTAACAGGTCACCTTTAGTAAGGTCTCCCATTCCAACCATTTTTTTTCATCCACGAAGGTCGAACCCAAAACTTATAATAACTACTTTATTTATGTATAGGCAAATTTAGTTTATTTTAACGAAATTTCATACAGGGTTATGTGTACCAGGAAGCATTAAGTAATAAATATTTCATGTGCTAAAAACAAAATTCTTGTACTATTCAAAAATTAAATTAATAAAAGGGTCAGATATGTAATAAAAATGTGTGGGGTTCAAATCTCACAATTCATTTTTTTTATTTCATTTTCCCACTACTTTTATTCTTTTTATAAAGTCTTTTAAAGTTATAAGGGGGAAATAGTTTGAGTTAAACTAAGATATAGCTTATTAAGCTATATATATATATATATATATATATATATATATAGCTTATTAATTTTAAGTCCAAACCTAATTTATTTATTTAATATAAGACTTTTTAAAGACTCAATTTAATATAAACCTTTCATATAGGTTAATAAACCCACCTTTAAGGGTGCATTTGATATACACTAAGGTACAATACAAGGAGAACAATACAGCATAACCACTTAAGTCACAGACAACTTTTTTATGTTGTACACTATTTGATGAACAATGCATAGCACAAACATAATAATATAAAATTTACTAAAATACCCTTCTTAATTTTATTTTTTCTGTTCTACACAACCGTTTAGGGCTTCATGCTCTCGCGTCATTCCCATTGTTATGTGTCGTCTTCCGGTGCGATCTCGATGACTGTGATCAACACGCCCTAATAAGAAGTTGCCTTCACCAACACAGGATTGTGGATCATTTTCAATTAAGCAGAATATTGGAAAAAGTTTTATATACCTATAACAAATATAAGAACAACTACCAGGAGAACGTGAAAAGTGAGAACTATAATTGAAACAAATATAAGAACAGGTACTAGGAGAGTGTGAAACGTGAGAACTGCAATTGAAACAAATATAAGAACAAATACCAGGAGAGCGAAACGTGAGAATCGTAATTGAAACAAATATAAGAACAACTATCAAGAGAGCACGAAGCAAAACATGAGAACCGCTATTAAAGCTTGGAATAACCAAGGAGAAGGGAAAGGAAGAAGGAAGAAAATGCAAATAGATAATTTTGAAGAGAAGAAGAACATCAGAGAAGTAGGAGATGGAAAACGTACAAAGATGTTGGAGACAGAAATTATAAGACACTCAAAAATGATAAGGATAGTTTTGTCCTTTCGATTGATTATATATGGGTAAAAAAATTGTCCTATGGTTTAGTAAGTAACAAGTTTTGATATATTTGTTTTGTGTTGTACCACTTTTTTTTCCATAATCATTTTTAAAATCAAATGTGGAACAAATAATTTTGTTCTATTCTATCCTTTATGTTTTAGCGAATCAAACAGACCCTAAATAAATTAAAAAGTCTAAATTTTTAAATATATTAATAAGAATGTAAATATGAAAATATTTTACTAAAAAAGTAAGTAAATAATAATAGTAATAATAAAGATAATGTTGTTCTTTATTATTTATATCTATTTAAGTAAATTTATCTGATATATTTAAAAGGTTTTATTAAATGACATAAGGTCTAACCCATTTAACTAAATGCCTAAATATATATTTTTTTAAAAATATTGATATAACTTTTTTAATAAATAGATTTGACTCAATTTAGTTTGATTACATGTAGGCTTAGGTCTCCAAGGAGCCGAATTAGATTTTATAAAACTTAAACTTGGTTTATATTTTAAATTTAAGATTTGAACATGAATTTGACTTATTTATTTAATATAAATATTTTTTTAAAATTTATTTTATTTTTAAAAAAAGTTTATTTGACTAAAAAATTAATTTAAAAATCTGACCTTTTTTAAGTCATAATTTTTTTAAAATAAGTTAATGAACTTAAATTTATAAAAAAGTAAATACATTAAAACTTTTAAATAGATTAATAAAGATATAATGCTAAAATAATATAATAAAAATTTAATACAAAAATAATATTATTATATAATTTATGTTTATTTTAATAAATTAATCTATTATACCTAAAAAGTATTCTAATTTATTTAAAATCTAATATTTAAAAAAGTCATGAGCTAATGTATTAGTAAATAAACTTTGTCGTACATAAACTTTGTTGAGTTATGCATTTGTTTAGAAATATGGTATCCAATTGTACCAACAGGAGTTAGGTTTAGCAAAAGGGACTAATCTCCTACAACGTGGTGAATTAAGGTTTGAATTTTCACTGAGAGAGGTGTCCACATTTAGTGCCCAACCATGCCTTGAATAGGATTGTCTCCAAAGGAGGAGACCTGTGGAAAACCAAAAAAAAAATGGTATCAAATTGTTGTCTATTAGATGCAAGATTCATGGGCTTTCCTTTCACTTAGAGCCGTGGAGATTTACATCTGAGGCTAGACCGACTATTGATTAACTCTCATTGGAGAGTGGCTTTTCTAAAAGCAATGGTGCATCACTTAGCACCCCTAAAGTAAAATCATAGACCCATTTTGGTGCAGGGTTTGGGTTATCTTGAGGAGAACAGGAGACAACGACCTTTTTGTTTTTTGGTAGCTTGGCTTACACACCAAGATTTTCCTAACTTTGTGCAAGAGAATTGGAGATGTACTGGGGATTGGTCAAGGAACATTAGTCTTTTTTAGGAAGCTATCCGTGAATGGATTTCTAACGTCTTTGGCCATATTTTTGAGGAAAAAAAGAAACTTCTTCGTTGTCTAAATGGTATAGATAGGCTTTTACGTCAGGGTGCTCGACATCATCTTTTCCATCTTCAGAAGGACCTTTAGTGTCAATATGAGCAATTGTTGATTAAAGAAGAACTACTTTGGTTCCAAAAATCCCGAAGTAAATGGCTGCAAGTTGGTGATAAGAACACCGATTATTTTCATTGTAAAACTATCATCAGATGTAGAAAAGGGAATATTCTTAGTCTCTAGAATGAGGAGGGTGTTTGGATTTCTGAGAAAGATGAGTTAGAGCTAATGGTGATGGGTTTCTTTAGGAGCTTGTTCCAAGACTTAAAGTCTTATTCTCCTTTGGCTTCTACATGATGCTTTCCCTTGCTTTTAGCAAAGGACTTATTTGGGCTTTCTAAAGAGGTAATTGACGATGAAATTAGACATACAGTGTTTAAGATGGAGGGTCTGAAGGCTCTAGGCCCTGATGGTCTCCAAGTCATTTCTATAAGAATCAGTGGGGTAAGGTGTGGCCTTTTCTTTGCTATCTTATTCGGAGTATCTTTAATGACTCGAGTAAAGTGAAAAGGATTAATGATACGTTGATTACTCTCATTCCTAAAATTGAGCTAACTACTTATTTGAGGCAATTTAGACCTATTAGTCTTTATAACGTTTCTTATAAAGTGGTCACTAAAATCATGGCCATTAGACTGAGAGAGGTGATGGAGAAGATTGTTAGCCCATGCAATGCATACTTGTCATAATAGGCAAAGTAGTGATAATATTATTATCAATTAAGAGGTGGTGCATTCTATGAGATATAAGCGTGGTGATAAAGGGTGGATGGTTGTTAAAATTGAAATTGAAAAGCATATGATAAGCTTAAATAGGAGTTTATTAAAGACACCTTGATAGATGTTGGTGTCCCTGGTAGTATGGTTCATCTTATTTGGCACTTTGTTTCTTCTCCTTCTATGTGCATGCTTTAGAAGGGAGAAGCTTTGGAGAAAATTTATCTAGAACGTGAGGTTCGCCAAAGGGATCTTTTATCCCCTTATTTGTTTGTCTTGTGTATGGAGAGGTTGTCCCATCTTATTTCTCTAACTATGGATAATGGTTTATGGGACACCATCTAACTTTCTCGGGGTGGTCCTACTCTTTCCCCTTTATGCTTTATAGATGATCTTATTTTGTTTGGGGGACAAGCTTGGAATAAGTAGAGATTATGTCTACTTGTCTAGACCTGTTTTATGCTAGTTTTGGTTTGCGTGTGAACCTAAATAAATCTCGTATTTGTTTTTCCAGGAATGTTCACTGGAATAACAGGAAGCAAAATAATGACGAGCTTGGCTTCAAAAGGACAGATGATCTCAATAAGTACCTTGGGGTCCCTCTCCTTCATAAGAAAATCTCTAGAGGTACTCATCAATATATTTTGGATAGAACATCTAGCCACCTCAATAACTGGAAGGCATCTAATTTATCTATGACAGGTCACTTAACTCTCTCTAAATTAGTGCTCTTGGCCCTTCTGGTCTATGCTATGCAAACTAGTCTTCTCCATAAAGTCATTTATAATGATCTTGAAAAGATATACCACTCTTTCATTTGGGGCAATTTTAACGATACTAGACATGCCTATTATGTTTCCTAGAAGGTGGTGAGTAAACCCAAACCTTTAGGGGGCTTAGGGATAAGGCTTATACAAGAATTTAATTTAGCCTTCATGATGAAGATATGCTGGAACCTGTGTACTCAACCCTTCAAATTGTGGGTTGAGGTGGTAAGGGCCAAATACAGATGTAGGAATGACCCTATTCCTATAGTTTCGAAACGTAGCAATATGTCCAATCTTTGGCAAGTTGTGAGTATGGTTTGGGATACTTTAGAAAGTTAGCTTATGTAACATCCTGGGCGCTAATTAGGGCAGGGAGTGATCGCTAGTAAAAAAAAGATAAGGCACGGATAAGGAGCGGCTCTTGGTAGGCTTCCAGCAGGAGGGACACATGAATGAATCGAATACATACCAGAAAGAGAGGGATCTAGAGGCTGTGCAGGTATAAGACTGTACAGTTGAGAATAACTTAAAGGAATTAATAAGTGCTACCTATACCAACAAGATGCATCTACTTTTCGATAGCCTATCACTTAAGAGTTTCACAGTTAAGCGTGCTTAACTTAGAGCAATTCTGAGATGGGTGACCTCTTGGGAAGTTTTTCGAGAAGCATGTGAGTGAAGACAAAGCACACTGAAAAGTCTTGTGTTGGTTTGTGAGGACAATCATTATTCCTGAAAAGCGGTCAGGCGTTACAGCACACGTGGCCAGTTAGGGATGGATCTCTCATTAGGCTTTGGACTGATAGGTGAATCTTGAATAAAGATCCATTTAATACTTATATGTCCGAGCAAGCCGTAGGCATAGGTTCGCATTTAGTAGATTTGGTGACCATTGAAGGTGCATGGGATCTTAATAAGCTACACGAGTTGATCCCTCATTCTTTGCATTCCCGGATATTAGCTTTGGCTCCTTCAAATCCTTCTAGAGGACTGGATTCTATTGTTTAAATCAAAGAGGCTAGCGATTGTTTCTCAGTTAAATCTGCCTATTCTCTCCTCACAAGTTTAGGTCCTAATAATCATTATAACCCGATTTTTTGATCTATATGGCATTGGCTAGGGCGGAACACATTAAACTATTATCATAGAAGGTGGGCTACAACATTTTTTTTACTAATCATGAATAGTTTCAAAAGCGTCTATCTCAGAATCCTCTTTGTCCATGGTGTGGCATTGCACATGAGACTATCCTTCATGTTTAAGAAAATGTGGTGTTGTCCGTTGTATTTGGCTGCATTTTAACCCTTTTTTCTCAGTCTGGATTCTTTCATCAGAAGGATGTGATGTGTTGGGTGGAAATGAATATCAATTCCACTGTGGCGCATATCAAGAATTGGGTTTTGCTATTTGGTGTTGTTTTGGATCAATTGTGCTAAGAGAGGAATGACCTGATTTTTCACTAGCAACCTCATAGGCTAGATTCAACTATTTTTAATATTCGTAGGAGACAATACAGCTACCAGGTGGCTTTTGCTCATAAGTGCATCCTCACTCACCCCTCCAAGCCTTTAATGCGTTGGTCCCCTCCTCTTGAGACATGGGTCAAAGTGAATTCTGATGGTGTTGTCTTCTCCTTGATGAGAGCTAGTGCTTAAGCAGGCTTACTCAGGGATCATTTTAGCAAGTTTATAGCTAGGTTCTCTACCAATATTGGTAGTTGTATTGTTGATGAAGCGAAGGCTTGGGAGATTATCCATGGAGTTCACCTAGCTTGGCATAAGAATTTCATCGTGTTATGGAGGAGTCGAACTTCCTTGACGTTATTTGAATGTTTCAAGATGGGTGTGTTCCTAGTCACCCTTGTTATTGTAGCACCTTAAAAGGTATTACTGTAACTACACCTAGATTTTTATGAACATGAAAACTTTAGAATATAAAAACATTATGCAGAAGCTACTCATAAACATAAACAAATTTTTATACAAGAGGAATAAAGAAAGTACATACACGCCTAATACAATTCAGCCATTGCCCAAAGGCATCATACAAACATAAGAAAAAAAAACTACAAAACTTAAACTAAAGTTAACTACGTTCTTCTTGCACGCGACTCCAAACTCCATCAGCACACGTCTTCATCCGGTTCTTGAAAAAAAGGGAAACTTAAATGAAGGAGACAAAAGTCTTAGTGAGTACTGTAAGGACTTTATGGCTGGATTAGACTATTCTACCCGAACAACCTTTGTCACTTATCCCTCATAGCTTCACTCTCTCTAGGTCCCTAACGAATCTCCATACCTATGGTCGGATCTATAACTTGCAATTGTCAATGCCTCTTATTAACTCCCACTTCATTCTCACAATTATTACACTGATTTATTCTCTACTATTTCATCTTTACTAACGCCTTTTATCTATAATGTACTCTAGCTAACTAAATATTCTTGTTTAGAATTTACCCTTCTTCGCTTGATATTTAGAGTTGTCCACTATGGTTAAACCTAAGGCTAATAATACTCTAGGATACTCTTAACATTCAATTTAACCTACACAATTATATTTCTCTTGCTAAAATCACACTTTCCTAATATTTTGGGTGGGAACTTACCCTTCCTCTTTCTTATTCACAATTTATCAGAACCCTCGTGACACTATTTTAGAGTATAACCTCTTACATATCCTTAAGATAACAAAAGAATTCCCAATTAAAACCATCTATTCTTACTTAAGATACAAACATACTTTACATTTTATGCTTAGTAGTTGGGCACACATCTCTTTCTCTATCAAATAGGGACAACACATATGTGTAACACAATCACTTACTCATAATCTTAATACCTCATCCATTCATATCACAAAACACGATTACAAATTTAATATATATATATATAATATAACAATCAGTCATGAATAAAGGCACACAAACTTCACATAATCACAATATAGCACGATTTAACTTGTTACACTACAACAAGATGCATATACATGCCATGTTCCTCAATCTCTACTTCATGCACATGTGGTACCAATTCTAACTCAGGAAAGTAGTCTAGGAGGACATGCTAGCCATAAGGAAGCGCCATCAGCATATTGATGCCTTTGACTTAGCACTCTACAGTAGATTGATATTCTTTAGTGAGTAGTCAAGGTTACTCAACTTTCGAAGTATGCCCTGACTCCATGGGATTAGCATGAGTTATTGGGGTTTTCACACCAGGTATAATCACCCCTAAGGCTGGGTTAAACAACCCCTCATGGCCTCCACCATCCAAATTCATACATACTTTCTGCCAGCACAATCATCTCAAATGTCATGATGCATGTCTCATACATACAATGCACACAAGTGTCCCTCTGGACCTTTTACATACAAATAAGTGAGTCTCATCCTTGCCTCTTACAGGCTAGGTCACTCATCACAATGATATCAAGTTGTATCATACATTTCATAGCATAATGTCACAAGTTACAATCACCATACAAGTAAACCAATTTTAAATGCTTATTATGGCTTAATATTTGGATTAATTGAATGTTTATAGGGATTAATATTGGTGTCCTAGCTCAGTTTTGCATGTTTAGATTCAATTGGACTTTAATGAAAATCTTAATTACTTTTTGAATTTTTATGGGTTTTGACCTTTCATCCTTTTTTGGGTCATAACTTGGGCTACAGAGATGCGTTTGAGGTGATACTGGTGTCTACAGAAAGAAAGAAAAATCTACAACTCTCATGAAGAAGTTGTGAGTTGATTTGGCCTAGATCATGGATGAAAATTGACTTAAAGTTAGACACGCAGTTTCCTGCTGACAACCAGACATAGGTGCAGTATTTTGAGCATATCTTGAGTTCTAGACATTATTTTGAAGTGATTCCAATGCCATTAGTTAGCTAACATATAGGACTACAATTCTTATGAATACCATAAAGCCTAATTTGATCATTTTCCTACTCGTTTTTGACAATGAAGTTGACATATGTTGTTAGGGGGTAAGCACGGGTGTGCTCATCACTTGGCAAATTGCAAAATCCTAACTTGTGAACATGGAGGCTTTCTAAGGCCTCCCTGCACTACCAAAATTCCATATGGTTGTAATCTTATTATCCTAATGTCCACTCTACTTTAAAATAGGGATTTCCTATTAATCTAAGTCGTTCTCAATTAAGCCTAATCCTTTAATTCCTTATCCAAAATAGGGGAAACCCTCAAGTTAACCTAAACCCTCACAATATTATACCCTTAAACAGTTATAGGTTTAATCAATTCATATCATAAATAATAAAGGTAAAGTCTTGGGGAAGATAAGAGGAAGCACTCACCTAGGAAGACCGCAAAGATAATCTTTAGGGCTTGGGTCTCGAATCTCCTTCTCTTTCTTCTTCCTCCATTCTTCTCTTTCTTCTCCCTTCTATTTTCTGATGGCTAACCCTAATTTCCCTTTGACTTTCCTTCTTATAAAACTTAGGTGGGTTTGTGGCTTGTTGAGCCCTAAATACTTTTTTTGGGTTCTATTTTCTCATTCCTACTAATTTCTAACACTAGGATGATGATGATAATGATGATGATTATGATGATAACTGTAACATCCCGGGCGCTAACGAGGGCGGGGAGTGATCGCCGATGCAAAAGGGATGAGGCACGGATAATGAGCGGCTCCTAGCAGGCTTCTAGCGGGAGGGGTACATGAATGAATCGAATACACACTCGAACGATAGGGATCCAGAGGCTGTGCAGGTATAAGATTGTACAGTTGAGGATAGCTTAAAGGAATTAATAAGTGCTACCTATATCATCAAGATGCATCTACTTTTCGGTAGCCTATCACTTAAGAACTCCATAGTTAAGCGTGCTTAACTTGGAGCGATTTAGGGATGGGTGACCTCCTGGGAAGTTTCTCGGGAAGCGTGTGAGTGAGGACAAAGCACGCTGAAAAGTCTTGTGTTGGTTTGTGGGGACAGTCACTCATCCTGAAAGCGGCTGGGCGTTACAACAACAACAACAACATAACTAAGGTATTCTTTATCAAATAACATAATATCGAAGTCCTAGACAAAGTCTCCTTATAGTTTATTTCTAATACTTAAAATTTGGGCTATTACAGTTATTAACTTTAACAAGGGTTTATTGTGATGGCTACTTCTAGTATAGAGGTGACCTGTTCTATCATCTTACAGGAATGGGATTTTGTGGCTGATGCTCTTGCTAAAAATAATTTGGATAGGCTTGTAGGAATTTTGCTTTTTAATTCCTGTCCTCAGTTTTGTTGTTTGAGTTTGACGAATGAGTTGCTAGACCTTGCTATTTGTTAGCTTGTTCAATTGGGCTCTTACCCTTGTTAATCATAACATATATGTATACATATATATATATATATATATATATATATATATATATGTATGTATGTATGTATGTATGTATGTATAAACTCTTAAACAAATAATATCACTTATAAGAAGTGGTTTATGGTGGTCCATTATATAATGACTGTTAAATTTATTGTTAGAATGTTCAAAGGTTATGATGAGTTACTTATTACTTCTTAACACAGTTATTAGTTTTTTATTTTTTTAAAGTTTAAATGTAATTTACACACTTGTCAAAATCAAAATTACCAGACCTACCCATTTCCAAACACCTACCCCTCAACACCTACTGTGTGACACCCATTCACATTGAATATAACCCATACTTATTTACTTATTTAAAAATGCGAGTAAAATTTTTCTCCGCTTTTAATAATAGATAATTTGTAAATTTAACAAAGTTTTAAAATGGTAGTAAAAAATAAAATTTGCACACATACACATATATATTCATTGTAAAACTGTACATTATGATTTTACAATCAGAAAAATAATTAAAATACAAAGAGATCAAAATAGTTATTGCTTATTCTTAGTACATCAAAAAGATCCTACTTAGAGTAGTGTTCGTCTACCCTATCCCATAAAATAACAAGCCATCAGACTAGGCTTATAGGTCCTCATCAACATTTGGGTCTTCATTAACCACGATTAATCATGCATAAAAAAAAAAGTAATTGAGTGAGATGATTTGTTCTAAAATCACTTATACATGTATGGTAGGAATTCTATCGTAAAATACATATAACACACAGTTAACAATAAAAGATAAATCTAAAGTTTATTCTATGTTATGTTATCCTTGACTCGGTATAAATTTATACTTTTCATTAGTGGGTAATAGCTCTTAACAAAACCTAGAAAGTGACTGGGAGTACATATACCTCTCTCAACATCATCACATGGTACAGTCCTTATTATCAATGATGAACAAATATAAGTCAAGACGTTCATTTACAGAGGTATAGTCTCACACCAATCCCAGAATGCCGAGCAGTTATCGAGATTATTGAGCTTGGTCAGGTAAATATCCTAAATCACGGGCACTATCCTGGCCATTGAGACTTTCACCACTCGATGCCTACCCCCCAAGACCTCCTCAAATGGGTCATTATCTTTCATTCCTCAGCGTACCAAACTGTAGCTTCCTTAACAGGATGTCATGCTACTGCATGTCACTTGTTTTACATTACTCACTAATTTATCACTTCCTAACTTTTCAAATAGAGGTTTCTCTAGTCTTAATTAATTTGAGTACCAATACAATCAACATTTCTGCCTTATATTACAGAAATTGCACAATACCAAAACAAAATAACGACATAGTAATTATAGTTTAATTATTAAACTTTGGTAGAATAACAACTAAATAAATATATTTTAATTTTCTAAATTTGAGTAGAGTAATAGCTTAGCAAAAGTGCATTTTAATTTTCTAAAATTAAGTAGAGTAACAACTTAGTAATTATGATTTAATAATTTAAATTTGAGCAGAGTAATAACTTAGCAATTATAATTTAATAATCTAAATTTAGATAAAGTAACAACTTAGCAAAAATTAAAGTTTAACATCAAACAATGTAACAATAATAATAATAATAAAACTTAAGTCTAAACGGGTTTAGGAGAAAACTCTTCCTACTAATATGCAAAGTGACAATAATTTAGAACCAACTCCACTCCCCCCATTACCTTTAAGGTGGTTGATGAAGAGGATGAAGTTGTTGATGCAAAGCTCCTAGGAAGATAACTTTATTAGTTGTTGGAAAATTACTGAAATTTTAGCATAAAAACAAAGAAAAAGAAAAATTTTTCTAGAAAAAGAAGCTCTCTAAGAATATGGCTAGCTTGAGATAGTGGAGGATGTGTAAAGAATATCCAAAATACATGGGTATTTATAGGAGAAGAAGGTAGCATAGGTGTCCTCTAAGTGACATAAGCCATTATGTCATAAATAAGATTTTTGATTTATTTTTAATTCAATTAATGGACAAATATGCAAAACTAGAGACATATATCAATTTTAGGTGGTGAATTAGCTCCTTATAGGTTGAAAACATGCTAGGTGAGCTATCGTAAAGCTCCCTAGTATAAATTTTAACTGTAATTGATTAGCTAATGATAAAATCGCCTAAACTTTAAAAAAATAGCTTTTAATATAAAAAAAATGAAATTAAATGAAAAACTGGATAAACACATTATTTTTAATCAAAAATAAATTTATAATAATTAATTTTAATTTTTATTAATTTATTTCAAATTTTATATATTTATTTTATATTTTTAAGCTAAAAAATTCATAATAAATCCATTTTAGTTTAATAAATACCAAAATTTTTATGAAAATTATAAAATTAAATATTTGACCTATAAATAAACTTAAATTACCATTTTCACTATTTTTGGATGTCAAACCAATACTGACTGACTTATTGGACACTCAGTGACATTTTGGTCATTTTACACAGGAATTCTATAAAATTTCCAAAATTTTATTTTAATATATATGATATAATTTCAAGCTCAAATTAACATTTTAATGTTAATTGAATCTTTTTCTCATATCAACCCTTAATGTTAAGAAATAAGGACAAAATCATCATTTTCTAATTTCTCTAGACTCCAGCTTAGAAAAATTATGATTAAATAGCTCTTGAATTTCTAAGCGTAATGGTGGGGATTAGGGATCAAAATTTTGAAAATTTCTCCTGATGTTTTAGACTTAAGTTGTCAAATATTAGAAAAATAATTGAAAAAATTGAAATAGCGGTGTTTCATTTTTCACAACTTTTTTTTCAAAATAAATTTTTATAATTAAATATACTTTTTATAAAATTTTCAAAATATTTTGAGGTCAAAAAGTCTTTGGTTGGTTCCTACAGTCTATTAGGAGCATTTTTGTCATTTTACAAAAATTAACTCAATAAATTCCCAAAAAAATTCTAAAATTATTATTAGTTATTCTAAGTATATTGATAACTTAAAAATAATTTGTAAACACTTCTAACTATTTTTATTTATCATTATGTTATCTAACTTTTTAGGGACGAAACAGTTTCCATTCCCAAAAATTATTAAAAATCTAAATTAAGTATTACTAATACGAACGTAATCGTAGGGATCAAATTTTTGAGATTCCCATCCGGTTCTTCAGAAATAAATACAAATAATTACGAAAATAATTTGATAGGCAAAAAAAATAGGGATGTTACATACTACTTCAAGAAGCTCTCCAAATTCATTGATCGTCCCTACCTCATTGGTGCCATTGTAAAAACCTACACCTAAGCTGAGACGCACGTCATTTGTTGGAAAATCGTCGCCGATCTATCCAACCTTTGAATCTGCAAAGACGATGTCGTCATGATCCTCCTCCAAAACTCCGTTGAGTTCATCTTCACCTTTATCACCTCCTCCATACCATCGCCACCATCATGAACCTGTTCTACACTGTAGTGGCTATCTTTAACCAATTCACCGTCTCCAAGCTGAAGCTAATCATCACACAAGCAATGTACATGGACAAGCTCTGGTACCACGAGGACACCAAACTCGACGAGGACTTTAAGGTGGTGACTATTGATGACCCACTAAAGAACTACCTATACTTCTTGGTGCTCTCGGAAAGGAATGACAGTGAGATGTCGTAGGTGGACATTCATCGGGACCACGCGATGGCGCTACCTTTCTCGTTCGATGTGACGGGGTTATTGAAGGGAGTGGCTCTCTAACATAGACGTGCATGATCCAAATGGTTTTAACGAGGACAATTTCGACCTCTTCAAAGCCCCACTCACATCGGAATCATCCACCACTGATGCCACCAAATCATTCAAGGTACACAAACAAAACAAATGTCTTTTCCTTCCACTAGCCAATCTCAAACTTAATCCTAAATTTATTTTTCATTTCATTATTTTATTTTAATTTGCATAATAATTTGGTTTTGTGCTGCACAGAGCTTGATCCCTTGCGTGAATGTCGATGATAGCAACTTGTTGGCTAGTGTGGCGAGGATAGTTGACAAAAACAACAAGCGGTATAAAGAAAAGACAATTTGAAAAAGGTTGTGGCAAAAGCACTTTCCTCTTTTAGGTACAATTCCTCCATCTACAAATCTAAAAGGGAGAAAACCTTTTCTTGTCCACATGGTACCTTTAGTTAACTTTGAATTTTAGATTTGGATTTGGAGTTGAAATTGGATTTGAATTTAACTGAGTGTGTTGTGTTTAGGTTTAGGTGAGTATGAATTCATTGATGCGATTATGGAAGGGGAAGGGTTGATCGTTGATGTTGATTTTTGATTTGAGTTTGCAAAAGGGTAATTATATTGTAATTTTTTTTTTTTAAGAGAAGAAAACAATAGCCTGTCTCCATACGCGATCCTACATCACATATTTAACTTGTCCAAATTATTTGTCATATCACCTATTCCTACCATTACTTATTAGTATTAAAGGTGTCCCATTAACGTGGCCGTGTTATACCAATTGGATTTACTAATTATTTGCTCTTAATTTAATTAGGTAGGTAAGATAACTCTTTCCTCGTATAATTTATATCATAAGAAATTCTAAGTAAATTAGTACTTACATGTTGTGAGTCACAAAAAACTTTAATATGTTTTTTTATTTATCTCAAACTTATCATATGTACTTTTTTTATTTACTATACAACAATAAGATTAGAACCTAAAATCTTGTACATGTTATCCTAATCTCCTCATCATTGGGTCAACCCTAGTGGATTTATATGTACTTATTACGACAATGTCACAAATTCTATATTTTAACCATTTGATTGTATAATACCATTTTGTTTAAGCTGATTCAATATTGTATTAATTAAAAATAATTGTTCAAATTTTAACAACTTTATATAATTTGTATATATACATGTATTTTATCACAATTTCAATCATTAATTTTTAATCAACAGTTATAAATATGCTTTATCTTCTAAGGTATACCTTTTTTTTAAGGTTAAATTAATTTGTAGGTCCCTATAGTTTTATAAAATTCTTAATTAAGTCCCCGCAGTTAAAAACACTTTAAAAAAGTCCTTATAATTTAGAAAGTTTGTAATTAAATTCCTACATGCTAACGATGTTATAACTCCATTAATTTATATTTAACTTAATTATACTTTTAATTTCCCAATTTTTCTCTTACTAGTATTTTAACTTATGTATGGCACAAAATAAATATTTGTTTTATATAACTTAAATTTATAATAAATAAATACTTCTAAATATATAAATTATATTATAATTAAAATTTGTAATAAATAAATATTTTTTAACATGTAAATTATATTTTAAATTTATAATAAATAATTATTGTAATACAATGTTATTTTTTTAATTATTGATAATTTATTTTAAAAAATACTAAAATTCAATTTAAAACTAAATATATTAAAAATGATAGATTGAAAGAGATAAGGGTTAAAAAATTCCTAAAAACACACTCATTGAAGAATGACAACTAAAAACGCTTTTCTTGAAAAATAATAGCTAAAAACGTTCTCGTTCAAGATAAATGTTCTCATTTAATATATAAGGTGAATTTACAATCAAGTTTGAGTATATGTGGTACGAAAAAATGGAAAAGGAAATAATAAAGATGTTAAAGGTAAGAGTTGAAGCCCTAACCTTGAAATTCACTAATAACACTAAAATCACTAATCTAATGCTTTTATTTGATATATAAATAAAAATTGTATTAATATATAACTTAGACAGAAGACTAAATATACACATATATTTACTACTACTAAATTAAATAATATTAACAATATATAAACTTATAATATTAATATTAATTTAATAAATATAATAAATATAAATTAGTATATATTTATAGTATATTAATAATGTTAAAATTAAAATTAATAAATAAATACTAAATATATAGTAATAATATTAAAATTAATAAATACTAATAATATTAAAATTAATATTAATAAATATAAATTAAAAATATATATTAAGGATAAAAATTACACATATATTTATTGCTAGTAATAAATAATATAATATTATAAACCAAAATGGACATAAATTATACATTTAATACTATATATCTTAATTATAACTTAATCACTCTATTTTAGATGATTTTATTTTTTATAAAATTGTCTTTTTTAATTTTTAATTTTTTCTCTACATGATTGAAATAAGATTTTATTATCAAAGAAATAATTGTTAATATATATATTTCACTAATAAAATATTTATATCATATATTTCTAATTAACCTTTTTCTAATATATTTATATCATATCTAATATATTTAAATTTTTCTAGAAGTTTATTAATATATACTAATTTATATATACTAGTGAATTTTTAGGGTGGAGATTCAAACTACATTTATGCTAACAAGTATATATTATTAATTTATATTTATTAATACTAATTTTAATATTATTAATATCCTATAAATAAATACTAATTTATATTTATTAAAATTAATTTTAGTATTATTAGTTTATATAATGTTAATATTATTGAATTAGTAGTAGTAAAGTTATATATAATATAATTTTTATTTATATATCAAATAAAGACATTAGCTTAGTGGTTTTAGTGTTGTTGGTGAATTTCAAGTTTGGGGTTTGATTCCTTCCTTCAACACTTTTTTTACATACTATCTACACTCAGACTTAATTGTAAATAAAAAAAAAGTTGGGAGACTAAAAGTACAATGAAGTTAAATATAATTAATAGAGTTATAACATTGTTAGCATATAAGGATTTAATTATAAACTTTTTAAACTATAAATACTTTTTTAAGGTATTTTTAACTGTAATAACTTAATTAAAAATTCTATAAAACTATAAGAATCTTTGGATTAATTAACTTTTTTTTAATTTAGCTGCAATTACTTTTAATTTTGTCTTATTATAATATGCTACTTATTTTTGTAACAAAAAAAATATGCTAATTATTTTTAAATTAGTTCTTGTCAACTTTTTTGTTTAAATCCACTCTTTTGCTTTTAAATATAAACTACTTATTTATCTGAATTAATTATATATATTTATCTTACCTTTATAAAATTTCATTTATTTATACATTTTAAAATTAAATTAAATTATAAATTATTTATGCAATGCACGTAATGTTTTTCAGTAACTAAATTATTTACAAATCATCAACACACATTGTGATTAAAAAATAAATTAAAATAAAATAAACACATGTTTGATTCAATTTTTGTTTAGAAATAGTTACTTATTTTTTCAAAAAAAATTCAAAAAGTTAACAAAAATAAGCAATTATTTATTCAAAATAAGTTCAACCAAATATATACTTACATTTGCATTTTTTTTATAGTATTTTTTATATGGCAATATTTTTAGAGTGGTTTGATATAAAATGCGTTTTGGTAAGTTGTTTTAGTTAATTTATAATTTATTTAACTAATTTATATATTTATTTGACCTGAATAAATTATTTGATAAATAAACTTATTTCACTCACTTACAATACTTTTTTAGACAGTGGCGTTTAAGTTTACAATTTATAACTTTTTTTTATTTTGTATTTTTATTTTCAATATTTTTATAAAATTTAATTTCTCATTTGTCCGTTATTTAATATTACAACATTTATTATAATAACATTTATTTTTTAATATTTGACTATTTATTTTAATTATTACACTATTTAAATTGATTTTTTAATGTTTTTATATTTTAAAAAATAATAAGAGCCTAAACTTAATTAAAAACTGAAATTATAATCACCTAAAAATTTATTTTTGTCTATAAAATTAAAAAATACATATAAAAACCACATAATTTTTTATTAGTCATTTTACATTTATCAATTAGTTCAATAGTTAATTTTATCAAATATTTTTAATTTGATAAACTAATTTAATAACTTTCAACTTATAACTAACTGCTTTTGACTAAAAATTAACTTTTTCCAGTTTTTATCAAACTTTTCAATTTTGAATCAGCTAGCCAACTATTTGTACTAAATCAGATCCTTTTTAGTCAATTTTGTGTGCAGCCAAAATTTAATTAAATCTCAACCGTTGATTGGTTATTGCATATTAAATAAAAAGAGAAAAGATGTAATGAATAGTCTAAATTTTGACAACAAAGAACATCCTAGTGCATAAGCAGGAAAGGATACTAATCCCTATTTTTACCAAACATATAATCAGTATAACACATTATATTTTGGAAAACCATACTATGATTTGTGATCATAAATCCTCCATAGAGGTAGATGTATCAAAAGTTAAGAGTGTTTACAGATTAAATTCTATGAATGTTGTTGAAGATGTTTTGATGAAGACAATTCACTTGTTGAAAGTAATCAAAAAAGAACTCAAGAGCATGTAGTTTTCATGTACATGTTTGTTTTAATATGTCTCTTGGGTGTGTCTTAGAGTTCATTGTTTAACATAGTGTTAAAATATGTCTTAAGCCCATTTAAATTCACTAAAATTAATTTTAGAAATTAAAATCAACCAAATGTGTAATTGATTATAGAAATAGGGGAGGCTTGTGCCAAAGTACATTATTTTGAATTTAATTGATTACAACAAGATTATAATTGGTTATATTGTTCCTTACACAAACTCAGGTACTTTTATGAACAAAATAATTGATTTGAAGAAGTCCGTAACCTATTACAAGACTGTAAGGCACAAGCTAAACACAAGAAGGGGGGGTTGAATTGTGTTAAGACCAATTTTCGCAATCCTTTAGACCTTTTTAGAAGAAGCTTAATAAATAAAACTAGATCAAAAAGATTTTTAAAACGTTTTAAAGAAGGCAGACGAAAGAAGAAAGAACAAATAAAATGGCACACAGATTTTATACTAATTCGTCTCACTCTAGAGACTACGTCCAGTTCTTGGCAACAACCAACTTCCACTAACTTTACATGTTATAAGTATTCTTTCCACAAGCCTCTTCAGGCTCAAACCTAAGTAGTCTTTCACTTACCTTTCCAAGCAAACACCCAAGTATTATTTGAAACAAAGCATCTTCAGGCTTCAACCAATCTCGTAAAGAAAGAGATTTGTGTGAGTTTACCTCACTGAGTTTAACGTCTTATCAGACGAATAAACAATGAAATTCACCTACAAATATTCAAAACTGGTTTTGCACAGGTTTTTTGTTTTATCAAAGCAGTTATGAGTATTTTGATTTAACAGCAAATATATCAACAACACTTGTAAATTTTTAACAACAACTTGAAGGAGGTCTCTTCTTCTATTTATAGGCTTATCTAAAAGTATCTGTTGAGTATTTTGTAGGAGACGGCCTTCGTCTAATGAAGAGAGTCGTTGGAGCATTAATTGTTGCATTTAATGCTTTTTACCAACTTATCATATGATAAGATAAAGCAACCTGCTTATCTTTTCTATTCTTGTACTCAATCTTTTAGCAGTTGTTATGTCCGCTTTCCCGTTCTGTCAATCGCACATATATTCCTTCTTTTTTGCTGACTTTCCTCGAGAGTAGGTGTATAGGCTTTATACATATTGAGGTAGCTTTGCGCTCTGATTGATATGCGGATCTTTTTAGAGCATAGACATTGTTTGTAAGCTTTGTTAGTTACATAGTTTATACATATAAAGATAAAACGACATTCAATTTTAAAAACATTATCAGACGATATACTACGAACTAGAGATCAAACGATAATGTAAGCTCGAGATCAGACGATAAAGTGAATTTACACACTTTTACCTGTTTGTTATTATCAAAATATTTACGGGCTACAAATTCGTCCTTTATTTTAACAAAGACTAATCAATTAATGAAAATAATTGTCATTATGAGTTTTTTTTAGTTTATTTGGAGCTACAACAGTTATATCTTTTTATGTCGTGTGTATATATATATATATATCTTGAAAAAATAGTTAGAGTATAAAAGATAAATACTTTTACATACCTTATATCAAAATTTCAAGATCAAAATGACTCAGAGGCTTATTTCTTTCATTGTGTTGAACAAATGAATTGTGCTTTCAAACTGTTTACATATCACATTCGGGTGATTTTGTTTTATTTTCTTTGTAAGAGGTTGGAAAGTGGAGAATCTCTTTGGTTTTTGCTAGCTTATTGGTGATATATCCTACAAGAATTTAAGCAAAGGTAGTAGGTGTATCTACTTTGCGTCTTAGAGGTTGCCAGGAAGGTGAGTTTCTTGTAGTGTGTTTATATAAACCTTGCAAGAATAGTGAAAAAATTTCATAATTTCTCTTAGGACTAGATGTAGCTCTATGTGGTTGAGAGTGAATTAGTATAAAATATATGGTGTACATCTCTCCTATCCTATCTCTTTAAAGTACTTTCTAATTCTTATAATTATTCATTATAGAAACATTCATATAGGGTGTTAATTATTAATGTGCATCATATAATCCACTTTCTAAACATAACAAACACAACATATGTTAATCTTTTCAATCAAATACCAATTTGAGTACATCAAAAGAAAGATTTGTAAAAAGAAAATTTAAAAATCTAATTCACCCCTTCTTAAATTGGTGACCATTTCTCTAACAAATTTGATTGATTTTGAAAGAGTTAAATATGTTTTTAGTCTTCCAAAAATTGACCTGTTTTAGTTTTAGTCCTCAGAAAAAAATTTCTTTAATAAAGTCCCTCAAATATTAAAAATACCCTAATTAGAATCTTGTGCTAAACTCTGCTTAACTTTTCTGTTAAATGATAGCCACATCAGCATTCAAGTAAAGTATTTTATTATTTGAAGTGTCCAGTAATAATTTTTAATAAAAAATCATGTAATTACTTTTGTATTAGGATGAAAAAAAATGTGATTTAGGGTTAAATATGTAATAATTTTATTCAAAAAGTATGTTACTAATCTAACCTGGACATAACAGTTGACATGGACGGCCACATCAACAAATTAATGGTTACTGTGATGTTGATGTGACCATCATTTAACAGAAAAGTTAAATAGAGTTTAGTGCAAAGATCTAATTAGCGTATTTTTAATATTTGAAGAACTTTATTTAAGAATTTTTTATTTCTGAGGACTAAAACCAAAACAAATCAATTTTTGGAGGACTAAAAACACATTTAATCCTTTTGAAAAAAAAAGTCACATGGTAAAATATAAAAAAAAAATTTCTTCATTTAATTGATTTAATTCTAAAATAAAATTCAATACTATCTAATCATTAAATTAAGTAGCACAACAGAATATTTTCGTCATCGTGTGTGTATATATACGAAAAATTCTATGGTATCATGAGAAATTTAAAAATTTTAGTACAATAATTTATTTATTTTTATCAATAATTGAATGGATTTTCATTTAATGAAGTCATATACCATTTACTATTTAGCAGGAAATTTTCACTTATTGCAATTGAATCCTTAATTTAGTAAATATTTTTTCTCTTTTAAATTTTAAATTATGATTATTTAAATTCAATTTTTTTATTGTTTTTAAAATGTATTATATTTTAAAAAACTATTTGGTTATAGTTTTAAACACTATTTGTCCTTTCTTTTCAATAGCTTTTCTCTCCACACGCATATAAATAAGAGATTTCAATTGATACGTTTTATATACATATATATAACAACAACAAACTAGTAAATAAACGATAAAAGTATTAATAGTTAATGTCGTTTTCGATTACTCCCAATTTCCTATACAAGACAAAATGCAAATTTCACTAGTTTTGGATGGATACTCTGACATTTCGATCTAAGTCATTTGTTTTGGTCTTTTTAATTAGAATATCACTTTTATTTTAAAAATATTTTAATGTATGTTTAAGTTTTTTAGAAAAAATTCAAATTTAAAAAAATAATATGGCTGATTATTTTAAAAACTTACTTTAATTAATTTTCTAAAACAATAATTATAATTAACTTTTTAAAATAAAAATATTGTATAATTATAACTTTACAAAAATGATTTTTATATATAAAATTCTAAAAAATAAATAACATTGTCATACATTTTTTATTTTTTATTTTTAAAAAAAACTCAAACAAATGGATTCAGTCTAGACTGTAATTTCCACTAGATTAATTGAATCCCTCGTGTACGTTTACTTTTTCACTATCCATAAGTTCCTTTACATAGGCATATTCCTTTTCATTGGTAATGATTTTCAATTATGCCCAATTTCGAATCCGAGTCATGGACTGTAATTTTCAGAAGATTTGAATGAATACTCAGAAATTCCGATTCAAGACCTAGCCCACGCTGTAATTTCCACAAGGTTGAATCTATCTTGTACGTTAATTTCCTTTTGAATTCAGCATATATGATAGTTTGAACGAGACTTTACCAAACAACAAACATGGTTAAAGTAAATTCGTTGAACTATTGATCCAAAAAAACAACGTACCAAACTCTTTACATTTCTCAGGGTACATAGCAGCTCCCTATATATACACTGAACCATCCACAATCTATCTGCATCTGCCTCAATCCCACTCTTCTTTCTCTATTGGAAAGCTAAGAAAGTGATATTCTAAATGATGTTTATTGTGAATGGTTTTCTTCATGATCTTCCACAGCTTTCTTGAACTGTGTTACATTATAAACCTTCTCCCATGCAACAGATCTTCCACAATCACACAGTTTAAGCAAGCTGTGGAAAATCAATGAGATGACCTGCTCCATCTTGAATTGTTGAACACCTCTCTGCACATCAGGTTTCATAATTGTAGTTCTTGATCACCCGAATAAGGTGTGATTGTTCTAATTTTTATTCTTCTTTTTCTTAATAATACTTCCAATCTTTTTTTTTTTTTAGAATAACACCGCGCTTAGAACTAAGAATTGATCACCCGTTTCTTGTATTGTACGCACGATGTTGTAATTCAGATATCTTTCCATAAATCTCCTTCATTTTGATCCAATGTCTTTCTATGTTTTGTTTTTTGGTTCTTTCTGAAGCATCGTTGAATGGCTCAGTTTGGAAGTAAAAACATGTCCCAGAATCGTTGAGGATGAAGACACAAATTGAGGCTCTGTTTACCACTATAGTAAGAGGAATAGGGATTACCAGTGGCACTCATTTTCCAACACGTACGTACCATTAAGCTTGGAGTCACAATGCATAATAAAATTATCTTCTCTTAACGTTAGTCCTCTCTTTTTATTTTCTTCTTTAATTGACAACTTCCTTATCCATACAGCAAGAACTACGATAAATTGTTCAAATGAATGAGAATGCGTGTATTTTTATTTCTGTTGTTTAACAGGTTTTCACTTTTCAGACATTGTATGGATGTGAGACGAAGGTGTTATTATGTAGAATTAATACAAATAAATAGTTACAGGCCATTTGTTTTAAAGTAAATAACATTGTTTTTGATAGAATTAGTTATAAATTGTTTGATGTTATTGGAATGTGTACAAATTTATTTTAATCGTAAATTTTACATTAATTTTTGTGAGCATATAGTTGATCATCCGTCCAGAAATGATCGATTTATATTTCTTTTTCCTTCCATAATGCCGACTACTAGTGTTAGGCAAGCGCTGCGGCGTGGGGTACTTTAGCGTGATTGGAGGAGACATGTTCTGTGGTGCTGTTGTGAAGATTGTGTTATTCAAAATCAAACCTTTGTCTGGCTTTTCGTAAATGTTTTGTGGAGGTTGTCGGAGATGTACCTACTGTAAACAAAGCATGACAAAGCGAGTCAATGTTTGCGACTCTGTGTGACATCTTGAAACCATAAAGGAAGCATGAAATAGGAAGCACATTGTTAAAAACTTTGGGATTTAATTGATATTTTAGTTTAGTTTATATGTGTTCCGGACATGACCTAGGTCTAGCCAGCTCGGTCTACTATCTCCACTTACTCCAATGTTGGCATCTCAACTCAGATCACAAATATGGCCAATTCGACTACTAATTATGGCCTTAAATTACTCAGAGTACAATTCTTATACAAGCACGGGCATCGTATCCCATCGACGTAGCATGAGCTTCTCACTTACTACCAATTTTCAATATGACTCTCCTAACAAAAGACAAATGACTGACATAGGATAACCATATAATATGCCGTCTCCCAAATGCTTATATATATATTTCATCACACTCAACTCCCCTACTTTCTTTCCATACGCTTCCAACTTAGACGTTAAAATCTCTATAAGTTACTACCACGGCTACATCCTATCATGATGTTAGGATAACAAACGAGCAATCAATCACCATTTGACCTCGGACTAATTCCCATGCGTATCAAGAATAATATGGAAGTTTGAACCTAAAATCTCACAGTAAGCCGAAGAAGATGCATTTTAAGAAACAAAAAAATTTAGATTTAGATACAGTTTTTTTTATACGTTTTTAGTATTATTTTTTATTATAGTTGTGATTTTATCTTGATAACTTTAATCTTTATCATGCAAATATAAAGTTCAATTCTCATTGAAGAATAGAACTAAAAAAATCCAAAAATTTGGACGTAAATTTTGTCTTTTGAAAAATACTTTATTTCTTTCTATCACAATTTTTTTCTTCCAAAATGAAGTTAAACACAAAGCTTTGGGAGTGTTGAAACTGTTAGTCGATAATGGATTGTGAATGTAAAAGCCAATGTGACTCCCAAGCCTAAAATTGAAATGTCATGCCATGGATCCCAAAGCAACCCTAGCACTAGCAAATCAACCACTTTTTATATTATTGGAGTTGGACCACTAAAGCATATTTGTGAATCATTGTTCCATTTGTTGGCTTAACTCATTTAATTTGTTGAGTCAAAATTAAGCTACCCTTAACTAAGTTAAGGGCAGAAATATGCCAAGTGACTTGTCAGAGGCTGGCAGTTTAGCCTGTGTAAGGCCTGACTTGGCTAGCTCATCTATTAAAAAGGCTAGGTTTAAGCCTTTCGAAAAGCCTGTTTAAGTAAAAAGGCTAGGCCCTATGCCTTAAAAAAGCCTATTAAGCTTGATAGGCCGGCCTATTCATATATATAATATACATAATTCATACTACACGTAATAATATAAAAATAGTATAATTACTGATAGGTCTATTTAGGCTGATAAGCCTACTTAGGCCAATAGGCTTACTAGCCTTTTTATAAGCCTTATCATGAAATGGGCTTTTAAACAAGCTTTCAAGTTAAGCCAGGCCAAACCTTCGAAAAAAGTCTATAACAGATAAATAGGTTAAGCTCAGGCTTTGTCTTTTAAAGGCCCAGGCATACCAAAGTTTGGTTTGGCCTGACCTATTTCCACAGGCTTACCTATAGTCATTGTTCCAAATGCGTTATTCTTGAATTTAACTCAAAGTTTCTTGTTTAGTTGAACTATTACTATATAAATGCTAAACGTATCTTCTCTCAAATGGTAGGTTAACAGGTGATTATGTCCCTTAAATATATGGTCAAAAGTTTGATTCCCAAGTCTATGTATAAAAGAGTATCTGTTGGGGGAAGTTATTCCCTTAATGAATCTTCATACTATGAGGGATTAATCTTTGCCTCTCAGACGAGGTACCTTAGACACATAGAAAAATAATGCTTGTATTGGTTGAGCATAAGACCAGGTTGTCCCAATCCAAACCCAAAAATAGTCCTCGTCCCAATCCTAATCCTTTACTAACAAGCAAGAGATAGTCCTCAACATGTAAAAGCAAGTCCGATGATTATACTCAGTTAGGCAGAGTACACACTTTGGCCTCCTAAATATTATTAGCTCATATCTTAATAATGGAAAGTAACCACATTATCTGAGATGCTTGAAATCATGGATCATAGACCAATATTGATGGCATGGATAATAATCATATCTCCTAAAAAAGGGAAAAGAAGATCAGTTCATTATCTAGAATGGTATCTACAATTAATGATGATATTCACTACATAAAAGGTATACTGCATAGGTAAACCTAAGCTCCATTCTGCTCTAAAACCCTACAATTCTCTACTGACTTAAGTGGTAGAGTGTCATTATAGATAGCACCACCTGCTGGAACCGGAGAGGATGAACAATTAGAGCAAGAAGGACTTATCGTGCATTGCCATGTCTTAGTAAGAGAGTTCCTCTGATTTTTGTAAGTATAGTACCCTCTCTAATTATTAAATGTACATTCTCTTCTTCTTTTTTGTTAATAACTTTACTTTTTTGTTAGTAACTTTAATTAAATTTCATTTTTTTCCCTTTTTTCACTTGTTTAAATATGCCTCCTTTTCCTCTTCCTCTCACTTATCTTCATTTATACTTTTTTCTTTTCTTTCCTATTATTCGGCAACACTCTTTGTTTCTCTACCCTCTTTCTTTGATCCTTTAGCTCTTCATTCTCCGGTGATGCTCTTCCTGCACCAAATTTTTTTTATTACCTTCAATCAACACAACTTACATACACAAAAAATTTTCATCTTAGATTTTTTCTTGTGACCCCAACATAATACGCCTCTTGTCTTGCTCAAAATTTCCTCTGGGTTGTTTTATTGTAGGCTTGGTGATGGACCATTATGTGCCTTGTAGGAAAGTTCGTAAGTGCTTAAAGTGGGACACCAGTCTCATGTATATTTTACTCCATACTCTTTAATCTCAAATATCACACCTAAAGGCGACATGTGTAACTACTGCATCGAAAAAAAATGCACATAATGGTGGGAATCATTTGAATGATCTGCTGCATGGACAAATCTTTGTATTCTGCAATTGGGAATTTGAAAAGAGTAGTTTAGATAATAAAAAAAATAAAAAAATGGAAGGAAATACATTTAGCAATTAGGAGATATATTTAGCCATTGCCATACCATACTGACATCCTTTTTCTTTTGGGCCATAAAATACAAAAACATTTTAAACGGAAAACGGCTATACATATAGTTTTTGAGAGGCCCAAATCAACAAAGAGGAGTGGTTGTCCTGTTTGATTCACCCCAACCCAGGCTACTTTTCCTAATAGTATTTCAGCGTTGCGTTTCGTTTTACCTGATGCTGTTTTACAGAAGACGACAGTTAGGTGTGGCTGTTTCTTTTACCTTCTCCTTTTTTTGGCTCATTTAAGCCCCAAAGCAAACGCACTACACTCTACAGTGTAGAGAACACGAATAACACGAGAATTGTTCAGTTTTCATTGGAGGAGACACGTGTACACAATACTTGTACACGCACTGCACTCGCGGCTTTTCTTAGCCACATCGCCCCTTTCTACTCTTAACGTGCGCCCCTCCGCTGCACCCACGACGGCACAGATACCACCTTAACCGATCCGATCGGCGAAACCCTAGTCCTCGGTGGTGCCGTCACTCTCACTTCGCATCCCAATTCCGATTTGGTCGCAGTATGATTTTCAAATCGTAGAAAGAGAGAGCGAATTCTAGGCTGAGACGACGACGAAGAAGACGATGCAGAGACGAAGTCCTCCCAAGCACAGGCACGATGGGACTTCGCCGCTGCCTCTCGGCATGGATTGGAGTCCTGCGCCTCGAAAATGGGTTAGTTTCTTATTCTTCTAATGTACTTGTTGTTTTATTCGCGCGATTGTGTGAACGAGTTCCATTCTTCGATCAACATCCTTGTTAATACTTTTCCCACTTCTTCCGTGACGATCAAAGAGTTAATTGTTGCTCCCTGGGTCTCTATTGTCGTGATTTGATACGTGACAATCGTGATGAACTGTGTTTTGCGAGCATCGTCAGTGTGAATTTGATTCGGCGTGTAGGGTGTGCCATTTTCGGTGTTAAAATGCAAAGGAGACCTAGGTTATATAGTTACTTCTAACTTTTAAGCCGTGGAGATAATTGTTTCTTGATCACTTGGAGGCCATGTTTCTTATGCTATGTTCCTATGATTGGCAACAAAGGGGCAGAAATTATTGTATGGTTAGGACCACCACGTGTCCATGGTCTCTGCCAATCTCTACGTTAGCGAGTTTTATTAACTTTTCTCATAATTTAAAAAATTCAGCTATGTGTCTCATGGAGATTGACTAGGACTATTGACACATGGTGGTTTTGGACCATACAATAATTTCTTAGAAAAGGGAGGGAAAAATGTCTCAAACTTGTGTTTGGACCATTGGAAAGTCTCGCAGATGCTTGCCTCATTTACCGAGATGTGGTTGGTTTTAAGATGAAATCTAACATGGCATCAAAGCTTGTAGCCCATTTTCATTGCTTGTGTGGTTTGTGGAGAAGATCTCTATTGTTTCCTTCGTGTATCACTTGATTCGGTAGGCATATGTGGAAGGGTGTGGTTTATACATTGTGTATGTAGTTTCCTTATGTTGAAAGTCCCACGTCATGCTTCAATTACTGGGGTGCAATTTATATATCTATTGTGTAATTTCACTTAGTATAAATTGGTTTTAAGATAAAATCTAACACGGTTTCAAAGCCTATAGTTCATTTTTGTTGCTTTTGTGGTTTGTGGAGGGGATCTCTACCGTTTTCGTAGTTTCCTTCATGTATACCTGGCAGGCATGTGTGTGTTTGTGTTTTTTGGGGGTCCCACATCGCTTGCCTCAATTAATGGGGTTCAGTTTATATACCTATTGGGTAACTTCACTTAAAGTCAATTGGTTTTAAGATGTAATCTGACAGGGTATTAAAGGCTATATAGCCCATTTTTGTTGCTTTTGTGGATTGTGGTGGGGATGTCCACCATTTCCATAGTTTCCTTTGTGGATCGCCTAGTCTAGCAAGCATACATGGATGGGGCTCAAGGAAGTGTTGGAAGTCCCACATCACCCGCCTCAATTAGTGGGGTGTAGTCTATATACATGTTGTGCAACTTCACTTAATGTCAATTGGTTTTAAGATGAAATTGAACAAAGTATCAAAGCCTATAGCCGATTTCCATTGCTTCTGTGGTTTGTGGAGGGGATCTCTACCGATTTTGTAGTTTCCTTTGTGTATTGCCTAGTCTAGTCGGCATCAATTAGGGTGCGGTTCATATACCTGTTGAAGAATTTCACTTAATGCCAATTAGTTTTAAGATGAAATCTAACATGGAAGTTTCTTAATTAGCGGAAGGGAGGGGATCTTATTTTTTGGAAAACTCTGCTATTTGATAATGATTTACATAGTTTACTAGCATTAAACGCAAGTTATGGAGTATTTTCAAAGATGAAAGTTTTTTGATAACTTTTTGACATTATTCTTCAAGCGGATCAGAGGTGCGCAAAGAAAATCAAGCTATATGTTTGTATGTTCTTCATCTCACAAGGACGATGCATATTCAATTGTTTTAAAAATCTAAATAAGTGGTGGCTCTTTATCACAATTTTCTTTTTTTGGTTTACAATTTTGTCAAGAATTCTCTTCAACTTAATTTGTCAGTACGATCATATCGTTTCAAGAATGTTTTATGGTATCCTAAGCTAATATTCCCCCCTGTTTCCATTTTCAGGTATTATTTGATAGCTCATATTTCTGTGACTTTTATGCATAAAAAAATTGGTCTCCTTTGTGCAATTATTATCATTATAGTTATTATTATTTTGTATTTGACTTCCTTCTAATTCTGAAGTCCCTATTATACAGAATGGGCGAGATACAGTGTGGCCACACAATCATCGTACTGGTTGGAGTTATTGTGTCACAATACCTTCTTGGGCCTTTGTTCCAAAATCAAGGAATTCAGATCCTATAGTGGTAAAGTTTATTGATATCCACATTTTTGTTCATGGCCGGATTTAGGAGTAATTTTGTACCACCTTTCTAGTTTGGATTTGTTAGGATTAGAAGTATATACTAAGTTTGAAGCAAGTGGAAATTATCATATACTCAGTTTAAAAGTTTTGTTTAGTTTGTGTGATTTGTATGTGAGACTATAAAATTGCAAGAGTGAGGAGAAGAGTGCAGAAATTCATCCCATCTTTTCAGAGATGCAGTGAGAGAAATGCATAAGTGTGAAGGAGTTAATTCACATTAATTCAAAACTTAAACACCTAATTATAATGTTTGACCATTGTGAGAGTTTCCTTTATAATATAGTATATACATGGCACTGTAACACTGAATTTGAAAAATGCAACTATAGTGTATTTTGTTCTCTTTGTACTTTTTGTGCATAGTCTAACTACTTTAAATATCCAGTGGTAAATGACTAACATATTCATATCAGCCACAAGTTTCTAACATCAATGCCATCCTTGCATCATTGTCTCTCACTCTCTCTGCCAATAGTTAGAATTGTCTAATGTTGCCACCATTATTTTCAGAGTATTAGATGCAATTTACGTCTTCAGCATTTGTTGTTATGATCATATTCTGCATCCCTGACTTTCTTTCTTCTTTATTAAGTTGGGAGTCTTGGGACACATTTAATTCTATATATAAAAGGGGACAGTTTTATTGAAAGCCCCATCTTGCTGGTTCATTTTTGCTGTACCATCTTGTGTTGTGGTTGTTGTTGCTGTTGCTTTGTCACCCTTAGTACGCTATTGCCAATCAATTTGCTTCCCAATAGTTGTCTTGTAACTCTTGTTTCTTTCTGTGATTGGTATAATTAACAACAGTATGTACTTTATGTATCAAAATTAATTGGATTGAGTGCTATAATGTTGGTGCCTGATAAGAATCACTTCCAGGAAGGGGTTGAACTAATTATGCGAACTACTAAAGTGTATTTCTAAGTGTTTAAATTAAAAAAAAACAAATGATTGTAAATTCAAACCAGGACATATGCCTGTGAGCAAGCAAGTTGTCTTATAGAAAAGATAAAATGAGGTGACTTAGGCATTAATTGTTTACAGATTTCCACATTCCATTCATTTATAATTTGTTGTGGAATAATAGCCTTTGTGAGTGTTCATTTTTAACATCATTAAGGGACAGTTCTACAGGGTTCAAGTTGGTGTACAGTCACCGGAGGGGATTACAAGGGTCCATGGAGTATTAAGAAGGTTCAATGATTTTCTAAAGTTGTTTGCTGATGTAAGTTTATCCTTTTTAATTGCATTGTAATTTTTTTTATTTCATATATTTGTACTTCAACCCTGATTCTGACAACTGAATTTTAATTTAAACATTATCATCTCTCTACACACACACATTGATCTATACCCATTTTAGTGTCTAACACTTACTCCAATTTTAGCCATTGATTTATTTTCATCCATAAAACCATTCAATTTATTTTAGTGTGACAATAATAAGGGATAGGCGAGATTAAGGAAGAAATGTTTTAACTCATCTGATACTCTCTTTTAAGGGGTCTCTCTCCATGAAGTGAAAATGAGCAGGAAAATATATCAACAGTGGTGAAAGAGTCCACTAGTTATATCCATTTCTACTGCCTTTTAAATTAATAAAGTATGAATGACCTAATTTTGTTTTGGTAAACAATGTAGCTCTTTTACTTTGTTACATAAATGATGAAACATCCTTTATCAAATCTGCAAATGGCCCACTTTCTAATTTACTTCTTAGACATTAAATTTATAAGAATGCAAATTGAAAGGTTAACAAGTATCAAGATTCAAGATTAGTATATTCTATCCCAAGAAAAAACAGTATGACGTGTAGTATGGAAGTTTCAAAACAGGAAACTTTGCCATTACAAAACTGATAAAGTTCTAAATTTGAAACTTAACAAGGTCTAAAGAAAATCAACATTAACTTTTCATGTGGAAAACAGACATGGATGAGAAGTTTTGCAAATAGTATGTCCTGCAATTAATGGACAGCAATGGTGGCCTCACAACAACATGAGAGAAGCCAACCATTTTTTGCACCAATGGTAGATATGGATAAGAGAGTCTTCTTCAGGAAACTGGAAATTCTTTCAAGTATTTCTCAATTCTTAAAGCGAGAATAATTTTGGTTATTAGATGAGAATAGAATCAGTGGTTTATAAATGGTTTAAGAAGTATGCTCATACTATGCTGCCTGGGCTGTGTGCACTTGTGTGTGTATGATATACAGATAAATATTTTGCATTTGTGTCTGTGCTTGTTTAGGTTGCACTGATTTGTAGACTTTTGCCACATGCTGTCTTTGCAGCTTAAAAAGGAGTTTCCCAGGAAAAATATCCCTCCAGCACCACCCAAGGGACTCTTGCGGTTGAAAAGCCGAGCTTTGTTAGAAGAGGTTGGAAGTGTCTTAACTTACTACAGTACCAATTGTTGCATCTATGGCATTATGGATCTGCATATTGCATCATGCTTGATTTCCGTATTTTATTAAGAATATACTTGGCCTAGATGCTTAGCGATTGTAGATTACTAGCTCCTAGAAATTTAGGTAAGGTATGTATTTGGTTAGGGATGACAATCAGTAGGGTATTATAGTACCTGTCCCCATACCCGCGTTTGAAAAAAATCCCTGTACCCACCTCCATACCTGTGCGGGTAGCAACTTTAGTCCCCATCCCCATACCCGCTGGGTACCTATATACCCATACCCGCACCCACTACCTACACTTTACTTATGTGTAGAGCCATGGAAAAAAAAATTGAGGCCTTAGGTGAAATTTATATTCAAAATTTAATTTAATACAGTTTGACAAATCTCATTTTATTTTTGTATCAATTATGAAAGTATTGATCAAATTTTTATAATTAAGTTTTTTTAATATTTCACTTTCAATATATAAAGGAAAATTCATTTAATCCATCCTTGAACATAGTTAATAACAAATAAAATTTAAATAAAATTTAAATAATTTTACTTTTAAAAACCTACATTTAACAATAAGAATAATTACAAGTATTTCAATAATATTTGAGAAGCAATGCGTACATTTGAAAAAGAATATAATCTTTTGATATAATTTATTTTTAATGGAGTATAAGTTATTTTTGAAATTTAGTTTATATACAATTGTAGTGCAAAACTTTTTTACACAGACGTCTAATAAAATTTAATTATTTCATCATATTATCCCATTCATTAATATGATGTGGCAATATAGTGAATTTCTAGCTTGCATATATGTAAAAAAAAGAAAAAGTTTTACACTAACAATGTATATAAATTAAACTCTTATTTTTCTTTATATTTCTTGCAATGTTTTCTTTTTTTAATGAATCAAAATTTTTAATATTGTAATATTCACAAGAACTTATTTTTTTAATATATTATATGAGATATATATATATGTGTGTGTGTTTGTGTGTGTGCTAGTATGGGGCGGGTTGGGTACTATAGTACCCATACCTGCACCCATCTACATTAAATTTTGCTGGTAAATCTTTGCTCCCGCCCTCGCCCCCGCCCCCATCTCCATTGAACGGGTATTTACTCTACCCATTATGGATATTTTTTGCGGGTACCCATAGGTTCTGGGTAGAATTGCCATCCCTATATTTGGTTAACTATTGATCATATCCACACAATCTATTTCTAACCCTTATATGCCCCTTTTGGATTTGTGTTAAACAACATGCTCACAATCCAAATACTTCTTAATATTTGCCATTGTCTTGTAAAAATGGGCCTCATCAATGCATTTGCCTAAAAAGATGGTAACATTATGTGCTTTTGAATTTCTGCTAGAGCTCATTATATTTTTCTTTCACGAATCCTTTCATTGAATCCCTCTCTAACTTCTTAATTGCCATCTTTTCTCTTCAACCTAAGAGCAAGAAAAACTGCCAATTTTTATGTGACTGCAACTAGATCAAGTTTTCGGCATGAATTTCAGTTCAAATAAATACTAAAGAACTTTAACAGAGCCAATTTATATCTGAACAGCCTTATATTTTTATTTGATTGTTGAACAATTATTTGAATTGGTTAAGGATACTCATACAAATTTTGGGACTTAAAAAATGTAGATTAAAATTGCCTCCATATTCTCTTTTTTTATGTGGAGGTAAAGAGATTATAGATTATTTAGTAAGAATTCTCTTGATATGTGTGGCAGGTTTCTTAATATACATTCATAGGTAGGGTTAACTAACTGTAACTGAATCTTAAACAAGGTTGTTTATATGTTTCAATAGCTGTTATCTACACTACTTTGGACAACTGGACAGGTGGCTCCATCTAATTTTATGACCCCCACTTACAAATTTCATAACACAATTAGATTGAGCTACCTGTGCAGTTGTGGACAAATTGTGAGTGCAAGAGTTGAATCAGTGGCCTTAAATTTTAAGATATATACTTTTGCTACAGAGAAGGTGCTCTTTGGAGGAGTGGGTCACCAAACTATTGTCTGACATTGATGTATCAAGATGTGCTGCAGTGGCATCATTTCTCGAACTAGAAGCAGCTGCTAGATCTTGTATGTGATTGTCTTTTGCAACTTGCATTTAGTTGCCTCATTCATGTCAGTTTGGTCTGTTTTATGCTAATTGATTGTTAGCTTTACCAATTTTGATATTTTATGACTCATTTAATCACTTCTCAGCATTCCAAGATGCAAGCCAGCAGAATTCTGAAACAGATCCTGATTCCAACAACACAGTTTATTCTGTGCAATCACCTCTCCAGTCGAGCTTATCATTAGTTGCTGGCAGTTCATCTGTTGCCTCAGATTATGGTAGTGATACTGCATATGAACCATCTGACCTAGGAACACCAAGAATTGGACGGGACGATAATTCTGAAGTTGGCACAGATGATCTAACATTAGATGAAGATATGACAAATCCAATAGAAAAGCTTGTGAAATATGGCATATCAAATATTGACGAAGGTTTATTTATGGGCCAGACTATTTTAGAGCAATTGGAAGGCCTTCCTAGGCATAAAGCAAATGCCAGACATGTGAACCATATTACAGAGGACAAAAATAATGGTAATTTATATGATTCTTCACTTTTAGCTAATAATACCATGGAGCTTTTCTCTGAGCCTGGGCATGCTAAGGTTGTTGGTCATGCTCGTAAGCTTTCAAATGAGAGTGTTGGAAGTGATGGAAGCTCAATACGAGTTAGTGACATGTCTAATTTTGGGATTCCAAATTCATCCGGTGATGGCTCTCATGACCTTCCTGGATCTGCTTTGGTTTCAAGAGACACAGATATTATGGGCCACACAAAGTTGAAGAGTACTGGTGATACTCAATTAGTTCTTCCACTAGATCAACGCAATAAATTGAACAGGATTCTTTCAACCATGCAGCGAAGGCTAGGCACTGCAAAAACTGATACGGAGGACCTTATAGTCAGATTAAATCAAGAAATAGCTGCAAAGGATTTTCTTGCAACAAAGGTATATGATTTGGCATGCATTTCCTTGTAAATTATTATATGTATATATATACACACGCGCACACACAGTAGTATTTTAGCTGTGCATTGCACGAAATAAATGTTTACTTTATATAATTAAAATTTGTAATAAATAAGTACTTCTAAATAAATAAACTGTATTATAATTAAAATTTGTAATAAATAAATATTTTAAAATATATAAATTATATTTTAGATTTATGATAAATATTTTCTATTGTGATACAATATTATTTTTAATTATTTGATAATTTTTTTTAAAAAAAAATATTGAAATTCAAGTTAAAACTAAAGATATTCAAAATAATAGATTGAAAGAAATAAGAGGTTAAGAAAAATCTCTAAAAGCACTCTTGTTAAAGAATGACAATTAAAAAAGCTCTCAGAGGGATATCATAGGCATGTTAGGAGCATATTTGAATTTTGAAGATAAAATATATATATTCGAATTTAGTTTTTGATATTTAGTTACAGCTTGTTAAACCGTCCAATGGATATTAAAAGCATAAGAGGATATATCAAATGCATATTAGAAGTATATTTGAGTTTTGAAGATAAAATATATATATATTTGAAATTGGTTTCTAATATTTAGTTATAGCTTATTAAACTATTTAGATGATATTAAAAGCATAAGAGGATATATCAAATGCATGTTAGGAGAATAAAGTCCACCTCTTCGTGAAAGGAGAGTATTTAACTGAAAGTGAATGTGAAGGAGAGTGGGGAGAGTGGAGGCCTGAAGAAACAGATAATTTTATACATTTATATATAGAGGGATATATTTTAGTTTACCTATGTCTGAGATTGATGGGAGACTACTCAAGTTGAAGATAAATATATCTATAATCTGTGGATATCTATGGATTTTATGGTTCTATAACATGCACATAAGCTCAAATTTTGTATAGATATTAATTATGTGTCCACAACTGATTGGATCTGTTCAGGTTAAGGATTTGGAAGTAGAACTTGAAACTACCAAACAGAAAAATAAGGAGAACTTGCAGCAGGCTATTCTAATTGAGAGGGAAAGGTTTACCCAAATGCAGTGGGATATGGAGGAACTTAGACGAAAATCATTGGAAATGGAGATGAAACTAAAGTCTGAATTGGTATGACACTTTTGCATTTATTTTACATATATTAAACTTTTTTTTTTTTGTATGACTTTTTGATTTCAATAATGGCTCATGACATGATATCCAGGGGGGGAATTCTGATCAGAATTTGACAAAGGAACCAATTATTCAGCAGAATGATGTACTGTTGCAGAATATAGATGCTACTAAAGAGCAGTTGGAAATTTTGTCGAAACAGTATGGAGAGCTAGAAGCAAAATCCAAGGCAGACGTTAAAGTTCTGGTTAAAGAGGTCAAATCTCTCCGTAATTCCCAAACGAAGTTAAAGAAAGAACTTAGTGAGTCGATAAAGGAAAAGAGTGAAACTGAGGTAGATTATGCACATATCATATTTTCCAGGAGGTTCTTCCTCAACAGTTCATATATTTTTCCCCGAAAAAATAACTTTGTCAATTTACTTGTCTTTTTATTCTAACATATATATATATATATATATATTCTGTACATTTTATTTGGGAAGGGGGGGGTGGGGTATGAAGCACTCATTCTTCATTTGACTGATCTTGCTTTCAGATATTGCACTGGACTCTCCTGTCTTCTTATTTATTTATTATCCTATGCATTTATTTGTTTTCCTTTCCTCCCCCAAGATTTTCTATGATGTCTCTATCTCTTCAGTGCATAGTTAAATGTAATGTAATGAGCAGGACATCATCTTGAAAGCTTAAATTTTCTAATTGCAATTCCTTCTTCACTGCTGTACCATAATATTCCTCGTTTGATATATGGACTTTAAAGCCCAGAATGTAAGACATATATGATGATTCTATGCTTGTATTTCTCGTGTATTTAGAAGCTACTACTTCACGAAAGAGAGAAGAGGGAGCAGGCAGAGGCTGCTTGGGGAAAAATGCTGGAGAAATGCAGGCTTGTTTTCAACCAGCTTCAAGAGTGCAATGTCAGTCTTCCTTATGAACATGAAGATGGGACAATCATGAATTCATCATCATTAACTGATGCTTTTAATCAATTAACAACATCTGATGACCAAATGGACATCCTACTAGCAGAGGTACAGGTTATATCTTTCTGTGTCTTTCTATATTCTTACCAGTTGTAAATTGAGTTGTGACTACTTTTTATGTTTTTTTAATGCAATGCATTTAGAGACACACTCATCTCCCTATAATTACATAATTTACTTAAATTTGATCAGGTAAAAAACTTAGAGAAGGACTACGGAAGTGGGGCTTCCAATGTAGATAAAACCAATGACATAAAAGATGGGGTAATCTGCGATGATGAACTGAGAAAGATCATAGCAGATTTGTTCATCGATAATGTTAAATTGAGAAAACAGACAAACTGCGTCACAAGGCATGCTCTCAAATTGGACATGACAGCAAGTGATGATTCCCCTTCAATGGAAACTGTAACAAGTAATTAGAAATATATATGGAGTTATGTATATTGTGCTTCGGCTTTTGACCAAGAGCCCACTGTTTCTTATCCCGGTGGATGATCATATGCCGTTCCTCATAGGTGAGTTAATATATTGAATGCAGTAGCTCCCCTAATGTATTTCAACTTGTACGAGTTTTTACTTTACACACATATACGAGCCTTGCACCACATTTTTTTGTGAACTTAAAATAATGAAAAGCTGGAACTCATCAAAGGTTAAATTATGCCTGGCCATGCCTTTATATTTTTCGTCTCTTTTTTTGTTTAATAAGAAAAGGCATTTTATCGCTGTGGTCATGGAGAGGCAGTGGCAGCATTGTTCTTCGCTATTATCCTTCACTCTAGGCATGGCAATCTCACCTTAAGCCGTAGCTACCGTGATCTTTGGGGTGGGGTGGGGTGGGGTGGGGCGGGCTAACGCTTTGTTTGGCATCGGGCAAAGAAAAGAAGGGAAGAGGTGAGAAAAGAAGAAAAAAGAAATATGTGAGAAATAGAGTAAAAATTAAAGTTGTTTGATTGAAAAGAAATAAATAAGAAATAAAGTGAAAATAAATGTGTGGAGTTGTTTGGTTTGAAAGAACATAAATTGAATTATTACCATTATATTTTTACATGTGAATGTATTTTATTTTTTTGGTGGTTAAATCAATTTATGTTAATGAAAATTGATTTTACTATAGTCTCATATAGCACTTTAATAACACAGCATGATAAAAATCAATTTCTATTTAAATAAAATTGATTTTTTTGTGGAACATGCAGGAGAATCTCTAGGCGTTTATAATATTTTAGATGGAGCTAAAACTGATCACTTGGTAAATATTAATCTAAAGCTACATATTTTTTTAGCAGTCCATGATACATCCCTACATATTCTGTCTCATCCACATGCAACTTACGTCATAAAAATCAATTTTATGACTAGAAAATCGATTTTCTGTGTTGGCAACAATAACTAAAATCGATTTTACCCAATGAAAACCGATTTGCACGCTCACTACAAGCATAAAATCGATTATCATTGTCTAGAAAATTGGTTTTGATGCATTCTACACAATATATTCAATGAAAATCGATTTTCGGCAACATCAAAACATCCAGATCTGCCATGGAAACTGCAGCAACAACACGAGCAGGGTGACTAACCACAGCAGGGAGGCTGTTTTCTTTAAAGAGCTACGACTGTATACGATTTCTTCACAAATCCTCTCATATTAGCAAGGATAAAAATAATCATGGGTCCCACCTTATTTTTTAAAAAGTAGTGTTTCATTGGCACCAAATGTGAAGAAATTTCATCACTTTTCTTCTCTTCCATCCTTTCCGCGCTCCTGTCTTCCATTTCATTGCTTCCAAACAAAGCGTAAGTGTGCGTTTGGGGTCAAATCTTGTCTTACACTTCGTTTCTAAATGAACTTCAATTCATACTTGTCGTAGTAATGTACTATGTTGCTTGATAAAATTTTTAGAGAAAGAAGGAAGAAAATGCTATTGTTATTACGGAAATAGACTGCTTTTTATTTTGGCTTTATAGTTATAAAACATTGAATTAGCATGTTTATTCTATAATGAATTTGTGAAAACCATACCTTGTCTTTATGGCTTTAGCACCTATTATGAATTTGATATTGAGAGTTTAATTTTAAGATGATTGATTGGTTATTGTATAGAATTATTTAAAATAATTATCAGTATATAATGGGTGGATGTAAGTTAAAATATTTTTGCAGTGGGAATTCGTGTAATGACTTTAGGTTTATTGTCCGGGACTGGGTTGAGGGGGGAAAAGATTTTTTTTTTTTCCGTTGCCAAGCCTAATTCGGTTTTGAAATTGAACCTGTTCAGTTTTGAAATCCTCAGGGAAATTATCATAGCATCAATAAAAAGATCCTTAAATTTCGTCCAAGGAACACTAGTAAAAGGTCTGATTTAATCTAGCTGCTTATTAAATATTCTATCATGTTTCGTCTTTCTTCGATCTCATATGTATATACGTCATAGTTGAAAACTAATTGTTTCTGTCAAAAGGGGTGTCACTAGATTCGTATAGTTCTATTAGATTTTTAATTATCTTCTTATAATTTAAATTTTTATAGTTTTAATTTTTTATAATTAGGTTTTTAAAAATTTATAGCATTATTTTTTTGTTAAACATTATTTAAGAATTAATACGTGTTTTAAAGCCTTGCATAGGTGCAATAGTGTTGAAAATTGAACAATGTATTAGAATGCTAGAAATGAGACCAAGAAAGAAAGCAAAGCATGATATAAAGTTTTTGAAGTGTTTTAGAGAGATTTTGGGACAAAGAATGAAGAATTTAAGATATATTAACTTGTCAAAAATAGAGAAAAAAAATAAGAGATTTGAATTAAGTAAGATGTATTAAGGGTGAAGAATGAAAGTTTTAGTCATAAATAAAAATATCAAAAAGAGATAGGAGAATTATTTTTATAAGTTGTTGAATGATGAACAAGGATTGACCTGTAATATGGAAGAAGTAAAAATCAAAGAGGGTGAACAAAATTGGCTTATTACCATAAAATTCATATTGGGGAGGTAAAAGAAACCCTTAAGAGGATGGATAATAGTCAAGTTGTTGCTCCAAATGGTATTCTTATTGAAGTTCACAAGTGTGTACGAGAACAAAGTATCATTTGACTCACTAAGCTATTTAATGTGATTTTGAGATCTAAAAAAATGTAAGATGAGTGGAGGATGAGCATTTTGGTTCTTATATTTAAGAACAAGGGAAATATTCATAATTTTATAAACTATAGAGATATAAAACTTATGAGTCACAGTATGAAATTATGAGAAAAGATGATTGAGCATAAATTCAAAGAAAATATACAAGAATTGAGTAGAATCAATTTGATTTTATACCACAAAGGTTTATAATAAAAGTCATTTATCTTTTATGGAGATTGATGAAAAGGTACCGAATTAAAAAAAAAGATTTGCATATAATTTTTATTGATTTGAAAAAAAGCATATGATTGAGTGCCAAAAGAAATGTTGTAAAAGACTCTGAAAAAAAAAAAGGTGTTCACATGACTTATATTCGAGCTAATACAAGACATTTATGATAGGGTAAATAATAGTGTGAGAACTCCAGAAACCAAGCCTAAGGACATTTCTATTGGCATGAGTATATCAAGGTTTAACGTTAAGTCCTTAATTGTTGAATCTAGTCTTGGATGTGCTTATCAAGAACATACAAAAGATTATCCCTAATTACATACTTTTTGTAGATGATAATGTTAATTGAAGAATCAAGAGAAACTTCAAACTAGAACTTTGGAGACAAAATTTGAAAATAAAGAGTTTTTGCTTAAGCAGAAGTAAGACAAAGACATTCATTAAAATTTTAGCAATAGACAAAAGAAATATGACTTGAAAGTTAAAATAGGAGAAGATGTCATACGCCATGTCTTTAAGCTTAAATATCTTGAATCAATATTACAAAATGGTGGAAAAATTAATGAAAATGTCACACACAAAATACAAGAAGAATGACTAAACTAGAGAAATGTATTGGAGGTTATTTGTGTTTGCAAAGTACCTATTAAGCTCAAAGGCAAGTTTTATTGTATTGTTATATGTCATACTATACTCTATGGTAGTGAATGTTGAACTTTAAAGGAATAACAAGAAGAAGAAAAAAAGCAACAATAACAAAAATAAGAATTTAAGATGAATGTATGGTCATACAATCAAGGACCAGATACAAAATGATTGTATACGAAGAGATATTGGTGTGACATCGATTGAGAAAAAGATAACAAAAAATCAATTAACATGGTTTGGAGAAATACAAAGAATGCCACTAGAAGCACAAGTGAGGAGATCATATTGCATAGCTTTAATCCTATAAAAAAGAGAAGTAGACTCAAAGTATATTGGAGAAAGTTATTGAGATCTTATCATAAATAATACCTTTCAATTTATTTTTTTTGTTATACACATTAATACACATTAAGTTTAATCTTTAATTAAACTGAACGACGTTGTATAATTTATATAATTGAAGACTTTTGTTAATTGTTGGGATCTCTTCACTCTCAAACACAAGCATTCTCATATCAAAAAGTATGCTGCAACTTTAATTGTATCGATATAGTTGAATTAGCCATTTAGTCTTTTTGAATTCCTTCTCTCTCACATAAAAGCATTCACATATCAAATGTATGATTAGTTGAATTAGCCATTTAGTCTTTTTGATTTCTTAGAAATCAGTTGAATTTTGACTCTATTCAAATAGGCTTGCACACATACAACTATAATTTTTTCGTTTATTTTCAAATTTTTAAATGGCCAGCAAAATATATTTACAAAATCATTTACATACACACACACACACATATATATTAAAGGAATAATGAATAATAGTAATTTAAAAAAATTAATTTAACTAAAATTAGACACCGATATAAGGAATCCGTTTGAAACATTTATTTAATCAAAGACAAATAATCATTTGACTACCAAAAAACAAAATTTTCGCAAAATTTAAAAATAAAATATACAAAAATTATAATTTTTATTAGATAATAGTGAAATTATACATCTAAAATATCAATAAAGTATAATAAGATGTATTTTAATTCAATAATAAATATTCTATTTTATTACATAGGGATAAATCAAAGAGATAAAACTTTTAAAAATTGAGGGAAAGTTATGAAAATAAATTGTTTGAATTAAGACATTATATTAATTTGATATAATATGTCAAAATTCAAATTTAAAAAAAAATCAAATTGAGATTAATTAATATTACAATAATCTTAAAATTTAGCTTTTCAAAAAAAATATATTCAATTTGATATAGCATATCAATATTTAAAATTTAAAATTTAAGTTTAAATTAGGATTAATTGAATTTAAGTAATAAAATTTGATAGAAATAGAAGATATAAACAATACAATGACATACTTATATCAGGAAAAGTCATATGACTTAATGAGAAATAAAATAGTAATTCTTAAGAACTCTATCATATAAGAGTGAGTACTCATATTTATGATATACTAGGTGTGGCTCGTGCTTTGTATGGTGAGAAAAAAAATGAAAGAGGGAGAGAGAATAAAAGAGAGAAGGTGAAGTGGGAAGCAAAAAAAAAGTGGGTCAGCAATGCACAGAATAGATACGTGGCGAAGGCTAGACAGTTTTTACATTACTATAAATAAGTTGAAAGTATACCCAAAAAAAAAAAAACTCAAGACAAGAACATGAAAATAAATGATAAATTAATTGAAAACTAAAATACTAGTTGAAAATTAAAAGTTGTAGAGTTAGCTGCTTGAATTAAAAATATTTGATAAAACTATTTGTCAAACTAGTTAATAAGTGTAAAATAATATAAAAGGACTTACAAAAAAATTATGATAAGATAATGAAGATAAAAATAGAAAAAAAAAAAATTACGAACTTAAAACCTTAAACTCTATATGAAGTTTTAAAAAACGTTATCAGCTACTAAAATATGCTTTGTCTTCTTTTATTTCTTTCTAAATAGATCTAATTTGCTCAAACAAATTACAAGTTAAAAGTCTTACTAAACACACTTTAAAATACCTGTGCCTTTATTTTGGTTCTTTGAAAAAAATTTGCATTTAGTCCAACAAGGCGAAATGTCATCAAATTGTCTTCTCAGCAATTCGAATTACTTATTAAATTAGGACTTCATTGCACAAATTTCTCTTTCTGAAAAAAAAAAAAGAGATTATTTTGATGGTATTGAGAGAATAAATTAATGATTTTTCTTTCAAATACTAAAGTGTTGGTCCTTATTTTTTATGAAATTATAACTTTAATTTTAAAAAAAAAAAGTTAAAAAAGCATTACAAAACAAACGGTTGTATATAGGAAGAACCTAATGTGTGTTTGATTTGTTGTTCAAAATCACGTTGAACGTGTGTTTTAACAAGAGAGAAACAACCAAAACAAATAACCCTAGGAAGGCGTCAAATAATGAACCACAATGTTCGCAAAATTACAAGTGTCGAGTGATGAAAATGTAGCAAAATGTAGTGTTAAAAGAGGAAAAATGTTTTGATTTGTAAGTCAAATCTTATGCTTAGAATATTAGAAAATTAAAAATGACTTGATTTTTAAAACTTAACAAATTTTATTGCTTTTGTTTCATAAATTCTAATAAATTTGGTAAGATCCGGGGAAAATTGATTTAATTTCTACTTTGATTATATATATTGATCATTTTTCTTTCTAAATAACTGAATTAATAAAATATAATTAAATTAATTACGTGAATGAGTTCCAAGTATACAATTTATTTTTTAAACAATTGATATCTTTTTTACAATGAATTCTAAATATAAATTTTTACTTTTCTCTGTTTTTAGAAATTGAATATAATCATTAATTTCCTTCTAATATTCCAAACATAATTGAAGAAATGTGATCTTAAATTGACATTTAGATGCCAGTAAAATCCATCCCTTCTTTAATGATTGTTCTAAACTGTTAGCCATATAACCTGGCTGGCTAACATGTACAAGAAGATAAAGATATGAAGTGAAATTTTCCCAGGATGATATTTGCCACGACACGACTCGATCAGCCGAAAACTTAAGGATCACATTATGGCCTGTGTTTCTCAGACGAAGCGTCCTTTTGTATGTCAGCTGAAGAAGAACTAACATCACATCTGCATGAATATGTATATACTTTTAGATAAATCCATACGCACATAGAAGGATATCATACCACAAAAGGGAAAAACTAGTGTTATGGAGAAAAGAAATTAGATTCTTATTGGTCTTTTCCGTGGGGTAAAAGCAACCATATAGCGGCACCCATATTGGCCCCCTGTGCAAATCAAGGGACAATACCAACCATGGGAAGCCTAGGAATGTGTCTTTGTATTTTAGGCTGAGAGGTACATTTTAAAAGGGAAAATAGCCCATGCACTCAACTCAATAATTTTTACATTTTATATGATAAGTTTGTTGACTTTAATAGTAATTATTTTAAAAGTCATATCTATCACTATTTTTGATTGATTCACAATAAAAACTTTTACCACGTAAAAATTAAACCCTTCTTAAAAATAGTGTAGAGTTATACAAGATGATTGAAAAATTAATGGTGCATGTTTAGTAACATATATTTTAAGAAAAATAAGTGTTTTTTTTTTATAAAAAAAAAAAAAAGACTAAATAAAAGAATTAAATTTTAATAAGCTTATAATTTGTTATGTATATATGTTTTATTATAATCTCATCTGTTTGTTTTAAAAATTAATTATAACTTCATACTTAACCCTAAAAGTGCACTCTCATTTTAGAGAGCGCACTAGCCAACTGTTGAGCCACTTTACGACATTGCCATAAAAGGTGCCACCAAGAGTCAAAAGTCGTTAGAAAGAAGCTAAAGATGTTTGAAATCTGTTTACATTGTGAGACCACGAAACAAAACGAATAGAGTTATTACTCCAAACGGTTATTTTACGCAACCATTTTTACAAGTGTATTATCACTTGTCAGATAGAATTTCCATTTCAGGAATTTACAAGTGTTATTACGTACCTCAATAACATATATCTGCTTGACGCGGCTCAACTAGAACATAAAGTGGCTTTCCAATAAGCCTGCACTGTCCCTGAAAGAGAAGGCTCAATTTACATTTAATTTCCATAATTTCAAGAAAATCAAAATTTAAAGGAAGGGGAAAAAATTATATACCACAAAATATTGTCATCGGAGATCATCTAAAGTGAAATTACAATATGGTAGATGATAAAAAAAAAATAACATAAATTCGCCGCTTTCAATTAAGATCGCGTGGTGTCTTGATAGACACTAGACAGACAGGCTTAATAAAAAAATAAATAAAAAAATTCTGTTAAGAATTTTTAACTTTTGGATTACCTACAACAATATAGAAATTTCTGAGATTAAGTAGCGAGACAAGCAAAACTTGCAAAAGCTTAGCATTACCTTGACCTCAGGCACACCAATCACACAAGCACATTCCACTACTTCAGCACCAACACGTTCTACAAAACAAATTGAAAGAAACCATATATGTATGGCATACTTGGGACCACATACATTGAACAAACACATGTGATATGAAGAAGAAAAGAACATAGACAAAAAGTAACCCCCCACCCCACCCCCAAAAGAGCCTGAAAATCACCTAGAAGTTTTACTCCAGCTGACAGAGTTCCACCTGTGGCCACCAAGTCATCAATGACTATGGCCCGCTCACCGGGCTGGACAGCACCAACGTGCAACTCCAAACAATCAGTTCCATATTCTAGATCATACTTTTCTGAAATTACTTCACCTAAACATAAAGCGTGTCAAAGTTAATTAAGGCATAATGCGGAGGCCCAAATTCAGCATTGTGACTGTTTTAAATATATATATATATATATATATAACTCAAAAGGCTGAAGATAAAAATTTTCATTTGAAGATTTTATTCCAGCTAACAGCCATTTGGGGTATGATTAAGCATATACAAGTGTGCCAGCAAGTGTATGGGGAAGTATGAGGAAGGGGATTTGGTAATCAAGTTGAAACCTGATCCATAAATAAATTTGACACTGTTCATACCAAAGAGATGAGCATCAATTTAATTAATTTTGGAGGAATCAATTTGAAATTGTTGCAAAAATGAGAATATTATAGGCTTGAAGCTTGGCTTTCAGTCTTTCACTACTCATTCACTGTGGTATGGTGGAATTATAGCTAGAATTAGTAGTTATTACCTTGTTCTGATAACTGATTTTCAACTCAAATTTCATGCTAGCTATATGCATTTACAAGGCAATTTAAACACACCATGACATAGCTATTGATCCCAAACAACTTTCAGCTTATAGTCAGATGTATGTGCTTTTCTTTTAGTACGTGAAAGTAAGCTGAAAAAGAACTATTTCAGCTTTGAATAAACACCTCAAGATGAATTATTGTAAAATTCCTACTGTATAGCATACAAGTTATCCAATTTAGGCCTCTACTAGTTAGTAGGTTAAAAATAAAAAGGAAGAAGGATGCTGAAAAGATACATTTATCCCCACATCATGCAACTGTGATTCATGCAATATTGATTCGGTATATAAACAATTAAGCCTTTGTTTAACCCAGTTCATTAGCTGAATGCAGCCATGACTCAATTTGAAATCTTGATGCACCAAATAGTAGAAATTTTGACAAGATTGCTCAGTGCAGATCAGGCAATGTAACTCCCACTACCAACAGTTTAACACATTAAGTAGTGAACAGCCAAAATAGTACAAGGTCTTTCCATTCAGAGAGGGCCGTCCCATCGCACAGAAAGTGATTTTCACGTTCTGTTGTTTTGGTCATAGTTTGGTACTTTCAAGTTTCAACTTTGACCAAGTTTGAACACTCTTCCCAAATCAACACTCAACAAAACACAAATATACCTGGCAGCTTCCGTGGTTTGCGTAAGGGAACAAACTTCGCACCAATGCCCAACGCAATTGAGGGACCAAACATGAATCCCCTTGCCTCAATTCCTACACGTAATCCAATCACATTAATAATCAAAACACAAACCAACCAAAGGCAACATCCGCAAATCTAAACCCTCATTAGTTGATGCGTCATTGTTTAGAATGACATCCATATCTGAGTTTGTTTTCTAGAACAAGAGGCTATTATTACAAGACATGTATGTGGCCTAAATTAAGGTCATCATTTCTTATCAGTCAAAAATCAGAATAACAGACCAAGAAAATATTTTGAATGTTACAAATGGTACCTACCCACAACCTACCTCTCAAGTACAACCCCCCCTCCCCAAAAAAAAAACCACAACTTAGTTCTTACAAAAAAAAAATTGAGTTTATTGCTACGAAAATCGAAACATGAATAAAAAATAAAATAAAAAAGGCAGAAAACGCGGATAGACAAAGGGGAAATCGAATGCGAAACATTTTTTTATAATAAAAAAAGTAGGAAAACCCGGAAAAGTGAAAAACTGTTTTTAGGATTTTACTCTAATGACACTCAAACAAGACCAAAAATAAAACCCCATAAAAGAATGAAAAAAAAAAAAAAAGAATTAACAGAGACAGTTAAGGAATAAGAACAAGCTGGGATCTCTTTCTCCAAAGGAAAGGAGAAACCTTGGTGCCAGTATCAACGCCCCATTAAATTTGACCTTCACCTTCTGAAACTTAACTTCTTTTACTTTATTTTTCTGTTCTCAAAACAAGAAGAGGGTACAGAAAAAAAAATGCTTTTTTTTAAAAAAAAAGGAAGTAGCGCACAGGAGGGAAGATAAGGTGATGGTAGAGTACAGTACGGTACCGGCAACAACGGAAATGTGCATGTCTCTGTAACGATCGACAAAAATGTCGACTGTGTCTTTAAACGCCTTGTGATCCAACAACAATGTCGTTATGTCTTGGAACATTATTCCTGCGAATTTCATCACCCTCCATTAATTTAATCCACAAAACACACCCCACCCTTTTAAAAAAAATATAAACGGTTGCAGATCTGTTTGATAAAAGTTCAAAAGGAAACTGCAACGACAAAACAAAAAAAAAAGTTAAAATAAAAAAAAAAAATGAAAACAGGAAGAGTGAGCAGAGACAGCGAAGGAAGCTTTGTAATTATAAAATAAAATATTTTAAAGAGAGAGAGAGAAAGAAACCTTGTTTGGGGAAGTGAGGCACGACTCTGATGGCTTGGGAAATGGCTTGAAGTCTTGGGTCTCCCTTGAGGCCATTCTCTTCTGCGAACATTTTGTGTGCTGCTCTCCTGCTCTGGTTTGGTTTTGAACAAGTGCGAGTGTGTTGTGTTGTGTTGAGAGGAAAAGGTGGTTTGCTTTGGGGCTTTGGTCTTTTAGTGTTTCCCTCCGAAACTGTTACTTTTTTTCTGTGGAAGAGGAGCGAAAGGTTTGGCTGTGAGTGTTCAATATAACAAAGTGTGGGCATTTTGTTTGAGCTTATTTATGTCCAGCGTCACCCCAACCCAGCACATTCTAACGTAACTCACTATCACCACGCGCATCTCCCCGAGTATACGTCGCACGCTCTTTTTTTAATATTCATCTTTTTAGTTTAATTTATACGCACACGCAACTATGTTGTATAAGAAATTACAGTAAATATAATTTTTAGGAGAGGAAACTTATACCAATTATTATATCATCAATAACTTGATACAAAATGTAATGTAATTTTTATCAATCTAATCATTGATTTGTTATTACATATTGTCAAAATTATTTATGTCAAATTTTGTCAAAATTAAATAGCAATAAAAATGTAATTAAACAATTCATATTTTATTATATTTGAAAAGTATATATTATATTCATTTTAATCGATATGAATAAGATATCAAACAATTTTGGATTAATATAAAATTTTGTACATATGAGCTATGTTAAAGAGACTTTCAATCCAACTGTAAGTTTTGAGAGAAAATTATCCAATTAAAAATTATTAATTAGTGTAATAATTGGTGTAAGTTACATCGGTATAATTTGATCTCTCCCCTAATTTTTAAAGTAGCTATGATAAAAGTTCCCAAACTTATTATATACAAAATTTATATACATAAAAAATTATAATTAAAAAATAGTATACATTTTCTTTATACTATAGTGTATATATTATTTACTCCTTTTCTTTTTTACATATCTTACACTTTTCTTTATTGATTTTCCCCCTTTTCATCTTTTTTTGGTTGTCCTGGATATCCTCAGTCGAGAGCTACAGATTAATTTTTCAAAGCATGGAGATCTATTTAAGGGACTAATCTTTCCCAATAGATGCTCTTCCATATGTATAGATCTGGGATTGAACCCTGACCACATGTTTAAGGGGAATAGTTATCTACTAACTATACCACACCATGTTGGTTCCCTTTTCATCTAATCGATCACTTTCATCACATATATCATTTCTTTTATTTTCTTTCTGTCTCGTTGCTATGGATGGAAACATTTAATTAGGATGTCAAAATATTGTTTCCATTAAGTATTATATTAATCTGCATATCAATAATCAGATAAGATTTTGCATGCTCTTTGTAAATAAATATTTGTCAAGGTGCATTTAATATTTCTATTAAATGTAATAAATGTTTTTGTGAAATTTCAAATTAATGAAAATCTCTATTAATATTTTGTATTTTTATTTTCTTAATTATTATTCTAAAACCGTAGGTTAACAAATATTTATTTAGTTGATTTTGGTGACTAAGAGCATCTCTAATGCAATAACTCAAATTGATTTCTTAACCTTTTTTTTTTCTTTTAGTGGATCCCTTATTACAACATAAGATTTAAAAATATTCACTAATTTTTATTCTAGTGTGGAGTTCGTAACTTATTTTTAATGAGTTTCATTTTATTTCTTCACTCACACAAAACTTCCCATTTTTCTTTAAAAAATTGTTTTTTAATGCTTAAGCAATTTTTATTGTAATTGCTTATATAAGCATCTACAATAAAAACTCTGTATGAACTTATTTACTCTAATAATATTCTCAACTTGTTTAATTTTAAGAACCAACATAAACAATGTATTGGAGGAGTTGCACAAATAAAACTTTGCATGTGCATGCTCTTTTTTAAAAAAAATTGTTCAAGTGCATTTAATATTTCTATTAAATGTAATAAATATTTTTGTACAAATTCAAATTTATGAATTCCTTTATTAATATTTTTTTAATTTTAATTTCTTAATTATTGGTCTAAAATTGTTGGTTAAAATTTTTTTATTCAGCTGATTTTGGTGACTAATAAGACTATGCATGCTCCTTTTTTTAAAAAAATATTTCATAAGATGCATTTAATATTTCTATTAAATGTAGTAAATATTTTTGTCCAGTTTTAAATTAATGAATTTCTCTATTAATATTTTGTAATTTTATTTTCTTAATGATTGGTCTAAAACTGTTGGTTAACATTTTTTTTATTCAGCTGATTTTGGTGACTAATAAGAATTTGTATGCTCTTTGGAAAAAAAATATTTTTTAAGGTGCATTTAATATTTCCATTAAATGTAATAAATATTTTTGTACAATTTCGCATTAATAGAATTCTCTATTAATATTTATATTTTTATATTCTTAAATTCAGTATTATTCTAAAAGTGTAACCCACTAAGGTTGACAGAGTTAAAATAATTTACATAAGATCCTACATTTAAACATTGTTACCGCCATTGTTAAAAAAAAAAAAAAAGAGTATTATTCTAAAAGTGTTGGTTAACATTTTATTTTTCTTTTCCTAAATTGATCAGCTGATTTTGGTGACTAATAAATAAGAATAAGAATTTGTTGAAAGCGATATCTTGAATTTGAAGTTTTTTTTTTTTTTCCTATTTTGACTTTTTGATTTTTAAAAAAATAGTAAGGATAGGTGTCGGGCATTAGGATACTCACCGAGATGCGCACAGGAATGAGGGTATTGATTCGAAGGATTTTCTTACATGGAAGAGATTTGAATCCACGTACTTTACAAAGTACACAACATTATTATTTTTCTTTGTAGCATAGGCTTTTACGATGCTGAAGCTGAAGTATACATAAATTTAAGGTAAATATTATTTCTTCTGTTCTATATTGATTTATGATTAAAGTTTTTTAACATAAATTAAAAAAGATAATAAATAAGTTATTGAGTAAAACAATTTTATTAAAATATTCTTTTTCTCCTTTTCAAAAATTGACTGACAAAATACTCAAAAATCATTAAATTCATGTATTTATTTAGGACAAATTTAAAATAAAAGTATTAATATTTCATTGAAAACTGAAAACATCAATTAATATGAAATTTTTTTTGAATGCTAAAACATCGATCAATATGAAATGGAGGGAGTATTTTGATAAATAATTTTTGACACCTCAACAATATAAATGTTAGCAATATACACTTTTATTAGTTAAAATTTACTGAAAATGACAAAATTTTGTGTGTCTTACATCTTGTTTAATAGTATCGATCGCTCCTGATTTTGTAAATTTTAATAAATTTTAATTAATAGGAGAGAGTGTATTAAAAAGTATATTCTTAACACTCTTCAAATACTTATTGACACTTATTATTTTTATTTTTTCTTATTATATCATTTATTACATATCACATTTACACTTTTCTCATTTTTATCTCTTTTTCTCTCCGCATCCTAACTCAACCACAAATATATTAGAGTTAAGAATGTATTTTCATATCTCAACAAAAAACCAAAAAAAGAATGTATTTTCATATTCTAATTTCTTACAATTATTTAAAATATTAAATAGTTATTATAATAATTAAATATTTTAAATTATAATAACAATTAAATAATAAAATTAAAATTACATAAATTATTTAAAATATAATTTAACTCTTTAATTTCTTTTTTATGATTTATTTTATTTATTATTTTGTATACATTATTTTAATTAAATCTACTTAATAACTTAATATATAATTTATTTAAAATTATATATAAATATATTAAATTTTAAAGAAAGTGGGACAGGTTTCCTGCGAATTTTTCCAACCTCAACAAGAATATAGTTGAATTTTAATTTTTCATCCTAATCTTTTATAAATCTGCCCCAAAGTTGCCTTTTATGGAAATGAGGATAAGGATAGTCAAATTTATCCCGCCCCAACCCATTGTTGCCATTCTAAGCAACTTGCAAGGATAAAGGCATGTTTAACAATGCAACTCATTAGAGTTGCTATATACAATATTTTATAATATTTTATACTTTTCTATAATGCTATATCAGTTTTATTACTTTAAGCAATTCAACTAGTTTTCTTCTTCAATCTAACAATTCTAAAAAGTTGTTTAACACACAATCTGATACTAAAAAACATTTCACATGACATTAAAGTACAAATGAACACCCCCCCCCCCCCCCCCCCCCCCCCCTTAAAAAAAAAAAAGAAAAAAGAAAAATTACCAACCCACATATATTATTTTCTAAGTTGTTCTCCAACAAAATGTGAATTGCTACATGAGTTACTAATCTGACATAAACTAAGAGAGCAATTTTCATTGGAATTACCCTAAGTATCAAGTAGAATAATGATACATGAACGGCCAATATTATGAATACTTATTTGACACCATTCTTTCTTTTTTTTTCTTGGGTGCTAATATTTAGATATTCACAAATTACAAATGCCTCATCAACATCTCTCATTTTTATTTATTTTTTTATCTTTCTCTTCCTATCATATCAACATTTATCTCTCTTCTTTTTCTATCTCTCTCAAAGCCAATAATTATTTTCCTTTTTTTTCTTTTCTTTCTCTCTGAACATAGATGGCGGAGTTGAGGTGTCGACCGACATTATTCATCAAGTATTACTGCACTGGGATACTCACCAAATTCAAATTGCCTGCCGCATCGTATCCATTCATAGATTTTCTTAGGTGGAAAAGATTTTTCTGGCACAATTAGGTAAAGGGGATTTGAATTCATTTATCATTTTTTTTTCTGCATCAGTGGAAATGGAATAATATACTTCTTATAATGGTTAGTATATTTTAAAAAATAATTTTAAAGATATATAAATGAGTTTAATTTTAATATATTATCGTAATCAATTGATTAAAAATTACTTTAAATATAAATTTTAAAGTAATTATTACAGAAATTAATAATCTTACCATAGATAATAATTTATAATTAGATACTATTGTAAAAAATATTTTCACTTTCAATGCATTCTAATTAAATTCTATATATAAAAAAAAATCTTTTGTTAAGACTTCATAAAAGTTATGTTTTGTTTGATCATAATTATAAAAATTATTTTTCATTTTAAAAGTTGTAATTACAAATTTATAATTAAAATAATCAGATATTTAACTTTTTATAATACTATTTTTTAAAAAAATTTAAACAAATATACAATATTTTTAAAAAATCAAAATAAAAGTGTTTTTAATAAAAAAATAAAATAAACAAATTTAATGCCGAAGTATAAGTAAATATAACCCAAATATTTCTTTCATATAATTTAATTTTAATAAATTGTCAATAAAAATATATGAAGTGATTAAATAATTGAATATTTATTATTTAATTTTTTAAAACGAATTATGATATTAATTCGACAAAGTTTAATTGATAATAAATATATTTTTACTTACACGCTTTAAAAATATTTTATTTTCAAAGAATTTATTTTTGTAACACACAAGACCAACATTAGAATGTATCTTTAAAATTATCTAAAAAGGGACCTAACATCCATCTATTGATATGGAAATTCGCTTAAAATACTCTCGTCATGTTTAAGAAAAGGACTTTTGTTATTTTTATAGAACGTTCGGTTGGGGTCGGTCTGTTTTAATCGGGCTAATTCATCACTATTTTTGGGTTTGGTCGACTCAAGTTAATTTAATGATAGGTTGAAATTTTGTTAATCCATCTTTGTCTTTGGTGGGCTGCGGGCAAATGAATCAGTCTATGTGTTACTCACTTTTTAAAATATAAAAAAATTATCAAAATAAATTAACTTTTATATAACAAGTTAACAAAATATTTTTTAATCAGAATGAACTAATATATATATATAGGTTGTCAGTTGTACTATAAATAGCAAAATACAATAGGTAATAATAGAAATAAAATAGAATGCATCAATTATAATAATAAATAAGTGCTAGAAATTAAAAAACAAAACTTAATGTATATAGAATATTAACCTTAAAATGTCCACTAACAACATGTGTAGCAATAAATTTATCATTTGTGATTTTAATAATTATAAAAAAGCAAATAGTAAAAAAATAAATTGGGCCCATGGCTTGCCCAAATCATCATAGGCCAGCAAAAATTCTGGCCTATTTATACTAAACCAAAATAAGCTCAAACTTGTATTTTCATAGCTGCACTCAACTCATGGACTTGAATTCCCTGCATTTAAAAAGTGACTGTAGGACCATCCAATGGTCCAAATTTTTTAAGCTACAATTTATTTTATGATTTAATGTATATAATATATTTTTTATGGCTAGAATTTCATGCAGTTACTGTTGTAACTATAGAGAATCCATGTCCCTCAACTCATACATCAAACCCACCTATCAAACCGGCCCCATTTTCACACCCTTAATTTTTTATCAGTTACATAGAGTATTCCAAGAAAAATCATAACAAGTTTTTAAATCCATGTAAATTTAATTCTAAAATGTTACAGATTACTGTGGCATAATAAACCACAACCCTGTTTGGAATTGTCAATTTTCAAAATTAGACACACATTACAATGACCGACCAGCATCTTATTTATCTTTTTTTTTTTTTATCTTTAAACTGTATTGTTACAAATATATCCATTGGATTATCTCACTAGTTAAGAATGGTCGTAGAGTAAATTTCTCATCAATTTTGTAATTTTAGAATTTAAACTTTTAGTAATGCAAGTAAAATTTTCTAAGTCACTGTCCATTTTCATTGTGACCAACTAATATTTGATCACCATTCTTTATTTATTAAAAAAAGATAATTTATAAGTATTTAATATTTAAAAATTAAAGTAATTACACGTATTTAATAAAAATATAAAATGTTGCTTGATAAATTTTCCATAAAAAATCTTAAAATATTAAATTGTATTTAGTAATTATTTATTGACAAAATTTTGCTATCTACTAAAATTAAAAATATAAAATTATTAACTAGAAAATATTTAATACATTAAAACATAAAAATCTATAATACTTTTCCTTTAAAATGTATGATATATTTAAAAAATTATTTATTTAATAATTACTGTATCCATCCCTCTTCGAGAGTCATTATTAATGCACATGTTAAGAATTACAATTAATATCTTTATTTTTATTAAAATAAAAGAAATACTAGCAACACTCTCTAACACATTCTTTTGAACACACTTTCTTTTATTAGTTGAATTTTTTTGAAAATTACAAAAAATTGTGAGTTCTACATCTTATTTAATGATCATCTCTCATGATTTTGTAATTTCTAATAAATTTTAACTAATAATAAAGTGTGTGTTAGGAGAAGTGTGTTAGATAATATATTGGTACCACTCTTCTTAAAATAATATTTTAATTTCTTGATATGCTAGTATTTCTTATCAAGCAAATGTCAACAAGTATCCTCAATACTTCTTTCGGTCTCAAATATAAAAAAAAAAAAACTCGTATATGCTGGTTTAAAATATAAGTAATTCTCAATTAATATAATCTTATTTAATAAATTTATTCTTAAAATACCTTTCATTTAATTAAGATTGTATTTTCAATAGCTTTTTTTATACTTGAAATCAAGTTTCAATGAAAGACAATTTAAGAAAAAAATTAAATAGAATTAATAAAATTAAATAATATTTAATTAACTTTCTTAATTAGCATAAATTTATTTTTTTACTTATATTCAAAACTAAAAAAAGTGTATTATTGAATAAAATAAAAATAAAATACATTATATATATATATATATATATATATATATATATGATAATCACTGTACTTAAGCCTTTAGCCCTTTAATTAAAACTCCAAAATATCTCTAATGGTTTGTTTGGTTGGGGGCAAAGAAAAGAAGAGAAAGGAAGGGAACAGGTGAGAAAAGAAAAAAAGAGAAATAGGTGAGAAATAGAGTAGAAATTATGATTGTTTGGTTGAAGAGAAATAGAGAAGAAATATAGTGAAAATAAGTGTATGGGGTTGTTTGGTTTGAAAGAAAGGAAAAGAAAGAAAATTTGATTATTACCATTATACTCTTACGTGTTTGAATACATACTTTGTCAATATTTTTTCCAGTTAAATCTATTTGGAGTCATGAAAATTGATTTTGTTGGTTCTGTTGCATCATTTATTTTTAATTTTCTTTTAATTATTATTATTAAAATTATTTTTATTATTATTAATAATAATATTTTTAATATTATATATATATAACAGAAGCATGCACAATCGAAACAAGGGAGAATCGATTTCATACAACTAAAATCGATTTCATATGTTAAAAGGAGGCCTAATCGATTTACGGTGAAAAAAAAGAGAGAGCAGCAAACTAATTTTCATGGAAGAAGAGTAAACTACAAAATCGATTTTCAGAAGCATAAATCAATTTTGCAATCACTTGATTTACTATTTCAAACACTGCAAATCAATTTGCGATTGTACCAAAATCGATTTTTTCGAACTAGGACACTCTTGCGTCTGTTTTACCACGAGTAACAAAGCAACTTTGTACCATTTCTTCGCAAATCATCGCATTTTTGCATGGAAGATTTTTTGTGTGGGGGCCACTATTTTTAAAGAAAAATTCATCGCACTTCGTCGCAACCAAACGCACATGATTTTCATATTTCTGTCCAACTTCATGCTCTTCTTTGCTCCTGTCCTGTATTTCGTCACAACCAAACGGAACGTAAAAGCTTTACCCTTGTTTAGTAGAAGGAAAATGGATGAGAAATAGGAGAGAGAGGTGAGAAATAGGTGATAAATAAATGTGTGTAGTTGTTTGGTAGAAGGAAGAGAGAAATGGAACAAAAATGAGGTGGATCCCACAATTTTTTATTTTCATGGTGAGATGCCTAGAAATGCGGAGGGAAGAGGCGAAATTCAACAATTTGTAGGGGTTTTTTCTTTCTGGCAGTTAAAAACTGCTAAAAAGTGTCATTTTTTGGCAATTTTTAACATTTTGTGGTAATTTAAAACTACCACAAAATGCAATAATCGACTATCTAAAATCATGAATACACAATGGTCAATTATTGGCCCTGTAATTCAATTTTTTATTCATTTTTCTATTTCTTATTTATTTTTCTTAAACCAAATATATTTATTTATACTTTATTGTTTTACCTATTTTTATTTATCTATTTTTTTCTTCTCTATTTCTCACCTATTTATTTCATTTCTATCAAACACAGAGTTAATCTTTTAAGCCAATTATAAGACTAATCATCTCCGGGTGTTGGAATATTATCAGCCATACAATACAAAAGCATTAGAAAAATAAAGAGTAGGAGAGACGCGCAGAAAGAGAAGGTGGGATTGGGTTGTAAGGGAGGGCCCAGGAGACGTAAACGCAGAGGGAGCACTGTTCATGTGCACGCGAGTGTACTATAAAAACATGATAACATGATCATTAATACCTTTAGACCATCTATCACATCCCTCAGATTCAGATTAAATTTCCCCTCCCATCCTTCCCTTTTCCTGTTTTCCATATTCCAACCCCTCTCCGTTCCCTCACCGTAATCCATATAATCATATCAAATTCACGTGTGCTAACTAATTATTGTGTTACACGAGTTAAAGAATTTAAATTGGATTTGGTTAACCATTATTTTAATAATAATGGTTAGTGAACAAATAATATATATTGTTTTATTTTTTATTTGTTTGCATGAAAGTTTAAGATAATAATAATAATTGATATTTGTTAATTATATCCATATTTTTAGATATATTTATAAAATAATTCAATTCAATATTGAGTTTATATGCATATGTATATGTAATGTTATTTACGAAATTATCACATCACGTGAATTTACGTATAAATAAATATTTATAAAATCACTATTTTTATAATATTATGAGAAAATAAACTATACACTGACAATATAAAATAGTTTTACACTATCATCCAATCACAACCCACCATATATGATAAGTTTGTTGACTTTTATAATAATTATTTTAAAAGTCATATTAACAATGATTTCTGATTGGCTGAAGTGTTAAACTGCTTTACACTAACAATGCATAGTTATTAAACTCTAATATTATTAGTCAAATAACATTTTATTATTTTAATTTTTAAGTACTAAGAATTTATTGCATATATTATTGAATTTGTGTATGAATATATACTTATATTTTAGAAAATTTAAAATTAATTTACCTAATGACCAGGGAGTAAATTGGTAATTCACTTATTTATTTATTTATTTATTATGTGTTTGATGTTTTATTTAGCTTGCATTGTTCTTAAAAAATAGTAAAAGTTGAATAATGAATCTAATCTAAATCACACAATATTATTTTAGTCTAGGATCATTTTTATATTATTTTAAAACCAATTTAAAACAAATCATATTTTTTATTATTATTAGATCTTTTTTTCTTAAAAATCAATCGAAAGCAAATCACAAACACCTTTGTTCATTTGTACATAACTATTAAATATTTTACACATTTATCATAAATAAAGAAATAATAATAAAAATCGTATTAGGAATTCAAAAAATAGTTTCAATATAAGTGAAGATATTAATTGTATTTCCTAATTTATGTACTAATTTTCAAAATAGACAAATAAAAAAAGAATAGAGGTTTTCGGGTGAACTTAGGGTATCCTCCAGCCGAAAGCTAAGGACTAGTCTCTTGAAGGAGTGAGATCCATCCCAATAGATTTTTTTCCATACACACGGATTTGAGGATAAAAAAAAGAATAAAGGTAATAATACTATGAAAGTTATAATGAAAATTATGACATTTCATGCATTGATAACATTAGTGGATTGTTTAGATGAAAGAATAGAAAATAAAGAGGAAAGAAAATATGGACTTGTCTTTTATGTTCTACTTGGACTAGAAATGAAATAAAAAGAAAATACAAATGATATAAAAAGAGAGAGAGAGAGTAGAAAAGATATGTTATTTTGATATATAAAATAACAAAGAAAAAGTGGAAAAAAAAATCTCTTTTAAGAGTTTAAGTATTTGGATGAGTGGAAGAATTGGTGAAAATAAATAAATAGATTATATTAAAAAAAAAGCTTCCTATATTAATTAAATAAATTAAATTTAACTCAAAAAAATAAAATTTTTACTATATTATTTTAACTTGACATAAAAAATTATTATTAATTTTTATATAAAAATGTTTATTAAAAAAAAAACAAATGTTACACTTCTTTTGTACCAAAAAAAAATATATGTTACACTTCTTTCCCCACTTTCATAACTCAATATAAAGAGGAAATAATTTTATATGTGAGATAACAACATCACTTATTTCTTTCTTGTTTTCCTTCTCAAGCAAATAGTAAAAAATTAGATATTTCTATCATATTTCTCTCTTGGTCCATTTTCTTCTCTCCTAAATTCACCCAAACAAACACATCGCTACAGTAATGCACAATAATCATTATTATTTACACAAATTATCATGATAAAAATATTTTAAGCTAATGCACACTTCTTAAAATTTGCTATTTTAACAAATTACTATGATAAAACAATTTTCGTTGATAAAATTACCCTTATTAAAAGAGTTAAAATGTAATTGTAAATTCATTTGTATTTAGCTGTGATACTAATAAATAAAGGTATTATGGAAAACAAAACTAATACTATCTTATTTTTTAAAGTGATAAATATTTTTACCATCAAGCACATGGATAAACTGACGTAAGGTTGTTTGAGCTTAACCAATAATCTTAAGTTCTAGTCCTTGAATTGACGTGAGCTTATTTCAACTTAATAAATGGTATTGAGTTCAAGTCCTGTGCAGGCAGCTGTATTAAATATTTAAAGAAAAAACTTTGATACTCATTGTGGTCCTACCCGATTTTAGCATAATTGTGTCTTGTGGAAGATACTTGTGGTTTTAAACAAAAAAAAATGATAAATATTCTGATATAAATGAAAAACCTGAAAAGACATTTAATTTTTTTTCGGTACAGCAAAAAAAAAGACATATAATATAGGATGGAAGGAATATATATTCTAGTGAAAAATTCTATTTTAAACTTTTTAAACATTATCCTTATTCATTAAGTCATTCATTGATAAAATCGATTGAATTTTTGAGAATTTATTAGTTTTTCCTTTTATTCATGAGCTATGTATTGTGATTTAAATTAATTACTGTTATAATGGCGAGTATCGTTCTTCGATCACCTGAATAATTCGTGCTTTATATGCTTCAAGATGGATGGCATCTCACAAAAAATAATTACATGATTTAGGATCAAAACGTATTTATGGTTTTAACTAATCTTTATGTAATTTATAAAAAAATAATAAAATTTGATTATATATCAAGTAAAAATTATTCAAAATTATAACATTCTTAAACCATATAATAACTTCTCAATTCCACACACGTATCAACATATACAAAAGTCCAAAACTTACACCCTAATAAATCAATATCGGTGCTTGGCATGGGAAGGGAAACTGTTAATAATGATGTAGTCATACTGTTGCAGAAGTTACAAAAAGAGGTCGTGGTTGTGACTTGTGATGGAATTAGATCTTCTTAGGATCGGGGACCCCACATACTGTGATTGTATGATTTTGCTTGTCAATTGCAATATTATATGCACGCGGGGACCTCGTACCATTGGACTATCATAAGCTTTTCTCTCTTATCTGGAAAGAGGGGTACAACCCTATATTCCTATACACCTAACCCACACCAAATCTTTTAATTTTACACTTTATCCCTAATCATAACATGACACATACTCAGTGATGCTTACAAGTTGTTTAACAATAATAATTATGCATCACTAACTTAACAGCCTGACAGATCCTATCGTAATCTGAACATTCCTTTAATAATTTTTATTTGCTCCCTATTTTGAGTTTTAGTCATTGCATGTTCATTTTAAAATAAAAAAGGACACGGATCCGATCCAAAATGGAGATCGTGTGCTTGCATATCAAGAAGATATTTTTCTTATTTCATAACACGATAATCCAGCTTTTGCAGAATCTGGCACCAAATAAAGTTTCTCGTACATTGTACTGATATTAGTATTTTAGTTTGAAAATTGCGTAGATTAATGTTTATTTATATAATTAAAATTTATAATAAATAAATATTTTTAAATATATAAGCCATATTTAAATTTATAATAAATAATTTAAATTTTGATATAAGATTATTTATAATTATTGAAATTTTCTTTTAATAATTATTGAAGTTTAATTTAAAGATAAAAATAACAAAAGTAAATCAAAAGTAATAACCAATTAAGAAAATCAAATATACAGATAAAAATAAAAAAATAATAGTTTGAGATGGTTTAGAAATAGTTTCTTTTAATAGTTGTAAAAATAATGTGTGAAATGCACATTCAAAGGAGACAAAAGAAAGAATATTAAGAATGTTTAATTGAGATAGTGAGACTCTCATCACTCTTCATATTGTGTATTATAATTTACAATATCGGAGCTGTTTTTTAAATTTAAGTAAAATCTATAAATATAAATAAACTAAAGAAATTGTATTTTTAAAATAAAAATATAAAGTAATTATTTAAATTAAGACAATTAATTGTCATTAATATGATATATTGAAATTTAAAAATTAAATTCAAATCTTAATTAACTAAATTTTACAATAATGTTAAAATTTAATGTATCTAGAAAAGAAAGATATCTTTGTTTTAATATAATGTATCAAAATTCAAAAAAGAAATTAAATTAAAATTAAGTAATAGTGTTTGAAAGAAATAAATTACAAGTAAAAATATAAAAATTAGATACCTAATGTAGAAGAATTTATGTGATCTAGGTTATATTTGGCAAGTCCAATTTGCTAATTTATAGCAGATATTTTATAATCATCAAGTTCCTTTGACTAGGGTAAAGTTTTTTTTTTTTTTTGTACAAAAGTAAAAATGTTTGGTAATGACTTTTATCTCACTAATTTATAACTTTTTTTAACTAGCTTATAACATTTTTTTATACATTACTTAAAGTAGCATTTTTTTTAGGTCATCATATTATTAGTGCGAAGTATCCATCAACTTTGTCAATGATTAGTTGTCAATGACATGTTATTGGTAATGAAGTAGTGTTTGATCTTATAACATATAACTAAATAATTTTTCTCTTAAGTTAACCCTTTCTATTTTAATTAAATTCATTGTCTGTCTTTTCACAAACAAAACAAAAAAGTCACAACTCCTAATACATGTAACATAGCTTTCCTTGTGAGTTGTAGCATTCAATCACCATCTTTGTTATTATCAGTCTCTCGTCCACCACACTCATTGTTTCCAATCTTGACGCCCTTTATGTATATTGCCACACTTTGGTTTTCACACACTATTTTTTTTTTCTCACATGCATATTGCTTTCTTTCTTTCTCCAATTGGTTCTTATTTGTAGGATTTTTATGGCTTGTGATTTTTATTTTACTATAGTTGTGGGTCCTTGTTTTAGGTTATTCTCAATTTTGTTTTTAGTTTCCTGATGAGTTTTTATAAGATATTTAATTCAAAGTGCTCTTGCTATATCCATATTATTTCCATTACATGTTTAATTCATGATGTTTTTATCATGTGCTTTTGAAGTGTCATAAATATTGCAGATGCAAAATTAAAGGTTCACATACAACAAGGCTTTTGGAACTTGGTAGCAATCCCTTAATGCAACCTCTATCCGCTTAGTCCTTGGCCAATCGTCTAAATGTTAAGAGTCTTTGGATCAAGGAATATGAGAGGGAAAAAATGAATTAAATATAGCAACGATGTTTCTTACGGTTTGTTTGGTAAGATAGAAATAGAGGGGAGAGGAAGAAAGAGAGAGGAAGTAGTAAAAATAGAGTTGTTTGGTAGGGTGGAATTGAAAAGATTTTTTTTAAAAAAATAGGTGGATCTCACAAGTAAATAATTCCACTAGTAAATGTGAGGATTTGTATGGAAATTCTACAATGGTGATTAAGTTTCCAAAATTAACCCGTATGCTTTCCAAAGTCGATTTTGTTTTTTATGTAAATTGATTTTGCATGTGTCTCTATTTTGGGATGCCCTTTTTGATGTAAATCGATTTGTTTTATGTGGACAAATGTCTTGTTTCATATAAATCGATTTTGTTTCATGTGTCTCTGTAAATTGATTTATATTGACGTGTCTCTGTAAATAGTGGTATAAAAAAATGAAAACAAGTATACACATTATAAGGGTAAAATGGTATTTTACTAGTAATCTCATTTCTTTCTTTTCTTTTCTTTCAAACCAAAAAACTTTACAAATTTATTTTTACTCTATTTTTCTTCTATTTCTCTTCAACCAAACAACCTCCAGTAGTTAGCAGCATAGATTTCACGTATTTGTTGTCAAGTTGGACACATCATAGCTAATTATAAAAGCAAGTACCTACTTTAGACCATCATCAATATTTGTCCATATTAAAAGCATTTCTAATAAGAGTTGTTTATGAGATTTTTTTAATTTATGGACTTATTTTTATGTAATTTTATTATTAGAATAATTAATGTATATACTTATATAAGTAATATGTTTTAAAAATTTGTAAGACAATTGTAGGATTTGTTTTAAATTCTTAAGTATTGTACCATTGAAGAGAAAACTTATTAAAATTTTTAAATTTCATGTGGTATTGTAAGGCCCACCATAAGTAAGTTAAGAAACTCCACCATAGTTGCATCATTGGAGATGCTCTAAGATGTGGAAAAGTAAAATGAAAATAGGGTTTGAAACGACCATATAGATAATTTTGGAAACGTGTGTCCACTTTATTTCTTTTTTATTTCTCTTCTCTTCTTTTCTCATCTATCCATTTCTACACTCTCTATTTTCTTCCCCTTTACCAAACAAAGTGTTATGGTTAAACAACAATAAAAAAGTAGCACCATTCTTAATTTGTACAAAAGTTCATAACTAGTGCTGAAGCAGTCTTTAACTGTGTACATTCATATCTTTGAAGTTGTAGTGAAAGATCATTTAGAGTGTTGAAAAAAGATGGAAAATACTTAAGGACATGCCACAATATAGTGTAAAGTCACAACTTGATGTTATAATGATTGTCTTTGCATTACATAATTATATTCAAAAGAACTCAAAAGATGACATATTGTTTACCATGTTTGAGCAACATTCAAATTTCTCACCTCGTAATGAATTTTTGAATATTATTATTTAAAGGTGTCAAAGTGAGCCAACTCGGCTCACTTGGGATTTTTTGTAAGCCAAAAAATACATAACCCAACTTAGCTCACCACGAGTTCGTAGGTTAAGTGAGTTGGCTTATAAGCTTACTTACCTAATTTAAAAAAAAAAAAACATATGTAGAAAAATATAAATACAACAAGCCCAATAACATCCTAATTCAATACAACAAACTAAAAAATATGAAAATAAAATGAAAATATCAAGGAAATTTAAAAGCAAAATAAAAGAGAAAAAAATTAAAGATTAAAAAAAAAAGTTAACAGAAGTTTTCTTGACTCACATCAACTTGCAAGTTATGTGAGTCAGACCAAATAAACTCTCCAAAAAGTAAGCCAACATTTTCTAACCCATTTAGCTCGTGGGTTAGGTTAGGCCGAGTTAGCTCACAAGATGGAGCTTACTCTAACACTTCTAATTATTGGTGGTCATACAAGTAGTGAAAATCAGGAGAAGATATCTATTAAAATGACGGGGATTTGCAATAATATTGCTAATTTATTATGGGATGCTAGATAATGGGTTCATTTTGTTTATTACTTTAGAATTACACAATAAAATCTAATTAAAAGGATCTTGATTTTTCTTTTTAATTATTATACTTTTTACTTTTGGGGTTATTTTTTTATTTTGTATGTGAGGATTGATATTTTTGAATTTAATTTCTATTATGTAAAATAGATTAAATAGTATTTTTTTAAGAAATATTTAGTTTTGAATTACTAAAATTATACTTAAAATCTATTAAAGTGTATTTATAGATAATTTTTCACATATAAATTTTTAAAGATGTTTTAATTCATAAAAATATATATTTAAGGATTGCTTTTACTAACTAGATATATATTTAGGATAAAAATAACAGAGAATATTTTTTCTAAATAAAAATAAAATTTATATAAAAAAACCACAAGTCATTTTATTTTTTTGATTTCATTTTATTTTTAAAAAAATTGAAATAAAAATACAATTAAAAAATAATATTTTAAATTTTGAGATGAAAAATAATTTAAAACAAATTAAAGTATTTAAAGTAATACTTTTTAATACACACACACACACAAAAGGTCATATCAAGTGAGAATAATTTTTACTGTGAGAAATGATTACTATAAATTTAGACCATACAACCATAAATGAATGTTCGAGATTAAAACTAGTTAGTGGTCCATGACCACTATAAAAAGTTACATGTATTTTTTTTTAATTTTGACCATTCAAATATGATCTAATTTGTATTTTTATTTCTTACGATAATAAGAGTTCTCATTTAATACGTTGTGTGTGTGTAAGGATCAACTCCTGTGAGAACACTTCATTATTGTAAGAAATGAAAACTATAAATTTAGGTCATTAGATCATCTTTGAATGGTTAAGATTAAAAAAAAATGTATATGACTTTTTTAAGTAGTCATGTGACCACTAGCGATCTTATAATCTTGACCATTCATGTATGATTGTATGGTATAGATTTATAGTTTTCATTTCTCACAATAACCAAGTGTTCTCACAAGAGTTGCTCACTACACACACACACACACATACACACACTTCTGGATTAGGAGGAGCTTGAAGGGCATTTTGCGCTTGCTCATACTTTCCTTAGACTTGTCCAAAAGATTCAAGAACTCATCAGAATTAATGCTTGAATTAAAGGAGGAGGTCAGCAAAAAAGAACTCTACCTACCAAGGCCCTTTACAATCAACACCCCTTATCATTATCCATCTTAACATGTTGACCCAAAAATTGCCATGCCCAAAAATCATTCGTTTTCCATCTTCAACCCAATATCCTTTACCATGCGAGAAGCTTCATCAAAGTGCACGAGAGCTTGTATGGGCACGAAGCACTAGATTGTGATTATGTCCCAAAATCGTTAGCAATGAGGACAACGAATCAAGGGATTCAATATCCGAGACACCCTTCACACATCAATACACCATCATGTTGGAAACACTAACTTGACTTAATGAAAGTCTTACAAGTAAGCCTAGCAAGATCAAGGTACACACACTCTAATTCTACTTGCTTCCTCATCTCTTGCATACATTAATTTGAGTGTCAAAGTCTCTACAAGCAATTACACTGAAGTTTAGTTCGAAAAAGATCACAATAAATAGCAGGTTCCACAATTAACATTCCTCACCTTGGGTTAATGTTGAACAAGTGTATGTGTCTTTTATGTCATTTTATATTTATTAGTTAATTCAACTACTAATTTTACCAAATACTTTAAATTCAATAGGTTAGTTTATCCAATATCAACTATAAACTATCTGCTATCAGCTAGTTTTTTTCCAAACAAAACCTTAAAAAGAAAAAGAAAAACTTCTAAAAATGTCCTTCTTTTAAGAGTGGGAACTAACATTTACAGTAAAAGATTGAATTTGTATTATAATAAAGTAAGATTGATTCAGACAACAACAAAGTTGTTAAAAGGTAATTATTCTCTCTGTTCTTTTTATCGATTGGCTTTTAAAAATTTGTTATTACTTAGTTATAATTTCAAAAGCTTAAGATAATATTTATTATTTATATAAATTGCAACTTCATCCTTTTTCTTTGTCAAAGAAGAAAGTAAAGATACTTGAAGAAATAATTTTGTTGTCTATAATGATCGATCTTACTTGACTCGAACAGAATTGTCTTCTACCGAGGATACACGTAATCTCTATCCAAAAAAAATAAAAGGACAAAGCAAACCAACACCACCCATAACAAATTAATACTCGTTGGTTTAATCTTACTGAATTGTAGGAGAAAATGTTTGTGACTTTTGAACAGAGACAATTTTTTGATGAACGTACAGACCCCAATCTAACACAGGTGAGATTTGATTGAAGTAAATATCAATGTCGTTGATAATATAAACATTAAAAATTTGGAAATTTTAAGCCATGATCTTTCAACTTTACCCTTTGCCTTGATCATTTCAACTGCTCCCTCATTTTTTTTCTGGGGTGATATTGTATCATTTGCTATGTACTTAGTTGTCTGGTAATTCACTTCTTATTGTTTCTATGCGTTGTGTTTCATACCTTTAACGTGAACTATCGTGACATTTGGAAGTGCAAATAGGTCTTATGTGGATTTTGCTCTTTTAAAGGAAAGTACATATTAGTCTATAAAACTTGCCTTAGGAATTTTGCCATCGATAATCACCATGACGTACCCTTCAGGGAGACCCCATTCCACCTTGTCGTTTGTCTCGACAACATATTCGTTGTATGCAGTATGCATCCTCCTCATGCAGCATATCCCTCCACAATTTCATCGAGTGCTATCCCCTTTGAGAAGTCGCTTGCCAATGCACTCCTTCACCTTTATCAACACTCCACCTAGGCCAAGCGTGTCACCATCTCCCCGCATTATTGTCATCCTTTGTTTTCAACCCAAAATAGAGGCAGTCACAATTGTAAAATTGACGAAATCTTTATTCGGTGCACATAACCATGTAATGTAATTTTAAGCTCTTATAATGTGAAGTTGTGTGTCTTACACAATGTTATGAAATGTACCGTATAACTCAACGCATACCTGTCATAAAATCGGCTTTTTTCTAGAAATCTATGAACATTAAACAAAAGTTATATTCAATAGTCTAATATAGCCCGTTGTCCATATTTTTGTTTTTATTGCTTTGAGCTATCAAATTATTAATTAAAGTTTTATAATTAAGTAACCCGATTATTATATTCTCATTAATTAGGTGATATGGAAAATTTATTAAATTTATATTGCAATACAATTTATTTCAAATAAGATTTAAATTATTTTAATTTTAAAAAATTTCTTTCATTAGTGAGGATAATTATAAGGATCTAACTCTTTTAAAGTGAGCAACTTACTTTATAGGGTAAAGTAATAAATCTTAATCGTTGATGAGAAAATTAACTGTTGATAACGTACACATGTATAACAAATCATAGAGGTGTTATAATATCAACTGCTAATTTTTTTCATTAATAATTGAGACTACTTATTAACATTTATTTACTTTCGAGGAGCCAAATTACAAATACCAATATTACCAATAATATTTTATAAGCAAACCATGCATTTGCAAAATAAATACAATCTTTTAGTACAATTTAATACTTTTAGTGCAGTGTTAATTTCTTAACAATTCTTTCAATATCTTTAATTCTAAAAATAAATCTCAACCATCAACAACGCAATATTTACCAAAATTTAGAATATTTTCAAGATTTTTTTGGTGTGATAAATATTTTCAAAATTAATATAATTTTTTTCGAAATAAAGTGAGGTAAAAATCATCGAGCACATAAATCAATTAACATGAAATTATTAAGTATGTAACTGCATTAAATACTCAAAGAGAGAACTTTGTTGTTTATAGTGGTTTTACTTGACTCGATTATGATTGTTTCTTGTAAACGATATACTTGTGGTTTCAAAAAAAAAAAAAATGAGGCAAAGTGATACTTCCTTTTGCGTGATTAATTCCAAAGATCTTGAATCATCCTCAATTTCATCCACAACATTATTTTCAATAACAATAACCAGATTTTTTTCAATTTTGGACCTTTGAACATTCATTTTATTGCAGTAACAGAGATTATTAATAATTTTTCAAGCTCGTGAATGTCTTGTTTCAATTAAGTTTCGTAAAGATTGCTTCATCTCTGAAAAAATTCTACAATATAATATAGAATTTGCTATTATCTCTTGTTGAATTTTTTTTTGTCCAAGCTGATATTACCAGATAGATGACATCTATAACATTAATCTTTTTTAGATCAAATTGTTTTAACTCATAATCTTCTAATAATATCTTATGAAAAATTCATATTCATATTGAATAAAAATAATTTTAAATTCTCAAAGTATTAATTTATCAATTAATTAACACCTCTATAAATTAATAAAATTTTATAATCCTAACATTATTAATTTATATAAGTTTCACTGTAAGGCTAAAATATATACTTAGACATATTCACTCCTATATAATTTGAAAAATGACTTTTACTTTCTTTCTCAATTCTCACATAGTCATATTTTCCTTATTTTGAAGAGAAAACAGATCAAGCACTGACAGTGTAAAGTAGTTTTACATTGTTATCCAATCACAAATTATCATTTATTGTAAATTTGTTGACTTTTATAATAAATACTTTAAAAGTCATACTGATGGTGAATTCTAATTGGTTGACAGTGTAAAACTTTTTATACTGACTGTGTATGACCATTAAATTCTATTTTGAAATATACGTCTTTTGGATTTTCATGTCCAATAAAATATTTTTTTTTTACTCAGTCATGTATTCAACGGATATTAGTGTCTTTATATTAAAACTTTTCAATTAAAGTTCAAAATTTTCAATTAATATATATAAAATATAATGAAATATATATTTCCAAATCATTATAAAAATAATTTTTTAATCGCTTATTTAAAAAAAAAAAACATCTACACTCTTTTACATTTAACTTTTATCAATTAAATTAATATTCTCTTAATTAAAATTTATTTGTTTAATATATTACCTACGTTTAAGAATACCCGTATGATATAGGAGATTATTTTCTATTATTTCATAAGAACATACTTTTATCATTTAATCATACTCATAATTTCTTGTACACAAACACTTTAATTCTACTACCTCAGCAAGTACGGGGCTGTGTAACATATATATATATATATATAATGTTTCTCAACCATTTCTTTTTGTCAAAAATGGATTCCAAATAACCTTTCTATATAATATTGTTTGATGCAGGAGCTCTCATGATAGGTTTGTTTCTTTCGGCGATAGGTTTCGTGATAGACTTTGGGGAATTTGTTTTGTATACGAATATAATATAATACAATAGCCAGTTGGTCATGGAGGATGTTCAATAGGGAAAAGCGCAGGAGACAATGGTTATTTTTTATTAGGAAAAACTTAGATACAATTTTTTAAGTGTTGTTTGTATTATTCATTAATTAGAATTAGAATTTCATCTCAATAATTTATATAATAAATGTTTGAATTAAAGGATTATATATATTATTAAATAAAATTTCAATTCTACTCGAAAAACAACACAAACAATACCTAAAAAACTATATTTATGTTTTATCTTTTCTTATTTATTTATTTATTTTTATCCTTAGAGCACATCCAACGAATTGATGCTTGTGGGAAGTGTTCTTAATAAGCGCTGATGCTAAATCAGAATTGCTCATTGGAGGTTTGGAGTGGATGCTAAATAAGAATTTGTGAAGCAGTAGGTGTTTGTATAAGCACAGCCACATACATAGGTGCTAATTTTTGGTGTGGCCCAACAATGTATTTTTTTTATGAAATAATAATAAAAAAAGTTAAAGTTACTAGTTTGGAGAAAATAATTGTTTAAATTGTAAAAAATAAAAAATGAATGATGTGTAATGGTGACCCACTTAAAATGTATTAAAAGGAAAAAGAAAGTGGCTGAAATGGAGATGTTCTTATCATGTGTTTTCGGTATCCTTTCAAAATGATAGATTTTTTTTATATAACCAAAAATGTTTAATTATATTTTAATTTCTTAATGAATTATGTGTAATTTTTAAAAATTTTTAGTTAAGTAAAATTCTTTATTCTAAAATTAAATAAATTTAATTCTTTTGTGAATTTTCTTTTACTTAAAATTTAAAAAAATTCAAAATCTTCATAATTTAAATTGATTAAATTATTTAAAATCTTTCTCCACTCATTTTAATAATCAAAACATCAAATTTAACCCAATACAAACTCTTAAAATTTCTATTCTTCAAAACCTAATTTCACGTCTTACAAAATTTTTACTTTGAAGGTTTTAAAATTATTTAATATTTCAAAATTATTATAAACTGCCTAATATTTAACTAGAAAATAATAATTGGATAGTTTTAAATAAAAAATTAATGAAAAAATCAAATTTGCTTAATTTAAAAGTAAAAAGACTTGATGAGTTAAAAGAAAACTTAAAAAAACTAAAACCATAAGCAGTTAAAACTAAAAGGACAAAAAATACAATAACTTAACCAAAATGATACAATTTGATGTTAGTAAAGTGGCCAACTGGGCATTAAATAACAAATATTTGATAACTTTGAAACACTAGGAGATCTTGAGAAGGACAAGGTGCTTGGCCCATTGTTAATTTGTTTTATATTTCCCATTCTTCGTTTCTACCTGAATATCAATATCAGTTCTATGTCTACATATCTCATGATCCCCCCCTTTAAATTTTTATTTTTTTTTGGTGGACAAGAGAAGCAAGTTGTGAAGCCAAATCACCGACCAGTAAAGAGTATCTTACTTCAACAAAGATGTGAAGCCACACAGGAGTGAATCCGCTTATAGTTATCTTTCAAATCTGCATGTATTAATTGGGTTCAAAAGAAAGAGTTCAACATGATTCTTCAACGCAACTTACCATTGATAACGAAAGAGGACATCCTAGCTTTCATACTAGTATGGTCCGTCCTACTAATTATGGTGTTTGTGAAAACATTTTAAAGTAGACACTGTTAAACTGCGTGCTGAAGTCGGTATTAGGAATGGGATCGAAAGTGGACCTACCTTAGTTTTAGGCCCTTCAAAGGACCAAAGACAAAACTGTGAAAAACAGAAAAAGGGTGGCAGTTTAGGCCGGTGCATACAAAACTGTGAACAATTGTTTCTAATTGTTGAATACAAACGTTGCAAATAACACGGGTCAAATTAAATGTGAATCCTGAAAATTATATTGAAAATAAAAGTCAATTAGATCGGATTCCTTTTTTATTCTGTACTTGAAAATGATTTAATTTAAACTGAACTAAATTTCAAAATTTGTGTGTGTAGAAGATATTCACTTATTCTAGAAGCAAGCTATAAATACTTTATCTAATAACTTTGTTTTTTGGCTTAATTACACATTTTACCACCTATCTTTCATGATTTTGCGAATTTTGTTACTCAACTATTTTAATTGCATATTTTGTCACCAAACTTTCAAAATTTTTCACATTTTTAAGTTAACTACTGATTGCCACGTTAGCGATCAACTGAGGGAGACTACAAAATGCGCAAAATTTTAAAAGTTTGGTGGAAAAATGTGCAACTAAAATAATTGAGTAGCAAAATGTGAGAAATTTTGAAAGTTAGCTGACAAAATGTGCAATTAAAATAGTTGTCTGGCAAAATTCGCGAAATCAATAAAGATGAGTGACAAAATGTACAATTAAACCTCTTTTTTTTTCTAATTCAAAGGGAGGAGTTGAACTCTAGTACTAAGAAATTTACAACAACTCACACCGTGCTCAACCATCGAATATTATTTTGACAATTATCTATGTTAACTTTTTGATAAATTAAATAATTTAATCCTATAATTGATATTACTTATATTTTAATCAATTGATTTTTAACTTATGTAAATTTTTGTAAACTTGATCTCCTTAATGAAAGAACTCCCAAATAACAATTAAATTGATGAAATTTAATTTTCATAAATAAGTTATTGAATGAATTAAATTTGATACAACTTAATTTTCCCACTCTATACATAGACACAATACAATCTCTACCAAAAAAAAAAAAGACAAAATAAATCTATTTTAAATTTAATTTAATTGGATAAATTTTGAATTTAAAACCAACTTAATTGGATAATTAAAAAGTCAATAAAATTGAATCAAATAATTTTTCTCTTCAAAATCCAAAAATCCAATTCCCAAGCACATTTTCAATGTAGTCAAGCAAAATAAAAGACATAACTATTTTAAATGATCACTTCTCCTTTAGAACCAAATTCAGCAAACAGTTTCTTCAATGAATAAAGTGGCATGTAATGCTGTATTGTACACAAACCACAACATAGCCATGCTAAATATAATTACCAACAAGAAAATGGAGGGGCTCGACTATCAGCTTTAACAGATATGCGTGTGAGTTGTTACAAAATTTACAAAGGCTGGTATTATTGCTGTAATCTAGTAGAGGCATTAAACAATATTTTGAAGGTTCACAAATTAATTGAAATATTAATTATAATATAATTTACCTATTTTAATATTAATCGAATCAATTATGATATAAATTACCTTTTTTAATTAAAATTAAATTAATTACGATACAATTTACTATTTTTAATAATAATCGAAATAATTCTAATACAAATTTTCTTTTTTAATAGTAATTAAATTAATTATAATACAAGTTTAAAAAATATACGATATAAGTTACCATTTTTAATAAGAATTGAATTAATTGTGATATAAATTATCCTTTTTAATAGTAATCGAATTAATTATGATGTAAATTACTGTTTTCAGTAGTATCATAAATTGCATTATAATTAATTCAATTACTGTTAAGTAGAATAATTTACATTATAATTAATTCGATTCTTATTAAAAATGGTAACTTGTATAGAATATTTTTTAAAATTGTATCATAATTAATTTGATTATTATTAAAAAGAAAAATTTTGCATCATAATTATTTCAATTACTCTTAAAATGGTAACTTATTTTAATTAATTTTTTTCAAAAAATTAACATAATGAAAATGCATTTTTGTTTTGTATCGAATTCGATATATGTTTCCGTTATGTATTATGTAGAATGAAAACGTGTTTTCGTTGTGTATGGAGGGCGCACCCCCTAACACAACAAAAACACATTTCCGTTGTGCACAATATACAACACAAATGCATTTTCGTCAAGAGATATTTTAAGAAAAAAAAATTAACAAACAAATCTTGGAATAAAAAGAACAAAAATTAGTGTGGGATAGCAGGCCCATTTTCGAGGCCTAAACCCAAAAGCCGAATTGCAGGCTTAAACTAGTACAGGTTTCTCGGCGACAGTGTCTTAAGTTTGTCATTGTCATAATGGCCTAATGGAATAAGGCGCCACTGTCAATCCCTTAAAACAGCTGGACGTGCTGATTGTTGCTGCATAATTGCATTAACCAATTAATGATCATAGCTAAATTTATCAATGGCTTTACTAATTTTGTTAGAGCATTCTAAATTAAAAATATCTTTGCTAATTATCATCTTTAAAATAGCTATCCTAAGAGCAGATGACTAATGTGAGGATACAATTCATTCACAACTCAAGAAGCAACATAACATCTGAGTGAGAAGCTTATGGTTCAATAAAAAAATTGCTATATATTATTACACAGCCCCACCCTTAGTTGGGAAGTGGCATTAGCTCAAAGAATGCTCTGCAAGAAAATTTAGGACTGTTTGGTTTGAAAAAGAACGTTTTTGTTTTCATTTTAAAAAATTTGTATAGAAAATAATATCAAAAAACAATAAAAATTTGTTTTCACTATCTCCTAAACAAACTTTTAAAACAGATAACAAAGTGACATTTTTGTAATTAAAAGTGAAAATAAAAAATAAATTTCTCAAACAGGCCTTGTCCAAAGATTTTTATCCCAGCTTCCATCACACTAATATTATCATAGTTAATTCAGAACGAAAACAAACATACTTTACAGATCACACGGATTAAATCCAGTGAAAACAACGCTTCAAGAAACTGCATAAAATATATCTTGATTCGTTCCTTATTTCACTCATTTCCTTCATGCGTTTTTGATCTCAACAAGTATATTATGAATTTTCCAGTGTTCACTATGATCGGAATTTTGTGGAAACTAGGTATGAACAAAGCTAGCTAATTTTGTTTTAAGGCATATGTACAATATTTACATTCAGAGTTGGCCCCGTTGGCATTTATGTATACTTACAATTCTAAAGTGAAATGTTTGTCCAAAGAGCAGCATGGCAGAACAGCTGATGAACACCTTCACTAGCTAGTTATCCAACAATATTGAGATAAAAGGGGTAAAACTACCGACCAGTGGGCAAGTTAACACCTTCTCTGAAAAGGATGTTAGCCACAGAAGATGTCCATGTAGGGCTGCCAGCATTCTGGCTATCTGTATAATGACTTTCATTCTCCACTGCATTAGCATTCATGTGCCTCCCAAATTTCTTTCCTACTAACATCCCTAGTTTCACAGCAGTAAAAAGGCCAAATGCAATTAGAAAAGGTCTAACTGCCCAGTGGTGATCCTCCACATGTTGATACTTTTCTATCATCCTTGGACAATTCTTAAAATTAACCACATCAACCTCAGAGGGATCGGCGAAGAAAGTGCTTGGTTCATTCCCAAAGTTCAACATGCCTGGGAATTTGGCAACTAGACATCCATTTGGTAGGATCCAAGAAATCTTACCAGTAGCCCAGGCACCTCCCCTTTTATGTGGCCATTCAAATCGAGGACTCAAAACATTGGCTTTCATCCTAATAAACTGGCCCACACAGTAAGATTCTGCCATTTCAAGTTCTGAAGAGTTTCCTTTCCAAAGAGTTTGCAGACCAATAAACCCAACAGTCACTCTGCCATCACGATTGATAGAATGAAGAATACCCACTGGCGAGTGCTTCTCATCTTCTTCCTTCAAACGTACCCAATCCCCAGCTGCCAAACCATTGGTGACGCGTTCAAGAGTCGATGCATGAATCCTCACAGGGTCATGAACACCATGGAGCCTCACTAAAACAAATCCATGATCTGCATTACGTTCTAAGCCAACAACATTTCCTTCTGGGACCTCCATGTTTTGAGGATTGCATGAATTGGAAGGCTTTCTAGAGCGCACTGTATCACCCACCTGAAGATGATCCTTCGAGAGGAACCACTGTGTGTAGCCAGTGCTACTTGATTTTGCTGTAGTTTTGTGAGTTCCAAGATATCTCCATCCTCCATCATTGGCTACTGCATTCAGTGAGCTGCAAGGTAGGCAGAACAATTAAGAAGAAAGTACTATTTAATAGCCAACCTTCTTTTCTTCATGAAGATAAAACAGAAATTCACTCAAAAATAATCATGCTTGGTCAAAAACAATGGCAGGATTTTCTCAAACATTATTGTTTTAAAACTTTCTGGAACAAAAATTATCTCAGATTATTTGGAAGCACAAGTGTAAAACACTAATTATTTATCAACTAATTGACTGCCCATTCAATGTTCAGAGTTCATAATCAAGCCTTACAAGATTCAAGCTACAATGAATGAACTTGCTAACTAAAGTGAGAAACACAATCACCAGCTAGATGATACGCACTGAATGCTCTGTCTTGGTGCCTCTTCACCAAAACTGAATATTTCACCATGTGATGCAGACATGTGCGCTTGTAATTGATTGATCTATAAAATACCATGTTTATTCAGACAATGCATTACGCAAGACTATAGAATATCAAGAAATGTAAGAATGACAATTTTCTGAAATATGAATATAAAGAAATGTTATTACAATAGACACAAGTCACTCAAAATAACTGTAACTACGAATATCTACCATAAAACTATGTTAAGCAATATATAAAAAAAGGCCACCTAATAAAAGAAACTTCCTAGAAACATATTAAAAACTTACAAACCTTCTAAAGACCATCAGAATATCTACCATTGAAGGGCGATTCCTCAAATCATATTCAAAGCATCCACTGAGGATATTTTCAAATGAAGAAGGAAGACCACTAGGAATCTGGGGTTTTTCATACTTTTCAACAACCGATCTGTATATTTCACCAACAGGACACCCATACCAAGGTTGATTACCAGTCAACATTTCCACAATAGTGCACCCAAATCCCCATGAATCTGTTTCAAAGGATATAGGGCCCCTGAGTTCTGGTTGCCATTGTTCTGGAGCCATGTAATTTGGAGTACCAAGCCTGTGGGCTATATCTGAGCTTAGGAATGAGGAACCAAACAGAAGATTTGGAATACCAACATCTCCCAGTATTGCTTGATCAGTATCATTGAGAAGCACATTAGATGGTTTAAGGTTGAGAACTAGGATCCCTTTTGAGTGAAGTTCCAGAATACCTTGAGCCAGATTGATACCATACCTACAGCCCGTAACATGCCCTTAGTATTGACCAGTTTTTTTCCCTCCACCTTGTGCTATAAAAATAAACAGGTAAGCATATTTCAATGAACACACCAAAATCACATTACCTCAGAACATCAGGCAATGAAATTCTTCCCTCTTTGAGTCTAGCAATCTTGTCACCAATTGAACCCTCGTAAAAATTCATAATGATGCATATCTGTGAGCATAAACAAATATATTAGCTATATAGCAAAGTCTCACAAGGGAAGTTAAAGATCTCCCATATACTGAATAAAATGCATAATCCATGTCTAACCCTTCCATTTAAAATTGAAATTCCAAGTAGCCAGCACACCCTAGCCACTCCTTGGCACTGAACATATAATTCACAAAATTTCTCTAATGCAGTCTTCATATGTTCCTCTCTGATTGGAGGTAACATCTTGGCAGCAACTTCATGATACTCATCATAATCTTCAGTTGATTGATGATGAGTTGCTAACCAAACATCACCAAAGGGTCCCCGACCAATCCTGTGTCTGAGTTTCAATCTTTCAGGTTCAATCCATGGGTCTGTGCTGCTGGATGAGGCTGTGACAGTTCTAAGGTGCTCAAGATCACCAAGCAAGAGTTCAAAATCAAAAGGAGCTGGTGGAGTAGACATATCTTGTGCCATTCTTCAATCTGATGTTGTAACATCCATAAAATAATTCAGCAAAATGTAGAAAGCACAACACAAAATAAAAGAAGAACAATCCAATAAATCATCATGAATAAAGGATCGCCAAGAATTCCCAAGTTTTTTTTTTTTTTCATCACCAGAGCAAAAAATAAAAAGTTGACTAAAAAATACTACATACCCAAATTCATCCCTGATAAATTTAGGGTGAGAGAGGTTAATCCTTAAAAAATATAAAAAGGGGCGAGACAGAAAAATACAAAATATAAAAAAACCCATATTAATCCCTAAAAATCACAAACACGGGTCATATATGTCCTTTCCCTTTTCAGCAGGGAGAAAACAAATATGACATGCATTTGTGATTCTAGGGATTAAAAATAAAAAATTTATAGTTTTAAAGACGAATCCATTTTCCTCTAAATTTTTCAGGAATCAAACTGAGTCCTTACTCAAAATAATACAACTTAGTATTCATTTGGATCATTCCCCTTTGCTGAACCTCAGTTTCAATCTTATGAGTCAATCCCTCAAAAGCTCTTTTCAAAAGGAACAGAGTTAGCCCCCAAAACACAACTTGAACATAGAATAAAACGTAACGGTTCAGTCACTGATACACACCCCAAGCATGCTAACACATGCACTCATGCAACTAGTTTTTGCCTTCTGAGAACTAAAGATCAATAATACAAAAAGCATGTAAAAAACTAAAAATCAGAATTAAAAATATGAAAATTAGAAACAATAAAGAGTACCAAATTCAGTGTGCACGAACTCAGAAGATGTAAAGATAATCTTTGGTGTGAGCACTGAGAAACCAACGGCTTGGTGAGCAGAGAAAATTGGCTAGGTTTATACAAATTCAAACAAATTGAGAAGAACAGAAAGCGGAAATAAAAACAAGGTCGTGAACTTGCCTACTTAAATGAAAAAAACAAAATAATAATAATAAAGCTAAGGGCAGGAATGACATTTCCTATGGTGATGATTATTGTCTATTGATATGGATAATTATGTATAATACGATTTAATCATGCCCCGGCCCTGAGTTTAAGCTTTAACTTCGACCTTAACGCCATAATATTGACATCTACGATTTAACGTGGCTTCCAAGTCGCGTTTATTCATAAGATAAAAGAGGTGATGGGAATCAAATAAGTGGAGGGAAAAAAAAAACCGTTTATTTTTTAGTAGAAAACTACTACGGGTGGAACAATGATTGAAATAAGTAGTAGTTCTCGCCATTTGTATTTTAGGATGCCTCGTAGTTATATTCTAGGACAATATTTTAAAATTTGGACCGGTTATCGATTCAGTCAGGACAAAGGGTTATTAAATCAACGATCAAATCAAAAGGTCATTAATCAAATCGCATGACCTGATCTTTATTTAAAAATTTAAAAATATGAATGACATATAAATTTTATATGTATAAAATTTATTAAATTAAATTTCAATGGTGATGTATAGCCAAAAGAATAAATAAAAAATCAACAATGGTATTTGAAGGGTGAAGAAAAAAAAGATTAAAGGTTACACATTCAGGTCAAACAAACAAAAGCAAGTGCAGTTGTGTAGTCAACACGAGAGACATTTATGTCATATGCATAGGTGCATTCGGATTTTAGATTTACAGTTTCGGTGATTATTATCATTTTACATATGAATATTTTTTTTTATTATTAAAATTCATAGTAAGTAAATATTTTTAAATATATAAATTATATTATAAGTTTTTTTTTTCAATTGTTGTAATTAAAACGACGTCGTTTCACATTTTAAAAAAATAAAAATAAATCTTTGAACCGGTCTGGGTCAACCCTTCGGTTCACTGATTTAATCGCAAAACCCGCCAAATCACAACGACTCATACCAGGTCAATGACATATCCAATCTAATCATCAGCTCAAACCCATTGCACCATCGACTCCCAATCCAACTGATTCGACCAATCTGTCCAAGCCTATTTTTAAAACACTGCTCTAGGGTAGGCATGTCTTTTATGAATTTGTACTGTTTCTTAATTTCTGACTTTCAAATTGTGTAGCCAAAAACAAAGCGTTGCATAAAAAAATACACGTTATTTCTTTAACATTTGAGTAAGCTGTGAATTAGTTATTAAAGATTAGAGTAAACTACAGTGACACTTCCTGAGATTTTTTTTAGATTGTATATAATCTCCCTACTTTTTAACGTTTACAACAATTTCTTTTATAGAAGTATACGATGTAATGTTTTTCAAATAATTAAGGAGAGTAAGTGTAATATATAAGAGATGTCAATGTAATGTTTTTTAAAACAATTAAAGGGGTTATTGTAGGGATAAAAAAAGGAGGGATATTGTGTGTAATCTAAAAAAAAATTCAAGAGATGTCGATGTAATTTACTATAAAGATTATTGTGCCTCCCAAGCTGAGCCGAGAAATAGGGCCAGATTCTTTATCTCCCGTTTAATGAGTCCACTTAGTTTCACTTTTTTTGTGTCACACACTTATGCTTTGTTTGGATAATAGTGAAATAGAGAGATAGAAATATAGGAGAAATAGAGTGAAAATGAATTGTTGTTTGGATTGATAAAAAAAAAGTAAGAGAATTTTTTTCGATTATTTAGATGAGTGGAAAATAAAATAGAAAAGAGAATAAATATTATAAAAACTTTTTACACTAACTAAAAAATATTAAATTTAACTTAAAAAATATGAGCCTTTTGTTATATTAATTTTTATTAATATAAATTATTTTTTTATGTTATAAAAAATTAACTTGATTTTTGTTAAATATTTAAAATCCAAAAAAAGAAGAGACACAACTTCCCACCTCTTATTTAATGGCTCATGTGGGGGGAATTATTTTTGTAGTGGGTCCCACAAATTTTATTTTCATTTCCCTTAATTTTCACTCATTTTAAAATATGAAAATTTATTCCATTTTCTCCATTTCCTTCTCTTCTATTTTTTTTTCCTAAATACATCCAACCAAACAAAGGGTTAGTTTCATTCAGGGATGATAAAGCGAGTCATATGTATCAATTTATTTTCAATCTGTTTAAGTGGGGTGAAGCAAGTTAATCTCTTCAAGAAAACGGGTTAAAAAACATAATCTATCCCATTTAAGAGTAAGTTAACAAGTTAACTTGAAAAAAAAATTACAAAAAATGAAAGTGAGTTATAACCCATTAAAAAAGTGAAAACAAAATGAACAAATGGGAAAAAATATTCAAAAATGTCAATTCATCCTACCAATCTAATATCACACAAACATTAAAAAATAGTGAAATTTGAATCAAACTTTAATAAATTACAAGTAATAACTAATATTAGATTTTCAAAAAAAGTAATATGGCAGATCAATCTAGTTTTAACTTGCTAGGTTGGTGAGAGACTTAACTTACCCTACCATTTTTTGCTGATTAAGTAGGTCGTCTTAAAATTCAGATTTAAATATAACTCAAACCCAAAAACTAGCTCATGAGGTGAGAATAGTCTCCCACTTATTTGATATGGCTAAAATAATAAATTTCTGGGGTAGTGGTGTCAGTGGTAGTGGAGGTGGCATCAGTGGTGGTGATAGGTGATATATTTTTATTTTTATTAAAAGGCAAATCTGATGTGGCAAATTTAAATTAGGTTGTATGCACTTTACCTTCTATAAGGCAGACTACACTTTATAGGAGCCCAATCCATAAATTAGAATACACATGTTCTCACTTTCATCATTCTTTCAATTAATTCACTATCTATATATTTTCTCTTCTCTCGTCTGAGTATAACTTTCACTCACAATCCTTGTGACCAAAAAAGTTTTCTCTCACCCTCCTTATCTTCACATGATTTTTTATTAAGAAAAAAGGATATGCAATGTACGATAAATTTGTTGACTTTGATTATAACCACCTTAAAAGTCACACCAAAACTTTTTTTAACTGGTTGACAATGTAAAATCTTTTTACATTTACAGTGTTAGTGTATATCAATTAAACTCTTTTTCATTTTATTTTAATTTTAAATAATAAAAATTTCAAATCATAAAAATTAAATTAAAAATTATAATCAACTCTACATTGGTCTAATTGAAATTGGGCTCAGATCCCATAAGCAGGGTCTCAGATTCAAGCTTTGTGAATGAAAAAAAATGTGATTAGGGGAAAAGACTTTACTAAAAGTGGTTAGTCAGGTTCTCACGACGAGAATTAGTCATTGACAAAATTAGTGAATACTTTACACCTATAACATGGTAACAAAAAAACTATAATAAAAAACTATTAATCTTGTCAATATAAAAATTTAAATTTAAATTTATCTAATGTTATCCATATAATTTATTTATCTATTTAAAATATATTAAAATAATTTAAAAATTTTCTTAACATTATAAAAGTTTGAATTTTTTTTATCTAATATTATTCATATGAAATTTTTTTATTATATTTTAAATTACAATAAACAGAAAATTAATAAATTAAAAATTTGCCTTATTTTCTTTTATTTAAATTTTAAAGTATATCATCTTTTATATTTGATTTTTTTAAGTTTTCTTCAATAAAACACTGCTAAGCATGAGCAACATTGCTAGAATAGTTGTTGTTGGTGCACGCTGGACAGAATACACACCGTTGCTGGCTCCAAGGGTCCTATACTCCATCAGCTTCTCTCCTTCCTCTGATCTAAATCCATTGATCATCTCAACTCCTTTGCCTTTTGTCCTCTCCTACGATGCCCTGCTCCCGCCGACAGGCCTCACGTCTCTTTTGCTGACTGACGTGTGGGTTGAACAACCCCCTTTCTCTTCTCCCTTCCTTCAAACAGCTTGTTGATACTATTATTTATGCCACACTGGTCCCATACCAGTACACCCGTCTTAACCCACCCAAGTAACTCGTCTCACCAGTCTTACTTGAACCCGACGAACCGAGAGCCTATTTGGTTGGGATTGGTCCAGATTCTTCATGTATCGGTTTACAACAGATTGGCCATATTCAGACCGAATTCAACTATAACCGACCGGTGAGGTGATCACCCCTAGTCATTAGGGAAATCGTAACTATAAAAATATATGCTTATCGGTAAGACTTCTAAATTTTTTTTTTAATTTTTTTTTAAATAAAAAATTAAAATTATAGATGTGAAATACGAGTTTTGTTTTATTATTAAAAAAATAAAATATAAAGATAAAAGTGAAGTCATTAATTCTATACACAACTTCATTTATTTTATTATTTCTTTCTTGTTCGTGTCTTTTTTATTTTTAAAAAAGTATGTTATGACTCAAATCTACAACTTTATTTTAGAAGTTGTTGTTCCGGAGTAATTCCGTTATCACCAAACTTTGTGCCCCGGTCTTCTCATATGCATGCTTTAAGTCAGTATCATCTCTCACAAGATGTTAACGACTTGAGGATAACTTGTGGATCAGCCTCCGGCCAGCCATCTTCTAGCTTTCATGGGCGCACAAACCGACCTCAGTAACTCGTGGCCATCTAATCAGTCTACATAAACGGGACTTGGAATGATCCATTTCCGACTAACATCGGGGTTGACTTGTCATAGTTGACCTTCATAGGCCGGATTTCCAACTTATGTTTCATGCTCCCACGCCTGCCATGTGCTACATAACTACCTTGCCATGTCAACCATGTGCAACATAACCGCCTAACAGTATTTCTTGCCAAAATCGACTCTATATAAGAGCGAGTCATCCATTAGGTATAGATCTAACCCTCATTTTTTCATTCATCTCACTCTCATATTGACTTGAGCGCGTTGAAGTCAAAGTCTCTGCAAGTGACTACCACCGAAATTCTCCTTCGTTGCACTCAATCGAACTCCTTCGACCGAAAATCACATACCCCGTGTTCAAGTTGCACTTGCGGTTTCACTGTTGAACATATATATATATATATATATATATATATATATTATGCGTACCTTCTAGCAAAAATGTTGCCAACCAGCCTCAACCTAATAAGGGAGTTGTGGAGATGGATGACCTCCCTACAGGAATTTCTCCTTTGCTTCTTGCATATGCTTTAGGAATAGCATTTCCTAGGCCCTGGTCTTTTCTTTCTGTTTGTTTGTTTCTTTCCTTCCTTTCCCAAAGAGTTCTACGACTACTAAACTTTGAACTTGATCTTTCATGCACATTAATAGGGCTTGGAAATTAAAATATGGTTGCTATAACCAAATAAAGTTAAACATTTATCGGGCCTGAAATTTATCAGGAAGATTGGTCATTAAAATTTAGAATTATTTTAATTCTTTTTTCTCCTTGTCTGCATGCAAAATATTGGTTTCATCATGTATCGGATTGAGTAATGAATTTCGAGACATTCCAATCACTAGTACAAAACTAATTCACATGCTCAATGAGTCCAGACGGTGAACAAGGAAGGACCACCAAAGTCTTATTAGTGTGTTATATTTTCTTTAAACTAGAGCCTATTAGACATTTGTTATTTCACAAACAACTTATTTTCTCAAAAAACAGCTGAAATTCTCAAAATTTCAGCTGTCCCAAAATGCTCTTGGTCTAAATTGAAAAAAAAAAAAATCCTTTCTCATTTTCTCTCGTAATGCATGCAATGATTTCTCAAAGGCTAATCAAACGCAACTTTTAGTGGTATAAAGATATTATATTCGAGTTGATCATGAAGTCTAATGGCAAGATCAAGCATTACCAGGTGAAACAATTCGCCTTTGAAAATCAGGTGAGAAAATTTTTAATACGTTCCTTTTTCCGGCAATGACTGGCTGTGGTTCTAGGATTTCATAGGGTACTGGATGGGATTTGAACCCTCTCCTGTAACCTATTGAAAAGATAAAGACATAAAAAATGAATGACTACAATGATTGGTTTTAAAATTCATTAATTATATTTCCCTTCTCTTGTTCTTTTCCCCACTCTAACACGACCATTTCCAGTTAAGAGGATCCAAATCCGTTTGCATAGCCATCACTTAAGCTGACCACTGATGAGAGAATCAGAAAGCCAAATACTTTTTAAGTTGCAGCTCTCCTGGATTAAGCAATCCCTTAGGCAACCATTGATTTTCATATTAGTGATGCTTCGTTTGGAAAAAATCAAATGAACAAAACGGATTTATATAATACAAGAATCAAAGGTTCTCCAGCTGCCTTTCACTCAAGCTATACTTGATTCATAACGTGACACATCAAAAGAGAGAAAAACTAGAAACGATCAATCCATCCTTTGGAGTGGGATTGAAAATTACAAATTAAGCAGTGGGAAGGACCTTTTTAACAATCTCCTGACTAAGAGCGGCAATCTGGGAATCAAGGGACTTGATGGTTTCTTCCTTTTGCAACTCCAAGCTGGCGAGAGCCTCCTGCAGCTCAGCCTCCACTTTCTTCCTACCCTCGGCAATCTTCTGCTCCACCTCAGCCTGCGTCTCCTTCTTCATCTTGTTCAGAGCCGCCGCTATCTCCGCCCGGGCAGCCGCCATCACAGCACTCGCCTTCTCCTCCAACTGCTTCACCTCCTCCGACGTGTCCTTCACGCTGTTCAGCTTCTCCCTGATCGCCGCGTCCCTCTCGTCCATGAATTTCCCAAGTGGGGTGAACCAAATCTTGTCCAACGCAACCATCAGCAGCAGAAACTCCACCATTATTATAGGCAGGGTCAGGTTGAAGTCGAACAGAGCTGCTTTCTCCATTTCTTCTGCGAGGGAGGGCCCGGCTAACACCAGGGGTGCTGCCATCCCCACGAGGGACAGCACCTGGGGCTTTGAAATCGGGAGTTTCAGTTTCGGGGTTGGGACTTTGGGGAGTGAAATTTGGAGAATGGGGACTCTGGGTGCGGGGGAACGGGAATTGTTGCAGACTGGAACCAGGGGTTTGTAGGAAGCCATAATCATGTTCGCCATGGCAACCAACCGCTTTGTGATTAGGATGTCTCAGCTCTTAGTCTGAGGATTGGATTGGATGGGAGAGAAGAAGGGGATTTGAGAGCAGGGCTATCTAAATTCTTTGCCACACAAATTCATGAGGTTGTGTGCCAGTGACCCTCTAATGGAATCTGGAAGTTGGAAGTTTCCATTTCTAAATGGATCAGGTCTTGGCCCATTTGTTTTCTACCCAACTAACACCTACCCGCTTCATTCTCCCTAGGCCCAAATATACAATTTCGTTGTAGTTTACTTACAAATAAGACAAGACAAGAAAGTGGACTGAACAGGTTTTTTTTAACAAAAAAACGTAGCATTATAGATATTTACAAGCACTAATTTAATGTCACGATCAAAATCAAAGCTGCAGTTGAGTTAAACAAACCTATTAATTTTAATGTCTTCCTGCTTTATCACAAATTAGGTGATAAAAGAGGGGTGGGAAAATCCTTATCCTTAGTAACGTATTAAACCAACTGAAAAAGCGTTCCCAACTGCAGCAACTAAGTAACATAAAGGCATGCCATGGCTGATAGACTTTGCATGATGGACTCAACTACAATTCCCAAGGCATCATTCTGTACAGGGACATGAAGCAACATCGATTGCAATATGGTACGAGCCATTGTTTCGTCCAGCAAAGTTATTATTGTCTCTATCTCTAAAGTCTAAAGACAATAAAAGAACCAAAGCAATCAATCAAAAAAAAAAAAAAAGAACCAAAGCACGTACGGTTGAAAAACTCTTTACATACAGTGTGTATAACGACAAGAGGCTAAAATCATTAAAATGAAAACTCTATCAATATTCTCTCCATGTGGGTCTCCGAGAGTAATGCTGCCTCCTGCAATAGCTTAAAATTCTTCTAATTTTTCTAAAACTGCTCACTATACTTCTAGCAACCATTGAGCAGCAAATCCTGCCCTCAATTCTAGCTCTTCTCACAACTGCCAGCCAGGTGGGCGAGAAAAACCCTCCCAAAAAGCCACCTAACCTGCTCTTTCCTCCTCGATTTTCTTCTGCATTGCAATGCTGGATCTTCCCATTCTCTATGACTATATCATCCAAACCAATGTCGTCATCATCGTTATGTTCTTTCTGTTGATATCTATTCACTTGTGACGATGACCTGCACCTTTATATCATTTAGGTAGTGTAAGGACTTGTTTGAGAATAATATAGCAACGTGCATGAAATTCAACTAAAGGAAGTTCCCAATTTCCCATCTTAGTGGTTCCACTCCCTTTCAAAGAAAATCATTAAGTTCTAGTAAAATAGTCATGATGATAATTTTCTAGGTAGATCATATATTTAAGACCTCTCTTGCTATGCTGTCTTTTATGATTTTTAATTTCATACCCTTAAGAAAACAACACACGATACAAGTCTGCAACATCTACTCATGTCAGTATTTGGCATGTAACTGAAAAGGTAAAAGTAAAACAGATCGTGTAATATTTTAAGTGAATTTCAAAACATATGTATTACGTAAGGAATTCTTTCTATTCATTTGGAAGACACCACATTGCATCAATATGCAGTTTAATTAAAAATTAGATAAAACTCATAAGGTAGATACAGCTGCTGATTTTCTACAACGCCAGTACAAAGGCCAAAGCTCATCTAATGCAATATACATGGCAAACAGAAAGCAGCAAAACCAGAATATATTGTATGGTTATATTGAAAACTTCGTACCTCCTCCTGTGTTGTTTCAAATTGACAACTTGTTTCTTCGACTGCTTTCTCTGGAAACTGCAAGTGTCAGATAAATGGTGAACGAAATGAAGCTGCAAAGACCAAAACAAAAACAATTACCATGAGTCAAGAGTCATGAGACCAACGGACTTCTAACTACAACTCATTATAAGAATGAAACTATAGCTAAAGTAATAAGTAACGAACTAGTTGAAACTTAAATTTCCTTTCCTAATATTAGGTAGATTGTATTCTAGCCACATTAAAGTCACAAATATCATATAATCATAATCTGAGTAAAACACTATAAAGATCAAGCTGGCTCTTCAATAAATCTGACACAAACCTGGTCACCATCCTTGATGCCATAATCTCTAATATAATCCGTTTCTGTAACTAATTTGTGTCCTTGATAGCATAAGCAAAATTGCCGCCAAACAAGTGGCCTGCATAAACAAATGAATAATAATAATAATAATAAACTCAGGCAGCAGATTATGATAATCAAGTAAATAGAAACTACAGAATTTAAAGGAAAATTAAATCACAGTCCTGTCATACATATAATCAAAACCAAGAAGCTTTCAAAAATCAAATTAGTGAAATTACATATTCAGAAGCATACGTAAGATAATTAATTAATACACAGACCATAATATTTTCCCCGGCCCCTTCTGAGGCATGTGACAGAAAACCGCTTCCACTGCCTGCTTGAGATCTGCAACTGTTGCTGCATTTGCGACTTCAACACCTGCAAACAAGGACAGTTTCTTCGTCACCTCACCACGATAAAAAAATAAAAAAAAATGTTTGAAGAATCCCAAAAATAGGATAAAGAGAAGCGAATTATTACGGAAGGAAGAGGCATTCAATTTGAGGATGGAGAGGTTGAGCGTTTCGGAAGGAATCCTGTCGTATGAAAAACTGCCATCAACGTTCACCGGCGAAGAAAATTGCATGCTCCGAGATCGTCGAGGGATTTCGTGAGAAACAATCATCAACCTTCTCTCATCCATAACGCAGCCTCGATTGTCATCAACCCATGGTGTTTACAGGAACAAGAGAAGGAGATTCGTGAAGCGGAACCAAACGCATTGTGCAAATGGAGTTAGGGTTTCGATGTGAAAGACATTGGTGGTGAATGGTTGTTGGACGCGGGTTTTGCAGACGTTGATGACGGTTACGCTCCGCTCAAATTTGTATAACCGTTACACGCGCCGCCAACTGTCTCAACGCCTCTTCCCTTTGTTCTCTTTTTCCTATCAATGTATCAGAAAGAAAAAAACGATGTTGTTTTTCCCATTTTTTATTTTTTTTGATAAATGTTTCTTCACTTTTTTTTTTTTTTTGATAAATGTTTCTTCGCATTTCTAAGTATAGACTAACGCCGTAGAAATATTGATTATTTTAAAAAAATAAGGTTGAAAAAAAATTGAAAAATGAAGCAATTAAGTAAAAATCAAATTGACCAAATGATGAAAAGATTATTATTATTATTATTATTATTATTTGACAACTATTGTTTTAAGTTTATAGTAAGAAGATTATTTGTTTTGAAGGATTTAATTAAAATAAATTGACATGTAATGATATTTTATACCATTATTCAAACGTAGATTATCTTGTCTTGTATGTTAAGATTGTTCATTTCTTCAACAACTACTTAAAAAATCACATTCAAAATGATTTTTAATTGGATGATAGTATAAAATTTTTAACATTGATAGTGCATAGTAATTAAACTTTTATTTTGAATTTAATTAAAATGTATTCATAGTGAAAAGAGTTTACATTGATAGTGTAAGATTGTTGACTTTTTAAAACATTAGAAATAATATTTAAGGTGATTTCTAATTGGTTTATAATGTAAAAATTTCTACTTTGACAGTATATTAAAATTAAATGCATTTATTATTTCTATACAGTGAGAATTCTTTTTACTGTTAAAAATAAGAACTACAAATATAAGTCATTAAATCATATTTTAATGGTTAAGATTAAAAAAAATGTATATGACATTTTTTGATCATATGATTACTAACTTACTTTTAATTCAACCATTCGTGTGTATAGTTATATGCCTAAATTCACAATTCTCATTGTTCACGATAAGAAAATTTTTTCACGTGTGTGTATTATTATTAAAGGATTAATAAATAAATAAAATTATTCAATATAATAACTTATTGAAACTAAAATCAATAATATTAATTACAGGATAAAATTTTTGTTTTCATATTTTTTTATTTCTTTCCTTTCTCTTTTCAATTCAACCAAACAAGTATAAAGAAATTATTTCATTTCATTCCTTCTAAATTTCATCAATTCAAACAACTTTAAATTCCACTTTAAAATCATCTCAATTTCCATCATCTTTATTTCTTTATTCTCTTTTTTTTTTCTCTCTATTTCAATTTCTATCCAAACATAGTGTTTATGTGTCTATGATATTAGCTGAAATTTGTAAAAAAAACATTTTTTCTAAAAAATAAATTTAAACCTTGTATTTGAACTTTTATAACTTATCATTATTTCTCAATAGCATTTTTTTTCCTTTAAAAATGTAATGCTCAAATTACTTCCAAATTTTCCAACAACTCTTTTCTCTTTTAGCTTTCTACCCAATAGTTTTTACCCTTTTTTGTAATTTACTATGTAAAAGTTGGTTTTTTTTATTGTATTCAAATGGAATTAATTATTTTAAATCACTTTTCAGTAAACTTATCCAAACAAAAACCAATTTTGATTATAATCAATTATAACAATAATCAATTATACATATAATCAATCATTGAAATAATTTAATTTTCGAAACTGTCCTAAACACACGTGAATTATCAAAACAAAACTTCAATTTTGATTAGAAAACATTAAAATGACCTATAACACTAGGTCTAAGTTTTGTCTTTTAGATACTATGGTAATAAATTTTTCATGATTTTCCTTGTAGTTATTATTTCTACAGTCAATAAATTGAGTTGCATGGCAGCATGGGGCTTAAAATGAACACGTAGATGACCAAAGTGCAGTATCATAAGTTCTCTTTGGAGATATCTTGATCCTATAATCGAACCTCAAAAACCGTTTAGCTTACTCTCACCCTTTATCACGTCATCATACCTCCCAAAAGTATAATAAACAGACACATGAAAAGTCCAGAAAGGGATATCTTGATCCTAAAATCGAACCTCAGAACTGTTAAGCATACTCTCTCCCTTTCTTTATCACTTCTTCAACCTCCAAAAAATAAAATGAATAAACACATGTACAATGGATTCATCGGATACAATGGGTGAACTCATGGCTAGATCAAACGCAGGTTGAATATACTAAAGCCAAGATATTGTGTATTAATGTCAACTTCTGACTCAGCAAAATCTCCTAATAAATTATATTAGCTTGATCACATGTTCGACATACGGTAAGGTCAATTCGGAGTCTTCTCCTTTTAAAGGGATGAAGGAAGCAAATGGTAGTCCCAAATCCATGGACATCAACCGAAGACTTGGGCATGTTATTTGCCAATGAGCTTATAGTAAGCATATAAACCAGAGCCGGCGAAACCGAGAAATTGTCCTACTACATTCCACTGCAACCAAAACACAACACATTCTATCAAAAAGAAGAATACCCTAAACGACAAGTGGAAGTCAGTCGGGACAAGAGCACTCACAAAATCAAATGGTAGCCCACCAAAAATTATCCAGCCAAAGCCAATAGTAAACAGATCCTAGACATTTATTCAGAATATTTAGAGTCCATGCATAAAAACCGCATACAACCATCAATTATGGCAATGATCTGGAATGAATATTAAAATTATTGTATAAATGAGTTCACACTGGACTCCGTCGCAATAAGTGGAAGGGATGGGACACCTTCTCCAATTAAAACCGCATTTGGTAAACATACTAGAATGGAAGTTACAAAATGGAACATAACCAATGGGTACTCTATCTTTGGTGTATTAATTTTTAAAAAATAGAACAAAAGTGGTATATTTTGATTCTACTAAAAAGTTAAAACCAAAGATAACAAAAAACAACAAAATATTCTATTTCATTCTATCCACACACATCAAACGCTACCTTAGTGTCATGTCCCAATTAAAGGTTTCCAATGTCAACCAAATATCATAATTATGCCTCATCAATCAGAAACAGCTATTCTGCACTAAAATACCAAGTTCCGTTCTTTTTCCCTAATTGTTTATACCTTCATGAGTCAAATTTGACTATAACTTTACAAGAGAAAGATGATTTCCCAAGAGAATCAACAATTTCACCTCATTTTTTCTCTTACAAGTGAAACTGCTGCCATATTTAAAGAACTTAGCTTCCTTAAAATAACGAAAGTGCACTTTAAAGAATAAAGTACACTTATAACCTTTGATTAGAAAATCTACAGCTAGGATTTTAACAATTTTATAACTTATTATATATGGGCATATTTTTATCAGTCTCAACCATTTACTTTTAATTAACAATTATAATTACACTTAATCCTCTATAGTGCACGTCCTGATTTTACATGAGCCCAATTCATATTTAAATACCCCTCTCAATACAAAGTACATAGTTTGAAATTGCCTCAGTCCGTACTTCCGCGTCTGATCAGTTAAGTGTACCCCCATCTCTCTCCCCCAGCCTCTTAACATGCATCAATGTTCATGAGCAAATTAATAGTTTATTGTACTTGCTCTCTATTGAAAATCAGAATCATATTTCTGTATTTATTGTATAGCGGTTTATAGCAACTCATATTTGATTTATAGGAAATTCATCTGATTTAGAGGAACAAAAATCTCCTTTAATTATGTTCATTTATTATAATAAGCCTATATAAACCTAGCTCCGTGGTTTCATTCAAACACACGAGCTCCCTCAATATTCTCATTTTCTCTCTTTTAACATGGTATCAGAGCTTGAGAGGCCCATTGCCTGCCAGCAACTTGCCGCCTACCAACTAACTTTCCGGGGAGTGAAAATTACTCTTTCGTCGACTTTTCTGTTAGCTGCCATCAACATTTCCGACGACACACCTTGTGCGAGCCTTCTTTCAGCCTAATGATCAACCCCAGGCAACTCCCACTACTTATGAAGATTTCCTTTCTTTCAAGTTTAAATATTTTGGGCAGATTTCTATTTTTTTTTTGTTTATTCATAATGCCTCCATTCACCACCTCAACATGGTTGTTTGGCTCTCTTGGGATATGTTCTACGAGATGCACTAGCCCTGTTTTTGTCCCAGATGCACTGGCCGCATCTTTGTCTTAGATGCACTGGCCTTGTCTTTGTCCCAAATGCACTGGCCCCATCTTTTTCCCAGATGCACTGGCCCCGTCTTTTTCCCAGATGCACTAGCATTGGCTCTCTGTCCCAAATGCACTAGCCTTGTCTTTGTCCTTGAAATAGTTGCTAGCCCTGGGGTTCGATCTAATCAAGAACCCCTTTTTTTTTTTTGGCAACTATTTTTCAGTCCAACCACTGTTTTTGTGGATAACAATTTTTATGTTTTAATATATTTCATTTGAGGGAGAATGTATTGTTTTTGTGTAACAAGCTAAAAGCTTAGTAAGTTTTAGCTTGAGGGGGAGCGTTGAAAATCAGAATCATATATTTTGTATTTATTGTATAATGGTTTATAGGCAACTCATATTTGATTTATAGAAAACTCATTTGATTTAGAGGAACAAAAATCTCCTTTAATTATTGGCATTTATTGTAGTAAGCCTATATAAACCTAGCTCCATGATGTCATTCAAACACACGAATTCACTTAATATTTTCTCATTTTCTCTCTTTTAACATTCTCTTTCTCTCTCAACACACCAAAATGTACTTCCCCAAATACCAAGTTTTAATAGCCAATAAGTGTACCAATGCATCCCTGTTTCTACCCAAATATTGGTCAAATTTTGAATTAACAGAAAATATCCACTCAACCTAAATAGTCCTTGCAGAGAAAGGTCTACGCAGTAGTTAACTACTATGATAATAAACCCATGAAAGAGAAGGCTTATACATCATCAGTGCCAACATGGAATAATATTAATAGGTCCATCGCACATTTAAGGTAAAACAACTAGCAAGTGAACAAACCTTCAGATTACCACATATTGTCTGCATCAGAGCTGAATTGAGAGTTGTGTTAAGAAAAATACTGTAATTCAGGAAGAAAGCGAGGATGCAGGAAAAAAGCAAAACAACCTGTACCCCGAAAACACATAAAAATTACAACTTGTCAAAATATCAAAATTAAGAAGACACTGGGTCAACAAAGATTGCTATAAGACAAAAGGCAGTTGTTTCTCTGTGAACAAAGAAAATGAACCTTTAAATTGGTGGAAACAGATTACTCGAGCATGAGACTCTACCCCCATTAAAGAGAAAAAAAAAAAAAAAAGAATGAAAGGAAGAGCAAGACAGACGTGGAGCATTATAAATGCAGTGATAATTTCCATAATAGAAAACTTATATACTTTTTAACTACTATGAGACAGGATAGACCCCATAAGATCAACAGATATACTATGAAAATTGAAAGTTGAAATATATGTGGATTTTACCTCTAAGAATGACAAAATAAAAATCAAATAAAACAAATGGAGTACTAAAAATATTCATCAACCAAGACTGAAGTCTGAACAAAATATTTATGTTCTATCATGGTATCAAATACCTCCTGCAATTTGGCCCATTTGCACTTCTGTCACATGGTTAAAAATGTGGCAAAATGCCACAATAGTTTGTTATATAATATCCAAAATTCCCATCAATATGTCAACAGAATAGACATGTAGAACACATGATAGCCATCAGGCTTCACCTTTTTGCACTTTTCCCTGTGTACTTTATTACATAAGCATATAACCCTCTTTCCATCAAAAAGTGGCAGAAAATAGCTCAGGCCGGCAAAGTGCAAAAGGGGGGAGAGGAAATTTGATTTTTACCCTTATATGATTTATTCCAGACAGACTTCTAGAATCCTACTTAACTTTGAAGGATAGAAATAAAATTTCTTTTGGCAAGTAACGAAGGATCAAAACTGCTATTTAGTAAAAGGAGAAGAGCTCAAGAATAACATACAATAAAACCAGGTGAAAGAAGGTAAGAAAAATTGAGTGTCATCTTCAAGTCACCCCGAACTAATGTCCAAATAAGCAAAAAGGGCCCACATATGACACCTATAATACAATAGAAAAAGTATTTCAAATCACAAATACATTAAAAAGAAAATGAGCATGCTTTCTTTCACCAAGAAAAAAAAAGTTTGATAGGCCATTTGATACAATCTATCAGCTTACCATTGCACCACATAAGGCCAAAGCTATTAAGGCCACTAGTTTTGCCTGAAAGAAAGACATAATGCCAAATAAATAAGAAACTGCACTCTAACTACAAGGGAAAAAGATATAGAATTTCCCTTGTGTGTGTGACAGAAAGAGATAGGATAGGAATACAACCAACACGAGCTATGGTTGCAAGATATATAGCCGTGGTGATGTTTGAAAGGAAAACAATGGAATAGCCATAGCCATCAAAAGAGAAATCCCGTGCTCCCGCAATGAATGCACCAAAGACAATCAAGCCAACACTGATAACAACCTTACAAATTTCAGTTAAATGAACGAATCAGGCAGATGTTCCTTCATTGAACACTTTGAACTTCATTCAGTTATAACAGGAAGAGGGAGAAGTAACTAAAAGAACAGAGAACCAGTTTTTTTTTTTTTTTTTTTTATTATTAAACACTTAGTTCTTCGAAGTCCAAAATTACATTATATGTGTCATCACATTAGTACTCTAAAACTTTTGGCCACCAAATTAGTCCCTTAAAGATCTAAAATGGAGGACTAAAGTAACGAGAAAAAGAATCTTTGAGAGACTAATTTGTTGACAGAAATTTTGGGAGGACTAATGTGAGGACACTTGTAATTTTAGAGGACCAAATTGAGGGTTTACTCTTATTTTTTTAAAGGAATGCACATCAACTTCCCCCTTTAAAAGTGCATGCAAGGGGAGCATTTGGAAATATTTTAAATTAAATGTTCAATGTACCATATTTATAATGCACATATTAAGTTTGTAAGTACAATAAGTACAGTTCATAAAGTAATAAATCAGGTGCTCACTTACAATTAGAACTTGCACGATTAAATGAAAATATTTAGCTTAAATTGTTCTTTTACCATAATCAGGCTCCTAACTATCAATAACACTATCCCAAAAGCTTGCACTATTAGGTTAAGGCACATGAATGATTTTAGCATATCTCTAACATGCCCTCTCAAGCAAAAGGCATTTGGGCTTGAAGTATGAACAATGCTCAATGCACAAGCCTACTCTACCATGTGCTAAAATTCAATTTTTATTTAGAAGAATGGGGGTAACAAGAATCAAAGTCCTAACCACTTGGTCATAGAGTGTCTGATTCTAAGTTAAGAACAACTATTCCAAAAACTTAAGATATTAGGTGATGACAAATGAATGGTTTTATTATATTTCTAAGACTATGGAACATTTTCCTATTTCCAATCTACCTAAATTATCCATTATTTCATTTCACATATTCACCAAAATTTCACATGCATTGAGTCGTCAAAGATTTATTTGAATTTTGAACACAATATGGATCGGTATGTCACATCATGCAATTGAAAAAAAGTAATCTACCTGAAAATAACAGAAGGTGTGTACCTCTGCCCCACCATCATATATTCTACAAGCATCGTAAATACCACTGTTGTCCTCCTAAGGGTAGTGTACATTGGAACATTTACTCCACGAACAGACTCCATGGTGACTAGCTATAGACAGGAAACATGGAACTGAATGAAATAATAAAAAGAGCAAATAAATCACAATTGAAATTTTGTCCTTTAAATAAAAGGAAGGGTGTACCATGTAAAGTAAATATGCTCCTGCGAGAGGAAGAGTGTGCTTCACAGTTTTCAGTGGCACAAATCTTTTTGAGTTATCTGCTATAATTACAGATTCGGCCGCTGTGAAAGAAATTATCCTCCAGCGCCTCAATACATAAAGAAAACAACATGAACATACCATCTGCAGTGGTAAGTAGCATAGAAGCATGTTTAAAAATGTGAAAAGGATCAAATGGGGAGATTTGGGACAGTTTAATTGGTATTCAAGTTGCAAGGTCAAAGTGGTCAAGCACAGCATAGACACACTGTCCTAAGCATTTTATATTCAATATCATTACCTTCTATCTCAAATGTATGAAATCTAACTTTTGCATTATTGCTTTAACTAATTTGGATAACCCTAATAACTTAGTTTGGAGAACTTCAACTCTTACATGGATTCTGTTTGATTGTAAGAACACTTTGGAAAGGTCTAATAAGTTTGAGTTGAGAAAGATGCACAAGAGCATTCGAAGAGGAAAAAAGGAGGAAGAAAAGGTAGAGTAGTAGACTGGGAGAGAGAGAGAGAATCAATAAAAAGAAATTGAAAATGCAAGTTTACTGTAGCACTATCAATTTATAGATTAAACCTCCATTTTAATCCTCTAACAGTGTGTTTAGGAGTTGGGTTTTGAGGGAAAGGGAAAGGGGGAGGATTTTTCATTTCTAACATTCTCTAATTTGATTACTTTTTACAATAAAAGAAATAAAATGATAGATTAGTATAAACTTAATGTCCTAATCTTTTGTTTATTTTTATAAACATTATATAACTCTTTTAATTTAAAAATAAAAAATGTCCTCCCTTAGGTTTCCCTCCAAAAACCTGCCCCCAAACATACCCCAAAGATATACAAGAGTCATCATTTTGGTACAGCAACGAATTTTGACATCAATTTTATCCCTTAATCACGGAAAGTGACATCAGAATGAAAATTGAATTTATAATTTCCCGTTGCATTTGATACTCAATGCCTGAGAAATTAAGGACCGACAATCAGCCAAGCATTCTTGTAGTTGTAGTGACTAGATGAGGAGAAGGATATTTATCATTCGTATTTTTTGCTTTTGAAGTTTTTTTGGTTTACAATTTTGAGCAAGTGATGCCTGGAATTCTAAATGCAACAAAGCAGTTCCATGCCTAGGCTTGTTCCATTAGAGCCATGTGAATAACTTAATCGTGTTGAAGATGATACAACCTACTTGAATACCAAATAAATGTGGAGAGACCAATCATTACATTAAACACATCATGAGCCTGATCATAGTAGTCCAATTCCAACCATTTGATTTTTAAAATTTGGCAAACAAAGGATCCCAACACTTTCGTCCCCCAACATTATAGTGTAGTTCATAATTTCGTATTGTTCAGCCAGGAGAACTATAATTTTCACTCAAATAATAATAATAATAATGAAAAAGTAGATCAACCTGAAGAAGCGTGATGACACTTGCAGAAGGGAAATTAAAAGACGAAAGAGCGGCTTTATTGAACAGCACCAAGAGCACTACAAGACAAAAACAGAGATTAACAACTAGTAATTGATCAAAGCCTAAACACGCGCAGTGAATGAAACAGTGGTCTTAATTTCAGGGATTAGTTTAATCGGAGAATTAAATAATACAAAATGAACCAAAAATTGAATAACAAGAGGGAGTGGAACCTGCACATGACATGTAAGAGATGGCAGCATAGATCCTTCGTCCTCGAAAGGTCTTATCATCGGTCTTCAAAAGCCTCTCTCGGTCTTCGTCGTTCGGAGGATCCGATACCGGAAGCATCAGATTCTCCAACGAATAGGACGGTTTCAGAGACATTCAGCAATTCTCACACCTCAGCGTCTGAGTCTCGCGATTCGGAACGCACGACTCGGAACTTGACTCACTGCCGAAACGCGCCGGTGTCTCTTCTTCTCCGATTTAGATCTTAAAGTTACTAATCGGTGAAAGACAGGTGAGAAATTATTATTTTTACAACAATATTTTGTAATTTTTTTTACAACAAGGAGATTAATAAGAGAAGAGGGAAAATACTTATTTGGATTTATTTTATAAGTACTTATGGGAATGTTTGACATAATTCATATAAATATCTTGTGATTATTCTATATTTTTAGCTTATTTTTATAAGTTATAGAAGATAGTTAATTTATGTAGATCTTATGGAAAAACTTACTTTTGAGTCCTTTAAAAACCAAATATATACAACATGCACATTTTTTATTTATTTTCTTTCTTCTCTCAAATTAAATATTTTTTTCACCCAAATAAATATAAATATAAAACTTTTACACCAAAAATTATAATTATTTATTGCTAGTAAATTTGTTTTTCATTTTTTCATATGTTTTATTCTTTTTTTACTAAAAAATATAATTTAATTAAATAAATTTATATTTTTATACGTTACTGGTAATTTCGTTTATATATTGCTAATCATTTTTTTATATGTTTCCTTCTACCACGGTGTGTAGTGGTTGAATTTTTATAATAATTTATCATTTTTATACATTTATATTTATTTATATATGTGAAGGGTTAATTTTTTAAGCTTATATCATGATTTTATTATATATATATGGATTTGTTAATCTACACACACTTGTTTTTAAGTTGGAATATGTTTGCAAGTTGTAACTAATATGTATCTTAAAATACACTCATGGTGTAGTTTGCTAATGTACTCTAACTAAAAAATAAGTACATGTACATTAACAAATACTTGTAGGGTTTGCTAATGTACACACACTTGTTTTTTAGTTTAAGTACATTAACAAGCTATAATTATAATATATCTTAAAATACACCTACAGTATAGTTTGCTAATGTACTCCAATTAAAAAACGAGTGTGTGTACATTAGCAAATCCTATATATATTGTCGCAATCGGGGTCGCGGCGGGACGGCGAAAAAGAGTTCTAAAAAACAGGGAGTCGCCACCAATATTTATTAAGGAAAAAACATTGGAAAAACCTAAAAGAAAATGGTCTACGAAACCAGATTTTAGGCTCGGGAGTCAATTACGTATAGGGAAGGTATTAGCATCCTACAACGTCCGTCATAAAGACGGTTACCTCTAATTGATTAAGCAAATTATTAATGACTTTTAAAATATTTATCTCACCCTAAAAATAATTGCAAGAAGAATTTTATTGTATCTTAAATTTTATTATTTTTGAGATCGACAGGAGTGGGCCCCTGCTCCTACGTATCTCCCAGTGCAATGGAGAATCAGACTCACGTAGTTCTTTTGTAGAAAATATTTGTGTGTTGTCATTTTTATTTTATTTTATTTTTATTTTAGGAATTTTGAACCGTCACGGCTCATACGCCCTAAAATATAAGATTGACAGAGGTGTACACCCAAACCAACTTATTATTTTAATTTTGATTTTAGTGTTTTATTTTTGTAACAATCAAATTTTAGTTTAATGTTTTATACTCAAGAGAAGAGTATTTTAAGACATCAAACTGTACAGCTTGTGTCTCAAAATCTCCGGATTAAAAAGATGTCACATTTAATTAACCCATTCTCTATTTAAGATTTTGTTATGAACAAATTTTAATTAAATTGTAAGACTTGTTTTAAATTTTATTCTCCTTTTAAATAAGTTAAAAAAAAACATTTTTTAGAAAAGAGCTTTTAGACCACAAGCTGTACAACTTGCATCCTTAAACTCTAGGATTAAGAGAATGTTACATCCAAATAATCCTTTTTTCTATTAGAGACCTCTTTTTTTTTGTAATTTGGTTACTATTAAGTCATAAATAACTAATTTAGAAATATTATTATTATGATTATTAATGGATGATATTATAATTATTAGTATTATTATTTTATCATTGTTCATTTTCTCGTAAAATATATATATAATGAGTCTATGACACAAATTCTTATAATTTGTTTTATCTTTATTCGTTTTCCATTTTATTATTTTAATATCAATATTCAAATAAATTAAACTTACACTATGTGTATCGAAACAACATTCACGGCCCAAAAATTTTGTAAACAAAGCAAAAAAAAGGCTTTGGACCATAATAATTAAATCAAGCAAGTCCGATTGTGTAACCCGACGGAAACAATAGTAAAAGAAAGAAACAAAATAAAGACCGCAGAGAACAAAAGTGCTTTGGAAGCCCTAAGTTCACAATGCAAAGTTGTTGTGCGCAGCTACTCTCCAACAGCGGCGTCCACTGTGGATCTTGACCAGGCGCACGCGCAAAGGGGGAAGCGAAGACGAGAAGGAGAGGAAGAACGATGCAATGGCGCTATCGTGGTCACGGTAGCGCGGGGCATCGATGCGGTGATGCGAGAAATGCGAGAGGGAGAACAGAGAAGGAGGCGAGGTGATTTCGCGATACGGTGGCCTTACGTGGAGGGGGCGCCCACGACAACAGAGGGAGGTGCGTTAGATCGGCGTTTCGAGAAGGTCGGGGCCGTGGCATCTTCGTCACAGGCAAGTGGAGGAGTGGCGGTTAGCGGGTGGCAACGCGGATCACACACCCGTGTGGTGGAGAGAGAAAGCGGAAGAGAAAGAAGAAAGAAAAGGGACGGAGGAGAGAAGAGCCGCCGCCGGAAATCGCCTCCGACGGCGGCAAACGGCGAGTTCACAACGATGGGGGGAAAGGTTACTTTTCCTCCCCTTCTTTGTTCTATTTTTCAATTTTTGCTTATTTTAGTGGTATTGAAAAGATTGAGCTTGATGTTGCTGGGAACAAATTTGATTCACGGCATAAAATATGTGTATTGCTTGTACAGTGAACATTAAACGTTGTATTTTTATTTTGGTTGTTGTGTTTGTAACAATATTTGAAGCAAGTTTTATATCAGTATCAGGAACACAAGCGTTCAAAATGCACGAAAGAATTAAAATAGAAAGAATTATGTTCAAGTGTATACCGGTTGTAGCTGTAATTGCTCTGTCTCTTCTCTGCTTTTGCCTCTTGTTTCCACGAACTTTTTCCTTCTTAGTGCACTTTCCCTTTTCACACTCAGTTTTCTGATTTTTTTTTCAATTTTCGGAACCCCTTTCTTATCTGTTGCAAAGGTATTTATAGAGTGAAAAATGTGTTCTGGGGTTGCTTGAATTAATCTGAAAAATGGTTGATTGGAATGTAATTTGCAGCTGTAATTAAGGAAATTGGATGATAGAAGAAGAAAAAAAAGGACAATTTACAGAGCAGGGCATGGTGAGAAGCTTGCAGCAGAGGAAGGGGTGGGTAGTCGGTGTTGCAGGAGGAGCAGGCGGTGACTGCTTCGAAGAAGGAAACAGAAGAAAAATAAAATAAAAAAAAAATAATAATAAAAAAAATAAGATAAAATAAAATAAAATAAAATAATGGAAAGGGCAAAGGGAAAAGAAAAAGAAAGGATATATAAATAAATAAATAAAATAAAATAAATAAAACTTTTTTTTATTATAAAAAGAAAGGCTTGATAGAAGCCAGCAAGAAAAATGGACTAGCAATAGCCCAGGTCTGGTAATAAAGAACAAAGAACAGATAAATTTTTGAATTAAATTAAAATAAACATAAAAAGAGGAGAAAATAACAGAAATTATAGTAAGAAATGATATTTTTAATTGAATGTTGCTATAAGCGAAACAAATAAATAAATAAATAAAATTGAGTTATTGAACCGGTATTAATTTAAAGCGTTTGGATTATATATACAGGTAACAACATAAATAAAAGGAAACAGATATATAACAAGAATGGTGGACAAAATTAGGTGTTCACATATATATATAATTTTAATTTTGAACATCTTAATTTATATTTTAATTATTTTTTGATGATTAAATATTTTAATTTTTAAAATTATTGACAAGTGTATGGTAATTTTTTATGTGTGTGTGTCACATAACTTTTTTAAATTTATGATACTTAAATTATAGTATTTTAAAAACCAAAAGAAGGTAAATGGTGAGTAGTGATTTTTATTTTTAATATTTTTATGATGTTAATATATTAATTATTTAGTATTTAAATTTTTAATCATGATTTGATTCTTTTTTTTATTTTTAAAATGTGACATCTTATAAGTACTTATGTAAGAATATATCCAAACACTTTAAAATTGCATAAGTATTTATCAATATGTATACTCAAATGCAAATAATTTATTAAATTTTAAGTATTTATAACATAAGTTCTTATATAGAACTTATTGAAAAGGATCTATTAAGTTGTTTTCTTAAATAGGCCTAAAATAAATGCTTAATTGCACTTTTGGTTTCTCAGGTATCACAATTGTGCAATTTTAATTGTGCGAATTTGGTTTCCCAAGTATCACGATGTGCAATTTTGGTCCCTCTATAAAAAATTTTAAAGAGTATTCACAGAAGATTGATGGAGAAACCAAAATCACACAATAGGGATTAGGCTTGGCAGCAAAGTGGGGCGAGACGTGGCGAGTTTGGCCCTCCCCATTCAAGTTAAAAAAGGTGGGTTAAGATTTTTAAAACAATCTCATCCCCAACAAGTTTTATTGGGTTTGTAGAACCTACACTATTTTTTAAAATTTTAATTTACTTATACATATTAAGCTATTAATTATATTTTAATTCAAATATATATATAAATTAATAAATAACAAAGAATTTAAAAATAAAAATTATAAGAACTAAATTATATTTTTAGTTAAATATATAATATTAAATTTTTTATTTAATTATTATTATTATTTAAATTATTTAACAATTAAAATAATTAATTTATATTTTTAATAATTATAAAAAAATGAAAATATAAAAATAAAATATTAACTCATATAATTTGTGTATGTGTGACTAACAACTTTCAGCCCAAAAAAAAAATGCAACAGGGTGAGTTTGCATAACCTGACCTCGTCAAAATGAATTTTTCTTATCAAAATTGGATTGGGTCAGACAAATATCCACAAGTTTGGATTTATTTACCATGCCTAATTATGATACTAAGGGGACCAAATTCTGAAATTTGGAGGATCAAAACCATACAATTATGATACCTAAGAGACCAAAAGTGTAATAAGCCTAAAATAAATGATTTAACGAGGAAAAATAGAGAAACAATCAATAATCATGTTAAAAGATATTAATAAAATTTATTATATGAACAATATAAATCAAGAAAGTGTACCGGTTTTCTCAAAAAAAAAGGAGAAAATGTGCTTTTATTTCTCATACTTTCAGTCAAATGTGGTCAAGGTTCTTATACTTTTGTATTGATAAATTTGGTTCTCAAATTTTAAAAAACATGTGGATTTAGTTCCCACTAACTTTAAAAAAATGATGAATTTTTAGAGAGAAAACACTAAATCCACATATTTTTAAAAGTTTAAAAATCAAATTTATCAATATGAAAATATAAGAACCTTGACCACATTAGACCAAAACATGAGTACCGGTTATCAATAATAATATCTCTTGCACAATAAATTACCAATTTAGAAGTTGTTGCATAATTTTACAAAAGAAGATTTTAAGAATTGAATAAAATCAATAAAGAATATATGAATGAAAATAAATTATTATATGTAGTAAATTTGTTTACTTTTATAATAATTATTTTAAAAACTATATTAAAAATAAATTTTGATTAATTGACAGTATAAAAATTATCAATAAATATTTATTAAACTCTAATGGAAAATAAGGACAATTATGTTATACACTTATTTTTTTATTACTTTATTTCTTTTTCATTTATTTCTTTCTAGGGTCATGACATTTTATGGGCTTGGAACAAAGCAATAGATAAGGACCCTTTATATTGCATGGTTTTATTAAAAATGATATGTTTTATTACATTAAATGAATAACATAGTTTTGCCAAATCTCAAAAAGATGTATTATAATTTTCATTCAATTTACTCATATGTTATCGTCTATCATTCAATTTATGCCCCTAAAAAAAGTTACACACATATAAATATCTATATATAAGGTCACTCCCTAAAAGAATATATATGTATATGTGTGTGTGTGTGTGTGTGTGTGTGTGTGTATAGGGAACGTATACTATGAGAATGATTTTCTTATGTGAGAATGAGAATAGTTAATCTCAATAGTTAAATTAAAATGGAAGGCCTAGATTAAAATATTTAAAAATTCAAATTTAAACATCATGTAACCATCAAATCTTTAAAAGATTCACCAAACAAAAATAAATCTCTAAAAGATCTCAATTATCATGTCCTAAAATATCTTAATTACCATGTCACTTTTCTTCTAGATTGTCGTTAATCCATCACTATCACCACCGTTGCCACCGCCGCCACCATTACCATGACCGTCACCACCATTACCGTTGCTACTGTCACCACCATGACCGACGATAATGACGGCAATAGTGGCAACGGTCTTGGTATTAACACATCACCATCATGACTATCGTCGCCATCACCATCATTACCATGATCGTCGCCGCCACCACCGTCATGACCGTTGCCGCCATTATTACTGACGACGCCGCCATCGCCAATGGTGGCGGTGGTGATGGTGATGGGTTACGACAATCTTGAAGAAGAGTGACGTAATAATTGAAATATTTTAGGATGTGAAAATTGAGATCTTTTAGAGATTTGATTTTTGTTTAGTGAATCTTTTAGAGGTTTGATGGTTACATGAGGTTTAAATTTGAGTACTTAAGTATTTTAATCTAGGCTTTATACTTTAATTTAACGGTTGTGATTGACTGTTCTCATTCTCACATAAAAAAGTCATTCTCATAATGTACACTCCCTATACACACACACACACATAATATGTATGTATAATTTTTCAATAATGATTTTACATCATTTTATTTTTTTATTGCTCTTTCTCCATTTTCTTTTTCTTTATATTTCTTTCTTCTTTTCTCGTTACACCTCCTATTACATCTTACATTTTCTCTCTCTCATCTATCTATCCCTTTTACCATCGAAGATGGACACATCTCCCAAAAAATATACAACCATCATTTTCAATAATTTTTTTAAGGCCTCTCTATTTTTTTCCTACATGTTTCTTAGTAAAAAAATAAATTAAAGGAATGTTATTTAATTGTTCGAAGCAGAGAATGTATTATTTTTATGTTAATTGCTTTAACAAAATTTGAGAGTCAATAATACTTTTAAAATTTTAAGCATGATATTTATAAATATAATAAAGATTTCCTATTATTATAATTGCTACCATGAATTTTAAAACTAAATCTTTTTTCTTTTACTACAACGTTATAATCTTGTATCTTTTTCTTTTTTTTTTGTACAATGGCAACAACAATATTTGAACTTAAGACTTTGTGCAAAGTACCCAAACCACGCACCACTAGGTCAACCCTAGTGAGTTATTCTTGTATCTTTTGTTTAATTTGTATGATTTTAGTTTTCATGCTACATGGTCAATTATTATGAAATTTTTAGTTGTTGGTTAAATTTAATATATTAATTTTGAAATTATAATTTAATTTAATTTTTATATTTGGCATCATCAAAGAAATGTTTTAGTTCCATCTTTATCATTTATCATTGACAAAATATCATCATTTCAAATTGAAGTTTACATATATTTTTATTATTTTTTTATATACTCACTTTAGTTTTAATTCCTTTATAATTTGATTTTTGATTTATGTTTTTTATCTTGTTAAAAAAGCAAACACTTGAAGTCTCTTATCCTAGGTCCATTATATGTTAATATGTCATAGTGAGCTAAAAATTCATTTAACATGAATTTATGAAAGTAACACATTAGGAAAAAAAAAAAAACTAACAACCAATAAAATGTTACTCTCTAATCACATGTCACATTTTAATTTGAATAAAATAAGACATAAAATGAGACAATAATTTAAATCCATTCACAAAAATAACATAAAACAATAAAAAAAATTACTACACAACTATATAGATTTTTTTTTTCATTTTTTTAGACCTTTTTAGTCACATGCCCTAAGTTATCGTCTCTCTAGAATAGACCTAGGGTCGGCCTACTTCTTCCTTCCACTTACTTACCCCAAAATAGATTGTATATAGGGGTGTTTACGAATACAGGTAAGCCACGAATCTAAATCGATTCAAATCGACCCAACTATTTTGGTTTAGATTTTTTTTTTGGTGTTCAGGTAAAACTCAACCCAACTTGTTCATCTATGGATTGGGTAACAGGTTTTTAATTTTAAATCCGTAAACCCAACCCATTGACATGTCATTTTTTATATTGTTATATATTTTTATCATTCAGATTATATATTTTTAATGTAAAAAATGCAAAATGACAAAACACTCATGAGATATTATAACTTAATTTTTTTACCACGTAATTTTATCTTTAAATTAAAAAATACAACCATGTAATTTTTTGACCACGTAATATTATCACTTTGGTTTGGAATCACGTAATTTTTTTACCATGTAATATATTTTTTTATATATTCATGAATTTGAATATTGTATCTTTATATTTTTATAGAGCATAAAAAAATAAAGTTAGCACCAAATATAACAGTTCTATAATGTGTTTAAATTGGTAGGAAATAGTACATTTTTCTGAAAATTTAAAATAATTTTAAACATATAAACTCGATTGACCTGATCCAAACCAATTCATTTTTGCTTGAGTTAGTTCAGTTCGGGTTTGACAACAAAATTACTCAAAATTGACCCAACCTAACTAGTATCATTTTCATTGGTTCAGGTGACGAGTTTAGTCAAATTCAACCCAAACCGGCCCATGACCAACCTAATTGTATACTTAACATTTTTCATGAATCAATTTCTTGACGTGGTTGTAATGAATCAATCTGACCTGATACCAACTTTTTTTTTCTTCAAGAAAGTATAATTCCGGCTTGGTATATCTCAGAATATCTTTATCCTTGAAATTTTTCTGATATGCTTTTTTTTCTAATTTATAAATTTTATAAAAGGCAGTAGGTCTTACATTTTTTATAAAATTCTTTTATATAAGAAATAAATGAGTATATTGTTTTAACCTAATTATAAGAAATTTATACTCATTTTTAAATATATTAATTACTAATTTTTTTTCATATTCTTAATTTATTGTGAAATCTATTAATGAGACACTCACTTTGTGTTTGGATATACATTGAGTAGGGATAAAATCATGTCAAATTGCAAAAGCTACAACTAGTAGGTTCAATTTAGACATGGAAAATTACATTCGTTATATGTAACCAGACACGCAATTACTCATTTTTCATGTAAATGAATGCATTTATTAGCCTATTGACAATTTGGACAATAGTCATTGGTGAAAAAAAATTATTCTTTGAACTATGAATAAAGTTATTAAATATAATCACTACTTAAATCATTTAATTTTATAGATATTTTTGAAATAAAATTTAAATTTATGGCATTATTAACCAAAATTAACTAACTTAGCTATTTTCATCGATTTTGATAAATCAATTATTTGTTTCTTATAAATAGAACCAGACATAGTATAATTATTTATATAAGTATTTTTCTTCCACACTCTCCACTACTTTATTTTCTTTTCTAATAAAAACTGTTTCTTATCAATAAGAAACACTCTTTAAAAGTGCTCCTACTACCTTTTATTTTGAAGGACTTCCATGTCTCTCCGTAATTTTCACCTGCAATGATAATAAGAGAGCTCTAACGATGCCGCATTTCGTACCAGTTTGGTCGGATAACACGTAAAACAAAGATCATAAATGTTTTGACTTTGTTTCCTGTAAAAAGAAAGTTGTTCTGGATTGTTATGAGAAATTAAACCAGGTAATCATGATTTGCACATAATAATTACGGCCTACATATAAAGAATTTGATTTTACATTACCATAATCAATGTTCTTGACAACTTGACAATTAGTGGGGATTTCAATTTATGCTTCGGCTTATTGTGCTTTCACATTATCAATTTGATAAACATCTAGTCATCTACACGCCTAGTTGACGGCATATCGGATATGGTAACTTACAGGAAGTATTTGATGAGTTTGAGAGGTAATTTGCCAAGATATTTTTAATTGGCTTATAACTTAGTACACTATCTTATTAATTTAATAAATAAACTTATTTTATTAGTTTACAACATTTTTCAATGTTATAGTTTATAATATTTTTAACATTATTTGAAGTAACGTTTGAATTTATAACTTATAATTTATTATTATTTATTTTATTTTATCATTAATATTTTAATAATTTTTTATTTTTCCATTTAATATCATACTATTTATTTTAATTATTACACTATTATTATTCATTTTTAATAAACATTTGATCTATAAATGAAATATAAAACACTGATTAATCTTAATTAAAAAACCTAAAACTGTAATACCCAGAAACAGATCTTCGTCGATAAAATAAAAATTTGTACAAAAAGTCATATCAATACATCTTTTTATATCATTTTGTATATATTAATTAGTTTAATAAATAATTTTGTCAAATACTATTAATTCAATAAATTAATTTAACAAATTTTAATAAAAAAAATATGTTTTTTAACTTTTAATTAACTTTTTTTACGTAATTTGTCATTTGTTTTTATGCATTAAACCTCAAAACTTACCACGATGGGTTAAGGACTATGAAATAGGAATTACTATTTTTTGCTCTCTGAGTCTCTGTCAACACCTGGACACGTGTTTGTCACTGACACATTAACAATATGTGTGTATTTGTCTAATTTAAACATTATTTTTTTCTTTCCAATATGGCATAGACATATTTTTCACATATCCATTTAATTAATTAAAAAATAGAAACAATTTTATCAGTCTTTTTTTTTTGTACTTTATATATATTATTTCTAAAGCTTACATAAAATTTCTCTTATCTTATAAGTAGATTGCAATTAAATCTCCCTACTTACTAAAATTTTGAAAATATTATAATATTAAACAATACAATTTTCAATAAAATTAAAGTGACATAAAAAAATAATAAAATAAATATAAATTTGTATCATTAAAATAGTAAGGATTATTTTAAATTTTTTACAATGAAAAAATAAATAAAAACCTGGTCACATGAGTAATTAATAAGATAGAACGAAACTATTACTTGAAATAATTTTTTAAGAATTAAATGATAAACTATTTAATTATTAATAATTCATGTGATTAATTTTGAAGAAAATAGGCTATGCATTGACAATGTAAAATAATTTTACACCGTCATCCAATTACAATCTACTATATATGGTAAATTTGTTAACTTTTATAATAATTATATTAAAAGTCATACCAACGTCGATTTTTGATTGATTGACAGTGTAAAACTGTTTTACACTGACAGTGTATAGTCATTAAACTCTTAATTTTATACAAAATTTTCACAATATTTATTTTTATTTTAAAGACATGAAATTACATTTATTTTATTATTTATTCTTTTATATTGTTTTCTTATATACTTAAAATTTTTATCGGTTAAGTATTAAATCATTTTAATTTTTTACTATTATTGGGGGATTTTACTGTAATCTATTTATAAAATTAATAGAGTTTGTATAATATTTAAAAAAAAAATAGAAGCGGTTATGTGTAATGAAATAAAAATTATTATAAGGGTATTGTCACAACCGGGGTCACGACGAAATGGCGAAAAATGATACTAAAAATAGAAGAGTCGCCACCATAGTTTATTAAGGGAAAACATATGGAAAAACCCTAAAAATTGGTCTTGAACCATAGATTAGATTTAGGAGTCGATTACGCATAGGGAAGGTGTTAGCACCCTACGACGTCCGTTATAAAAACGGTTACCTTTTAACTTAATGTGTGAAAATATTAATTGTCTTCTCCTCTTGCTTATAAAATTATTAATCTTATTATATATTTTTTATTTAAATTATAGATTTATTAAAAAAAATTATTATTATTACTATTTTATTTTTATTATTTTTTGAGATCGACAGGAGTGGGTTCCTGCTCCTACGTATCCTCCGGTGCAGTGAGGAAATCAGACTCACGTAGTTCTTTGAGTAGAAAATCGTTTTGTGTTGAATTTTTTTTATTTTTTGTTATTTTTATTATTTTTTATAAGGATTATTAAGACATTAAATCTTAAATATTATAGAATATTATCCACAATAATAGGCAGCCTAACATATGCGGAATACTCTTGTAAAACAAAATTATAGAAGATTTCATGATATTCAAGTAGGTCCTATACCCAACATGATAAATCACTAAAAAAAACAATAAAAAATATTAATTAAATTTAAACTTAGATAAAGCTTTTGTGATATTCAAATGGATCCTAGACCCAACATGAATAATCATTTAATCATGCTTTTTATTTTTACTAAATCTAACATTACCAAGTTATACCACTTAGATATATCAAATTTATTGACTGACCAAATAGGAAGCACTTCCAAAGTAGTCATGTTTAAAAAAAAAAATTAGGAATTGAATTTTCGATTAATAATTTAATTAACTAAAGAAATATCAACTTTATTTTTCTAATAAATTGTTTTAAAATTATTTTTATAAAAGGTACGTAAAAAAAATTGGCGTTGTGTTTCCAAATTCATTACATCTATATAAAAGATTAAGACATGTGAAAGAAAAAAGAAAAAAAAGTCTATTATTTGTTGGCTAAAGAAAGAAAAAGATGCTAATAATTTACATAATGGTTAGTTGCATTATTTGATTCTAAATTGGGCCAAGTGGGTGACTTTTAGGAAATCATTTGTTTAAGAGAGAATTCAATGGGCTTGGGCTCATTTCTACTAAACAAAAACGAAAGCCCCAAGGCTCCAGGAAAAGGAAAATTGTTGCGCTACATCTAGAGCATTCCGTCAACAGGGAGAAGCTTTTTCCACTTGCAGAAATGGTCGTGATGCGTGAGGCAAAAGCGAACAGGGTGTTGGGTTATCAACACGGTTGCACGGATCTGCTTCGTAGCGGCGACAGGGATGGTTTTTGGGAAGTTTCGCTCAAGTTTGTGTGCTCTTCAATTTTTATTGTTATCAGTGCTTGGTTCTGAATTTAGACATATGCGTCGTGGCACAGTGAACACAAGCAGATTGATACAATTTATTCACTGATTTTCTTTTTCTCCTTTTTTAGTAGTGCGACATTGCAACTGCTAGTGAGCGCCGTTGTGAAGAATCTCTGTGAGTATTGACTTTATGAAAATCTTTGTGTGATATGAACATATGGATTAAATGTCTGTACATCAAAGTGTGTGGCTTGTGGATGGGACGAGAAAACTAACCCAGTGTATGAATGACCGTTTTAATTGGAAATAAGGAGAGTAAATTAATATGTGATTATACCATTCATGGTTCTGAAATGGAATTGATACTAGTATTGTAACGTGTGATACAAGGAATGGAGTGGCTCTATTATTGATGAATGACTATGATACGCTATAGGTAGAGTATGATACACATATCAATCGATTTTGCATAAATTCAATAGACAAATACCAACCATAGAATCAACTCATGATTACCAAAACAAATAAGAGATGGCTTAACCAGAATAGATAATTTCTGCAAATAGAAGGGAAAAAAAGAAAAAGAAAAAAGGATGATACCTACGAAGCCTTCTCCTCCACAACAAAATGTATTAATTCTCCAGTTCAGCAATGTGACAGTACTCTGAGCTTCTCTCTTTAAACCTCCCAGAGCTTCCTTTAATTTCCTTCCCTTCAATTTGGCATCCTCTCCGTCTCCCCTCCTTCTATTCCTTTTTTTTTTTTTTGTGTCTCCTTTCTGTCCTCTCCCCTCCTCTATTTATAAGTCAATGTCAAGTGCCCCTTTTGTAACGGTTTCTCCATTTATGACCCCCATATTCAATATGAGTTTTGTAACCGTCTCCTTCCCTGACTCTTCTGTTCCTATTATTATTATTCTTTATTTTGTATTTATTTTCCATAATCATGATGAACTCTTAAAATATCATTATGAATGAATATGTATGGTCATAGGCTTAAAACTTTTAATTTAACAAAAAAAAGTTACAGACTAGGACACTTTTAGTCTAACAAGAATAAAAGATAAATATGCTTAACCCAATTATTATTATTATCATTATTACTCTATTTATTTATTTATCTTAAGTTATAATTATCCGGATAAAATTGGGTGTTCACAGGTATTTTTGTTAAATTAATTAAAAAAAATGCAGATTTGGATTGAAATAGAGTGTATTTATAAAATAGAAGTGATTTATGCAAAACTTTAAAAGTAAAAAAAAAAATCTGTGTAAAAAGTGAAAAGAAAAGTTAAAATAATTCTTTTTTTTAAGAAAGCGTAAATTGGTTTGTTTTAACACTTTTTTGTAACTGAGCTACGAAAATAATAAGACAATAGTGCTTTTGTTGCTTAACTTCATTTCTTTTTCATTTTTTTAGCTCACAAGGTATTTTAGCTCTTTAAATTATTATATAACATAGGAATGCTAGCAACACACTTTCTAATACACTCTTTCTAACACATACAAGTATTATGTAAGATATTATGAATGATTTCTTAATTTTTTGAATCCAGACATATAACTTTTACGATATTTATATTATTTGATAATTTCTTATGAACATTAAATTTTCTAATTCAGTAGTTTAATTAATAAAATTTATGTTATATATAAAATCTTAACTGGAATAAAAATGCTATCTTTTTACTAGGAACGGATTCAAAAATTGTGTGAGAAAAGAACTAAAAGTAAACAAATTGTAATATTAGAAAACTATATTAATAATAATTAATAAATGTCTTGTATATTGTACTGATATTTTTTTATTAAAGTATGATTTAAAAATATGAACCAAAATAACAAATATTAAAAATTATAAAAAAATATTTATACTTAATTCAAATAGAAATTAATAGATGAATACAAGTCGCTTAAATTTAAGTGAGAAATTGAAAATCATAAAATATTCAAATAATTTATTTAAGAATATATTAATTTCAATTTTAGGACAAAATATAAAATTTTAATATGCCATGAATAATTTTTAGAAAATAATTAATTTGATAAGGTTGAGATTTAAGAACAAAAGAAATTTTAACTAAAAAATTAAAAGCAAATAATAATTTGAGAATTTTTTTTAAAAATTATAAAAAAATAAAGGTAAAATATATAATCAAGTTGCGTGCCATGAAAAGAGATAATAATATAAAAAAAAAAAAAATCCTCCCATGTAAAAAGAAAAGAATTTAATTAGAATATGCTGATAGTATAAATAATGTTTTTCATATCATCAACCCATTATTGAGTATTATATACAGTAAAAATATTGATTTTTGTAATAATTAATTTAAAAATATTAAGAGTGATTTTTAATTGGTTAATAATGTAAAACTATTTATATTAATAATAAATGAAAATTAAATTTAAAATAAAAACTCATATTTATAACATATGAGTGATTACAATTTTTATATCAAATAAGTATAATTCATATATAATTTTTTTAATAAAATAGAGGGAGAGGCCGGGACATATCCTCGTCCCTTCATTTATGACTTTACAAATAAAACTAATTATTCCAAATAATTTCACATATATTATTTTTTATAATTTACTATAAAAAGATTTTTTTGAGACAATAAAAATAAAATAAATTATTTTTGAATCACTTTCTGTTTAATATATTTAAATATCAAACTTATTTTACATAATTAATTATCATAATAGTTAATTATAAATATAACTGATTATTAAATAATATGTTTACATTCATTCCAATTGCACACTTTAGAACACATATTAATTTTTTGAATTAAAAATATTGAGATATTATATACCTCGCTAAATCAAAATTACATTATTAAAATTTATGAGTAAAAAAACGCGACATGCTTATTTATGAGAACATCGTAAAATATATAAACATTTAATATATATATATATATATATATATATATATATATATATATCCTATTTTGTACTTTCAAATGTTTGTATTTTCTCATGTCTTGTGTCCATATTAGTATTTAGGGGTGTTTATCGGATCGGATTTATTCAATGAACCCGACAATCCAAATCAAACCAATTAAATTGGTTCAAATCGGTTTGGTTATTGGTTCTTTTCACTTCAAATTCGAACCAAATCAATCATAATTGGTTCGGTTATCGGATTTAACTTTTTTTAACCCGAACCAATCCAATCAATTATGTTTTAACTTTTAAAATAATATATTTTAAAGTTAGAACTTAAATTTTGCTTCAACTTTTGTATTTTCTTTCCTTTTCATTTATTTTAATTTTCTTATGATCTTATCTAATGTTATAAAATATTTTAAGTTGATCATGTTTATTATGTAAATTTTTTATTATATTTTAGGTAAAAAAATTAATGATATATGTAAAGTGATAATTATATAAAAATTAAATATTTTTGATAAAATAAATAATTAGTTATTAAAAAACAAGGAATATTTTTATCTTGCCTTAGTATAAAATTAAATAATTATATAAAATAGACAATAAATAAAAATAAAAGGTTAAAAAATAATAATTTATTTTTTTATCCTAACCGGATGACCCGAACCAAACCAACCCAATTATAATCGGTTCGGATTGGCTGAAAAAATTTTCAAAATCCGAACCAAACCAATTCAATCAAATATAATTGGTTCGGATTTAATTTTGCCATAAATCCGAACCAATCCAACCCGTGAACACCCCTATTAGTATTTGATTATCTATGCTTCATAGATTAAAAATAATACTATCTGCTTCATAGATTAAAGATAATACTATCGAGTGCATGAATCAATTAAATAAAATTGTTCTAACTTAATTTGTAGTCTCAAATTTAAGTCCAGTAAAAAATACATGTGATTTCTAAAAGAAAAAGATTAAAGATAATGGAAGACACTAATAACTTACATAATTAAAGTCATACACGTGGTTTCAATAATACATTTTAAGAAAATGAATTACTCCTGAAACAGTTGAGTTCACCGTACTTTAATAACATGAACAAGCACTTTTGACGTATAAGACCAAAGTTTTCTTATCCTCTAATCCAAGGCAAAGTTAGCCAAACTTTCTCTGGGAACTCAAACCATAGTGCGTGGATGCATATCGCTTCCTTGAAGTGGGCCATCCATTAAACTTGAGAACAGAACCTTGCCACGCTTAGCTTTGCATATCTTTCCGCCATCAAGATTCGAGAGTGACATCGTATCCGTCAGTTTACATTTTTACTCAGATTGAAAGTAAAAAATATCCATCCAACTTGATTTTAACTATCAAGAAGTGGATGGGTTTTAATTTTATTTTAATAATAAAACCAAAATCATTTTAAAGTATCCAAAAGTGAATAACTTTAACTTTTCTTGAAATAAATTGATCTACCGACTATAACATTCATATTAAGGACCCAAAATTACTTATGTTTAACTTTATTTCTTTACAAATTAATTATGTTATCCTCAAAAGTAATTTTGGGTATAGACAAAGGTGCCACTTGTCAACACTCATGCTTAACCAAGTGTTCGATGTGGTGAGTTGTAGGGTGTGGGTGCAGTAATCAATGCCAGGTAAAGGGCAAGCAATGAATTAGACCTATCATATTTTTGGGGTCCTACTAGGTGAGTCTGCAACCTTCACCGCACGAGAACTAGATAGAACTGGTTCCAGTGGTCGTGCGGGGTTCAGTGAATAGCATAATTTGCCATTTTCCCTGCACCATCACGTGGCCTTCACAAGGTCTACACCTTGCCAAGCTCTGGACCAGCACTCCATTTTGCTGTATTGGTAACCCAACACTAGGATTTTGGAGCATATACCTAGCCATACTATATGTTGAGTAGCTTTGTCGAGCACAACCTTCACTCTGAGTCCTCCATACATGGACCAGAATCAATCGTGTGGAATAAAAAAACCAAAGCCAATTGAACGACACGTTATTAATTAATTGTTTAATTTTTAAGAGGAACATGTTACAAGGTAGCTAGGGGGAATTAATTAATTAATCAATTAATTAAAATTGTTATTATAATCAAATAATCAACTAAGATGAAGCGAATATTTTGCTAGCTAAGTGCATCAGTGGAAACAGGGAAGTTGTGTGAGTTCTAGAATCATGATACGTTTGACGGGCATCAGCCGACACATTGGACATATTAGCAAACAATATCAACAGGTGCATGAACTGCTAGTTTCTTTGTTTTTTTTCTTTTAATTACATTTTTGTTTGGAAGCTAGCGCTTTCATAATCAACTAGCTTAAATTAACAGTGTTTGGTTAGCTACAGGTTTATGGTCAAGCGGAGTATTTATGATTAGCGGCTCAAGAGTTTGATACAAGTTCAACATGATTGATCGTAATCAGAAGTAACTCTGGTGGCGACACAAAGTTTGACACACAATGTTTGGCTATAAAGCGATTCCATTAAAAAAGGGAAAAGAGAAAAAGTAGAGGACCAATCGTATCATATCATATACAAATACAAGTTGTTCTGCTTGATAAATAACATTATATTATATCTCTGCATCTGCTTATCTGTCCGTGTCTTATTTATCTCTAAATGTATCAAAATATTGTTTTCAAGATTAGATTCTTCCCGCAGTTGATGAACCTAATCCGTAGTCTTTTCAGAATGATCATCTTCACCAAATTATGGAGTTGATGAATGTGACAGTTCCCTAAAACATTAATACATTATTATACTAAGTATAATAAACAAACCCAAGCAATGAAAAATCTCGAGAGAGAGAATAAATATATACGTGGGGACACATGGCAGGAAAATTGAGACAACTAAAAGAAAGCGGGTAAAGTGGCCGTGGCACGTTGGTGCTCTCATTCCTCAACTAGCTTATGATGCTGCTTCTCTTTTAGCCGACCCAACTTCCATGCTGTCTCTAACTATCCTTGTTCCACAAGACAATAGTCCTTTTCATTGCTCTGCCTCACTCACACATGCACACACACACGCACATATATATATATATATATATATATATATATGCTTACTAGTCCCAAAGGTCAAATAATCCCAATAACTTTGAGAAAGCAAGTCTATATCTAACTTTGAAAGTTGCCCAATATACATGTTCTCTTTGCCTATTGCATATCCTAGTTAGCTTCTCATACTACTACACACATGGAGCTTCAGTTAGATCTTGCTCTCCCCACTCACAACCCCGTTGAGGAATTCAAGCTTAACAAGTCGAAACAGATAGTGAGTTTAGAGTTATGGGGACCCAGTTGCGGTTCTGAAAGCGAAAAGCATGTCAAACACAAGCGCAGCTTCGAAGAGTCCTTCGAACATTTTTTGAAACCTTTGCCTTTACTAGTATGGAGTGGACAGCCAAACGAGGAAGATGACCGTAGTGAAAAGACGCGAAGAAACATTCACACACCAAACATGTAAGTTGTGTCTCCACTTCTATGTTTTCCACGTTTGCTTACCCTTATAAAACTAGCTAGTTAATTAGTAATTAACATTTATGATATATGTCTCGGGTAAGGAAAACTAAAAATTATGTATATGGAAAGCTATCAAATGAACGTTATCTTACTTCACTTTTATGATGTGCATACAGGAACGGTGATGAAGAAAACCATTTGGTGGGGTGGCCACCAGTTAAATCATGGAGGAGGAAAGAACTCCATCAGCAGCATCCTGCGAGAGGCCAAATCAGGAACGAAAGGATTCAAGCTAATGAGAATCAAAGTAGAGGATCAAACACTTTATATGTCAAGGTTAACATGGAAGGGGTAGCCATAGGAAGGAAAATCAATTTGAGGCTTTTCAACTCTTATCAGACACTTACAAACACCTTGATCAGCATGTTTGCTAAAGGTATGTGAATAGTTCTACATTTTTGTTTTTTTTCTTGTGCGTTTGTTGTGAGGTATATATAGTGGATTTGATTTTTTGATTTGGTCTCTACACGTTATGTTTTACGCAGACCAAAAATTAGAGGAGGCTGAAGAAAGTTACACACTCACTTTTCAAAACGAGCAAGGGGATTGGCAGCTAGTAGAACATATTCCATGGCAGTATGTGCATATTTTATTTATACATTGATTGCATACTTTCATTGACTACTTTATGCCACAGAAACTTAAGGACAATTAAGAAATTGGAAAAGAAAAAACAAAAAAGAGAAAGTTTAAGAATATTATTATGAAATGATAAGGTATGCAAAGAATAACATTTTCTTAATTTAATTTGCAGATCCTTTGTGGGTACGGTGCGGCGTTTGGTGATACTGAGGAAAGGAAGTGAAACTATTTGACACAGTTATATAATTTGTACTCTGATGTTGTTTATGGTGCTGGGTTCGGAAAAGAGTATTTGCTTGAAATGAATAGGTTGTAGAGAGCAAAAGCTAAGAATGAAAAGTCGGATTACAAATAACTTGCTTCAGCTTTGATTCTTTAATAATTTTGTATTGTTTCAATCACAAGTAACCTGATCGAACTTTCAAATTTCAACATCTGCCAAATAATCATTTCTATTCTTAAAAAATGGCACAAATGTACGGGCCTTAACCGAATTTGCCCATGATCGTGAAATTGAGAGAAATGGTTTAATATTAACACTTGTACTTGTTAAGTAATTTGCAAGGCAAATAATTAAGTAGTTGGTGGGGGCTTATAAGGATGATGCTGTACATGAAGAAAGCATGAACTAATCGAAGTCTTCCTTTGACCTTTGTCCTTATTGTAATATTAGAATCTCTGATTTAATAATTTATATCAACTTTGTGACATTTACATATCAGAATTTCAGTTGTCAGGACTCCTCTCTAACCAAGCTCAAAGCTTTCCAAAAGAAACTAATTAATCCAGCCTTCACTTACAATTTAAAAGGAACCGATGATGTATATTTGTTACCCTAAACTGTTTATTTAGAAGAATGAGGCAGTAAGGGTCAAATTCCTGGTCATTTAGTTAATAATACTCTAATATCATGTTAAATACCAACTTTCCTGTCTTAGGCAAAAGCTCTTTTTCTATATTGAATACCATGTCTAAACCTTCCCCTAAAAAGAAGTACTCTGTATGAAATTTTACTCTTTTGTTGTTTTTGTTTTTGTCTGTTATTGGTTTCTCTTTTCTGTTTGTCCATAAAACTGAGTAGTGAGTAATGATAGCCTTAAAATCACCTCAAATTTTGTTGCAATAAATTCTTCTCTGACTTGTCACTCCAGACTCCAGAACATGTAACTACCGTTGAAATGTAGATATGTAACTTTCTATCCACCTTTTTCTGCTCTCGTCCGTTCGTCTTATTGGTTCTGGAGGCTTAATTTTGCTCATTCACGCTGGGCTCATTGAATACACTCATACAAGACTTTGCTTGACTGCTTCTTCGCTTTCGCACTTTCATGAAAAATAGAATTCCATGAAATTTTTATTCAAAATAATTAATAATGTATCAGAATTCCCAAGTTCATTTAATTCCAAAAGTGACGTATGCAATAGACCGGGTTATAGGATTTACCTGTAATGGACAAACTTGACATTGGCCCTAAAGGATCTTGAAAAACAGTTTTCTCTGTATGTTCAAAACTATTGTAGTCTCAACAGGACAAACACTATATATGATGAGAAAACATAGTATAATCTGCCGTTATTGTTAGGATGTGAATGGATGAGAGAAACAAGCAAATAAGTCTCTTAGAATTTGGTTTTGAGTCAGACTCAACCTCAACAACTAGCTCATAAGGTAAAAATTAGTTTTCATTTATATACAATATTTTAATCATATCCTTAGTAAATACGAAATCTCTAATAAGGCTTTGCAAAGTTCTCGAACAAAGTGTGAATCACATTGAATATTATTGTATAAAGATCAAATTCAGTTGGGTCATTTTTACCAAAAAAAAAAATTCAGTTGGGTCATGCTAACGTTTGCTAAGGAATCAATAAACAAAAGGATTATTAAAAATCTTTCTAGGAGTGCATTGGTAACGTTAAAAGGTTACATTTTCGCTTTCCACTTTTGATTTCTTAGAGAGCGTAACATCATTAGCATTCTCCAATTCATTTACTTGTCTAACTGTGTTGTGGGCAAAGAAAATACGGTCGACTTCAGGAGATTAATCTTGTTTCACTCAAATAAAAATATAACTTTTTGAATTGTCTTTGAAAAATAGGATTCAATTCTTGAGTGTATCCAAGGCGGGAATTTGCTGCTTAGCTGCTTTGTTGCTCGTGACTGTGAAACGAATGAGAGAACATACTGATATCCATAAGCTAGCTTTGGATACCACTTTTATTCTTTGCGATTTTTGCAAATTTGCAATAATGTGAAAGGGTAACTATAGATATTATGGTCGTGTGAAATTCTACAGAGGAATGTTATTAACACACTTTTCTTTTAACATACTCTTTCTTATTAGTTGACATTCATCTAAATTATACTAGTTTAAGAATAAGATCCACTAAATAGAGAATGAAATTCACATATTTAGTAAGACTCATATTACATGAATTTCACCAAATAAAAAAGTATTGGAAAGAAAGTATTAAAGCCTTTGTTGTTAGTACTCTTCTTCTCTAGAGGTTAGAGAATGTGCTGGAATACAAGATACCAAGAGCATCTTCAACTCATAGTGCTCTTCTGACAACAGAGATGAGCAACCCAGGTGCAGAAATCGTGTCATTGGTGAGCAATTATTGAGAGACGCATTAATGTTGGGTAGTTAAAGAGAGCAACTAGTGCACTTTTTATATTGAGTCCAAACACAAAAAGTAACAAAAATATGTCTGTGTGAGTGTGGTTGTGAATTGATACTGCATGAGTTTTTTTTTTTTTCATTTGTTGCCAATTCATAGCAATTGAAATTTTAATCGTTGGAATTTTTCAAAGCAATAGAATAGGAATTAGCTGTAAACATTTAATCATTGGAATTTTTTTTTTATTTGGCAATTGAAACTCAATGGTTAAAAATCTAACGAAAAAAAATTCCAATGTTTATAAATAGTGTAACTTTGATAATATTTTTTTCACACAATAATCTTCACAAATTCTCTCATCTTCTTTCACTTGATCTTTTAAATTTTCTCCATTGTATTTCTTTTCTTTTTACACATAAATAGATCTTAATTAATATCATCCCTTTATTTTTCAATTAAATGCAAAATTTTCAACATCCAAATAATCGAACTATTGAAAATTTTCCAATGTCTTCAAACTTTTCACATAACTCAAACATAGGAAATTTTCCCCAGTTTTCATTCTTTGGTTTCTTTCAACTAAATATGTCATATGAGTAATCCATTTGCAATGTTGGGTCAAAATGAATTCAATTTTTCATTGCCAACAACTAGTCTCATCATGTTTGGTATAGCTTTAGCAATGAGTAGTGGTGGAAATTTCTTTGATCAACAACTTCAAACACTAGTAGGGTCCATATTAGAGCATTAAGTTCCTTCATTCTCCTACTAAATTAACTTGAAAAATATCAACGAATATAGAAGATTGAGTGATCACGTAAATTCTGAACAAAGATTTACAATGGAGGAGGATACACCACTCATTCAATCATGAATGTATGTTTCAAAGGACCCAATTATGGGGTTGACCAAAAGGCAAAATGATTTTTTATCAAGGATCAAAAACAACTATAATAAATCCCGTGATCATGAATGGAAAAAGGGAACAAATGCATTAAAATCTCATTGGCAAAAGATAAATTTTGTGGTTCAAAATTTTCTTGGATGCTATATACAAGTCGTCTGAAGGAAGAAAATTGAGAATTCTAAGAATGATGTCATGAACGATGCATTTGCCATTTTTAATCAAGATGAGGGAGAAACATTCAAATTTTACTACATATGGAGATTATTGAAAAATAATCTCTAATGAAATTCAAACTAGGGTGAATGTTTTTCAAAAGGAATAAAGATATATACTTTGGGAGCATACACATCATCTTCTTCGTCGGATATGCCAACAAATTGTGAATTTAACCCAACATCATCTCTTTTATAGCGCCTAATAGAAACAAAAATGTCAAAAAAGAAGGTCAAAGCAAAATTTGAAGAAACATTTGTTGATATTAAGACAGTACAAGAGTCATAGGCACAAAGTTTGGCGATAGAACATGAAGAATACAAATGTCTTACGGAGGCTCAAGTCCAAGCAAAAGAGAGAGTTCACTTTGTAAGAGTTTGATATCCTCGGGAAAGACACGTCTGGAATGACAAAGGCATAACTTCAGTATCATAACGAATTATACAAAAAAAAATCTTAAAGAAGACATGGGTTGATCTAAGCTTAAGGTAATGACTATGATGTAATCCTCATGTAATAAATTTTATTTACTTTATTCATTTATTTCAAACAAGTTGTGGGGTTAAAGTAGTCGGTAGGTCAAACTAGCCATTGGACTTTATATATATCCCTTAAATATTTACCACATCAATCACACTACTTCGTTTTGCCAATTCCTCTTATTCTTTTCAAATTGTGTGAAATGTTTAACTATGAACTTTTCTTATAAGTGGATTCTTATGATTCAAATTTTTATTATGAGTTTGAGTGGAAATTTATGGAAGTGATCTAAATGACCTTCAAGCCTAACATGAGCACATTCAGAAATTGATTGACAACCTTGTCATAAATGTAACGACCCTCTATCGCCATAGTGCTACAAACAAACCCCTGTATATATGTATATATACTTAATCAAAATCAATCTACAAGTTACTTTAACATATATAAGATATGAAAGAAATACTATATACAAGCCTATTTATATACAATACCAAGGAAAAACCCAAATACATAACTCCCTATAACTGGACGCTTTATACATCATTTTAAAAGAAATAAACAACAATAAGGAATATCAATTCCTTTAAGGAAAAGAACAAAAAGATGATTATCTATACTTGTTCAATTTTGCCACTGACCGAGGTGAAACTTCATCACCAACTAAGAGAAGCTAAACCTGCCAAAAACTCAACATCTGCTCCCACGCCAAAGACGTGATCATCACAGGCACAAACCACACATGCAAACAATGCAAGGGTAAGCTTACTTAAAATAATAAAACATATAGTATAAAGGAAAGGTAATAGGAAAATTTCTTAATCATATATCCAAAGTCAAACAAAATAATAATAATAACAATAGTACAACCATTATAATAACAACCTTTAACACAACAACAATAACGATATTAACAACACCTCTATCATCACCATCACCAATCATAACAATTACAAACAACCACAATACCCAAGTAACAACAACAATACTACCATCAGCACCAACGACATCGGGTAACATTAATAACAATTTTATCAACATACAAATTTGGAATCCAATTCGTCAGAGAATGAGTTTACATACACACAGCACAACACATCATGCCTTCAACCCCAAAATGTCAATGTATGACTGACACGACTCTCGAGAGATTTTCTACATTTCGGGCGATCAACCAAGTCTCATCCCCTACCATGGCCATCTAGCACCCTTCAGGGATTGCCAAAACTCTGATCAGTTGGATAAGCTTATGGTTGTCAGGATAAGTGAATGTGGGTGATGGTATACTGTGACACAAGGCCTACACTGAAATAGAAAAAGCGCACAAAAAGGGGGGTTGAATTGTGCGTTTAAAAACTTTTTCGAAACAAGTTGATCAGTATAAAACTGTTTTCAAGCGTAGGGATAAAGAGAAGAAGAACACAGAAAGTTTTATACTGGTTCACTCAACCTGAGCTACGTCCAGTCCCTTCACCTAAAAGATATTCACTAACCAACCTTAAGTTACAAATATTGTTCGCGGCCTCTTTAGGCTTTATAATGCAATCACCCTAAATTGCTTAACCCAAGTATTCTTTTACACTAAGCCTCTCCAGGCTTTCACAACACAACAAGTGTTTATACAAAAGATATCAACTCACGTAGTGAGGATTTGAAAGATTAGGCTCAAAAACGCTCTGAAAATTTTTACACGATTTTTGCTACCGTCCACTGGACTCTTCTATTAGAATATTGCTAATATCTTTTTGTTCTTGTTCTTTTTCTTGATCGTTCGTCACTGTCTCTTTTTTGCTTCTTCCTTGGTGCATGTATATATAGTCTTCAGGCAAAAGATCCGTTGTAGAAGACTTTGACTTCGTTATGCAATGAGAAGCGTGCAAACTATTCTTTTAGAGAGGTCAGGCGTGGCAGCTTTTAGATTTATACTAAAATGGAAAGTGTAGGACTGTGCTGACGATCTGTTTTTCTGAACATTCTTCATTCGTCTCAACAACTTGATAAGTTGACTTGCTTTATCTATTCTGCTGCGCTTTTGCACTAGAATGATTTTGATGGTATTTAATGCTTCAAATAATTTGAACGTTAGATCACAGAAGTAGTAATATGTTAGTTTCAAGAAAAACTGGCATAAATAAATTGGACGTTCAAAATAGAACTTAGCCGTTTGAATATTTGTCGTTGGAAGCTTGCATCAGATATTTGAATTTGTTCTTCAGACGATCATCTTAAGTTGTTCATTGGACGATCTACTTTAAGTACGTCTGTTGAACGGTCTTCCTTAATACATCTACTGGACGGTCTTCTTTGACAAGTCTACTGGACGGTCTTCAAAGAGAAGTTTGTATACTGTAAAGAGTTCAATTCTTTGACAGAAACTTAAACATTAATAAGTTTGTTATCTTCAAAACTTTGAGGGTCTAGACACTTCTACGTCTTTGGTTCCAACATGCACTGCCTTAGCCCCACTGCAGGATTACCCATCCACTCATCCCCTAGGCCCAGCTTTCAGACCCCACTTCTTATCCAGGCATTAGGTTGGAGGCCCGTCTGAGCCGCAGCTCCGTTCACCTCAAACTTCCATGCCTACCCGTATACAGCATGAGGCCCATATAACTTCAGCCAACAATATATGCATGAATGCATACAACATACCACAACATTAGCCTAACAACAACAAGTCAACATATGCACACACATATATATATAAGGCGACATACGCACACCACGTGGCCTACTCAGCACCACCTGTGGTCCAACAACTATTATCAATACCATGCAGGCTCATTCCAGCCTCAAGCATAGTCAACAGGTAAGGCACTATCCAAGCAGCCCACCTCATAAGAAACATCATACAATAATATCATACACAATAAGTGGAGGTCCTATCTAAACGACCTTCCACTTCACAACCAATCCAATAATCAACTACAATTTAAAAACCAAGACCTTCTTTGAAAACTATTTGGAAGATTGGCAAATCTTGAGCTTTACAAAACCTTTCAAAATAATTCAATTTCTTTAATTTAGAGAAATCATATTTAAATTAGACCTTTCCATCATTCCAAATAGAACTTTTGAAAATGTATAATACCCTTTTTATAGGTGTATATACATAATATTTCACAATTTGAAACGAAAACTTTAAAATTTGAAATAATACATTCAATTTTGAAATAACAGATTAAGTACTGTAGTAACAAATTATATCAGTTTGGTAAAAATGCATCAAAATTCGTCTTCTAGCAGGGATAATCGATTATGGATTCTCATAATCGATTATTCCAGAACCAATTTCAGGAAAATTTTTACTGAAGCCCAAATAATCAACTATCAAAGTCCATAATTGATTATTCCCGAAACAAAATCACGAAAACAGCTTTTGGAACTCCAGATAATCGATCATGTGATCCCTATAATCAATTATCTGCAACGAATTTCAAAGAAAAACGCAATTTATACAAAAAAAAACCCAAGCTTTTCAACCAAATAACCCACATTTTCGAATTAATGGAGTTCCAACAATATTAATCCACCTCAACCAAGTTCATATACATCAGATTATACAACAATTTCAACATTTCATCACAAAATCATCAATTTATCACCCAAATTTCAAAATTTTCCCCCAAAACCCATTTTCATCCAAAATTAACGAAATTAGCAACATCCACAGAGATTCAATCGATTACAATTTAAGAAATCAGCATATCACCAATTATTAACACAAAACAACCAATTAGTAAGCTTCCCTTACTTCTAAAAGTTCTTGAATCTGAATTTAGGTTCCTGAGAAATTCGGTGTCTTGAGCCAAAACCTCCCACAAATTGATCTTCCTCTCGTAACAATACCGGATTGGGCTTGGGAATCCTCTTAACACCCTTAGTAACTTCAAATTTTTAGAGAAAGGTTAAGAGAGAAATGAAAAGAGAGAAAGTAGAGAGAGAATGAGAATGAGAGAAACTCTTCTCCCTTCTCCTCATTTTATATTAGATCTTTTGGAGCTTTCATGCAGACTTTTGGCCAACTGAGCCCAAATCTCACCAAGCCACTCCCCTTATCTCAAAACTGGTTTAACTCAACTATTTTCTCTCAAAAGCCCAAAATCACTCTCACAACATATCCAAATTGGCTCAAGCACATATCTCAAACTTCCTAAATTCAAACCCGAATTTCAAACAAACAACACACCACTGTCACCACATACGACATACCATACATAACAACAATTCATTTATTCCTTTTAATCACCTAGATTACATATCAAATTTCCACTTGTTAGTTATTAAAACACTTAATCATTCATTAGAAAAACACATATGTTACAATAACAATAGTGTAGCAGCTCAAAGAAAGGTAAAGTAAAAGAACTCATATAGAAAGGAGTCGTGAGGAAGCACACCTTTGATTATTGAATGACTACTTCTTGACAAGTCCAGTATACATATAATTTCAATTTGAACAAAGGTTTCAAATGCGAAGGCAAGTGTTCTTTTGCATTGTGAAAGCCTTTGGCAACAATGACGAGTATTTCCAACAAAGGAATGTTGTAATTGCTAGAATGAATATTTCACCATTGCAAAAATGCATTGATGTAATTCACATGTTGGCTTATGGATCAAGAACTAACAATATGGATGAGTATGTATTCATTGGTGAAAGCATTGTAGTGGAATACTTAGACAAGTTTGTTGAATAAGGCTAAGTATTTAAAAATGTCTAACAACAATAACATTAAACACTTACTAAAAATAAGGGACAAGTGTGGCTTTCTTAATATGTTAGGTAGTGTTGATTGAGTCCACTAGAAATTAAAAAAAATCTGACAACATGAAAGAGATTTTCTTCTGGTGATCATGATAAATTCGCAATTAGCCTAGAAGCAGTGAAATCACAAAACTTATAAATTTGACATACATTCTTTGGTGTTGTATTGGTTCAAATAATGACTTTAACATCCTCAACTAATCTAATGTCTTACATGACGTTTTGCCAGGGCAAATTCTTGAGGTGCAATTTACATTAAATTTAACCACATGTAACATAGGGTACTATCTAGTAAATGACATTACATTTGTAAAAATAATCCCAATGCCATAAGGAGAGAAAAGAAAAATGTTCACCCAACATTAAGAAGCAACAAGAAAAGATATAGAAAGAGCCTTCAGAGTGCTCCAATCACATTTTGCAATTGGATGTGACCCAACATGAGCTTGGAGCATGAATACATTAAACATATAATCATGCATGTATAATATTGAATAACAGGATTGTTAAAAGTAAATGAGAAACATATGGTGATAATATTAATTGTTCACACGATTGTTCAGACAATGACATCCAAACACCTAAAGTATTTAACAGTTTTCATCCCGATTTTAAAACATACAAAGAAGAGCACATATGTCCTAAAAGGAAATACATCATTATTTTCAAGCAGACTTAATGAAACACATTTGGCAACTTGTCGAATGTGAGAATAACTAGAATTGAATTATGTTTTAATAATATATTATTTTATATTACTTTGTGTATTTTAGAAATTATTGCTAATTTTAATTTGTTTAATTATTTATTTATTGTAAATATTTAACTTAAATTATTAAAATTTGGTATATATTTATTTATTATGTAGAATTTGACATGCAAATTTATTAAATTTAATATGAATAATAAAATATAGAAAGGTGGGATGGAATGTGAAATCTATTTAAGAAGCTTTTTAAAGTTGTTGAATTATTGGAAAAAGTTACTTTCTTAATACAAAAAAATTACTTAAAATATAAAAATTGATATAAAATTATAGAAAAATGTAAAAATTAAAAAAAATTATAATTAGCAAATTTTGCACTTCCCATCCTAACACTTTCTTGAAAAAATAATATAAGATTTTGTTATGTTTAAATGCTTGGCTTTTGTACGGGGATTCCTGCACAACTGAGTTCTGTACTTCTGTTTGCCATACTAGTTCTAAAAGAGTGCAAGGAACCAACTTTTAGACGTTATTTCTATTTTTGACGTTAGACAAGCTGAACTGTAATGTAATGTATCGCCATCTTTGAAATAATTTGAGTAGTGTATAATCCTCCACGATATCATGACCATATATAGTATGATACTTTCAGCTTTCATTGTAATTGAGGTGATTCAGATACCTTGTCATGTATTTTGCCCCCCACTTCCTGGTAGCTAGCTTCGTTGAACTTGCAGCCATTCACTAATCTAAGGAATTAGTGTCTCGCTCGCTGGTATATAAATAAATCTATAGCTGACTATGGTTTTCATGCAGGACTGTGAAGCTTTTCTGGTTCGAAGTGGAAGTTAATAGAGGAAGCAAGAAAAGATGATTTGAAAGTCCTTGACATGTTGATATCTTCCTCTAATTACTTGATTTCTTGGTCAAGTGTTGAATAATGTTGTTTTACTTGACTGCGAGTTTGTTACATAATTGCCGTGTCTAAATTCATAAGTTTAGTGAAAAACAAGTACTATTCAAAATTCTTTTGACGATGTATTCAATTGAAATTTGTATGTTAATAAATTCAAAATCAACCGTTTTGAGCACCGTTTTATCTCCCCGTAATTTCCTTAGTTCAATTTCTGTTGAAAGTTGGCTGTATATTCCCTATTTTAGTTTCTGTTGACATATGAAATTGAAAACTGTTTGAAATTCAATTTATTGCGATTAAAAATAAATCTAGAAAATTAAAAACTAAATTAACGATCACGGTGGGACTCGAACCCACAATCTCCCGCTCCGGAGGCGAGCGCCTTATCCATTAGGCCACGCGACCAACTTCTAGTGATTGCTGCGATTCTTATTCTTTTATACTTTGCAATAGACTAAATTAAACTATACATTTAATTGAAAAAACATCTACAAGTAAGTACAGGAATAAGTGGTGGTTCATTGGCCGGCGACCTAACTGGACCACTAAATTAGATTGAGACTTGAAATTTTGTTTAATCAAAAGGTCAAGTTTTAAATAAATATTAAAAGTTATTTTCCACTTAATAGGCAGTGTTATAGTAAATACATATAAGATACGTTAAAATAATGGCTAAATTACATTTTTTTGTCCCTCTATTTTTTTTAATCTGTAATTTTAGTTTTTTTATTTTTTTAAAGATATTTAGTCCTTTTTTTTTCAAAAATTCGCAATTTTGATTCTCCTATTATTTTAGAAACATTTAGTCTTTCTATTTTTAAAAATCCATAATTTTAGTCTTGTCGTCAGATCTCTTACGTTGACTGTTAGCAATTTAACATTGACTTTGAAGTGTCAACATTGACTCTAATGTTGACTCTAACATGTCATTTATATACTGTTATGTTAGAGTTAACATTTAAACACTAAAGATTAACGCAAAGGATTTGACCACGGGACCAAAGTTGTGAATTTTTAAAATAGGGAGACTAAGTGTGTGTTTGGTTTGTAGTTAGAAACATACAAACGTTCGTTCAATGGAAAAATAACAAATTCTTACTTCATATTTTCATGCTTTGGAAAGTGGGAATTTTTGTTTTTATCAGTGCAAACAGATACCCAAACACACCCTAAATGTCTCTAAAAAAATAGGAAAACCAAAATTGCAAATTAAAAAAATAGGAAGACCAAAAATATAATTTAGCTTAAAATAATTTATGCATTGACAATATAAAAAATTTTTACATAATTATTCAATCACAAACTACCATATATGATAAGTTTGTTAACTTTTACAATAATTATTTAAAAGTTATACTTATTATGCTTTCTGATTGATTGATAGTATAAAATCTTTTTTACACTATCGATACATAGAACTTACACTCGACAAAGTCTTATATTAAGCAAAAAAAAATAATATTTCAAAAAGCATTTTTAATTTTTATTAATAATTACACAAAAGTATTTAATTTTTATGTAATTTCTTATTTTCAAATATTTATTTGTATAAAAAAGTAAATATAAAACAAAATAAAAAGATCATAATTATTAATAAAAATAAAATAAAAACTATATTTTCAAACTAAAAAGTTTTTGAATCTTGTGAGGCTTGGAAGCTTCGGTTGATTGTTTCCACTTTCTATCCGCAGCACACAGGGATCTAGGACGGGTACAAAGTCATCGCTGAAAACGAACCCAATTTCAAGTCTACTTTTAATAAATCTTGTTGAAATCAATTTTAACTGAGACGACCAAAGAAATCATTTAAAGGGTCAACACAGCATTCAAAGCATGCGTTGGATTGGTGATTCAACAGCTAATTGCTAATTCAGGGTCAGCTGGGATCTAGATGCACTTCTCACAAATTGTTTATCGGTCGTCACAGCTATAATAACAAATAAAACTAGAAAAAATAGGTTATGCATTACTTTACACTGTTATTCAATCATAAATCACCATGTATAGTAAATTTATTGACTTTTATAATAATTATCTTAAAAGTTATGCTAATGATAATTTTTAATTGGTTGACAGTGTAAAAAATTTTATATTGACAGTGCATGAATATTAAACTCATAAAACTAAGCATTCCTTCCTCTCGTTTTTGAGCTGGCATGCAAACTGTGCTACCTGTATTGTTTAAAATATTCACGGTTTAAAGATTTTGTATAAAACTTATTCAATATTATTAATTTTAATAAAATATCTTGTATTTGACAATTAGCATTACTTCATTCATTTGATAAATTATATTAACAAATAATGATAAATTTTAAAATAATGAATTATTCAAACCCAATATTAGGTGCATAAATCAAATCAAATTCTTTAGAGTAAACTAGCGAAACATCTAAACCATAGTTTAATTGGCTGAACTATTAAATTTATAATGAAATTATAATTAAATTGTGTAATATTTAAATAAAAAATGTAATTGGTTTAGTATTCAAATAATTCATGATGATCTATATATTTTTTAAGGTTTAAATTAAAAAAATTGTCCCAGCATCTAACATTTTTTTTAAAAAAAAAATTACATGAAAAAACTGTACATTTTAATTTTTATGTAGATTTTTTTAATACAAATTAGTCTTTGTTATTTCTTGAAGTTATAGAAGTGTTTGATTTGGTTCGTATACGTAATGTCGTTTTTTATTTTTAATTCCCACACACAAAATATATATATATATATATATATATATATCGTTTTGATACCCACCTAAAAATATTGTTTCAATCCTTACACCTAGCGTAATATTTTTTTGCTTTAGTTCTTAAAAATTCTCTAACTTCAATATATTTCGTTTTGATACCCACCTAAAAATATTGTTTCAATCCTTACACCTAGCGTAATATTTTTTTGTTTTAGTTCTTAAAAATTCTCTAACTTCATTATAAATTTATAATGTCAGTGAAAGACAGGATAAATTTGTAAACATTTATCATGTAAAAGCAAAATACAAACCTTTAACTTATAGGAACTAAAATGAAAACTAATATTAAATATAGGAATTGAAATTTAATTAAACTATGTTTTTCAGAAAAAAAAAACACTACATGTCATAGTATGTGTTTGGTTACGCTTCTATAACACACGTATTAATAAATTTCTACATCCAATCCATAAAAATGGCAAAAAAGTTAGTATAATTTATTTCAATACGGCGTGATCAATCTTCTCTAATGTGCAACCAAACACATTAATACTTAAATTCAAGAAACAAATAACAATTTACATTAGTTTAATTTTATTTAATCTTCTCTTTTCTCACATCTTCGTTTCCAATCCCATTTGAGCAGAGTAACATTTAATTTCCAACATTGGCTTTCTACCTTGGAAGGTGACAAAGTGAAAAATACAAAGAAAAATCAAAGAGTCATAGTACAAGCAGTAAAAATGGCACTTTCCTTGCATTAAAAACACAAAACAGAAAAAAGAAGGGACATGAAATTGAAGGAATATATCTATATACATGTGGAGTTTTAATCATTTTACACGCCGAGAATTACACACAAAAAATATATATATACCTTTGCAACAAATAGTGACAATTACTACTTGAGAGAATAATGGGTGCTCAATTGGTAAAAAGAGAGAAGATGGAGATAAAAGCTTTGGGTATTAGCAAGGGAACGAAGGAGAGAAATAATTCTGTGGGCATTTCTGTCTTTCTACATAAAAAATGTTTCTGTCTCTTCCTCTTTTGTCCATATTTGTGCAGAACACATTTTGATCTAAACTTTACTCAAGGCCTGTTTGGATAAAATTTTTCTATAAGTATTTATGGGAAAAAAAAATAAAAACAAAAAGTGAAATTAGTTTTTCCATAAGCTAAAATTAGCTTATACATAAGTTAATTTGTAGAAGCTTTCTCACATTAGTTTATTCAAAATTCAATTTTTAACTTATGCATAAGCTAATTTTAACTTATGGAGAAGCTTATTTCACTTTTTCTTCTTGTTCTTTTCTCTTATAAGTGCTTATAGAAAAGTTAATCTAAACAGACCCTCACACTTTTTCTTCTTTCACTTTTAAAGAGATTTCAAATGGTAGAACAAATTATTTTTAGCTTGTTTTCATTCTTTCTTCAATCATTCTTTCCAATTTTTACAATGCTAGTTATAGAATATAAACTGTGAATGCATACATTTAAGCCTTTATTTGTTTATTGAATTGTTTTATAAAATTTGTTTATCTTCTAAGCATATTTGGAAGTGTTTGTCTACATTTCTATTTTTTAAAAGTTTGTCTCTGAAACACTTGAACAATACATTTGAAGAAAATAGATGAATGAAATGAGAAAATTTCTATTAACTATTTCCATTTCTTGTTTTTTAAAATATTTGTTTTGAAAACAATTTTCAAAACTTAATACATTTCAAATGAGAAATTGATCGCTAAGTAGTGTAAAGTTACTTTAAAAAACAAAACTTAAACAAAAAAGTAAGAATGGATCGAACAAACCCTTAATTTCTCACAATTTAGTCCTTGCTTTCACTGTTTGTTATTCCTTCTCTTCTCTTTACAAGATTGATTAGAAGGCCATTTAGATAAAATTAAATTTAGGAAAAAAAAATCTTACATTTTTGCATGTAATATGTAACTCTTTAAAAAGTCATTTGCATTAAAATAAAATCTAAGATAATATAAATTTAAAGTAGGGATTTAGACCAACTTATGCTTGGACCAATCCTATAATTAGTTGTTATGGAATATAAATTATGAAGATGAGCACATAATTCAATTCTTTTCATTTTGTTACGTTCTTTTCTCATTTTGTTATCCTTTCTCTCAATCTCTTTATAAATCCGCCTAGATGAAAAGAAAGAAAAAATAAAGAAATTTCTTGCATTTTTTTTGTCATGTAATTATGTAACTTGTTGAAAAAATATTTGCATTACATGATTGGAATTGTGTCTCAATTCTTCACGTCTGATTCAAACCAAAGTACTCACATATAGGTAGTCTCATGTGTTAGAAAAGAAAATGTAGGTATGTGTGGGCAAGAAAAGTTTTACGGACTCCACGGTGGGTGCCAAATGTTTAAGCCAATGTCAAGCTCTAGGTACTAGGTCAATCTCAAAGTTTGACACTGCCTGATCCATTATTGCATTTTGTCCCTTTTCTCCTTATGGATGGATCTATATATAAGGGTCAAGATTCCCTACAGTCAATTATAAGACTGCAAGGTCTTGCATTCATTGTGTTTATTTATTATTATCTTTTTAATGTGTGGCAGAAAGAATTAATTGTAGATATTCTTGTTGTAAGGCGTGTTTGGTAAAACTACCTTATAAGTTAATTGAAAACTTATAAGCTAGTTGAAACTCATAAACTAGAAGCTAGGAGTTGAAAGATTATAAAATAGTTGATTTAATTGAAAGTAGCTAAATAAGCTAGCTGATAAATGTAAACTAACATAAATGTAAAAATGAAAAAAAAAGAAAGATAAAAAGATATTTCAAATAAATTAGTAAAGATAAAAATGGAAAAAGAAATAAAAGTTAATAACTTATAAGCTATAAGCTAGTTGAAGTAGTTCATAAAAATAAGGTAGAAGTTACTAAAATAAATTCATATACTAAATAAGCTTATTTTGGTCAAACCAGCTTATAAACTAGTCAAACTAGCTTATAAGCTACTAGAGTGACTTGTTCAACACACTCATATTCTCTTTGATTACAGAGAATCCAATTCTTATATATAAGAGGATGTCATTAATTGAGTTAGATAAATTAAGAGTTAATTAACATATTAGGGATTAATTCCATAATAGGGATTAATGAACATATTAGGGAGCGTTTGATAGGAGAGAAGTTTTTAGTTTCCTAGGAATCTTAAATTGGAAATATTGGTTTCCTATGTTTGCTATATATTTTTAGAAAAAATATTCCCAAAAAATATTATTTCCCAGGAATCATTTTTATCCTACTTTCCTAACTAGGAAGAAAAGTTTTAATTATATAAAAGGCTAAATCTAATTTTCCCAGGAAACATTTGAAAATATTTCCAAGAATGTTTATGGCTAACCAGATGGATTTTAACTATTTCCAAGAATCATAATTTCCAGGATTTGTAATTCTTAAGAAACATGATTCTTAGGTATGAATTTTTTTTTCGGTACCAAACGCTATCTTAGGGATTAATGAGTAGATTTTAAGCATTTAATCGGCAAAAATCTAGGCTTATTTTATGAGTGATTAATTCCCAATTTGAGGCATGATTAATGAATGTGAGTTGAATGTCTGGTGATCATGAACTCAGACCTAAAACTCGACATACAATTCGGAAGTGTACAAGCATATAATTTCATTTCTTTCGTTATGTTGTTTACTCATTTTATTATCGGTTCTCCCCTTCTCTTTATAAACCCACTTAGACAAAAAGAAAGTAAAAAAAAAAAAAATTCTTACATTTTTCATGTAATTATGTAACCCGTTAAAAAAGCCATGTGCATTAAAATGAAATCAAAGATGACATAAACTTTTTTTTTTTCTTGATTCATTACATAACCTAATATTATTCAACTAAAAGAAGGCAATCAAGGCAACTTAAAAAAATACAAATAGAAATGCGAGTACGACACACCATTGAGACGCCAATAACGAGTAGAAAAAGAAGAAAAACAATGGGAGAAAGAGGAAAATAGCCAGAAAAGGCAAACACACGAGACAAATGCCCACATTCGTTGCTTACCATGAATACAAAGGCGTTTCAGATTTTAACCTCCCACCGACGCCTTCCACTTCCCACTCCTGATTTAGATCACACTCTGTACTTCAAGCGGGACCCGCCTCATCACCACACCATTGGGCTCCACGTGTCCACATCCAAAACAGCAACGATCAGAAAGAAAATCGCTATCAGCGAGGAGGAAACAAGTCCACGTCATCGTAAACCGTACGCGTCGTATCTCAATAAAATAAACCCGCGATACATCCAATCCCACCCTCCCCCCATTGTTCAGACACAATTCCGGTAGGCGGTAGCTAGCTAGTAGCATTACATTGCAACAACTTTTTATTTTACGACTACTTCCTCTCTGTTTCTCTCTCATCGCCATTTCCATTTGCCATAGATCTGGACACAGATCACAGGGTTCGCGCCTTTTGACCGTTCTTTCCCTTTTTATTCTCCATTGGCCATTCTCCCGAACACCCCGCACCTATAATCGGAGCCGCCATACCCGTTTTCGCGCGGATCTAGGACGAGAGAGAGGTAAGCCCCGAGGATTTATGATTTAACATCATTTATCTTAATTAACTATTCAATTTGAAGGGTTTTCTACTTTTTGAAAATTTGTGGAATTAATTGAGCGAGGGTTTGGGTGATAGCTTGGAGGAGTGAGATCGGTTGGGGTTTGCGATGGCTCCGACGACGATCCGGAAGGCGATTGGGGTGGTGAAGGACCAGACGAGCATAGGGATTGCGAAGGTGGCGAGCAACATGGCGCCGGAGATGGAGGTGGCGATCGTGAAGGCGACGAGCCACGACGACGACCCCGCGGGCGAGAAGTACGTGAGGGAGATCTTGAACCTCATGTCCCACTCGCGCGGCTACGTCCAAGCGGGCGTCTCGGCGGTGTCGAAGCGCTTGGGGAAGACGCGCGACTGGATTGTGGCGCTCAAGGCGCTCATGCTCGTGCACAGGCTCATGAACGAGGGCCCCCCGCTGTTCCAGGAGGAGATCCTCTACGCCACCCGCAGAGGAACCAGGCTCCTCAACATGTCCGATTTCAGAGACGAGGCTCACTCTAGCTCGTGGGACCACTCCGCTTTCGTGAGGACCTATGCTATGTATCTCGATCAGAGGCTCGAGCTGACGCTGTTTGATAGAAAAAGTGCCGGTGGCAGTGTTGGTGGTGGTAGTGGCGGCGCTGCGGATGATAGGTTTGGCGGGAGAGACAGTTTCGGCGGGAGAGACAATTTCCGGTCGCCGCCGTATGAGTACGGTGGTGGGGAGTTTAGAGGGGAAGGAGGGTATGGGAATGGGATGAGGAGGACGAGGTCGTTTGGGGACATGAGTGAATCGGTGGGGAGGGGGCAGGAGAAGAGGGTTGTGAGTGTGACTCCTGTGAGGGATATGACGCCGGAGAGGATTTTCGGCAAGATGGGTCATTTGCAGAGGTTGTTGGATCGGTTCTTGGCTTGTAGGCCTACTGGGTTGGCTAAGAGTAGTAGGATGGTTTTGATTGCGTTGTATCCGGTGGTTAAGGAGAGTTTTCAGTTGTATGCTGATATCTGTGATGTTTTGGCTGTGTTGCTTGATAAGTTCTTTGATATGGAGTATCCTGATTGTGTGAAGGCCTTCGATGCTTATGCCAGTGCGGCTAAGCAGATTGATGAGTTGGTTGCTTTTTATAATTGGTGTAAGGATACCGGCGTGGCGAGGTCCTCGGAGTATCCGGAAGTTCAGAGGATTACCAGCAAGTTGCTTGAGACATTGGAGGAGTTTGTGAGGGATAGGGCCAAGAGGCCCAAGAGTCCGGAGAGGAAGGAGGAGGCTCCTGTGGTGGAAAAGGTGGAGGAGGAGCCGGTGCCGGATATGAATGAGATCAAGGCACTGCCTCCACCGGAGAATTACACCCCGCCTCCTCCGCCTGAGCCGGAGCCTAAGCTGCAGCCGCAGGTTATGGAGGACTTGGTGAATCTGAGAGATGATGCTGTCACTGCGGATGACCAGGGGAATAAATTGGCTTTGGCACTCTTTGCTGGTGCACCGGCTAATAATGCAAATGGATCATGGGAAGCCTTCCCGTCAAATGGACAGCCAGAGGTGACTTCAGCCTGGCAAACCCCGGCCGCAGAGCCTGGGAAAGCCGATTGGGAATTGGCATTGGTAGAGACTGCTAGCAATTTGTCAAAGCAGAAGGCAGCTTTAGGTGGTGGGTTTGATCCGCTATTGTTGACTGGCATGTATGATCAAGGAATGGTGAGGCAGCATGTTAGCACTACCCAACTGAGTGGAGGGAGTGCAAGCAGTGTGGCATTGCCAGGACCGGGAAAGACTACAACCCCTGTTTTGGCTCTCCCGGCCCCAGATGGATCTGTGCAGCCAGTTAATCAGGATCCATTTGCTGCATCATTGAGCATTCCACCACCATCCTATGTGCAAATGGCCGATATGGAGAAGAAACAGCAGTTGCTTGTGCAGGAGCAGCAGGTGTGGCATCAGTATGCAAGGGATGGGATGCAAGGCCAATCTAGCTTGGCCAAACTGAGTGGCACTGGATACTATGCTGGAGGTCCTATGCCCATGAATGTGATGCCTTATGGAATGCCCCCAGTCAATGGAATGGGACCTCCAACCGGGTATTATCATACTCCTTACTGATACCCCATCCCCTTTTTTGTGTCACATATCTATAGGTTCTTTCGTTTATTTTTTACTGTGACATAGTGTTTCCCTTTGTTTCAAATGATGTCATCTTATTATTGAGATCTGCACATTAGTGCTACGGGGATGCTAAGGAGACTGAGTTGAAGACACAAATTCTTGTTGGGTTTTGATGCTGGGAGATGTGTAACTCAGTTGTGATGTCTCTCTGTATTTTGTAATAGTAGCATTTTCTTCTTGATTTTGTACTTCCAAGTGATTCTTATTCTTGCTCCTTAAAAACAAACGATTAACTGCTGTAAATTTTATTAAATGCTGGTGCTGATGATCTTGATTGGTTATACCAAATGATGTTTCTATCTTGTGGGAACAGCCTTGACTGCCTATTCTGAAACTTCACTAGTCACTGCAGGTACTCGGGAAGTGGTTCCTTTAGTGTGGAGTTAGATATATTTAGTTAGTTGCTGGGTAGCCTGGGTTTGACATTAAGAAGTAAGTTTTTAATCTGGTCATTTTTTTGTTTTCTTCTTACCTTCGGTTACCAAATTTAACTATATAATCATTAATCTTTTCTATCTGCCATTATAAGATGTCATGTAACATCTCTTGTGGCATTCAAGTTATCTGATTGGGTCTTTTCTGTCTTGACATATAACATATATGGTTGTCCCGTACTCTTCAGTACCTATCGTTCACACCTATTCAATTTGAATTTTGGAACTATTATTTTCTATCTTTTGGTGAAAATTATCTAAAGGGGGAATGAAGACAGGTAAACCGTCTGTCATTGTAAGTTGTAGGTGATACTTGTGTTTTCGATACAGTAATATAGTTTCTCTACAAGCTTTTGGGTTTGGGACCCGTAAAGTTTTTCCATTAGTTTGTTAGCTCGTGGCATCGTGGACTGTGGTGTGGGGGCTTTTTCTGGCTATATAGTTTGTCTGCTTATGTACTCATGCTTAAAATTTTGAGATTAATTAATTGTTACTGTAATATGATCATTCAACTATCAGTTGATATATTATTGAATAATTAATTTTTAAATAATGTGAATTATGTGACAATCCATGATTCAATAGTAGTATAAAACAGCTTTAGTAACAGTATCAGCTCTCTCTAGAGTTGACATGGTGAGAGTGTTAAATGAAGTTGTGCTTGAATGTGTCACCAGAAATCTAGATAATGCGTGAAAATCATATTAAGAAAGCATTTCAGAAGAGCATATTTGACCTTAGGAAAATAGCTTTTGATTTCACAAGTTTTTTTTTTTTTAATTTGTTTCAATAAATTGATTAATAAGTTTATCAAAATATTTTTTGAACTTTGTTACACAATTAAATTTATGAATAAACTCATTTGGTAAAAATTATTTAATTAATATTTAATTGAGTTGTTTATCTAAGGATGTGTTTGGTATAGATGAAAGAAATAGAAGGAAGGGAAGAGAAGAGAAGAGAAATAGGTGAGAAATAGAATAAAAATAAAATGGTTTGGTTAAAGAGAAATAGATAAAAAATAGAGTGGAAGATAAAATTATTTTAGTTATTATTATTTATTTTTATCATTAATATTAATTTTATTATTAATAATAATATTTATTTTTATTATTAATATTATGTTTATTATTATTATTTTTATTTATTATTATTATTATTATTATTCATCTAGATCCTGCAAGTAAATTGATTTTGTTTGAGGCAAAATCGATTTACTTGCCTTAACAACCGTCACAGCAGTGCCAATATATGCGGATGGATGTAATTTCTTCGTTTTTCTTCTCAATTATGTGTGGAAGTTATTATGCATGGGTCCCACAATTTTTTTTAAAATTTTTTTCACACTTTCACTCTACTAAACAATTCATTTTTTTCTCACTTTCACTCTCTTCCTTCTTCTTCCCTTCTATTTTCACTCTATCAAGCACACTCTAAATGTATTTTAAATTTCTAGTTGAGAGATAATGGTTTAAATTATAATGATGTTTTTTGTTTGGAATTTCTAAATCACAGTTTGGACAAATGTTGCAAAAGAGACGTGTCCCAAATCCCAATCATGATTTCAAGCTTTGCAAACTCAAAAACCAACGTGGTATTAAATATATAACGGGGTTTGTTTTTTATGTTTTTCAAAGTATTTTTTATATGATAAATGAGAAATTAATTTTTCGAGTATGTTAGGTACTGAGATGGGGATCTTTTTAAACTTTTTTTTTTCTATTAATTGAAAATTTCTTTTTATTCACATGAATTTTTCATACTGAATTCAATAATATATTTAAGATATTCAAATTTTGTGTGGAATTTCAGACACTCTAAACAGTTCACACGCTCATTCGATATCTTTTATCTCTTTCTATTGTTTTCTTTTTATCATACTACATTACCAAATTTATTAAACATCTATTTCTTTTATCTTCTTATTGTGTGTTTACAGTTACACCCCATAAGTGTTATTGAAACATTTTTGAGTAAATCTTTATTTTAGTCTCTAAAGGTGTTATAATAGTTTTTGGAATTAGAAAAATGTCAATTAAATTTTTGAAATTAAAATTATTGTTATTTTAGTCATTAATATGTACAACTTATTATAATTATAGTTTCTAAACTTTATAACTTATTATTGTTATGATCCATAATGGAGTTAACAACAAGAATTAACATGACTAATGGATTTTAGTTTCAGAAATTTATTTAACATTTTTCTAAATCCAAAAACTATTATGGCAGTGGCTCACAATTTTAGGAACTAAAATGAAAATTTACTCTTTTTCATTCAAATTTCTTTTACGTGTACCAACACATTGGATATACAACATGGATCTGAAGGCCAATTGCTCCATTTGTTAATTGTTAAAATTATTTGTTTTCGTCAGAACGCATTTTAATATAAAATTTATAATTAAAAATAGTATAGATATATTTTAATTTTGTTTAATAATAAAAAATATTTTTTTATCAAAACTTTAAAATAAACTAATATTTTAGTCTATGCATTACTTTAATTTTATATAATTAAAAATTATACTAAATAAATATTTTGAATATATAAATTTTATTTTGAATTTATAATAAACTATTTAAATTTTAATATAAGATTACTTTTAATTATTGACAATCTCCTTTAAAAAATTATTAAATTTTAATTTAAAAGAAATAAAAAAACAATAGATTGAATGTGATAGATGGTTTAAAAAATCAAATATCTATAACAATATACAATGGTAGTAGGCTCTCTTGGTCTCTATTTTTTTTTTTAACATTTTTACCCTGCAATAGCACATGATAATTGATGTCACTCTCTTCATGTTATAATTGAAGTTTTACCCTTCGACTGCACATTTTCATTTTTTTATTTAACTTCTTCCCTATCACTTTTATTTTAAAAAAAATATCGAAAGGCACAAAATGCCTCTCTTTTTCCCAATACAAATAAAGATAAAAGGATAATTGTTTGATATGGTTGACAAAAAAATTTTGGATAGTTGCAAGAATAGTAAACTTTTTTGAAAGAGTAAGAAGGGTAAGAAGTGAAAATATCACTCTCTAAATTATATATTCTAATTTATAATATAATACATCTCAACTAATATTTGGGAAAACAGCTGAAAGCTTGTTTTTAGTTTTATAATGCAATTTACTGATTTGTCTGTCTATTTTTTTTTCTTGCTCCCATTTCCCAATTAAATTTCTTTGTTCACCTGTACAAGACGGCCTGTGCGATGAAGTCAAGAAAATATATTTGTACGATACACATAGGATTCTCATGCGTTGATCTTTTCCAGTAAGTTACAGATATACCCTCTTTAATTATGATGATTCTAAACACAATGTGATGTGGTGATACCAGTTGCCAAACACTATTAGATTAAGATATTCATGTCCCACTAATGAAGAAACCAAAGGGAATTTCTGCATCGATTTGATAACTAGGCATTTCAACGGAAAGATCATACTTGTCAATTGTCATGCACAAACTGTGCAAATCACTGGTTCAATGTTTCACGAAAACTCAAAGCATTAGGCATCATGACCCCACCATTTTCCTTCCTTTACACAGATGGCCCCAAAAATTAAAAACGAGAGCTTGACCACGCTCGATGCTCTCTCGTGTCCATGCTTTTCTTTTCCATGGCTACCTTTTGATTTCTTTTCTGAAGAAAGAATAATAACATTTTAATAACTTTATATTCATATATCTTGAAGTCATTAAATGGTATTAACTTTTTAATTTTAATTTTGTTAAATATTTAATAGATTATATATATATATATATATATATATATAAGGCTTTAGTCCTTACTATCTACACTAATTTAGTTGCCATTACTTTTTCCTTCATATAATAGTGAGGCTACTTTTTTTTAACTACCGTAATTACTATTTTTGGCTCTTTGGTAAAATCTCAAGGTATTTTCACAAATTTTGGTCATTTAGGCTTACTATGAGATTAATCCTAACAAGGCATCTTCAACATAGTTAATTATCCTTTGATTTCTAATAGCTCAAATAAGTCACAAAAAGAGGGTTAGCCCAACTTTTTCTTGTGCGTTCTTTAATTGGGACTAACAGCATGATTGGAAATGCTTGAAGAGGCACATTTGACGGGAAACGCCACGTACCGAAGCTGCCAGTTCTTGTTTCTGCATTATTATTTTTAGGTGTAATACATCAATTGGTCCTAAACTTTTGAAGAATTTTTAATTAAATTCCTAAACTAAAGATATTTGTAATTAAGTCTTTGATCTTTTACAATTTTTGTAATTAAGTCCTTCGAGTTAGTTTGTGGCGGTTTAAAACTAACTAAAAATTTTCAATTTGTGACAGTTTTACTATATCCAAGGACTTGATTATAAAAATTGTAAAAAATCAAAGACCTAATTATAAAGTTTTTTAGTTCAGAAACCTAATTAAAAATTCTCCAAAAATTTAGGGATCAACTGATATATTAAACTTTATTTTTATAATTATTTTGTTTATGGACGTGATAAACTCCTTTCCAAAATCATTTCCATACATGCTCTAAGAAAGATTATGTCTTTAATTAAAAAAAAAGAAAAGAGATATTTCTTTTCTCTTTTTTGCTTTTTTTTTATATAAAGAATCGTATCTTAGACACTTACTAGAACCGGCAAATCAAATATATTAACTTATTAAGTAAGGTACTTAAATTATCTTTACCAGTTCAATAGAACAATAATTAGAATAACATTATACTTTATAGAGAAATGTCCAAATATAACTCCCGTCATATACCGTAACAAAAATTTGAAATTAATTAATCCTTCTGAAATTAATTAATCCCTGTAAAGGGAAGCATCATTTTAAAACATCCATCATGGTTAACAGTCAGTGTCAAACGGAGGTGGGGGACAGGATTGAAAATTTTGGCTTAAATATATTTTTAATTCTTTATAAGTTACCTGCAGCATCATTGGCATGGATAGATTGAGTCAGCTATACAATACCAATTGCGTTTGATGTTATGTTTTCACTAATAAAGACACTAATAGGTGGGGTTTGTGTGACAGATTTAGCAGTAGGTGAGTTTTGTGTGACAGATTTACTAACGACATTTGGGTAGAAGGACTAAAACATACTTTTGTCAAATTATAGGGACTACAAAAATAATTTTAAATTTGGGAGACCAAAATTAAACTTACCCCAACTTTGAGGAACTAAAAATATATTTAAGCCAATATAGGTCCTCCAATAGTATGTATTCTTTACCTATAAGGTGTGACACCAATAGTTAGTAGTTTGGGTCCTTTAAACATATGACAAGAGTTCGATCCTTGACTATGCGAATAAAGTAGCATTTATGGATAGAAGAGTTACCCCTCAATTAGCGCTTTACTTCTTCAGGAGATTAGTTCCATGACTTTCAATTGTGGGAATAATCCTGAGCCTAATCTCGGATAAAAAAAAATTAATACGTCTTCTTTTCCTTCAAATTATGATATTAGATATGTATGATTATTTTTTAAATTTAAAATTTTTAAAACAAAAAAATGAGAGAAATTAACAAAGGTTATTAGATTTTGAAAAAGGACTAACAAGTAATAAGGCTATATTGCAAGGCATGGACCAACATGTCGTTAGTCCGATTGGCACTGAGTTTGGATCCCTTAAGCAATGTCTCAGGTTCGAGTCTTGTGGATAAAAAAATGATTGGAATGGGAAACCCATCTAAGGGTGGTCGATCAGGTTTTTTGGCAAAATTTAGCATCAACAAAGCCATTGGATACTTCACACTTATAACATGGTTATCAAAAAAAAATAAAAAATGCAAGACATAGACACATATGTACCAAGCGTCCAAGGAAGTTTATGTAGAAACATCTAATATATGTCCAAAGGTTTCTCTATGCAAGGCGTCCAAAGTGTCAAAAATGAAGTTTTAAAGGAATATATGTGTGTGTGTGTGTGTGTGTGGATGAATGCTTTTCAAAAAGTAAAATAAAATGCCTATTTTGAAATATAGTTAAACATCAACATGTATATATCTTGCTATATCTTTGAATATCTTTAGCATTTATTGATAAGCAAATTGGCTCTGAAATATGCTACTACCAAAGATCAAAAGGCTACTCAATTTATTAGTAAAAGTATCAAAACAGCTAAACAAAAATAAAAAAAAAAAGAATGTGTTTTTGCATTTCAAATAAAGCAAAGTACCTTTTTGGTACAAACGGTCACTACTACAGTTTGCATCGGTTTCTCTCTCCTAAAGCTTTACGTAAAAATCCCTCCATTCATTTAATGCTTTTTTTCTCGTCTATATATTGAAGTTTCAAGTGGAAGAAGAACAAGAGAGAATGCACAAAGAAAACAAGCTATCTATCTTTTTGGACATCTTCATATACTTATACTTAACTTTCATATCCTTGTATTCACAAGTATTATCTGTGCTTAAATTGTATACCTTCACTTTTGTGAGTTATCCTTCATACTCATTTTTGTAAAAGCCTAAAGAGGCTTAGTAACAAAGAATACTTGTTGTAAAATAATCTTAAGGTTGAGATTACAAGTTGTAAGGCTTGAAGAGGTTTAGAAAATACTTGATTGTTGTAAGTGGTTGTTATAATGAAAATCCTTCAAGTTTGAAGAGACTGGATGTAGCTCTTGTTTAAAGAGTTAACCAGTATAAATCTCTAATGCTACTTTTCTCTCTTACCCTTATCCTTTACGTTTTCTTTGTGGACTCTTACATCTCAAGCTTTTGCAAACTTACACTCTCTCTGGACTTAATTGTAAGCAATAAAAAAAAAGATTTAGCAAACTCAAATATAAGCAAATTTTAATTACTTTCATCCTATTTAATTATATCATTCCAAAATATCCTTCAATTAATTGAGCCTCTTTCTAATGACTTTTTTGTATTCTTTATATCAAGTTCCACACTTTAGGGAAAAAGTTTATTTTTAAATATGATTAGTAAAATTAAATGATATTAACCAAATTCTTAATTAGCATAAAAATTGGTTAATTTTGCTTATAATTAAGTCCAGAGGAAGTATATTTTTGCAAAAAAGTTTTCAAGTTTCGCACACACAATTCAACCCCCCTTCTTGTGTGTCTTATTTATTTCATGTTATATGTGTGAAGTATCTATCGACTTTGTCGATGACTCTGAAGAACCTGGTTAATCACCTTCAACTTATGAATAACTTGTATAAGTGCCTATTTATTAGATAATTATAATTTTATCTATTACATTTACTTATAAAATTTTAATTTTATTCATTATTATCTTATATTTATCCTTTGCCTAATTTTAACTTTCAAGAATTGTATTTTAAATAAATAATTATCTAAAATTCTTTAATTTCACGAAAGAAATTGCCTTCTTTATTATCAAAAGGCTTTATTTTTCAATCTTAGTTAAGTCTCGTTTACGACTATAAAATTATTTTTTATTTCATCTTCTAATAATATTAACTTGATAAATTTAGTAAAAAAAACAATTTAAGGAAATATTTTAAAAAATCCTAAACAAGTAAAATTTAAATATCATATTTTAAAACAAATTAAACTTAAATTTAAAATCTAATTCATTTAAATAATTAAGTCAAATTTAAACATTTTTTTTCTACTAATCAAAGCTAAACTTGAATGGACAATGGGCTCGTACATATAGCATTGTTAATTGTACGAAAGAAAATAAAGAGTGAGGTTGAAATTCAAACCCGGTGGACCCAAGACTTGCATTGCTTAACTAAACCAGTTATCGTACCAGCTGATATGATAACCACTGAAAGGTCAAATGCAACTTTCTTTCTTAGGTCATCTGTCCCACCTCCGCATCTGCTCCCACCCTCCCAACATTATTTTTATTAATTACTAAGGAAAAGAGAGCATTGTGTAGACTCTTTACCAAAATACAAAAAAAAAAAAAAAAAAAAAACTTTATTTTTCCAAATATCATACTTCCTACAATATTTTTCAATATACTACATTTTACTGTTCATTCTAGGAAGTTCCCCCCTCACAACCCAACTTCTCTCCATCATCTAAAATAATAAAAGTATTTAATAAAAAAAAAGTTGAGAAGTCGGCTCCTGACCTGAGGCAAAAATTAAATATTTTCCACCCACCTGAGCAAACCTCTTTAGCATTCAGTATAAAATTATAAATTATAAATTCCTTCGCCTTGTATCATTTTTGAGAATAAGAGCATTTAGGTCATTTTTATGCCAACTTGTTCTAATTGGCTTAGAAAAAAATCTAGAAATTACGAAAAAAATCATAGGTCATGGGTTGCCTCACAAGGGAAGAGTTTGGGAGGCAAGGGGTGTTTTTTTTTTTTTTTTTTTTGTGGCAAATTCCAGTGTTTATGTCACTTTTTCAATTTTTAAATATTTTACGATTTTTATAAATAGAAAAATTTTACCTATTTTTAGTACTAAATATTTTGAGATTTTCCATGGTGGTTCTATTATTTTTTTTTTAATTCATTTGGTACTATTTTCCAATTTTTGTTTAGTGCATATAGTGAAAAATAGTGTTCGGCGCTTCTTTTTTTTTTTTTTTTAACTCTGTGCTACTCGTTTGTATATGACTAGGTCCAGTACTAGTGAATCTTACAGTTGGTAGTGTGGGTAGTGACATTGGTAGTGATATTAATAGTATTTTTATTGATTCTGCATTTGAGTATTATGCACCAATCTATATTGATTTTGATCATCCTCATTTAGACAATACAAGCATGGCAAAAAATAATAGCAGGATATTAAGGAAAATTGTTGCACCCAATGGAACGTATCAATCTTTATGGACCTGGATCCTCTCCGGTTGAAAAAAACTAGGAGAGTATCCAGTTTTTAATCCCTACCATTCAATACATAATTTTTATTTAAGTTTATTAAATATTAAAATTAATCAAAGGTTAAGATTGTATCCAGTTTTTATACTACTGGAGAGGATCCATTCCTCAATCTTTATGCATTTAGTACCCCGATGTTTATGTGCTTTTGAACTGAAATATGGCTTAATATATTGCTGCCTAAGTTTTATAGTCATGCAAGTGAGAATCCTCTTAAGCATAAACAATAGAGTAAGATATTTTTTGTTGTGGTCCTGAATTTTTTAAAATTCATTTGATCTTGTTTTCTAATCTTTGTTGCACTTTACTACATATTTTTTTTTGTACGATGGTTGTATTGAGGTTAGAACCTATGACCTCATGCATACTACTTAAACCTCCCATCGTTTGATCGGCTCTAGTGGGTTCTTTACTACATATAATATATCGGCCCTTAAACTATATTGTTTTTTAAGTTGTAAATACTACTTTTCTTCTCATCCTTTACGTTTAATTTAAGTTTTTTTTTTTATAGATAGCATGTATCTTTCACAAGAGGTAATCATGCTTGAGCTAAGTAAAACAACTATGGGCAACAAGGTTTTTCTCCAAGCATTTAACGCAGTTACATACCTAGGGTTCAAACTCAAAACCACTTATTAAATTAGAACAATTAAGTACCAATTGATCTACGCGCTCTCGGTGGTATGTTTCATTTAGGTTAAATATACCTTTGGTCCCTTATCTTTTCACTAAATTTCGTTTTAGTCCTTTATCTTTTAAAAGATTCATTTAGTCCTTTAACTTTTAAATTTGAGTTAATATTGTCCTTCCAAAACAATAATCATTTTTTATTTTGAGACACGATTTTGAATCTTTTGTTAAATGATTCAAGACGTGAAACATGTCTCATTAAATCCACATATATGAAAACTATAGAGCCAAACTAATGTTCAAACTAAAAAGGGTCATAAATATGGTAAAAATCGTGTAAAAAGTGAGTTCTATGAGTAACCAAAAAACTAAAAAATGTAATACCAGATTTTTTTCAATTGCTCATGGAGTTCATTTTTCATGTGACTTTCACCATGTTTATGATTTTTTTTGTTCAAACATTAGTTAAGTTTCATAATTTTTATGTAGGTGAATTTAACGAGACAAATTTCACATCTTGAGTCAGTCATAAAAAGGTTCAAAATCATTCCATAAAATTGAAAATGATCATTGTTTTAAAAGGATAACATTAACTCAAATTTAAAAATTAAAGGACCAAAATAAATATTTTAAAAAATAAAGGACCAAAACAAATTTTAGTAAAAAAATAAAGGACCAAAAATATATTTTATCCTTTAATTTAATTGAAATATACGTCTTTGTCTACTTGTCAATATTTGAATTAATTAAATACCTCTTTGACTACCTATAATTATGGAATATACCTCTTTGACTACTTGTAAATACAACTTGCGTAAAGAAAAAATATTTACAATTTTCAAAATGGAAGCACGAGTGCATTTTTTATTTTATTTTTAACTTTTTTCCGTCTAAGGTTACCTCACAAGGGACATTGGGACAATAGTAAACCATTACAAACTAAATAATGAAAAAACCCTCTTTTCTTCTCACCCTTTTCCCTTACGTTTATTGTCCACGAAACCAAAGTGTAAATGCATAAACGTGAGGCCGTATGTATAATTTAGGTGAATCATCTCCTTCTTTTTTTTTTTAGGTTATCATAACATTGATGCAAAAGTATTCACCAGCTTCACCTATGATTAATCTTCATCAGAAAACCTGACTAGCCACCTTTAGAATTATCTCTCTTTAATATTTCATTTGATATTATTTAATACAAAATTACGACTTCAATTCTCGTACATTATTTAAATTAACCATTTAGTCAACACTTACTAACTTCCAATACTTTTTTGTTTTTGGTAAAGATCACATGTATCATTTATGAGAGATAATTCTACTTGAGTTTGTTAGAACCACGATGCAGTGGTAAAATGCTCTATCTCAATATTTAATGCAACTGCATATTTAAAACTCGAACTAGAGACCACTGAATAAGCTTAAACAACCCTGTGTCGAATAATCTACACACTACACAATACTAACTTCCAATACTATTAACATGTTTGCATTAGCTGTTTAAAGAATATTATTTTAAGAGGAATGCTAACATCACTCTCTCTGACACTCTCTTTCTAACACTCTCACTACTATTGACTAGAATTTATTGAAAATCACAAATTTGGTGAGTCTCACTTCTAAATCAGGAGAGAAACTCGTAAACAAGAGGTGGGACTCATAAAAATTTGTAATTTTCAATAAATTTCAGCCAATAGTAGAGAGAGTGACGCTAGCATTCCTCTTATTTTAATATCAATTATGATTATAATTAATTATGAAAATGAGTTCTATATTTAAATGTGTTAGAGGAAAATTGTTTTTTAAATTAATTTATTTTATTCAAATTAAAAAAATATTTTTATAGTAAAATTATAGAAATGGATTAAATATAAGGGATAATTAAAAAAATGTATAACATAATATAATATTTTTTTAATCACTAGCTCTAGAATTTTGCATATAATATCTTTATAATTTGTTATCACTGATAAATTTATCAAATATAATAATTTTATATTTTTAAAATGTTTTTGTTTTACCTCAAAATTAACCACATAAAAAAGGTGCACTTTACGACGGATCTAAAGTGTGAATACTAAAGACAAGGTAATATTCCTTACTTTACATGAAAAATAGTACAAAAAAAATCAATACGATGAAAATAAAATTAAAGACAATAAATTTAAATTACAACCTAATTTTATAATAATATTGAAAAAGAAATTAATCTGAGTGGGGGCATTTTGTCCTCACATTGCAAAATATAGGCCCATGCCATGTTACCATATGTTTAGGCAGTCGACACATTCATTGGCATGGTCCGTGGTGAATGTATAGTAATATCATGTCATATTTCAATATTGTTAGTAAAATTTCACTATACAACAAAAAATATTGGCTATTATGTCCATTGTGGGACAATAACACTAGTGCCTAAATGTAAAGGGGGAACAACTATTCTTCTAATGCCCACACTTCATTCTCAAAATTTTCACCTCTCTTATTATACTATTCCTATATACTGGAGAATAAGATCGAGACGCCATCGTTATTCTTTACGAGCTAGTATATATTGTTGAATATAACTACGAAAACTCGTACGTGAAAGGAGAGAAAAAGGAAGTGGTGTGAGAGGGGAAAATAATAAAAAAGAATGAAAAGCATTAGCACGAGAATTTCGGCTTGTCGCCGTATAGTTTGGGCCAAGGTGTTGGGCCTTTGGGCTTTCTTCTTGTATATTCTCGATTGGGTGGCTCACCTGTTAGTATCGTTTACATTTCAGGCCTCAGGAAATGGTTCCTTTTCGGCTTCGGCAATTCGTTAGGGACAATGTTATGAAACTATATAAACTTTACAGTGGTTAGCTAGAGTCCCTTGTTTATAGCTCTAAGAGTGTGTTTGTATTCATGTTTACTTCCATTGAACGTGAATTCTGTAAGGGTATTTTACTGACTAAGAAAATAAGGTCGGCACAAATAAACTTAATGAACTAACTAAATAACCTCTCTTAAGCCGAATACAAATACACAGTAAATATTATCCTTTGAACTGAAGATACATACATACATATATATATATATATATATAATATTATGATTTGGTCAAAGTGTAACTACTTATCTATCTGATGTGATAAACAATCTTAGTATCTTGAGTCTTATCCTTAATTATTTATCATAACTGCTTGGAATAAAAGGATATATCTCTTATCGATTATTTTAAATCTCTCTAACTACTTAAAGATATAAATCTTATTTTAGAAACAACTTAACTAAATTCAGTTACACACCAATATTATAAATAAAGGAGTACATTATAGATAAATCTACCTCATGATTATATAGGTACTCCTACTTGAAGTTCTAAGGAGGCCGATCAACTAGAGTAGGAAGAAAGACACCAAACTCAACACCTTATCATGATGGAGAATATCTTGACTTTTTGCATGTACAAATAAAATTTGCGTTTAATGTGTATTAAAAAGTAAGAAATCCATAAACCAAACACACACTAAATGATAAAGTTAGGGGAGAAAGGGTCATGTGCATAAGTGCATGGTTCGATCCCTTCAATCTTAAAATATCACTCCTCCCCCAACCTCTACCTCCAAACTAAAAAAAAAATATTAATAGTTGACTCGTGCTTTTAAACATATTAAGAAAATTTAATAATTAAATAACTTAGTATAAGACTCCTAACATCTCTAGAAATTTGACAATGAAGGTAATAATTATGCCAATCTATATGTGATATGTCATCATGTTAATGTATAAAAAAAAATGTCATCATGTTAATATAATTTGTTGTTTATAATGATTCATTTATTTTATTTTGGATCCAAAGGAAATCATTATGAATCACAGTTGTCATGCTCCAACCTATATGAGATGGGCTTTTAGTAGAAGGTGTGTTAGAAAGAATGTGTTATTAATATTGTTTTAAAAAATAAAAAGACAAAAATTTAGATGTAGTTGTTTAAAAACTTTTAATGCAATTTTCTAATAAGAATTAGAGTTTTTTTTTTGTTGGCACTATGATTGCAAAAGAGTATCTCAGTTGGGCATCAAATATTTTTTTTAATCTCCTCTGAGAAATTTGTTGGCACTAATAGGTGGGTTGCCCCCTCCTAACAAGGTTTTTTTTCCAAATATATTAGTCGAGATTTAAACCCTTGACCACATCAACATGCTTAAAGGACTTGAGTCTAATGTCACTCAGACTAACTACCTGTTGATATAAAAATTAAAATTTTACCTTAATAATCTATTTAATAAATGTTTGCATTAAAAATTAACATAAATTATGGAGATAAAATTCTAATTCTAATAAGAAATAATACTAAATCTAAGTTGTATTAAAAAAAAATGCTGTAAAAAAAGTAAAAAAAAAGAATTCTAAAAAGGAGTATGAATGTCATTATTATTTAAATTAGACGTTGCCCTTTTCTTTTACAGTTGTTACAGTCTGAGTAGAGGTTGGGGTTGCTTACGGGTCACCGACAGTGATAATATGATGAAAGGTCAATAGCAATGACTTTAGAGATGGAGGAAGACAAAAGGCCAATACTCCGAACGGAGAAAAAGACTCTTGGGGCTAAGGGAAGCAGGCATGTGGATTAGTGGGGTACGCATCAAAACCAAACTCTTCAATTTCGCGGAGACCTTAACTTTTCTTCATAACCACTGATTGTTTCTATATAATTTAGGCAAGTGATTATAAGCACCCTCGTGACCTATTAGTTAACAAAATAAAATAAAAAAACATAAAATTTTTGTGGTTTCTAAAAACAGAATGTAGTTATTATATTAAAATCTAAAAACATTTAGTAAAACGTATTTAATATTCTCTAATCAATATTTTCAAAATATTTTAACACAGGTGCCTCAATTCATTTCCAATTATTTATCATTTAAGATAATATATACATCTTAAGAAAAATATTAATTATATTAATTATTATGTTAAAACCAAATTTTAACTAAAATATCTTTATGGATAGAGTTATAATACTATTATGAATTGATTAAACATTTGAGTAATGTGCGTTTTTGAAAAGAAATAATCTTTTTAATTTTTTTAAAGTATAAAATAATTTGAAATGAAAAAAATAATTATTTGATAAAATATAAATAAATATTAAAAAATTAAACACTTATTTGTTAACTAATTTCAAGATAATAAATAAGAATTTAAAAATTTAATATATCAAATATTATTTTTTATTTATTTTTAGCATGTACCAAAAATGCTTTTTTTTTTAACTTTTATTAAATATTTCTTATTATTTTAATTTCTTCACGAGTGTTGCAAAGATAGTACTTGAGGGGAAAAAAATGGGTAAATTAGATTTGATGGTATCCCATTGTACTGACAGTGTCTGTCTGTTCAGCATTTTTGGAAGTCGAGAAGTAATTAACAAAAAGCAAAAACTAGAGTACAGGTTAAGTTACCCTTCTTACCCACAAACTGAGGCACATTTAAGAGTTTGGGGTTTGTCTCTCTTCATGAAACAGAGCACTCTGTTTCTCTCAAATTAGTTCCCACCATGCCAAGGCCAGGTCCGAGGCCTTACGATTGCGTGAGAAGAGCTTGGCACAGTGAAATACACCAACCCATCAGAGGAACTCTAATTCAAGAAATTTTCAGGTCAACCCTCTTTCCTCCCCTCTCTCACCAACACACACAAACTATTCTTCCTTTTCTCACCTTAGTTCTTGCCTTTTATTGTTGAATAGGGTCGTCAACGAGATACATGGCTCTTCTATTAAGAAGAACAAAGAGTACCAAGAGAAGCTACCAGTTGTTGTGCTCAGGGCAGAGGAAATTATTTACTCTAAAGCCAATTCCGAGGTAACCTTCTTGTTCCTTTTGCTTTGTTGCTTATGTATTAAACTATTCCATGTTATATATATAAAAAATGAAAATAAAAATGATTTGAGGGTTATTTCTTGAGGAGGTGGAAAGAGAAATATCATACGAGGATAAAAACAATTTGTAATGGTGAATAAATAATAATCTTTAATTTATTTATTTTTCCTTGGGTAGGCCGAATACATGGACCTTACAACACTTTTGGATAGAACAAATGATGCCATTAATACAATAATTCGACGTGATGAGCATACAGAAACTGGAGAGTATTTGCGGCCTTGCATCGAAGGTATTTTTCTCAACTCTCGCATCAAGTTGCGCCATTTTCTGCTTAGGTCTGCACACTGCCCCTTTCCTTAAAATAAATAGAAGGAAAATGCTAAGGAATCAAAAATAGAAAATTTTTATTGAAAAATATTACAGTATACACTCTTATGATTTCTAATGTAATACTTTCAATAAAAAAAATTTGATTTATTGATTCTTAATCGGACACTAATTAGCAAGACTTTAAATAGAATTGCAACTTAAAAAAATAAATAAAATAACAAAGTTTGCAACTTTTGTTCATTCCATTAACAAAAAGAAAAGGAAAAACATTTTCATATTCTTTAATTTTTACGATATCCGTACACCCATTCTTCTTCTTCTTTTTTAAGCTAAGATGAGAGCAGAAAAATCTCCATGAGAGTTTATCTCTTTTCTTTTCTAGCGCAGCGGGTGGATGTGCTCTTCTGTAGTACTATAAAAATTATAGAGTGTAAAAAAATGCTTTCTTTAACGGTATCGTATGTGTAGTTCAAGTAAGAAAGTGATAGGAAAAAAAAAATTAGAAAGGGAGACAATGTAAGTTCATTGATAAAAAAAAAATTAAAATAATGTATATAAAATAACATAAATACTTTTAATAAATAAATAATAATATATATAATATATATATATATAAAGATATTTTAATCATTTAATATAGAAAACAGCTTTTTTCTCTCTGTTTCTTTACATTTAATTTAGAAAGAAAGCTAAACATCAAAGTTTCACCATCTTTTTAATCCTTTCCCTCCTCATATTAAAATTAAAATAACTAAACAAAAGAAAGATGATTTTGATATCTTTTCTTCTTTTTCTATTCTTTTCTTGCATATTCTAGTATCAGAAGGAGAATGCTGTTTGGTACGAATTTTTCAGAAGAAATTATGTAAGAAAACAGTGTGTCATGATTTACACATGCATTCTTAAAGACTTCGTACGAAGAAATTCAGTGTACTCCCTACCAGCTTTCTTAGAAAAAAGTAAAATTGGGAAAACGGAAAAAATAAAAGACTTTATTGTAGAAAAATAATGACACGTTTTTCTTACTTTTTAAGAGGTCTTTTGAAAAGAGAAAACGAAAGCAATTTTTCCACTTTCCAATTTCTAAAATGCACTAATTAGTGGGGATTGTTATACTTGTATGCCGTGGGTGATATTCTTTCTTCGTTTGGTATGGTTCAGCTGCTCTGAGTTTGGGTTGCTCCCTAACAAAAACTTCAAGGAGTCAACGCAACAACCAAAGATGTTATTTGAGTCGCAGCACCGAAGAGGTTCCCAATCTTTCTCACAACACGGTGCATAACGCTACTAGAAAGGATCATAACACAAAGTCTCAATATGTGTCCGAGAATGTGCCTTCAGCTAGTAAAAAGCAGTGCGTGGAACATCATCCGCCACCAAAATCGTTTTCAGTGTATCCTCTGTACTATGGGAGCAACATCCAACTTGACGCGTCCCAACATGGGTTTAAAGTATCACATGTTTCTGTTTCTCACGCTGGTGGGCCAGCCCTTGTGGGTGGTGCTCAGAATCTACTAGCCCATAACTTCAATTCTTCAAGTGGGGGATCCCAATCGTTCACTATTAATGGGAATTTTGAGAATCAATGCACAAACAAATGTGATCTATCCTTGAGGTTAGGACCCCTTATGCCAGCCCCTAGTTATTATGGAAATGGTCAGATTCAGGAAACTGAAGTGAGAAGCAAGTTAATTGTTCGAACCCCCCAGAAGGCTAAAAAGTTGGAGCTTCAAGGACAATTATGTGAGAGTGCAACCAACAACAGTACAATAACCGAACGCAGATTTTAGACGTTTGTTTGCAGCCTCAGATAGTGTGTACTAACTATGAGAAATTGTGGTCTCTAGACTTGTGCTTTGCTAAATGGCTAGGCGTTTATGTCCTCTAGGTGTTCATCTCAGCTATGTGTTAGTACTTTAGTACTAATGGGTTATGTAAATAACAACTTCAATCAGAATTATAACGGTAGACTAAACGGTGAGTCCTTCTCTACTGTGGTAAAATGCGTCAAATCCTTACTAGGTATCTTGTGCAATATCAATGTTAACGTTGTACCAACTAGACGAACAAGGTATCCCCTGTGAATGCGATGTAGTAACAGTTGAATTTTATGGTGACAGTTAAGAAAATTGCTGTTTTGTGATTATGAAGGTATTTCAGGCTGAATAGTAACAAGATGGCGACGTGACCTGGCAAGGAATCTTTGGACTATATGAAGATACTCTTTAATTTGATGATGCCGATGTTGATATTTTAGAAGATTTCACCGTAACTCGGTTGGTTCTTAGTAATGGTGATTGTTAAGTTATTGATTTAGTAATTAAAATATAATCATTTTAAATTCGGGTTTCACAAAGGCATCTTTAAATTTCACTTGCCCTTATCTTAACGTGTCATGATGACATTATCTGTGGAGCAAGTTTGAGAAAGGCAAAGAACTTGATGCTTCCTTTGTCTTAGAATGTAGGTTTGAGTCTAACTCAACCTTACGAAACTGGCTTATAAGGTGAGGGTTGTCTCCCACCTATATATACTTGTTTGGCTATATCACTAGTCGATGTGAGATTTTCAACACACCCCTCTCATGTTGAGGACTGGACATTTCGAACGTAAAGTTTGCAGAAATGGACATTTGCGGGTCGTTCAATAATGGCTTGATAGTGGATGGCCCAATAGGCCCAACAACAATCGTTAAGATAGACTCTGATACCATCTTAGAATGTAGGTTTAGGCCTAACTCAATCTTACAAAGGTCATATCACTAGTTGATGTGGGATCTCCAACACACCCTCCTCACACACCAAGGACTAAACATCTCGAATGTGAAGTTTGTAGCTTTAATACCATCTTAGAATGTGGGTTTGAGCCTAACTTAACCTTATAAAACCGGCTTATAAGGTGAGGGTTGCTCCTCACTTATATACACTTGTTTGGCCATATTACTGGTCAATGTGGTATCTCCAACACTTTGAAATCACTCTCTAGACTAACTATTGGACAATATTTGCATGTGTAATAGGGTTTTGTAAGATAAATTATTCTAGTGTAAACTCTCATTTTATTCCTTGATATGTTTTGCACGAGTCGTTTAAGTTTTTGATTTGTGATTTTAATGATTTTGGCATTAGCATTAAGCTGTATTAACGTTGGTAAAAAAGGAAATAGCAAAAGAACAATGTCAATAACATCCAAGATCAAAGATTAAAATGAAGTATTAGTAAACTTAAGTACTAAATCAAATATTATTAGATATAAAAAGTGAGAATTTGCTCAATTAAATTAATAAATATATGTACTTAAATAGACTGGTCGCATCATGTATATGAAAAGGAGGAAGAGACGGGAAGGGAATAGGGGAAGATAAAGAAGGAGGGGCTTCGCTGCTGGCATTTACCTTCTGCAAGAGTGTGTGGCAAAAGCATCTTTGTTTTCAATTGATATGGGTAATGGAAGAAATGTTTGGTGGTTCAACAACCATAAGAAAATTTCTAATGGTTTTATATTGTCGATTTTGATTAATTGATAGCGTCAAAAAATCTATAGTTAATGAAGTTATTATAACTAATGGTAAGGACTAAAACAAAAAATAATTACTCATATTGGAGGACTAAAAGTGCAAATAATCTTAAAATCTTTATACTGACATTGTATTGAAATCAAACTCTTTAAACATGATTGTGTTGAGTATCTTTACTGGTTATTAGTTATAAACAACTCATGCCCTTACAATAATAATAATAATACAGAATGCGATTTTTAGCAATCGATTTATAAGAAAAAGGTAGTTTTATTATACATCAATACATAAAATTTAAAAGAAAATAACTTTAAAAGATATTATAAGAGGGTTTACACTTCTTGTCCCTTAACATTAAATTAGGTATGGCACAACTACATTGTTTCATTTTTATTTTAAATCTTTTTAAAATTTGTCATATTTGTCCCAAGCTACTATTTAGAAAAAAAAATGGTAAGAAAATTTAATGTAATATAAACAACTTATTTATTATTTCAATTAGTGTTAGAAGTTTGGCCAAATTTAATGGGTTTTGAAAAGTTTTGAGATGAAAATAAATCATATGATTGCGAGACAAAATGAAATGTAAATAAATTAAAGAATAAATTACCATTTTAGTCTTTGCAAATGTATAATGTTGTCACTTTAGTCCCTAAAACTAATTAAATTCCAAATAAGCCCTTGAAAGTGCAATATGTCAATCATCACATGAATCCAAAATTCAAAAAAGTATATGACTTAAGTGATAATATTAACATATATTTAAGGAGCAAAATGATAGTAAGTAATTAAGTTTAGGAACATAGATAAATAATTGGAAATTTCAGAGACTTATTTGACATTTCTTTAGTTTCAAGGACTAATGTAATAGGACATTTCACTTTCGGGAGCCAAAATAGTAGTTTACTTAGTATTAAGTGACAAAAATATACTTTTGAAACTCAATGAATGTGACTCAGTTAGCAATGCAGGTTGAGTTTATAGGAAGAGACAAGGAACCTTACCATTGTGTTTGATAGGAGGGGAAGAAATAGGGTGGATGGAAATAAATGATAGTTAAATACCGGGGGGGGGGGGGGGCGCGGGGGGAATAGATAAGAAATGAGATAGATTTTTAAGTATTTGATATAAGAGAAATAGAAGTGAAATTGAGAAGAAATAATTTTAAAATTTTTTCTATTTCCTCATCCTCTTCTCTATTTTCACAGTGTTTCAGCTCTACCCAACACAGTGTAAATGTGACTAATTTTTGAACAAATTGCCTCCAGAAAAAGATAACGTGCTAAACCAAAAAAAAAATACTTTTGTCATAATTAATCATTTATAATTAATATACATAAATGTTCAGTTTGAAAACTTCGATCATTCAACATAAAATCTATATACCTGATTTCTCCCATCATTTTGCCCTTAACTGTAAAATGTGCTAATCACTGCTCACTTGCTAGGCTCATTTCCATTCTCTGAGAATGAGAAGTTGAGAACATTTGTGCATGAACCTATCAGTCGTTACTCGGTTGCGTTAATTATTTATAGAAGAGCCTGATGTTTTAACATATTAATTTGCATGACATATGTACTTTTGTACTCCTTAACATCAAATAATGTGGTCCAATTTGGATAAAGTTTTAAATAATACTTAATTAAAAAAGAAAATAAGAAGATAAAATAAATTAAATTTATCTCAAATTTAACTTTTGTATTTCAATTTTTCTAAAACCTGTCTAATTTAACTTTTACAAAAGTTAAGATACGTGCATAAATTAATTTTAATTTAAGAGAAATGTTTCATTCATTTTATTTTGATTTGTTATAAGTATTTATTGAAAAAATTATCTAAAATAAACCGTTATAAAACTCTCTTAATAAGTGCGAAAGAAAACATAAAAGCAAGTAATGTGTATCAATAATCATTGTTTGTAAAAGTTTCGAGCAGATAGATAGATGAAGCAAGAACTTCATAAGACCTCGATAAAATCCTAAATAGAATATTTGTGTACTTGCATGCGTAGAATGAAGGATTGTGAGACAAAGAAATATATAAAGAAAGAGTAATGATATATGCACATTGGAATAATGTATATACTTAATTAACATCTTCTCTTTTTTTTTTTCTAATTTCACAAGGAGTGTCTCTCATTGAGCATAAGGTCTAATCTCGTTCGGATACTAAAAACAAATGGTAAATTCCTCCCAATTAAGTTTTGCTCCATTCGCAAGAGCTAAGAATGTAATTCCTAATCTCTTGTTTAAGGGGCAAAAGTCCTTACCACTCAGCCAACCTGCATTGGTCCATTTCACGCTCTTCATTTCTTTCTATTTATCTTCTTGCCACATTATATCACTTATTAGCTTGAAATTCAGCTCTACCAATTATGGATCAATCCACATTATACCATGTCTTTATTCTCTTCTTGGGCGAGAGTCCTTTCGTTTTTCGTTCAATTCCACTCTACCAATTATGGATCAATCCCGAAAGGACGGCTATCGTATGAATTAATGATGCTCATATAATGTTCTTGATCTTTAATTTCAGTAAAATCATTCGCACGGTTTTTCAAAGGTTAAGAAGTTGTCGCCAAATAGCGGCGCAGCCGCCAAAACTGAATTTTCTTAATAATTTGCATTTTCTAGTCGTACAATTGCTCAAGGTCAACCAGCAGAAAACATTCCAGACACCAGTTTGTCGTGGAGATGCAATTTTTTCTCGATGTCTACCAAAGATTGCGACAGGACAAATAATTCGACACGTCCAATGTTTAAAAGCATCGGTCCTATAGCTACAAAGTCAGGAGGCCAGGAGGGTCTTCAAACCTCAGATTCTGCACATGTTGTTCATTGGGTGACAACTCACAAGACCGTGATGAATGTGCCTCCCTACCGGGTTACGTAGTTAGGCTTCTGAAGGCCCACTTGATAAGAGAGACCACAAAGAAGAAGCAGACGAGGATGATGAAGAGCTGTAATGGAAATCAATCTGCAATTGCCGGTGAAGAAAGGGACCACTCCATTTCTTCTCCTCCTTCACTAGTTGCCAAAGTGGTATAGCAGCAAGAAAGCGTTTGATGAACTCTTTACAGCACTCTTTTCCACTGCAAATTATCTCACGGCTTTCCCCACTCTTAGCACAACTCATTCCCTTTGAAGGAACCTCTTTTGCTTTGTCTGTTTTCCCATACATGACACTCGATTCATCAAACTTTAGTATGAATGCCCGTTGACACCCCTCAAAAAGTCTCTCCCCAAAAGAGTCAATGATGTAGCAAGCATCTGCTTCTACCTTCAAGACAAAGAAATGATCGTTCCAACTCACTATGTAAATTCTTGGCTCCTGATCACCCACCTTGCTCTTTATCTCGTCCCAAATTTCGTCAAAAGACATGGCTCCTTTCAAGCACTGGAACTTGTCGGGGGAGAAAAAACCCGTATAAGATTTCTGAGGCAGAACAACCAGAGGTCTCAGATTGGCTTCTATGATTGTTTCTAGATCAAAATGTTTATCCGGGAAGAGCTTTGAGTAGTGGTCGCTGTTGCACAGCCTTCTCCATTCAGATGAACCTTGTGTAATGAGTCTGTCAAATTGAGCTCTTGTTGGCATACCATGGTTGGAGTGGAGCCAGTGGGCTATGAGTGCAACTAAAACCGAGCACGCACTCTCACCAGACGCTTGTTCGCTTCTTTGGTCAAAGGAAGCGAAAAACACATTGGTTTTGAGCTTTGCTTGCCCATCTCTACTTGAAATCTCCCTGCATTCCCAGCTTCTTGCACCGCCTTTATGGTATAATTGTGGAGAAAGTTTATCTGATTTCTGCAACAAGTTAACAAGAGCATTTACTAATTGTTTAGTTAGTCTACCAAAAAAGTGACACACATTTGTTTTATTTATTGCAATAATAATCAAACCCTTTGAAGTAATTAAGGGACATACCGTGAAAGGAGCAGAACTGGAAGTTGGAGTTTCTTGTTTGTTTGTGGCTGTCTTGAAGTTCCATCCATTGAGGCTTCTATTCCGTGGCAACTGGGACAAACTCGAACGAGTCTTTGTCTCCGAGGTTGTAAACCTCTCAGACCCGTTTCCGAGTGGTGACCGTGCGTTGTGGATTCCACCGCTCTTGCTGCTGCCACTGCTTGTGGAGGACTCGTTCGACGAGTCGTCCGAGTCAAACACGGGGGAGCTATCCGAGTCGTACGGACTCGTTTGTTCCGATTCATCAAACTTGCTATTATTTTTCTTCCCCAAGCTAGTCAAGTACATCACTGTCTCCATAATCCCGCGTTTCTTCTGTGACTGGACCCGGTTTTCAAAGCGTCCTGCTGACGCTGAGTCACCATTTGAATCCCTCAGCTTCAATAACCTCATAGAGACCTGTTCAAAAGCGTTACCCACTGAGAAATTGTATTTTTCTTCCATATTTGTATAATTTTTATTTTTATTTTGCTTGACAAGGCTGTCAAATTACGTTTGCTAGAAAGAAAATATACCATAATGAAAACTGTTATTAACAAACATTTCACTCTTATTTTTCAACATTTATTTCTTATTATAAGAATTCATATAGTAATCTCATTAGTACAGGATAGATATATACTAGTTATTTAGTGGGTTTTACTTCAGAATTCTCTCAATAATAAAAATTATTTAAAAAGGACTATAAAATGGACATTTGTAGTGTAATAGATGCTAGTAATATATTTTCTAACACACTTTATTGTGTATAAATATTTTTTATTATTGACAAAATTTTATCAAAAAAGTTGTAATTTAATTTATTTTAATGAGTATAACTAATAATTTTATAATTTTTAATAAGTTTTAACCAAAGTAAAAAATATGGTTTGAGAGTGTTATTAGGGTAATAAAAAAAATGTGTGTTGTTAGTAGTATTTCTGACATACACATGTTACCCAAAATGGTTTAAAAAAAACAAAAAGAAATGACAAAATTTTCTATAATCAATGTCAAATTACGTTATTTTGAAAGTGAATTGCCAAAGAAATGACTGACAGGTAGACGAGAGTCATGCGTTCAAACATTAAAAAAGGACAATACTAATTTGTTTTATGAGTTTGTATCCACATATTAACATATACATAGAAATTTCAATTAAATAGGCAAGTGTTATTACTTGCCACTTGTGCCGTATGTGCTTATGAAATGGGCTTGAATAACAAAGGGCAAATAACACATTTAATGAATTATATTAATTACTTAATAAAAAAAAGAGGAAAATAAACTTGGAGCGTACCAAAAGGGTAGCTTCTATGCATAAACCATTGACCCTCAACTTGATTGGAAGCCTTCTTTGAAAGTGATGATGAGACTTGGACTGCGTCTTCTTCTCCTCCCTCACCAGCAACTCCGCCACGGCAACGCTCATTTCCACTTTTCCGACCACCGTCATTTTCGCTTTGGATTCTCCCGCACCCCCCTCTCCCTGCATTTCATTTATAAACAAATTTTATCAAGATACAGAGCTAATAAATAAATAATTAAGCAAAAACAAAAATGAAAAAAATAAAAAAGAGTTAGTTAGAGATACGGGGAAGAAGTTTTTGTTCTTACATATAAGACATGAAATGCCATGTCGCAAACATCGAGGGACCCGTCTTTAAGGAGGAGATGAAAACCGCAGAGGTCGCGCGCGTCCCACCCGAGAGAGGGCGATTTGGAACTGAGGAACCTACGGGAAGTGGTGGTGTGAGTGCATAGTCGTTTATGAAAGGGAACAAGTGAAATAGGCGTCGTTTTCGGCTTTGAACTCGAAGGTTTTCCATTCTTCGTAGCAATTCCTGTTATTTCGACGGCGACCTTGTCGTTTGCGGCACCCAGCCTGGCTCCGAACAGTCCTAATTCGAGCTTCAGTTGGCTCAGCTTCACTGCGTGTTTGTTGGTGTGCCCCGACAACCTCGTCGCCCAGCACTTCATCGTAGACATCTCCTTCTTGCTATGCTAATGTTATGTTTGGTCGGATGAAGAAGCCATGGATTAATTTGAGTGGATTAAGCAAAGGAATAGTTAATTTGGGCTGTGACAGGTACAATTGGTTTTAGTTTTTATATATGTGTTGTTATGGTTTTGAAAAGATTTAAACAAAAGAGGAGGAGAGTGCAACACAAGGCGCACTCGGAGTCAAAGAGAGAACGAGTCACAGTTCACGTGTCAGCGGACCGCCACGGTCTTCACGATTTAAGATCAACACACGGTTGATTATATTCTTTTTGCAATAAATTGCCCTTTTAATGCCTAAACTTGTGACTGTTTATCATTTTATACTCCTAATTTTGCTAAATTTTGAGTTTAAGTTTAGAGAAAAAAGTCACTGTAAAATAGTTTTATACTATTATTCAATCACAAATTACTATTTATTGTAAATTTGTTGACTTTTATAATAAATACTTTAAAAGTTATATTAACGGTGATTTTTGATTAGTTGAAAGTGTAAAAAATTTTAAACTGACAATATATGACCATTAAACTCTTAAGTTTATAGTAGTAATGTCAATAAAAAATAATTACAGTATAATAAAAGAGTAAAGTAAATGGCATTTTGTAAAATCAAACACTATAATATTGTATAAAATTACTTATTAAAGAAATGAATATTTATAATTTTAAGAATTAAAATGAGAATTTGCTTGTTATTTTTATTTTCTTTTTCTAAGGATTTGTTTGGCCCAGCTCTTTTTTTTTAATTCACTTAAAAGCTACTTTTAAGTTAAGGCTAAAAATAAGGAGTTTAAAAAAAAAACTATTTGTTGATTTTTATTTTTATAAGCTATTTGGTAAAAGTAATTTGTAAAATAAGGAACTTGCAAGTGAAAATAGTAATAGGTTTGATTGTACTTTGCACAACCCAAGTTTTATTATTTTGCGGATTTTACTACTACATTTTTTTCTCTCGCATTTTGTCACTCTATTTTTGAAATCTTGTGAATTTTGTTCAATTATCAATTGTTCGTCAAATAAAAATTTATAAAATTGGGCAAAATTCACAAGATTTCAAAAATAAAATGACAAAATGCAATGGTAAAATTCGCAAAATGATAAAACTTGGGTAGCATAAAGTACAATTAAGCTAAAAAAGTATATTTATAAAATAAAAATAAATGTTTAAAATTAATTAAATTTACATAAAATTGTTTTAATGATAATAATAATAATAAATAAAAATACTAAAACACAAACATTTAAAACTTTTAATTTTTAAAAATGTCAAAAATTACTTTAATTAAATATATTTTATTATAATGATAATTTGCAAATAATATATATAATATTAATTAAATTAATTTAAATACTGATTACAGCTAATATTAATGTATATAATAAGGTACAAATAACAAATAAAAAGTCTTACTTAACTCAATGAGGGACCATGAGAGTGTTTCAAATAGTAGCTATGCGCATATAGCAGAGACGGTAACGTTAGGGTATTTTTCAACGACTATTGGTAGAGCAAAGGAAAAAAATATAAAATATATTAAAAGGGTGCAAAACAGGATTTAAAGCAGGACCTACGGAAAAAGCTCCATATAAGTAGAACTGACAAAATTGGCCCAACCCAGCGGGTTAGGCTGGGCCTTTAAATGTTTGGCCTAATAAAAATCGGGCCAAAATGGCCCAACCCGATTGGCCTGCCGAGCCAGGCTAGGCCACAAGAAAATTGGCCCGGTAATATTTTTTTTTTATTTTTTTTCTTTGTAAAATATACAAAAAGCTAAGAAAAAAATAGTCACGGGCCACAAAAAAATAACCTATTAAGAATTCGGGCCGACCAGGCCAGCCTGACCTATTTGACAGCTCTACATATAAGTCACATAAAAGCTACTTGAGTTAGCTTTTATAAAAGCTTCTTTTTTTTCCTATTTGTTCTTTAAAAAATAAGTCACTTATTTTTTTAAGAGCTTATTTAAAAGAGTGTTTGGCTGGCTTTTACTTTTAAGTAAAAAAAAAAGTTTAAAAAAAAAGCTGTGTCAAACGGTACCTAAGTATGTCTGGTTTAATGATAATTTTTTAAATAAAATATATATTTCGAAAATGAAATTAACTTTTAAAGCACGTTGAGATTTTTACCAAAAAAATTGACCAAACCAAATTTGAAAGTAAATCAAAATATTTATAAGGATTAAATAAAATTATTGGTATTTATTTATATTTTAAAAATATTTTATATATTAGTTAAAAAGCACATGTTATACTTTGGTATTCTCTTAGGATGTGTTTAGCAAATAATTTTAATGAACTTATAATTTATTTGAATAATTTATCCATTTTATTTGACTACAATAAAAGTAATTTTGTATTTGATAAATGAGATAATCTCACCTACATGTGGACATTATTTAAAGTATTGTTTTAGTTTTTCACAAGTATCTTTCTTTAAAATAATTCTATTGGAGACACTATTAAGTATTAAATGTGGACACTTCTCTTTATTATTTTTTTATTTTATCTAACTACTTTAATAAAATTCTTCATTTATAGTTTTCTTTAATATTACATTATTTGATCTTTTAAAAAATATATATAAATTTTTAATTTACTAAACTTTAAAACTATAATTACGTAAAAAGACATTTTTATCCCCAAAATAAAAATTTATATGAATATATATTTTTATGTCATTTTTTAACTATTAGATCATAAATAGTTAATGTTATTAAACACTTCTAAGTTAATAAGTTAGTTTAATAATTTTTAATTAAAAATTATTTTTTTCATCTTTTAGTTAATTTATTAATTATTTTTGTCAAACATAATCACTTTAGTTAAAATTCTTTTAACAAATTAATACATTTTCAATCCAGGAGATGAGATAAATTCCCACAAAATGGAGAATCACAGTTTGAATGACGTTTACATTTATAAAGTGTGCTTGCTCGCGCGTCGGCGGATTTGACGCGTGTAATCAAAACCAATATAACTTTATGTCTTTTTAACGAATTTGACACAAAAACTACTGGGACGTGCATTCATCAATTGAAATCAGACACACTAGTATACGGTCATGAATCAGGTGAAATTGTCTCCATGAAAATACCTATGAAAAATTAATATCTAATACAACTACGAAGTAAAATAAAGTAACATAATTAGCTTCAAGAGCTGTAGTTTAAATTAAATCAATATGTTTTCTTAATAACCTGAAATCCTTATTGATGAAATTGAAGCCTTACGCTTGAAACAAATAAACACCCCAACTTTATATATGTTTATGCACCATTTTCTCATATAGTTTAACTGTGGTTATTCAATTTCTTAAAACCAAAGGTTTGTCAAACCCAGAAAAACAAGCGGCAAGCTTTAAAAGCAGCGTTCTGGACTTACATAGTGTCAAATTGTCAATGAAACGGGATTTGGTTTCAGCGGGTCGGTAGTGTGATTGTGAATGTGTGTTCATACTTGTCACGGTGATGTGACAGCAGCTTATTGGGCATGGATATTGGATAATTTGCCAAGCAAATACTTGGTTGGTGAGGAGCCCGACACGTCAACCTTTACCTTAATATCTGATACAAATTCACCTGCTTGCACCCACTTCTTCTATCGTGCTTGTCCTAACCAACTGCCTCCCCTTCGAAGAAAAACATTAAATTGGCTCCAATAATTTTTTTCTTCTTCTCTAATGGAATTAAGCATAAAAATTTTGTGGATTTTTTTGTTTCATATTAATTATTAAACCTAGTTCCCAGACCGAGCGTGGGAGGAAGAGAGCAACAACAAGGAAAGTCACTTTGATGGAACAAGATTGTTGTAACAAAGTGTCTATATCATTGATGACCTTTTATTAATTTTTAAGTTATATTAGTTGTATATTTTTTTAAAAAAAAATTGTTGCATCACTTATTTTATCACATTTTTTTTTATTTCTCTCTTATATTAAATGGTGTGCAAAAAATAAAGCATAACTAGTATTTGTATATTTTTTATTATGTGAAAATTTTATCTGTGTCTTTTCGTCATCTGAGCCGGGTTTTATTCGACCTAGTTTAAAAGGGTATCGGGTTTACCACACTTGTTTTGCCTCGTCTTAGTTAGATTGGGCTATGAACTGCAAATGGACCCATCAACAATCGATGGACGAAAATCAATAGCCAGTCCACACCATACCAACAACAACAAGTGTCGATGACTTACAATCACATTAAAGAAAAGGACTCAATTTGTTGCACACATACCCCGTAAACAGAGTGCTACTAATTTGGTGATTACACACAGGTATGTATCAGCAAAACAAATTATGATGGTTACAGGTTGAGCAATGTTAATATACTATTCGCCGCAAATAATGTGGTATTCATCTTAAACCTTCAGAGCAATAACAATAAGGAATAGCATCCAATTAGACATGTTGGGCTATATTTAAAACAGGACTAGGTTTGGTATTTTGGAAACTCGAAGAGGTAACGATGGTAGATTTTGATATCGTTAAGATAATACATACATAAATATATGGTTATTATGCACCTGGCCTTTGTGCATGAAAAGAGTCACCATTTCTGAGTGCTTCTCCTCGGATCTATAGATGCATATTTTTTCCTTTTATCTTGCTGTCAAACTTAGCTGTAGTATATAAGTATATATTTTCTCTCCATGACAAGGACACTCCGTTCATAACCAAAGAATGTTTCAGACTATAGTAATTTGTCTTAAACGTTTCGAAATTCATCCAGATCTAAGATCTTAAACGTTTCAGAGTATAGTAATTCAGCATGTTGATTTATATAAGCTTTGAAATACTATATGTGTGTGTGTTTGTATATACAGTGGCAGATCCAAGACTCCGAGTCAGTGGGGACAATCTATTTAAGAAAATAAAATAATTATAATATATTATCATATATATAAACATAAAGACATAAATGTTAAAATCATAAAATTTTATCAATATAGTGGGTTCAAATATATAAAAATAAGGGAGGCAAAATATATTAAATTAACATATTTATTTGTAATTTTAACAAATTAAGGGAGTGCATTTGCATACTCTTATTTAATTATAGGTCCTACCCTTAATAGTGGATTCAAATATATTAAAATAGGGAAAGCAAAATATAAAAATTTAACATATTTATTTATAGTTTTATCAAATTGAGGGGGTGCATTTGCACACCCTCTTTCAAGTGTAGATCCGCCCCTGTATATATATATATATAGGTGACATACATTCACTTGATTTTTAGTTGAAATACGTTAATAAGTTATAACTAAGGGTTGTTTTAAAACACACCAACGGTGTATCTTGCTAACATACTCTAACTAAAAAACAAGTAGGTGTACGTTAGCAAATGCTTGTGGGATTTGCTAGCTTACACCAACTTATTTTTTAGTTAGAGTACATTAACAAGTTATAACTAAAACTATCCTAAAATACACTAATGATGTAGCTTGCTAACGTACTCTAACTAAAAAAGAAGTGAGAGTACAGTTAGCAAACCCTATATATATATATATAAAGAGAGAGAGAGAAATGTATTTAGTAGAGGTTATTTATGTGAGAGTAAGAGAAATAAATATTGACTATTAGATCTAAATGGTTAAGATTAAAACATACAAGTAATGTGAGTTTTTAAAATCACATGACCTTTTTAAATGGTGACATGACATTAAATCTTGATTATCCATATATAGTTATATGATCTAAATTTATTTCTCTCTCAAATTAAAAAAAAAAAAAAAACTCTTTCACTAGATATCCCCCCTATAGTGAGAGGGCTATTTTACATGGGAGAGAAGTAAAATTGGACTATACAACCATACATGGATGATTAATATTTAATATCATATGACCACTTAAAAAAATCATATGACTTTTTAAAAAACTGACAAGATTTGTGTATTTTAATCTTAATCATTCATGATCAAATCTAATGATTAATATTTATTCATCTCACTCTCACATCAAAAGGGTCCTCTCACTAGACGCATCCTCTCTATATATAGGTAGCATATCAAGTGAGAGAACTTTTATTTTGAGAAAGCGAGAAAAGAAAATCATGGTCATTGGATCAAATCATGAAAGGTTAAGAATAAAAGATAAAGTTATGTGACTTTTTTAAATGGTCAACTGCTTCCTCATGCTACTTCCTGAGCACAAAAAGTTTGTCTATGCTTATGTTAGAAAGCAATTCTGTAACTTGGGGCAAGGAATCTATTCCTAGTTACGAGTGTTTGTCATTCGAAATATAAGTCAGGCTAGCAGACTTGTATCTTATTAAGTAGATCGTAGTTGGTTGAAGTGTCAAGGCGAAGATTTCTGAAGGCTTCCCTTTTGGATGGAACTAGATCATAGGGCTCTTGTTGGGCCTCGTACTAGTCCGAAACAAGTTCCACTATTTGAGTTGATTAAAATTTGACGAAATAGGGGAGGAAACTTGATAGAATGCTTTTCTTTTACTTTCATTTGAAATGGTTGTTTGAGATGGAGCATTTTTTATGAATTCAATTGGAATACATTTATGGTGTAAATATTTCTTACACTATTATCCAATCATGCATTATCATATAATTGAATATTGTTGACTTTTGTAATAATTACTTAAAGATCATATTTAAGTTGATTTCTAATTAGTTGGTAACGTAAAAATTTTTACACAAATAATTTATCAAAAATAAACTCTTTTATTTTTATTCAATTTAATTCTATTATATTATTAAATATACAAACAATTACATAATATTTTTATTTCATTTCGTTGCATCTCATTTTATTTCATTTCATTGATTCGTAATTAAATATTTAAATATAACTCTAACGTGCAATTAGATATGATTTTTGGGCTAAGTTGATATGGTTCTTGTATTAAGTGATAAATTCATATCTCAATGATTTTATCAAGTTAAACTTAAAATGGAATAATTAGAACGATAGGAATGTAAATAAATAACATTAAAAAACAATGTGATTCAATGAATTAAAAGTCATATTTTAATCATTTTTTTACTTTTGTTTCATAAACACAAATACGATCATACTTTGGCCTTGAATCACCAGGATTTAGGGGTGTTCACAGATCAGTTCTAAGTTAAAATAATAAAATGAAAGTTGAATCAATCATTTTTCATCAGTTAGTTCAATTTGAATTTCCTCATTTTTTTGGACACAACCCAAACTAAACTAATCCAATCAAAAATGGGATAGTTTGATTTAGTTCAATTAGGTCATCTATTGTACATGTTTGCAAAATTTTAATTTTTTTAGAAGAAAAAATTACACATTTTGTCCAAAAAATCACACATAAACTTGTCATTGAAAGGGTACAAAAAAGATACTTTGTTCAAAAAAAAATACAAATCAAAACTTCGTATATATATAAAAAGAAAAAACAATGAGACGTGTATATATATATATATATATATAACTAATACTATGCACTCAACCATATTCCTCAACCAGAAAAGAGAGAAACCAGCTACATTAGCATTTGTTGTCATATTCTACAGAACTGTGGCTGCAAGCAGATAATACATAAATAATGGTTGTTCAAATTATACACACGATAGATAATAACCATAGTTTTTGTAGATAATATTCAAGAAACATTTTTGTAGATAATACATTTTAAAGAATACACTTGTAGACAATACACTCTAAAGAATACACTTTTGTAGATAATACACTTTAAACATTGTTCAGATTATGTCTTCGTAGATAATGCACTTTTGTCTTTTATATTAGAGATTAGTACATTTAAAGAATTGGGATCGCTTAAAAACTAAAGATTAACAAACAAGTAAAATATTAACATTTAATGACAAAAAAGGCTATCAAAGTGATAGCGCATGCAAGATGGCACTGCACATTCATATCAAAATGAGAGAAGAATAGTACAAAGCATATAAATGAATTTAATTCGCTTGAGTCATTAGGGTGAAGAATTATGAATTTGATACCTAAACCAATAAACATTGGTTCCTATCGGTTCAATTCGAGTCCAACCCAAATAAGGAAGAAAATGAACCAATTTAATTAGTTCAATTTAGATTCTCAAGTTCAACAAGGTGGTCTAGACCAATGAACACCCTAACTACGATTGGCACTAAGCAACACACTCTTTTGAACACACTTTTTATTATTGATTGAAATTTCTTAAAAATTACAAAAAATTGTGGTCCCACATCTTATTTAATGATTCTCTCTTCATGATTTTGTAGTTTCCAATAAATCTCAACCAATAATAGAGTGTATTGCTAGCACTCCTCTTGGTGCTAAATGTCAAAGCAATTGCAAAAAAATGCTAGAAATAAGCCACAATGTTAAGGATAAAAAATTACCAAAAAAAATGGACAAGGCATTACCTAACAAAGAGTCCTAAAATCTTGAGCACTTAAAGTGTTAGAAACGACAAAAGTGTTAGGCCAAGCACTAGCTGACAAAGAGCACCAATATCATCAACACTTAAAGAGCCAACATCTCACAAAGCATTGGCCAAGCATTGGCTAATAGAGAGTGCCATGTGTTGTATGTCAAATGTGGTACAAGCCTCTAGCACTTAAGCACTAACATGGAAAAACAAAAGTGTTATCTTTAGTGTTAAAAGCGTCATGGTTTGATTCTCACTATTATAAATGCAAAATTGAATGGAGAAAGAATGGATTTGAAGTTTAGAACAAAAAACCCATATCATCTTCCATCTATTGAAGATCTACACCTTAAAAGAGGATCATATAGCTTCAATGCAACATCCATCATCTTGCACCTCTTTTTTCTCCATTTTTGTTGATTTCCCTTAGGCTAAGGAAGATGATCTCTATTCAACTTTTTTGTAATTGGATTCCTTTCTTTCAATTAAAGTTTCTTTTAAGTTGATTGAGGAATTCTTCTTTGTGTTTCATGCTTTCTTTAACTAGCCATTGTTGAATTGAATTTTTATTCCATTCATGATTGGTAATTTATGGGTAAAACATTTGAGAATGCTCCATGTTTGTGAGGAATTAGAACTCAAGGTTTAATTAATTGGACTTCAATTCAAGAAATTGAACTTGACCTTATTCATTTAATTCAAACTTCAATTTCATAATCTATTTGTGTTGAATTAAAATCAATTACTTAGAAGGGTAGGAGGGGAATTAACCGCTAATCATTCCATATATTGTCACTTATTCAAATTAAACATAAAATTTAAATAGAAAGTTGCAGTTTTTAATTAATTAGATTTAAATTCTAAAGCACTCAATCATATTAATTAGTACAAATAATAACAACTTGTATAGACTGATAATTAATTTATAATCCTCGTTAAGACAACATTTTTATTATTTATTTTATTATTTATACGGCCAATACATTTATTGAAGTCCTAACAATAATTATAAAAATATAGAACTAAATTACAACTTCATCGGAGAACGAAATGTTTTCATTTGATAGATTCACTTTCAGTGTAATATACACTCAAAACACCAAAAAACAAAACAAAAGTGTGATTATACACAAAACCTTTGTTAATGTCTAGAATGGCTATCTATCAATTTGCCTTGTGGCATACTCGATGGCTATAAATTGACATGGGCACACAAATGTCCAGCCAATTTCGACCGTTTGGGTTTTATTTTTTCTTTATTCAATCCTGTGTGCATAGGCAAATATAGAATTAAGATTATCTCATATTATTATTTTATATTTTAATTTTCTCATATTATGAGATTATTAGTTTTTTTTTTTTTTTTGATAACGTGAGAGGAAACGTGAGATGATATAGTAAGAAAATTCACATTTAATTGGATATTGTTAGATCTCTAAGCTGGCGCAATGTTATACCCAATACATTCTTTAAAGTAAAAAGGTGATTATTGCCTTTTGAAACACAGCCCATTACCACTGGTTTTTTTAAGTTGAAATACTATGGCACGAAAGAAGATGTCTGTTTTCAACACCTAACAAGCGCGAGTAATAAATATACACCAACTCAAACACACTAGCATAATTATGTCAGACGGCCTAATATGGAGAATAAAAAAGGGATAAAGGAATAAAAAAAGAGTACACAAAAAATCAAACTTACATATTTAATGGTGGTGAGTGAGACTTAAAGTAAATTTAGAAAGAGATTTTTTTAATTTAAATGAAAGAACTATATATTATACCTTTTTGTTAATATATGCAGTCTTATTATTTTATAAAAACTAAAAACAAATATTTTTTTATTGATAAATCTAAAGTTTGAGTTTAATAACCTTACTTTGAGCCAGTCTTATAATTTAATTAATTGAATTGACTTGAAATACCACCATTTAGCTCATTTTAATTGTTAATGAAAGCACTTCTTTTCAAAGCATGGCTTTTCATATAATATGATATTGTTATAATTAATTATATATATGACTATTGGAATATAGTAATGTATGTAGTATACTCACGGCTTTGGCTAAGGAATCTCGATGATTACTATCCCAAATCAATTTCATGTCATTGATAAGGTCCCAGTCTGATGCAATGATGACTTCACAGCACGATATATATATTTTTTTAATTTTGTTCATTTGTTTCTTTTATTTTTTTCTTAGTATAATGATTTCTTAAGTTTAATTGTTCATTACATTTTTGACATAAATTTGGTAAATTATATATATATATATAAAATGTGAGGATCAAATTACTTTAAGAGTAATTCTTAATAAAGTTACTTTACTTAATAATTCTTAATATGTATTAAATTTCAACGATCCAACTGTTGAATATTTTGATATTATGTTAATGATCATGAATATCAAATTTTAGGTAAATTAGAAATTTGCAACTATTTAATCTTATAATTGACATTTACTTATAATTTAGAAAAGTATATTATACGACAATTTAAAATTATTTAATGAAGCATCAAATAGTTTTCAAACTTTATAAAAATTTGTAAACTTGATTTATTCAATAAAATCTTTTAATTTAACGGTTTGATCGTTAAAATTTAATATGTACCAAAAGTTATTATATGAAATAATTCTACCAAAAGTTATTCTTGAAATAACTTGATCTTCACACACATAGACATAATATATATATATATATATATATATATATATATATATATATATATATATATATATATATATATATATATAAGTACAACGCATTTAATGTTGAGGCTTCGATTGGCATAAAAATATTCAATTGTTCAGTTAACAAAACTATAACATGTGCCCTTTTGATCTTTCATTTTGTGACAGTGTAAAAGTGATCTTCATTGATGTTCATTAAAATCTTTTAATATTATCACCGAAAAGAATATTTTCGCAGTCGTTGCTCCTCAAAAGATTAATTGCTTCTCTATTAGCTAGTCACATTAGGTTAGACTAAACTATGGTATATAAGATCAATATCATTACTTTAGCAAGCTTTTCCTGACGGCCCCAGTGTATATCGTAGCTCTAATTAAGAATGTGCTATTTTGCCTTCTTACTGTTTAAGCAACGACTTTTTAGCTAGCCATTCCAATGCCAAAATGGCATAGTGCTAAATTTTAAATCTAACGAGTGTTTAAGTATGCACTAATTAAACGTCATATTGAACATACAACTAAGGTTTTCAAATTCAGGAGTCTATGTAAACTTGTGGAATTTTCGTACACTCAATTCACAAACTTGTAAAAGTTTACATATTATAAAAAATAATATTAAAAAACTTATCAATAATATATATGCGTAACATATCATTGGTCTAAGCAATACTTGACTCAGATCCCATAAACAAGGTCTTAGATTCAAATTAGATGAAAAAAAAAGTGGTTAGAAGGGAGACCTTACGAAGTTCTATAATTTATGTTGGGATTAGTGTGAGTCTGTGATTGGCATTAGTGATACACAAGATTTTTTGTGTGTTTTTGACATTAATAAATTTGTCTAAACAAGTTGACAAAGATAAATTGAAAGGTCTTTTACCTAATTGCAGAAAAGGTGTTTAGGATTAGAAGAAAGAAATGACCAAATACAGTATCAACGTCCATACCACCTTCAACAAAGAGAGAAGGAATTATGTGTGATAGTGGAAAGAAAAGTTTGACAATGGTAGAAAAAGAAGGAATGAGAGAGTAGAAAAGCCTTAAAGGTTTGTGTGGGATTGTTGGATGGATGTGGTATTTATACATCCCACTAAAAATTCACACAAAATCCACCTTAAATCCGTCAAAATTTTTATGTTTTTGAATATCAAAAGACTTTTTGTAAGTTGTAAAAAATTTCAATTGAATACATCACCAAATTTTTTTACCCTCTTAAAAAAATCTTAGTGGTTCTGATTGTATACCACAAGACTTATTTATGTTATTAAAAAGTCTTGATTGAATACTACAAGACTTTTTTATCACAAAAAAAATCTTTTTAAATCTCAATCTAATACACTCCCTTAACAAACCATTAAACATGTGAACTAAGCACAATATACCTAGAAAACACAAATCCCAAGTTAATTTAGAGAGTTTTAGTCTCCAATTAATCTAACATAACATGATAAAGTTCAAGATAATCAACATCTTTAATGTTGAGGTGTGTGAAAGGATTTGATTAATGTGAAAGTATTCAACTGATAACTAACAAAATTGTACTATGTGGCCTTTTGATATTTCCTTTTATGAGAGTGCAAGAGCATATAGATTGTTTTTCAGCGTATTGCCTTTTTTTTTTTTTTCCTTGAGTTTAGTCGTTTAAATTTGTTTCTGACAATCACATGTCGTGTTTTTTTAATCCATTTTAGGGGTTTTAATTTTTTTAAAGATTTTTTTTTTGTCAATCTGCTTATAATATATTGATTCTACCCTAATGGTGAAGTTTTTATAATTACTTTGGAAAAAGGCAAAACAATTTTTAATCTGCAATGTCTATACGGTAAAATCTATCAATAATTTTAAAACAACTATTTCTCTTGATTAGATACGTATAAGTATCGTAATGGTCTGTATTTATTTTTTTTCCTTTGTAAAATAGTATATATAAAGAGTAAATTGAAAAATGGTTGTAAGTAATAAATGATCAAATATGTACAATAATAACAATAAAAAACGAATTTTATTTTGACGCACACCCAACCTAAAAGTTTTTTTATATTACTATTTAAACCGTGTAATAGTTTATTTTATAAAATAATTATACAATAATTAGATGAGATAAAAAAAATTGTTAAATAATATAAAAGCTCATTGTTAAAATTTAATTATAAAAATCTTAGAAATATCTTAATTTGATCTTCCAAAATTACATGAGTCACCACTTTAGTCTATTAAAAATTTAAGCCATTAAAATAATATTTTAAACATTTAAAATGTCAATATATTAGTTTTCCAAAAGTTTTGTCAACAAATTTTTAGTTTTTCAGGATCTAAAACGTTAGCATTTTTTTTTTATAAAGAATTAAGAAGAATGCTAGCAACACTCTCTCAAACACTCTCTATGTTATTGGTTGAAATTTATTAAAAATAACAAATTTTGGTGGATTTCAAATCTCATTTAATAAGTCTCTCTCTTAATTTAGAAGTAGGACTTACTAAAATTTATAATTTTCAATAAATTTCAGCTAATAATTGAGAGAGTGTTAAAAAAAGAGTATTTAAAAGAGTGTTGCTCGCATTCCTCAAGAATTAAAGTTGTGATAATTTTCTTAAAATGACTAATTTAACAAATTAAAATTTTAAGCTTTTAATTAGTGATGAAAAATTTTAAAATTAAAGATATTTTAAAGATATCTTAAATACACACACACACAAAATAAAAGAATATAACTTTAGACACGTTTGTATGTTTATGTATGGACATTTACGGTGTACTCATCTGGACGAAAATCTATTGTCCCCTACGGGTGTCTCCCTCCCTGTCCTCTCCAGTCAAAATGTGACAACTCAATTAAAATTACCACATCACTTTATATTTGTTTTAACTGACTATAACGTCATTTTTTGGCCATCTCAATTAAAATTGGTCACATGGGTCCTAACATTTTGAATCTCAATCTTCTCATCCAATATCGGCATTTGAATTTCATGGCTCATGGTTTTCCAACCAGCCAGATTCAGTGTGCTCCATTGCATGTGCTGTAATGGGAATACCTATATGATGTGAAGAACAATATTGTCTCTGTGAGAAAACTTCTCTCGAAAATGGGGGGCAAGGTCCAACGTGTCGATTTGAAAGAAATTGCTAGGCAAAGTTTTCATTTTACCGGTAGAAATGTCTAATTCTAGTAATGAGTTGGGTTTGACTCTGAACCAGTTCGCTTGGTGGAACCGGCAATATGGTTAAGGGTCCTGTTTGAATCGCTACTTGGACTTCATTATGGTGCCACAGAAACAAAAGGAGGCATATACATTAGATGATTCAACAATTGACTTGCGCTTCAATGTCGTTTTGGTGAGGAAGACATGTCGCATGGTTGCATACTTTCACTTTTGATCCTTTCCTTTCTTTGGCAAAACTTGACCAACCAAATATTTTTGTGAGGAAAACCAGCTTCAGTTAAACTCCATCATGTCATCAGAATATTCTCCTCCCATCGCGTGCGTCGCATGCACTGCTGTATTGGGTCATTGGATGAGCCATTTGGAGCCCTATTTTGGAGGAGTAAGTGTCACATTTGATGGCCCGACCCATTATGGGAAGATAGGGCACACCAAGCCCAATGAGGTTTGCTCAGGACACCAACACCAGGAGGCAAGAAACGATGTTATAATATGTTAAAAGAAACGTGAAGTGATTTGGCAATTTTAATTGAGTTGCCATATTTTGATTAGAAGGGACAGGGGCGGGGACACACAAAAGGGACAGCAGATTTTCGTCTGTACTCATCTAACCATATAGAAGGGATAAATTTTACAAGGAAATAAATGTAGGTGCATCTCTTTCTTTTTCTTCCCCAAAATGTCAAATCTTAAAATGATTAATTAATTTGTTAACTTATTGTTTGTTTGGAAAATTTTAAAAATGAATGAAAATGTTAGGGGGAGACACATGCCACACATTTTGTGACGGGTTTTTTAGCAATGGTTAAAAACTGCCAAAAAAATGACAAATAGTGGCGATTTTGGATGTTTACTAACAATTTAAAACCACCAGAGATTGCTATAATCGATTTTCAAAACTGCTTAATCGATTAAAAATTGCTATAATTGATTAAAATATGCTATAATCGATTAATGATATTTTTTTGAATTTATTTCTTCCTTTCTTATTTCTCTTAAACAAAACAAGTTTTATTTTCACTCTATTTCTCACATATTTTCATTTATTTTATTTCTCTCTTTTCTATTTTCATCCATCCTATTTGTCACCTATTTCATTCTTTCCTACCAAACACACCCTTACCCTTTGTTTGGTGAAGGGAAAATAGGGTAGAGAGAAAAAAAAAAGTGAGAAATAAAAAGGTAATTGTGTTTGGTAGAGAAAAAATGCGAGAGGAGTGAAATAAAAAAGATGTGGGGTTTATTAGTTATTTTTATTCTATTTCTCACCTATTTTCATTCACCTGTTTATGTATTCTTTATTTTTTATTTATTTTTCTTAAACCAAACTTCTTTATTTTCACTCTATTTCTCACTTATTTTCATTTACTTTTTTTATTTCCGTTCATCTATTTTCATGGGTAGTGACTATTTCTGTATCATTCTCTCCAAAAAAAATAAGTAAGGTTTAATTTATGGACAAAACTTAGATACAGTACATTAGGTACTATTAGTGTTGTTCTTTAATCAAAATTAAAGATTTACCTCGGTAATTATGTAATAAAAACATGTATTAAAAGATTTTATAAATTATTGAGATAAATTTTTAATTTTAATTCAAAAATAACACCGACAGTCCTTAAAATATTGTATTTAAGTTTTGTCCTTAATTTATTTTGTACTGCGTATTATTTTGTTTCTTGTTTATCTGTCTAATAAAGAAAAAAAGAGTATATAAATTAAAAAGTGTAATTAATATTTTTTATAAAAACTATTTTTAAGTGGCCATTAAATTTTGTAAAAGAATGACAGATCCAAGCAGAGGTGGCACAATTATTAATGTAGCTTGCTATCCACTAGAAAAGGAGATCGAGTTAATTACTACTACTATCTAGAAGGCCCTTCTGTCACTTTGCGTTGTTAATTGTACGTAGAATTATTGGGATGCCATACTGTGAGAACTTTTGATGTTATTAAGGTTATGATCGAGGGATCGCTAATTGTTGGTAGCAAATGCCAATGAGAACAATTAATTGGGAACAAGCGTGTACGAAAAGTTACCACCCAGCTGGCAGCCCTTCAGGAAAAGATTTGAAAATTAATTGGTTTAGTTTAATTTAAAATTAAAAATGTTTTTAGCAAACTAAAATCAAACCAAATTAATGAAAAATAGGTTAATTTGATTCATGGCATCAAGTTGACAATTTAATATATATTTTTTAAATCTTAATCCAAAAAATATGAAAAAATTAAAAATTTTATCATAAAAATACATAAAAATCTTAATACCTTTTTTTGAATTTTATTGGCCATTTGATTAATAATTTGCACTACATAGTTGGTTTAGGATTATTATTATTTTTTTGGAAGGGTTTTGGAAAATAATATGTTTTTGTTTAGGGTCATTGATAATTATTGGTGTTTTTGCCAAACTTTGTATATGACTAGCTAGGGTTTGGTTTTCATCATCTTCTAAAGCATTATCTGGCCAAGGTTTTTAGAAAGATGGCTTAAGCCTTGATCTTGTAAGGTTAAGAGAGTCTAGATGGAAAATGCATAGTTTGCTTTTGTTTATTTGGTTGTTTTAGAAATAACAACTTCTTTTGGAGGATTTTGGGTTAATGACCCAACTTGGGATTCTTGGGTAGATGACCCATAGATTTTTGTTTGTTTCTTAGTATATGACCTAGATGGGTTAGATAACCCCAATTTTAATTGTTTACTTAGTCCTACTAGGACAAACATTTACCCTTGTCTCTAGTTGAGCCAAATTCTTTGACAATCTTGACATTTGTTTTTTTCTTCCTTTAATTATTCACATCTAAAGATAATAAAGGGGAGAGTTTGAAGTGCCTTTGAGATATTCAATTTCAAAATAAAAAAAATGTTTGAAATTGTTTCTAATATTGCAAAAATCTTTTTAGATGATAAATGTTAATTTCTATTTGAAAATTCTCTTTTGTTGTTTTACAATCAACTTTGATTAAAAACCTTTAGTTTAATAAATCATATTGAAATTCGGGAACACAAATAATGATTGTTAAAACTTCTTTTTGATGGTGAAATACTTTTGTTGTGCAAGACTCTAATGCCTTGAAGTGTATGCAACTACATGCTTTTTGCCAGAAATCTTTTGTTTGAGAATGTCACCATTACCTATTTTATAGGCATCTACTTGCACGTTTTTGAAAGCTCGCAAGTTTGGAAGAAGCTTTACCTGAAGTTTGATTTGTTTAACACTATGTATGATCATTTGTCAAAAGAGAAGGATTCTTTCTAAGATAATCATGAAAGGCTTGATAATATTATTTAATTATGGTAAGAACTCTTCTAAATAGTTTAAACACCCCATAAATATCTGTACCAAATTTTTGTCAATAATTTGATGTGGAAAATTGTCCACAAATTCTAATGATATTTTGATTAGAGTAATTGATCCTTGGTGTATTATGTGACCAAGAAATCTATTTTTAGTTTGAAACAATTCTATCTTTGTTTTGTATATTGCAAGACCATTTGTTTTAATGACTCCTAGTAAAGGTGGCAAAGCGGGTCAGCCTGGCCCATTTTGTCCTGCCCTACCACTAGTCTGCTAGAAATGGGCTAAGGCTAGTTGACCTGCTTACTATAGGTAGGCTAAAAGTTCTAGCCCACCCTATTTAGGGGTAAGTTGACCTGCCAAAAATTAAAAAAAAATAAAAATCAAGCTTCTTAATTGCAATTGCCAACCTTTTGGCCAATTTCTAAAAGCTATATATTGTATGGTTCTGTAAAGCAAGGAAACTTCAATTAAAAGCTTGCTTAATTATAATTTTTATAAGCAATGAAATATTATAGGATAATAGAAAATTTTAATGGCTAAGGAAGAATAAAGTGGAATGACAAAGGTACCTAATTAATGATCTTCATTGGTGTACATATATATAAAAGAGAACAAACGTGATTCAATTTGAAGAAGAAAGAAAGGAAAAAAAATGAAAATTGGACTTGTGCACGTGATATACATAGATATGCATAATACTTAATTGATTTATAATGTTAATAAAAGGAAAGAATGTGTGTACAAAACTTACTAAATATTAATAAAAGAAAAAAATGAGTGCAAAATTATAAAATAAGGACCGTCAACAACACAAAGTCACAAAAAAAGTAACATATTTTAAATAAATAAATATAAAATGACTCGATGAGCCAAACACTAGCTCACTAGGTTGGCGAGGCAGGCTGGTGGGTTGAATAACCTTGCCATTTTTGGGTGGTCTGGCGAGCTGACTCGTCGACCCAACCCACTTTACCACCCCTAACTCCTATAAATATGTTATATGTTAGAAAGGTTAATAAATTGACTGAAAAACTATTTGCACATCATCAACGTAGACAATGGCAAATTTTGAATATAGATTAAAATTTTCATTCATAGTTTTCTAAAATTCAAAAGAAAAAAAAATAATCCAAAGGGCATTACGTTCCACTCATATTGCCCAAAACAAACAATGAAAGTTATTTTATACTTGTCACTTTCCCTAATATGGATTTGTCAATTTCCTTATTTCATGTCGAATTGGAGAATACTTTTGATTAAATGTAACCTATTTGGAAGATATTTCTTGTTTGGAAGAGGATAATTAATCCATTGAAGAGCCTGATTTAATGGTATATAGTTTATTACTAGTTGAGGAGTTCTTCTTTCCAATTTGACTTGTTTGTTAGTGTAGAAAGCAAAGCATGACCATGAGATTTTACTTGTCCATATTATACTTTTTTTCTAAGAGATCTCTTAGCTCCTTTTGACAATATTAAAGTAGTTCTTTGTTTATTTAGATTGGCCTAACTTTAGTAGGGGTGGCAAAGCGGGGCGACCTGCCTCGTTTTGGCCTGCCTCACCTCCAATCTGCCAAAAACGGGCCGGGACAGGCTGGCCGACTTGTTGACGACGAGTTGAGTCATTTGGCCCGCCTCGTTTTAGGGGTGGGCTAGCAGGTTGACTTGCCAAAAAAAAAGAAGAAAAAAAACTCATTAATGCTTCCATGAAGTAAAAACATCAAAAGAAATAAAAACTTTAATTTAATTATGATAGATCTAAGCGAAGTTGAGAACTCTCGATGGACAATTTTGATACTTTATCTTTCTTCAAAATGATAAAATAAAAAACAAATTGTTCATTTTTATTCATATATGCTAGAATCAATTAAAGGATAATATAACTAAAATCCACAAGCAATAGTATATGCGTATGCGCAGTGAACGGAAGGGTAATACGAACAATAGAAAATTACAATTAGAAACCTAAAACTAAAAGCAACATATATTTAAAAAAAAAATGGCCAAGCGAGCCAACCTGTCTCACCCTACTAGTAGCCCATTGAGTTGGCAGGCTTGGCGGGGCAAGTTGGTGGGCTGACCTGTCTAACCCGCTCGGCCATTTTCTTGGTGGGTTGGCGGGCCTAGCCCACTTTGCCACCCTTAAACTTTAGTAAGGATATGTTCTTCATCAAAACCCTTTTCATGAGGAAGATCTACTATGTTTCTTTCTATCCCATAATGCATGAGGAAGATCCGAACCTATTGAAGATTAAATGTTTCAACAATGTTTGAAATTTTTGTTGGACACGTGGTTGTCCTAATTTAGTTTTGGAATGTCTTAAAAGAAATTTCTTTTTTAAAAAGTTCATTTGGTTTTGTTTATGATAAAGGAAATTAAGATTTATAATGATTGGTTGTCTAATGAATTTGAAAATAATTTGTTTCCTAGATCTTGGGTTGTTATTTCTTTTTCAAAAAATTTCAAAGGAAATAATTTTCTTATAAAAAATGTACCAAGAATTACTTTACTTTTTGAGGTTCTTGACCAACGTAAATGATATTTCTATTTGGAATATTTGATTATCTATGATTGCATTAGAGTTTCAAATTTATCCTAAATTTAGAACTACTTGCAATGCGAAACTATATCAGGATGTTTTTCAGAGTATTTATTTGAAATTATTTTTTTAAATACAATTTGAATTTGCTCCTGTGTCAAATAGAGCTACTATTTCTAGAGTGAATTTTCCAACTATGACTGTATATTAAAGTAAAACTTTTCCAAAAATTCTTAACTATAATTGAACCATCTATTAAATCAACTATTGTTATGTATATAGAGAGAGAGAATAGATAGTGTAAAACAGTTTTATATTGTCATCCAATCTAATTACAAATCACTATGAATGGTAAATTTGTTGACTTTTATAATAGTTATCTTAAAAGTTATATCAATAATAATTTATGATTAGTTGGAAATATAAATTTTTTACACCGATAATGCAAAGTCATTAAATTCAAATATATGTGTGTGTGTAAATAGATAGATATAGAGAGAGATTAGTTTTCATTTACTATTCGCCTTTTTACTATTTGGCCCTTTTGGGAGATCATATCCGGAAAAGTTATTGCTTTATTATTATTAATTAGTAATTAAATAAGTACTTCACAATCCTATTTCTCTGAAAAAGTTATTATATATGAGATAATGCTGATCGTTCTAAAAATATTAGTTAAAGAAATAAAAATTAAAAAATAATTAAAATATTTGTTAAAAATAAAATAACTTAATATTTACTTTTAAATAACTAGTAAACATACAACTGAATGTATTAAATATTTCTTAATTTTTATAAAAACATCATTTTTTAAATTTAATTTAATTTCTACACACCATTAGTGCAACAATTTTTATATTGTTAACTAATTAAAAATCATGTTAAGTATAATTTTTAAGGTAATTGTAGTTAAAGTCAACAAATTTATCACGCATAACAATTTGTTATTGGATAATAATATAAAGACTTAAATATGTTTTTAGTCCCTATAAAATGAGTGAGTTTTGATTTGGTTCCTATAAAAAAAATTATTTGTTTTTTATCCCTCTAAAATTGAAAATCAATGTTTTTGGTTCCTATAAAATGAGCAATTTTTATTTTGATCCTTGTAAAATATTTTTCTTTGATTTTTATCCCTCCAAAATATGAAATCACTAATTTTGGTCCCAAATATTCATTTTAAGATAGATAAATAACGTTTATTTTAGGCATCTTGAAAAAAAATTAGAAATATCACATGTTGACATGGTACCACAATACTAATGGTATCACAACACTAATGGGTGTCACCTGAAATCGTCACTCGACCTTCCATTCAATAGATAAGTAATTAATCAGTGTCACATAATAGTAGTGGCCAAAAAAGTGATTTCCAATTTTAAATGGATGAAAAACAAAAAAAAATTACATAAACTAAAATCAAAACTCACTTATTTTATAAAAACTAAAAACTTATTTAAGCCTAATATAAAAACTATTTATAGTACCGGTGCATATACTATTTACTCTTTTAAATTTTATAAGACACTTAGTAACAAAACTGTTGCATGGGTGTAATTGTTGTTTACTACTTTGCTTAAATCGATATTATTGTTATTATTATCAATTTATAAATATTAAACAATAGTAGTATATAATAGTAATAACTTATCTAACCATTTCGATGCATCAATGTCACAGTGACCATCCTCGAAAATTACATGAGCTAAATGCCTAATTAGTAATTCTACGATACCAGCTAAAATAATAATAATTACTCAATTAATAATATTGTGGTAGAAATATGTTCCATAATTCTACCGAACGCCAAGGAAAAGGTCTGTATTATACTATCATATTAATAAATTAATATTGCGACTTTAGAAATGTGCTTGGAATCATGGCGTAGAGAACACAATTTTCTTGGCCTTTTGAAAAACTGCACTTATAGTATCTTTCCTGAACCTCACGTTATTACCCTCCCTGATCGGATTAAACTAATAGCAGAGGTGGTGGAATCACACAGCGTACGGTCGATGGACTCAACCACTCGCTCTCTTTGTGGGTTATTTGGTTACATTTTTTTATGCGCTCAATACCTAATCAATTAATTAATTAACTTTGCGTACAAATTTACTTTAGAGCCAAAGGATCTTTCTAACCAACGACATAACCCAAAGCCGTGATTTGAATCCCAGTTCCAAAAGCTAATTCTAAACCAAATTCTCGTGATTGGAGTTTGAGTTTTAAAAGTAGATTTTCACTCGAGATAAAAACAAAAAACAAAATAAAAAATACAAGAGTGTAAATATGTAGCAGTACTTTTGAACATATGATTAAGAATTTTCAAATATTTTATCACGAAAAAATGTAGCTTTAAAGTAAGATCTACTTTCTAATGTAACTTTTAATTTTATGATAGAGTCCAAGTGTATCTTAATAAATAATAATGATGCTGAAGTGCATTATGTTAGTTTATTTTAATAATAAAAATGCTTTTTTAATATTTATTTTTAAATCAAATAAATTATAATAAGTTTAATTTTTATACATACAAAATTTTTACACTGTCAACTAATTAAAAATTATGTTAAATGTGATTTTTAAAATACTTATTGTAAAAGTCAACGAATCTACCTATATAATAATTTGTGATAGGATACAATATAAAAAAAATATACGCTGTCAATATATCTAAATTAAATCATTTATAATATCTTGAAAATATTTAAAAGCTAATTTGCATGATCATTTGATTTAACATTTATTGTTTAGTGAAATAATTAAAATAAACCCAAGTCAATTCCGTTAAACATAAAAGCTGATTTGATCATCATAACAATCAAATCATAAAAGTTTAGGTTTTTTTAACATTAAATTAATCTGAAGGTCCTTATAATTTTATAGAATTTTTAATTAAGTTCCTACAGTTAAAAATATTTTTAAAAAGTTTTTATTGTTTAAAAAGTTTGTAATTAAATTTTTACATGCTAATAGTGATATAACTCTATTAATTTATATTTCACTTAATTGCAATTTTAATCTCTCAATTTTTCTCTTATTTATGATCAAGTCCAAGTATAGGTGGTATGCAAAAATGAAAAAATAATTAATAAAAGTGTAAGAAGAGGGACTTGAACCCACACTTTTGAGGTCCACCAATAACACTAAATCACAAGACTAATGACTTTATTTGTTATATAAATAAAATTTATATTATATATAACTTAAACAGGATACCATAATTGCACGTATATTTATCACCATTAAATTAAATAATATTAACATCATATAAACTAATAATATTAAAATTAATATTAATGATTATAATTTAATAATATATACTTATCAGCATGAATGAAATTTGAATCCTCACCTTCAAAGTTCACTAATATATATAAATTAGTATATGTTAATATACTTCTAGAAAAATTTAAATATATTAGATATGCTATAAATATATCAGAAGAAGGTAAATGAAAATATATGATATTAATATACTTTTTTAGTAAAATATATATAAAAATTATTTCATCAATAATAATATCTTATTTTAGTCACTAACATATGCAGAGAAAAAATAAAAAATTAAAACAACACAATTTTATAAAATAGAGTGATTAAGTTATAATTAAGATATATAGTATTAAAAAATATAAGTTATTGTCTATTTTGTTTTATAATATTATATTGTTTATTTACTAATAGTAAATATATGTGTAATTTTGGTCTTTAGTATATATTTTAATTTATATTTATTAATGTTAATTTTAATATTATTAGTATATATTTGGTATATATCTATTAATATTAATTTTTATTAATATCCTCTAAATATATACTAATTTATATCTATTAATATTAATTTTAACATTATTTAATTTATTAGTAGTAAATATATGTACAATTTTAGTCTCCCATTTAAGTTATATATAATATAATTTTTATTTATATATCAAATAAAGTCATTAGTTTAGTAGTTTTAGTATCGGTGGAATTCAAGGTTAGGGGTCCAATTCTTACCTTCAATACCTTTATTAATTCCTTTTCCTATTTTTACATACCATCCATACTCCGACTTAATTGTAAATAAGAAAAAAATTGGGAGACTAAAAGTGCAATTAGGTTAAATATAAATTAACGGAATTATAATATTGTTAGCGTGTAGGGATTTAATTACAATTTTTTAAAACTATAAGGACTTTTTTAAAGTGTTTTTAACTGCAGGGACCTAATTAAAAACTTTATAAAATTATAGGGACGTACAGATTAATTTAATCTTTTTTAAGAGGAGTTTTTTTATTCATTTTTGATTTTTTATTGATTATAAGTGCTTTTTTTTTGTAACAATGTTATAAGTGCAAAGTATTCACCGGCTTTGTCGATGAGTAATTTTGTCAAAAAACCTAATTGACCAACTTTAGTGAAGTCTTTCCTCCTAACCACGTTTTTTCCATGTACAAGGTTCGAACTCAAAATATTCACTATAAGAGTGTGTGTTAATGTTAGTTGAATTACAACTTCTAAATTTTAAAAGAGTTTAATTTTTATGTATTTTCAGTGTAAAAATACTTATACTTACAATTAATCATAAAATTTAGTATGACTTTTAAAGTAGTTATTGTAAAAATCAACAAACTTATTATATGTAATTGTTTGTGATTAGATAATAGTATAAAAATATTTTGCATTGTCAATGCATACATTATTATATTTTCTCATTTTAAAATAATTTCATTCAAAAAATATAAATTTTCAGATTAAATTGTTATTAAATTAGTTTATTTTGTGTGTGTGAAATATAATAGTGAAGAAGTCTATTTTTCAAAGTAATAAATCAAGAAGTAACTCTATCTTGTGTGTGTGAAATATTTTATAAGTATCATCTACGGAGAAACAATCCTATTTAAATCGAGTAAGACTACAAGTAGTAATAAAACATTAACACACTTATTTAATTTATATATGTGTGAGTTATATTTTTTATTTGAATGTGAGTTTATTAAAATGTGATTTAAGCGTCATTCAAGGTTGTAATATAAAAATTAAGAAATACATTTAATGTTGACATTTTAAATTAAATTATGTTATGATTTTTTATTATACCCTTTTATATATTTTATTAATTATTTTTTGTCATTTTATTTCTTATTTTTATTTCTTTTTCTACAATATTATATTTAAAGTATAAAATAATTAAAAATTAAGTAAATATGAAAATAAAATAAAAAATAATATTTGAATTGAAATATAGAGAAAAAAAAAAACAAAGCAATTTTGTCATTGAAAGAAAGCTCAAATATATTTCTAGTCTCTGTAATATACTTGTTTTATGCTTTTAGTTCCTATAAAATTTTTCTTATGGTTTTAGTCCCTATGAAATTTTATTTAATGGTTTTAGTCTCTATCACTATTCATTGATGATGTGGCAACCATCTATTGGAGAACAAAGTTGATGTTTCTTAAATAATAGTGACTAAAATGAATATATTATAATATAAGAGGGACCAATATCAAAAGTTTATAATTTTATAAAGACTTAAAAAATATCATTAAGGACTAAAAATAAAAAATAAAATTTTATAAGAACCAAAACCACAAGAAAAAATTTATACGGACTAAAAGCATAAAACGTGTATATTATAGGGACTAAAAACATATTTAAGCCTTGAAAAGACTATATATCAAAAAGAGTTTAACTTTTATGCATAAAATTGTGAATCAATCAAAAATCATGTTAGGTATACTTTTAAGATAATAATTGTAAAAATTGACAAACTTATCATACATAATAATATATGATTAGGTAACAATGTACAAACTCTTTAAATTATTAGGTCTAAGATGATTCAACCCTTATTTTTTAATGATGACAAACAAAGCAAAAAATGATTGTATTTTGGTAAAGACTAATGAGTCTTCTATGTACTACATATCATCTTATACAATTTGTGTGAAGAAAAAGTAATTTAGTGCTTCCAAACTACTTCGTCTGTCAAGCACTATCAAGCTTCATTTGTCACAAGCTATCATCTAATACAAAGACTTCAATACCTCAAGGTATTATGAAGAATATAAGCTAGATAACCTATATAAGAAGCTCGAGTCTTTGTCCTAGTCAAAAGAAACAAAAAAGGGAGAGGTTAGTAACTTTTGCACCTTTAAGAATGTATTTGGTACAAAAGCTGAATCTATACGATAGCGTTGCAGATAAAGTTAGCAAATAAAGAGTACAAGTATAAACACTTCTACCTGTTATGCATACATAGTCCAAAGGGCAAAAATAAACTATATATTTTATCATAATATCCTTGTCAAAATTTCATCGACTATATTCAATGTGATCTATAAAAGCCTAAAAAGCCAACAAGTTACAAAGATCTTGCAATTGTATTTACTAAGTTATATTTATTTGCAATTATTTGAAACATTATTGTAAATCTTGTAAATACTCTGAGCATATTAGTCTATCATTTATTGTACCATCATAAGGTGATAGTCTAGGGTTATAATTTCTTACAAATTTTGGAGAGTTTGTCGAGCCTGGAGAAACTTGTTGAATTGATAGTTGGGTATAGTGCCTAGAGAGATAAGTGTAAAGAATATTTGAGTTGATTGTTTAACGAGACTAGGTGTTAAAGAATGCTTGTTATATTAAGGAATGCAACTCATAAAAATTTAAAATTTATGTTTAGTGAAAATCTTTGTTATTGTCAAGATTTGGACGTAATCTTAGATTGTGAGATGAATCAATATAAATATTTATGTTTATTCTCTCTACCACTTACCTCTTTTATTTGTACTAATGTTAAAGGAGTTGGGCTATGAGAAAAACATTTAAGCTTTTAATAAATACATTTTAAAAAAACTACATTTCATCCATAAAATGATACCTTTAGTTTGTCTTATAGACGTTGTCAAATTTATGAATTTGTTTTGTTTAAGTATTTAGAAAAAGTTTTCAAAAGATTTGTAAATTTATTTTTGAAAAAAATACAATTCAACTTTCTTTCTTATATTTCTCTATGTTTATAAGGACATTTAAATTAAATTCATAAAAAAATAAAACTCAACAATGGTAAGATTACAAACTTAACATTACATCTAAAATTAATTCTATCACGGCGGAGCCAAACACATGCCTACTCAGCACCTCAACTTGTACTTGTTCCACAAACCTTGACGCTTCCTCACGTTCGTCCAAGTCTGCATTAATATAAACCAAACAAGTAAGCGAATCCGCTCATTAAGTTTTCTTTATTCTACGACAAGTGTTAACAATTTCTTTTTTTATAATTTTGGTTAAAAATGAAAATAAAATATTTAATAAAGAACAATTACGATACTAAAAATATAAAAGAAATTTAATACTTTACTTCTTTAAATAATTAAAAACATTTTATAATAAGATATATTGATTTTCTAAACTAATACTATTAAAAGAACTGTCTAACATGACTCGTGATTTAATTTAACTTACATCTTTCCGGTCCCGCCGTCCTTCAATTAAAGCCACCAACTAGCAATCAATTGTTATTAAATCAAAGGAAAGAGAGAAAAAAACAAAAGTTACAAGCCAGGTGGCACTATTAAAACCACTCCTATTTATTATACTCTCTATCTAAACAGTGCATTTTTTCTGGCTGCATTTGTATTGGTAGTAAAATACAGCATCTGATTATTGACAACGCTTTTATTGGCTAATGCTTACGTATGAATATGGTGTTCATATCAGTGTCACTAACGTGTGTTTATGAATATATAAAATATAAAGTATAATTAAATACTCCCTCTCACGTTATTTGTCTTTTCGAGTGATAACACATAGTATTTCTTAAAAAATATTAATTATATAAGTTTTTAAGATAAATTAATTTTTTAATAAAAATATTTTATTAAAAGAAATAATAGAATATAATTATAATTTTTAAAATATTTAGGAAAAATACTGATAAATAAGAATATTATTAAAAAATAATTAAAAATTTTCATTTTCTAAAATATAAATATTTTGAAACAAATTAAAATACTTAAAAAGACATATAGTGTGAGACAGAAGAAATATACTTTATTAAATATTAAGGAAAATTTCAAGACACTGATTAAGAAATTAAAATTTTAAAAATTCAAGTAAAAATATTAGTAATGTACTTCCATCATAATTTTCAATGCACCTCCAATATTTTTATTCTTAATTTTTTAACTAGTGTTCTAAGTACATCAAATCAGTTAACAAAACCCAAATTAAATATTTATATATTTTTAATACAATAAATATTTTCATTTTTTATTTTAATATTTTAACATTTCCATTTTTAATGCCGATTTCCTAAGGGTGCAAGAGTAGAGTTTGCAAGAAAAAAAAAGATTTTTTTTAAATTAAAAGATTCATTTAAAAAGTTGTTAAATTAAAAAATATTTATAACAATTGACGAATTTGTCTTCTCTTTTCTTTTCCTCTAAAAATTATGTAAATGAACTTATTACTTATTATATTATATTAAAACATAAATTTAGTTTCCTTAAAAAATATATATGTAGTAATCATTAATTTAATTACAATAGGTTAGTGAACAGTGAATAAGTAATTTTATCAATTAAATAACTAATCATTTTTTAAAATATGATTGAGTGATAAATTGTAAAAAGCAATTTCTTCTTAACATTTAAGTTTTTTTTTTTTATCATATTGTAGGTGTGAAGTATCTAGCTTTATTGAAAAATCTGGCTGGACCACTTGATTACGTTTTTCCATAACGAATTTGCGACTTTACTTAAAGAATCTAAATTTAATTCTATTTAAACCAACGCTAGTCTTAACATTTAAGTTTTGTTTCGAGAAAATGTATTTAAGAATCCAAATTCAATTCTATTTAAATCAATGTTAGTCTTAAAATTCAAGAAAATGTATTTTTCAAGTTAAAAATACATTTAAACAATTCATTACACAAAAAATATAAAAGTGTAATAAATAGTACCTTCTTTTTTAATAAAAGCTTACCACTTTTAAATGCTTAAAATTAATCTTAAAAATATAATGTTAACAAAGTCGTATTAATAAATAATTTTTTTATTAAAATTTGCAACAAGGCATATTCATAATACTAAATGTTATAATTTTAATAAAAATTTTCATTTAAAACATATTAATCATTGTCCTTTAAACCACGATTAGCACAAATTATTGCTAATAAAATATTCCACCCAATTCTTTTCTGTGTGTAAGAGAAGAAGAGTTCTCGTATGAGTCAATTCGTCAATCCACAAAAACTTTATTTTAAAAAGGAGGAAGACGCCTCCCTTAAATGCGTTTCACGGCCCCAAATCGTCAGATCCAGTCTGAAACCATCTCCTCCACGCTACTATATACAAACACAAACTTAATAATTCAGCCAAAAGGGTTAAAAGCCTAAGCGAGGGACGGTACCCTTTGTCCGTTTTCACGGTCCAAACCCTCTGCTCCGCTTTCTCTACCTTCTAATTTATTAAAGGTGTGTTTGGTTAGGGTGAATTTAAAAAGAATAGAAAAAAAGAGAGTAAAATATAGTAATTTTTTTTGTTTGTTTCAGTAAAAATAAAAGATTTTTACACAAGAAAAAGGTGGGTCCCACACCTTTAAATTTCTTCTCTAAAATGAAAAGATTATCAGAGAAATCGTACAACTTGATGCTTTGATCTTGCAAAACAGAAAATTAGTTTAGTTAAAATCTAAACCGATTTTGCTGCTTCTTCTTCTATACCAGTGCTCCCACCCCGGGTTATAATAATAATACCTCTCCTCCCGGTCAATAATAATAATAATAATAATAAATAATATATTAATAATAAATTTTTTTGTTTATAATAATAAAACTAATATTAATAATAAAAATGAATAATAATAATAATAGTTAAAATAAAAATAATTTTAAAAAATTAATTTTTTTTTCTCTTCAATCAAACAATCTTAATTTTTATTCTATTTCTCATATATATATTTTTTTTCTCTTTTTTATCCTTTACTCTATTTCTTTCTTCTTTACCAATCACATCCTAAATGCCATACTCGACGCACTTCTGCTTCCAACCCTTTACAACTTGATCACGTTTCACGTGTCATACTCACAGACTCATGGTCAAATGAAGAGTACCTTGCCGTTGTCTTTGTTGACTTTTCCGTCAAGTGGTTCTCTCTTCCCCTCTGCTCCTCAGCCAGAGAGTAACCGTATCCACCCCTCCGTTTCATAATTAATAAACTCCCTCATCTTCAATGCTCATCCTCCTATCCATTTTCTTACGTATGAAATCAGGATTCATCACATTCCAAATGATCAACTAGAGGTCAATCCTATATTTTCTTACCTCTTTCGGGTGTGTTCATATTCTTTCGCTTCTTCGCTCTCGTCATATTCCTTAATCCTTACACATTACATAGCCTTAACAAAACATTAAAAAAAAAAAAAAAACACCCCGGCTTCAAAGTTCTTCTCTTTACTTCTTATTCTTTTGTGGGGTGGTTCTCGTTGTTTGTCTTGTACTCATGCAGTTAGATTTCTGAGTTTCTTTTTTTTTTTTTTGCCTTTTCTTCAGATGAATTCTATTTTACAACATCAAGAGTTTCCCTCCTCGTACGTTTGATTTCCAGAGGCTGTTGAGTGTGAGCATGGGAAAACATTGGTCTTTCTTCCATATTATGGGCACCCTTTTCCTTTTGTCCAAAGTCTGTTTAGCTGGGATTCAATATACTGGCACGGTCTCACCGGGGTTAAAGGGTTCTCAAATGAATTGGATTGACAGAGAAGGCAGGTTCCTCGTGTCAAACGAGGGACAATTTGCCTTTGGCTTTGTCACCACAGGAAATGACTCCACCGAGTTTCTACTATCAATCATCCACGTGGCCACCTCCAAGGTAGTTTGGACTGCCAATAGAGCACTTCCTGTTGCTAACTCCGACAATTTTGTGTTTGATGACAAGGGCAACGCCTTCTTACAGAAAGATGGAACCGTGGTGTGGTCCACAAACACGAGTGGCAAAGGGGTTTCCTCAATGGAATTGCGCGACACGGGGAATTTGGTTTTGCTTGGGAGTGATAACAGTACAGTGATTTGGCAGAGTTTCAGCCATCCAACAGATACTTTGTTGCCGACTCAGGAGTTCTTAGAGGGAATGAAACTCATCAGCGATCCTAACCCAAACAACTTGACCTATGTTCTGGAGATCGAGTCTGGTAATGTTGTTCTCACCGCGGGTTTTCAAACTCCGCAGCCTTATTGGACTATGCAAAAGGACAACCGCAAGGTCACCAATAAGGACGGTGACGAGGTGGCTTCAGCAAACATTAGCGAAAACTCTTGGAGGTTCTATGACAAAGGCAAATCATTGTTGTGGCAATTCATTTTCTCTTCAGATCCAGGCACCAACGCGAGTTGGATTGCTGTTTTGGGGAGTGATGGCTTCATCACTTTCTCTAACCTCGGCAGCGCAGGGTCAAATTCTGCTTCTGAAACAATACCCCAAGATCCTTGTGGTACGCCAGAACCTTGTGATCCATATAACATTTGCACAGGGGACCAAAGGTGTAGCTGCCCTTCTGTTATTCCCAGTTGCAAACCTGGTTTTGACTCTCCTTGTGGTGGTGACTCACAGAAGTCCATTGAGTTGGTTAAAGCTGATGATGGACTCGATTACTTTGCGCTTCAATTCCTTCAACCTTTTTCCAAAACCGATTTGGCTGGTTGCCAAACATCTTGCCGTGGAAACTGCTCTTGCCTTGCTTTGTTCTTTCACGGAAGTTCAGGGAACTGTTTCCTTTTGGATAGTGTAGGAAGCTTTGAGAAACCTGATTCTGATTCTGGTTATGTTTCTTACATTAAGGTCTCGAGAGATCAAGGCACTGGCACGGGTTCTGGGGGCAGTGGAAGTGGCAATAAGCACACCATAGTTATTGTGGTCATTGTCCTCTTAACCTTGCTTCTCATTTGTGGTCTGGTCTTTGCGGGAGTTAGGTGCCACAGGAAAAAGCAAAGGTTGCCTGAGTCTCCTAGAGAAGGTTCAGAAGAGGACAATTTCTTGGAGAATTTAGCTGGTATGCCAATCAGGTTCAGCTACAAGGACCTTCAAACTGCCACTAATAACTTCATTGTGAAGCTTGGGCAAGGGGGTTTTGGGTCAGTGTATAAAGGAGTTCTGCCAGATGGGACTCAAGTAGCAGTAAAGAAGTTGGAAGGCATTGGTCAGGGGAAGAAAGAGTTCAGGGCTGAAGTTAGCATCATTGGCAGCATTCATCACCTCCATTTGGTTAGGCTTAAGGGATTCTGTGCTGATGGAACTCATAGGCTTCTTGCTTATGAGTACATGCCTAATGGCTCCTTGGACAAATGGATATTCAAGAAAAACAAAGGTGAGTTTCTGTTGGATTGGGATACCAGGTTTAATATAGCTCTGGGAACAGCTAAAGGACTTGCTTACCTGCATGAAGATTGTGACTCTAAGATTGTTCACTGTGACATCAAGCCAGAAAACGTGCTTCTGGACGACCACTTCATGGCCAAGGTTTCGGATTTTGGGCTGGCTAAGCTCATGAATAGAGAACAAAGCCACGTTTTCACAACACTGAGGGGCACCAGGGGCTATCTTGCCCCGGAGTGGATAACAAACTATGCCATATCAGAGAAAAGTGATGTCTATAGCTACGGAATGGTGCTGCTGGAGATCATTGGGGGAAGGAAAAACTTTGATGCTACTGAGACTTCAGAGAAATCCCATTTCCCAACTTTTGCTTTCAAGATGATGGAAGAAGGAAAGCTGAGAGATATTTTTGACTCGGAATTGAGGATTGATGAGAATGATGATAGGCTTCAATGTGCCATCAAAGTTGCATTGTGGTGCATACAGGAAGACATGTCTATGAGGCCTTCCATGACCAGAGTTGTGCAAATGTTGGAGGGTCTTTGCACTGTTCCTAAGCCACCGACCAGTTCTTCCTTGGGCTCTCGCCTTTATTCCACTGTGTTCAAATCCTCCAGTGAAGCAGGCACTTCTTCTGGCCCATCAGACTCTAACAGTGATGCTAATCTCTCCGCGGTTCGCCTTTCAGGGCCTAGATAACAATAGCTGTCTCTTTCTCTCTTCTTTTTTTGGGTGCTGTGTTGTTGAGTAAATTAGTATGTAATGCAGCAGAGTTATTCAGGTTTAGCTACTCTTGATTGTGTGGGGTTTTCATGCTTCCCGCTCTTGTACATTTTGTTCAAGTTACCTCAAATTTTGTAATATTTGTAACTATTCATAATCAGCCTGTATATGTTTTTTTTTTTAATATATATATATATATATATATATACATTATTAACTAACAAAACCAAAAGAGTTTAATTTCCGATCATAATCAACCTTACACTTTCTTTTTCCAGTTTTACTAGTACAAGAGAATTCCAAATTTTGATTAATCAAAAGATGCTGTCGAGGCCAAGAGTGATGATATTAATAGCTGCTATTCTAATTTTGGTAAATTTGTATTTTTTAGAAAAAAAATAAAATATGGCGTATTTAAAATTTTATGCTATATGTTCTATACAAGTAGCAGCCTGAATAAAAGTAAGGTGAAAGGAAATTTTATTATTATGTTGTTTACAAACTACATGTGTCTTTTATACGAAACAATCTTGTTTATTAAATAATTATGAACAATAAAACTTTCTTTTCGATATTTAATTAAAAAAGAAACTTTATTATTTACAAAAGAAAAGAAAATGATTTGTGAATATAAAAATAGGAAAATAAAAAATTTATTTTTTAATTTTAAAATGTGTTTTTAAGAGGTATATATATAAAAAATAATTATATAAAATATGAGGTATAATATTAATTTTTTTTTATATTAAAAGAATTAAAGTGTAAAAGAAATTAGCGAGGGGGCTGAAGAAATAGGGTGCGGTTGATTGTGTGGCGTCCGGTAAGGATAATGAGATTAGGTGTGAGTAAGCACGTTGTGCGGTGCTCAATCGGCACCGCTTCAGGCGAGCCCAAAACCGATTTTCCCGCCAAATTGCAACGGTCATCTTTCTCAACGGTCAAGTTCCGCCCCGACAATGCTTCTTCAGGTAAGGGAGGCAAACCTTGAACCTCAGACTCTGTCGGATAGAGCTGTTATTGTGCCTTATAGTTTATCTATACCGTTGGGCTTTAAGCCCCTTTTTCTCAACCAAAAAATAAAATAAAATTATCTACACCGTAACGGTATAACGTAGATTTAGCGGTTTCAAGTAGCAGCAGGAGAGGGCTCATATGCATAGCCACGTTACCGTGTCTTCTTCCACTCATTGATTGTTTCCCTGCCAATGCCATGCGGTAAGTATGTACATAATTTTGGATGTTGTGCATAAAAATATATATATGCTACTGATACATACACCCATAATATACCTAGTACTATTACATTCATGTCTTGAATATATTGTGGTTTCTGTGCTCATTGAAGGCCAGGTACAAAGGAATATCTTGTCATTAAAGAAGAGGTGAGGACAGTATTGTCAAAGGGAAAGGCTGCAGGCGTGCTTCGATTGGTTTTCCATGATGCTGGAACCTTTGATATCGATGACAATACCGGTATAATACTTATCTCACTTGAGGGACTCAAAGTTGCCGATATTTTTTGCAGTCCTTCTAGTTTTCTACTAGAAAAAGGCCAAGGAAAATTTACTCTCTTGTATAATGAAAGTAAGACATTTGTGTTGTGTGAAAAAGTTTGACATTATCAGCGTTGAAAATTATTCAGTTTTTGGTGCCAATTAAAGAGTTTAATAGGCATGCCCTATTGTAAAAGTTTTTACGTCAGAAATGATCCTTGGTATGACTTCAAAAGTAGTTATTTTAAAAGTAAATGAACTTATCATACATGACGGTGTATGATTGGATAACAATGTAAAAAACCTTTACATAGTGTATATGTTATTTATTCCCAATTAAATATGTAGCTAGTCCACATTTGGGGTGCCAATACCATTTGTTTTGACTTTTTGACTGATATAATTAAACCTGCATCATATACTCCACATGCTTTCTTGATCATCCAATTTGGCATCAAGAGCATAACACAAACTATGTAGAATTCCAAGCTGAATTTGATTTTAGGGTTTTGAATCTTACAGGAAAAACATCAATCATCGCTATCATGGAGACAAAACCATGCTAGTGAGGTAGTGATGGCTTTTTCAGATATATCTCCTGGCCGATTCTTTTCAAACAAAATTATCATGTGACTTTTCTTCTATGTAATCAATTATCAGTATGGAAATTTTATGTCTCTTTGCTATGTCTCCCATTTTCTCTTTTCTTTTCTGATGTTTCAGTAGTAGTTCTAGCCTTTGCTCATCAATTGAATTTGTTTAGGTAAATTTTCACAAGGCATGAGCCAAGAAATTAAAAAGGAAGCTATACAGTATCTTATTATGTTTTCTTGGTAATAGTGTCATCATCTGAAACATGTGTATCCTTATTCTTCTCAAATTCAAAATGTCTATATTTTTTGCACTTTTCATGTTGTTGCAGGTGGTATGAATGGTTCTATAGTCTATGAACTTGAAAGACCCGAAAATGCTGGTCTGAAAAAATCAGTAAAGGCATGCTCTGTCTCACTATTTTCTCAGTCCCCTTTTACCACCTTTTTGTCTAAATTTCTTGATCATTAAGATAAATTTCTTGTCTTACATTTTAAATGCCAGCTAATATCTCAGTGGACGTATCACATATTGTTTAGGTTCTGCAGAAAGCAAAGACTCAGATAGATGCTATCCAACCAGGTCCTTCTTCTATCTGGTAACTGCTGCTAATAGCAAGTGTTAATTTGGTCTAGACCAACAAATTTTAGTATACCTTTATCAGTATCTTGGGCGGACATGATTGCTGTGGCTGGAGCTGAAGCAGTTGAAGTATGTGGAGGTCCACCTATCCAAGTTTCACTGGGCAGACTAGATACACCGTAAGATGCTAGTTGTCTAGTACTCTAGTTAGTACATATGATGTGACAAGTCTTTTCTTAAAAGAATTACAAACAAGCATTTATATGTTAGTTCTGGCGCATTAGGTTCTCTGAAAATATTTTATAACTAATTTTTGAATTATGTTCAAGTTGTTGGTTGATGAATGATCAACCATTTTGCAGAAAAAAAAAATAAATACTCCACGCGAATTTAACTCATTGGTTGTCACAAAACAACAAAACCTGGTTTTGTCTTCTATCAATAATATTTGCATTCATTTTAATGATAGGGTACCTGATCCTGAAGGGAGACTTCCTGAGGAATCTCTCAATGCTTCTGATTTGAAAAAATGTTTCCAGAGAAAAGGCTTTTCGTGAGTATGAGGAAGACTCCCAATTTACTTTGTACTTGTGTTCTATAAAGTGTTATTTATTTGATACCTATTTTAGATTAGTGCAGCTATACATTATCTAAAAGCTGTCTGATTGTCCATAACATGAGAATCTTAGCATTACAGTGACAAACTGAATCTTATATCTTATAAAGTCCTAATTCTGAATCAGACTGACAAGGCTAGATATATAGTGATTTACTGACCGAAAAATCACTGATCATATGTTTAGTAGTTATTGAATAAATTTTTCAGCATATTTTTCCAGCATTAATTTTGCTTATGCATCCTTATCCATCTGGAGCTTTTCTTTCACAGAACACAAGAACTTGTGGCTTTGTCTGGAGCCCACACTCTTGGAAGTAAAGGTTTTGGAAGCCCAATTTCTTTTGACAATTCATATTATAAGGTTCTTTTGGAGAAGCCGTGGACATCTGCAGGTAATTTAACAGCTTATCTCATCTAAAGATTGTTTTTATATTTTTGTAAACTTGCTACCAGTCATTGTTTTGTGAAGCAATTCTCTTTAACAAAAACAGTAAGGAAATGCAGGAGTTGAATGCATAGTAGGCTTAGCAACTGGATCATCACATAATTTATGTCCAGTCTGCTATGGATCTTAATGTTGCAATCAAGTTTTTCAGTTTCTTTGGCATGAGTTGCGCCTTCCAATAAACTACTATAAATGACTTTAATATCTGTTATTGCATGCTCATTTTTCTGGATAGGTCTAACATATTTATTGGTTTGCTTTTGTCATTTTTTTTTTAATTATTTGTATAATTCTCATCTGCCAGTTCTCTTTTATGCAGGTGGTATGTCGAGTATGATTGGTCTTCCTTCAGATCACGCTCTTGTTGAGGACGATGAATGCTTAAGGTTCTTTATCTTTTGACAACCTCTTATGCTACCCTTAATAAGAAATTGACCCCAACTTTTTTTTTTTACTTTTCTGGCTAAGCACTAAAATTTTAATGCAAAAAATGGTAAATCCTTGAAATAATATTAAGTTGTACGAACAGATAAAACAATTAAAATGATAAGCATTTCCTTTTATTTTTCAGGATTCTAGAAAATAACAAGAGTAATGCAAATATTCCATCAATTGAAAACAAGTAACAACTGTATATCAATTGGTAATGGATAAGTTTTGTCGGTTAGATTTGTCTGACACTATAATTCGTGATTCATTGTGTCTTGCCCTAGTAAACAAGATCCTTGACTCTGGAGTACTAGTTTACACACAACACTAAACATTAAATTCTCCTGTTCTAGACTTCTAGTTGAAATCTGAAATGTCAATTTTCAAACAGTAAGGTCATTACCCTGAGTCTAACGCATGCTTCTGTTCAAATGCTTTTATTATAATTGTTTGTCGGCCTTAAGACTCATTTTTAATTCCTTTGTCCATGTAAGCAAACAATGATGTGCTGAAAAGAATATTGTCTTTTTAATAAACTAGGGTCAGTATTGTTCATCAAAAATGCCCATCAATCGTGTATTTAGGAGGGAAAATTTTTATCAACATGGTGACACTTTCGGCTGGGCACTTTTATTATATCTTATACATGACTAAAAATTCACTTGCAAGTTACGTATCCCGGTGCACCGCATGTGTATGTTTCTGCTAATTATATGTACCTTAGTGTGCATAACTTAAGAGAGCTTCATTGATTGAACAGATGGATTAAAAAATACGCAGACAGTGAGAATCTGTTCTTTGAAGATTTCAAAAATGCGTACGTCAAGCTGGTGAATTCTGGTGTGAGGTGGAAGAACTTGTAAATTCAGGAGTTGAATGTTCCAACTTACACTGAAGGGGCAACTTGGTTTTTTATTGACTTGCTAATAGTGTTTATGCACAGTTGCCATGATGTTTTAGGTGCTGTGTTAATGCTTTGAATATCAAGATCTACAACCCCTAAAAAATTAATCTACGAAGTATGTGCATCAGGGCCAATAAGTTTCATGCGAAAGTCAGGCTTGACATATGGAGCAATTTTTGCATGAGCACAGTTCTTTTAAACACGACCAATAAAAAACTTAAGATATATTAAATTAATAATTAAAAAATGACAACGAAGTCCATGCTAAAAAGATTTTAATGTTGAGTTTTTAATTGGTTGAACCGATAAACACTATGTCGATGTAAGAATTGCTCTGAAATACGTGATAATAAAACGAGAATAACGAATATTGATTTTGGTTACTTGATTATTGAAGCACTAAAAGTATTTCGAAAATCAAACCAATAAAATATTTGTTATTGGGTGCATATGGCGGCAATTATTTCTTGTGAGTAGAAGATAGTATTCGAGGGATGCAAAGGGCCCCTGTCTCCTTAATGCACCTAAACGCACCCAGGTCCTCCATACATTCCATAAATATGATTCTCAATAATTTTGGTGGTTCTTTTATACTTTTGGTCCTGGAAACCTTATTTTTACGAGTACAAAAACGAAAAATAATGCATAGCCATACTATTTTTTTTTTACAAAATAAGTTAGTATGTCTATTGACTCTTGGACACAATATATAACTTATCATGCAGACAATTACAAAAATGGAACATCAATTACATAAATAAATTAAGTCAAACGATAAAGTATAATTTTTTTTTTACAATGGTAGCATTGAAGTTAAAACTTATGACTTCATGCATGCTATCCAAACTTCTCACTATTGGGTTGACCTTAGTGGGTTCAATTAAATATAAATTATACTAATAAAAATAATGACAAATTGACACTAGTTCACTACACAATGATGTAATTTGACATCTAAATAAAAATTGTATCTATTTTATCCAATATTTTTCATTAATTAGTTAAATCAATCCTTTTTAATGGAATGAACTTTTGTTTTCAATTAAATATATATTATTAACTGTATTTGATTAAAAATAACAATAATTATGGAAAATAATGGGAGAATAAATTATCATCATTCTATATCAATAATTCCTTCTAATATAATATTGTCAACTTCTCTCATGGCTTTGGGGTTTGAAGATATATACTCAAACCATCAAAGCGTGGGTTCGAATGTGCCATCAAATCAATGGAACGTACCAAGAGAGTATTCTAAAATACCTTCTTTTTTAACCAAAACTTTTAAACATAGTTTGAAAATTAAAGAGGGGGAGAGAGAATTTGTCCACCCACTTCTTTGTTATTTAATTCATAAAGAATTCTTTTTATTACTCATGATCCATGTTTAACTTTGATAAATATGATTGATTTGGGTTCTCACTTAAAAAAACATATTAAAAATATATAATAGTAATGATGAACAAGTTTCTTTTAATTAAGTAGAGGTACTTAAATAGAAAAGTTCAAATACTTATGGACCTAGTCCTTGAACCATTGGTCCCAAAACTATATTAACATTTTCAATTAAGTACGTGTACTTAATGGAACCTTCACGTAAACCAAGTTAGGGATGAAATAAAAAATATTTTATGATTTTTGTGACAAAATTATAAACTTTTAAGAATAAGGACCTACATTTAAAAATTCTAAAGAAGTTCAATAACATTCAAATTAATTTAACCGAAGAAAAAATTTCCACACAAATTAACCAGTAGTTAAACTTGGGTGACATTTATATGAAAGTTCTCATTCCACCAAAGGAAAACAATTACCTGACTTAATGGGACACGATCTATAACTTACCATGCAGACAATTACAGAAATGGAGCATCAAATGAAACTATTTCACTGCACAATGATGTAATTTGACATCTAAATAAAAACGGAATCTATTTTATTCAACATTTTTCATTAATTAGTTAAATAAATCCCATTTAATATAATGGGCTTTTGTTTTCAACCAAATATATATTTTTAACTATATTTTATTAAAAATAACAATAATTATGGAAAACAATGAGAGAATAAACAATCATCATTCTATATCAATAATTTCTTCTAATATAATATTGTCAATTCCTCTCATGGTTTTGTGGTTTGAAGATATCTCCTCAAACCATCAAAGCATGAGTTTGAGTGTGGCATCAGATCAGTGGAACATATCAAGAGAGATATTCTAAAGTACCTTTTTTTTTTTTACCAAAGCTTTTAACATAATTTGAAGATTAAAAGGGGAGAGAGAGAGAGAGAGAGAGAATTTGTCGACCCACTTCTTTATTATTTAATTCATAAAGAATTTTTTTTATTTCTCGTGGTTCATGTTCAACTACAACGAATATGATTGATTTGGAGTTCTTACTTAAAAAACATATTAAAAATATATAATAACAACGATGAACAAATTTATTTCAGTATTCTTTTAATTAAGAGATACTTAATTACAAAAGTTCATATACTTATGGACCTAGTTGTTGAATCATTGGTCCCAAAACTATGTTAACATTTTCAATTAAGTTTCTATACTTAATGGAACCTTCACGTAAACCAAGTTAGGGATGAAATAAAAAATATTTTATCATTTTTGGGACAAAATTATAAAGTTTTAAAAATAAGGACCTACATATTAAAAATTCTAAAGAAATTTAATAACACGCAAATTAATTTAACTGAAGAAAATTTTTCACACGCATAAAATGGTAGTTAAACTTGGGTGACATTTATATGAAAGTTCTCATTCCATCAAAGGAAAACAACTACCTAACTTAATAGGACACGATATATAACTTACCATGCAGACAATTACAAAAATGGAACATCAATTACATAAATAAATTAAGTCAAACGATTATATACAAATTATATTAATAAAAAATAACGACAAATTGACACTAGTTCACTACACAATGATGTAATTTGACATCTAAATAAAATTGGTATCTATTTTATCCAATATTTTTCATTAATTTGTTAAATCAATCCCCCACTTAATAGAATGGACTTTTGTTTTCAACTAAATATATATTTTTAACTGTATTTTATTAAAAATAACAATAATCATGGAAAATAATGAGGGAATAAATAATCATCATTTTATATCAGTAATTTCTCATATTATAATATTACCAATTTCTCTCATGGCTTTGTGGTTTGAAGATATCTCTTCAAATCATCATATCAGAACATGGGTTCGAGTACATCATCATATCAATGGTATGTACCAAGAGACCGAAGAAAGGTATTGTAAAATACCCTTTTTTAACCAAAGCTTTTAAACATAATTTGGAAATTAAAGAGGGAGAAAGAGAATTTATCCACCCACTTCTTTATTATTTAATTCGTAACAAATTCCTTTTATTACCCGTGGTCCATGTTTAACTTCAATGAATATGATTGATTTGAGGTTCTCACTTAAAAAACATATTAAAAATTATATAATAACAATGATGAACAAGTTTATTTTAGTGTTCTTTTAATTAAGTAGAGATACTTAATTACAAAAGTTCAAATACTTATGGACCTAGTCCTTGAATCATTGGTCCCAAAACTATGTTAACATTTTCAATTAAGTTTTTGTATTTAATGGAACCTTCACGTAAACCAAGTTAGGGATGAAATAAAAAACATTTTATCATTTTTAGGACAAAATTATAAACTTTTAAAAACAAGGACCTACAAAATTATAAACTTTTAACTGTATTTGATTAAAAATAACAATAATTGTGGGAAATAATGGAGTAAATAAATAATCATCATTCTATATTAGTAATTTCTTTTAATATAATATTGTCAATTCCTCTCATAGCTCTGTGCTTTGTCGATATCTTCTCAACCCATCAAAGCATGGGTTTGAACTTGACATCAAATCAATGAAATGTACCAAAAGTGGCATTCTAAAATACCTATTTTTTAAAACCAATGATTTTACATGTGATTTGAAAATTAAAGAGGGAGAGAGAGAATTTTCCCACTCACTTTTTTATTATTTAATTCATAAATAATTCCAATAATTACTTATGATAACTATAATGAATATGATTGATTTGGGGTTCTTATTCAAAAACACATTAAAAATATATAATAACAATGATGAATGAGTTTTTTTTTAGAGTTCTTTTAATTAAGTAGAGGTACTTAATTATAAAATTTCAAATAGTTTAGGACCTAGTCCTTCAACCTTTGGTCATTACACTATTTTAACATTTTCAATTAAGTCTCTATACTTAACGAAACCTTGACATAAGTCAAGTTAGGGATCTAATAAAAATATTTTATGATTTTTGGGACATAATTATAAACTTTTAAAAAATAAGGACTTACATATTAAATATTCTAAAATAGTTTAAGAACTTGCAAATTAATTTAACTAAAGGAAAAATGATCATGCAAATTTAATGATAGTTAAACTTGAGTGATATTTCTAGGAAAGTTTTCATCCCATCAAAGGGAAACAATTACTTGACTTAATGACATACTATACATAATTTATCATTTAGACAATTACAAAAATAGATCATCAATTACATAAATAAATTAAGTTAAATGATTAAGTATAAAATATATTAATGAAAATAATGACAAATTGACACTAATTCACTACACAATGATGTAATTGGACATCTAAATAAAAATGTTATTTATTTTATCCTATAATATCCATTAGTTAGTTAAATTGATTATGCTTAATTGAAATGACTTTTTTTTAATTAAATATACATTTTTAATTGCATTTGATTAAAAATAAAAATAATTATGGAAATAATGGGAGAATAAACAATCGCTACTCTATGTTAGTAATTTTTTCTAGTATAATATTGCCAATTTCTCTCATGACTTTATGGTTAGCATATATCCTCTTAAATTATCAAAGTGTGGGTTCAAACATGACATCAAAACAATGAAATGCACCAATAGAGATATTGTAAAATACCTACTTTTTAACCAAAAATTTTATGCATAATTTGAAAATTAAAGAGAGAGAGAGAGAATTTCGCCCACTTACTTATTTATTATTTAATTCATAAAGAAATTAATTCGTAAAGAAATTTTGTTATTACTCATGGTCCATCTTCAACTACACCAAATATGATTGATTTGGGTTCTTACTTAAAAAAACATATTAAAAATGTATAATAACAATGATGAACAAGTTTCAATTTAGGTTTTGTTAATTAAGTAAAGGTACTTAATTACAAAATTTCAAATAGTTTGGGACTTAGTCCTTGAATCATTGGTCCCTAAATTATTTTAACACTTTCAAATAAGTCTATGGTCGGCCAACATATTTTTAGCCCCAAAGCAAACTTTGAAATAACAATATTTTTTCGACAAAAAAAACTAATAATAATATCTTATTAAAAGGATTATATTTTCATTGAAAGTTAATCTTTTGAGATGCAAATTTTTTTATTAAATTATTGTAATTGATTTCTTTTAACATGTTTAATTAATTAAAAAATGTTTTATGTGCTAAATTTAGTAATAATTGATATGTTAAAAGACAACATATTTAATTGAAATTGATGACTAAATAATTTTTAAGTAAGAGAGAGCAAATAAAAATTTGAGGCCTTACAAAAAATAGAAATGATTTTTCCTCCAACAGAGTTTGGACCCCGTTCACCAAAAAAAAAAAAAAACCTTAATTACCATTATACTAAACTAACTAATAATGAATGTTTTGAAAGGAACTTAAAATAAAAGCTTGAATCGCCTTTTGCTTAAGTCAGGCAGCATGCAACCTGACATCAATCCTTAAATTACTTTTATGTTTGTGCGCTGACATGTATAAAACTTCTGTTTAATATCGATTATACATGTTTCTAAACACATCATTCAATTATATGTTTAGATTGAAGGAATGAAAACAAAATAAAGAAAATATTGATAATAATGTCTTTTTTGTTTAGTTAAAAAAAAATAGAAAGGAATAAAATGAGGAAATTTAACATTTGGAAAGAAAAATTCAACTTTTTTTTTTACTTTAAGTTCAAAATCTTCCTTTTCCCTCAATATCTCTCCGCGACGCCCACCAACCATACCGAGAGTAGCATTGATTTGAATTGAATTATAAACTTTTACTATGTGACTGCGGTCACTTCCTCATTCAATATGCAACAATGAAAAATCACTAAAAAAGACTACTGAAATCAGTCCATGGTCCCAGGTGGTGATCTTGCATCTGAATCGGTGGGGGACAGCCAGAAACCTTGCTTGACACAATCACAAATCTTATCTTTGTGATTTCCAATTTGGCTTTAAATTATATCTGTCTTGTCATGCTGGTATCACTGTCCATTAAACAGAGCAAATAATTTTGGTTAAACTAAACCTTGTCAGACCTAACTGGCACTATTATATTATATGACTACTGAATGTAGATGTTTACTTAATAGTTATAGGATCCTAGAAGCATAGCATGTTGTTGTTACAATGATCGTTTCTTTTTATTCAATTTATGTTCTTCGTTTGTTCTTCGTTTATAAGAACAAAATTGCATCTGAAAGAACTGAGTTACTAGATTTTATTACGATTGAATTCGAGATTTGGTCCAATTTTAATTGCCTTTTTTTTGTTTTTTATTTTTTATTTTTATTCCTGGAGCTCTTCATCCTAGCTTATAATGATGCATTAGTCAAAGAGTAATAATTCCTTCACTAGCTGAATACTAGTCACATCTCTTACATACTTCTCACTTATTTATATCTCTCTTCTTATTGCATTGCTTAATAGGGAAATGTTAGCCCAACACACTATTTTTATTGATTAAAATTTCTTAAAAATTAAAAAAATTGTAGGTCCCATATCTTATTTAATAACTCTATTTTGATTTTATAATATTCAATAAATTTTAATCAATAATAATATGTGTTAGGAAGAGTGTGTTACTAGCATTCCTTTACTAATTATATCAATAACTTAACTCTCTCTTTTTTTATCTCTCTCCAAATGTCTACACCTAAGAAATGTAAAGGGTTGTTTGGGGTAGTGGCCAGTTTTTGGTTTTTATTTTTAAATGTAATTTTCAAAACAAAACTTATTTGGCTAAAATGGAGCTAAAATGATTTTTAACTCAATTTCAAAACATTTTTATATTCATTTTTAAAACCAAGAAAAAATAATTTGTGAATTTGGTTTTTAATTTTTAAAAAAATACATATCACTATATTTGACAATAGCCTTTTTTGTCACTACCACAACCGCCTCTACTAGCACCATCACCATCACTACTACCACTGGCACCGCCACAACTGTTGCCATTGACACCGTTGTCGCCACCACCATTACTATCACTGTCACCATCACCACCACTACTACCACCACTGTTGCTACTACACAAACATATCCTTAAACTAATTTTAACAAGATAAAAATTTTAAAGTGAGTTTATTTTGACACAAAAAATTAGAAAAAAACTAAAACTAATTTTTAAAAACTAAAAATTAAGATATGCACATATCCAAGTCCTCGCCAACGTATAAAATGGCTACTCAAGTTGCGGGTTGGAGGTAATTCAATTAATAATGACATAGGTCACATAGAAAATGTAGAGTATAGGTGCCGGTATAATTAGCTCATCATGGTCAATATAATTAATGATTAATTTTAAAGTAACTAATTAACGTTTACCCTACGGTCTTGATATATTAAAAAGAGGTTGGTATATTTGTCACATCAAACCATCAATTAAAAAAAAAATTGACACCTATGATATTTTGGGAATCTAGAAACTAATGGTCTGATTGGAACAAATGAAAATAGAAAGAATGATTGAGGAAGAAATGAACAGTAACCAAAAATAATTGTTTCCGCCGTTTGGGATGCACACAGCTAGCAGAGGAAAGAAAGAAATGAATGGAACCCGCATCAAAAATCAATCCGTCCAGAATCAAACGAAAAAGGGGAGGGAGGATGGACTAAAAATGTTGCACAAATTACTATACAAAATAGAAGGCACCGCTTTTGTATTCTTGAGGCATTGTTTTTATTATGTTATTCATGTACCATTTATCCTTCAACCTTTTATTATTTAAAAAAATAATTTCATTTAATATTTTATTTTATTTGATTTATTCTACACTAGAAATTTAAATAAAGAAAAATAATTTTTTTTAAACTTGTTCATTTTATTTTATTTGATTCTACAGTATACTTTATTTTATTTTATTTATTCTATATTATAAAAAACTTTGTATAAAAAGTATTATTTAGAAATAATTTTTATAAAAAGATTAATTATCACATTTCATGATTTAATTAGGGGTATTTATGTCATTTCAAACATATGTTTATTTTTTTTCTTTTCACTTTTTACCCAACCAAACAAGTGGAAAGAAAAGTTTTACCTTTCTTTTCTTTTATTTTCTTTCTTACTAAACAATCTAAAAAATCCTCTCACTTTCTATTCTATTTCTTTTCTTTCCCATTCGTTCCTTTCACTTTCTTCTCTAAACCAAACATACCCTAAAATTTCATGCCATTACTTGCCAAAGTAAGGATCATATGGTCTATATATTTGATGGTGTTTTAAAAACAATGCTAAAACCCAATGTTTTTAAAATTTGACTCTTGATTGAATCGATTAAGGTACTGATTTAAAGTTTAATGATTTAATCATGGTCGAATTGGTAGTAATTAAATTTTTATTTTTAATATTATATAATATTTTAAGTAATAAAGTAATATAAAATTATGAAAAATAAAAATCTAAAAAATTGTAAATTAATATAGATGACTAAATTATATGTTTTATAAAATAAATTAATAATAATTGATAAAATAATTTATACTTATGAGAAATCTTTAAATGTATATTTTTGTTTATTTTAAAAAGATTTTACATTAAATTTAAAAAATTTAAAAATTAAATAAAACATCGATTCAAACCGATTTTTCACTTGTTTTTACCGATTTGACCAGTTCTTTATCGATTCTCATCAGTTTTGAAATACTTTAATTTTTTAGAGTTAATGGATTGATTACTAGACTAGTTCCCGAGCTAGGAATTCAAACAAAAATTTGGGTCGGATCACATGAATATGAAACATTTTTAAAATTCTTCATTGATATGACATGCTACTTTTTCCATTTATTCCTTTCTAGATCAGTCATAGTTTTACAAACTCTACCGATGCTATGGACAAACCAATTGCTTCATGGAAATGCATGAAAAATAGAGTCGCTCTTAAAAGCCAAGTACCTAGACCAATTAAACTTACCTGTGTGGTCCAAATTTTAAAATAATGCTAAAAACTGAGGAAGAAGGGTGAAGGGTATATTGGCATTTAGACCAACCATTAGGACCACCAGGCGTGTTGGTTTGAACAAAAGGATTTGAGTTTTTTTTTATTGGTTTAATATACTAGCAAGTGTCTTATGTATTGTATGAAATATTTTAAATTTAAATACAATATTAAAATGACAAAATAATAAAAGATATGTATAATCAATTCAAACAAATGAAAATTAAATAGCTTAATTTTGAAAAAAAAAAGTAAATTATGATTTAAAAAAAAAATAAAACATAAGTGATTAGGATTTGAGACAAAAATATTTTTTTAATATAAAAATAAAAGAAATTAAAAGTGAGATTTAAGAGGACAAAAAGAAAGTTCAACATAAAAGCAAAATTTGAAAACAATCAATAGTTTAAGGATTTTAAAAAATATAAAAAAAATAATAAAACTACCCATCGTAAAAGGAAATAAAATACAACTAAATTTTAGGTATGTAAATGATTTAAGATTTATTATTAATTTCTTATTTATTATCTTCTCACTTAATAAATGATTTAAGATTTTTTTAACTGAACAAATTTCAATTTTCTTTTATAAATTGATATGTAAATTTATTAAAATATAAATTATATATAAAATATAATACATGTGGATAAACCAACATGTCGTTGGTTCTAGTAGTACTAGACTTAGATCTCTTAAGCAAGGTCTCAAGTTCGAATCTTGTGAATGGAAAAAATATGGTTAGAAGGAAAAACCTCACTAAAGATAACCAACTAGGTGCTTGGTGAATATTAGTCATTTGACAAATTAAATTTTTTTACTAAAAAGTAAAAATTTTTGTCCAATCAAAATTAAAAATTTCTTTTATCTAATTAATATATATTTAATTATATAAAAAAATCAAATTAAATCCATGTAATTGTTATTATCTTTTACTTGGATAAATATTTAGTTAATAAATTATTTAAGTTTTTCTTTTATCTGGACAAATTTTTTTATTTTCTTTTATATATTGATATGTATAAGTAAATTTATTAAAATAGAAATTATATATAAAATATAAAACATTGAGATGAACATTTTTTTATGAAAACAAGTAGGGAAATTTATACTCTATTCACGATGATGAATTTTTTTATTAAAGATTTTTGTCTAATCAAAATTAAATTTTCTTTTTTGTAGTTAATATAATTTAATTACATAACAAAAATAAAATTAAATCCTTGTAATTTTTATTATCTTTTTTGTGCAAAATTAATATCTAAAAACAATTTTTAGTCAAATCATTATTCATTTCTTATTTATTATCTTTTCACTTGATTAAATTATTCAAGATTTTCTTTTACATGGACAAATTTTAATTTTTTCTATATATTGATATCTGTATGTAAATTTATTAAAATAGAAATTATATATAAAATATAATGCATAGGGATAATTTTTTTCCCATAAAAGTACATAGGAAATTTCCACTTAATTCACGAGGATGAACAATTTACTTGAAATCATATTAACATTTAAATTATTATGGTGAAATTATACTTTTTTAATTCATTGTTGTAATAATTTTAATTTAAATGTATTTGTTATTGTTTTCTCTTTTCTAACTTAAATAATTTATTAAATGTTTTATTTTATTCAACATAGAAAGTTTGAATAAAATATAACAAACGAGGTTGTTTCAACTTAACCAGTGATATTGAGTTCGAACCTTGCATTTGCAATTGCGTTAAATATTCAGAGAAATTTTTTGTCATCCACAGTAATCTTACTCGGTTAAAGCAAGATTGCCTCTCGTGGACGATAAACATCTTGCACAAAGTATATTAGCATATGAATTATTATAAAATTTATAATTTATTATAATTTATACTTCAAACTTGTTTATTTTATTTTTAAATATAGCAAAATTAGACATTATCTATAGCACACACAATGTCGAAGTCTCCAATTTGACATCATTTTTTTGTTGGTTTTGTAACACCCCGTTTCTCCTAATACTTGATTAAGTATTTTAATAACTAAAAGAAGGAACTTAGATATGTAATCTAGGTGATTAAAAGGAAGAAATGAATTGATGTTGAGTATGGTTTGTTATATGTGGTGAAAGTGGTGAATTATTTGTTTGAATTCGGGTTTGATTTTAAGATATTTGAGATATGTGCTTGAGTCAATCTAGATATATTGTGAGAGTGATTTTGGGTTTTGAGAGAAAAACAGTTGAGTTAAATCAATTTTAGGACAAGGCGAGTGGTTGGGTGAGATTTGGGTTTCAGTTGGGCAAAAGTTCGTGCAAGAGCTTCAGGGAGCTTGGATATAAAGGAGGAGGAGGGGGAACCCTTATTCTCCTTCTCTCTTTTCAGTTTCTCTCTCTTCTCTTCATCTCTCCCAATCTCTCCAAGTCTCTTTAATGATCACGGGTTTAGCAAGATATCAGGCTTAGATTCCTTGCTCTTGTGTATAGAAGGGTGAATTCTTGGAAGATTTTGGCTTAGGACACCAAACTCTCAAGGAACCCAAATTCAAGTTTGGAGGCTTTTGAGGTAAGGGAAGCTTACTATTGTTTGATTTCATGTTTGTGATCATTGATATGTTGATTTAACGCTTTGGAATCGATTGTTTTTGGTAAAAATCTTGCGTATGTAAGTTTTGGGGAAAAATGGGTTCAAAAAGGGATTTTGAGATTTGAGGTTATTTATGGCTAAAAATTGTCGTATAATCGGTTAGAAATGCATTAAAAGTTGTTAGAATTGATTTGGAATGATTGTATAGCAATTAAAAGCCAAGGAATTGAAGAATTGCACCCATATACCCTGTTCGCGTCGCAGGTGTCGTCGGGCGACAGCTTCACCCCGTAGGGCGACGTTCTACCTGAGCCCATAATGGGATCCCTGGAAGAACGTCGCCGGGCGACGATTCTGTCCTGTCAGGCGGGATATTAAAATAAAATTATAATAAAATAATAGTAATGTGATTTTGATTGGGTGAGACTTAGATTCAAGTAAGAATATGAAAGGTAATTGATTGCCTTGGATTTGATGTGTAGGGATAATCCTTTGAAATATTAGAAAAATGTTTAGATTTAAAAGAAATTTAAATTTTTATGGTTGCTTGATTTTGAGGATATTTATGTTGTTATAAATTAGTGCTTGTGAGTGATGTTATTGGTGGCTTGCGATGTTGTTGATGGTGTTATTGTGTTGTTATAATGTTGTGGTTATGTGTGATGACTTCATTGACGCATGTAATTGTTAAATGTAGATTTTAAGATAATAAAATGTTCACATGGTTTTCTAAAGTGGTTCTTGATTTTCTTCTTTATTGCTGTAGAGTTATTTTGATAAATCATTGGAAAAAGGTAGTCGGGTGGAAGGTTGCCTAAGTACGGACCTCCACTAGTTGTAGAATGTTATGATAATGAAATATATTACCTGTTAACTATGCAAGAGGCTAGATTGGGCCTGCATGGAGTTGATAGTGACGGTTGGACCACAGGTGGTGCTGAATAGGCCACGTGGTGATATGTTGATACATATATATATGATTTGATGATTGTTGTAATTGAGTTGTTATCGTGTCATCATGCATTGACATAGTTGTGATGATTGTGATGTGACGTGGAGTCTTGAGTTGAGAATTCTTTGTATGAATGTATCTTATATATACATATATATATATATATACATATATATATATATAATGTGTTGATTGTTGTCGTTGAGTGGATGGTTGTGATGATGTATTGATATACATGTACATATAGATATTTATGAATGGTCGTGTTTAAGTTGTTGTGGTGACTTATGCATTGGCATGCATATGTGGTTGTCTGAGGTTGTATGGGCCTCATGCCGTGTGCGGGTAGGCATGTAAGGTGGATGGTGACTAGAGTTGATACTCAGATAGGCCTCCAACCTAGTACTTGGATGAGAAGTGGGGTTTAAAAGATGGGCCTAGGGGATAAGTGGATGGGTAATCCAGCAGTGGAACCAAGGCAGTGCAGGCCTTGTGTTGTGGTATACTATCACCCACATGTACTTATCCTGACAACCATAAGCTTATCCAACAGATCAGAGTTTTGACAATCCCTGAATGGTGCTAGATGGCCATGGTAGGGGATAAGACTTGGTTGATCGCTCGATATGTAGAAATCTCTCAAGAATAGTGTCTTCATGCATTAGTATGGTGATTGATATCACTAAGGAAGAATGTGACCATTAATCATGAAATTTTATTTGAATTTTTATATATAAATGAGGTTTTTGTCTATAATTAATGATGTCTTTAGTGGTAATGGTTGTGTTGTCGTTGTTGTTATGATTACTCAGTAATTGTGGCTGTGGTTGTAACGGGTGTTGGTAGCGGAAGTAGCATTGTTGTTTTGGTTGTTTATTGTTGTGGTTGCTATTATGGTTGGAGTGGTAGTAGAGGTGTGGATAATGCTTTGTTGTTGATATTGTTGTTATTTTTTTCTGTTTGATTATTGATATGGAATGAGGAGATTTTTCTATTATTTTACTTTTAAAATATACGTTTTATTATTCAAGTAAGCTTACCCTTGCATTGTTTGCACGCGTGGTTCGTGCCTGTGATGATCACGTCTTTGGCGTGGGAGCAGATTGTTGAGTTTTTAGCAGGTTTAGCTTCTTTTAATTAAGGATGAAGCTTCGCTTCAGCCAGTGGGGAAATGGAACAAGTATGGAGGGTTACTTTTTGTTCCTTTAGAGGAATTGATATTCCTTTTGTTGTTTATTTCTATTAAAAGAATGTATAGAGTAACTAGCTATAAGGAGAGTGTTTTGTATCCTATATTTATTGATATAAAAATGTGTAATAATGTTGGTGTATGTATTTTCTTTTGATTTCTTGATGTATACATTGATGTAATTATTTTGGTTGGAATGAATAGTTTTCTCTATTATTATCTTTAAAGATGAAGAAGGTGAAAAACAAAGACATATTTTTATAATACTTAATCTAATATTATTATTAAGAGAAGCCTTCCAAGAGATAAAGTAGAAAAGTTGTTATGTAGCGACAGTGGGTCGTTACAGGTTCCCTACAGGCATCCTCCTTCAGAGATAATCTTGTTCGAGGCATGATTAGACACTAATTTTCCAACGAAGATTTGAATATTGATTCATCACGTTGTGGAGGGCTAGCCTCTTCCACTAGACCCAACTCTTGTTGGTCAATTTGACATCAAATTACTTTTAATGGTACTTTTAATTTATTCTCTTATTAATGTTAACAAAAACTCATCATTAACACAATACCTATAATACTCATCAATAAAACTAGCTTTTTTTATTTATCAATAAAACTAGTTTGAAAATGATCAATAGTTTAAGGATTTTAAAAAATATAAAAAAATAATAATAAAACTAGCCCGTCCTAAAAAAAATACAATAAAAGATATCGTTATATTTAAAAATAAGATTTAAATTTATAATATAAAAAATAATAATTTTATATTGAGTTTTAAAGTTTCATATACATTAAAAAGATTTACATCCTTAAGGCAACTTATGAATCTCTCTCCAATTGGGATCAACCTCCTCATTCGAGAGTTTTTAGATTGTTATGGATATGGCATGGCCAAAGCAGCTAAGCTTTTTATTTGGAGAATAACTCGTAATGGTTTATTAACAAACTTGGAATGCTACAATAAAAAGTTAACCATGGACTTTTTTTTTTCCCTTTGTGTCAACTAGAGGTAGAAAGCTCCCTACATGCGCTGAGGGATTGTGAAAGAGCAAGGAGTGTTTGGAACAATTTGTTGCAGGATTCTCCTTTCCCTCCTTTTTTTTCGTTGGATGTTATTCTCTGGCTAGAAGTAAATATTAAAAGCCAAGTTCCTTTTTTTAGCAACTGGGTAGTCCTTTCATGGTGGCCTTAAACAGCGTATGGTGCACCAGGAATGTGATATGTTTGAAAACAAGTTTTATGACTAGTGTTCCATTATTACTCAGATTCGATGTCGAGTAAATGAGATCATCAATAGTTATGTAGCTCCTTAGGTAACTCATGATAGGTTATTTTGAATTGTTACAAGTTTAGGGGTTACTTGGCAGCCTCCACCCTGGGGCTTTTCAAGTTGAACTGCAATGGGGTGGTTATGACAAGGGGGAACTGAGTTACATGTGGAGGAGTCCTTAGGCACCACTTTGGTGTGCTAGTTTTTTGTTATTTTTGTAACTTGAGGATGTGCTCAGTCTTAAATGCCAAGCTATGGGCTATCAACCATGGACTCAAGATCATTCAGGACAAGGGTTTACACAACATTGTCCACATTAAGTCTGATTTAGCTCTTGCACGAAGGAGTGACCCAATCTCATATTTGTTACAACTTGTTGAACATGGTTGTTAAAATGACTACTTGTATGGATGAGGTGGAATGCAAGCATGTCTTTTGTGAGGCAAATTTTATTGTAGACATCTTGGCCAAAAGAGGTTTAGAGATGGATGTTGGAGTGCATGTCTACTCTAGTGCTCCCCACCTTATGTACAACTTTATTTACTAGCTTATGTTTCTTCTGTTTATTTTAGGCAAGGATAAATAAATATTATAGAAATTAGTCTTTTATTTATCGAAGGAGTTTTTTTAAGGCAATATTTTCCTTTAGGGTTTAGGTCCGTTACTAATACAAAAAATATTTTTAATATAAGTTGCTTTTGAATTTTAGATTAGTTTAGGGGAGATATGAAATCAATTAATATAGAAAGTTGGTATTTTTTAGATTAATTCTAAAATTGATGTAGAAAGTTTCTTCTTAAATCGGTTATAGTAAGAATTGATGTAAAAAGTCACTTTTCTAGATTGATTGTAATGAAAATCGATGCAAAAACTCTACTGTCTACATTAGTTGCAACTAAAATCAATCTAAAAAGTTCATTTTCAATATTGATTCTCGCTGTAACACCATGACGGGTATTACCTTAAGCTTTATATTTTAACAATCAGAGTGCGGATAATAACAACATACATATAAGAATATCACAATATGTGATGTCATTACTTAAGATATTCGCTATATAGAGTTTTACATGCTTCTCGAGTAACATAATCACATACATCGTAAAAAGGGATCCTCTTACTTAAGGGAACATTATACAAAAGGTTACATTTCCATATCATTGTCTTTCAAAAGAATATCCTAAAGGCTATCTATACATCAATCACCAAAACATGATGTCTTCAAGGCCAAGTGTAAGCCATCCTTACCTATCAATTTGGAACATAAACATTAAATTAAAGAGACGATGTCTCAGTGAATGCTAAACATATGCAATACTATATATGAATCTCATGAATGCATCAGTCACAATAACCATCAAATACTCATCCTTAAAACATAAACTTTTCATAACATTCATTCATATGCTTAGCTTTTATATTTACTCTTTTTCGTCTTGTGACAAAGTGTTGAGCTCAAATTTTCAAGGAGCGTCCTCCTTATCCTTATGTCGTGACCTCTTACTTATATACCCCTTCGGTCTGAGGGTTTAGCCACTAGCATTTAGGGAATAGGAAGTGATGGAAGCCACCCATTCACCTAAAGAGAACAACTCAGTCTTATGCATGCCTTTCTTTTATTAAAACTTGGATATGTCGCAATCTTATACTTATATCCCCTTCAGTCCGAGGGGCTTGTCATTAAAACCTTTGGTCACCTTTTGGTATCTAGAGGGTTCATTACCCTCTTTCCTCCAAAGGAGACTCTTCATACATGGACACCAAGTAAAACATATTCTCAAGTAATCATTTATTATGTGGAAACAATGAACATATGATTGAAAGTGAAGTGAATATAACATGTTGTTCTAAGGGTCTTTAACTTAGCGAAAACATGGCCTCGCTTAGCAAGTGCGACCCATTCGTTTAGTGTGCCTAAGAGTTGCTTAGCAAACATGTGCATGGGTCCCAGATTTGTTCTCTAGACCTTTTTTCACTGAGCGAGGATAGTTCTTGCTTAGCGAGTCTGCATAAGACTTCTAAACTTGATCATTGGAGGTCTTCTCATTCAACTAGAGTTTGTCTCGCTAAGCAAGGGATGAACACGTTCCCTAAACCCAACTTTTTGCTCAATAAGACTTATTCTTGCTGACCGAACATGCACGAGGTTTCTAGACTTGTCTCTGTAGGTCTTTTTGCTCAGCCACGACTCTTCTCGCTCAATTAGCATATGGCTCGTTGAGCTAAAGCGGCAATTTTGTAGAATCGTGATTTTTGCTTGCTCTAAGGCCATTGCTGGCTACCCATCCACCTCAAAGCAATATAAATGACTCATAAATGTTTCTCTACAATATATAATCATCAAATCCATCATATTAACCCATAAATCAAATAAAATACACAAAAATCCTAAATTCCCATAGGTAGAGTTCAAGAACCCAAAACCCCTAATCTTTAAGCAACAACTTCAAATCGATGAAAATAAGGAAAGAAGATGAACAAGAAGCACTCACCACTAGCTTCAAGGGTGATTGGATATGTATGTGTCACTGGTTCCTCCTCCTCCTCTTTTTCTCCTTTCTCTCTTCCCTTCTATCCTTTCCTTCTTTTAAAATGAAGTGTGTGTGTAGGTGTATAGTGGGGAAAGGCTTTAGTCCCTAAAGGGCCTTATGGGCCCTTTCCTTCTAATCTATCTATGACCCTCTAAACTATGATAAAGCAAAGTAATATTCTATACTATGCAGAGCACTTATGAAAACAACATAAAAGACCATTATTTATTTACTACTAACATAATCACAAATAGCCTATCTTAGGAATATTACACTCGCCACAACAAATCTAAAAAGTGACTTCTAAAGTCTAATTTAAAATAAATGTATTAAAATAAACAACTTTCTTAATACATAACATATACTGCCATCCTAATTTCTCAATCAATTCAAACACAATAAGTAAATCATGGAACTACGCTTTGATAGAATGAAAACCACTTGATACATACATTTATAATATATACACAGTCATTTACATTTACACACACACACATGTTGTCATAGTTAGTTTGACAAATTCAATTAACAAAAACCATTTTAACAATCTAAGTAACCAATCAAGGGGGGAGGTGGTATTGGTTATGAATGAAGTAACTTGCCAAACTATGCTTTAAATCAGAAATTTTTTCTGCAAAAGGATCTAAATTATTGAATCTCTACAATTTCAAAGTCATGAATTAAAAATGGTTAGATCAAAGTATGATCTAAAGCCCTTATGTTTTAATGACAACAAATAAAATATAAGAATATACTTTATTAAGAAAAAACTAACCCTATGTGTCATTTGTCTTAGTAGATTTACATCAAATCAAGTACATAAAGACTAATTGTTGAGGAGTTCATTTGACCAAGTGTTTAAATTGCTTCTTCCTGTAAGAAGATAGTCCATAAAGAAGGATGGTTTATCAGTATAAACTTAAAAGTTTACCTTAGAAGAATCACATGCTTCTTTATTTAGCAGATGAGACAAATATATAAGACTGCCTACTCTTATACAAAAAGCATGCAAAAACAAGATAGCAACAGGCAAGACAATGTGACAAGGTACTTGGCTTTAAAAGGAATATATGATTACTTGCCTTATGATACCAATACCAAGAAAGAAGATAAGCAACTAAATCCTACATGACAAGTCGATGAAAAACATTACATGCGTCATTTATTGCACTAGTGTTCAAATTATGAAGGACAAAGCAAGAAAGCTTCAACAATTTGTAACAGACACTTCTTAGCTCTCTATAAAAGCTTAGAGGAACAAATGTAAATGAGAAATTTTGTGTAAATTGAAGTGATTACATTCTAAGTGTCTTTTTCTATGTTCTCTATAACTTAGTGAATATTTTTTGACTGTAAGCTATACAAGATTTCATTTGTCACCTAAGACAATAGCCTTTTTATTTACCCTGTCAACATTTCTAAGTGATTTGCATAGAGTCTAAAGATGCTTTGGTTAACAAAGAATACTTATTGTAATTGTCTAAAGAGGCAAAGATCAAGGAATACTTCTGTGAGCCTGAAAAGACTTGAAGAAAAAAATAGTTGTAACAATGTGGAACAATGGTTCCAGTAATTTTGTTGATAGTAAAAATCTTAGTAGGTAACTAATGATTGAACGTAGTATCTGGACGAGACAAATTAATATAAATCTCTTATATGTTTTTTTTCCCTTTTCCATTATTTTGTTTTATTTTCTAACCTAAGGGAGTTGATTTTGTGGATGTTCGTCCTTTAATTTTCATATTAGAAAGTGTTTTAAGAACATCGTCCTAAAAGTAGTTGAAGTATTTGTCTTTGTAAGTACAATTTTACAAAAGATTTGCGAAAAAATTTTATAAACACAATTCAGCCTTTCTTCTTGTATTTACTTGCGTCTTACAAAACTATAACACATAATTCAAAAGTATTAAACAAAAGTAATTAAGTTGTAAGAAAAAACTCACTTGTGCAATGGAATTAACATTACATGCTTCAATAGTGTTCAACATATGTCTTATGAGAAAATAACCACTTTCATGGTTTCCTCCTTATTTATATGACACTAAAGATGAACACAAAATTAACCAAATTAAAAAAAAAGAATAACCAAAACCTAAAGGAAACCAAATGATCAAGAACTTACACTTGACACCACCAATGTACTCTTCTTCACCTCCTTTGAGTGCTTACCCATCACCATCATTTGGTACATTCTTATAGCTTTAGATGATTAAATACATGCATGGAAATTATGCTATAGACAAGTCCAACTAACAAAGTAAAAGTTTTATAAATAAACACTTATTATCCTTTTAGCAAAGCCTTCAAATCCTTTATTGATTGGTATTGATGAATCTTTAATTAATAAATATTCAACGAACCAATTTAGGAGATTAAATAGCAAAAATCACAAGAAATCACATAAAAATGGGTAGAAATCAATAGAATTTAGTAAATATTAGAAATACTCTTTAGAATTAGAAATATTGTAAGTACTCATGAATTACACTTAAAATTCTGTAAGACTTAAGAAAAAATGTCATCATTGCCCAATAAAGAGATCATTGCCCACTGGTAACATGCTCAACGTGAAAGCCACGCCCAACAAAGGCCTATAACTACTTGCTGAAATACAAAAAAGCGCACAAGAAAGGGGGGGGGGGGTTTAAATTGTGTGTTGTAAAAGTTTTTCAAAATAAGTAGATCAAACAAAACGTTTTCAAGTGTAGGGATAGAGAGAAGAAAAACACAGAAGGTTTTATACTGGTTCACTCAACCTGAACTACGTCCAGTCTCTTCACCCAGAAGGTTTCTACTAACTAATCTTAGATTACAAGTATTGTTCGTGGCCTCTTTAAGCTTTACAACGCAATCTCCCTAGATTGCTTAACCCAAGTATTCTTTTACACTAAGCTTCTCCAGGCTTTCTCAACACACAAGTGTTTTAAGAGGAAGGGTCAACTCATGTAGTGAGGATTTGAAAGATTTAGCTCAGGATCACTTTGAGGATCTTTACAAAATTTTTCTATTGTCCACTAGACGCTCTTAACAGAGTATTACAAAAGACTTTACATTCTTGTTCTTTTTGACAGACTTTGCCTTTTTCTATTCACCTTTTCGTTTCTCATTGTAATGTTTATGTTTTCGTTGGTGCACGTATATATATGATTTTTAGGAAAAGATCCGTTGTAGATAATTTGACTTTTTACGCAATGAGAAGCGTGCAGACCATCTTTTCAGAAATATCAGGCGTGGCAGTTGTAGACTTGCACTACAAGGGAAGTTGCAGGACTACGCTGGCGGTCTGTTCTTCTGAACCTTCTTCATCTGTCTTGTCAGCTTGATAAGTTGACTTGCTTTATCTATTCTGCTGTGCTTTTGTACTGAATTGATGTTGATGCTTCAAACAGATTTGAACGTTAGTTCACTGGAGTAGTAATGTGTAATTTACGAGGCAGACTTAACATAAATATAATTGACGTTCAGACTAAAAACTTAGCCGTTTGAATATATGATCTTGGAGACTTGGACGATTGCCTCCAGTTTATTCAATTGGATGGTCTTTAAACACATCTAACTAGACGGTCTTTAACATGAAACTGGACGGTCCTTGTTGGCGAGTCTTGTTCTTAGCTGTGACAGGGTTAGTCTATACGCGCAAATATGAACATTAATAAGCTTTGTTATCTTCAAAACATTGAGGGTTTAGACGCTTCTATGTCTTTGGTTCCAACACTTGCAACTGTTTGTAACCATCTTAAACATTTCAATTACAGGGACATCCAACAGTGGAGTCTTTGCCTAACGAGGAAGCTAAAAAGTATGCAATGCTCAATGACATATTCCCAACGTTGAGCAATGACTCAAGTCCTACACCTATAAAAAAGCAATTTTGCAGCCTTTTTTGAGGACTTCATCATTTTCCCTTTTTTTTTTCAAAATTTTCTTTATTTCCGGGAGCTTTTTGTGCCAGAGAAAAGTGTGAGTTTGGATTCTTAAAGGTTATCTAATGGAGTTATGCTCTAAGAATGAAAATGAAGCTTCATGGATTGTATTCATTGATATTGCTCATGCTCCTATTTTGCAATAAGTTATTTATTTCATTTTTAAGTCTTTTCATAATGATTGATTTTTTTTTTCTAAACTTTATGATTCATTCAATTGTGTTTTGATTTCATATATTGTAATGCAATCTTGTTCTCTAAGCTTAGTGCCTTTGGTATGATGGAAATCAATCAACTAATCTTAGCTTGAGGTGGATCTTAGGTTAAACTAAGATTTATGACATATAATTGTATGGATTATAGGAATAGAGACATGTGGTTGTATACATTTTAATCTTGAACCTAATGTATGCTGGTTAAGTGAAAGCGCATAAGGAATTAGGGTTCTTATTTGATAACCATAGGATGAGTCACCAAGGAATTAAGATTAGTTACTCTAGAGTATTTGAATGTTGATTCAATGCGTGTTCAAGCAAGTGAATGTAGGAGTAAAGGATTAAATGTTATTGATTTATGTTCTGCACTTTGAATTGTGTTTCTTGAGTCTTTGTGAAGGCCAGATGTCTTTTTTAATTGGATTTTCAATTCTCACTAACTACTAATCATGATAGCCTTACATTCAATTCGCTCAACTATGCTTAATGACAAGTGCGTACTAATCAACTAAGTCTCTATGGGTGATACTCTACTCATCATTTTTATTACTTGTTGATCGATATACTTGTTGAATTTGGATCAAAATCATCATTCATACATACATCTAAGTCACACCATACCAACCACAACAACAAGTTTACATTTCATTTGATTCTTACTAATACAAACAATAATGCCAAATGGAGCAAAACAATAAGACAATGTTCTCCTCGAGTCAAATAATAATCAATTGCCAATGTTGTCAGCAAAATCGGGTTATGAATTAGTTAAAGTCATATAACATCATATTAATTGCAAAATATATATGATATTACATACCTATGGTCATACGATGCAAGATAAAATTTCTTCTTGCCCTCTCATAGCCTTTTACACAAGTATTCTTCCTCGCTTGCGAGTTAATCCTTTAAATGTAGAAATAAAGTGGGTAAATGAATCTGTACGTATTTATTAAATTATTTGACTTGCAACATTTATGGCCATACTTGTGACTTTTGAAAGAAAAATGTTTAGGTAGCAATACTTAGTTATTCATTTAAAATGTTAAAAATTTACTTATATCACAAATTCTTGAATAATGGTGATGCAAAGCATGTTTTGCTCATCTTATGGGTTTTATGACATCCTTTCTAGTACAAGTAGAAATTCATCTCCTTGCCAATAACATGAAGTCCATGTGAATCAAGGTTAGATTCAATATTTCTTTACCAATAGAGATAGAAGTTCAATCGGATTCAATGGAGATTGTAGCGTGATTCGTGGAGCAGATTCATTAGAAACAATAATTTCTTATATAATTCAATAAATATTAATAAATATTTTTAGAGTACAAATTATTAGCAAAATGACAAGGAAGATAAACATTTTTATAAGAATATTGGTGAAAAGCTAAAAAAATAATAACTCTCCATATTTATTTAGTATAAACTTAAAGGGTCCGTTTGATTTATTAAAAAACATGTTACTAAAGAACACATATATACTTGCTCTATGTTTGATTTTAAAAAAATATTATGGAACAACACAAATCAAGTGAAGATGGATAGGACAAAAGCTAAATTTTTTGTTACTCAATAAACCATGAGATAATTTTTTGTCCTAAGTACAAAATACTTAAAAGACAAAAATATCCATTTTTATCTCTCATTTAATAATCATATTTTTTCTCTTTTGTCTCTCCCCCACCACCACCGTTGCCGCCACCATTGTCATCACCACCATCGCTACTGCCGTCACAACCACCACTACCACCACTGCTACTATCGTTGTTGTAGCCACCACCATTGCTGCCACTGTTAATGTAGCCACTGTCGTTGTCAGTGTCGTCGCCACCATTGCTGTCATCGGTGTTACTGCCACCACTATTGCCATTATCATTGTCATTGCCATTGTCATTGTTGTTATATTAAGATAATTAATATTAGAAATAGAATTGCAGTAAATTTTGCATTATTTTGCTTGTTTTGTTCATTGTCTACAAAACAATACAATACATAGAATAAAAAGTTGTTTGTAACTTAAATGTTTATCTTGTGTTATTCTTCTTGTACTGTACTATAATGTATATCAAACGCACTAAAAAACTAAACCTGGTAGGACTCATGGTTTTTTTTCCCTCTAATTTTTCTATCAAATCAAATGCTGAAAAAAGACATTTTATTCAGTTTCTATCTCAACACATTATTTTTTCTTTTCTTTTTCATGTTAAACAAATATAACATAAGAATATATTTGTCCTTTAATAAATTGCTTTCTCTATTACATTTTATTTTTCATAATTCTTTTAATAGACTTCTTTATTCTATTACATTTTATTCTCAATTTAGCAAAAATAATATTCTTGGAAGACTCATGTCTCGTTTTCTCTTGTTCATGTGTTTTCTACTGTAACAAAGAAAAAAAAATACCTCGAAGTTTGTAGTGTATTTAGTTATTTTTCCCTTTAAATCTCTTTTGTTCGAAATGTCAGAAATTAAGGATTCGTTTATTTTAATTAAAGTTAGACAAATTATTTTTAAATCACTGAATATATTTATAATATATCTCTAAATTAATTTTAATAATGCATTTTACATTTAAACATATATCATGATAAAAGAATTTATGCCGAGTGTATTCTAAGCAGACACCAAAGTCAAAAACAATTGGCACAACTATTTTAGAGTTTACTAAAGTCGAACTATCAGATCATTTTTTTATAGATACAGTAGATATTTTTTCTAGGAGACAATTTTACTTAAATTGAGTAAGATTATTATATGTGGTAAAATTATCTCTTACATCATAGTGTATCAAAAGTTTACATTCGAAATTATTAATTCAGTTAGAATAATTCTGTATCAATTTATCCATGCGTTGAATGGTATAACTATTTGATTATATTACAATTTACAATGAGATTAAGTGCTTTTGATTATCACTTAGTTAATAATATTAAAAGTAAATTACATTCACATCCCCTCAATTTTTTTGAAAATACGCTTGATATCTCTATTTTGGCGTATTATAATAAACTCTCTAAAAGTGTGTGAAATGTAACACCGACTCTTATTGACTATTGGATACCATCCAAAATGTTTACCAAAAGTAAACATGTGCTAGTCACATGACCTTTAATAAATTTTTCTTTCAAAAATATCCTCACTTTCATCCTTTAAACTTAGCTTTCGTACCTTTTTCTCTTTATTCTCTATTTATTTCAAGCATTGCCATACCATATATAAATAGCAACTTCATTGGAGATGAAGAAAAATTTATTAAAGGTCAAGTAAGAAGCACATGCTCACTTTTTGTAAATGTTTTGGACAGTATTCAAGGATTAGGGAGGTCGATGTTACATTTCATACACTTTTAGGGAATTTATTATAATATGGAGCATATTTTCGGAAAAATTGAAGAGGTACGAGTTAACTCTAATATTAATAATAACTTGATATAACCGTAAATTGTGAGCACCGCAGAGAAAGCGACTTGACCTGGAAATTGAAATTCAGCATTTGGATTTCAAATGAAACCGTTGTCTCCTATACGACACTTCTCACTCCCAACCTTGCACTCTTCCTTCTCTCTTTTTTCCTATTTTTTATTTTATTTTTAAGAATAAAAAAATAGATAAAGCATCCGCATCAGCAACATCTTCTACCACAGTTTGAATCTTTCGGATCTTGTTGGTCGGACTCGGATCCCCCATTTCTCAGATCTCTGAACCCACGATGCCATTCGGCTCTGACAGTGATACCTCAGGTAACAATTTCTGGGAACCCAACAAAATCTCATTTTTATTCCTCTGCTCATGTCGAGTCCTGTGCTTGAGTTAACATGGTAGTGTAGATTTGTATTCTGCAGCAAATTGGAGCTTTGTTAATTGTTCCTCATTGGGTGGCACTCTTTTGGGATGAAAGTTTTGTTCTTGGAAATGGGAGCACTGTGGAGCATGCTAATCTAGTAATCTTGCTTGTTTTGCTATCCCCTGATTTGATTTGCTCAGTTATACCCTTCCTATTTTGATGGTGTTAGTTCGTAGCTAAGTACTTTTTTTTTTTTTTTCATTTGGTTGCTTAGACCTAAGAAACTGCTTTAGAAACATTCAATTTAGGCCCCTCTTCCCAATTTGTCTTCATGCAGTTGGACACCGAGTGGAGATTAGATGCATCTTTTTATCTACCTAGCGTGTTCCACATTATTCATTAATGTCCATGACTTTGAAGCTCCCTATTTATAATCTTTATTGTATATTGTATTTTATCTTGTTTTACGTTGCTTTCACCATTGACTGGTAAGTAACTCATGACACCACCTGAAAGGTATGCTGTTTTTACATATCGCTCCCATCTTTCTTTCTTCAAGTGGGTAAGTTGCCTTGCCGTTAGATATATAAAGGCTGGTGTGTTTTCAGAAACATGGAAATCAATGTCTTTTGATAGTAAAGACAGATTGTGAGGATTTTCTAGATGCTTTTTGAAACCATTCTGGCTTAAAGGCAAAAGATGAAATTTTCATATAAACAACCTATGAAGGGTAAAACTTGTTCTGTAAGATTGCGATTTTTCCTTTCATTCTTGTGATAAATTATCTCTAAGTTGCTGGTCATTGGTTCTATGTAATTTGTAGCTTGGCTTGAATGATGGATCCTAGCAACCTTTTGCCAGCTGATGGACTTGAAGACGTCCACCAAAATGGTGTTCGTGAAGAACTGTCTAATGGAAAGGATGGTGTTGCTTCAAATGTAGACCCTGGTGTTACCAAAATTATAGAAACTGCAGCTCCAAATGGAAATTTTGAAAATTTCAACCAGACTGATAGCACTGCAACTGATTACTCATCCAAGGCAGAAATCAAAGAAGGATCAAATGACAATGTAGATGGTAACAATGTCACCATTTCTAAGGTGAGAGGATTTTCCCCCTTGAATTGGTTAAATTCATTTATTAATGTTATTTAAATTGAATATATCATGTATTTTCTCAATTCTAGGAAGAGGAAGTGGAAATCATAGATCAGATGGAGCAACTAAAAGCAACAAAGGGTCCTGTCAAGAATAAGAATGCAAAGCCACCAAGCCCTAGAGGCGTTCATGCAAGTTCAGTAAAAAAGAGCAAAGATGGGAAAGATGAAGAGGCAGCATCTGCTGTTTCAAATGGTACTTTTACTTTAGACGCTCACCCAAGACAGCCTATTAAAAACAGATCATTGAGTGATAAGCAGGCTTGGCTGTCCAAGGTAAACCTTGTTGTTATCTTCGTTTGCCTATGAAATTTTACATAGGTAGTCAGGCATTCAAATAGTTGTGCTCCCTTGGTTTCTTCTTTTATCCTTTTGGTTTTGAGTAATAAAAATTATAGTTTTGGCATTCCTTGATAGTTTTTACATTTTATACTTTCAGCACCCTGGAAAGTCTAATGCAGCACCTTCTGAAGCATCAATGTATGTAATGCTTTGCATTTATGTTTGAATGTTTCATCATATATTAGTTGAAGAAAGAATAGGGTATAAAGAATCCTCTTCTTAATTATTTGACTTGTGGACTGTAATTTATTGGATACAGGGAGAAGACTAGGCCACGATTATCGAAGAAAGGGGCTCTTGATAATCTTCAAGTAGAAGCAGAGTCTTCTTCGTATCCTTTTTTTTTTTTTTTCCTGGTTGAGCATTGTTTCTTCTTGTGAGTGGAAATGGCGAGCTAATGTGGATTTCTATATATTTATATTGTAAGTTTGTTACTGAGAGTGACAGTGTATGATTATGGTTTATCCTTAATCCATTTGTAAGTCCTACTGCAGAAGATGCCAAACCTCGCAGGGCGGGAACACTCCCAAATTATGGATTCAGTTTCAAGTGTGATGAGCGAGCAGAGAGAAGAAAAGAGGTAAATAATTATTACTTGCTTCTGCCTTTTGTTTTACATGAGGGTTTCTTTTGAATAAGCTCATAGTTTAGAAAAAATGATATTTTGGTGGTCAGTTCTACACTAAGCTTGAGGAAAAGATTCATGCAAAGGAAGTGGAGGAGAGTAACCTGCAAGCAAAAACCAAGGTGATAATCTAGGCTGAAATTTAACTTGCAGATATTGCCTTTTAATCACACCAACCTTTTGCTTCTTTTATAGGAGACCCAAGAAGCTGAGATTAAGAAGCTTAGAAAAAGTCTAGGATTTAAAGCAACTCCAATGCCAAGCTTCTACCAGGAGCCTCCTGCTCCTAGGGTGGAGTTAAAAAAGGTAAAGTTTATGTGTGTGTGTGTCTGCATTCCTGTCTGTCTGATTGCACGCAAGCTCTCTATGTGTACTCTGCCTAATTATTTTCTGATTTATTTATTTATTTATTTGAATTCACATGCAATACATTTTCTGTTGCCATGTGGATGCACAGATGTGCACACACAGACACAACCACATATTTATGTGGTTTCAAATAGTCAGAGCATACAACAATCTACTATTCTTTTGAATTAATTTGAAAAGAGCAATCTCTGCTGATTGAAGCTCATTTCTCACTGTTTCCATTTCATTCCATCAATAGCATATGTCCCAGGGCTGGGTGTTGAAATTCCAGGGCCTTAGACTAAATTTATGTCTGAGATCCAGTCTAATGTAACCCATCAGTTCTCATTTTACTGGCCTTCTGAATTACAAAATTATTTATCAAAGTTTTATATTTAGGTAATTCTAATATTTCTTCTCAATAGATTTTTTTTTTTTGGATAAGCATTTCTTCTCAAAAGATACTATGTCTAAATCATTTAATGCATCTTAGTAGATAAATGATCTCAAATAGGATTTAAATAAATTTTGAAAAGTTTCTTTCAGCAGTAACAACAATTATAGTGTTGTGAAATATGTTCAGTGAGTAGTGTATGTATTGAAAAAAGAATCTAATCTTTTGATGTGATTTAATACTTCTAATGAGATATTAATTTCTTTTGTTGGTATTTCTTTCAATAACTTCAATTTTGAAAATAAATCAAGACCATACATACCCAATGAAGAAATTGATGAACCAATTCAAGACTAACACCTTTGTGACCCATTTGATTAATTCAAATATTCGCTTCAACTTGTCAAACGAAAAATGAAACAAATTATTGGCATGGGTGAATGTGATAGAAGGCGGATAATAATTAATTGGTAATAAAAAATAGAAAGTTAGGAAGACAAGGTGTCCAAGAGTGAGACAGATAGGTAAGAGAGGTGAGATAATTAAAATATTAGATATTTAGAAAAATTAGAACAAATAGTTATAAGTTACAACAAAGTAGTTAAAACAATTAATAATGTGTAGAATTATTAAAAAATTATAGCAATAGTGATAGTCCAATGTTCCACACTTATAGAAGAAGGGGAAAACAAGATGGGCCCAGTAGCAATGGTTTGCGGCTTTATGAAAGGAAAAAGAAGAATAACAGAAAGGGACATGAAGTGGAATATTCTATGAGCAAAGAGAGAAAATCATAATGGAATGGGGACAGGTGGCTGGGGAGTGGATATGCAGATTTGGTGATCAGTGAGAAAATTGGGTAAATGGCTGGCAGTACGTAAGAGAGAGAAGGCAAGGAGAAAATCGGTGAGGGAATAGGGCATGACTGCATTGATTTTGTGACAGTCTTGGGTTTCTGCAATTTCCTTTTGCTATCTGTTTTTTAGTGTAGTTTCATCAGTTGGAGGAGCACAGCTCTAATATTCTTTCCCGTCAGATGTCAGTTTTATCAAATAACTTAAATATAAAATTTGGAATTGATTGTAATTATTATACAACAACAACAGCATAAACCTTGAGTCACAAGATAAGGTTGGCTATGTGAATTGCATGATATCATTGGACTTGGTTAAAAACCAAATTTTTAGGGATATTATTTACCATAAGATCTCTTTTAACAATTTCTTCCAATGTCTTGGTCTCCCTTTATCTCTTTTCATAAGGCTAAAAACCATATAATCTACTTTCCTCACCAATACTTCTAGTGGCATTTCTTGCATGTGTCAAAATCACCTTAACTGATTTTATGTCATCTATTCCTTGATAGGTGTCACACCAACATCTCATAGACAATTAGTTTGTATCCTATCCTTTCTTGTGTGGTCACACATCCATAATATTCTCATTTCTGCTACTCCCACATTTTTTCCCTTGTTCTTTTAAGGTCCAACATTCACTATCATAGAGTATAGTTGGATGTATACAGTATGTTAAAACTTTTCTTTGAACTTGGTGGGTACTTTGCAGTCAGAAATAACCGCCGATGTCTTTCTTCATTTTAACCACCCAGTTTATATCTTGTGTATGACATCTCCATTAATTTTCTCATCATTTTGTAATATTGATCCTAGATACTTAAACTTAGAAACTTGTGGTATGACATCTTCTCCTATTTTTACCTGCCAAGTAATATTTATCTTGTTTCATACTAAAATTGCAATGCATATACTTTGTCTTCTACTCAAGTGGAAATCCTTTGGTTCCAAAGTTTGTCTCCAAAACTCAAGTTTAGAGTTAACCACTTCCCTTGATTCTTCAATTAAAACTATATCATGTGCCATTCAATTAAGTAGAATCTTTTGTATGTCCCTGGGAAGCACATCCAAGGTCGGATTAAACAAGTAAGGACTAAAGGTTGGGCCTTGATGTAAACCTATCCTTGTAGGAAAGTCCCTAATCTCGTCTCTAGGAGTTCTTACACTAGTAGTTACCCCATGATACATATTTTGTATAGCCTGAATACAAGTCAAGAAAAGAACAACTTTCTTTTTTAAAGCCTTCCACAACACTTCTCATGGCATTTCATCATATGCTTTATCCAAGTTAATAAAAACCATATGTAAGTCTTTTCTTTCTTTGCTTCAATACCTTTTCTTCAACTCCCATAAAGGATAAATGGCTTCTATTGTATACCTTCCTAACATGAAACCAAATTGATTCTCCGCAATCCTAGTCTTTTTCTCTTAATCTATGGTTCAATCACCTTTTTCCATAATATCATAGGGTGACTCATAAGTTTCATTCCTCTATAGTTTATGCAATTTTGAATATCTCCCTTGTTTTTAAATGTATGAACCAAAGTGCTCCTTTTCTGCTCATCTGACATTTTCTTATATTTCAAAATCTCATTAAATAGCTTAGTGAGCCAAATGACACCTTGTTCTCCTACACATTTCCAAACTAAAGTGAGCCAATTGATTGTAATTATTATGCTGATAATCAGTTAATTTTAAAATAACAAAAGAAAACTGAATGAAAAATCAGTTTTAATAAAATTTATTACTCAATAACTTTAATTAATAGCAAAATTTATTAAAGGTATAAAGTTTTCTTGGGGCCTTAGGTGACATGGGAGCATTATTAGGCTATTGTCTCATTTGCCTATGGCCTCACACGGTCCTGGGCTCTGTCTAATTAAATGTCTTGCCTGTTCTTAAATACCTGTAATTAAGAATGATTGATCATTGTATAAAAATAGAATAAAATAAAAATTCTCTCATGTGTGGTCTTTTATGCAACCAGAAAGTTTAGGTGTGCTGGATATAAGAATGAAGGAAATGTCTATTATGTATATTGAGCAAGTAATTGTGACATGGGTAATAAAACTTGTATTTTCAAAAATTGTTAGACCAACATTAGCAGGGAGGTGAAAAAAAAGATAAACCTATTATATTATACATTAATTATGATTTCAATTTCAATTGATGAATCTGATGGTTTATTATATAAACTTAGGGACTAATTGGAATGCTGATTCTATTTTGCAGTTATTTTCTTTCATTTATCTCCATGTTGAACCCTTAGATGTGGTTTGTGATTTGGTGACTTGCACATATCTTAGGTTTCTGAAAATTTGGGTGGTTTTCTTAATTTTCCAAAGTAAGCCCACAGAATTTTCAAGTCCTATCTGATTGCAAAAATTTTATAATTCTTAATTTGTTCTAGATGGCTTTTAACTTATTGATGTATAGACGCTTGATTAGGTGCATCATCTAAACTAATTTTATTTAGACTTTAACAACCTTTTTAAACCTAATTCTTATATCAGCAGATGGTTTTAAATCTCTCCTAAGTCATGGTAAAACCCAGTTTTCTATTCTTTCAATGGTGAAATGAAGTCTTGTTTGCTTTGCTATTTGAATATTTCTTTGAGCACACAGTTTTGATCTTTTTTTTCTCTGTTCCTCTCTCTGATATTTGACTGTAGATTTCATTTTATCCTATTTTGAGTTAGCAAGTTTGGCTTATGTCATTTGGAAATTTAATTTCTTGAGCTTTTGGACTTACTAATATAGATGCCAACTACAAGAGCAAAATCTCCCAAGCTTGGTCGTAAGAAGAGTACAGAGCCAGAAGGAAACACTAGCAGCAGTGCTCGACAAGGTCGTTTAAGTCTGGATGAGAAAGTGTCTCAGACTAACCCCGCTAAAGGAATTAGTCCTCTTCATCAAAAGAAGCCACAACGGAAGTCTCTTCCTCCACGACTGGCTTCTGAAAAGATCAGTTCATCCAATTCAGCATTTGTGCAGACCACATCTAAGGGAGTGAATGATGACAAAACCTCCTTATCAAGTGTAACAACTGAAGTTATCACCTTATCCAATGTAACAGGGGAAGAGAAAGTTGAAATATCTGCAGCCACTGAAGAGAACAATGTCTTATTGGATGAGACTAGTAAAGTTCTGCCTAACTTAGAGCCAGGTGAAGCAGAATCTCCTGTGAATGGTGATTTAGTCATGGAAGAGAAACCACAGCTCACCTTGGCACAAGAGCCGATAGCGGCGGAGCACTAAGCAAACTGCAGGAACAGAACCGAATATTAACTATTGGATCAATTGATTCGTCTCGTGAATGTTATAGAAGCATATGGCTGAGATTATTTAACAATGAAGGCTTGCTGGAATTTCTGTGGTTTGTGATGTCATTTTGTCCAAGCAGCATTGTTTCTCGTGTTTGCTCCTAAAGCTTGCTGGTTTTGTCCTTGTGATTCTCTCCCCCTCCTTGCAGCAATGTATGTAACTATTTTCCAGGTTGTTCTAGTTGATGTTATTTTAGCATGTAACATTTGTCTGTTTAGTTTATATATTGGCGAAAATTTTGAGAAAGTTTGCCATCAGTGGCTCAATCACATTTTGAAACAAGCTGTATTTGTTGTGGACACCCTTCTGATGAGCCATATGATTGTGTTACAGCTTTGCTTTGTGTTATGCATCGATTTCAGCTCTCAATTCTACCTTGTAACCGCATATACATATGCTCAAGCATGGGCTTAGGCAACTCAAGCACATAAGTACTTTTACTTTTGCTACATGTAGTTAGAGTTCATCACGCAGATATGGTATCAGTTAGCTGATTGGTTAATTATTAGTTACTTTTTTTTTTTTTTTTGTATATAAAGTGTAAGCTCAATTGTAACGCACTTTTCATTTTATCGATTTCAAATTCTGTTTCTCTTAAATTCTCTTATTTGAGCTGTGTCACGTTTTTAACATGATATTAGATCTCTTATGGTATTCATCATGAGGATATTTTACTTTCTTTATTGTGTTAGGAGAGCTCATTTTCTCTCACATTCTTCACTCTTTTTTTTAGCATTTTTCATCACTTTCTCATCCTATCCTCTAAAATTGTTTTTTGAAAAACTCGGTTTCCCTCATTTACTTTTTGTTCATTTTCTCAAAACACATGGCTGCTTCTGTTGGGGACTACTCTCGATAGAGCCAACAACCATGAAGGACTTTTTTCCATCAAAGACCCTTTTTTATCCCATCAACACTTCTGGCTGCTGACCTTTTCCTTTACGTGCTCCCATGAAGGTCTTTCTCTCAATTGTTGTTAATGATGTTATTAGTTTCTATCAAGTGATTAAGTGTTTACTGTTACTTTGCTTGAGTGGTTTTGTATGACTTGCTTCAGACAAGTGGTTAAACGTGAATTATAACTTCCCCTTGAATGGTTAAGCTTTGGTCTTAGATGGCATTGACGATAAGTTCCACATTTAGAATTATTCGGCATCATGTGATGCCTGTGGTGCAATGTATTTTGTTATGTGATTATGATTTCCTCATTGTATTTTGCTTTGTGTTATCTTAACCTGTAAATGTTAGTATGCATCTTTTACTTTGTGAGAGGTATTACAGATAGTTAGATGATTAATTAGAGGTTAGTAATTAGTTACATTTTACTTATAAAGCAAAATGTAAATTCAATTGTAACACTGCTCATTCTATCAATTCTAAATTCTTTTATTGTCTCTTCATTTTGGCCTTTGTCATATTTTTCAACATCTTTCCCTTTCATTTTCAAAAAAGATAATCAGAATTTATTTTAAAATTTGCCTCATTCGCTAAAACACTCATTTTACGTGGAGGTTGCTTCTCTCTCTTTTTGTTTTTTTTGGTAGTAGTGCCCATGGTGAATGTGTGAGACCATTTTAAAATGTCTAAATTATCAGTCATTGTGGTAAATAAAATTATAAAAAATAAATCTTAATACTTCAAATTGGCAACTATTGGTCATTTTAAGTTTTAACCCCTAATGTTAGGATTTTCAATTTGATTCTCAACTTTGCCTATCGTCACTCATTTTAATCCCTAGATTTAATGTACGTTAATCAATTTGATCCCTAAGGTCAATGATTAAATTGATTGAAAATTATCAAACTTGTACTAAATTAACAATGATTATTAAATTTGGGGACTAAATTGATTTGGTGAGGTTAGGAATCAAATTAACTAGTGATACCAATTTTAAAAACCAAATTAATTGATAACTGTGAAAGTGAAGAACTAATTTTTTTTTTATAATATCAAGTACTAAATTGATTGGTGATATTAATTTCATAGATTAATGTTATATTCTAAATAAGAAATTGTAGGGAAATAAAAAGATGATGCAATAAAGGATATTAGCATTCCAACTAAAGTAATCTCCTAATGATTGATGTTACATAGATTGTGTGTTTGTAAGACATTTTTTTTAAAGAAAGGCATGCAGAGGCATTACAATAGAGAAAGACATCCTAAACATGTTGGCACCTCAGACTCCATTAATCATTTGCATTCTGAATTGCATTCTCTGTGAAATATAGAGACAATTTCTCCACCTATTTCTCAACTTCCAAGGGACTATGTGAGTAGAAGAAAAGGCTAAAACTACCAACTCGGAATTACATTTAAGCCAAATCTTATACCAGCCTTTTTGATAAGCTAACTCAATTGCTAGCATTGTAGCATTCAGTTTTGCATATAGGGAGTGAGATATCTAAACATAAGAGGCAAAGCAACCAACAATCACTGTGTTGCCATCTTGAAAAATGCCACCAGCACCAGCTGAACCAAGTGATCCTCTTGCAGCACCATTAGTGTTAATCCAACCACAAAGAGGAGGGTTGCTATCCCAAAAAATGCACATTAGTGTAGCGGTGTTCCCGGATCGGTTTGGATCGGTTTTGAGCTAAAAAGTCATATGATCCAAAACTTAAAATACTATGTGGTTCAGTTCGGTTTGGATTATTCTTTAAAAAAATTCAATCCAATCCAATCCCAAAAATGTAGTTTGGATTTGATTGATTGAGTCGGTTTTTAATTCCGATCTCCTTTCTTCTTGAATCTTCTCCTCTATTAAAACTCTTCTACTTTCTTTTCTTCTTCTAAATCAAATTACAATATCAATATTTTTTTTTATAAATACACTACAAGAAAAGAACCTATTACAAAAATAGCTTCTATTCTAAAATATCATTATGAACTACTTACCATTGAAAGAGACAACAGTCACAATGATTAGACAAAAAATGCAATGCTAATTTGCTGTTAGATATGTTAAGGTAAAATGTAGGTTTGGAAGGGTTTTGAATAGGAATTAGGTAACAATGTAACAAGTGGTTTTTAAATTATAGCAATTTATCATTTGCTATAAGAGAGCATAAAAGAAAAAGGTACTAATAAAATGACATAAAAAACTAAACATTTTTTTTTTAAAAATTCTTCACCTAAAGAATTTTAAGCATGGACTTTAGCAAACACGTCAAAAGTATAAGAAAATTCCATGTTTCACGTTCCCCACAATATAACACCATATAATTTCTTTTAAGAAGAAAGTATCGGGAAGAAAGAGAAACATAATGCATATATAAAACAAAAGCTTAAAATGCATAGTCGTACATAATGAAACGCAACATCAGTACTCAGTAGTAATATATCGGTTTAGTTCGGTTTGGTTGCGGAGGCACCAACTGATAACCGAACTGAACTAATCGGTTACAATAAAAACAATTCAATGAAATGTTTGCTTTAGTTTTGGTTTTTTGGGTTGGTTTTCATTTTTTTTTGGATTGGTTTGGATTTGAACACCCTACATTAGTATAAGACATTTCAACTAATAAAAAATAAAATGTTAGAATAATTTTACTCATTAGCTTAAATCTTTTTAACCAACGGTATTGACATAAGAAATCTCTATAACATGTGGACTTAAGTTTTTAGTTTTAAAATAGTCGAAAAAAGTTTAATTTTAAAATAGATTTTGTTAAATATTATTTTAAAGGGGCGTTTGATGCAAGAGAAATTTTTATTTTCTCAAGAATTTGAATTGGAATATTTAGTATTCATGTTTGGCTTATTATTAAAAACATAACATTCCCAGAAAATGTTTTCCGGAATTTTTTTAATCCATTTTTACACAAAATTGTTCTCATGGGAGAAGGTGGGTATCTAACTTTTCCGAGATAAAAGAAAAGTTTTAATGTTGTAAAATTATCACAGTACTCTTATTAGCTCATTTAATGTGATAAATAATTAAAGTTTTTAGGAAAGTTTTATTAAAATTACATATGAAAATCTTTGATTCTCCAGAAACATATATAAATATTACTAAGAATATTTATAACCAAGAAAACAGGTTTTAATCATTCTTAAAAATCATGATTCCTAAGATTTATGATTTTTAGAAATCATGTTTTTTTGGCATTTTTTTTTCTCCTTCTAATGGTAAAGGAATCAAGAAATAAAAAAATATAAAAAATTATGACATTTAATATATTGATAACATTAAATATTGGAATAATTATATTCATACACTTTCTCTTTCATCTTCCTTTTCACCATTTTTTTCCTATCTTTATCGTCTATTCATTTATCACATTTTTACTTCTCTTTTTTTTTTTTTTTTTTGTATTTCATCTCTTCCTTACACCTATCCACCCCAAATTTAGGGCGAACATTCAATATATTCCTTTCAATAAATATAATTAGGAAAGTCTCTCGTTCAATACCTAATTGTACTCAAAAAGATTAATTTTTCATTTATTGAGTGAGAAAATACTGTAGGAAACTAAAAAAATATCTTAAGTTTATAAGATAATTGATTCGTGATATAATATTAAAGTCTCTAAATTAAATAATTTACAATTTGATTTTTATCACCCTACTCTTTTAATTCTTCATTTTAAAAAAGTTAACAAATACAAGATAAGTAATAGTATGTATTATTTACGCTTCAAATTCGGATATCTCATGGTATACTGTCTGTCGCTCTTCACCTTTATTTGTGTTTTTGGTGGTTGGTGGGGGGTTGCGTACGTCTGATCCCACAATAGTGCGAGTCTGTGTGCTTAACCACCATTTTATTATTCAAGAGATGAGAAATTGTCAATATTTGTGTATGTTTAGCTTAATTGGTTGTAACCTTGTGCAGTTTTAATTAATTAATAACTTCGGGTTCGAAGGGTACCTGTGGGCCTGAATAACTGTTGAATGTCTACACAATACAAATTCTTTGTCAGAAATGCAATGCATGTATCTGATTTTCTGGGTGGTTTGGTTGCTTTATTATAGCACCAAGTCAATTACGCATCCATCAGAAGGTCTCAGTCACACAAGCAAAGGCAAAATATATAAATGAAAGGGAACCCATCGTTCTCTCCTCTGACATCAAATTTGAGGCCAGAGAGGACTAATTCTGGAGATATTGCCTGTGAACATTTTAAGGTAAAGAATTTTAGATAAAAAAATCTCGTGTAAACAGTTTGCCACTAAACTCTCACACAAATTGTTGAATAAATTATAATTACTTGCATAGTCAAGGTCCTTGAGATATTTTGCCTTTGATCAATCTCTATGATACAATAAATAGTCAAAATTATATACTAGCTATCGTACGGACTATAAGAATCTACTGGCTGATTATATATATTAGATTATTTGTTCCAGCTATACATACCAATATCATCAATTTTTTATAAATTATGAAGTGCATCCAAGTTGGGCTTGTCTTCCAGGCTGAACCCACTGTGCTTGTACCAACCATCCCATGCTAAGCTATGAATTAAGGAAGCTTCATTTAATAATCACGTGTAGACTTAGAGGACAAGGCCAATATTTCAATAGTGCTACCACATGTCCTGTTAGAAATCGTATGGAGTCTTTTCAAATGATACATCAATAATTGCTTTATGACAATGCATGTGGAGCACATGTGCTATTGTAGAAACTCTGACGCTATTGCTTCGCACCTTTGCATTTGATGCAAAATTTTACCAATGAAGTCAGGTCCACAGCAGAAGTCAGAATTTACTTTGTTATCTGTTCTCAGTCCCAACACACGGGTCACGGGTGAATTCTGCACTTAATCAGCAACACGCTTCCCCACACTTTCTAGTTCCTGTAACGGTTGGTAGAATTGAACATTTTTCAATCTTTTTATATCATCTTTCTTAATAATAAATTTAATTATTAAATAAAAATATTAATTTTTTATATATAAAATATAAAATATATTTATTTTTTATTTAATATTTTTCATAAAAATATTATAAAAAATAACATTACTCGTTTAAATTTAGAATATAAAATACAATGCCAGTCTTAAAATTAGCTTATCTGCCATAACCAAAGCTACTAAGCATGTAAATCAACTGATAGAGATTAGTGTAATTTAACTAAATGTTTCAAGTTCAAATACTGTTAAAAAATACTAACCATAAAAGTCCTATTTTGCTCAACTCAAATTAGTCGAATGTAGTATTTGAATACAAAGTTTGGTCTACTTTAAGTTTGACTTTTTTTTTGTTCATTTACAAGTTTTAAGAACTGAAATCTTACATAAACAATACGAAGCTTTAACAAGTTGAACTAACGCTTCGTTTAGTAAGATTGAAATGAAGGAAAAATGGGGAAGAAAGTAGAAATAGATGAGAGATGTATATTTGGTACAGTGAAAATAAAAGGAAGAAAGAAATAAAAAAGTACAAATCTTACACCTTTTTATTTTATTGGTAGATAGCATGAAAATGAACAGTACTCACGTTTCTCTCACAAAATAATCGATTATTCTTGTTTATAATCGATTGACCGTGCATTTTACCAAAACAACCAATTTTCAACTATGATAATCGATTGTTATATAGAAACATAGAGATAGTGACCCATGCAGAGAATGCCAAAAATTCCAAATAATCGGCTTCTCACAAACAATCAATTATTTAGGTTTAAATAAATTATTTTATTTTTATTTTCTATTTCTCTTTTTCTTAATCCTTCCCTATTTTTCTTAAACCAAAAACACCCATATTTTCACTCTTTCTCATCTATTTTCATTCAATCTATTTCTCTTTTTCCTATTTGACTATTTATATCTACTCTATTTCTCACATGTTTCTTTTAATTTTACCAAACACACTCTAAGAGCGTTTTGTGAAGTTAGGTCAACTAGAGAAACAGAACTTAAAACGCGTCAACTTAAAATAGTTAAGTTTGATTAATCCGCGTCAACTTAAAAAAATTAATAAAATTCTCTCTCTTTTCCCCGAAGGCCCATAGTTTTTTCTATCAAATAAAAGAATAAAAAAATTAACTAGCAGATAATGACCATTCCAACCCATGATATAATCCAGAAAAATAATTTCAATTAACAATAACCTAAATCTCTTAAAAGAAAGATAAAAAGTAAAACCCGGATTTGTTACCAGGATATGTTCTCGCATTCGCAGACACGGTCAAGCTCAGCAGTAGTGATACCCATACCGATTGTAAGCAAAACATTTAACATGAGTACAATTTAAGTCATGTTTCGATAAGCTTTAACATCAGCACTTATAGAAATAAGAAAAAATAAAATAAACTTTTTCATAAGCTAAAGTTAACTTATGTACAAGTTAATTTTAGTTTGAGATAAGCTTATTTTATTTTATTTTATTTCTTATTTTCTTCTATAGGTGCTTTGGAAAAAGCTTATCCAAACATAAGCTTAGTATACAAAGATTTCAAGGACATAATTTTTGTAATGGGACTACAAAGTTTTATTCATTATTTTCATAAAATAACATACAGTACAAGGGGCATATCTCAGTATCATTACATGATATAGAGGTTACAATGACAAGTTCAGAAAAAAATGAAGCCTAAAATCTAGGGCTTGGTAGTAAAAAACAACCCATCCCAAAGGGAAAAGATTGTCATGACAGACCTGTATAACTTGCTGCCATGGCCAAAGCCCCTGAAGACAAAGGCATCATAATTCTGAACTGCCAAAGTAAGCAGGCCAAGACCAGCACATAAACTGGAACTTCAACATGCCCCTTGACTAAAACATATACCCAAACCTCACGTACAGAACAGAGCTCAAATACGTGAAAAATTGGGTAAACACCACTGGACAGACTCGGTACATAATACTGCTGCAAAGAAACAAAGGCAAGGGCACACATGGTGGCAAAACCGATACAAATCAGAGCTAAAAACATCAGGTGCCAACACTAGAAAGAAAGATATCTAACCCCAGAACCCGGTAACTATGCTCACAGAGATAAACAGCCATTTTAAAAGTAGCATCTCATCCATAGAATGCCAAAAAGTTGGAACAGATCTCCAATTAAAGGAAACCTGCAAAAATAAAGTTTAAATGTCTGTATCCTCTGGAAAAAGAGAACCGAGCACTAGATGACTAAGACCCATCGCGAATGGACCCAAAAACACTACCGTGCACTACTAACTATAAAAGTTTAGGCATTTTCTGTTCAGTAGAGAATGTCACACATCCAGAGATGTTCCAGAAGCTTGTCGACAGAGCGGCTGCTGATCGCATTGCAACGCTTGATGTTTAATCCTGCAAGGGAATGGCCCAGCTTCTTCAATGAGGGTATGCTCTTGTCTGAAACCAATGCGCAACCTGCCAAAGAAAGTATCTCCAGGTTGAACTGCTTACCATGTGCAAGGGCTGCAATACCGGTATCAGTGATTGCACACCTGGAAACATCAAGATCAGAGAGCAATGGGCAATTGCCTGCAACTGCCATCAAGCTAGCATCGCTGACTGTTTTACAACCATCAAGGTTTAGCACTTCGAGAGTCCATCCATGTGACTTGACCATGGACAAAACTACTCTGTCTGTCACATTCACGCAACCACTTAGATTAACTTTAACCAGACCAGCCTCAGACCTCTCCAGCAGTGGAAGAAACCCTGCGTCTGTTACTCCCTGAAGCCCACTCAATTCAACCTGCTGAAGCCGAGGACACAGCTTTCCAAGTAAAGCAAGGGTAGCATTGCCAAATCCAGGGCAGTCACGGATTGTTATTGACCAAATTGATTCAGAAGGAGATATTGCTGGCAATTCCATATTCAGATCTTTGATCCCATAGCAGCTAATCAGAGTAAGAACCTTCAGCTTTGCACCACAGTTAAAAAAGACACCAAAAAGCCCAATTTGGGTAATTCTGTGGCACTCTTCCAATTGTAGGCTCTCAATTGATGGAGCAGCCTTGGTAAATGACACCAACCCCTTGTCTGACAGAAATGCACACTTACGAAGCTGGAAGTTTTGCACATTTGGACAACCTTTTCCAATAGCTTCAAGCCCAATATCTGTTGCTCCTTGGCAGCATTCAATTTTGATTGAAGTTAGTTTCTGCAGTCCACGGCCATTACCCATAACCCAGAACCCTTTCTCACTGACATTTGGGAGGCAACTTAGGACAAGATTGGTAACTGCAAAGCCGTAATGCCCAATCACTGCTAGAGAGAGATCAGAAACAATCAGCGACTCAAGCTTCACCTTTGTTAGAACAAAAGAAGCTGAAGACAAGAGGCCAGCAATTCCCTGATCACCAACTCCAGAGCAACCCTTGATTGAGATAGACCTGAGATTGGGACACCACTTCCCAATAGCTTTTAGACCTTCATTACCAATGTTAGGACATGACTCTATTGATAACTCGGTCAGATTTGGACAGTTCTTCGCGACTGCAATTATAGCCTTGTTGGAAATTTTGGGGCACTTGCAAAGGTCAAGTTTCTCTAACTGATGGCACCCACTAGCAATCTCAATGAGGCCTTCATCATCGACAGTAGCAACATCCCATAGAGAGAAAACCTTCAGAGAAGAGCATCCATGAGCAATTGCCTTGAGACCTACATTAGTCACCCCACGATCAGAATTACATCCACGAATTGAAAGCTTCCCCAAACCTCCTCGAGATGCCGTCCCAACAGCAATGGCAGCAAGTCTAACATCTGTGGCCTTCCTTCCCTCCAAGCTTCGGGATAGGTATCCTTCGTCACTAAATTCCTGATCATCACCTTTGTTTTCATTTCCGATATTTCCATTGCTGCAGATTTCATTCTTACAAATACTGCTTAGAAGCATAAGCCAGCGCTTGGATACAGAAGCACAGACACTCCTATCTTGTCCTGCAGGCAACCTTCTAAGGATCTCAAAGAGGCATTCATCTGGCAAAGATTCAATGGATGTCTTCTGCTTCGGCTTCTGCTTCTGCTCAAACCATTCTCCACTGATATCAAATGGAACACCAAAGTGAGACCTCTTCTGAAGAGGAAAGTAAACATCAACCTGACGGCCAAGCGACAAGAAGAGATTTGGTTCCTTGAGGTTAGGATATATAGGACCCCCAGGGCAAAAATCATCACTTCCTGAAAAAACCAATCATGTACAAGGTCAAGATCGTGACAAAATTACGCATATAAAAAATAAAGAAACATAAATTTCCACAAGTAAAACCACAGAAAGTATCTATTCTATGACAGATTTCAACAAACTATAGAAACCAGATATTTTCATGAAGAATCTAAAGGCAACAGCTGGCTCAGGTCAACTCAGAACAAAATTGCTGATCTCATATCATATGTACACAAGATTAACTGCTCAACAGTACACCTTCTGCCAAATGATCTCAAAATCAAGATCCAATTTCCACTAAAGACCAATAACTACTACCAACAAAATTCTCCTTTGGCCAATATTATTCCATGCTGAATTATCTCACTATCTTAAATCTGTTCCTATCTCTCATCAGATCCACCATGAAAAACAAAGATTCAACGAATTCCTCACGCAAAACCCAAATAATAATTTTTGACCAAACCAAACAAGAAAATAAATATAAACAACCCAAACTTCAATTTCACATCTAAGGCAACCTCCAAATAACAACCACAACCAGACATGGAATTAACAGAATCACAAACATAACAGCTAGACCCACGAGCCTTGCATAACATGCGACGAAACAAAAACCTTACCGGTAAAGCTGAAAACTTGAGACATGGGCACAGTTCAAAAAACCCCGGGAGGTGAAATCTGCTATGTTCCACAGAAAAGAAGGCTGGAAAGGTAGCGAGGAAGAAGAGGGCGACGACGAGGAAGAACTCGTGAGAGCAAAAATGCATGAGAGAGGGTGGAAACCCTATGAGATAGGGCAAAAAAAATAGAGAGAGAGAAGCGGTGGAAAGAGAAATGAGGGGCTTGGGTTAGTGAAAGGGAGGCTTTTATTGCAAGTGGAAACAAACAGATTCGGGTGCACTGAACGGGAACGTTCCCAAGTGCAATGTATCTGAGCACACAAAGTGGGGTTTCTTTGTATTATTCTCCCACCAAATTGAATACCAGAAACCACATACACACATACATAATGGTTTTCTTTTTCCTTTTCCTTTATTATTTTCATATCTTGTCTAATGGGAAATGTTTGGGTGCATGAAGGTTGCACAAGCTATTATTTTGGAAAGGTATGGTAATTTACCCAATCACTACAATATCCGTCTCTCTTCAGCAACATTTTAGTCATATTACTGTGTTTTACATATAATAGAGACTAAAACTTTATTTGGATCAGAAATACATAGGAAGAAAAGAAATAAGAAAAATAAAAATGAAGAAAAAATAGAATGAAAAAAATATATTATTTGAATGAATAGAAATAAAAAGAAAAAAATAGAAGAATTTTTTTTCTTTTTCTCAAACACATAGTAAAAAATTAGTATTTTTATTTTATCTCTTTCTTTCTAATTTTTTTCTATTCTATTTCTACTCAAAGAAACAAGCTAAGTTTATAGCCTGTTTAGTAAGATTTTTGATGGGAAATTATTTTGTCAGATTTAGAAACTTCCAAAGAGAGGAAACATTTATTAGAATTTTGAATTACACATTTATTATGTTAATCCCCCCTAATATTTCCTCGGTTTCAAATACATTTCTATATTAACCCCAAAATATGTGAACTTTCCAAAATAAGTTTTGATATTGAAATTAAATAATGGCATTTTTGTGTGTGCAATGATGACAATAAAATTAAAGAATCTAAGATCTTATACAAATTATCTCAACCCCCACCACTAGGCCGGTCCTAGTGGGATAAAATTGAATAATGATATGTATTCTATACCTAAAAAAAATAAATACAAATGTAAACAAACAAAAATTCAACATGCATGTGTGAAGTTCATGAATTCATTCATTTTTACAAGTATTTATTTACAGGGCAGGCTCAATGAACATGAAGACATAAAGGAAAATTTAAAAAATGAGGTCTTTTAATGAAATAAATTAAAACTATCAATTTATTGATGGTTTTTTTAGTTTTTTTGAAATATGAAATAGTATATTTCCCTAATGAAGATTTTGTAATATTTTTCAATTCATAACATAGTTAATTTATTTAGTCTTTGTTGAGTCATTATTTTTCTTAAAATAAGATTTTATTAATTTTTTAAAAAAATTATTTTAGTTGAAGTAACAGTAATTAAAATTATTCTATAAATATTATTCTTTGTAAAGGAATCAAGTTTTAACATCGAGTGCTGTAATTGTAAGATCACTTCTTATTTATATAATTTTTTTTAAAAAAATTAGTTTCAAAAACAAATCTAATATGATAAATTATAACTAATATCACTATCAAATTATATATGGGACTTGTAAAAGAATTAAATTTTAATGCCACATGTATGTGCAACATAATATATATAACTAATATCATTATAAAATTATATATGAGACTTATAAAACATCGAGGCTCGAAGAAAGGATTTGGGTGACTTCCCCCTTATGCCAGCCTGCTCATTTATTTGAAATATTTATTATCATCAGTTGTCATTCTTTATTTATTTCAAATATTTAACAATTATTTTTATCACTAATTTTATTTGTTATAATTGAATTATTTTAATATTTATTTCAGTAATTAAATAAAATTGATTTAAAATTATAAATTTGCATGAATTCTTATGAGTTAAAAATTTGTCAAAGCTAAAAATGAGTTTTATAAGTCATAAAATTTACAGTCAGTTCTAATATGAATTTAATTTCTATGCATTGCTAATGTAAAATGTTTTATATTGTCAATCAATTAAAAATTAGGATAGGTATGATTTTTAAGATAATTATTTTAAAAATTAACAAACTTAATGTATATAACAGTTTGTGATTAGATGACAATATAAAATTCTTTTATGCTATTAGTACATAAACTAATTACTCTTGTAATATATGCCATGCAAGAAGTTTCACATGTTAAACCTCGAAAAACAAATAGTGGCTCAAACCTGACCTATTAAGGTGAAATATACACATGATTGTGATATAATCCCTAAATAACTAGAGTCTATGAAAGAAGGAAAAAGATGGGGTCACACAAGATAAAAATTTGGAGAGAGAAATAGGAGTATTTGGAGGGGAAAATAACTAATTGCTGACCTAGAAGGTGTGGGTAGAGGGAGGCAAGAGTGGGGGACGTGGGTGTAAAACGGGTATTAAGGGAATGAGTAGGGAGAGAGGACGTAAACTGGAATTAGTTGGAACTTTGGGAGAGACTAGGCTTCTTGAATTGCCTAGAGCTTTTTTTTTTTCTTCTTGTTTTTGCATTCCCATCTTTTCCATTGTAATTTTGATACCTAGGTCTTGATATCATCTCGATATAAGCCTGACCATTCCATTTCAGTTCAATAAAATAAGTACTATTCGTTATTTTTTTGCTCTAGGTACCTATTAACTGGTATCCAAGCTCCGATTAAGGGAGCTCGAATGGTTACCACGTGCATTACATTGGAGTCGAGAGTGGAGGAACTAGAGCAGAGTTTCATAGAATGGAGGAATGAGAGTTAAACGCAACTGTCTAAAATTTAACGACTTCTGAAGGGGAACAATAGGGAAAATACCAAAGGGTGATCTCATCATTGTCATTCTCTAGGCAAACATGAAGAAGAAGAAGGCGAAGGGAGTTGATCCAGGTGGGGGTTATTTTTCGACACATCTTCACCAACGAGAAACGTGAGCTTACCCTGGTACAGGGAGCGGGGAGATCGTAAGCTTGAGATTCTAATTTTTTTTAGGCAATGATGTGTATTGGTGGCTTATATGGGTGAAAAGGTACTTCAAGTTAAATTCAATAGTTGAATAGGAGAGGCTGGACGCTGTGATAATTGTGCTTGAGGATCGAGCATTAAACTGGTTTCACTTTTGGCAAGAACAAACCCCCTCACCTAGTTGGGATCAATTCAAAGATGTGATGATTAAGAGGTTTCAGCCCAACTAGTATAGAACCCGTTTGGATCGTTGCTAAGTATCAGACAAATAGGAACGATTATGGAATATTGTGACAGGTTTGAGATGGTGTCAGCACCGTTAAAGAGGGGAGATCAGAAGATGCTGAAGAGCATATTCTTGAATGGGTTGAAGGAGGAATTATAAGCGGAATTGAAACTATACCACTCGGGAACCTTGTCTGATTTGATGGATCGAGCCTTACTTCTATAAGATAAGAATTGGGCGTTGAGGAAGAGAGGTATCTTACCCACAGAGAGAAGAGGATGGAAGGATAATGCATTCAACTCAAAGACTAAGAAGATATAAGAGGTGAAGGGAAATGAGCCATTTAAATCTGGGCTCGATTATGGGAGTAAGGGCTCTACTGAGCATAAGCCCTTAGATGAAGCCAATAAAGAAAAGAAACCCACAAAAGGGAGGAAGCTATCTTAAGTTAAGTTGTAGGAAAGGAGCAAAAAAGGACTTTGCTTCAAGTGTGGATATAAGTGGGGACCAAAACATGTTTGCAAATTCAAACATTATTAATTGATAATAGTGGAAGAAGCAAAAGAGGATGAGGAAGTTGAATTCTAGGGGGAAGAGAATGATTTAGAGTTCGAAGCAAAAAAATTAGAGTTACCATTAGAAAGTAAGGAAGGATTGACCTTTAATCAATCTTTTAAGGTGTAGGGGAAAATTGCCTTAAGAGAGATGTTGATATTGGTTGATTTTAGGGCCACCAACAATTTCATATCCAAAAAATTGGTGAAGGAGATACAACTCATAATGGAAGATACTCTAGAGTGCACAGTGGAAGTAGGGACAAGTGAAAAGGTGATGAATAAGGGAATTTGCAGAAAAGTTAAGTTAGAAGTGCAAGGAATAGAAATTAAGCAAAAAAATTTCTTGATGGATTTGGGGGGCTCCAAAGTTGTTTTAGGGATAGATTGGTTGGCGAGTCTAAGGGATATTGAAGCCAATTTCAAGAACCTAATTATTAAATGGAGGAAGGGGGCAGTAAGGCAATATTAAGAGAGGATCTGTCACCTTGTAGAGCCTAAGCTTCATGGAGAGCCTTGGTCAAAGCCCTACAAGATAAAGGGAAAGGGTATTATGTTGAGTACCAACAATTGACAGAGGAAGAACAGGGCAATGGCTGCTATTAGGGGAGAGTGATGCTATCATCATGGCATTTGATGATGTTTTCTAGGAACCTAAAGGGTTGCCCCCAAGTAGAGAGCAAGATCATGCCATAAATCTCAAGATAGGGACCCAAATGCCCAACATTCGGCCCTATAGGTATCCATACTATCAAAAGAATGAAATAGAGAAAATTGTTAGTATAATGATGCAAGCAGAGATCATTAGACCCAATACTAGCCCTTTTTCCAACCTTGTTATTTTAGTTAAGAAAAAAGATGAAGGATGGAGGTTTTGTGTAGATTATAGGGCATTAAATAAGTACACTGTACCTGATAGATTTCCTATTCCTATAATTGATGAGTTATCAGATGAGCTAAGGGCTGCAGTGATGTTTTCTAAATTGGACCTAAAACCAGGTTATCATCAGATGAGGATGAGAGAGGAAGACATTCCCAAAACAACTTTTAGGACACTATGAATATTTGGTTATGCCGTTCGGATTAACCAATGCCCCTTTTACCTTCCAAGCTCTCATGAACAGGATCCTAAAACCTTATCTAAGGATGTTTGTTTTAGTATTCTTTGATGACATACTAGTTTATAGCTTAGATGAAGTAAGTCATAAGAAGCACCTTGAGCTAGTCCTACAAGTTTTAAGGGAAAACTAGTTGTTTGTCAACAAGAAAAAGTGCACTTTCAGTCAAAGACAATTAGAGTATTTAGGACATGTAATTTCTGAAAGAGGAGTTTCAATAGACCCAAGCAAGATTAGAGACATGGATGACTGGCCTATCTTACAGATATGAAAAGTTTAAGGGGATTCTTAGGCCTAACTGATTATTATAGGAAGTTTGTAAAGAATTATGGCAAAATTGCGTGGCCTCTCACACAACAACTTAAGAAGGATAATTTCAATTGAGGAAGAGATGCTTAAGATGCATTTGAGCTACTCAAGTGGGCAATGATGACTCTACCGATGTTGGCAGTCCCAAATTTTAACAAAACTTTTGTTATTGAAACTGATGCTTCAGTAAAAGGTTTAGGGGTAGTTTTGATGCAAGAGGGGAAAGCAATGACATACATGAGCTAAACCCTATTTGAAACGGTTAAAACAAGTCGGTTTATGAGAAAGAGTTGATGGCTATTGTGCTAGCTATCCAAAAATGGAGGCATTACTTGCTTGGTAGACAATTTTAGGTGTACATTGATCAAAAGAGTCTGAAATTTCTAACAAAACAAAGAATTATGGGGAGTAGCAACAGAAATGGATCTCCAAAACTATTAGGATTTGATTTTGAAGTCAAATACAAGCTAGGGATAGAGAACTGAGCTGCAAATGCCCTTTCTCAAAAGCTATAATATGCAATGTTGTCAGTAGTCTAATTTAATGAGTAGGATGGATTGGAAGAAGAACTACAAGGTGATGAAAAGCTGAAGAGGATAATTCAGTATCTGTTTAGGCACCCCGAGTCGCATCTTAGGTTTATGTTAATAAAGGGAGTCTTTACTATAAGGGAAGAGTGTTGATTCCTAAGACTTCCCCAAAATTTTCTTTGATACTTAGGATATTTCATGATTCAGCCATTGGAGGGCACTTTGGATTTTTCAGAACTTATAAAACGATTTCAGGACTAGTTTATTGTGAAGGAATGAAAAGAAGGATACAACATCATGTGCAGGCTTGTCAGAGGAACATGTATCAAGCGTTATCTCTTAGGGGCCTTTGCTTATACCTTCTCAGGTTTGGTGTAATATATCTATGGATTTTATAGGCAGGCTACCAAAGGCTTTTGGGGTTACCCTTATGATAATGGTGGATAGACTAACAAAATATGCCTATTTTATAGCTATGGCTCACTTTTTCACAGCCAAGGATATATCTCAGATATTCTTTCAGCATATAGTTTGACTGCATAGGTTCCCCATTTCTATAGTTTTAGACAGGGACAAAGTCTTCATCAGCTTCTTTTGGACTAAACTGTTTAAAATGGTGGGTACCAAGCTAAAGTTTAGCTCAACTTATTACCCTTAGACTGATGGACAAACTAAGCTAGTTAATTGATGTGTGGAAACTTATTTGTGATGTATTATTGGAGCTAGACCTCGACTGTGGCCAAAATGGTTGAGTTAGGCAAAATTTTGTTATAATACAAATTACCATTCTACTACTAAGACAACCCCATTCAAAGCTTTTAATAAGAGGGACCCCTCAACCTATATAAGCTTCTCTGTAATAGAGGAGGTTAATCGATTGACAGCTGAAGACAATTCCATGTTAGATAAGTTGAAGACACAGTTGCTAAAGGCTCAAGATAGAATGCGAGCTCAAGCCAATAAGCATTGGAGGGATGTGGAGTACCAAGTTAGAGATATGATTTTTTTTTGAAAATTCAGCCTTATAAGCTGAAGAATCCAACTAATAGGATAAACCATAAATTGGGTCCTAGATATTATGGACCTTATGAAATTGTGGAGAAGATAAGTCCAACAGCTTACAAGCTAAAGCTTCTTGAGGGTAGTCAAGTACACCCTGTTTTCCATGTTTCTCTGCTTAAGAAATCCAAGGCTATAAGTGCAATTAGTCAACCACTACCTCCATTTTGGGAGAGGACTGGGAGTTGAGTGTGCAACCAGCTGAAGTTCTTGTATTTAAGGAAGATCCAAGTAGAGTTACATAAGTCCTTATTGGGTGGAAGAATCTATGCGAATTTGAGAGCTCCTAGGAGAATGTGGAGATGATTAAGGAACACTTCCCTAGATTCCTCCTTAAGGACAAAGAGAGTTTTGAAGGAGGGGTTGATAGAACCCCCTAAATAACTAGAGTTTATGAAAGAAGGAAAAGGAGGGGCGACATAGGATAACAATTTGGAGAGAGAAATACTAGTATTTGGAGGGAAAAATAACTAATTGCTGACCTAAAAGGTGTAGGTAGTGGGAGGGTCAGAGTGGGGGACGTGGGTGTAAAATGGGTATTAGGGGAATGAGTAGAAAGAGAAGACTCGGCTAGAATTAGTTGGAAATTTAGGAAAGGCTAGGCTTTTGGAATTGCCTAGAGCTTTTTTCTTCTTTTTTCTTCTTCTAGTTTTTGCATATTCATCCTTTTCATTGTAATTATGATACCTAGGTCCTAATATCATCTTGATATAAGCCTGACCATTCTATTTTAATTCAATAAAATAAGTACTATTCATTACTTTTTTGCTCTGATACCTATCAATTTGTTTAGTTTTTTATTTTAGTCTTAGCATATGCTAAAACATGTTAAAAAACAGTTTGATAATCCACTCACATATTATTCATAACATTATGTAAAATATAATTTTTATTAACCTAATCAATAAATTATAATTATATATTAATTCTAATTATTTGCTTTATGTTGAAAATCAGAAATGAATATTCTATATTTGTTCTAATAATTACGATTTATAGGCATATAATCTCTAATTTATAGGCATGTAATATTTTATTTAGAGGAAACAAAATATCATCTATTTATGTATAATTAATGTAATAAGCCTATACAAACTCACATCCGTTGTGTATTCAAACACATGGTTTTCAATTCAAACATGTCTTTGTTTCTTCTCTTTTAACATGAAATCTAGAGTCTGATAGAGGCATCTGAAAAACCGTGTCCTACTTGGTGGACCCACTGTCCACAATGACAATTTTTTTTTGTGAACCGTGTCCTACTTCGGTTCGCTTTTCGAACCACTTCTCTTCTTTTTTTCAAACATTTTTCTGGTCACCGCTACCACTTCGGTGACTTTTTTGGCGATCACCCACCCTATCTAGATCGCCCTTAGTCGATCTTCACAACCCTCAAAATCGCGTCTCGAACCACCTTCTCACGCGCCCTCACACAAGTTGTATCTAACGCGCCAATCAACAGCCCATATTAGGTCGTGGTTGCTTTGTTCTGGCTGCTCTTTTGTCGCCTAGGTCGTCCCTCTTATGTGCCCTTAAAACCCCAATTTTCTTCTCCATATGTGACTGTTTGACAGTACTTCCTTTGCAAACAAGGCATTTCCAATACTATTCACTATATTCTTTTTATAGCTTCCACAAGTTTTACTCCACCTAAGATCGATGCACCCATTTTCTCCAATTTTCCCCTTTTTACGGATAAGTTGGATGGCTTGAACTACTTTTCTTGGGCCTCCGACATCACCTGTGGATTAGTGGTCTGGACTGTAAATATCATCTCACTAGTACTGTTGATTCTATACTAGCCACTGCTTGTGCATAATGGGAGAAGATTAATGTCCAATTATGCAAAGTGATCAAGTCCACCCTTCACTCGTCTCTTAAATCGATTTTTCGGCCCCACATCACTTGTGAATCGGTTTGGACTGAGGCACGTGTACTTTATGCTAATGACACTCAGTGACTATATAGGGTTTGCCATGACTTGATGACCCTCATTGTCCCTCAGTGTTTTGATGGCCTATGTTTGCATATTTTGGGAGAGTTCATGCTGCCTTGCATGATTTTAATGAACTCTTACCTCCCGCCGCCTCCATTCCCGCTGAGGCTAAGAAAGAATTGGAGAATCATAGTACTTTTTTTATGGTTCTTGCCCTTTACGGCCTGCTCCGAGAGTATTTTGCTACTTGTGACTAGATTCTTAGGTCCTCCACGCACCTTACGATGACCTCTACCTCCTCTACACTCCTTCGGATTCCACTGAAGGCTCTTACTGACACCCCTACTCCTATGCTAGGTGACTTCTCTACTCTTGCCTCCTAGAGCATGTAGTTCTAGACGCTCTCGAACTAGGACATCTCAATCCAAGAATCATCGCAAGTGCAAGCATTGTAATCGTCATGGGCCCACCATTGACTGTTGCTGGAAGTTGCATAGTAAACCCCTTCATCTAGCCAATGTGTCTTATACACCTCTTGTAGAATCCACTTCGCCTGCTGATCAACATGAGTCACCCTTGCTACTTATGATGATTTTGTCAAATGGTTTAAAAGTCGCTAGAACCTTAGTTCACTGCTTCAGTTGCACACATTAGTAATTCCATTGCTTGCATCTCTCACTCTCCTTCTCTGGGTCCTTGGGTCCTTGACTCTAGTGCATTTGATCATAACTCTAGTAATCGCTTTCTTTTCTCTCCCTTTTCTACCTCTGATTTTTTACTCGCCATTACTTCTTTTAATGGTTCTCAAACATAGTCCAAAGGAATTGGCACCGCCTATCCTCTTCCCTCTCTAACCGTCGAGTCTGTTTTATGTCCCTGATTTCCTTTTTAACCTATTATTTGTCCATCATTTTACCTAATCCCATGACTTTTTCATTATCTTTACAAAAGATTCTATTACCTTATAGGAGCAAACTTCGGGACGGGCATCAGATGTGAGTCTTATGGCCTTTATTATCTTGCCGCAACACCGCAAGCATGATCTACCACAGTCTCTCTGATGACGATCCATGCTCAGCTGGGACATCCTGGTTTACAAAAACTTTAGAAGTTGGAACTTAGTCTCAACCCTTCATTGTGAGTCGTGCCAGTTAGGGAAACACACTTGTACTTCATTTCCCGATCGAGTCATTAAAAGGGCTACGTTCCCATTTGCCTTAGTTTATTCAGATGTTTGGGGTCCTTCCCATATTTTATCACTTTTATTGATGATTTTATCATTGTACATGGTTATGTTTAATGAAAAGCAAGTCTGAGCTATTTTCCTTTTTTGAAAAGTTTTATCATGAAATAAAAACCCAGTTTGGTATTCCTATACGCTTTCTTCGTAGTGATAATGCATGTGAATTTTTCTCCCATTAGTTTCAACACTTTATGGCGTCGATAGGAATTCTTCATCAAACATCTTATGCTTTCACCCCTCAACAAAACGGGGTGGCTGAACGTAAAAACTGACATCTCATTGAGACCACTCGAACTCTTTTCCTCCACAATCATGTTCCCCTACGCTTCTAGGGTGATGTTGTCCTCATGACCTGCTACCTCATCAATCACATGCCATCCTTTGTCTTAAATAATTAGGTTCCCCATTCAGTCCTCTTTCCCCATTGATCACTTCATACACTTCCTTCTTGTGTCTTTGGCTCCACATGCTTTGTTCACAACCTGACTCCAGGCCTTGACAAGCTTTCAGTAAGGTCCATCAAATGCTTCTTCCTGGGTTATCATCGATCGCAGAAAGGATATTGTTGCTTCTCTCTTACCCTACAATGGTATTTCATTTCCGTTGATGTCTTATCTTTTGAAGTTGTCCTTTATTTTGAGTCTGCTCATTCTCCTCCCAACATGTGGTTTTCTATTCTTCCTGATACCCCTACCTTTGTCCCCCTTCAATTTGTTTTTTTGAATAACCTTGAGGTGAATCAACATGTTCCAATAGCACCCTGGCCGTGCGACCCTTTTAGATATATCAAAGTTGCTAACGCCCTGAAAACACTACGCCAATACTTGCATCGGCTCCTAATGTTATAATAGAGCTTATGCTAGATTCTTCCTCAGTGCCATCCTTTTTATTAGATCCAGGTCTGCCACTTGCATTGATTAGCCCATTACTTTGCGAAAATGTATTCGTTCTACTTGCAACCTTTCTCTTCACTATGTTACCATTAGTTATCATCGTGTTTGTTCTTTGCAATATACTAGCCTTTCTTCTTTGTTTTTCGTGTCTATCCCTAACTCTCCAGGTGAAGCCTAATCTCACCCTGAATGGAAGCAAGCAATGATTGACGAGATGTGTGCCTTATAGAGTAGTGGTACCTGAGATTTGGTTCCTTTCCCCCTGGCAAATCTGTTGTTGGTTGTAGTTGGCTAAAGACACTGAAAGTTGGCCTTGATGGAACCATTGATCGTTTCAAGGCGCTTTTGGTGGCCAAAGGATAAATTAGGTCTATGGGTAAGACTACATTGATACCTTCTCTCTAGTGGCCAAGATGACTTCTATTTGACAACTATTATCCATGGCTGCCATTCGCCATTAGTCTTTCTTCCAACTTGATATTAAAAATGCTTTCTTACATGGTGATCTTGATGAAGAAGTCTACATGGAGCAATGTCCAGGGTTTGTTGCTCAAGCGGAGTCCTTTCCTATGGTTTATCGGCTTTGTAGGTCCCTATATGGGCTTAAATAGTCCCCTCGAGCCTGGTTTGGTCGCTTTTATACTGTTGTATAACAATTCGATATGACTCACAATGAAGCCAACCATTCTGGCTTCTAATGCCATTCACATTAGGGATGCATCTATCTTGTTGTTTATGTTGATGATATTGTCATTACAGGCAGTGATCAGTATGGCATCCTCCATCTGAAATAGTACCTTTCCCGACAATTCCAAACTAAAGACCTTGGTAAGCTTTGATATTTCCTAGGTATTGAAGTTGCTCAATCCAAGGATGGTTTGGTAATCTCTCAGAGGAAATATGTTATTGACATCTTGCAAGAGACTAGCCTACTGAATGCTAAGCTAGTAGACACTCCTATAGAACCTAATGTCAAACTACTACCCCATCAGGGGGAGCCTTTATTAGATCCTAGGAGATATAGGAGACTAGTTGGAAAGCTGAACTATCTCACAGTCACTTGTCTAGATATTGCCTTTGCTGTGAGTATGGTGAGCTAGTTCTTGAACTTTCCTTATCAGGACCATTGGGATGCTGTAATTCAGATACTGAAATACATTAAGAGTGCTCCACGTAAAGGCCTCATTTATGAAGATGAGGGACATACTCAGATAGTTGGGTACTCAAATGTTGACTGGGTCGGTTCACCCAGTGATAGGCGATCTACCTCTGGGTATTGTGTGCTGATTGGAGGAAACTTGATATCCTGGAAAAGTAAGAAGTAAAATGTTGTAGCAAGATCCAATGCTAAAACAGAATACAGGGCCATGGCTTTAGTAACTTGTGAACTTATGTGGCTGAAACTGCTTCTCAGAGAACTCAAGTTTCGAGACTTCGTGCAAATGATGCGGATTTGTGATAATCAAGCGGCTTTGCATATTGCATCTAATCCTGTCTTCCATGAATGAACCAAATATATTGAGATTGATTGTCATTTCATCAAGGAAAAGATCGAGTCGGGGGACATTGCTACAAGTTTCATTAACTTTAGTGACCATTTGGTAGACATCTTCACTAAATCCTTAAGGAAACTGAGAATTGGCTATATTTGTACCAAGCTAAACAAATATGATTTATATGCTCCAGCTTGAGGGGAAGTGTTGAAAATCAGAAATGAATATTCTATATTTATTGTAATAATTACGATTTATAGGCATATAATCTCTAATTTATAGGCATGTAATCTTTGATTTAGAGGAAACAAAATATTCTCTATTTATGTATAATTAATGTAATAAACTTATATAAACTCACATCCGTTGTGTATTCAAACACACAATTTTCAGTTCAAACATGTCTCTATTTCTTCTCTTTTAACACTTTACATCTTATAAGAATTTAATAATAATACAAAAATAATCAAATACCTTTTATAGATTTCAAAATACATATTATATCAATTTTGACATATATTAATAAAATATTAAATAATTTTAAATTGATCTAAAATTTTATAAATGTAATTTATATCATATTTTTTTAATTTAATGATAAATTTTGACATAATAGTATGCAATAAAAAATAAAAATTTTAATATGCATGTAGCCATGCATTACTGGTATAAAAAAAAATTACACTATTAACCAATTAGAAATCATTATTAGTATGACTTTTAATGTATTTATTATAAAAGTCGATAAATTTGCCACACATGACGTGATTGGATGAAAATTTACACCGCCACAGCATGCATTATTTATTAAAAAAGAGTTTAGCTTTTATGCATTGTCAGTGTAAATTTTTTTACACTATCAATTAATCAAGTATCATTTTAGGTATAATTTTTAAAGTAATTATTATAATCATAAAAAATTATTTATTATAAAAGTCAACAAATTTATTATATATGATAATTTGTCATTAAAGGACATTGTAAAAAATCTTTACAACTTTTAGTACATTCTAATTAAAATCTTAATTTAAAAGATAAGTATTAATTAGTGTCCTTAAGAATATTCATTGGTATTCTTTTATCTTTTCAAATAAAAAATTACTATCGAACGTCAGATATTTTTTAAGAAATCAAAATAAAAAAATTATGTTTGAGTTCTCATCACTGTTTTAAAAAAATTATATTTTTTTGTCTTTTCAAAAATTAATTACTCTCTTTTTGAGTTCTCATTATGTTAAATTATTTATCATTTAATTTAATATTTTGTTTTTCAAACGATACAGCTATGGTTGAATGGTCATTATTTGTTAAGAAATAAAAAGAAAAGTTTTCATTTAATTGTTAAAAAAAATGGAAAAAATCTTGAAATAAATACACCTAAGAGGAGTGTTAGGAACACTCTCTAATGTTCTCTCTCTATTGGTTAAAATTTATTAAAAATTACAAAATCAGAAGAAATACTTATTAAATGAGAATTGAGACTCAACAAAATTTGTCAATAGTAAAGTGAGTGTTGTTAGCATTTCTCATACACCTAATAATTCTCTTGATTTTGTAATTAATAAATCATCAAATATTTTCTAAATGATCAACGCGTTTACTGTTTTTTTAAGAGTATTCGATTTATCTTATTAAATGCATTTAATGACTTGAAAATAATAAACGTTTTTGGACCTTCTAATATATTAAATATTTAATTTAATATTTTTATTTTTATTCCTTAACCATCTTGAAAATAATAAACGTTTTTGGACCTTCTAATATATTAAATATTTAATTTAATATTTTTATTTTTATTCCTTAACCATCTTCAGACATAAATTAAAAATTTCCATTTTACTTATTTTATTTTTAAATAACTATTTCAATAGTTTGTTTTTTTTTCAGATTGTTCATGACTCTAGAGAATAAATAAAAATTAATGATTTTTCTGATTTTATCACTGTTTCTCGGTATTTCTACGAAATGGAGTAAGAAATAACATTAACAGAGTAAAAGGATAATCTAATCAAATAAATTTATACTTTTTATTGTTTATGACATTTAATTATTTTCTTGATCTTGATCTAAAATTTTGAATTGTAATTATTAATAAATAGTATTAAATAATTAAAAAGCAATGTCTTTAAAATATCTATCTTCTTTTTTAATACAATTGTTAATTTAAAATATTTATTTTGTTTTAAAATATTTATCATTTTGAAAAGTTTTTAAGACTGTTTTTTTTTTAGTCTGAAAAATGTTTAGTTTTGAGTGTCTCAAAAATATAAAATGCTTATGCCCTTTGTCATTTTTTATTCATTCATTCACTAATTAAAAGTTAGTTAATTAATTAATTATAAATGGATCCTAAAATTATATTTTTTAACTTCATCAACTAATGAGGTCAGCATAAAGAAAAATATTATCTTATCTAATAAATGAATTGAACTTAAAATTTTATCTAAAATTCTCGTTAGTTGGTTATTTATATGAATTATATTTTATTTCTTATTTATAAAATATTTATACTTATACTTAGAGTATAAAAATTAAACAATAAAATTGTCCGAGTATATACTTTAGAATTTAAGCATCTTGTCATATGAAACCCAAACTTAAATCAAGAAAAAAATGAAGAAAATTGTCTAACGTGTTTGGATTCACATTAGATGATCCAAAGTCATGTTAAAATATTAGCTAATATGATTTTAGGTAAATGTTTACATATTTGATTTCATGTTAAGGAATTGATTTTGGGTTTATAATTGATTTTGAGTGAAATAACTTTGCGTTGGATCAAAAAATTTTATACTGAGTTTTAAACTACTAACTTGTTTTTTCATAATAAAGCATCCAAATTAACATAAATCACAACACTTCAAAATCAATTTTTACCAAAATCAATTTTACAAAATCAATTTCATTCAAAATCAAATTTACAAACGTTGACCCCAAACATACACTAAATTGATGGATTTTACAAAACACAATGATACATGATTATTGTAACAATATAATTATATAGAGTTTGAAAAGTATGTGTACCTGAAGAAGATCCTGAATCCATGTCTTCTACCTTGATGAGAATTACAGACAATGAAATGGGGGAGAACTTCTCTCTATATGACGGCTAGGGTTTCTCACAATTTTGTGTGTCAAAAAATTGTTCAGTGAGGACACAATTTTATAGCATTTAGGTGAAAGCAAAGACTCCTTATTGGACACTAAACAAAAGCCCAGCCCATCATAAGCCCAAATAGTAAATATACATCAATGTAATTTAAAATAACATAACATTATTTTTTCATAATTAATATTGTCAAATAATCTAAAAATAATCTAATAATTAATAAAATAATGTAAATTCAAAAAAAATCCAACATAAAATTCTTTAAACCAGACAAGTAAAAAACCTTAAGTTGAGCTTATTTCTATTGAACGACTAGTTTGAGTTTAAGTATAGTTTAAGTTGGTTTCGTAGATTGATTCTTACATGTTTGGGTATATGTTTATAGAATTGATTTTGAATCAACGTAATTTTATATAATTGATTCTAAGTGAATGTCAATTTGAAGGAACATGATTTTTGTTTAGATAGTATATATTAGAAATTTGATTTTGAGACACAATGTTATTTGGAAACTTGTAATCAAAATTAATTGAGTGTGTAATTACTAAAATAAATTTTAATGTCCATATATATATTTTTTTACGAGATGTCTTTTGTATTGCAAGTCATTATATTGCCATTAATATTTAAAATTAAATAGCTAGGTTTACAAAAAATTATAATTAAAATATTTACACAATATATAGCTTTTGAAATAAAATCCATAGCTTGATAAAAACTTAAGAAATACATTTATCCATTTACACCTATACAAATACATTAAGAAATATGAACATATTGTGTAGCATATGAAAATTAATGAAGATTGTAGTACAATTAAATTTTAGAAATGGGTTTAACAAAACACAAATGTGTTTAACATAACATAAGTCGCTCAAGCATTATAGTTTGAATATTATCATAAGTCTAATCAAATACAAATGAGTTTAGCATAACATAAGTCATTCAATCACAAGCAATGATTTAAACCCTACTACATCCTAATTAAACAAATCCAAGGGATTTTTAATTGCATCTTAAAGCCAATGTAGCTTTTTCTCATCTAAATGTCACAAGGCAACGAACATGTCCCTAAACATCATCAAGTTACAACATTGGGTATGAAAATCTACATCATTCTCAATTTCAGGCAAGGTTTGAAGCTTGGCCATCATTTTATCAATAGATGCACTAACCACAACTTTCACTATATGTGACCTACATATTCTACAAACACACTAACAACATTGTCTATCCTTGAGGAAGCAATCACCTTTTTCTTAAATTTTCAGCATGATTAGTTCTTATTGTCTTTTTCCTGCTCCTTTGGCTACTAATTGCTTGGGAACAATTCCTTGTTAAGCATTCAAATTAATCACTTTGAAAGCATTTATTGCACCAAAACTGGTATCTTCACTATCACTTGAGCCTGCCTTTATATCCAAGTTGATGCCCTCTAGACTTGGATGATACCCATCATTCACATTAGCTTTAAGACCAGTAGACAACATCCCAGATGAGGGAGCTCATTCAAACTCTCCACCAATCACTACATACTTGAAAAGTGTGGTCAATTGGTAAGCAAATGAAAGCCTTTTTGTTTCATTAATTGGCCACATAGAGAGTTTTCTTGCACGTTTTCAACTCATCATAGGATAAATACAAAAAACATAAACCTTAGACTTACAAAAAGTACACAATTTTTTAAAACATAACAATTGCTTCCTTTCCCACCATTCATCTGATGCATCAATGGTATTCCTCACATTATCTCATCCCATGCCAGTTTCTTTATCAATTAATTCATACAATACTTTCCATTCTTTTCTTAGGTTATCATACCTATTCTTAAACTTTAACTTCTCATACTGCTTTTAGTTACGTCCTTAACTTTGGAGGCAATACTAATGCACCCCTTTTTGGTAAAGCTAGTACAAGGCATTTTTCCTTGGCCACTTATTCCAAGCATACTATGATAAAGCATTCGGTTGCTTTAAGATCCCAAAAAACTTTTTCTTTCTCTGTACTTATAATTTTACACATATCAAACATACTTGGCTACTATCATTTTCTATTACATTTACGTAATATTTGATGTATCGTAGCTGAAATTGACAAATGAGCAATATTCGGATATGAATGTGTCTGGTCACCTAATCTCACGATAAATGTACTTTTTTTTAAAAAAAATTTAAACTAATAGTAAAAAAGTTACATGCAAACATTAGATTAATCAAATCAAAGAGTTTAATAAAAGCTGCATGTTAACATTCAAAGTTGCACGTTAACATTACCTATTTAAAGAAGTATTATTAGTTTAAAAATCTTAGTTTAAAAGAAGCATCACTAACATTAAAAGCTACACGTTAAAAATATTATTTAAAGAAATATTATACTAGTTCAAAGAAAAGCTGCACGTTAGCATTATTATAACACTAAATAATAAATAAAGAGATTAAGAATAACACTAATTAATAACGTTAAGAATCCTCACAACTAGTTATATCTAAATAATAAATAAAGATATTCAGAGAGAGTGGAAGGGTTAGTTAATTAGGAGTGATAGATTGGGATAATAAAGGAGACGGGATTGGAGAGATTTTGGAGATCCTTATTCACATGCATTACTCTCGTTTGGGTATCCTTTTTTTCACGCTAACAGTGAGCACCCTTTCACTCACGTTCACTCGTTCTAACTACCACCAACACTACACATTCACTTACGCTCACAACACTACACGGACCTTCACTCTCATCTTTCATCATCATAAATAGGCACAAACGCATTTTTTGTTGGGTTCAAAGAGATTTTGCTACCAATGGATATTAAACACAATTACAAATAATCAAATATTATTTGTTGGGTTTAGAGAACTTTTGCCACCAGGGAGAAAATAGTGAGAACATTATCAAACATTGGTTCAAAAACACAACTACAAATACAAACAATCACATTCTAAGTACAAAGCAAGAAAAATGAACGAGCAACAATACAATATATATACACTCACCTAAATTGGCTGATGTCAGTCCAAAATGGTGGGCAATACGAGCAACAACAAATGAAAAAAGGAAAGCCATTCCTTCAAAAGACAAAGGAGGATGAATGCTTCTTCCAAAGAGAGAAATGAAGGGAGGGTTAATAAAGAGAAATGAACAAAGGGTTAATAAAGAGAAAAATAAACGAAAGGTTAATAAAGTTAAGACTATTCCTCCGGTGTCCCTTGTAAAAAACTGAAGGATATGTAGGAATGATCATGATGCAGTGATACACCTATTCAAAAATTAGAAGGTGTATGTTACCACTGCCACTTAACACCCTTTTTGTTTGAAAAAAAGAAGAAGAAGCCATTATTTCTTTATTTAAACCAACATAAATTAAGGGACAAATATGTAATTTTATTTTTTTTAAAATACAAATTATTCAAAGTGATACACTGTTGGCATGTGTCTTTGTTTACAGTACCATTTGGGGTCTGACAACTTGGTTACAGTACCATTTGCTTTACACTATTGGCTTTGTGTTGGAAATGTCGTGAAGGGATTTGTCAAGGGTATACATGTATTAAGTGTTCCATGGAATTACGCTAGTGCATGCACGTTGTTGATAAACATGGAACAACCATGCAGTAAGGATTCAAAACCACAATCTTGGAGGGTATACATGGTATAAACATTACGACTCACGTTATTGTTGATGTAAAAGTTACTTTTAATAGTTTTAATGAAAGTTAGTACAAAACTTAAAATCATATTTTCAATAGAATGCCAAATATCACGGTCAATGAGAATATCATGTTTGAGCAATTCTAAACTTAACCAAACTAAAATTCAAACATGGTCAATGGTTTGATTTAGAGTTTCAATTTAAAATTTTTTCCCTTCAAATCAAGCACCTTTATCCATATGCAAAATATATACTATGGTTGATTTAGAGTTTTGATTTTAAATCATTAAATATAATTAAATATGTGTTTAAATTAATATAAATTATGTATTTATATTAAAATATAGAGTAAATATTATATTGACACTTCCTGAGATTTTGTTAAATTTTACTCGATACCCCTTCTTTTTTCACCCATACATTAACTACCTTTAGTTATTTGATAAACATTACACTGCTACTTCTTATATATATATAACTACCCGATACCCCTTCTTTTTTCACCTATACATTAACTACCATTGATTGTTTAAAAAACATTATAACGTATAAAAATTAAAAAAAGAAGGTTATTATGTGCAATCTAAAAAAATATCAAGGAGTTTCAATGTAATTTATTTTAAAATATATTGTTTTTCATTAATAAAATGTTAAATTTGTTTGAAAGGGCGAGAAATTAAATCATCATAATAAATGCACTTAAAAGTTCTCTCGATTTATCATTAATGAAAAAACTGCTTTTTAGTTCTCGTGATGTTAATTTTCTATTATTTAATTTATTTATTTTTTTAAAAAAAATACAGCTATGTTTTTTTTTTTGAAGGCTAATACAGCTATGGTTGAATGGTCATTATTTGATAAGAAATAAAAAGAAAATTTTCATTTAATTATTAAAAAAATTTATCAAGTAAATTCTTATTATAAATACACCTAATTATTCTCTTGATTTTTGTAATTAATAAAGCATTAAATATTTTCTAAATGGTCAACACGTTTACTTTTTATTTTTCATTTAATATTCTATACTTTATAAATAAGAAATTTGTTACGGAGTGTCCTTGTTAAAAATTAAAACCCGAAAATCATTTACCATTTACATTAAAAAAAAATCATTTAACATTTTCCTTTCAAAGTAATGTCTCACTAATAGATATTCTAAACGTCTTGATTAAGAGTTTTCGATTTATTTTTATTAAATGCATTTAATCAATTAAAAATAATATTTTTTTTGGATTTTCTAATATATTATTAATTATTTAATTTAATATTTTATTTTTATTCCTTAACCGTCTTCAGACATAAACTAAAACCACCGAGTATATGAATCAACTGGCACAAAGTTATTCTAGCTTAACCAGTGGTTTCGAGTTTGGGTTTTGGGCATACAACTACGTTAGATACTCGGACAAAAAGCTTTGTTGTCCATAACAATCCTATCCAACTTAGACAATATTACTTTCAGTGGAGGATACTTGTGGTTCATACAACAAAAAACTAAAAAAATTATTTTACTTATTTTATTGTTAAATAATTATTTTAATACTTTTATTTTTGGCTTAATTATACTTTGTGCCACCCAAGTTTCATTATTTTGTAAATTTTACCACTGTAATTTTTTCTTTCGCATTTTGCTATCCTATTTTTTGAAATCATGCGAATTTTGTCCAATCTTGCGAATTTTTATTTAATGAACAGTTGATGATTGGGCAAAATTTGTAAGATTTCAAAAATAGGGTGGCAAAACGTGAGAGAAAAAAATACAGTGTCAAAATCTGCAAAATGATAAAACTTGAGTGGCAGAAAATACAATTAAGCCTTTATTTTTTATATTGTTTATGACTTTAGAGAACTCGGAGAGAGAGCTTTGAATCCCATAATGATCCTACACGGCTCAAGCAGATACTTGTGTTCTATACCAAAAATATTAATGATTTTCTAATTTTATCATTGTTTTTGGGCATTTCCACTAAATGGAATAAGAAATAACATTAATAGAGTAAAAGATAATTTAATCAAATAAATTTATATTTTTTTTTATAGTTTTTGGAGGTTAGAACTTATGACCTCATGCAAGTTACTCCAATACCTCACCACTAGGTTGACCTTAGTAGCTTATATTTTTTTATAGCTTTTGACATTTAATTATTTTCTTGATCTTTATCTAAAATTTTGAATTATAATTATTTTAAAATGAAGGGAGCAATAAATAGTATTAAACAATTCAAAAACAATGTCTTTAAAATATATTTTTTCTTTTTTTTCACAGGTATCCTTCTTTAGAGACAACCTGCTTGAGGCATGGTCGAGCACTAAATATGTGCACCTCCTCCAGCAAGTATTTGAACCTCAATTTACCACGTTGTGAGGATTAACCCCTTTTGCTAGATCCAACCCTCCTCGGTATTTTTCTTCTATTTTAACATAAAAGTTTATTTTTCACATATTGTCAATTTTAAAAAAATTACACTAATTAGAAATCACCACACATATGGTTTTTAAAGTAATTATTATAAAAATCAACAATCTTTTTATATATGACAGTTTATAATTGAACAACAATATAAAAAAGTTTTACATTTTCAATATATTTAAATTAAATTCTTCAAATAGGTGTTAAGTTAGAAGTTTCATTTTAAAAAAATGAATTTAATTAGAATTTTTTTTATCAGAATTTAATTAGAAATTTAGAATACATTGACAGTATATCACAAATTGCCATGCATAATGAATTTATTAATTTTTATAATAACTATTTTAAAAGTCATATTTAAGATGATTTTTATTGATTGACAGTGTAAAAAATTTTATATTGTCAATACATGAAAATTAAACTCTTAAAATATTTATCATTTTGAAAATTTTCAAAAATATTATTGGTTTTTTTACAATCATATTTTTGGCATTTGTATTAAGTGAAATGAATGAATGTTAATAGAATTAAAAGATAATAGGGTCAACTTAACTTATATTTTTTAGATATTAATGATATTTAATAATTTTTATTCTGATTTAAAATCTTACGGTAATAATTAATTTGAGTAATTAAGAACTTATTAACTTTTTTTCTAAAGACAGTATTTTTCTTTTGAAGTCTGAAAAATGTTTAAGATTTGAGTGTCTCAAAAATAGAACATGTTTATGTCTTTGTCATATTTTATTCATTCATTCACTATACTGAACATCTCACATTGATTAATCATATAGGTATAAATCTCAACTGTTTTTATTTAAATAAAACATTGATAAAAAAAACATAATTAAAATAATAATGGATGGTATAAGATTAAACTGCACCCCTTGCAATTATTTTTTCAATTGTAGGGGATCTGTATCCTAGCTAAAATAATGTATATAAGGGGGCAACTTTCACTCTATGAGCTAACATGTGGGGTTGAGTTAAGTTCAAATTTAAATTCTACGATGATATTAGAGCCTATCATAGTAGTTGTTGTTAGGTCTATCAAACACATGTTATCAAACCACCCGAAGCTATTCAGTCCTACAAACTTTACATTCAAGATATCTAGTCCTCAACATGGGAGGGGGGATTCTCATTCCATATGCTAGCTTTCAAGACTGACTTAGGTCCAAATCTAAATTCTAAAAGATTAAAATTTAATTAATTAATTATAAATGGATCCTAAAATTATATTTTTATGTTTATTAGCTAATGAGGTGAGCATAGCGGAAAAATATTAGATTATCTAATAATGAATTGAACTTAAAATTTTGACTAAATTATATATATATATATAACATTACAACATAAGATAATCACATTTTTTATCCTCCAAGTATGATTAATGTGTGAATTTCTACTACTACCATTGACATGGTGATGCAACGAGTGAAAGTTTTGTACAAGGATAATATAAACACACAATTACTTTTTATTTCATTTTTGTTTTCGCACAATTTTCTTCTCACATCTCTATTCTTTTTCTATCACACGACTTATACCATATTATTTTATAAAATATTAATATAATTACATTACTTTTTAAATTAAAATAATAAATATTTAATATTAAATAAAATTTAATTTACACATTGATCATACTTGGGGCAAAAAAGTGCAATTATCTCATATAAAAATGTTATATATAATATATGTTAAACGCTATAAATTTATTAACTATTTAATTAAATTTAATTTGGAATAGACATAATTTAATTCAATTTATAAATTATTTAATTAAATTTATAAATTTGTATAATTTAATAAATTTATATAATTTAATATTAAATCTTTTATTTAATATTAAATATTTATTATGTTAATATTAAATTCTATTATTTTAATTTAAAAAATAATGTAATTATTATAATATTTTATTAAATAATATAGTATAAGTGGTGTGATAAAAAAAAACAATATAGATGTGAGAAAAAGGTTGGGTGAAAAAGGAAATGAAAAAAAAATGAATGTATGCTTATATTATTTAATAAAATGTTATAATAATTATATTATTTTTAAAATTAAATAATAAAAATTTAATATTAAATAAAAATTAAATTCCCATATTAATCATATTTGAGAGACAAAAAGTGCAATTATCTCTTGTAATAATGTTATATATAATATATGTTTCACATTATAAGCTAAATAAGTTAAGTGGTTTAGTGTTTACGGATTCTTCCATTATGTAAGAAGTCATGAGTTCTACTCTCATCATTATAATTTTGTCATTTCCTAAACCATATATTCTAATACCATATTATCGCCATATCAATGATTCACATCAACATCACGCAATTAAAAATTACATAATTTTAAAAATTGAGAGACTAAATGCATGCCTAAATGCATGCAATTAAAAAAGGTGGGGGGACAAAATCACAGATTAAGAATTATAGAAGGAGCAAAAGTATAATTTACCATAAAATTTTATATAATTGTCTCGTTAGTTGATTATTTATATGCATTATATTTTATTTTTATTTATTAAATATTTATACTTATGATATAAAAATTAAACAATAAAATTGACCAAATATACAATTTAGAATTTAAGCAGCTTGTGAGTTGTGATATGGACATAACCCAAACTTAAACCAAGAAAATTGACTAAATATCTTTTATCAGTCAAGTCAAAAACTCGAGTCAAGTTGAGTTTATTTCTATTGAACGACTAGTTTGAGTTTAAGTGTAGTTTAAGTTGGTTCCTTTGATCGATTCAAACTCCGTTTCCCTTCACATCAAGCACCCTTATACATTATGTGGAATGTATACTACAGTTTGATTTAGAGTTTCATAATTAATTTTGATAAAAATAATTTTAAATTATTAAATATAATTAAGGTATGTGTTTAAATTAATTTAAATTATATATTTATATTTAAATATATTTTTTATTAAAACTTATAAAAAAAACTTTTAACCTAAAACAAATAGGAGTATAATATTCTCGTATTTGACCTTTTTTTTTTAAAAAAAAGGTTAACAGGTATCTTAAGATATTAATTAAAAATTTTAAAATAAAAGATGTTACAAAATATATTAATAATATATTTTTATTTAAATTTAATATAATTTTATTATGATCTTGATTGAAAAATTATTTATTAATTTTTTAATTAATAATTTTAAACCGCTCGTTAACCGAAGAAGTAATCGAATTCCCTGACTTTGTGTGCTCAAAGTTTCAACACGTCCCTGGTCAAATGGTGAAGCGTCTTAGGGAAAACTGAAATTCTCGTTTTGAATAATAATACCGATCCTCTAGAAGACAGACCGACCCACCTTTCATCTTATCTTTAGCTTATTTCCTTCTATTTGGGAATGAGTCTGTTTGCATGAGGTTGGATTACGAGTTTGATACACCGCATCAGTGGATCAAATCAAATCTAAGGATGAAATGCGTTCGAAAAGTTAGGTTATGACACAGTTTGGATAAATTACTCCATTTCATAAGTATTTACTGGAAAAAAAATAAAAAGTAAAATAAATTGAAGTTTTTTTATAAATTAAAATCAAGTTATATATTTCAGTTTTTGAAAAAGTTAAATAAGAGGGTTTTTATAAAAATTAAGAGTATAAGTTAGTTTTAATTTATGAGAAAAACTCAATTTATTTTATATATTTCATAATCTATTACATACTGTGGGGAAAATTTAGAGCTTATCTTGGTCAAGTTGAAATTGAGAGAAAAAGTCTCACGAGAATCAACAGAGGACAAAACAAGGTCATATTGAAGTGAAGAGGAGCCATGTGAGAATGAAGATAGAAGAAGTTACAAGTATCTTTTGGCGGGGGAGGAGTACTAGCAACACTATTTTAAACACTCGTTTTTTAACACTCTTTACTATTGATTGAAATTTATTGAAAATTACTAATTTTGGTAGTCCCATTTCTAAATCAGGAGAATGATTTATTAAATGACAAGTAAGACTTACCAAAATTTGTGATTTCTAATAAACTTTAACCAATAGTAGAGAGATTGTTTAAGAGAGTGTTGCTATCATTTTTCTTTGACAAGGAATAACAAAGCAACAGTAAATTAATGGGAAGCGTCTATTAAAGGACTAATAAAATTTTGAGATCAATACTGAACACTAAAAAGTGTCATTTTTTTGACTCATGTTGAAGACAATTTGGGTCTATATTTGAGTGCGAGTGGTAAAATTGTTTTTATAAAATTGTTTTTGGTAAAATTGATTTTGAAGTAATGAAATTCATGTGTGGATGTTTTTATTTTAAAAGCAAGTTAGTAGTAAAAATTAGTATAAAATTTTTTATCTAACACAAAAATTATCTAAAGTTGCTTCAATATTTCAAAATCAATTATGAACCCAAAATCATTTTCTCAACAAGAAACTAATCACATAAATATTTACCTAAAATTACATTAATTGATATTTTATGTGATTCTAGGTGATCCAACATGAATCCAAACACACTAAAATCCATAACTCGGTGCAATTTTGAATAGATATTAGGCTACTAGGGATTCTTGCTAAAAAGTACTTGTAGGTATTGTTAAGATTGAGTCAACTTTGAGCAAGTTGTAGATGATGTATGGTTTTTTTGTTAAAAAATAGAGGTTAAGTAAAGAGTTACAAAACTAGTGAATAGGATACGTGGCTTATTATCATGGTATAGTCGTTAGTCCAAGTTTGTCGATAAATAGCATGAACATTGTTTAAGGTGGAGTATTGTCTTCGTGCTCAACATGATGACTTTTGTATTTAAGGAAAGAGGAGAGGATGAGCGACACACACTTTCTTAGGCTATCAAGAAAAACGAGGAAGCTCCTTGGGCTTCATACGAAGAGGATGACTTGCTTGGGAGAAGCACTAAAAAGGGTGAAAACATGGATCGTTGGGGACAAAAAGAGCACAGCAGGGTATTTTGACAACGATTTGCTTAACAATCGTAGCAAAGCAAATGAAAGAGGGAACAACAATTCCTACAAGGACTTTCTGTTGAACTGGAAGGAGGTATTTGATGTTGAGAGGTAGTCATGTATAGTTGAGGATGAAGATGACTTCCCAGAGAACAAATGGTATAAAAATAAGGATGATATCAATGGCAAAAAACTTGTTTGTGGCATGTCCAGAAATACTGATTACGAATGAGGCGTGCTCCAAAAGGTATGAACCTTGACAAAAAAAAAACTAGTTGTGGAAGTGTTAGGGAAGATGGTAAACTTCAAGGTCCTTAAGCAGAGACTCCATCGAAGTTGGACTAAATAAGGTCCCATGAAAATTATAGATATGCTTGAACATTACTTCTTGGTCCATATTTCATGTAAGGAGGACTATCACCACACTTTATAAGAGAGGCCATGGATGGTAGCAGACCACTACCTCATTGTGCAAATATAGGGGCTTTTCTTCTTGGTTAATGTCGAGAAGGTCATGAGGTTGGCGATTTGGGTACGTATACTATGCATGCCTATGGAATTGTATAATGAGAGGTTCCTCCATAGAGTTGTTGAAGATAGATCGTCTTACCTCTCTTCATTCTTGAAGAAGATTCGCTACAATTTGTATAGAGCTGGATTTTATCCAAGCCATTAATGTCGCATATAAAGGTAATCCACTTTACTTAGAATATGAAGGCTTTCATTCAATCTGTTTTAGATGCGGTAGGTATGGTCACAAGAGAGAATAGTGCTCAGAAGTAAAGGTTAAGGAGAGTCCAAGCAAAGAGAGCTTAGGTCAGCCAGAGAGTTTAGAGTCAAAAAGTCTGTTGATGTAGAGGGGGTTAAAGAGTTAGAGACAATTGTCAACAATAATCAAGGGGCATGAGTCTAGGTAACACATAAGCCACTAGGTGCAATGATACTAAAGTTTTTGGCCAATTTGGGTCATGGATGGTGGTTAAATAGGGACGAAGAAAGAAACAAAAAGAGACAAGGAATGGTAAAGGGGAGGACGAGTACGTGAACAGTGCTCATGCGAACCAAAAAATGACAACCGATTTGGTTGAGCAGGATCCTACTGCTCTCAAGGTGGGAGGCACAAAAAAAGAGTGTGTGAATTTTAGTCACCTTATGCATACCACGTGAAGTTTACCTCTAGTGCACTAGCCACGTGTCAAAAAAAGGTTTGTGATCCACTTGCTGGAAAAAAACCCCGTAATGCATTAATGGGGCCAATCTAGCTTAGGGAGCAAAAAGAGAAAGTTGCGCTAAAAAGGTTGTTCTCTCCAAAAGCGGTTCCTCTTTGGGCTCCGCCTCCCAAGGCTGTGCTTTTCCTCTCCGATAGGTGATTTGGTCTTCCGCTGGGTGGTGGGAGTACCTGCAAAGACATTCTAACGCTCAAGTCAGGGGGAGGCCTTAGGATTAGCAGGGGTTTTTCTTTAGTATTAGATTCAAATTAAGGTTAGAAAGTGTGCACCTGTCTCCTTTTTAATGTCAGATATCCGTTACCTATGTCACGGAGGATCTTTACCTTCATTCTCGGATTTATCTCCTGGTTTCCGTTCTTAAGTTGGTTTCCTTCTTTCCTTATTTATGACTCTCAGGAGGGGGTTCGGTCAGCCGCTTTTAGGACAAGTGCCAAGATGGCCGATCAATTAGGCCGATCGACCATCCTTGGCTTGTTCGGCCAGATAGGTGATTGGTTAGGTTGATCGTCCGTCTTTAGTTATTCGGACAGATCAGGGTAGTACACCATCCCCCGACCTTTGACACACGTGGAGAAGTTCACCATGAGACTTAGTTCGGATGGACCTCTAAGGCTAGTTTGTTGCCGAGGTGGTTTGTTCGGTCCACACGGGCCTCGGTTGGCTCACGCTTGGCTTGTGTCTGTCTGCTCATTTTACCTGGTAGGGAATCGAAACGTTGAGATCTCGAGAGGTCACGTCTTCCCTTGGGAACCGTTGCACGTGCTTTCGCGCGCATTCAATGTTTGGCTGCTGACAAGACTTCATGCTCATGATGACCTAAAAACCCCAACCATCGCTTCATCTAAGCCATTGGCTCGTCGAGGATGGTACAAGATCTGATAGCGGGAGAATTGTGGGCCTTTGGGCCGTATATCACCTTCCGACCCTATAAAAGGGAGTGGGAGACGCTTCTTCCCATGCTTTCTTCCTTCTTTAACACTCATCTCTTCCTATTGTGCTTCTCTTTCCTTCTGCTCCCGTCGTGCCGGAGTGTTCTCCGTGGTTATTACAGTCATCTTTTTCTTTCTTCTCCAGACTCGCAAGTACGCCCCCTTACTTCTAGCTTTCTTCTCCTTCAATGGCTTCAAGTGACGAATTTGAGGGTTCTCCCAACTTTGAGCCTGGAGTAATGCTTTTGTCGGAAATCGAGCCTATCGGCAACAGCTCTCCAACGTCTGGCCAGTCCATGCATTCCTCCTATTTGGACGGGTCTGACAGCGATCCCACCCCCCACAAGTACTCGTGAGCGGTGTAGTTCGTCCGGATATTTCCATGGCTGAACGTCTTGTGGCGCCCCCGGCGGTAGACAACTCATCCGAGGGGACACCCGAGCAGCCACTAGTGATGCGGCGTAAGAAGGGAGTAAAGGAGGTTTTTCCTTTTGTCACCGTCCTGGGTATGAGTGGGTTTCCGATGAGGTTGGTGTATACCATTCGAAGTTCCAGACGGCTTCCGCCATCACCGATTTGATGAAGGCCATCACTTTTTGTGATCCTGATCACGAGGGCGAAGTTATAGCAGAACTGTGTGGTTCAGATGAGCACATGTAACTTTTAGTTGCGACGAGACGACCGGTCTTCACGTACGTGTACGAAACGTTCTTCCAGAACCTTGGGGTCTCCATGCCCTTCGATGGATTCGAGGTCAAAGTCCTGAAGGCTCTAAACGTGGCACCTACCCAACTCCATCCCAACGACTGGGCAGCGATGATCGCTTTTTGAGTCCTCTGCAACTTGCTGTTCATGGTGCCGACCACTCCAAAATTCCTTCATCATTATGCGGCAAAGGAGAGGAGGAGGGGTGGTTGGGTATCGCTGTCAGGTGTCAGCGGTGTCTCCCTTTTTACCGCCTTCACCTCCTTGTACAAGGATTTCAAGGAGGGGTTCTTTCGGGCTAAATCGAGTCCGGCCGGAAGGAGCAACTTGGACAAGGGATTTGGACAAGCACACTGTTTGGAGAGTACAAGACATGTTGAAGTCCGATCGAACGACATGGTCGACTTGCACAAGCTTCCCTGACCTACTCCCATGTCGAGCTGTGCTAGGGCTTATTAATTTGAAGAAGCCATTGAGGGACATAAAGTGTGAGTACTTTTATTTTTGTTTTGATATTCACTTGCCGCTTCTCATTTTTCTTCTCCTTTCACAGGGATAATAGGACGCTTCAACTTCGCCAAGCTTTGCATCGAGTGGGCGAATAAAGCTAAGAGGGTCGAAGCGAGCATTACTTCTACTTCTCCTATGCCGCACGCCTCTCCGATGGCGCAAGTCTCCAGTCGTGCGCCAACCGCTCCGCCTTCGAAGACCCCGGTCGTAGCGGCTCCTTCAGTAGTCCCCTTGCCAAGCACCCAAGGATTGCTCCCACGCCAGCACCAACTGAAGACTTTTCATCCGTCGGCGTCCACCCAGCATTTCTTGTTGCTGCCGAGGGCCTCAGGTCCCTTTGGGGTCAGGATTTCGACCCCACCAAGGTGCCGAGCCTCAACTCCTTATGTGAGGTCGACCGTCAAGCTCTTAGGGAAGCCGGTCCCTTAGTGGTTTGGAGGCATTATCTGTTTTCCAGGCTCGTTCTTGGGAGATCACCCACTTTTGGGGGGAGGAACTAGAAAGCGCCTATGCTTCTTCCCAATTGCTGAGGTCGAAGGAGGCCGAGGTCCAGAAGTTGGAGGCCGCTGTCCAAGAGGCAAGGATTGGGCTGACGGAAGCTTCTAGCGCCAACGAGACACTACTTCTGGAGGCCGCTGAAGCAAGGAGAGCGGCTGAGGCTTTGGAGGTCGAGTTGAAGGATGCCAAAGCCTGCAATGAGACTGTCATGAGCCGGGCGATTCGAGCTGAAGAGTCTGTGGTTACCTTGGAGGAAGAGTTGGGGCTTCTCAAAGCTGGGCTTTTCGAGGCTGAATCGAGTCGATCGGGGGCACTTGCCCAAGTGAGGCGCCTTGAAGCTGATCTAGAGGAAGCCAAGGGGTCTATGATGGAGAGCACATCGGGGGTTTTGAGAAAGCACTGTGACAGTTTTCACACTTCCACCCCAGCACCGACACCTTCGTGTTTGACGTAGAAAAAGATGTTAAGGAGGGGGTGTTGGTTGATGTGGCCGACCTTTCCGACCACGAGGAGGAGGAGGTGCAGGGAGGTGGAGACGCCGAGCAGGTCGATGACAATGTTGACGTTGTATGAGCTTTGGTGCTTTATGCTTCCTGAAGTCCGAATGCTTTCCCCGTGACTTCTCTTGGACTTTTAGACTTTAGGATACCTATGTTATATTCAGTCTGTGTTCGGAGCGTGTTATGTACCAAGTTTCATGTTTATAAAATGCTAGTTATTTTCTGTTATTCGGTCATATCGGATTACTATTTTTATTTAGCGCATCGATTTGAGTGAATCAATAATTGTTGGGCCGACTTGGTTTGGCTTTTGTGGGTCGAGACTTTTCAAGTCTTCGAGCACGGTGGGTCGGCTCGGTAAGGTTTCAGTGGGTCGAAACCTGTCAAGTCTTTGAGTTTGGGTATTCGGATTGAAAGAAATAACAAGATGGATTCAAAATAACTTTATTCCTTAATATTGACATGCCTCATTAAAACCTCCTTGACAAAAACCCATTTTGCGACAAAAAACCGAGGTAGGAAAAAGAGTACATCGTCATTTCATTTTATCAACTGAAATACATCTTTAAGTGAGAAGCGTTCCACGTGCGCGAGACTTCTTTGCCTGTGAGTTGCTCCAACTGGTAAGCTCCACTTCCCAGCCGCTCAACCACTCGTAGAGGCCCTTCCCATTTGGCAGCTAGCTTTCCTTCTCGACTTCTTTCCGTGCTTCCCCTTTTTTTCTCCATACCAAGTCACCTGGGTTCGAAGTCTCTTGGCTTCATTTTCCTGTTGTACCTGCGAGTAACCCTCTGCTTTCCTGCTTCTTCCTGTATCCTGGCCTTCTCCTTTAGTTCTTCCGCTAGATCTAACTCCACCTTGAGTGCTTCGCAGTTTCTCTTAGGGTTGAACACTGTGCGGCATAAGGACGATTCCCCTAACTCCACTGGAATCATAGCGTCAGTTCTGTACACCAATATGAAAGGAGTCTCCCGGGTTATCAATTGCGATGTACAATGATAAGCCCAAAGGATCTCGGGCAGTTCTTCGAGCCAACTTCCCTTTGCCTTCCCCACTCGCTTCCTCAATTCCCCAAAGATTACTTTGTTCGCTGCCTCGGCTTGCCCTATCAGTTTGCGGTGTTCGACCAAAGTGGTTCGGTGTCGAATCTCGAGGCCTCTATAAAATTCTGTGAGTGACCTATCTATAAACTAGCGTTCGTTGTCTGTAATGATGGTATGCAGCATTCCATATCGACAAATGATGTGCTTCCACACAAATTTCTGCATATTCGCGGCCGTTATCCGAGCTAAGGGCTCGGCTTCTATCCATTTAGTGAAGTATTCGATTCCCACCAACAGGAACTTCACTTGACCCTTGGCAATAGGGAAGGGTCCGAGTATGTCTAGGCCCCACGTAGCAAAGGGCCAAGGGATAAAATTGAGTGTAACTTCTCTGCGGGTGTGTTGGACAAATTTTTGAATCTCTAGCATTCTTGACACCTTCTCGAGTATTCGACGCAGTCAATTCGGATAGTCGGCCAATAATATCCAGCCTGGATGACACGAGCTGCCATGGCTCGCCCTCTGGTGTGCATGTCGCAAATGCCATGATGGATTTCTCTTATGACGTATTTAGCTTGGTCGGGTTCCAAGCATTTGAGTAACAGGGCATGGAATCCCCTTTTGTATAAGTCTACTCCGTCAACGACATAGTAGCTAGCCTTCCGCCGGATCCTTTGCTGCGTTTTTGTCTGCCTGACAACTCACCGGTTATGAGGTATTTCCTGATAGGGACCATCCACCCGCTTTCATCTTTTGCCACGCTTAGGATCTCCTCAATACTGGGTTTCGTCATGGTTTCCTGTATGACCGTTCGTCGTTGCCCCATTTTCCTAGTGCTTGTGGCCAGTTTCGATAAGAGGTCAGCTCTTCCATTTTCCTCTCTTGGAATATGTTCTATTTTGAATTCTTCGAAATCAGCTATCAACTGCACGGCCCTGTGGTAGTCCTTCAAGAGTTGGGTGTCCTTGATCTGGAACACACCGGACACTTGACCTGTTACCAACTTGGAGTCACTTTTGCAATTAATTTTGTTGGCCCCGACTTCTCTTGCTAACTTTAGCCCTGCGATAAATGCCTCATACTCTGCTTGATTATTGGAGGCCTGAAAGTCAAACTTCAAATACTGTTCTAACACGACCTCTCCGGGCCCTTCCAGAATGAAGTCGGCTCCCTTTCCCTGTTGGTTCGATGATCGTCTACGTACAGAGTCCATTGTGCCGAAGTGGGTTCTGCCGGCGATGATAGTTCAACTATAAAGTCGGCAAGGCATTGTGCTTTGATCGGGCCCCTCGCTTCGTATTTTAATCCAAATTCAGACAATTTGACCTACCACGCTATCATTCTTCTTGCTAGCTCTGGTTTTCTCAACATCTGCCGAATGGGGTGATCAGTCTTTACCACCACTTGGTGGCTTTGAAAGTACGGTCGTAGTCTTTGGGCCGTGACTACCAGTGCTAAAGCCAGCTTCTCAATGACTTGATATTAGATTTTCACCCCTTATAACACACTGACTAGTGTAGTGTATCAGGACTTGTTGGCCCTTCACCTCTTACACGATGACTGAGCTGACGGCCTGGTCAGATATCGCCAAGTAAATCAGCAAGTCTTGTCCTAGGATTGGTCGAGTTAAAATTGGGGGGGGGGGGGGTTTGAGGAATATCTTGAGTTTTCTGAACGCTAACTCGCATTCCTCATCCCAATGAAACTGCTTTTGGCTTTTTCAGGAGGCCGAAGAAGGGGTGTGCTTTCTCGGCCGCCCTGGGAAGGAAGCGGGAAAGGGAGGCTAGTCTTTCGGTTAGCCTTTGTACTTCCTTGATATTCTGGGGACTTCTCATCTTTATCAGGGCTTGGCATTTGTTGGGATTAGCTTCGATTCCTCTATGAGTCAGCATGAAGCCTAGGAATTTGCCTTCTTGAACCCCAAATACACATTTTTCCGGATTCAGCCTCATGTAGTACTGCCTGACTTGACCAAATACTTCTTCCAAATCTTCAGCGTGCTTTTCCGCATCCCCATATTTCACCACCATATCATCCACGTACACCTCCAAGTTTCAATCTATTTGTTCTGCAAAAACCTTATCCATCAAGCACTGGTAGGTAGCTCCTGCATTTTTCAAGCCAAATGGCATTACCGTATAACAATAGTTCGATCCATCAGTCATGAAAGCTGTTTTTTCCTCATTCGGCAAAAACATGGGAATCTGGTTGTACCCCGAGTAAGCGTCTAGAAAGCTCAGGAGCCTGCACCCCCAGGCACCATCGACTAACCGGTCAATGCTCAGCAACAGGTAGGCATCCTTGGGGCAAGCTTTATTGAGGTTAGTGTAGTCTGTGCACATTCGCCATTTACCGTTCGCCTTTTTCACTAATACTACATTGGCAAGCCATGTCAGGTATTCTACTTCTCTGACGAACCCTACTTCCACTAATTTTGATGTCTCCCTTTCCACCACCTGTCTCCTCTCTTCTCCCATCCTCCTTTTTCATTGAGCTACCAGTCGCGCCTCCGAACACGCGACGAGTTTATGGCAATGAAAATTGGGATCAATCCCGGGCATGTCGGTCGCCGTCCATGCGAATAGGTTTGCATTATTATTGAGGACGTCCGTAATTTTAGCCAATACTCCTTCTGGTAAGTTAATGCCGACTTGTGTACATCGGTTTGGGTGATTACCCAGCTGAAACTTCCGCAGGTCCTCGTTGGGTTCTGCTCTTGGCTCCTTAACCCGAGGGTCAAGTTCGATCGACTAGCTAGGCATGAAAGGGTGCGTCGTGCACACAGGCCGACCCTGCAGCTTAAGCCCTCTTCTTACCTTCAAACTCTTCGCGTAGCATTCTCGAGCCATCTTTTGATCTGTGTTGACTGTTACTATTTACCCAGTCACCGTGGGGAATTTCATCGCTAGGTGGGGGGATCGACACTATGGCGCCAAGCTGGTTGAGGGCAGGCTGACCAATCAGAATATTGTAAGAAGTGTCTATATTCATCAGCAAGTATCTCACCATAACAGTTCGAGAGTCATTTTCATCTCCAAAGGTAGTCAATCGGTCGATATACCCGCGTGTGTCTACTCATTCTCCCGCAAATCCCACTAACTGCTCGGGTACGGCTGAATCAAGTGCTTCGGGATTTCTAACTTTCGAAAAGTGTCCATGTACAGGATATTGGCCGAACTTCTTTGGTCGATCAGCGTTTTTCACACCGCGAAGTTGGCGACTTCCATCGTAATGATGATCGGGTCGTCCTGTTCGGGATCTACCCCCTGAAGTCGACATTTGTAAATGTTACTGGGGGGTGGGTCTGCAAGGCCTTGCCCGTTGTATTAATCGACCGTACCACCCTTAAGTGACGTTTCCTGGCGAAGGAGCTGAATCCTCCCCCTACGAACCCTCCGACTATGGTATTGATGACTCTTCTTAGGTGAGTGTCCACCCTCTGAGGGGAGGGAAGGCTTTTGTCGGCCGCCTTCTTTTGCAGGCTGGGGCTCTGTCTGCTCTTCCCTACGACCTCGATGTCTATTGTCCTGTCGACCTCCGTCCCGACTGGCTTGGCTCCTCTGGACACGGTTCTACATGTGCCTGGCCTGAATGAGTTCCTCGGTTTTGTCACGAAGGGTCCAGCATTCCTCCGTCGAGTGTCCGTAGTTTCCATGATATCGGTAGTGTTTAGTGTGGTCTGCCTCTTCGGGAGAACGACTTTTGGGCGGTAACCGCGACAATTTTGCGCTGCAGGCTTCTTCCATGATGCGGGCTCTACTATCAGTAAGTGGGGTATAATGGTTGTACTTCGGGCCAGGGGTGTTCCGCTCCACTTTTTGCTTCTTTTCTCGACCCGATTGGGGCTTCTCGCTGTCGGTGGTTCTCTTTGACATCCCTGCTCGGACCTGATCTCTGTATTCAGCCATTTCCTCCATTTGAATGTAACCTGTTGCTTAGGCCTTGAGTTCATCTATATCCGACGGGGGCTTATTGTAGAGACTATTGGAGAAGGGTCCAGGCTTTAGGGCCATGATCATGGAATGCAACGCTACTTCTGGCAAGTCTCGGATCTTGACCGATACCGTTGTGAACCTTTCCATAAATGCTCGCAAAGGTTCATCATCCTCTTGCCTGAGGTTCACCAAGGTGACTGACGTGAGGTGATGCGGCTTGCTTGTTGCGTACTGCACCCCAAACCTCGCAACAAGAGTAGCAAAGGAGTCAATCGAGTTCGGCAATAGCCGAGTATATCAACTTAAGGCCGCCCCCTTAAGCGAGGTCGGGAATACCCAACATAGAATAGCATCATCGTTTGTGAATAAGTTTACCTAAGTGGTGTACGCGTCGATGTGCTCGTCGGGATCGGTCGTTCCATCATAGTGGTCTAGGTTCAAATTCTTCCAACCCGGGGGTAAAGGAGTCTCCATAATGCCGTCTATAAAGGGTGCCTCCGAACTGCCCCACCCGTTGGTTGAAGGCATGATTCGGCCAGGTTCCTGGGTCGTAATTCCCCGTATGCCTTTAGGTGCACCCTAGGTTGTCGACTGGTTTTTGCGTGAGATTGCTAGTTTGTGGGGCGCTCCAATTCTCTAGTCTGTTCACAAACAGTTTGCACTTGCTGGCTTTCTTTCTCCAATTACTGGCGTATTTTCGCATTTTCCTTTCGCAACCTTTCTATCTCTTCCTCGTTCTTTCTTCGCATGTCCGCCATCTCCTGGTGCAGGGCCTAAATAAGGGGGTCCATGGATGGCTCCATGCCGCAGCCATGGTCATCCGCCATTACACTCCTAGTTCTCACCATCTCCATCGTAGTGGTCGAAGAACAGTTTTACCTCGCCCCACGGTGGGCGCCAATTGTTTTCTCCAAAAACGATTCCTCCTTGGGCTCCGCCTCCTAAGGTTGTGCTTTTCCTCTCCGGTAGGTGATCTGGTCTTCCATCGGGTGGTGGGGGTACCTGCAAAGACACTCCGACGCTCAAGTCAGGGGGAGGCGCTAGGATTAGCAGGGCTTTTTCTTTAGTATTAGATTTAGATTAGGATTAAAAAGTGTGCACCTGTCCCCTTTTTAATGTCAGATGTTCGTTACCTATGTCACGGAGGATCTTCGCCTTCATTCCCAGATTTATCTCCTGGTTTCCGTTATTAAGTTGGTTTCCTTCTTTCTTGATTTATGACTCCCGAGAGGGGGTTTGGTCGGTCACTTTTAGGATGAGTGCCAAGATGGCCAATCGATTAGGCCGATCGGCCATCCTTGGCTTATTCGGCCAGATAGGTGATCGATTAGGTTGATCATCCGTCTTTAGTTATTCAGACAGATTGGGGTAGTACAAAGGTTGTATGAAATCTTTGGATCATGCAAAAAGGTTAGATAAGGGTGCAAGTTCAGTGTAAGTCTCGTCTTGCAATAATTCTTACCAAAACAAGTGAGGTCCCATTAAAGTCAAATAATTTCAAAATTCTAGCTTCCAAGTTTGCTGAATTAAAAATGTTTCCTTGGAAGTGAGTAATCAAGAAAGAGTATGCAAGAGCTTTGTCAGACAACCTCATTTCAAAATTCTATCTTATCATTTTTATAAATATAAATAAAGTTGGACTTGAGCAAAATGATGTAGATAAGAAGGGAAATTCATCAAAGGATGTGACTATGTTGGAGACTTGGAACCATGAAGTCAAAGTTCCTGTTAGGGATAAAGAAATTGGAGAGCAAGATGTGGAACTTATCTAGATCTTGCCTAGTGGGCCTCTTAACTTTTTTGTTTCCCAATGAATGTTATTATTTGGAATTCTTGGGGTACACGGCGTAAATCCTTTGTTAAGATAAAGAACAAATTTATAACCCTCAAATATTTTGATAATAACAAACAGTTATTATATATATATATATATATATATATATATATATATATATATTTACGAAATCGTCTGATCATTCGTTCGCAAGCAATCATCTGATGTTTTTAAATGAATATTGTCTTTATCTTTTGATTAGATAAAATTCGTAACTGACAAATCTTTCAGACGATGACAAACGTTCTAAAAATGATCTGCATATCAATCAGAGTGTAAGCTACCTCGAAACATATAAAACCTACAAACCTACTCGAGGAGAGTAAGCTTTGTTTAAACGAAAAAGAAGGAATGTGTGTGCGGATGTCAGAACGGAAAAGCGGACGTGACAACTGCTACAAGATTGAGTATAAGAATAGAAAAGATAAGCAGACTGCTTTATCTTTTCATATGACAAGTTGGTGAAAGGCATTAAATGCTGCATTTAATGTTCCAAAGACTCTCTTCATCAGACGAAGGCCGTCTCCTGCAAAGCACTCAACGGATACTTTTGGAGAAGCCTATAAATAGAAGAAGAGACCTCTTTCGAGCAGTTCTTGTTGTTGCTAAAAAATCATAACATTGTTTAAGAAAAGAAAAAGCTGGTGTATACTTTGATTGTGAAATTCTTTTTGTACTTCATTGTATATTCGTTTGATAAGACGTTAAACCAAGTGAGGTAACTCACGCGTAAACCTTTTTTTTTAACGAGATTAGTGGAAGCCTGAAGAGGCTTTGATTCAAAGAATACTTGAGATTTTGCTTGAAGAGGCAAGTAAAAGCCTACTTGAGTTAAGCCTAAAGAGGCTTGTTGAAAGAATACTTGTAACTTGAAAAAGTTAGTGAAACTTAGTTGTTACCAAGAACTAGACGTAATCTCTGGGATGAGACGAACCAGTATAAATCTTGTGTGCTTTCCAGTTTATCTTTCAGCTTTTGTTTGTTCTATAAAACATTTTTTGAAAAACTCTTTGATCATATCTTTCAGACAATACATCATTAACAAAGGTTTTGTGAAAAATTTGCTATAACACAATTTAACCCCCCTCCTTGTGTTATCTTTGTGTTTTACATCCTTCCTCGCCCTCCTTAGAAATATGTCAAGGATTCATAATTGTTCATTTGTTACTGTAGTTCAGACGCATGCTTTGCCTAAGAAGGTTGAAAAAGTTATTAAGAACTTAATTTGATAGTTTAATGTCTTGTGAAGTCACATTGAATTAACTAACTCTAATTGCGGAATAAATTTATTTTTTAAGATGTTTATTTATTTTTTTGGTGCAATAAGATGTTATTTAATTTAATTATGACAACTTGTGTAAATTTCTCATATTTCGAATATAGAATAAAATGTACATAATAATAATCAATGTAAGGGATTACGCAAGTTAATTCCTAAATAAATAACCATCATTCATAAATGAAATAAGTGTGTTGCACCTAATAGTGCTACAAAACCATAATTTGGAACCATATACATGATATCGGTTTTGTAAAATAATACCAATAAATATAATAACAAAATATTCTACAAGCTGAGAAAGCCTAATCAAAATAACACAAGATGCAAAATTCATAAGTTTGCCCACTAGATTCTAACTATAACTCTAGGAGACTTTGGGAGGATCATAAACCTTGCGCAAATGAAGTCATAGACTAATCTTTTGATGCATCATATGCTTTCACGATGCAAACATCATGATCATCACATGAACATAAACAAAAAGGGTAAACATGCAGACATAAGTACTATAGAAGTACATGTACACAACATGCATACAATTACATGCCAACAAATACAAACAAATAGTAGCAACATATATGGACAATTGGCTATTCATTGACAAATAAGTAACTACACGGTAACTAGTGTTTATGGATGAAAACTCATGCATACAACTAACTTTACTCCATGTAGTTAACAATTTTATATTTGACCCAACAATTGGTAGTGTCTTATAACATGGTAAAATATCATCCAAAAATGGTATGTGCCTAAACCATTCAGCGGACACACTAAACTCTGATTCGTGGGAGCAACCCTAGCTTTGTCAAGATATTCGTATAGGGGTGGTTGCTACCACAACATGAAGATGCATAGACCCAACCCTTTGTAGAATCACACATTCGAATATCCTTAAGGTAAAAACCCAAACCTCCACTATCCTTTCCTTGCCTGGGACAGTGTTAATTTCTTGGTGGGGTTGACTTGGGTTAAGGAAAAAGTACAAAATGCATAAGGTACCAAAATCATCCTCTCCTATTTGTTTTCTAATTCCTACGTTGAAAACAAATGACTTGATTAGTGGCATGGTCTCGGTTGGCTTGTGAGGTTCACAATAGTGTGTAAGGTTCACTACTACACAAAACAGATTTTAAAGCAAGAATTTAAATTAGTTAAAATTGAACCGGTTTAAAACAGAAAAGCGGTGGCATTTTTGAAATTATATCAAACTTTTTTAAATTGGTTCAAATTTAACTGATCTAAAAGTACATTTTTGAAATTAAAATAAAATCCCCACGCACTTTTTAAATCGATTCAACTAAACCAATTTAATAACTGGTTCAGCTTGAACTGGTTTAAAAAGTGAGCTTTTTAAACCGGTTCAGTTTGAACCGGTTTAAAGAGTTGACTTTTTAAACCAATTCAAGCTGAATTGGTTTAAAAAGCCCCTTTATGTTTTCTTTTGTGTGCCTCTGCCCCTCATTTCCTCCTTTTTGACTTTGTTTTCCTCAAGTCCTCCTTGCTACCCATTTATGTTGGCCATTTTCCAAGCCCATCCATCACTTTCTTCTTCCCCATTTTCTAACCATCCCCACTTTTTAACCATTGTTGCTGCCGGTTAGAGCTCGTAGCTCTAGTGGTTGCATTTTCGTTATTACAGCTCATCCCATTGGTGTCTTTAGAGCTTGCAGAAGACGCTCCCATTGGTGTCGTTGGAGGGTGAGCAAGGTGCAAACTTTGCTGTGGTTGGAGCTTGCGCCATTGTTGTTGGTGGGGGTCGTTCAAGTGCTCCATTGTTGCAATTGGAGGTCGCGCACTCTGTGAGAAGGGGAAGCTAACTTTGTGTACTTTGTAAACAACTCGAAGCAAACTCGTGGGTTAGTCATTTTTTATTTGGTTCATTATGGTTTGCATTGGTTTTTTCATTCTGCCCTTAGAGCAAGTGTGTGAATATGGTTATTACATTTTTGAAATTAATTTTTTATGTTAATTATGTTGTTACATGGAATTAATTACTAAAGGTTATGCTTGAATATGTTCATCAATATAAGAAAAATTTAGTTCTTTGTACGTTTATGGATTTATGAATCTTTAAAGAAAAAGATAAATTATTTAAGTTAGTTATTAACTTATATGAATATGTAGTAAGAATTTTAAGTGTTGAGAATTGGATGACATAAGGTAGAATTAAGTGAAGTTGATTATTTTAGCTAGTACTTAATTTCCTTGAAGTTAGTAAGTAATGAAAAAGAATAAAAGTAAGAAATTAATTTAATTATATGTTAGGAATTAATTAATTGTCACCAAATATAATGTAACTATATTTTGTTTTAAACCCAAAGCTCTAGAACTAGTGGATTACAAGAATCAAATAATTGGCCACCTAGATTAGGAACTAGATAGGAAATTAAAAGACTATAAGATAAGACACTTATATATGCTAAGATATATCCTTAAGATAAAGTAAGCGAAAAAGGAACAATTGAAATGGTTAAAATGCTACCATATATTCATAAGATAAATTGAGTAAAAAATGAAGAATCAATTACCGCTGTGTTATTGACCATACCCTTTGTCAGGTATGATGGATAGTGCCAAAAATAGAGGAAACTCTGTTGAATTTTTATGAGATTAGTGAACTCTTGAGTATTAGATTTGTTATGGATTGGATTGTCTTACTTGGAATTAGCATTTGGTTTTGTTATTAAATACCTGTAAACAGGTCTCTGGGAAAATATCAGAATACAGAGAAACTCTGCCATAATTTGTGTATAAATTGTATGCATTATGTTGTGTGTTTAATTGTGTGTTGTTTTTCTATTGAATTTATGCATTACGAGCGAACCTTAGTTTCCCTGTTTGAGATTCAACACAATGATTAAAGTGGTAATTGTTGTATTGAATCTTGAATTGTCCGGTTAAACAATTTGGAAAGATTCATTTTTTTATACTTTATTAATACATAGTGGTTAAATCTCATCGTAAATTTGATTAAATTTCCATTTACTGCATTTCGTGTTGTGTCTCTGGGTGCATACTTGATTGTGGTGAACTTGATGTCACCACTTTCATTTTGTGTACTTGGAGACCAATGCGAAATGCTACCTGAAATTTTGTCAAATTTAAGATATAAGACTAAACCTATACGTATTGATCAAGTTTAAAAAAATGACTTTCTGAATGGGATAAGACCACACCTTGTATTAAAAAAGTGAGATTTACATGCATTAAGATATGGTTTGTGGATCACAGAAGGAAGTTATGGATTATAATTGGATTAATTCTAAACGCACAACTGATGAGTATCAGAATGGAGTAGAAGAGTTTATCCAATTTGCTAAAAGAAATCTTCTTAATAGTGGTGGGTTCTTCTATTGTCCTTGTGTTAATTGTTTGAATAAGAGATGATTGCAACTTGAGCAAATACAGGAGCATCTCCTTTATGATGGGTTTTGCAAGAGTTATACAACATGGACATGGCATGGTGAATTGTTAGTGTAACGACCCTCTATCGCCACAGTACTACAAACAATCCTGCTAAAATACACCTTTTCCACATATATGGTGAATAAAATCAGATCATAACATATCAACTAAGAGATCCACCTATCTCTCCTAGTATCATACATGTATATCTGTTCAACTCAAATTATCATATAACTGGGTCTACATACATTACAGTATATCACACACAACATCACATACTATGCTGTCAACCCCACATGTCAATGTATGAATGACACAACTCTCGAGAGATTTCTACATTTCGGGCAATCAACCATGTCTTATCCCCTACCATGGCCATACACCATTTAGGGATTGCCAAAACTCTGATCAGTTGGATAAGCTTATATTGTTAGGATAAGTGTATGTGGGTAGTAGTATTACCACGACACAAGGCCTGTATTGCCTTGGCCCCTTGCGGGATTACTCATCTACTTATCCCCAAGGTCTAGCTTTAAAACCACATTTCTCATTTAGGCACTAGGTTGGAGGCCTATCTGAGTACCAACTCTAATCACCATCCACCTTACATGCCTGCCCGCATACGGCTTAAGGCTCATACAACCTCAGCCCACAACATATGCATGCCAATGCATATATCACCACAGCAATCAATTTAACCAAAATCATTCATTAATATCCATACATATATATAGCAACATATCAACACAACCATAACAGCCATCATATCCTATATATATGTATCAACATATTACCACATGGCCTACTCAGCACCACTTGTGGTCCAACATTCACCATCAACCACAAATCAACCCCATGCATGCCTCAACCGGCCTCTTGCATAGTCAACAGGTAAGGCCCTATCTAAGCAGCCCACCTCATGAGAAACCTCATACAATAATATCATACACCACAAGTGAAGGTCCTATCTAAGCAACCGTCCACTTTACAATTAAATTCAAAAATCAATTAAAGTTTGAAAACCAAACCTTCTTTGAAAACCATTTGGAAGATTAGCAAATCTTGAAATTCATAAAATTTCACATTTTGAGATGAAAACTTTAAAATCTTTTTTTGTGTGTGAACAGTAAATAATAGATTGTCCTACTGGATAATCGATTATTTCCGAAACTGAGTCACGAAAATAGTTTTCTAGAACAGTGCATAATCGATTGTCGGAGGCTGATAATCGATTATTTCCGAAGCATTTACAAGACAGCTTTTTGAAACTTCCAGATAATCGATTATCAAATGCTATAATCGATTATCTGCGAGGATTTTCAAGAAAAACTGCGATTTTCCAAAGAAAAACTCAAAATTTTCAATCCAATACCATAAATTTTTGAATTAATAGCGTTCCAATAACCTCAATTCACCTCAACCAAGTTCATACACATCAAATCATACCATTAATCCAACATTTCAACATATATTCATCAATTTCTCATTCAGTTTCAACATTTTCTCCCCCAAAACCCAATTTCATCCAAAACCAAAAAATAGCAACATCCACAAAGATTCAACCGATTATAAGGCAAGAAATAAGCATACCAACAGTTATTAACACAAAACAATCAATTTGTAAGCTTCCCTTACCTCTAAAAGTCTCTGAATTTGAATTTAGGTTCTTTGAGAATCCGATGTTCTTGAACCAAAATCTAGCTAGGATCATTCCTTTCCTTACCACAACTGCTAAATCAAGCTCCAACCTCGTCTATACTCCCACAAACTCAACAATTTCTAGAGAGAGATTAAGAGAGAAGAGATGGGAGAGAAAGTGAAGAGAGAGAAAGGAATTGAGAGAATGAGGGGCTTCCCCCCCTTTTCCATCTATTTATATCTGAGCTCCCCGGAACCTTCACACAGACTTTTGACCAGCTGAAGCCTAAACCTCACCAAGCCACTTCCCTTATCTTAAGACTGGTTTAACGTAACTGTTTTCTCCTCAAAAGCCCAACATCACACTTATAGCATACCCACATTGGCTCAAGCACATATCTCAAGTTTCCTAAATTCAAACAATAATTTCAAACCAACAACTCATAACCATCATCAGATACAACATACTGTACATAGCAACAATTCATTTATTTCTTTTGAGCACCATAATCACATATTAATTTTTACTTTTTAGTTATTAAACCACTTAATCATGCATTAAGAAAATCACAGCGTTACAGTTAAACATGCCGAGTATGTCTCAAACAGAGCAAGTTGATGTACCTATGGACGATTGACTAGAGGACATGATCTGTGATATTAGGCCGGAGTCTTTTTAGTGAGCTTAAGTGTACGACACTTTGTGCAATGATGCGGATAAGCCTTTATATCCGGGTGCACTAAATTCACACAATTGTCAGCGGTGTTAAGATTAGTGAATGTCAAGGCAAGAAATGGCTGGAATGATAAAAGTTTCACCGAATTGCTTGAGCTGTTGAATGAAATGCTTCCAGAAGGTAACACGTTGCCGAGACATAACTATGAGGCAAAGAAGGTGTTGTGTCTGATGGGATTGGAATACAAGAAAATACATGCGTGTCCTAATGATTGCATATTGTATAGAGAAGATTTTGAAGAGTTGCATAAGTGTCCCAGGTGTGGGGTATTACGATATAAAGTGAATGGTGATGATTGTAATATTGATGAGAGTAGAAAAGAGGATCCCCCTGCTAAGGTATTATGGTATCTTCCAATAATTCCAAGGTTTAAGCGATTAGTTGCCAATGTCGATGATGCAAAGAACCTTACGTGGCATACAGATGGGAGAAAATGTGATGGACAGCTTTGCCATCCTGCTGATTCTTCGCAATAGAAGAAAATTGATCGTTTGTTTCCAACCTTTAAGATTGAGGCAAGAAACCTTAGGCTAGGACTTGTTATGGATGGAATAAATCCTTATGGTAACTTATCTAGTAAACACAGTTCATGGCCTGTTCTCATAATTATTTACAATCTGCCTCCTTGGTTGTGCATGAAGCGAAAATATGTTATGTTATCTATGATGATTGTGGGCCCAAGACAGCCAAGAAATGACATAGATGTCTACTTACGTCCCTTGATTGAAGATTTAAGAATGTTGTGGGATGAAGGTGTTGATGTGTATGACGGGTATCGTCGTGAAAATTTCATGTTGCGTGCAATGTTATTCTGTACCATCAATAACTTTCTAGTATATGGGAACTTGAGCGGATATAGTGTCAAGGGGCATAATGCTTGCCCTACCTTCGAAGAAGACACATGCTACGTACAACTTAAACATGGAAAGAAAATAGTTTACACTGGTTATCGAAAATTTCTTAGGCTTAATCACCTATATCATAGACTTAAAAAAGCCTTCAATGGATGTTAGAAGGATGGAATTGCGCCACCTGTTTTAATTGGTGAGTAGGTTTATAAACAGGTGAAGGACATCAATGTTGAATTTGGAAAGACCCAAAAGAGAGTTATTGAGAAAACCTTGCGGAAGAAGAGGTCGATATTCTTTGATCTTCCATATTGGTGCGATCTAGATGTTAAACATTATCTAGATGTCATGCATGTTGAGAAAAATGTGTGTGACAGTGTAATCGGCATTCTTTTGAACATTAAAGGCAAGACAAAGAATGGTTTGAATGCTCGTCAAGATCTGGTTGAGATAGGTATAGGCCTCCAGTTAGGTCCACAGTCAATGGGTAAGCAGACATATTTTCCCCCAACATGTCATACCTTGTCAAGAGAAGAGAAAACAAGTTTCTATAAGTGTTTATAAGGTGTTAAAGTGCCACAAGGATACTCTTCAAATATCAAAAGCCTTGTGTCACTAAAAGATCTCAAATTAGTTGGGTTAAAGTCGCATAATTGTCATGTCTTGATGTAGCAACTTCTACCAGTGGCTATTCGTGACATATTGCCTAAAAAAGTTAGACATGCCATTATGCAACTGTGCTTATTCTTTAATGCCATATGTAGCAAAGTCATTGACCCTATGAAGTTGGATGAGTTGAAAAATGAAGCTGCTATTATATTGTGCCAGTTAGAGATGTATTTTCCTCCTTCATTTTTTGACATCATGGTTCACTTAATAGTGCATCTAGTGAGAAAGATTAGAATTTGTGCTCCAGTTTATTTAAGGTGGGTGTATCCTGTTGAAGGATATATGAAGATCTTGAAAGGGTATAGTAAGAATCCATACTATCTAGAAGCATCTATTGTTGAGAGGTACATTGCTGAAGAAGCCATTGAGTTTTGTACATAATACCTGTCACAAGTTGAATCTATAGGGCTTCCTGCATCTCGTTATGAGGGAAGATTTTCCAGTAAGGGTATTCGAGTGTAAACGTTAAACCAATGAGTTGGGATGAAGTTTTGCAAGCACACTTCTATATATTGAATAACACGGATGAAGTTGAACCTTACTTTTTTGCTCACAAAAACATTGTCAAGAAAAAGAACCCTAGAATGCCGGAGAAGTGGCAGTTGAATGAGCATAACAAGACATTCTTAAACTAGTTTAAAGAACTAGTTTTGAATGATGATAATGCTTCTGAGGCATTAAAATGGCTAGCACATGGACCTAACTTTGATGTCGTATGTTGGACTGGATACGATATCAACAAGTTTTCCCTATATACAAAGTCGTTGGATGAGAAGAGTATCGTGCAAAACAGTGGGGTTATGGTTGTGGCTGAGTCCATGCACTTCTCTAGTTCAAAAGATAAAAACTCTATTATGGAATCCATGTGTTACTTTGGAGTTATCGAAGACATATAGGAGATTGACTACACAAAATTCAGAGTGTCTATTTTTAAATGCAAGTGGGTTGACAATAACACCGGGGTGCAAACCGATGAATTAGTGTTCACATTGGTGGATCTTAGCAAGGTAGGTTATAAGGAAAAGCCTTTCATTATGGCATACCAAGCAAAACAAGTTTTTTATGTTAGTGATCCTTCTAACAAGAGATGGTCAGTGGTTCTCTAAGGAAGAAGTGTGCATGCTAGTCATGAAAAAGAAGATTCAAATGTCGATTTTATTGAGATTCTTTCTTTCTCAACACGGATGCCCACTTTTATTAATGAAAATAAAGTGGATGATGTACATGCCACACGTGATGATCATCACGAAGGAATATGGGAAAACATTCGTATTTGACAATGTTAGTAACTTATTTATATTTATGTTATTGTATATTTTTGTTGACATTATTTTTTTATTTTATTATTTAATTTTTTTATTGTTATGTTTATCTCTGAAAATTTCAAATTTTGTGAATTACGGTACTTACATGTTTTCTTTTTCTTTTTCTAAACAAGCACATAACTGATTCTTCTAGTAACCTATCTTATGAGTCTACCAAAAAAAAGGATAAATGAGGTACACGCCTACAGGAACTGACTCTCAGTCGAGCCGGTGACTATCTGATACCAGTTCAGTTTGACAAGCTTAGTGGGGCACCTGAAGGGGGAAATGCTACAAAATTCATTAGTTTTGTGGGCGTCCTTGCTCGGAGTAAGGTCTTTATCCTTTATGAGGATTGGGACCATGTAGAGGAGAGCGTAAAGAATCAAATTTGGCAAACTATCATGGTATTTTACTTTTACAATCTCAAATAGATAAATTATATTTAACCATATTATTATCATACATTAACTATTCAATTTTATTTTGTAGTTGACTTATGATGTTCCACATAATGCCATGTTGAGCAAGAAATTGTTGTCACTTGCTGTTGAGCATTGGAGGGCATTTAAGACACAGCTCACCACAAGATACATATATGGAAAATTGAAAGACACTTCTCCTTATGAGAAGTATGCATTTTCGGATGAGGAGACGTAGGCAAAGTTTGTTGAAAGCCGGGAGGATCCTGCCTTCCAGGTTTAGTTGGATTTTATTTTTTTAATCATACAACAACATTTCATTAATTTTTATTGAATTTAACAGTGTCTTATTATTCGCAAAAGAAGAGAAAAAGAGGGACAAGCAATTGCATCAAAGAATGTCCACCCCTATAAATTGTCTCGTTGGGGGTATAAGTTGCTTGAGTAGAAGATGATAATAGAGAAGGCGAGGCAACAGCAACTGGAAGCCTCGACATCTGGTTTTGCTGCAGATATTGCTCCTTTGTCACCACCGCAATGATGAGATAAATGGAAGGTGACCTACACGCTAAAATCGGGTGGATATATATCGAAGGAAACGCGTTGTTGGTGAAAAGATTGTAAGTCATTTTTGACTTCAAATTGTAATTGAAACTTGGTACGCCATATTTCTTACATATTTCTTGAATTATATGTTGTAGGGCTCATTGCTTGAGCATACCTCACAGGGAACATTTGTTCTTCATAGATGTAAGGATATATTAACTACTGCTATTGGGAGCCCAGAGCACCCTGGTAGGGTTCGTGCAACTGGACGAGGTGTTGGCGTTCGTGATTACTACAGACCACCCTGACATGGTGGGCCCACCTCAGGAATTGTCACCAGGGAAGAGGTGGAGCGAATTAGGCAGTAGATTAGAAATGAGCTTAAAGAACAGTTGAGACGGGAGATTAGAGAGGAGCTGGCATCTTTAGGTCTTTCACAACAAAATGTCCAGGTAGAACAAGCTCATACTTCTGTTTGTGTCAGCACAAAGGGAAGTTGTGCTACTGTTGATCCTTCTGGGGAGGAGACTGACACTGATATCCATGAGCAGTGTGAGTTATATGCTGATGGAAAGCTTGTTCATTTAGTGACCTTTGAGAGAGTATATAATCCGGGGCCTACCATACACCATAGGACTGTTAAGGATGATATGGCGAGGGTAGTGGTTCAACAAATATGGGATGCATTTGCTCAAGTTCCTGTGCTCACTGAGGAGGTTCAGACTGTTGGACAAGCACCTAAGCAGTTCATTCAAGGTCGAGACGACTTATAAAGGTCACATCAGCCAAGGTATATTCAAAAGTCATCTTAAATTATTATTTTTTTCTATTACAAATTAAAATAACTTGATTACTTTTTATAACCTTATTTTATATTTACTTTTTTTATAGGATGTTCAACCGTCTAAGAAAGATGTTCCACCTAAAATATCGGAACCTGAAATTGATCCAATAACACACTTGTGGCAGGTGACATCTAGTATAGTGACATATGTTGTTCATTGGAAACCGACATTCCTTGGCAGACCTAATGATGTAGACCTATGGATCACCCAAAAGGATGTATTGGAAATTTGTACTAGTAATGACATGCTAAATATCTCTGTTCTTCAATTATGGTTGCTGTAAGTTTAATTTTTTTGTTAATCTCTTAAATATGCATCTCAATATTATATTTAACATTCATTTGTATATTTTAGGTACATGCATCGTCTCTATCTCTCAAAGGGTCAGAAGAATGTATATGGATTTATTGACCCATTTCCTATTCAGAAGATAGGGAACAAGGATGAAGATTCTTAGGCCTACATTCAGAATTGGATATATAATGGACAAAAACGGTGTTACCTAACACTATACTTGCATTGGTAAGTACAAGTTATTTCTCACCCCAATAATTTTAAATGATATTTGAATCTCATCACATATATTCTTTTTCCAATGCAGCTTGCATTGGCAATTGTTAATTATTTGTCCTAGGGGCAATATTGTGGTCTTCTTGTGTTCGTTACATAAGAAGTCCAACAAAGAATTGAAACAACTAATAGAAAGGTCAGTTTTTATTTATAATATATTTCATTCATGCTTTATATTATAATTATGAAACCTATAACATGTTTTGTATATCCATTTTTTAATCAGAGTCATGATTGGATATTAAACATTGGTGGGTAGGCACGTGTCACTACAAAGGAAGCCTAGTTGGTTTTTCTCCTATGTAAGTAATTTACAACTGTATATTCAATTACAATTTCTAATTGTTTTTACAATCATTTCTAAAAAAATTCTCATTGGTAGGCTAATAAATAAGTAAGGAGCTATGAGTGTGGATATTATGTTAAGAAACATATGTTGACCATAGTTTCAACAGATATTGTGGATTTATAAGACGAGGTAATATAATTTTCATTCAATTACAATAATACTTATAGTTTTTGTAGGTGGTTGGGTAATTATTTATCTTATGTTTTTTATGTTGCAGTTATTCATTGATAGGGAACCATTCCCGGATGAGGACTTGCTAGACATCCGTCGACGTTAATTGGGCAAAATTTTTCGTTGAAATAAGTAATAGATAGTTTGTTTAGAATGACTTTAGATAGACAAAAGAATAGTAGTTTTTTATTTTATATGTTTAAAAGTATATTGTGAAGTTTTGTTGGTTAATGTAAGTTATAAATGAATTTGCTGGCTGTTTCTGTGGTATCTGTCTCTATTAGGGTTTGGTTGTATGTCAAAACAATGAAATTATTTTTAAAAAAATGAAACTTTTTAAATCGGTTTTGTGTAGAACCGATTTAAAAAGTTTTTTTAAACTCGGTTCAATTTACGGTTTAGAATGATAATATTTTCTATATCGGCTATATCTAAATCAGGTTGTAAAATCGATTTAAAAAGGCATTTTTAACAGATTTAAAAAGTGTTTTCTGTAGTAGTGGTTGGCCACTATGATGAATACTTGGTGGTCTAGGATGGTATCACTACTACAAAAAAGGCTTTTTAGAATAGGATTTTAACTCAATTGTTAATAAACTAAGTTAAAACCAAGACATGGTGACAGTTTTGCAATTTTAATGAACTTTTTAAAACCAGTACACACATAACCGAGCTAAAAAGTTAATTTTTTTAAAAAAATTATTCACTTTTTAAATCGGTTCTCCACTAACCAAACTAAAATGGCTAGGCGCGAATTCTTTTAATGACTTTTTAAACCGGTTCATGATTGAACTAATTTAAAAAGTGCTTTTTAAATCAATTCAATCACAACCGGTTTAAAAAGTGTCTTCTTTTCCCTTCTTCCACTCACTTGCGCAAACTCTTTTCATGTTCTTCAAAGCTTTGAACCTTTCCTCTCTAAAAAGCTCTTCCACTATGCCTTTTTCAGTGGTCATAACTCCTCCTTAAGCCATTTCCCTTCCTCCAATCTCCATCTTGCGTCTTCTTCAAAGCTCTGAAGCTCCTTTGTGTTGTTGAGTTCATGTTTTTGAATGCATTAGGTAGCTCGAAGCTCGTGAAAGCTCAAGCTTAAGCTCATTGGTTGCTTCATTACATTGCTCAAGCTCAAGCTCATTGCTCCATTGGTAACTTAGAAGGTGAAGCTAGAAGCTTGTTACTCCATTGGTAACTTCCAAAAGAAAAATCAGAAGGATCAAACTCAAGCTCGCAACCTTATGTCCAATCATTAGGATCCTTAACCTTAAATCCTTTCAGGCAATAGCAAGTCTTTCTGACAACATGATCATAAGTGCACATGTTGTTAGCTCCACAAATGTCGTGAACGGTACACGGTTCGGAAATAAGTTGCCATGTCACCTCCCACATCTTATGCTCCTCATTGAAGCTATACAAACGCAAGTTACCGTCAGGGTCCATCTTGAGCCTTCTATACACTTTTCTTCGACAATCGGTGGAAAAGAACTAAAACCCATCAGAGGAAGTGAACTGTCCAAAGGAATCTAAGATGGTAGTTTTGGTTACATTCTAGGTGGATCTGTCTATGTTAATTGGAAGTATCCACGAGGTCGGCCAGTACACACTGGAAAACGTGGGACCTTTGTAGAGTAAACAAAGAACGTTGTCGTTGTCGAAGTAAAGTTTGTAGAAACCAGAGGAATAGTTCGTTGTGCTTCTCGATGAAACCAGGCTTGCTCGCTCTGTGAGTGGTTGGGAATAAAGAAGGGTGTCTGTTAGGGAATCAAAGCTTTGCCAAAAGATAGTGTTGTTTGAAGTGACAAGAACTGAGGTTATCGTTGTTTGTTAGCTTTAGATGTAATTGGAAGAAGGAGACAATGGTGGCTATCCAAATAATGGAAGGAGGAGACACTTTTTTAAACCGGTTATTGTCTTAACCGGTTTAAAAAGTGACACTTTTTAAATCGGTTCAAGCAATAACCAGTTGTATAACTGATTTAAAAAGCCTTTTTTAACCGATTTAAAAAGTGTTTTCTGCAATAGTGTATTGGCAAGAAGGATGGTGGCTTGGCTTGAATGTAGAGCTTGTGGAGTTTGATAATGGTGGTTTAGGGGTTAGGTTGACGAGGTGTAGGGAAGAACAAATGTTGAAGAAGTTTTTTTTTTTTTTAAATATTTTTTGGTAAAAACCTCAAGTATCTTCCATTGGAGGTAATCCTACTTGAGTATGGTAGGACCATTATGGGCGACGAAGCTCTCCTCTAAGTATTTAACTTAGGACTCAAACTCAAGACTATTAATTAAGTTGAAACAATCCCATGTCAGTTGATCCATATGCTTGATGGTTAAGAAATACATATATTTTAATTATTCATTTTGATCCTTACTTATGTGGATGCCATGTGGACACACAAGTGGGATACTATGTGGCACTTAACCTGCCAAATCATCACCCATAACAAAGTTAGTTAACAAACATCCTTCTTTTATTTTCTTCCATTTTGGGATTAAAGTGACATTGCATTTTAAATTCAGAGACTAAAATGATGGTTCTCTCATTTTGTTGGATTGCTAAAAAGTAAAAGGGTAATGATATATAAACACTCTTATATATCATATACTTAACACTTATAATCTTTCTCTATCTCTCCATTCCTATCACATTATATTATCTATTATATCTATACTTTTATATTTTCTTTCTCTCATTAGGTGTCAATTAACACTTAGGTGTCCATAAATAATTTTCTAAAGTAAAAACTATCCACTTGCTAGTTGACATACATGTATTACAAGGCGCTGCTTTTCATAGTTAAACATATAATTAACAAAAAATATATATAATCTATACAGTTTTAAGGTAAAATTACAGAAATAAAAAATCAGAAAATTGTATATGATGTATTTGTTTGAAAATATATTAATATATTTCATTAAATTTAATAAGTTAACAGTGATGAAAAAATAATGTGAAAAAATATGACTAACCCGATTTTAATCTCAAATTTTAAACCGAACAATAGAAATTGTTTGATATATATCATATGAGTTTAATTTTCATACATTATTAGTATAAAAAAATTTATGATGTCAATTTATTAGAAATAATTTAAATATGATTTTTAAAATGATTATTAAAAAAGTTAACAAAATTACCATTTTTTTTATCGGTAACAAAATTACCATATACTATAATTTGTGAGTGACACTTCATTTTAATTTAATTCATATCGTATTTACTTTTTTTTTTTTTTTCCTGGCATAAGGTATAAGCTCTGTATGAGGAGCATGGGGTTGGGTTTTTTTCTCGAGAGGAGATGTAATGTAAGTATTCATTGATTGTTCTTTCTCAGATTCCCACGAATTCTTTTGTATTTCCAGGTTCATTGCTTCGAGGTAAAGATCACCACCATCCTTTGTTTTTATACAAGTCCTTTGCCTGCCAACTAATTTTGACCTAGATTAGGACTTCCCTTTAATTATAATATCAATCATGCTCTCTCACCCCACAAATATGCAATGTACTTGGATTATTATAAACATAATATAAGCAGAAAGAGACCCCTTTTTCCCTTATCCTCGAAGGTTGTCGTCCAACTTGGGTTAATATATACTATAGTGATAGCTCGTAAGTCATTTCCCTTCTTGAAATTGCAACCTTGGACCTAGGGCTGAGGATTCAGTATCTTTTTTGCGATGCTGCCAGCTCATCCAAAATTCGCAAGTGTGTACTGCGTACCTGCCCTATTTGACTATTCTAAGGTATCATCACTTGCTTCTTTGCAATGCTTTTTACCCACCTTATTTTTTTATTATTCGCCCCTTTAATTTTAGGTCAATGATAATGATAATAATTATTTAACAGTCAACTTAGAATAGAAGTTTGTTTACGCTGATGATTGTATATTTGAATAGCGAATAAATAAAAATTAATTAAATAAATTTTAAAAGTTAATTTATGTGAAAATTATTGACTAATTTATTCATTTTTATATGGTGAATATGAGATTTTGTTCTTAAACATGGGATGTTTTCTTATTTATTTTTTTACACATGATTTTATTATTATTTAATATTTATGTTTATTTTAAAATTAAAATTACTTTCTTATGTAATTTTTTCTCATATATTAAATTTTTTAATTTGTTTTTTATATTAAAATTTTCTTCCTTATCTCAAATTTCAACTACTTATATATTTAAATTATTTTTTTATTTTTAAATTAACATTTTCTTTCTAAATCTAAACTACTTATGTTTTTCTACCTATTTATTTGAGTTGATCATGCAATTTAGGTATTTTATTTTAGTTTTTATGTTTTTTAAAATTTTGTTTAAATTAAAAACTTTTCATATTATACACAAAATATTTACTAGTTAGGATATATATTTTGTTCATAAACTTAATTAACGTGAAGTTTCAACACTTCCATGCTGGAAAAAAAAAAAAAGTTTCAACACCTACTTTACACGATCAACATTAGATTATTATTTAAACGTTTGTTGTTACTCCAGGATTGTTTATCAGCATATTTGGTTTGAGGAAAATTAAAGGGAAAGAAGAGTTTTTTTTTTTAATTTTAATTTGTTTAATTCTGAAACTTTTGAAGGGGAGAGAGAAGTAGACAAGGGAGTTAAAATTTCTTCCTTTTCAATATTGGGACATTTGAAGAAAAGAAAAAAACAATTTAATTTTTTTTTTATTTGTATAGGCTAAATTGCCCCTATATTTTATTTTATTTCTCATTTTTTTACAATTTGTAAAAATATAATAATATATTATGCATATTCAAGGTTGTGCTTAGAAATTTTGGAACCTTATTGAAGTTTCTTAATATAATATAAATTATTAATTTTCATATTATTCTTTTGAACTCTTTTTTACATTGTTTGACTAGTAACAAATTTACAAAGACTACTATGTTGAGATTTGTACCACCCGAATTTGGTACAATCATTGTCGAAAAGATCCTTAGTCAACACCTTAGCAGTCTGGCCAGGACACACCTTGGCCCTTCGATCGAGCTGTCATGTCAGAAGCCTACCGAGCATATATCGTGTTTCGATGACATAATTAAGGTGGATAGACTATTAATGGAAAATAATTGCCAAATCTAATAGTCCATAAATCATGGATTATGAGCATATATTAATAGAATCAATAATAATATTCTCTTGAAATAAGAGAGTCAATCAAGCCGTAATTTGGCAATTATATCCACCATTAATGCTAATACTCTTTATATAATGGGGTACACTGCACAGGTGACCATAACCCTAATTTCTATCAAAAAATATCCTAATAATACACTCTCTTGACTTGAGCGTCAGAGTGTCTTTACAGGTACTATCCCCCCCGGCCTGGAGTAGGAGAAAGACGAAGAATGAGAATACATCTCTCACCTACGAAGGATGGAGGACGGAGAAGCACCGCTCCAAGAGTTGCTGAGGAAGAGAACCAATTTTTGATAAGAACAAGATTGAATTAATTTTTTAATTTTTCTTCAATTTTTCAAACTAAACTTTTATTTTCTATGTGAAAATTTCTATTGCTAGAAAATATAAAAAAAAATAGAAAAACAACAATAAAATATAAATAAATTAGATGTTGCAAACTAAATAAAAAAAATTATGAAATGATAGAATAAGAAAATGAAGAGAGTTAGGGGAAGGGAACTAAGTAGTTGATTGGTTGGCTAACCATGCTCATTCTCGCCCCATAGGCATGCATGTCATTCAACACCAGTGGTAGAGTTTGAGAAAAAAAAAATTAGAGGGGGCTAAAATAATTAAAAGTATAATGTATAAATTAAATGTTATGGTTTTGATAATATCATCTTTAGAATATGGATAATTTTAAACATTTAATGATATTATGTAAATATTAACTATTTTTTAAATTAATTATCTTTTGTGATCTTAAAATATATTTTTTCAATTTATTAATAACACTCCTCGTGTTTTGTTTTTTATGACTTTTATAAACTCATCTGCTACTGAATCAAAAAATTAAAGAATTTATTTGTAAATATTTTGTGAAAAAATTACAAGAAACATGAAGTGTTTTATGCAAAACAAAATTTGTATGAGAATACACAAAAGAATTAAAATTTTCTATGAAATTTTCAACGAATTTAAGAAAATAATAATACTTTTGCCAACATCATAGCAAAATTTGCCGAAATTTCTGGTAGAAAAATTGTGCAATTTTTTTTACCAAGTTCATAGAAAAAATTTGCGTGAAAAATCTACAAGAAAAATATGTACACTAAAAAATTCACAGCTTTATGTCATATTGTACAAACTTTCTTGTACAAAATGAGAATATAAAAGTCATAGAAAAATGAGTTTGATGAATTAAAAAAAAATGGTTTTACATTATGGAAAGGTAATTAATTAATGAAATAGCTAATGTATGAAAAACGTTACTAATGATTATGTATGTATGTATAATTAGTATACGATAACTTAATTAATTATTCCCTTAAATTTAAGTTGTTATATAACAATTATGTATCTTTCTAAAAGTGATCGTATTTTTGGACGAGAATCCCCTTTATAGATTTAGTCTTTTAACGTAATTTTAAATAAAATATTAAAAACAAAAAATAATTCATATAATTTCATCCTTTAAGTTATTAAGTATAACCGCAATTCTGAAATGAACTGTGGAGGTGCAACTTTTATAGTTAAATAGCTTGCCGAGTGTGGGCGAATGTTTCAGTTACATAACCATGATGGAGTAATTGACGTCCGAGAGGAACAGCGACTATTTCACAATCACAGGAAATATAGCGAAACCAAAATGTCGTATAGGCCTTTCTCTCTTGTCCACAGGAAAATTCACAATGCAGCATGCGTTATATGAAGATAGATAGATAGATGAATGAGAACCACAGATAATTTGTAGTGTTGCTAAACCATTCGTTCCCCCAGATAATATTGTTATCAAGTAAATAACCAACTTAATCCCTGAAATTGTATTTCATTGTCATATTAGTCCCTAAAATTATGGAAAACTCAAATAAGTCCTTAAAATTTTTTAGAGTTTCATTTAAGTCCCTAAATTAACCACTTTTTTTTTTTATTTTGATTTTTAAACATATGTTATTATTATCACTTAAGTCCCTAGACTAGGGATCAAAATGAAAAAAAGTAGTTAATTTTAAGAACTTAAATGAAACCCTAAAAAATTTTAAAGACTTATTTGAGTTTTTCCTAATTTCAAAATCTAATATGACAATGAGATATAATTTTAGGGACTAAATAAACCATTTAGTTATCAGTGGCATATCCAATTTTCAACAAAAGCCATGAGATTATGAGTGACAGACAGGTTTGAACCTCATAATGGTACTGGGGAGCAGCCGGTGCCCACAATAATCATCATCTTATCTCCATGTTCATTCTGGCGTCGGCCCCCAACCTTCTTTTATTACTTTTATTATTATTATTATCATCCAAGATAATATTTAATTATTATTATTATTGTTCTTCTTCTTCTTATTATTTTTATTATTATTGTTGTTGTCTGTCTGACGGACAGCACCATGGAGGAAACACGCACAAAAGCTATTATCAATTTCTCAAATGATTTATTTGATGTTAGATAATCAAAATATTATTTATTCCCTCGTTGTTTAATTCAAAGTCATTGTTTAATAATAATTTTAATTTTTAATACAGACAATTAACTCACTAAAAAATTACATATAAAATATTCTATACATATATAAACAATATGCAATTTTAATATACATCAAGAGTGTTTACAAAAGTTTATGTTTTTATATTATTCATTTTCACCAAATTTAAATCACAATATTTTATTTAACAATAAATTTTTTTGTTATAGAACAATATACATTTTAAAATTGATTTCTAGTATTTATTTCTCATAAAAACTTGTATGAGTTTTGGAAGTAAAATACCAAAATAAAAAACTAAGATTATTTATAATTAAAATATAATCTCATATACATATGAAACTAATAATATTATTTCTTTTTTATATTTTTTAGAGTAATTTTTATTCAAAGTTATATGTTAAAAAAATTTATAATATATCATTATTTCACTTAGTTTTGAATAAATCATATAAGTTAATTTGTCAATGAAGTTTCTATACTTTTAAGCTGTTTTTTAAACAAATACACTATCTATTAAATTAATTTTTTTAACTTAGCAAATTAACTAGGCTTATTTAATTTTAAAAAATTGTTATTCAAATTAATTAGTAAGTATAATTTAATTTAAAATTTTAAAAGTATAGAAAATTCATTAAAAAATTAAATTATAAGGCCTATTGAAAACTAAGTGAAATAATTGAAGATTACAAGATGATTTAATATATAAATTTGAATAAAAAATAATCTAAAAACATATCAAAGGCATACCAGGCATTTTTATTATGTAATATTTATTTCAATCATACATGATCATATTTGCTTTCGTCTTTTTTCAAAGCTTATAAAATATATTATGGAAAATGAATATTAGTAATTAATTTTAAAGTGTGCGTGGATTATACAACAAAGTGAATATTATTGAATATAATATTGTGATTTATATTTAATAAAAATAAATAATATATTTTTTTGTAAGTACTCTTGAAATGTATTGAAACTATGATGCATGAAATAATTTTATGATTAATTTTGTGGAGAATTAACTTATGATATTTAAAATTAAAATATTATTAAATAATATTTTGAACTAAAAAAATTAAGGAGATAAATAATAATTTTACTATTTTTAATGTGCAATTCTATAGCAGCAAATAAAGTATGTTTGAATCAAAACTCATGATTCTAAAGTATAATTTATCCTTATTATTTTAAAGAGTTCACATTATTATTATTTTAGTATATCATTAAAAAATTATATTTGGGAAAATAAAAAAGGCTTAATTACACTTTTTACCCTCAAAATTTTACAATCATGCAAATTTTGCTCCCACATAAAAAAATCAGTATAATTAAGATAATTTTGTGGAAATTTTTCTTTTAAAATTGCTACAATTAAAACAATTTTGTGATAGTTTTTCCTTTAAGCCACCACGGCTTTTTAAATAGAGACAAAATTTGTGATATTTTATAAATTGAGATAAATTTCATAAAAAAAATTAAAAACAAAATTTACAAGATTATAAAACTCTGGATGCAAAAAGTACAATTAAGCTAAAAAATAAATAAATAAATCGTATCCAATAGCAAGAAAATAGAAGACTGAATTTATGAGATATGTTAGCAAGCTTCCATGCTGTCGGCTACCTAAAGAAATTGAAGGTGTGGATGTAATTTTTTAAGACTTTTACTAACTAGTTCCTTTAATTAATCTTACTTATATAATTTGAGTTCTTATTTCTAGAATGAAATAATTTGAGTTTAAATAATTTGTCACATATATAAAATATTAATGGTAAATTTTATTTTTATATGATCGTCATATATGAAAACTTTATTAAATATTTAAAAGGTAATTTGTTGAAAGCAAACGACACATATTAATTGGACACACAAACATTATTACATCAACTCTAGTTCTTAGACCACTTTATTACCATTAATTATTAAGACACATTTAAATCAAGAAACATGTTAATCGGCATTTAAGTCCAATTTGGAGACTACAGGCTCACGACTATTTATTCTGCAGTTCTCTCTTTCACACCCCCTTTTAGTGCTTTTTTTTAGTACAAAATTACATGTATATTTTACGAGAATCAATTTTGTTTGAGATAGGTAAGATGATTATTGTTAGTAAAACTCTTCATCCGAATATTTAATATACCTATATTACTAAAAATTCTAACTTGAGACAATTGAATATACTAAAACAATCTTGTATTAATTGTTTCACGTGTTCGGTGTACACTTTTTGTTCTTTGCCACACGTTGCCGTATATTTTGTCTCACTCCCCTTATCTTCTTTGAGTCAAAGGTGCTTCGCCGCCTGCAATGTTGCCTATGAACCAACATCACCATGGCTTGCTGCTGTACGTCTGTGGCACAGAAAATAGACACTTTACAGAACCGTGCCGTTTCTTCTTATTTCTCATGCCATCACATTCACAACGTCATGCCACTTCAAGTCACTATCGGCGCACACAGAATTTCTTGCTTCAAAACTGCTATAATACAGTTATAATCTCTTTACTTAAACAAGTTTTGCAGGAGAAGGATATGTATTTCTAGGATTTAATTTCTTTCAAACGATAAAATACAGTTATAATTGATTAATGATTAAGATTTTAACTTCATATTTTATTATTCATGTGTATATTTTTATTACAATTTCAAACATAATTTACTAATCAATCATTACAATTGTACTTTCTTTTTCAATATATACCTTTTCATTTTATAGAAGTCAAATTCTTAATATTAATTACACTATCAATAAAAGATTATTAACATGATACAATTTATTATATTTTATTATTTAAACTAACTTCAAGGCTGCCCAGGCATTAGGCAACCCAAGTCCTTACTTTAGGCCCTCCAGAAAAAAAAAAGTATTTAACATTAATGTTTACATAATTTTTATTATTAGCTACCCTAGTGTAGTGGTAACTAAGGTTTGTTTTTTTTTTCCTTAGAGAATGAGGTTTGAATCCTACTATAGGAAAAAACTAATTTAATTTTTTGTAAGGCCCCTAATTTTTCTTTTATTTTCTCCTACTTAAAAAATTAATTAGTCATTAATTTTAATTAATTATCTCTTAATTGGTTATATCAAAAGTCACTGATTCTCACAAAAATTAGCCCCAAAGTCACTCCTTACATTTGCACTGTTTGAAACAAAAACACCTTACATTTGCTGCTGCTCCTTGTCTTGGTATGTTTCTTAAGCCTACTATTTTTCTAACAATGTATTTATATAAGTTTTAATCGTTCGCGTGTCTCGCTTCTTATTTTCAGTGTTTCAAATTTACTAGCTTTTGAGTTGATCAACAATTTCTTTTTAATGGGAGCACCTTGAAGAAGTTTTTATGTGAAACAATCCTTTGACTGTCAGGTTTTATTGTTTTAACATTTTCTCTATAGTCTTGATTTATAGTTGTTTATTTTTTTATATATTTTGATATAGTGTGAAACTTTAATTGCTTTATTTTAAAATGTCAACTTGAAAATATGAATCAGGCTATTCAAAACTTAAAAAAAAAGAAAAAGAAAAGAGTCGATGCTTTAATTGAATCGCAAAAGGGAGCTATAGATAAATTTATCTAATCAAATAAGAAAAGTAAATTTGAAAATATAGGTGATTGCTCATTGAATGAACAAGTTAACAATGTAGACATAGATGAAAATGAAAATAGAGAAGAAGTATTAGGTAGTGAACAAGATTATATTGATTCTCATACTCACAATGAAAAAGAAAAATATATTAATAAATTAGAAGAAACTACTACTAAAAATATATATGATTCAAGTCAATGGACAAATTTACAAGTTTAAAATCAATGATGTCTCAACAAAGATTAAATGGATTGACTTTATTATTGATTGAAAAAGAAATGTTAAACAAAATCGATTACAACAATTTAATAAATAATTTTGCATCCTTAAAAGCTCAAAAGATAAACTTTCAATAAAAATATAATTATTTTCATAAAATATTGTTATTTTCTATCAAAAAATATTATTATTAAGTTTAAAAAGGCCTTACGTCAATATTCTCTTTAAGCCTAGAAATATGTTGGGCCGACCTTGACTAGCTTTCTATCTAAAAGATTTTTAAATTGACAAAGAAGATCGTCACATTCTAATGGAATGTGTACATTTTTGGAAGAAGAGAAAGATGATAAATGAAAAGAGAAAAAATGATAGATATAAGAATAATGCTATAAAAAAAATATAAATATGTAGAAAGTAAACATGAAAAATAGGGTATAAAAAATGAGTTTAATGGTTGTGCACTGTTAGTATAAAAACTTTTATATTGTCAACCAATTAGAAATCACTATTGATATGACTTTTAAAGTATTTATTATAAAAGTTAACAAACTTACAATAAATGGTGGTTTGTGATTGGATAATAGTGTAAAGCTATTTTACACTGTCAGTGCATGATCTGTTTTCTCATAAAAAAATAAAATTGTTTTTATTTACTACTTGAAAAATAATATGCGGTGAGATAAGATAAGGCTGTTTCTTGTATATTGAAAATAATTATTATAAGGACAAATTTATTTAAAACGTGTGTGTGAGCGTAATATGATGTAAATTGAAATATTTAACATTGAATAGGTTTAAATATGTTTTTGGTCCCTATAAAATATCACTTTTTTGTTTTTGGTCCCTATAAAATTATTTTTTTTATAATGGTCCTTGTAAATTTTTTCTTTTTTGGTTTTGGTCCTTTTATTTGTTCTAATCCTTTTAATATATCTATTTTTTGGTTTTAGTCCCTATATATTTTGTTTATTTTGAATTAGTCACTTTGAAAAAAAATTGATAAGGACTAAAAGCAAATTATTTATATATTATAAGGACAAAAATGACAAAATAAATATATTAAAAGGACTAACACAAAATAACAGGGATCAAAATAAATTTGTTTTTACAAAGACCATTTAAAAAAAATATTTTTATAAGCACCAAAACCAAAAAAATAATATATTATAAAGACCAAAAATATATTTAAGCCAATTGAATAGAAATATATAATGCAGTGAGTTTTAGTATATTTGGAACTACATCTTCAAATCACATCTAACATCAAATTCATGTCAAACAGCCCAATTTAACGTACAAGCTAGAAGAATAACGTGGATAGATGCAAATGTGACGCAAAAGCAAACATACACTATATAAAATGCGTGTCTGCTAATACGTTAACTAATAATGGATCTATGTATAGTTGAAGGTATAAAAAGTAGTTTTTGCATATTTTTTTTAAATCTTACGCAAAAAAAAAAAAGTAGGACTTAAATTGGGGATATGTATCCAAACACACTTACCCATTATTTGGTTGAGTAGAAATGGAGAAGAGAGAAATGAGTAAAAAAAAGTAGAGAAGGGAGAAAATATATATGTGTGACACACTAAAAAAAAATCTCTTCTTTATTGGAGAGAAAAAAGAAAAAAATGAAATAAAAAATTGTAAAACTCATTCAAAATTACAATTCTAACTTTATTACTTTTTTTTATCTCACAAGATCTATATATATTAAAGATAAACATATTTTTACAAGAAAAATTCATTATCTTTTTCTCTACTTTTCTATCTAACCAAACAAGTAAAGAGAAAACTTAACTTTTCTTTCTCTTCTACTTCTCTGATATTTCTTTCAATCCAAATACCTTAAAAATCTACTTATTATCTACTCATTTTTTCTTTTCTCCTACTTCTCTCTTCTTTACTTCTCTCTTTACCCAAACAAAGCACTAAAGTGAAACTGTAAGATGATAGATAAATATAATATTCAGCTAGGGGTGATAGACTTCACCCTTCATTCTCTTTCGTGTGTTAAATTTGGGAATTTTCAAATCAAAGAACCTCACTTAGAATCTCAATCATATATTTGGAGAAGCTAACCAAACAGCATACACCCTGACAATGGTTGGACTTACCAGAATTCTCAGAAATGTAGTTCCTAAGTTTATTTACTCAATTTGTTAGCTAACGATGTTTTTGTTTGTTTTACCCATGGATTTTAGTTTGGGTGTTATTGTCCCTCCCACTCCAAAAACAAAAAAATATAGTTTAAGGTTTTGGGTTGAAACTTGAAAGTTGCTGAAAGGCCCAATAGTTTGGTCGTCAATAAGTCCACTAAAATAACAACAATTCCACAAAGGATGGGAAATAAAGATGATAAATTACAGGACTGCGTGAGACGTTTGTTGGCATATATAATTTGTGTGTAGCTGCCCAGCTGCTATGTGTATAGAGATATTACCTTACTGAGTTTGAAATCGTTTTTATTTACGTTTTTCTAATTTCTCGTTGAGAATTATGTTCGAAGCATAATTATAAATTAAATATGGACATCTCTTTTAATGGAGATTTAAATTGTGACGCACTTTTTTATAGGAGACTACTTTTTTATATACAATGACAGTAATGAAGTTAGAACCTATTAATGTAAAGTGCAAATCATCCAAATCCCTTACCATTATGCCGATCTTAATGGGTCTATTAATTAATTATTAATTGAATTGAAGAGCCCTTACATGTATTACCAAAGAAAAAATATGAAAGGATTTTAAATCAAATGTTCGTTAGGTTCTATTTTAATAATAAAAAAAAGATCAAACATATTTAATATGTTGTGAGAGGGAAAAAAAAAAGTGTCCGCTATGTTTTTCAAGTTATGGGAGGTTTCAAAATTTAGAGCTGAGTATTGGTTAAGTATTTTAACTTCCTAACTACTATAGCAATTTTATTTTTTTTCATATAACTAATATATTCATGCTATGATGTAAATGTAGGCACTGACTGAAAAGCTATATTAAATTCTTGTATTTTATATATGTATCGTACCAACAAATGAATACCACAACTAAAGAGACGTGCCTGAACGAAACGCATGAAGCACAACCGACAAAGCATAAGTAAAAATGCAGGCGATGGTTCTTTTTCTGTGTAAATTCATCTCCTCTTGGCATTGGCTCTGACTAACTAGAAACTATGATTATGCCACTTCAAAAACTAGTTTTCAAATTAAAACAAGATAAAACGTCAGAATTTGAAAGTCACACTCCTAAGTTAGAACCCATATTGCATATATAGATTCTGCTTCTGCATGAGGTGAATTTGATAGTATCCTTATTCCTTGGAACTTTGTTTTTTGAGATCGGGGCAATGTGTACTATACAAAATAGAACTTACACAAGATTAATAATAATAAAAAAAAGTAGTCCTCTATTGAGACAAGAAACAAATCTGTGTTAACAAGTTCTTGATGGTAGAGTTTTAATTTCATGCTTAAAAATCCTTTTCCTCATTTTCTTGCTTTTTTTTTGGTATACAACGACCACAATGAAATTTAAATTTAAGACTTCATATAAATTACCTAAACCTTTTGTTACTAGACTGACCCTAATGAATTTCTCAATTTCTAATTTGTTATTATAAGTTTTTTTTTTTTTCAAAGTTTAATAATTATATCGTATCATTGCAAGTTGCCTTCATGACAAAAACTGAAACCATAATACAAAGTGCTATTGCTTAATTTGCAGCATTCGATCTTAATTTTGAAATAACAAATATCGGTCCAAGAACGTAAACGCGTCCTTCCGCTGATAACACCTCTCGTGTTAGTTCTTAAACATCAGCACTTAGGACAGAAGCTTGCATCAGCTGAAGCGTGAAATTAACATAGATAGGATTCCCTTAGCTGCAGATAATTTTTTTTATTATTATTATACAATAATCGTACTGAAGTTAAAACCTATAATTTTATACATATTATCTTAACTCTTTACTACTAAGTCAACCCTAGTGGATTAGCTGCAAATCATTTATCTGGGAAGAAATATATTTTTAAATTCTGTACATATGACCAAATATCCCCTCATCTTTTTTTTATTAGTTTTAATTTCCATAAATTTTTAAATTTTTAAACATGCTACTTTAAAATGGTCGTGGACATGACATGTTTAAATACATGTTATGTCACTATTAAGTGATGACAAGAACCATTTAAAAATAAATAAATTATGAGAACCAAAATCAATAAAAATATTGGAAGACTAAAACTAAATCTAATTATATTACGAGATCTAAAAACATATTTAAGTCGATATATCTATGAAACACCTTAACCAGAAAGAATTACACAATTGGGGTAATATACTATACGTAGAATTGACGGCCCCGGAGGATTAAATAAAACCAATTAGTTAAGAGTTACCCCATTTAGCTTAAAAAGAAAAAAAGAGTTACCCATGTACAACTATCCAGTGGGGATGTAGTAGGATGAACAATTCTACCTCCTCTCCACTCTCCTGCAAAATCTGAGGAAAACCAAAAAAGAAAAAAAAAACCTGTTTTGTCTGCTCAGTCATATAGGCCTTCTAGCTCCCAAATATCAACAAGAAAGTCAACCATTTCCTGTCAGGTATGATAATCCTATAATCAGTTAGGGGCATTTACTGATTCCCTTGTACATGAATATCAACAGAAAATAACTAGGTTAGAATACAAGAATGAGAATAAATCTTCTCATGTTCAAATTTTATACGACAAAGTCATGTGTTTGTATCTATTTCTTTCCTGGTAGACATTAAATGAGTGGGGCTTTACAAAAATTATTAGAGAGAGAAATAGATACAAAAGTTGTGCATGAGCTATCATGTACATGAACATGAGAGGAGATCAGGAGACATTCCCATGCATGCAAGAACTTACTCCAAGAGGAATGGGCTGGGGAAAAGGCTTGTTGGTCCCAATTAGACTCTCGTAGGTGGCATTCCAACTGTATAGCAATATAGAATTAGAACTTGACAAACATTTTGAAAAGTGACTTTGAACTGAATTGAATGCTATAGCTATAGACCAATTCCAACTCTCCCACCTCTCCATCAATTTCCCTACTTGTGTTGAAAATGCTCTTGCACCTGATCCGTGCAATTTTTACTTACAGCAGAAGATTTTTATGTTCAAAACAATTAAATCCCCACTGATTCAATGAAATAACAAGCACAGGCTAAAACACAAAAATGCTCAGACCAAATGGAAAAAATCATGCAATACTATTTACCTTGCAAAAAGGTTCATTCTACAGCTCAATAGTTAAGGCTCCCTGCAGAAAGCTTATAGATTTATTTACCTTATTTTAGGTTCTCCAACTTGCTTCTTATTCTCAGGCCTTCTATTTCCAACCCACCGTTTCCTTATCTGGTTCCAGAGAAGAAGACCTGCATACACTGTATTAATAACCAGCTGATAGATATGCAAGAAATGTAAAAAATGCAAGAATGAAAGAAATATCCTATAAAATGAAAATAAAATCATTCATGCGGATCAAAGGAAATCCTGAACACTAGTTTTTAATTTCAAGTTCCACAAATGGCAATTACATTTAATTAAAGAGATTACATCAAGATGAAAGAAAACACAGTTTACAAGAAAAGGTACAAAGAGAAAGGAGTAATATAACAAGGCAATAAGACAATCAGTGGCTGTGTAACCAACTTGCCTGAGGGAGAGATAAGAGAATGAAAGGAAAAACAAAAGCATAAAGTGGCAGCTGCATCGCAGAACCAGTATTAAAAGTGGGAATTCAACCTATTTCAGTTCAGTGGAATTGTAACTGTCCCTCCAGCGTCAAGAAGTTGAATTTGAAAATTCGATGAAAATATTAAGATACCTGACTGTTAGCAAATAAGTATGGCATGACTCTATTAACAGTTTGAGCAAGATTGCTTCGGCATCAGAGAAAATGGCTACCAAGATGATACAAGATTACAAGCACCCTTTGATAAAGTATGAAACTAAGTAATAAGCCAACAAAGATATTAGATAAGCTGACTATAACAATACTTGCCATGATTGACATGTTCAGGAGAATCGATCTGAATGCCAGCACTACTTTGAGGATCAGAAGTTATGCCAATTGATGAGATGCTTTTCTGGGACTGAAGTGCACTCTGATCTATTTCAAAAGCGCTGCTGCTCCAAAAATCTTCTGATCTGTTGTCTTTGTTCATTGCTTGGCCTTTAATTAAAGGAGGTTCTGGGAAGCATCCCAGACAACCTCTGCTCTGTTACAAAGCAGGTTTAACCACAGGCTTGATTAACACAAACTATTGACTATAATTAGCCTACCAGCTTGGATTAAAAGAAGAGGAAGTTGTGAGAAAGAATTGCAGGTATCAATTAAAAATCAAGTAGAACAACACAACATAGCATGAGGGGTTCACTCCATTTACTGTATTTTAGACCTAATCAATACATATACCTTTGAGGTAAAGTTAAACAAAGAGACTGCAACAGCCTACTTTGAGGGTATATTCACTTATAAATATTTTGGTGCGATATTTTTGTTGGAGGCTTTCTCAGGTCAATTAGCATACCGAACAAATATGAGCTTCCTCCCCTTCTAACTTGTGTCTTTCTCCTTTGCATTATAAGAGAATAGGTTTTGGATTTCAGTTTTTCTGTTTACAGACTAGATGCCTTCTACTTCCAGGTATTCACTAACTGACTCATTTAATTAAACCATCCAGTTCACTTTATAAATTTGTTTTAAATTATAAACTATCTATGATAACTATTTCGTACACATATAGATAAAAAGAAACAATAGTGTTTTGATGTCAAACACCATGGAAGAACTGAGGAGCAAATTATGGAAAATGATAAAGGCACCAACTATAAATTAGAATGAACAAAAAAATCACAGGACAGCAAGATAGAATCAATAAGGGTTGTACCAGGCTTAAGAGGCCAATAATACAACATCAGTTTCACATTTAAAACCTTGAGAGATGCTCTGAAACAACTTCTTTGTCTTTTATTTCTATTTTGTCCACCAAAATCCATGATATTTAGCAGAAAGATAAATCTTATTTATTTATTTTTCTTGATTAGGAGATAAATCTTATAAAATGGTAAGATGAAGATGTCTGCAGTTTGAGCAATTCCTGAAATTAAACAATGAATTAATTTCTCCTTATGCTGAAAGGCCCCTGGTAATTGGGGCCTTATCTTTTCCATGGCAGAAAGCAGAAGAACCAAACACAGCATCTTGTCAATTGAGTTAACAAACAGCACCTAGAATACTATGAAACCCTACAGGGGCAGCGAAATTCTATGTTTCATGTTACCAGCTTCAGAGGAATACAAGGAGAGATTAACAAACTGTAAAGCCCCATCAAGTTTCCCTGATCACCAGATCTCACGCTTGCTTAGAAAGCAAGCAAGTACAAGCAAAGATTCCCATATATGATTAAATAATTAGTAAAAACTAAAGAGAAAGACCTTAAATTAAATTATTACCCAGAAAACAATATAAAAATATCAAACGTCTAGTTTCCTATAATTCGAGAAGTACAAAATCAGCAACACCTTATCATCCAAGAAAAGCAACCAGTTCTTTGCTTTCCTTCGAGGCAAAGGCAAGTGATCTTAGATCTCAATTTCTGAGTTCATTTACTTCCATTAAATTGTTCCAAAACCAAAACCCAAAACTCACTCAGGAATCTGAGCAAACTACATATCTATTAAAGGTTTCTCCTTATTCAATCTTTTTAATTTTTCTTTTCTGGGACCAAACAGAAAGAGAGAGATGGAGAACAAATAACTCACCCCATGCAATCGAGAATCTGACAGAGCCAAGGTGGAACATATCTACAGATATGCATTTACAGAAGTCACAGCAGAGATCTGTCACCTAAAATTCTGAATCCAGTATGGAGATAATTCAATAATGAATAACCTGCATGCACATTTTTATTTCCTTTGCTTTTTCTAAAATAAAATAAAAAAAAGTAGAGAATCTCTCAGAATTTAATAAAGCAAAATAGCAAATAAAAAAAGGGGCAAAAGCCTTTATTCTAGTTGTCTAGTACTTTGGTTCCGGATAATAAATTAATAATAAAAAAATAAATATTGGGACAGAATCAACTAGCTGAGTAAGAAACCTCAAATTCCTCCCGTTAGGTTACACAAACGAAGCGTTTTGTGTTAATTGGCCTCAAAACATAGTGATTAAGAAAAGAAACCTCAAAGATGACAATCACATGTACGAAGAAAAAATTCCAGTGTCCCTTCCCGAAATCTGAAAAAGGTTTGGCCCTTGGTTGAAACCAAAGTGTTTATTTTTCAAATGCTTTAGATAAGATCAATGGGAATATGGAATTTTGAGGCCTCAAATTGGAAATAGAGATGGGGAAGCCAACAACATTCTTTTCTTCAATTTTTCTTTCAGAATCTTTACGAGAATTTTTAGTACGATAATTAATAAATTAAAGGTAAATATTTTTTTTAGCAAGAGTAAAGTCAGAAATCATCTTTAATATTATTTTAAAAACACTTATTATAAAAATTAACAAACATATCATATATTACAGTGATTAAATAAATAATGTATATATTATTTTATTTTTATAAAAAATTATTTATTGATTTTCTAATCAATATTTTAAAAATATACATTAATAATATTTTTTACTAAGCAAATTGCCTTTTACTTTTCAATTCATTTTCATGAGACATTACACCCCCACCAAAGACTTGTCTCTTGCTGAATCAGATCAAATCCATTATTATTATTTATTCATAAAATGTAAAATAAATCTTCCTAGTTAATAGAGCTTTAAAAGGAAAGGGATTAATACGATTGGTTTAAATGGTATATGTTTTTCTACCCAAAAAAATGGTATATGTGTAATTTTATTTGATTTAGGTTTTACATTTAAGTATTATACATAAAAGTTAATTTCACTATAATTTAGACATTTCCGATTCAAACAACATCGGTTTTTACATGTGATCTAAATAAAAAGGAAACATATTTTCAAAAAAAGAAAAATATTAAAAGTTGTTTCTCTTTATTTTAAGGATGTATTTTTTATATACGTGTAAATGAAAAAAGGTAAAAAACAATTGAGATATAGAGATAATTAATTACATACAACACCACGTGTGTAATGTAAATTTTTGGATATTCAACTAATGGAACTGAAATAATTTGATCTTCCACATCAAGTATGGTAAAGATTCTTACTTGAAACATTTTTTTTTTAAATTAAATTTTGTCACATTATTTCTAAACTTTTTTTTTTACAAAATTTAAATACAATATTATAAACATTGTGAATATTATTCTCTAATCAAAATTATTTCGTTGTGGTGTATTAAAATCGACATTTCATCTTGGTTTCGAGAAACAATACTACCGAGGCACCGGCATTATACATAAATTTTGTTCTTCATCATTATGATAGAAAACAAAAAGTGAGAAGCACAAATTTTAATCTTTTCCTTTTTACTACAAAATAAAGGGTGAAAGATATTAGGAAAAACCTAAATCTCACATCAGTTAGAAATAGTTTCAAGATAAATATATAAATAAGAGAAAATCCTCATCCTATGAACTATTTTTGGATTGAGTTAGGCCCAAAATTCACATTCTAAGATCGTATTAGATTATATCCTAAATCTATTAACAGGTCACCTATTATATTATCTACGCATCAAGCCCAATAGTACTGGGTGTGAGGAAGTATATGGAAAAAAAAACCCGAGTCTCACATTAGTTAGAGATAATACCAAGATAAAATATATAAATGAGAGCCAATCCTCTCCGTATGAGCTAATTTTTGGAGTTGAATTAGACTCGAAACTCATATTCTAAGAGATAATCTCATAATTTTTTTGAGTGTGAAAAAATAAGTGCTCTACTTAAAAACAAGAAGTTACATTTATTATTACACAAATGGTAACAATAATTATTTACATGAATATAACATTCAATTTTTCGCCACTCTCTTCCCAGCAAGTAATTTTCTCTTGGTAAGTTGGGGGTAGTTGCTTTGATACGTACAATGTAAGCTAGGTGGTGAGAATTGGAGGAAGGTAATCTGATTTGGAACCCAAAATCCGAGCCTTAGTGTCCGGAAAATATTCAAGCCCTGGAAGGGTCGTTATGGCTCCATTGTCAGTTACTTCTATGGGGTAGCGCATGAGGTGGTGAAATGTTATATACTCATCAAGAGTTTCCTTAGAGTATATGTCCCAGTTGGTCTCAGCAAGATGATTCACAAGCCTGATGCAGTCCACTCTTGCTGGATAGTCAAAGATGTTTGTATCATCAACATTCCCGAGGTGCTCATACCACAGTGCACGTCGGAATCCATATATTTGTCCTCTGGGTGGCCCATAATAATCTATATGACGTGGTTGGAATGCACCCATTGCAATCTCAGTGTCTCTTGCTCCATCCATTGATCTTTGGTTTATGTTGGCAGAACCAATAATCATGTATTCATCATCAACTGAAGGAAGCAAAGCAAAAGTCAGTACAACTTGTTAATTTCTTTCATATCATGACCAAATATAAAAGTACCAAAAATATGTAACTACAAAAATCATGGAAAACTTCAATGCATGTATAAACAAGTGGTCTTGTATTGGATCTCTTACCTATCATCATCTTGGCATGAACATAGATCATGAATCGCCTAGACTTTTGTGCTCTACTATAATCACTATCAGGCTCTGGTGCCTCAGTAGGAGTATATTCTTTATCTTTCTTTCCCTCTCGGTTTCCAAGGCAGAAAAAGGTCAAGTAGTCCCTTGGGTTGGCTTCAACACCATTTCTCTCAATGGCTTCAGCTATATCAGCATACATCATCTCCATTGTCCTCCTCTGCCAGTCTAATATTGCTTGAACTGAAGCACTCTCAGGTATGCCTTCTGGCCACATTGGTATAACAACATACACAGAAAACCTCTCCCCTGCTTCAATCTTGCTAACAATCTTCAATGACAACTCCTTTGGTATAAGATGCAAAGCACCAATATCCTCAACCTTAATATCAGATGCTTGCCAACCATATGAACTCCCTAGGAAATACTGGTTTTCAATGTAGATGAAGTTTTTGGCACGTCGAATAGCATTTATATAAGCATCTTGAATGCTTCTGTCAATGATGTTATCTTTCCCACTAACAAGGCCTAATTCAGCCGCTTCTTCTGGGTTTCGGGGGAAGCCAGAAGCAGCACCACCATCAATGGATCTGAACAACTGAACATTCCATGTCTCATTTTCATCTGTTGTTGCCACAGTGGATTGAGGGACAAAGTACTCATCAAGCATGCTTGAAGGGAATAGGAGCTGATTCCCAACCTGCTTCTCCCACCTTTGCTGAAAATTGGACAAAACATCCCAAGCAACAGATCCTTCTAACTTGCAATGAATGTCATGCCATGGCTCTCTTGGACCGCCTTTCTTGATGGAAGCACCTGGGAAATTTGGCTGATGGAAATCATCATGATGGACTGTGTTCAGAGTTGAAAATAGAGGGTGTTCCTGAGTATCATACCTCCCATCACAAAGATCAATTCCACCTACAAAACTCACTATTGTTCTCTTTTTCCATTGTCCCATAGCAGCACCAGCAACTTGGCTGTCCACAACTATAGTCTTTTGGTGATGAGTGAACATTGTTGAAATTTCAAAGCCTTGCACTATGCTTCTTCCATCATCCGGGTTCCGTGGACACAAAACACAATTCACCTTTGTGTTTTTGAAGTAATCAGCAGTTTCTTGATCATGGGTTGCCATCAAGCCATCTTTCTTGAAATCTGGCACAGAGGTTCTGTCATCCCAAATAAGCATAAGAACCATAACACCTTCCTCAGCTTTCATCTTGAGCAGTTCCCCAAGGGTGATTCCTGTTCTAGACTTCCTTGGGTCCCTAATCAAGGTTATTTCAGTGTACACAGACCAACCAGTTATGCAAATAAAGTACCTAGCGTCCATAATTGTATTGTAAATATCCTCCCAACATTTCCTATACTCGTAATGTTTTCCTCCTGACAAGGGGATCCTTGGCCCAAACCCATCTGAAACATGGGCATCTTGGTACAAAGTAACTTTGCAACCAGTTTTTTGACTGAAAAAGGTGTGAGCAACTCCTTGAAACCTTGGACTCCTTATTCCTTGAGACCAGTTTATGTCATTCTCAACATTAGAGAATTGCATTTTGACATGGATTTTAGAGTCACTTGGTATGGGGTTACCATCCTCGTCTAGTATTGGTACCCATGTATCCACTATGTTGCCATTCACAACTTGCTCAACTGGGACATAAGCTCTTCCAATTAGAGTTGCATCAATTGGGTCTTTTTGTTTGACAGTGAATATAACATGGGAAATCAAATGGGCACAGTATATGTGAAAGGTCTCGTTCCACTTGGGGTTGGAGGGTTGATCATTTAACAGTCTAGTCCTTCCAACCCTTGCTTTATCTAAATCAACTGTTGCATAGAGACCGGTCTCGATAAACTGTGAAATGTTATTACATGTTAAGAATTAGACTTAGAAGGAAATTTCACATGTACGTAGAGAAAATGAAGTATGGTGCTTAAAATAAAATGTCAAATAGCTTAAAGCAAAAAAGAGAGTATGTCAAGAATTAAGATACCTCGGGCTGGCATTGGAATTGACACAGCAAACAACTCTTGAGTTGGGAAAGAAATCTCTTCCCCACGCTTCTACTTGTACCCTTGTTTACAAAAATTGAAACCAGACACGAACAAAAACACAAAATGAAAGTTCAGATAATTCTTTTCACTAGAATAGATACTAGACTATAGTTGACACATACAGAAGCAGTTCATATTTATGATGATATTCTTTAGAAATGAATTGTAACAACTAATAAATATCACACAACTATGCACGTAATTAGAACGCAAAGCTTATTGTTAAAGAAGCTTTAGTCCGTCTACATCAATTAAACTGGAAATAAGTTGAGTTGTCGTATGTACCAGCATACTATTAGTTATTTTAATTTTTTTTATGGTTTTATTAACTTCTAGATGTTCATTTTGATTACAGTATGACAGACTAAATTCGACAAAGGAGGAAATGGCTTGTAATTTCTCTTATACACATTTTTTTGATTGAGTGTAAATAAAGAGGAAGGAAAGGAAAATGAAGAAATTTTTTTTAAGACCTACAAGGAAAAACTTACCCTCAAAGTGGCATGAAATAGAGTGAGAGATCTCTCTTTTTTCAATTTTTTTAGTTTCTTAAAAAATTAAATAAACTTTCATAACATAAAAAATTCAAATAAATAATAAATAATTTAATGTTAAGAAAAATTAAATGAAGTAAAAAGTTTAATTTTTTTTAAATTAGTATAAATTTTTTTATGTAATTTATTTATTTCTTTTCATTATCTCTTCTATTTGAAAATTTTCTCTACTTTTTTCCTTAATTAATTATTTCCATCCATTCAAATTACAGATTTTTTTACTTTTTTTTTTTGTTTAAAACCTATTTAGATAAAAAAAAAATTATAAACACTTATAAGAGAAGAAAATAAGAAAAAAACACAAAATAAGTTTTTTTATAAACTAAAATTAGCTTATTATGTATAAACTAAAATTAACTTATTTATAAGCTAAAATCAACTTATTTATAAGCTAAAATCAACTTTTTGGAGAAGCTAAATGATTTTAGTTACTCTAAAAGGTTAATTTTAATTTATGGAAAAAGCTTAGGACTCGTTTACTTGTGTTTTTATTTTTATTTTTTATTTTTTGTTTTTACTTTTTAATTATAAAATTGCTACCTTGTTTTCAATTTGTTTGTTGGTTTTCAAAGATTTGTATATTAAACACTGAAAACAAGTCTCTTTTTTATTATTTTCTCTGTTTCCTGAACAAATTTTTGAAAACAAAAAACATATCGAAAACAATGTGACAATATTGTAATTAAAAAGGTGAAAACAGAAAATAAAAACAAAAAATGAAAACACAATTAAATGGACCCTTATTTTTTATTTTTATTTTCATGTTTATGAAAAATTTTATTCAGACAGGAACTCTATCCTCCCTGTTTCATTCATTTTTATTTTTTTCTTTCCTTTCTATTTCAAGCATTAATATTTATAGTCTGTAATTATATTGATGAAAGATTAGAACAGGAGAGAGAGTTTTTCGATTAAGGCACCTTGCAGCAGAGATTGAAATTGCAGTCGTTAAGAGTTGGTAGCTTGTCTATCTCATATATGATCACATCGAGCCTCCCGTGCAGCAAATGCGACATTACGTTATACTATTATGCTTCCCCCTTTCTGTTTTGTGGAAAAAAATGTAATCTGTTAGCCAAGAGGGGATGCGACTACGACTAGAGAGAAACATATAGCTTTTAGTTTCCACAACACAACACATGCATGTTACAGATTTTATGAAATAGCTAAAATCAAAGACAAGCACGCAATAATGCAAAAGAGAAGTTTTTCTGTGGTAAACGTGCTTACGTGGAAAATGTTGACGATGGTACGGCCCTTATGATGAAGGCCTCTTAATGTAATGCATTTATAGGCAGAGAATAGTGGAGATGAGTATTAAGAATTGAAGGAGGATATGGTATACATATTGTGTCTTAATTCTCAAGCAAGAGATATACAGTGTATAAACACAAGTTAGAAGAATGGTGATTCTTTTGCAATTTCTCAAGTTGGAATTAGTTCCCGCCTTGACATTCAAGGAAGAAGTATATATTCTACGAGGGATGCTTGTCACCATTTGACTACCTATTCTCAGTATTTCACTTAATTTGTTCATGCCTTTCTCCACTAGACGACTATTCCATGGGACCTGGATGGGTTAGAATGTAACGTTGGATAGATGTGAGGGGAAATATGGAATTCCCAAGTCAATTAGAATTTCAAGCAAGGAAAAGGTCACAATGGAACATAAACAGTGAACCCTTTATATTGCTCTGATATTTTTTGTTTTTTTGGGTCCATTATATACATTCTTCTTCTTCTTTTTTGGTCAAACATTATATTCTTCCTATTAAGGTAAGAATTTTGTCACGCGTCTAGCGTACTGAAAGGAGTCCAGTCATGGAAATGTCACACAAAATCTAGGTACTATCCTGCTTAAGAATGGACCGGAGAACATTTGCCTCAAAACAATTATTGTTTTAAAAAACTGAAAACAAAATGTTAAATACTGACAAATGCTAAGATTTGTTGGGTGCGTACTAGCTAGCTAGTTAACGAAATAATTTTTTATTATACTAAAAATATAAAATTTATTTAATATTTACCTTTTAAACATTCAATAAAATATTTTTAATACATTTTAACTGAATTTTTAAGAACATTCATAATCTGAACCAACACTTTTTAATCACACTCGCTTGACCCTGTATTCCAGCAAAAATAATAACTTACCAGTAATTTTTAAAGTAAGAATAAAAAATAAAAAAGACATGTTGCAACAGCATGTGCATGTCATGTCGTGAGATAGGTTTAGACGGTTTACATGTGTCTTTACTCACTTCGAAATTTTGATAGAGCCAATTTTATAAATTTGAATTCTACCTAATTAAGATTTGACAACATATGAGATAAGACTGGGTCAACCAACTTGTTGATATAATGTATTAATCTTAATATTATATATAGTTAAATTGTAAAATTAAATAAGCATACAACTACAATTAAGGTATATTTTATAATATATATTTTAAGATAAATTAATATCAATATAAATATAACATTGTGTTAGACAAAACATTATTTATTAAGTTAAGAAATTATATTATTAATACATAATTATTTAAAAAAATTATACTTTTTAAAAGAATATGACATTGAACTAGTTTAAAACTTCTCGAAATATAACCTGAACCCGTCAATAAAATATATTAGGTCCAATTTCTTATACATGAACTCATTAAAACTTCCTTTGGGCTAGGCCAAGTTAGTGGCACGGGATGGGTCATAAACACCCCTAACCTTAGGGCAACTCCAATGGGAATATTCTCCTATTTTATGTCATACTAAAAATTTATGTAGGAATTCTCAAACCATTGGAGAGCAATTGAGAAAATAATGAGTTGGTCAATAGAAAAAATGATTTATTTTTTTTTGGAGACCCACTTGAATTTTAATGCAATATGAAGTGCTTTTAGAGTTAGATTTATTTAAAAAACTTTTTAGAATTGTTGGGTTGGAGAAAAAAATTATTTAAGTTGTTTAAACTAATAAAAATGATATGATATTATAAGAAAGTGTAAAAAAAATTATAAAATATTGTGTTAGCAACTCACATGAGTTGCATGGATGTCCTGTCTTCTTCGTTTTTTTTTTTTTTAATTTTCGACGTTGGTTTCCTTTACTCGAATTTGAATATAAAATTGAAAGCACAAATAATTGCAAATTATATAATTTTTTCATTTGTTATTGGTTAAAAAATAACTAAAACCATTTTGTTAAAATCAAAATAATTGAAATATTTTTTAATCAGTAAGTAGTTAATTTTTTTATTTTTTTTTTGTGTACATTGGTGACACCAAGGTTAAAACCTATGACCTCATGCATACCATCCAAACTTTTCACCACTAGGCCAACCCTAATGAGTTAGTTAATTTTTAAGTGCCTTTAATTTTTTTGCAATTAATGAGTAATTTTTATTTAGGATAAAATATGTTTTGGGTCCTCCAAAATATCTCAAAATTTGGTTTTAGTCTCTATAAAAATTTGATATATTTTTAGTCCTTATATTTTAACAGAAACACATGTTTTTAGTCCTCAATGAAAGACTAAAACCACATCACTCTTGGTAAATGTAGGGACCGAAAATGTATTAAATTTTTATAGGGACTAAATTTAAATTTCAAGACATTTTGAGTGACCAAAAACATATTTTACCCTTTTATTTATATATACTGAACGGTAAAAGACAAACATAGCATAGACAGAATGCGATGTTCAATTTTATAATCAATTATTAATTAATTAATAACTTGAAAATATGTTTATGTGAGAAAAATACTTTTTAGTTTTTACTAAGTTCATTGTTGTCCCCGAGAAGAGCCCACTAGAATCAGCCTAGGGATGAAGAGTTGGGATAGTATGTACAAGATCCTAGGTTCTATCCTTGTTGCCGTCATTGTACACACACAAAAAATTGTTTTCTCGAGAAGCACGTATTGACAATACTCAATGTGGTCCGATATAATGGGCTAAAAAAGCTAAGGGAACTGTTATTTTCACTCCTTTTTTTCTTTGTTAAGTTCACCTTAAAGAAACGTGTTTCTGTTGTATATAAATATCACACTCCTTAACACAATGAAAACACATTTTCATTGTACGTGTATTTTGTACAATGAAAACATATTTTTGTCAATGGTATTTTCATAAAAAAAAATAAACAAACAAAGTATGGGGGTGAACTTAGACAAAAATAGGATGAAAATAACAACACCCTCAATGTGATCCGATATAATGGGCTAAAAAAGCTAAGTGCAAGCCCAAACAATTTCCTCAATAAAAAAGCCCCAAAAATTGAAACCACTTCTCATATCATGGGCTATTATTAGTTTTATGTAATGTGTAGTTTTAAGACTCAAATTCCTAATATTACAAGTAAAGCCTCATAGAATCACACTTTACTTTCATTACAACCAATTTCACTCATTCTATTATCAGCCAAAACAATTTACAGGCAATCTCTATGTTCAGTTAACCTTTTGATTGAATAGTTGCATTTTACTTTCAATTCATTTTCATAAGACGTTGGAGCGCATTCTTATCTCTTGCTGGATAAAGCCATATATCTACTTGATTGTGATGTATTATATTATAATTATTTTTTTAAAAAAAGGCAAAATAACTTTTCCTAATTATATTTTAGCTCAATATAAAATCTCCGTAATTAGTTGATATAAAAATAAAAGCATCTATATTGGAATTCATACCATGAGGATGTCTATGAACGATATGCAATATAAGAAATTATTAAATAATTCGAGACTACCACTTGTTTATAGTTCTAACCATTTGAACGTGTCATATACCTAAAATTTTTAAGTTCAAAAAAAAATTAATAACACTTGATTACAGTTATATAGAGATTAGTAGAGATTGTGATAGTCTCAGACTACCTAATAATTTCTCCATATAATAAAGAAAATAGTCTTGGGAAAACTAAAAAAATTTGAGGTTCTAGGTCGCAACATTGGTAAGAGATTCCTACATAAAAGCAAGACGTTTCATTTATTATTAAAAATGTAATCTTGTAATGCTAATTAGTTATGTGAATATACATTTAATTTCTGTCCATCCTCTTCCCTACAAATGATTAATTACATGGTTAAACTTTTTGTCTCGTGTTAGTTACAAAGATAAGCACAATACTGGCTAGGTGGTGAGAATTGGAGGAAGGATATTTGATTTGCAACCCAAAATCCGAGCCTTGGTGTCAGGAAAATATTCAAACCCCGGAATGGTTGTTATGGCTCCATCATTGGTTACATGTATGGGGTAGCACATGAGGTGGTGAAATGGTTTATTCGTATCAAATGTTTCCTTTGAGTACATGTCCCAGTTGTCCTCAGCAAGACTATTCACAAGATGGATGCAGTCCAAATGTTCTGGATTGTCGAAGATTCTTGCCTCAGAACCGTGTTTCCCAAGGTGCTCATACCATAGTGCACGTCGAAATCTATATATCTCCCCTCTGGGTCGCCCATTCGATGCTAGATGAAGTGGTTGGAATGCACCCATTGCAATCTCAGTGTCTCTTGCACCATCCATTGATCTCTGATTTATGTTAGCAGAACCAATGATTATGTATTCGTCGTCAACTGAGGGAAGCAAAAGCCACATTAATATTAATTTGTTAATTCATGACCAAACATGGAAAGAACATATATAATCAACAAAAAATGGTTCATGCACATTCATGTGCCCATTAACACCTAGAAAGAGATAAAAAAGATGTAAGTGTAGATGTGATACATTATTTGATGTGACAAAAAGAAAGAAATAGAGAAAAATAGTGTCAATTAGGTGCATGTAATGTGCAGGTGTCTATATCTATAAGCAAACATGGAGATTGAAATGTTCCACAAAATGTAGTATTAGAAGATCTTAGATGAGTAATTAACTTTAACGTATAAATAAATGGTATTTGATTTCATACCTATCATCATCTTGGAATGAACATAGATCATGAACCTTCTAGCATTTTGTGCTCTTCTATAGTCACTCTCAGACTCTGGTTCCTCTAGAGGAGCATACTCTCCTACTTTCTTATGCTCCCTATTGCCAAGGCAAAAAAATGTCAAATAATCTCGAGGGTGTGCTTGAATCCCTGATTTTTTTAAGGCATCAGCAATGTGAGAATACATCATCTCCATGGTCCTTCTTTGCCAATCTAATATTGCTTGAACCGATTCACTTTCTGGTACACCTTCGGGCCACATTGGGATCACTATGTACACAGAAAACCTCTCTCGTGCTTCAATCTTGCTTACAATCTTCAATGACACCTCCTTTGGTATAAGATGCAAAGCACCAATGTCCTCAACCACAATATCATCAGTTGCTTGCCAACCATATGAACTCCCTAGGAAGTACTGGTTCTCAATGTAGATGAAGTTTTCTGCACGCCTAATAGCATTAATATAGGCATCCTGAATGCTTCTCTCAATGACGTTGTCTTTCCCACTAACAAGGCCTAATTCAGCAACTTCATATGGGGCCTGAGGAAAGCCAAAAGCATCACCACCATCAATGGATCTAAACAACTGAACGGTCCATGTCTCTTTTTCTTCTTCTGATCTCTGTGCATCAGATGGGTGGGCCAGAAATCGATCAAAATCATCAAGTGAGAATAAGAGCTTGTTCCCAACTTGCTTCTCCCACCTTTGCTCAAAATTGTACAAGACATCCCAAGCAATAGGTCCTTCTAGCTTACAATGAATGTCATGCCACGGCTCTCGTGGACCACCTTTCTCAATGGAAGCACCTGGGAAGTTTGGCTGATGGAAATCATCTCTATGTACTGTATACAAAGTTGAAAATAGAGGATGTTCCCTGGTATCATACCTCCCATCACAAAGATCAATGCCACCTATGAAACTTATGACACTTCGCTTTTGTGATGATCCTACAACATGGCCATCCACAACTACACTCTTCTGATGATGAGTGAACATTGTTGAGATTTGAAGGCCTTGAATTATGCTTCTTCCATCATCCGGGTTCCGTGGACACAAGACACAATGAACCCTTGTGTTTTTAAAGTAAGCAGCAGTTTCTTGATCGTGGGTTGCCATCAAGCCGTCTTTCTTGAAATCTGGAACAGAAGTTATGTCATCCCAAACAAGCAAAAGAACTTTAACATCTTCATCAGCTTTCTTCTTAAGTAACTCCCCAAGGGTGATGTTTGAATATTCCTCGTTGTCTCTAACTAAGGTTATTTCAGTGTAAACAGACCAACCAGCTATGTAAATAAAGTGCTTAGCGTCCCTAATGGCAATGTAAATGTCCTCCCAACATCTTGCAGGTATGTAGTCTATTCCTTCGGATATTGGAACCCATGGATCAACACGAGCGCCACGTAGGGTATGAGCATCTTGGTATAAAGTAACATTGCAACCTTCTCTCTGATTGAAAAATGTACGAGGAACTCCCATGAATGGCATGCGTATTCCCCGAGACCATGGACATGTTGTGTCCTCGGTAACGTCGTAGAATTGCACACTGACACAGATTTTGGAGTGACCCGGTACGGGACGGTGATCTTCTTCATCTAATATCTCAACCCATCGCTTAACTATGGGGCCTCTGATAACTTGCTCCACGGGGATATAGGCTCTTCCAATTAGAGTTGCTCCAATTGGGTTACCATCTTTGACCGTGAAAACAATGTTTGAGATTTTATGGGCACAGTAGATTTCAAAGGTCTCGTTCCACTTGGGGTGAGAGGGTTGGTTTCCTATCATTCTAGTTCGTCCAACCCTTGCCTTGTCTAAATCAACTGTTGCATAGAGTCTCGTCCCGACAATCTTCATCATGTTTTTACATGTTAGGATTTAGATTAAAAAAAAAAAACACATTTAATTATAGAAAATGAAGCATGTAAAAGTGAAAGAACTAAAGTGGCCAATTGTTAAAAGATAAATGCCAGCAATACATTCTTTGAAATTTATTAGAAATCACATAATTGTGTAAATTTTACTCTTTATCTAACAAACCTCACTCATTATTTTATAATTTTTAATAAATTTTAACTAATAAAAAAATGTTAAAAAAAGTGTATTAAAAAATATGTTGTCAGTGCTCCTAATTGTTAAAAGATAGAAAGGTTGGTTTTTGGTTAACATACCTCAGGCCGGCACAGCAGACAACCCTTGACTTGGGCTAGAAATCTCTTCCCCTTGTGTGTTGTGCCCTTTGTTCCCATATTTTAAACAAGAAGACGAAACACAAAGTCAAAGAGTTTAAGCATGTTAATTTCTCTTGAAAGTGATGCAGGAAACATTGACATGTTACAAAGCTTAGTTAGGAGAATTCATTTCCGAATAGAACTTAGCAATTCAAGCTTGGTTTGCTTGTTGGGAAGGTGAGATCACATATTATGGTTGGGGACTTGGGTACGTAATCACGACTATAGCAAAAGCTTTGTTTTTTTTTTTTTTTTTAATTTTATGAGTAGCTATTGAAATAAGATAAACATGATTGATTATCCAAAAAAAGTATTAGTTAACCTAAAATTAATGTGAACGTAATATATTGATAAATTAAGACTTGAGAAAATAAGTTATGTACTGATAGTATAAAGTCATTTTACATTGTCATCTAATCATAAATTACCATATATGGTAAGTTTGTTACCTTTATAATAAGAGAAAAAAGGTCAAGCACTGGCAGTGTAAAACTATTTTACACTGTCATCCAATCACAAACCACCATGTATGGTAAGTTTGTTGACTTTTACAATAATTACCTTAAAAGTCATAACAACGGTAATTTGTAATTGGTTGATAATATAAATTTTTTACACTGACAGTGCATAACCATTAAACTCTTATAATAATTATCTTAAAAGTTATAATAATGGTAATTTGTAATTGGTTGAGTGTAAAACTTTTTACACTTACATAACCATTAAACTCTTTAAGACTTTTCTTTAATATTTATATCCGTTCATTCTCTAGACTTTTATTAATCTTATAAGTTGGTTACCCAATAAATATTTCTGGCCCCGCCCCTGCTTGTTGGGTAAAATTGCAAATATTCGTTTTTTCTAGATTTATGCATTAACAATTCACTTACGTTATTCTTACACCTTAACATTCACATTTTACACTTTAATTTTATTAAAAAAGGGAGAGAAAGGAGAGAACAAATGAATTTATTCTTGTTATTTTTTTTCATATAAAGAAGATACAGACTGAAATTTAGAAAATAAGAGGTAAAAATACAATTTTTTTAATAATTTAATAGCATTTTGTGCTGACAAATCCTCCTCCCAGTTCAACGGAGAACCATTACTTTGGAATTCAGTTTTAACGCTGTTAAAAATTTGATCAGCATCTGGGAAGTCTAAAGGCATGTTTGTTTACTATTTTCAAAAGTAATATTTTTATTTTCTAATTTTGTTTATCTTCCAAACATATTAGCATATTTGAAAGTGTTTGTCTTTGAGCACATTTTTGTTTTTTAAAATTTATTCTTGACCACTTCAACCGAGTCTTGAAAAAAAAATATATTTCCCAACTGTTATTGAATGAAAAACTGATTGTTGAGTAGTATAAAATTATTTTATAAAATAATTTTAAAATAAAAAAATAAAAAGGGAATCAAACATGCCTAGGTCATTTAGTGATATATCAAACACATGGTATGAAAATTTAAACTCTTATATTTTCTTCTACTTATATTCCTTAATGATTAAAACAAGAGAGAGTTTTAATGAAGATACCTTCTGACAGAAATCAAAATGACATCCGGTATGTAGTCTATCAACTTCAAATATGGTTACCTTAAGCGTCCCGTGTAGCAGCTGAGGCATTTTGTTTTACACTTTATATTATGCTATGATCAATACCACAAACATAGAGGGTAATCAAACTGAGTGAAATAAAATTTGAATTTTCACAAAATGTAGGAGACTTTTGAGAAATGGCCGAGAAAAGCAGGGAACGTTTTCTTAAATGTGATGGAAATAATAAAGGTCACATTTAAGTTGATAATGATGCATATATATGGAGAGAGACATGAAAAGAGAATCTAGGGAGTGTTCTGTTTCAAGAAAGAGAAATGTGTTTGGAGAACAAAAACGAAATCAAGAATCAGTTCCCTCCTTGGCTTGTAAGGAGCACTTGCCTACTTGGAACGGAATAGGAGCCCGTTTTGCCAAGGTAGGTGGCTTGTCCACCACCCAAGTTACCATTTTGTGTACGGGCTATTTTTCCTATAATAATGCAGTTATATGCAATTTGTTTCGATACTGTACGTTTTTACTCAACTCAATTTAAAAACATAACAGTTGTATTTACTGCGCTACCTGTTTGTCAAATTTCATTTTTATTAAAATAGAAAAAAAAAAAAAAAAAAAACTAGCGATGAAGAGTTTTTATAGGAAATTATAATTAAATAGAAAATTTGAGAACTGATTCAAGATAATTATAATTAGGAACTAAAAAGTTAATAATTAAGAGCGTTTGGAGTAGATAATATATAAAAGTAGATTATAAAGTTTCTTATATATATATATATATATATATATATATATATATATATATATATTGACTGAGTATCTCTAGAAGTATATATATATATGAAAATTTTAATTAAAATATACTTATCATGTAATCATTGATTGTCATCTATAATAAGGTTGTTTATTTTTATAATAATTATTTTAAAAGTCATATATAATATAATTTCTAATTAATTAATAATGTAAAAATATTTACATAAACAGTATATCAAAATTAACCTCATGAAATAAACTTTTAGGTTAGACGATGATGGTTAAGTAAAGTATTTTCTATGTTTTTTTTTATCAAATATCTCTACCAACTTATATATGAAATTAATCCTTATAAAAAAAATTGTCTGAGGTTATAGTTCTCTTTCACCACAATTAACTACTCCTTAAGTTGAAAATGCATTTGTCATCGAAGACTACAAATATAATTGTATTAATTAGTACAATCTATTTATCTATCTATGTTATTGTATAAATATTAAAATTAATGCATAAATTAATATTTGTATAAATATATAAATAAATAGATTTTTTTTATATATTATGAAACAGTTTTGTTATTTAACTAAAATTTTAAAAAGTTAGTTTATAAAACATATTTTAAAAAAGAACAACTCAAATGTATATTAATATAATATATAGAAACTGATAAATATAAAATAATAATAATAATAATTTATCTCTTAATTTTTATCTTTAATTATGTTTTTAATTAAATTATAATGGAATATTTTAAATTTTTCTATATATTTAAAAATTCATAATTTTAGTTATGATATTTATAAAATATATTTTAAAATAACCAAATTAAAATACACATTAATATATTTTTTAAATTATGTAAAATTTTGTTATATGTTAAAACTTAATTTCATCTAATTAGTCTTTACGTATTGTATTTTTATTTTAAGCATATAATATAGTAATTTTAATTTTATTTACTACAAATAATTATAATAACAATTAAAATCATAGATGTTATGCAATTTATATGATATTTTATATATCGGATAAATTAAGTCACCTAATTTTATAAAAAAATAAATAAAATAGTGAGACTAAAACTTTAAATTACAAATATTGCATGTAACCATAAAATACATAATAAGTATAAAATTTAAATACAATGTTATTAAAATTTATTTTTATTTGAGAGAAAATTTTAAAATAAATCTAAAAAATTAATTTTCTGACAAAATTTTAATATTTGATTAAGATTTTTTAAAAAATAGTTTATAAAACATATTTTAAAAAAAATTCAAATGTATATTAATATAATATATAGAAATTGATAAATATATTTATAATAATAATAATAATAATTCTATTAATGTTTATTTTAATTATTATTTTAAATAAATTATGATGAATTATTTTAAAATTTTCTATATATTTAAAGTAACCAAATTAAAAGACATGTTAATATAATTTTAAAATTATTTAAAATTCTGCTATATGTTAATAATTAATTTCAGCTATTTTTTTATGTATACAATATAATTAGTTGAATTTTATTTACTACAAATAATTAAATTAACAACTAAAATCATAGATGTTATACAATTTATAGAATATCTTATATATCAAATAAATTAAGACACATTATTTATATTAAATAAATAATGAGATTAAAAATTTTAATTTACAAATCTTGTATATAACATTTACAAGTATAATACGTATAAAATTAAAATGTAATGTTATTAAAAATTTATTTTTCATTTGAGAGGAAAAAATATTAAAATAAACGTAAAAAGTAATTTTTGACACAATTGTTATTTAATTAAGATAATGTTTGTGTATTTTTATTTCACGTCTATCATCTCTTATTATTTTTATTTATAATTATATATATTACATCATTAATATTCCAATAAGTAAAATGACTCATAATAAATTCTAAAAATTATTAGATATTTTAGAAAAACATGTGTTTACGTAAATATATGTGTATTTAAATTAGTTTATATGTAAAAAGTAATCACTTTTTTTCAACCTTTTGAAAGAACTTTTTGTTAAAAAATATTTTTCAAAATTTAAGTTAAAATATACATGAATCAAACTTGCTCAATTAATAAAGAAGTTGAGTTAAAAGCTGCTGCTCCTTCATTCAAAGACATTATTAATTACTTTTAAAAAAAAAGGCAATATTAATTATAAGTGGTTAAACAAAACGACAAATAAATATTAACACATTGTAAGTTATTGACACTATTATAAGTAAAGCAAATTATTTGGCACAGAAATTTAACACATAATTATTATAAGTTGGTGATAGGAAATATTAACTATATAGAAAGAGAAAAAAAAATTGTAGAAACAATATGTATCCTACACAGGAGGTAATTTTGTTTGAGTTACGTAGGACTATTATGGACAACAAAGCTTTTTTTTGAGTATTTAACACAACAACATATTCAGGACTTGAACTCAAGATCACTGGTTAAGTTAGAACAACTAGTGCCAATTGATTTATGCGTTCACTGGTAAAGAAAAAATATTTTAATATAAAAATCAAACTAATACTTTTTTAGGTCAATGAGTGATTTACTCAAAATACATATTCAAAATTTAAGCAAAATATGTAAAATGAAAAATATAAGAGAGGAAAAAAAAAACAATGGTAACTCCCTTATAAAATGACAATATTATTGAGGTCAATAATGAATTCTTGAATGATTAGATGATTAGAAAAATAATTTTGAAACTTAAGATATTGACAAAAATAACTAATATAACATTACCTTTATTTTATCATGTACAATTAATTATATGTTATGTTAATAATAAAACTACATTACAAAAAGAGTTGTAATTCTTATTATTGTGTAAAATGAGAAATACATAAATTACATTAAAAATGTAGTCTACGACAAAATGTTTAATAAATTATTTTAATTAACTAAAATATTTGATATATTTTATTTTTTAAATTACAACCTCATTAAAAGGGTTGTCAATTAATATTATTAATTTTAATAAAAATACACACATTATCTTAAAAACATCATTGATAATAAATTATGATTTATATTATATATTTTCTACCTATTTAAATTATATTTTTTATATTCAAATATACTCATATATCACACGGATAATACATCAGTAATGATGATAATACACTTTGGTATAACACCATTTGCTTTGAGAAAATAAGGGTGAATTTTTTTATTTTATTTTTTTTGTCACAATTGAAATTTAAGTTCATTATATTTAAATCATTAAATTATACTCCATATCTTTTAAAAATGTTTAAATAATATTATTGTCCTATTTAATGTAAATAATTGTACTATGTTTAGAGAAATTAATATGTCTTATATTTTTAGTTTATTTCAATATAAATGGATCTCGTGAGATATAGTTTTTTTGTTTTTAACCACTTAATAAAATGATAAGAAAAATATCTAATTTTATCATCTAAAGATATATACGTGTCACTATATTAATTTTTAAAAATTTTGATTACTAAAGAGGTACTAATTTAAAAACACCTGAAATTAGTTCCATTTATTGTGGCATACAGTTATTTTCTTACATAAATTATTGTGACATACAGTTAATGTAAAATTTATGATTGAAATTAATTTGAGCATATCTTAATTATATCCAATGTATTAGAATTAATTTTATTCGATTTTAAAGACCTTAAGTACTCAATTACAAAAAATTGTAACAATTTTAAAGACCTTATTAAAGACTCAATTACAAAAGTTTTACAAGATCAAAGACTCAATCACAATTTTTTTTAATTTGAGGACTTAATTAAAAAATTTAATAGTTCAAGGACCTACTAATTAATTTAACCTTTTAAAATAAACAAGTTTTTAATCTTTCAAAAATCTAAAATAATATTATATTTGTTTTTATAAAAAAATTAAAGTGATAATAAATTTTTATGAATTAATTTAAGTCAGATTAGATTTTTGAAAGATAAATGTAACATATGTTAATAATTTAATTTTTTTTATAAATTTAATTTGATGGCTAAAATTTTAAATGACCAATACCGAGCTGGGACATTTCTTAAATATTGAAATAATAACATCCTATTCCTACTTTATTATTCCTGGCCCATATGCATTTTGTATGTCTCTGCCGTCCTTATCACATTATTTCAACAATAGTAAGTGAAATGGACTTCATATTGCTAGGGGTTGTGTCAAGATTTTTTTTAAAAATACTTTTCAAGATTTTAAATCAATTTAAATAAAAAAATGTAATTAAATTTTCCATTTTTTAATTAGATAACATAATAATAAAAAAAAGGCCGGGCATTGAGGAAAGTCCAAAATTTTGCCCCGCCAATAAATTGAGGGACCAAAAGCTCAAATGATAAAGAGGCATTTGGTTTTGTTTGAGTAAATAAATAGTCAACAATCATCAACAACCTTCGACTTGACCTATTCCTTCCCTAACTAACGCCAAAAAAATTGAAATGACGAAGTCAATTTCTACTTCTGTTGTACATGGTTGTGTCCAAAAATGGTTCATTATGCCTTAAACCACAAGTATAAAGGAGGATGAGAAGAGAAAAACATAGTTACGATTGTGATAAGCAAATTTCAACATATAAACTCGTACAATTAATTTAAGTCCTTTGACAATTGACATTATTCCAGTCTTAACGACTTTGAAAAATTTAATAGTTAAAGTCATCTTTGGAGTGATTTTTAGTTTTTAAATTTTTAAAAATTAAAATCAGTTTTTAATTTGTTGTTTTATTTTCTTATTTCCAATTTTAAAAATTTGTCGATTTTATAATTTTTCATTAAAAAGTTTATTAAAAAGGTTTGAGACTTTTCACATGAAGTTGTGATAAGAGGACCCAAAGTGAGAGTAGAATAAAATAAAACGAGAGTTAATTTTTTATTTTATTTTTACATGTAGAATTTTGTGTGCTAAGCCTATACTGAGCCATATTTGAATCGAGTTAAAAAAGACCAGATTTAATTCGTGCTTAAAATTTAATATCCAAGTCATACATTTATCGGGCAAGGGTAGGGCAAGTCAATCATGGGCTTGATAGGGGTCACAACCTATAGCAAATTGAATCAAAAAGCCCTGATTCAATTTAAGTTTCTAAAATGAGGCTCAAGCCCAGTCTGTACAAGCTTTTGTGGGCTAAGCTCAAATCAAGTCATGATCGTATTGGACTAAAAAGGCTCAAATTTAATTTATGATCAAAATTTAAAGCCTAAATCATATATTTCATCGGATAAGTTTAGGTCAGGCTAGTTGCGATTTAAATACAAGTCATCAACTATCGTGGGCCAAGCCAAAAAACCTAGGTTCAATTCAGTCTTCTAAAATAAGGCCCAAGCTTAGTAAAAGTCTAATTTGTTTAAGTTTTGCAGGCTAAGCCCAAATAAGGTTAAAAATGCCTAGATTTTATTCATGTTCAAAATTCATCAAGTGAGTTCAAATCGGGTTAGTCACAACTATAGCGAGTTTGGCCAAAAAGCTTAAATTTAATTTCATGTCAAATTTGTACAAGCTTTTTGTGGGTTAAGCTCAAATCATGACATGGTTGGATCAAGCTGAAAAGGCCCAAATTAAATTTGTGCTCACAACTTAAAACCTAAACCCTACATTTCATCAAACGAGTTCAGGTTGGGTCAGTCACAAACTCAAAGCAGGTTGTAAGTTATAGCGGGTAGGGCCAAAAAACCCATATTCAATTCAAGTTTTTAAAATGAGGCTAAAGCTCAATTCATACGGGTTTTTTTGGGCTAATCCCATATCATGGCATGACTAGATTAGGATAAAAATATCCAAATTTAATTAATTCATGCTCAAATTTTAACGTTCAAGCCCTATATTTCATCGAACATATTCTAATCGAGTTAGTTAGCTCAACCCATTTTGCTACCTCTAACGAAGACTAAGTGGAAAAGTGGAGAAGGATGGAGGAAAGTATCAAAAGAAACAAGACAAAAACTTAAACTAGAATTAGAAAACTTTTTTAAGTGATTATAAAACCACTAACTAACTTTTAATTTTAACTATTTATATATAATTATATAACTTATATTTATTGATCTTACCTTCTTAAAATGAGAAATATTCTCTGAGTAAAACTAGGCTCAAATCTCTTAAGTAAGGTCTTTGATTCAAGCCTTGTGAATGAAAAAAACGTTGTTAGGAGGGGAAACCCCACTAAAGGTGGCCGCTAGGTTTTTAGACAAATATTAGTTATCAACAAAGCTGATAGATACTTCGCACCAATAACATGATGACCCAAAAAATAAGAAATATTCTCATTAAATATATTTCCTTAAACAATATATATATATATATATATATATATATATATATATATATATATATGTATACACACACACATATATATATAAGGATTAAAAGTTATCACTTAAAAAAGTCACGTAACTTTATGATTTAATTTTAATCCTTTATGATTTTATCCTAGTGCTAAGATTCACTCCACTTATTCTCTCGTAATAAAAGTCATGTCACTTGATATGCCCACATGTGTGTGTGTGTGTGTGCACACACACACACACACACAGATAGATATATATATATATATATTGTGTGTGTGTGTGTGTGTGTGTGTGTGTGTGTGTGTGCATGCTCGTGTGTTGATATGCCCATATAAAGACGTGTACGTGTCCTCTATGTTTGTGTCCAAAATCTATTCTCTTGTTAATATTTAGAAGGCATATGTTATTTTTACTTCATTTTTCTTATAATATATTCCCTTCAATCTCGAATATAAATAAAATAAATAATTTACACTAATTAAGAAAATTAATTAACATCATTTAATTTTATTAATTTCATTTAAAAAATAAATTGTTTTCTTAAATTGTCCTTAATTAAAACTTGATATCAATTATAAAAAAGAGTCATTAGACATATAATCTCAATTAAATAAAAGATATTTTAGAATAATTTCATTAAGTAAGGTGAAATTATTTCATATTCGTCATACATGAAAAAAAAATTCTTATATTCGAAGGGAGTGTTACACAAAAGTTGAAAGTGAACAAAACTCAAATAATTTAGTAGCAACAAAGTATTTGTGATATACGTGTGTACATAATATATCATTGCAGTTTGAAAAATGCATTCTTAATAAAATAAAAAATAAACCATCAATTTAGTCCCTTAAGTATTAGTCTCTCTCTTATATAGTTCCTAAAGTATTAAATATTTATCAATTTAGTCCCTGAGTTAGTATTTTTTACTAAAGTTGAAGAACCAATTTGATAAACTCGGAGAACTAATTATTATAATGTCTAATAATTGAGAGACTACTGATCTAATTTTATTAATTTAAGGACCATTTAAGAGAGAGAATAATATTCTAAGGATGAAATTTAGAGTTTACTCTAACAAGGTGTTTGATACGAGAATTCTTTTAAGTTTTTTAGAAACCTTAGGTTGAGAATATTAAATTTCTATGTTTGATATAAGGGTTTTAAAAATCATTCTCGAAAACTAACATTTCCAAGAATTGTTTTTTAATTACGTTTTCTACTAAAAAAATTTATGAGAAGGAGTAGGAATTCAAGATTCTCACAAAAGAAGAAAATTTATTTATAATTATGTCTCTCATTTTTAAGAATATTTCAGATATACAAAACATATTTGTTACATTCTCAAGAAACATAATTTCCAAAAAATATAATTTCTAAAAAAACATAATTATCAAAAATAAAAAGAAATTCTTTATACCAAACACCTCCTAAAATAAAAGGCTGTTGTCCCCCTTTGGTGTACATAAAACATTTTCCATTTAGAATTCACGTGATGAGAGGAGGACTTTTTCTCACTTTCACGTTAGCCGACCCTTCCAGCTCTGGACTTAATATGTAAGTAGTCCGCAGGTTATAGTTGATTCGAGTCTGAGCTGAAAAGGTGAAATTACACTCTTTTTCTGGTCATATATTTTTATTTTTATTTTTTTCACATTCCGTGTTGCGAAAGAAGCTAACCACTTTCAAGTTTTCAACATGTGGATGGAAGCAAATTGTGGAAAAGAATGGAGCACAGCTTGATGCTGTAACATTTGTGGGCAGAAGGAGCCCTACACCCGCTGCTCATTTATTTCAGTTGTTAAGGAGCCATGGATTATCAAACTTGTGCAGGTGAAACCTTTATTGCATGTGTCCTGCTCCACTTCCACTTTCCGTCCAATCCTCACCGACAACCCATATAAATTTCGTTAAGAGTTATTCCACTCTCCCTAACTCTAACTCACTTGCACACTTGACGTTGTACCTCAAATCCCTATTAATTCCCTTCACCTCCCCCCTTGTACTTACTTCCTTCTCTATCTCCAACTCTTTCTTTACACTTCTCTCTCTCTCTCTAACCCCCACTTTCTCACGCGCCAGCCAGCCCCAACACAAAGATATGGTACAAGCAAAGAAGTTCAGAGGAGTCAGGCAACGCCAGTGGGGCTCCTGGGTGTCAGAAATTCGCCACCCATTACTGTAATCATCTCATTAAACTCCAAACCAATGCAATTCACACAATGCTGCTTCTTTCATGATCGTTACATTACAATGACTACACACAGCCACATACATACATACATACATATATATATATATATATATATAAACTTCCCTTTTCTCTTTCTATCTTTATTTCATGACCTGAATACATACATATATATCCTTGGATTATTTAACAAACTGGTTAGTTTTGTTGAGTGCAGGAAGAGGAGGGTGTGGCTAGGGACATTTGAGACAGCTGAGGCTGCAGCAAGGGCATATGACCAGGCAGCCATTTTGATGAATGGTCAGAATGCCAAGACCAATTTTCCCACCTCAAAGAACCAAGCTGAAGATGCCACCCCTTGTGGTGGTGATGACACTTTCTTGTCTCCCAAAGCTCTTTCAGAGTTGCTTAGCACAAAGCTGAGAAAGTACTGCAAAGACCCTGCTCCTTCCCTCACTTGTCTGAGGCTAGATGCTGACAATTCCCACATTGGCGTGTGGCAAAAAGGGGCAGGACCACATTCTGCCTCCAACTGGGTCATGAGGGTGGAGCTTGGCAAGAAACACACCCAGGGTGATCAGTCAACGGGGTCGCCACACAGTACCAATGGTGTTGCTGCTGGAAATGAGGTGGAAGAAGAGGACAGAGTTGCTTTGCAGATGATTGAGGAGCTTCTCAATTGGAACTACCCTTGTGGCGCTTCAACTTCTTCTTCAAGTAGTAACCCCCAGCAGCTCATGCAGGAAGAGAAAAGGAGCCTTAATCCGTGTCATATATAGTTCTTGAACAGTAATAAGCAATCCCCTTTTTATGCTATCCTTTTCGTTTACTTTTCTGTTCCTGTAAAAATGTTTGTCAAAAGTGCTGATATGATGATGGCCAGTCTGATAGTTACTTAATACACTTTGCAATGTTGTGATTGGTGGTAAGTAATTAAGCATATTAGAAGTTGGATCAAATTAGGATCAAGAAAGGGAACTCTGTCTGTCAATTTTAATAATTGGTTTGAAGTAACAAGCAAGGCCGGGGAAAAAAAACCAGCCACAGGTTACTACCAAACCATGTATATTCTGTAGACATGCATGGCCTAACGGGTCTTTTATCAAGTGGACTCGGTTAGCGATCTCTGTTTCGTAATTGAAGCAATGATTGTAAGAATGCTACAATTTCTTCTCCTTAATTTTCTTTTCATATCGGCATCTAAATTCTAAATGAAAGTAATTAAAAAGCGCATCACACCTTCTGATCCCGATGTTCCTTCCGCGCCGCCTATCCTTTTTCCTCTTTCAGCTTAGCAGTTGCCTGCCTCTTTCCTAAACCCATGTTACTGTAACCTATACCTTACCTGTCGTTGTTTATGCCTTGAGTGGTGACAAATACTCCTCGGTGTATATTAAGAGTATGCCTAACTTACCTCAAATTAAAATAGAATTGAATAATTTCATCTAAAATAATTGGTATAATTTTTTGATGTACTTTAAGATGATTGGTTGTAAGTATTAATTTTACCGATCAATTTAGATGAAATTATTTAACCTTATTTTTATTTGAGATCAATTAGACAATTCCGTATATTAAACATTGTATTAACATATGTTATTTATCTTTATCTCTTCTTCTTTTTTTCACATCATGTCATCTATTATATTTACTTTTTTCTTTCTTCTCTTTTTTTCTCGCTCCAGGTATTGAATAGGTATATAAACAGTTAAACTTAATAGATAAACAGTTAATGTGGTTTCTTCTTAGAACTTATTTTAAGGAGTGATGATATAGGACATGTTTGGATAAACCTTCTAAATGTATTTGAGTGTTGAACGTATTTTTAGAGAATGGTATTTTTGGGTGTAACGATTATCCAAACATGCACATATATGTATTTTCACTTTTTCTTACATCTCATTTTCATCCCAATTTTTCTTATCTCTATTTTTTTTTTTTTCATTTTTATCCATCACTTATCACATCCATTATTTTTTTCTCTATATATTTTCTTTTTACTTCTTATCTCTTTCTTCTTTCCACTCCACTTCTCCCCAAAATAATGTGGACATTTATCATAACTTTTTAAATAATTAAAACTATGAGCATTTTATTAGAAAAAATGTTTATTAAATACTTGAATTTAATTGAAATTTGTTAACAGTATAAAAATATTTTATACTACTAACTCTAATCTTTTATATAAGCAACAGATAACTAATTCATCAAAACCAATAAAAATAGTTAAGTTAGTTAATTTTGATTAATAATGTCATAAATTTAAATTTTATTCTAAAAATATCCATAAAATTAAATAGTTTAAGTGGTGGTTATATTTAATAATACTACTCATAATTCAAGAAATAATTTTCTCCACCAATGAGTGTAATTTATATTATTAATATGCCAATGAATGCATCTACTTGCATGAAAAATGAGATTAATAAACTTTATAATAAATTAAGAGTATAAAAGGAAGATAGCAATTAATATATCCTATCTTATTTATAATTAGGACCAAAAAATACCTCTATTTATTGCTTATATAAAGGAGTAGAGTTAGTATTATCCAATCATATATTGCTATACTACAATTAAAGCCACCCTCCATGTTATCTACTCTCCTTCTTGAGCTTTAATAGGTGTACCCTACACGAACTCAAACTACCTAAACCAAGATTTTATCATTTTTTCTACAATAGATATTATGTCAAATTTCTTTTTAAAGCATTTATTCCTAATTGTATTCAGTATATCTATTTATCCAATGCAACATTCTCATATCAAATACATTAAATTTATTCTCTTGTTGATATCTTTTACCACCTAACATATAGAATTATACAAGAACACATGTACAGTAAAAAAATTTCCTTCCTTGAATGGTACCATTTTTGCATACATAACACCAGGAACCGTCCTTGATTTCATCTACCTTAATTACTTTAATTTTATAGTTTATATTGCCCTTAATTTTTCCTTCATTTTACATTACCTTTTTTATAAAAGAGTCATAAACTATATTTATATACTCAGATAAATAAATACTTCCTTCATTATAAAATAATTATTATTTTAGTAAAAAAATTGTTCAATTTATTTATTTATTTAAATATAGAAAATATTTATTATTTTTTTAACTTTATCCTGGTTATTCTATGCTTTCTTCTAATCATTTTGACTTAATAAATATAAAATCAAGTTATTAATTTTCTTTTTTTAGTAAATGAAGTATTAAAAATACTAACTCTCAAAATAAGAAAAGAACAATATAGTCCTATGATCAATTTTTTTCAAGGTTTTAAATTAAAGGGGTTATTATTTTTTTATACAATAGTTTAAAATAATAACTATTTCATAATGAAGGAGGTGTTATCATGTTTTCTTTGCGTTGAAAGAATAATCTTTAAATATAAATTCGAGCACTTTCTTCATGCATGTAAAAGTGCTCTTACGCATGGTTTGTTGTGCATAAGCCTAAAACTAACCGCTAATTTTATTCATAATTGTTAAGGCAAATTATACGGACACTTCATGTGATTTGTTAAAATTTCACACAATGTCTTTTTAACGTATGTAATAACCTTTCTTAATTGTTTGAAATATATTATACCGTGTACCCCTATTATTTAAGAAATACATTACATCATATACTCCTATAAGGGAGTTATTGCAGGCGTTAAAAAGACAAGGGTATCATGTGAAATTTCAAGAACATACAGGGGTGTCAGTATAATTTGTCATAATTTATTATATTATTCTTATTTTTAAATAATTAATCATAAACTTATTACATTCTTTTATCTTTTTTATTCTCAAACAAAAAATGTGGAAAAATTATAAAACAATGCGATATGACTCAATTTAAGTAAATCAAATTTAAATTTTGGTATTGAAAATTATATATATACAGATTTCATACTCATAAATTCTTTTCAGAATAATAAAGAGGTAAAAGAAAAATTATGGTTGAATATAAAATAAAGATAAGAAATATTTGTTGAACGAAAAATTGCACACACTATATATATGCACCATCAAATATGAGGAGGGGAAAAAGTGAAAGAAAAACAAAGCAGAACTCTTACAATCAATCCTATGACAGCAGGGTTTTACCATTCATAATCTAAGGATATAAATATTTTCAGGTTTATATTATATTAACATGTTAATTATTAAAAAAAAAATTAATGATAAACATTCCTCATGTTCTCTCTGTGAATGTAGGGAATTAGATCGATTTCAAAAATGGAAAATAATATATCCATGGGTATTTGGTGATAATTTTTCGATCTGTACACTTGGTACTAATTGACACCTAAAGTGAGAAAGAAAGAGAAGAGAAAGAAATATAAATATGATAAGTGATGTGATGTGATGCGATAGAAAAAAAAAAGAAAAATAATAAATGTTAATGAAGTGCATAATATGTAAATGTGTCTATATATCAGCATTCTTCAAAAATAGAGAGAAGTGAAAGACATTTCCATACATTTGTCTAGTCCATTTGGTTTATTGACAAAATTAATTTGATGCATAAACACATTTTTTTAATATAAAATTTATAATTAAGATTACTTTATACATATATTTTTAATGGGTTAAATATATTTTTTATTCTTGAAAATATGGTTAATTTTAATTTTAATCTTGTAAAAACATTTTTATGATTTTGATCTTCATAAATTTAATCTTTTTTCTTTTAATGTTTCTATTATCATTTAGTAATTACTTGACATGATAACAATTACCGTAAAATAATATATGACGTGACATAACTTTCAAAAATTTATAAGAACTGATGTTTGTTTAGGAAAGAGAGATAAAGGAAAGAAAGTGAAAATAATAATAATAATAATTTTTTAGGTTGTTTGGTTGGGTAAAAAGTGAAAAAAAAGAAAAGAAATGTGTATATAAAATAATATAAATATCTCAAATAAAAAAAGATATATAATAAATAAGGGTATATTTATCCTTACACTTACTTAACTTTGTCCTATTCTCATTCTCTCCTTGAAAACAAAGAATATTTGAGTGAGTCATACTATTTTTTTTTTCTTTCCTTCCTTGTTTTCTTGTATACCAAATGAAAGTATTTTGATAAAAGTGTATCCTTTTCCTTTCTTTTCTCTTCCACCAGTTTTCTTCTCTTTCAAACAGAGTGTAAAGCTAGTAGATTTTTTTAAAAGACTAAAATGAAAATTAAGTATATTTGTAGAGATTAAAAACATACTAAACTCTATTTTAAATTTTAATTATGTGTAAAGATTTTAAATACCCACTACAATCGGCCTAATGACGAGGGTTGAAATAGTTTGCATAAGATTTTAAGTTCAAACCTTATTATTGTCATTATATTAAAAAAATGTGTAAAGTTTCTAAATTAATTTTATTAAAATTTAAAATAAACTGACGTTGGAGCATTTCCCACGTAGATCCATCCATCTACAGGAACGTATACACAAAAAACTCACCAACCAGAAACATACATACCAGCCACCAGGACAATCTCCATGTACTTTGAAACTTGGCATACTTTGGCCCTTATGCATGTTATTTTCCCCTGTCCAGGTCTTTCTAAGATTAACTCCTGTCTTCCTTTTTTTTTTTTAAAAGGTAGATGAACTTTCCTCAAAATTGCTACACTAAAGTGACCAAACCTCAGAAGTAGGGAATGTTAAACACGGGGATTCCCTAAGCATAGGCAAGCTGAAGTATTTTATAATACATAGCTTTAATGTCGAGTGAGGAAGATTATCGCCGCAAAATGATATCTTTCTTTAACCGTGCATATGCTAGGATGGAAAAAAAAAAAAAAGAAGATTAAATATACTTTTAGCCCTTCTAAATAAGATAATATTCGTTTACTCTTTGAAAAATAAACAGTCTATTTTTAGTCCTTTATTTATGAAAGTGCATCATATAGGGTTGTTTCAGTTTAACAGTGATCTTAAGTTCAAATTTTGAGCATGAAGTTGTATATTATTTATCCTTCACAAAAATTGTCTCCTTTTGATTTTTCATTTATAAAAATAAGAACTACATATAACACATTTCTACATATGAGAGGCTTAAAAGAGATGATTTATCTTTTAGGCTAAATTACATTTTTGGTCTCGTTGTTTTTCTTAGTTTGCAATTTTGGTCTCCTTATTTTCTTAGAGACATTTAGTCTTCTTAGTTTTAAAAATCTGTAATTTTGGTTTTGCCATCAAATCTCTTACGTTGATCGTTAATTATTTAACGTTGATTCTTACGTATTGATACTTAAATGATGTGTTAGAATCAGAGTCAGCGTCAATAACGGTCAACACAAAAAAATTGACAGCGGGGCCAAAATTACAAATTTTTAAAAATAAGGGGACAAATGTCTCAAAAAAATAGAAGGACTAAAATTACAGATTTTTAAAAATAAAAAAACTAAATGTATCTAAAAAAATAAGAAGACCAAAATTACATATTAGAAAAAATAGGGGAATCAAAATGTAATTTAGCCTATCTTTTATGAATTAAAAGCATACATTATTCTATTTACAGGAACTAAAAATATATTTAACCAAAAATATTTGAGGAGTTGGTATTCTGTGAAGACGAAGCTACGGCCTCCTCTGATCTCGAAATATGGCAAGTAACTGAAAATTTCCACAAACAAAATTAGGGATTTTACTAATTTTACTTTACATCTATTCACATTATGAAATTCGCATTTTCATTTGCAAACCTGTCCAACTGTCACTAGATTTAAAAGAAAAAAGATTAAGTCGAATCACCCAAACTACTTGATCTGTAATCAAATGCATAGATTGTACATGTTTATAAATGAAAGTCCGTACGACAACAATAAAAATTCGACTGTGAAATAATATCAAAAAAAAAAAGATTCGACTGTGAAAATCATAGAAAACTTTTCAACTATAAAATCACATGCCGGACTCCATTTTTGTCCTGTGACACTAATTATATTGATGTATCGTAACTTTCCAAGTTGAGCTATAATGGAATGGCTGTGGAGCTTTCAACAAATTATGAGTATCGGTCAGTCAACTTAGTTTGATAAACTATAAAAATGTTATTTAATTTTTAAAATTATCAAACATTTATTGTTTTAATCTATTTTTAGAGACTAAAATAACTGGTACTTAATAATGTCAATAACTAACATGACAGTTATTTAATAATTTCATGTATCATATCGAATTTTATAGTTTCAAAAACTAAACTGATGGATTAAACACTAATCTTTTTGATTGATTAAACACTGATTTGATATCTTATATTAATTTAAGTACCAAAATGAATGGAAGCTACTGGTGTGGCCTACATTTAAGTAGAAGTTAGCAAGGATAGATGCCACGAATTCTACTATATCATAAAGAAGAAGTTGACATAAAGGATGAGACGACACAAGTAGCTGGCTGAACAATAAATGCTCCATGCATCAAGGAGCAAAGTAGTAAACGCACTGTTGCCATCAGTAAGATAAGCACCTTTTTTATTATTTGGGGTTAAATTTCAAGGCACAAATAAGTCGAAGACGCCTTGCAATAGTCATCACGCTACAGTGTGTATTAATGCCCTTGATTTATGGTTGTGGAAATGATGATACAGGTCACTTCAACAGTGTGTTCATGTACTTCTGTGGGGAACTCTTATTCAAGAATTAATGTCGCAGAAGTTTAGTTGGTGGCCGTACATCATCATGTTGGAAGCCCATTTCAATCTGCAAATTGAATGTCAACACAAGAAGGAATGGGTTTCCTTCTGAAGAACCGAAGCTGCCAAACCATGTATATAGGCTTTCTCACTAATTAATCTATTTTCCTGAAATAAGAGACTAATCAATGACCGTTTTCTGATATACTCACATATACTTGCTCATGAATATTAGGCTGTCTCACCCATTGTTCAGTATTAATAAATTAATTTCCAAGATTTTTTTTTTTGAACTCGGGATATTTTTTAATCGAAAGTTAAAGACTAATGTTTGAGGTACTGAAATTTATGTAAGAAGTTGACCTATTTTAACAAATATCTTTTTGTGTACATGAACTTGCAGATCGAATTCTTATGAATATATGCCAATCATACCACCCCAGGATTAATCTAGGAATAGAAGGAGGTCCCCTCGGCCACTAACTGTATTATGATGTATATCTATAGATAAAATGTAAAGTTCTTATATTTGTAACTATATTTGTGCAAAAACATTCAAAGGTGGTCGGACACTATTAAAGTCAAGTCGAAATAAAGGAGGTGCAGGTTATACGAAAGATTTCCCGAATAAATTTGCCTCCATAGCGTGGATGAAGGGTTCTAGATTCTAGTGTCTTTCTTGAACGACAGAGCAAGAATAAAACACCGCTGATTCTGCTACAGCGTGTGATGACTATGTTTTGATTCAAAGTGGCTACCTCTGTAAATGCTAGAGTAATGTTACCCGACGATTATTTGAGACATTTTTTAACATAATAATTAGATAGATGTCGTATGAATTTTATTAAGGTTAAATTAATATGTAAGTTTCTATAATTTCACCAAACCTCTAACTAAGCCCCTCTAATTTAAAAATTTTAATTAAGTTCTTGTATTTAAAATGTTTCTGATACTTATGTTGATTAGACACTGTCAAAGAAAGATAAGTTTCGGACCTATAGTTTGCATTTCTAAAATAACGAATTTGTTGATTGACTTTCATTGTCAAGCTTTCTCTTTGGAGCGTCTACTATCATTCCACACTTCTATAAAGGTTTTGCAAATCAGCATATGAACACAAAACGAACAAAAAATAGGATAATAGCCTTGAATGTGAAATCCACGTATCTTTTGTTGAATCATCTGACTAATTGCTTTCATCCCCAACTAATCTATTATTCTATCCTTGAACTGAATATAAAAGCTTCTTTGAGTCTTAACGATTTCAGAAAAATATTTTTTATTTTTTATTTTACTTTCATTATTAATTATGAAAATGTCACTTTATTTCTTATTTTATTTCTTGTTTTAAAAAATTGTATAGAAAACAGTCAAAATAGAAAATAAAAAAAAATCATTTTTTACTATTTCCTATACAAACTTTTAAAAACAAAAAATAAAGTAAAAATAGTGTCACTTTTATAATTAAAAATAAAAAACATTTTTTCAAATCAAACAATCCGTAAATTTTCAATGTAAAAATGTTGTATTAATGACAATCACCTTTTTGCCTTTGCCAGAAAATTTAAACCACATGTCACTAGCTATTAGAGTAGGCAAAATGGACCCAGCTCATCAATCAACCAGTAAAAAGGACTGGGCTAGGAACAAAAAACATTGACCCAAAAGAAATTGGGCCATTTTGGCCCAGCCTGTTTAGCCTAGCGGACCTCAAGCTAGCCTACTACCTATAACAAAAAAAATAAAAATTAAATATGTTATATTTATAGGTAAAAAAAAAGGTAAAGTAATTAAGTAAATTTAAAATAAAAAAAAAAACCAATAGGCCAGTACCAGCAAACTCCACCCATCCAGCATTTGCGTAATTGCATTCATTCAGAAAGAGAAAGTCAGCCTGTGCACCCCCAAAATTTAACAAAACAAAGCAACTACAACACCACATTTGATTGTGCTTACCTATAAGTCAAAGTCGAATCGTATAAGCCAAGCCATATAAGCCAGTGTGTTGGATTTTCTCATGCAAACTTAATATGATGAGCATTATATAATTGGCCACCTAACATGTGTCCTTTTTCTACATATAGAGAGAGGTTTCAATATAAGCCACTAGATTCTTTTCAAATTGAAAGAGAGCGACATGAAAAAATATATATTGTTTGGCAATCTGGTTCTTTTTAGAAAAAGGTTTAGTTTGCTCTGGTGCTATTTGTTCAGGAATTTAAAATATTTAAACGAGACAGCTATCAAAGTAGACATCCTTTGTTGCTTACTCCCTGCATACTTAATATTTTAAATATGTTTTGATGAAAAATAATAAAAACAATAGAAAAATAACATTAATCGGTACCAAAAAAAAATAAGGCTAAATTGACTCGGTGGCCTGCCTAGGGTCGGGCTGGGCCCAAAAAAAAAGGCCCGAAAGCCATTTGACAGCTCTACTAATTATAACCCATCTTTTTAGTCCTTCAATGACATTGTCTATAATCTTTGATTTATGTTTGAGATTTAAAGTTAAAAATAAAACAAGAATAAAAAAAATATTTTCTCAAATCAAACAATCTTTAAATTTTCAATGTAAAAATGTTGTACTAGTAACAGCCAACCGTTTTGCTCCTGCCAAAAAATTTAAACCACATGGCACCAACTATAAGCCTTCCGTTCAGTCCTTTAATGTGCACTGTCCCTAATCTTTTATTTATGTTTGAGGCTTAGAGCCCAAAACAATAATTGACTTGGGCATATTAATTTACTTAGTTTGAATTTTTTTTAACAAATATTTATAGGAGAAAAAAATGAATGAAAATAGTAAGTTAAACTTCTCTCATAAATTAAAATTTATAAAATTTATCATACATCATAATTACTTAGTTTTTTCATCATGAATAATCAAATAGGATTATAATTGTAAGAATTAGGATACCAAAATAATGATACAATGTTAATGGTACTTATATCTTAACAAGACCGACCTAATGTTAAGTGAAGCCTAAAGCAAAATTTGAAAGAAACTTTTTTACTTTAAATAAGAGAGCTACATGTTGGGCTTTTTTTATCAATATATGTGGCCTTTTTACCAACATATGTAGCTTTTTTATTTTATAAAAACTAATAGCAAATGTTTTTTTGTTAGTTGACTTAAAGCTTGAGCTTTAGTAACTTTATCCTTGGACTAGCCCTGCATCTTAAAGTCATTGTTCTTCAAGTTCCTTTAAGTCTTCTTAAATGCTCTTGTAATCTATTTGAATGTCTAGGAATACTCCTAAAATAACTTTACTTATGGGATGATCTTCTGTCCCTTTTTCTCAACTTTACTAAGTAAGTATGATGATAATAAAAGTGTATTGTCATCCATATGTCTAAGAATATTTATAGAGAAAGTGGAGAGGGAACCTACTCTTCCATTAGAAGTCATAATAGTTCAACCCACCCTTTCATGAAGAGTCGCAATCATTCAAGTCATACCTTTTCATGAAGAGTCACAATCATTCAAGACATACCCTTTCATAAAGAGTTGTAATGGTTACCCTCATCAAAGTTTCTTTCAACTATATGCTTCACCATTTAAGTACACTTACCATGTGATGTCTAATATTCATTGATTGCATTATAGATGTTCCAAGACAAATTAAGATATTATTCAACCAATGTTTTAATAAATCAATTGAAAACCAACACTTAGAAATAAAATTTCTAACAATCAACTTATACCCCGATTCTGTTAGAAGTTTCCTTATCTAACTTTTTTCATAAAATACATAAAAAATTATTAACATATATTATATTAAAGTATTATTGTAAAGAGTAAGAGAAACAAATTCTAACAACTAGATCATACATGTATAATCAATGTTGTCATCATCTAATTAGAGATAAAAATTAGACCCAAATTTAATAGATACTTACAAAAAATAATACAATAAGATTTTAATTTATTTTGGACATAGATAATTATATGCAAAATTTATATAATAAGAGTGTGAGCTACCTAGGTATATATTATAATACTCAATCAACCTACACACCCAAACCCCCGCGTGCGGGAGAAGAAGTCTTATAAATTTATTTTGTTTAATAACTTTTATCTAGCTTTTGATAAATCCAACAATTAAATTATGTGATATCTTGATGTGCATGCATGTTAAATTTAAATAAATTAAATATTCATAAATATGTAATTTTATAGTTTAAATATATTTATATTTTAAAGAGTATATTATACGTTAGAATAAAATTGAGTAATAAAGTATCAAAAAAAATTATAGACTTGATCAAGTTAATAAGAATATTCAATTCAATAGTTGGATAAAAAAAATTTAATGTCTATAAAAAGTTATTAAATGGATTAAGTTAGATAAAATTTATTTTTAAAATAAGTTGATCCCTCCTTAAATATGTGTGTTATATTTTATAATTATTATTATTTGATAAATCTTTAGATATATTTTTAAATGCGTTAGATATTGTATTTTTAATTAATAATTTTTGATTTGTTATAAGTAATTTAAATATTTTAAAAAATATTTTTTATTTTACAACTCACCTGAATATGAATTTAGATACAAATCTTTCTCTTAGAAGATGCGGACATGGATATCAATGCTCTAGTATCTTAGCCAAACTTTATTAGTTGTCATCCCACACATCCCTTAAGTGGGTGCGAGACCTATGACGCAAGCATACCAATTAGCTCTAACGCACGTTTGGGTGAAAAAAATGAGAAAAATAATTAAATAAAAAAAAGACAAAACAAAGAGAAGAAAACTTACTTTTTATTTATTTATTTAGATTAAAAAATAAAAATAAAATATAAAAATGAGAAAATAAAAAATGTTAAATCGTAAAAATATTTTTCCTATCCTTATTATTTATCAATCTGTAGTAAAACGCAAATTAAAACATACATGTACGTGTCAAATATAAATAACTTTTTATGCCTCTTCCACCGACATACCACAGGCACCTTAGCTGCGAACTAATCATCTGCTTCAGGTAACATTTTCAACTATATTACTAGTTGACACAGATCTGCTTCTGCCGAGACATTTAATTCCAAGAGCTTTGAGTATAATTATATGCCAAAGATCTCAATAATAGCTTCACCATTGTACATTCAGAAAGCTCAAAAAACAGAACTTCACAATCATATACATATATAACCACATGCACAAGACTGGTAGAACATACCGTCAATGTATCAAATGTAAGTAACTAAAGTCTGAAAAGTCTCAAAGCAAAGGCAATTCCTGGCTTGAGAACAAGCCTAGTTACAATCAAAGCAGTTTAAGTGAAGACACATTATAAGGGATATACAACACAAGTTCACTGTAATATTTGAGAATGGCAGAGTGGCCTTGTAGCCAAGAGCAAGCTCAACAGAATTATAACCTTTCAGATAGATACTTTGCTAGAGAATCAACTGGCTTAGTTGAATCAAAATTTCCACATCTCTGATGCCGAAGCCTTATCTTTGTGCGAGCAAGGTAATCAACTGCAATCCAAGGAAAACTCAACATCACCATACTTCTCAAACTATCAGCCTCTTGGTTCTCTGGGGATTTATCTTGACGGTCAAGGGATTTTTTCACCCACTTAGGATGATATGTCACCTGATACCAGGCCGAAGCTTTCTGCTCATACAACAAATTTTTTTCTTCCTCACTTAATTCTCCAACATCTGAATTCAATTTCTCAAAAGCGTGCCTAAATTCTTTCTTCAGGGCACTGTATGAGTGCTTCAGCCTCTCCTTAAGCTCCCCTTGCTTCCTGCTGTTGTATTTTGGCATGGACCAGATCTGTCCGGTAACTACTTCTTCTTCTCTTTTCACTTTATATTGACCAAGTAATCCACTTAACTGGCCATCATATGAGCATTTTTGGTCCCATGCATCAGCAATAAAATCATCAGATCCTGGAACCTCGAGATCTTTATCATATGGTATATCACCAGTCACAAAGTTCAAGTCAGCTGCATCAATATCTTCACTGTAAGCATCTTTGATACGCCGGTAAAGTCTACCCAGGATTTTCTTCGACTTGTAAGACTGGTGCTGCTCTTTCCCCATGAAATCAGGGTACAGTTTTGGTTTCAGATGAGAAGGCATAGTGACAAGCTTCCCGGTCTTTGGAAAATCAACAGCAGTGGCTGCTAGCTCAGCCAAGAGTATGCATTTCTCATCCAAGGCACCATAGTCACTGCAATCAGCATGTACCACATGTGCATTGCAGATTGCACCCAAATTTTCATTTACCATGTTTCTGACAAAAAAATCTATGATGTCCTGCAGTGTGGAAGACAAAACAACTTTAAATTGCCGACTCATTTTTGCAATACATAATCAACAAGAAAAATCACACCATATGTACAACAAGACAAGTTAGAGGACAATGTGCAGAGCATGTAAACATGTGCAAGAGAACACACTAGCAACATATACCTCAAACTCTATGATTGTATGTGACTCAGTAGAATTAGTTCCACCATACTCAAAATTTTATGTTTGAGATCAGATGAAATATTTTCCCAATCTGAAATGTTATCACTATAGGCAAGTCCCTGTAGTGAATATATCATTTGAATTACTAATCAAATGCATGACACTATGAATAATTCATGTGAAAAACAACAATCCTATTTTAATATTCCCCATGTATAGCACAAAGTATACAGCTAGTTAACTATGGAACTTCATAGAATGACATTCAAAAAGCACATACTCGGGTAGTGACTTGACGCATCAGAAGTTTGCTTTCTTGAGGGGCGTACTCCATAGGTATCCAGCTCCTCTTACTTGGTGGGATAAGATTTTCATCCCATGTGACAAAATATAGATCCCCATCAAGGTCACTTCCAGAAGCTTCATTTGTATGGGGTCTGTCACCCTTTTGAGGGAAAACAAGACAATCATATAAATGATGTAAATCAGGGGCATCAACTGCCTCCAAAACCCTTACATCTCCTGGATGAAGACAAGGATTTTTGGCTATAACCACAAAACCTTTAACTACATGCAGGTTCTTTGTCTCTGAAAATCTTGAGCCATGCTTTGAGAAACAATTTTCAATAGAAGGAGTTGACACTTGAACAAAGCACTGCCCTTGTTCAAGCACGCCCAACTCATCTAAGACACCCATCAACCATCGCCCAGATGATACAAAAATCCTGGACTTTTCTCTAAGTCCCCAAAGCTGCGCTGCACGTATAGAAGTTAACATACCTCTAAGATGAGGTTCTGTTTGGGGACTGAAGCCACAACTTAACATTATTGCTGCAGCATTTCCATGGTCAGCACATGATTTGGTGAGAACATCAAAAGCGATATCTGCATCCACAAGCATCTGATTTAACTTCAAAAGCATTGCCTCCTGCATTTGCCAAAATATTTCATCAGGCACACACAGTGCTGAAAGCAATGTTATAATCTGCCTGTTAAGAAAACCGGGCTGAAACCTGGTCCAAGCACAGATCTCCAAGATAGAATGAGTAGATTGAAACTTGTTCATACTAGGCCTCAAAGAAAGCCTGACACCATCCCCTTTAGCAGGCCAAGAGGCTACAACCCCTTTAAAACCAGCATATCTGATCTGGTAAGCAGAGGGTACATTGTCCAATTTCAATTTTTCTGCAACTTCCCTTGCAAGATCAGGAGTGATAATACCAATACCATCAGAGAAAACATAACTATTCCTCTCAACATCAGGTAGCGCGGAGTTAACTTCATTTGCAGCAACTTCAACTGTTGCATAGGTAGATGAGAAGCATTGTCCCATCCTAGCAGCACATTTTGCAACATTCCTGTGATTAAACCTGCCCATCCAATTTCGTATATCATCACATCTTATCTTGTTGTCTTCAGCAAAAAACCAAGCAGAACGATCTCTAAGTTGATTGGATGAAAAGGCTAAAAATGAATATTTTCGGCCACAAAAGTAAAATCCCTCTTCCAAGATAGTTTTCACCCTTTTAAATATTTTTGTCTTCTGTGGAAAAGAGTTTGATGTGATTTCCTTCACTATAGGAGCAACATAATAGTTAAGAGCATTCACATTAATTGTCTGCATGCCTTCATCCATAAAGGCGACCCTCAAGAAACAATCTGAAACTTCTCTGAATTTTCTGAGAACCCTGTTGGACAATTCAACTTCTGGCGGTATACAATAGGCTTTTGATGGAGTAATAACCAATCTTCTAACCTCAACAATATCATCCAACTGTTTAGAGATCTGATAAAGTTTTGGATTTCTGAGCAACCATTCCTGGACTGTTTTTAGCCTCTTAGCTGCATCAAATACCGGGCGCTTGTAAGAACATAAATGCTTCAAGGCAGCCACATTTAGCTCCTTAGGTTGATTTCTCAGCAATTCAAAAAACCTATCCGACAACCTGTGCTGATTGAATATGCCTTTATGTGCAATAGCATTGACCAAAAACATTATGTCAAAAGCAATGCCCTTCTGAAAATGTATATAGAAGAAAGCATCTGACATGGGCACCCCAAAATCAGGTTCATTCACTGTCCTAAGTGTCTGTCTAAGTGAAGGACGCTCTTGCACTTGCACTCTTTGACCTTTCAGATAAAGTATGGCTTTCATCAATTTTGCACCATGGCGAGGTGGGATTGAAATTTTATAAAAATTGCATCGACCAACGGCCCCACTAGGTGTAAAATCAGTGGTCCTAATCCAAGGATCATCATCATCCAGCAAATCAAATGGTACTGATTCTTCAATGTCATCATCGGCAGTTCTGTACCAAACCCAAGGTGAAGAAGCTTGGTGTAATAAAACAACGAGATACGATGTATCATTATATCTCCTGATCTCATTAATGTCTCTAACCAGGAATTCCACCTGAAAATCACACTTTATCACTGCTTTTTTTTCTACTCCTTTGAATGAGAATGCAGTATCTCTACTGAAACATAGCCTGCACATGCCATCAAAAGGATCCACTAGAAAATTTACTCCTTTATCAGGTCCTCTCCAAGCAACAAAAAACTCCCCTGGGCTAACCAAAGTCCCAATTTCAACTATTACATCAGACATCTTAAAAGGAGTTGTAGTTCTCCTCCTTTTGTTCAGGAAGTATGGATTTTCAGGCCCACAGCTGACCTTTAAGGGTTGATTCTTCAAAAATAGATCACAACAACCTGAAGCATTCAAGGCTGCAGTCACAGAATCCGGAGATACAAAATGCACGAAGGCATGAGGTTCCACCTTCTTATAGTCATCCGTTCTTCTAATCTGTGCAGTATCAATGATATTAAATTCTGGATAGGACTCCGGTGGGGTCCAAGAAGTCTTCAACCGACACCTGTATACGAGTCCAATTTTATCCTCCAAGTACGTCACAAGATCACTTGCTTTGACCTCACTGTCAAATCCACCAATGCTAATCTGAGTAACCACTGAATCCTTTTCACTTCCTTCTAAGTCCATGTTCTCAATAGTCTGTAAATTCTAAACCACACAAATTTGCTAGTTAGATTAACCTTTTGAAATTGCCAGCATAAATCAATATTTGAGAACAAAAAATACGGTGTGCAAAAGGGAAGCCTTCAATATTAGCCAAAAAATACTCATCAAGTGAAGATTGAGATTGGGGGATTTAGGAGCATGAAGAGAAGGCTAGCTCACAGTATCATCAGCTCTACAAAACTTCTAAATTACCTTTGGTTACTAAAATACATTTAAAGATAACTCAACAAATCAGTCATCCAAAATAGCAAAATTGAAGAGTATAGAAAGAACAAGATACAGGGAGAGAGACAGATGCACAGAGAAATGGATTTGAACTCTGAACATGGTTTTTGTATATTCAGTAAATTATGAGAGCATTTCCACAAACTGATTTTTTTTTTCTTCAAAGAATTTCTATCAATGAAAATCTTCTTCTTCAGAGACAGTCACTATATATCATACCCCGCCCCCTCTCTGTTCTTTCCCTACTCCAAAATATATGCACTAAGAAAACTAACCATGCAGAAAAGAATTGCACCATGAACAGGTCAACAGGCCACCAAGGCTTGACTAAAATATGAGAACAAATTTCCCACATATCAGTTTAAGGTGCTGTGGAAGAATGAAACAATTTGACACACAAATCAAGAATTTGATGATAAATCAATTAATATTATTCAGATTGCTGCAAAACAATTATAAATCAGAGGCTTTTAGTGTGTGTTTAGGTGAGCATTTGCAAAATTGATTTTGAATAAAATTGATTTTGATTAAAATTGGTTATAAAGTGATGTGATTTATATTTTGATGTTTTTATTCTAAAAGCAAATTAGTAGTAAAATTCAGTATAACTTTTTTTATTCGACACAAAAGCTACCTAAAGTTGCTTCAAATCAAAATTAATTCCGGACCCAAAATCAATTACTCAACGTGGAACCTAACAGTGTTTTAAATCCCAAATAGTGGAGTGGCCAGCCCCAAAAACGCTATAACAGGATAGTGGATAGCCCCTATTCTGAAATTTATAGTTTATATAATGTATACATATAAATTCTCAAAAAATGATAAAAATTACTCAATTCAAGACATTCATAATTAACAATAAAAAAAAAGACATACAAGTAAATGCCAACAAAAGTCAAATACAAGTTTCCTAGATAGAAATCATCAATCATCGTCTTCTAAATTCAAGTCGTCTTCTTTCTCGTTTTCACTACTATTACAGCTGTAGGTTTCATTTTTTGAAATTGAAATCTCAAAAATAGCCCCCTGAAAAAACCCCAATGTCTCTGTTCAGAGGGCTTTTTTGGAATCAACGCATAGCGCCGCTATCCCGTCCACTACTGCCGCTATTCAGCCCGCTATTTGGTCCACTACAGCCACTACACTGAACAGCTCAGCTACAGCGGCCACCGTAGCAGCTAGGGGCCACTATAGCTTGCTATTTAAAACCCTAGAACCTAACATGTGAACATTTACCTAAAACCACATTAGCTGATATTTCAACGTGATTTTTGATGATCCATGTCAATCCAAACACTTACCAAGTAGAATGCATAAAATAAAAAAAGGAAACTACAGAAAATAACTTCGAAACGGAAACTAGACCAGAGACCAAGGGAGAAACTAATTAAAGGAAACTAGGAAACTCATAACAAAACAGAAATTAATTATGATGCGCTGCATCAGTTTAATTCGCCAATTGCATTTAATTTCTTCAGTAATAACAGCAATATTTTTATTCATTAAGGTCGTGGTCCCATATGCCAAAGAACCTAGGAGGACACCCACCAAAACCTGGAAGCAAAACTTAGTAGACATAATCATAGGTGACAAACAACATGACAACTTACAGAATCAACAAATGAGACCGGCCTAACATTGAGTGAAGCCTAAAACAAACTTTAAAAAAAGAAATTATTTTAAATGAGAGAGTTATATGTTGGGCTTTTTTGACAACATATGTGACTTTTTCGTCAGCATATGTGACCATTTTGCTTTATAAAAACTAATAGCAAATATTTTTTTATTGGTGAATCTAAAACTTAAACTTTAGTAACTTTACCCTTAGGCCAATCCTGTCAACAAATAGTTTAGTGCTCTGATGACCACACTAAAAACCACTTCACGCGTTCTTGGCGACCACTTTGACTCCGAACCTACACCCACCGATTAAAATAGCCATAGGAATCAGCAAAACCCATTTCCAAGCATTTTAGAATGCCCACAATTCAAAACACAACCAAGTACCAAATCTGACGGAAAAAAAAAAAAAAAAAAAACCTCCCATTAAATGGCGAAAGCTTACCCACCAACCAAAATAGACGCAAGAGACCATTGTGATCAAATCATGAAACGAATCCTCCCACGTATCAGCAACCGCAGAGTCTCAGACGCAATACCCTTTGACAAGAAATGATTGATAAATTCAGGTTCACATTATAGACATATTAGAAAAAGGGAAATAGGGTGAAGAAAACAAAAAAGGGTGTACCTGTGTGTGTTTGCACGCATGAGAGATTGCGATTGAGCAGTGGAAGATAAAGGGAGAGAGAGTTTTGCGGGTTGACGGGTCAAGTTTAGTATGATTTGATTATGTTTGCGGTGCCTTCTTCACGAAGTTTACATTTACACAAACAAACAACAAAGATAGTGTGAGTGAGGGAGTGTGTGTCCCTTGTCGCTATTTGCTGCTTCCCGCTTTGCTTTTGCTTTTCCATTCACCCATCACGTCGCTCCGGAGTCAATAATTCAATATCGCCATATCATTTGTTAGGGTTGAGGAAAAAAAACAAAAAAGACTTTAACTGCAGTGAAACTTTAGTTCCCGAAATTAGAAAGCGTTATCACATTAATTTATGAATTAAAAAAAGAATTTAATAGTCATGTTAGTATAAAAAAAATTATATTGTCATTTAATCAAAAATTATTATTAATATAACTTTCAAAGTATTTATTATAAAAATCAATAAACTTATAATAAATTATAATTTGTAATTGAATGAGTGTAAAACTATTTTACATTGTTAATATATGACTCGTTTTTTCTTAAAAAAATAGTTAAAAATGTAAATTGACAATTATATTAATCTAAAATTCAAAAAAAAAATATAACTAAAGTGATAATATTAACATATATTTAAAGACTAAAATATGTGGTTAAATTTAAAAACTTATTTGACAGTTTAAGAACTTTTTTATTTTCTTTAATTCAGAGACTAATGTAATAATAGATTCCACTTTGAAGGACTAAAGTAATTGTTTATTTTAGTCTAAAATACTTTATAATGATGAAAAAGAAATTTTCTCTGCTACTGTGTTATTACATTTACATCATATTAATCAACCGGATCCTGTCATAAAATCATCAATTCTTATTAGTGTTAAATGGTTTTACAATGACAGTAAATATAAATTAAATTCAAATATTAATTCATCAAAGTTTATATAATAAATTTAAATTTTTATTCTTAAAATAAAATGATTACATATATCACTCTCACTTAATTATGTATTAGATGATTACGTATTCTTATTCTTACCTAATCAAAAAAATTTATTTTATGATATATGTCTTGTTAATTTTTATATTAAATTAAATTAATATTTTTTTCCTTTAATTTTGTATTTAATTAAAGGATACATTTGATTTCTAAAGTCTTTTAATTAAAAAAATTAATCAACAGTAAATATAATAAAGTATTTATAAATCATTATTAAAATGATATTTTATAAATTAAATTAATTTTAAGATAATTTAAATTTTTAAAAATTAGAAAAATTTTGATTGTACATTTTATTTTTGGGAAAGAAATAAATCATCTTAAAAAAATTAAAAAATTCTAAAGGATTTATTGATTGTACACTATATATATAATCATTAATTCATTAATTTTTACTTCGTTTTGGTTTTGAAATTTTTTTACTACAATTTTGATAATTATTACATGAATCTTAATTCATGTATTTTATTTTAAGTCAAGATAAGAGAAAAATAAGTAGAAATTGATTGTAAGTACAAAAATGTATAAAATATTTTATATTTTATTTATATAGGATGTGTGAACTAGAAGATGACTAATATTCAAAGGGAATTGATGTTTTCTAGAAATTTAAACCATAATTATATTAAATTGCGATCTTAAAGTTTAAAACTTGTTTGGCTATACTTTCTTTTTTTTTGTGTGTGAATGAATATAATATTAAGGAACCCTAAACACTTCTAAAAAAATTTGTATAAGCAAAGTCTATCATTAAGACATTGAAAATAAAAGACAACGCAACATAAAAAAAACACGTATAGGAACTTTAATGTCTAACCCATACTTAGTTAATGTATCTGCTACTTGATTTGTTTCACGTAAAACATGGATCCAACTAATTTTACCCTCAAACTTGTGGATGTTAAGCTTTGAGAATGACAACAACCCTGTTCTGGAGGTTACTCAGACCCATAATTTAAGTCAACTCCCACGTCCCTTATCTCGGCTAACACAGAATTGTGTATCCCGACTCATAACCCCTTTCTATCCCGGATCTGATCTACCTCTATCCCAGCACAGCATGAGAAACACCTAACGGCAAGGAACATGTGTAGTTAGGTACCTAAACGAACACTGCCACGTGACACCTAGCACTAACTGAAGTTTCCTCCAAAAGCGCATTATATAAAGGACTCTACACCCACCAGGTACACACGCTCTCTCTCATACTTACTCATACTCAGACCCGTATTGACTTAAGCATCAGAGTCCTTGCAGGTGCCACCACCAGAGACGCCAGCAACCACCATAGGAGCTCACGGGAGACGCATTCTTGTGTTCACCACACAACATTGGCGCCGTCTGTGGGAAACGCTTTCTGATTCTCTTCTCTTCATTTTGTTTTCTTCATTCTCTGAAGAACGTGATGGTCAGCACAAGAAATCGCAAGAGTCCGCTGTGGCACCTTTGCCACCGAAGCTCCCACCACCATCGCCTAAGGATGGAGAGGCTGCTTCCGCCATTCCTGATGTGGCTCCCAATACGAACGCAGTTCCAGGACTGTCCGTTACTATGGCGGACCTCACTGCATTGTTACAACAACAGGGAGAGGCATTGAAGGAGCAAGAGAAGGTCATTGCTAAATTCTAGGCGAAGAGAGACAGTAAGAAGGTTACAGAGAATACTTATGACCACGCTGAGAGGTCTGCTGCCTCCGCTCTGAAGCCTACGATGGAGATGCATGACGTACACATGGCAACGAAGGTGGATGAAGAAGATGAGATGGTTTCGTTCAATCTTCCTTTCTCTTTGAGGATCTTGAACTTGCAAGTTCCGAAGCAGCTGCAGCAACTACCTTATATGGAGTTGTATGATGGATCTTCTAATCCAAGTGACCACCTTTCAGTGTTCAAGTCAGCGATGTCCTACAAAGGAGCGTCGACTTCATTGACATGCAGAGCGTTCCCGCTCTCGTTGAAAGGAGTGGCACTAAAGTGGTTCCAATCTCTAGAACCGAGGTCCATTGACTCATGGACGATGTTGAGGGAAAAGTTTAAGACCGCCTTTGCAATTAGTAAGGCCAGGCCAAAGACTGAGGCCGATTTGAGGAGGATCCGCCAGGGTGCGAACGAGCCGTTAAGAGAGTACATCGATAGATTTAATTAGGAGGCAAGAGTTGCCGAAAACCTACAAGTCGAAGTGGTTTTAATGCTGGCCAAGGACGGGGTGAGGCCAGGTTCACCTTTCTTCATGTCGATCGCTAAAACACCTCTGACATCGATGGAGGAGTTTTTGAAGAAGGCTGAGAAGTATATCAATTACAAAAATGTGCTAGAGGACAATAAAGTGAAGATGGCCGAGATTGAACCGCAGGCTAAGGTTGACAAACCACCGCGTCACGAGGATCGAGGTCTATATAAAATAGGCCCGAGATTTGAAGAATATATGCCGTTGAACACTTCTAGAGGAAGAATTTTGAATGAGGTATTCAACGTGGAGTTCACAGAGGAAAGAATAAAGTCCCCAACGCCAATAAAAAACAGAGAAGGAGGGGATCAATCCAAATACTGCCGATATCATAGAGCAACCAGGCATGATACAGACGAATACTTTCAACTGAGGAATGCATTTGAAGTACTGATCAGACGTGGAAGACTGCATCGCTTTATCAAGCAGAACGGAGGTCGTAGTGACAAAGGACGACACCTTTCACCACCTAGAAGAGAGAGATCCAAAAGCCCAAAGAGGGGGTGCTCGCCACCCCAGAGAAACCAGTCACCACGCCGACATAGTCCTGCAAGAAGCCACTCACCCCGGCCATCTCGAGACGACGTCAAGGTACATGCTATACACCATCAACCACCCAAATGGTCGTCATCCCGGCGGCCCACACGATCTCCTGCTCATTCTCCCATGCAGAGCCACGAGATCATATACGTCATTGTAGGCAAATTTTTAGGAGGAGGTTCGTCTAACAACGCGAGAAAGAGACATGCTAGAGAGGTAATGGCAACGTCCTTCAGGGTTCACGCTGGTGATAGCCCCACGAAAAAAAAGGGCACCACCCTTGACTTTTGATGACTCTGACTATGCCAACGTTATGCCAAACCACAATGATCCTCTAATGGTGAAGGTCTTGATAGTGAACAAGGAGGTTCATCGGCTACTAATGGATATTGGCAACTTGGTCGATGTTATGCTCTACGAGCTTTTTGAGAAGCTGAAGATACCGGAATCCGAGTTAACGTCGTATAACGAGGACCTGATAAGATTCTCTGAACATCACATAACACTAGTAGGGTACTTAAAGCTCCACGTGACTTTTGGAAAGCTGCCATGCACGAAAACCATTTCCACACGGTTCATTGTCATAGATGCGAAGTCCTCGTATAATGCAATCCTGGGCAGACCGATGTTGAACGCATTGGGGCCGTTATCTCGGTCTCACATCTAGCTATGAAGTTCGTCGATGATAACATGGAGGTAGTCATCCTTCGGGGTGACCAGAGGAAAGTAAGGGAATGCTACAAGGAATCCCTTAAAGTCGAACGCAAGCTCAGACGTGGAATGCAAGCAACCTCAGACGATACTACAGTCAAGGCATGATGGGTAACACTAATTTTGATTCCCTAGCTATTTTAAGTCTGTAGTATAGGTAGACAAAGTCGTATACTTTAACTTGTGGCTTCTGTAATATTTTTTGTCCCACAAGATTAATAAAATGAGAGTTTGCCTGCTATACAAAGCTGAGTACAGGGGTAAACTAACACAATGAGTACATGGGTAGGAATATCGCTAAAAATGAAGACGAAGCCATGCGAACTACCCCGCATACGTGGATTCGCTCCAGTCAGGGTAGGAATATTGCTAAAAATGAAGACAAAGCCATGCGAACTACCCCGCGTACGTGGATTCGCTCCAACTGAGGTAGGAATATCGCTAAAAATGAAGATGAAGCCATGCGAACTACCCCGCGTATGTGGATTTGCTCCAACCGGGGTAGGAATATCGCTAAAAATGAAGACGAAGCCATGCGAACTACCTCATGTACCTGGATTCGCTCCAGCCGAGGTAGGAATATTGCTAAAAATGAAGACGAGGCCATGCGAACTACCTCGTGTACGTTGATTCACTCCAGCTAGGGTACGAATATCGCTAAAAATAAAGACGAGGCCATGCGAACTACATCACGTACGTGGATTCACTCTAACTAGGGTAGGAATATCGCTAAAAATGAAGACGAGGCCATGCAAACTATCCCGCGTACGTGGATTTGCTCCAGCCAGGGTAAAAATATCGCTAAAAATGAAGACGAGACCATGCAAACTATCCCGCGTACGTGGATTCAATCCAGCCGGGGTAGAAATATCACTAAAAATGAAGACGAGGCCATGCGAACTACCCCATGTACGTGAATTCGCTCTAGCCAAGGTAGGAATATCGCTAAAAATGAAGATGAGGCCATGCGAACTACCCCCTATACATGGATTCGCTCTAGCCGGGGTAGGAATATCACTAAAAATGAAGATGAGGCCATGCGAACTACCCCGTGTAAGTGGATTCGCTCCAGCCGTGGTAGGAATATCGCTAAAAATGAAGACGAGGCCTTGCAAACTACCTCAGATATATGGATTCACTCCAACCGGGGTAGGAATATCACTAAAAATGAAGAGGAAGCCATGCAAACCACCCCGTGTAAGTGGATTCCCTCCAGCCGAGGTAGGAATATCACTAAAAATGAAGACAAAGTCATGCGAACTACTCCGCGTACGTGGATTCGCTTCAGCCAGGGTAGAAATATCGCTAAAAATTAGGACGAAACCATGTGAACTACCCCATGTACATGGATTCGCTCCAGCCGAGGTAGGAATATCACTAAAAATGAAGACGAGGCCATACGAACTACCTCGTGTACATGGATTCACTCCAGCCGAGGTAGGAATATCTCTCCAACCAAGAGGAGTTCTAACTCGTCGGACATATACAAGGCTCATCAAGCACAAAAAGGCAAAAGGTATATATAACGAGTACATGCATTGAAATTCATTTTAGGTATAAGAGCAAAATAAAGGCAGCAATCGAGAATAGTAAACTAACATAAGCGTTTAACAAAAGCACGAAGAACGAAAGCTGACAGTTACAAGCGGCCAACAAAAGCGCAGTAATAAACACATTAAACATAAGCGTCCAATTGAGAGCGTGAAAAGCAATGAATAAACGCAAAAGTGCTAGGCGAAGACACGAAAAGCAGTCTATGTATATGTAAGGAAAAGCATGTATGCTAAGTTATATTCAACAGAGGAGACATCAAAGCAAAACATTGAAACTCATCATTTGCATTCAATGTATTAACATATGTACATGGTCTGAAGATAACTTGAACAAAAAATACAAAATAAATTAGCATTCTGGCCCTTCAATTTCCAAAGTCGGCAGCCCCTTCAGAAACCCCGGCGTTTCCGGGCTTAGGATCACCACCTCGATAGAAGGCGGGATAGTCGGCATCACCTACGGGGTCGATATAAAGCTATCTGCAAGTTCCCTTACGGCATCTTGCTTATTTGTTTGAGGCTTGAGATCGACCCCGGCACCTTGATTCTCTCCACCAGCTTCATCTTCCTCGGCGTCATCTTCAGCATCGGAATCAGCTGCTGAGACGGTCAAATCCGCTGGTGTGATTTCACCATTAACATTAGCATGCCAAACACCATCAATAACCTCGCAATCAGGTCGAGTGCACGCAAGATCCATATTCCTCTGAAGAAGGAAGCGCACTTGCTCCATAGTGTTCTTAAAGGAGAGCTGAACGAACTCGATCCAGCGTTGGCGCATTAATCCGATCTCCTCTTGAGAAGCTGCCATGCCAGATTCTAACTCTCGCACCAAAGCTTGCAAATCTTTAACTTTACTTCCAGAAGCTTGGAGCTGAGTAGACAAATTAGCATATTTAGTATCTGTGGCAGACAGCTTCATTCGAAGATCCGACTCAGCTTGGGATGCTTGCTGCTTTTCAACTTTCTCTCCCACCAGCTCCCCTTTCAAAGATCACACTTCCTCCTCCAGCTCGACGATTCTTTTGTCGAATTCCTCCTTGGCCATGCGTGCACCCTCTTCAACTTCCTTCAGCCGGGATATAACTGCATCTTTCTCCACCAGGATGTCCAAAGGGTTTTTGCTACCCAAAGCCTCCCTCATCAACACATATTGAGTATAACCATGAAACATATGGCTGAAGAGAGCACCAAACCCCTTAAGACCGTCCTACAGGGCGCTCAGTTCACCCCACATGTTACGCACCTCATAGCCTATATTGTCTTCAAACACGACCACCTCCCCCACCAAGATTTGTTCGTCTATCAACTCCACTACTGACGAAGAAGGCTGATCATCCTGATGCCTCTTGGAGGGCGGGGCCTTCTCTTGTACCTCGCCACTCGCTACCCTCTTCCTGAAAATGACAGTCAAAGAGACGACGGCAGGGTCAATGCTGGCAGAAGCAACCCCATCAGATATGCTGGCCATTGAAGTTGTTACCTCAGCTACAGCCAGCCTCACATGTCCTTATGCATCCCAGCCCCTTGCTTCCTAGATAATTATTTCCTTGGCCGCCGCGAGAACCGGGGGAGGAAGAGCCTGTGTCTTCTCGACCACCTTCACCTTCCCCTTGGCCCTCCTCGGCTCTTCTGCTTTGGCCCCCTTGTCTTGTTGAAGGGCCAAGGCGAAGTCGGCCATCTTTGACTTCACCATCGTGTCTGCAAGAGAACATGAACCGGGTTAGATTACACACAAAATATCAAGAGAATAAAAAATAAACATGTAAAAATTGTACATAAACGGACCAAAATTTTGGCAGTATTCAACAAGAGTGGTGCCAATCAACCATTGACAAGGGATACAATCTTGCAGATTTTTTATCATGGCAGGAAAAATGGTCCCGAGCCCGAGCTTCTTCTGAGTTCAGGTCATCATTTCGAACTAAAAATTTTCTGTGATCCAAGCAGTAATGGTTGTATGATCAGTACAGAGGGAACCAGGGCTCAGTAACATTCTCCCCTACACCACGAACCATAAAAAAGGCCTCCCAACTTTCCGCGCGAGGACATAAGAAGAAAACCTTGTCCTTATAGTCTTTGTAGGAGTCCTAAAAGGGCTTTAGAAGCGCCCAACCCCAGACGCTCCAGAACGAAACAGAAAAGAACTTACTGTCGTATGTTTATCGGATGGGGGAAAAATAATACAAAAATAAGCTCTGGCTGCACACAACTTGGCCACACAGACTCTCAAACGCTACGAGGAATGCCCAATTGTTTAGATGCAATTATAAGGGAGCGACATTGAGAAAATTCAAGACAGATACTTAGAAGTCTGTAAAGGGAAACCTAACACCAAGATGCTCGAAAAATGTCAAGTACTCCGGCAGGAAGTCAGGGTACAAATACCCAACCGCCGCAGCCTCGGCTTCGTCCAATGGAGCCCCTATGTTATCTTTTCTATGTTGCGAGCATATACGGCCGTCATCTTTAGGACCCACCACGTCAAAAGGCATCTCAATAGGGTCGCAGCTCAACTCAAGACGACCAGCCAAGGCATCCAACGACGCCTAGTTGAAACATGACCAAGTCTCGACCACCTCCTTATCTATCCAGTCCATGCCTAGACTCGCCGCGTTGTGGTAGGCCTCTGGAGTGGTCTCCACATTCCTAATAGTTTTTCCCATCTCCCTATCAACAACACTGGAATAAGGGTTAGAATGGGCGGGTTGGTGTTTCAACTATGATCCAACCCCGGCACTTGGCTATGCCGACCTTTTAACCCCGCAAAAATTGCCCGGCCCGGAAGGGATCCTCATCAAGTCTGGGTACCGCACCCAAGCCTTGGCATGCTCCAATACCTTATCTGGGCCGTATGGCATCCCTGTGGCCTTTAAGTGGCTCCAGCACTTCTCCAAGACCTCAAGACAGATTATGATTTTAGGCAGTGAAGGTTGTTTTGGGTTGACTGTCATGGGGCGCTCATCAGTTCTCCTTGCAGACCCTTATCTATTCAACCCACCCCGGACCACTACCCCCCCCCCCGGTGTAGCTGCGAGACCAGCCGAATAACCGACGACACCCTCTGGGCTACGACGACTGGTGCGATGGAAGGAAGGCACCGTCGCAGACTAAAAGAGCTAGTTAGCAGCGAAACCCCCTGGGAGGCTTCCACGACCACCCCGAGCGGAAGACGAAACATTGCGTCTACGCTGGTCCATCTTCAACCAAACAAAACACAATACAGTACAAAAAAAACGACAACACAAAGAAACCAATTAAGGTGAAGACGAGAATGAGTATATTACCTTAATATACGAAGTGACCGGTGTCGAAGGAAGCATTGAGACAAACAGCAAGCTTTGCAGTGTTCGCCGGATGAAAAAGACACAGAAAGTAGAAGAACCTTCAGAAAAAAGAGAAAAATCTTGAAAAGAGAGTGGGGGCAAGCATACTGAAACAGTTAGGAGAAAAGCTTTTTATATTATGGGCCCATATTAGGGCCAGGCCCAAGTCCATGTTTTCAAAAGACAATCGCCAAATCTCTTGGAATTCGAAGCGCTATAGAGTTTAAGATATCGAATCATTACGCATTTAATGCGCCTCGGTTATCCAAAGGTACGACATAGCTGTCTGAAAAAATGAAAAGACTTAAACCTTTCGACTCCAAAGTCAGCAACCCTTTCCCAATGCAAAGCCTTATTGACTTGGGGGCAACACCATCTTGAACCCTCTTTCAAGCTCTTAAGCCGATGACGCCTATTCCAAGCATCACTGGCTTAGGGGCAATAACTATTATGGGCCGACTTAGACTTTTAAGCCGACGATGCTTCTTTAAGCATCACCGGCTTGGGGACAACTGTTCTGGAGGTTACTTAGACCCACAATCTAAGTCAGCTCCCATGTCTTCTATCCCGGCTAACACAAAACTGTGTACCCTGGCTCATAACCCCCTTTTATCCCATATATGATCTACCTCTATCCTGGCACAACATGGGAAACACCTAACGACAAGGAACATGTGTAGTTATGTACCCAAATAAACGCTGCCACGTAGCACCTAGCTCTAACTAAATTTCCCTATAAAGCCGCATTATATAAAGGACTCTACACCCACTAAGTACACACTCTCTCTCTCATACTTATTTATACTCAGACCTGTACTGACTTAAACATTGGAGTCCTTACAAATGCCACCACCGGAGACGCCAGCAACCACCGTAGGAGCTCACCGGAGACGCATTCTTGTGTTAGGCTTTGAGAATGACAACAACCATACTAAGAAAATTCACTACTACCTAAAAATCCAAATAGACAACAATTCTACGAAATCCTCTACTCCACACCAATTTCAACCCATACAAAATTCCCCATATTTCTACTGCTAAAGAGGAACAAGTTCCCAATTTAAAGACAAAAGCAAAGAGAAACATACCATTTTCAACTCTAAGAACTCTACCACCAGATGCTTTCAACCCCCCAGCTGTCACTTGACCATCATGCACTTGGACACTCTATAGCAATACAACCTCTACAGCAATGATCCTAGCCATTAAATCCACATCTAATGGTTATTAAAAATTGAAATATAAAAAGATATTTTTATACTTAATTATAAACGGTGAATATATTGGTATAGAGATTGTAGGGGCAGTAGAGAATCCAAGTTGAACCATCATTGTTTAAAACCACCATCCCAACATTAGGAGCTAACCACCTAATTGTTTGGCTATACTTTTCTTTAGGAAACACATGTTTCGAGATAATAGAAATATACTACTAACATATTTTTAATCCATTTTTTATTATTAGTTAAAATTTATTAAAAATTATAAAACTGTGTAAATCTTAGTCATTATTTAATGAATATCACTCGTAATTTTATAATTTTCAATAATTTTAACCAATAATAAAAAAGATTAGAAGAAATATATTAAAAAGAGTGTTACTAGACTACTAGCACTTCTCTACGAGAAAAAGTCAACAATTGATATTTTTGGGGCAGAATTATGATGCCTATAAAAGGCAAAAAAATTGTAAAGGATTGATTGTACATTATATATAAAATTATTAAATTAAAAATTATGGAATAGTGTAATAGTTAATGTAAGCTAACCTATATAACTTACACTATCTATTGCACCATCAATAACTTCATATAGGACATGATTTTTAGCAATTAAACCATTGGATTATAATTATATATTACCTTGTTTGTTTGAGTCAAATTTTGTGAAAATTGAACTATAAGAAAGTAATCAAATGATTTATATTTTTGTATATTTTAAAAATAGAGAAAACAGGTCATACACTGACAATGTAAAAAATAGTTTTACACTGTCATCCAATCACAAACTACCATTTATTGCAAGTTTATTGACTTTTATAATAAATATTTTAAAAATCATATCAATGGTGATTTTTGATTAGTTGACAGTGTAAAACTTTTTATACTGACAGTGCATGACCATTAAACTCTTAAAAATATATATTACATCAATTTTGGAATATATGAACAAGGTATTAAATAATTTTGAAAATATAAAAATTTGTAAATATAATATATGTGAAATAAAATTTAATTATAGTGGTGAGTTTTGATGTAAAATTATTCAATTAAAAGTTATTGAATTGTGTAATAGTTTATGTAAGTTATATCAATATAATTAGGGAAAGAATCAAGCTACACCAATGTAACTTACACAAATTATTACACCATTCAATAACTTTTAATTGAATAATTTTATATCAAAACCCACAATTGGATTTAAAGTTTCTTTCACATAAATCACATCTACAAAGTTTTATATTGATCCAAAATTATTTGATACCTCGTTTATATACTTTAAAATTGGTGAAATATATATTTGTAGAATATATAAAAATATGAATTATTGGATTAACTTCTTATTGTTGTTCAATTTTTATAAAATTTGACACAAACGATATAGGTAATATATAGTTATATATAAAGTTATTGATGATATAATAATTAATATAAGTTACATTAGTGCAAATTGTAGTTTGATTCTTTTCCTATATGTGTGTTATCAAAAAAAATAAAATAATTGTTTACATCATTTTGCTTTAAAATTTTGTATTTTTGTTACTAAATTTTTTATAATTATTACATGGATCTTAATTCACGTAGTTTATTTTATGTCAAGATAAAAACAAAATAATAATAAGAAAATTATTGTAATTGAAAAAATGTATAGAATATTTTATTTATATAGGGTGTGTGGAAGATGACCAATATTTAAATTAAATTGATGTTTTCTAGAAATTTAAACCATAATTATATTAAATTATGATTTTAAATTTTCAAATTTGTTTGGCTTTTCTTAAGGGGACACGTGTTACAAGATAAGAGAAATATTAATAATACACTTTTTTAGATACAATTTTTGTTAGGTTAACTTGTTTCGTAGGTTCCTGAACTTTTAGGTAATTTTTAATTAGATCTTTATACTAATTTTTTTAATTGAGTCATTAATCTTTTAAAAAAAATTTAATTGGGTTCCTGGGATTAAATTGCTGTGAATATTTTGTTAACTTAAACAGAATATTCCCTGATAAGGACTCAATTAAAAAAAATAGTATAGGGACCTACTTAAAGATTATCTAAAATTTAGGAACCTACTCAATAGTTTAACCTTATTTTTATTTTTTATCTTGATTTTGCCTTTGTTTTATTTTAGAAAAAAAAAAGAGAAAATTATATTAAGGGACAGAAAGCACATTTCAATATTCAAATGTTGTCACATTATTATTATGTGGCTAAATTGCATTTTTGATTTCCTATAATTCTCAATCTGCGGTTTTGGTCTCCTTATTTTTAATTTCGCAATTTTAGTCCTCCAATTTTAAAAAATCCTCAATTTTAGATCCCCTTATTTTTAATTCTTTGATTTTAATCCCCGAATTTTAAAAATTTAAAAATTTAGTCTAACTGTTAAATATTCATTCATTGACCATTAATGTCTCAATGTTGACTATGACGTGACATTAGTCTGTTAAATATTATCTGCTACGTATTTAGTCTAATATCATGTCATAGTTAATGTTGAGACATTAACAGTCAACAGATGAACATTTAACAGTTAGACCAAAATTGCATATTTTTTAAATTTGAGAGACTAAAATCGTAGAATTAAAAATAGATGTGAAGTATTTACTGGTTTTGTCAATGATTAATCTCTACTGAAGAATTTGACTAACCATTTTAATGAAGTATCTTTTCCCAACCACATTTTTTTCATTTATAAGGCTCAAACCCAAGACCTTACTAGATTAACATAATATTAGTAAATTAAAGGTTAAACTATTGAGTAGATTTTTGAACTTTTAGACAAATTTTAATTAGATCCCTGTGCTATTTTTTTAATTAAGTCCTTAATCTTTTGAGTTCTTTTAATTTGGTCCCTGAGACAAACGACAATCAGACGAAAGTTAACCTCAGGGACCCAATTAAAAAAATTTAAAACATTAAGGGTTCAATTAAAAAAATTAGTATATGGACCTAATTAAAAATTACCTAAAAATTCACGGACCTACAAAATAATTTAATCTTTTTGTTATTAACTAAAATTTATTGAAATCACAAAATTGTGTGGGTTTTAGTTCTCATTTGATAAGTCTTACTCATGATATTGTAATTTCAAATAAATTTTAAGCCATAATAAAAAAAGTCTTAAAATAAGTATAATAGAGAATACATTAGTACCAGTACTCCTCTACAAGGCAAAGTCAAATGTTGAGATTTTTGAAGCAAGAATTATGATGGTTATTAGTAGCATCATAATTAGGAATTATGATGTAAAAAATCGCAATCCTTTCATTAGCTCGTTCAATATAATTATATAAAGTTTTAAAATATTTTCTCATTAAATGTGATAAATAATTAAATTTAAGAATTAGAAATACTAATAAACATTCTTAATATACTTATTACAATTTTAAAAACAAAAAAAATTAGAAATATATTTTCTTATTTTTTAATATATTAAACATTATACTTTTTAAAAACTTATTATTTTCAATTCTTTAAAATTTTAAAGACATTAATTAACAAATTATTTAAGAATATTATTGTCACAACATCCATAAAATATTTTAGCAAAAACAGTAAAAAAGAAAAAAACTAAAGTAGACAGAATTGAAAATTCCTTGATCTTAAAGATAAATAAAAATTATTAATAATCGCACTAACATATTTACAATTTTAAATTTGTCAAATATTTTTACAACAAAATTTATCCGAACTTATAATTTGATTAAATTAATTTTTAAATTTTGTCTTAATTTACGTACAAGAAAATATTATAATAAATTATTTATAAATGTGATTATTTGTATAAATTTTTGAACATATTATCCATATAAATTATTTAGATTTAACTAGTAATTATAAAATTTAAATAATTTACATAAGAAAAGTGCTAAATAATTTACTTAAGAAATAAAAATAAAATTTATAACAAATTTAATTTTTCTTAAATTTAATTCCTATAAAAAAATTATACTATTATCATTAAAATTCAATGTTTTTCAAAAATGAGTTGTTGCTGATAACTTTTTTGGATTTACTACTTATTTGGTTATCATGAAAACTTCATATATTTGGAAATATTTGAGTCATGACAACTTCTAATCTCTAACCATTCTAAATTATAAAAAAAAAAATGTTACTGATAATCGTTTTAAATTCATTTTTTCTTTGGTTATTGTGAGAACCTTATGTTAAAATGCTTGAATCAAGACAATTTAGTAATATCTATATTTGCAAAAATAAAATGGATGACTTTCTTGCATATTTTCATAAAAGTAATATTTTAATTAAAATTAATCAAGCCCAATTTAAAAAAAAAATTACGTAATTTTGATTTATCATTGTACTTGAAGATACATGGGAGTAAGGAAATACCCCTGTCGAGTTAAAATTTTTTTTATAAATTTGTTCTTGTTTGAAAAAATAAATTTTATTTTAAGCAATAAATATTCTCGTATGATAAATAAAAACATTAAAAACTTTAAATAGTAAAATTTTATAGAAATACATCAAATGAAGTTATTTGTATAAAAGGATATTTTTAGGAAAAAAAACACTTATATATTCGAGAAAGTTTTATTAAAACCAAATGTGTAAATCTTTTTCCTTTTAGGGTAAACGTGAAAAATTTTTATTTTCAAGAAACATGTATAAATATTCCAAGAAGGTTTATAATTAACCAAATAAATTTAAGTCATTTTCAAGAATCATGATTCTAGAAATTCATGATTTCTAGGAATCATAATTTACAAATATGAAAAAATTTCTATCTAATGCCCCCCTAAAATAGAAGTTCGGCTTAAGTTACTAACCTACTAATCCATAAAGTCATTAGCATTGGATTGGCATAGAATTATTGGATGTGATCCATCAATTACAAAACTACAACATTCTGGTCCATTCACAACAGTGCATTTTATGACTTGGGCATCAAGTGAATTTTGGTCAAGGCCCATGCTATTCACATTCTTCTTTTTGCTCTTCACATTTCTCACCCTTTGCTTTTCACATCCTCAAATTAGCCTTCTTTCTAGAGCTGACAAAATTGGCTCGGCCCGATTGGCCCACTGAGCCAGGCTGGCCCCCAAAAAAATTGGCTCGAAGGAAACCAGGCCTATTTGGCCTGGTACTATATATTTTTTTTTTATTTTTTTTTTGTAAAATATACAAAAAATTAAGAAAAAATAGTCACGGGTCATTTTGGCCCGACCTGGTGGGCTAGACCGAACTAGAAAAAACATAAACTATTAAGAATTTGGCCCAGCTCGGCCCGCTTTTGACACTTGGCCCACTAGGTCAGGCCACCTAGCCCATTTGATAGCTCTACTTCTTTCTTCTCACTTTCACACCCTATTTTTTCGTGAATTATTATATTCTAATATATTAAAGTAACTAATTTTGTTAAAAAAATATTTTTATCAAAAAAAATTAACAAAAAAAAAAAAGAATGCGGGCGATGCGAATAACATAAAGGGTTTAGCATCTCCCTTTGATCTATCCTAAGCGTCATGTAGTAGTAGAGTAGTAGTAAGTTGGCCCAAGAGAATATTTTAACAAGGCAAGTAAAGGAACAGAACAGAATTATACTGTTATCACTCACATAAAACCGGTGAAACCTATGCATATTGCGTGTAGAACATTAAGTATATTTCAACTTCAACATTAATATTCTAATTCCGGAATCCGAACAATAGCATATTTTCCCCTTTATTTAATTTTAATGTAATCCACTCAACTCCACTAACATCTCCTTGTGCAAAACTGAGCAAAAGATCGATCACTATTAGTGTTGTTGCCATGAAGTTCTGGAAGATCCTGAAGAGCCAAATCGAGCAGACCCTGCCCGAGTGGCATGACCAGTTCTTGTCCTACAAAGACTTGAAGAAACAGTTGAAGGTTATGTGTCCCAAAGACGCTCTCACTCCACCCCGTTTGGATGCTGACGAGCTCAACCATTTCCTTCGCCTCTTGGAGCTCGAGATCGATAAGTTTAACGCTTTCTTTGTTGACAAGGAAGAAGAATATATCATCAAATGGAAGGTAACTATATCTCACAGTTTCAAAATTCCCTCTCTTTTTTTTCTTTCTTGGCTTTATGAATTTAAGAGCAGTGGTTTGTGTTTGTGTTGTAGGAGTTGCAAGACAGAGTTGCCAGAGCCATGGATTCAAACGTGGAGTTGATGTCACTAGGGAGAGAAATAGTGGATTTTCACGGGGAGATGGTTTTGTTAGAGAACTATACCGCACTCAACTACACAGGCATGTTCTAAGAGCTCATGCATGAATGCAATTGTTGACTAGTGTGTTTTCTTGAGGAGTGGTAGATCAGAGTCTCTAACACTAACTTTCTAACACACTTTTTCTCTTATTAGTAGAAAGAAGAGCGACAACACACGCTCTACTACAGTCTCTAGTATTGGTTATAATTCATTAGAAACTATAAAATCATAAGTAAAACCCATTAACTAAGAACTAGGACCAATAAATTGGTGATTTCTATAAATTCAGTCGAAGAGTGTGTTCAAAAGAATATTTCAGAGTGTGTGTTACTAGTTTAGTAGTATTCTATTAGTTGAAATTTACTTGAGTTTCACTAGTCTAGGAATAAGATCATATATTTAGGGGAATCCTTATGAATTTATCCAACAGTAGTACAGAGTGCATTAAAAAGAGAGTACCGGTGAGTGTATTACTGGCATTTCTTTCCTTTATATATACAGAGAGAGAGAGAGATTATTAGATTAAGAGGGGGTTTGATAATGAATGTTTGTGCAGGTCTAGTGAAGATAATAAAGAAATATGATAAGCGAACTGGTGCACTACTTCGCTTGCCTTTTATCCAAAAAGTGCTGAACCAGCCCTTCTTCAAAATTGATGTGCTTAACAAGCTTGTAAAGGAGTGCGAGGTGATACTGAGTATTCTTTTCACCAATGATTGGCCTTCAATTAGTGAGGATTTTGAGGAAGATGATTGTGGCTCCGTGACTGGAAATGAAAACAAAGAGACGCTGATGCATGTTCCCAAAGAACTTGCTGAAATTGAAAATATGGAGAACACGTTCACCAGACTAACTTTGTCAGCGCTGCGTAGCTTGGAAGAAATTAGGGGTAGAAGCTCAACTGTAAGCATTTTCTCACTGCCTCCTCTGCATAACTAGGCTTTGCAATTGCAAGAGGATTGAAAAACAAATAACTGCACTAGCGAATGCAACCAAATAGGCCTGAAAATAACATGGATCTTCTCGTGTTTATCTTCAAATCTTGTGTATTTGATGTTCATTAGAAAAAAAAGTAAACATGATTTGTCCTGTATACCAGAGGATCCATTTCCCTGTCTCACTTGTGAATTGTCATATGAAACAAAAGAAGAATGGAAAGGAAATTAATGCATACTACTCTATATTACCGTGCGTATATGGCTATTTCTTAATTGTTCAGTTTCTTAGGTATTCTATTTTGTTCTATCTTTGTTTTCATCCTTGCGGTTATTCGTTGCTTGACCCTAATCACCTTTCCTTCTTTGTCCAAGCATTTTCTTGTATCTTTCTTTCCCTATTTGTTTTTCTCTGCAAACTTTGTTTTCAAGCTTCCGTATCTGTCAGCTGCCATTGTTATCTCCCTATCCCCTCTCCCCAAGTCTCAAGGTAACAACAAAAATCTGAGTGTTGTGACAGCTAACCACAGTTTAGAAAGGGGGCAAATATGATACTGCATATTTCTGTTTATTCGTTTTTAAACAACCACTGTGACTACAAGTGGACTGAGAATTACAAAAATACCAAATATAAATTCTACAAAGTGATGTATTTGAAGCCGCAACTTGTGTGTATGCATGTGTATCGCTACAAGGACTTTGATCCCTACTGATCATAGGTGCTCAAGAAGCCACCCACAAATCCTGCTCCATTGCAATTCCCACATAACATCTCCTTCCTGCCTCTATAGAAAGAGGGGAAAAAGATTGTAAGTCATGGAATACAATATGGAAAACAAAATTCCCTACTTTGTTTATTATTACACCGTTGCCAAAATCCCCTACTTCACTTTTCGGGCTGGAAAAGTCTTATCCCACTAAGTGGTTGTAGTAATAATTCAAGAGGTGTAGTTTTAGAATGCAACTAGAATAGCAGGTAGGTTTTTCTGTATCAGATAGAGCACATAAATAAATTTATATAGGATAGAATGGTTTATTTAAGTACCCGCAAAGCCAACAAGAGTCACCAGCTTTAAACTGTCCCGTTGAAAATATCAACATCGTTCACCCCGCTGCCTTTGCATTGAGAGCAGAGAACAGCTCCTGTTAATTACACGACACAACAAAACCAAAAGTTCAAATTGTAGGATACTTTCTCTTGTTTTTGTCTTCTTCAACGTACCATGTCAAAGGTGTTTGAATAAGAAACGTCCACTTCTCATATTACTACTTCCTACTTCAAAACAAGCCTTTTTTTACATCTTTCGGTTACTTAGATTAATTTATGGAGAGGTGTTTGAAGAACAGAACCACGTGATTACCACAAATACAAAAAGCATAGTCCAAAATCCATAATTTGCGTCTACATTTGGGAAAAAAAAGAACAAGAAAAATTACTTTGCATCTACTAGCCACTTAAAATCAGAGGCCATCTTACCGTTTCCATCACAGTCAGCACAAATCACACTATTCGGTTTTGTGTTTCGGTTGCCTTGTGCAGCCTACATGAATAGAAACCGATTAGTACGTTACCTAATACAAATTAACATAACTACCCTCAAATCATTTGAATACGTATAACGTAAATGCTCAAGGAAGACATATTTTAAACTAAAGTTATGAGCATATATAAATGTACCTTTGCAATGACAAAGCGATATTTGGTAGTAAGAGGGCCTTGAAACACATAATTGACTCCAATATGCTTTGGATTTGTATGGCTTTCTATACCAACACCTAAGCATCCTAAAGTTTGAATAGAGAGATAGCTTAGCATCAAAGCGCAAATATAATAAGATAACACAACATACAAACACAGGCACACACAAGGCAGGGCCACGGGTAGTGACCTGATGCTGGTGTAGTTCTGGGGGAACTTAGGCAGAGGACAGGGATCATTGGAAGATTTAGAGTATAAGTAGACTAATTTGTTTAAGTTGGCTGAGTAATGAACAACAACTGAACTACTGAAGCGGTGAGGATTAGATAGTCTGGTGTGCTGTTGGACACTCAGATTGAGGAATAGAAAGATGGACTGAGATAGTAGTCAGATATTTTTTTTTCTCTGGTAAGAATGAAGCTCAATTATGTCCAAGGCATTTTGTTATCTGGCATCATTTTCTGTCCTATAGGGCCCGCTTTGAATGCGATATGGTATCAAGCTTTATAACTTGAAGCCCACTGATCTTTATTTTACGAGGACATTCAAGAGATGAGATATTGGTGGTGGATATTAAAAGGTCACAGAAATGCGTACTGGTCAAACCGAAGAACAGTCGCTAGAAAGACTTCAAATTTAATCGAAACAAAAGAATCGGGTAATATCTGCCATAATTTCCCGCTCCAAGATTATATTATTCACAGTTTCATTATTTTCTTGCCGGTTTTCACTTCTGCAGATCTTTTTCACTTTAACTTTTTTGGTTTTTGGTTATTTAGATGACAAGAATCATGAAACACGATGATGTTGTGATCGATATTAAGGCGATGCTGGAGGGGCAGAGCCATCCGTAACTAACGAGTGTTGCATCTATAGAGCACCCTTTGATATTCGCAAACTCAACGAAGATGCGTACACCCCAAAGGTTGTTTCTATATGTCCTTTTCACCACAACCGCCATTCTTGCCTCCAAAACATGGAAAGACACAAACTCAATTATTGCAAAGCATTGCTTGAACGAACCCAAACAAGTTTGGACAGCTGGGTCTGCTAGATAGAAGGGGAGGAGCCCAGATTTCTTTGCTGTTATTCAGACACCCTTCAGTCAGCACGGAGGAACTAGTGAAGATGACCGTTGTGGATTCCAGTTTTATACTCGAGCTCTTCTGGAGATACTGTCATCCTGAATGTTCAAAAGATGACATGTTTCTTTTCAAGCCTTGGTTGCTTGTTAGGATAGACTTAGATTTGTGGTTACTTGAGAGCCAGCTTCCTTTTTTTGTTCTCGAGAGTCTCTTCAATCTGTCCTTCACCTCTAGGTCGGGCGGTGGTAACGATAACATCCCTTCATTTCTTGAGCTTACGTTTCGTTATTTTGCCAATTACAATAGATCCAACTTGAATTTTCATAATGTTAGCATAAGACATTTCACGGATCTGATAAGAATTTTTCACTTGCAACATCCTCCGCAAAGACGACCGCGCTGTGATGATGAATTAGTCAACCATCTTCGTAGTGCTACTGAGTTGTCAGAAGCAGGAGTGAGGTTTAAGGTAAGGACCAAAAGTAACTGCTTACTAGACTTGAAATTTTCAGGACGGGTTCTTGAAATCCCGCAGTTGGAAGTGGATGATGGGACTGAACTATTGTTTCGCAATATGGTTGCTTTGGAGCATCGTCACTATCCTCACGAATCCTACATTATAGACTATGTTCTTGTTTTGGACTTCCCTGTAAACACCAGCAGGGACGTGGATATTCTGGTTCGAAACAGAGTACTGGTTCATTGGCTTGGCGATACTGATTCTCTGGCTAACCTATTTAGGGTGTGTTTGAGAACCGGGAATTCTCACTTTCCAAAAGGCACTAAAATGAGAAGCATGTTTTTTTGTCTTTTTTAAATGTGAGTTTACAAATTTTCAACTACAAACCAAACACACACTTAATAGTCTTGACAAAAATATTACGCACCCACAGTTCAATTCCAATTACACTCATCTCTGCCAAGACTTGAATGCTTTTTATAGAAATTCTTGGCATAATTTGAAGTCGACCCTAAGGTGGGATTATTGTAAAAGTCCTTGGCAAACTGCTGCTTCCATTGCTGGAATTGTTCTCCTTATTCTCTCTTTGGTTCAAGCGGTTTGTTCTGTCTTACAAGTAATACAACAACAGAATATGCCTCCCCTCCCCCGAGCTGGTAAATTCAATTATTCTTAAATGCTGAATTATTCTGAATTTTTTATTATTATTATTTTCAATTTCCACTACTTTCCTTCTGTCTGAAAATGTTTCAATGGTTTCTTTATTTCAGGTCTTGTAACAGATTAAATCAGTCCTTCCCAAAATCAGTCCTTCTTCCTCCTTTTCTTTTTATGTTTTTTTCTTTTCTACTTTCTTTTTTTTTATTTTTATGTTCTCTCTCTCTTCTTTATTGCTCAATAATTAGGAACTCAGTTGTTCTTTTTGTTTTGTTTGAATTTTTTTTTTCTGCCAAATATTAATGTGTTGTGCTTGTTTTAGTTATTTTAGATTTTTCGTTTTATTTCTTGATTATGGGAGACAATTATGTCTTATTAATCTTAATTTGTGTTAAACCACTTGGCCTAGTGGTGGAAGATTTAGGTAATATACATGAGATTATAGATTCTAACCTCAAGTGCGAGCATCATACACGAAAAAAAATATCAATTTGTGCTATGTTCACATGAGTTTGTTGCTACAAATATTTTAATTAATTTTATTGTAAAAAAATTATTGCAAGCTTAACTATTTATTTTTAAATTATTATTATTATTATATATATCAATATAATTAACTACATATCCAAATTTATTTTAGTAACTATATAACAACAACTAATTTTAATTGAAAGTTTTTAAGCAATATCTTATGTGAAAATTAATTTTTAATATTTACTATTCAAATAAAAAATACATTATTTGTGATAACTCACTAAGGTCAACTTAGTAGTAGGAAATTTGGATAATATACATGAGTTTATAAGTTCTAACCTTGCAACTATTGTACACAACATGGGTTTGTTTTCAAAATATTTTAATTAATTTTATTGTAAAAAAATTATTGCAAGCTTAACTATTTATTTTTAAATTATTATTATTATTATTATTATTATTATTATTATAATTAACTACATATCCAAATTTATTTTAGTAACTACATAACAACAACTAATTTTAATTGAAAGTTTTTAAGCAATATCTTATGTGAAAATTAATTTTTAATATTTACTATTCAAATAAAAAATACATTATTTGTGATAACTCACTAAGGTCAACTTAGTAGTAGGAAATTTGGATAATATACATGAGTTCATAAGTTCTAACCTTGCAACTATTGTACACAACATGGGTTTGTTTTCGAAATATTTTAATTAATTTTATTGTAAAAAATTATTGCAAGCTTTCATTTTTAAATTATTAATTATTAATATATATATATACATATAAACTCACATTTACTACATATCCAAATTTATTTTAGTAACTACATATCAAAAATTAATTTTAATTGCAAGTTTTTAAGCAAAATTTTTTGTGAAAATTAATTTTCTAATATTTACTATTCAAATAAAAATTACATTATTTTAAACTCACTCTTACTTAAAATCAATTTTATAAAATTATGTTGATTTAAAAATGCAAAACTTCATCGTAGGAGTGTTCCATTATTTTCATCTCAAAGTCTAAAATGGGAAATAGTTATGTTTATTATTAGGTAACATGACAAACAATGATTTTCAATCATTCATTACATGTTTAAATATGTTTTTAGTCTTTCAAATTTGGGATAATTTTTTTTTTTGTTCTCCAAATTTAAAATTAATTTTCTTAGTCCCTTTAATTTGAAAAAAGTATGTTTTAGTCTTTCAAGACCATTTGTAGTATCATTAACAGGACAAATTGAGTTAGCTGTGCAACATTAGTTAAGTTCGGTGTAATGTTTTCACTAACAGAGATATTAGTAAGTGGGTTTTGTGTAACAGATTAACTAACAACATTTGAACAGAAGGACTAAAATATGTTTTTTTTTTTCAAATTACAAAGACTAAAAGATTAACTTTAAATTTAGAAGACTAAAAACAAACTTATCGCAAATTTGAAGACTAAAAACATATTTAAGTCTCTCATTACATTTAAGGATGCAAAAGTAACTCGTTTCATTAAAATAAGTTGACCTAAATAAACAAGTTAAAACTTGAAGTTATGTTTTTTTATTTAAATAAGTCAGATTCACATTTTTTTAAGTGTAACGTTAATAAATTTTGAATGGTCATGTATGCGTATATTAGATATTTATAATTTTTATTTATTATAGTTATTTAAAAAATATTTTTCATATTTCTTATATTTACCCTTTATAAAAGGAACCTACCATACTCATCGTCAAAAATTTTATTTTCAATTTTAAATCATCTTTATTAATACAAAAGTAAAAATATTTTTATTTTTACTTTACCTTCTAGCATGAATAAATCTGCTAACTATTAAATTAACAAATAAATTTTATTTAAAATATTAATATCAAACAATAAAAGTTTTGTAAGAGTTAAATAAGTCAAATTTTAATTTTTATATTTTCAAATAAGTTAGACTTAAAATGTAAATTTAATTTGTTTAAATGAATGAGCTAAGTAATCTCACACATTCAACATTGGATGGGTTGTTGTTGATGCGTGGTTGGAGGTGTCGATGGCAGAGATTGCATGGTTGAAGTAGCAACAACATGACTTTAGGGAGGCTAGATTGCAAGCCACTAAGAAGAGACATAATAGATAATGACTTTTCTTGTTGAAGAACACAACTCAATGACCACTTTCAGTTCAACAATTCCTTCATACAAATGCTTGAAACAAAGAATTGCAAGGTGTATAAACACATCAAAGCCTACTGTGCTATTGTTATGCAAACATCAACGTATATCTTGGTTGCTTCGTAAGAAGGTTCCATTGGTCTGGCATCTCCTACTATGGCAACTACTAATCATTTTGTTGAGATTGTTGTGGCCAAGCATCTTGGTGATGGAGCCATTATAGAACCACGTTGGTTACAATACATGAGAGCAAGGACCTACCATTGTGTATGATTTATATGTTGAAATAGATTATTTGATAGATTTACTTTTGGACGAATTCTACCAAGGGAAGGCTCTCAGGTGGTTCGCGGTGGACAATATTTTTTTACCAGATACAACCAGTTTTTTCTTTAAAAAAAATTATTCAATAAATTATAGTTACAATAATGCCCCGTAGTAAGTGTGAAATAAGATTAATGGCTTAATATACACAAATAACAAGAAAACTTAAATAGATATTGTGTAAACGAATATTGTCAATCCCAATACTCCAAAAGCATTCTCGAAAAAATTGGAGGTCATCATGTTGGGAACATTTCTAGTTGTGTCCATTTTAGAAGGCTGTGGTGGCATGTTATAATCATAATCTTCTTCCTCTCACTATGAGGATTGTTTGTACTCTTATTTGTTTTCTTTTGCTGTCATTAAACTCGGTAGATAATGTTGTGTTACCATAGTTCCTTGTTTTGAATCTCCTTCCATTTTCCTTATTTTGAAATTCGACATTGACTCCATAAATTTATAAAATGAGTTGCGATCTGTGGGTGGCTCCCCTTTTGTTTCGGTTTAGAGCGAGGTAAAATAGAAAAGGGCACATGTTTTGTTCTCATTGGGTGGACATACGTTTTATCGTTCCCTTTGCTCCTTTTGCACATCTGTGTTTGTGCAATGGGGTGAACAACATAGCTATGTAGAGTAACTCCATTTATGCACCTAGACAGGTAAACATTATGCACTACAAGTAATTTATTTCCATGAAATGTTGCCATTATTTCCGTTTTGATTAGGTAGAAAAATGATTATATTTATGATATTGAGGGAAAAATAGAATTAGTTATATTGACATAAATAGGTTGTGGTTTAATAAGTATTTTTGAAAGGGCAGTTGTTATCTCAAAACAAAACGGATGTGTAGTAACAGTACCAATGTGTGCCGTAAAAGAAGAAGATTAGAATGGTGAGCAAACGGATGTGTAGTTTGTTCATATTAGACTATGTATATCAGTAATGACAAGTGTCTTTTATACTAAAATTGATTAAATTATTTGGTTTGTAGTGTGAAAGCCATCTTCTACTAATGCTAGTGTTACCTTTGAAGTATAAGTAATAAGCAATACTACTTATAAGTACATGTTTGGTAATTATTGTATAAGAACCTGCTAATTGTATTCAGAGTTTTTCATTACAATAACTAAAGACTGAATATAGTTATTGCTTTACTTTAATAGGATCATGTTGGCCTTTTAATTTTACATGTGCTTGATGGAAGCTATTGAGAAGAATGTAAGAGATAAGGTAAGCAAGTTGTTTCTTTTGCTTCTTTCAGCCATATATATATGTACACACACACACACTTGAGGATTTAATAGCAATGATTTAAAGGGACAAGTGGGAGAAGCCTAGGTACAACAAATGTGAAAAATGGCGTCTTCGTTTCACTATATCTTGTATCTTGTTGAAGATGATGTTGTTTAAAAAGTCATATAATTGTCATTGTGGTTCACTGATTTCGTGTTAGCATTTTATATAATTTGAAGTTTGTGTGACTTTTTCCCTAATTAGGCATGACAAATGCACCTATACTTGCCGCAAGTACCTGCTCGAACCCGTCCCCAACTTTGACAGGTTTTCCCCTCTTTAATCGGGGTCAGAGTCAGGTTTTCCCTGGGTGTTAAAGTCAAGGACGAGGATGGGGGAGGGAATGTTGATACCTGCCCCGTCCTTATCCCCGACCCCTGCCCCACTAATGGTGGAATTATCAAATTATATATATATATATATATATATATATATATATATTATATGTATATTTATATGTGTGTGTGTGTGTGTGTGTGTATATATATATATGTATATTTATGTATATACATATCTATCTATCTATATATATATATGTGTGTGTGTGTGTGTGTGTGTGTGTGTGAGTGTGTGTGTGTGTATACATGCGTGTATGTATGTATACGTGTGTATGGGTATGTGTATGTATGCATGTATGTATGTATGTATATGTGTGTGTGTGTGTGTATGTATATACATATACATATATATATATACATATATATGTTACTTATTTTCTTTTCAATAAAGTTTATATAAATTTTACTTAATAATATAAATATATTTAAAAAATTTAGTATATTTTTTTTTTGTGAAAAAACATTTTGTACTGATAAGTAATAATACTTTTGTTATTAAAACAAAAAATGCAAGGCTACAACACCTCTTTTGTTCCATCTTTGTTTTGAAGTTGGAATGCATACGGGATTAGAAGTTGTAAGAAAAAGAAGACAATTTTGGGCATAAGCAATGCGAGCAACAAGGATGGGAGAAAGAGGAAGAAGAGCAGTAGCAACTACACTTTGGGAAAGAAAATATTGATGTACTTGTAGGAGCGAGGGCGGGGCGAGGAAACCCAACGGCCACTGAGGACAAGGATAGGTGCTCATTTATTATCCCCAATGGTGATCGGGGACAGGGTTGGGGATTATCTATGGCGTAGGGGTCAGGGACAGGGGAGGCAAAACCAGCCCTCGCCTCACCCTGTTGCCAAGTTTATTCCTGATCAGGTGGTGGACCAATTTTACCATTGATAATGAAGATAATGATAATGTAAACATGGCTGCTACTATTTTGGAATAATGTTGTCTTCGACTATGTCCACCACATAGGAGTGTATGCAATGTCTACACACATTTTGTTTGATGGAAGCAAAGGCTTTAGTTGGCTTCATAAAGCTATTAGATGTGTTCATCTAAATAGTTACCATTTGCTTCAATAGTAATTATCTTTGTTGATATGTCTATTAGTAAATAAACTTGAGTAAGTGCATGTGACACAGATTTTGTTCAATATTGGCATTGGCCAAATGGCATTTTCGTGTATATTAAGTTCCATTTGGAAATAAAAAAATTGTCTGATTTTTCGTATCTTTCCATTATAAGCTTTTTTGTTTTATTTATTTTTATTGTTGCATGAAAATCCCACTTGTATGTCAAAGTAAATAATGAGAGTTTTTGTAAAACCTATTAGTATATAATTAGACCTTCAAGCCTTGAAAAAAGTGTAGCACGTGGGGGACATAATGAGCAAATTCAAGGTGATATTGGTCAAGGGAATTCTGATAAAAAAAACTCACAAAATAAGGACAACTTTTATGTGAATGGAGAATTGTGACAGAAGAAGGAGAAAAGAAAATATGGCGATGGTGCCTTAGTTATCAAAGATAAACACCAACATCTCAATAAGTATTTATTGTCACCATTTTGTATGTATACATCTTGGCAGTCCACAAATTCACAATGAAGTGCACCGACCAAACAGGGCTTTTGGTAGTAAAGGTAATCAAAATGGCCCCTGTTCAAGTTGTAGGGGATCTTAGGAGAGCGAGGTTGTAACAAATTTATTAATTTGATGTTGTAATTGCATTTATATTATTTTTTAAGCTTAGTGAATTATGTGTAGTTATATTCAACTAAGACTCCTCATTTTCATTTGTTTATGTGAGATATCAGGTTAGGAAGAATTACGCATGTGGAATAAATTGGGAAGGAACTCACGAAGCTTTTATGGTAACTGCTTTATCACAATAAACAAGCAAGGAGCAAGTTCTTAATATTGTTAATTATCTTAAATCTATGTTATGTTGCTTGCTCATGATTTGATTATGTCATGTTTAGTTCAGATTGAAGTCTGAATCCAAGTCCGAGTGTACTATGCTTGTGCTAATAAATAAAGTATAAGCATGGCTAGTTTCTCTTGTTTGTATTAGTTTGTAGCAACAAAAAAGAACTTACGTTCAATCATTTTGACTAGAGATTGATGATTAATTTTAAAGGTTAAAAAACTATTTTGAGCATATAAGGATTTACTATTTACAGGTCTTTTTTTGAATTTTATTATTAAATGAATCCCATTAGTTGTCTTTGTATCCCAACAAAAAGGTGGTATGCATTAGGAATTATACCAACACGAGTTTGTGTTACCATAAAAGCCTTTACTACATATATGTACACACTTTTCTAGTATAAAGAGAAGATGTTATGATCTAACTATTCCAAGCCTGTTTCAACTGTTCCAAAACCATATATATAAAGGAATAAAGAAAATTACCATACAACCACCAACAAAGTTGAACTTGTCCTTCCACAGTGAACTTGTCTTCACAAATTAATAGGGGAACTTCAACCTCTGGGAAATCATTAGTCCATAAACTCTAGTCTTCATGTCACGAGATTCAATTTCATAATCAAAATAGGAATTTTGTGTGCTCAACAAACCCTAACTCCGCTGGTGTCACTTTGCTTCACAAGGTTTGTTTCTACTTTTGAAAGGACATGAAGACCATAATTCATGGAATTGTGTCCAAACCATCATTGCGCAGGTATGTCTTTGCATCACCAACTTCATTACAACAACAAAATCAGACTTTGGTATAATCGAAAACCCTAACTCCGCCATTTGCCAATTAGGGTTCAAAGAACAATCACATTCTCGACACATACGAATCACTGGAAATTGTTTTCAACTAAAGGACAAATGAGTAAAAAAACAATGAGGACAAATAAGTAAAAAACAATAAGGTCAATGTGTAAAAACATTAGGCGTAAATTCATACATGCATGTATGGTGTTAAAAAAAATTAAAAAGAAAAACATTGGGTCTACAGATAGTATAAAATAAATCTCCACCACAGACTTTTAATATAATATATCAAATGATTCTAAAACATTAGTCCACGGTAAACCACCTACCTTCCTTGTCCACTGTAGCACTTGTCTTACTTTTGACGTTTGTTTACTTTTCTATAGGAAACATATCTAAATTGGTTCCAAGACAGCTTGTAACAAGCCAAGCAATTTAGAGGGGGTTGTTGGGCCTACAACTCTTATTAGGATTTAAGCCCAACACTGTATTTTATCTTTGGCTTTTGCTATTTATAGCTCTCTATTCACTAAGTGTACCCCCATCCTTTTTTTATATTTTTTATTATCAAATATAACTTTTTAAGCCTTATTTTTATACCCTATGTTTATTATTTTTTAAATTCTATTTTTACACTCCTATCTTTCTTATTCTTCAAGCCCCATTTTGAAACCTCCATCTTCACCTCTATTCATCATTCTTTAAACCCTAATTACGTAATATCGCGTTTTCCATCAAATTGATATGTACATTTTTTATTAAATTTCTACGTATTCATCAAATTTGTACATTTTCCTTTACGTGACACTATTTTTCAAGATACGTCCAATGTCAACTTCATCTCATTTCAATTTACAAAAAACATGCATTCATTAATTTATAAACCTTTGCCTCTCAACGTCCAGTTTGTGTGCATTTAGTAAGACAAATATTAGCCTATGCCTCTCTCAACATTTGTGTCCCTTTAACTTAACTTTTAATTTTGTGTTGACTGAAAGGCGAAAGCACGCATTTAGTAATAATGTTCAAATTCATTTTTTGTTATTATTTTTGAATATCACTTTCTGGCATATCTTCCAATTCTGGAAAGTGTTTTCCAAAACTATGTTTTTTCCAAAAAAGACGTAGTTTTAAAGGAATCTTTTTTACCTATATTTTTTAAGAAATTATTCCCATAGGGAGGTGGGAATCCAACTTTTTCGAGTTGGGAGAAAAGTTTTACTACAGTAAAAATATCATGTTACCTTTATTAACTCATTTAATGTGATAAATAATTAAAGTTTTTGGTAAAATTCTATTAAAACTAAATGTAAAAAATAAGTAACAAATATAATATTTCTAAAATATTTATGACTAACCAAACAGATTTTAGTTATTTCTTGAAATCACTGATTCTCAAGATTTATGATATTCACGGGCATCAATTTTTTTTTCTTTCACCAAATGCACCTTCAGAGTTAAAAAACTTGATCTAATTTCAAGTATAATATCATTATCACATATCACATTCAGATTCAGATTCAAAACATTATGCAAAATCAGGTATAATGTGACATTGACATATTAGATTCAAATTCCAAAAACTTGATCCCTTTCTGAAACTACTGAATTGTGCTTCGAATCCTTTTCAATGGTGAAAATCATTCAACAAGACTTAATGAAGATAACCCCTTGAAATCGTCCTTCAAATCCCTTTCTTTTACTTACACTTGCAATCAATGGTCTCTTGCTTAGAAATGCACTCCAAACCTCCTTTTCTCACACATAAATCAAACCTCTCTTTCTTGCTTAAAAATCAATTGACAAATCCCCCCCACCTCCCTGAACCATAGTGTCTCTCAATCGTGTGTTTCTCTTCCTTTCATGTGTGTTAAGCAATAAGAACAAAGTTAGTTTCTCACAAATGTAATGGACTATTTTAGTCCTTTAACATTTAAGTATACTAGTAAGTTAACGACATTTCATTAAAGATAAAAGAAACGACAAATAATGAAAAAATATAAGATGTAATTCTAAAAAATAAAGAGTGTGAGTGTAATTTACATTAAAAAAAAATAACCAAGGCGGTGGCGGCTTTCTATAAAATGGCCTCGTGCCCCATAACCCAACCGTCACTCAGCTCATCCACTAACTGCGACTCGCTCATCCCGTGGAGGTTTCGCTCTCTGAGTTCTTTTCCCCAAATTGTTTTTCATCTAACAATTTGCTTTGCAGACTCTTTGTGAACCCTAACTCTAACCCCAACTTCCCACCTTGTAACCCTCCTTTCGATCCGTCATCTCGCAGGTATTTCCCTATTCCAAAACCCTAGATCCTCTCTCTCCAGGGCAAAACCCTAGCTCAATTTATCGGCTCGATTTTAATAATATTTTGTTTGAAGGTCTGATTTAATTGACTCGGTGATTCGCAGATAATGGGAGAAACAAAGGACGAAGCATACGAGGAAGAGCTTCTCGATTACGAGGAGGAAGAAGACAAGGCCCCCGACTCCGTCGGAGCTAAAGTCAACGGCGAAGCTACCAAGAAGTAAGTGCATGATGTGCTGGGTTAATACTTAAATCTACGGATTATTTTTGGTTATCAATATTCTTTTTTCCTTTTTCCGTTGCAGGGGCTATGTTGGAATTCACAGTTCAGGATTCAGAGACTTTCTTCTGAAGCCAGAGCTTCTTCGCGCTATTGTGGACTCGGGATTTGAGCATCCTTCTGAAGGCAAACTATCTAATTATCTCCATCTTTTATTTATAGTTATTGTTGTTCTAGGGTTTGGCTGCAGTTAATGTGATTGTGATGATTTTGGGGATTTTAGAGTTGTAATGGTTATTAGAATTATTGTTTTGAAATATGTACTGTTTTTTTTTTCCACATATGTCTTGGAATATGTACTGGGTTTTTTTCGTTCTAATATGAAATTGTTTGACGCTCTTTGGTTTTTTTCCCTTACCATTCTGTTGAAATATTGGATTTGGGGGGTTTCAACTTTCAACATAATAGTTAAATACATGTTAGATTGTCTATTATATCATCCTCATGTGATTTTTGTTTTTGCAGGTAATACTTGTATCACAATCTTGTTTTGGAGAACTAACATGCTTTGGTAACGCTATCAAATCAAATTAAAAGCGTCAGAAAAGGTTTATTTTACTTACCCTCGGTTCCTTCGGCCTGTTTTGTTTGCTTCATCGTCAGTGCAACATGAATGCATACCTCAAGCAATTCTCGGGATGGATGTAATTTGTCAAGCAAAATCTGGAATGGGAAAGACTGCTGTGTTTGTTCTCTCAACTTTGCAGCAGATTGATCCTGTTCCTGGCCAAGTTTCTGCGCTTGTTCTGTGTCATACAAGAGAATTGGCATACCAGGTACTCATGGGCGACTTGATACATAAAAGTTATGGAACTTGGTATTCTAGTTGGTTCTGATTTAAGATTGACAACTTCTTCCATGCAGATATGTCATGAGTTTGAGAGGTTTAGCACCTACTTACCTGATCTCAAGGTTGCTGTCTTTTATGGTGGAGTCAACATCAAGGTTCACAAGGATCTGCTGAAAAATGAGTGCCCTCATATTGTTGTTGGAACACCTGGAAGAATACTAGCATTGACTAGGGATAAGGACCTTTCCTTAAAGAATGTTAGACATTTCATATTAGATGAATGCGACAAGATGCTGGAATCACTGGGTATGTTTCATTGCTGAATAGTTGCTCTACTGAGTTGAATTTTACTTTTGAATTTTTTTGTATTTATGGTATGGTTTTTGTTGTTCCTACCATGCTTTCTGCAGATATGAGGAAAGATGTTCAAGACATTTTCAAGATGACTCCCCATGATAAGCAAGTTATGATGTTTTCTGCAACACTCAGCAAGGAAATTCGCCCAGTCTGCAAGAAATTTATGCAAGATGTAATGTCTCATGGCCAGTACTACTTGAATTAGAAGTCTCTTTTTTCATACTGCTCACAATCCCTGAGAGTTATCTAGATATTTAGAATGCTGTGGTTTCATCATTTTTTTCTTCTGATAGGGGTTCTGTTTGTATAGTGCCTTTTTTTCATACAATTTTACTGGAACACCCAGCTGGTAGGGTGGAGTGTGGTGGGTTGGTGGCTGGAGATTGGGCTAGAAAGAAGTTTTGGATGGGATGTTTTAGTAGTGGTACTGTTTGTGGCTGTATGTACTTTTTTTTTTCTCTTTCGGTTCATATTGGAAGCTTGTTTCGTCTCTAATACATGGTGTGCGTCAGGTATGGGCTTTTTGCTAGGCTTGGTATTCATTTTTCTTTAATGAGGGGGAATGGTGTTAGGGTATTTTGGGTTTGTTTCTGCCAGTTTTCTTAGGGTGTGAGTTTCAAGTGTCAGTGGCACTTGCTTGGCGTGACTAAAAAAAGTTTCTGCAAGGAGACAAAACAGATGGACAAGAACTGTCATTCAAGGGATCTGCATCCATCATTCATTTCGATGTGGATTCCATTAGCTTGAGGAACGACCCTAATATGATTTACTGTGAAATTTATTCCTTTCAGCCGATGGAAATTTATGTTGATGATGAGGCTAAGTTGACCCTTCACGGACTAGTGCAGGTAGGCTCTTTGCAATTTTTTATTGTTTCCTTCCTTTAAATAATGTGTGATCTGTATGGCTTACATTCGTGACTGACATGGCAGCACTACATCAAATTGAAAGAGGAAGAGAAAAACCGAAAGTTGAATGATCTTCTTGATGCACTGGACTTTAATCAAGTTGTTATCTTTGTGAAAAGTGTTAGTAGAGCAGCTGAGCTGGACAAACTACTTGTGGAGTGCAACTTTCCATCTATATGCATTCACTCTGGCATGTCCCAGGAAGAAAGGTTTGTTTTATAGATGTGAATGGATGCTGAGGAACTTCGTTTCTATTCAAACTTTCATTGATGATTCAATACTTTTTTTTGGCTTGTTCTGTTATGTAGCTTGATTTAAACTTTTGATCTAATATCATTAATTTTATTAGAGAAATTATGTATTTTCCATGTGTGATATGGTGTGGATTTAACAATACTTGATATGCTCTTGCTTTGCTTTTTGCTGAGGAATGTTAGAAAAAAAGGTAAAAATGAAGGATGTGGCTCTTCATTGAGGAGGGTAACACAGATGTGCAATATGTTAATTGTATTGACTATGGAAAAGGATATTATGAAATTGATTTTTTATTTTTTTTGAGTAAATTACCCTCCTCTCCTTTGAGATGCTTTGTTTACATCCTCTCCCCTCTTATTTTAAAATGTATAATGCTCTTCCTTGAGAGATGAATATGAGTTACACTTAAATCCTTTTCAATATTAACAAACCTCTTAACAGCTGTGAATAATTTTAAAAGTGTCTAGCACTGATATTGTTTTTCTCTACAACCTATAATGTTACCAACAACTAATTTTGAACATCCTATCATTGATTTTAGTATTTTGGAAGGTAAAATGAAGTTTTAAATACCTTTAATTACCAGCTTTGAAATTTCATATACCATCTCATTTTCTGAGGTCAAAGAATTGATAGTTGATGTTCAAAACTAGCTATTGATCATGGTGAGAAACTGCGAGAGAAGATATACAAGAGGGGAAGGGAGTGTAATTTAATCAGCTCTCAAGAGGGGGCAATGTAATTTACTCTCTTTCTTTCTATGAAGGTTGTAATTTATCTTTTATAATACAATTATTGCCATTGGGATTATCTTTCTATACCTTACAGTATTTAGGATTATGCTAGAATGAACTGGAAGAAACCAGCGTGGAAATCTGTGGGATTGTATGCGTGTGCAGAGAAGTGTTGATGTTACCTTGCACTAATAAGGCAGTTATGTCAACAGCGCAGCAGTTATGTATGCATTTAGTAACTATAGGGCAGTTAATGTGTTCGGTAACCATTTTACAGTCACACATCTTTCTTATGTATACGGCCTGCCACTTTCTTCATTCAGTGTGTGTGGATTGTATTTTGAGTGTGATTGAGGGAGGAAGACTTTCCATTAGGACCTAGGCCTGTGTATCGTGTACTGAGGGGGTTAAAACTCTGAGGGACTTTGTCCCATGTCCTTCTTTCACTGCCTGGTATCTGTTGTAACTTTTTTTCCTGGTTTAATCCAGAAAATATATAAATAAAATTTCCTAGTTTGTGTGTGTAATTCTCATGTTTAACATAATCCAAAGGTTAACAATAATGGTGAAGAAAGAAAGGTGTCATTGTTTTTCCTTTAAATTGCTATATTTAGCATTAACCTAGTATTTTAGCTTTTAACAGTCCAAATATTGTGGCTGGAATATTATATTTAGTAGTTAAGAAAATAGCACATTTGTGTGAGATTTTGAATAAGTTTCAACTTTTAATGAAACTAACTGCTGTTGTTTAAAAGATGATAAGTAAGTTGTGTTTTTCTGAATGGAATTATTGGAGTGGTTGAATGGATTTGGCTAATTATCACTTTAGTAGGACCCTACTAGGGTTTTTGATGTGCTAGAGCATTAGTGAATTTGGCCTTGTTTGGTGTGGAAGAATGAATCTATCCATGGAATATTTTCAATTGTGTGGATGAAAAAGGGAAGATGGTGGGAAAGGGGCTGCCTCCATACCTCCTCTTGTTTACTGTTTTCATAGTTTGTTGAATAATACAATAGTCTTTCATTCCTGCATATTGCCATTTAAGTGGCATACAAGGTGCTGTTTACTTGTTTTTTTTAATTCTGGTCTCACTGTTTGTATATAGTGCAGTGTAGGAAGTGATTGTGTGAACTGTTGACGTTAGTGTACGATCATTATGTTATTCGTAGGTTAAAGCGTTATAAAGGTTTCAAGGAGGGGCATACAAGGATTCTTGTTGCAACAGATTTGGTTGGAAGAGGGATTGACATTGAACGTGTCAACATTGTTATAAACTATGACATGCCTGATTCTGCAGACACATACTTGCACAGGGTATGATCAGATAAGATCTATTTTTGGTTTCCTCTTTCAGTTAGTTTTTTTATGTCACTAAAATCAATTATAGGTTGGGCTGACAATGTTTTTGGAGGGATTTTTCACAGGTTGGCCGAGCTGGAAGATTTGGAACCAAAGGCCTTGCAATCACATTCGTTTCATGTTCTACTGATGTCGATGTTCTCAACAATGTAGGGAATTTCTTTTATTGACATTTTTTTATGTTGTATCCATTTGCATTTCTAATTTGTGTTTGGTGTGATTTCCAGGTTCAGTCAAGGTTTGAGGTGGATATAAAACAGCTTCCTGAGCAGATTGATACCTCTACCTATAGTATGTGTTTTTTCATCCGTTGATTTTAGTTCATATAATGATTTACTGAGATGACTGAAGTGGAATTCTAATTAAAATTTTTAATGTTGATTCCATTTCTTTCAAAGTTGAAATTGAATTAGAACCACAAATTCTATATTTGTATTGTGCTTAGGGCATATAATTAGAATTTTAAACTGAATACAAATTATTCTATATGCATTATTAAAATTAATTATAATTCATATTAAAAATGTATTTGATTATGGAATAACAATTTAAAAATTAATTTATTGCATTTTCAGTTTCTTATTGATGAATCTAATAAGATAGTTGAGCACATTCAGGTCCCTGGATGGGAATTAGCAGTTTTTTACAGTGTTGGCTTATAAGCTTAACCTAGTTATTCTGTAATTGTATGAAATTTTATTGTGAAATCATGATTCTTATTTTGAAATGGCTTCCAATCATAAAAATTAGAATAAATTGGCCTTTTCCTAAATTTTCCAATTCCACACTCAATTCTAGACACTTAAAAGGTAGTAATGGTTATTTGAGTGTCTTCTTTCTTGTTTCACTTTGCATACCATGTTGAGTCAATTGCATGCTTCCTAGGATTAGCTTCTGGACTTCCCCCCCGTTTGTTACGGAGGAGAGGAGAGAAGAGGGGAAGAAATTTTGAAAATTTTGAAAATATACATAGTTTGGTTCGAAGGAAATGAGAAAAAATTTAAAAATTGTGGTCCTCATTATTTATTTCTACTCTATTTTTCACTTATTTTTATTCATTTATCTCTTTTTATTTCTAATCTATTTCTCTCTTATCAAACAACATAAAATTTCAAATTATTTTTTAATTATTTTTTACCTATTTTTTCTTATCTATTTTTCTTCTCTTTACCAAACAAAGACTTCATCTTTAGTATATTGGTGTTTTGCAATAAATCACTCGTAGGTGTTTTATGGAGTTACTTAGACTTGTGCTTTTCATGTTAATTTTTTTCTAATTCAAATGGTCTTATCCTTTTATGCATTGTCGAATTTTCATAAGAGAGTTTTACCCAATTATTTAAGAATTTAATAGCTATGCAGCATCATTGTAAAAAGTTTTATACTGTCAATAATTGGAATTAACTGTTGGTATTATTTTTTAAGATAGTTATTGTGAAAGTCAACAAACTGATCATACATAGTAGTTTGTGATTAGATATCAGTGTAAAACTGTTTTATACTGTCAGTATATAATTCATTTTCTCATTATTAATTGCTTGAATTGTGTTTCATGTAGTTATAAAAACGCTTTTTTAATACTATGAAATACCGATTTTCTCGTTTCCAATAAAATTTTACTATTCTGCTGTTGTATTTAACTTGTGTAAGATTCTTTATCAATTTTTAAATATTCTGTATTTTTACTATCTTAAGATTTTGTTTCCTCTTTATTGGGCTTTTATCTTTTATTTTTTATAATTTTGTGCCACTGATATCAACATTCTTCTGACTTGATCTTTATATTTTCTGCAGTGCCATCGTAGTAGATTTTTTTGGGAGCAATGGTTTAACTGCTTGGTGGCATTAGTAATAGTGATGCAGGGTAATTTGAACGTTGCAGCTGATGATTTTCGGTGCTGATAGATACCAGTCTCTTTACAGACTTGGCCATTTTACCATTGGAGATTTATCGGTATTTAGATGTAGCAGTATAATGGCTTATGTATTTATGGGGTTTCACTTACTGTATTTTGTGTGGCAGCTACGCTGTTTCCATTAACGTCATGTTTTGAGTTAGTGTTACAACGACGTTGATACTGTTGGTGAACTCGATATATGGTCTTCGATTTATTAGCTTAATCTTTTAAATAGAAGATCTGAGGTAGGTTTCTTCACATAAAAATAGGTTGGAAGCAGAACATGAAGTTGGCATTGCTGTGTCTGTTTATAGGTTGTCGTTTAATCCGAGGCATTAGTTCGTTGCATTGAATTGTATGGCATTTTTATGCGTAGGGTCTTAATACCGAGGGCCTTCAAAGCATTTCCTTGGGTTATTCTAATTTAATTTTTTCTTTATTTTTCAATTAAATTTTAACAGTTTTTTCCGATTGTCTATAAATAAAAATAAGTCCTGTGATAATTTAATTTTTTTATAAATTTAAAGTATTATGTATTCAATTAAAGTAATATGTTTCAAATTTTTTTTATTAGAAAATTTGATATTATTTGATATTATAATACAATATTTGTTAGAATGTATAACTAAGAGTCTGATTGTTATTTTTTGAAGTAGACGTGTAATTTTTTTTTTTAATAATTTAACAATATCTTTACGAGCCAATTTTTTTTCCCTCGACCATTTTAAGTTATTTTTTTAACCTTTATTTGTAAATTTGAATATTTGATGTTTTTTAGTAGTTTAATTTGTTCAATTTATTGTTTTTATCTTAATTTTTAAATTAAATATTAATGTTTTTAAAATTATTTATAATTAAAAGTAATTTGATATTATAATATAAATTGTTCATTATAAATTTTAAATAGAATTTAAATATTTAAAAATATTTATTTATTATAAATTGTAATTACATAAAAAACATTTGTTGTGCTTTGAATTTGTGTGTAACAATTTAAACTATGATATAAAGTTGTTTTTAGTTATTGGTATTTTATTAAAATTATTGTAATTTTAACTAGTTTATTTTTTATGTTTTATATTTTTTTTTCGGGTGTGATTGTCACTTGCAATTACTAAGAAGGGAAACATTTTCCCTCTTGGTCTTTTGATGTAGGGATGACAAAAATTTGTGCGAAGATATTTGTAGATAAAATTTGCTAGGGTATAAAAAATGAGTAGTTTTAGTGGGTAAATGTAGATAGTTTAAACTTGTATATTTGTTACTCATATATTAAGGGGATAGGCACGGGTGTCATGGTATTTGTGTTTGTTGATATCCATTGTCTGTCATTGTATATTTACTTAAATACTTATTATATATTAATATAGATAAAATTAAACATAATTTGTCCTAAATTTTTAAAATGATTGCTCATTATAAGAGAAATCTTATACTATTATATTGTGAGACAAAAAAGGACATAAATTGGTGGGTTTTGAAACCATTTCTTTAGAAAAATTGTTAGAATAATTTAGGTTTTTGATAATAACACATCTCTAATTAATAAGTATACTCCCTTTCTTTTTAAAATAATTTTTTATTACCAAAATAACCTTTTATATAAAAACAATGTTAACCTATTTTTACATCCTATTTTCATTATTGTTTAAACTCTAATTTTGCACCTTTATCTTTATTATTCTTAAAACTTGAATTTTGCACCCTTATCTTATCATTCTTCAACTCTGTTTTTGTACCTCCATCATTATTCTTTAAACCATTTTCATCTATTTTCATTCTTTATCTTTCTTTCCATTATTTATGATAATGAATATGTGATATGTGGCTCGTTTTCATCATTTGTATTAGGTGGTGCATTTTTGTGATGCATTTAGGTAGTATTTTCATCTCTATCACTTGTATCAGGCACTATTTTTGCAAATCAGTGCGTTTCGATCGCTTTCGTCAATATTTTGAAAAGTGCTTTCTAGAATACACAATTGTCTATTCCATAAAGTAATTTCTAGAAGTATTTATTTTTTTGTTATTATTCTTTTCCGTAGAGGAGAGGAAGGAGGTGCGTTGTGCACGTTCCGAAAAGCAAATCTCTAATCGAGAAGTGGGTGAGTTGACAGAGTCATAGAGGAGAGGAAGGAGGTGCGTCGTGTGCATATCGGAAACCTTGCTTTAAAATTAGGAAAAAAATATTTTGTGAAAAATTAGGGAGGAAAAAAAAGGGAAAGGGAGTATATTTATCATTTTAAGGAGGTATATTTATCATTTGCCATAATTTAAATTTATGGTCAAAGTGATTATTTTAAACAATTCTTTAATTTATAAATATAAAGTAATATTTGCAATACTTGATAGCTGTCTACAGCTCACAAAATAATTTTGTTGATTTAATTATTTCTTATATTTTAAGAAGTAACCATGGATATTCACAGCTATTCGCAGATATTAAAAAAATTTGTAAGTATCTGCCCAAAGAATACTCGTGCGGGTAACGGAGTGGGTGGTGGGTAGTGGGTAGCTATTACTCGTGCCTATCCCACCCCCCTAGTTACCACCCCTACTTTCGTGTAAACTTTTATTAATTTAATTTTAAATTATAAAAATTTAAAAGTTAAAAATTATTAATAAGTTAAAAATTTTCTTATTAATAAAAAAAATTAAATTTATCCGTAGCTAATATTATTCATGCCATTTTTATTTATTTAAAATATATTAAAGTAATACATAAAGTTTTTAACATTACAAAACTTTGAATTTCTTCTTTTCTACTAGTATTTATATTATTTTTGTTTTAAATTATAATAAAAAGAATTAATAAATTAAAAAGTCTCATTATCCTTTGAATGTTTTTATTTACGAGTAAACTAAATAGTGCGTGCATCAACAATATAATGACTTTTTACATTATCCAATTAAAAATGGTCACTAGGGATGGCAAACAAACCCAGACCCATGGATACGCCTGCCCTCGCCCTGACTTTGACGGGGAAAACCCGCTCTGACCGGGGGCGAGGGCGAGGCCGGGTTTTCCCCGAATGCCAAAGTCAGGGACGAGGGCGGGGACGGGAATGCTGATACCTGCCCCGCCCTGTACTAATAAAAATACAAAATTACTCTTATATACAAATAAAACATTCTTAAATAATAGATTGCATGAATTGGAACATTGGTTTTTTTTTTTATTATATAACGTACTTTATGTTTTGTTTTCTTAATTATTTGTATGTGTAATTCTTAAGGAACATGTTTTCAAAATCTTATTTAAATTTTACAAATCATTTGAGTATAGAATATGTAATTATTATCATTTGTGTTAATTTATTATTATTTTTATTTTAAATTTTAGGATATGTTAAACTAGAGGTAGGATAACGAGAAATTATTTTTGTATGAATTACAACATTTACATATTAAATATTTATCTATTAGCATCATGTTTTTCATGTTTTTTAACAAAAACAAAAATGACAAAAAAATATTGGGGCAGGGGCAGGGAAACCAGATCCCTAGCGGGGGGGATGGGTACCTATTTTTTAACCCTGGTGGGAATCGGGGGCGGGGATAATGTAGGGAGTTGGGGGCGAGGGCAGGGATGGCAAAATCGGTCCCGCCCCACCCCGTTGCCATGCCTAATGGTCACATACATTAAGTTTGTTGACCTTTATAATAACTATCTTTAAAGTAAGACCTACAATGATTTTTAAATGGTTAACAATGCAAAGTTGTTTACACTAGTAGTGCATACAAATTAAACTCTTAATTTAAAATTTAAAATAGGCTTAAATATATTTCTGTCCTTACAATTTAACTTTTTTGCTTTTAGTCCTTTCAAAAATTGTTTTCTGGCCTTCATTCCTAAAAATTTCAACCAATATGTTTTTGGTGCCTACCATTAATCTTCATTACAAAAAAATGACGTGGTTAAAAAACTTGATGATGTCATAATACCACATCATCACATTGATGTCATCATGCCGACATCATCATGTAACAAGGGTACCATGTCAGTAAAAGGTTCCACATCATCAATAATTTACAAGGACTAGCAATAAAACAAAAATAATTTACAAGGATTAAAACAAAAAATCACGTATTTGTGGGGATGAAAAAAATATTTAAGCTGTAAATTAAAGTATTAAAATAGAATAAAGGCTTAAATATTAAAATACTCTCCCTCTCCATTTCCACATACTTAACAGTCTAACACACTTAGCACCCTTAAGCTTATGTAAATTCCTATCATAAAAAATTAGGCATGACTGTTAAATTCGACCCTAATCTAACATTGACAAAAAAAACTCGTTTTGATCGGAGTTGCAAAATGGACCTAACTCGACAGATCGACCCATATAACTTACCCAAATGGGTCAGGTTAGGTTAGGTTGTTCAGCCCTCCAACCCGCATAACCCAACTTGCTAACCAGACTGGTTAGGTTGGGTTGACTTATTGGTTTGCCTTTTTTTCTCGTCACCTATGTTGGGGTTTTTAGTGGTGTGACACATTCACATTGGCCTACATTAGGGTTGAGTGATTGAAATTATAGCTTCTCTTTGTTTAAAATGTGAATTTCCAAGAAGACAATTTTTGTGATTACAATTTAAGATAAATAAACACTTTAATTTAAAGTTTATGATCATCACTTAAGTATTAAGTTGGTTCCTTGATTTACTAGATTTATAACATTTTTTTTCTCTTTTTAATTATATTTGTACATAAAATTTGAAAAAAATTTAAGGCAAATAGAATGATTAAATGTTTTATAATTTTTTTTAATCCAACCTGTCAACCCATAACAAGTTAGGTTAGGTTGAAATTTTCAACCTAATGCAAAAACGAGTTCAATTCAACCTAACTTGTTTTTTCGGCGAGTTGGGTTGGGTTGGCCGTTTGACATCCCTAACCATATGTGTGTTTGTGTGTGTGTAATATAATATAATATAATGTAATGTAACATAATATAATATAAATTAGAGTTAATAATGTAGTTTTACTATTTACGCTTTGTTAAACGCTTGCCTTTTTTAAACTCCTATAATTATCAATTCTCTTACACTTAACAATTTTGGTGGAGAATGTTAGACTAAGATGTATTTGCTTTCTTTCATTTGAACCACCTTAAAAACTTTGATATCGATCTTCTACAATTTATTTACTTTCTTCATTTGAACCAGCATAAAACTATGACATCAATCTTTTACAATTTAAGCCTTTATTTTATTTTAATATTTAGTTTAAGACTTAAATAAATTTTTGTTCTTACAAATATGTTATTTTTTTTGTTTTGTTTTTAGTCCTCATAAATCATTGATGATGTGACACTCCTTACTAAAGCGACAAGTGATGATGTGACATCCTTGTTGATATGACATGATGACATTATCAAGATGTCATCAATGTGATGATGTGACATTATGTTGTGTCTTTAAATCCGTTAGCCATGTCATCTTTTTGTAATGGAGACTTACAGGTGCAAAAAAACATGAGTTGAAATTTTTAAGAATGGAAGCCATTTTTTTTTGCCAGGACTAAAAACAACAAAAAAGTTAAATTTACAAGGGAGGAAAATATATTTAAACCTTTAAAATATTAATAAAATATGAAATTTATCCATGCATTATATGTGTTAAAATACTAAATTCAATTAATTTCATAATCAAATTTATGATATAAATCCTTGTACGATAACAATTTATTAAATAATTGCTTAATTAAGTTATTTAGCTAAATATATCAAAAATTTCAAGCAAATATGCTACCATCTTTGACTAGTCTGTGGTCTCTAATATCTTTTACATCTTCATTCATATGTGGTGACGACATACATCTGGTTCAGTTCGTGCTTAACTCAATCTTGTTTTTTTTTTTTTAAAACAATAATCTAATTTTTTTTCTCTTTTAAAATGATGTAAATAATAATATTTTAACTTGTGCATTATATATTATAAATAATTATTTTTATATAACTAAATTTATAATAAATAATTATTTTTGAATATACAAATTATATTATAATTAAAATTCACAATAAATAAATATTTTTAAACATATAAATTATATTTTAGATTTACGATAAATAATTTATATTATTATACAAAGTTATTTTTAACTATTGGTAATTTATTTTAAAAATATTAAAAATGAATTTAAAAATAAAGACAAAAGGAATAGATTGAAAGAGATAAGCTGATAATATATGAGAATAAGATAGAACATGTGACTTAACAAGAACGATAATAACTCCTAAAAACGCTCTCATTCAAATTGAGAATTTGGATTTATAATATAGGAATAGATTTTTTGGCAACTCAGGTATCTCATGGTCAACCAAAATACAAAACCCTTCTGAAGAATTGAAAATTGATTATTGAAAAAATATTTTAAATACATTTAATATCCTATATTTTGAATATTTTAATCATGTTATGGAAGGTATTAATTAAAATTCTCGTATTTCATTAAATTTCATAGTGAAATTAATCAAAATAAATTTATTGAATTAAATGCTTAATTGAAAAATAATTTAATCAAAATATTTATTTAAACATTCCTAAAATGTTAAAAGTTAATTTTATTTTTCTTATAAATTAGTATTATGTATATTTAATAAATTTTGTTCTTGTCAACACTTTCACTCATGCATTTAATGTTATTATTAATTATTTCTAATATTTCTAATGAAAAATTATTTTTATTATTATTAATATATAAATATAAATATTAATATACTATCATTAACTATAAGCATTTAATGATACTAGTATTTTAAATGTTCTAATGATATTAATTGTATCAATATTATTAAGGTCATGCTAACCAGTGCCGTTAGGGCATTGGTTAAGGAATCAAAATATAGAAAATTTTTATTGAAAATTACATTGAAATTATATGAGAATTGTACTGCTATATTTTTCAATGAAATATTTTTATTTTTGATTTCTTAACCAGCACTCCAAGAGTACTGGCTAGCATTTTTCATATTTATTATTATATTATTATTATGTAATTAATGTTAACTATTTTTTCTTTTATTATTTATTACAAACTAAATGAGGTCATTAATTAGCTTAGTTTTGTAAATTTCCTTTTTGGTAGGCGTGTAAATTTTCTTATATAACTCGTTTATAATTATGAAATTATGGATCTATAATTGAAACAAAATTATCAAGTAGAACTTGACGTGGTTTAGCTTCTTAAGATAAAAAAGATATATTATGAGCCACTGTGTTTTTTGTCTACTCTTCTCGTTTTCTTTTTATTTGTTATTTTGTAAGGAAAAAGTGTTTTTATTTATTTTTGATTTCAAAGTCTAAAATAATATTATAATTTCTATTATACTCATTCTAGTATACTCTATTATAATTTTTCTTAGTAATACTCTTAATTATAAATTTTTTAATTCCAAAATAACATTAATTATGAAAAAAAGAAGAAGGAAATGTTAGAGAAACAAATGAAGGAGAAATCAAATAATAAGAGACAAAATTGTAAAAAAATGAAGGATAGAATAGAAAAATAAAAAAACAAAAATTGAGAAGAGTAATTGTATCTCTTAATCTGTGTGTTATTATCTTAAGTGACATATAAAAAAAGAATAAAAAGAGTATATAATGAAAATATTATTTACCACTAGAAAAGGCTGTGTAGGATTTAATTTAATTTTCAAGAGAAAAAAAGTTGAAAATTAAGAAATTCAGGCAGAGATTTACTGCTTGCTAATAAAAATGGTCACTTTCTTGTTTAATTTTTTTTGTCTATAATAATCCTATTTCACTTGAATAGGATTGCTTCTAGTAGAAGATACCAGTGGTCTATAAAATAAAAGTGTGAGAATACATTTGAATAAGGCAAGGACTTAAAAAATGGAAACTGGGAAGAATCATTTAAGGTAAGTTTGAAGAGTTTAATGGTCATGCATTGTTAGTATAAAAAGTTTTACACTGTCAACCAATCAAAAATTACTATTAATATGACTTTTAAAGTATTTATTATAAAAGTCAACAAACTTACAATAAATAGTGGTTTGTGATTGGATGACAGTATAAAACTACTTTACACCGTCAGTGCATGACCATTAAACTCAAGTTTGAAAAATAATCAATAAAACAGCATTAGTTGATTTTTCATGACAGGTTCATGTTAACCCATTAGAAATTACGTACTTATTTGAATAAGTTTAATTTTGATAACAAGCTCAGTTACACAATCAATTAATAATAAATTATTTTAGATTTGACTTTGAAAGTTATTATTATAAAAATTAATAATTTTCAAATATTTAATTGTTTAATTAAATAAAAATTATTATTATTTAATTATTATAAAATTTAATAATTTTCAATCATTATAAAAGTGTATTCCAATTAAATTCTTCTTGAATTATCATATATGGGATGCACCTTAGTGTGCTCTACACACTTACCAAATAAAACAGAGTGGTTTGATACTAATTCATGGCCGTCGATTCATATTTTCGTCACCATCAGTATTCTAGCATTTCATTTTCTCCCTTCTTTGTGATGTCTCCCATTACCATGGAAGAGCTCCACCAATTTCACAAAAGAGACCGTGAACTTTTCTCTTGCCTAGTAATCAAATTGGCTCGTGACCCGGCACAATCCCTTCTAGTCATGGCCTTGTGGCTTTGGCTAGAGAACACTGGATTCCCTAATGTTATTTCAAAATTGGCTAGTCTTTCAGAGACACTAGTCAATGCTCTGGCCAATGAAGCTGAGACTTGCTTGAAGTGGTTGGATTTAGAAAATGCTCGCATTCCAATCGGTGGTGGCCTACCTCTAACCTCAACCATAATTCATGGGGACATCTCTCTTCAACTCTTTAGTCAAAAAAGGTTCACTGCCATAGCTAGTATTAAGAGTATTCTCAATAAAATATGTGCTCGAATTTTCACCGATATTTTACAAAATATTTTGTGTAGCACTAGCACATCACTACCTAGCACTTATAGACCCTTGATTGTCCCTGGTTTTCCTCATCCACTATTTGGTTCCTTCATTATACCACCAATAAATTTTGAGGAACTAGATTTGTCTGATCCGAGAATATGGGAAAATAAGGGACCGTGTGATGATGTTACCGATGATGACAAAACTATGTTCTTAACATTCTCTAGAGGCTTTCCTGTGACAGAAGAGGAGGTGAGGTATTTATTTACGAACACCTTTGGGGATTGTATCAAGGTTTTAAACATGGGGGGGTGTGCGGACACAAGTGACCAAGTTTTGTTTGCTACAATGGTTCTGAAAAATGTGAAAACGGTTGATCAAATTCTGAATGGAAAACATATTGCAAAGTTTCGGGTCAACGGGAAACACATCTGGACTCGCAAGTACGAGCGTCGAGACTAAAATTCTTCACCAATGTGGGGACTAGAAAACCTAAGTTACCCACAACTAGATGCAGAACACATATTTTCCTTGTTTGTTTTCTTGCTCTGTTTAGTAAAATACTGCAAGGGGAAAGACAATGGGTCATACACACTTACCAAGTTTTGTACTAAATTAATTCCCCTGTGCTATTGTATTACGTTTTTTTTTGCGACACCTTATCTTAATGGATGGAGCCACACTTGCAAACATTGCGAGCTTTTATATGTTGATTCAAAATCTTGCATTTGCAAATGCTACTTCAATCATCTTTTTCATTCATTTCATGGTTGTCTTTAGAAGTTGAACCAATCCAGATTGTTCATAATTGGTATTTGACTATATTCGGTATACAATCATAATATAAAAATCTTTCACAAATTAATATTTTAATGTATTATCTTTTACAAAATTTACAGCATACTGTAGAAAACTGAATAAAAAACCAATGAGGAGTATTAACAATACACTCTCTAACACTCTTTTAAACACATTTTATCATTGGTTAAAATTTATTGGAAACTACAAAACTCATAAGTGAGACTTATTAAATAAGAAGTGAGACCTACTAAATGTTGTGATTTCTAATAAATTTTAGTTAATAACAAACACTATATTCAAATAGTGTATTAGAGAATGTGTTGCTAGTATTTTTCAAAACAAATAAAAGAATGGGGAGTGTTAATAACACACTCCCTCCAACACACTCTATCATTGGTTAATATTTATTAAAAATTACAAAATCATAAATGTAGTTCATTAAATAAGAAGTGAAATCCACAAAATTTTGTGATTTTCAATAAATTTTAACTAATATTAAAGAATGTGTTAAAAAGAGTGTGTTACTAGCATTTCTCTAAAAGAATAAATTTAATATAACAAAAATAAGAGTATTGTGTAGGACAGATTACAAAGAATGCTAATAACACATTACTTTATCATTATTTAGCACTTGTTTTTATTCTTTGAAAATATTCCCAATTTATTTATTGCTTTCAAAAATATTTTATATTAATTGTTTCCCTTAAATCTCAACTATTTATATTTCCAAATTAATTTCTAAACTTTAATTTCTTTCTATATTTGATTTATTTATATTTTTTTCCCTCTTTAATTGAATTAATTATGCATTTTTTATAATTTTAAATATTTTTCTAATTTATAATTTTAAATTTAATCTAAATTCATGAATGTTATAAGACTTTGTTGTTGTTGTTATCTAAATTATCAAATTCATGTAAAATGCATATATATGTTTCAATAAGTTGTTTGGTGCACTGATAGGATATAATTATCTTATCTTATTGCTTATTTAATCTTCTTAGTCTAGTGTATTTTTTATCTTGAGAGGAGAGTTGTATATATATAATAACTTTAACATGTGAATTTAAAATATAATATTAATTAAAATATTAAAAATTAAATAAATATTATTCAAATATTTTTTAAAATTTTTAAATATAATATTAAATTTAATAAAATGTATAGATATTTAACTGTGAAAAAAAAATCAATTATTTAAGACATGTTATAATAATATTATAATTTATTATAAAATATTTAATGCTAATTGTGTTGTTGATATTTTAATTAATTTTGATATAATTTTTACAATTTAGAAAATGAAATATTGTATAAAATTCAAGAAGAAATATTAAAGATAATTTTTATAATTTAAAAAGGAAATAATGTTTTAAAAGTGAAAAACTTATTAGAAATTAATTTTAAAAAAATATTATGTAATTATGATAAAGTGTTAATATTGTCACACACACACACACACATGTATAATATCCTGATATTATCTAATCCACCTTAAACATAAAATATGATAACATGTATACTATTTAAGAGATTATCTAGTGTGTACTAAATATTAGATACTATAAGAGCTTATTATTCCCTTATCATATCATACTCTTATTCATCTCTTATATCTTATCCTATTTTATCCTATCATGATTACCAAACAAGCCCTAAAAAGATTCATAATTGAGCATTAAAAACAAATTCATTGAGCCAGAGAGATCACTAAAATGAATAGGGGTAGCCAAGCTAGTTGAACTTGATGAGCCAACCAATTTAATCCCTTTTTTTGAGCAAGGTAGGGCAGGTTTGGTCTTTTTTTTTTTAACCCATCTCCTGTTTTGATTTGTCTCGCTTAACTTGCCAAGAAAACAATTTGAAAAAATTTTAGCAAGTCAACCGTCAAATTATTATTATTATTATTATTTTAGGGGATATTAATTTGGAAGATGATTGTGAACATTCAATTTTATTCGAGTAATTAGAAAAATAAAAAAAAATAATATAGAAGGAAAATATAATTGGGGCATTATATTTTAAGCCCATAAATGAAAATGAGAGAAAGAAAAAATAAAAATTAATAAGAATAAGGTTTGCACTAGTAGCCCTTGGCCTAATTTTATAAAGAAAAAAGAGAGAAAAACATAAACAATAAAAATTTTGAGAAAACTTCTAAAACAAGCTATAATAGCTTGCAAGGTAAGTTCCAGTAGCTTGCAGAGCAAGTTTGAAAGTCTAGAATGCTTATAAATAAGGCATTAAACACATTTCTCAAAAAAAATCATTACACATTTTCTCACAAATTCTCTCTAGAAATTAATTCCTCACAAACCCTCACTTTCATTCCAACTCTCACGTAATTCTCCTTCATACATTCACTCAACTAATTCTTGCAAATCTCACTCACATCATTACTCAGTAAAAGGAGTCAAGGTCCCTCTCTCTGCTAGCAAATCGCAGGAGGCAAAACTTGGAGGTATTATTCCTCATCCTTTGTTTTTAATTCCACTATGTAGCCTATTGGCTCCTTTTATTTTGCCAATTATAGCTTGTTTTGGAACGAGATGTATCTCTAAGGCTAGTTTTTGGTTTTATATGTGAATTTTTGATTGAGTTTTGTTTGTATTTATTCATCTGTTCTATTAAATGGAAATGTCATTGTTTGCATTGTTTATAGAAATCTCGTAGATGTCTTTATTTCTTTTTTCTTTCTTTCTTTCGTTTTTGATCGCACGAGCTTCATTACCATTCCATGATTATTCTTCATTAGCCGTCATATGCACATACTCAAGCAATTGAATCTACCATTCGCATCCACTTGCGTCACAATTCTGTATAATGACCTCACATTCACAGGCTCACACATACGCATCATAGATCCATCCTACAGATCCATCACATATACTTTACACATTCAATTCTCATTCTCTATTTCACTAAACACGCAGCACACACTTCATCATATACAAAGCCACAATATACACTGATCAAAGTTTTCTTTTAGAAACACACACAGATCCAGATACATGATAACTGGGCTTTGCAAAATTAGCACATCATAGCACTAAATAAAGTTAACAACACCTGCATCAATTTGCATTCAACACCAAATTTAAAATAATAATCAAAATCAAAATAAGAAAAGAGAGAGGAAAAAGCGTCATCCCTATGCTTTCTCCCTCGCCACCGCCGCAGCACAAACCGATGGCCGCCTCTTGCGCATCTCTGTCGCGACACGAAAATGGCGTCGGTGTTCTCTCAAAATCTCATATCGCTTTCTCCACCGACGTCAAGGTTTTCCACCGACAACCACCGCGATGCGAATCGCCGCTCAATCGCCACGTCTTCGAAGGAGGGTCACCTTCGTTTCCTCCGCCAGTCTTGTTCTCAAAAGTGCAGATCTGCACCGGCAACCATCACCTACTGTCGTGTTTCAGGGCTACGTCCACCGTGTCGCCGACGTGTTTCTGATGCATCTCCGTCGCGTCTCAACGGTGCCTCCGCCGCACCGCCAGCGCATCCTTCGTGCGTCTCTCTGAGACTCCGCCCCCTCCTTCCATTTCCTTTCCAGCAGTGTGGCCAAGGGTCTGTGGCCTCACCTCTTGAGAAAGGGCTGTAGGCCCATTACACTACTGGACCTCTTTAGTAAATTCGAAGTGGGCTTTGGGCCCAATGTAAACTTGTGATCTCTTTTCAGATGCTTTGAGGAATAGTAGGCTTAACCCATTCATTTTTAGACCGCCTCTTTTTCAGTATAATATGTGTTTAGGATTAAAGAATACCAAGATTTTAAAACCATTTCTATTTTAACTTTCTGGCTGTTGTATTTTTTTTTAAATAGAGAAATAATAAGATTTAAATGTCGTTAATAAATGTTTGCTTGTAATAATTTGTATTAGAATTAATTGTAAGTTTAATCTTTAATCCGTTTCTTTTAATAATTTTTCTTCTAAAAATAATAAATGATAGTAATTGGGTAAGTAAAATAAATGATTAAACTTAAATATGACCACTTTAGAAGTACTTCCTGTTTGGTCATTTAGCAAATTTGACACATCTAAGTTGTACAACTTGGTGGTGACAAATTTAACAACATAAAATCAAAATTAAAAAATATCAACCAACAAAATGATTTTTTACCAAAGAACTACGTGAGTCTAATTCCTCATTGCACTAGAGGATACGTAAGAGCAAAGGCTCATCCCTGTCAATCTCAAAAAATAAAAAGATTAATTCTTTTCAAAATAAATATTTTCTAAAAATTCTTTTGATCAATAAAAACAAAAATTTGTAAAAAATAAATTTTGTTAGGGGTAAAATAAGTATTTTTGAAGCTATCTATTTTGCACATTTAATTAGGGAAAACCGTCTTTATAATGAACATCGTAGGGTGCTAACACTTTCCTTACATGTAACCGACTCTCGAACCTATATTTGGTTTCAAAGACCACGTTCTTTTAAAGGGTTTTTCCATATGTTTCCCTTAATAAACTATGGTGGTGACTCCTCTGATTTTATTTCTCTTTCGCCATCCGGTCGTGACTCTGGTTGCGACAATGATTAAGATTGATTTATTTATTTTAATATTGTGCAACGGTTTAAGAAATTATTACTATTGTTCAGACTACTATTTTATTTAGTATTTTGGCTTTGTGAAAAATGGACTATTATTTGGTTATTTATAAATTGATAATTTATATTTAACTAACATTTTAATCCTTGCGGGATAAGTATTTTTTTTCTATACAATCATTTAATTATATAGATTAAAATTTTATTATATTTGTTCAATGAATCAAATTAATATAAAATTTAATTTGATTTAATTTTGAAGATAATATTATAATTATAACAAAAATATTATAAAGATAATATGCTTTGTTACAACTTAAAATAATAATACAATTTCATTTAAATTTAACAATAATAGTAATTATTATAATTTAAAATAAAATATAATTTAATTTAAAATTGAATTTGAAGATAATAATATACTCATAATAACAATAACTTAAATTTAAAAGTTATAAAAACTTCAAAAATCAATTCCATTTTCATAAATTGTGTGAAAATCACTGGAAAATGATAGAAGAGAGAGCATATAATAAGTGAGATAATTGAAAGAGCGAGGAGAGTGAGTTTCACTTTCCAAAGTATATAAGAGTAAATTGTTAGTGATGTAGTTATGATTCTAAATTGTGTTTAGCATTTTTTTTAAATATTTTAGATAATCTTTATATATATATATATATTTTTTTTGGACTAACCTAACAACCCATCAACCTTTTTTTTTTGTTATTGTTTTTGGAGAGACAACCTAACATGAAGTGGGGTGGTCTTCTTATTAGACAAAGCTTTCAAACAAAGCTTAGGAGTGTAAAGTTTATTCTACATAAGACGAATTATTAGGAAAATTTGTAGTATAGAGTAATCATTAAATTTTATCATAGAATAATCAGTCTTATGTCTTATTTGTTATCATTAAAATTGAGGGTTAGATCATTTTAAACCTAACATTGCATTTGATTTAAGTATTATTATATACTTTGTATATATGTACATCAAATATGAAAACATTGAAGAAGCTCGGTGTCATTTGGATCATTGTGTCCATGCTTGATGCCATGTTAGAGTTGAGGCAAGATGATTTTGGTAAAATCATACAATTTCTCTAGCTTTTAGGCACTTAAGAGAAATTGAGGATTGACAAAAAAAATGATAGTATGATTATTGGATCACATTAGTGCGTCATTTTCTTGCTATACTTCACACTAATGACTAGCTGATAGAGTCAATGATATTTGTAATCATGGAAAGTATTGTATCAATGAAAGGTGTAATTACTGCTATGATTCAATATTGGACAACTTTTGTTAGATGAAGTCTTAATTAAATATTGTATCTTGAAATCATGTGGTTTGTAGCCACATTAAAAAATATATTATTAGTTTGAGAGTTATTTTCATTTTTTTTTCCTACAAACTAGAATTACACAATTGATTTTGTCCATTGTTCAAGTGAAAGAAAATTAAAAATTTTGCTAATAATTTTTATGGGTTACAGTCAATTATGGGTTTTTTGGGTTAGTGAAAAACAGCATAATATCATGATCTATTAGTTGATACTCAAGTTTTCTATTATAGTGATCAATCGTAGTGGGCTTTTGGACACCTAATATTTGATTTGTGTGGACAGCAATGTAGGCTTTAATTACCAGGCTCATGGTCAGAGGTGTCAGGCTGGCCCAACCTGATAGGGAGGCTAGGTTGGACTCTCATATTTGAGGCCCAAAAAAAGGGCCAATTTAGCCTTACTTGATGAGCCAGATAACCTTATGAAATGTTGGCCCAATGTTATTATTTATTATTTTTTCTTTTAAAATTTATATTAATTTAGAAAAAAAAATGAATGGGCCAATTTGGTCTGGCTTGATGGGTCCAACAGTTTAGGCCACCCAATAAAAATGAGCTTGCAAAAACTTTGAGTTGGACTAGCTCGACCTGCTTTGTATGCTTGGCCTGTTGGGTTGAGCCAAGCCAACCCATTTAACCGCTATATTCATGATAGGGGATGTCTAGGATTAATATATACTCTTAACTAAGTCACCTTTACTATCACAGTTATTTCAACTACTTATTTTACATCTTACTCCATCAATTGTTATATATTCTAAAAATGTGTGAAATTTTCATTTTCGTTTTTCAGATAATTCACTACACAACACTATTAGGAGTATGTATCCTCTCCAATACTAGAAATTTTTAGTAGGAGAGAGATACATATCAAAAGGATATGTGTCTGTTAAATTTTTTAAGCATTTCACCTCTTTGTGTGTGTATCTATTTCCTACTAGAAAATTTCAATACTGGAGAGGATACATACTCCATTATTACTGATGAATTGGCAATTGCTTTATACACAATTATTTCTTACAATGATACGAGTATACGGTCGTAGTGACAATGTATTTTCTTTTTAAAAACAGTTGGCAACTATAATTATAAGTACGGTTGTATTTTATTAACTAAATTATTTAATTATTATAATAATTAATTTATATTTTTAATAATTATCAGAAATGGAAACGTGAGAATAAATTTACTTGGAAGGGAATTCTGTTAATGACAAAACTTGATAAAGTATTTTATATTTTTTTTATCAAATTCTTAAATTAAATGATCAAATATAAATATTGTTAATATTGAATAACTTTCATTGTATACGTATTATAGAATTTAGAAAAATGCGTATGTCATTATTTTATTAAAAAATTAGAGTGTGTTTAACAAGGTAAATAAAGTAGTTCTAACTTATTTGACCAGTTTAAAGTTTGTTTGATTAAAATAAAGTTGTTTAATTGAAGAGTTTATTTTACTAACTTGTGGCACCTTTCAAAACCTTGTTTTATATATTGTTTGAGCTTATACTCTTTGAATATATTTTTTTTGCCTTGTTTTTATCCTCACTTTCTTATTAGAAATCCACTTTTATCTTTTTTATTTTCAAAAAACCTTAATATTCTACCTCTCACATCTCTCTCACTCTCATTAAATATCAATTTTTAATATAAAATCAACAAAACTATAATATAAATCTATTTTGATTATCTCATTTTATTTAATTTAAATATTTAAAAATAAGAATAAAAAAAATATTATTATATTTTTTGGATGATAAATTATTTGAAATAAATTAAAATATGAAAATTAATAATTATTTGAAAAATATATATTTACCAAATTTGAAGTTAAAGGCAAGTAATTAAATATGTTTTCTATATCACATTCATTAGCTAATTTAACAGTTAACTTTATTAAATAATTTTAATTTAATTAACTAGTCTATTAACTTCCAACTTTCATTTAACTTTTAAGCTTTTAAGTAAGTTATCTACTAATTTTGTCTAACACATCCTTAATAATAAAGATATAACTTCAAAAACCTTTATTTATTTTTGTCTTTATCCTAATCCTTGAACTACAAATGCTTTACATCTTAAAAAAAAATAAAAAAATTAAATGCTTTACACTACTAACTTATACTTTTTTCATTTATTGTTATCTAATTAACTATAATGTGGTTTATGCAAAACGGGAAATTGAAACAAAGTTTTTTATCTTATTGACTATTGAGTCTTGTTGAAGAATGCCCAGTCCATAGTTTTCATGGTCTGGAGCAGATGGGCTTGGCTATTCACTACGGGCTTAGCTCCAACCTGTTTTACTGACAAACTAGTACTGATCCAAGTAGAACACTTCATTGCTTTAAAAGGGCCTTGCTATTTCCACTCCACTTTTTGCTTTTTTCACCTTAACTTGTATTTGGTAATTTTTTTTCGAAACTACCCTTTGACAGAAACCTGTTTCCGTTGTGTATTGTACACAATGAAACTGCATATCTGTTGTAGATGGCAGGTGCACCTCACTAACACTCCGTTGTGCATTGAAATTCAATACACAATGGAGACACATTTTCATTATGTATGTTGATAGATTACATATTAGAGGCAAAAACCAAACAGAAAACGTAACCAAAACCTGTATCAACCAATTGAAATATAAATCAATACCATTAATTTGATCATCATAAAATAAGTTGGTCTAACAAAGTAAATGATCTACTACATATTCATCCAATTACAATGAGTCTCTAGTAATGTCTATTATATATTCATCTCCTCTAGATACAAATAAGGAATTGAAATATTGTATGTGGTGCAAGTGTAGATTTTGCCATGAACGAGTGTCGTCATTGCAATATCTATGCCATTGTGGTGATATAGGAGGTAGGGGAGCTCCATCATTTAAATAAACCTAAAAGAGGACACAATTATATAAAGTTAGTGAATACATTTTCATACTCACAATATTAAATAACTGAATAATTGGAAGATGTATACCTGTACAAAGTGACAACCGCGAACAAATCCAATAACAATAAGCTAATGATGTCTAACGGGTGAGGGTCGACTCCTAAGCGAAAAAAATGTCAAGCTTTGTAGCCTGGATAAGTGGACCAACACGACATTGTACCGACTAACAATAACATAACCTATGATAAGAATGAACATCTACTTATCATGGCATGTTATTGTGTGTTGGTCAACATACAAAGAGATCTTAAGTTCCATCGCTCATTGTTTTGTGCCAAAGAGTTTAGCATATTCAATGTGCCAGCGCTGAAGTTTTTGAATCAAATCATCACGAATTAGAGGGCAAGACTCCTCACCCAAAGCTGCAATTGCCAGGTAACCATAATTTTTGTCTGATCTCACGTCAATAATACGGATAATATATTCATGCAATTCATCTAGAAATTCATCTATAAATGGTAGGCCTTTGTTGCGTTTAGTGTCACAGAAAATTTACAATGCACACTAGGAGGTGATGAATTATCTACAACCATGTGCATTACATCAACTTGCTTTCCCATCAAAGGAAGACATTTTGTGGATTTCTCAGACTTTGGTACTGCTTTCGTTTTTACCTTCACTATAGAAGGACACATTGAGGTGGTATTTGGAAATGTTAGTTCATGGACTCTTCAATGTGATTTTTCCAGCCACGTCAAGTTCTAAAAACTGCTTTAACAGTTCATTGACCTTATGTGTAAGCGATAAGTCCCCCTAGCAATGAGTCATTTCATCTGTAGAAAATGATAATCTCCTCCAATCCACATGAATGGACCGCAATGGAATGAAACTGAACATATTGCCATATCTAGCAAGTTCGCATGCACAAGGTAGTTCATAAGTAGTTCTAAGTGTGCAGCCACAAGCACAACTATCAACACCAATAGCGCCAACATGTTTATACTTATCAAACGTCAAGTTTTGTGCTTCTATTGATACAAAGCCTCGTAGCTTCTAGTAGAATTTGTTATTAAACATGTATTCCAACACAATGATGCTTTTCTCAAATGATGCCTTTATTTCAGTGTGCTGCAATATAAGCATATTATTTGTTGCCTTCCAAGAACTACATAAGTCTCTCATGCTATCTTGGAGTAACCTCTTCAATCTTACATGTGTGCCCTTAACCCTATGTGTAACATATACATTTGTTAACAAAACCTAATTGTTACAAATAACATATGACAATGTCAAGCCAATAAACAAGTTAGCACAAATACCTATTAGTTGTTGTAGTTCCAAGATATATCACTCGATCTATCCGTGCTATGATAAACTTTTCCTTATGAGGTATCAACCATATATTTTTCACGTAGTCAATGAAGAAAATAAAGCGTGAACACATCTCCTCAAAGGAGACAACATTAACTCATTCCAAGCATTCAACACCTTATCCCATTCCTCTGCGGGACTCACATACATCTTGCATTTTGCTTTGACATTTTTAGCAATATGAAATTGACATAACAAGTTGATTGAACTTGGAAAAACATCTTGTACTGCATTCATCAAAGCAAGGTCCCTGTCAGTGACAATAACTTGAGGCAAAATATCATCTTTTACAAACAATTCTTTTACCTTAGTTAATGTCCATGTAAAGTTATCTGTTTGCTCATTCTCCAAATAAGCAAAAGCCATAGAAAATGTCATCTCAATAGAAGTAATCCCAACAATCTCTAATAATGGAAGGCTATATCTGTTCATCTTATAGGTGGAATCAATAATCAACACAATGGGAAATGTATTTAAAAGCTTGATGAAACCTGGGTGTGACCACAATATATCTCTGACAACGTCTTTAGTATCTACCCTTCTATACCAATAGACACATTCATCACGTTCCATCAACTTCATTAGATGTTGCATTTCAGTTCTTGAACCCCGTAGATGTCGACGATATTTTTGAAGTGCATTATATATAGTTTTGATAATGCTGACATTCGTCTTGTCTTGACTTTTAATTGTCAACAAAAGCTAACTAGGTTTCACTATATTTTTTGTCATTTCATCTAGCAAAGATTTTTCTTCACTACTCAACTGACCCACATATACATGGCCTAACAATGTCTCAGCTACATCGTGGTTATGAAATCCACAAATAAGAAAAAGTCTCCATCCGATGCCTTTCATAAACTTCCCTTTAAGTCTAAAGGGACAATGACATTTTTTGGTTTTGGTGGACTTGCGGGTTAACACGTCTTTGTATTGTTTATACTTTCTCTCCTTTCACAAGATAATAAGACAAATGTCTTCCTTGGTCCTGTCTCTAACCGTTCTATGACAATAACAAATCTACATATTTTTCCAATTCGTCAAATCCATTTCAACAAATCATCACATTATGCAAAAACCTGTATCTAATAATCCTTTATCAGTTCAACAACATAATAAATATCAAACAAAATTTCAATCTTGAATAATTAATTATTCAATATATCTCTGTAATAGTGAAAAATTCACTATAATTGAGAAATATATCTTGTGGGTTCAAATCCAACCTTTTTATGACATACTTCTTATTTGCTTCTATAGGGTTTTCCAAAGCATTATCCCTTGCTTGTAACAAATGCTCAAAAGCATCATTGTTTGCTTTAATTACATTCTCTCAAACACTTGGCATGTTAACTTCATTGAAAAAAAAATGTATTCCAACTTTGCTCCATTTCGCAAAACCTGTGGTCAGTCAATGTAACACCCTAAGAGGTATTACCCTAAGCTTGTACATCTTAATCATCAGGATGCAGATAATGGAAACATACATATAAGAATATCATAATATGTGATGTCATTACTCAAGAAAATCACTGTTCCGAGTCATACATGCTTCTCAAGTAACATAATCACATACATTGTAAAAAAGGATCCTCTTAGTCAAGGGATTACTATACAAAATATTACATTTTCATATCATTGTCTTTCAAAAGAATATTCTATAGTCTATCTATACATCAATCATCCAAAACATCATGTCTTTAAGGCCAAGCGCCAACAATCCTTACTTGTCAATCTGGAACATGAAACTAAACTAATGAGACAATGTCTTAGTGAGTGCTAAACACATGCAATATAATATATGAACCTCTTGAATGCATCAGTCACAATAAACATCAATTAATCAACTTCAAAACATAAACTTTTCATAACATTTATTCACGCGCCTAGCCTTTTATATTTACTTTTTTCTGTACTATGGCAAAGTGTTGAGCTCAAAATTTCAAGGTGCGTCTCCCTTGTCCTGATGCTGTGACCTCTTACTTATATACCCCTCCAGTCCGAGGGGTTTAGCCACTAGTCTTTGGGGGATGGGAAGTGAAGGAACCCGCCCATTTGCCCAAATAGGGCACCTCAGTCTTATGCATGCTTTTCTTTCATTAGAACATAGATATATCGCGACCTCGTATTAATATCCCCTTTCAGTCTAAGCGGTTTTTTCATTAAAACCCTTTGATCACCTTTTTTAGCATCTAGAGGGTGCATTATCCTCTTTCCTCCAAAGGAGACTCATCATACACAAATATCAAGGAAAAACCATATTCTCAAGCAGTCATTTATTACATGAAGCATTAAACATATGATGAAAAGTGGAATAAGTATAACATGTTGTTGCAAGTATCTCTCGCTCAGCGAAGGCATATCTTCGCATAGCGAGTAAGACCTTATCACTTAGCGAGCTTTAAAGTCGCTCAGCAAAAATGTGTAGAGGTCCCAAACTTGTTCTCCAGATCTTTTTTTGCTCAGCAAAGGTAGTTCTCGCTTAGCGAGGGAAAAACACCATTTTTGAAGTCAAATTTTAGCTCAACGAGGCGTACTTTCGCTTAGTGAGAATACATAAGGTTTGCAAACCTGTTTCTGGAGGTATTTTCATTGAGCCAAACATTTTCTCACTCAACAAAAGTTTGATTTTCGCTTAGCCACAGTGTGGCTTGCTCAACCATAGTGCAATTTTGTAGAATCACAATTTTTGCAATTTCTGTGCATTCCAAGCCAACTATGACCACTCAAAGGGTCTAAATTCATCATAAATGGTTCAAAATTGATTCTAAATGCCTCTAAAATCAACCCAACATCAAATAACACACCAATCATACAAAACTACGACAAATCCCAAAATTTCCTTTATCAGGGTTTAAAACTCAAAACCCAAAATCTAATCGCAAAACCACGTGATCAAGAGGGGAAAGGGGAAGAATACGAAGATGAAGCACTCACAATGAGTTTCAAGAATGGTTAAATGGAAAGGTGTCCCTTGCTCTTTCTCTTTCTCCTCCTCTTCTTTCCCTTCTCCTTTCTCTTCTTTCTTTTTCTCCTAAGGGTGAAAGTGAGTGAGTGTGTGTGTGTGTGTGTGTGTTTATATAAGTGTAGGCGGTGATTTGGGGTCTTAGAAGGGTAGGGAGACCTTATTGGGCCTTAGGGGCCCTTCCCTCCTCTAATCTAACTCTAGCCCAATGCTATGTCATAAAATAAAACAAAGTTTTATATAATACAGAGCACTCATAAAACAATCATAAAAGACATTTGATTTATTTATTTTTTATCATAATTGGTATTAACCTATTTTGGGGATGTTACAGTCAACAACCAATAAGCAAAGTTTATAACTTTTTATGATACAAAATGGAAACAAAAAAGTTACAAAACGGAAACGCCTTTCTGTTTTGTAACTTATCTTGTTATAAAAAGAAAACATGTTTTCGTTTTGTAACTTTTTACAAAATAGAAACATGTTTCCGTTGAATGTGTATAATGCAAGAAAAAAAAAGAGTGTGGTGAGCTCACTGGGAAACCACTAGAGACGATTATAAGAGAAAATGGTGATGACTAAGCTTACAAAGCTTCAACTTGACCAACAAAGAAAGCAAATGGACGAATGGTGATAGCGAAATGAAGGACTCGGTGGTGACGGACAGGGGCTTGAAGATGTGGGGTGAAATGTGTAGGGAAGTAGAAGGAACGTGAGAAGGGGTAGTGGGAAAAAGGGTAGGAGAGTAAATAAAATATAAGGATAAAAGTGTATTTTTATTCTTTTTTGAAAAACCAAAGGGTGAAAAGAGCAAAAAAAAAAAGGTGGGAATAGCAATGCCCTTTTAAAAAATAGCTAAGATTTCGTCTATACCACAATCTGTGTTCTGAAAACCGAATCGAACCGACCAGTTGGACCAGAAAATCGGTGAATCAGTCACCTAACCGGTTCAAATAAACCACAAAACTAGCATTAAAAAAAACGTTCAAATAACTGAAAAATTGGTCAAAATCGGCCAAAAATCAGTTCACAACGGATCAAAGAAAAATGCTTAATACAACATTATTTAAAATTTTTTCTTTAAAAAATAAAAATCAACCTAAAGTATTTATTATTTTATTTTTTATTTTAAATATAAACTTGTTTTTATTAATAAATGTTGATGTGTATAGTTAAAACTTATATTTAAGCATTATGACATATTTGATTTGTACTTTTGTAAGTATTGTAAATATAAAGAACCTATAAAATTATGTTTTATTTTTAATTTTTAGTATTATAAAATTATGATATTATGTTTTTTTAGCATTATTTTATGTATTATTTAATTATTATTATTATTTTATTAATACCGGTTCGACCATGATTGAACTTTGAACCAGTACCTTAACCAGTTCAATGACCAATTCGGTTTTAAAAGCATTGACCACGATGTTCACAAGTGGCTATGTTCAGATTAAAGTTTAAAAAATACTTTTACGAATTATAATATAAACATAAAGAAGAAAAATATTATTGTTTTAGGAATAAAATTACTTTTGAGGTCTCGTAACTTAAATTCAAATATGCTACAATTTAGTAATAGGAAAAAAAAAGATTATGCATTTGATGAATCCTACTCTAATTTAATTCGTGGTTTTTCTCCTCTTGTTGCTTCAAATAAAATCATTTTCTCATACAGGGTGTCGAGGACAACTCTTATAATTGAGTGGACCATATACGTAATAACATCCTTGTTTTCTTCTATTTCTTTCACAAACAATGAATGAAATCGTATGTTAAACCTTTGGACTCCCATTCCTAGCCCAAAGGGGTTTATGATCAAATTTATTTTAAATATTCTTTGACCAAATTACAAGATTTAACTTTTAGCCCAAATTGCTAAATTGATTATTTTATAAACTTTATTTTGCTGATGATACTCTTATTTATCAGAAATATCTATTAAGTTAAATCTTTATATTTATAGCATTTTCTAGACATTATTGTTTTTTTAAACATCAAAATTTATATTCTTTATATTAATGCATATTGCCAAAGATAAAGAGAAAGAAATTTGTTTTTTTTATTATTATAATTATTAGCAACTAATTTTGCTAACATTATTTGGTATGAGACATAAAAAAAAATCAAGAATTTTATGAAATATTTTGTATTAAGCTAAAAATACTTTATTGGGAATTATGTTAAGTTGATAAATTGTCTCATAAAATACATATCGATTAAAATATTTAAATAAATTATGATATTGCTACCCATCAATGTTGTAATTTTGTTGTAGGGATCTTCGAGCATTTGTTATTATGTCTTCATTGGTTGTTAAGCACAAGTCCTTTGCACTCCCGTAATAACTCAATTTTATCTTTAAGTGTGTTTGACTATTTTCTTAATTTTATTCTAACGATTTACTGTTTTATTTGTGTTTTACTATTTTTCTAATTATTGTTGTTATTATTACTTTCATTATTAAAAATAACATATTTTAGTCTCAAATAAAATTTATACAATGCTTTATAATGTTGATGTGTAATTTATACTACCTACTTTGCTATAAGAATGATAAAGTTAGACATATAGTCACGCATGCTATCTTGTACCTTGTATTTTAATAAAAAAAATGTTGTTTCCTGAATTTTATGCAACAATCTATAACACTGAGGTGTGGTTAACACTACCTTTATTTGTTATAAGAATCATAAAGATACACATATAGTTGCATGCCTTATCATGCATCTTGTGCAATTTTAATAATAAAATATTTTCCATAAAATTCTTACAACAATATATAACATGGATGTGTGTTGGAGTGCAAGTGTGAATATGAAGTTTTGCATTAAATAGAAATGGGTATGTTGAGCAACATATAAGTGACAAAGACCTATAAACCTGAAGTCTTAAGATTTTGGGCTGAATGTAGTGTCAAGTTCACTTGTATGCTTTGCTCGTGGTATATTGATGGAGTTCTCCTTAGTGTCTTACCTCCTTCGTATTCACAATAAGTGGTATCAAAGTCGATAGTGCGACCAGATGACTGGTTCAGATGAGTTGTGGAATGAAAAGGCTTTCATTTGAGGGGGAGCCATACCATATGGAAGATACTCACACTTGAGGGGGAAATTGTTTTCCATAAAATTTCTTACAACAATATATAACATTAATGATGTTGGAGTGTAAGTGTAAATATGAAGTTCCACATTAGATAGACATGGGTATGTTGAGCAACATATAAGTGAAAAAACTTGCAAACATGAAGCCTTAAGGTTTTGGGTTAAATATGGTGTCAAGTTCACTTGTGTGATGTCAAGTTTACAAAGCCTTAAGGCATTTGGTTCGTGAGTCTTTTTCATTTATATGTTGCTCAACTTGCCCACTCCTACCCAATGTGAGACTTCATATTCACACTTGCACTCCAATAATCTCCTTTTTAAGTATAAGACTCTTCCACATAGTATGCTCCTCTCAAGCAGAAGTTTTTTCCATCCACGAGTATTCAATGGTGGTCCTTAAAGCTTAATCATTGCCGCTAATATACTTTAGATACTTGAATCCCAACACGCTATGTAATTTTCACATTGCCAGGAAAACTTTTGATACAAGGGATCCTCATACATAAATCCATCACCAATTCCACTATTCGTCTGAGTTAGTCATCTAGTCACATAATTAGCTCTAATACCACTTAGTGGGAATACGGGAGGGTAAAACACTAAGGAGTACTCCATAAATGGGCCACAAGCCACCATACAAGTGAACTTGACACTATATCTAATCCAAAACCTTAAAACATTAGGTTTGCGAGTCCTTCTCACTTATATGTTGCTAAACATACCCAACAATGTGTATGTCTTTATTTGTTGTAAGAATTATGAAGATATTCACATAGCAACTTTTGTTATCTTGTATCTTGTGCAATCTTAATGATAAAATATGTCTCATAAAATTTACGCAATGCTCTACAATATCAACATGTAGTTTATACTACTTTTGTGTGTTGTATGAATTGTAAGGGTATATATGTATATATATATATATATATATATATATATATATATATAATTATCTTATCTTATATTTTGTGCAATTTGAATTGTACTAAAATAAAGTCTCTCTTCTAAAATAAATTTCTTTTTAAAACTATTTCAAAAGACGACAATGATGATGACGACAATGACAACAACAACAATAATAAATTTATCAATATACAAATATTTTTTAAAGAACTACGTGATTCTAAGTTCTTTATTGCACCGAAGGATACATAAAAGTTGAAATCAAACTGTCATGTCAAAATTAATTTTCATTCTAAATATAATATTCATTTATTTAATTTTTTTTAATTTCAAAGAGAAAAAATAAATATTTTAAAATTTTTCTTAATTTTACACATTTAATTAGAAATAATTAAATGATAGACATCAGTGTTAACATCTTTCTCATGTGTAATCAACTATCGAACTCACAATTTAATTTTAAAAACTCTCTTTTAAAAGAATTTTTTTCATCGTTTTTCTAAAATAAACCTTAATTACAATTTCATATTGATATTTTTTTTGTCCCGTCACAATCCCAATTATAACAGTTTCCTATTGAGGATTAAAAAAAGATAGATCTCTTTTAATGTTGGATATACAATTTTAAGCTGGATGCTCTCTTTAATTCATAAGTGAGCACATTATAATATGTATACATATATGATTAAATTAATCTGGATATATAATTAATTTCCTTCATATTTTTTGCCATAATATTTTTGTGTACGAACTAACATTGACGAATAAAAAAATAAAGAGAAAAACATAGAAAGAATGAATGACAATTAAGCTTTAACAATGAAGAATTTTTTTAGTGTGTGTATAATTAAAAATCGTTCATTCAATTTTTCCTACTCCCGCTTCTCTGACTAACGGGGGCTGCGTCCAAGTTACGCAATTATTGGAGCCTTAACGAAATTGAACCCACTCCCGATATGACAGCCCGACAGTATTTTAGAAAGTCTTCTTCTTCTTTTGATAACTTTTTTCTTTATAACTACTTTAGAAAGTTTTCTAATCATTCAGAGACAGGGAGATGAATTATAAAATAATTGTTTAACAAAAAAATATAAATTATATTTAGTTACATTGTTATTATTTTGCAGATCCCTTCCTATTGTTCCTCAGTCATAACTCGTCCTTCCGACTCCAGTCCTACTGTGTGAATTTTTTCACAAGCCTTACTTTATTTTTCTCTTAAGTATAAAATTTTAAGGCCAACTATAATCTGACCGAGCAATATCAGGAAATTGCTTAGAGGATTAATATTAATGATCATAAGATTTAATTATACTTTTAATTTTTATATTCTAATTTATAAATGATTTTGGTCTCTTCTAATTTTAATTATTTATATTTAATTTTCATATTTTTTAATTGTTCAAATTAAGTCTCAAACTTAATATTTTATCCAGTAATTAAACGTAATGTAATAAAATATAATGTGACATTAGTTTATATAGATTGATACAGAGAAATATAAAAAATATTTAAACAAAAATAAAAAATAAAATATAATAAAAGTCTTCCTTATATATATATATATATATATATATATATGGGACATATCATATGAGAAAGATCTTTTTAAGTGAGAATGAGAATGACTGATCACAACCGTTAAATTAAAATGAAAAACCTAAATTAAAATACTTAAAAATTCAAATTTAAAAACTCTGTAACTATCAAATCTCTAAAAGATTTATCAAACAAAAATCAAATATCTAAAAAATATCAATTATCATGTCCTAAAATATCTCAATTATCATTTTACTATTTTTCAATATTATCATCACCACCATGACTGCCGCCACTGCCACCACTGTCATGACCGCCACCACGTCCACCACCGTGATCGTCACCGCCACCACTACCATGACCGTCATCACCATCACTGCATTGCCACTACCACCACCATGATCAACAATAGTGATGACGATGGCAATAATGGTCATGGTGTTAACACATCACCACCACAGTCATAATCATCGCCACCATCGCTGTCATTGCTGCCACCATCACTATTGGCGGTGGTGGCAGTGGCAGCAACGACAGTGATGGTGATAACGGTCATGACGATGGTAGCAGCAACGGTCATGGTGTTGATGATGATAGGTTAACAACAATCTTAAAGAAAAGTAAAGTGATAATTAAGATCTTTTAGATATTTGATTTTTGTTTGGTAAATCTTTTAGAGATTTGATAGTTACATGATGTTTAAATTTGAATTCTTAAGTATTTTAATATAGGTCTTCCATTTTAATTTAACAGTTGAGATTAGTCATTCTCATTCTCACCTAAGAAGGCCATTCTCATATTATACGCCCTATATATGTGTGTGTGTGTGTGTGTGTGTGTAGAGAGAGAGTGTGAGATCAAGTTACACCAAGGGTTATTCCACTCAATAACTTTTGGTATATATTAAATTTTAATGATCCAACAATTAAATTAAAAGATTTTATTGAACAGATTAAGTCTACAAATGTCTATGGAATTTAAAAACTATTTGATATTTCATTAAATAAATTCAAGCCAACGTACAATATACTTTTTAAAATTATAAGTAAATGTTGACTATAAGATTAACTAGCTACAAATGTCTGATTTATCTAAAATTTGGTGTGCATGATCGTTGACATAATATCAAAATATTTAACGATTAGATTATTGAAATTTAATACATACAAGAGTTATTAAGTGAAATAAATCTACCAAAAGTTATTCTTGAAATAACTTTATCCTGGCCCGTGTGTATGTGTGTCCTTTCCGTTGGACAAAAATACCATGCTTTTTTTATTTAAACCAGCATAAATTAAACAATAGTTATGTAATTTTTTTATCTTTTTTTTGAAAATACAAATGATCCAAAATTCCTTTTTCTCTTTCCTTTCTTCTTGTGCAAAGACCGCCTAGTTTTGATCATGAGGTTACAACGATGTAGGACGGCGGTCCCTTCAATAGGGCTTGTCGGTTTTTTCTTATTGTGAAATTTTGAGACCTCCATTGACGAGACTTCCAAGTTGCGAATCTTTGTAAAGGAGTTTGTCAATAATGATGCTGTTTATGTTGGAGGCTGCACCAATCTCCTCTTTACCTTTGAGACTTTTCCACCGTCATGGCCAAGTTTAACAGCGCTGAGTTCCTGTCCTCTTTCCTCAGCCTCAAAAGGAAACAAAATTATTATGGCATCTCGTGCACAGAGAAAGGAGCTCATAACTCAATATTCTTCTGAGCAATTAATTTTAATGACATGAAACTGAAGTTATTTTTGCACCTTTTCTTAACAAATTATATTAACTGTAAAGAAGTTGAGATTGAGGATTAATTTGGAATCTTAGAAATATAATTCCTTACTTACTTGAGCACTTGTTGGGTGTAATGGTTCTTGGAAAACTAAACTGTCCCTGTGCAAGAAGAAGGATGAAATGGGAAAGAGAAAAAGGAAATTTTAGGTTATTTATATTTTTAAAAATAAAATAAAATTACATAATTACCCTTTAAGTTATATTGGTCTAAATAAAAGAAGAGTGGTAATTTTTATCCAACAGAAAAGAAATGGGTGTATATTGATAGTCCCCATATATATATATATATATTGTTAATCTATATAAATTAATTACGGTGTAAATACACGGGACGAATTTTATTGGTTTTGGACAAACCTATTATCCGAACCAATGAAAAACTTTTGAGTTAGATTGGATTGAGTTCATGTATTTTATTTTATTTTATTGTTAAGTTTGAAGTTGAGTCCACGGGTCTCTTTTTTTAAAAAAAAAAACTAGTTTCAAAAAATATGAAAAAAAGTAAGTTCTTTTGGCATTTGAGATCTAGTTTCATGCCATTAACAATGATTTTAACATTTTAACACAACAAATTAAAGTAATTTCATACCTACGAGCAATACAAATGTAAAAAGAAAATAGACTAAGAGATGTCAAATCTAAGAGTCTTGTATAAATAATGTGCATATATTGGTTTCATAGTTGTTTTATAGAGGCATAGAGTCATAGAACTCTAAAAATTTAAATAATATACGCGGCAAGAATTGTCACCAAGTTGTTTTATAGAGGCATAATTGTCCTTGTATTTCAGCACAAATGCAAAGGTCCATAACTCTTTTAGTTGAAACATAAACACTAAGTGTGAGTATTGAATAAACAAACGTAAAAAAGAAAATTATGCACTATCAAGTTGGATCATTGGATTCACAAGTTTGAAATTGTAAACATGTTACTCAAATCAAACAAGTTTAAATTTGTTTAGGTTAAACTCAAACAAGAAAAAAAATCCAACCCAACTAATCATTTTAGGTTGGATGATCAGATTCATCGAGTTTACCTGAATCGATATACAATCCTATAAATTAACACCACGTCATACTTTTGTTATATTATTGTTAATTATTGAATGAAAAATAGGGTTAGAGACTTAATTTTAATAATTAAAAAATTATAAAGACTACGCCCAAACAATTAGAAATAGAAAATTCAAAATCATACACAGATTAAAGTATGAGGAATAAAAGTACAATTAAGTCTAATCATAATTTGGCAATGTTCATTTATCCAAGGAAAATTTGGAGTTTTATTTTATATAAAAATACGTATGTGCTACAATAGTACATGTCATTATTTTTTATGTTTAATATTTCTTTCTGTTGTTTATCCATGTATGTAGAAATGTGCATGTGTATGAATAAATTTTGTGCAAATAATTGTGGATTTTTTGGGGGCATGATCATTTGAATATACGATTTCCTACTTTAATTTCCAATTCAAGTAATTTTGGGACTCTATTCGAAAGACAAAACTAATTTGATCCCGCTCATAAATAATCCAGCATTTTCCTTCAACAGCGGTGTGGCTGATCATCTTGGTTAGACGAAGGGTATGCTCATGAGTTACAACAATTAGAAGTCCAAACTTCCAAAGTAATAATGTCCATTTGATGCACACAGTAACGTGTAATTGAGATATACTAAATGAAAAGTTGATTTGTTCGGTGACATATTCTGAATTGCAGTCATGCCTAATGTTTGAAAATTTGAGCTATATAACTATATTACTATTCATGGTAGTATTTGTCAATTTGCAAAGATTAATTTGAGTTTTGGATTTTAAGAGAAGATAGTTCTATGTTTGTAATTTCGGAATAAAAGAATTAGGAAAAAGATGTATCATTATCATATAGCTTTCAATTCATTTTTAGTTTGAAGGAGTCGTAGGAATTTGCCGCATAACCTATTATATGATGCTATTGTTCTTATTCTTCATTCATAGGCGGGTGTTTTTAATGCCGAATTTAAATTATTTTATTTTTTATTAAAAATATAAAAAAAAGCATCATAAAATTAATGCCCAGTTAATATAAACTTTTTATGTAAAAATAAATTTTAAAAAAAAAGATAAGAGGGTTATTGTGGTCATATATATATATATATATATATATATAATTTTTATTTTTATTTTTCAAACAATCATTTGAAATTATACAAATTATCTTTACCTTTATGACAGCAAAAATAGCAGGATTAAATTGTTTAGAGGTCGTTTGGTTTTGATAGGATTTTTTTATTTCTATTTTCTGTTTTTATTTTTAATTACAAAATTTCATATTATTTTTATTATTTTTTTTAAATTTTATATACGAAACAACGATATTAATTTGTTTTTTTCTATATAAAGAATTTAGGATCAGTTTAGCCTATTAGATGTGAAGAAAAAAAAATAAAAAACCAAAAGAAAAGTAAATGAGTTAAAACATCATTTATTTTCAGAGAAAAATTGGGGGCGGGGGAGGAAATAGGATTAAAAAATATAATAATATGAAATAAGATTTATATCCTTATAATTTAATAAAAATAATTGTGATAAAGAAAATTAGTCACTTCATCTTTCCATTTCTCGTCAGGTATGAAGTGAAAAATTTTGAATAAAATATTCCAACATCTTTTATTTTACAGTTTTATACAAAATCCTTCTATTTTTATAACCTTCACAAAACCTCTTTTATTTTATATACGTGATAAACTTAAACCTAAAGCCTTTATTTTAAAATAAAATTGACAAAAAAATTGAGTAATTACATAAAATCCCTTATATATATTTCTTGAATGTTATACAAACTCCCTTTTATTTTATATACATTAAAATTAAATATCTCACCAATAGTGAAAATTGAAATTATTAATATTTAAATGATAATTTTTTTAAGATAATATTAAAATAATAGAATAAAATAAAAAATATCAATAACATAACTATCAATAACAAGGATTATTTTAAAATTATTATAATAAAAAACTCAAAACAAAACTTGATCACGTGAATTAGTAATGATCAAATCAATAAAATATGATTTTATTTTTTATTATTTAATTATTAAAAAATTAGTTTTATCCATCTTATCAATAATTCATGTGATTAAGTTTTTATTAATTTTTTTCAAAATTTAAAATAATATTTTTATCTATAATATGAAAGGATAATTATTTTTTTTATTTATTCTTGTATGTCACTCTAATGTTATTCTAAATCCTTTTTCATTCAAAAATTTAATAATTTTAAATTTTTACTATAATAGAGGAATTTAGTTGTAATGTATTTATAAAAGAGTAGAGATTTTGTGTAATGTTTAAGAAATAGAGGGAGGTTTGTATATTGAGACAAGATCCATAATAAGAATATTTTTGTCAATTTTATACAAAAAATAAATATTTTAAGGTTAAATGTGACATATTTATAAAATAGGAGACTTGTGTGCACATTCTAAAAATAGGGGAGATTTTCTATAAAAATAGAAAATAGATGAAAAGTTAGGGTAATTTACTCAAAAAAATTTGCGTGAGTCCAACCTTTTTTTTATTATTCTTTCTTTATTTTTCACGTGATTCAAACCTATATGTATAGTTTGGCTTTCAATTCGAATTTTCACTTATCATATTTTTTATCCTTCGTTTTCGTGCTTTCTAGACGAAATGCTAGTATGATACATTATACATTATAGCAATTTTAGCATTGTTTTTAAGGGTGATTCGAATTTATTTCGCTATAGCTTCTGAATTCAAAAGAGGAAACAATCTGATCCTGTGGGTTACCTAGCCGAACCCCATGAGGCCATGACCCATGAGTAATAGTCCACTAGTTCTAACAAAGTTGGGTAGGTAGTCTGCCACTGTATTACAAATAAAATAAATTAATTACAATCAAATCATAAAACCAAAATGTGTAATATGTCAAATGCGAATACTTATCACTGTAAGAATTATCTCCTTCCCTAGCTACTACGAATCCACGAATATTCTTGGCATCTCCTTGTTGATATTCTTAATTGCCAGGCAAAAGACAAAGCTTCCTTTGTCGCCAATAACTCCCGTCTGCGGTGTGCTCATCTATAGTTATTGAACCAGGATTTTTCAGCAAAAAAGAGCAAGTAATTCACTTTAAAGAGAAAATTAAATAATTTTAATTGTTAATAAGAAAATTAACGATTGATATTTTCATATAATCATAATTAATTATGAATATACATATAATATTAATTATTAATTTTATTATTAATAACTAAAATTACTCATTTTACCTTTTATTATTATTTTTAATGAGAAAATAAGTTGTTTACTTTGGAGTAGCCAGCAGATTCGTGGAAAGGCGTAAATTATTCATGACTGATATATAGGGGGCTTTTCTTGCTGTAAAATCTCGAAAGTTCCCTAATCCCTAAATCTAAATCCTTAACCCTATTTCAATCAATTTATTCAATAATTATTTAATTTGTTCGTTATAAATTTAATTAAATCGTTTAATTATAAAATAAAAACTTAATAAACTAGTTAAATTGGATCATTATTTATAATTAAATAGATAATGAATCATTTAACATATTTTGGAATTTTTTGGGTCATACAACCTAAAATATTATTGGTTTGGCATAAATCTTTTAAGAGATGAGTCCTAAATCATATGGTGTTTAATTTGAATGCAAGAATATTTATAAACATTGAACTTTATTTTATAAAAATAATATTTTATCAAAAAATAAATATAGCATACTTTAAATATATGAATTAGATATCCATCCATATCAATAATAGATGGGTTAGAATTTAGATGATTTTTTATTATTGAGTTATGGATGAATTGAATTTTTTTAATATATATTTTAACAAATTTGAAAGAATCAAAAGGTGTGAATTGATTCTTTGGGTTCAATAACAAAAAAAATTATAATATTAAAATTTAATTGCAAATGAAACAAGAATATTATGAATATGAATGCAACAAAATAATATAGGAGAAGAGATGTGTACAATCGATTCATATTGCAATCAAATTAATATAAATATGCAATTAATTCCTTATTACTTAAACTAATAAACTCTGATCCTTGCCAAGAGGGTGACGTTTAGCCCGTTGGGATACATTTAGGCTTTGTTTGGTGGTGAAGAAATAGAGAGGAGGGTGGAAGAGCGTGGAAGCGTAGGGAGATGACGAAATTCATTCTATTTGGTAGAGTAGAAAAGCGACGAAATTTTTGAAAAAAACTGTGAGTCCCACAGCGTTAAACTTCCACATGAAAGTGTGAAGATTTGTGAAGAAATCGTACAAGTGCTTCAAAAAAATGAAACGACTTGCACGAAAGAGAGGTGAACAATGTTCTCAAAATCGATTTTGTAACAAGACTAAATCGATTTGCACCAATTTTGTAAACCAAGGACGTGTATTTTTATGCACACCAAATCGATTTTGTAAATAAACAAAATCAATTTGGTATACTGCAAATCGATTTTGGCTTCATAATACACTGAAGAAAATCGATTTTGTACAAGGTCAATGGAAATCAATTTGCCTATTATGTAGATTGATTCTACATTGGATATATTATTATTATTATTATCAATAAAATAATAAAAATAATATTAATAATAAAAATAAATAATAATAATAATAATAATTTAACAATTAAAAAAATAAAAATAAATAATGTAACGAAACTAACAAAATTAATCTTGTTGGTTCATGAAATCGATTTATACTTTGTAAAAGCTTTTTATACATAACTTTGTACACAATGAAAATCGATTTTGTTGACAATGAAAATCAATTTCGTTGTCTTATTTTATTATTATTTTTGTTTTTCTCTTTTCTACTTTTATTCTATTTATCTTCAACCAAATAACTTCTACTTTATTTCTAACTTATTTTTCTTTTATTCTTCTCTCACCTTTTCCTCTTCTTTTTTTTTTCTCTATTTCTTTTTTTTCTACCAAACATCCTGTTATAGTTACTCATCACACTAAACTAGTGATGGATCACTTAAAGAACTCATCAGCACTATCCCTAAGCAATAAGGGATCTATCTCTCCGCAATCCGCATAAAGATGCCCACCATCACAGATTTTAGTCGATAAGCGAATTATTCGAAATTGAGCTATGGAAATAAGTTACTTAGAACTGTGATTCCTTATACCCCAACCCACGATGGGGGGAAATTTGATATTTAAAAGTTTGTGCACGTGTCTAAACTACGTACGCATGTTTAAGTCACACCCAATTTGTAATTTTGCACATTCCATCATCCTGTCAACGATGTAACAGGTTGACCTTGGATGGGAAAAAGTTAAACTTTTGGCACTGTCGCCTGTCCTTGCTCGTCTCCTTTGAATTTTTTACCAAAATAAGCCAAAAAAAAAAAATAATTCTCAAACTACACTATTTCAAATATTATTTTTTAATATACATTAAGTTACTGTTTATGTTAAAAATTTCCCCCTAGACCCGACTTCTCTCTTGGGTTTTTTAAATTTTTTTTTGGACTCGTTGAGAATTCGAGTGCGCAGGACTCGACTTCTCAATGCCTGTTTTTTATATAGTTTTGTTAATTTTATTATTTTTATTAAATATAAATTTAATCTAATTATTATATTATAAGTAATAATATGATTAAATAATACATTTATCAGTTAATTAAAATAATTATATTTAACAAAAAATATTAAATATTAGATAATCGTATTAAACTACTTGTTATTTTTGGCAAATTAAGACATCAAATTAAAATTGTCATTTGTCATTAAAATAATTACTATGTTTAATTTTAGTAATGTGGTAATTTTATGAAAAAATGAAATTGTGGTTAAATAAGCAAGTAATTTAAAAAAAACACAATGAAGGATTAAATTAATAAAAGTTACATAGGATAAAAAATTATTGGGATTGCCTTGACGTTTCAGCACGATTAGGACCTTAATTTTTAGTATGTCCTGGTGTGTGACATGCCAAACATCTTTTTGGTTAACCCCTTTCTCTGAGGTCCATCTCAGTACGTATTCAAGCCGATTTTGGGTGTCCATTGATATTCCTGCACATAGTTGAATTGTGGGACAATTCCGGTCTGTAATATGTTGGGCATGACCCTTTATTGGGCAACATATGAAACCTTCTGTTATAGACCTTAGATACATATTCCAACGTGTACACCGAACTCACATATTACATGTAGTCATGGTGAATTTGATTACAAGCAGCAATGACATGTGCATATGGGATATGCAGTTTCTGGAACTTTCCACATTCACATTGTTGCTGTTCCAATTTGACAATGAAATGCCCCGCATGTCACCCTTCTAATGGGTTAAACAATTCATGCACCCAGAATGTTGAACCGTCTTAATCGAAGTCTTTCACGTAGTGAGTGTTCGCCTTTGTTGTTGCATCTTGTATGGTCTTGTTAAGAATCTCTGTATATTTTTTGCCAGAGTTTATCATCATCGTCGCTTCCCTCCCTCTTTCTGACGAACAATTCATTACACCTAAAGTAGGTTGCTTCGACCAATGCTTAAATGGGTAGGTTTCTTATTTTTTTAAGTACTGAGTTGATTGCCTCCATGAGATTGGTGGTTATGTGTCCCCAATGTCGCCCTCCATCCCATGTGAGAGTCCATTTTGGCCTTGGGATTTCATCGAGCCATTGCGTGGCTTCTGGATGCACACGATGAAGATTGTTGTAATAGTAAAAGAAGTTTCTCTCCGTCATGGCATATGCTGAGGAGTTGGAATGAAGGATTGTCAATAATGTTATGATCAGAATATAAAAAATAAATAAATTAACATGTATGCAATACTTAACCATATTGACAACTTTTTTTTTATCAACATTCTTGAAGTGTCTCGTGAAATTTTGTGCGATGTGTCGAATGTAGAACACATGCACCGAATCTTGTTCTGTCCAACCACTCCCCCATTGTACATAGACACTCTTTATCGATTCATGCCTGTCTGATATTAGGCATAGACCATGTTAGGGTGTGACGTACTTTCTTAAGTACTTGAGAAAGAAGAACCAAGCATCTGTTGTCTCTTCCTCGACTATGGCAAAGGTTATCGGCAGAATATGGTTGTTCCCATCCTATGCCACTACCACCAAAATAGTACCTCTGTACGTTAATGTCACCATCTTGGTTGTTACATAGCAGCGTCTACAACTTAACAATCGTCCTAAGATTAGTCATTTGGATTACCTGGAGCAATTGTGGTAGTATGACTGCTCCCAACTGTCGTAGATTGTTTATAACCTTTTTCTTTCCCAGCCACGCTTTTTTGTAGGAGGTGGTCAACTGCTTAGTTGTTTTTATGTGTTCAATTAGAAATGGCACCGAGATCAAGGGATCATATCTAACCAGTGCTCGATCTCTTTACTGATCATTGTTGATGTAAGTTGACGATGATCTCGAGACAACATTGGTGACGTAAGTTGTTTCGGCATGTCACACACCAAGACATACTAAAAATAAATGTCTTAATCGTGCTAAAACGTCAAGGCAGCCCAATGATTTTTAATCCTATGTAACTTTTATTAATTTAATTCTTCACTGTGCTTTTTTTTAAATTACTTGCTTATTTAACCACAGTTTCATTTTTCCATAAAATTACCACATTACTAAAATTAAACATAGTAATTATTTTAATGATAAATGACAATTTTAATTTGGTGTCTTAATTTGCCAAAAATAACAACTAGTTTAATATGATTATCTAATATTTTATATTTTTTGTTAAGTATAATTATTTTAATTAACCGCTAAATGTATTATTCAACCATATTATTTAACCTATAATTATAATAATTATTAAATTAAATTTATATTTAATAATTTATATTAATAAATAATAAAATTAACAAAACTATAAAAGAAAATCGTATAGAAGTCGGGTCCTGGGGACTCGAATTCTCAACAGGTCCAAAAAAAAAATTAAAAAACCCAAAAAAGAAGCTGGGTCCTGAGGCGAGGGTGGGAATTTTTAACATGAACAGTAATTTAGTGTATATTGGGAAATAATGTTATGGGTAGTGTAGTTTGAGAATTAAAGTTTTTTTTTGTATTATTTTGGTAAAAAATCTGTCTCTCTTTCTTCTGAATTGAATGGTATTGGGTCTTGCCTTGTGTGCAAAGGAATTGAACATGTTTAGCACCACTTTCCGCACCATCCTAGTGATGGATTAGGGAGTTTTAAAGTGAATTAACTCAGTTTATTTAGATGCATAAAAGTTAGATACAGTTTCTTATATATTGTTGGTGGTGTTATCTAATTAAAATTGGAATTTTACTTTAATAATTTGTATAATCCTTTAATGAATATCTTTATTACACAGGTTATTGATATAAAACTTTGATTTTGATTGGAAAAAACACCAATAACATTTAAAGAATTATATCTAAGTTGTGTCCTATTTAGATTTGGCTTATTACAGATTTTTTCAACAAGTAAGCTAATTTGATTTGATTTATTTATTTAGTGCATGAAAAAATATATAATCTGACTCAATTTTCCACGAATCGGTAAATTAAGTGAAATTGACTCATGAATTAGTTCACGAGTTGTTCACTTAATTTAAAAAATATAAAAAATACGAAAATTGTAAGAAAGATATAGAACAATAGAAAATATAAATATAAAATTCTAACAACATATTAATTGATAATAACAATCTCAAAAAACAAAAAAAAATGAAAATAAAATATCTATGACATTTATAACAAAAAAGAAAATAAATATATTTGAAAAAATAAAAATAAAAATGAGTTGACACTTGTCAAGTCGGCTCAATTTAGATTGATCCACCTTAACCAGCGAGTTAAGGAAGTTAGAGTGTTAGACTAAAACAACTCGTGAAAAATTGAGTTAATATTTTTATAACTCATTTAACTTGTGGATTGGATTAGTTCATAGACTTTGACACCTCTAAATAGAACCTCTTTTGGGTACATGGAAATGAAAGACCTCCAAAAGGGGGGGGGGGGGGGGAGTAACATTTGACTTGGATTTTTTCGGCTAAAAAGATAATTTAAAGGAAAAATTCAAGATAAAGAGTTTTAAAAGTAAAGTAAAAATTATTTGATAACTTTTATTTATCTTAATTTAAAAGAGATATGCCAAAAGAAAGCGAGAAGATAATGGAGAGAAAGTGATGAGACCACGATAAGTGTACCGAATTATTGCAAATAATAATAAAAACTGTAAGAACCAACTATCATTATCAGAAACCAAAGGTTAATTAATATACAAAGTCAATTTATAATAGAAACCACAAAAAAGAAGAAGATTTGGTTCGCTGAGAAAAACAATTAAAATTAAAGAAAGTTATAAAAATGTTTTTGAGATTATCTAATTTGATCAATAACACATAAAGAACATACGAGAAACAAATTTAATGTTATCAATTAAAGTATTGAGAATTAAATTTAATTCAATTTCATCTAGAATTCTTAAAGTCAGTGTTAATTGAAGTTGGTTCTTAACTTTATCTACAATCTTCATTAATTTATTTAAATTCTAATTCTTTAGGGTGATAAACTTCATTCCTACTTAAGAACCCTAATTTCTTAGATGAAATTATAAGGAGTGATAATTGGATAAGCATGAAAAAAAAAAAAAGAAACTCTAAAGGTAACAAGTATCTAATGACTATTTCTACTCTAAAATATTACAAGATTCGAACCTCAAAGCATATTCAAAGAATAGTTTTTCTTTCAAAATATAAATCAAAATTCATCCTAAAGTTAATAAGATCTTAGGAAGCATAAAGAACAAAGAGCAATTAATACAAAGATCAAGAAACCAAATTTCATTTACATTAAAATCCACTTCACCCCAATAAAGGGAGATTTAGCTAGACATAGAAACAAAGAAAAAAAAACATAAAAATGGAGAGAATGGAAACTTTGTAGATCCTTAAAAAAAATATGAGTTTCCATCCTATTTTCTTTGCATACTCACAAAGTTCCAAGAGAGAGAGAGAGTCCAGAGATCACGACTGTGACGACTCAACAAAATAAACCAAAGATCTATAATTAATGTTCATGAGTACTTTTATACAAGGGTGGGATGCCTAGCCTTTGGAAAAAAAAAGGGTGCTAAAACGAGTGATAGCACAATGCAATGTTACACACCCCTATGAGTGGCGCCAATTTAGAAAAAACATTAATATGTCCAAGAAAATTCTATTGAAACTAAATATAAGAATTTTAATTCCTAAAAAATGTGTTAACTTTTCTTAGTATGTAGAATTTAACCCTTTACCAGAATCATGATATTCAGGATTTATGATTAGTATGAATCACAATTTTTAAGAATGAAAAAACTTTTTCTACTAAAGGTCTCCTTAGAGTTATATCAAAGTTATTATTTTATATTGTGACTAAAAATATTTGACTAAAATCTGAATTGTGAAAAATATCACTCAAAGAAAGTATAAGATTTCAACATTGTTTTAAAAATTGGATCGAATCGGCTAGTTTAACTCGTCTAACTAGGATTCGATTTGATGATTGGTCCATTAACTTCAAAAAATTGAAACATCTCAGAGCCAGTGAGAACTAGTCAAACTGGTCCAAAATTAGTGAAAAAATGTGAAAAATTGATTAAAAATCAGTTTGAACCAGTATTTTTTTTAATTTTTTAAACTTAATTTAAAATATTTTTGAGATAAATAAAAAACATATTTAAAGATTTTGCATAAGTATAAATTATTTTGTCAATTATTATTAATTTTTATCTTATAAAACATAATTTAGTCATTTATATTAATTTATAATTTTTCAGATCTTGATTTTTCATAATTTTATATTATTTTATTATTTAAAATATTACATAATATAAAAAAATTATAAATTTAATTATTACCAATTCGACTATAATTTAATAACAATTAAATTATTAAACCTTAAACTAGTATTTGCATCGGTTTAAGCAGAGTTCCGATTTTAAGAACATTGGATCTCAAATTACTTTTTATAAAGGGAACATACTAATTTGATGGGCAATTTCGATAACTCGTGAATCTATACGTCTATGTATGTGCTACGTTACGGTGTCAGTGTCAAGAGTAGCACATGGTCTTAAATCTTATTTGAAAAAAAAAAATGGTCCTTTTGTGGAAGCCCCACCCACAAAGCATGGGCCATTCTTACCTAACACGCGGACCAAAAATTTTCAGCAGAAAGTTAATTAATCCCACGACGTTATCAGCGGGGGCATAACTCATTACGCACGAAGTTTGGCAAAGAAAATAGAATGAGTGGGGTTGAATTTTATTTATGCTCTGTATGTAGGCAGCTTGCTTTGGCCATTACCACTAGTTTGGGGTAAAAGATGATGCATTGCAATTAATGTCTGAAATTAAGAAGGCTATCGACAAATGGTAAGAAGCTACGCGTCACACTTGACTTGAACCCAACATTTGCGCCAATGAACTCGAAGTGGCCAACACGTTCGCCATCTTTGCAGGTTTTGTACTTTGACAGCAAATTCAATCAGTCAACAATGGCTTTCCACAAACTTTTGACATGGACGACTTGACATGTCTTGGCACTGAGTTAATTACTGTTGGTCGTTTGAAGTGATTTTTATCTTTTAATTGTGTTTTGAAAATTTTAATAATTAGTTTTAGTTTTAGTTTTTAAAAATTAGTTTTAATTTTTTTTTAATTTTTAGTTTCAAAATAAATTTATTTTAAGTTTTTTTATCATGTTATAATTATTTAAAGATATGTTTGTGTGATAGTGACAACCATAATGGTAACAATAATAATGATGATGGTGATAGTGGTTATAATGATCAGGTCAGAACCAGGATTTTAGTTTAAGGGAGGCCAAAATCACAAAACATATTTTAAGTAAAGAATTTTTTAATTAGCACATACATAATGTATATAATAAATTTGATATACAACCAATTAATTATCATATAAAAAATACCGAATATCTCTTAAAAAATAGTAGAAAAAACATTATCTTATAATACAAATCCATAGAGATCAACTTTAGCCTATCTCTTCCAAGACAAGGTGAATGAAATTTAGTCAACCAATAAAAAATAACAACCAAGCATCCGGTCCAACGTATTCTTTGGATTGGCTATGCTTTTGACTTTCTTAAGGTAATTTTTTTTAATGAACAATCTTCTATTGTAAGGTATATCTCTTGAGTTTGGATGATCCTGTGGAAAATATTTCGTCAATTTTTTTAGAGTTGTATTGAAGAGTTATTCATCTTCACCCAAAACATTTCAAGGAAAAAAGGTGGCTTGAAGTCGTTAGTTTTCTTTTTGTTATGGGTTATCAACATAAAAGCTTGATTCTTGATTTTAGAGCTTTCACAGGGTAACGGAAAAAAAAATCATTTTGTTTTGGTGTTAGATGGCAAGACCATTTTTGGTTGGTTGTGTTTTTTATTAAACATATGTTATTCAATTTCAATTACCTTGTAAGCCTATACTTGAAAATGACAAATTGTATTTATTATCTCATCCCTAATTCATGGGAAAAGAAGAAAATTTCACTAGTTTTAGGTTAACTCCTTGAAATCTCGAAAAAAGATGCTATGAACTTGTTGGACAGTGAACCAACTATGTATTTATTTCACACAAAGTTCAATCACAGTTTAATCATAAAACTAATGAAACCAATCTAACCATGATCCAGAGGTCTCTTCCATTCAATCTTTAAACTAATTAAATCATTATATTGTTACAGATAGAGTGTGGAGTGATGTCACTTTTCTATTTTTTCCCCCTTAATAAATAAGAGGAGTGAGAAAATTTGGGAAGGAAGAGGGGGCCACAACTCATATTTTCATATAATGTTACAAAAGGATTACAAAAACTGGGGGTGGCGTGGCCCTTGTTGGCCACCCTGTTCCCTCCACCTCTAGTGGCAGTGCCACTGATAATGGTGGCAGTGCCGATACTGGTAGTGGTGATAGTGCTGGTGGTCATGATGGAAATACCGATGGTCGTGGTAGTGATGATAATGATGGCAGTGGTGGGGGTGGGGTGTTGGCGATGGTGTTGCCAGTGGTGGCAATATGAATGGTCATTGTCAAATGTAGTGATATGTATTTTTTAAAAAAACAAAAAACAAAAATCAAATTCACAATTTTTTTTTTGAAAATAAATATAAAAGTGTTTTAAAATTAAGTTAAAAATTATTCCAGTTCCATTTTAGTTAAACATGTTTTGTTTTAAAAATTGAATTTGAAAATAAAAAATGCCCCTTAGTTTGTGCATATTCGTCAAATCCCGTGGCTTCACACAGTTTCAGTTTAGTAGTTGAAGTTAGCGACTTGCAGATAATTGCTTGAGAAATTATATTTGTATCCCGTACTTGTATGGTATTTTATATAATAAAAAATATAGCAAAATTACACTGAGAACTCAAGAATTTTCTTCAGATTGTATATCACCTGTTTTTTTAATATTTATAATAACTTTTCTTATACAAATATACGACATAATATTTTTTTTAGATAATGTTAACATAATGTATATGAAATATCAATAAAGGAGGCTAGTATAAGAGTAAAAAAAAAAATTATTGAGAAAAAATTGATGAAACTTAACTATATGTGCAATTTACTCAAAATTGCATGTAAGATAAAATAATTAATATAATGAACAAATTAAATAAAAAATTAATGTCATAAAAATATTGTACGAAAAATATAATTTTTTTTCCTTTGTTCAAACTTGTGATGAACCAATATTAACCAAAGTTGTTTAATAGCGTGGCTAAATTGCATTTTTTGTCCCCTTATTTTTTTAATATGTAATTTTGGTCTTTTTTTTTTTTTAGAAACATTTAGTTTTTCTATTTTTAAAAATTCACAATTTTGGTCTTGCCATCAAATCTCTTACATTGATCATTAGTTATTTAACGTTGACTTTGACATATTAATACTTAAATAAAGTGTCAGAGTCAACATTGATACGCTAGAGTCAATAAGAAATCACTAACGGTCAATACAAGAGATTTGACATCTAGGTCAAAATTATGAATTTTTAAAAATAAGAGAACTAACACTCAATGTCTCTAAAAAAATAATGAGACCAAAATTATAAATTAAAAAAAAAATAAAAAGACCAAAAATATAATTTAAAGTAATAACTTATCCCATTGTTCGTACTCTGTGTACACCCCAGAAATATTTTTAAAAACTTCAGCGGTGCCTGCGCATGCACTGCTACCGACACCTAGCTATGGACATCCATCAAATTATTGTATACAAAATTTCAAGTTAATAATATAATTAATCAATGAATAATTGGATTAGCCCAACAATTTTTTGTAAAATAAGAATCACTTGTTCATCTGTCCAATATTTAAGATAAGTTTCAAGCTAACTTATTGATTATATGTACTAAAAACAATTGTTAAAAAATAATAATGAAGATTTCATTGATTAACGAAAATCCCAACACGCAAACAATTATTAAGGAAAGATTTTGGGACTGATATGATCAAATAAAAATTTAAAACATTTTTAATGAATAAATAAAAAATACTTTATTGATAGTCTTGACAAAAACATCATCGTGGACAAATATGAATAACATTTCTTTCTTTTTGTTTTCTACTGAGCTTTAGCTCAGTCATTGAAAAGAAGTCTAACTATGCTCTAACATATTTGGCTAAATTGCATTTTTAGTTTTCTTATTTTTTTCAATCCGCAATTTTGCTTTTTCTATTTTTTTTAGAGATATTTAGTTTTCTTATTTTTAAAAATCTATAATTTCGGTCTTGTCGTCAAATCTCTTGCGTTGATTGTTAGTTATTTAATATTGACTCTGACATATCAATATTTAAATGATGTGTCAGAGTTAGAATTAGCATTAGAGTCAACGTGTCAGAGTCAACAATAAACTACTAACGGTCAACACAAGAGATTTGACAAAATTGCAATTTTTAAAAAATAGGAAGACTAAATATCTCTAAAAAAAATATAAGAGGACTAAATGTGTCTAAAAAAAGAGAGACTAAAATTGCATATTGAAAAAATAGGGAGACGAAAAATGTAATTTAGCGAACATATTTATACCTCCAATGGAATGCACCCTAACTTGTAGTGGATCCCTACAACCATCAATCACATACATCTGACCTTCCACAAAGGTCTCGAGTAGGGGTGGGCAAAAATACACAACCTGCTCGCAACCTGATCAAATTGATCCAAAAACATGCATTTCGAGCAGGGGTACATATGGGTTTTGGGTTAAACTACTTAAAAAATTGGTCTTATATGTACGCTTTCACATGAGTGCGGGCAAGGAAAAAAATTCCATCAGAACCTGCACCTGACCGCGAACCAATACATTTTGAATTGTTTAAGTACAACTAGCACGCGGCGGTTCTTGACATTGTTTTTGAACGAAACCGAACGAAACCTTTAGAGGGGTGAAACCTGGTTGCAAGGAGGAAAAGCAAGGAAGGATGCAATGAAAAAACTAACAAAGATGAAGGATGAGAGAAACGAAGATCAGACATGGTGTGAACATATCCATTTCAGAGGCTTATGGAATGACAAGCCGAAGTAACCCACCCACCTCGCCCGAACTTGAATTAACTCGAACCCAGTCCAATCCAAAGAATGAGCGGACAGTAATGGGCCTTATTTTTCAACATTCGGTTTTCATCGATTTGGAGTTTTTGGGCCCAAACTTGCCCAAATCTGACCTATACCTACCCTTAATCTCAAGTTTGATTGTCCAAAGCCTAATAATGTCATGGATCCTATGTTCAACAACCACCTATTACGGTATGGGACTCCTTGCCTATCACTATCCATCAGTATGGCATCTCCTAACAGTAGATGTGTAAATCATGCTAAGACTCCCACAAACATGTCATTTCCCAAGTCCCAATGCTTATAAATACTAGCAAACACTCCTCTCACAAGTACATATATTTCTCACAACTATAAGATTACTTTGTTGGAATCTCATTTGAGTAATGAAGTCTCTGCAAGTGACCGCCATCATTGCGCTCCATCGTTAAAGCTCTCCATTTACTCACATAAAACAAACTTTGCTAACTTTGGAATCTACATGTATGAAAAGCTAACTGAACATTTTTATTTGTTAAAAATATAATAGATGATCGTCCTTATTAATATGTTTATTGGCTATTTGTCAAATATAAATAATATTTTTAAGTATAGCTTTTGTAGCATATATTCTATTCTTATCCATTTTGGACAAGCAATTTTAATCAATATACTTTTAACAAAAAAATAACATTTAATTTACTCTTATATATGTATGTATGTAATGGGAGAGATTAAATTACATCACTATAAGTTACACTAAATATTACACTATTAGTAACATTGTATATAATGTGATTTTTATCAATTTACCTGTTGAATTATAAATATATGTTATCTCAATTGTGTGTCAAATTTTATCAAATTTGAACAACTATAAGTATGTAATTAAAGAGTTATTACTTGTATATATTTTAAAAATATATATTATATCAATTTTAATATATATCAATAGAGTATTAAACAATTTCAAATTAATATTAAGATTGGAAGATATGATCCATAAGATTTTGTAATCAGACACGCAATCTCAAGTGTTAATTTTAATTTAATGATTATAATTAAATGTTTTCATTTCTTACAACAACTAAGAGTTTTCACTATGGTTATGTTTGACAAGCACTTTTAGTTAGCTTATAGCTTTTTTTACTAACTGAAAAAACTTGTTTGATATTATTAATAGTGTTTGGTAAATAATTTTTTTTATTAGCATGTAGCATTTTAAAAAATGCTACTTTAAGAATGTATTTGGTAAGTTATTCCAGTAGTTTATAAGCTACTTTGACTAGCTTATAAGCTAATTTAATCAAAATAAGCTTGTTTGTCACACAAGCTTATTTTAGTAATTTCTAGTTTATGAAATAAGCTAGCTTATAAGCTAGCTTATAAGCTACTAGCTTTTTCTTTTTTCATTTTTATCCTCACTAATTTATTTGAAATCTCTTCTTACCTTTTTGAATAAAATAATTAAATATATCTTTTTATGTCATTTTACATTTATCAGTTAGCTTATTAGCTAATTTTACCAAACACTTTCAATTTAATCAACTAACTTAAAAGTTTTCAGCTTTTTAGCTCTTAGCTTATAGCTTATAAGCATCAGCTAGCTTATAAGCGAGTTTTACCAAACACACCTTAAGTAATGTCTTTTAAACACACTAGCTTCTAGCTTCTATTTTTTTTATTTTTTATTCTCGTTTTACTCTTAAAATATTTATTAATTTTTTTATTACCTTTTTTACATAAGGTAGGGTTTTATTATTTATCTTTCTTCTTTCTCTTCTTCTTACACTTTTTATTTTAATCATTACACTATTGATATTATTTATTATATTATTTTAATATTATACTTCAATATATTTTAACTATTATACAAATCAACGTAATGAAAATATACATTTACATAAGTGTATTTTAATTTATTTATTTTAAACGTGGTTAGAAATATTTTAAGATATAATATATAATTGATGGTAAAATGCATAATATGAAAAAATAATAATAATTGAAACTAAAAAATGAAATGAAAATAATTGATCTACAAATAAAAAATTACAAGAGTTTAAAATTAATTTAAAAACTTAAATTATAATTACCCAAAATATATTTTATCAATAAAACAAAATTAAAATTTATATAAAATATCATATAAACATGTCAATTTTTGTCATTTAACATTTATCAATTACTTTATTAGATAATTTTACCAAACACTTATAGTTCAATAAGTTCATTTAACAGCTTCCAGTTACTAGCTTTCAGCTCCAACTAGCTTTCAGCTCCCAGCTAGCTTTCCAGCTTTCAATTCTCTTTTTAGCTACTTTTGCCAAATATAACCTATATATATGGATGAGAATCTAGCTATTTACTCCACGAGTAAGTTTTGTCAAACTTATCCCATTGAGTAACTTTTTATGAATATTAAATTTTGTTAATCTAGCCATTAAATGAAAGTTCTCATTAAATGAAAGTTCTCATTCAGTGGATTAGGTTTACAAAATCTTATACAATTTAAGAACGAGTTAATATCTCATTGACAAAATACATTTTAACAAATATTATACTTTTTAAAACATAAATAAATGTTAATTATAAGATGACATACCTACAGATGTTTGATTTATATAAAAATTTATATCGATAATCATCGAAATAATATCACATAGTTCGATGATTATATTTGTTAAATTGACATTCTATGAAAAGTTAATATGTGAAGTAAGGTTCTCCTTGACAATAACAATAGATAGCAAATAAACTATTGGATATCAAATAACTTATAATTAATTGTGGATGAACTTATAGTTGATGGCCAAAAGAATTAAAGGATTTTTTTTCCTCCTCACATTAAAGTTGTTTGAATTTTTTTGGCCCCAACCTGAGCATTCCCCCTTCAGCCTAAGCTTTGGCTCGACCTTAGTGTCTTTATACTATATTGTGATACGTTTCTAAGTATCTTTCATATTTTTTTCTACATTTCAAATAATCTTTAAATACAACTTTGAAGAGATGGATGTACTAAGTTAAAAACTTATTGAGCATTGGTTAGTAACTCTTGTTCAAATTAGGAGTGATGATACCTTATCTTAAGACAAGACACTAAATATCTTTCTTTATCTGAATATCTTTTTAACTACAAAATAATATTTAACTATAAAGAAATAACAAAAATATGTGATTAATTTATAAAAAAAACTTATGATAAAAAACATATATAAATAACAATACCTTGTGATGGCTTCAAAAAGTTTGATACGGGTGTGTTGATTACATGAAGGAAACCACGTGTCATGTGTTAATTCCTCCCATCTCAAAGATAAAAATGTAAAATGCATATCAAAATCACAATTGGTCACGTTTATGACAAACACTTCCTATTGTTTACTCCTTTTATATGTGTGATTATTATGAGTTTATGATAAAGCCGGGTTAGATGTAACCAAATGCTTAGATGTACCTGGTCGTCATAAAATCTTTTGTATACAGTAACCCGATCCAAGTAATACATCCTCGAGTTAAGGATTTTATTTGTTTTAAACTAAACTTTAAATTTACGTGAAAACTAACAAAAAAAATACTAACGAATTATCTATACCTATAGATAAAGGAAACAGGTGTTTTGGTAACTACATTTTGGTTTTCACTTTTGTTAGATCATTTTATCCTTAATAATACTTCAGACTTAATAATTAATTCTGTTTTTTCTCCACTTTTTTTGGGCACCCTTCTACCCACGTAAGTGAGCTATTCAAAATACTAATAAATTATTAAAAGAAATTAATTAATTAGAATATATAGGTCAAAGTGAGAAAGCCGAAAAGGCCCACGTGACCATTGTTATTGTATTGAAAAATGGCCCGCAATGCCTTAAACTCTTAGCGTCGGATTTCAAATTCGCATTTAAATTTACGTTGTAGTTTGGCTAACAAGAATTAACCCGTTTTTTAATGAAAAGAAATTTGATATTTATTATATACTAAAATTCTTAAAATAAAAGGGAAAAATAAAAAAAGAACAAATAATTTGCAAATATAAGTAACTAAATTTTAAGGACAAAAAAAAGGATTACGTAAAGAAAATTGAAAGCAATCACCACTGTAAGAATTTTTGAAAAAATATGTATAAAAATTTTAAATAATAATAACGTTATACGTCATAAAGAAAAAAACGTACAATAGATTTAGATTTATAACAAATAGAGTGAATTATTTTACGTTGATATATGATAACAATTAACCAAATCAGATGACCAAAATGATCAAAAAATTAAACTGAAATAATAAAAAAACAGAGGACCAAATATAACAACTGTGTAAATATAATTGTGTAAATAATATTATCCGTCTCAATTCAACAGCCGAATATGCCACTACACAAAAAGTTACACATATAATCTTGCAATCCCACGAGCAATTTCAATGTATTAACAACTCGATAACACCAGCAACAATACAATATTGTTAGATTGGTGCGAACAAATGGATATTCATTCAACTCCAACCTAATTTTTATAAGAAAAATTCGCTTTAATTGAATTCGAAAATTCTTAATTTATAAAAATAAGTGTGGGGACAAATTTAGGACGTAACTATCTGGGCCTGTCTTTAACTAAACCCATCCTATAATCATAGAATTATATATGTATATAGTTAGAATTTTTCTCACACTTTTTTTTTATAATTATTAAAATAAAAAAGTTTATAATAGTTAATTAATTTAAATAATAATAAAATAAATTAAAATCGTTTTTTTTAAAGATATATTTTAGTTATTAAATTTCTAATTTTAATATTTTTGTTATTTATTCTTTTTATATATATTATCTAAATTAGAATATACTTAATATATAATTTATTTAAAATATATATAAATAAATTAAATTTTTATAAAAAGATAAAACAAGCTTCATGCAGGTTTTCCTAATTCCAAGAAAGAAAGGTGAGGTTAAATTTAATTTTTTATTTTTATTTCTCTCAAATCCTTTTTTTTTAACGAGATAAGAGCGAACATTTTTGTTTCTCCCAAACTCATTCTCTACTAATACTTGATAAGACGAGTGTGAAAAAGACAAAAGACACTTTTTAACCTGTCTTATTGCCATGTTTGGACACAATATTGTTAAAAGGGTAAAAGGTAATCTTGGTATCTGAAAGTGTATAGTGCTGTTATATTAGTTTCTGCAATTAAGATAATTTCAAATAAAGTCTTGAGTTTTTCAGTTATTTTATCTAAGTTTTTAAACTTAACTATGTATTATTATTTTAATTCCTAAACATATGTTAATATTTTCATTTAAGTAGCATGTTAAATGTACAATTGGACTAATGTGATTGATGAATTATATTTTTAAAGACTTTTTTAATTTCAGAAACTAATGTAACAACATTATATACTTTATGGACCAAAATAACCTTTTTCCCATTGTTAGAATTAGACTGAATTGACTGGTTGAATCAATTCGACTGCGAACATACATTAGACTAGTTCATTTAATTATAAAAATTTGTCTTGTAAAGAATTAATGTAAAATTGATTCAAAATAAAATTAAAAAAAAAAACCAACCGAACATAACTAGACAAGATCTGCTTGTTGAAAAAAAAAACTTTTTTTTTTACCTTTTTAATTAAAACAACCAATATTATGATAATTGATACAATCCTAATCCAATATTATAATGGTTAAAAATCATATCAACTATATGTTTAGTTCTAATTGATATTATTATGTGTTATTAAACTTAAATTTTATGACCTATTTAATTAAGTTTCATTTTTAATTTTATATATTATATGTTATGAGTTATGTCATTTACAAGTGAAGTTTCATTTTTAATATTATAAAATTATGAATATTACTTTTATTATTTTTTATTTAATATTACTTAATATATTATATTAAAAATTAAAATAATATTATTTAATTACTATGAATTCCATTATAATTAGATCATCAAACCACTTTAATGACCAATCCCATTTACATAACCTTACCCAAAGACACCGACTCTGCCCCGTCTCGGTTTTCTCATGGTTATTCACTGTTTGCTGATCACGGGCTATAGTAACTTATTTATTTTACATCGGTCAGGCCCACTAGCTTTAGCCTTGACACAGCCACACAATTAAATTTCATTGACATTAAAAAAAAAAATGTCATTGACATGTGGAATTAGTAAGAAATTGTGTTAAAAAGATTTAGAATTATTTAATTTTAAACAAAGAAAATATCCGTGTAATAAACAGGACATGCATTAACACATTTTAAAAAAAATTGCACCATAATAAAGTATAGATTTCTGGCCTGGTGCAAGGATTAAGAAAAGTGAATTTCAAATTTTCAATCCATTGTCTTTTATCATATTATTAATAATTATGATTTTTTCCTAAAATATTGAGATTCACCATCCATAATTGTGTCTCATGTCTCACTCGATAAACGACTTTAAAATTTAAATGTCCCTGTAGTGGGTTTCATAACATTAAAATGACACATCAGAAACCTACGAAATATAGGTTTGGTGTCTACTTCGTTTGGAATTGACTTTATCTTTCATTTTGCACCATAACTATCTTTCCCTATATACATAATTATCATATCATTTAAATAAGAATAAATTTAAATTTTCTTATAAAATCTTTCAATTAATTCTTCTATTTTTAATCCAAATGTTGACTGGGCATGGGTTGTTATTTCCCTAATATAGAAATATTTTAAATAATACCATCTTACTGGGAAAAATTATGATCTGCATATTTTATTATTAAAATGAAATTTTACTACCAAATTTATCATATCTTTTTATAATAATATCTATATTCATCCATTAGGTTTAGGATTGCCATAATCCTTATCTTTTTCTCATTTTCACAAATCAAACGAATAAAACTTACATTTAAAAAAAAAAAACACAAACTAAAAAATAAATTCCCAATTTATACTTTTTTGTATAGCTAAAAAGAAAATTCCCTATCCGCTTTATGATTTTTTATTTCATATTTTCACTAACAATCTATATATACATATTAAAAAAAAATCAATTTAAATCAACTAATAAAACTATCCTACTATCTTATCGTTTACTCAATATATTATTATAAACTCAATCTAAATTTACTAGTAATATTATCCTATCATCTTATCATATGTTCAATGAATTATTCAAATAACTAACGTGATGTGCTATAGTGGTAGACAACCATATCCCTTGATTATATGATCAAAGTTTGATCCTCATGTTCATGTATGCAAGAGATGTTAGTTTCTTAAATGGATCTTTGTATCTTGAGAGAGGAGAGATTAGTGTTTGACTCTCAATTGGAAGATATTTTGAGTATTAAAATAAAAAAAATACATTATTTAACTAAACTACTCTACTTGAAAAAAAATATGATTGTATTTTTTTAAGTTATCATGTTATTTGTGTGAAGTATTTACTAGTTTTATCAATGTTTAATCTCTGTTAGAGAATCTGTTTGGACATCTTTAATAGGGTATCTCTTTCCAATTTTTTATTTATTTATAAGGTTTGAATATGAGACTTTGTTTAAAAAAATTTAAACTTAATTCTACTTAGACCAACGATATATTGATAAAATATAATTGTATTTTTAACCATATATAAACTACTCCACTCGAAAAAAATATGATTGTATATTTTTTAGATTATCATGTTATTTGTGTGAAATATTCATTAGTTTTGCTAATGATTAATCTTTGTTAGAGAATCATTTTGACCATCTTTAATAGGGTTTCCCTTTCCAATTTTTTTCTTCATTTATAAGGTTTGAATTTGAGACTTTGTTTAAAAAATTCGAACTTAATTCTACTCGGACCAACAATATATTAATAAAATATAACAATATTTTTAACCATATATAAAATTATACATACTTATTTTTTTTCCGGTTGCCCATGGTATTCTCTAGTTGAGAGCCAGAGACTAATATCTCAAGATACGAAGATCTATTTAAGGGATTAATTTCTCCCAAATAGTTATCTGTTAACTAATGAATATTTCACACCAATAACATGATAACTTAAAAAATATACAATCATATTTTTTTTCGAGTAGAGTATTTTATATGTGGCTAAAAATACAATTATATTTTATCAATATATTGTTGGTCTGAGTAGAATTAAGTTTGAATTTTTTAAACGAAATCTTAGATTCAAACCTTATAAATGAAAAAAATAATAATTAAAAAGAGAAACCCTATTAAAGATGTTCAAACATATTCTCTTACAAAGATTAATCATTGACAAAACTAGTGAATACTTTACACAAATAATATGATAACCTAAAAAAAACAATCATATTTTTTTTTCGTGTAGAGTAGTTTAGTTAAATAATGTATTTTTTTTATTTTAATACTCAATATATCTTTCAATTGAGAGTCAAACACTAATATTTCCTCTCTCAAGATACAAAGATCCATTTAAAAAACTAACATCTCTTGCATACATTAACATGAGAATCAACGATATATTGATAATTTTTCAAGGTACGAAGATTTATTTAAAAGATTAACTTTTCTCAAATAGTTATCTGTTAACTATACTACACTATATTAGTATAATACATACATATTTACAAAATACTACAACCGCTACTGAGGTTTTTTTTTTTTATCCTTAACGGAAAGTGTAGTTGTTTTTTTATATATATATAATTTAATAATTTAATAAATAGTTGAGCGCATCAAAACTGGAAAGCGTGGCGTGGTGTGGCTTTGAGGCTGTGCATTCCATCCTGTCTTTCTCTCTCGCTCTGACCTGACCCTTTCTTGCGTTGCGTATCTGGGACAATGGGAAAAGGTGGATCTCTGAGCGACGGCGTGGTGAAGAAGATCGTGCTGTCGTACACGTACGTGGCCATATGGATCTTTCTGAGCTTCACGGTGATCGTGTACAACAAGTACATTCTGGACAAGAAGATGTACAACTGGCCGTTCCCGATCTCCCTGACCATGATCCACATGTCGTTCTGCGCCACCCTGGCCGTCCTCCTGGTCCGGGTGTTCCGCGTCGTGGAGCCCGTCTCCATGTCCCGCGAGGTCTACCTCTCCTCCGTCGTCCCCATCGGCGCCCTCTACTCCCTCTCCCTCTGGCTCTCCAACTCCGCCTACATCTACCTCTCCGTCTCCTTCATCCAGATGCTCAAGGCCCTCATGCCCGTCGCCGTCTACTCCATCGGCGTCCTCCTCAGGAAGGACTCCTACAGGAACGACACCATGCTCAACATGCTCTCCATCTCCCTCGGCGTCGCCGTCGCCGCCTACGGCGAGGCCCGCTTCGACACCTGGGGCGTCCTCCTCCAGCTCGGCGCCGTCGCCTTCGAGGCCACCAGGCTCGTCATGATCCAAATCTTGCTCACCTCCAAAGGGATCTCCCTCAACCCCATCACCTCCCTCTACTACGTCGCCCCTTGCTGCCTCCTCTTCCTCTCCGTGCCCTGGATCTTCGTCGAGTACCCTGTCCTCAAGGACTCTTCCAGTTTTCGCTTCGATTTCGTCGTCTTCGGGACCAATTCCCTCTGCGCCTTCGCGTTGAATCTCGCCGTGTTTCTTCTGGTCGGGAAGACCTCCGCGTTGACCATGAATGTCGCCGGGGTGGTTAAGGATTGGCTGCTCATTGCCTTCTCTTGGTCGGTTATTAAGGACACCGTGACGCCCATTAATTTGTTCGGCTACGGCCTTGCCTTCCTTGGCGTCGCCTATTATAATCATTCCAAGTTGCAGGCGCTGAAGGCCAAGGAGGCGCAGAAGAAGACCGCGCAGGCGGACGAGGAGGAAGGGCGGTTGCTCGAGGACAGAGACGGGGATGGAATGGGCAAGAGGAACGACCAGCAGAATTGATTCCTTTAATTCACTGTTTTTTATTTTCACCGAGATTCAAAGAAAACAACAAAAAAGAAACACACAAATAAAACGAGGAGGTTTGGATTTCGAGGCCAATGTGGAAATGGCATCATCCTCTGTCTGGGCCAATTGCCGCTTCGGTATGTTTTCTTTTTCGTTTATAGATCTTCACGTTGCTATTGGTGCCCCTGGATAGTTTAATTAGTAGATTTGGATTTGAGATTCGCATTTGTTGCGTGTAGAGACAATCATGTGTTACTAGAGCAAGAGTCTCCAATCTTTTTATTATTTCTTCTTCTTTTTTTCTCGTTCCGGTGGCGTAGTTTTATGTTTATGTTATTGTAGGAACTCGTTTTATGGAGTTTACATGCTTATTAATTCATAGTACATTTCTATTCTGTGTACTTTCTTCTGGTATTGTGAATTTGGGGTTTATCTTTTAAGTTATAGCTAAGCAACATCTTTGGTTATGTCTGACAAAACTCGATGAAAGTAACCGTAGACGGGTGATAATGGTTTAACTTCAATGCGATCTTGAATTCATCGTAGGTTACTTAGTTCAGATGTTGCCGAATTACTCTGCTCGGGTTGGATGTGTTGTTCACCGTTCATTCTGCGTTGGTTTTTGAGTTGCTGAGCGTTTGGAAAAGTTACTTATTAACTATGGTCCTTTCCCTTCTAGTGTATGGTTCCGTATGTAGTACTAGATCCATAATGATACTGGGTGTTCTTTTTTGCCCCACATCCGAGCCAGTGACCAGGTCATCCTCTGTCGGCGGAAACATGGCCACATGAATATATTCTATTGCTGTCATTGGGTTGTCGTGAGAGAAATTTGATTCAAGACGTTGGTGTGATGTAAACTAGTTCTGATGTTCAAAATGCGTAATTAAATTAACGGTTATGAAATGGACGCCTGATGTTGCGCTTAGTCCTCGTTGGTATCTACATTTTTCAATGCTTGATGATGATCTTATCACGGCCTTCGTTCGCTCTCTTTGCCTTTTCCCCCCCCTCTTCCGCCTAATTCCTCCTAGCAGGACAAAATTGCTACAGTCCTAGTTAGAATAGATGGGGAAATCAGAAATGGCATGGTCACTGATACTTCGTTGTCCAACAAACTGAAAAAGGCTACATACTTTAATGAATAGTGATCGAACTGTTATATACCTTTTCTTTATAATATTGCCCGCCTTTGCGCAGTGTGATCTAGTCAAGTTTGCGCTGTGTCTGATTGTCTTTAGACTCTATTATCTGTACCACCGCTTGTTTTAAGCCCGAGATCAATACGTATAACCGAGAGTTACAATTATATTGTTTCTCTACCAAATTTGGGTTACAACTAAAGGCAAGAACATAGTTTTCTTTACTGAAAATTATCAGCTGAAACAATCGGATTCGTATACTCAATATTCCTGCCCTTGCACTGGTTCGCTAATATCCAACACACTTGTGCCTAGTTCGCGCTCATTCATGATCCGAGTAGAGGGAATATTAATTACTAGGCAGCGGCTGGTAGCCATTAACACTGCATTACCATTTTTGGGAAAAAGACACATCTTCCATCAATGAATTCATTTCAGTGGTTACCCATGTACGCTTGCACCGTTTCATACACACTGGGCTAGTGTTATGGGCGTGATTTTCTCAAAGTGTGAGTGATCATGGTCCATGATCAACCATAAGTTGGTGGCATTAGCTCTGGTTACTGATTAGATTGGTTAAGTGCACCAGAAGATTCTGTACCGTGATGGTCATCGACAAATAGCACTAGAAGTGAAGTGAATTATAAAGATCCATGTGTGTGTATAATATAATAACAACTTATTTTTATTAGAATTAAATATGTTTTTAGTTAATCAAATTTGGGATAAGTTTATTTTTAGTCCTCCAAATTTAAAGTTAATCTTTTTGGTTCCTGTAATTTAAAAAAAAACATGTTTAGTCCTTCCACCTAGATGTCATGTTACACAGAATTCATCTATCAGTATTTCTGCTAGTGAAAATATTACATCAAACTCAACTGATGTAGCACAACTCACTCAATCTGTCCTATTAATGATACTGCAGGTGGTCAAGTGGTCTTGAGAGACTAAAATGGGCTTTTTTTTTCAAATTTGAGAGACTAAAAAGATTAATTTTAAATTTAAGAGACTAAAAACAAACTTATTTCAAATTTAAATTTGAGAAATTAAAAACATATTTAAGCCTTTTTATTAAGTTACATATGGAGCATAAAATATTTGATTAATTCAATGTTTGTTGTTGACATAATTTGTGAACTTAAGAGTCAAGATAAACAAAAAGAAGAAAAGCTCAATTTCTTATTTAGGCTGGCTTGAGTTAGGCTTAGTTTGACTCTCCTGCGTTTCCAATAGTCGTTTACTGGAATTAAAGGTTTGGTATTCAACAAGAAGAAACAAAGAATTAACGGTTTTTGGTAAGCAGAGAAATAACTTTATCATCAACTTAATGAAATACCAACCTAATGGAAGAATTTAAGTAGTAGGAGCAATACTCTCACATATAAATTAGTAAGGACAAAACTCATATTCTATATTATTTTTTTTAACTACATTTCAATTTATAAGGCTAATTTATAACTATATATATATATATATATATATATATATATATATATATTATATTAAAAAAAGGTTTAAATATTTTTTGGTCTCCATAAAATATTACTTTGTAGGTTTTGGTCCTTGTAAAATTATTTTTTTTGAAATGATCGTTGTAATTTTTTTTTTGTTTCGATCCTTTTATTTTATTTTAATCCTTTTAATATATTTATTTTTTCATTTTAGTCCCTATAATATTTTGTTCATTTTGAATTAGTCCCTTTGAAAAAAATTTGATGGAGACTAAAAGCAAATTATTTATATATTACAAGGACAGAAACAAAAAAATAAATATATTACAAGGACTAAAACAAAATAATAGGAACCAAAATCAAAAATAGGAATTTTATATAGACTATTTTAAAAATAATAATTTTATAAGGAACCAAAATAAAAAAATATATATTACAAGAACTAAAAATATATTTAAACCTTAAAAAATTTTAAAATCTAGTGGGAGCAGCTCCCCTCAATCCTCCTAAAGCAAATCCATCACTAAATGGAAATGTGATCGTCAATCTGACTCTACTAGAACGAATTTGAATAAATTTCTCAATAAACATTTATAAAAAATAAAATAAAATACTTAAAGAAGTACATACTTAAACTTTTTTTAAAAACTCTCATGTAATTTCTGTATAAATACTTATAAATTTATTAGTTCTCAAACAGGATTGAACGGAAGATCGTACTGCCAGTCACATATACATTTGGTGCTCCAGAAAAAATTGTCAACAGAAATCGTATCCTATACATATACATAGTATTCCCTGGAATCCTTGACATCCCTTTCATGTCCATCATCTCTGTAGTGTAGGTGTCACAAATTAAGCCATAATACCACAAGACTTTTGGCAGCTGATCAGGAAAGAAAAGGCCCTCTGCTCAACAACAACCAAAGGAGGTCAGGATTTTGGAAGTAAGGAAAGTGCGGTCACAAATATTCCTTCTCTTCTACTCTCCTTCTCTGGGGTTCTGTTTCTCTTCTTTTCTATATGATTCTGTAATTATATTCTAGTTTGCTTGGACTAACTGTTATGGACCTATACGTGGATTTTGAGTTGATCAACTAATCCTACTTAATTCAGTAATGCTAATCTCATATTTTTACTGAGTTAATTGATTTGGTCATTTGCATTTCCTGCATCCAGTAAAAACCATTCACTTGGTTTATTTTTTCCAGCGCAGCAATTTTGAACAAATGTTTGACAGTAGTCCATAGTTAGATTCATGCATGGGCTCGATTCTGATTGGCTGTTTTGTGATGCTCTCTCCAAGCTTAAGCTTGCGCCACGCTTTGACTAGTCTCGTTCTACTCAATAGATATTAATCTGCAGTGAAAATTTTCAAGTGTGACATGTTAGAAACTGAATGTGGGTTGCAAAAGAATATCTAAACCAAAATAAACTCTCCTTGTCTTTCTCCCAGCTCTCATATCTTTACATTTGAGTAATTTGCTATCATACTCTTTATCTGGTTCATACACTTTTTGACCCGTGAATATTGTCCTTCTTGTTATTTTACCCAAATAGCTTCAATTAGTTTGTGACTTTCCATTGTAAAAAACTTGCCGACCAAAAGATTTTGAGCACCGAATTCACCCCTATGGAATATAGAAATCGGAACAGTTTTTGCTCTGATTCGTTGATGAAGAAGGTCTATCGGTGCTTGTTGTCTTGCACCACATTGCTGTAACATCGAGTTTTTGTTCTTCTTGGCTCCAATTCGTTTGCATTATTGCTCTTCTTTTCTCTAGCTCCTGCTACGGTTTCTGTCGCCATTTCTTGCCAGCTATATTCAATTTTAGCCTTTTTGATAAGGACGAATTCCATTGGATTGAGTAATCCAGCTATCTTTTCTCTGTCTTTTACTCGAGAAAAATAATGCCCCTACCGTCTAACATTCTGAATTAATTTATCCCCTTTTGCGTCATAGTGAAGACTAAGTGTATGTTTGAATTGTGGTCGGAATTGCTGTTGGGCTCATTCCAATGCACATAAGTGGGATCTTTTTGCAAACGTAATTTTAAGGCCTTTGAAAGATTACTCAAACATAGCCTAAGTTTCTCTTTCCTCATTTTTGCTGCTCAGGTGCTATGTGATTGGCTCAAAGAAAAAAAGAAAAATTAACAAGACGACATAAATATTAGAATTATTATAGATGATTTGTCCCGTTTCGGATTTTTGCATCACTACTTGATATTGCTATATTTTTATTTATTACTCAGTGGCCCTCTTAAATACATCTCAAAGTATTTCTAAAAAAAAAATATTTCCAAAGTTGATTAAGACTTAGACATTATCATGGATTTGAATACTCTCCTTTTCTTAATTCCATTTGAATATATATGATAGCCCTCTGCTCCGTGAGAGTAAAATACACATTTTCTATTACCTCATTCTGGTAATGTAAGCTGAGAGTAACGTATAAATATAATAGAGCAGTGATTACCGTATCACTGAAATTATTCCGCCTAGCATCCTCCAAGTACACGTGTAAGAATTTGATGAGTCAGTTATAAAAGAAAGTTTAAATTTGATAAAATTCTCTGTTGCAAGCAATTCTGTCTCTCGACCTCAAACGAACTGAGACCATTATTAGTCCGGAATTTCTCCGTTCCCGTTGTCGACCTCACAGGACGTAAGCGACCTCTCACTCTACCACACACTACTAGCTGAAAATTGTCCTTTCCCTCTGTCAGCCTCACACAACTTATGCGCCTTTTCTCTTAACCAGTTGTGACCAGCAGGAAATTCTCTTTATGCAGCAGTAGCCATTCTCCATTCAAGTACGTGGTATGGTTCAATCTCCTTTTCTTTGTTTCGTACCTTTATTTCTCTTGTAAATATGTTGATAATGTTGGTCCTTTCAGTCATTCTATTTTTTTTTTTACCTTACAATGCTTAAAGTTGCAATTTATGTTTATAAAGATTTGGTTGAGCTGTGTATATTAGAGGATTAAGTGTCGGAATTTTATGGATTAATATTGTGTAGTTACTGGATTAAATTTTAAATTATTAAAAAACAAGTCCGATGTTCAATAACCCAATTTGTCAAGCACAATGTCCAATTAATCGATTATTCAAGTTTCTTGATCAATACAAATCAATTAATCCAAGAATTAAACAATTTGAATCAATAACAGAGAATAAAACAAAAAGTTAAAGAGTTTAAGGTTTAGAAGATTGCACAAGAGATTTATAATAGTCACTTTCAACTACTAGAAAGTTACATCTAATTCCCAATCAAACTGATTGAGGATTTCCACTAAAATTTATTTGTGTAATCAAAGTTACTTCACTTTGTTGCTTTGGGATGCCTCACCCAAAACCATGACACAAACCCTAGAGATAGCATCACTCCAAGGTACTTGAAATCCTTTCAAGACTTGTTATTCTGCAAAATCATTGCAAGAACCAACCACACACACAACCTAGTTTGCCAAAACTTTGAATCAATTCTTAAATATTAATGAGAGCACTTGAGAGAGTAATTGGACATAATTTTCCCACTATAAGACTAATAAAAATTCAATAAAAAATAATAAAAATGGAACCCTTTAATAATAAATGATTAGGCTTTGAAATGGGCCTTTGTGATAAATTAATTGATTATTATGTGAAGTAATCGATTACTTTTACTTGAAGTAATCAATTACTGAGATGGGTAATCAATTACCTCTCATAAGTTTTAAAAAATTTAGCTTTTTATGGTAATCAATTACTCTCTCGATTACTACTCATAATAAATCAATTTTTCGCTCTTTAGAGTATTCAAATACATCATTAAGTAATCCATCACTTAGGGTACAAAAAATATCCCGTGGGTAATCTATCACTCTAATGAGTTATACATAGATTACATGTAGAATACTCAGAGATTATAAAAAGATTACTTGCCCAAATCAGTCATTATAAAAGAGATAATGAGTTTTCGAAAAAAGATTTTCACAAATATAAACCATGAAAACTTTTAAGTGGAAAATTCATACCTATGCAATCAATGATTAAATGAATATTAAGCACTACAACCCAAAAATAGGAACCTAGGGCATTTAAAGTTAATCAAAACGATATGAACGAATTACAACTCAAATAGAAACACAATTAAAAAGGGAAAAAGGAAGTGAAATCGTCAAAACTACAAAAATATCATCAATATTGCATATGCAGAAGCTGAAGATGCATCATTCTTTACACATGACTCACCATTAGTAGGCATCACTACTATTTCAGTTGACAAATGTCAATAATTCCATATCTTAAATCGATATTAACTTTAATTTGAAGGACCAACCATTATGCATGTGACAGACTCAAGGAGACCCATCCAACAACATCAATCAATTCAATCATGTATCAAAAAGTCAATCTATAATAAAGCAAGTAACAATTTAATAATTTCATAGGAGAGTATAATTTTACCTTGTGAGACTAAGCTAGTTTTACCTAGCATAACAATTGTGGTGAATAATTCACCTAATCACAGTCTTCACACGGGATTTGGTATGCCCTTGACATTCAAACAATATGTAAATCCTACTTATATTACTTCCTTGCGAAAGATTTTTCCTCCTCACCAAATTTTGGTGTTGTTGAAGGCTTTGAGTGTTGATCTACTCCAAATCCTTCCCATGATAGTGTCTTTGTCACGTGTTTGTTTATTCCAAAAGGAGGAGTGATTCTAAAATGTTATCTGCTGATTGGTACCAATTGCTCCTTGCTAAAAATGGAATCAAACTCTCTTTTCGTCTGTTGCAAGTCATTAATGACTTCCTCCCTTCGAGCTTTCCTCATTCACAGATTGAGAGTTGAGAAAACGGAAGTGTGATTGGAGTTGAAATAGGAAGAGAGGACAAGGAGAGAATGAGGAAAGGAGTACATGCAAAGGAATGAATTTTTTTGAAAAAAGAGGTTGCCATTTCCTTTTACAAGTGTCAAATGGAAAGAAAAGAGGAAAAAGTGGTATTCTTTAATTAAGTGATCCTACACTTGACATTTTACAAGTTTTGATAATTATTGGATGGCATTTGGTAGTGGTGTCCAAGTTAGGTTCCCAAACTGCCCCAACCCAACAGAAAAAGATATTCACCACCCATACAATTTAGGCTAGTCATGTCCTACTGTTCAGTCCAATAAAGATAAAAGGAGTAAAAAAAAAATAGAGGCAACATATACAAATGTATTGGGTCACTAAATTTTGGACAGTCCAACAAAGAAACAAAAAGAAAAAAAATTAAAAATTTCATTTATTATGGCAAGAAGTTTATAAAGAGAAAAAAAAAAGATGTTACATGATTGACATCCAATTTCTCTAAATTAGTTTATCCCTAGTGAAATAGAAAAAGCGCACAAGAAGGGGGAGAGGGGGTTGAATTATGCATTTAAAACTTTTTTGAAACAAGTAAGTAAGTATGAAAAACGTTTTCAAGCTTAGGGATAGAGAGAAAGATAACACAGAAAGTTTTTATACTGGTTTACTCAACCTGAGCTACGTTCAGTCCCTTCACCCAAAAGGTGTTTACTGACCAACCTTAGATTACAAATATTGTTCACGGCCTCTTTAGGCTTTACACAGTAATCACCTTAGATTGCTCAACCCAAGTATTTTTTTTCACTAAGCTTCTCCAGGCTTTCACAACACAGACAAGTATTTTTACAAGGATATCAACTCACGTAGTGAGGATTTGAAAGATAAAGCTCAAAACACTTTGAAAATCTTTACAAGATTTTTGCTATTGTCCAGTGGACGCTTCTATCAAATGTTCAGAAGTTTTTTGTTCGCTGAGAATTGTTACACCAGGCACATATATCTCTTTCATTCTTCCTTGGTGCATATATATATTCTTCAGGAAAAAGATCCGTTGTGGAAGACTTTGACTTCATTATGCAATGAGAGACATGTAAACTGTGTTCTCAGAAAGATCAGGGTGGCAGCTTTTAGACTTGCACTAAAGAGGAAAGCGCACAACTGTGCTGACAATCTGCTTTTTTGAACATTCTTCATTCGGCATGGTAGCTTGATAAGTTGACTTGCTTTATCTGTTTTGTTGCGCCTTTGCACTAGAAAGAATCTAATTATAATTAATGCTTCAAACAATTTGAACGTTAGATCACAAGAGTGGTAATGTGTTAGTTTCGAGGAAAACTATCATAAGTAAATTGGACGTTCCAATAAAACTTAGCCATTTGAATATTGTCGTTGGAAGCTTGCATCAGATTTTTGAATTTGTTCTTCGGACGGTTATCTTAAGTAGTTCACTAGACGGGCCTTTTATAGCGAGTCTTGTGGACGGTCTTCTTTGACATGTCTATTGAACGGTCTACAAAGAGAAGCTTGTTTACTGTGACAAGGTTAGTCCTTTGGTAAAAAACTTGAACATTTATAAGTTTCTTATCCTCAAAACTTTGAGGGTATAGGCGCTTCTACATCTTTGGTTCCAACGCCTAGTTCTTTGGTAGACAAACCCTTTATTACTACTTATGAATCATAATCCATTAGGCAAGCATCACTAAATTCAAGAAATTATAACAGATGCATATATTCAAATCCTATTCCTAAGCATAAGAGATATATAGGCAATTAGATCAAAACAATTCAAATTTCAACTTTTCAATTGCAAATTCCAACTACAAATCAATCCTGAGAGGGTCAATCAAAGGAATTATTAAGCACAAATCTAATGACTCAATTCATGTGAAAAGAGATGAAATTTAGAAACAGAATCCAATTACAAAATGTTCAAAATGAAATTCATCATAACTTAACCTTAAGAAAATTAGAAATTCATGGAAAGGGATAGAAAAACAAAATAAAGAAAGATAGATAAGGAAGAAGTCATTGAGCCTTTAAAAATTGTTCCAAATTACCCTGAATCTTCAATGATAGAGAGTGTTCTTAAGAATCTCCTTTGCTTTCGTTCACTAAAGAATCCAAAGAATTCTTGCAAAGTCTTTCTTCTTTATATTTAAAGGTGTTTGAATTTGTAACCCATAGTCTTGGGCCAAAGATGCGTTTGGCTTCTTTCAAATGCGTTGGGCACACCCAAATTTAAGGCAAATGCATTCGGTGCACTTTTATGAAGCATTGGGTGCACTATTAAAAAATTAGGCATTCCTAAATTTGATGCTTAGGTGTTAAGCACCGCTCAAAAGATGTTGGGCACACGTTATAAAAGTTAAGCGCGCCCCAATTCAAAGAAAATGTGCTCGGTGTCTTCTTTATGTCAGCCACTATCCACAAATTATTTGACCTTTTAAATGACTGAAATGACTTTAGGTTTCTTCATGAAAATTGTAAATAAATTTGTCCTTGAAGTTCTAGAGCTAGTCTCATGTTGTTTTGATCTTTACAACTTATGATATGTTCAAAACACTTCATCTACGTCAAGTTGTCTAGGCAGAACATCAACTTTAACTTCAAGCTCTATTTCATTTATGATAGATACTGAATTTGATCAGAATCTCTTCATGAAAAGTGTAGATATTTGTTTAATCTTTTCATAGACACCAAGATTACCACAATCACATTATTGGAGTTAAAGGTGTTTGCAGATTGGGTTGAATCGATTTTGAAAAAAAAAATCATTTGATCTGATTACTTCAGTTTTCTTAATTCACCATCCAATCAGTTGGTTTAAAATTTAAATTCAATCCAAACAAATATAAAGTGGTTTAAATTGGATCAATTTTTGGTTTTAGTCTTATTTTATTTTTCTTTGGAGAAAGTATTAAACAAATAGTAAGATATTTAATAAAAATAATTAAAAATATCAAATATTGCACCTATAAGTCATTATATAGCTAATAGTGGTACAACTCTTTAAATATAAACTATTAAAAATAAATTTACATAATTTGATAATTTCATTTATATACCTTTATTCAAATAGTTACTAAAAAAATATATTTAATTAAATATATTTTTCATAAATAAGTATAAGTTATGTGATAATTTTACAAATATATAAGAAATAAAATTGTAAACATAAGTGGAATAATAAATTTATGAATATATATATATATATATATATATGTTTATGTATGTATGTATATATGTATAAGTTCGGTTTGGATTGGATTGACTTTCAAAATCAATTTTGAGATTCACTCCAATCTAATAAATTTTTTTGGTTTTTTTGATTTTCGATTTGTTCATTTTTTGGTTTGTTCGATTTTCAGTTTTTTGAATTAATTTTTTCAATTTTATTGGATTGGATCGGTTTATGAATAGCCTTATTTGGAAACCAAGTTATGACTTAAACAAAGAATAAGGGTCAAAATGTATTAAAATCCAAAATTTGAAGCTTCTCAATAAAGTGTTGGACACACTCATCTTGCATGTCATTCTCATATTTTTTTTCTTCATACTCATTTTTCTTACATCAAAAACTCATAAAATTAGTGTAGTATGGTAGTTTTCATTTAACAATCTCAAAATATAAATCATTAAATTGTATGCAATTAGGTTATCTTTTCACAGAATTCCATTAAGTTAACGCATTAAAACATGTCAAACAGCTCTATAAATCTACATATGTTGTATATTTATCATAACTTCAAACTTAAAATCTTGTTTGTCCTTGAGTAACAATAAATTGCAACCAGGGGTCAGAGTAAATTTCATTCATCAACCTTTTTTTACATTAGTTCAACCATACTTAGTGTTACCTTTTTTATTATTTAGCAAATGGTTATCCTAAGCCTAGTGAATTCATTCACTTCTAGGAATCATGATTCCTCTTTATGGCAAGTTAAGTTAAGAAAGGACATTAACTCTATAACAAGCAATCCATATCCTCCGCACACTCCTCAACGAATTAAGTGTTTCACTCAACTTAACACATACATTTATATTCTAACATTATACACCTTTCCACACACACTTCTTCAAAATCAAAGTTTTGTACTTTACGTATATAATAACAAGGATCAATAACAATGCAAAAATGAGCAATTAAATGAACATTGCAACACCATTCATAACATAATTTTACTACAAGAATGGTTTATTTACTAGTTGTAGGATTTGTAAAACTCAAACAAAACCCTAAACTATATCTTTCTTTCCAATTACAATGATACTTCTTGTTACCCACTGAAGGCAACGTTCGAAATAACTCTGTTCAAGGCAAAACTTTGTTCAAAAGTTTTCTAGCAAAGTTTGAAGCAACTCCTTTCAAAGCATAACTCTGTCCAAAGCACAACATAGAAATTTCAGGGTACAACTTTGTCTAGGACATAATACAGAAATTTTAAGGCACCACCATTAATGAAGGCTGTTAAGCCAAAGGACGAATTTATAAATCTCAACTATTTTAATAATAACAAATAGTTAAAATATATGTTTTTACGCAATCGTCTAGTCATCCATAACATGTTTATAAGCAACTGTTTGATATCTTTAAAAATATATCGTCTTTATCCTTTGATTAAATTCGTAACAGATCTTACAAACGAAGACACCGTTCTAAAATGATCTGCACATCAATTAGAGCGAAAGCTACCTCGAAACTTATAAAGCCTATGTACCTATTCTCGAGAAAAGTCAATGAAAAAGAAGGAATGTGTGTGCGAATGTCAAAACAGGAAAGTAAACATGACAACTGCTACAAGATTGAATACAAGAATAGAAAAGATAAGCAAACTGCTTTATCTTATCATATGACAAGTTGGTGAAAGGCATTAAATATTGCATTTAATGCTCCAATGACTCTCTTTATCAGACAAAGGCCGTCTCTTTTAAAGTACTCAACGGATACTTTTGGAGAAGCCTGTAAATAGAAAAAGAGACCTCTTTCGTGCAGTCGTTGTTGATTTTGAAAAATCATAACATCTTTAAGAAAAGAAAAAGCTCTTGTATAATCTGATTATAAAATTCTTTTTGTACTTTATTGTATATTCATCTGTTAAGACGTTAAACCCAGCGAGGTAACTCACGCGTAAACCTTTTTCTTAATGAGATTGGTGGAAGCCTGAAGAGGCTTTGATTCAAAGAATACTTGGCTTTTTGCTTAGAGAGGTAAGTAAAAGACTACTTGGGTTGAGCCTGAAGAGGCTTGTGGAAAGAATACTTGTAACTTGAAAAAGTTAGTGGAACTTGGTTGTTGCCAAGAATTGGACATAGTCTCTGGGGTAAGACAAACCAGTATAAATCTTGTGTGCTTTTCAGTTTGTCTTTAAGCTTTCATCTATCTTATAAAACGTTTTTGAAAAACTTTTTGATCTTATTTCAGACGATACGTCTTTAATAAAAGTTTTACAAAAATCTGCTATAACACAATTCGACCCCCTCTTCTTATGTTATCTATGTGTTTTACAAAGGCATAACACAGAAATTTCATAATGTATACATCATACATTATGCATGTTGATTTCATTTTAATTTCAAAAGGCACAGCTTTGTTCAAGGATGAGAATTGCTTTCATGGTTTTCTTTTGCTCTCATTTTGGTTTCCCTCATTGAGTACCATGTAAGCCATCATCATTTTCCTACCCTAAAATGCTTTCGTTGACTCAACAATTATGGCAATGTGGCTCAAATGGACATTGGGTGGATGATTCTCAACGAGATGTTGATCATTTTTCATATAATAATAAGGAGTGAATTCTTTCTCATGTTCCTGGCATTTCTCCACTCTAGAACATTACTTATACATAGGGATGAATCTATTCTGTAGACTTTGAGGGCAATTGACCCACAAATATTTTTTTTAAGGGTTAAATATATTTTTGGTTCTCAAAAAATTCATTGAATTTGATTTTAATCCTTAAACTTTCTTTTATTGGTTTAAGTCCTTAATTTTTTGAAAATAGTTTGAATTGGTCCTTTGCCCAGCAATCCATTAACATTTTTGTTTACGTGACTAATGCTTGCCATGTGGCATCCATGTGTCAGCCACATGGCATTAAGGACCAAAACCATGATTGTTAAAAAATAGGGACTAAGATCAATTTTGGCTAAATCTTTAAGGACTAAAACCACGATTTTAAAAATGTAGGGACTAAGGCTAATTTTGATCAATTTTACAAAGACCAAAAATATATTTTACCATAATAATAATTTCTTGACACACTTGTCAAATTTTTTTAATATTGAGAAAATCTTAAGGAACCAAAAGCACATTTTTAATATGATTTTCATGAGAAATTTCATTAATTTTTATAGAAAAATAAGTCAAAATACTTGCAAATGAGTGCAATGTTTGAAGTTCTTGAATGGTGTCCCACACTCCATTAAAGGAAGCAAGATTTTTTTCATTGGAGATCCAACGCGACACGCTGATCCCAAGCTCCTATGCATGATCCAATGCCAGGAATTGCTGATTTCCACTGTGAGGTCTATGTTAGAGACACTGGAAAGGAATCCATGTTGGATGTAACGCCAAGTCACAAGATTTTTATTGGATATTCAATGTTTGCGATGCTATACTAGCGTCTAATTTCGAAATCTTCCTAGATACTTTTAGTCCAACATCTAACACACTTGACCAGCATTAGATGTTAGCGACTAAAATATTTGTGTGTTGTAACTGATTTTGTTATGCGTTTGGACCCATTCTAGTTATAAAAGCTATTTTGTAAGGCCTATTACTTGAAATGCATTGGGAGACAACTTCTCATTACACTCATCTCATTTTCTCTCTGATATTTCTCCATTTTTACCATTAAGGAAGCAACCTTTGGAAGAGGAGCTTGAAGAATCAATGGAATCACCATCATTCATCATCATTTCTAACTCTTTATAATTATTAGATATGTAAGTAAATTATTATAATAGTTAAATATTTTAAATAATAATAATATTAATAATAATAAAATAGGGTAAAATGTGTTTTTGATCCTTGAAGATTTGTCACACTTGATCTTAGTCCTTACATTTTTTAAAAATCATGATTTTGGTACTTGAATTTATAAAAATAGGTGAAATTGGTCTCTAATGCCACGTGGTATCCACGTGCCTGCCATGTGACTGACAATGTGGAAGCCACATGGTTGCCACATTGTAGCCATTAGCCACATCAACAAAAATGTTAACGGAGTTGGGGTGAAGGACCAATTCTACCTATTGTCGAAAATTCGAGGACTTAAACCAATGGAAAAAAGAGTTAAAGAACTAAAACCAAATTTGATGAATGTTTTGAGGATTAAAAACATATTTAACCCCCTTTTTTAATTTGAAATAAAATAAAATAAATTTAATCCATCATAGTATTGCCCCTAGAAATTTATGTATATGTATATTGCCCTCATAATTTAAGTTTCCTAGATTCATTATTATTTATGCACACTTTTCCTCCATTTAGTTTGAGTCTATGTTGTATACAATCATCAACTTAAAGTATCCATGAGTCATAGGTTGGAGCTGATGCCAATGTAAATAAAGGAATGCTAACAACACAATTTCTGACATTCTTCTTCTAAAATATTTTTTTACTATTGGTTAAAATTTATTAAAAATTATAAAATCACAAGTGAATGTTCATTTAATAAGAAGTGAGACTAACAAAATTTTATGATTTTTTATAAATTTCAGTCAATAACAAAGAATGTGTTCAAAATGGTGTATTAGAAAATGTGTCTCTAGCATTTCTAAATTGGATTCTTGGTAAGCAAAGAAGTATGGTTTCAGGAGGCGCATGTTTAGAAAATATTTTTGGTCTCAGTATTTCACGGCCTGCACTGGAGCCTCTTGTCCTTATCTTTCTTTTCGCATCTCTTCATTTTCTTTGGGATATCTTGCTTTGCGATTGCGCGTGCGCCTCTGCTTTTTATTCAATAATCAGTTTGATTTCCTCTAAAAAGTTGGGAAACGAGGGCATGCAATGCAACTGCTTTTAAAAAAAAAGTGTACATATTATATATCATATTTGTAATTTTTTTAGTCTTAGATTCTAGATATCCAAAAATTACATAAAATTGAGTAATTTGAATTATGAGACAAAACTCTCCCAGTTATGAGAAATTATTAGGTAGTTCAGGACTACCAAGTGTTTATGATTCTAACCAATGTATTTATAACATATATTCAACTTTTACAATTTATGAGAAAGAATTAATAACACTTGATTACATATTATATGCATATTAATAGGAACCATGGTAGGTCCAGGACTACCTAATAATTTCTCCTCAATTATGGATGATTCCATATGAAAAATCAATTGTATTTAGGCCAATAAATTATTAACACATTAACTGTAATAATTAATTAATCAATTAATTATTATAGCTAATCATTAATTGATGGTTTCCCAACTATTTATTAGCTTAGTAGATTTAACTTTGTGCATTAGGTTTATGCAATGATTGATTTTTTGGAAGCGGAGATGATCAAAGTGAGTTTTGTCTTATCCAACAAAGTAACTTTTATATATATACGACAAAAAAATGAAGCAACATCTTTAACAAATCCAAATATTTACTAGTTATGTGCATTGTTGATGATTAATTTACCCCCTAAATAAGGCTTTTTACTCTTTTTCGTGAACAGTATGTAAACGTGAGGATTGGTTTGAGAATACAAATTGAATCTTACATCATTGTGCATAAAATATTAGCAGAGAATAGGAAAAAAGCAAATTGGATCCTGCCTGACGCCTCATACTTAATTATGCTACGAACTGAATTATTTTTTGCCGTCGTTACTTTAGAAAATTATTATACATGGACCTGAATTTTATACGGTAATGAGGTTATCCCATTGTCCTTTACTTGCACCACTTGAAAATTAACACTTTGCCACTAACTACAGAATACGGTTATTCTAAGTATCCATCCATACTGCACTAAGCTGCTCATTAATTTCTGTGACTGTCCTTTTTTAGTTGATGAGTTCCCCACCACTTTCTCCTCATATGCTAATTGGCGTGCTTTAATATGTTCAATTTATACCTGCAACATATAGAACTTAGTGGTGGATGTATCCATACTGGATGTGGATGTTGAACTGAAGTTTGCGACGACCCATTATTATATAATATCCACTCATACTGAATACAATTGGTCGAGCCCTTTTGCCAAAAATGGGGTTGACTCAGTGGGGAGGTCTAAGCCTTGTCTTGGTTGACTACTCCTAGATTAATGGTCAAAATCCATTGTATATCGTGATTAATATTCTCTCCTGGTAACGCTGACTGAATCAAATCTGGCGATGAAGTTGGAACATACCTTGTTTCCAGTATATATGTTCACGAATTAAACAACCCCAGCAGAGGAAATGTATGAATATTCAATATTGGCAATATGTTCCCAATACCAATCCACTTAGCAAATGATAATTGATTTCTGAAATTCTGACCATGAAACATTTTTTTTTGTGTGTGTATAAAACTTGTTAGTATTGGTATATGTTTTAACCCAGAAAGATTGTATAAACCCTTAATCAATTTAACTATACATATGGCATGCATGTATATATCAGTTAAAACTTCGTCTCGAGTTTCTTTTCTATACATATGGAAACTTCATTGCGCTTGAATTCTTCCTACACTATTCAGTTCACTAATTAAGTACATAACGAAGGAAATTTGTAACGTGCCTAAATCCATATATAATCATAATCATATAGATAATAGCATATATTCTATCATGAATAAAGAAAGAATTAAGACTAAAATTGTGTAGCTGATCGACAACGGATAAGAGTTCATCTCTTTTCAATATCCTTATTAGAAAAAAGGGAAACGATTGACAATGTGAGGATTACTACCCTCTCTCTAACATTTAGGAGATTTATATGTTTAATAAAATTGTTTAATGGGAAACAATTTTTATAATTAACCATATCGAATAAGAGTAAGATGAGCATTATATGAGTGACCCAATCCATCATGGACCATCCATAAACAAAAATCCAATTCAATTCCATCAACTAGTCTAATGTTATGATTAAATTAATAATCTTCATAATTAATATATTTAATAACTACGAGTTTATTCTAAATAATTGATTCAAGTTAATGCATAAAAAATCCAACACATAAAAGCCTAGTAGATAGATAGTCCTTGTTGCTAGTCCATATATAAAATACTCTATCAAAACGTGTGCTTCCTAATCTCCAAACGAAAAACACCAGCGATAAAATAAGTCATTTGAATTGAAATGCTGAAATGCTTGTTGTGCCCGTGTCTGTTAAAGCATTAAATTTCCAATCTATAATACGACTAACTGGCACTCTTATGGACTGTTGCCATTAATTTGTCGCTTATTTTGAAGTTGATTGTATACGTGAAGAGATCACAAATTACACAGCCTTGCTTGCATCCCAAACTTCCACACTATGATCGAACAGTACACAAAAATAGAGGTGCAATTTTGTACCTCACAAACACACACACCAAAAAAAAAAAAAAAAAAAAGCAGAGAAAGCGTTACGATTCCACTAAAAAGTACCACAGGCATCCCCTTGTGCTACTGGACTCTGGAAGTAACGTAACCTTGAATTTAATTTTATTCCAACGATGACATGAAGCCTTGTTTGATGTTTTAACTATACATAAAGCATTGTTGTTCTCATTGCCCTTGAATTCTTTCTGCACTACCCAGTTCACTGATAATTCAGTACATAAAGCCTAGTAGAAAAATGGTAGCACCAGAGTCAAGAACATCATGTTCATTAATCTTGGTAACGTAACCAGCTTCAGGTTAGTGATCAACCCATGAGGCTTGGTTCTCTGGTTTTAGATTCTTGTTGCGCATGTCCAATTCCTATTTCAAATATAGTGTAGCGACTCTAGCTATTCCGGCATATGCATGGTAGGGCCAGAGACAAGAACATCATGTTCATTAATCATTATATGCACTATTTCAATTTATTTGTCAGTGACATGGACACTGATGCACTTACTAGAATTTATCATTGAAACAGTACAGGTAAAAGCGTTTTATATATTAGATCAATGCTTTGGCTCCAAGAAGCAAAATCTTGCTTACTACTGAACAGCAACAGTTTATTAACGTTACAATATTGATCAATCAAGTACATAAATTTATCAAGTACATCAACTTAGTTACACAGCTTTCCACATTCTGGTTTGCACCATATTCTGCTTTGTACTTTTCTTCAACAAATCCCCGGCTTATTCCTTGATGATGTTTATCAGTAGCACATACGGTATGGCGTCTAACGGGAAAGTCATATTCTGTATGAACAACAAATTTAATTAAGTTTATTACTTGGATGATGATTGATGACATTCGAGGATCAACAAGATATATAAAGGTTTAATTGACTTTTTTATTTCTTTAATTTATACCGTGCTATTTTGTTTTTTCAATTTTTTTGGTGCTAATTAAAGTTTTATTTTTAAAATTAAACAAATATAATTTTGTGTCAGTTATCTTTTACATAAATCTCTCACATTATTATTTTTTTATCCAAATATTTGAGAATTTACGATAAATTTGAAATATAAATAATTTTAAAAGTTCAAAAGTTAAATTAGAGAAAATTTAAAGGATTATATAAAATATGAGATTAGGATTTGAAAAATTTGAAGTATTTTATAGGATATGAGATTAGGATTTAAAAATAAGAAATTTTGAGACATTTTTATTTTGCATGAAGTTTGATATTTTAATTTGTAAATTTTGAATAAAAAATATCTTAAATAATTTAATAATATAATTTGTAAAGATTTTAAATAGAAATAACTGTGGAGATTTTGAGTAAAAAATTGATAGCAAAAATCAAATTTATTTCGTTTAAAAAAAGAGGAACATGTGTGTATATAGATAGATAGATAAATTGATTGAGTGATTCAAACACACTTACTGGGTATATTCAATATTGATTTTTGCACGAGGGAAGCGTGAAATAGCTGCGAAGGCATCATTTGACATGAGGAGGGTGTTGGGACATGGTGACACTGGACAGGAATCTACCACTTTAACATCGATACTACCACCTTTGCATGGCCTATTGTTTCCACTCACGCACCTTATTCTGTATCTCCTTCCACAGGCTGCCCCGTTATCCCACAACCCTTCATTCACAGCCACAAAAAGATTTCCCGGAGGAAACTGCCCTGCCCTATTTCCATCGCAAGCGGTAGCTGCCCAAACACATGCATGAACAAAACCAAACAATTAGGAGAAATTAATTAATTAAACACTTAAAAATATAGAAGACGTGGCCTTTTTGTCTTCCAGCTGTGAAAGAAAATACAAATAATTTAGTGTCGTATTTTAACACTATAGTCTATAGCTATTGTTTCCGAAGCATGCATGTAATTCAGAATTATATTACTTGTTTATAGGGCATCTAGATTGGAGAAAAATACAAAAGAACAATTATTGTTCACTCACGTATGTATGGTGGTCCATAAGAAGCAGCTGTACCTACGTCTCCAAGAACTAGGCTTACTTGTTTGAGCAATAGGCTTGAAAAGATTACAAAGGCAAAGAGCCTCATGATGATTAATTTGGGACAAGGATACCAAAGCTAGGATTAATTTTGCTTACTAATACATTCCGCACGCTCTCTATTTATAACCATGAAGCCAATATCACTGTATCAAGAGCTTTTCATGTTTACCACCATGTTTTAGCATTAAACCTTAAATTAATAATTACTTTTAGGAATATTACAAATCATATGACACGTTCACGGTTCAATTCATTTGATTATATGAGCTTTATGGGATTCCTATGGCTGAGAGTTTTCCCTCAGTTCGTAGCACATCCCGTTTGACTCTGCCTAGTGGTAAACTACTCATACAGGATCACGATAAGACACATTAAAAATGAGCCGTGTTTATGTGAATGCGATACTTCACAATTTCACAATACGTCCACGTATGTATCCAATTTCTTTTATCATCATGTTCGTGCTCGTGTTGAGTCGCGTGACTATTGACAATGTCCGTAGCTTATTTTTTAATGAGAAATTAGAGTGTGAGGCCCTACAAGATTGAAAGACAGTTTTGAACTTCCATTTCCATATATTAATTAAAAAGAGCGAAGGTCTTAATGGAATATGAGAAAGCAAAATCCTTTTTGTGCATGAACTCCACTGTCTACTGGTAGTTGATGGTAGTTTACATTCAATTCTATGGACTGAAGCACCTAATATGAATCGGAAATATATACGAACTGGTTTAATCAGCAAATCGCTTTAACGTTAGATCATCATTTTTGGCTACAACTTATGCGTCAAGGATGATATTTTGGACACAGCTTTCCCAAGCCTATAGCGTCAGAAATATTTATAGTACTAACCGTCGTATTTTGGCGGAATTGAATGAGCGTCAATTTGCAATAAATACTTTGACAAATAAGAATCAGCTTCCGCATATCAATATCAATCCTTTATTATTAGAGCAGACAAGATAGGGCATTAATCTCCTCCTACTGAGCGTGTAGATTGGTTGATAGATTAAGCGTTGTTCTAACTCATTAGTGATATCAAATTCAAGTTATTAAAATATAATTACGTTAAAATTCATCAGAACGAACTTTATCCTTAATGATCGTACATGACTAAGATAAGGACTTTATCCTTAATGATCATACACAACTGAGATAATTAAGGAGAGTTAAATTAAAAAAAAAAGAGTTAGATTTCTTAAACATGCTAATCATGATTTGAATAGTGTGTGTAGAAAAATAAAATTTGTTGGGAAAGAAAATACTTCAACGATTTCTTTTTTTCTGTTCTCTGGGAAACAAGCATCGTACATGGTCCCTTTTAAAATCTCTGAAAGATAACCAAGAAGTACCATGGTTATGTATTGGGGATTTCAATGAGGTACTTAGTCCTGAAGATAAAGCTGGAGGTAATCCTGTTGATTTCTCATAGGTATCGAGTTTTATTAACACTCTGGAAGAATGTCACTTTGTTGATCTTGGTTTCACAGGACACAGATTCACATGGTCAAATAGAAGAAAAGAGCCTGAAACCATACAGGAACGTTTAGATAGAGCTCTGGCGAATAAATTGTGGGCTGATCATTGGTAGGAGATTCAGGTCTCAAATTGTACCAGGCACGGTTCGGACCATAACCCTGTCGCTCTTGTTTTTGAAAGCAAGAGAAAACGAAAGAGGAAGAAGCACAAAATGTATAGGTTTGAACAATTATGGCTTAAAGGAGAGGAATGTGAGGAAATTGTCAGAATTTCTTGGTGTAAAAGGGGGAATATCACAGCAAACGTGACTAGAACTGGAGAGTTGTTGGAGATTTGGGGTAATGAAAAATTTGGGAAACGCCCAAAAGGATAAAGGAGACTAGAGTCAAACTGAAAAAGTTGCAGGAGAGTAGCCCGCAAGAAGAAAATTTTTCACAAATAATTGAAGTGGAGAAGGAGCTTGATGAGTTACTTTTTCAGGAGGAAGTGTTTTGGGCACAGAGGTCCCGAGCTAGTTGGTTAGAACATGGAGATAAAAATACTACTTTCTTTCACAGGAAGGCCTCTCAGAGGAAGAAAAGGAACATGATTGAAAGGATCAAAGATGATGAAGAGGTGGCATATGATGATGAGGAGGAGATTGCTGAAGTACTCACCAAATATTTTTCAAATCTTTTTATTTCTTCTGTTTCACTGAAGAAGAAGTAAAGGTGGCTCTGAATCAAATGCATCCAATAAAGGACTCCTGGAGTAGACGGCACTCCTGCTATTTTCTATCAGCACTTTTGGGAGGTGCTAGGGACAGATGTTACCAGTTAAGTTCTTCATATTCTTAATGAAGGAGGAGACCCTACTGTAATTAACAAAACTCTCATAGCTCTCATTCCCAAGGTCAAGAATCCATCTCATGCAAGCGAATTGAGACCAATCAGTCTGTGTAATGTGCTCTTCAAGCTGGTGACAAAAACGATAGCAAATAGATTGAAGCAAATTCTACCTTCCCTTGTGGGGGAGGCTCAAAGTGCTTTTGTTCTCAATAGGCTCATTAATGATAATGCCTTAATAGCCTTTGAGTGCTTCAACTATATAAGTAATAAATCCTCAGGAAGATCGGGGTATATGGGATTAAAGCTTGATATGTCAAAAGCCTATGACATAGTAGAGTGGAGTTTTCTGGAAAGTGTTCAGAAGCACATGGATTTCCCTCTGCAATGGGTCTCTCTTATTATGAGGTGTGTTACCACAGTTTCATTTGCAGTTATTGTCAATGGACAACCCCATCGGGAATTTGTCCCCATTGAGGATTGAGACAAGGTGACCCTCTGTCCCCGTATCTTTTTATTCTTGTGCTGAAGTTTTTTCTGCCATGTTGTCCAGAGCTATGGAAATTAAAGCATTGCATGGAATCAAGATCTATTGTTCTGTGCTCATTCTTTCCCATTTGTTATTTGCAGACGATAGTATTATTTTTTCTAGAGTGACTAAGGAAGAGGCAGTGCACATCTCAGCCTTACTGAAGACTTATGAACTTGCTTCTGGACAGAAGATAAACCTGAATAAATCAGAGCTCTCCTGTAGCCGAAACATGCCTAGTACCAGAATTGATGAGCTTGAAAGGCTTCTTGGAGTAAAGGCGGTGGAGTCTCATGAAAAGTATTTGGGTCTTCCTACAATTGTAGGGAGGTCAAAAACCCAGATATTTAAATTTGTTTGGGACAGAGTTTGGAAGAAGCTCATAAGGTTGGAAGGAAAAGGCGCTCTCCAAAGCGGGAAAAGAGGTCCTCATCAAATCCATGGTCAGCTACCTACTTATGTAATGGGTTGTTTCCAACTACCTTTATTTCTTTGTATAGAGATTGAAAGCTTACAACAAAGTGTTTTTTTTTTTCGGGGGTGGGGGAGATGTTGAACTTGAAGGGAAGAAGATTCATTGGTTGTCATGGGAGAAATGACATTGCCCAAAAAAGATAGTGGAATAGGCTTTAGATTTGTCAAAGCTTTTAATTTGGCTTTACTAGCCAAGCAATGGTGGAGATTAATCTTAAATCCGGATACTCTAGTTGCTAGAGTTTTGAAAGCTAAGTATTTCCCACATAAAACGCCTCTGGAGGCTCCAAAAGGTCATAATTTAAGCTTTACTTGGAGAAGTTTACAGACTGCAAAATGGGTCATAGAAAAAGGTTCTTTTTGGCGAATTAGTGATGGACGACGAGTGAATGTCGGGAGAGATAAGTGGCTGCCAAATTTAGCTAGTGGGAGGTTACCTACGTATGAACTCGAAAATATCCCTGGTGATGTGATGGTTCGTGAGCTTATTCATCAGGATGCCAGAATGTGGAACTCTCACATGCTCTATAATTTGTTTTCGTCCGAAACTGTGGCAAATATTTAATCCTTGCAACTAAGGCATCAATGGACAGAGGATGCACTGGTTTGGAAATACAGAGCATGGGAACTATACTGTGAAATCTGGTTATCAGGTGGCAAGGAATAGGTTCATCGGAGCTGAATCAACCAGTAGCATACAAGATTTCCCTTGGAAGAAGCTGTGGAATATTCCTACTTTGCCAAAATGCAAGAACCTAATTTGGAGAGCTTGCAAAAATGTTCTGCCTGTTTGCACAAATCTACATGGAAGGAAGGTGGAGGTTCCGCCCATGTGCCCTGTTTGCGGTTTGGAGGAGACAATTGAACATGCTTTACTGTACTGTGTTGAGCCAAGAAAGGTATGGTTTGGGTCAGCTTTAGCCATTCGTGCGCAGTGTGCAACTACAAGGTCTTTTGTGGAGTGGTGGGGCTAACAGAAGAAGCTGATTCACAAGTTTTAGCAAACATTTCACATGTTTTGTGGGTATGGTTTACAAGGAACCAGTGGGTTTGGAAAAGGCCGTTTCTCTAAAAAAGCCCACCAATTCGTTTGTAGGTGTTGTTCCAGCAGCAGCAACTCATACAATTCGGTGGAGGCCTCCAAATGGTGATTTGGCCAAATTAAATTTTGACGCATCAGTAAGAGCAAATGGCATTGGTCTTGGGTTGATTATACGCGACATGGATGGTTTACCACTGGCAGCTGCAACAATTTTTTGGCAAATTCGCTTGAATCCGAAGGAAGCTGAAGCTGTATGTTATAGATGGGCAATAGGAGTAGCAAAGGATCTGTGTTTGCAGAATATTATAGCTGAAACCGACTGTCAGTCAACTGTTTCTTCATTGGAAGCACAAGAAAAAGGAGGACCGGAGTTATTTTCAAGGAATTATGGAAGATTGTGTAGTGATGAGTTCTCTTTTCGAGTCTTCTAATCATTCTTTCACAAAGAGAGTGGGCAATAGAGTTGCTCATGAACTTGCTTGTTTAGCTTTACTTACCTTAAATACTGGGTTGAAGAAGTTCCTTTACAAGTGGAATCTCTCCTTACTGCTGATTTATATGTAACTGATTCTGCTGAATAAAATCCAGTTTTCGTCTTTAAAAAAAAATGATTTCTTTTTTTTTTTGGAAGTATACTTCAACGATTTCTTCGGCTATAAAAAATAATTTTCAATTATCCTTATCCACTAAAAGATATCCTTAATGCAAACTAAAACCAATAACCATGATGGACTTTGAAGAAGTAAGAATTGATAAGTGGAAGACTATGACGGTTGATTAAAATAAGTCAAGGAGCAATTTTTTAATAATTGTATAATTTATTTTATGCACACTATAATTCTTTAGATTATTTAATTTTTCTTATTATTTTTAAGAGATTTTTAGTCACTTATTTTTAAATTTTAACTCATTTCGTCCTTAAATAAATAAATTTTAGAATATATAGAGAATGTTATTTGTTTTATTTCTGATTTTTTATTAGGATTTTTTATGTTCTTATATTTTTATGTTTTTGTTTTTAGGTAATAAAATAAAGAGAATTAAAGTTCTAATGGATCAAGAAAAAATATTGAAATGAGCAACTTAAAAGAGGACCTTTACGAGTCTTAGATCTTTCTCTTTAATGTTATCTATCCGGCCCACATAAGAAAAGAGAGGATTAAGAAATTTTTCTCCATTATCTAATTTGGTAGTCGTCATCAAGAGTTCTTGCTCTCTCTCTAGGGTTATTAGTTAGGGATAAAGGTTTAATTGCCTAAGAACATATATTTAAATAAATTAAAAAAATCTAGTAGACAAAGTAAGAAATCAAATTGAATTAAAACCCAAATTAAAAATTTTAGGTGAAATAGAATGAACTTTAATCCTTATGTTTTCTTCATTTGAATCAATTTTTTTCATTCTTGCGTACTAAAATAGAAAACCTCAAAAACGAATCTTTGTTTGTTTTTTTAATTTAAATTCTTGTTTTCTTTCAAATTAAATATAGATACTTCTTTGTGGTTCCTATTAGAATTGTGTTTGTGAATTGTGAATTAGCCTTCGATTCCTGAAAATGTTTTTTGGTCTCTTACCGTTTTACAATTATTATTTGCAACAACCCAATACAGTTGTTGAGGTTTCATTGCACATGTATTCTATTGCAATTTTAATCTTTTTCATAACTCTATTTTTATCTTCTAAAATGTACTCGTCACTTAAAAGATGCAAATTTAACTATTAAAGTTTTTTCTCCAATATTTCTTCTAATTATGTAGTCTTATGTGTTTTTTTTTTTTTTTATGTATGTTGATAACAATGAGATTTGAACCTATGACTTCGTACAAACTACCTAAACCTCCTACCACTAAAGTGCCATAGTGAATTGTCTTATGTTTTGTATAATATTATTATTTTTGACATAATTCATTAATGACAATAAAAATCTAATAGTTAAATGTCTAAGAACCTTTCCTAAAAAAGAAAGGTTATATGATATAAATTCATTTGGAGATTCGTTACTTGAATTAGGGATTAAATGCATGTTTATTTTGAATGATTTTCACAAGAAGAAAATCACATATTAGATAAGGAATGTTCTCTCGCAAATCCCTTGCTAATCACTCGTTAATGTTATTTGCAAGAGAATTGTAACAAATTAACGAAGGAAATTTCCTTCTCATTAGAGAGAGAATTTTCCTCTCATTAATCTATGATTTTCTTACAGTATTTTCAAGAAAATAAGGTTTCTTTTCATCTTAAAAAAATTATGAAAAGTAATATTTCTTTAAAATAGAATGATTAATTAAATTTGATTGAGGGCGTTTTGCTAACACTTCACATTTGCTTTAGTTTTCGCTTTTTTATATTTCTCTTATACCTCTATGTAACAAGAATAAATATTTAAATAAATGTATGGGTTTATGAATTGGAGAAAATTAGTTTTAACTAGTATTTTAACCTGTGCTTTCTACAAAATAAATATTTATTTTATATAACTTAAATTTATAATAAATAAGTATTTCTGAATATATAAATTATATTATAATTAGAATTTGTAATAAATAAATGTTTTTAAACATGTACATTATATTTTAAATTTATAATAAATAATTATTATAATATAATGTTAATTTTTAATTATTGATAATTTATTTTAAAAAGATATTGAAATTCAATTTAGAACTAAAGATATTGAAAATAATATATTGAAAGTGATAAGAGGTTAAAAAATTCCTAAAATCATTTTCATTGAAAAATGATAGTTAAAAATGTTCTCATTAAGAATAGCAACTAAAAATACTATCATTCAAGATAGCAGTTCTCATTTAATATATAGGGTGGATGAGAAAATCATCTGATATAATCCCTCTCTATATATAAACGTGTAAAACTACTTGTTTTCTCAGGTCTCCACTTTCCCACTCTCCCTCACATTCACTTTCATTTGAATACTCTCTTTTTATGAAGAGATGGACTTCACTCTCTTAACGTGCATCAGGTATATTCTTTTCTGTTTTTAATATCAATTGAATGATTTAATAAGTTGTAACTGAATATCAAAAATTAATTTCAAACATATATATTTTATCTTCAAAATTCAAATATGCTCCTAATGTGCATCTTTTTTTGTGTACAATGGTGGCACTGAGATTAGAACTTATGATCTCATGCTTACTACTTCAACCCCTTACTATTAGGCAACCCTAATAGGTTACTTAATATGCATTAATAACTCTCTTATACTTTTAATATCAACTGAATGGTTTAACAAGCTATAACTGAATATCAAAAACCAATTTTGAATATATATATTATCTTCAAAATTCAAATACGCTCCTAGCATGCATATGATATCCCTCTCTATATATAAATAGAATAATTATCTTGAACGAGAGTGTTTTTTAACTGCCATTCTTCAACAAGAGTGTTTTTAGGAATTTTTCTTAACCTCCTATCTTTTCAATCTATTATTTTCAATATCTTTAGTTTTAACTTGCATTTCAATATTTTTTTTAAAATTTTTTTATCAATAATTAAAAATAATATTGTATTACAATATAAAGTATTTATCATAAATCTAAAATATAATTTATATGTTCTAAAATATTTGTTTATTACAAATTTTAATTATAGTATAATTTATATATTTAGAAGTATTTATTTATTATAAATTTTAGTTATATAAAATAAATATTTATTTTGTACAATGCATAGGCTAAAATACTAATTATATTAATTTTTCTACTTTACCATCCAATTGATTTAATTAAAAAAATCACATTTAAACCTACATGATCCAATCTAAAGTAGTTGAGGATGGATTTAATTTTTATTTTTATTTTTGTTAGAGAACAATTAATAAATTCTATTTTGCTTCTTTCATAATTTTTTGTTAGAAATTTTTTGATATAAAACACAAAAATATATAATAAAAAATATGAGACACAAAAATAAATTTAAATTAATTTAAAATCAATAATCTTTTATTAAAAAGTAATTTATAGAATAAGATGAAAAAATAAATTAGTATTATAATTTTATAAATATGAACTTATACAATTATAAATGATATGCTAATTTCATAAATAAATCATATATGTGAACATATACTCAATTCGAATTAGATTGAAAGGGTTTTTAAAATTGAATTAAACTTGATCTAATCTAATAAAAAAATTGATTTTTTATTTTTAATTAAATTAGATTATATCAGTTTATGAATATTCCTTTATTTAAATTGGCACTCAAACATACAAACAAAAGTCAAGTTAATTTTCCTAGAATTTCGATTATTAGTTTATTCTTTTATAATGGAAGCTAAATAGGTGTTAGTTTAGAAATTAAATTTATGTTCATTCTAGTCATTAGTGATGGGAGGTTTGGGATAGTATGCACGAGGTCATAGATTTTAATTTTAGTGCGACCAATGTATACCAAAAAAAGTCATTAGGGAATCCCAATGATGTTAATTTTTTTTTTTAAATAGGGTGGTATTTCGTATATCTTTGAAGGAAAAATTAGTATATTCATTCCAATAATAATATTGCTTAGTGCTAGTAACACACTTTCTCTAACACACTCCTTTTTGTTGATTAAAATTTATTAAAAACTATAAAATCATGAGAGGGGTTCATTAAATAGGATGTGTGACTTACAAATTTTGTGATTTTGAATAAATTTCATCTAATGGGGGAAAGTGTATTCAAAATAATGTGTCTGTGAGTGTATTTTTAGCAATTCTCCTACTACTACTAATAAATAATTTTGTTCTCGTTTCTTTGGGCTCATGACTCATCAACATTTGAGTCCGTCCGAGCCTGTTTCACGAGAGTTAGCTGTTTCTGGCAGCCCAAGAAACTAACAAGAATGAGATGCGTAGCTTATACCCGTACACGATAATAACAGTACACATCGTGTACAGTACAATGCACGCATGTGTTTTCCCCAAAGCAAATAAGCAGGTGAATTCTGCAATGGAAAGCAACACTTTCATCGTTGGTAGGTAGCTTGAAAGAAAAAGGGAGAAAAAGACTTCATTAATTCCTAAAATTGTATCCCTGATTAAATTTGTCCCTAATATTTTTATTCAGCAAAAAAAAGAGGAAAATTGTCCCTAATATTATTGCATTGGTCGATTTAGTCCTTAAATTTCATAATCATTAATCAATTTCATCTTCAAAGTTAAAGACCAAACTAATTAATACACATTAAACTTAAGGAATGAATATTAAAATCAGAAATCAAATTGAGAAATGCTAATGCCAGAGACTGAAATAATCGACAATTGTGAGTTTTAAGAACTTTTTTCCTTTGTAATTTCAAGGACTAAAAAAATCCATTCAACTTATTTTGTAAAGTAATAATAATTTAATTTTATAAATTCTTTGAGAGTTTAAATTAATCGATTATGCTTAAATAATTATAGTAGAAACACTTTAGAAAAACCATTCTGAACACATCATGAGAGTCTTTTTTATAGTAACACGAACAATACGAATTTAATAAACATAAAATGATTAGACTTAATTACACTTTTTGTTCTCAAATTTTACAAGTTTACAAATTTTGCTTCTAAATAATTATTTTTTTTGCAAATTTAATCCCTAATTTATAAATATCACAAATTTTATCTCCACATACAAGATTGTGGTAGTTTAAAGAAAATCTACCACAAAATTGTTGTAATTGTAACAGTTTAAAAAAAACTGTCACAAAATTATTTTAATTATGACTTTTTTTTATGTAAGAGCAAAATTAGTTATATTTTGTAATTGGAGAGATAAAATTTGCAAAAAAAAACTATTTAAAACAAAATTCATGAAATTATAAAATTTTAAGGACAAAAAATATAATTAAACCGATAAAATAACATAAAATAGATATATTAAGACAAATTGAATAATAAACAAATTTATTTTTTAAAATACAACCGTCATTATAAAAAGAATATAATAGTATAAACAATAAAGGCAAAGGTCACCCGTGGGAAGAAGAATAGAAGACAAGAAGTCAAACGACGTCAAAATACAATCTCTTTCATGAAATTGAGGTTTTTATTGAATTTTGGTAAATATACAAAATTGAGGTTTGGGATTCGGTGGCAGAGCAACGCAACATAAAAAAGAGCAAATACCTAACTCCTCCACCCACCAAGCGGCAGCTCATCTGCACTAAACAAAACCAAAAAACAAAACGAATTTAGATTGTGATATTTAACGTAAGAGTAAGAGGGACACAGCACAGCACCATTCGGTTCCAAGTAGAGGGGAAGGGACACGGTACACACGGCACCATCTTTGTTCATTTACCCACTTTTCTTTACAACCTCATTCTTTCGATTCTATCTTAGAATGACAATTTCACAATCTCCCTGAAACCATGACTGTGAGGGACAGTCATCATTGAGCCCTAGTAGAAAGCAAAAGGCAATCTTGATCACAAATCACAATTCACGAGGCCTTTGTGGTTGATGGGTAGGAGGGGAGTCCAACTATTCAATGAGAAAAGAGACGGATTTTTCTCTGTTACCAATTTGGGGTTCGAATCTGATGATGGGTGCTATCAATTTGGAGGTTTGTTTGCCAGCGTTGGTCAAATGGGAATGGGGTTTGGCGTGCAACCCAACGACCCTTCTGATTCGCGCGACAATGGTGGCATGAAGCTTCCCTTCAACGAGTTGTTCCTAAAGTATGTTCCATCGCAGGGGAAAGATGAGGTTTTTGAGGAAAGGGTTAAGGGGAAGAAGAGAAAGGGTGGTGTTTCACTCAAGCTTAAGATCAGGAACCCTTCGCTGAGGAGGTTGTTTAGTGGGGCAGTTGCTGGGGCCGTGTCTCGCACTGCTGTGGCGCCTTTGGAGACTATAAGGACTCACTTGATGGTGGGGACTAGTGGCCATTCCACCACTGAGGTGTTCCACAATATTATGAAAACTGATGGCTGGAAGGGATTGTTTAGGGGTAATCTTGTCAATGTCATCCGGGTTGCCCCTAGCAAGGCCATTGAGGTAATGTATACAACTTCTCCAGCCTTTTGTTTCATTTATCCCTATATGATGTTTGATACTGGTTGTTTTTTTGGAAGTTTTTTTCTAACCCTTGGGTTACTTGATTGATATCATTTTGGTATATTTATTCTGTACTTATAAATCTAGGCTGCTATATGATGTTTGATCAGTGATTTTGATGCCAAGAGTGGGTTTTTATTTATTTTGTTCACTTTGTTATTGGTTTGTGCATTTCTTTTTTTCATGGATTGGATTTTCAACTGTTTGTATGGGTTTCTTTTAGGAGGGCCGAGGGCCATTCATATTTTCTATGTAAAGAAGAGTGTTTGCAAGACTTTTGAATCTATGAATTTTTGGTTTTCTTTTTTTAATGTTGTGTCCACCATATTGGAAGTCTTTGGTCTGGTAGCTACAATTTTGATGAGTGATTTATTGGGTAGGGAGGCCATGATACCATATTTTTGAAGTTTTTTAAGGACGTGGCCACAAACAGCTTTATATCCCGAATGTTCTTATGGTCTTATTAGAAAGAGTTCTCAGGAATTAGTGAATTGGATACTTTTTGTTGTGTACAGATGATAAAAGTAGTTACAATGAACTTTTACAAGTGCTAAAATGAATGTAATGCACCAAAGCTTTGGGTTATACATTCTGGATTGGAGCTAGGATGGAATTGTGGATTTAAGCAGGTGTTGCTGGAATCTCTTGTAGAATTATAGATGATTGAACATAGTTGTAGTGATGATTACCCTTCTGATCTTCTTCTATAGCCATTCACAACATCTTCAGGCAGCAATGGTGTCTGGAGCTTTGTCATACTACTAGAGAAGAAAATAGAGCTTCAGATTGGCTATGTCAGTTCTCACAAGGGTATGTTGTTATCAACTCCATCAAGCTCTTCCAAAGGGACTGTGTCAGATTCTGCTTGATGACTTTGGGGAGTAGCTTCTCCTACATTAGTACATTAGTTTCTGTTCAATTTTCTAGGTCTTTTGAACCCTTTCATGTGTCCAAAAATGTTTTATTTTCTAGGCCTTTGAACCCTTTTCACGTGCCCCAAAAAATCAATTTAATGCATCATTTTTTTATGGAGAGATATATTGAGTGTGAGTATTAACTATTAAGTATTTGCTGATTAGCTATGATACACAATTGCAAAGGTCATGATTGAACAGAAATACAACACATCTTAATAGATAGTTTATGTCACTTTATCTCTCAAACCCTTTACTTTTCTGTTATAGTGTTTTCTATTTCAGGTGCCATCGGTTCTTTTTGTGGAAACAACCTCTCCTCCTATGTTGGGAGGCTTGTGCTCTAGACCTCCTTTTAATGTTTCCATCAAGAGATCTACTCATTGAAATTATATGCAACCATTTTTTTCATGATATTGTCTGCCTTCAACTGTTTGCTCCAACATTTTTGCTTGTCTTTTCATCATTTTTTTATATCGTCTTTACTGAAAAAGGATCCTCTAAAGTGAGAGTGAACAAGTATGGTAGATTCACCCTTGAATTTTAGTGAGTTAAGATTATGATGTACTTTAAATTGAATCAAGGGTAAATACACCCTTGTGAACTTTAGAGACAAGTTCACTTTAGAAGAGCTTTATTGTATTTTAATATAGCATTTGGCCATGTTTCTTTCTCTGGAATGATCTTCATGACATATAGTTTGGTTTGTTGTTCTCAGAATTCAATTACTTTTAAGTTTTAATTGGATGCTTTACATTTGCCTGGCCATTTTAACCCTGTAACAGTTTTAGGGCTTAATTTGCTTTGATTTATGTTGCTAAAGAGCTTTCATATGATAGTGCCTTGTTCTTGTTTTCTTGTTTTTTAGGTGGGGGTCTTAAATATATAAATGGCCCTTCAGGTAAGTCAATGTGCAAGTATGCTTTAGTTTAATTTTCACAATTTTCTGTATGTAAACTTGTGAAATTCAATTTCTAATAAATCAGCAAACCCTTGTACTCAAATGGCTTTGATTCCCATACATTTTGTTTTGAATATTTGATAATTAGAAATAATTTGATTTAGAAATCAAATTCTATGTTTTGAAATGTTTTATAAAAAAATGGGATTTGAATTGATTAGAAATCCAATCTTATGTTTGGACTTCATTGAAAATGGAATTGATTTGATTTGATTTTATTGTTGGCTACTTAGCAAGAAATTAAGAATAAAATGGTCAATCTATATAATTGAATTTAAAATCAAATTAATTCCCACCAAATGCTACCAAATTAGAAGAGAGAAAAAAAAACTATGAAATCCATGGGATTTTAGACATCAAATCATTTCCTATTTTTAATGTCCGAAGTCCAAACACACTCGTAATGATTTCTTTGAAGTCTCTACCTCTTCGTTTATGGGTGTGAATCTAGATGTTTAACAGTTCTATGGGTGCCAATTAGTATGGCTTTTGATGACCATGGTTTTTAGTAACAGTTATTAGTGTCTTCAGGGAATATTTTCTTTAAGACAAATGATTATGCTCCTAGTTAACCAAGCGTGATAAGCTTCCTTTATCTGTTTTAGGGATAGAATACTAATCCACACACATCATGCAAGATCACTTTTTGCACTGAAGGAGTATTCTAGAGAAGCATAAAATCTTAATTTTAAACTCCCCAAGCTATAGAAATCTTACACTTATTTGCTATATTTCCTTCTTGGATCCAAATTTGCATGTACAAGAAACTGTCATTGATACTATCTGACTTTGCGCAGAAAAAAAACAGCCTTTTTTGTACTTGTTAATATTTTGTTGGAGAATCATGCTTCTAAATATAAAAAGCATTAAAAAACTATCAGACAGTAATCAAATCTACATGTTTCTCAATATATTTTCACCTGTTTCTGCAGCTATTTGCTTACGATACAGTGAACAAGAACCTATCCCCAAAGCCTGGGGAGCAGCCCAAACTCCCAATTTCTGCATCATTGATTGCAGGTGCCTGTGCTGGAGTGAGTTCAACTATATGCACATATCCTCTTGAATTAGTCAAGACTCGACTAACTATCCAGGTATGTAGATAAAATAAGATACAAAACGTTTGCTTCCCCATATTTATGTTTTAGACTTTCAGCATTCTATCTGAATATAGAAGGGAAAACTAAAGCTTGATCGATGATTTTGCAGAGAGGTGTTTATGATGGTCTGCTTGATGCATTCTTGAAAATAATTCGAGAAGAGGGTCCTGCGGAACTTTACAGGGGCCTCGCACCTAGTCTTGTCGGAGTTATCCCATACGCTGCTACCAATTACTTCACCTACGACACTTTAAAGAAAGCATACCGCAAAACTTTTAAACAAGAGAAGGTCGGCAACATCGAAACCCTTTTGATTGGTTCAGCAGCTGGTGCTATTTCAAGTAGTGCAACTTTTCCACTTGAGGTGGCTCGCAAGCACATGCAAGTTGGAGCTCTCAGTGGAAGGCAGGTTTACAAGAATGTGGTTCATGCCCTTGCTAGCATACTAGAACAAGAAGGGATCCAAGGTTTATATAGAGGGCTGGGACCTAGTTGCATGAAGTTGGTACCAGCTGCTGGAATCTCTTTCATGTGCTACGAAGCATGCAAGAGGATATTGATAGATAATGAGGAAGAGGATTAGGATGAGTCAAAGAAAGTACTTTGTTTTCATTGAGGTCAAGACTCAAGAGGCGGAATTGCATACTCTTTTATGCATATTCGATTAACTTATTTTGGATATCTCTTGTATTACTGAATTCTTTTTACCCCACAAATCACATTTATAAGCAATTGAGAATGGAATAATGGTTTTGTCGCTTTTATATGTTGGCATTTCATTGTGTCTTGGCTTAACTTCTCATCGTCATGGTCAAAATCAACTGTTATTGTAATCCTATTCTTGAGAATTTAGCCATATACAAATCACTGATTATTGGCTTATTTTAAACGTTCATTTTCTAATGAAGTCATTTTTATTTTTTTTAGCAGATGCAGCAATTTTTTTGGTCTATGCTGCGACATTCCCAACTTTTAATTCTGATGCAACAATTTTTTCCCCTTTTCCGTAGTCAATCTATGAACTCTGATATTTTGCTAGTAACTGTGGGGAAAATATAATAGAATCTCTCGCTCTTTTGGCAGTTAAATTTCAAACAAAATTGATTCATGCAAATTTCTTTTTTTCTTTCTTTCGTTACACAGTAAAGTTCCCAGCAGCAAGCAATAGTTAAGTGATGTTAAACACACATGAATAACGAATAGCACCAAAATTGTATTATACTAAATCCTAGAAAATTTGTGATAGCGGCAAGCGACTGCCTATTCCACAAATAACTGTTGCAGAACATAAACTTTACAGCAAGGACCAATTCGCTAAATTGTTAGTAGCATATCTGCATAACACTGCGCATCATATTATAGTCTAAGGCATCTTCAGTAGTGGTAGCCACCAACTCTTCCAAACTAGTGATTTCCCCAGCAATTTTTCAACCTAACGAGTCCAAGATAATTGCTTTTATGTTAGACTAAAGGCTTAAAACGAGGAAAAGATCCTTTCCCTTTTTCGCCCTCTCCATTTCTTTCATTATTATGGTTTTGAAAAAATAAATGATACTTTTCATTATGTATTACACATCTCCGTTTTATTTATTTTTCCAAAATTATATTAATGGAAGAAATAGAGAAAAATAGAAATAAAAATGATCTTAACCCCTTAAAACAAAGGTAATAAAATAAACATTTTAAAGAGGTCAATCTACCTTGGTTTTCTGAACTGGTTGCTATCCTGGTTCCTCTCATGACGACAGCAGAGGTATTGATCCCACTACTCATGATATAATAACGTAAAGCCAACATCAGGCCATAATTCTTAAAAATTTCAGCAACAGTTACACTGTAGCAATAGTGACAACACTTTTTATGATATTAAAAGTAAAAAAATTATTAAAATATAATATTTAAATATTTTATAGTAAATTTTTAATGAAAAATTTACTTATTAATTTTTTAACTACTGTTCTAAAGACAATGAATAACAATACATAAATATGTTTTTAGTCTTTATAAAATGAGTAGGTTTTAATTTTGATCTTTATAATTTTTTTTAATCTCTATAAAATTTGAAATCATTATTTTTAATATTTATAAAATGAACAAATTTTGATTTTTAATTCTTTTGAAATATTGTTTTTTGATTTTGCATCCTTCAAAATATAAAATTATTATTTTTGCTCTCTAACATTCATTTTGAGGTAGATAAAAAACATCTATTTTAAGATCTAGAAAAAAAGTTAGAAATATCACATACTGCCATAATATTATAACTATTAGTGGATATCACATAAAATGGTCACTTAACCTTTTACTAAACACATAAATAGTTAACAAGTGTTACATATTAGTAAAAACTAAAAGCAATTAATTCAGCTTTTTGAGAGATGAAAACAAAAAATAAAATATTTAGAGACAAAAAACCTTACTCATTTTACAGATACTAAATACACATTTAAGCCATAACAAAACCATGTTGAAAAATAATTTAGGTGTGCTCACGTCGTACAGATATATATCTAATCTACCTTAATTCTGAAACAATTGCGTCTACTCAATAATTGTCATTAATTTCTAAAGTGCCAATGTTGGGTTCTTGCTCCATCTTAGTACTGCAGTCTGGAGACACAGAACAATTAACAAATAAGAGGACATGTAAAGGAACCAAACAACACAGCACCTTGTCCGCTTTCATTAAACATTCGCATAAACAATTTATATTATGTGGGAAAAAAATATAACATACACCTCAACATGACTATTCTTGTAAGGAACATGTAGATAAATAAACAATAGAAACACGAATGATTCAGAGAGGGTACATTCCCATCTATTTCAGGGGTCAATCCTCCAGACAACTTTGGTAGGCTGAAAATTCTTGCTATATACACAACAGCAACCTTGAGTGTCTCCAAACAAAAGGGAATAACAACAGAAAATGAATCTTGTAGAGAACTAACAGTTGATGCCACATTGACCATTGGATAATTTGCTGGAGTCAGAGGTGAAGGGATCAATCCTCACCCACAGCAAGGAGAATATTGAAGCAAGAAGAATGGACCAAACAATAACAATGGTTGGGGTACGATTTTGCCTGCCCAAGAGACCCTTCAAGAATGGGTATAAATGGGCAATGACCCAGATAGCGAAGAACAGCTTGCCAAATAGTGGACCCCAAGACTGGTAACCACTGTTTATGGCATAGGACACACCAGCCACAATCCCTACTAAATTCACAATAAGCACCGTGGTAGGAGGGACGAGAAGTGATGTCCATTTAAACACATAAAGCTCGGCAAAGTCCCCATCCTCATCCGATGCCTTTGATGTAACAGTAAAGTTTGTATCGATCCCAGCAAGCACTTTTAGAAGCCCCTGAAACACAGCAAAGAGATGCGCAGATGTCCCACCGATAACCCAGAATTGTTCATTTCTCCACCAGTCTTCTATACTGACCCCACTCCACCTAAGCTCAAGAATTGAAGTGGTAAAAATAGAGACGAAGAGGAGAATGAACCACATGCTGGCAAAGTTGCTTATCTGCATAAGTTTAACCAATATTATAGGACTTCCAAAATGTTCACATTGACAATTAGATCACGTCAGGAATTATAAATTTATTAGCCAAAAATGAAAGAGAGATCATTTACCTCAGGAATAATAAATTTATTGGTGAGAAGACAAAATGCAGGAAGCGTACAGTAAGCAATCAATGGGATTGAGGTGAAGGGGTAGACAATGGTGTTAATATAAGCAAGTCTCATCAGAGGCTTCAACCTCCCATTGTAGCCATACCACAAGGGACAATGCCTGCTTAGAAAGATCTCAATTGAACCCAAGGCCCACCGAAGCACCTGATTGAGACGATCAGAAAGATTGATAGGAGCAGAACCCTTAAATGCTGGGCGAGGTGGCATGCAATAGATGGAAATCCAACCACGAGCATGCATCTTAAACCCAGTCAAGATATCTTCTGTCACAGAACCATAGATCCATCCAATCTGGTGAAGCCAGAAAATGTTTAATTAATATCTATATAAGCTACTCTTTAATGTTGCATCTCATATTTCCTTATACCAGAGGAAAGGAATGAAAAGCACAAAGATAAATTGACATGCTCACCTCTTTGCCCCATTCTGTCTTGTCTTCGTAACCACAGCTGATGACATGGATTGCTTCCTTAAGAAGAGTTGCAGGGTTCGTTGAAGGTGGAATGCCACCCTGCTCCATGAAAGTGGCAGCAATAAAAACTGGAGACTGACCAAAACGCTTCTCCAAGCTCTTTTGAGACATTAGTAGTGACCTTTCATCATCATAACCTGAAAAAGGACACATTACATATTACCTAGGATAAGACATTGTCAGTCTTGTTTTTCAGATAATTCTGTATACATATTTGGCAAACAAACTATAGCAAATTAATGTAAATTACCAGCGAAGTTGATCAATGGGATACAGGGGACAATAAAATTACATGAAATCAACATACAAAATTCTACGTGCATAAACAACCACAAACAAGAGAGTTTTTTTCATAATAGCATACCTTCAACACCCTCCTCTATGTCTTCCATATTAAATATGGGAACAGTGGATTCAGTTCTGTTAATCGCCCTCTTCTTGTCACTGTACTTCTTATTGCCACCCCTTCCCTTCTTTCTAGAACCCCAACAACTCTTTATAATAATGTTAGGTTCCAAATCTTCCTCAGTCAAAACAGGATCATAACCATACAAAGCCTGCCTACTGAAACAACAACCAGTTCCCACATAGACTGGGCCCTGAAGACCATCCTGACCTTTCATGTTGATCTGACAGTAACCAAAATAGAAACGAAATTTAGCCAAAACACTGGAGAGCAATGCAAACAAAGAAAATATTTTCATTGTTGCAACTTAATAAAATTACATAAAAAATAAAGTGAGACCTACATCAAAGAACACAATATTGCGATTGGCATATCGATCGTGCAAGTCAATGCCATCAAACCTCTGCGGGAATTGCACATAGCATGTCTTTTTTCCAAGAACAGGATCCATCATGAAACACATGGCTTCTTTAAGAGCTTTGCTATTATTGAAATAGTGATCACAATCCACATTCAGAAGATATGCACCATTGGTCAAGACAGCAGAAACTCGAATCTACATTGCACAAGATAAACCAAGGTTAGATATGCTCAAAACATATTTTTCTGGTAAATAAAAACCACAACCATCATACCCAACCATGGCACAGTAAAGGAAATGTCTAATTGGTTTGCAGAGGGAATAATAATAATTTCCTCTACTAACTCAAATATAAAATCTACATGATACACTACCAACATCGTTCATATCATAAAGCAGATTAGAAAACTTGTTACTCATAGTTGTAACTTGTAAGTCTATCATTGTGCCATGTTGAATCACAACATCAGTTTGTAGGTTATTTTTCATATATATTCAGTTCTTACATAAGCATGAGTAAAACCCACTGCCACATAAAAGCCATAAACTTGATAAGAGTGAAACAAGACACAGGACAAAGCCATTGAAAAAAAGTATAAATCAGCAAATCCATAAAACATAAAATAAGAAGCTTCAGTCTGACAAACCAAAGCATTCATAGCTCCAGCCTTCTTGTGATGTTGGAAGCCTGGTCGCTTCTCACGAGAAACATAAACAAGTCTAGGCAGCTCATTTCCATCTGTATCCAGCCCTCCACTATGACCTAAAAACACCTGCACAAAACAAAAATTACAACTTGAAATACAACAAAGGCACAAAGTCAAAAAGATTATACGTGCACTTTGGAGCGCACTTTGGAGCAAATGCTAATACCTGAATCATTCCAGGATGATCCCTAGGATTATTTCCAGGCCAGGGAGTTCCATCCTGCATTGTCCAACCTTCCTCTGGCATCTTCTGAGCTTTGGCTACAAGGGCATTGATCCGTACTTTGAATTCTTCATATTCTCTCTGATGAACAAAAAATATCTATATTTAATTTCCAATACTCATGTACCAAAAGACAGGCCAGGGGTGGAGGGGAATAAATAAGATTTTACACGCTCAAGTTATAGAACAGCGTGCTTTGTTGTCAACAAAGTTTTCACTTGGTACATTGAAAATGTCTACATATAAATATTTAACTGGAAGCAGAAACACAATGCCTCAAAGAACAACCTTCATTGCCCGTCGTTCCTTTACAAAGGAGGGTTGAATCTTGTCCTTCAAGTAATCAATCTTCTGGGCAAAATAAAACTCTGGGGCTCTTGGTTCAATATTGTGCTTTTTGCAAAAGGGCACCCACTTCTTTGCAAACTCAGCTGTTTCTGATAGTGCTTCAAAGGTCAACATAGCTGAACCATCATCTGATACATAGCAGGAAACTTTGTCGACAGGGTAATCAACAGAAAGTATAGACAAAACGGTGTTTGCAGTTACAAGAGGAGGCTCTTTGAGGGGATCCACTGTACTAACAAACACATCAACAGGATCTAACTGTGATGGTTCTCCTTCACGATCATATCTAAACAAGACATGCTAAGATTAGTGACATAGAAAATGCCATATGATAGTTAAACCAAGATGTGAAGCCTAACAAAACATGAATAAAATGAGCAATCCAGACCTTAAAGCAAGCCGTTCAAGATAAGTCTCACGATTAATGGGAGACCATTTTGGAAACTGATCCAAGAGCCAGGATAAGGCAAACCAAATCTCACAAATAACTGATGTCAACCACAGTGGGTATGCATCTTTCACAGGGTGAGTTACACGATATTGTAAGAAGAAGCCAAGAATAATCAGCCGGAGTATGATAACAACACGATAAGGCGTCAGCTGAGATGAAGGAATTGGCACTACACGACTCATAGGTTGTCGAGCATCATCAACCCTGTCAGGAAAAAAATAAATTGACAATTTAACTTAAAATAGAACAAAAGAAATTCAAACTGCATAAATATTGAAAGCCTGTATATTCCGCCTGCAAGTTATGAATTTAATTCAAAATATCTAGAACTATAACCCCACACTTAAAAAAAATCAAAATGATGTAACACAACCACAAGTAAACTACTAATTTATCCTATAATGACAGGGAACTAAAATGCAATCTTTGTATGAAAGAGAATGTGAATCACCCTTAATGACCTTGAATGCTATTCAAAGAAAATAATTTAAGTGTCTAACCTACACCAGCAAAGATTTCTGCAATACTTTCCAATTTATAATCTAGTCATTAAACATCAATGAAAACGGTACAATTGGCTTACATTTGTAGTTCTTCTCCATTAGAACCAGTCCCTTCAACATCTCCTCCTTTCCCTTCAGCATATCTACCAGTCATTTGTACCATATTTTTCTCCTGCTTGAGCTTCCAACCTTCAACCCTTTCTTTCCAGTCAACATTTCCCAGACCATAAGAATTTAAGTCCTTTGACGGGTCCACAATTCTTACTGGAACTGTTGTAATAACATAGATTTGGTCAAATATAAATTTCATAATAACCATGAAATATCATATTGTAGCATCACTTCAAGTTAACTCCATACCTGGTTGCCTTGGATCAATATAGGCAAGTGAGTGAACCTTTTCAGATGGGCCCAAAGGACCCGAAGTAGTTCGCACAGATTGAGTATCAGGTGTGGCACACGGAATCTCACCAGACATCTGACCATATGAAGTTAAAAATGCGATCAGAAGGTTACATTACTCTCCAAGCCAGCAGTCAATATAAAAGATAAAGGAAAAACGCATGCATTATCTAGGTAACTGAACACATTTGAAGTAATTAGAGTAAGTAATAGAGAGATCAATAGTTTAGGCAATAATTTAAAACAAATGTAGCAATAAATCCTAGCTCTGTTCTCCACCCTTCTTTTTCTGTCTCACTTCTCACCCAGCTAAAGTGAAATATAAGCAGACAAAATCTAAAGTAAGATCCACAGATAGATTATTACCGTTTGGCCATTGGTGAGGAGGGGAATCGGCTGTTGAGATTCACGTCTAGAAGACGATGACAGGTCAGCATCTTCTTCCCACTGCCGCCTGGCCTTGGTTTTCCCTTGGCCATAATTGAACTCATTCTCTATATCATCAGAATCATCTTCATCTTCATCTCCCTCCACTCGAGGACTCCCTGATATCCACAATCATCTCATTCAAATCAAAACTCAATCATAATATCATACCAAAAAAAAAAAAACCACAGAAACAACACAAGCAAAGAAGCTAGCCAACCTCTGTGCCTCTTGTATCTAGTCTTGCACTGAGGACAAGCCTGGTTCCCATCCTTTCGTTCATATTCATAACAAGGACGACACACAGGGAAAGCACACTCGTTGCAAGCAACAAATACATCACCAGTCGCAGTTAATCCAACAGTATCACCACATATTTGACAGATTTGGCCGTTCAAACTCTTCAAGGGTTTAGACTACAGATTACAGGCATTATACTAAGTCAGAATTGTGTAATTTCTTACTTAATTAAATAAAACTCGAAGATCGAACTAGATCTGATGCAGATGCAGAAAACGAGAACAACATTATTGTTAGCGAGAGAGGTGTGGTTGGAAAGACTAACCCCGCTGTCGGAAGAATCGTGGCGAATCCGAACGAGCTCGTTCCGTTTGTGCGAACCGGCGACCATTCCCGCACTTGCTTCCATCTTCGCACAAAGTGCTGCAGTGCAGATCAAAGATCGCGAGAGAGATTAATTTGGAGGCAAAGGCAAAGCGTTAAAACCTTCGCCCATTCAATACGCCATCTCTCTCTCTCTCTCTCTCTTCACTTGCAGACTCCAGCTAGCTAGCCTCTACCACGCTCTCACTGTCTGTTTTATGGTTACTAGTTTACCGGATGGGCTGGTTCCCGGTGCCTTTCCCAAGCCGGTTAAGCTCCAGCTTCCGCAGCTTAGCTCGGTCTCTACGCTGGCTTCTTCTGAATGATCCAATCACGTGCGGACACGTGTTAACTGTGGTGAAAGAGATGCGAAGCAATGTGTAGTTTGGCATGCGGAATATTTTCTGGAGTGGCACCAGGCTGTCCGACTTATTACCGGTTGCTCCCCGTTTTCCTTTCACCGGCTGTCGGTGCCACGCTATTCGCAATTGTGCTCCATCATCTAGCAAATTACAGATCTACCCTGTTACACTCTTATATATTAATATAATAACTGGACCGTTACAACTAACGCTGATTAATTTGCTGTCAATTTCTCGTAATAATATTATGAGTGACCGACAAATGAAATTATGTGTCAACTTGGTGAAATGATATTTTTAATAATTTTTTATTATATCTAAATTTTATTAAATTAATCATTAAATTATATAATATTATATATATATATATATATATATATAATCTTATATAATTTAAAATATTTATAAGTATATAATTAAATCATTAATAAATAGTAAGTATTTATTTTTATAAAATAATGTTTACAACACTTTTTGATTTTTATAAGTTCACACCACTTATAGTTTGGTAGCGATTTTTTCTGATAGAGTTGATTCAAGTTGTTGTCAGAAAGATGCCACTTTGAAACAAAACCCAATGTTCTCTTTGGGAAAAACCTCATTATGTGAACCCGCCCATTTAAAAACTCGTTTTATTTTGAGAGTGAAATCAAAATACAAAAAGAACATCTTTAATTTTCTAAGAATGATTGCTTGTGTACTATTAAAAAAACAAATGGAATGCTGCTTGAAAGAATTTGTACAAAATTTTTGGTAAAACATTATTTTAAGATTTCTATCAGCAATTGCATTTTACACTAATTCAAAAAGGAGCTAACACGTTTAAAAATATGCACCATTGTAAGCATATGTAGGACTATAATAATACTATAAATTAAATACGTTAAAAGTAGTTGTGCAATTTATATCATTGTATTAATAGTTGAATTTAATAATTTCTAATAAATTATTTATTTAAGCCTTGAAATATTCATTTTATTATCTTGATCCGATTATGATTAGGATCTTCTATAGTTAAAAAAATAATTATAAAGGATTTAAGCAGTAAAAAAAATGTTTTTTTCACAAAAAATATAAAAATAAAACTTATAACCATTGTATTTAAGCTGCATAGAGGTGCTGTCACATTTGAACTCCAAAGAACCTTAAATTCTTAATCCAAGTATCCAACTATATGAGTGTCTTACGTTCACATGCCTCCCTATCTCCTATCGTCAGGTTAATTTTTAAGCGTGACTTTCTTTCCCTAGGTTTCAACCATAACAATTAGTACTATGATATTGGTTAAAATTAATTATAAAATTATGACTAACCCACTTCTTTGTCATTTAAAGATTTTTTTTGTCATCAAGTTGTGTCTAAATTAATTATAAAATTATGACTAATGCACTTCTTGATTTGGTTAAAATTGTTTCGTCCACATTAGATTTAAGAGATTCACAAAGATACTTTTATTTATATAAACACTAGTAATTAACATAATTAAGAATTAAAAATCAAATATGTAAATTTATTTTATGTTCACACTTACATCATATATTCATCAATCACTAAGCCAACCTCCAGGGTTATTGCAATTAAAAATATGCTATTACTTACCAGAAGATCAAATAGTATCTCAAAGCAACTATAAATTTAAAACGTAATCCACATAATCATTGAGTGATTAATTAATCCTTCAACAATTTCTATAGTACAGGTCAAATTTTTCTCATTTGTTTTGCCCGTAATATCTATCATTTTATATGATATACAGTTAAAATGAGTGATAAGGATTCCAATAAAAGCTTAAAACGTTAATCTTAAACATAAAAATGTTACAATAATAACATGGTCATTAATTGAAGCAGCACATCTCTATATCTGCATTTCTGAGGCAAATAAAAAAGAAAAGGTGGATTATATATATCATCTGAGAGGAGTCGGTGGAGCTTCCGCCAACACAAATTTTCCAAATTCACCAAATAAAACACACATACACAACTTTTCCAATCTAGTGTGTAATTTAACATTGCGGTGGATACCATCACCTGCCCTTGGACAACGTGGCGTAAAGCTAAAGAATAAATTATATGGATTTTGCACAAAAGACTATTATATGACAAAGAACTAGAGAAGCCCTCCTGTGACGACTTATCGAGTATTTGAGATTAAAAGCAAAGGACCAAAAACGCACAACTAATCAGGGGACCGCCCCATTTCTCAATAGCCAGTGTCAAAACCAATAATAACTTTTGCAACTATTTCCACTTCCTCGCGTAACTAACCCCAAAAACATGACCAGGGTTGGTGAAACCTAACTTTCTATACAATTATAAGATTTCTCACATAGCTCACAATATGAAAAGTAAAAACAGATTAAAGAAGATAAAATCTTCAAGCAGTTTCAGGAACAGAGCGCTGGTAAGGAAGTCGGCGATCTGGAACTCCCTCCTCAGCACGTTTGTCTTCAAACCACTTAACAACTCTTTTCCGAGGAATGTTTGTTACATGTACAATGCTACTGATCATTGCATTCTGCATTGTGATTCAAGGCAGATAGATAAGGGAATTAAAGTTAACAAATTATGTTTTAAGAAAACTGTGAAATGATTATAATAAGGACAAAATTTATATGTAATTGCTAGTGTTATTCTCCAATCAGAATAGAGTTTCACCTTTATGTTTATCCTTGATGCAAACATTTATTATGCAAATTACTACAATAAAACTTCAATTTTGATTAGAAAACAACACCAAAAACACCTAAAGAACATCTAAGTTTTATTCTTATAATAACTAGTAAGACTCATGTTTGCCATTACCAAGTGCAACATATCATATTAGCAAGTCGTAATTGAAATTGAAAAACAGAACAGTTTGATTTGGGCAGGCTTTTCTTTTTCTCTTTTTTTTGTCCGCCCCTTTTTTTCACTTCTTTTGGGGGAAATAAGGGTAAGAACATGTGCATATATAGTGTTTAATGACTTTCAGTGTGTGGGAGAGGGAGTGAACTCTCTATCTCTCTGATATTAACATGGAACATTTACCTTGAGCTCTGAGAATGAGAACCACTGATTGACTTTCCTTTTAGAAATTGCAGTACATGTCATGAAATCTTCGAACCAAAAATATAACACAATCATGAAACACGAAGGCATTGAATTTTACATTTTAATTGTTTTGCTTAAAATCTCAATACTAGTACAAGCATGCATTATTTGAAGTTTCTCCCATAAAACTTTCGATTCAACAGGGAATTGCTAGTAAAAGAGAAAAATGGAGTAAATTAAATCAGAAAAATTAGTTATGGATGATCTTCAGTCACAAAACTTGTAATGTTGAAGCATGGCAACCGTTACTTACAGTAGGTCGTTTTGACCTCCTATAAACTCTCTCCAGAGTGTCAACATGGGCCTTTTTCAATCTCTTTTGAGCATACCAATTACGTTGCAAGGTATGAACAGGTAAAGCCTTGGGTACAGATTCTGCATGCTCAATACTTGTTTCTTTATGAACAATTTCTCTGGGCTTACTTTCAAGTGATACCACTGTTGTTGTGGGTTCATCAGGTATTGATAGACTCATCATTAAAAGATTTGGAGGAGGGTCACGAAGCAATTGAAGAACAAGAGCCCTATCAAGACAAAGATCGGCAGCAAGATTTTTTATCTGCAACAAGTTAAAAAGTGAATTTGAGGAATGGAATCCTGAAGTTGATATAAGGGACTGTCCTGGCAATGGTATCTTTCATGTTAAGCATGCATTACAATAAAAATAATTCACCCATCTATGATAATCCTTAAGATGAGGAGAAAACAAAAAATTCAATCAGAAAATTTATCTTATCTAAAACTTTTCGGGAGTAAGTTTTAGACTGGTTCAATCCAATATACTCTATAACCTCATTTTACCGATCTAGTCTAATTCTATTTTGACTGATCCATTAAATCCTGTCCACTTATATTATCCTTGTCTTGCCCACAAGTTTTTTCAGACGCACTGAAAATGAAAATTTATCAAATTGGGTCAACAAAATATTCTTTGCAGTTCTGTGAACTGGGATTTGTCCTGGAAAAACCTGTTAAATCACAAGGTATTTTCGCATTATTAAATTTATCCATGGCAAATAATCCTCAAGTACAGTGTCCATAACACGCCTCTGGTTACTGATTTTCTCCTATTTTCCCAACATCTTCATCATATGAACACATATAGACTAGCTGCAAATTTGGTCCCTTGCAAGCAAAATTCAACTCACATTTCAATATTTAAAATAAAAAAGGGGGGGAGGGAATAAAATTGCATGTTGAAGTTAAGGGTTTTGCAAATGAAATTGAGATCCTCTGCAGTAACTAGAATGAATTGCCTTAAAAGTTTAATCAGCACTCAATGGCATTCAGGGAGCAAGCAACCAGACCTGATTGATCTTAACAATCAATCAGGCTACAGGAAGCTTCTACCTACCAACTATCAAGAAGAGGCAAGGTCAGACCCAGGGGGGCAATAAGATGATGCATCATATTGCTGACGATGTTGGAATAAAAGGCTTAAACAAATAATTGACATTTTTTTCCAGACAGATTTTGATTTATCAAACACATGAAAAATCATACAAGCACTTCAATTAGGGAACCCAAGGGCAACCAAAACAATCCCATATACCCTTAGTTATAGTCCAAAAAACATATTATAACAATAATCCCATATCCATTCAGAACAGATAGCTAATTAAGTTCAGAAATGAAATAGGAACAAGATAAGGAAAAAGCAATCTTGCAACAAGTGAACAGAAAAGTTGGGCTGAAAATTCTAAAAAAAAAATGAGTAAGACACTTACACTTGTTTTACGGCGGCCAGCTTTTAAAGCTCTAGCCAATTTCTTCATCTGCCAATTCTTAAGCTTCGGTGACCTTTCATGTCCATCATCATCATCATCATCATTTTCTGGATCACTACCAGCTTCTGTGTCGTTTACATCCGAGTTCAACAATTCAGCATCAAAGTCCCCCAATGCACTTTCTAACTCACGTTCAAGCAATGCCATGTCTTCTTCAGTTATCTCATCTTCGCCATCATCTTCTGACAAATCATCGCGTTTGAGATCTTCTTCGAGTTGCTTGAAGAGCAGCTCAAACGCGTCCTCGTCCTCCTCATCGCCCTCCGTAACATGACCACGAGACAATTTTTTCTGTAAAATATAAAGCAATAAAATTAAGTCACAGTGTAAATTAGAAAACCTTAACACAAAGAAATCTAAAAGCCAGGAAGATAAGCAGAACAGAAATATTCATTGACAATGACAATAAAAGAAAAAATTACTATACATCCAATTTATTTATTATTTCAGAGATAGAAGCAGAAAGAAGATCTTAATACACAAATGACCTTGTTTTTCTTTTTGGAAGAGGCAGCGACAATTGAAGAGCAGAGGTTACGAGCGCGAGAGGAAAGAGGAACGGAGCAAAAAAAAGGTTTGCGTTGGAAAGGAAGAGTGAGGGATTGCCTTGCTGTGAGGAAGGGCTCACTCCGAGCACACGATAAACACTGAAACGCCACAGCCATCCTTCTCTTCTTTGGGTTTATCCACGGGATTGGAGCGACGAAAGTGAGGGTTTTGATATTTATCGATATTTTATTGACTAAACCACCAATTTTATTTTCTAAGTAAAAAAAATAGTTAAATAGTCTTAAAAATATTTTAAAAAATATTAAAAATTATGTTAAGTAATTCCTAAATATTAAAAACTTTTTAAATTAATTTCTGAACTTTACTAAAATACGCCAACTTAAAAATTAAAATAATGAATATTTAATATTTCAGGAATTATTTAAATAATTTTGTTATTTCAAAGACTAATTAGGTGAGTGGATAATAGTTGGGAAATAAAATCAGTTGTTGATTCATATTTTACTATAAAAGATAAAAAAGTGTCGCCTAAACTTTATGTGTAATTATTTTAGTATTTAAATTAAAGAAAAATATATATGCGTCACTATAAAGTTATATTGATATCTAAAACTTTATATTAAATTTTATTAAATATTTATATTATAGGATACGAAAATTTTATTTATAAACATATTAATATCTATATCACATAAACATGAATTTATATCACACGTAAATAGAAATTTTATATAATAACATAGCAAGTGGCTGGTAAAGAAAATGTTACAAAAGTTCTAATTTTATAAATAAAAAAATTAATTATAATACACTTTACAATAGTATAGTTTTTTTCTCTATCATTAAATGATAAATTGTTATGTATGATACTGTTACAATAATTACTTTAAAATTATATTTTAAAAAAATAATTAATTGATAATGTAAAACTTTTTACTTTGACAATGTATTAAAATTAAACTCATAAATAAAATGACAAATTATTTGTTCAAAAAAAAAATGTGACACGGTTGTTGATTTAATTAAATTGTTTTTAAATTTTAACTAGTTTAGGCGTAAATTACATTTAAAATAATGGCTTAATTGTACATTTTGTCTCTTATCTTTCATTATTTTACGAATTTTGACACAACTTTTTTTCCCCACATTTTGCTCCTAATTTTTAAAATTTCACGCATTTTACCCTACTATTGATGTGGCAGGTAGTGTTAGCATGATTGATGACGTGGCAATGCATAGGGCTGCTGAATTAAATTGCACTTTTTCCTCGTACTTTCAAAATTTTATGCGTTTTTCCTTTACATTGTAATTAAACATTTTGCATCCAAAACAAAATAATAAAAATTGAAATACAAAAATCGTAAAGTAAAATACAAAAATACGCTTAAAAAAGAAAAAATAAAAATAAAAAAACAGCAAAATGTGTTACAATAACATCATGATTACTATTTTTGTTTTGAGTCAAATACTTGTTTCTATTGTCTTACTTTTTTTTTCATGACTTGTCACCTAAAAACACTCTACATCCAACAAAACACTATTGATAGCCACTACCTTAACTGTAACACTCCTACTTAGGGATGTCAACGGGGCGGGACGGGGCGGGTACGAGCAGTAGTCCCCCACTACCCGTCCTGTTGGATAAATATCTGCCTCGTACCCGTCCCCATACTAGCGCAGGTACCCGTTAAGTGGATACTCGCGGATTTTTTTAATATCCGCAGATATTTACTAAAAAAAAAGGCTTAAAAAAAATTAAAAAAACCGTGTTAACCATAATTCAAAATTATTCTTGACAATTTTTAAAAAAATAATTTAAAGGCTAGAAAACTCAAATTATTCGTATATTCTACATAATTATAACAATCAAAATACTTTAATATATAAACTAAATTTAAATGCTAAAATACTTCAATCTCATAAATTCAAACAAAAGTCAGTAAACTAAATTGAATCTCATAAGTCCAAACCAAAGTTGATAAGGTACAATACTTCATTCTCATAAGTCCAAATAAAAGTTAATAAACTAAAATACTTCAATTTCATACAAGTCCAAATAAAACCACAAAAGTCACTAAAGCCACACTCAATACAATTCTAAAGCATGCTTAAAGCATGTTAAGAATTAAAAGTTCTTTAATTTTCACTTGTGCCCACATCAACAACCCCACTTTGGCCACTTGACTCTTGAAACAAAAAAAAAAATCAAATAAAAATCACTAATAATTGATATTATTTAGTTTGGAATGAAATATTAACAAAATTACTAACATCATCAACGTCCATATCTTCTAATATTGAATTAAGTTCCATGTTGTCCATTTTCAATTTTGAAGAACCTGACAAGAAAAAAAGTTCATAAAAAATTTATAACAATTAATCAATATAAATATGTAATTAAAGGTGTTAATTTCATTACCTCCCATGTCAGTCCATAGCCAATCTTGGACACACATCAATGCCTCCAAAGTATCTGGAAGTAATCTACTACGATGAGGAGTAAGAAACCGACCACCAATACTAAATGAAGACTCAGAAGCAATAGTTGAGATGGGAATTGCTAGAAAATCTCTTGCAAGCATTTGCAAAGTTAGGTATTTTAACCCATTAGTCTTCCACCAAGCTAAGATATCAAATTGTTCATCTGAATCGGGAAGTGTCGCCTCCTCTAAAGAACGATCAAATTTAGACTTAAAACTTGATGCATCATTTCTCTTGGCACTCTTATGTTTTGCAAAATTTGACCTCCAACTTTCTTTTTTTCCAATGACACCCACATCTACTACATTTGGATTTGAACTTAGAGATAAAGAAACTAACTCCTTACCCTTGATTTTCATGTCATACTCTCTCACCAAATCTTGACAAATACTTTTTACCCTTTCAATTTCAAAATCAGCATCCTCTCCATAAATTTGAGGGAAAAAATAATCCAACAAGTCAAATTTGTACCTGGGATCTAACACAGTACCTACAGCCATCACCCCATTGATCACACCCCAATACTTATCAAATTTAACAATCATGCTTGCAGCCATTTGATGGATAATAGAATTAGGACAACCAAGCCATTCAATCAAAGCCAACTTAATTTCACATATTTTGGAAAAAAAAATATTTGCAGTTAGATACAAAGTACCAGAAAATAAGAGTGTCACATCATAAAACAACTCCAACTTTTGACAAATTTCACTTGCTATCTTCCACTCATCTTCACTAGGCAAAGCTTTATATTGATTATCTCGCTGTGACAATCGATCAAACACAATTTTGTATTGTATGGCAACTTGAAGCATTAAAAATGTAGAATTCCACCTAGTTTTGCAATCAAGAACCAACTTTTTACTAAATGGAATGTTTACTTGACCACATGTCTCTATAAATTTCTCCTCTTTTTAGGTGTTGCTGTCCAAAAATGAACACTTTCTCTAATCTTTTCAATGGCATCAGAGATTATGGACAAACCATCTTTCACAATTATATTTAGTATGTGAGCACAACGCATGTGAAATAGTTGACCACCCAAAATAAGAGACCTAGGTAAAATCTTATCTAGAATGCGTTCAATCATAGCATCATTTGTAGTGCAATTATCAACGGTCAAAGTGGACAAGTTTCTCTCTAGATTCCAATCCATCAAACATTGAACCAAGACATCAGCAAGAACTTTGCTAGTATGAGGAGTAGGCACATAAATGAACCTAACATTGAAATACAAATTTCAATAATCTAATCACAAACAACTAAAAAAATAATAGAATATAATTTAGTGTCATTACCTCACAAGTTGACTTTGTAGGGTCCATGAATCATCAATAAAGTGAGCTGTGACAGTCATATAACCTCTATTTTGATTACTAGCAATCCACATATCAGTAGTGATTGCAATTCGACTTTCATTCTTTGATAACAACTTCATTGTATTCTCTTTTCCTTCATTATAAGCCTTCATAATGTCATTCCTGACAGTGTTCCAAGAAATCCCCTTGAATAAAGGTTGCAAAGCAAGAGAAAATTCTTTAAAGCCTATGTGATCAACCATTGACATTGGATACTCATGAAGAACTATCATCTTAGTAAGTGCACGTCTTGTAGTTTCTTGATTAAATATATAGTTGCCAACAACTATTGTATCACTCCCTATTTTCTCAATTTTGAGAAATGCCTGCTTGATGTCTCGAGTTGTTCGAAGTTTGTAAGACCTAAAGTGGGCCATCAAGTGTGATGTTCCTTACTTTGCCTTTCCCAAAAGTTTTGAGTTACAATAATTGCAAATGGCTTTCCACTTTCCATCTATTTTTTGCCTCTTAAAGTGATTCCAAACAACCAAAGTTTGTCTTCTTCGTTTAATGTCACCCTCTGTTGGAATTGAGCTACCAGTTTCAATTTGAGTTGAATCATCACTTTGATTCATAGAAACATTATTTGATGCATCTGCATTTGATTCACCCACATTAGACACATTTTTCACTTGTTGGTCATCATCCTTAGGAATAGCGATTTGTTCAGTCGACATTTTACAAATAACAACAAACAAAATATAGTTAGTTACGAACAATTTAAATTTAAAACAACAAATTTAGTAGTAATCAAACTTACTAAGAAGACAAATTCAATGCAGATTTAAAATAACAAATTTAGTTACTAACAGTGCAGATTAATAGAGCAAACATATCTAGTAAGGCAAAAAATCCAACAAAATCATCGAAAATCAAATCGGGATCCTATCATGTTAAATTCAAAATGTAAACAAGTTTGTATTTACATGCTCAATGGCATGGACCTTAAGCTTCGCCTAATTAAACGAAATATGTTACACGCAAGTGTTGTAGCCATAGATACTAGAGAAATACACATAACAAATAGCTGAAACTGACAGGAACTTCTTTCAAAATGTAGAAGACCTGAATAAAAATTAAATCTCTAGGAATAAGAAAAGGCAGAAAAATTGCTGCTAGAGTATTCCAACACTTTGCCTCAGGTATCTTCCCTGGAATGAAATTTGGTTATCTGATTATGCAAAAAAATAATATATATATATATATCCACGTAGCAGCAAAATGTTGTGATCAACATATCTTGCATTAAGTGATATCCAATTGAATTTCTTGGCAACCCTAAATGCAAAAGGTAGCTTTTTGAAAGTCATAAATATAGGCTTCACAAAGTCTATCCTCCCACATCTTAGTAAACAAAGAATGGAAACTATAAGACAACAAAGAACTGCTTCTGTTGTCTTGGCATCATAACAGCCAATTGCAGCTCACCTAGTTGGCATAACTTCACTGGATCTTTGATTTATTTATAGAATTAGGAAACAAAAAGGGATTAACTTTACCTTTTAGTTTTTGACCTAGGACTATCAGTATTTAGATACCACAATAGGCACATGACTAATTCGTGTTGAATCAATTACAATCATTATAAATAACAACAGATTCAGTGTGGTTGTGCCATATATAGAGAAAGAAAGATCGACTGAAGAAAAATGAGACAGTGAATAAATAGTTACCTTAAAGCACGTGGTAAAGGGCTAGAGGTAGAGGAGTATCCGACTTTGACCAAAAACGCATATCGGAAGTGGGGGTGGGTTGTGGGTGGCTTTCTCACTAGTGCAACACAAACAAGAGAAATTGACGAACTGGGGAGGTTTGCAGAGGCAGAGGCGCAGAGCAGAGAAAGAAGACAACAAGTTCCAGTCTTTTTGATACTTGTTTGTCGAAGAGAGAAGGAAGAATAATGTAAAATTAGGGTAAACTTCTTATATATATATAGGGCAGTCACGTAATTTAACATTAACGGGTACCCGCAGGTATGGATACCACTATACCCGCCCCTGCCCCGTTAACAAGCGGGTAGAGAAAATACCCGTACCCATTACCCGCGGGTACCCATTAACACTATCCATTTTGTACCCATGGCGGATTTTATCAATGGATATCTGCGGGTGTGGATTTTTTTGACATCCCTACTCCTACTTTTGATCTCTATGGTTACGTTCGTATTAGTGAGTAGTACTTAGTTTATACTTTTAATAATTTTGGAGAACGAAACTTGAAAATAGGTAAAATGACCGTTATGTCTCTAAAAGGCCAAATAATAGAATTAATAGACAAAAATAAATAGAAGTGTTTAAAATTTATTTTTAAGTCATTAATATACTTAGAATAATTAATAATAATTTTAGAAAATTTTTAGAAATTTATTGAGATAATTTTTGTAAAATAACAAAAATACCCTGATTAACTACAAAAACCAACCAGACTTTTTGACATCAAAATATTTTGAAAATTTTATGTTAAGTATATTTCATTATAAAATTTTTGTTTTTAAATAAAAATAGTAAAAAATAAAACAAACCTATTTCAATTTTTTAACTATTTTTCTAATATTTGATGATTTAATTTTGAAAAATCGGGAGAAAATCTCAAAATTTTGATCCCTACCATTATGCTCAAAACTTCAAGAACTATCTAATCATGATTTTTAATAATTTTTTTGAGTCAGAGCCCGAAAAAATTAGAAATGATGATTTTGTCCTTCTTTCTCAACATTAAAGACTAGCATGAGAAAAAGATTCAATTAACATTAAAATTTCAATTTGAGCTTGGAATCATTTCATATATATTAAAATATAATTTTGAGAATTTTCTGAAAATTTTATAGAATTCTTACGTAAAATATCCAAAATGCTCCTAGGTGTTCGATAAGCCAGCCAGTATTGGTTTGACATCCAGAAATGGTGAAAATAATAATTTCAATTTATTTATAAGTGAAATATTTAATTTTAGAATTTTCATAAAAATTTGTTATTTATTGAATTAAAATGGATTTATTATGAATTTTTCAACTTAAAAATACAAAACAAATAGATAAAATTTGAAATAAATTAATAAAAATTAAAATTAATTATTAGAAACTTATTTTTATTGAAAACAATGTAATTATCCAGTCTCACATTAAATTTCATTATTTTGATATTAAAAGTTAATTTTTCAAGTTTAGGCGATTTTAACAGTACCTACTGATTTACCTACAGATAAAAATTGACATATGGAAGCTTGGGACAGCTGGTGGAGCACATTCACAACCTTAAAATAGGTGATTCACTATCTATTTGGGTTATGTGTCCCTAAAATTAATTAAGAAAATTAAAAATAGATTTTATTACATCATCGTTTATGTCATTTTGGGGACACCTAATCCACCCTTCTCCTCTATAAATACCTCCCATTCTTGGACAAATTTTCACACATCTCCCACTCTCTAAAGCTAGTCAAAATTCACTTGGAGAGTTTCTTTCTCTAAAGAATTTTCTTACTTAGTTTTTATGTTAAAATTTTGTTAGTTTTCAACTAGTAGAATTTCTCTTCCTAGAAGCTATGCACCAACAATGTCATCCTCTTCATCAACCACCTTAGAGGTAATGGGGAAATGGAGTTGGTTCTAAATTATTGTCAATTTGCATGTTAGTAGGAAGGGTTTTCTTCTAAACTCGTTAAGACATAAGTTTAATTACTATTATCATTACATTATTATACTTGATGCTAAACTTTAATTTTTCTTAAGTTGTTACACTGCTCAAGTTTAGATTACTAAAGTATACTTGCCAAGTTGTTACTCTGCTCAAATTTAGATTACGAAATTATAATTGCTAATTTGTTACTTTGCTCAAATTTTAATTACTAAATTATAATTGCTAAGTTGTTACTTAGCCCAAATTTAGATAATTAAATTATAATTATTAAGTAATTATTCTGCTAAATTTTGGTAATCAAATTGTGATTACCAATTTGTTATTCTGCTAAAATTTTGGTAAGTAGTTATATTGCCAAAATTTTGATATTATCATATAATTTCTGCAATATAAGGCAGAAATGTTAATTGTACTGGTGCTCAAATTAAATAAAACCAGAGAAACCTCTGTTTGAGAAGTGGGAATGTGATGGTTAGTGAGTAATGTAAAGCAAATGACATGCAATGACATGACACCTTGCTAGGGAAGCTAAGTTTGGTACGTTGAGGAATGAAAGACATGGACTCACTTGCAGAAGTCTTGGGGGTAGGTATCGAGTGGTGAAGGTCCTAATGGTTAGGGTAGCACCCTCGAGCTAGGATATTCACCTGACCTCAGCATTCCAGGATTAGTTTAAGAGTATACCTCTATAAATGGATATCATGACTATTATTTTCCTCAATAATGATGAGGACTATATCATGTGATGATGTTGATAAGGTATATGTACTCCCAGTCACTTCATAGGTTCTGTTGATAATTATTACTCACTAATGGGAAATATGGATCCATACCAAGTCAATGGTAGTCTAGTGTAACTTAAAATAAACTCTAGGTTTCCCTCTATTGTCAACTGTGTTTTATTTGTATTTTACAATAGAATTCCTACTGTACATGTGAAAGTGATTTTAGAACAAATCACCTTACTCCATTATTTTTTTTTCCATGTATGTCTGATCGTGATTATTGAAGAAGACGAAAATGTCTAGTGATGCTAAGGACGAGTCAGAGGACACCTTATAGACGAGAATCTGTAGACTTAGTTTATAGTATTTTCTTTTTGTGTAACAGGTAGGATAGATGAACACTACTCTGTATAGGATCTTGTGATGTATATATTGGGTTAGGTAGTGTCTATCTTTTAATGTATTTTTAGTCTTTCTATATTTTATGCCTGTTATGTATTATCAAACCATGATGTACAGTTTTATGATATATATATATATATATATATATATATATATATATATATATATAACAGTCTTTTTCTTTCATCTTTTATTACTATTTCTAAATTCTGTTTAATTTTAGAACTTTTCTATTACAAGAATCGGAAAAATTTTACTCATAATAATTAAATAACTAAATTAATACGAACTATGATTAATAAGAATGGGTGTTACATTAACTCACTATCTCTCTCTTTTACACATAAAGCATACCCCTCCTCTCATGTTCTCTTTTTACTTTTCTGAACACTCACATCCATTGTCTTCATCTTTACACAACATACTCACTCAACAAAAGTCAACAGTCCAACACACTAAAAGCTTTCTTATGTTTTGTTTATTATACAAAATTATGGATGGAAGGATAGAGGAATGATGGAAAAATACAATTGTTGTCTTCCATCCTCCGTTTGGAACCAATTAAAAAAGGAAGGATGGACAAATAAATTGTGGGACCCTTATGTTTTAGTATTCACTCCAATTTTGGGAAGAAAAGCAACAAAAAGGTGGTTCTCGTTTTAAAATTACCAGCTTATCCTTATTTTTGTATACTTCTCTTTTTTTTATTAAGGGTATTTATGTCATTTTATATACATATGTTTTCCTCTCTTCTACTTTTTACGCAACCAAACAAAAGGAAAGAAAAAAATTTAGGACCTATTTACTTGTGTTTTGATTTCTTGTTTTTACTTTTAATTACAATATTGCTACCTTATTTTTAATCTATTTCTTGTTTTTACTTTTTAATTACAATATTGCTACCTTGTTTCCAATCTATTTCTTATTTTCAAATATTTGTATAAGAAACAGAGAAAACAACAAAAAGTTGTTTTCTGTACAAATCTTAAAAAATAGAAAACAAATTGAAAATAATGTGATTGCTTTGTAATTAAAAAGTGAAAATAGAAAATGAAAACAGGAAATGAAAACACAAGTAAACAAACTCTTAATTTTCTTTCCTTTCACTTTCTATTCCTTTTCCTTCCTTTTCTTTTTCTTTCCTTTCCTTTTTTTTTTTTTTCACTTTCTTTCTTAAACCAAACATACCATTATTCTCATGCATTCTCCTTACCACAAGTTCTACACTCATACATATTCACCACAAGCACACATAAAGATGCACATTCTCCACTCACGAAAAAAGAACCCCTCTCACTCTCAAATTTCTTGCACACACAATACATAATATAACTCTCGTTGATTATTATAGAGTAGTTTACACATACGATTCCCACAACTTTCACTATTCACTTTGCAGCACAAAACATAGGCTACAAAATACACACGTTGCATAGATGCCGGAACCCCTTCGACTCCAAAAAAATCATACTCATAAAAGCATTATATCCAACCAAGCACCATGTGAAGTGGTGGCGTTGTTGCTATCTTGGCACAAAACCCCCATGGCCAAAACATCACATAAAGTGTTATGATGTCATGTTGCCTATAGCAGCCAATGATGGTCTATGTGAGTGGGAATGGGCTTGCATTTGCTACTGGAGCTCAAGTTCATTGTTCTAATTTATTTAAAGTCTTGAACCTTTTTTTTTTTGTTTTGCTTAAATCATTTATTTTTGCCCTCCTAATCGTATATTTCTATTATTATTTATTTTGATGTATAAATTTGTATAATTAAAATGAAGTAGGGGCAAAATGTGCGAAAAAAAGTTAGACGACAAAATTTGCAAAATTTTGAAAGTAGGAGACAAAAAATGCAATCTAATTCCCTTCACGTTAGTAGCCTTATGCATTGCCACTTCATCATCAGACTGCCACGCCAATTGTTCACATTAGCACTACTTGTCACATTAGCGATCAATTAATGAAGATAGATAATCAATTAACATCAAGGTAAAATGTATGAAATTTTAAAAGTTGGAAGATAAAATGTGAAAAAAAAAAAGTTAAGTAACAAAATCTGTAAAATCATGAAAGAGAGGACGGGAGAAATGTGCGATTAAACCTAAAATAATTAAATTCATTATTTTATTTTTGCAGTAAAAAGAAAGTAATAAAAAAAAAATGAAATACAAATCATAAAGTAGGGGAAAGTACACATGGATACCCTGTTCCTGTTAGTTGTCACTGGGAAGAGGTTCCACCACGTCGAGAAGCTTCAGATCCTCCCTCTCCATGGCAACCACCACGCCATCGTCCAAATGGACCAACAACATTTCCTCAATAGCTGCTCGCATCTTCTTCGTCTTCATCATCTTTCAGATCCCTCTTTTCAGGTACTTCCTACCCTTTCTTTTGCACTCGTTCCTCCTGAATCTGCAAATCCCCGCGGAAATTTATATGAAAACCAAATACTCGCCTTACCAATTTATGCACAAGTTTTGTAGAAATCATCTTCTTCCTCCAAGTGTTGAATTGTGGGCTACGATTGAAATAATAAAAATAAATAAATAAATAAAGGGGAATAAGGAAAAAAAATAATTGTGTTCGATTCGACAGAAATCAATATTTGATGGTTTCCTTTATGCTAACTACCTTTGGGCTTAAAAGGTTAATATCAACTTTCAAATCATTAAACATTTGATGGTTGACTTGGATATCTTCATGCATGCTACCAATTTTACTTAGTTTCTTCTGCCATCTAATAACCTTGTTATTTATATTTTTATATGGTAGTTAAAGAATTTAGTTAAGGTGCACTATTAGAATAAAAGTTTTTTATATTGTCATCTAATCACATATTAAGATCATCGATTTTTGTAATAATTAGTATAAGAGTGATATCTAGGGTGATTTCTAATTAGTTGATACTTGATAGCGTAAAAATCTTTACACTAATAATGTATAAAAATTAAACTCAGTAGGTAAAACTATACTACTATAAAGGTTGTGGCATTGAGCTCGTTTGAAATTTATCCTTTTTGGTTACTTTTACAGGGTGACTTGCAGATCTGGTGTGTGTACAACCCCTTTGCATGTCACATCGTCGCAGTTAATTGCAAGTGAGATCTTTCCTGTTGTTGTTGTGAAGGGCCTTCTGTACCCAGGGGCTGCAGTAAACGGCCTCATCCACAACATGACTGTTCCAAGTTGGGATAGTTTGTTGAACTTGTATAACTTGACCAGTGTGAAGGAAGCTTCTGCAGTAACTGATCTTCAGCGCTTGGAGGTTAGGCAATTTAACTCACCCTACACCTTTTTTGTCTTTTGATTATTGAGGTCTCTTATATTGACTTAAATTAAGCCCCCTTTGTCAGTGTCTGGAGTTGTTCTTCTCAGTTGCGACCATCTTTTCTAATTTGAGCCTTACTCTTGTCAAGGATTTTTGGTGGACTATTTACTTTTGAAATGGCTGATGTCTTTGCTAAGTTGAACAGCTAAATAAAATTGATTATTAGATTTCTACTTGCTAATGAGAATACTCTGTTCATAAATTAAAGAGGTATTAATTCCTAATAAAATGTGCGCCATAATTTTTCTTGTTATTCTTGTCTATTTGTAATTTGATATGCCTTCATCTGCCTTGTGTTGGATTTTTCAATTGATTTCATTGTAGCACATGATTCCATTTTCCATTGGGTTTCTGTTTCTATGTTTATTTTGATACTTTTAATTCCTAAATGTCACATAAAATGTGCTCCATAGTTACTTGTTATTTTTGTCTATTTGTCGCATGGATTTTTCAATTGATTGCATTGTATCACATGATTCCATTTTCCATTAGGTTTCTGTTTCTATGCTTCTGTTGATAGTTTTCATCTAAATATACATCAATTGTTTTCCAGGTTCTTGCGGGGAGCTACTTCTCAGTGGCAGGAGCACTTGTGGGTATTCTAAAACCCGGGAGAATGAGCATGTTTGGGTCCCTTCTTATAATTTGGGGACTGGTCAAAGAAGGGATTTTAGGAAAGCCAGTAAATTCTGATCCTTCAAAAGCCGTGTACGTCTACCCAACAATGGTGATTGCCTTGATATGTGCTTTCTCATCTGTTAAGTATGATGTGAAGAAGGTTGTTAGGTCGGCCCCTGTCAGGTCCTCTGCTAGACCACTTCAGAGCTCATCTAAGTCTAAGCTGAAATAAGTGATTCTCATGTTGACAAGTTTAAAATTGTACGCTTTCCTCCCAAATTCATTTTGGAACATATAGTTCAGTTTTTCCAGAATTATTACCATCTCATTTTACTATATTCCTATTAATTGATTGAGCTTGTTGATCCGAAGAAAGGAAAGAAAAGAAGCTTAGCAACTTATAAATATATATATCAAGCAATTGATCAAAGTGGTTGTTATATTAGAATAAAGGTTTAATTGCACTTTGTGTCACCTAAGTTTTATTATTTTACAGACTTTGTCAGTGTGTTTTTTTTCTCTTATTTTGTTATCTTATTTTTGAAATCTTGCGAATTTTGTTTAATTTTGAGAATTTTTATTTAACAAATAGTTGATGATTGGACAAAATTTATAAGATTTCAAAAATAGGGTGGCAAAATGCGAGAAGAAAAAAACACAATGGCAAAATCCATAAAATGATAAAACTTGGATAGTACAAAGTGCAATTAAGCCTGGAATAAATAACTAGCGATATGATTTTTTAGTCTCTATGTGAATAATTTGTGGCCGTAGGTAGACGAGTGGACATTGGAACAAACGTCTTAGAAAATTGGAGTAGTAGTTACTGAAAAAAGATAACAGAATTGATCACGTCGTGTTAGTCCGTTAGAAGTGCCAGAATAACGTGAAAGACATCTTGCTGAACAAAGAGGAAGAATAAAAGATAAAGCAAGCACATGTTATGATTTAAAAATACAAGACTATCCGAAATCCTAATCAAAGCATTCGGTTAATTAGGTTTACCTTAATAAAATTTTTCACTATTTTACTAGATTAGAAACACAAACTCTTAAATGGTATCTTAGTAATCATGCTAATGACCATAACAAAGCTTGACCACAACTGGTCCAGTGCATAAGCAAACTTCAAACACTGGGTTTTTGCCCCAGTTATACTTCAAAGAACCATACACAGCTGATGTGCTCTCTGCACGTCTTCGCTGCTCTCTCCAATAAGCTAATATGAGACAAAAGAACAAAGCCGGTAGACCAAAAGCAGACTCACCATTCGTTTACCCCAGATCACGATTCCATAGAAGTTACAAAATCCACACAAATTATTACTTTAACATATGTGAGTTGCCCTGTAATGTCTCAAAATAATATGAGTTCAAGATAACGTGTGTTTAGTTTTTTGTTAATATGTAATTACTTTCTATGGTCTTTAATATGAGGCAGTTGTAACAGAATTATATAGATCAATAAAAATAGTTAAATTAGTTAGTTTTATTATTATTTTTTTAAAAATATTATAACGTACTAATTTTATCCTTGTTATTCATTACTAACTTGTTGGTGATGTGAAGGTATTAAAGTTTGAATGCATGATGCACCATTATCAAATAATGGAAGAAAAAATTAAATGTTTCATAAGAATTGTAAAACGTTTTATAAAAAAGACCATTAATATATTCTAGATAGTGCCTTATATAGGACAGAGACAATAGTTATTATTTCTTCATTAACATGATTGACAATTTGTGCTAACGGAAAACCATTACAACAATAGCACCAGTGTTTCCATCAGAAATGCCCATCGATCATGTATTTTGAAGGGAAAAGTTTTAACTAGGTGACACTTGGCAGTTTGGCTGGACTCTTCTAAGTTTTAAATACTATAGATAATGCCACGAAGCCACAAAACTAAGAAGCCGATCAGCCTATGACAATTGACAAACACCTATAAACTCGTAACAACAGACCATTTTTGCATATAACCAACTGATATAGATATGTGACTTGTGTGTAATGAGCTATGCTTTTGCGAAAGTAGTAGGCTGTATATAAATTATTTTTCCTGTTGGAGTCAAAATGATCTAAGACCACACTGTCTTCGATTCAGCAAACTCTTGATACCCTAACCCAGGCCGTCGATCGCCTCTCCCACACCACGTCAATCGGAGCAATGAACTCTGCCCCTCCCTTACGTAAGGTGAAACTAGACTTCCCAAAATTTGATGGCTCTGACCCTCTCAATTGGTTGTTCAGGGCGGAGCAATTTTTTCCCTATTACACAACCCTTGATTCACAGTGACTCCTCATTGCTTCTGTCCATTTCAAAGGCTCCGTTGTGCCATGGTTCCAGATGCTGTAGAAGGCAAACCAATTACCTACATGGCCCGCTCTCGCTCGTGCTGTGGAGGACCAATTTGGGCCTTCACAATTTGATTGTCCACGAGCCCAATTGTTTAAACTTAGACTAGCTCAGTCGCGGATTATTATGCCCAGTTTATGATTCTCGCTATTAGAGTTGATGGGCTAACCGTATGCAGCTTTACTTGATTGCTTCATAAGTGGATTGAGGGATCCTATACGTCGTGACGTCATTGCATAGGCTCCGCAGTCCTTGTTACGGGTCGTCTCCCTTGCTCGTCTATTTGATGAGAAGGTTAGTTTGGGTCTCTCCACAAGTTCATCCCGGTCCAGTACGTTCACGCCATTCGTGAAGCCTCCCTTCTAGTCTGCCCAATCTTCTGCTGCTCAAACAACCCTTACCACCCCCGCTCCTATGTCTTCGGGCCTATTTCCTATGCCTCGTATCAAGCCCTTAGCCCCAATCAAACGCATGTCACCGACTGAGATGCAAATACGTTAGGAAAAGGGTCTTTGCTTTACCTGTGATGAAAAGTACACCTGGAATCACAAATGCCCTAACAAGCATTTCATGTTGCTCTTATCTGACGTTGATGACGTGGATAACGATCTTCCCCAGGACTTCCTTTCGCTTCCGGCTCCCGAACCTGAGACTGACCCACCTTCGTCACTCCATCATCTTTCTCTGCAAGCATACCACGGTTCTCCTAGCAGCTCCATTATTCGTTTTCAAGGTTCCATCGTGGGGACAACAGTTAAGGTGCTTCTTGATGGCGGCAGCTCGGATAGTTTTATCCAACCTCGCTTGGCACGACACGTTCAGCTCTTTATCGAACCAGCACAAGGCATGAAAGTTATGGTGGGCAATGGACACTATATCCATGCAAAAGGCATCATCTGCGAATTACCATTTCAAATTAGTGGTCATATCATTCGTTTTCCTGCTTATGTGTTACCGGTTTCAGGTATTGATATGATGCTTGGAGCTTTGTGGCTCGCAACATTGGGGGCACACATTGCTGATTATAGCTCCGGTTCTGTTAAATTTTATGTTGATAATGCTTTTGTGGCTTTGCAGGGTGACAATTCTTATACTCCTTCTGCTGCCCACTATCACCATTTGGAGCGATTATGTGCTACTAAAGCTGTAGCTGAGATATATACCTTGTCTTGTTTTTCTTTAGACTTGGAAACGAGGGATCTGTTGGAATTACCTATTGAATTGCCTGATGATTTAGCTGTTGTTCTGCATACTTTTTCCTCTGTTTTTGAAGTGCTGCGGGGCTTGCCTCCCCCACGCAGCCAAGATCATTCTATCACTCTACAGGAAGGAGTTACCGCAATTAAAGTTAAGCCCTATCGCTATCCCTTTTCTCATAAAACTGAGATTGAACGTATGTTAGTAAAGATGCTCAGAGAGGGTTTGATTCAGCCTAGTACGAGCCCATTTTCTGCTTTTGCTAGTTCGCAAGAAAGATGGGACTTGGCGTTTTTGTACTGATTATAGATCCTTAAATGCAGTGACTGAAGGATTCCTTTCCTATTCCCACTGTGGATGATTTGCTTGATGAACTTTGGGGTTCTTAATTCTTCTCAAAATTGGATTTATGCTCGGGATATCATCAGATCTTAGTCAGACCAGAGGATCATCATAAAACAGCTTTTGGCACTCATCATGGGCATTACGAGTGGCTTGTCATGCCTTTCGGATTAACGAATGCTCCTGTGACATTTCAAGCTTTGATGAATGATGTTGTCGGCCCTTTCTACGCAAGTTTGTTCTGGTCTTTTTCAATGATATATTAGTGTACAGCCCAACTTGGGAATTGCATCTTGAACACTTGACTACTGTGCTCGAGTGTTTGCAACACCTCCAACTCTATGCTAAGGTTTCCAAGTGCTCATTCGGCAAAACCAGACTTGAGTACCTCGGTATTTCCCACCAAGGTTGTTGAAATGGATCCATCCAAAGTTCAAGTGACTGGCCTTGCCCTAGTAACTCAACTAAGAGCTTTTCTTGGCTTGATTGGCTACTATCGTCGCTTTATTAAAAACTATGGCTCCATTGCTGGCCCCGCTTACAAATTTGTTAAATGGTCCTCGACAACCCAAACAGCTTTTGCCTCACTTCAACATGCTCTCATCACTGCTCCTGTATTGTCCCTTCCGGATTTTTCACTGCCTTTTGTTGTTGAAACTGATGCTTTTGGCTAGGGAATTGGTGCTGTTTTGTCTCAGGCTGGCCACCCGATTGCTTATTTCTCTAAGAAGCTCTCTCCTCGCATGCAGCAACAATCGGCATATGTCCGCAAGCTTTATGCCATCGCCGAGGCTGTGGCTAAGTTTTGCCATTACTTGATTGGCCACCAATTCATTATTTGCACTGACCAGCATAGTCTTAAGCACCTCACGGATCAGATCATGCAAATACCTGAACAAGAATAACTTTTTCGCAAACTTTTGGGCTTCAACTACTCCATTGAATACAAATCGGGTCCTTCTAATCAAGTTGCTAATGCATTATCTCGTTCCTTTCATATGACATTAACGATCCCTCATTCAACCATCCTTGATGATATCAAAAGTACATTTTCTTCGTCAACTTCACTGCAGCAATTAATTCAGAAATTCCAATCTGATCTGGCTGCCATGCCCCAGCATACATTGAAGGATGGTATGCTTTTTTGGCGCAACCGCTTAGTGGTTCCTGTTAATGCTTGAGATCTTATCCTTCAAATTTTACAAGTTTCATTCCTCTTCCATTGGGGGTCATGCTGGGTTCCTTCACACTCATGCCCGCTTGGCAACTTATTTTTTTTGGCCTGGTATGCGTGGTGATATTTGTGAATTCATTCAGCAGTGTCACGTGTGCCAACGAGCCAAATCCTTACAAACACATCTTACTGGTCTTTTAAGCCCCTTACCAATTCCGAATCAGGTTTGGGAAGATATAGCTATGGACTTCATCACTGGCCTTCCGTTGTTAAAAGGTCACTTTGTTATTTTTGTTGTCATTGACCGTTTATCTAAGTTTGCTCATTTTGCACCCCTGCAGGCAAATTTTACGGCAGTTCAGGTTGCTGAAGTTTTCCTTCATACTGTGGTCAAATTGCATGGAATTCCCACTTCCATCGTTTCTGATCGTGATAAGATCTTCACAAGTTCATTTTGGCAACATTTGTTCAAATTACAAGGCACTTCACTAAAGATGAGCTCTGCTTACCATCTGCAGACTGACGGTCAATCCGAAGCTCTTAATAAATGTTTGGAAATGTACTTGCGATGTTTTGTCTATGAGCAACCCCATATGTGGGTTTCTTTCTGCTAATTGTAGCCATTAGGGCTAAATTTTGGTATAATAGCTCATTTTAGACCTCGATTGGAATGACCCCTTTCAAGATCGTTTATGGTCAAGATCCTCCCACCATCATCCCGTGTTCTATCCGTGATGACACTCCATATGATGTCCATGACCAGTTGGTTCAGCAAGATCGTCTTCTTGCTCAACTCAAACTGCATTTATCCCCGAGCTCAGGCTTGCATGAAGTTGCATGCAGACAAGAAAAGGACTGAAGTTATGTTCAATGTTGGTGACTTCGTTTTTGTCAAACTGCAGCCATACTACCAACTATCCTTGCGACTCCAACGCAACCAAAAGCTGTCAATGCGCTATTTTGGCCCTTTCAAATTTCTGGAGCGTATTGGTGTTGTTGCATATAAATTGGAGCTCCCTTCAGAAGCCAAACTTCACTCGGTTTTCCATGTTTCCTTGCTGAAATTGTGTAGAGGTGATCCAGTATCCCAATATATTCCTTTACCACTTGTTACAACTCCTGAAGGCCCACAGCTGCAGCCATTGGCAATATTGGATGTTCGTCGTATTCATGTTAAACACTCTTGGGTTCCTCAAGTCCTCATTCAGTGGGATGGTGCTGATAAGTACAGTTGGGAATTGTTATCCTTTATCCAAGACCGCTTTCCTTCCTTTGACCTTGAGGACAAGGTCCATTTTGATGGGGAGGGAGGGTAATGTTACGGTGAAGAATGTTGCAGGGGAAATTTTAACAGGACACGTGTCCATTGATCCTGAAAAGGAAGAAATTGCACAGCAAGTTGTTAGGAGAAGCAACAGAATTCCAAAAATACCATCATGTTTTAGGGACTAAAGGGGATATATATTTAGATAATAGAATAGGGAGTGGAGGGAATATACGGATGGAAAGTACCCCCCTTATTCGAGGCTTTTTCTTCTTTCCCCACTAATGTCATATTGCTATTTCTCTTTTACTGCAACGCATTCTATTTCCTTTCTCTTTTGAGTGTTGAATCATTGTACTTCAGGCTTATTGGGAGATTGAATATTAGTCGCATTTTCATTTGGGAACACTACTGTTCTGTTATTTCCTATTGTCTGCAGGAACCATTTCATCATTCCTGGGCATGACAAAGTTTGCTGCAAGGAATTGAAATTTTAAAACATGGTACCTGGTGGATAGTTGGTAGTTAAGTCCGCTCATGTCTCAACTTATGGTATAAAAGTTCCTATTTCATGTTTGTTCCCAAGGAAAAAGTTTCTGTACATAAAATTTATTTATATAATCTCACATAGTAAAATACATATGATTTTATTTTTTATTTGACGAAGATCACGAATTATGACATACAGTTTTATGATATTTAAAAATTGAACAAGAAATATCAGATTTGCCAAGAGAAAAACAAATACAATCAGCAATTTAAATTAAAGTTTGGAAGAAAGTTTTGTCCCTCACTTGAAGGAGATCTCTAAATTATGTATACTTCTCAACAGAAACCAACATCAATAGTGAACTGCAACTTGAGGATTGCATTTCATCTTCTTCAATAGTAGATATGAATATTCATATACAGATATACTGGCATAAGTGTAGAAACAAAAGGAGTCGCAAACATAATTATAGAAATCACCTAAATAAGAAAATGAAAAATAGCCAAACAGAAACAAAACAGAACAAGAAGATAATATTTGTCTTAAAAAAGATAAATCTATATAGAAACAATTAAATTTAATGAATTTGAGTAAACAATTGAAAAGAAAAAGAGTATAAAAAAACACAAAGAGGAAGATGATAAGCTACTGTAGAAAAAAGAAAATAAAAATAAGAGAAACCAAAGAAAAAGGAACGGTTAACGAATAGTACTGAATATAAATCACCAGGACATGCATCAACTTGGCATCCTCCTATTTCCAATACATGTTTTTGTTGTTTTATCATAAAAGAACAAAATAGATACATAAACTTATCAGCAACAGGCAACTAATTATGTAGTTCTTTACTCGCTTTATCCTGTACAAAGGGAATACCGCATCAATTTGTTCAAGGAAAGAAAAAATTGAATTTTTCGGGTTTTTAACAATTCCTCAACCGCTTTTGAAAATATTTCTTCAGCAAATAATAAATAACAATTGGTTGCTTGACAAATTAGGCATCCAATACTTGAAACAGACCGTTTCATTCAGAAATTAGCTATGATTAAATTAAGTGGTATGATTAAATTAATAACCTCCATAATTTATATATTTGTTAATGTAAAAAATTTATTCTAAATAATTGATTAATTCTAATTCCTAAACAAATAATCCAACAATTATTGGAATGGACGCCTTCATGGCAATGGCTATGAACATTTCTTCTAGCACATCAAGCTCTTACTCTTTTGCAGCATCTTTATTCTTTTCCTGCTACTTGCGACGAGAGAGGGCCAGCCCCTACTATAATGCTAACTTCTTTTCCTGCTTCTTTCCCTGTGGAGCACGTGTCGGTGTCAAAAACACCATGATGCATTGGACATAGACGCAGAAATGCTGGTAAGTGGAGTAAGTGATCCTGATATGATTGACTCATACTGCGTATGACAACACAGACATCAGAAAATATGCACATAGGATTATATATTTTAAATTAAAAAAAATATTTTTTATGCTCCAAAAAGTTAAATATTGGCGCAACTTAATTTTTATTCGGTTCTTGTATATATATATATATATACAATTTTTATATGTATAATTATTTTTTATTTAATTTTCACCGTCTTTTTATTATTACAACACCTTCGATTGAAATCAAAACATAGTGTACCTGCCGAATTCTGAGAGCTGGCCTCTGCATGACGACTTTTCTCGATGAACTCTTTCTCCTCAATCCCCTTTTGCTGATTTGTTATTCTCCGAGTGCGACGATCTCCTTCTTTCGAGATGGAGTACTCGCAATGACACTCCAATACTCAAGTTAGATAGGTCTTTATGAGATGTGTTTCATGTTCTCGAATTGATTACTTACCTGGCTCCTTTTCCATTTTCTCTTGCTACTGGACGGTTACCGTTAGGCAAGTGTCATGGGTAACTTCCCACTAAACACATCTTTGGAACTACCTACCTTACATCAACCTTCAAATGACCGAGTAAATTGCATTCAACCCTCACACTTAGATGGCTGAGCTCATCTATCCAAGTAGAACACATGACTTACGTGCTTGGACAGTCGAGCTTTCTACTTCGATAGTACACATAGCAAAATGTAAAGACCAGACTAAAATAATATACCTATTAGGTTGACTTAGTGATGAAAAATTTGAATAATTTTTTATGAAATTTTAGGTTTAAATTATGCTATCGCCACTGTACACAAAAAATATTAAACATATGTATAATTTACATAAATACTATATTCATAGTAGCTCTATAAAATCCTCATTACAATAATGATAACAATATTGGTATTAACTTTACGATTTAATTACTCATTTGATCTTTATATTTGTTCGAATTTTATTGTTTTGGCCATACATAAAAATTTAATGTGTTTTGGTCTTTGCTGTTAACATTGTTACACGATGTTGGTGTTAAGACTACTACAAAATTTTTATAGTGGTGCAAAATTGCCAAAAAAAAATTTCACAATAGAAAATTTTGGTTTCACAACTACTCTACTAATTTTACATCGTCACAATTTTTTTGTAGCGTGTTATAATAGTCAAAGTTAATGAAATTAGAAGACAAATTAATGGTAGAGATCAAAATATATTAAATTTGCTCATCCAAATGTTAAAACTTATAATTTTTATATATAAGGTCAAACCAATAAAGTTTGCACAGGTAAAGGAACAAATAGATAATTTAACTTGGCTATATTTATGATTAAAGTGATCTTACTCAGAACATGGCAAAGATGGCGTTGGATGTGAGTGGGCGTGCAAATGTGTAGCAATCTCAGTAAGTATGTAAAAAGAAGGACGAAGGCTAGTGGAAGAAGGGACCAAGACTCGCACTATGGGAAAGTTATTTCTCATTGTTAAATGTATCAAATTTTAAATTAATGAATAAGATTATTTTTTTTCCTTTTCCTTTTATCTTTCTTTTCCCCAATTCCCTATTTACCCTTGTCCCCTATTTTTCCTGCTACCCCACTCCTCTCCAATTTACCATCTGTTCCTCACAACCCCCATGACCATCTCCTTCTCCTCATAGATCCCACCTCATTGCCCACTCCTAACTCCTTGAAACTCGCAACCACCTTCTCCTTCACTGTCTCGTTCTCTACATTGGCAACGGAAGCAATCTTCGCTTTCTTCTTCGATTCTGGGGCTCTCGCAATTTCCCTGAGGTTTCTAGCTTGAAGCCTCTCAAGGAGCATCGAGTGCTTCACCTTGGTAGTTTCTGGTGTGGCAGGTGACAAAGCAAAGAAGCCAAAAGCGGGGGAGAAAGGGGAGGGTTTTGGGGAGTGTAATGTGCTTCGCGAGATGAAAGAGACATGTGAAAGAAGAGGAAGAAGAGAGGGAGAGCATGAAGTGAATGTTGTTAGAAAAAAGTCCCACATCGGTGGGTTTTGGAAATAGGCTTCCATACCATTCCTATATATAGGAACCTTGGTGGACCTATTTGCATGCATCCCAAAAGTTTCTTCTTCCTCTTATGTTTGTTTTGTTTACTCAGAAAAAAAGTCAAAGAAAAATAGGTTCTCTTAGTAGTGGTATTCTCTTATTTTCTAGAGAGTGTTAATGTTCTCTCCTAGTGTTTAGAGAAAAATATTGTAATTTCTTCCACATTGTGAAATTCTCTTTTCTTGCCCATTTGTCAATCCTTTTCTCGTCTCTTATTTTAGTTGCATGATTACCCAACAGTGGTATCAGAGCCAATAGGTTATTGATATTATTCCGTTGTGACACGCCGGTACGGTGCCGTATTCATAAGAAAATTCTTAATATGCTCTGTGGTTGCAGCTTAGTTTGATCTTCCACATCAGAAAAGAATTTTTCTTGCTACTGGTAATGTAGTGTGGTAGTGTAGAAGTGCATGTCTAGGAAAGTTCTGGCTAGGAAAAACTTGGTATTTAAGTGTGTCCATTAGTGACCCACCTCTCTTTATTGGAAACTTACCTGGTGTACTAATTCACGAAGTACAGTCACTATTCCAGTATACAGTACTATTTGCGGTGGAAATTGTGCAAGTCGGTTCAATTGAAAAATTATTTGGTGTAAAACCATGATAGCAAAATACGAGATAGAGAAGTTCAAAGGGAGTAATTTCTCCCCTTGGAAATTGAAGATAAGGGCAATTTTGAGAAAAAAATAACTGTCTAGATGCAATTGAAGACAGACATGCAAATATCACTGATGAAAAGTGGGAAGAGATGGATGACAATGCTCTTGCCAATTTGCACTTAGTAATGGCATATTTAGTTTTATCTAATGTTGCAGAGAAGAAGACTGCGAAGGAGATTTGGGATGCTCTTATCAAATTGTACGAGGTCAAGTCATTTCACATCAGAATATTCTTAAAGAGGAAACTTTACACTCTTTGAATGAGTGAGTCCACATCGATGACGAATCACATTAACAATTTGAATACTTTATTTGCTCAGCTTATAGCATCAGATTTCAGCATTGCAGAAAATGAACGTGCAAAACTTCTACTTTAGAGTTTACTAGATTCGTATGATCAACTCATCATCAACATAACAAATAATAATGTTGTCGGCTGTCTATCTTTTGATGATGTTGCCGGAGCTATTCTTGAAGAAGAATCCAGGAGAAAGAATAAGGAAGATAGGTTGGAAAATTCAAAAGCAGGCAGATGCTTTAATGATGACGAAAGGCAGATCAACGGAATGTGGCTCTGGTGGGAGTCAAAATCATGGTAGATCAAAATCTCGAAGAAGGAAAAATCTCAAATGCTACAATTGTGGCATGAAAGGGCACTTGAAAAAAGATAATTGGCACAGTAAGAAGAATGGAGGAAAGAACTCTGAAGCATTAACCTCTCAAGGTTGTGTTGCAAGTACCTCAAATGATGGAGAAGCCCTGTATAACGAAACAACAATCAATTCTAAAGGTGAAAAACAACTACATGATGTTTGGATAGAGGATTTAGGTGCAACTTGACATATGACTCCACATCGAGATTGGTTTTGCACTTATGAGCCTATCTTGGAAGGATTCGTGTTCATGAGAAATGATCATGCCTTAGAAATTGTTGGAGTCGGTACTGTCAAATTGAAAATGTTTGATGGTATGGTGTGCATAGTTCAAGGGATACGACATGTGACAAGCTTGAAGAAGAACTTATTGTCCATTGCGTAATTGGATGACCTCAGGTGCAAGATCCATACTAAAGGTGGGATCTTAAGGTAGTGAAAGGCAACCTTGTAGTGATGAAAGCAGAGAAGATCACAGCCAATCTATACATGCTTTTGGGAGATACGATACAAGAAGCAGATGCATCAGTTGTAGTAGCAAGCCAAGAAGAAGCAACGATGATGTGGCATTGTATTCTCAGTCAAATGTCAAAGTGAGGCCTGAAAGTCCTTGCGGAACATATTCTCCTTCTTGGGCTCAAAACGGTGAATTTACCTTTTTGTAAGCACTGTGTGATAAGCAAGCAACATAGATTGAAGTTTACTAAAGTAACTACTAGGAGCAAACACATATTTGACTTGATCCATTCTGATGTTTGGGAATCACTAGAAATATTCATGGAAGGAGCAAAGTATTTTGTATCATTCATTGATTATTACTTTAGGAGATTGTGGGTGTACACAATCAAGAAAAAGTCAGATGTGTTCCTAGTATTCAAGGAGTTTAAAGCACAAGTAGAGCTTGAAACTGAAAAAAGAATTAAGTGCTTGAGGACAAATAATGGAAGAGAATATGTAGATGGTGACTTTCTGGCATTTTGCAAGCAAGATGGTATTTCAAGGCAATTCTCTATTCCTTATACACCTCAGCAGAATGGTGTGCAGAGCAGATGAACAAAACTCTCCTAGATAGAACAAGAGCTATGCTGAGAATAGTAGGAATGGCCAAATCTTTCTGGCAAGAAGCAGTTAAAACTGCCTGTTACGTGATAAATCGATCATCATCGACAACAATTGGTTTAAAGACACTGATGGAGATGTGGAAATGCAAACCAGCTGATTATTCTTTCTTACATGTGTTTGAATATCCTATATATGTGATGTACAACTCCCAAGAAAGAACAAAGCTAGATCCAAAATCTAGAAAATGTATATTCTTGGGTTATGTTGACAATGTTAAAGGGTATCGTCTGTGAGATCCCACTACCCATAAGGTTGTTGTTAGCAGGGATGTAGTCTTTGCATAAAATGAATTACAAAGTGAGTAGAGAAATGACAATACTATTAAAGACACTACTATAGCGCAGATAGAGAAGAAGTTTAGAGAAGATGACTCTTCTGAAGTAGAACAAAAGCACGAAGTTCAAGAGCCAAATAAGGTCAATGATGAAGAAGCTCAACGAACAAGATGTTAGATAAAGAAACCATCTTGACACTCAGACTATGTCATGGCAAGCCATGATGCATACTGTCTCCTAATTGAAGAAGGAGAACCATCAACCTTTCAAGAGGCTTTAAGGAGTTTATATGCTTTTCTATGGATGACAATAATGCAAGAAGAAATGGAAGCCTTACATAGAAACAAGACATGGGTACTTGTTGAACTTCTAGAAGGTCAGAAAGCCATTGGGAGCAAATAGGTTTATAAGATCAAACGAGATAATAATAATCAAGTGGAACGATACCGTGCAAAATTGGTGGTCAAAGGATATGCTAAAAAAGAAGGTGTTGACTTTAATGAGATATTCTTACCAATTGTCAGACTAACCACAATCAAAGTTGTTCTAGCTATGTGTGCTGCATTTGATTTACATCTTGAGCAACTAGATGTAAATACTCCTTTTCTCCATGGAGAAATTGAAGAGGAAATATATATGCTCCAACCATAAGGCTTTAAAGAGCAAGGAAAAGAAAACTTGGTTTGTTGGTTGACCAAATCTCTGTACGGTCTAAAGTAGGTGCTAAGATGTTGGTACAAGAGATTTGATTCCTTCATTATTAGCCTTGGTTACAATAGACTAAGTTCAGACCACTGTACATACTACAATAGGTTTGATGATAATAATTTCATCATTTTGTTGTTGTATGTGGATGACATGTTGGTGGTAGGTCCCAACAAAGATCAAATCCAAGAATTAAAGGCACAATTGGCTAGGGAGTTTGATATGAAGGACTTGGAACCAGCAAACAAGATTTTAGGGATGCAAATTCACCGAGACAAAAAAGATAGGAAGATTTGGCTTTCCTAAAAGAATTACTTACAAAAGGTCTTGCGACGCTTCAACATGAAAGACTGTAAGCCAATTTCTACCCTATTTCTTATCAATTATAAATTATCCTTAAGTATGAGTCCTAGCAATGAAGCGGAGAGGATGAAAATGTCTTGAGTTACCATATGCATCAGCGGTGGGAAGCCTTATGTATGCCATGATATGTACAAGACTAGACATTGCACAAGCAGTGGGAGCAGTTAGCAGATTTATGGCAAATCTTGGTAGAGAGCATTGGAATGTTGTTAAGAGGATCCTTGGATACATCAAAGGAACCTCAAGTTTTGCATTATGATTTGAAAGATTGGAATTTATTGTCAGGGGCTATGTTGATTTAGATTTTGTAGGCGATCTTGATAAAAGAAAATCTACTACTGGTTATGTGTTTACACTTGCAAGAGGGGCAGTAAGCTGGTTATCCAAGTTACAAACTGTTGTAGCTCTTTCTACTACAGAAGCTGAGTACTTGGCAGTTACCCAAGCATGCAAGGAAGCTATTTGGATTCAAAGGTTAATGGTAGAAATTGGGCACAAGCAACAGAAGACTACTGTGTATTGTGACAGTCAGAGTGCCTTGCACATTGCAAGAAATCCAACCTTTCATTCTAGGACAAAGTACATAGGTATATAGTACCACTTTCTTCGAGAAGTAGTAAGGAAGGAAGTGTGAATATGCAGAAGATTCATACTAAAGACAACCTAGTAGATGTTATGACAAAGCCAAGCAACACTAACAAATTTATTTTGTGTCGATCCTCCTATGGCCTATTAGAAATGTAAGGAACATGGAATGGCAAGGAAGAATGAGCGATGTGAAGATATTATTGACTTAATCAAATTTTCAAGTGGGAGAATTGTTAGAGAAAAGTCCCACATCGGTGGGTTTTGGAAATAGGCTTTCACACCAAGCCTATATATAGGAACCTTGGTGGACCCATTTGCATGTATCCCAAAAATTTCTTCTTCTTCTTATATTTGTTTTGTTTACTAAGAGAAAAAATCATAGAGAAAAATAGGTTCTCTTAGTAGTGATATTCTCCTATTTTCTAGAAAGAGTGTTAATGTTCTCTCCTAGTGTTTAAAGAGAAGTATTATAATTTCTTCCACATTGTGAAATTCTCTTTTCATGCCCATTTGTCAATCTTTTTCTCGTCTCTTATTTTAGTTGCGTGATATTATTCTGTCATTCTGGTACCCAACAAAAGCTTCTTGTAACTTTTGCCACAAATGGACTGTTTTAGGGGTTTAGGTTCAGAAACAAGACAAAGGCTGAGGTGTAGAGTTTGGTGTAGCCATCCTCGAAGTCACCGGTTTGGAGGAGGATACTGTCTGGGCAAGGCCGTAGTCAGTAACAAGGATGAAGAAGGGGCAAAATTGGAAAGAAAAAAAAGAAAAAAAATCTTAGTTATTAATTTAAAAATTAATATATCTAATGATAAGAAATAACTTTTCTAGTGTGGGAGACTTGGTCCCCTCTCCTAGTGTAACTGTCGTCAAAAAGATGGTGTTTCCTATAAAGCCCCTTTCGGTCTCATAACTCGTAAATATTCTTCTATTTTCAAGAAAGTATAATTAATCTCTCCTTACATTTAGAGAGATGTTATACTGAAAATAATTTAACCATGGTTTTTCCTTTACGTGTTGAAGATTTTCCACGTTATTTCAACTCTAATTTTAGGTGTGTGATCCTATTATTTCATTACTCAACAAATAATTATGCTATCCACGATAGGTGTAGTTTTTGTGGTTTACACTGAGCCCATTAGCTAGACAAGAGAGTTACAAAGTGACACAACCTGCTAAAATTACGAATACATAAGCAGTGCTTTTGTCTTCGTTAATCTAATAGAATAGATGAGATATTTGTGAATTTGCAGAGGGGCAAGCGCGCATTGCTACGTAATTCTCTCTGTGTCGCATACGAAAATTCAGTTATTGACTACACAACTCTCCTCTCATTTTTCTCCAACGCACTCGAAGAAGATCCAAATCTAGCTACTTAAGTATTAAGTCTTATAGTAATCATGTGACCAATCTTAAAATGTTAAAGGTTCGTTTGATAAGGATGAAAGAAATACTAGTGATATAGAACGAATGAAAATAAAAATAAAAATAAAAATAGATAAAAAATAAAGTAAAAATAAAAATATTTGATTTTAAAAATACTAAAAAAATAAATAAGTAAATAAAAATAACGCCTCACTTTTTTTTTCTTTCGCTTTACCTGTTTCTTTCCTATGAAGCACAGGAGTGCTCATTTTAAAAGTAATAAGTCATCAAATGTGTGCCTACGCGCCGTGTCCTTGTCATGTCGCGGGTGCTACCGAATCCAATGTTTGAGCCGTCCGATGTTCATCAACGCTTCAGATTTACTCACCAAGTTAAAACGTACAAAGTCTGACTGCACGGAATCCAGTTCCAGGCTCTGGATTATTCCCTCACAGACACACAACACAAAAAAGCAAAGAGAGGGAACTTTCGCTACAAGGACTCGAAATTTTAATCGACAGAAGGGAATCAGGTAATATCTTCCATATTTCCACGCTCCGATCTTAAATTCATAGGTTTCTTCATTTTCTTGCCGGTTTTCTTTTCTGGACTCCTTGTCACTTTAACTTTTTTGGTTTCTGGTTATTTAGAATGACGAACCAGGATGTTGTGATCGATATTAACGCGATGCTGGAGGGGGCAGAGGCACCGGTAACTGACGAGTGTTGTATCTATAGAATACCCTTTGATATTCGCAAGCTCAACGAAGATGCGTACACTCCAAAGGTTGTTTCTATAGGCCCTTTTCACCACAACGGCCATTCTCGCCTCCGTAACATGGAAAGGCACAAACTCATTTATTGCAAGGCATTTCTTGCATCGAACTAAAACAACTTTGGACAGCTGCATCCGCTACTTAGAAGAGGTGGAGCCCAATTTCGTCGCTGTTATTCAGACACCCTTGAGTTCAGCAAGGAGGAACTGGTGAAAATGATCTTTGTGGATTCTGGTTTTATATTTGAGCTTTTTTGCTGTCATTATTATGGTAAATGGCCAGGGAGTGACACGTTTCTTTCAAAACCTTGGTTGACCACTAATACAAGATTAGACTTATTGTTACTTGAGAACCAGCTTCCGTTTTTTGTTCTTGACGGTCTCTTCAATCTGTCCTTCACCTCTAGATCCGGCTCTGGTAACCAAAGGATCCCTTCATTTATTGAGCTTACATTTGACTATTTTGTCTATTACAATAGATCCAACTTAAATTTCCGTAATATTGGCATAAGGCACTTCACGGATCTAATAAGAACTTTTCACTTGCAACATCCTCCGCAAAGACGACCCCTGAGGACTGATGAATCACTGATACATCTTCATAGTGTTACTGAGTTGTTAGAAGCAGGAGTGAGGTTTAAGGTTAACACCAAAAGTAACTGCTTGCTAGACTTGAAATTTTCAGGAGGGGTTCTTGAAATCCCGGAGTTGAAAGTGGAAGATTGGACTGCGCTTCTGTTTCGCAATATGGTGGCTCTGGAGCAGTGTCACTATCCTTCCGAATCCTTCATTACCGATTATGTTGCTGTTTGGGACTTCCTTGTAAACACCAGTAGAGATGTGGATATACTGGTCCGAAAGAGAGTACTTGTGAACTGGCTAGGGGATAGTGATTCTGTAGCTGACCTGTTTACTGGTCTTTGGAAAAATATTACGCATTTAAATTTCAGTTCCGATTACTTTTATCTCTGCCGAGACTTGAATGCTTTTTGTAGAGATCCTTGGCATAAATTGAAGTCCACTCTGAGGCGGGATTATTGTAGCAGTCCTTGGCAAACTGCTGCTTCTATTGCTGGAATTATTCTTCTTATTCTCTCTTTGGTTCAAACAGTTTGTTCTGTCTTGCAAGTAATACAGCACTAGAATGCTTCTCCTCCCCTCCAAAGACTTGGTAAATTCAGTATGTTAAATGCTGAATTATTCTGAATTTTTTTTATTATTCTTTTCAATTTCTATTTCATTCCTTTTGTCTGAAAATGTTTCAATGGTTTCCTTATCTTGTAACAGATTAATTTAGTCCTTCACTAATTACTCCATCACGATGCGATGATTGGTATGCATAAAGTTCAGTGCTGCTCTTGGAAGTCTATGGTGCAAAATATGATCTGGTGTAGCTAATCCCAACCCAGCTTCAGAGTTGTTAGATGAAGATATAATACAGGCCCTGCTACGTAGCTAGTTTAATTTCATTCCACTTAGCTTGTTCCCAAACAAACCAGGGTATTGTATATTTTTATGGTTCTATGGTTTTCTTTCTCGATGATTGCTGTAAACCAATTCAGGCAGGAGTAAAGGTCATTGTAGCTTGCCGACAGTGAAGAATTTGCAGGGAAAACAAGTAATTTTAGCTTGCTAAATGCAAAAGGTCATCGTAGGAGTGTTCCATGATTTTCATCTCAGTCTAGAGTTATTATTATGTAACAATAACATAAAAAGACTTTGATAATTCCCAAATAAAGATTTTCAACCTCATTACATCTAAAGGATGCAAATGAGTGAAATTGTTGGAACTTGGAACCCATCTCACTAAAATATGTTTACCTAAAGAAATAAGTTAAAATTTAAAGTTTTGATCTATTACTTATATAAGTTAAATTTAAATTTTGTAAGTATAACATTAATAAATCGGGAATAGTTCATGTTTGTGTATATTAGTTAGGTATTTGTAATTTAATTTATTATAATTATTTTAAAAAACATTTTTTTTCTTTCTTATAGTTACCCTTCAACAAAAAACTACCACACTCATCCTCAAAAATTTTATTTTCAATTTTAAATAATCTCTACTAAAATAAAACTCAATTTATTTTTGTTTTTACCATACCTTCTAACATGAATAAGTTTGTTAAATATTAAATTCATAAACAAATTTATTTAAAAAATTAATCTCAAATAATAAAAGTTTTGTATGAGTTAGATGAGTCAAAATTTAATTTTATATTTTTAAATAAGTTAGACTTAAAAAGTTAAAATATAAACTTAACTTGTTTAAATGAATGAGTTAACACTGATTAATCTTACTTTTCTAGCATTAAACGTATTGGGAACTAATCGAGTGGTTCCAGAAGCCATTTTTTTTCCTCTTGGCAAATGTAATGGGAACTCTATCTTAGAATGATTTAATATTTGGAAGACTTAGGCTACATTTGAATAACAGTTGTAAAAATACTTTTGCAAATTTTAATATACAATTCTAATTTTTAATGCACAAAATAAAGAAAGTAGAAATTATTGCTTTGGAAATAAATATACTTTTGACTACTCAACTAAAATTCAGATACGCACTTATTAGTGAAAGAGACTACCTAAAAGTACTTTTGCACTCAACTGCAAAATATGATCTAATGAAACTAATCCCAACCCAGTTCCAGAGTTGTGAGATGAAGATATAATACATGCCCAAGCCCGATACATAGAACAAACCCGGGTGTTGTATGTATATTTCTAGGTTCTATGAGTTTCTCTTGATGACTACTGTAAAATGTAAATCAATTCAGGCAGGAGTAAAGGTCATTGTGTGGATCATTTTAGCACACCTCAATAATCTCTTTTACCAAAACCCAAATAGCACAATATTAATATCAACTAAACAACGATCATCAACATTTCATCAATTACAAGTAATTAACTAAAAATGATTTATTGACATCAAGTTTATTAAGCAGCAATCCTTCGGCTACTCGGGATCTTTAGTGAAGAAATATGTGTTGAGCCTTTCATCTGCACATGAGTGTACAATAGAGGTTTAAATGAGTGAAATTTAAGCAATGCATCTGATACTATTGGCATCTTATTGGTGGCTTGATTTTGGACAGCAACATATCATACAATGATTTCAGTTATCATTCCTAATTACGTCAAAAAGAAAAAAATTGTTACAAAAATTCATTTCTATCAAAGCTAATCATTATCAACAACTTTTAAATCTACCACCTAACCAAAGTTGTGCCAAACTTTTATAGGATGATTTGAGCAATTAAACAAATAACAGTGTGAACATATCATTGTTCTCCTATATTTTTTAAGCATGGAGGCATGGAATCTAAAAAAGGCAACTCAAAAAATTTAACACACAACCTCTAAACCTTAAGCAAGCATTTAAAGCATATACTTAGGCTCTATAACAACAATAAAAGCATGTACCTTTTAGGGCATTGTTGTATTGAGAAAAAAAATCCTTTTATATCATAGAAAATGCTAAACTTACATTAATGTTAACAGGTCATGACAACAGCAAGACAATGTAAGTATGTAAATAAATAAAAAATGCATATATAATGGTACAACTGCACTAAAATTAGATATGGGAGAGCTCTTGTAACTATTGTTTTATTTCTTTTCTTATCCTCTTGTTTTGTTCTTCTCTCAGTTTTGCTTGCTGTATTCTTCTTTCACCAAAAAATTAATTAGTGAAAAACTTCATAATTATGTGCTCGAAAGAAAACTAAATGTTCAATTAAGTCGTGGATTTATTTGACTTATATGCTAAAACTAATGCTACACAATACTTTTGACAGCTAGAAAAATGAGTTCATGTCTATGTTTTACATAATAGAAGCAATTGATGACAATGAAGAAAGCAATGCAAATTTGAGGAAAATGAAAATAATCAAACATATATAGTGCATGTTTGGATTAAACTTGTGAAAGTTCAAAAGTACTTTTGCTCTCAAAGTAACAAATCTTTTCTTTTCATTTTATGCATTGGAACGCACAATTTTATATTGAAAATTGCAAAAGTAATTCTATAACCTTAAGCCAAACATAGCCTAATTGTTATAACACAATGTTCGGTGGTAGAGAAGCATGTGGTTTTAAGAGAGAAGTCGAAAAAGAGAAGCATGAACTACCAAATTATTCTATTTATCTCTAATACCCCCCACAACACACACACACACACACACACACAAATCTTAGTTTAGCCTTCAAGTATATTTGTATCCCAAGTTAAAAAAACAAAAGTCAACCCACCTTGCCTAAAGTCATGGTTGCAAAGCGGAATCCAGTCAAAACCAGACAAAACCAATGTTACTGTCATGGTCCTATTATTGATAAATAATATCCAAGAAGAGAAAAGTGAAAGTATGGAATATTTGCTTGAGAGAGAAGAGCTAGATTTCATCATCGGAATCATCTCTTGACAATGAAAAACACTAAACAGTGAACATATGGAGACAAGGAAGGAGCTCTAGCTAGTACTATCGAATCTTTTAAAGATTTAAGAGTTCTCTGGGAATACCATAATCGAAAGTTCAAATATGGTAAAAATGAAGGACATTAAAAACAAAAATGCTGTAATGGACAAGGACTTGAAAATTGACACCCTTCTATTTCTCATAGTGCCCAGACATTTTCATAGGTAGGTCATTTCTAAAGGAAAATACTCAAGTATACATTCAACTTTTTATTACAACTTACTTCGATCTCATTTTTCTTCTTATCTCTTTCTTCATATTTTATCACGCCATTTGTCACATGTACCAATTTCTTTCTCTTTTTTTATTTTTTCTTTCTATCTCTCTCTTCTTTCCACCCATACAACTAAAAAATGAGGTGTATGAGTATCACTACTCTTTCTAAAAATGGTTTCAAAAGGTCAAAATTAGTGAGACATGGATCCTCTCTAGTTTAAAAAATTGGAGAGTGTTCAGTTTATAAATTCCACCATTCATATATATTATTTTAATACTTTATATATTAAATTTATTAAAGGGAGTGTATTGTAACGCCGCAAATTATTTAAATATAATAATAATAATTTTATGTAACTTTTCCTATTCTTAAAAATATGAAGTGATTTTTTATTATTATTTTTTTACATCACAAATAGTAGATATAAAAAAAATCTAAAATACAATATTATAATTTCCTAAAGCTGGCCATACTAAAAATAAACTTCACTCGTATAGAATTAAAGTGACAGAAAGTTGCCACCTAAAACGTGAGAAGATTCCACCAATCTCTTGCTGCACTATAATGATATCATCTGCTGCCATCTACGGGCTGGGGGAAGCACACAACAAGCAGAAAGAAAAAGAAAAAAACAACACACAAACAAACAAAGAGAGAGTGAGGTTCTAACTTAAGGCATCAATATGGTAATAAACATCCATGGGGTCTAATGTAAAATACAATCATAATGAGACGTAATAAATCAGAGAATTCACATTATTTCTCAGATAAAAATCAATCAATTGTAATGCAAGAATGCATAGATGTTGACTTATGATCAGACATAATGGATGGGTATATACGTGTTGACTCATTTCCATGGAGGACTATCCAACAATAGAGTAGCATGATCAGGAACTCATACTCCACCGACCAAAGCATGCTAAATCAATATCAATATTCACCTAATCTAGAATGGGAATAGCATTAGGTAATTCACCAACCAAAGCTAGAATGCGAATAGTCTTGGTGGTAACAGGTACGCGGTAAGTACTCTCCACTGATCGTGGATAAATTGTAGTGACTCGTCAGGAATGTTAGTGCGCAAATCGCCTTAACCACGACACAGAGTTGTGACCCTCTAGCCCCCTTATGGGATGACGTGCACCAAACATCCTTGAGGTCTCCATGGCCTCCACTACAAGATTCGCACCCCATCACAGGGTGTAACTACTCTAAGACCTTGGGTTTGACAACAATGATATGACAATAGTCCGTCTTATTAGAGTTGATATCTATTAAGTATTTCAGTATAGGGTCTCAACTTCTCTCAATACAAACTTTCAATTGCCAATAGCTTCACAACAAATCCTCCATATCAGAGGTTAGAACTCAATAATTTAACTCGATATCAACTTTAATATAAAAGACTAGTCACTGTGCATATGACAGTATATTTAATATTCATCCAATGAAATCAATCACAACAATAATAAGGAGCTAAAATTAACTACAAGTAACTTCTCTCGTACACTCTCATCCTTCCTACTTTCATTCATCCTATAAGGACAAAAAAAAATAAAATCAATAATTGATTCACAAGTTCTATTAAATTTTATGAGAAGGATTTATCCTAATTAAAATATTTTAAACTTTTAATCTCATTTAAATTTTATGGAGACTCTCACCTCAAACTCAATTTTTTTTTTACTTACATAATATTTCATCATTAATTATTATTATTATTATTATTATTATTATTTTATGTGACATACCGTTCTAGAATTCCAAACTTGGATTGATCATAGTATGAAATTAAAAAGATTTTTAATTGAATTTAAGTTGCCACTACGTCATAAGTAGATTATTTCTTTCTCATTATTGTAAAACCATACCTTTAAGACATTTTAATGTTTCTCATTATTATAACAAAGTGGCTTAAAACCCTTGGCACCATATTCCATTTGTCTACACGTAATGTACCTTTTAATCTTTTATTTAGTTATGCATCTACTAACTCCTTGAGATTCCTAAGTTTCGACTTAGGTTTACTTTAAAGTTACAGGAAAATTTTGTTTTATTGTAGGTAATTAGACATTGTTATGGACATGATTAGAATCTTTTGTATTGTACTCTTCCAGTCCCAACGTATATGGTCTAGCAGCAGAAGGAAATTTAATTGTTAACCATGATACTCTGCTAAGCCCAAACCTTTGGGCCTTAAGGTGTAAGTGCACAGTCCATTCATCACCAAGACAGCAGTCTAATACTTCCAATAGTTAATCACATTTTCATCTCCCTCCACCGGACACAACAAGCATCCAGCAACTCTACCGACCATCCTCTACTTCCAAATTTTCATTTACAAGTTTATCCCGCACAACCGCAATTAAATTTCACACTCAACTTCCCTCTTGGTTCAGACTTACGCAACATGGAAAGGAAGAAAACATAAGTTTGCAGCTTATTGATGCAATCAAATACACATATAGGAAACCCACTGCAAGGAGTCCTCAAAATTTAAGCAATCACCAAAAAAAAGGAATTTCAATTAACAATTAATATCACTGTGAAATGCATAACAGAACCAAAATTACTCATAAAGAGTGCACAAAATCAAACAACACATAAAAATAAAATTACCGATTGAGACCTAACCTCCTCCCCCACCTTAAAATTTTCGGATTAGAGATGTTCCCTCTCAAGCACACACACGCTCTAGCTGTTGCTCCTCTCCTGTATCTACACCCTCACGGTAGTGGTGACGGAGTATGAATCCACGAAGAAAAGAACCATGCAAGGAAGAAAGAAAGGATTGGGAAACATTTTATTTAGGTTGTGATTTTGAGGGAAGGGGAGTAGCGTCGGTGGACAGAAGGAAAAAGAATGTAATCCCTCCTCCCTTTTTGTGCAGCACATATACTTGATAGGTAAGAAAGTGGTACTCCGAATCTTGCGGTTAACACGCACTGGTCTTCTTCAGCCGTTAGATCTCATAAAATAAAATGTCAAATAATTTAGACTTACTTATTAGGTGTATGTTTTGACAAAAGAGGGAAAGAGCCCGTGTGACTCACGATTTTGTGTGTAGCCTCTCTTATATACCTATATATATATATATATATACACACACACACACACATAATTTGCTATTATAACACTTCATGTAAGTCATAAATCTATTAGTCCAACAAATGTCTATGATTATCATTTTATTTTACAAATTTGTGCATGACTAGTCCCAAATCACCCACTAGAGAAAGAGAAAGAATTTACACAGCCGAATGGTTGATTTCAATCTAAAAATAATAATAAATGCGTAACAACAATATAATATGATTACTCATAGAGTTGGGTTCTCATTTAATCAACAGCACATAGAAAATAAATAGGTTTAAACAAATTAAGAAATCAACTAGCATAAAAAATAATAATTGCAACACAGTTATTAATAATATTAACTAAAGTATTAGCAAGGCAAACATAAAATAAAATAACATAAAACGCTGATTTATTTACTTTTACCAATAAGGAAAATAAGAAAAAGAGGATGTTCCAATAATATTAAATTTTACTAAGATTTTGAATCTTATGCATAAATTTCAATATATTTTGAGTTTATAATTTTTTTATTTTATTTAAACTCATAATATTTTCTAAAACTAATTAATATAATTTCTTTTAATTATCTTAACTTAATTCAAACATAATTGTAAACACAATTATTAAGACTATTAAATAAAATAACAATGAGCAAAAATAAACTAAAGTACCAATTTAATTTTTCTTATCTATTTATTTATTTATTTTTAAATAAAAGAAATTAGGAAAAACAGGATGTTACATGTATTAGATTAAGATTTTAAAAGACTTCTTTTTGATGCACAAGTTTTGTGATTAGGACTAGGATTTTTTAAGAAGGTAATAAAATTTGGTGGTATTCAATTAAGATTTTTTATGACTTACAAAATGTCATCTGGTATTCAAAAACATATAAATTTCGATTGATTATTTGTAAAGTGAATTTTGTGTGACATTTCAGTAAGATATATAAATACCACATCTATCCAACAACCCATCCAAACCTTTGAGACTTTCTTACTCTCTCATTCTTTTTTTTCCTAGCGTTGTCAGACTTTTCTTTTTTATCACATATAATTCCTTATCTCTTTGTTGTAGGTGGTATAGACGTTAATATTGTACTTAGTCATCTCTTTCTTTTAATCTTATATGTCTTCTCTGTAATTAGGTAACAGACCTTTCTATTTGTCTTTATCAATTTGTTTAGACGAATTCATTATGTACATCACTAGAAAAGCAATGTCAAAAACGCATAAAAAAACCTGTGCATTACCAATGCCAATCACCCATTTACACACTAATCCCAACATAAATTATAGGACTTCTGTTTCAGGTTCGAATAAAATAGTGTGCTCGTGGGTTATGTGGGCTTCATTTTCCCTAATATTATTAGGAAATTCCCCCCCCCCCCCCCCCCAAAAAATTATTAGGAAATTCAACCTTTTTCCCCCTTCTCATGGTGAAGTGCTTTATATGTTTGTTTTTGGACACTACCTATTGTTTAGATAACAATGACATGTGTTTATGGATTGGCGGTTCTTAAATACTACGCAAACACTATGTACCATGACATGTTATGTGATTGAGTTATTACAAAGAGTCTCAGATGGTAATAAAAAGGTAATAATTTGCTCTATGTATTAGAAAACAAATATTTTCATTTTGACAAAATTAGTAGGACATGAACTTAGAATCAACTAGCTATTAAAAGATTAGAAAAATTATATTGGTTTTATTTTTTTCTTATCCAAACTTTATCATTTTTTGTTATTTTTTGCATTGACTCTTTTGAATATTTTCTAAAAATCCACGAGGTCCTTTCAAATCTTATAAATCTATAAAGTCCTTTCAAATATTATAAATTCTTATGATTAAAATCCAAACTATAAAATTTTGATTATAAAAGTCTTTTAAAAAAGCTTATAAGTCATTACATTCCTACATAGTCTTTTGAAATCCACAAGACTTTTCTATGGAAATAGTCTTTTAAAATTCCAAACCAATACATCCCCCTAAATATTAAAATAAACCAAGGGTTGAGATCTCAAGCTGTTTTGAAAAAACTACAAAGGATCTTTTTCCAAATTTTTGATGTATATACCAACTTTTTTTATTTTTCTGTACTTGGAGAGCTGTCAAATATGTCATAGAACTCCTCGAAGTGGTCCTAGAACTTGTGAGGCTCAATAGGGTGGCCATAAGCGTTGATGCCAACAATGATCATGTTGGGTGCTGGTAGCCTAGTACATGTTAGAGAAGAATATAGTGAGACTGTTTCAAATTCCAACCCACATATTTTATAACCTTACCCAACCTCATATTCATGACGTTGTGGGAAAGCCGACCAAAGTTGTGTTTGAGAAGATGTTCAGCTTTGTTCAATGCCAATTCAATGTGAGTGGGGGATTGACGTTCAACATGCTCTGGAAAGTGAGAATACTTCAAAACAAACCCACTATAAGTTAGATAATAGATGTAGAGAGAAAAAAGAAAGAGACGAATGAAAAGTAGGTAGCAGAATAGACATGTGCAGTTGTCATTTCAAGTTCAAAATTCAAATAAAAGTGAATGTCAAAGGTAAAGAGAGATACTTTATTGGTAAAATAACATCCATAACAATGTTTTGCAAGTTTCCAATGCATTAAAATAGTTTTAACTAATTTTTCAACATGTGCATTGCACAAAATAAATACATATTTTATATAAATTAAATTTATAATAAATAAATATTTCTAAATATATAAATTATATTATGATTAAACGTTCGTAATAAATAATATTTTGAACATATAGATTATATTTTAAATTTATAGTAAATAATTTATAATGTGATAGAATGTTATTTTTAATTATTGATAATTTTTTTAAAAATATTAAAATTTAATTTACAACTAAAGATTTTGAAAGTGATAGATTAAAAAATATGAGAGGTTAAAAAAATTCGTAAAAATGCTCTCGTTAAAGAATGACAGCTAAAAAATGCTCTTGTGAGCCTATTTGATCCATGGCATCACTGCACAACTTTTTCGCATTAGATAACGATCAAGCTTGATGTAACAAATTTTTTTTGTCCTAAAAGCAACAAGTCGAAGGTATAATCCACACCAAAAGCTGCATTGGTTCTTGGTAAACCCTATGATTCTTCCTCGATATGTTTTAGAGCAAGATCAAGATCAAGATTTGATAAATCCAGCATATTTGGATTAGGAGTAGTTGGATTCATTGTTGTTCATATGGCTTTTTTCAACACTTTCTAATTTTGTTCTACCTAGGGTTGTGTGCTACATCCATTTGTAGTAGGTTTGGGAAGAGATCCACAAGTTCTACCATTTGCAAATGAATGCTAGATCTCGCCAATTAGGATCTAAATTGAAAACAATCACAAAAGGTGATCATTCTGTAGTGGAGTATCTTCCAAGAATTCAGGCTATTATTGATATTCTTCAGTTTATTAGAAATCCAATTTCTCATTGTGATCATGTTGGTACTATTCTCAAAGGACTTCCTGAAGAGTATAGTCCATTCGCTGCAATTATTCAATATAGATCTGAACCTTAAATACTTAGCCATAAGAGAACGTGTTAAGGAAAATAAAGTGGTCATTGAACACATCAACACTGAGTTGATGATTGCTAATCCTTTAACTAAAGGCATACCACCAAAGAATTTTAAGGATCACGTGATATGAATGGAACTTGGTTCCATGATGTGATTTTATTGTATGTATATTTATTAATATCAATGAAACTCTTATTCAATTTGATGTTTTCTCACATAGTTTTGTGCACATATTTGTTTTGAGAAATATCATCGGGATGAGATCCTAAATAAACATATGGTTTATTCATTAAGTTAAAGGCTAACATTAAGAGACTTGATATATTGTGATGCATGGAAGATAATACTCATCATTAGAGGACCTATCGCCATGATTCGTTTATTTTGTTTCTTGTTATGATTCATAATGAATTAAATGGACCAAGTGGGAGAACGTTAGAATTTTTCGTTACAATTATTCAAATCATTGAATAAATTTTTTGTTACTGACCATTCAGATTCAGAATCAATGATAGGAATTTTGTTATAGTTAGGTGTTAAGATCGCGGCAAGTATATCGGTCGTACAAGTAATATAATCTTAAGTAAAGTCTCTACATGGATTGTGGTTTAATCTCAATTCAATCAAACAATTACTTATGTGTTTAAGAATTAAAGAAAGATTAAGAATTTTTGTGGTTTTTAGAATTAAGGAGCAAAAGGAAAATAAGATTGAAATTAAGAAATATTTAGAAAATCAATGAGCAAAAGCAGTTAGGTTTTAGAATCTTTGGTGATTTTTTCCAAATGTAATTTCTTTCCCTTCTAAACCTGTTCCTATTAGGCAATTTACCTTCAATTTCTCTAAATTAATTCAACCCTAATTCTTTAGGTGGTAAACCCTTTGTTTCTAATTTCACACCCTAATCCTTTAGAGAAATTAAAGTGAAGGCATACAACCTCTTTTCCTATAACTAGGTTCAAGAATTATATAGCTGCTAAAATGGAATGGTTCAAACCCTAATTTCCTAATTGTAAGGTTTGAATTACAAATTAATTTCTGATGGGTGTCATGCATAAAAAAAGCATTAAGCATATCATTAATAGCTAAATTGCATTAATAATCAAAAGGTTCAGAAGGAAAAACGAATTACAAAAGATTCCAATCACAATTCATCCTAATCTAACCCTAAAGGGGTTTAGAAACTTAGAGAAACTAAACACACATAGAAAATAAAAAAGAAGATAAAAAGAAATCCATGAATCTTCATAATCAAATCCTAATTCTTCAAGATCCAAAATTGGAGATGAATCTTCAAGCTTTTCCTCGTTCTTGGTCCTTAGATGAGTCAAAGAATGCTCCCAAATGTGTAATTCTACCCTTTTTATAATGAGTTTGGGCTTTCTGAACCACAAAAATGCGTCAAGCCCAATAATAGACAACAACTTGAAAAGTTGAACATAAGTTGGCGCTGGTGCACCCCTTTGCTAGGCACACTCTTCAGATCTTTGTCACCATGTAGGCACTAGGCGCCAATGTTGACTTGCTTTTTTGTTGTGCTTAGAAGCTGAAAATTGACTCTTAAAGCATCCTAACTTTGTCTATTTTCTTTGCTCAAGTTTCCCACATTGATAAACCTAAATAACCAAGTAAAATATGTCATATTTAATAAAAATCTCAATAACACATATTACCTGTCATTTCATATAATTGGGTTATTTTCTCATAAATTTTCTTTGAACTAGAGCCAGAAATCATGTGAATTAGCTCTATAAATCTACATAAGATGTATATTTATCATTTGACATTGATTTTGTTGTCTAAATTTGAATGTGGAAAATGACATCAATGATTGAATGTCGTCCATTTTCTAGTCAGATACTATCTATTAATTTTAGCAAAATGTTCAGAGACATTAATTCACGTTGTTATGTCAATTGAACTCTGTGATAGGCAGAGCTCTATAAATTGGATGTGCTCTTTGTTTTTGATCATTGTGCCTACTCCTCTCTTCAGAAAAACACACCATCGAGTTTGAGTGAGTAAGGGTCCAAAAAAGTCAAAACAGTGAAGGTTAAGATTAAAGCAATGGTTGGAGGTAAGTACCTCAATCCAATTATGTTTTCGTTTATTTTTTATTTGAATGTGTTGTTTGGATTTATAACATGTTTAGATCATTTACCTAAATTTACATTAGAAACATGAACAAGACCAAGAAAACGCTCTATAACTTGACCTTTCTTATTCACATAATATAAAGTCACAACCATTTGTTCCTTATTTGAAATATCTCAAGATTCATCAACCAAAATAGCAAACAAATTATCTCTTAGATCATCAAGTGTAACTTTAGTGGTTTCACTAATAGCAGCTCTAACGATATCTTTTTGTATTGTAGGAGCTATTAACTTAAGATTTTCACAAACATTCTTCTAACTTCATGAATAGCTTTATTGTGGTTAACAAGAAAATCATGAATAACTCTATTTTTTTTTCGTCTTGTAGGATGCATCTAAGGACCCTATTTATAGAGTTTTCTTATTTATTTATTTATTTTGTTATTATTATTATTATACTTAATTTCATTCCTAAACTATTTTTAGTTATCCAAATCATTATTAAATTTAAATTATGTCTATTAAGAATTCAAATTTATTAATTCCTAGTTTAAAATTCTTTCTTGTAACCTGTTGTCCATGGGAATAGGATTCCTATCAATACCAGCCCTTGTAACTTCTACCTTATCCTTAAGACAAAGAATGGGTATTGCTGTTTGATAAAGTCTGCCTTTTCTTAGGTAGCATCTTCCATTAGGATGGCAATTCTACTTAGAGTATTCGCAAAAGTTATTCACAATGGATAGGACAAATACTAACTCAATGAAGATAGGGATGGAGCCAAAAATTTACTTATATATATATAATAGAAATTGACAATATTGTCGCATCATATTAATGAATAGGATGATGTGATGAAATAATTACATTTTATTAGACGTTTGTGTAAAAAAGTTTTGCTCTGACATTGTATATAATTAAATTTCAAAAATAATTCACACTCCACTAAAAAATTAAATTATATCAAAAGATTATATTCTTTTTCAAATGCATATATTGCTTTTAAAATATTATTAAAATACTTGTAATTATTGTTATTGTTGAACATAGTTTTTTTTAAATTAAAATTATTCAAATTTTATTTGATATTAACTATGTTAAAGCATGAATTGAATGAATTTGCTTTTATATATTGAAAGTGAAATGTTAGAAAAATTTAATTGTAAAACTTTGGTCAAGAATTTCATAGTTGATAAGAAAAAAAGAGATTTGACAAATTATACTAAATTAAATTTTGAATATAAATTTGCCTAAGGCCTTAGAATTTTTGGCCAAGACTCTGCACTTAAGTATACGGGTAGCGAGAACAAATATGGATATATAGGTATCCAACAGATACGAAGATGGGAATTAAAGTTGCTACTTCGAACAAGTATAAGGCTAAGTACAAGTATTTTTTTTAAACCCAAATATAAAAACAAGTACTATAGTACCTTACACAATCCTAACCTTTGTCATCCCTATCTTCCACTAGTTGAGCCTTTCAAATAATAAGCATTCTAAAATAGAGTTCCCATTACGTTTGCCAATTCTAGAGGCAATGGCTTCTGGAACCACTGGATTAGTTCCAATGTTAACTCATTCTTTTAAACAAATTAAATTTATATTTTAACTCTAACTTATTTAAAAATATAAAATTAAAATTTGACTCATTTAACGCATACAAAACTTTTATTATTTCATTTTAATTTTTAAATAAAATTTATATAAATTTAATATTTAGCGGACTTATTCATGCTAGAGAATAAAGTAAAACAAAAAATAAATTTAGTTTGTATTAATAGAGATTATTTAAAATTGAAAATAAAAATTTTGATGACGCCTGTGGTAGATTTTCAAATGAAGGTTAAATACAAGAAATAAGAAAAATATTTTATAAATCATTATAATAAATAAAATGACAACTATATAATTCGTCAAAAAAAAATTGAAAACTATATTACTAATATACATATACAAAAGCTATTCACGATTTATTTACGTTACACTTACCAAATTCGAATTTGACTTATTTAAATAATACAACATGACTTCAAATTTTATCTTGTTTATTTAGGTAAACATTTTAATGAGATGGGTCCAATTATTTCATCACCTCAATAATCGTTAATAAAAAAACAAATCACCTCAATAATCGTTAATAAAAAACAATCACCTCAATAATTGTTAATAAAAAACAAATCACCTCAGTAATTGAATTTTTTATTGGATTGTTTAACTAACCTAGCTAGTTGGCATTTTTGTGCAGATCGTAATGCAGATGGGCTTATTTAAATTCTACACTATCCCGTTCTTTAAGGAAAAAACTTGACTTTTATGATTTGGTATATCTATGTTAGATCTGATTATGTTCAATTTCTCCTTCATCAGTTGAACTCCGTATAGTTTTATTCATGTACGATTGTAGCACAAATGTAATACATACAACTTTTTAGTTTATACCCAACATGCACGTAGTGGTTTGTCTTTTTAATAAATAAATAAATAAATAAATTCATAATATTTTTGGCTGCCTAGGGTGTTTCCTGATTGAGAGCGAGAGACTAATCTTTTGAGGTATGAAAATCTATTTAAGAGACTGATCTCTCCCAATAGATGTTTTCTTTTACGCACAGATCTGCGATCAAACTCCTGACCACATGCTTAATGGCCATAATTATTTGTTAACTATACCACACCATATTAGTGAATTAATTCATAATATGAAACAATAGATAACTATTACGAAAATGATGGATAGAAGATTATCTATAGGCTTTTCTCATGTATGTTTGGTAATTTTGCCTCATTTTGTGTATTTATAACTCAAAATAAACAGTTTTGTTAATATATTTTATAATAACTTAAATAACTTTATATCTGTGCAATTTTTTATTCTTTTTATTAATTTTTTGATTAAAAAATGTGTTAAAATGTATTATTGACATTCCCTTCAAAATACATGAACATTTTCCCAAAGAAAAACCTTCCAAAAACTAGAAAGGCTATAACAGGGCCACGTGAAAATAAAATAAAATAAATCAATTATTTTAATAAACCATAATTAATGTCAAATCTATGATATTTAAAATTAAATTTTATATTATAAATTAGAACATTTTATATATTAAAATAATTAAAAATATTTAATTTATATACATTTATTAAAAAAATAAAGATAATATTAACCCGTGCATCGCATGGGCATATTATCCTTGTTCTTTTACATTTACCTGATGTAAAAACATTAAATAAAAAGTAACATTTAAGGTAAATTCATGATTCTAATTAAAATTTGTTAACAATTTCCTCATGTTCACCTGTGATTTATGGTGATGTCATAAATTAGAGTAATGATACATAAACTCATACACAATATGTATACTTGAGAAATTCTTGCATGAGTACAAAACTAACGCCTCATCTTTACACATAATCAACAAAAAATTTACAACTAATAAATTAAAAATAAAAAATGCCAACATGTCACATAATATAAAAAATAAAACGAATCTAACATTTAAAATAAAAAAGAAAACTCACGATTCTTCTTTCCATTTACGTATAAAAAAGGAAACTCGTGATTCTTTCCTCCTTATATATATATTATATATTTATGTATATATATATTAATGTAAAATCTGTGCTGAAAATAGAAATGTATATATGATACAATTACAATATTTTCTTAGTTTTTTTATTACATTTCTTAGACTTTGAAAAGAAGGAAATATAGTAAAAAAGTCATATTCATCTTATTTAACATAATCTAATAAGAAACTAAATAAAAAAATGTTGAATTATTGTTATTACCTTTCAATCAATAAAAAAATAAAATAGGAAAAACATGTAATTAACTCCAATTGATTCTTTTTACTCATTTATTTTTTAAATATATTTTCTAAGCTTTGTTTAACATGACATTCTAAAGTAAAGGAAATTAAAATTCTTCTTTTTGTAGTTTGGTATTAACATAAAAATAAAAAGGAAATATTAAGGATATCTTCTTATTACTTTTAAATATTTTTTTAAAAGATAATATATATTATGATTTTATAATTATTAATAAAAATATTTTCAAAATTTAAATATAGTCTTATATTTTTCTCCTCTTCGTAAGCTAGCATTTTTTTCCCTTTTTTTTAGGAACTTATTTTCATTATTCACCTTATTTATTTTATTTTATTGTTTTATTGATTGGAGGTTAATAAAAATAATTCAACATTTTTATTTAGTTTCTTGTTAGAATATTGATTTTTTTATATATGACATTTCTCTCTTTTCAAAGTCTAAGAAATGTAATAAAAAAATCTAAGAAAATATTGAAATAATGTTATATATACATTTTTGTTTTCAGCACAGATTTTACAATAATAAATTTAGCATAATATAGGTTACATAGACGGAGGAAAGAATAGTAGATTTCCTTTTTCATTTTAAATTTTAGATTCTTTATTTTTATCCTACTTGAAAGATTGGCATTTTTATTTTATTTTACTAGTTGTCAATTTTTTATTGGTTGTGTGCAAAGATGATATATATATATATATATATATATATATATATATATATATATGTATGTATGTATTGTATTTGTGCTCATGCAAAAATTTCTCTGTATACATTCTTTATTTATTTATTTTTATCTCTCCTTTCTTATCATCATATCACCTATGACATCCACATTTCTTTGTCTTCTATCTTTTTATCTCTTTAGAATTTAGATGTAGATTAGCCCAAGTCCATTAATCATTTTTCCATAATTTATTCTTTGCAACTCTAATATTCTCAATACTTCTCCCTCTCTCTCTCTCTCCATATATATATATATATAAATTGACTAATTAGATTGACCAATCTAATAAGAAGTTGATCTATTGACGATTTCTTACTTGTAGTTGACTAATTTCAAAATGGTAAAAAAAATATTCTACAAGTTTTTTAATATTTTATAAAGAAAATATTAAATAAAAAATAAGCATATTTAATGTCTTAAAAACTTAAAAAAAATATTTTCTTTTTCTACTACATAAAAGAATTAATAAAAATTGTAAGAAATTTAAAATTATTCATCTCAAAACTATATAAACTAATGTAAGAATTAAATTAATCCCTTACTACTTTATTAATATTAACTCGAGTTATCGCTGTTATTTGCATGCATGTGTGTGGTAGTGTGGTTAGGATTTTAATACAGAGAGAAGACGAGAGAGCAACTGAAATATGAGTACGTAAATAATATAACCAGGCCAGTTCTTTTGTCTCGACTCTTCGTCAATCATAGTACAAGAGATGAGATATTGGTGGTGGATATTAAAAGTGACATATGCGTACTGTTCAAATCAAAGAACTTTCGTCGCGAAGACTTGGAATTTAATTGAAAGGGAATGGGGTAATATCTACCATAATTTCCCGCTCCGAGATTATTTTTGTAGTTTGGTGCAGTAGAAATAGAGGAGAAGGGGGAAGAAGAAGGAAGATAGGAAAAGTAGAAAAAATGGATATGTTTGATAAAATAGAAAAGATTTGAAGTTTTTAAAGAAAACGGAGGGACCTATTGCGTAAGAGTTCTCTGCAAAAATGGAATGATCTACACGAAAGAGAGGAAAACATTGTTCACAAAATCGATTTTGTAACGTGGCTAAATTAATTTGTACTATGTTTGCATAGAAGGGTGTATATTTTTATGCATACCAAATTGATTTTGTAAATAAACAAAATTGATTTTGTATCTACTGTAAATCAACTTATAAGAAACAACTGTAAACAATATTGATTTTGTAAACAAAACAATAGCGTATAAAAAAAATAAAAAAATATTAATAATAAAAATAATTTTAAAAAATTAATTTTTATTTTATTTTTCTTCAACCAAACAATTTTAATTTTTATTATATTTTTTTCTCTTCTTTTATCACTTCCTCCCTTCTCATTTTTTTTTTCTATTTTTTTTCTCTACTAAACACACGCTTACAAATTTTCGTTTCTGGACTCTTTTTCACTTCAACTTTCTGACAAGAATCATGAACCACGATGATGTTGTGATCGATATTACTGGCGATGCTGGAGAGGGCAAAGCCACCCGTAACTGCTGAGTGTTGCATCTACAGAGTGCCCTTTGATATTCGCAAACTCAACGAAGATGCATACACCCCAAAGGTTGTTTCTATAGGCCCTTTTCACCACAACAGCCACCCTCGCCTCCAAAACATGGAAAAACACAAACTCTTTTATTGCAAGGCAGTTCTTGAACGAACGCAAACAAGTGTGGACAGCTGGATCTGCTACATAGAAGCGGTGGAGCCTGAATTTCGTCGCTATTATTCAGACACCCTTCAGTTCAGCAAGGAGGAACTGGTGAAGATCATCTTTGTGGATTCCAGTTTTATATTTGAGCTCTTTTGGAAATACCGTCATGTGGAATGGTCACGGGATGACACTTTTCATACGACACCTTGGTTGGCCGATGCTGTAACACTTGATCTGTTGTTACTTGAGAACCAGCTTCCTTTTTATTTTCTTGACAATCTCTTCAATCGGTTCTTCACCTCTACATCTGGCTGTGGTAACAATAATATCCCTTCATTTCTTGAGCTTACCTTTCACTATTTTGCCGGTTACAATAGATCCAACTTGGAGTTTCGTAATATTGGCACAAAGCACTTCACGGATCTGATAAGAACTTTTCACTTGCCGGACAGACTGGGTAGGACGGATGATGAAATAGTGAAACATCTTCCTAGTGCCACTGAGTTGTCAGAAGCAGGAGTGAGGTTTAAGGTAAATACCGAAAGTAAGTACTGTTTACTAAAGTTGGACTTTTCAGGACGGTTTCTTGAAATCCCACAGTTGGTAGTGGAAGATAGCACTGAACTTTTGTTTCGCAATATGGTGGCTTTGGAGCAGTGTCACTATCCTCGCGAATCCTACATTACAGACTATGTTGATTTTTTGGACTTCCTTGTAAACACCAGCAGAGATGTGGATGTACTGGTTCGAAAGGGAGTACTGGTTAACTGGCTGGGGGATACTGATTCTGTGGCTAACCTGTTTAATGGTCTTATGAAAAATATTACGCAATTAAATGGCAGTTCCCATTACGTTGGTATCTGCAAAGACTTGAATGCTTTTTGTAGAAATCCTTGGCATAATTTGAAGTGGACTCTCAGGCGTGATTATTGTAAAAGTCCTTGGCAAACTGCTGCTACCATTGCTGGAATTGTTCTCCTTATTCTCTCTTTGGTTCAATCAGTTTGTTCTGTCTTGCAAGTAATACAGCAATAGAATGCCTCCTCTCCCCTCAAAGACTTGGTAAATTCAATTGCTGTTAAATGTTGAATTATTATTATTATGTTCAATATCTCTACTACTTAATTTCCTTCTGTCTGAAAATGTTTCAATGGTTTCTTTATTTCAGATCTTGTAACAGATTAATTTAGTCCTTCCCAAGATTACTCATCACGACGGGATGAAGATGTGTATGCATAAAGTTCAGTTCTTCCCAAAATCAGTCCTTCTTCTTCTTCCTTTTCTTTTTATGTTTTTTCTTTTCTACTTTCTTTTTTTATTCTTATGTTCTCTCTCTCCCTTATTGCTCAATTATTGGGAACTCAGTTGTGCTTTTTGTTCTGTTTGTTTTGTTTGTTTGCTGCTAAATATTAATGCACTGTGTTTGTTTTAGTTATATTTAAGATTTTTGTATCTTGCCCATAATCAAGAAACAAAAACTTAAATGCGTCGAGCTGAGCCTAACACTTAAAGTTTAGGTTTGTGTTGTAAAAAAAATTAGTTGCTCAAGTTTGACTCAGTTATTTAAACGAGCTTAATTGAAAGTTTGAGTTTGACCTGTTTAAAAAATATAAGGCTTGAGCTTGATTTATTTAACTCATTTATAACTTAATTATTTTTGTTTTATGAAAAAATCTTAAATTTTTTAACTTTATCAATTTAATATTTAATAAATTTTTAAATAATATATGATAATCTACAAATAGAAATATGTGCTTAACATGTGGCATGTGAAACTCAAACATATTATAGACTATTACATTTTCATAATCCAGTAAATAAAAAATTTATAGCTTCTTGACTACTACAAAAAAAAAAAAACTTCAAAATCAATTTATTGTTTTCAACGAAGTTCTACATATTTCCATAACGAATATATAAATAGCAAAAGAAAGTAAAGTCCACAATCATCAATTTAAATAAACGAGCTATTTACGAGTCATTATTGTCGAGCTCGTAAAGTTTAGGCTTAGTTCATTTGAATAATCGAGCCAATTTTTTAAGTTTGAGTTTGTTTATTTAATTAAACAAACGAGCTTGAACAAGCATTTAACGAGTTAAGCTCGAATAGTTCATGAATAGCTTAGCTCATTTATACCCCTAATTATGGGAGACAATTATGTCTTATTAATCTTAATTTGTGTTATGTTCAAATGGGTTTGTTTTTGCAAATATTTTAATTAACTTTATTGTAAAAAATTATTGCAAGCTTAACTATTTATATTTTAATATATATATATATATATATATATAATTAACTACATATCCAAAATTAATTTTAATTGCAAGTTTTTAAGCGATATTTTGGTGAAAATTAATTTTCTAATATTTATTATTCAAATAAAAATTACATTATTTTAAACTCACATTTATTTAAAATCAATTTTATAAAATTATGTTGATTTAAAATAAATTCTACAAACACATGTTTAAACTTGCACGGGAGAATTTGCATGGAAAACAAGTAATTTTAGTTTGCTAAATGCAAAAGGTCATCGTAGGAGTGTTTCGTTATTTTCATCTCAAAGTCTAGAATGGGAAATAGTTACGGTTATTGTTAGGATTGCGATAAGTGTATCGGTAGTACAAATAATCTAAATTATATATAAAATAATCCGCATCTTAAGTCTCATTTGCCACATGTCAACCAAACAATCTTAATTTCCCACATGTCAACTTATTAAAGAATTTTACTCTAGAAATCCTTCGTATCCTCTTCTCCAAATTCTGTGCATTTCTATTAAAAAATTAAATAGTGATTAATTCCAAATTTCAAATGGACAATTAATATAGATTTTATGTACAAAATTAAAATAATTTAATATGGACAAAAATATCATATTATTATGAATTGATAATTTAATTCAGACTATTTAAAATGGATGTTTTCATTAAAAATTTAAATCAAGCAATTTTTTCTCATTCCATATTATTTCTATAGCTAATTCTATTTAAAATCAAAATTTTCATTAAAAATTTAAATGATGCTTCATTTCAAATTTTAAATGAAATATTAATATAGATTTTCTTTATGAAAATAATTTAACATGGAAAATTTTCCATATTATTATGAATTAATAATTTAATTTAGGCAATTTAAAATGATGTCTAATTTAAAATAGATATTTTCATTAAAAAATTAAATCAAACAATTTTTGTTCATTCCATATTATTTCTGTAGCTAATTTAATTTCAAATCAAAATTTTCATCAAAAAATTTAAATGATGCTTAATTTCAAATTTTAAATGGATAATTAATATAGATTTTATTTACAGAAATAATTTCATATGGATAAAAATTCCATAATATTATGAATTAATAATTTAATGTAGGCTATTTAACATAATGCTTAATTTAAAATAAGTATTTCCATTAAAAATTGAAATCAGGCAATTTTTGCTCATTCCATATTATTTTTGTATCTAATTCAATTTAAAATCAAAATTTCTATTACAAATTAAATGATGATTAATTTTAAATTTCAAATGGATAATTAATATAGATTTATTTACGAAAATAATTTAATATGGACAAAACTTTTATATTTTTATGAATTAATAATTTAATTCAAGCAATTTAAAATGGATATTTCACTCTAGAAATTCTACTTGTCCTCTTCTTTAAATTTTGTGCATTTCTATTAAAAAAATTCAATGAGGATCAATTCCAAATTTCAAATGGACAATTAATGGACAAATAATAAAATTTTATTTACGAAAATAATTTAATATGGACAAAAATTCTATATTATTATGAATCAATAATAAAACTCATACATATGTATATGCATTTGAGAAGACAAACCCTGAAGCACAATTAAGGAGGTTACAGATTAAAAGCTAGCCTTGGAAGACAACCAAGCTCGCCTTATTCTTAAACAATGTCGAATACGGGTTCAACATTATTACAAAGAGATCCAATAGATTGTTGTTGCAGCCATGGCAAATTGCGATGGAGTGCAAACATTTCAATTGGAAGACTCAGACCAACTTTCTATAGAGGCAAAATAAGTTCATAGATGGTGGGAGTGATTTTCCAATTGATGGGAGAAACCTTCCATTTGTCGGAGTAACAGTGTCAACATGACATACCTGATTTAAATTCTCTAATGAGAGACTGTAGATCCACTGATTTAGGGTTTGTTGGTATGTTTCTCTTTCTTTTTCTACTCTTCGGCATTTTATTTTATTTTTCCAAACACAACTTCTTTTCTTCTTCTTTCACAAGAGTTTTTTCTTTCTCTCACTTGATATGTCATAATCTGTCATGGAAGCTAAGGCTGAGATTAAGCAAGAGTTGAGGAGTCTTCTCTTTCTCTTTATTTTTTTTCCAATGTTTTCTCTTTTTGCTCTTTCACAATTACAATTACATTATTCTCAATTGCAAGCCATTTATACTACCATTTTGCATGTTTTTATCCTCTGGCATTGAGTACTAAATCATTTCAATTCTGCTTAATTATGTGGTTAGGGAGAATTCAAAAGAAGTTGCACTGCCTTAACAAGATAATTTTGTTGGTGACAAGTCTCCTAAGTCTATCATGAGCAATGGCGTTGCACAGGCTGGAGAAGATGATGCTTTGGTAGATCTAAAGTCCTTAAAGAAGCATAATGATACTGTTGTATTGTAGGTTTTATTCTAGCTTCTACTAGCTTTCTCTCCTCTCCAACTGAGGCTTTTAATATAGAGATTCATGTCAACAGATTCTACATGGATTATTATGAGAGTGGAGAGGTAATGTTGATTTTTGTTTTATCTGAAATTGTGATAATAATGCTTGCAACTGAATTCAACAGGATGTTCAAGAAATTTCAACTAGAAGATATCAAAGTAAATAATTTTTGTGGTTTAATCTAAAAGTTCTATCATTCTTGAGTCTTCTTCTTCAATTATGATGATTTTGGGTTTATGTTACAGGTTTCATAGTTTCACACAGATCTTTCCTTTCTTAACATGGATAAGAAAGAAGTAATGAGGAAAACAAGTAAATAAGATATGGTCATCATATATCAGAAAAATTGGAGTATTTCAACTTGGCAAATTCTTAAGGACATTGAAGGACCTTATAACTTAGTTGTGGCACCTTTAAAGATCCATAGAGATAATAAGCTTTTTGGATTTCTTTTTATAAATTGGTATGTTTTTCAGTTTGATTAACTTTGTGGTTAGAGCTGAGAAATACAGTTTCTTATACATTTTCGACATTTACATGTTCTGATTAACTTTGTGGTTTGAGCTAGCCAGGCCCACAATCTGGCCAATGACAGGAATTTACGCATAACATACATTTTAGAACTTTCTAATTGGATAGACTTCATTTGAATGGGTTTGCCTTAAATTTTACATTGGCAATTGTCCCCATTTCTCTTTTTGATTTGGACTCTGTTTTTTTTTTTTTTAGAAAGAGGGAGGAAGAAAGAAAAAATTGTAGATCAAACTTTTCATTTCTTTTCCCTAATTCCTTTCATAGCTTTTCTGCAATTAAATGGATTCAATTTATTTTTTCCTTTTTGGAATTTACAGATGCGTTAGTTGTTTCATTGCAAGTTTTATTTTCATTGTGTTTGTAATTGAATGTAGAAGTTTATTAGATTATTTTAACATGACATATCTCTTATCCATCATATGTATATGCATTTGAGATTTTCAAGATATACAACTAATCGAGCTTTCAATTTAAACACGTCACTCTTACTTGAATTATGCCACCAAGTTTGGATATAATTCTAAATTAATGTGATGGAGAATGAATATTTTCTTATTTGATGTCTAAATTTACTTGATGCTAAAATTACCTATCATGATGAGTTGTTTGTATGTAAATTATTGAAGATTTTCTTTTACTTGGGTAAATTTAATTTTTCTTTTATACATTGATATTTATATGTAAATTTAATAATATAGAGATTATATATTAAATTAAACTCATGGGGATTAAATTTTTTTTATATAAAATTAAGTAGGAGAATTTTTACTTAACTCACGAGAATGAATAATTTACCTGAAATCATATTAACATCTAATTTAGTAAAGTGAAATTAGATCTCTTTAATTCATTTTTATAATAATTTTAATATAAATATAATTTTTGTTGCTTACTATCATCTACCTTAACTAAATTTTTGAATGTAATCTAACATAAAAAATATGAGTGAAATCAACATCTAAAATCAATTTTTAAGTAGAGGAATGAACATTTTATGTGAAATAAAGTAGAGGAATTTACACTTAACTTATGCGAGTGAGTAATTTATTTGAACTATATTAACATAAATTACGAGAATTAACAATTTAACTAAAACAATATTAACATCTAAATTATTAGAGTGAAATTAAATTTCTTTAACTCATTGTTATAATAATTTTAATATAAATGTATTTTTTTCTTGCTTACTATTATGTGACTTAACTAATTTTTTAAATGTTTTATTTTATATACCATAGGAAAGTATGAGTAAAATTAATGTCTAAAATTAATTTTAAGGCAAATCATTATTCATTTTTTATTATCTTATCACTTATGTAATTATTGAAGATTTCTTTCACCTATGTAAATTTAAATTTTCTTCTATACATTGATATCTATATATAAAATAAAACTCATGCAGAATAGCATTTTTTATGAAATCAAGTAAAGAAAATTTAATTAATTCATGAGGATGAACAATATACCTAAAACCACGTTAACTTCTAAGTTATTAGGGTTAAATTAAATTTCTTTAATTTATTGTTATAATAATTTAATATAAATATATTTTTTCTTGCTTACTACCTTATGAATTAACTAATTTATTGAATGTTTTATTTTATCTAATATAAAAAGTATGAGCAAAATTAATGTCTAAAATTAATTTTTAGACAAATCATTATTCATTTCTTTTGTATTATCTTCTTACTTATATTCATTATTGAAGTTTTTTTTTACCTATATAAATTTAAATTTTCTTTTATACATTGATATCTATATGTAAATTTATTAATATACAAATTATATATAAAATATAAGTTATGGGAATGAACATTTTTTTTTTATGAAATCAAGTAAGGAATTTCTACTTAATTCATAGAGATGAACAATTTACCTAAAACCGCATTGAGTCAAAATTATTAGGATGAGATTAATTTGTTTAATCTCCCAATGCAATTTCTTTTCCCTCTAAACTCGTTCTTATTAGGCAATTTACCTTCAATGTCTCTAAATTAATTCAACCCTAATTCCTTAGGCAATAAATCATTTGTTCCTAATCATGCACCCTAATCCATTAGGCAAGCAAAATTTAGTCACAAGCATTAAGAACAAGAAATTATCGCAAAGGCATACAACCTTTCTTCCTATCTTTACGTTCAAGGATTGTATGGTTGTTAAAATGGAACGGTTCAAACCCTAATTTCTCAATTACAAAGTTTGAATTGCAGACCAATTTCAAATGGTTATCAATCACAAAAAAGTATTAAGCACAAAATTAACAACTGAATTTCATTAACCAATAGAAAATTCAAAAGGAAAAACAAATTACATAGGGTTCCAATCACGATTCAATCTAACCTAACCAAAAAAGGGCTTAGAAACCCATGGAGTTACAAAGCACAAAAGAGAAATAAAACGAATAAGATAGGAGTTGCTAGGCACTGAGTCAAGTCTATGTGGGAACGATACTCTTATTCACCCTTGCTATTAATGCGACTTGGTATACTTGCCAAGGGGTAAACACATGTCAGTTTTAACTTCAAGCTCCATTTTCTCTATGATCCATGTGAATCTCATCAAACTCTCTTCATGAAAAGTGTAGATCTATGTTTAAGCTTTCCATAGAGACCAAGATCACTTCAATCACATTCCTATAGTCCGAGTTGTGACCCAAAAAAGGAGGAAAGGTCGAAGTCTAAGTCAGTAATTTGAAGCTTCTCACTAGTGTTCATTTTCTCTATATTAAAAACACAACAAAATTAGTGTATTCATTCACCTTTCACATTTAATCCATTCAAAACATGAACCACAAGAAATTATATACATATGGGTTATTTTCTCACAATACGTTCCAAATTAATGCATTAAACATATCAAAAATGCCTTATAAATCTACATATATCATAGATTTATCAGCTATTTTTGGTAACATGAACCTAAAATGACTTGAATAAATCCCAAACAATGATTTTCAACCTCTCCTTACATTTAAGAATGCAAATGGGACTTGTTTCATTAAAATATGTTTACCTAAATAAACAAGTTAAAATTTGAAGTTATTTTTTTTATTTACATAAGTCAAATTCGCATTTTGTAAGTGTAACGTTAATAATTTTTGAATAGTTTATGTATGTGTATATTAGATATTAATAATTTTTATTTATTATAGTTATTTAAAAAAGATTTTCATATTACCCTTCATAAAATGAACCTACCACGCTCATCATCAAAATTTTCATTTTCAATTTTAAATCATTTCAATTAATACAAAACTAATTTTTTTTATTTTTACTTTGTCTTTTAGCATGAATAAATCTGCTAAATATTAAATTAACAAATAAGTTTTATTTAAAATATTAATATCAAACAATAAAAGTTTTGTAAAAGTTAAATAAGTCAAATTTTAATTTTTATATTTTTAAATAAGTTAGACTTAAAATGTAAATTTAATTTTTTTAAATGAATGAGCTAAGTAATCTCACTCATTCAACGTTGGGTTGGGTTGGTGTGGATGCGTGGTTGGAGGTGTCAATGGTAGAGATTGCGAGGTTGAGGCAGTAATAACACAACTCACGGGATGATGACTTTTCTCACTAAAGAACACAACTCAATGACCACTTTCGTTCAACAATTCCTTTATAGGAATGCTCGGAACAAAGAATTGCAAGGTGTATCAACACATCAAAGCCTGTTGTGCTATTGTCATGTAAATAAGAACATCATGGTTCTAAATTGCGGTCCGCAACTACAATTACGCCCGCAATGTAAAGGTTTTTCGACTCACTACAACCACATTGTGACCATATTTGCGGCTGTATCAGCCTCATTTTCCCACAATTTCCAGCAATGTCTAATTGCAACGAAACTGCAACCGCGACCACAACCACAATTTAGTACCATGAAAAACATATCTCTTGGTTGCTCTGTATAAAGGTTCCATTGGTCTGTCATCTCTTACTATGGCAACTACTAATCATTTTGTTGAGATTGTGCACCCAAGCATCTTGGTGATGGAGCCATTATAGAACCATGTTGGTTACAATATATGAGAGCAAGGATATGCCATTATGTATGATTCACGTTTTGAAATAGATTATTTGATAGTTTTGCTTTCCATGTTTGTTTAGTTTTCTATGGGGAACATATCTGAACTGCTTCCAAGACAACTTGTGAAGGGCCAGACAGTCCAAAGGGGATTAATGAGCCTATAACTCTTATTAGGATTTAAGCCCAACATTGTCTTTACCTATTTTCGTCCTAGTATTATGTTTAGTTAATCGGTCATTGGGTCTCGCCCATAAACTAGTTATGTAACAAATAATTTCTTCTTGATATGAATAAGTGTTCCCTGTACTTTTGTTGTGAATATTCTAATTAATGGTTTAAGCAAACGAGTAAGTTTATTCACTACGTCAATTAGGTAATGACAACAGGCTGGGTTTAGGAAAGGCAATTTTAAAAAAAGGTTTAAAAAATTTAAATTTAACCTCATTTTTCTCAAGTTTAGGGAAATTTATAAGGAATCTGTTTTTTTTTTGTTTTTTAAATTCAATTTACTTATATATTTTTAGATAAATCATATATTTAGTTATTAATTATGTTTTAATGCAATATATAAAAATTAATAAATAAAAAATATTTTTAAAAAATGAAGAATTAAATCAATTTTTAGTTAAATATACAATTTTAACTATTATTTAATGTTATTATAATTTTAATTATTAAACTATTAAAATAATTAATTTATATTTTAATAAATATAAAAAAAAGTATATATGAAAATAAAATCCTAACTCATATATATATATATATATATATATATATATAAGTGAGGCGGGTTTAGGGGAGGGGGATTGCATCCTCGAACCTGAACTCACTTTCAGAAGTTAGAGAAAACTCGAACCTGATCCTAGTTAAAGTAGATTTTCCTTGTCAAATCAGGTTGGGGTTGGAGAGATACCCATGAGCTTGAATTTAATTGTCATGCCTAGTGTTAATATGTAACATCCCTAAAATAGCTATTACCACTTATGTTAATAATAGATAAATAATTGTCTTTTATGATTTTTTATGAGTGCTCTGTGTTATATAGGATCTATTTTGTTTTATGATGTAGTATTGGGCCAAAGTTAGATTAAAGGAGAAAAGGCTCCCTAAGGCCCATTAAGATCTCCCCACCCTTCTAAGACCCCAAAACACCACCGACACTTACAAAAACACACACACACAAACACGCGCACACACACACACACACACTTTCACTCTTAGGAAGAAAAGAAAGAAGAGAAAGAAGAAGGGAAAAAAGAAGAAGGAGAAAGAGCAAGAGACACCTACACACTCAATCACTCTTGGAAGTCATTATGAGTGTTCATATTCGTCTTCTTCCCTTTTCCCCTTTTATCATGTGGTCTTATGATTAGATTTTGGGTTTTGAGTTTTGAACCCTAACAAAGGAGATTTTGGAATTTTTCGTAGTTTTGCATGGTTGATGAGTTGTTTGATGTTGGGTTGATGTTTAGAGGCATTTAGAATTTTTTTTTTTGAACCATTTATGATGAATTTGGACCCTAGGAGTGGTCAAGGTTGGCTTGGAATGCAGTAGAAATAGCAAAAATTACGATTCTGCAGAATTGTGTTGTGGCTGAATCGAAAATTGTACTTTTCCAGAGTGAGAAAAAGTCTGGCTCAATGAAAATACCTCTAAAGACAGGTATAGAAATCTCGTGTAAGCTCACCTAAGCAAGAGTAAGTCTCGCTAAGCAAAGATTTGACTCCAGAAAATGGTGTTTTTCCCTCGCAATGTGAGAACTACCCTTAATGAGTGAGAAAGGTTCTAGAGAACAGGTCTAGGATCCCTGCACATGTTCGCTGAGTGACTTTTAGGTTCGCTTAGTGATAGGGTCTTTCTCGCTGAGTAAGGCTATGCCTTTGTTAAGTGAGAGACCCTGGAACTACATATTATTCACACTATTTTATGAGGTTTTATTAACATTGATGCATACTGAAATGCTATTTGAGGACATGATGTAAATGTAACAACCCAACTATCGTTACTAAACAACCCTACTAAACATACACCACAGTACACCTTATCAGGTGAATAAAGCAGAACATATTTGTATATAAGTCATACACATCAAACAAGAGATCTATCTATCTCTCCTGTCATCATCATGCATACACAACTATGGGATAACACTAGCCCATATCAAAGATATCAAAATATACAACATCGGGAAGCGGGATACAAAACTCACTCCCTATAGCTGGTCAATCTATACAATCTCATCAAAAGAATAACTATACAGAACAACACTTCCAAAACAAAAAGAGTTGTCTCGCAAGCAACTCCACCATCATCTCTAGGCAGTCGGGTCCACTAAAGCCTCGCCATCTGCTCCCACGCCATAGGACGCGATCATCACAAGCACATCAGCACAACAACAACAACAAGGTAACCAACAACAACAAAACATGGCAAGGGTTAGCTTACTATAATAATGGCATAGCATATGATTATGGAAATCATCAACAATTCACAATATTCAATCATAAGTATATGACACACCATCATATATCCAGAGTTCTCAACATCTACATACAGATGTACATATATAAAGAAATCATTTACATGGCAAAGGGTTCTCAATCTAGAACTCTATATCACAACCAACCCGTCACAACTATGTTAATGCATGATGACACGACTCTCAAGAGATTTACAACAAATCGGACGATCAGCTAGGTCTCAACCCCTACTGTGGCCTATCTAAGCATCATTCAAGGATTGCCAAACCCTGATCTGCAGATAAGCTTAGTGGTTTGTCAGGATAAGTGTATGTGGGTGGTGGCTTACCGCTACACAAGGCCTGCATCGCCTTGGCCTCTTGCGGAGTCGCCCATCCACTCATCCCTGAAGGCCCATCGTCAGCTGCCCCACGTCTCATCCAGCACTAGGTTGGAGGCCCATCTGGGTTTCAACTTTGGTCACCATCCAACTTACGTGCCTACCCGCACCACGGCATGAGGTCCATCATCAGCTACCTCAGCCGCCAACTATGCATGAATGCATGTACTACACACCATCAATCATTCAACCACAACCAATAAACACACGATATATATATATATATATATATATATATATATATATATATATATATGTATATCAATACAACTAGTGGCAAATAGGTCCATCGTCAGCTACCTCCCATGACCATTCACACCCATCGACACCATATCAGCCCCAAACTGGCCTCAATCATAATCAACAGGTAAGGCCCTATCTAAGCAGCCCACCTCGTGAGGAACAATATCATACATAACAAGCGGAGGTCCTATCTAACCAACCTTCCTCCTCAATGACATATCCAACAACCAATTCATAATTTAAAACCAAGACCCTCCTTGAAAACCATTTGAACATTCTATTATCTTAAAAATGTACATTTAACAATTATATGTGTCAATGAAGTCATCACACATAACCACAACATTATAACAACACAACAACACTGTCAACAACATTACAAGCCATCAATTTCATTCATAACCATTCATTATATAACAACACAAATATCCTCAAAATCAAGCATACCGTAAGAATTTATCCTTCTTTTAAATCTAAACATGAAATCCAAGGCAATCAACTATCTTTCACATTCTTTCTTGGATCCAAGTCTCACTCAACAAAAAAAAAATCAAATTTTTATTCACAGCAAAGCGAGGAACCAAGAAAATCGAATATTCACAGTCAGCAGGGTTTCACGGGCAGCCTGTGAAATACCCCCAAGCTCGTGAATGAATCTACTAAGCATTTCAGAACCAAATAACGGAGTTCACAGGCAGGTCGAGAAACACCCCTCAGCCCGTGAACGAATCTGTCAAGCATATTAGAACCAAAAATACAGTTCACAGGCAGCCCGTGAAACACCCCTTAGCTCGTGAACAACTATGCCAGTACATCAGACAGCAAGGTTCACAGGCAGCCCGTGAACGACCTTTTTGCCCGTGAACCGTCACCTGCGATTTGCGAACATGGTATATTGGCTTCGATTCTTCAATCTCTTGAGTTCTAATTGTTATACAATCATTCTAAATCAATTAAAAACACTTTTAATACATTTTTAACCGATTATACAACAATTTTAGGCACAAAACATCCTCAAATCTCAAAATCCCTTCCAAAGCCCATTTTTGTCTCAAAACTTTCATACATAAGATTTTCACCAAAATCAATCCATTCCAAGGCAAGAAATCAACATATTAATAACCATAAACACGAAATCAAGCAATAGTAAGCTTCCCTTACCTCTTGGAGCTTTCGAATCCTAGCTTGGGGAAGAGAAAACGTGAGAGACACAGAACCTTGAGACCTTGAGCCAAACTCTGTGAAAGCAAGGCAATAACAACTCTTCGACGCTTAGAAACGAGATTCCTCACTAGATTTGGGTCTCACACTTCAAGAATCTCAGCAAGAGTTAGGGAGAAATTGAGAGAATGGAAGAAGAGAGTTGAGAAAGAGACGGGAGAATGAGAGGTTTATAACAGGAGAAGGGGGTTTTTATATTTTAAAACCCTTCCCGAGCCTTACAAGGCTTCAGGCTTACTAAAGCTCATGGTCGTCTATTCACTCTCCAAAACTCACAACGGGTCCTAACTTAATTGTGTTTTTTTTTCTCAACAACCCAAACCAATATCAACAACACTCTCAATATGGCTCAAGCACATTTGTCTCAATTCCTAAACTCAGATAAGAATTCCAAGTTAACAACATACAACTAACACCACACAACAACAACAATCTAGTTATTTATTTGTTTTAAATACCATAATCACATATTAATTTTCACTTTTAGTTATTAAACCACTAAATCATGCATTAAGAAAAACACATCATTACAGTAAACATGTGGGATTATTGAGGAGTCTCCATTGGGAAAAAAAGGTTAGTAACCCCTCCGACGCCAATGGAAGACTGAATGTTTATGTAAAGAAAGAGATGCATGCTAAGACTGAGGTGCCCTCTTTGGGTGAATGGGCGGGGTTCCGTCACTCCCTATTTTCCAAAGGCTAGTGGCTAAACCCCTAGGATTGGAGGGGTATATAAGTATGAGGTCATGACATAAGGACAAGGGAGATATTCTTTGAAAGATTGAGCTCAATACTTTGCCATAGGACGGAAAGAGAAAAAGATTAATGTTAAGCATGCAAAAGTGAATGTTTAAGTTATGTTTATGAATATGCAAATGTTTAAGCAAAGTTTTAGATAAATGGTGCATTCATGAGGTATATCTATATTGTTGCATGTTTATAGCACTCACTGAGACATTGTCTCATTAGTTTAGTTTCATGTTCCAAATTGAATAGGTTACAGAAGGAGATGAAGTGGCTTAGAAGATATTTATGTTTTGTAGAGTGAGATCTTCATAGGCTGGTTTTTGAAGGACAATGATGTTTTGCTATATTCTTTTGTAAAGTGATCCCTTAAGGATGGGGATCCCCTTTATGATGTATGTGATTATGTTACTAAAGATGAAATAGGACCAAACAGTAAGAGGCCAACAAATATTGCTCTTTATCTCAAATAAACATCATGCTAAATTAAGAAATGTATAATCAAATTCTATGTGGTGCTTGGTGTTGCTCTTGTTGTTGTAGTAGGCCAAAATTACGAACTACGAATCAATCACAAATCTATGAACTCGATTACAGACAAAAATAACATGAAATGTGTGATTTTCTCTTTTTTCTTTCTCTATTTCTCACTTGTGTATGTGTTAGTACTTCGAGAAATTAGTCTCTAATTTTTGGCTAAGGAATACCCTAAGTTTACCCTCTCTTTTTTCACTTAGGAGTGCATACATCACGCAGATATTAAACAAACATTTTTCATTTGAGTGTTAAGAACATTATTTGTAACATACTCTTATTAATACTTTTTTATTATTAATTTAAATGTATTAAGGATCATTAAATACAATTCAGATTCATTAAATAAAAAGTGATATTTATGCAAATTTGTGATTCCTATTAAATTTTGTTCGCATTTCCTTTTTGTTTGATACTAGGTTGAGGCTTAATTTGTATAATGGGCTATCTCAACCAAAGTATCATCTCAACCTGTAGTTGAAAGTGTTGACTAAAGTCAATACTCTAGCTCAAGATCCTTAGGATACAATTGTGGACAATAGATCATATATAAGCTTGAAGTAAAGTTATTTTGTTGCTACATCAAGATAGAGTAATATTGTTCCTAGGAAGCATTGAACCATATGTAAGGGAATCCAACTCATCTCAGATTCATGATGACAGTTATGATGGCATTTTTCTTGGATAACTGTACTTTCCTATGGGAGCTATCTGTATGATAATGATATATACATTTATTACAAATGAATGATATATGATGCACGGTGTATATATTATTATGATATTGTGTTATTTTTATCTCACCATAATATGTTGAAAATTATTAATTCAACTACGCATTTTTAATTTCAATTAAGTTCAAATAAAAAGAAAAATTTACCCTAAGTTTTGAATTAAATACAAATTAATTTCTAAATAAAATCAATTAATTGAAAGTAAAATCTAATAAATGTTATGTTATGAGTCAATGTGATTAGGTGTCTCATGGATACACAAGTCTTCACACAATTGAAGAAAGTTTTTGATGTCTTAAGAACTAATATTTGAGTACATAATTTTAAGTTTTCTTTTATTGTTGTAATATATTTTGAGCACAAAAAGTAGATCCTTTTATTATGCTATACATGTTATGAACAACACTTTCAACTTACAAAAGTTGCTTCAAAAAATTCTCTTTATATAAATTAGAATAATTTTCTTGAATGGGAGCGTTTTTAAAAGTTATTATTCAACGAGAGTGTTTTTAGGAGATATTATTTGACAAGAGCGTTTTAGGAGTTTTTCTTTAACGTGAGCATTTTTAGGATTTTTTTAATTTCTTATCTCTTTTAATCTATCTTTTTCATCTTTATTTCCAAAGTGAACTTTAATATCTTTTTAAAATAAATTATCAATGATTAAGAATAACCTTGTATTACAATATAAATTATTTATCATAAATCTAAAATATAAATAATTTATACATTCAAAATATTTATTTATTACAAATTTTAATTATAATATATATATATATATATATATATATATTAAAAATATTTATTTATTATAAATTTTAATTATATAAAATAAATATTTATTCTGTATATTGTATAAACTAAAATACTAGTTAAAGTATTAATCGTGAAACTATAGTATTTTCACTGTTTGATTACTCTTTTATAAGGTGAAGCTAGCGAAAATTTAAAAAATGAAGAAGAGAAAGAAAATATTTTTAAAAAAATTTCAAAACTTAAATCAAACAACTTTTTTAGTTTTTTAATTTTAAAAAAGACAAAACTTACATACAATTTTATAGGTTTTATTTTTACTGTTCTCGAATTAAAATTGAGGTTTCACTTTGATAATTTATATAATTTTTAATGCAGACTTTTATTTTGTAAATTACTGAGACAAAACTCTAGTTCTGATTAGATAACAGTTAAAATAATATTTATAAAACTGTATGTAAGTTTTGTTTTTTAAAAAATTTTTTTTTTTTTTTAAAAAAGGAGTAATTAAACATGTCCAATAAAAGTGACAAAGATGCGTAACTACGCAAGCCGCGTATTCACCCGTAGTTATGGTCGGGCTCCTCTTACATGTCTGTCAGAAGATAGTCACTCCTTGACAAGTCTTTGAGCTGTGGAATTGCACATTTCTTAATTTTTCTCTATTCAATAATTGCGCACGCAGTCAACCGATGGGACAACAATAACTTGTTTACTATTGGTCAGACCTTGAGAATTAGGATAGGTCCTCTGAACGGATGCCTTTGTCGTGTCATTGCCTTGCGAATATTACTGTGAAACTAGATGCCCACTGCTCCGCATAAGGTTCTTTCAGTTTTGTTTGTGACGGTCGACTCTTGAGTATTGTTTCTTGATATATAATATCATTATTTAGAACAATTTCTGCAAACTTATTTTCACAGTTAAATGGGAGCATCTTTTTGAGGTTCAAAGGAAGAGTACTTCCACTTCAACAAGGTATTTCTGACATTAACAATAACTTTGCATATGCCACGACTACTTCTTACTGATGTGCTTTGACCGCGCCTATGAATATTATCATGAATTCCTTTATGTTTCTTATATCAGTGGGGATCCACATTCAAGTTCATCGAAACCATTTGATCTGCTGGGGGTAATGAAGGCAGCTCTGGAGGTGGGAATCTCATACAGTGCGTGGTCTCATCACCTTCATTATAATACACGCATATATGACCATTTACATCCAGTTGCTTTTTATTTATGATTTCACTGCATTTTGATTTAATATGTAGACGTATTTTTGTTGTCGCGGAATAACTACTCCTTCATCATTTGCCTCATTGCTATTTTAATGTATATGTGCAGAACTCGGTATAAAAGCTCTCTATATAAATACTTCAAATCAGAACTGTTCATGGAGATAAATTATTATATTATCTGGAATTATGTGTTCCACTGCTCCCTGCCAATCTTTTTTTTTTTAATCACGAGCTAAAAAAATAATGTGAAATTAACAATGTTATTGTCAACTTTTAAAATTAAAAATAAAATAAAATTAGGGATAGATTGATTATAACATTCTCAACTTCTTTAAATTAAAAATTACATATATATAAATCGGACATGTTATTATCTGCTTCCATTAAAAAATAAATTAATAAGTTAACAACAAGAAGATTCTTGACTTTTCCGTTCTGAATCGCCTTTCACATTATTTACTTCCTGTAGTTAATTTCTTTTTAAAAAAATTATAAACATACACTTCTTCTTCTTCTTTTTTCCAATTTATTTCCATCTCACCTTCTTATCTTTTTTTTTTTTTTCATTTTTAATCACATCACTTATTAAATTTATCAAATTCTCTTTTTCTACATTTTCTCTTCTCTTTTTATCTCTTGTTTCTTTTTACCCCAGTTCACCACAAAATAGATGGGATGAACGTTTATTATCACTCTTCTGTTACAGTTACACTATTGACGTAATTTTGGTTTCAATATACTGCAAGCAGGTAAAAAAGCCCCTACGAGTGTACACATCACACAGACATTAAACAAACATTTTTCATTTAAAGAGTATTAAGAACATTATTTCTAATATTTTCTTATTAATACTTTAATTATTATTAATTTAATTTTATTAAAAATAAGTAAAATTAATTAAATAAAAATTGATATTTACGGAAATTCGTGATTCCAATTAAATTTGTTAACAGTTCCTTCCCGATCACGTGTGATTTATCGTGATGTTGTAAATTATTAGTAATTATCACATTCTCTCTCTGTAAAAAATTTTAACAAGTAGTTTATAATGTAATTAATTAATGTGGTTAAAAAATTGATCTATTGATTAATTATTTCTTAATTGGCGTGTCAATTAGGTATGATAACGAGGTGGGTTTAGGAAAGTTGAATTTAAAAAAAAATTAAATCCAATTTCATTCCTGTTAGGTTCAGGAAATTTCGCAAGGAACCAACATTTTTTAATTTAATTTATTTATATATTTTTAAATATATTATATATTAAGTTGATAATTACATTTTAATACAAATAATAGATAAAATTTAATAAATGACAATAATCTTAAAAAAATTAAGAATTAAATAAATATATAATTTTAATATTATTATTTAATTATTTTATAATTTAAAAGATTAAATATATTTTAAGTCCCTGTAATATATTGATTTTTTGGTTTTGGCCCTTATAAAATTATTTTTTAAAAATGGTCCTTATAAAATTTCTCAAACAAAAAAAATATATATTACAAGGACTAAAACAAAATAACAAGGATCAAAATAAAAAAAATTACAAGGACCATTTTTAAAAAAATAACTTTATAAGTACCAAAACCAAAAAAGCATTATATTACAAGAACCAAAAACATATTTAAACCTAATTTAAATTATTTAACTATTAAAATATTGATTATATTTTTAATAAATATAAAAAATGAAAAATGAAATAAAATCCTAACTCAAACATATGTATATGTATATATATATATATATATATAATGGGTCAAGATCTGTTGACACTAGGTGTCAAAGTTAGTTAAATTACATCTTTAATAACTTTTAATAGAATGCAAATTTGACCAATCTAACTGTTGAATTATATGTGATATTATCTTCATGATATATATCAAATTTTACATAATTTGAATTTTTCTAGATATGTTATCTAACATTGAATATTTACATATATTTTAATTTTTTATTGTACATTAAAATAAAGTGATACGATGAACTACTAAATAATTTTGGAATTATGTGAAATTTTGTATATTTAATCTAATTAATAAGAACATCAAATTCAATGGTTAGATCGATTAAATTTTCATTTTATAAAAAGTTATTGAATGTATAATTTGACTAATTTTGACACTTGGTATCAACGGATCTTGATATGTGTAGGAATTTGCTAATGTACACACACTTATTTTTTAGTTAGAGTACGTTAGCAAGCTACATCATAGTTGTATTTTAAGATAAATTGTAGTACATTGTAGTTATAGCTTACTAATGTACTCCAACTAAAAAATAAGTGTGTGTATGTTAGCAAAGCTCACAAGCATTTGCTAGTGTATACACACTTACTTTTTACTTGGAGTACATTAGCAAGCTACACCGTGATGTATTTTAAGATATATTGTAGTTATAACTTGCTAATATACTCTTACTAAAAAATAAGTGTGTGTACGTTAGTAAATCCTATACATATATAGGAGTTTGCTAACGTACATCCACTTGTTTTTTAGTTGGAGTATGTAGTAAGCTACACCATTGGTATATTTTAAGATACATTGTAGTTATAGCTTGCTAACGTACTCCAACTAAAAAATAAGTGCGTGTACGTTAGCAAATCCCACAAGCATTTGCTAATGTACACTCGCTTGTTTTTAGTTGGAGTACATTAGCAAGCTACACCATTGGTGTATTTTAAAATATATTGTAATTATAGTTTGCTAACTATACTTCAACTGAAAAACAAATGGGTGTACGTTAGCACCATCTATTGTAAGTTTGTTGACTTTTATAATAAATATTTTAAAAGTCATATTAATGATAATTTTTGATTGGTTAACATGTAAAACTTCTTACATTGACAATGTATGACTATTAAACATTCTCTCTCTCTCTCTTTATGTGAAAAACAATAGATATCATAAATAATATAATAAAAAAGAAAGAGAAATATAAAAGAGTATAAGAATTTGAGCGTGAAAAAAATTATAATTATATAAAATGTTAAATTTTATTATAGATATTTTGGTGTGTTTTTTATAACATAATACTATTTTATTAACATAAAAAAAAATCAAATTCATTAAAAACTACTTTATAAAATTTTCACCTCCATTTTTATCTCATAACATTTAAAAATAAAACGAAAGACGATTAATGGGGAAATGTCTTGATTAGCATATACTTTGTTTCCACGGCTTTGGTGACCTAATAGGAAAACTTCAAACTACAGCCTTTCCATTTCTTGGGGACGAAGGCGAATGCCTTTACGTGTGTATCCTTTTTTTTTTTTTGAAAGGAGTCTTTATGTGTACTTTTCTACTTAGATATGTTTGATTTATGAAAGAATGTAAAAGAAAAGAAAAAAAAATGGAATATATATATATATATATATATATATATATATATATATATATGTATATATATGTATGTATGTATACATATAATAACATAAGTATCACTAAAAAAAAATACAAAAAATAAGGACAATTTAGTTTTTTTATACAAATTCATTAGCTTCACTTTCTCTTCACTTTAGATGGATGGAATTTTAAGATTGGTCTCACCATATATGTTATTTTCTTTCACTTTATTGAAAAAACCAAATGAGTGGAAAAATTTTAGTAAATGTGTTTTTCGTCTTTCTTCAATCATTACCCTCATAATCCATCCTGTTGAACAAAGCATTAATTAGTTAAAGTTTTCTACTTTTCTTTAATAGTTTTCTAAAAACTAAAAAGGATTTGTGAATAATAAACAGAAGAAAATTAAAAAAGAAATTGAGTAACCCTCCTAATTAAGAGACATGTATTTTAGAATACATCTTTGAAAAGAGACAAAGAGTTTTAAGCATAATTAAGTCTCAAACTGATGATTAGTCCAATAGCTGACTACAAGAACCAAAGTTTATAGGGGAACATCGGGTCCTATTGAAAAGTCAAAGGCTCTAAATATAATAATTAAAGAAATACATTGTAAAATTAAAAGAAAACTTTGGAGTTATAAAAAAAAATTATCCAAAATATACATGTATGCATTGGAAAAACAGTCTACTATTAATGATTATAATGTAAACTTAGGTAAATGATCTATATATGTTATAAATCCAAACAACACATTTAGATAAAAATAAGTGAAAACAAATAATTAGATTGAGGTACTTACCTCCAGCCATTGCTTTAATCTTCACCTTCACTGTTTTGACTTTTCTAGACCTTCACTCACTCAAACTCGATGGTGTGTTTTTCTGAAGAGAGGAGTAGGCACAGTGATCCAAAATAGAGAACACCTCCAATTTATAGAACTTTGTCTATTACAGAGTTCAATTGACATAATAGTGTAAATTAATGTCCCTAAACGTTTCGCTAAAATTAATGCATCGTATTTGATTGAAAAATGGACCTATTCAGCCATTGATTTCAAATTCAAACAATAGAATCAATATCCAACTATAACGAAATTCCTATCATTGATTCTGAATTTGAATGGCCAGTAACCAAAAATTCATTCAATGATTTGTAACAGAAAATATGTTACATTCTCCCACTTGGTTCATTTAACCCATTATTAATCATAACAAGAAACAAAGTACACGAATCATAGGCGATAGGTCCTCTAATGATGAGTATTATCTTCCATTATCACAACATATTAAGTTTCTTAATATTACCCTTTAACTTAATGAATAAACCATATGTTTATTCTGGATCTAATCTTAATGATATTTCTCAAAACAAATATGTGCACAAAACCATGTGAGAAAACATCAAACTGAATAAGAGTTTCATTAATAATAATAAATATATGTACAATGAAATCACATCACGGAACCAAGTCCCATTCGTATCACATGATCCTTAAAATTCTTTAGTGGCATGCCTTTAGTTAAAGGATCAAGCAATCATCAACTTAGTACAGATGTGTTCAATGACCACTTTCTTTTTCTTAACCTATTCTTTTATGGCTAAGTATTTAATGTTGATGTGTTTACTTCAACTTCCACTTTTATTATTCTTAACCAAAAACATAGCAGCAGAGTTATCACAGAACAACTTTAATGGCCTAGAAATAGAGTCCACAACTCTAAGTCCATATATAAAACTCTTCAACCATACACTATGCAAGGTAGCCTCAAAACAAGAGACAAACTTAGCTTTTGTAGTGGAAGTAGCAGTCAAGGTCTGCGTCGCACTTCTCCAAGATACAGCCCCACCAGCTAGCATGAAAATATAACTAGATGTTGATTTTCGAGAATTAATGTAGCCAGCGTAGTCTGAATTGAAGTAGCCAATTACCTTCAAATCATTAGTCTGTCTGTATATAAGCATGTAGTTCTTTGTTCCTTAAGATATTTCATTACTTTCTTTGTAGCTTTCCAGTGGTCAACACCTAGATTACTCTTATATCTTCCCAAAACTCTAACAGCATATGCAATGTTAGGTTTGGTACAAACCTAAGCATACATAAGACTTCCAATAGTTGAAGCATATGGAATATTTTTCATGTGTTCCCGCTCAAAATCATTTTTGGGGCACTAAATTAAATCAAATCTATCACCCTTCATAATGAGAGCTATACTCGGTGAACAATCTTTCATGTTAAATCTCTCTAAGACTTTGTTAATATAGGTCTCTTGAGACAAACCCAAAATGCCTCGAGATCTTTCTCTATGAATGTTAATGCCAATGACATAAGATGCCTCTCCCATATCTTTCATATCAAAGTTCTTTGAGAGAAATTGTTTCACTTCATATAGCTATCCCTTATCATTAGTCGCAGGTAAAATATCATCCACATATAATACAAGAAAACAAATCTTACTCTGACTAACCTTTAGGTATATACAATTATCCATGATGTTCTCTTCAAAACCAAATGAAGTGATGACCTCACGAAATTTTAAATACCACTAGCAAGAAGCTTATTTTAATCCATAGATGGATTTAGTAAGCTTGCAGACTAAGTGCTCACCATCACTAGAGAAGAATCCTTTAGGTTGTTTTGTGTAAACCTCTTCCTCTAGATCACGATTGAGGAATGCTGTTTTCACATCCATTTGAAGTAATTCAAAGTCAAATTAAGCTACTAATACCATAATTACTTAGAGAAAATATTTCTTAGATACAGGAGAAAAAGTCTCTGTGTAGTCGATTCCTTTTCTTTGAGTGAATCCTTTAGCAACAAGTCTTGCTTTATGTCTCTCAATGTTTCCTTGTGAGTCTTTCTTTGTTTTAAAGACCCATTTACATCCAATGGCTTTTACACCATTAGGCAACTCAACTGAGATCCCAGACTCAATTAGATGCCATAGAATCCATCTTATCTTTCATGACATTATACCATAAGTTTGATTCTTGAGAACTCATGGTTTGTGAAAACGTTTCAAGATCATTTTTGGCTCCAATATTGTAGTCTAATTCTTGTAGATACATGACGTAATCACTAGGAATTACTGACCTCTTAACTCTAGTAGATCTTCTTAATGTTGCCTCATTATCTTGTTGAGGAATTTGTTATTCAACTTGTTGTTGTTCAACATAATCTTGTTCCTCATCAATAACTTGATCTACAGGTTGTTTTCAATAACTTGTGGAACTTCAATTACTGGTTGTCTAACATCCATTTGTACTTGAAGGGAGGGGCGTGAATGACAATTAATTTGTCATTTGATCCAAAGGGTTGAGCTTCATAGTGATCTTTTTAGAAATACTGTCTTGAAACTGATCATTCCCACTAATCAACTCATTTTCAAGAAATTTTGCATTTCTTGATTCCACAATCCTAGTGCTGTGTGTTGGACAATAGAATCTATACCCTTTAGACTTTTCAACATATCTAATGAAATACCCACTAATAGTCCTTGGGTCTAGTCTCTTTTCTTGTGGGTTATATAAATTCTCACTTCAGACAGGCATCCCCAAATGCGTATATGTCACAAACTTGGTTTCCTATTCTTTGAATAGCTCAAAAGGTGTCTTTAAGATAGCCTTGGTTGATTTAATATATACGCAGTCATCTTTAGTGCTTCAATCCACAAGAATTAAGGAAGTTTTGCATTATTCCCTCATACTTCTCACCATGTCCATTAAAGTTCGATTTCTTCTTTCTACCACACCATTTTAATATAGAGGACCAGGCATAGTGTACTGGGCAACAATCCTATGTTCTTGAAGAAACTTCACAAATGGACCAAGTGCTTGTCCATTCTCGGTGTATCTATCATAGTACTCTCTACCTCTATCAGATCTCACAATCTTAATTAGCTTTCCATATTGTTTCTCCACTTCAGCCTTAAAAACTTTAAAGGCATCCAAAGCTTAATCCTTAGAATGAAGTACGTAGAGATACATATATTGTGAATAATCACCTATAAAGGTGATAAAGTATTTCATACTACTTGCGTCCATGTTTGGACAACAAATATTTGTATGTATAATTCTAATAGAGTTCTTACCTTTAGACTTGTTAGTTTGTTTACCTTTAATACAATATACACAAGTCTCAAAATCAGTAAAATACAAAGTACTAAGTACTTCTTCATTCACTAATCACTTAATTCTCTCAATGGAGATATGTCCCAATCTTCGGTGCCATAATATAAAGGATTCCTCATTCACAACACATCGTTTTAACCCACCAGTAACATGTATAGAATATAAGCAGCATTTTGTAATTTAATTTCATAAAGACTATCAATCAATGCACCAAAACCAATAATTCCAATTTTATTGGATAAAGTAAAACTAGTGTCTGAGAAATTAAAAGAAAAACCCAAAGTTGCAAGTCTTGAAATAGAAACTAAATTCTTCAAAAAACTTGGAACATAAAAAGTTTTTTCCAAACATAAAATAAATCCATTACTTAAAGTTACATTACAAGTCCCAATAGCTTCCACATGTGAACTCATCTTTCCTCTGAATAGATGTATTGTTCACTTCCCACTGGTTTCCTTAGGTTTTCTATACCCTACAAGATATTAGAAACATGGATTGTAGAACCAGAATCAATCCACCATGTGTTATGATTAACACTATCCATATTAGATTCATAACAAACAAATACAAAAGGAATACCTTTCTTGTCAAGCTAGTTCTCAAACTTTACGCAAGTCTTTCTTCCTGTGTCCCTTCTTTTTACAAAAGAAACACTTTGACTCTTTCTTTATGATTGGCTAAGTAAGAATCTTACCCTTATATTGGCTTGATTCTTCTTGTTCTTTCCTGAAGTAGTCAAGTTCACCCTCTCATCCTCTTCCATTATCAATCTTTCCTCCTCTTGAACACGCATGGTCAATAATGCGTTAAATGACCTCTTATCTTTATGTGTGTTGTAAGAGATCTTGAAAAGGGCATATTAATGAGGTAGGGTGCATAAAATATAGTGTACCAGGAAATATTCTGACATGGTAACCTCTAAGCATTCTAGTTGAGCCACTATATCCCTTATGTGCATGATGTGATCACACACACCTTTTATCCCAGTGAGCTTCATGGATGAGAATTGCATTATAAGGGTGTTGGTAAGGGACTTGTCAGATGTAGTGAATTGATCATCAATGGCCTTCAAAAGATCTCTAACCTTATTATGCTGATTGACAGAACCCCAAATACCAACAGATTTGTTGGTCTTTATGAACATCACAAAGAGGTGATTAAACCTTTCCCATTTTTCATAAAGATCAACAACATCTAGAGTGCTGGTTTCAATAATACTTGGTGGTTCATCCTTCCTAATAACATTATCTATGTCCATCCAGCTTAAATAAAGAAGAATTCTCTCCTTCCAAACCTTATAATTATCACCCCTTAATTCGGGAATGTTACACTTAATATCAAAAATATTCGCAGATTGCATAACTGCAAAGTTCAAATATACACGCTCATTATTCATAATTTGAGACTAGATAAAATATCATGTTTACCAATGTAAATCATGTCTAAATCTATAAATCTAGGGACATAAAACTTGCTTGTGGGCTAAAGTCTTATTTAATTAGATTCATCACATAACCTTATAACAAAACTATCAAATTATGTTCCTTTTCTTAATTCTTGTGGGTAGATTAATAATTTGATATTTTATCTAATTAATCATATAGATATAATAAAATTCCTGTGGTAGATTTTACTGTATTACATATAATTAATTATAATTAATGTTTTTAATGTGATTTCAAAACTTAATATATAATCCTAATAAATTAAAGATGTTGTGGTTACTCTCTAATTTATTAAAAATTATATTAATCACTTTAACATTAAAATATCCCCAATTATAGTAAATAAATTGAATAATATTGCATAAATATTGTTTAACCAAACTTTGCATGTATAATAATCATAAATTTATTCACACAAAATCTTAAAATAAACAAATAAATTATGCATACAATTATTCAATAAATAGAACTTTAAGTTGTCAATTTTAATGTATAAAATATTTAACTTAATATTACATGCTTAAATAAATGCCAAATATTAAACAAAGAATTTAACAAATAAGTGAATAATACATTAAATATTTTATAGCTGTCAGCTTACATTAAAACTCATTAAATAACTCATAAAGAATTTTAAGTGTAATTAAGCATGTTTAAAACGTATATAATCATAATCAAATACACATTTATTCACGAAATTAAGGTTGGCAATGTGGTAATCCTCGGCTTTGGCTCACACAGGTGCATGGGTTCGAATCCCACATCTGCAATTCCTTTTTCATTAATTTTATTTCAACTAAAACATCATAAAACAAGAAAAGGAATCAAAGAGAATCAAACCCACACCCTTTAATGCGAAACAAGGAAAGCAAACCATTACACCACATTAGTGTTCGAGTAATATATTAAGGTTGAATAATATATAAAACGACACAAAAACATGCGTTTTAGTCATCTTCAACCTCTACTCGGGTCAGAATGGCCCAGTTGCGATCCAAACAGAAAGCCAACGGTTATTAGTTATTTCCAATATCGAAAAAAACGTTTTAAACACAAGAAATATTAGAAAACAATTTCCATTTGATTTTCGTTTTTAATTTGGATTAAAAAACTTCTAAAAACAATACCCAAATATAGAAATTTTAAAACCCAAACAAAACATATAGCAAGCAAGGCAGAGGTAGAACAGGCTCTAATACCAAATGTAAACTTAGATAAATGATCTAAACATATTATAAATCCAAACAACACATTCAGATAAAAAATAAGCGAAACAAATAATTAGATTGAGGTACTTACTGCCAGCCATTGCTTTAATCTTCACATTCACTGTTTTGACTTTTTTGGACCTTCATTCACTCAAACTCAATGGTGTGTTTTTCTAAAGAGAGGAGTAGGCACGGTGATCCAAAACAAAGAGCACCTCCAATTTATAAAGCTCTGTCCATCACAGAGTTCAATTGACATAATAACGCGAATTAATGTCCTTGAACGTTTTACTAAAATTAATGGGTTGCATCTACCTAAAAAATGGACCACACTAAGCCATTGATTCAAATTCAAACAACAAAATCAACACCCAACTGTAACAGAATTCCTATCATTGATTCTGAATTTGAATACCCAGTAACAAAAAATTCATTCAATGATTTGTAATGGAAAATATGTTACATATAATCCATTTATAAAGAAAAAAAATGAAGTACAATGTAGAAAGTTAAAAAGAAAAAGAAAAAGAAAAAGAAAAAGAATGTAGTACAATGCATTTCAGGAAAATAAAAATCGATCATATGCATATTTTTGGTTTTCTTCCTTTCGTAATTGCCCTTACGTTAATTCAGCGCAATCAAACATGCCACTTCTCATAAATTGAATGTAGATAATTCCACGAAATGGAAATGCGGGCATTTATTAATAAATAAATTAGCTTTCAATTCCATTCAAATTGAGATATGGATGTAAATGAGATGAAACCATGATAATTCTACTCATTGCTGGACATGGGAAACCTCCCTTTCTGCTTTCCACATATTTTACAAGCAAATCGGACAAACATAAAGAATTGCAAAAGTCCAAAGAAACTTATATCATTAAGAACTTAATGATTGCCAGCTCCACTAGTGAAGTCTTTACCCCATATAGTCCGAAAAATGACAACGGGATACATCGGATTTCCGCATTCTCACATGGTCATCTTATTGCTTTCCTGCCACGTGAATTGTTAAGTAGCAGTTCCCTCTGGTTCCACCTGCGAATAGAGGCTTTTTAACTACAGTAGTAAAAAAAAAATTATTTACTAAAATAATAAAAAAAAACAATTTATCAATATGGATTGTTTCAGAAAAAGTCACAAAAATATTTTAATAGGAGGCGCTAACTCTTAGGGTCTCGCGTTCAAAATAATTTTTTTTACTACAACAAGAGATGCTTGTGTTCAATTTTTTTTTTCGTACAACAAGAGACATCAACTCAGTTGGTGCCTCGAGTTCAATTTTCTTTTTATATATATAACAGGAGTTGGCGCCTCGTGTTTAATTTTTTTTTGTATATATATTAATAGGACCTAGCGCCTCGTGTTCAATTATGTAAACTTATAAATAGATAAAATACACCTTGTAAAGTTTGTTTAATATATGTGTTGACAAATAGGTGGACCGATGGATAGTTAAAGGAGGGGATTGTAGTGTGAAGAGTTGTATTCCCATTAATAAATTTTAATATTATAAAGTATCACCACCTTGACCGTGTTATGTGTCAATTTAGGATGATATAACACATCTTGTTATAATTTAAAAAAAATTTTTTAACACGTGACACCTCTGTTACAGTATTTTTTTTTTAATGTGAGATGCCAACTGATTGTTATAGTAAAAAAAGAATAATTTTTGAACGCGAGGAACCAATTGGTGCCTCCTATTAATATATATATATAATTTGAACACAAGTTGGTACCTTCTGTTATATATATTAAAAAAAAAATTGAACGTGAGGTGTCAACTGAGTTGACGCCTCCTATTGTATGAATTTTTTTTTGACATGTTATAGTAAAAAACAATTATTTTGAACGTGAGCCTCCTATTAAAATATTTTCGTGTCCTTTTTTAAAACAATCCATATCGATAAATTTTTTAATTTATTATTTTAGTAAATAGTTTTTTTTTACTACTGTGATTAAAAAGCGCGCAGCGCATAGGTCCTCAAACTCTCGACTCCTCTATCATCATGTTCTCCACAGCACTGTAGCACTAGCATGACAACAAAACATGCATCATACAGTATTTTCTTTACAAATATTATACTGTATATTATTTTATATTTGCTGTTGAAAGATGAACACGTTAGTTGTTTTCCATTTGCAACGGCTAGCTTAAATTATTCTTTTTTTCTTTCTGCTCCATTATCAAATATGTATCTAAGATAATGAAAGGGTAATGTATCCAATTTGTCAATCGTATAATGCAAAATTACCTAATAAATATGATGTTACCATTAAAAACAGAGAAAGGGTCAAAAGAAAAAATAAAGAGGACTTTTTCACCTGCGACAGGGTTAGCAGTTCGTGTAAGAATAATTAGCATTTATCGTTTAACTTTATTTTATTTTAGATTCTAAAATTCTTTACATGTTATCGAGCAAAAGACAAGAAACGAGTGGCCTCAACGCGGGTGAAGTGCCCCCGCGTTTTGACCTGATTTACTACTACACCACCGAACCCATCAACGGATTAAAAAGAATACACGTGTGAGCTCTAGATCATTGGTTAGAAAGTGAGGGTACTCTAGTAAAATCGTAGAACGACTTTATGAGTTGTTGAAAAGTTATGGTCTTTTAGAAGAAAGAAAAAGTACGAATAATGATATATTGCTTTAGTTTAAAAAAAAAAAGAAGTAAAATTTAAAAATAAGATTTTTTTTTCTTTTTTCTTTTGTCTTCCATTTAAATTTTAATTCTTTTCCTTCTTTTTCTTCTTAAACAAATAGAGTGTTACGCATTTTTTCGTTTGATAGAGGTCGAGAAGAAAGAAGTTGAGAAAATAGAAATAGATAAGAAACAGTAATTTTTTCTTATTTGGTTAAGAAAAAAAAATAGAATAGAAAGAAAAGTTGAAGTGAGCTCTACCTAAAAATAAAATCTCTTCTTTAATAGAAAGAAAAGAGAAAAATAAGAAATAAAAAATTGTGAGACCTACTTAAAATTACAATTCTAACATTACTATTTCTTTCTATTTCCTAAGATCTATATATAGTAAGAGTAAATATGTCTTTACAAAAAAAATTATTTTTGTTCTCTCCACTCTTCTATCCAACCAAATAAAGTAGAGAGAAAAGTTAGTTTTTCTTTCTTTTTTACTTTTCTCATGTTTCTTCTAATCCAAACACCTTAAAAATTATCCATTCTCTACTTATTCTCTCTCTTTTTTTTACTTCTTTCTTTACCCAAACACAACATTAGAGTAAAAAAAAGTTTTACATAGAAGAGAGTGGGATTAGGAAAATGGCTGAAAAAACGTCGTAAACAGGGGTGGCAGAAGACAGCGACTGCTCATTAACCCTCGAAACCGACACGTGTCCTGACCTGAAGGGGTGTTTAGGTAATATTGAGCAACCACAGTGGACAAAAAGGCAAACCAAGTACACACATTCGAAAAAATTATGGCTTTTTAACTAAAGTAGTAAAAAAAATTATTTACTAAAATAATAATAAAAAAATAATTTATCGATTTGAGTTATTTTTAAAATGGATGCAGAAAAATATATATACGAGGCGCACATTTAGTGGGTGACGCACTTTTTTAAACAAGAAGCATAAACTCATTTGGCGCCTCGGGTTTAATTTTTCTTTTTGTTACAGGAGGCGCAAACTAACATGGCGTCTCACGTATTTTTTTTTCCTACCAACTTACATAGCACCTCTAATTCGTCCAATTTTTTTCCCATAAGAAGAGGTGCCTACTTACATAGTGCCTCCTTTTTTTTTTTTCCTATCAAAGGAGGAGCCATCTTAGATAGAGCCTCCAGTTTCATCTTCTTTTTTTTTTTATTACAGGAGGCGCTGTGTGAGTTGGCGCCTCAGGTTTAATTTTTTGCAAGGCACCAACTTACATAGTGCAATGTGCATGAATAATGTCATGGTATAGTGCAGCGTGCATGGATAGTATCATGATGCAACGTGCATGACCACACAATAGTCTTACAAAAAAATTAGACGAAGTGAAAAAAATTAAATGTCAGGCGCCAACTCAAATGACGCCTCCTATAATGAAAAAAAATGGTAAAATTGAAACACGAGGCGCCATATAAGTTGGCACCTCCTATAATAAAAAAAAATTGATGAAACGCGAGGCGCCAAGTAAGTTGGCATCTCGTATATATATTTTTCTCTCCCGTCTAAAACAACCTAACTCGGTAAATTGTTTTTTTTTTATTAGTTTGGTACTTTGATTAAAAAGCCTATTAATTGTGGTGTATTATATTGTTCAAAGTGTTGTACAAGATGAAAGTCAAATCTAAATATTCAAATAAGACTGATGTATGTTAGTGAGCTTCATCATTATCAAAAGAAGCAAAACAAAATATGTGAGTTATTGCATGAGCTGGGTTTTTTTTTTTTTTCCCATTTGATTTGTTAGTTCTGAATGCGTTACTTCAAAAGTGAGACTAGGCTATTACTTTGGTTCTGGTTATATGGTGTAACAAGTTGAGATTTTTATGTTATTTAGATAGAATAGGACTTTGAAGTTTGAACTTTTCTGTTACTGTTTTTTTAGCATTTTTTTCTCCTATAACTTTGGTTCTGTTTGCTAATTGGGTTATAGCATTCTGGTTTTTTAGATAGCATTATAGCATTACAGAATTCTGGTTTTTTAAATTGATATATTGAATTTCCTTGTTTTACAAATATCATTGGTTGCAGTTTTTAAGTCATTTTCTTTCCCACGCCTTTTGAATTGCTTTCTATTTTTATGATTTGAATTGCTTTCAATTAGTTGTGACTTTTTGAACATGAAAACAATTGTTTTATACAAGGAAGCAACTACATACAAATAAGAAGCTTCAAGGATCAGAATTTAGAGTGACAAAGTCCAAGCTTGAAGTTCACTATAGGGGGAGACCAAATCGGCACGACAATGAAGATGCCTATATTTATTGGCCAAAATAGAAAAAATTAATGCACATATATGTATAAATATATAGGTAGTGCATTTGTCAAGGCAAAAATGTCACTTTCCACGAATCTAAAGTGTGTGTATATTCTTGGAAGATATTGACTGTACTTGACATTGTGATTTGCATGTTTATGTTGTGATTGTGGGTTGCATTATGTTTCACTAATAATATTTTTTTGCTTATATATTGTTGATCAATTATACCTTATTTAAATGATTGGAGCTTTTATGATTAGAGTGATTTTGTTGTTGTGGAATGGACTAATTAAGAAATGATATTATGCTTTTTTTTTTGTTGGTAAAAGTTATTAATGTTGATGTAAAAATTATCAATATTTGTATTTTTGAATTATTAAATATTTAAAAATTATTTTTAAATTATTAAATATTGTAATATTAAAATTATTTTAACATTATTAAATATTTAAAAATTGGCTATTGTTTATTTTTGGTAAAATTTAATATTAAGATTTTAATTTGTTAATATATCTTTAAAAATAACATTTTGCATATGGTGAAAATTAAATTGCCTTCATTTCTTGAGCTTACATTTCGTTATTTTGCCTATTACAATAGATCCTACTTGAATTTTCATAATATTAGCATAATAAGGCATTTCACGGATCTGATGAGAACTTTTCCCTTGCAACATCCTCCGCAAAGACAACCGCGCTGTAATGATGAAGTGAAACATCTTCCTAGTACTGCAGGGTTGTTAGAAGCAGGAGTAAGGTTTAAGGTAAACACCAAAAGTAACTGCCTACTAGACTAGTAGATTTTCAGGAGGGGTTCTTGAAATCCCGCTGTTGAACGTGGAAGATCGGACTGAACTTTTGTTACGCAATATGGTGGCTTCGGAGCAGTGTCACTATCCTCGCCAATCCTACATTGCAGACTACTTTCTTGTTTTGGACTTCCTTGTAAACACCAGCAGAGACGTGGATATTCTGGTTCGATACAGAGTACTGGTTAACTGGCTAGGGGATACGGATTCTGTGGCTAACCTGTTTCATGGTCTTGGCAAAAATATTGCGCACTCAAAGTACAATCCCGATTACACTCATATCTGCAAAGACTTGAATGCTTTTCATAGAAATCATATCCTTGGCGTAATTATAAGTCGACTCTGATTCCATTGCTGGAATTGTTCTCCTTATTCTCTCTCAGGCAGTTTGTTCTGTCTTGCAAGTAATACAACAATAGAATCCCTCCCTCCCCCTAAAAAACCTGGTAAATTCAATTATTCTTAAATGCTGAATTAATCTGAATTTTTTTTTTTATTATTTCAATTTCTACTACTTTCCTTCTGTCTGAAAATGTTTCAATGGTTTCTTTATTTCAGGTGCTGGAACATATTAATTTAGTCCTTCCTAAAATTACTCTTCACGACGGGGATGATGATGGGTAAGCATATAGTTCAGTCCTCCCAAAATCAGTCATTCCCTCTTCCTCTTTTTCTTTTTATGTTTCTTCTTTTCAATTAATAAGAACTCAGCTGTTATTTTTATTTTAAAAAATGATTTGGACACTTTGTGTGCTATTTGACACTTACGTGCGTTTTATAGAAGAGAAATTTTTTTATGTCTAAAAATCATGATTTTTGAAAATCACTAAACCAAGGAATCATAATTTTTAGAAATAACTAAAATATGTTTGGTTGGTCATAAATATTATTAGAAATAATTATATTTGTTTGGAAGTTAAAGATTTTTACATTTAGTTTTAAAAGAATTTTTTCAAAAACTTTAATTATTTATCACATTAAATGAGTTAATAAAAGTAATGTGATATTTTGGCCGCAGTGAAACTTTTATCTTAACTCAGAAATGTTAAATTCTCACCTACTTCATGGGAACAATTTCGTAGGAAACATAGACAAAAACAATTCTCTAAAAACAATGCCTTTTGAGAATGTTATTTTTTAAATAATAAATCAAATACGGAAAACAAACATTTCTACCTTTAAATTTATGAGAAACTAAAAATTTCTCTTGTATCAAACGCCCCGTTAGTGAAATAAACAAATAATAGAAAAAAATATGTAGATATAATAGATGATATATTATGTAATAGAAATAGAGAGATAAAAAAATGTGATAGGCGTTGATGGTGTGTATTTGTAATTAAAATAGTGTCCAAATATCATTATTCTTTTGTTTTGTTTTTCCTGCCAAATATTAATGCACGTGTTTGTTTTAATTATTTTAAACTTTTTGTTTGTTTTTGTTTCTTGATCATGGGAGACAATTATGTCTTATTCATCTTAATTTGTGTTATGTTCAGATGGGTTTGCTTTTGCGAATATTTATTTTTAAATTTGTGCAAGCTTAACTATTTATTTTTAAATTATATATAATTAATTAATTAATTACAGTATAAATAATGTTTACATAAAAAATATATATGAACATTACAATTTATTTTAGTAAATACATATCTAAAGTTAATTTTAATTACAAATTTTCAAACAACATTTTTTGTGAAAATTAATTTTCTAATATTTACTATTCAAATAAAAATTACATTTTTTATATGTAAAATTTAGGAAGAACGGATGACATTCCAATTCAAGGTAGGAAAAGCCTCTAGACTCAAAGAGTGTTTACAGAGATATTTACATTTACCTCATTCTAAGGAGATGAGTGGAGGCTCAAACTTGCGTCCTATCATATGTGAGGTCCTGTTTTCTTCCACATGACCAACCCCTTGGGTTAAAAATAAAATTACATTATTTTAAACTCACATTTATTTGAAATTAATTTTATAAAATTTTTGTGGATTCAAAATCAATTATGCGAACACATGTTTAAACTTGCACGGAAGAATTTGCATGGAAAACAAGTAATTTTAGCTTGCTAAATGCAAAAGGTCGTCATATGAGGGTTCCATTATTTTCATCTCAAAGTTTAGAATGAGAAATAGTTACAGTTATTATTAGGTAACATGAGCCTAAACCTAAAAAGACTTTGATAATCCCAAACAATGATTTTCAACCTCTCATTACATTTAATTAAGGATGCAAATGGAATTCGTTGAACTAAAATATAAACAAGTTAAAATTTGAAGATTTTTTTTTATTTAAATTAGTCAAATTCTCATTTTGTAAGTGTAACGTCAAATAAATTGTGAATAGTTCATGTATGTGTACTTTAGATATTATATATTTATAATTTTTATTTATTATAGTTATTTAAATGATTTTTCTTATTTCTTATATTTACTCACTCTTCATAAAAAGAACCTACCACACTCATTGTCAAAACTTTCATTTTCAATTTTAAATCCTTTCAATTAATACAAAACTAAATTTATTTTTATTTTCACTTTACCTTCTAGCATGAATAAATTTGCTAAATATTATATTAATAAACAAATTTTATTTAAAATATTAATGTCAAACAATAAAAGATTTGTAAGAGTTAAATAGACAATTTGATAGATTTGCTTTCGATGTTTCCTTAGTTTTTTGTGGGGAACGTATTTGAATTGCTTTCAAGTCAACTTGTGATGTACCAAACGATCCAGAGTGGGTCGTTGGGACTACAACTCTTTTAAGTATGTAAGCTCAACACTATATTTTATCTTTTTTGGTCCACAAACTAATTATATAATAAATAATTTCTTTTTGATATAAATAAGCGTTCCCTATACTTCTATTGTCAATATGCTAATTAATGGTTCAAGTAGACCTAAGTTTATTCACTACATCAATCAGGTGGGGTGTGTAAATTAGCTATGACAACAAGATGAGTTTAGGAAAGGTGGGCTTATAAAATTAAAATCCAACTCCATTTCTGTTGGGTTTTGTTAGGTTCAAGAAAATATGCAAGAAACTTGCCTTTTTTTTAGAATTTAATTTACTTATATATTATATATATTTTTGAATAAATCATATATTAAGTTATTAATTACGTTTTAATGCAAACATTATATAAAAATTAATAAGTAACAAAGATCTTAAAAAATTAAGAATTAAATCAATTTTTCAATTAAATATATAATTTTAACATTATAATTTAATTATTATTATAATTTAAATTATTTAACTATTAAAATAATTAATTTTATTTCTAATGAATATAAAAATAAAAGCATGAAAATAAAATCCTCTCTCCTTCTCTCTCTCTCTCTCTCTCTCTCTCACACACACACACACACACACACACACACACATAATATAAAATATAATACATAACATAATATATATATAATATATAGCGGGATGGGTTTGGGGACTAGGGGATAGGGGTTGCATTCCTAAACCTGAACTCGACCTCACTTTCACAAGTTGAAAAAAACCTGAACTTGACCTAATCAAAGTGGGTAAGGACGAAGCCTATTATAACCTAACCACTGGTAGCCTTGTTCCCCACTCCCCAAAAAACTACCCTAAAGGAAAAAAAAAACATATATACACTATGTATTTATAATTTTCATAATGATTTTATGTAGTTCTATTCCTTATAATTCCTCCATTTCTTTCTTTCTTTCTCTCTCTCTCTCTCTCTTATTTTCTTATCGTATCTCTTATTACATCTTACGTTTCCTTTCTCTCCTCTTTCTATCTCTCTTATTAATTACTCAAGATGGATATATCTTCGAAAAAGTATTCAATCGTCATTTCCTATAATTTTGTAAGGCCTATCCATTTTTTCCCTAAATGTTTCATAACAAGAGAAATTAAAATAATATTATTTTAGTATGATATCTTTCTTTCTTTTGATATGTATTTCTTATTATTCTCATATTAAAAAAATTAAATTTTACTTTAACAAATATTTGAGGATCAATATTCTTTTAAAACTTTAAACATGATATAAAGATATAATAAAAATTTTCTATCATTAGAATTATTTACTTAAATTTTAAAAATTGGATATTTTTTCTCCTGCTACAACATTATATTCTTATATATTTTGTTTAATTTATATAATTGTGGTTTTCATAATATGTGATCAATTATTATAAATCTTTTAACCGTTGCTTAAATTTAATATATTACTTTTAAAATTATAATTTAATTTTAATTTTTATATTTGGCTCCCTCAAAGAAAATGCTTTAGCTCCGCCCTTGAAAATAGGGTTTCCTTGTCAAAATCAGGTTGAGTCCAAACAAGTATCCATGGGTTCGAATTTAATTGTCATGCCTAATTCCAATGCATTATATTCAATGCCACTAAGGGTGGCAAAGCGGGCCAACCCGCCCCGACCCGCCATCAACCCGCCAAAAGCGGGCGGGCGGGTTGACCGGCCGACAAGAAGTGGGTTGAAAAGTTGAACCCTTCCTGCCTAGTAGTGGATTGATAGGTTGGCTCGCTAAAGAATAATGAGTGGGTCGGTGGATTGTACAAAAGGCGGGTTGGCGGGTCAACCCGCTAAAAATAGGTTGGTAGGTTGAAAAATGTGGGTTGACGAGTTGACCCACCCCACTTTTTTTTTTTTTAAAAACTCAATTAAATTTAATTTTTTTTGTTATCATCTAATTGAATTGGATTAAATAATTTTTATTTTAATACACGTTATATCACTTTGAATCTTTGATTGTTTGACTTATAATTTTATTATTATTTTATTATACATTAAATATATGAAAGAGAAATTATATTTTTTCATTCAAAAGTTATAAAAATAATTTACTTGAAAATAAATAACACATCTCATTCAAAAGCATGAGGGATTATATTTTTTAGTATAGCATTGAATTGTATTTAATTAGAAGTAGAACTAACCCTAAACGCATGTGTTATTGTTGTCATTATATTTTTTAGGATAACATGGCGAATGTGGAGAAGTGTGTGTAGAGCATCTTTTACTTTTTTTTTTAATTAATGTCTTTGGTACAATAATTAAGGAACGAGATTTTTTTTTAAAAAAAAAGTGGTGGGTCACGAATTGACCCACCTAACCCGTAGGTTGCCCTGCCGGGTTGGCGGGTTGGGCGGGACGGGTTGAGGCAGGTTTTACTGGCTTACTTGCCCCGCCAAAAATGGCGAGTCAGGCGGGTTGACTTGACGAGTTGAACCTGCTTTGCCACCCCTAAATGCCACCTTTCTACATTGATGCAGAGCATGTAGTTAACAAGTATTAACTTCTTAAAGTTGATTATTTCTTCTCTTATGCATATTACCCAAATCTATATTGAACGAGATGTTTTACAAATAGGCTAGCTTTGAAGGGCTATGTGAGAGTGATGAGTGCTTACTATTAGGAAGCAAAGCAATTAGGGTATTTTAAAAGGGAGAGTGAGATATTGCTCTTTATCTTAAACAAACATTGTGCTAAATTAAGAAATGTTAACAAAGGATTGTTGAAGATTCCACATCGAGTAGTGATATGGCCAAACAAGTGTATATAAGTGGGGGGCAACCCTCACCTTACAAGCCGATTTTGTAAGGTTGAGTTAGGCCTAAACCCACATTCTAATATGGTACCAAAGCCTATCTTAGCGATTATTGTTGGGCCTAACGGGCCACCCGCTATCGGGTCGTTATCGGACCATCCGCAGATGTCCAGTTCTCGGCGTGAGGGGTGTGTGTAGGAGATCCCACATCGACTAGTGATATGGCCAAACAAGTGTATATAAATGGGGACAACCTTCGCCTTACAAGCGGTTTTGTAAGGTTGAGTTAGGCCCAAACTCACATTCTAATAAGGATAGTCAAATGTTATGTGGTGCTTAATGTTGCTCTTGTTGTTGTAATAGGCCAAAATCATGAATTATGAATCAATCACGAACCTACAAACTCAATTGATTATGAACAAAAAATAACATGAAACATGTGATTTTCTCTCCTTTTTTTTTTCCTCAATTTTTCACTTGTGTTAGTACTTTGAGGAATTAGTTTCTAACTTTTTGGCTAAGGGATAATTTACTGGTGGTTAAGGTATTAATTTTCCTGTGTTGCACATGGTTTTTTTCGTCTTTTAATTAATATTTTAAAAATTAAACAGAACAAGTTTTCAGACTATAATTTAATTAATTCAGTCAATTAAATTATGATTAAACTAAATAATATTGAAATAAAAAAAATGAGCCAACTAGGGTTGAAATTGAAAATCAAACAATCTTTAAAATATAACCAATTCATAATTTAGTCCACGGAATTTTGCTTGGTTTGAAATCTTTGAAAGTCATATTACACAGGCTGATTTCGACTAATCTAATAGTGTATTGTATTAAATCTAGTATTTTAATTTGTCTATGGTGTAAGATAAATATTTATTTTATATAACTAAAATTAATTATAAATAAATATACTTAAATATATAAATTATATTTTGAATTTATAATAAATAATTTAAATTGTGATATAAAGTTATTTTAATTAAATTTATTTTAAAAATTATTTAAATTTAAATTAGATATAAAAATAAAAGAAGATAAATTAAAAGAGATAAGTAGTTAAAAATATCAAGATAGTTGAGATAGTTTATGAATTTTTCTGTTAGTTAGAAGAGTAATGTATGAAATATATTCACAAATGAGAGAAGAGAAAATATTCATAATGTCTTATTGAGAGAGTGAAAGGGAATTTCAAATATAATGTATGTTTAAACTTTAGTTATACAGTGAGATTATATTCAAAGTTTCTTCATTTTCTTACCGTTTTTTGTTTTTGAACTCTTTTTCGCTTTAACTTTTTTGGTTATTTAGATAACTAAATCATGAACCACGATGATGTTGTGATAGATATTGGGGCGATGTTGGAAGGGGCAGAGCCACGGATAACTGATGAGTGTTGCATATACGGAGTGCCCTTTGCTATTCGCAGACTCAACGAAGATGCGTACACCCCAAAGGTTGTTTCTATAGGCCCTTTTCACCCCAACGGCCATTCTCGCCTCCAAAACATGGAAAGACACAAACTCATTTATTGCAAGGCATTTCTTGCACGAATCCAAACAACTTTGGCCAGCTGGATCCACTACATAGAAGGGGAGGAGCCCAAATTTCGTCGTTGTTATTTTGGAGATACCATTGTGGGGAATGGTCAGGGGATGACACGTTTTTTATAACACCTTGGTTGGCCGAAACTATAACATTTGATCTGATGTTACTTGAGAACCAGCTTCCTTTTTTTATTCTTGATTATCTGTTCAATTTGTCCTTCACCTCTACATCTGGCGGTGGTAACTATAACATCCCTTCATTTATTGAGCTTACGTTTGACTACTTTAGCAGTTTCAATAGATCCAACTTGAATTTTCATAATATTAGCATAAGGCACTTCACGGATCTGATTAGAACTTTTCACTTGCAACATCCTCCGCAAAGACAACCGTGTAGGACTGATGAATTGGTGAAACATCTTCCTAGTGCTACTGAGTTGTCAGAAGCAGGAGTGAGCTCTGAGGAAAACACCGAAAGTAACTGCTTACTAGACTTGAAATTGAAATTTTCAGGACGGGTTCTTGAAATCCCGCAGTTGAAAGTGGAAGATTGTACTGAACTTTTATTTCGTAATATGGTGGCTTTGGAGCAGTGTCGTTGTCCTTACGAATCCTACATTACAGACTATGTTGGTGTTTTGGACTTCCTTGTAAACAGTAGCAGAGATGTGGATATACTGGTTCGAAAGAGAGTGCTGGTTAACTGGTTAGGGGATATACTGATTCTGTGGCTAACCTGTTTAATGGTCTTTTGAAAAATATTACGCAATCAAATTTCAGTTCCCATTACCTTTGTATCTGCCAAGACTTGAATGATTTTTATAGAAATCGTTGGCATAATTTGAAGTCCACTCTGAGGCATGATTATTGTAGAAGTCCTTGGCAAACTGCTGCTTCCATTGCTGGAATTGTTCTCCTTATTCTCTCTTTGGTTCAATCAGTTTGTTCTATCTTGCAAGCAATACAGCAATAGAATGCCTCCCCTCCCCTCAAAAGTCAAAGACCTGATGGTAAATTCAATTATTGTTAAATGCTGAATTTTTTATTATTCTTTTCAATTTTTGTCTGAAAATGTTTCAATATTGGTTTCCTTATTTCAGGTGTTCTAACAGATTAATTTAGTCCTTCACAGGATTACTCTATCACAAAGGAATGATGGGTATGCATAAAGTTCAGCGCTGCTCTTGATGTCTATGGTGCACAATATGATTTACGTACGTACCTAATCCCAACCCAGTTCTGGAGTTGTGAAATGAAGATATACATCCCCCGATACGTAGCTAGTTTGCATTCCTCCTAGTTCGTTTCCCAAACAAACCTGTGTTGTATGTTTATGTGGTTCTATGACTTTCTTTGCTGACTGCTTTAAACTAATTCAGCCAGGAGTAATGGTCATTGTACTATTGTAGCTTGTCAAGACTGAAGAATTTGCAGGAAAAACAAGTATTTTTGGCTTTGCTAAATGCAAAAGGTAATCGCAGAAGTGTTCCATCATGTTCGTCTCAAAGTCTAGAAAGGGACATAACTACCGTTATTATTATGTAACAGTAACACAAAAAGACTTTGATACGTCCCAAACAAAGATTTTCAACGTCTTATTACATCTAAGGATGCAAATGGCACTCGTTTCATTAAAATATATATGTTTACCTAAATAAACAAGTTAAAATGTAAAGTTTGTTCTTTTATTTAAATAAGTCAAATTCGAATTTTGTAAGATAAGTCGTGAATGTGAATATTAGTTAGATAATTATAATTTTAATTATTATAATTATTAACAAACATTTTTCTTATTTCTTATTTTATCCTTTATAAAAAATCTACCACGCTCAATGTCAAAATTTTCATTTTCAATTTAAAATCATCTATATTAATACAAAATTAAATTTGTGTTATTTTTACTTTACCTTATATCATGAATAAGTCTACTAAATATTAAATTAATAAATAAATTTTATTTAAAAACTACTACAAGTAATAAAAGTTCTGTACGAGTTAAATGCGTCAAACTTTAGTTTTATATTTTTAAATAAGTTAAGCTTAAGATGTAAATGTAATTAATTTAAATGAATAAGCTAACATTGAGTAATCTCACTTGTTTAGCGTTAAACATAGTGGGAACTGATCAAATGGTTCTAGAATCGGCAAACGCAATGGGAACTCTGGCTTAGAATGGCTTACTATTTGGAAGGGTCAACCAAATGCCCAATGGATGAGGTTACCTAGAGAGAGGCACGGACTTTATCAAGTAGTACCTATCTTTTTGGCTTTTTAATCACAGTAGTAAAAATAAAAATAAAAATTTACTACAATAATAATAATAAAAAACAATTTACCAATATGGATTTTAACAGGAGACGTAGTTGGTGCCTCGCAGTTAAAATAAATATTTTTTTACTACAACCTCGTGGTCAAAAATATGTTTTTTCCCACAATAAGAGACGCCAACTGAATTGGCATCTCGTGTTCAATTTTTTTTTATATATATATAACAGGAGGCGCCAACTCGCGTTCAATTATTTTTTTAATATATAACAGTTGGCGCCTGGCGTTCAATTATGTAAAATTATAAATGGATAACATACTCCTTGTAAAATTTGTTAGATATATGTGTTGACAAACAGGTAGACAGCTAAAAGAATTTACATATTGTAAATTTCATCACTCAACTTATAAAGAGAAATTTGATGGCACAAAGAAACATGATGTGAGTTTATTTTCATAACACAATTTTAATTTATATGTTGTTGTGTTATATCTAATGCATAACTTATTTTGTATATTGTATGAGAGTTATACTCTGTATAGTTTGGTGGCTTGCCAAATATCTACATGGAGGGGGTTGCAGTGTGGAAAGTTATAGTCTCATTAATAAATTTTAATATTATAGAGTATCACTACCTTGACTGTGTTATGCGTCAATTTGGGATGGTACAACACATCCTGTTATAGTAAAAAAAATGTTTTTAACACGAGGGTCCAACTATAAAAAAAAATTTGAACATGAGGGGTCAACTGAATTAGCACCTCTTATTATATATATATATATAAATTTTGGACACGAGGTGCCAACTCCCTGTTGTAGGAAAAAAAAATTTAAATTCTCCCATGTTAAAAGAATTTAAACATGCTCCTGGATTTTGATTCCAACAATAAAATGAGTAGTTGAAATCATGTGTGTTTTTTACTTCAACCACATCCATGATCTCAATTTTAACTTCTCTAAGATACCATCTATTCCACATTCTTTAGCAGAAAAGACATCTTGTGTTACTTATTTTCAATTTCTTATATAATTTGTTTCTGTCTATTATCATACCAAACGTATGGAAAGTAAATTAAAAGTAGCATATTATTTGATAGATTAAAGTTGCTATTAGATTGTCGCTGTGGCTGTGCTATGCTAGAGGTCTATAGTCATATTTTCTTTGATGGATTGGGACGAGGAAGAAATTGAGAGGGAGAGAGACGCCCAAGCACGAGAGAACCGTATTGCTGTGTTCACAATTCTGGATCGGATGGTAAAAATTTTAAAATTATAAATTTTAGCCTTGGTAAATGAAAGAGGGAACATAGAAGCCCAATACTTGAAAGCTTTTTTTTTTTCCCTGTAGAATGCCATTTTTTAGGGATTGGATTATTTGCCATTGAAATTTTAACTGCAAAAATCCTCGTCATCTAAATTTTTTTATACATTAAATAATATAGCCAAAATGAAAATTTATAAATTATAAATGGTAAAACATGGAATTGCACGAGTCTGCAGTTATATCATAACTCTAGACGATCTTGTTCCCAACTTTATGCTGCATTGACAAGTTAATCCCCAAGACTAGTGCTTTCAGCTCGGTAGCATCTGCATCAGCAGCATCTGTTAAAGCCCCCATCAACTTAGCATGAAGAAGTTGAATTAGAGAAAAGGGAGCTTGAGACTGTATGTTTAAGCCACACGCCCACACCTATACAGACTAACCTAGTATCTGAACCTGCTGAACAAGAAATGCATGAAGATCAACCTGCATTTGAAGTTGTTAAACGTTAATAGGTTGATGAGTATGAAAAGATGGAAGAGGAAGTTAGGAAGGTTATCATCCTGTCTCTACAAAAAGACGATAATATATTGGTAAGTTGGTAGATCACCAGAAGTTGTCAACCCCCAATTTGAGATGCAGTATCAACCCGTTCTCGTTGTCAGCCAGAAAATATTGAGAGACTGATTCTTGAGATTAACTGGCCCAGTGATGATTGGGACTTGAAGTCTCAAAAACTCTTCAGAAGATTGTGCCAAGAGGAAAAAAGATGTAATTGCCTAATGGTATAAAATGCAGCGAGAAACATGGTGAAGTCCTATCTTGTTATATTATTGTGCTACTGAGTTGTCAGAAGCAGGAGTGAGGTTTAAAGTAAACACTCAAAGTGACTGTTTACTAGAGTTCAACTTCTCAGGACGGGTTCTTGAAATCCCTGCAGTTAGTAGTGGAAGTTGGGACTGAAGTTTTGTTTGACAATATGGTGGCTTTGGAGCAGTGTCGCTCACTATCTTCACCAATCCTACATTACAGACTGTGTTGATTTTTTGGACTTCCTTGTAAACACCAGCAGAGATGTGGATATAGTGGTTCGAAGGAGAGTACTCGTTAACTGGCTAGGGGATAGTGATTCTGTGACTAACCTGTTTAATGGTCTTATGAGAAATATTATGCAGTCAAATGTCGGTTCCCGTTACTTTCATCTCTGCCAAGACTTGAATGCCTTTTGTAGAGATCCTTGGCATAAATTGAAGTCCACTCCGAATCGGGATTATTGTAACAGTCCTTGGAAAATTGTTGCTTCCGTTGCTGATATTGTTCTCCTTATTCTCTCTTTGGTTCAATCAGTTTGTTCTGTCTTGCAAGTAATACAGCAATAGAATGCCTTCCCTCCCCACAAAGACTTGGCAAATTCAATTACTGTTAAATGCTGAATTGTTCTGAATTTATTAATATTATTATTTTCAATTTCTATTGCATTCCTTTTGTCCGAAAATGTTTCAATGATTTCCTTATTTCATGTGTTGTAACAGATTCATTTTGTCCTTCACAAACTTACCCCATCACAATTTGTATGATTGGTATGCATAATGTTCAGTGCTACTCTTCAAGTCTACGGTGCAGAATATGATCTAATGTAACTAATTCCAACCTAGCTCCAGAGTTGTGAGATTAAGATATAATACATGCCCCTATACATAGCTAGTTTAATTTCATTCCTCTTAGTTTGTTTTCCAAACAAACCAGAGTGTTGTATATTTCTTTGGTTCCATGATTTTCTCTTGATGATGACTGCTGTAAACCAATTCAGGCAGGAGTAAAAGTCATTGTAGCTTGCCGAGACTGAAGAATTTGCATGGAAAACAGGTAATTTTAGCTTTCTGAATTCGAAAGGTCATCGTAGGAGTGTTCCATCATTTTCATCTCAAAGTCTAAAATGGGAAATAACTACGTTATTATTAGGTAACAATAACCTAAAAGGACATGATAAGTTCCAAACAATGATTTTCAACCTCTCATTACATCTAAGGATGCAAATGAGTGAAATTATTGGAACCCATCTGATGAAAATATGATAAACAAGTTAAAATTTAAAGTTATGCTTTATTATTTAAATAAGTCAAATTCGAATTTTTTAAGTGTAACGTTAATAAATGGTGAATAGTTCATGTATGTGTATTTTAGTTAGTTGTAATTTAATTTATTATAATTATTAAAAAAAAAAATTTCTTGTTTCTTATATTTACCTTTCGTAAAAAAATCTATCACATTCATTGTCACGACCCACTTTAAGGCAAAGATCAGTCCACAGGTTAATACTGATTTAAATGACATTTAGCTTGACAAGCCCATGGATCACACTAAATTAGGAGCATACCAAATTAAAAGTATAAATAAAAAATAAAATTGACAGAGTTTCCTCTATCCTCAACATTTCCAAGTTAACAAACACTTGATAACACTTAATAGATGTAAACAAGATTCATCAAACAAAGTTTCATCATCCAAATACCATAATAGTCATGGGTTATGATAAATTCATATTTGATGAATTTATTATGTGCATGATTTCAATGGAAAAATAGAGGAAAAAGAAATACAAAAAGCAGAAAATCCATAAAACTCACAAAAATAGTATGCTTTTGGTAGTCTTTGTGAATAGATGCACTTTTGAGAAATTCTTTTCACATTTTGTAAGAAAATAAAGCAAACACTTGCAGTTGGGGTGCAGCATCCAAGAAGTTAGAGTGGCGTCCCACGCCATTAAGTTAAGAAGTAAACTCTCCTCTAGAAGCTCAGTGTTGAATGTTGAGACTAAGTGCAAACATAGGCTCACATGCAAGGATTACTAGAATTCTTTGGTAGACCAATGTGGGAGATGCCAGATACACATGTAGATGCTGGATGAGACACTGGAGCATGAATTTTCCACTACTAGGTCAACGTCTAACTTCTTGAAGCCTGTCAAATATTTTTCTGTACAACATCCCAAACACCTAACTAACATCAGATACTGGCAACAACTTACTTGAGGGTTGTAATAGAATTTGCTGACATGTTGGGTCCATTCTAGTTGATAATAATTTAAACATGTTTGCAAGACCCATTTAGAAGAGAATGGTTGGAAGACCATTTCTCTCATCACTCACCCTAGTTTTTAAGATTTTTCTCTTCATTTTCACCATTGAAGAAGTAGCCATTAGAAAATGATTCTAAAGATTCAGCATATTTACCATCATCCATGACCATTCTCTCTTGTTCATTTTTTCTTTCAACGTGTTTTACTAAACCCTCATTGTAGTTAGGGTTAAGTGATCTTTATGAGTTTCCTCTATATTGAATCTTGATTTAATGCAATTTTGTTTAGAGTAATTCACTCTATTTTTAATGCTTCTTGCAAGTACCTATTGTTGAGATTGATCTTGAAGGTGCATATCATGTCTTAAGTTGACCTAAGAATAATACTTATTAAGACATGTGTTCTTAAAAGTTTTGAGTTTAATGTTTAATTTGATTCCAATGGAGCTATGAAAGTAGAACATTGAGTTGAAGAAAAGTGATTTTATACTAAAAAATTGAATTTAATCTATTTTAGTGATTTTGAACTTTTGATCCATGTTAAATTATATTGAATTTTGAGGGAAATGTAGAAGATGGACACAAATGGATTCAAATCCTTATCCAATTATGGGAGGAAAGGAGTAAATCTTGGTTGTGTAATTGTTATTCTCACATTTTATTATTTATACAGACCGTTACATTTATCGCAATCTTCACAATAAGCATCTTTGTTACTTATATAAAGACGGCGATGGACCAATAAGTTTACTGGGTATACAAGGTAAATGTGCTTTTAATAGGTGATTAAATTCCTTTTTAAAAATTTATGAAATTACAGATAAACCCTAGCAAAAAATATATGGCAAATGGTTAGGCAAGAAAACCATGACTAATCGGAGAAAACCATCCAGTCTGGTGCAACTATCAATTTCGAAGAAGCGCAAAGCGAAAAAGAAACGGCGACGTCAATTCCTCCAAAGGGCACTCTCCTTTCACGATCATTTCACACCCATCCTCAAATCAACAACCATGTCCTTCTCAAAAGGCTGAAACATTGGTATTTTTGAAACCCATATCGAACTTAACGGCGTCGCGTTGTTTAGAAAGAGCATATCTCCATCAAGCAGTAGTGACTTGTTTGTGTTTACTACTTCACGAAAGCAGCATCCGAGATGCGTCGGAGTGAGGGAATAAGAAGAATCAAATTCAAATTAATGGAGGTTATAACGTTAACACCGTTGTCCAAATTTTGACTCGAAGAACCAATTTTTTGCCCAACATTCTAAGTAGCCGCCACAATCACTTGTGTAGAGATGAAATATTGTTATCTTTTTTCTCTACTTTTAGGTTTTTCCTGGGAATCTATATCAAGGGATTGAACTAGTAAAACCTTATAAAAGAAATGATCTAAAAAAAAGTATATTTAAAACAGAAAACATACCTGGTTCTATTTAAAAATTCTTCAATGAAGAGTGGGCTTTGGAGATACGGTTTGAGAAAGGAAGTGGATTTGGAAATAAGGACTAATTAGAATTTTATTTGATTTGTTTTTAAAATACTTTTTGAAGTCCTTCAAGAATTTTAAAATATATAATTATGTATTGTAATCTATCACATAATTTGTTATATCTTTTTATTTATTGTGAATTTAAATTTAAATTTAAATTTTAACATTTTTTCTAACCCGTTATTTAGCAATCGGGAATAAGGATGTTGCTGTAATATGTCACTTAGTAATTAACTAATTTCTAGAATTAAAAATAGGGAATAAATCAATGGAGTTGTATTCATCTTTTTAAAATTTTAAATTGTAAATAACATTATAAAACAATTTTCAAACAATGAGTTTGGATATTAATTATGATAATAAAATCCTCCATCCTTTCCCAGTTATTGCAAATTAGTGTGGGTGAAATTTTTGAGAAAGGGTGGAATAATTTTTCAAATATGTATGTAACATCGTATAAACAAATTTATACGTAGTTTAAAAAGATTTGATATAAAATCATGGTTTAAGGAATTGTTAATTAATAATAAATACTGCAACGAAACGTTAATTGATATTAAATTAAAAAAAAAACTATCAAAAAAGATCACTTTAGTAACAAATTTACAATTTCTATAAAAAAAAGTCGTACTAATTAATTAATATATATATATATATATATATTATAGCATATTAGTATGATTGTAGATATAATTAGAGTTTAATGGCTATGCATTCTAAGTGTAAAATTTTTTACACTATCAATCAATCATAAATTATCATTGATATAACTTTTAAAAATAGTTATTATAAAAGTTAACAAACTTATCATACATAGTGTGATTGGATTACAGTGTAAAACTATTTACACTATTAGTGTATAACTTATTTTCTTATATAATTGATCTACATGAATCACCTAGAGCAAATGACAACCACATATATAACAAAATAATTCATAGAGAAAATAGATTATACAATAATAGTGTAAAGCAGTTTGACATTGTCATTTAATTACAATCACAATGTATGGTAAATTTGTTGGCTTTTACAAAAATTACCTTAAAAGTCATATCAATAGTGATTTCTAATTAGTTGACAATGTAAATTTTTTTACACTAACAGTGCATAGCCATTAAACTCTTTTTCATAACGAATAATGTTTCCTTTTTTGAGTCTTTTTTTTTTGTATAGACTATAGGTTTAACGTAATTGTATACCCAAGACTCGAATTTGAAACCATTAGTTAAGCTGAAACAACCTTACACCAGTTGATCCATGCATTTGGTTATAATTCCTTTGTTTTAACTAAAACTTCTCTATCCAAATGTTAAGTAGCACTCTTTGTTCTTTTTTTGCCATTTAAGACGGCATGACCGTCTCTTATTAGTTTCATCCTACCTCAAAGGAAGATAATCAGAAACTTTTGCTTCCAAATTGATGAAATCATAGAAAAGAAAACTGAAATTTTAATTTAACAAAAGATCAACTATAACATGATTTGTAAATCTATATCATATAAATAAATAAACAAGTGATTTAATCTTCTGAGTTAATCAACTTTCGCTTTGGAATAGAGGAAACATTGTAAAAAAGTAATTTTTATTCAATAGTTAATTTTCAAATTCATATGAAAACTGCCAAATTAGTAAATAATTGACTCTAAAATTTGTTATCCAATTTCACACACACACACACGCAAATGTTAGCCAAATCTATATCATATAAGTGATTCAATCTTCTATCTTTTAAAAACATGAGTGTGTAATTTTATATTGAAGAGTAAAATCTATTTGTGAATTATAATTATGCTATGTTGTTCCACTTATTTATAATTATTCTATAATTATGTTTCAAAATCTAATACTCAAATTTAGAATTTATGTATAATGGGCACAAATGATATGATAAAATATAAAAAATACAAGAGTTTAATAGTCATACACTGTTAGTGTAAAAAGTTTTACACACTGTCAATCAATTAGAAATTATTATTGATATGACTTTTAAAGTATTTATTATAAAAGTCAACAAACTTACAATAAATGATAGTTTGTGATTAAGTAACAATGTAAAACTTTACATTGTTAGCGCATGACTTTTTTTCTTAAAATATAAAGCTTTATGTTCAAAATAAAGTATTATAAATAAACGACAAAATAATATCACAATAAATTTTAATGGAAGATGCATGCATACATTTAGACAACAATAAATTAATAATATCAGCAACAATCATACCAAATACAAAATTTACTTTAAGTTTTTAGAAAAATAAATGGAAATAGAAATACTAAATATACGAAACATGTAAATATTATCTTAAAACAAAAATATATTACAAAAAAATATAACGTACTAATTTTAGACTCCTAGGGACTTATTTATAAAATACATTCTGAAATAGTATAGGAAACGTGCTTAGCTTAAACCACTTTTGTGTACATTTTTATCCACATAGTTTAAATATTTATATTTTAAATACTTTCACATAAAATTTATATTACAATTTATTGTATTAACACCAGTAATTTAAATATTGATTGCTTTTACTTAAAATTTTTGTTCTTGTGTGATATACTTTTTTATTCCAATGTTTTAAATATTCATGGATTTTCATGTAATAAATTTTTCAATTCTCATTTAATGTAAACATTTGACAAAAAATATTACATTTTTAATGACTAAAAATATATTTAAACAAAAAAAAAAGTCTGTGAGAAATGTAAATACGCATAAACATACTAATAATTAATATTTAATAATTCATAGACTATTGAATTCAAGGACATAGTGTTGGGTATCCGATTAACTTAGCAAGGATGATTCCAAAACATCATATAAATGAAAAATAAATAAATAAATCAATGAGCAAATCTGAAAATTCAACAAATTAAAAGCAGTAGTCCCACATTCAGTTCACGCTAATGTGGAGGCTTGTGTTTTGTCTGATACTCTTCTTTGAGAGCCATTACCTCTGGTTATATGTGAAAGCTTGACAACTGTGGAAGCAACTTATTTGCCAGCAAAAATGCATTAGCCACTAGTGTTATATGTTGTACTTCGGTCTCAGTAATCTAAACAACTTTATACCCTGAACTGAACGTTCCATGTTCTCATTTACCACAAAACCTGCAATGCATTTGTTAGCAAATTGACATAGAAGTTGAATACTTGTAGAAGGCTGTCAACTGCAAGACCATCCAATTGTAGGATTTCATGAGGTCCTACATTTTCAAACAACTCCTATTCAATTAACAGAAATTTTATTAAGCATCTTGAACAAAGAGATATAAATGGAAAAAGTGAAAGAAAGAAAATTCATTATGATTTCAAATTTAGAGAAGGCAAGGCACGTCACCTCTCAAGCTTTAAATTCAAATTTACAACAGATATGGCCAACTTGAAAATAAAATATTAAGTTTTTTTGAACCAAATGCAACGAACCAACCTTCAAGAATTGATGAATTGTAAAGCATCCATCCCACTCCAAGTCGAAACAATAAACCAAAGATACTCTTATATATCTTTCTTGAATGCATAAAAAAGAACCATAAATAGTTCGAAATTTGATATAAAGTCAAAAGAGTTAGTATTCTCTTTTAAATTAGTGATAAGATTGCTATCTTGACAGTCCAGCAACATAAAATGCAAAAGAATGACACACAGGATCACAGCGTCGACAATCATACATACATGTTATTGACCCTCTTATTTGCTCTTTTGGTTATAAGTTCCTCTACAACTTGAAAGCTTGATTCACATTTCTATGCCTTCAAGATCTGCAATTCCAAAGATGAAAGAAAAATAATGAAATATTATTAAAACCAAAGATCAAAATCGGCAGAAAATAATAAAAAGGTTTAAATATGATTTTCGTCTCTGTATTTTAGCACTTTTTCATTTTTTGTCGCTGCAATTTTTTTTTTAAATCATCCCCAAACTTTAGCATTTTTTCATTTTTAGCCCCTGCTGTCCAACTCTATTACAAAAACGTTAAATTACTGGCGTCATACTGACGTCAACATGTGACACTTTAGAAAATGACATCATCATATGATAGACTAACACAAATGACACGTCATCACCACCACATTAGCAAAAAAGTGTCACATCAGCAATAGTGCCACGTCATCCTTATTGTAGGGGAACTAAAAATGAAAAAAAAAATGTACAAGGACGGAAAAAGAAAAAAATTACATTGACTAAAAGAAAAAAAAAAGACATATTTGCAGGCATGAAAATAATTAAGCCTTAAATATAATGTATAAATTTAATTTATACTTAATATAAATAAAAATCTTAATAATAAAAACACTACAGCCAAAGAGTTAGGTATTCCAAGATAAGAACACTACCATATAATCAAAATTGCTTGGCCAATCCCATGCTCATGTGCCAACCTGATCCAATGATATAACAAAAACATAACTACAACACCAATTGGTTTTGTCCACACACTTTTCTATGGTAAATTTTAGTTCTTATCATTATTTTTTGTAATTTTTTTTTATTTGTATGCTAAGGATGTTGTTGATCTCGCATTAGCATAACAAAGACGGCCAAATTTGGTTCGGCAGTTTATTTATCTCTTTTAAGTTTTCTACTTCTCTTAATCAATTTGGTTACTCTCAATTGTTTCATTTGGTTAATTCAGGTTGTTTCTTAGTTTTATGATTTATCATACGATGTCTTATTACTATTCTTGCATGTGTTTTTTTTAGTCTTACATACAATGGTAATTATCATTCTTGCAAGTGTTCTTTTAAGTCTTCTCTGCTTCCCCTTAAACTTTTGATTTTGATTATCTTGTTTGGATTTCTCTGAGGTTTGAATGCCATAAATAATTGTTGTACTAGTGCTTGTGTTTTTTTTTTTTTTAATAAAATATGGGTTGTGGCTACTATGAAATATAAGTGTTTTTTTTGGCAGCTTCAAGTATGATGTGAAGGTTGCTAGGGTAAATGAAAATAGACAATAAATGGAACCATATGATTGGTTAATTTGTAGCAAAGGATTGTGAAAATTGTTACTGAATATTTGGAAAATGTAGCAAAGGATTGATTAATTTTTTTTAATGCCTGCAAATATGTCCTTTTTTCTTCTTCTAGTCAATGTATTTTTTTTCATTTTTCGTTCCTATACATTTTTTTTTCATTTTTAGTCCCCGTAAATGTTTTTTTTTTTCATTTTTGGTCCCTCTACAATAACAATGATGTGTCACTATCACTAACATGGTGCTTTTTACTGACATGTCATTTTTTGCTAATGTAGCAATGATGACATCATCATGACATCATTTGCTGGCAAGTCATGTGTTGACGTTATTTGGCAATTTTATGTTTTTGTAATGTAGTTGGACAGTAAGGGCTAAAAATGAAAAAATGCTAAAGTTTGGGAATGATTTAAAAAAAAAAATTGCAGAGACAAAAACTGAAAAAGTACTAAAGTACAGGGACGAAAATCATATTTAAGCCTAATAGAAATGATAGAAATAAAAAGTCAATCTCGATAACTATTCTTGGAAACCTCGTCACAGGCAAACTTCAATAAGGTTTAGACTCCACCTCATTAAAATAAGCTTTCTTGTTCCCTACCTAAGCACCATCTTCATCTTCATTATTATTGTCATTATCCTCACCATTAATTCTAAAGTATACACTAAGCAAAAATAAACATATTAAAGGAAACCAAAAAACATAAAAGTAAAAAAAAAATAGAATCTTTTTAATCGGAGAATATGCAAAAAAAAAGAGAGGGAAAATTACCTCACAAATGCATCTCAATTTACTAGTGCAAAAACAAGTTTTTAAAATAGGAATTTAAATTGATTCTCCATGAATCGATCTAAATTAATAACGCGGTGGTATTTTTGTTATTCTGAGCAACATTTTTTAAATCAAGTAGCCATGAATCGATTTAAAAATGGTTTTTTAAACTAGTTGTTGTTGTAATTGATTTAAAAAATTGCTTTTTAAATTTGTTATCCATTAACCGAGTTAAAAAACATGTTTTCTTTTAAACATTCGTGAAAACCATTTCGGAGCTTCCTTCATTTCACGCCCCCATTCCAAACATCTCAAAGCTCTCTCCTAGCTCGATACAAAGCTCCCTACACCCATTTTATGCCCCCCTTTGAAGCTCCATTCACATTTGCTTTCAAAGCACTGTCCCGTGAAGCCATTTCATTCATTTTGAAATCATTGGCAGAGGTGTTGTTCACAGAGCAGGATCAAAATGCACAAGCTAGCGCGGCGCTGTGTCTCGTCTCCCTGATTGACAGAGCTCCAGATCTGAACCCAGCCAAGCTGGCAAAGCTACTTTCGATGTTCGAGAAGCTTCTAAAGTGCGATGGGTTCAAGGTGAAGCCCACACTATTGGTGCTCGTCAGAAGCGTCATCACGGTTGGTGGTGCGTTGGGCCACACGATGTTGAGGAGTTTAGTGCCTTGCTTGGTGGAGGCATTAGGCAGCAAAGATTAGGCTACAAGGAAGGCTGCGGTGAAGACTCTGGCAATTCTCACCGACATGGAGAAGGAGTTCTTGGTAGAGTTCAAGGCTAAGTGTGTGAGAGTTTTTAAGAATCGACAATTTGATAAGTTTTGTGCTATGAAGAAATTTGTATTTTTTTTAGCAGTGATGTTTATTTAGGGTAATTGGAAAGTGAATTGAGAGTGTTTGGTGTTTGGTTTAGGTAAAGTTGGTTTGGGACGTTATGAATCAGATGTTGGAAGCATGGAAGCAGGTTCCCAATATTTCGGATGAAGTTACGCTGCCTCCTAAATCACAATCTGTTTCAAAAGGTATTTGGTTTTGTCATTTTAGTTGTTTTGTGTTTGAGTTGGAGAATCTAAGATAGGTGAGTGTTAGATTTCGTTATAGTAATGGAAATATACTGATCGTGTTATGTTTGATGTTGTGGCTTAAAAGGGAAAACAATGATAGATAAAGCAAGGGTAAAGGAAAAAAGGTGATGGGCAATCAGGGTTGTTCAATCTTAGATGAAAATTTGAAATTTTGTTAGCTATAATTTATTTGGGCCATCAATCACTGAGTGATGAATTAGATGTTGTTGAGCATGATGTGAGTAAATTTCCTTTCATTATTTTAGTTTGTTTTCTTCAAAATTAAACTTGATGGAGATGAAAATAGAGAAGTAGAATGTAATGGCTTGAAATTGGATGAAGATAGAATTACGTATGCATATTCTCAATGATTTTGAGGCTTGGGGTAATGCCAAGCAATCAACTCAGTTTGTAAATATTCCACATACCCTTTTTCATAATCTCTTTACCTTAACTTATTTTTTTGGCTGTAAACTTTTCTGATGTTGCTTATTAAGTTTTTTTTTTCTTTTTTTTTCTAGTTGACTGGGAAATAGGTAAAAGCATGTAACATCTATTGAGATGTTGGTCGTGAAGATCTACTTGCCATATGTAGTAGGTTTAGTGATGGCGCAGAGCACACATTTGGCATAGAGCACAATTTATATTACCTCTTCTTAGCTTCTATCATATTGTTCCATAGTTCTTTTCGCTAAAATGAGTCTTAACATTTTGGTATCTTTGAATCAGCAACTACATGTGGGAAATGCTTCAGAAAGTTGCTAAAGGGGACAGGTTATGTGAAAAATTCAAGTATTTAGAAGAAACTACAAATTGAAGGCTAGGTAAGCATGAAGTTGTTTGTATACAACATTTTTTTATTTTAAAAAATTGTGCATGGTATTGAAGAAGAGTGCCTTTCAATCTAAATTTCTAAAATTCAACTTTTTAACTCGATTATGGTTATAATTGAGTTAAAAAAAAAAGACTTTCTAAACCGATTCTAACACCCCAAATTTCAGGTACAAGAAATAAATCATGAGGTAGCTCTTATTAGGACTTTTCCCATATGATATTAGATAAAAGATGCCTTAAAAGTTATTGTTATTATATCACTTATTATTATTATTATTGTTCCTATCATTGTTATTATTATATTGTTGTTGTTGTTACTATTATTATTGTTGTTGTTGTTGTTATTATTATTATTATTATAATTATGTGCTATGGTGTTGTTATTATATTATTGTTATTGTTATTATTATTATTATTACCCTAGTATAGAAATTAGTAAGAATGTTATAATAAAACCCAAAAGAGCATCTAAAGCCAAATAGGGACTCAAGCCCACTAAGTCATATATTCACCCACATGTTATAAGAAGGGAATAAAGAAGGAGAATTAGATTTAGCCATCACAAAATAAAAGAAAAAAGAAGTTAGAGAGAATAAGGAGAAAAGGAAGAAGAAGAGGAAGAGAAAGATAAGGAATAGGAACTGGAGAACCTAAGCCCTAAAACTTAGCTTTGCGTGTCCCTAAAGGTGAGTGCTCTCCCTGTGTCCTTCCTTGCCCTTTTATGTTGTGATTGTTTATCTATTTACCTTTTTTTTTCTCTTTATGCCTAAGTTAGGGTTTTGAGGGGATTGTGAGTGAGTGAAGAGTTTATAGATTAGATTGACCAATTATCAAGGTAGAAAAAATGATTAAGAAATTAATTATTTATTTTAGAGTGTTTAGAAGGCAAAGACAATAGGAAAAATAAATTAATATGGACCTCAGACCCGCCCGACAAGGTTGGAAACCTACCTGGGTAGTTTTTTTTTTTTTTTTTTCAAAAACTAGACTCTATGCTGGCGACAGGCAACTGTATTGCCCACTGGACATGCCGACCCATCGGACGGGATAAGTGACTCGCCGGGTGTGTACAACCTTGGCTATTCTATTTTTGCGCCTGTGAACTTCTTTTTGCAGTCTTTAACTAATTGTTGCTTCTTTTTTCTTATACCTTGTTGAGTTTATACTTTGTAATTATTATTTACTTTGAGAAAAATGAGTGTGATATGAATTTATGTCAATGTTTCATGATAAAGCCTATGAAAACGTATAAGCATTGTATGTGACCATGCATCATAACATTTGAGTTATGTGATTAAGGATAGTATGTAGGAATTTGGCTGGTGGAGGCCGTGATTGGTTGTTTAACCTTAGCCTTAGGGTGGTATCCAGTTGGAAAACTCCAATGGACCATGTTGATCCCATGGAGCTAGGACATATTGGCAAAACTGAGTAACCCTAACTAGTCACCGAGGGATATCATACTAGTTGAGAGTGCAAAAGCTGATAGTAGCGGTACCCGATGATGCTTCTTATGGCCGTACATTTACTCCTAGTCTATTTTTCGACAAGTTTAAGTTGGTACCACATGTGCATGAGTAGAGATTTAGGAACATAGCATGCATATGCATCCTGTTGTAGTGTGATAAGTTGAACTGTGCTACATTGTAACTGTGTGAAGTCTATATGACCTTGTTCATGAGCGATTAGTGTAATGTGTACACATATGAAAATGTAATTATATCTTGTGATGAAGTGTTAAAGTTGTGGATATATGATCATATCATGCACGTGTGTTGTTCTTGTTTGATAAAACAAAACGAGGTGTATGTCTAGTTGCTAGGCAAAGGATGTGAAAGAAATGTATGCTTGTAATTAGAATTGTGTTTGCTACCTTAAGGATAAGTGACAGATTAGACCCTAGGATAGTGTAATAAGGGTTCTAGTTGGATAATAATAATTGTGAATAAGATAGAGAAAGGGTAAATTCTCACACGGTGTAATAGAAAGGTATAAGACAAGTAAGAGAAAACAAAATGAGAGTATTAAGGTGAGTGTTAAGGGAGTGTCAAAGGTCTTTTAGAATGCCTGTGACTTTAGACTTGACCCTTAGAGGATAACTTTAAATATCAAAAGAAAGAAGAGTAAAATCTAAACATGAAGGGTTTAAATACTAGAGAGGGTTTTAGGGAAGAAAGAGTTCTTAAATTGAGGATGAGATAGTAAACTTGTATAATAATTGTGAGAATGAGAGAGGAGTTAATAGAAAGTATTGATTATTGAAAGGTGTAGACCAAACCATAGGTATGGATAATTATGAGAGACTTAGTAAGACTAAAGTCATGAGAGATAAGTGATGAAGATTGTTCGAGTAGAAGTGTCTAACCTAGTCGTAAAGTCCTTAGAGCACTCACTGAGACATTATGTCTCACTCCTTTAAGTTTACTCCTTTTCAAGATATAGGTGAAGACATGTGCAAATGGAGCTTGGAGTCACCTACAAGAAGATGTAGTCTAGTTTACATTGTTTTCTTGTACTCCTCTTTATATTTTGTACGACACATTCGGGTGATAGATAAGTTGTATTAGGCATGCATGGTATTTTATTGTATTATTCGTGTATAAAACCCAATTATATTTATGAGTAGCATTTGCATGTTGTTTCTATGTTTTTAAGTTTTTTTTTTCGTTCTTAGAAATTTAGACTTAGTCATGGCAACACCCCTTAGGGTGTTACACCGGTCCCTTAGTGAACCGAGTTAAAAAAGAAGACTTTTTAAATTTGTTCCCCAATAAACCACAGTTAAGAAAATCTTTTTTAAATCAGTTCAAAATCTAGTTATAAAATTACCTACTTTTCTATATCATCTGTATCTAAATTGATTCAAGAACCAATTTAAAAAGTAGTTTTCACAGTAGTGTTTATATGAAATAGGAGAAGATTGCACTGTGATGGACAAATCCTCTAAGTTAGTTCAAATTACAAAATAGAAATTTTATACCAATTAAAAATTGAAACTAAAACCACAAAATAATACCTTATTTCCCTCCACAAGCGCGAAGGATTATTAAAGTCCACATTATTCTTTCTCTTTCTCTTCATTTTTCAAAACTTTTCCACCCTGTCAACATCTTTTCTTTCTTTTCAAGAGCTAATAGAAGCTTTTATGAAGTTTTTTTTTTTCCATTAATTGATTTCTTATTTTGAAGAATCCTTTTATATGTGGGCCCTTTGGCCTTGAGGGAAGAGTCAATAACTCTCTTCCTTTATATGTTAGTGCTAACATTGTTAAATGTGAGATTTTAGTTGCACTTCTACTTTATACTTCTTCCCTTGGCACTTTGTGTGTTCCTTTGAATGATTGGATATTTTAAATCCTTTGTCTAACTTTTTCTCAGTATCCTACATACTAATGTATTATGTGCCAATCCTAAAATTTTAGGAACAAAATGAATAAAGTGGCATTCAAATTCTTGTTGTTCTGGAGGGTACTCAGACATACAGCTTTAAGTCAGCTTGCACTTCACCTACCCCTGCTGGCATGGCCGTAGGTACCCCGGCTAGTAAATCCTTGCTATCTCGAACCGACTCCACTTCTATCTTGGCACAACATGGGAAGTGCCTAACTGCAAGGAAAGCGTGTAATAAGGCACCCAAACACATGCTGTCACGTGGCACCTAGTCTAATAGAATTTTCCTTCAAAACACACTATATAAAGGACTTTATACTCATTAGGTACACACGTTCTCTCTCATACTTACTCACACTTGTATCCTTATTGACTTAGGAATTGGAGTCCTTGTAGGTGCCATTGCCAGAGATGCCAATGATCACTGTGGGAGCTCACCGGAGACTCATTCTTGTGTTCACCACACAACATTGGCGCCGTCTGTTGGAATCACTTTTCGATTCTCTTCATTTTCGTTTCTATTTGAAGATTCGATCATGATGGTTAGCATAAGAAACTGCAAGTCCGTTGTGGCACCTTAGCCATCGAAGCTTCCACCACCATCTCCTAAGGATGGTGAAGCTGCTTCCACCACTCTTGAGGCAGCTCCTAGCGCGAATGGTGTTCTAGCACTGTCAGTCACCATGGTAAACCTTGCTACACTGCTGCAGCAACAGAGAGAGGCGTTGAAAGAGCAATAGAAGATCATCGTGGAGCTCTAAGCGGAGAGAGAAAGTAGGAAAGTTATGGAGAACACTTATGATCACACTGAGATGTCTGCTGCATCCGCTCTGAAGCTTGTATCGGAGGTGCATGATGTGCACATGGCGGCGAAGTTGGATGAGGAGGACGAGATGATTCCATTCAACCTTCCTTTTTCCATGAGGATTCAGAATTTGTAGGTACCTAAGCAGTTGCAATAGCTGCCTTCGTTGGATCTGCCGATTCGAATGACCACTTCTCAGTGTTTGAATCAGCAATGTCTTACAAAGGAGCTTTAGCCTCCTTGGCATGTAGAGCGATCCCAATCTCATTGAAAGGAGTGGTATTAAAATGGTTCTAATCTCTAGAATCGAGGTCAATCGACTTATGGACGATGTTGAAAGAAAAATTCAAGACTGCCTTCGCGACTAACAAGGCCAGGCCAAAGACTGAGGCCGATCTAAGGAGGATCTGCCAGGGCGCAGATGAGTCATTGAAAAATTACATCGGCAGGTTTAACCAGGAGGTAAGGGCGGCTGGAAATTTGTAACCCAGAGTGGTTTTGATACTGGCTAAGGACTGGGTAAGACCAGGCTCGCCTTTCTTCATGTCGATCGCTAAAACACATTCGACTTTAATGGAGGAGTTTTTGAAGAAAGCCGAAAAATACATCAACTACGAAAATGTGTTGGAGGCCGAGGAGGTGAAAACAACCGAGATCGCATTGCAAAAGAAGAATCCACAATCAAAGGCCGACAAACCATCGCGTCACGAGGACTAGGGTTCATACAAAAAAGGCCCGAGGTTTGAAGATTATAAGTCGTTAAATGCCTCTAGAGCAAGAATATTGAACGAGGTATATAATGTGGAATTCGTTGAAGAAGGAATAAAACCCCTGAAGCTAATAAGAAATAGAGAAGCAAGAGATCGATCCAAATATTGTCGATTTCACAGGGCAGCGGGACATTATGCTGATGAGTGTTATCAGCTAAAAGATGCAATTGAAGTGTTAATCAAACAAGGAAGACTTGATTGCTTTGTCAAGCAGAATGAGGGTCGTAGTGATAGAGGACAACGTCCCTTCACCACCAAGGTGAGAGAAAACAAGGAGCTCAAGGAGAGGGCGCTCTCCAACCCGGAGAGATAGATCACCACGCCGACATAGTCCCACGAGAAGCCATTCGCTACCTCGGGCATCGTGGGATGATGTCGAGGTACACGCCATCCATCACTAGTCTTCTAGACGATTATCATCCCGGCGACCTACACGGTCTCTTGCCCATTCTCCCGCACGGAGTCATGAGATTATATACGTTATCGCAAGCAGGTTTTAGGAAAGGTCCATCGAACAACCCAAGAAAGAGGCATGCCAGAGAAGTATTGGCAACTTCTTCCAGGGTTTGTGCTGGTGATAGCCCCGCGAAGAAGAGGGTGCCGCCTTTAATCTTTGATGACTTCGACTTCACCAATGTTATGCCAAACCACGATGATCCCTTAGTAGTGCATGCTCTGATGGCAAACAAGGAAGTTCACAGGCTGCTCGTAGACATCGGTAGTTCTGCCGATGTTATGTTCTATGAACTTTTTAAGAAGCTGAGAATTTCAGAATTCAAGTTGATGCCTTACAACAAAGATCTGATAGGCTTCTCTGGACACCACATCACGTCGGTGGGTTACATAAAGTTGCACGTGACATTTGGAAAGCCGCCCTACACAAAAACCGTAACCACACGGTTCATAGTCATGGACGCTAAGTCATCTTATAATGTGATTTTGGGTAGACCGACGTTGAATGCTTTGGTGCCTGTCATCTCGGTCTTAGATCTAGCTATGAAATTTGTCAACGATAACATGGAGGTAGCCACCCTTCGGGGATAGCAGAGGAAAGTAAGGGAATGTTATAAGGAGTCCTTGAAAGTCAGCCACAATCCCGACATGAATTACAAACCCAATCCTGGAGAAGGAGAAGTACTCCTGATAAGGTAGACTGTTGGAATAAGATAAAGCGAGATACCTGGATATCCCGTCCAAAGCCTAAAGAGGAGTGCATCCTGATTCAGATTGGGAAAGAGAAGGATCAAGTCGTGAGAATTGGTGCCAACCTGGACAAAGAATGAAGAAAGATCTATCGATGCTTATGAAGAATAATGCCAGCTTATTCGTGTGGAAACTGGCAGATATGCCCAGAATAAACCCCAATCTCTTTTGCCACTAGTTGGAAGTCAATCCTTCCATGAAACCAGTGTGTCAAAGAAGGAGAAAGATGGCCCTTGAATGACTATAAGAAATTGACAGGCAGATGGAGGAATTGTTGAAAGCAAGATTCATTCGAGAGGTGAAGTATACTACCTGGTTAGCTAATGTGGTGCTTGTGAAGAAGCAAAATAACAAGTGAAGAATGTGTGTTGATTACACTGACCTCAACAAGCACTGCACGAAGGATTCGTACCCCCTCCTAGACATTGACAAACTTGTAGACAGTTCATCCAGATTCTGTTATTTGTCTTTCATGGATGCTTATTCCAAATACAACCAGATTCCTCTATATCCGGGTGATTAGGAGAAAACAACTTTCATAAATGAGAAGGCCAATTATTGTTATAAGGTGATGTCCTTCAGGTTGAAGAACATTGGGGCCACGTATCATAGGATGATGAACAAGGTGTTTGAGGCACAGATAGGGCGGAACTTGGAAGTATATGTTGATGATATGATTGTGAAAAGTGTCACCCCTTCGGCATATATTCAAGGACTTGGAAGAAACCTTCGCCTAGTTGGCAAAGTATAACATGAGGCTAAACCCCAACAAATGTGTAGTTGGGGTCTCAAAGATTTCTTTTTTGGGATATATGTTGTCTAAGAGGGGGATCGAGTTAATCCTGGAGAAGTGTCGGGCAATACTGGAGATGAAGAGTCCTTAGAATGTAAAAGAGGTTTAGAAACTAACAGTGCATTTAACTGCGTCGACGAGATTTATAGCCAGATCGGCACATAATGCTCTTCTTTTTTTCTGACTTTTAAGGTAGGGCAAACCTTTTGAATGGACGGAAGACTGTGAAGCTGCTTCATGAGGTTGAAAGAGACTTTATCTTCACCACCCTTACTCACTAAACCCAAGTTGGGTGAAGTCTTGTACTTATATTTTGCCACGGCCGATGAAGTTGTGAGTGTTGCACTGGTACGAGAGACACCAGAAAGGAAAAAATCGGTCTACTTTTTAAGCAGGGCTCTCCAAGGAGCTGAGCCGAGATATTCCAAGATGGAGAAGGTTATATTTGCTCTAGTGATGGTGGCAAGAAGATTATGACCATACTTCCAGTCACATTAGATTATAGTAAGAATGGATCAACCAATCCAACACATTTTGCATAAGCCCGAGTTAGTAAGGAGGATGACGACCTAGGCCACAGAATTGTTAGAATACAGGATTCAATATGAACCAAAGCAGGCACTGAAAGCACAAGCACTAGCTGACTTTATAGTAGAATTGATTCCAGTAGAATCCCTATCTAGAAATTTGACCTGGACTCTTTTTGTAGATGGATCATCCAATGAAAAAAGAAGCGGAGCTGACATAATGTTGGAATCTATGGGCGGCGTTGTGTTGGAATAGTCATTGACTTTTATGTTTCCCACTTCCAACAATCAAGCAAAATACGAGGCATACATAGCTGGACTCATTATGGCAGCCGATATTGGTGTCACATCATTGCGTGTATGCAGTGATTCTCAGCTGATGATTTCGCAGATTAATGGGGCGTATTAAGCTAAAAAGCCGATATTGCAGAAGTATTTGGCAAAATTCAAGACTGTCATCGCAAAGTTTAATAATATAGAGTTTGTCTACATTCCCTGAGAGAAGAATGTTAGGGCAGATATTTTATCAAAGTTGGCTAGCATGAAGTCTTCCGGTAATAATAGGATGGTTATTCAACAGACAATTCACGAGTCTAACCTCGTAATGGCAATTGAGTCAGAGCAGAGTTGGATGTCCCCTATTATTAATTATCTGAATGAATACATCACCCCGGAAGACAAGAAGGAAGTAAGGAGGCTAAAGCGGTCTGCAACTCATTTTTGTATCGTGAACGATAAATTATATCGGCATGGTTTTCTCCTAATCGTTGCTTAGATGTTTGAGAAAGCCGAAGTCTGAATATGTGATGGCGAAGATACACGAGGGATGCTGTGGCCAACACTTGGGAGGCAAAGCATTAGTTAAGAAAATACTTAGAACGGGCTATTATTGGCCGACGCTAGAAAATGACGCTATGGAGTTCGCTAAAAAGTGTGATAGGTGCCAAAAATGCTCCGACATCCATTTCGCCTCCTGGAAGATCTGAGTACGATCACTTCCCCATGGTCGTTCATATGGTGGGGCATTGATATACTTGACCCCTTTCCAAAATCATCCGGTCAAGTGAAATATTTGGTAGTGGCAATTAACTACTTCACCAAGTGGATCGAAGAAGAAGCACTAGCCACTATCATGGCAAGGAACATCGAGAACTTTGTATTCCGGCAGATTATTTGTAGATTTAGAATACCAGATGTTTTAGTGTCAGACAACAACACGCAGTTCACAGACAGAAGCTTTCAAGAGTTCTTGGTCGAGTTGAAGATTAAGCAACATTTTACGTCGGTCGAACATCCCCAAATGAACGGCAAGCAGAGGTAGCAAATCCAGTCATCCTCAGAGGACTCAAACGACGTTTAAATGAAGCAAAGGAATGTTGGGTTGAGCAACTACCACATGTTCTATAGATATACTGCACAACCCTTTACTCTTCCAATAGAGAGTCTCTTTTCCGCCTTACTTATGGCATGGAGGAAATGATCCCGACAGAAATTGGAGAGCTAACGTGGAGAATGGCTAACCTAAGGCTCGAGGACAATGACAGATTGCTGCATTCAGAGTTAGACGTAGCGAAAGAAAGGATAGAAATTGCCGCTATAAGAGAGGCTACTTCAAAAAGACAAGTTGTGGCGAGATATAACAAGAAAGTCCTGCATCGCACTTTCAAACCCAAAGATCTAATCCTAAGGTGTGCCGATATAGGGGGGAGAAATGCCAAGGAGGGAAAGCTCACCGAGAAATCGGAAGGCCTATACCGGGTTACCTCAAAGATCGACACAGGTGCATATGCGCTAGAAATACTGCCCGACATGACCTATCCCGTAGACATGGAATGCAGGCAACCTCATACGGTATTATAGTTGACGCATAATTGGTAATGCTAATTTTGATTTCGTAGTTTGAGCTGGTAGTATAGTTGGACGAGTCACATACTATAACTTGTGAGTTTTGTAATATTTTTTGCCCTATGTGATTAATAAACGAGGAGTTTTCCTAGCTTAGAAAGCTAAAGACAAGGCTGAATGAATACATAGGAGAAAAGAGCAATGAAAGAGACAAAGTATGCGAACTACCCCATGTACGTGGATTCGCTCCAGCCGAGGTAGGAAGATCGCTCTCGCCGAAATAAATGTGAACTACCCTGTGTACGTGAATTTGCTCCAATTGGGGTAAGAAGATCGCTCTTGCTGAAATAAACGCAAACTACTCTGTGTACGTGGATTCGCTTTAATCGAGGTAGGAAGATTGCTAAAGACAAAGATAAAGTATGCGAACTACCCCATGTATGTGGATTCGCTCCAGTTGGGATAGGAAGATCGCTCTCACTTAAATAAATGCGAACTGTCTCGTGTACTTGGATTTGCTCCAGCCGAGGTAGGAAGATCGCTAAAGACAAAGATAAAGAAGGCGAACTACCTCGTCTACGTGGATTCGCTCCAGCTGGGGTAGGAAGATCGCTAAAGACAAAGATAAAAAAAGCGAACTACCCCGTGTACGTGGATTCACTCTAGCCAGGATAGGAAGATCGTTAAGGCCAAGATAAGAAAAACCACCCTACGTACATGGATCCGCTCCAGCCAGGGTGGATTCAAAAAAGATGAGGACAAAAATCGAGAAGCGTAAAAAGACAAAGTCAAGCAAACAAAAAAGCGTTTAACGAAAAGTGCAAAGAACAAAATATTTATGAAATGAGCAAAAAACTATAGCATGTACATTCAATGGTATCCAATGCACGAGACATTAAAAAAGAACATTGAAATTTACAATTCATATTCAAACTATTCAAATGTATATAGAGTCTTGCAGAAACATAAACAAAAAATTACAAAGAAAACCGGCATCCTGACCCTTCATTCTTCAGCGTTGGTAGTGCTTTGAGAGACACTGACATCTCTAGGTGCAGGATCATCACCTAATATCACAACCTTGGTGGAATGAGGGATGGTTAGCGTCACATGTGAGGTCGATATAAAGCTATCTGTAAGTTACCCTTCGACATCTTGCTTATCACCTTGAGATCTAGAATCGACCCCAGTTCCTTGATGCTCTAGACCGACTTCAGCCTCTTCCTTGGCGTCATTGTCAGCGTTGGAATCAGCTGCAGGGATGGCAGGATCTGCTAGCATCATCTTGCCATTTATGTTCACATGCCAAACACCGTCGATAACCTCACAATCTGACCGGGCGCAGGCAATGTCCATGTTTCACTGGAGGAGGTAGCACACTTGTTCCATGGTATTCTCGAATAAGAGTTGGACGAATTCAATCCAGTAGCGATGCATCAATTGAGACTCTTCCTGAGAAATTGCCACGCCAGCCTCTAACTCTTGCATCCTAGCTTCCAAGTTTTTAACTTTATCTTCTGAAGCTTGGAGTTGAGAAGATAGATCCATATCCAGCTCAACATATTTGGCATTCATGCTAGATAGCTTCACTAGGAGATCGACTTCAACCTTTGCTAATCGCAGTTTCTCGGCCTTCTCTTCCGCCAATTGCTCCTTTAATGTTTACACACCCTCCTCCAGCTCGATGATCCTATAGCCAGATTCTTCCTTGGCCATGTGCGCCCCCTCTTTGGCTTGCTTCAGCTAGGTGATGATCGCTTCTGTCTTGGCCAAGATGTCTAGAGGGTTTTGGTTGCCATAAGCCTTCTTCATCAGCACATATTGGGTGTAGTCATGAAACATGTGGCTAAAGAGAGAGCCAAACCCCTCAAGCCTGTCCTGCACAGCGCTCAGCTTGCCTCGCATGATGCTCACTTCGCCCATGACTTTATTTTTAAAGACAACCGCATTCCTGGCCAAAATGTGTTGGTTAGCCATTTTTGCCGCCGAGGGAGAAGGCTGGTCATCCCGATGCCTCTTTAAAGGGGGTTCCTCCTCTTGTACATCATCGGTCATAACCTTTTTCCTGGCAATGCAGGAGTCAAGGTGCACACTGGCGGGGATGACCTTGACAACCTTGATGGAAGTCACCTTGGGGGCAGCCACCTCAGTAGAAGCCAGTTTAGCAGGCGCATCCTGGGCTTCAGCTTCTCGGATGACTATTCCTTTCATCGCTGTAGGGGCTGGGGGAAGTGGCACCTTTATTTTCTCAATAGCTTTCAGCTTCCCCTTAGCCCTCCTTGGTTCTTTCGGCTTCGCCGCCTTCTCTTGTTGAAAAGCTAGGGCAAAATTAGCCATCTTGGACTTCACCATTTTTCTGCAAGAAAACATATGAACTTGATCAAGCAATACACAAAAATTAGGACAATCAAAAAAATGAACCTAGAAACTTTCACACAAACACACAAAATTTTGGTGATATTCAAATGGAGTGGAGCCAATTAACCACTTGGCATGGAATGCGATCTTGCAAATTCTTTATCATAGCGAAAAAATGATCCCGGGCTCGAGTCTCTTCCAAGGTCAGGTCGCTAACCCGGACCAAAATTTTACCCAAGTATAAGCAGTAATGGTGGTACAACCAATATAAGGGAAACTGGGGTTCAATGACATTCTCCCCCACGCCATGAACAATAAAGAGAACCTCCCAGCTTTTTGCATGTGGTTGAAGGAAGAAAAATTTATCTTTGTAGTCCTTATAGGACTCTTGGAATGGCCTTAGTCACGCCTAACCTTAGACGCTACGTAGTGACACGGACAAGAATTTATTGTCATATGACTGCTAGATTGAAGAAAAATAGTACAAGAACAATCTTTGAGTGTAGACCACTCCCTCTTGGCTGTATAAGTTCTCGAATGCCTAAGAGTTAGGATGAAGTTGTGGGGGAGCAACATTGAGGAAGTTAAGAATAGACACCTGGAACTTCGTGAATGGTAGCCTAACTCCAAGGTGCTCAAAAAAAAGGTAAGTACATAGCAGAAAATCGAGATACAGAAACCCAACTACCGCAGCCTCTTCTTTGTCCAGTGTCGTTCCCATGTCGTCTTTTTGACCTTGAAAGCAGATCCAGCCATCATTTCTAGGAGCCACTCAGACAAAAAAGGTATCGACTGCATCTCAGCTTAGTTTTAGAGAGAGTCTAATGCCGCCTGACTAAAGCATGATCGAGTCTCGGCCACCTCTTTTTCTACCCAATCAACGTTTAGATTCGCAGTATCGTGGTAGGACTCCAAAGTGGTTTCCACGTTTCTAACGGTTTTTCCCATCTCCTTGTCAAAAATACCAGAAAAAGGGTTAGAATGGGTTGGTTGGGGCTTTAACTGCGATCCAACCTTGGCGCTAGTTCTCACCAACTTATGAGCCCTGGAAGTATTCCCCAGCCCAAAGGGAATCTTCATCAAGTCTGGATACTGCGCCCAGGCTTTAGCATACTTTAATACCTTATTCGGGCCGTATGACATCCTTATGGCTTTTAGGTGGCTCCGACATTTTTCTAGAACTTCAGGGCAGATAACAATTTCAGGCGACGAGCGTTGCTTTGGGTTAGTTGTTAAGGGATGCTCGTCAGTTCTCCATGTGGACCTTTGCCTACCCTTCTTACCCCAAACCGCTACCCCCCTACGAGTAGCCATAGGAACAACTAAAGAGCTAGTGTGGCCAGCGACACCCTCATGACCGTGATGACCAGCGAGGTGAGATGGAGGCAGCGCTAGAGACTAAAACAACTAGTTAGTGGCAAAACCCGCCGCGCGACTGCCATGACCGTTGCGAGCAGAAGACAAAGCATTGCGTCTACGTGGGTCCATCTTCGACAAAACAGTGACACACAATACAGTACAAGAAAGACCACAATACAAAGGAACTAGTTAAAACAAAAATAAGAATGAGAGCATTACCTTAGTGTATGAAATAACTAATGCTGGAGAGTAAACGATGTGAACAGAAGCATTTTAGCTCTTATCGGAAAAGGAAGAAGCAGAAGACAGAAATGAACTCTCATAAAGAACAAGGAAAGTCTCAGTAAGAAAATGAGGGTAAGTGTACTGAAACAATCAAAACCAAAGCTTATATCATATGGGCCCATATCAGGGTCAGGCCCAAATCCATCAATTTGAAAGCGTAACAATCCAAGTAACCGCCAAAATCTCTTGGAATTTGAAGCATTGCGGACTTTAAGATATCAAATCATTATGCATTTAATGCGCCCTAGTTACTCCAAAGATATGGTGCAGCTATCTAAAAAACAAGAAGACACTTGAACCTTTTGGCTCTAAAGTCGACAAGCCTTTTATGGCAAAAAGTCTTATCGACTTGGGGGCAACATCATCTTGAACTCTCTTTTTAGGCTCTTAAGCCGATGATGCCTACTCCAAGCATCACCGGCTTAGGGGCAATTGTTATAGGGCCGACTTACACTCTTAAGCCAACGATGCTTCTCTAAGTATCACCGGCTTGGGAACAACTGTTCTGGAGGTTACTTGGACATATAACTCTAAGTTGGCTTGTACTTCACCTACCTCGACTAGCACGGCCGTAGGTACCTCGGCTAGTAAATCCTTGCTATCTTGGACCGACTCCACTTTTATCTCGGCACAACATGGGAAGTGCTTAACGACAAGGAAAGCGTGTTATAAGGCACTCAAATGCACGCTGCCATGTGGTACCTAGCTCTAATAGAATTTTCCTTCAAAACACACTATATAAAGGACTCTATACTCATCTGTTACACACGCTCTCTCTCATACTCACTCACACTTGTATCCTTACTGACTTAGGCATTGGAATCCTTGCAGGTGCCACCACCGGAAACGCCAACGACCACTGTGAGAGCTCACCGAATACGCATTCTTGTGTTCACCACACAACACTTGTAAAGTGACAATCTAGATTGAACAATTCTTGCACAAACACAAATTTTGTATAAAAAATGACAATGATTGGAAAGAAACTACATTTGAGGCAAAATAAACAAAACTAACATGTAACGGAATAGGCATATGGTGAAAGATCAGAAATTTCATGGCCCTGAAGCTATGTGAACATGGTGAGAGTGCATGCGTTGGAAGGATTAGATAAGTGAATAAAGGATCATATAAACAAAAAAAAAAATAGCAAAAATAGCAACAAGGTATTCTAAAATAAAAAAAAAAAAAAAAAAAAGCACTTGACAAGATAGAAGAATAAGACATGCAAAAAAGAATTTGCACGCACATACAATGAATTTTACATAAAAAAATGTATCCCTTCGTTGTTATTGTTTCTTCGTTAATTAATGGCACTAGAACTCCACCATTGGATAATAGTGATCCTGCCAAAATATATAAGAATGAAGAAGACCCCAAAACATATTAACCCAATCAGAAAAAAAAAATGGAGTATAAATTTTTAGCTATAAGAATCCACAGGTAGCACGATCCAACAGAAAAAGGCATATATAAAAGGGAGTGTGGCGATTTTGATGAAGAAGTGAATGGGAGAAAGAAAGGCATGCTTCTACTTCTGCTAGGTTCAATAAAAAGACGTATCTTAAATGAGCCTTTTAGTAGGTATATTTATTTGTGTCACGCTCTCCACAAATTGCGAAAGGAGAGCACGATTTTCTTTATTTTTTCAAGAAACCATTATGGTATTGGTTAATGATACAATAAATGCACATTTTTTCCTAATTACTCTTTGTTCTAACAGTATAACATTAAATTACAGTAATGCCCTTACTTTGAGGGGGAAAATTATTGCACCAACGATTTTATCAATTTTGAGAATGCTAATTAAAATCATTAATTTAAATTCAAAATTCAAATTTAAATACTAAATATACATAGGAAATAGTAGTTATTAAGAACTCATTAATTTCCAAATTTCACATACTCAAAATAACTTTTTTTTTATTAGGGTAAATTATACTAACATTCCATGTGGTTTCATCAAATTTTGCTCGATATCCAATTTTTTTTACTCTACACTAACACCCTTTTGATAGTTTGATAAACATTACACTAACACTTCTTATACATTGCATTAATCTTCCTTGATTGTTTGAAAAATATTACACCATCTATTCCCATAAGGGAGGTTTTTATAAACATTAAAAAAATAGGGAGTTAGATACAATCTCAAAAAACTCAAGGAGTGTCAATATAATTTACTCTTTTTTTTTATTGAAATATGAAAGATAAATATAATCCTATTTAATGAAAAAATTTCAAATTATCATATTACCCTAATGTTTAAGCAGGTTCTTCGACAGAGAAACATTTTGGCAGACTTTTCTAGGAGGAAATTTTCTCCAGTGTTAATAATTACTTTAAATAATAAAAGAAAGATTTGTCAATTCAAATAAGTCAAGTATATGCATTGCCCACATCCTTTGAATAGACTCTTTTTCACAAATTAAAAAAGAAGCAAACTTAGAAAATTAACTTGCATCAAAACCTTTGTTCTATGCTCTATTTCTCATAGAAAGAAAAACATCATTTCCTCTACTTTCATAGCAAGGTTTGAGTCTCTCTCCCCTTTAGGTGAGAAAAAACACTATTCTTTTTAATTATAAACATTGTCTATGCACTACTTTTCTTTTATCTTTCTCTGAAAATCATTTTAAATTTCTTGATTTATGTTTTATATTTTTCTGATTCTTTAATACTTATTTTCTATCACTTTCTAAAATTTTCTTATTTTTAAATACTTATTTTTGTGATTTATGTTCTACATTTTAATTTTTTATTTATTCATGTTTTTACACATTCTAATATTTCCACGGCTAAGATAGGACTCTCACTTTTGAAAGATATTGCTCTTAGGAAGAAGAAAAGATGGAGCAAATTTTTTTGCTAGAAATGTGGTTGCTATATGTGGTAAGTGTGCGTACGAAGGATCCCAAAGCCAATAAAAGAGACAATTACTCATTGAAAATATGCAACCAGAAAGACCTAAAAAGAGGTTGATTTATCATTTATTTTGTTTCCCAAATTTTTTTGTTCAATCTTACTAATTAATGTTGCATTTTATGTTTTTTTTGTACAAAGCACATGATTAAAAGTCCATATTCCTACCTTCTTGCAACACTTGAAACAATAAGAACAAGAGCGAGAAAGGTAAATAATTACTCACCTATTTATAGTAATGTTTTACATTTTTGTTTTATAATTTAAATTTTTGCGATACAATTTCAATATATGTTGTTAGATCATAGACTCTATTACATTTGTAGTTTTATAATTATAAGACTTGACTTTTGTTTTTCTTTTTGAAGATATGACTCAGTTATTGTTCTTGTTCTTGATAAGAGTATATCTATAACTCCAAAATACAATAGAGTTTCTTAAGTTGACTCACTTTTTTTTCTTAAATAACAATTGTTTGTGAAAATAATTGTTTTTTAAATTTACTTGCCTTCTCACGCATCTCTAACAATAAAATAAAGGTTTTCAATGACTATGATAATCATGACAAAACGGGTTGGGCCCAACGACCTGGCCTGCCAACTCGCCCAAAATTGTTGGGGGTGGGCTAGGTGATTCAACTTACCTGCCTGCCTCACCTAACTTGCCAACTTGGTGGGCCACCAGTGGATTAGGGCGGGTTGGCTCATTTAAAAAAAAATATTTTCTTAAGCTTGATAATAATTAAGATCCAAAGAAATGTAAAGATCAATTAAGCTAAAGCAACTTGCTATTTGCTTTTTGATCCCTTACTAGTTAGAAATAAAAAAAGATGATTAAATTAGCAACCAACATTAAAAATTAAATACACCCAATATACTCAGATGTATACTTCTACTTTCAAAAAGCTAACATTAAGACATATATAATATTTTAATTAATTAATCAAGAACTATAATTGTATTGAATTTTTTTTATTGAACTTGAATTATCTTTTTTTTTTTCTCTTTTTCTCATTTTTTAAAATTTTGGCCAACCCTCTAGTCTACTTTTAAAGGGGGCAAGCTAGAACTTTCAACCCACCATTAATAGATAGGCAAGCCCAACCCATCCATTTTTTGGTAGGTTGGTGGTGGGGTGGGCTAGCTTACTTTGCCATCCCCAAACTATGACACACATTAAAAAGATTAAGTCTTGCAATTTGCTAATTTTCTTTAGGTTTTAAGAGTTCCATTTTGTAATAAGTTTATTTATATAAGCATTATCACTATTTTATTTAAATGCAACTCTGGTAGCAAATGCTTCTTAGCTAAATATAAGAATTAGAGAGGTAGCAAAGGAGCACAAATGTGATTGTGAGAACATTTTGGAACTAGGAATACTTGGGGTTAAATTAGTAATTTTAAATTTACTAATTTTTAATTATTTAAAAATTGTTATAAATGCTTTCTTAAATTTAAAAATAATTAAGGTTAAGTAATTAAATTCAAACTTATTATATTAATTCTTTAAAAATTGTTATAAATTATTTCTTTAAATTTTAAACTTTTAAAAAAATGTTATAAATTTTTTAAACTAGGAATAGTTGAGTTTGAATTAAGAATTTCAAATTTATTAATTTTAATTATTTAAAAATTGTTATAAATTATTTCTTTAAATTTTAAACTTTTTAAAAATGTTATACATGCTTTCTTGAAACTGGGAATAGTTGTCGGTTGGGGTTAAAAAATTAAATTCAAATTTGATAATTTAATTATTTCAAAATTATTGCAAATGTTTTAATTAAATTTTAAACTTTTGAAAATGTTAAAAATATTTTTTTTTTTGAAACTAGGAATAGTTGTGTTTAAATTAATAATTTCAAATATACCAACTTTAATTAGGTAAAAATTATTGTAAATGCTCTTCTTGAAATTTTTTAACTTTTAAAAATATATTATAAATATTCCCTTGAAACTGAGAATATTGTAGCATTTCTTAAATGAGAAAGCATTTATAGTCCAATAATAATAATAATAAATAGCATAATTCATGTATGTGTGAAATGAATTATTCAAGAAATAGAAAACCTTGGTGCTACTATGGTGCTTATTACACAAGCTATAAAAAAGAAATTCATTTTAATATAAATTTGCCTTCTTATAAACTTTTTATTTTTTTTACTTACATCAATTTTATAAAACGTTGATTGCAAATTTATAAATTTTTTACTTACACCTCGTTGATACTATGATTATAAAAAAAAAAGTGATTGTATAAATTTATTTTATATCAAAACGTTGATTATAAATTTGTAATTTAAATGAAAATGTTAAAATTATTGTCACTTAATTTTTAAATATACAATTTAATTTTAAATTAAACAATGCTTGAATTATAATAATAACAATGTTTAATTATTGTCATTGTCATTATTATTTATTTAATAATATTATTATTTCTTTAGTAATTGACGAACAGAGCTTGCTAATTGTTTATCAATCATTATAAATATTGTCATTGATATCATTATTATTACTATTTTTATCATTCATATTTTTAGAGTTTAACGGTCATACACTGTCAGTGTAAAAAGTTTTACACTGTCAACTAATCAGAAATAACTATTGATATGATTTTTAAAGTATTTATTATAAAAGTCAACAAACTTATAATAAATGGTAGTTTGTGATTAAATAACAATGTAAAACTACTTTACACTGTTAATACATGGCCTATTTTTTTATTTTTATTTTCATTATAATGAAATGGATGACTACTTTATGAGATTGATGAGAATGTGTAGCAATTGAGCAATTGATGGGTATGATTCTTAGTTGTCTTTTATGTACATATCTTTATAGGCTTAAATATGTTTTTAGTCCATATAAAATGAACAAGTTTCGATTTTAGTCTCTATACATTTTTTTTTGGTTTTCATCCTTCAAATATCTAAAATCATTGTTTTTGTCCCTATTATTATGTGACATTCGTTAACTACTTATGTCTTTAACATAAAGTCAATTGCCTATTTCAGGTGGCACCCACTAATGTCTCTGGTACCATGTCAACATATGACTCTTGTAAAATTATTTATAAATTTCTAAAATAAATGTTATTTATATACCTTAAAATGAGTGTTAAGGACCAAAAATAACGTTTTCAAATTTCTGAGGGATGAAAATCAAAGAAAAATATTTTATAAGGACCAAAACCAAAATTCACTCATTTAATAGGGATCAAAAACAGTGATTTCAAAATTTAGAAGGATGATAAACAAAGAAAAAATTTTATAGGGATCAAAATCAAAACTCACTCATTATATAGGGACCAAAAACATATTTAAGCAATGGATGACTAATTTTATCAATCATTATAAATATTGTTATTGATATCATCATTATTGCTATTTCTATCGTTAATATTTTTATTCATCATAATGAAATGGATGACTAATTTATTAGATTGATGAGAATTTGTAGTAATTGAGCAATTGATAGATGTGATTCTTAATTGTCTTTTATGTACATATCTTTATCTTTATAATAATAAAAGTAAAGTAGTTTAAGTGGGAAACTCTTATGAAATTGAGTACTATTTTTTTTTTCACAATAATTTTTTTCATCCAATTTGATTCTTCTATTGTCACTCTTTTTTCTTGAGAGTAATTTAGTCTTAATGCATTTGCATGCTTCTTAATTGTAGGCGCTCACAATTTTAATTGATATAAGCTTCTTAATTGACATCCTCTATTCCCACATTTGTGTATCAATCAAAATAATATTAACCATATGCCATTCGCAATTAAATCACAACTTAAATCTTCCACTCTCTCACTTAAAATTTAATTAGTCATTAATTTCAATTAAATAGATTGTCTCTTAATATATCAATTCTCACCAAATTTAAAATCAATTAGTCATTAATTTTTATTAAATAGATTGTCTTTTAATATATCAATTCTAACTATCTCTCATCACTTAAAAATCAATTAGTTGATTGTTAATTTTAATTAAATAGATTGTCTATTTAAATATAATTTCTCACCAAATTTAAAATTAGTTAGTCATTAATTTTAATGAATAGATTGTCTATATCAATTCTCACCATATTTAAAATCAATTAGTCATTAATTTTAATTAAAGAGATTGTCTCTTAATATATCAATTCTCACTCTTTCTCACTTAAAAATATATAATTAGTTAATCATTAATTTTCATGAAATAGATTGTCTATTAATATATAATTTCTCTCCAAATTTAATATCAATTAATCATTAATTTTAATTAAATAGATTGTCTCTTAATATATCAATTCTCATCAAATTTAAAATCAATTATTCATTAATTTAAATTAAATAGATTTTCTCTTCATATATCAATTCTTGCCATATTTAAAATCAATTAGTCATTAATTTTAATTAAATAGATTGCCTCTTAATATTTCACTACATCAATTCTCACTCTCTCTCACTTATAAATCAATTAGTCATTAATTTTAATTAAAAAGATTGTCTATTAATATATAATAGATTGTCTCTTAATATATCAATTCTCACCAAGTTTAAAATTAGTTAGTCATTCATTTTAATCAAATAGATTGTCTCTTAATATATCAATTTTTACCAAATTTAGTGATATATAATCTATAAGATAGCAACCACCAAGTTATGTTAAATTATTATTAATAATATTATTAGATACATAAATTAAATTGATTATTAAATTATTTTTTATTATTATTTAATGGAATTAATGGATAACGATGCTTGTGGAAATTGTGTCCAAATAGAGTTAGAGTTTGATATTGTATTCTCTTTGTATTGTTTATACACATTTAATTAGTTGTTGACAATGGTAAGGAAATTTACATTGTTAAATGACAATGTTCCAGGAAGAATAGACTGGAAGATTAAAGTGCGTATCAATCATATTATCTACACAAACTTCCTAATTTTGAGAATTCCCATCAAACAATGAGTATTGAAATAGTTTTGTTAGATACAAATGTTAATTAAATTATTTTCGTTCTAAATAATATGTAATAAACTTAAATTAAAATAACAATTTTAGAATTTTAAGCTATAATGGAAGGCCTGTGTATAGCACGAGTCACCACACTAGTTTATCTTAAAGTAATATGTTCATATACTTGTTCTATTCAAATACAATTAAATTTTTGAGCAATGATTTTTGAACACTTCAATTTTTTATACATGTAATCAACACTTTTCATTTCTCTTTTCCTATCACATCATATCACTTATCATATCTATAATTTTTTCTCTTTTATCTCTCTCTTTCTGTAGGTGCCAAATAGCACTTTAAATATTGTCCAAAAATCATTTTTGTAGCATAATTTTTTGACTTGTTTAACGTTATTTGTTTATTATTTTCATTTATGATATCTGTTATTTTTTCCCTTTGTTTGTCTTTTTTTTTCCTTTCACTTGAAAGTGTATACATCACAAGGGTATCAAACAAACATTTTCCATTTAAGAATATTTTTAACATATTTTTATTAATATATTGTTTATTAATGGTCTAAATTTATTAAGAATCATAAAATTATGACTAAAATTCATTAAATAAGAAGTTAGTGATTCCAAATAAAAATTTGTTAACAGTTCCTTCTCATCCACGCATGATTTACTATGTTGTATTGACTGGTAAATTATTCCTAGTAAGTTTAATTCTCTCCAATTTTCTCTTCATCCTCTCTAAAAAAAATAAAAATTGACCAATTACTTTGACCAATCTCATAATATCTTTTTTTTTTTTTGGAACGTGGACCAATCTTATAATATCATTAACGAACGTCATTGAAAAAATTATCTATTGGCGATTTCTTGTTTGTAGTTGTCCAATCATATAAACTTAAGTAAGAATTAAATTAATCATTTATTACTTTATTAACTTGATTTATCCCTGTTATTTGCATGCATTTGTATGCTTAGGATTTTAATACAGACCGTAGGAGTGTTCACTGTTCCATCATTTTCATCCCAAAGTGTTGAATAGGAAACAATTATCGTTATGATTATGTAACAATAACCTAAGAAGACTTTGATAAGACCCAAACAAAGATTTTCAACCTCTCATTATATCTAAGGATGCAAATGAGTCAAATTATTGGAACCAATCTCACAAAAATATGTTTACCTAAACAAATAAGTTAAAATTTAAAGTTATGTTCTATTATTTAAATAAGTCAAATTCGAATTATGTACATGTAACATAATAAATTGTGAATAGTTGTATATTAGTTAGATAATTGTAATTTTATTTATTATAATTATTTAATTTTTTTTCTTATTTCTTACTATATTTACCCTTCATCAAAAAAACTACCACAATTGTCAACAAAATTTTCATTTTCAATTTTAAATTATCTTTATTAATACAAAACTAATTTTATTTTTATTTTTACCTTCTAGCATGAATAAGTCTGCTAAATATTAAATTACTAAATAGATTTTATTTTAAAAATTAATATCAAATGATCAAAATTTTTAGGAGTTAAACAAGTCAGATTTTAATTTTATATTATTAAATAAGTTAGACTTAAAATGTACACTTAATTTGTTTAAATGAATGAAGCTAACAATGAGTAATCTCTCTTATTCAACGTTAAACGTAATGGAAATTGATCTAGTGCATGTTTGCTTTAACGTTCTAACTATTCAAACGAATGTTCAAATGAATGAGACAAATTGTTGTTTTTACATGAACGTAGCTTTGGAAAGTGTGCTAACGGCTACACAAACACACCCCTAATTGTTCTAAAAGTGATTCTTACCTCTATAATTGACAAACATAATGGGAACTCTCTTAGAATGACTTATTATTTGGAAGGCTCAACCAGTGGAAGAGGCTAGCTGGGCCCAGGAAGAGGCAAACTTTGTCAAATGACAGTACCCATCTTTCTGCCTTGAGGACAATGTAGAAGTTACAAGGGTGATATTGATAGGAATCCTATTTCAATGGCCCATAGATTGGTTATAACTTATAAGGGAGAAGCCACTTTGGGTTTATTTCGAAGGGCTCTTAGACCCAACATTCCTAAGATATTGTGAAAAAAGGCAGGAATCAACTAAAAGAGGAGAGTTAATTACAAATGAGAAAAAAAATATTTATACATTAACAATGTAAAATTGTTTTACACTATTATCTAATTACAAACCATATATGGCAAATTACTAAATCTATGAACTTTGATAATAACTATCTTAAAAGTCATACAAAAACTTATTTCTAATTGGTTAACAGTATAAAATTTTTTACAATGACAATATATATCTATTAAACTCATTACAAATTGGGATCCTCTCTAGCCAATAGGGGTGTTCACGGGTATGGGTAGCCTGTGAACCCAAACTGACCCAATTATTTCGATTCAATTTGTTTTAGTGTTCAGGTCCTACCTAACCAACACATTCAAGTTCGAGTCGGGTAACGAGTTTTGATTTCGGACCATGAACCCCCTAACTCGCTGACATAGCATTTGTTAAATTATATTTTATATAAATAATTGTTTTATATACAAATAATTATTTTTGTATATAACTTTTACATTAAAACGTATGTTGCAACGTAGAAAAATATGTAATTTTGATAAATTACCAAAATGACACTTTTTTCTAGTTTTCTCTCCTTACTTAATGTTTCTTCAAAAGCCATTTGTAAAGGCCAAGTTGCTGAAAATATACACACCAAAATGTTTAATTGTATGCAAATTTGTTAAAAGAAAAAAAATGACTGTAACACTAAATATAATATATTTATAATGTGTTAAAATTCGTAAGAAAAAATTATAAATTTTAAAAAATTTAACAAAATTTTAAACATACAAATCCAATAACTCGACCTGAACCAACCTGTTAATGATCGAAGTTGGTTTGGTTCGGGTTTGACAAAAAAACTGCATAAACCTAACCCAATCCAACCCGTATTATTTTGATTAGATTGGGTAACGGGGTTTAGCTAGACTCGACCCGACCCGACCTATGTACATCCCTACTAGCCATTATCCAACAACATCTCCTTCATTAGTCATTGCCCAGAAATCAAGGAGAAAAGAAAATATAATAAAGTTTTGTCTTATGTCGTATCTTGTAATGGATTAAATGATATATTAATATGAAAATACATTTTATTTTATTTTCAATTTTAAATAATCTCTATTAATATAAAACTAAATTTATTTTTATTTTTACCTTACCTTCTAACATGAATAAGTCTATTAAAAATTAAATTAGTAAATAAATTTTATTTAACAAATTAATATAAAATAATAAAACTTTTGTATGAGTTAAATAAGTCAAATTTTAATTTTATATTTTTAAATAAGTTAGACATAAAAGTTAAAATATAAGTTTAATTTGCCTAAATGAATGAGTTAACATCAAGTACTCTTATTCAGCATTAAACGTAATGGGAACTAATCCAGTAGTTCCAAAAGCCATTTTTTGCCTCTAGAATTGGCAAACGTAATGCGAACTCTGTCTTAGAATGACTTATTTTTTGAAAGGCTTAACCGGTGAAGGAGGCTACCTAAGAAGAGGCAGATTTTATCAAACAACAGTACCCATCTATCTGCCTTGAAGTTGAGGACAAGGTAAAAGTTATAAGGGGTGGCATTGATAGAAATCCTATTCCTATCACCCATGGACAGCAGGTTACAAGGAGAAGCCACTTCCGGTTTCTTTTTGAAGGCCCAAGGGCCCTGACGCCCAAAAGTCCTGAGATCCTCAACCTCATTTCCTACGCGGAAATCAGCTAAAAGAGGAGCTGTGGGGGAGTAAGTTACTGGAAAAGGATATTGGATAGAGTTTGTAATATAAAAAAGAGGGAATGGGTGTCTGAGTGTTAGCTAAGAGACGTTCTCTGACCTGGGAGCATTGCTCTGCCTCTCATATTATATACAACTTCTAGTTTTTTATATAAGAAATAAATAATATTTTTTTTAATTATAAGAAATATGAACATATTTTTAGATATATTAAATATTTATTTTTTTATATTTTTAATTTATTGTGAAATTTATTAATAAGATATTTTTTTATTTTTCATGTAAGTGAATGTATTCACTGGTCTATTAACATTATAAGTCACACTCATTAGTAGAAAAAATTATCTCTAAATTATGAGTAATGCCATTAAATATAACCACTAATTAAACTATTTAATTCTATAAATATTTTTAGAATAAAATTCAAATTTATAACATTATTAATTAAAATTAACTAAATCATTTTTATTGAAATTGATGAATTAATTACTCTTTATAGTGTTTCTTATAAGAACCAAATCAGAAGTTTGACTTAGTTTTTTTTTATAAGAATCAATTTAGGATATCTCATGCATTAATTATTGTTAAGACAAATGACAAATTTATAACCCTTAAATATTTTGATAATAACAAACAGCTAATAAATATGTTTTTTACGCAATCATCTAGTCATCCGTAATATATTTACAAGCAACCATCTGATAATTTAAGTTCATATCGTCTTTATCTCTCATCTAGATAAATTTAGTAACTAACAACTTTCAGACGATGATCTAAACAATCTGCACATCAATCAAAACGTAAACTATCTCGATATGTATGAAGCCTACATACCTACTCTTGAGGAAAGTTATCTTTATGCGAAAAGAAGGAATGTGCGTGCGGATGTTAGAACGAGAAAGTAGATTTGACTACTGCTACAAGATTGAGTACGAGAATGGTAAAAATAAGTAGACTGCTTTATCTTATCAAAGTGACAAGTTGGTGATAGGCATTAAATGCTCCAACGACTCTCTTCAACATACGAAGATTGTCTATTGCATACACTCACAACGGATACTTTTGGAGAAGCCTATATATAGAAGAAGAGACCTCAATCTCAGGATTGACATAATATAAAATCTTTAGCTATTGAAAGTTCTCAGTGTGTAATATGCGTGTAAGACATTTCTTTTGTTTTTCATTGTATATTCGTCTATTAAGACGTTAAATCCAGTGAGGTAACTCACGTTTAACCTTTTTCCCAAAGAAATTGGTGGAAGCCTAAAGAGGCTCTAATTCAAAGAATACTTAGGTTTTTGCTTGGAGAGGCAAGTTAAAAGGTACTTGGGTTGAGCCTGAAGAGGCTTGTTGAAAGAATACTTGTAACTTGAATAAGTTAATGGAACTTGATTGTTTCCAAGAACTAGATGTAGTCTCTAGGGTGAGACGAACCAGTATAACTCTTGTGTGCATTCCAATTTCTTTGTTTAGCTCTTGTCTTTCTTTCAAAACGTTTTTGAAAAACTCTTTTGTTTAAATCCTTCAGACGATAAGTTCCTAAAAGAAAAGGTTTTGTAGAAATTTGCTATAACACAATTCAAACCCCCCCCCCTCTTTTTGTGTTATCTTTGTGCTCTACAATTTGGTATTAGAGCTTAGCCTCTAAGGGTTGAGCACCTTAACAAGTGTTAGAAGAAAAGATCTGCATGACAAACCTTGAAGGACAGTTCATTCCTGAAGGAGCCTCATTGTCAAGGCCTCCAACCTTCAATGGAAAAGATTATGCAGTACTAGAAAGACAGAATGGAGATGTACATTAAGTCCACTCATTATAGCATATGGAGAATCATAACACATGGCGATCTCGTTGTAGCAAAGCTAGAAAATTAGTACAATTAAGATGACTTCAACATGTTACAACAAAATGCAAAAGCTAACGTATATTATAACTTGTGCCTTATCCAACATTGAAGTGTAAATATGCAGAAAATTCATACTAAAGACAACCTAGTAGATGTTATGACAAAGCCAGTCAACACTGACAAATTTATATGGTGTCAATCCTCCTATGGCCTATTAGAAACGTAAGCAACATGGAATGGCAAGGAAGAAAGAGCGGTGTGAAGATATGATTGATTCAATCAAATCTTCAAGTGGGAGAATTGTTAGAAAAAGTCCCACATCGATGGGTTTTGGAAATAGACTTCCACACCAAGCCTATATATAGGAACCTTGGTGGACCCATTTGCATGCATCCCAAAAGTTTCTTTTTCCTCTTATATTTGTTTTGTTTACTTCAGAGAAAAAGTCATAGAGAAAAATAGGTTCTCTTGTAAGGTTCTCTTAGTAGTGGTATTCTCCTATTTTCTAGAGAGAGTGTTAATCTTCTTTGCTAGTGTTTAGAGAGAAGTATTGTAATTTCTTCTACATTGTGAAATTTCTTTTCTTGCCCATTTGTCAGTTCTTTTCTCATCTCTTATTTTAGTTGCGTAATATTATTCTGTCACTCTGGTATCCAACAAATGCTTCCTATAACTCTTGCCATAATTGGACTGTTTTGGGGTTTAGGTTTAGAAACAAGACAAAGGATAAGGTGTAGAGTTTGGTGTAGCCATCCTTGAAGTCACCAGTTTGGAGGAGGATACTATTAGGGCAAGCCCAGTAGTCAGCAACAAGGATGAAGAAGAAGGGGTAAAATTGGAAAGAGAAAAAAAATCTTAGTCATTAATTTAAAATTAATATATCTAATGATAAGAAATAACTTTTCCAGTGTGGGAGACTTGGTCCCTTCTCCTAGTGTAACCGTCGTTAAAAAGATGGTGTTTCCTATAAAGTTCTCTCGGTCTCATGACTCGTAAATATTCTTCTATTTTCAAGAGAGTATAATTAATCTCTCCTTACATTTAGAGAGATGTTATACTGAAAATAATTTAACCATGGTTTTTCCTTTACGTGTTGAAGATTTTCCACGTTATTTCAACTCTAATTTTAGGTGCGTGATCCTATTATTTCATTACTCAACAAATAATTATGCTATCCACGATAGGTGTAGTTTTTATGGTTTACATTGAGTCCATTAGCTGGACAAGAGAGTTACAAAGTGACATAGCTTGCTGAAATTACGAATACATAAGCAGTGCTTTTGTCTTCGTCAATCTAATACAATAGATGAGATATTTGTGAATTTGCGGAGGGGCAGACGCACATTGCTATGTAATTCTCTCCGTGTCGCATACGAAAAAATTCAGTTGTTGACTACACAGCTCTTCTCTCATTTTCTCCAGCACTCGCACTCGAAGAAGATCCAAATCCAACTACTTAAAGGTGTGTTTGGTAAAGAGCAAAGAAACATAAGGAAAGGAAGGAAAGAGAAGAGAAGAGAAATAGGTGAGAAATAGAGTGAAATTAAGGTTGTTTGGTTGAAGAGAAAATAGAAGAGAAATGAGTGGAAATAAGGTGTTTGGTTGAAGAAAATAAAAAAAAATTGAAATTATTTTTATTTTAACTATTATTATTATTATTATTCATTTTTATTATTAATATTATTTTTATTATTATTGATAATATTTATTTTTATTATTAATATTTTATTTTTTTTTTATTATTATTATAAAAAAGGTGGGGGATAAGGGAGGGGAACCGAAAATCAATTAGTTAGGGTTGGGGGACGGGGGGTAATCGATTTGGGGGTGTTGCAGTATTATAATTAATATCATTTTTATTTTTTATTATTATATTAATAAAATAAACAAATAAATAAATAAATATATATATATATATATATATATATATATATATATATATATATATATATATAAACAATATCAAAGCAAAAAGCGAAAAAAAAAGTGAAATTAAGATTGTTTGGTTGAAGAGAAATAGGTAAAAAATAAAATAGAAGTTAAGATTATTTTTATTGCTATTATAATATAATTTTTATTATTAATATTATTTATTATTATTATTATTATTATTATTTATTATAATAATAATAATAATAACAATAATAATAATAATGAAAAAGTAACTTTTTCAGCAAAAAAAAAAAAAACAAGTTAATCGATTACATAAACAAGTTAATCGATTAACTTGATGTTGTTGTAGCAAAGATTGCAACGAGCACAACGGCGGCACTACTTCCAATAAAAGTTCCAGTCCAAATCTTCCCTTTTTTTAAGCGAAATTTTTTCGATGGATCCCACAATATTTTTCAAATATTTTCTCACACTTCCACCTTACCAAACAACCAACATTCTTCTACTTCCACTTTCTTCCTTCCTCTCCCTCCCTATTTTCCCCCTACCAAACGCAACCTAAGTGTTAAGTCTTACAGTAATCATGTGACCAATGCTAAAAAGTCAAAGGTTCGTTTGATAAGGATGAAAGAAATACTAGTGATATAGAATGAATGAAAATAATAAAAAATAGAAATAGATAAAAAATAAAGTAAAAATAAAAATATTTGATTTAAAAAATACTAAAAAAATAAATAAGTAAATAAAAATAAAGTAATAGTAATGCCTCACATCTTTTTTTATTTTCTTCTTCTCTTTTATTTATTTTATCAAACACATGGCTGATTAACCAATCTGGTGCAATTTTAAAAACAAAATATAAAAATGGGGCTCTTTCGAAACATATTACCGGCATGGATCTATTTCGACCGTTGACTAGTCAAACTCGTCAGTCTGACTAATGAGAATGGGTCAACGTTAGCATTTTTTATTTTTATTTTTTAAAAATTACACGTAAGCGTCCGATGTGGAAAATAAATCGCAACACCAACTAGTGGAAATAACGAGATGACGACATGTGGCGCAACCCCATTATTTCCGCTATTTAAACTAGCGGAAATGACGAGATGATGCCACGTGGCATCATCCTGCCATTTCCGCTAGTAGGAGTAGCGGAAATAATAGGATGATGCCATGTGGCATCATCTCGTCATTTCCGCTAGTGGCAGTAGCAGAAATCACATGATGATGCCACCTAGCATTATCTTGTGATTTTTGCGTACGAGCGGAGGGAAAAATACAGGATAATGCAAAACTTTGAAAGGGTATAACTTTTCGCTCGGATGTCGGATTGTGGTACTTTTTTTTTTTTTAATTTCATATAACTTTTTGAGATCTATGCATTGGCAAATACCCGAAAGGGATTTGGGCCTACCATTTCTTCCAAAAAGACCTTTCTTTCTAGGTTAACGGAGACTCGGAAGGAATTTATATGGAAGCAAAAATAATAGGGAGACACCACGTGGCGTCATCCTGTGATTTTCACTACTATTACTGGTGGAAATCACAGGATGACGCCACGTGGCATCATCCTGCCATTTCTGCTAGTGGCAGTAGGGGAAATGACGAGATGATGTCATGTGGCGTCATCCTGTCATTTCTGCTACTCCCACTAGTGAAAATGACAGGATGATGCCACGTGGATGATGCCATGTGGCATCATCTTGTCATTTCTGCTACTGCCACTAGCATTTTTTTCGCTTGGTTGGATGTTTACGTGTAATTTTAAAAAAATAAAAAATAAAAAATGCTGACGTGAACCCATTCCGGCTAGTTAGACTAACGAGTTTAACCGGTTAACGGTCAAAATAGACTCATTCTAGTAATATGTTTCGAAAGAGCTCCATTTTGATATTTTGTTTTTATAATTGCACTAAATTGGTCAAACACATTTATCTTTTTTTTTTTTTTTTTTTTCTCTTTAGCCTGTTTCTTTTCTATGAAAAAAGTAACACCAAGTCACCAAATGTGTGCCTACGCGCCGTGTCCTTGCCATGTTGCGGGTGCTACCGAATCCAATGTTTGAGCCGTCCGATGTCCATCAACGCTTCAGATTCACTCACCAAGTTAATATGTACAAAGTCTGACTGCACGGAATCCAGTTCCAGGCTCTGGATTCCCCTCGAGACACAGACACACAACACAAAAAAGCAAAGAGAAGGAACTTTCGCTACAAGGACTCGAAATTTTAATCGACAGAGGGGAATCAGGTAATATCTTCCATATTTCCACGCTCCGATTTTAAATTCATAGGTTTCTTCATTTTCTTGCCGGTTTTCTTTTCTGGACTTCTTGTCACTTTAACTTTTTGGTTTCTGGTTATTTAGAATTAGATAACTAGAATGACGAACCAGGATGATGTTGTGAACGATATTAAGGCGATGCTGGAGGGGGCAGAGGCACCGGTAACTGACGAGTGTTGCATCTACAGAGTACCCTTTGATATTCGCAAGCTCAACGAAGATGCGTACACTCCAAAGGTTGTTTCTATAGGCCCTTTTCACCACAACGGCCATTCTCGCCTCCGTAACATGGAAAGGCACAAACTCATTTATTGCAAGGCATTTCTTGATCGAACCAAAACAAGTTTGGCCAGCTGCATCCGCTACATAGAAGGGGAGGAGCCCAAATTTCGTCGCTGTTATTCAGAAACCCTTCAGTTCAGCAAGGAAGAACTGGTGAAAATGATCTTTGTGGATTCTGGTTTTATATTTGAGCTTTTTTGGAGTAATTATTATGGTGAATGGTCAATGAGTGACACGTTTCTTTCAAAACCTTGGTTGACCACTAATATAAGATTGGACTTGTTGTTAGTTGAGAACCAGCTTCCGTTTTTTGTTCTTGACGGTCTCTTCAAACTGTCCTTCACCTCTAGATCCGGCTCTGGTAACCAAAGGATCCCTTCATTTATTGAGCTTACATTTGACTATTTTGTCTATTACAATAGATCCAACTTGAATTTCCGTAATATTGGCATAAGGCACTTCACGGATCTAATAAGAACTTTTCACTTGCAACATCCTCCGCAAAGACGACCGCCGAGGACTGATGAATCACTGATACATCTTCATAGTGTTACTGAGTTGTTAGAAGCAGGAGTGAGGTTTAAGGTAAACACCAAAAGTAACTGCTTGCTAGACTTGAAATTTTCAGGAGGGGTTCTTGAAATCCCGGAGTTGAAAGTGGAAGATTGGACTGAGCTTCTGTTTCGCAATATGGTGGCTCTGGAGCAGTGTCACTATCCTTCCGAATCCTTCATTACCGATTATGTTGCTGTTTGGGACTTCCTTGTAAACACCAGTAGAGATGTGGATATACTGGTCCGAAAGAGAGTACTTGTGAACTGGCTAGGGGATAGTGATTCTGTAGCTGACCTGTTTACTGGTCTTTGGAAAAATATTACGCATTTAAATTTCAGTTCCGATTACTTTTATCTCTGCCGAGACTTGAATGCTTTTTGTAGAGATCCTTGGCATAAAATGAAGTCCACTCTGAGGCGGGATTATTGTAGCACTCCTTGGCAAACTGCTGCTTCTATTGCTGGAATTATTCTTCTTATTCTCTCTTTGGTTGAAACAGTTTGTTCTGTCTTGCAAGTAATACAGCACTAGAATGCTTCTCCTCCCCCCCAAAGACTTGGTAAATTCGGTAGTTAAATGCTGAATTATTCTGAATTTTTTTTATTATTCTTTTCAATTTCTATTTCATTCCTTTTGTCTGAAAATGTTTCAATGGTTTCCTTATCTTGTAACAGATTAATTTAGTCCTTCACTTATTACTCCATCACGATGCGATGATTGGTATGCATAAAGTTCAGTGCTGCTCTTGGAAGTCTATGGTGCAAAATATGATCTGGTGTAGCTAATCCCAACCCAGCTTCAGAGTTGTTAGATGAAGATATAATGCAGGCCCTGCTACGTAGCTAGTTTAATTTCATTCCACTTAGTTTGTTTCCCAGACAAACCAGGGTATTGTATATTTTTATGGTTCTATGGTTTTCTTTCTCGATGATTGCTGTAAACCAATTCAGGCAGGAGTAAAGGTCATTGTAGCTTGCCGACAGTGAAGAATGTGCAGGGAAAACAAGTAATTTTAGCTTGCTAAATGCAAAAGGTCATCGTAGGAGTGTTCCATGATTTTCATCTCAGCCTTGAGTTATTATTATGTAACAATAACATAAAGAGACTTTGATAATTCTCAAATAAAGATTTTCAACCTTATTACATCTAAAGGATGCAAATGAGGGAAATTGTTGGAACTTGGACTAGGAATGACAATGAGTAGGGTCTGACTAGGGTATTATAGTACTTATCCTATACCTGCATTAAAAAAAAAAAAACTATACCTGGTCCTATATTTGTGCGGGTAGCAACTTTAATTTCCGTCTCCGTACCCGTTGAGTACCTATATCCCGTATCCGTACCCGTTACTCGCACTTAACTTATGTGTGTTATAAATTTCTGAGGCCTTAAGACGAAATTTAAAGCCAAAATTATTTTAATATAATTTGCCCATTTTCATTTTATTTTTTTATCAACTACAAAATTATTGATCAAAGTTTTATGATTAAATATTTCTAATATTTCATTATCAATACATAAAAAGAGAAATACATTCAATCTATCTTTTAACATAGTTAATATTAAATAAAATTTATATAATTTTAGATTAAAAAAAGCTATGTTCAAAATGACAATAATTATAAATACTGTCAATAATATTTTAATTAGAAGCAATGCATTCATTTGAAAAAACAAATGATTTTTTGATATAAATTAATATTTTTAGTGGAGTATGAATTATTTTTGAAATTTAATTTATATATAATGTCAATGCAAAACTTTTATATATATATATATCTAATAAAATTTGATTATTTTTTTTGCATCATCTTATTCATCGATGTGGCAATATGGTGAATTCTTATTGAATATATGCGTAAAAATATTTTATATTAACAATACATATAAATTAAATTCTTATTTTTGTTTGTGTTTCATTACTTCTTGCAATATTTTTTTTATTAAAAAAAATTAAGATCTTTAATATTATAATAATCACTATATATATATATATGTGTGTGTGTGTGTGTGTGTGCGCGCACGCGTGCGGGTATAGGGCAGGGTAGGTACTATAATACCCATACCTAGACCTATTCCCATTAAATTTTGCGGGTAAATATCCGCTACCGTCCCCATTCCCATTGAGCGAATATTTATTCTATCCATTTCGGAGTTTTTGTAAGTACCCATAGGGTATGGGTAGGATTGTCATCCCTACTTGGAACCCATCTCACTAAAATATGTTTACCTAAATAAATAAGTTAAAATTTAAAGTTTTGATCTATTACTTATATAAGTTAAATTTAAATGTTGTAAGTATAACGTTAATAAATTGTGAATGGTTCATGTATGTGTATATTAGTTAGGTATTTGTAATTTAATTTATTATAATTATTTTAAAAAACATTTTTCTTCTTTCTTATAGTTACCCTTCAACAAAAAACTGCCACACTCATCCTCAAATATTGTATTTTCAATTTTAAATGATCTCTACCAAAATAAAACTCAATTTATTTTTGTTTTTGCCTTACCTTCTAACATGAATAAGTTTGTTAAATATTAAATTCATAAATAAATTTTATCTAAAAAATTAATCTCAAATAATAAAAGTTTTGTATGAGTTAGATGAGTCAAAATTTAATTTTATATTTTTAAATAAGTTAGACTTAAAAATTAAAATATAAATTTAACTTGTTTAAATGAATGAGTTAACATTGATTAATCTTACTTATCTAGCATTAAACGTATTGGGAACTAATCGAGTGGTTCCAGAAGCCATTTTTTTCCCTCTTGGCAAATGTAATGGGAACTCTATCTTAGAATGACTTAATATTTGGAAGACTTAGGCTATATTTGAATAATAGTTATAAAAATACTTTTGCAAATTTTAATTTATAATTCTAATTTTTAATGCACAAAATAAAGAAAGTAGAAATTATTGCTTTGGAAATAAAACTATTTTTGAACTTACTCAACTAAAATCCAGATACGCACTTATCAGTGAAAGAGACTACCTAAAAGTACTTTTGCACTCAACTGCAAAAGATGATCTAATGAAACTAATCCCAACCCAATTCCAGAGTTGTGAGATGAAGATATAATACATGCCCGAGCCCGATACATAGAACAAACCCAGGTGTTGTATGTATATTAATTTCTAGGTTCTATGATTTTCTCTTGATGACTGCTGTAAAGTGTAAACCAATTTAGGCAGGAGTAAAGGTCATTGTGTGGATCATTTTAGCACACCTCAATAATCTCTTCTACCAAAACCCAAATAGCACAATGTTAATATCAACTAAACAACGATCATCAACATTTCATCAATTACGAGTAATTAACTAAAAATGATTTATTGACATCTTCAAGTTTATTAAGCAGCAATCCTTCGGCTACTCTGGGATCTCTAGTGAAGAAACATGTGTTGAGCCTTTCATCTGCACATGAGCGTACAATAGAGGTTTAAATGAGTGAAGTTTAAGCAATGCATCTGATACTATTGGCATCTTATTGGTGGCTTGATTTTGGACAGCAACATATCATACAATGATTTCAGTTATCATTCCTAATTACGTCAAAAAGAAAAAAATTGTTACAGAAATTCATTTCTATCAAAGCTAATCATTATCAGCAACTTTTAAATCTACCACCTAACCAAAATTGTGCCAAACTTTTATAGGATGATTTGAGCAATTAAACAAATAACAGTATGAATATATCATTGTTTTCCAATATTTTTTAAGCATCGAGGCATGGAATCTAAAAAAGGCAACTCAAAAAATTTAACACACAACCTCTAAATCTTAAGCAAGCATTTAAAGCATATACTTAGGCTCTATAACAACAATAAAAGCATGTACCTTTTAGGGTATTGTTGTATTGAGAAAAAAAATCTTCTTATATCATAGAAAATGCTAAACTTACATTAATGTTAACAAGTCACGACAACAGCAAGACAATGTAAGTATGTAAATAAAAAAAAATGCATATATAATGGTACAACTGCACTAAAATTAGATATGGGAGAGCTCTTGTAACTATTGTATTATTTCTTTTCTTATCCTCTTGTTTTGTTCTTCTATCAGTTTCGCTTGCTGTATTCTTCTTTCACCAAAAAATTAATTAGTGAAAAGCTTCATAATTATGCTTGAAAGAAAACTAAATGTTCAATTAAGTCGTGGATTTATTTGACTCATATGCTAAAATTAATGGTACACAATACTTTTGACAGCTAGAAAAATGAGTTCATGTCTATATTTTACATAATAGAAGCAATTGATGACAATGAAGAAAGCAACGCAAATTTGAGGAAAATAAAAATAATCAAACATATTGCATGTTTGGATTAAATTTGTGAAAGCTCAAAAGTACTTTTACTTTTAAAATAACAGATCTTTCGTTTTCATTTTATGTATTAGAACGCACAATTTTACATTGAAAATTGCAAAAGTAATTCTGTAACTTTAAACCAAACATAACCTAATTGTTATGACACATTGGTTTCAAAATACTCAGTCTAACACCAAATTAGATTGTGAGACAGCGAAAACCATGTAAGTCATTATTCGGTGGTAGAGAAGCATGTGGTTTTAAGAGAGAAGTTGAGAAAGAGAAGCATGAGCAATCAAATTATTTTGTTTCTCTCTAATACCCCCCAACACAAAAATAAAATAAAAAAATCTTAGTTTAGCCTCTAGTTATATTTGTATCCCAAGTTAAACAAACAAAAGTCAACTTTGTAGGATCATTAATCTAATATTGGCCTTATATATGAATAATTATGTATTGTGGACTGCTGCTTAAGGTCATGCCCAATTAAAAGTGATCTGATAAGGTTTGGGTAATTTGGGCTTTAATGTGTCTAATAGTATATGGGCCTTTAATGTGTAGAGACTAAAAGATAACTTTATTTTTGTGATGGGCTAAAATAAAAACACCAAAAGATAACCCTAAGGTTATTTATAAATAGGTCATGGTTCCCAAGTCATACGCATTGTTCTCTCCTTTTTGACATCCCATTATCAGAAGGAGGTAGAGGGAAAATTAAGGAGTTCTCTTAAGGGAGTGTGTGTAGACTTGGAAGACCATACCGCACATCTCTAAAGAACAATTGGTCATCATGAATTCAGGTACGCCTCCACATATTTTTCCTAATGATTAACATGATTGATTTTAGGTTGTAGGTGATGGTTTTTACTAGAGGAATTAATTTTGATTCTAACAAGTGGTATCAGAGCAGTCATGTTTGATCATTAAGAAAATTAATTTCTTTCATGAAAATTCAGTCATGCCCATACGGTTTCTTCTGTGGAATGATTTATATGGTTATTTATTTAATTTTTTGTTTTGGTTTGTGCATTCCTATTTATATGAGTATCGATCTGATTTACGAGTGTCGTTATTACGAGTGTTGTTATTATATGAATTGAATCATGTATGACGCTTTGATCGAAACGCATTACAATATCTATGGGTTTATTACGGACAATCTTTAATCGTGTATTTTGTTAAAAGGTTTTTTTTGAGGCTATTGGTTTTTTATTCCTTTTGGGCACAAATTACAGTACTTTTTTGTTAAGGTTTCATGTTTGAAAACGTTACCTTCGGTTTTATGTCTACATGCCTATTTGGTTTGAAATATTCATTTGAATCAATTTAAGAAGCAAACCGTTGGTAACCTGGTAGTTGAATTGCTTTCTATTATTTTAAGAAGCAAGCTATTGGAATTTGTGCTCAAGTATATAGATTTGCTTTAAGGGGAATTCTTTTGTTGGATTACACTTCCAGTGACTTTTTTTTTTGTATAATTTTTTTTTGGAGCAATTCTAAATTTGAATATTGGAAAGTTAGTGTATATATATTTTGGGATAAATTAGTTGAAGCAATATGTCACCAAAGTGGCCTCTCTTGTGGAAATTAATTTATTTTAAAATATAAAAGGTTGTGTGCTTGTAATTTTGTGAATGCTAATCAACCCAAAGGAAGGTGAGTATTTTACAAAATTACGTGTGTATTTGTGGTAATGATGTGTGATAATTATTCGGTTTTACATGTAAATAATGAATCGGCCCAGAGGAAGATTTATTGTTTGACATGTTCTTATTATCAGTGTTTGATTACTACGCAAAGGTATCATTGAATAGTTAATATTTTGTCCAAAGATAAAATATTAATGGCTTCCCGATATCTTGAGATGGGGTTTCCTTTATTTGAATTTAGTATTACTTTTATTTTAAGATAGACTTATGTGAGCATGTTTTGTTTGTTTATTGTTCTCTGTTCAGCTATGAATGATCTTGCAAATATTATTGCCAACATCAACTCTATTCCTATGCTTAATGGCTCAAACTTCAAGTCCTGGAAGGAAAATATCTTGATAATTCTTGGAGTAATGAATCTCGACCTTACGTTAAGGGTTGACTCTCCCCCACCTCTTACAAATTAGAGTACCTTTGAAAATAAGAGGGAGATGGAAAGGTGGGAGAGGTCAAATCGCATGAGTATGATGATCATGAAGAAAGCCATTCCAGAAGCATTCAGGGGCACAATATTTGAAAAGATAACTACAGCTAAGGAGTTCCTTGCGGATATTGAAAAGAGGTTTGTCAAGAACGAAAAGGCTGAAATAGGTACACTCTTGGCAAATCTAATTTCAATGAAGTATATAGGTAAGGGCAACATCAAGGAATACATCATGGAGATGTCTCATATTGCTTCAAAGTTGAAAGCACTTAAGCTAGAACTCTTTAAGGACTTGCTAGTGTATTTGGTTCTGATATCTCTTCCGTCACAATTTGGCCAGTTTAAGGTGAGCTATAATTGTCAAAAAGAGACTTGGTCTCTGAATGAGCTCATCTCACATTGTGTTTAGGAAGAGGAAAAGTTGAAGCAAGACAAGACAAAAACTGCTCATTTTGCCTCTACCTCAAAGAATAAGCGCAATGGACTGAAAAGAAAGAAGGATAAGGAAGCTGCAAATATAGCACCTTAAAAGAAACAACAAAATAAACCAAACGAATCAGAAGGCAACGATTGTTTCTTTTGTGGAGCTGAAGGGCATGTAAAGAAGCATTGTAGTAACTATCACGCATGGCGTGTTAAGAAAGGTATGCTTCTTAATTTGGTGTGTTCTGAGGTTAACTAACTTCTGTACCAATACACACATGGTGGATAGATTCTGGTGCAATAACTCACATCAATGTGTCTATGCAGGGTTGCCTTGCCAAAAACCAAGTGATGGTGAAAGATACATCTATGTGGGTGACGGCAAGACGATTGAAGTTGAGGCAATTGGAAAATTTAGATCATTGTTAAAGATTGGAGTTTATTTGGATCTTGATGAAACATTTATTGTACCATCTTTTAGATGGAATTCGATTTCTATTTCTGCATTGGACAAATCTGGTTTTTCTTGTTCATTTGGAAATGAAAAATTTAGTTTGTTTCATGATTCAAAATTGGTTGGTTCTAGTTCTTTGTCAGGTTATGATAATCTTTATTTGATTGACACAATTGATTCATTTAATGAGTCATTGCAATTAAATACATGAGGCATAAAGAGAAAATTAACCAATAAGAATTCAACTATGTTATGGCATAGGAGACTAGGTCACATCTCTAAATGGAGAAAAGAGAGACTTGTGTCAACCGAAATTCTAGAACCCTTGGATTTTACAAATTTTGATATTTGTATCAATTGCATAAAGGGGAAACAAACCAATAAAAGGAGATTTGAGGCCAATAGGACTTTGGACGTTTTAGAACTTATACATACAGATATTTGTGGGCAATGGTCAACAATACTTTATAGCGTTCATAGACGATTTTTTTAGATATGGCTACATTTATCTCATTAATGAAAAGGCGAAGTCGTTGGATGTGTTCAAAAATTATAAGGCTGAAGTTGAAAATCAACTCAATAAAAGAATCAAAAGCGTCAGGTCTGACCGTGGTGGTGAGTACTATGGTAGATATGACGAATCAGGTGAACAACATCCAGGGCCATTTGCGAAATTTGTAGAGGAATGTGGTATAATCCTATAGTGCACTATGTCGGGCTCACCCACTATGAATGGTGTTGCTGAAAGATGAAATAGGACGCTTAAAGACATGGTAAGGAGTATGATTAGTCATTCTACCTTATTGAAATCACTTTGGGGAGAAGCACTTAAAACAGCAACATATATCCTTAATAGAGTTCCAAATAAAGCAACTACGAAAACCCCTTACGAACTTTGGACAGGCAAAAAGCCTAGTTTAAAGCACTTACATGTTTGGGGCTGTCCAGTTGAAGCAAGGCCTTATAAGCCATATGACAAGAAATTGGACTCAAGGACGATGAGTTACTATTTTATTGGATACTTTGAAAGATCTAGGGGTACAAGTTTTATGATCCCACAAGCAAGTCGATTTTGAATCAGGAAATGCCCAATTCTTTGAGGATGTCGAGTTTGCAAGGGAGATATAGTAAGGAACTTTGTCTTTGAAGAGGAATATATTGATATTCCCATAGTTGTTACTAGCATTGTTTCGAATCCTCTTCCTGTCTCTGTTCAAGACACAATAGATTAAGACAATGTCGAACCTCCCATACAAGAACAAACTCTTCCACCTCAAGAACCTATGCCATTAAGGAGAACCACAAGAGAAAAGAGAAGTGCAATATCATATGACTACATTGTATTTTTCCAAGAACATAAGGTTGACATAGGAGTGATGGAAGATGATCCGATCAACTTCTGTTAAGCCATGGAAAGTTCTAACTCTCAAAAGTGGATAGATGCCATGAATGAAGAGATTAAGTCCATGAGAGAAAATGACATTTGGGATCTTGTCCCATTGTCAGAAGGTGCGAAACCCAATGTTTGCAAATGGATGTTTAAGACCAAGAAGGATTCGAAAGGTGATGTGGAGAATACAAGGCTCGTTGTTGCAAAGGGATTTACACAGAAAGAAGGCATTGACTATAAAAAGACTTTCTCTCTAGTTTCTTCAAAAGACTCTTTTAGGACAATAATGACATTGGTGGCGCATTTCGATCTTGAGTTACATCAGATGTTTTCTCAATAGTAACATTGATGAGACAATCTATATGGTGCAACCAAAAAACTTTGTTTCAGAAGACTCAAAGAATATGGTTTGCGAACTTAAGAAATCCATCTATGGGCTCAAGCAAGCATCTTGACAATGGTATTTCAAGTTTCATCAAGTGATCATCTCATTTGGTTTTGAGGTGAATTTGGTCGATGATTGTATATGCCATATGTTGTGTAGGAGCAAGCATATTTTTCTAGTTTTATATGTTGATGACATTTTGTTTGCCAGCAATGATATAAACTTCTTGCATGAAACTAAGAAAATTCTAGCTAAGAAATTTGAGATGAAAGATCTTGGTAATGCATCTTTTGTATTGGGCATACAGATACACCGAGATCGTTCTCGGGGTATTCTTGGATTGTCACAAAAAAGTTATATTGAACAGGTTCTTAAGAGATATGACATGCAAGACTCTAAACCAGGTGATACCCTTGTGGCTAAGGGAGACAAGTTTAGTCTCAATCAGTGCCCTAAGAATGACTTTGAAGAAAAAGAGATGCAGAAGATTCCTTATGCATCAGTAGTAGGGAGTCTAATGTATGCTCAGGTTTGTACGCGTCCAGATATCACGTACATTACAGGGATGTTGGACAAATACTTGAGTAATCTAGGATTAGACCATTGGAAAGCAGCTAAATGGGTTATGTGGTACTTATAGAGAACGAAAGACTATATGCTCACGTAACGGAGGTCAGATCAGCTTGAGATCATTGGGTATACTGACTCCGATTTTGCTGGATGCCAAGATAGTATGAAATCTACGTCGAGCTATATATACTTGTTAGCTGGAGGTGCTATTTCCTAGAAGAGTGTTAAACAATCTCTTATAGCCTCTTCCACTATGGTGGTAGAGTTCATAGCATGTTATGAGGCATCCAATCATGGAATTTACCTACAAAATTTTGTCACAGGGCTGCGCATAATGGATGGTATTGAAAGACCACTCAAGTTATTTTGTGACAACAAATCAACAGTTCTATTTTCCAATAACAACAGGAGTTCGACAAAGTCAAAACACATAGACATTAAGTTCCTTGTTGTTAAAGAAAGAGTTCAAAGTGGACAATTATCTATAAAGCATATCGGAACAAACTCCATGGTTGTGAATCTGCTTACTAAAGGATTACCACCCAAAATGTTTCATGAGCATTCTGCTCGTATGGGTTTTATGTCATTAAGTGATATTTAGTTTTAGTGGGAGTTCGTATTTTTAAATGCTTTCGTGATATAGACATAATTTTGGATTATGTATGGTTTAAGAATATTTTCTACAGAAATAAAGTTTTGGTGTATTGACACTTTGATTTTATTTTTTTTGTGGTTTGATCTCATTAAGGTTTAAGGAGGACCAATTGGAATTTGGCATGTTAACATCACATTACATGAAAATTCCATGCTACACATCCATATCATGATCCATGTCATTCATTTGTATCAGCATGTGTGACCATTGATGGGTTGAGTTATGATAAATGTAACAAAGACTGCCTTGATCCTATATTAGTATGATTGATGGACCGGATTGGTTATAGATACATTTAGTAATGGCAGTAACATTGAGCTCGTATGGTTAATTTTTTGCAATGCATAATTATGAGGTTACACGTATAGTCCAAGTTGGAGATTGTTGGATCATTAATCCAACATTGGCCTTATATGTGAAAAATTATGTATTGTGGACTGTCGCTTAAGGTTAAGCCCAATTAAAAGTGATTTGATAAGGTTTGGGTAATTTGGGCTTTAATGTGTCTAATAGGATATGGGCCTTTAATGTGTAGAGACTAAAAGGCAATTATATTTTTGTGATGGGCTAAAATAGAAACACCAAAAGATAACCCTAGGGTTATCTATAAATAGGTCATGGTCCCCAAGTCACATGCATTGTTCTCTCTTTTTTGACATCCCATCATCAGAAGGAGGTAAAGGGAAAATTAAGGGGTTCTCTCAAGGGAGTGCATGTAGACTTAGAAGACCATACTGCACGGCTCTAAAGAACAATTAGTCATCATGATTCAGGTACACTTCAACATATTTTTCCTAATGATTAACATGATTGATTCTGGGTTGTAGGTGATGGTTTTCACTGTAGGAATTAATTTTGATTCCAACAATCTCAACTTGCTTAACGTCATGGTTGCAAAGCAAAATCCATTCAAAACCAGAGAAAAAACCAATGTTAACTATTATGGTCCTATTATTGATAAATAATATCTAAGAAGAGAAAAATGAAAGTATGGAATATTTGCTTGAGAGAAAAGTTGGATTTCATCATCGGAATCATCTTTTGACAATGAAAAACACTAAACAGTGAGCATATGGAGGCAAGGAAGGAGCTCTAGCTAGTACAAAGATCAAATCTTTTGAAGATCTTAGAGTTCTCTGGGAATACAATAATCGAAAGTTCAAATACAGTAAATATGAAGGACATTAAAAACAAAAATGTTGCAATGGATGAGGACTTGAAAATTAACACCCTTCTATTTCTCATAGTGCCTAGACATTTTCATTGGTAGATCGCTTCTAAAGGAAAAATATTCAAGTATACATTCAACTTTTTTGTACAACTTGCTTCGACCTCATTTTTCTTCTTATCTCTTTCTTCATATTTTATCACACCATTTGTCACATGTACCAATTTTTTTCTCTTCTTTTATTTTTTCTTTCTATTTCTCCTTTCCACCCATACAACTAAAAATGAGGTGTATGAGTATCACTACTCTTTATGAAAATGGTTTCAAAAGGTCAAAATGAGTGAGACATGAATCCTCTCTAGTTTAAAAAATTGGAGAGTGTTCATTTTATAAATTCCACCATTCATATATATTATTTTAATACTTTATATGTTAAATTTATTAAAGGGAGTGTATTGAATTAAGATTTTAAAAGACTTTTTTGTGATGAACAAGTCTTGTGATTAGGACTAGGATTTTTTAAGAGGATAACAAAATTTGGTAGTATTCAATTAAGATTTTTGATGATTTACAAAAAGTCATTTGGTATTCAAAAACATATAAATTTCGATTGATTATTTTGTAAGGTGGATTTTGTGTGACATTTTAGTAAGATGTATAAATACCACACCTATCCAACAATCCCACCTAAACCCTGGAAACTTTCCTACTCTCTTATTCCTTTTTTTTTTTTAGCGTTGTTAGACTTTTTTTTTCCATCACACACAATTCTTTATCTCTTCATTGAAGGTGGTATGAACATTGATATTGTACTAAGTCATCTCTTTATTTTAATCCTATACGCCTTCTCTATGATTAGGTAAAAGACCTTTCTATTTGTCTTTGTCAATTTGTTTGGACGAATTCATTGTGTTCATCACCAGAAAGCAATGTCAAAAACACATTAAAAAACCTATGCATCACCAATGCCAATCCCACATTTGCACACTAATCCCAACATAAATTATAGGATTTTGTTTCAGCTTCGAATAAAATAGTGTGCTCGTGGGTTATGTGGACTTCGTGTTCTCTAATATTATTAGGAATTTTCCCCCTATAAAATTATTAGGAAATTCAACCTTTTTTACCTTCTCATGGTGAAGTCTTTATATGTTTGTTTTTGGACACTCCTTATTGTTTAGATAACAATGACATGTGCTTATGGATTGGTGGTTCTTCAATACTACGCAAATACTATGTACTATGACATGTTATGTGATTGAGGTATTACAAGGAGTCTCAGACAGTAATGAAATGGTTAGGCGATAGGTAATAATTTGTTCTATGTATTAGAAAACAAATGTTTTTGTTTTTACAAAATTAGTAGGATAGGAAGTTAGAATCAATTAGCTATTAAAAGATTAGAAAAATTGTGATGGTTTTATTTATTTTTTTTTAATCCAAACTTTATCATTTTTTGTTATTCTTTTCATTGAATCTTTTGAATATTTTCTAAAAACCCATGAGGTCCTTTCAAATCTTATAAATCTATAAAATCCTTTCAATATTATAAATTCTTATGATTAAAATCCAAACTATAAAATCTTAATTATAAAAGTCTTTTAAAAAAGCTTATAAGTTATTATATTCCTACATAGTCTTTTGAAATCTACAAGACTTTTTTATGGAAAATAGTCTTTTAAAATTTCAATCCAATACATCCCCCTAAATATTAAAATAAACCAAGGGTTAAGATCACAAAAAGTTTTGAAAAAACTACAAAGGATCTTTTTTCAAATTTTTGATTATATACCAACTTTTTTGATTTTCCGTACTTGGAGAGCCTATCAAATATGTCATAGAACTCCTCGAAGTTGTCCTAGAACTTGTAAGGCTCAATAGGGTGGCCATAAGTGTTGACGTCGACGATGATCATGTTGGGGTTCTGGTAGCCTAGTACATGCTAAAGAGGAATATAGTGAGATTGGTTCAAATTCCAACCCACAGATTTTATAACCTTACCCAACCTCAGATTCACGATGTTATGGGAAAGCCGACCAAAGTTGTGTTTGAGAAGATGTTCAGCTTCATTCAATGCTAATTCAATGTGATTGGGGGATTGACATTCAACATGCTTTGGAAAGCGGGAATACTCCAAAACAAACACACTATAAGTTAGATAATGGATATAGAGAGAAAAAAGAATGAAAGTATGTAGCAGAACAGACATGCGCATTTGTCATTTCAATTACAAAATTCAAAGAAATGTCAAAGGTAAATAGAGATACTTGATTAGTAAAATAACATCTGTAACAAGGCTTTGCAAGTTTCCAATGCACTAAAATAGTTGTAACTAATATTTTAATTTGTGTATTGCACAAAATAAATACTTATTTTATATAACTTAAATTTATAATAAATAAATATTTTTGAATATATAAATTATATCATGATTAAAATTCGTAATAAATAATATTTTGAACATATAGATTATATTTTAAATTTATAATAAATAATTTATAGTGTGATACAATGTTAATTTTAATTATTTATAATTTTTTTAAAAAAATATTAAAATTTAATTTAGAACTAAAGATTTTGAAAGTGATAGATTAAAAAATATGAAAAGTTAAGAAATTTTCAAAAAATGCTTTCATTAAAGAATGGTAGTTAGAAAAGGCTTTCGTGAGGTTATTTGATCCATGGGTCATTGCACGACTCTAGTCTCTCTCATAAGAGCCAAATTGCTAACACTTTTTCGTAGCAGATTACAATCAAGCTTGATGCAACATTTTTTTTTTATCCTGGAAGCAACAAGTCGAAGGTATAATCCGCGACCATAAGCTGCATCAGTTCTTAATAAACCCTACGATTCTTCTACGCTATATTTTAGAGCAAGATCAACATCAAGATTTGATAAATCCAGCGTATTCGGATCGGGAGCAATAAGATTCATTGCTGTTCATGTAGCTTTTGTCAACACTTTCTAATTCTATTCTACCTAGGGTTGTGCGCTGCATCCATTCATGGCAGGTTTGGGAAGAGATCCACAAGTTCTTCCATTTTCAAATGAATGCTACATCTCACCAATTGAGATCCGAATTGAAAACAATCACAAAAGGTGATTGTTCTATAGCGAAGCATCTTGCAAGAATTAAAGCTATTATTGATATTCTTTAGTTTATTGGAGATCCAGTTTCTCATTGTGATCATGTTGATGCTATTCTCAAAGGACTTCCTGAAGAGTATAGTCCATTCGCTACAATTATTCAATATAGGATCTGAACCTTAAATACTTAGCCATAAGAGAACGTGTTAAGGAAAATAAAGTGGCCATTGAACACATCAACACTGAGTTGATGATTGCTGATCCTTTAACTAAAGGCATGCCACCAAAGAATTTTAAGGATCATGTGATATGAATGGAACTTGGTTCCATCATGTGATTTTATTGTATGTATATTTATTAATATTAATGAAACTCTTATTCAATTTGACGTTTTCTCATATAATTTTGTGCACATATTTGTTTTGAGAAATATCATCGGGATTAGATCCAAATAAACATACAGTTTATTCATTAAGTTAAAGGTTAATATTAAGAGACATGATATATTGCAATACATGGAAGATAATACTCATCATTAGAGGACCTATCGCCATAATTCGTGTATTTTGTTTCTTGTTGTGTTTCATAATGAATTAAATGGACTAAGTGGGAGAATGTTAGAATTTTTGTTTCAATTATTTAAATCATTGAATAAATTTTCTATTATTGACCATTCAAATTCAAAATCAATGATAGGGATTCTATTATAGTTAGGTGTTAAGATCGTGGCAAGTGTACCGGTTGTACAAGTAATATAATGTTAAGTAAGTCTCCAGAGGGATTGTGGTTTAGTCTTAATTCAATCAAACAATTACTTGTGTGTTTAAGAATTAAAGAAAGATTAAGAATTTTTGTGGTTTTTAGAATTAAAGAGCAAAAAGAAAATAAGACTACGATTAAGAAATATTTAGAAATCAATATGCAAAAGCAGTTAGGTTTTAGAATCCCCGATGATTTTTTCCCAATGTAATTTCTTTTCCTTCTAAACTTGTTCCTATTAGGTAATTTACCTTTAATTTCTCTAAATTAATTCAACCCTAATTCCTTTGGTGGTTAACCCTTTGTTCCTAATTTCATACCTTAATTCCTTAGGTGAGCAAATTTAATCACAAGCATTAAGAGCAAGAAATTAACGCAAAGGCATACAACCTCTTTTTCTATTCCTAAGTTCAAGAATTATATGGTTGCTAAAATGGAACGGTTCAAACCCTAATTTTCCAATTACAAGGTTTGAATTACAAATCAATTTCTAATGGGTGTCATGCATAAAAAAGGCATTAAGCGTATAATTAACAACTGAATTGCATTAATAATCAAAAGGTTCAGAAGGAAAAATGAATTACAAAGGATTCCAATCACAATTCATTCTAACCTAACCCCAAAGGGGTTTAGAGGCTCAGAGAAACCAAACACACATAGAAAAAAAAAAGAAAATAGAAAGAAAGTCATGAATCTTGAGAATCAAATCCCAATTCTTCAAGATCCAAAACTGCAGATGAATCTTCAAGCTTTTCCTTGTTCTTGGTCCTTATATGAGTCTAAAAATGCTCCCAAATGTGTAGTTCTAGCCTTTTTATAATGAGTTTGGGCTTTCGAGACACAAAAATGCGCTAAGCCTAATAATAGACAACAACTTGAAAAACTAAAAATAAGCTAGCACTGGTCGTTGTAACGCCCGGCCGCTTTCAGAATGAGTGACTGTCCCCACAAACCAACACAAGACTTTTCAGTGTGCTTTGTCCTCACTCACACGCTTCCCGAGAAACTTCCCAAGAGGTCACCTATCCATAAATCGCTCCAAGTCAAGCACGCTTAACTATGGAGTTCTTAAGTGATGGGCTATCGAAAAGTAGATGCATCTTGTTGGTATAGGTAGCACTTATTAATTCCTTTAAGCTATCCTCAACTGTACAGTCCCATACCCGCACAACCTCTGGATCCCTCTCATTCGGGTGTGTATTCAATTCATTCATGTATCCCTCCCGTTGGAAGCCTGCCAGGAGCCGTTCATTGTCCATGCCTCATCTCTTTTGCACCGGCGATCACTCCCCGCCCTCGTTAACGCCCGGGATGTTACATGCCCACCAACTTCCGCTTGGTTCGTCCTCGAACCACACCGTACTAGGAGAGAGGCCCTGCTCTTATACCACTTTGTAATGCCCGGCTGCTTTCAGGACGAGTGACTGTCCCCACAAACGAACACAAGACTTTTCAGCGTGCTTTGTCCTCACTCACACGCTTCCCGAGAAACTTCCTAGGAGGTCACCCATCCATAAATCGCTCCAAGTCAAGCACGCTTAACTATGGAGTTCTTAAGTGATGGGCTACCGAAAAGTAGATGCATCTTGTTGGTATAGGTAGCACTTATTAATTCCTTTAAGCTATCCTCAACTGTACAGTCCCATACCCGCACAACCTCTGGATCCCTCTCATTCGGGTGTGTATTCAATTCATTCATGTATCCCTCCCGTTGGAAGCCTGCCAGGAGCCGTTCATTGTCCATGCCTCATCTCTTTTGCATTGGCGATCACTCCCCGCCCTCGTTAACGCCCGGGATGTTACATGCCCACCAACTTCCGCTTGGTTCGTCCTCGAACCACACCGTACTGGGAGAGAGGCCCTGCTCTTATACCACTTTGTAATGCCCGGCTGCTTTCAGGACGAGTGACTGTCCCCACAAACGAACACAAGACTTTTCAGCGTGCTTTGTCCTCACTCACACGCTTCCCGAGAAACTTCCTAGGAGGTCACCCATCCATAAATCGCTCCAAGTCAAGCACGCTTAACTATGGAGTTCTTAAGTGATGGGCTACCGAAAAGTAGATGCATCTTGTTGGTATAGGTAGCACTTATTAATTCCTTTAAGCTATCCTCAACTGTACAGTCCCATACCCGCACACCCTCTGGATCCCTCTCATTCGGGTGTGTATTCAATTCATTCATGTATCCCTCCCGTTGGAAGCCTGCCAGGAGCCGTTCATTGTCCATGCCTCATCTCTTTTGCATTGGCGATCACTCCCCGCCCTCGTTAACGCCCGGGATGTTACATGCCCACCAACTTCCGCTTGGTTCGTCCTCGAACCACACCGTACTGGGAGAGAGGCCCTGCTCTTATACCACTTTGTAATGCCCGGCTGCTTTCAGGATGAGTGACTATCCCCACAAACCAACACAAGACTTTTCAGTGTGCTTTGTCCTCACTCACATGCTTCCCGAGAAACTTCTCAGGAGGTCACCCATCCATAAATCGCTCCAAGTCAAGCACGCTTAACTATGGAGTTCTTAAGTGATGGGCTACCGAAAAGTAGATGCATCTTGTCGGTATAGGTAGCACTTATTAATTCCTTTAAGCTATCCTCAAATGTACAGTTCCATACTCGCACAGCCTTTGGATCCCTCTCATTCGGGTGTGTATTCAATTCATTCATGTACCCCTCCCGTTGGAAGCTTGCCAGGAGCCGCTCATTGTCCATGCCTCATCTCTTTTGCACCGGCAATCACTCCTCGCCCTCGTTAACGGCCGGGATGTTACAGTCGCCCCCTCCGCTAGGCGCCCATTCTTTAGATCTCTGTCACCATGTTGGCGTTGGGTGCCAATGTTGACTTGCTTTTTCCTTGCACTCACAAGCTAAAAATTGACTCTTAAAGCATCCTGCTTTGTCTATTTTCTTTGCTCAAGTTTCTTACATTGATAAACCCAAATAACCAAGTAAAATATGCCATATTTAATAAAAATCTCAATAACACATATGACATGTCATTTCATATAATTGGGTTATTTTCTCATAAATTTTCTTTGAACTAAAGCCAGAAATCATGTGAATTAGCTCTATAAATTTACATAACATGTATATTTATCACATTAGGCATTGATTTTTTTGTCTAAATTTGAATGTGGAAAATGACATCAATGGTTGAATGTGGTCCATTTTCTAATCAAATATGACCCATTAATTTTTGCAAAATGTTCAGGATCATTAATTCACACTCTTATATCAATTGAACTCTATGATGGACATAATATAAAGTCACAACCATTTGTTCCTTATTTGAAATATCTCAAGAGTCATCAATCAAAATAACATACAAATTATCTCCTAGATCATCAAGTGTAATTTTAGTAGTTTCACTAATAGCAGCTCTAATGATATCTTTTTGTATTGTGGGAGCTATTAACTTAAGATTTTCACAAACATTCTTCTAACTTCATGAATAGCTTTATTGTGGTTATCAAGAAAATCATGAGTAGCTTTAATTTTTTTTTGTCTTGTAGGATGCGTCTAAGGACTCTATTTACAGAGTTTTCTTATTTATTTATTTTGTTGTTATTATTATACTTAATTTCATTCCTAAACTATTTTTAGTTATCCAAATCATTATTAAATTTAAATTATGTCTATTAAGAATTCAAATTTATTAATTCCTAGTTAAATTTTTTTTCTTGTAACCTGTTGTCCGTGGGAATAGGATTCCTGTCAATACCTGCCCTCGTAACTTCTACCTTATCCTGAAGACAAAGAATGGGTATTGTTGTTTGATAAAGTTTGCCATTTCTTAGGTAGCATCTTCCATTAGGCTGGTAATTCTATTCAGAGTACTTGCAAAAGTTATTCGTGATGGATAGGACAAATACCAACTCAATGGAGATAGGGACGGAGTCAGAGATTTACTTGCAAAATTGGGATTGGTGCGAGTATGAGTACTATAGTACCCATCCCGCCTCATATATATATATATATATATATATGGAACGTATCAAGTGAGAGGGTCTTTTTAATGTAAGAGTGAGAGAAATGAATATTAATCGTTAGATTTTGTCATAAATGGTCAAGATTAAAACATACAAAGTCAGATGAGTTTTTTAAAAGTCACATGACTTTTTAAGTGATTACATAACGTTAAATCATGATGATTCATGTATGGTTGTACAATCCTAGATTTACTCCTTTCACTCTCATATAAAGATGAACTTCTCACTAGATATGTCCCTATCATATTAATTATATAATTAATTATACTGTCGCATCATATTAATGAATAGGATGATGTGATGAAATAATTACATTTTATTAGACGTTTGTGTAAAAAAGTTTTGTTCTGACATTGTATATAATTAAATTTCAAAAATAATTCACACTCTACTAAAAATATTAAATTATATCAAAAGATTAAATTATTTTTCAAATGCATATATTGTTTTTAAAATATTATTAAAATATTTTTAATTATTGTTATTGTTGAACATAGTTTTATAAAATTAAAATTATTCAAATTTTATTTGATATTAACTATGGTAAAGGATGAATTGAATGAATTTGCTTTTATATATTGAAAGTAAAATGTTAGAAAAATTTAATTGTAAAATTTGGTCGATAATTTCATAGTTGATAAGAAAAAAAGAGATTTGACAAATTATACTAAATTAAATTTTGAATATAAATTCGCCTAAACCTTAGAATATTTGGCCAAGACTCTACACTTAAGTATACGGGTAGCAGGTACATAGATGGATATATAGGTATCCAGCGGGTATAGAGATGAGAATTAAAGTTACTACCCGCACAAGTTTAAGACTAAGTACAAGTATTTTTTTAAACCCAAATATAAAAACAAGTACTATAGTACCTTACACAATCCTATCAATTGTCATCCCTATTTCCACTAGTTGAGCCTTCCAAATAATAAGCATTCTAAAATAGAGTTCCCATTACGTTTGCCAATTCTAGAGGCAATGACTTCTGGAACCACTGGATTAGTTCCAATGTTAACTCATTCTTTTAAACAAATTAAATTTATATTTTGAGTCTAACTTATTTAAAATATAAAATTAAAATTTGACTCATTTAACGTGTACAAAACTTTTATTATTTCATTTTAATTTTTAAATAAATTTTATATAAATTTAATATTTAGCAGAATTATTCATGCCAGAAAATAAAGTAAAACAAAAAATAAATTTAGTTTTGTATTAATAGAGATTATTTAAAATTGAAAAAAAAAAAAATTTGATGATGCATGTGGTAGATTTTCCAATGAAGGTTAAATACAAGAAATAAGATATTTTTTTATAATCATTATAATAAATAAAATGACAACTATATAATTAGTCAAAAAAAAAATGACAACTATATAACTAATATACACATACACAAACTATTCACGATGTATTTACATTACACTTACCAAATTCGAATTTGACTTATTTAAATAATACAACATGCTCAAATTTTAACTTGTTTATTTAGGTAAACATTTTAATGAGATGGGTCCAATCATTTCATCACCTCAATAACTGTTAATAAAAAAACAAATCACCTCAATAATTGAATTTTTTATTGGATTGTTTACCTAACCTAGTTGGCATTTCTGGTTGAATATTTTGTTTATCCATTCTGTGCAGATCGTAAATGCAAATGGGCTTATTTAAATTCTACATTATCCCCGTTCTTTAAGGAAAAAACTTGACTTTTTCACTTATGATTTGGTATATCTATGTTAGATCTGATTATATTCAATTTCTCCTTCATCAGTTGAATTCCGTACAGTTTTATTCATGTACGATTGTAGCACAAATGTAATACACACAACTTTTTATTTTATACCCAACCTGCATGTATGGTTTGTCTTTTTCTTAAAAAAAATAAAATTATTCATACCTTGACCTCATGCTTAATGGACATAATTATCCGTCAACTATACCACATCATATTGGTTAATTAATTCATAATATGAAACAATAGATAACTATTACGAAAATGATAAATAGAAGATTATATATAGGCTTTTCTCGTGTATGTTTGGTAATTTTGCCTTATTTTGTGTATTTATTACACAAAATAAACATTTTTGTTTATATATTTTATAATAACTTAAATAAATTTATATCTGTGCTATTTTTTATTCTTTTTATTATTATTTTTGGTTAAATGTGTTAAAATGTATTATTGACATTCCCTTCAAAATACATGAAAATTTCCCCAAAGAAAAACCTTCCAAAACTAGAAAGGCTATAACACGGCCACGTGAAAATAAAATAAAATAAATCAACTATTTTAATAAACCATAATTAATGTCAAATCTATGATATTTAAAATTCAATTTTATATTAAAAATTGGAACATTTTATATATTAAAATAATTAAAAATATTTAATTTATATAAATTTATAAAAAATAAAGATAATATTGACCCTTGCATCGCATGGGCATATTATCCTTGTTCTTTTACATTTACCTGATGTAAAAACATTAAATAAAACGTAACATTTAGGTAAATTTATGATTCTAATTAAATTTTGTTGACAATTTCCTCCTGTTCACCTATGATTTATGGTGATGTCATAAATTAGAGTAATGATACATAAACTCTTACACAATATGTATACCTGAGAAATTCTTGCATGAGTACAAACCAACACCTCATCTTTACACACAATCAATAAAGTAAAAATAAAAAATGCCAACATGTCACATAAGATAAAAAATAAAAAGAATCTAACATTTAAAATAAAAAAGAAAACCCACAATTCTTCTTTCCATTTATGTATAAAAAGGAAACTCGTGATTCTTTCCTCCACACACACACACATATATTATATACAAATTATATATATATATATATATATATATATATATATATTAATGTAAAATCTGTGTTGAAAATAGAAATGTCTATACGATACAATTACAATATTTTCTTAGTTTTTTTTATTACATTTCTCAGACTTTGAAAAGAGAAAAATATAGTAAAAAGTCATATTCATCTTATTTAATCTAATAAGAAACTAAATAAAAATATTGAATTATTTTTATTACCTTTCAATCAATAAAAGAATAAAATAAAATAGGAAAAACATGTAATTAACTCCAATTGATTCTTTTTACTCATTTATTTTTTAAATATATTTTCTAAGCTTTGTTTAACATGACATTCTAAAGTAAAGGAAATTAAAATTCTTCTTTTTCTAATTTGGTATTGACATAAAAACAAAAAGGAAATATTAAGGATATCTTCTTATTACTTTTAAATATATTTTTTAAAAGATAATATATATTATGATTTTATAATTATTAATAAAAATAAAAATATTTTCAAAATTTAAATATAGTCTTATGTTTTTCTCCTCTCCGTAAGCTAGCATTTTTTTTTCTTTTTTTTAGGAACATATTTTCATTATTCACCTTATTTATTTTATTTTATTGTTTTATTGATTGGATGTAAATAAAAATAATTCAAGATTTTTATTTAGTTTCTTATTAGATTATGTTAAATCAGATGAATGATTTTTTTTATATGATGTTTCTTTCTTTTCAAAGTCTAAGAAATGTAATAAAAAAATCTAAGAAAATATTGAAATAATGTCATATATACATTTTTGCTTTCAGCACAGATTTTACTATAACAAATTTAACACAATATAGGTTACATAGATGGAGGAAATAATAGTGGATTTCCTTTTTCATTTTAAATTTTAGATTCTCTATTTTTATCTTACTTGAAAGAATGGCATTTTTTATTTTTATTTTATTAGTAGTAAATTTTTTATTGGTTGTGTGTAAAGATGAGATATATATTGGATTTGTGCTCGTGCAAAAATTTCTTTGTATACCTAATTGACTTTCTTTATTTTTTTTATCTCTCTTTTCTTATCATCATATCACCTATGACATCCACATTTCTTTGTCTTCTTTTATCTTTATCTCTTAGAATTTAGGTGTATATTAGCCCAAGTCCATGAATCATTTTTCCATAATTTTTTCTTTGCAACTCTAATATTCTCAATACTCTCTCTATATAAAAAAAAAAATTGACTAATTAGATTGACCAATCTAATAAAAAGTTGATCTATTGACGATTTTTTTCTTGTAGTTGACTAATTTCAAAATGGTAAAAATATATTCTACAAGTTTTTTAATATTTTATAAAGAAAATATTAAATAAAAAATAAGCATATTAAATGTCTTAAAAACTTAAAAAAAAATATTTTCTTTTTCTAATACATAAAAGAATTAATAAAAAATTGTAAGAAAATTGAAAATTATTCAGCTCAAAACTATATAAACTAATGTAAGAATTAAATTAATCCCTTACTATATTAATATTAACTCGAGTTATCGCTGTTATTTGCATGCAAGTGTGTGGTAGTGTGGTTAGGATTTTAAAACAGAGAGAAGACGGAGTCAGTGAGATAGAAAGTGAGATAGCAACTGAAATATGAATACGTAAGTAATATAACCAGGCCAGTTCTTTTGTCTTCGACTCTTCGTAAATCATAGTACAAGAGATGAGATATTGGTGGTGGATATTAAAAGTGACATAAATGTGTACTGTTCAAATCGAAGAACTTTCGTCGCGAAGACTTGGAATTTTAATTGAAAGAAAGGAATGGGGTAGTATCTACAATAATTTCCCGCTCCAAGATTGTTTTTGTAGTTTCGTGCAGTGGAAATAGAGGAGAAGGGGGGAAGAAGAAGGAAGACAAGGAAAAGTAGAAAAAATGGATATGTTTGGTAAAATAAAAAGATTTGAAGTTTTTAAAGAAAACGGTGGGACCTATTGCGTAAGAGTTCTCTGCAAAAATGGGACAATCTACACGAAAGAGAGAAAAACATTGTTTATAAAATCGATTTTGTAATGTGACTAAATCGATTTATACTGGTTTTGTATAGAAGGGTGTGTATTTTTATGTACATCAAATTAATTTTGTAAATAAAAAAAATTGATTTTGTATATACTGTAAATCAATTTATAAGAAACAACTGTAAACAATATTGATTTTGTAAACAAAACAATAGCTTATAAAAAAAATAAAAATAATTTTAAAAAATTAATTTATTTATTTTATTTTAATCAAACAATCTTAACTGTTATTTTATTTTATTTTTATTTTTTTGCTTTAGTCACGTCTTCCTTTTTTTTTTTTTCTATTTCTTTCTTTCTTATCAAAAACATCTTTACAATTTTTCTTTTCTGACCCTTTTTCACCTCAACTTTCTGACAAGAATCATGAACCATGATGATGTTGTGATCGATATTAAGGCGATGCTGGAGAGGGCAAAGCCACCCGTAACTGCTGAGTGTTGCATCTACAGAGTGCCCTTTGATATTCGCAAACTCAACGAAGATGCGTACACCCCAAAGCTTGTTTCTGTAGGCCCTTTTCACCACAACAGCCACCCTCGCCTCCAAAACATGGAAAAACACAAACTCTTTTATTGCAAGGCATTTCTTGAACGAACGGAAACAAGTGTGGACAGCTGGATCAGCTACATAGAAGAGGTGGAGCCTCAATTTCGTCGCTATTATTCAGACACCCTTCAGTTCAGCAAGGAGGAACTGGTGAAGATCATCTTTGTGGATTCCAGTTTTATATTTGAGCTCTTTTGCAAATACCATCGTATGGAATGGTCACGCGATGACACTTTTCATACGACACCTTGGTTGGCCGAAGCTGTAACACTTGATCTGTTGTTACTTGAGAACCAGCTTCCTTTTCATTATCTTGACAATCTCTTCAATCGGTTCTTCACCCCTACATTTGGCTATGGTAACAACCATATCCCTTCATTTCTTGAGCTTACCTTTCACTTTTTTGCCGGTTACAATAGATCCAACTTGGAGTTTCGTAATATTGGCCCACAGCACTTCACGGATCTGATAAGAACTTTTCACTTGCCGGACAGACTGGGTAGGACTGGTGAATTGGTGGAACATCTTCCTAGTGCCACTGAGTTGTCAGAAGCAGGAGTGAGGTTTAAGGTAAACACCGAAAGTGGGTACTGTTTACTAGAGTTGAACTTTTCAGGACGGGTTCTTGAAATCCCACGGTTGGTAGTGCAAGATAGCACTGAACTTTTGTTTCGCAACATGGTGGCTTTGGAGCAGTGTCACTATCCTTACGATTCCTACATTACAGACTATGTTGGTGTTTTGGACTTCCTTGTAAACACCGGCAGAGATGTGGATATACTGGTTAGAAAGGGAGCACTCGTTAACATGCTAGGGGATACTGATTCTGTGGCTAAACTGTTTAATGGTCTTGGCAAAAATATTATGCTAACAAATTGCAGTTCCCGTTACCTTCGTATTTGCCAAGAATTGAATGCTTTTTGTAGAAATCCTTTGCATAATTTGAAGTCGACTCTGAGGCGTGATTATTGTAAAAGTCCTTGGCAAACTGCTGCTTCCATTGCTGGAATTGTTCTCCTTATTCTCTCTTTGGTTCAAACAGTTTTTTCTGTCTTGCAAGTAACAAAAAAATAGAATACCTGCCCTCCCCCCGAAGACTGGTAAATTCAATTATTGTTAGATGCTGAATTATTCTGAATTATTATGATTATTATTTTCAATTTCTACTACTTTCCTTCTGTCTGAAAATGTTTCCATGGTTTCTTTATTTCAGGTGTTGTAAAAGATTAATTTAGTCCTTCCCAAATTTGCTGATCACGACGGGATGATGGTTGATGATGGGTGTGCATCGAGTTCAGTCCTTCCCAAAATTAGCCCTACTTTCTTCCTCCTTTTCTTTTTATGTTTTTTCTTTCCTACTTTCTTTTTTTGTTTTTATGTTCTCTCTCTTTTCTTTATTGCTCAATTATTAGGAACTCAGTTGTCCTTTTTGTTTTGTTTGGTTTGGTTTTTTGCTGCCAACTATTGATGCATTGTGTTTAATTTATTTTAGAATTTTTGTTTGTTTTTGTTTCTTGATTATGGGAGACAATTATGTATTATTAATCTTAATTTGTGTTATGTTCAGATGGTTTTTTTTTTTTTTTGCAAATATTTTAATTAATTTAATTTATTGCAAAAATTACTGCAACTTAATATTTATTTTTAAATTATTAATATATATATATATATATATATATATATATATCAATATAATTAACTACATATCTAAATTTATTTTAGTAATTACATATCCAAAATTAATTTTAATTACAAGTTTTTAAAAACATTTTTTGTGAAAATTAATTTTCTAATATTTACTATTCAAATAAAAATTACATTATTTTAAACTCACATTTACTTAAAATTAATTTTATAAAATTATAATTTAAAGTCAATTCTACGAACACATAGTTTAAATTTCCACAGAAGAATTTGTATGAAAAACAAGTAATTTTAGCTTGCTAAATGCAAAAGGTCATCGTAGGAGTGTTCCATTATTTTCATCTCAAAGTTTAGAATGGGAAATAGTTACGGTTATTATTAGATAATATGAACCTAAAAAGATTTTGATAAGTCCCAAACCAGATGATTTGAAATCTCTCAATACATCTAACGATGCAAATGGAACTCGTTTCATTAAAATATGTTTACCTAAATAAATTGAAGTTATGTTTTTTTTTTTATAATTTAAATAAGTCAAATTTGCATTTTGTAAGCGTAACGTTAATAAATTGTGAATAGTCATGTATGTGTATATTAGATATTAGATATTTATAATTTCATTTATTATAGTTATTTAGAAAGATTTTTCTTATTTCTGATACTTACCCTTCATAAAAAGAACCTGCCAGACTCATCGTCAAAGCTAGATTGCAAGCCACTGAGAAGAGACATCAACAGATGATGATGTATTTTTCTTGCTGAAGCACTCGACGACCCCTTTCGTTCAACAATTTCTTCACAGGAATGTTCGGAACAAAGAATTGCAACGTGTATAAACACATCGAAGCCTGCTGGTGAAAGTGCTATTGCCATGCAACTGATGGCATATATCTTGGTTGCTCCGTAAGAAGGTTCCATTGGTCTAGTAGCATCTCCTTCAATGACAGCTACTGATTATATTTATTATTTTTCTTTCTCTTTTCTTCACTTCCAAGTATATATATATATAATATGTTTGCATTAATGCATACTGATCAATTAATGCGGTATGATGGTAAGTCTGACTTCACTTAAGCCTGGGTTCGAAACTTCAAGCTTGCTTTGGGGCTCTTCTAGGGTGAACAAGCGGGACAAATGGTCCGCTAATGGATAAATGAACAGTAGTAAAAAAAATTAAAAATTAAATTGAATTAAATTTTAACTTGTAAAATGACTAATAACGCCCTTTTTTAAAAAAAAGGGAGACAGAGAAGTAACCTACTTTAATTCGAATTAAAGTATGATCTAACAATTAATATAACTTGTATCAACATCCTATAAACTTTATGACATCTTCTGGAAGGAAATATAAGTATTGAAAAAATAATATATTCTTTATTTATATTATAGACCTACATAACGAAATTGCCTTTATATTATATATACTTGATATATAAACTGTAAATATTTTAATAATAATAAATTACCTTTATATTATCATATTTTTTAGTTTATGATAAATTACAGAAATTACCTTTATATCTAAATATATTTTTAGATCCAAATATACCTTTATATAATTTCTGTAATTTATTATAAATCTAAATATATTTTTAGTTTATGATAAATTACGTATAATTAAAAATAATAATACATCTAACTGTAAATATATTTTTTCAATACCTATAAAGGTATTTCCTACATAAAAACTAAATTATGTATTATCATAAAAGTATTAAAATCTAACAGTAGGAAATATGACATCTTTTTATTTACAGAAAAAATAGAGCAGGTAATTTCTGTAAATATATTTTTATTATAATAAAAAAGATTCATTCTCGCATTGTGTAAGATTGAAACTACCTGCTCTATTTTTCGTTTAACAAAAATTATCTGCTCTATTTGTCTTTTTATTTCTTCTAATTAAATAACATATTATTAAAAATATTTTCCCTCTTCTTAAATAATAATTTCCCCTCAATTATGATTTTAAGTGTTGTTTTTTAGAACACCCCCCCCCCCCCCACCCCAAATAAATAAATAAGCCAGATGATTTAGTTTTCAGCGTACACAATTGGTTAATTGGTGACTTTACATTAAGTATATAACTTTGCAAGTCTTGAAAGATTTTAATGCAAGGTTTCTTGTTTGAGAATTTTACCAACTATTAACCTTCTGATTAAGGAGACTATGGAAGAAAAACAAAATGAAGTTAAAAGAAATAAATCATATTAATTGACGTCCAAATCATCGATTTTTAATCCATGAGAAATTTCAATTTTTTTTCCTTTTAAAATTTCTTATGGGACGTTGATATCAAAATTTTATTTTGTATTAACATAGTTTTCGTGAAGTCACGACTGCCACTATAAAATTATTAAATTTTATATTATGGACCTACATAAACTAGAGAATACATAATTTTTATTATTATCATAAAAATATTATATTATTTTTATTATTATCATAAACGAAATATAAAGGTAATTTAATTCTCGCATTGTATTTTTTTCAGTTTATGTATTAATATAAAGGTAATTTTATATAAGTATTAAAAAAATATAAAGGTAATTTCTGTAATTTATTATAGATCTAAAAAATATATATTTTAGATATAAAGGTATTAATTATATGAAAAAATTACCTTTACAGGTATTGAAAAAATATATTTACAATATATTTTAATACTTGTAAATTTTAATAAAAAACTACAATACTTAATTTTAATACTGTTATTATATTACATAAACGAAATATTTTAATACATAAACTAAAGAATATCATAAATGAAATTACCAGTTAGAAGAAATAAAAAGACAAAATATATTATAGACCTACATAAACTAAAGAATACATAATTTTTTCACTACTTATATTTCCTTCCAGAAAGCTTTATAGGATGTTGATACAAGTTATATTAATTATTATTTTCATACTTCAATTCAAATTAAAGTATCGTTATCACGTCAGGGTATTAGGCTACTTCTCATTTTATCTTTTTTAAAAAAGGGGGTTATTGGTCATTTTACAAGTTAAAATTTAATTTGAATTAAATTTTTAATTTTTTTTACTACTGTTCACTTGTCCACTAGTGGACCATTTGTCTCGCTTGCTCACCCTAGAAAGCGTTTGCTTGGAGTACGTACGAGATAGCTTGGGGAAAAAGACAGAACAACAGTCAACAGTCCTTTGCCTCTAACCGGCTTGGCCTAGGTTTCTGGGTCGAGTTGATTCTTATAGCACTATCCAAACTTATATTATTTTAGAAAAATTTTAATTTTTTATTTTGTGAAATTTTATAATTCTATAATTTTATGTTATGTAATTTTATAATTTTGGTGTTGTGTAATTCAATAATGGGTTAAATATGAAATTTGTTCCTTATCTTTTTATGAAATTTGTTTTTAGTCCCTAAACAAAATTTTGACTGGTCTTAGTCTCTGTATTTTTTTTTTTTTTAACGCTTTTAGTCCTTGCCGTTAAGTATTACCATTAAGTGACGACGTAGCAACCACATTGATAACCACGTGGCTAGCCATGTTGATAACCATGTGGCTAGCCACATGGACTACTAGTTTGATGTGGCAACTACATGTAAAATTTTTGTGTAAATTATGTTTTTAGTCCATTATCTTTTTACGAAATTTACTTTTAGTTTCTTAACAATTTTTTGACCAGTTTTAATCTTTTAACTATTGCCTGTCATTATTTTTAGTCCCTCCCCATCAAGTATCAACGTTAAGCGATGATGTAGCAGTCATGTGACTTGTCATGTGGACTACTAGTCTAATTTGACAGTCATGTGATAAAATGTCGCTAGTTCAAGACATTTTCTAGCAATTTTAAGGTGCTACAAATTTTTTGACAATGTAAAACCGTAAAAAAAAAGGCTCATAGGAGCGAGATTGTAAAATAAAAAAGTATGCGAAAAAAAGAGTAAGAAATGCAACTTATGAACCCTTCCAAACCCTTAATCTTTGAACTCTTCTAAAAATAGTCCCCAACCCCACTTCTCAAATAGATGCTAAACCCTCCCATTTCAATCTTACTCCCACGGAGCCTTTTGCTCCACGGGCAATATCGTGCATAGAGGGCAAACATAGGGTGGCGATGGTGGCAAGAGAGCAAGGCGACGACACCAGGTTCCGATGTCATGAGAAAGAGAGATGGAAGTGTCTAAATTGATGGGGGTGGAGGCCATGCGATGAGGTCATTAGTGCAAGAGGAGACCATACAAGGGAGGGGAAGAATTTTTTCATTCGCTAGAGATGATAGTGGCTCGACAATGGTGAAAGGTTTGCTACAGAAGAAAGCGAACATATGCAGTAGGATGAGAACGATTGCGTGAGAAAAGGAAAGAGAGAGAAAAAACGAGATGGGGTTTTGGTGGTGGATGTAAGAAGATTATGGTTTGGTACTTGGGGTTTTGATTCATGGGTTTAGTGGTTTTTGATTTTGCTTATGATTGCTAGTTTTGCTTACTGTGGATTGTTGATTTTGTGTTTTAGATGTATATTGTGGGTTGTTGATTTTTCTTATTACATCCTTTTTTTTTTTCAAATTTTCAAACCCTTTTTTGGTAGTTTTAGATTGCAAGAAAATTTTTAGTGCCTTAGAATTGCTAGAAAATGTTTTGAACTGGTAACATTATACTACATGATTGCCATATCAGACTAGTAGTCCACGTGGTTACCACATCATTGCTTAACAGTTATACTTGATGAGAGGGACTAAAAACAATGATAAACAATAGTTGAAAGACTAAGACTGGTCAAAAATTGTTAAGCAACTAAAAGTGAATTCGTGAAAAGATGAGTGACTAAAAATATAATTTACACAACTTTTACACGTAGCTACCACATAAGACTACTAATCCATGTGGCAAGCCACATGGCTGCCACGTTATCACTTAATAGGATACTTGACGGCAGGGACTAAAAACGTTAATAGAGAAAAGTATAGGGACTAAGATTGGCCAAAATTTTGTTTAGAAACTAAAAACAAAATTCATAAAAAGTTTAGGGACAATTTTCATATTTAACCCTTCAATAATTATGACTTTTGATATATGATTATTATTATTTTACTATTTTCACTTTTTTTTATTTGTTTATTATTTCATTTAGGCGACTTGATGACTCGACTCAAATTAGCTTAAATGTGATTAGGTTGGTTTGATTCAAGTTACTAATTTTTTTTCTTTGAAAAAACTGATCTAACCCAAATCGAATAACATTGATCGATTTAAATTTAAATATCCCTCCCACTCGAATCAACCCCACCTGTGCTCACCTCTATTTACTACTAATGGACTAAAACATTATTTCTAACATACTCTTATTAATATTTTTTATTAATTTAAATATATTAAAAATCATGAAATTATAAGTGTGTGTTTGGGTGAGTGACAACAAAATTTGATTTTGAATGAAATTGTTTTTACAAAATTAATTTTGGTTAAAATTAATTTTGAAGTGAAGTGATTTAAATTTGATTTTTTTTTTATCGTGGAAGCAAGATTGTTGTAAAACTTAGTATAAAGTTTTAATTCAAGCATAAAAATTAATTTTTATCACTTTTAGTCAAACCGATATTTAGAAACAAAATCAATTTGATCTAACAATAACCAAATATTTATGATATTACTAAAATCGCATTTTTAACATGAGGAAAAATCAATTCTACTTACACCATAAAACCAAACACCCAATAAGAAAGATTCATTAATTTTGTTGGCAGTTCCTTCCCATTTTCGTGTGATTTACTTTGATGTGGTAAATTATTCCTAGTAAGTAACTCTCATTCTTTCAATAATCTCTCTGGAAAAAAAAATTGACCAATTAGTTTGACCAATCTTATAATATCATTAATGTCATTGAAAAATTGACCTATTGACCATTTCCTGTGTGTAGTTGATCAATCTCAAAACTATATAGACTAATATATAAGAATTAAATTAATCGTTTATTACTTTACTAACTTGATTTATCGTTGTTATTTGCACGCATGGGCTGTGGCTAGCGTGCGAGACCTGAATAGGTCTCCTACGGTGGGAAACTTCATATGGGCCAATAAATTAAGTTAATGACAATCGGATGGTTGGAAAGTTATTATGGGAACTGGTTTTCCAAGTATTTTAAGACTTGCTATTTTTTTAAGTAAATGCAACGTGTTAAAACTTAAAAGTCCATTTCAAATATGTACCAGGAGCTTTTTCCATTCTTTTCACCGAAACTTTCGTGGTGTCACCGTTTGGCCTTGTTTTTGTCCCCCCTTCAAAGCAAACGTATAACAACAAATACTTAACCAAAGTTGATTCGAAAAATCAGAACTTTCACACAATTTTCACTCCATCCCAGTTTACTTATTTATCAAGCTCATAAAATCACTAAGAAAACACATAGTACACACAAAAAATAGCAACACACAACAGTGACAACATAAAGAAGATGAAACAATTAAGCAAAACCATTCTATTAGCCTTTCTTGGAATTTCCCTGAACCCAAACCAAAGTTTGGTGCATGCAGAAAGCAAAAACTAAAAAAACAAAACAAAACAAAATAAAATAAAATAAAGCATTTTAGTTTTGATATCTTCACACGAATCTTGCTTGGAATTGTGGCAACCGATCTTCCAGAACACAGCATAAGACCACTAATTCCAATCACAGAGAGTCTTCAAAACTTCTTTCAACAAAAATCCCATCTTCTTCTTTCACCGACGGGGATTCTCAAAACCACGCAAGAGTTTACTTAATGGAAGAACAATAGCATGCACGAACAGAAAAAACAAGAGGATAAGTATCAAAGCCGGAGAGTATGCATTTACTGGCAAGTTCAGATTCCGAGTCCTAACTACCATGGCACAATCGTCTTCCAGCCTGTTTCTTCCTCAACTCCCCACTTCTCTTTCTTTGCGGATCCAAGTTCTCGGCGATCAATTTCCGGCGTGCCATCCTTTGGTAGAGGAGGCTGTAGAGAGAGAAAAAAAAGGGAAAGTAATCTAAAGAGAGAGAGAGAGAGAGTAAAGTAAAGGCTTTAAGAAAGCTCCGGTCAAAAAAAGGAAAAATCTGATGAGAGCTTCGAGTAGAGATTCGAAATGGACTTTTTTAAGTTTTAACACGTGGCATTCACCTAAAAAAATAACAAGTCTTAAAATACCTTAGAGAATCGGTTCCCATAATAAATTCTTAGCCATCCGATTGTCACTAACTTAGCCTAATGGGCCATATGAAGTTGCCCACCGTAGGAGACCTATTCAGGTCTCGCACGCTAGCCACAGCCTGTATCAGACCTTAATTGGAGGACTTTAGCATGACTGGTGCGGTTCTCTATTTTATTAATGAATTTTTTGCTTTTCAAAAAAAAATTATCTTCATTAAATCTTTTTGTATTTCTTGCTATATGATGAATATGTTGATAAATTTAATATTTCTTACTACCGGATGAAATTGATGAATATATTGATAAGTTTAGTATATGAATTTGATATATATATATATATATATATATATATATATACCAATATATTATTATGTTTACAAGCCTTTTTTATACATTCATAAAAACGAGGCTTTTTTTACCCAAGAGGGATAATTTTTTTTAGAAATTACCGGTATGGGTATTTTTTTAAAAAATTTCCAAATTGTGGCAAGTTTGATGACTTCTGAAATGGAAGTCGTGCTTCCCACACGAGACTTTTCTTTTTACCTTTTTTTTTATGACTTATACATGTTTTAGAAATAAGACTTCAATTTTTTTAAGCTAACGTGAAGTAGTGTTTAGTATACATGAATTTCCTTTTGGTTTTTTTTTTTTTTTGGTGAAGCCATGTTTGGTGTTAAAGACTTCACTTTTTAATATTTTTTTTTCATGGATGAAGTCGTGTTTGGTATTACAAACTTTCCCTTTGATTTATTTAATTATTTATTTTCAGATTTGAAGTCATATTTGAGATAGAAGACTTCAACTTTTGCTTTTTTTTTCTTTGAAGTCGTGTTCGTGGTCCAAGACTTCAACTTTTAAATTTTTTTTTTGAAGTCGGGTTTGTAGTCCAAGATTTTTCCTTTTTTTTTTTTCTGTTAAAGGTAGCAATGGGAGACCCATATTATATGAATTGCATATATATGAAGATAAGGCCAAGCATTCAATCAGTTATTCCAAAGCTGACTAATTAACAAACGGATGGAAGATAAGCTACCTACAAAGCATATAAAGGGCTAAAAGCTTCCAACATATAAATTCATATAATTCAAGAAATTACTCATTTTTTACTTAGAACTCTAAAGTTCTTACAAAATCTAATTTTGTTAAAAGGAGCTCAAGGAGAATGACATTATATAAAATATAGGGTCATTTCCTATTTATATATTGGAAGCTAAGTCGTTCGATTATGTATGCTAAGGTTGACTAGTTAACATACACACCACAAACACGACTTCAAAGGAAAAAACAAGTTAAAGTCTTGGACCACAAACACAACTTCAAAGAAAAAGAAAGTTGAAGTCTTCTACCTCAAATACAACTTCAAATCTTAAAAAAATAAAATAAAAGGGATAGTCTGTAATAACAAATACGACTTCATCCACAAAAAAAATATTAAAAGATGAAGTCTTTAACACCAAACAAGACTTCACAAAAAAAAAATTCAAAAGAAATTCATGTATACTAAACACAACTTCACATTAGCTTAAAAAAAAATTAAAGTCTTGTTTCTAGAATACGACTTCTTTTAGAAGTCATAAAAAAAATAAAAAGGGAAGTCTTGCATGGCAAGCACGACTTCCATTTCAGAAATTGTATTTTTGAACCATGACTTACTCCAATTTGAATTTTTTTTTTTTAAATATCCATTCCGGTAATTTCTAAAAGAAATTACCCTTTCTGGGATAAAAAAGCCTAAAAACGAATGTGACACGAAAGAATGCATGGTCACTGATCTAAAAAAAAAAAAAAAAAGAATGCATGGTCAACTAACTTTTTACTTTACCGTTGCACCAAGAACAAAAGGCCAGTTGTCATTTGATTTATCAAGTGTACTTCCCTCCTTCTCCGCTATAAAGACTTCAAATTTAATCGAAACAAAGGAATCGGGCACTATCTGCCATAATTCCCCACTCTGAGATTATTTTCGTAGTTTCCTCATTTTCTTACCGGTTTTCATTTCTGGACTCTTTTTCACTTTAACTTGTTTGGTTTTTGGTTATTTAGATGACTGGAATGATGAACCACGATGATGTTGTGATCAATATTAAGGCAATGGTGGAGGGGGCAGAGCCATCCGTAACTGTTGAGTATTGCATCTACAGGGTACCCTTTGATATTCGCAAACTCAACGAGGATGCGTACACCCCAAAGGTTGTTTCTATAGGCCCTTTTCACCACAACCGCCATTCTCGCCTCCGAAACATGGAAAGACACAAACTCAATTATTGCAAGGCATTTCTTGAACGAACCCAGACAAGTTTGGACAGCTGGATCTGCTACATAGAAGGGGTAGAGCCCAAATTTCGTCGCTGTTATTTAGACACCCTTCAGTTCAGCAAGGAGAAACTAGTGAAGATGATCTTTGTGGATTCCGGTTTTATACTTGAGCTCTTTTGGAGATACTATTATCACCAACGGTCACGGGATGACAGGTTTCTTCTAACACCTTGGTGGGAAGGTACTATAAGATTTGATCTGTTGTTACTTGAGAACCAGCTTCCTTTATTTGTTCTTGACGATCTCTTCAATCTGTCCTTCACCTCTAGGTCGAGCGGTGGTAACAATATGATCCCTTCATTTCTTGAGCTTACGTTTCGTTATTTTGCTATTACAATAGATCCAACTTGAATTTTAATAATATTAGCATAATGCATTTCACGGATCTGATAAGAACTTTTCACTTGCAACATCCTCCGGAAGGACAACCTTATAGGATTGTTGAAAACGTATCAGTGGAGGATCTTCCTAGTGCTATTGAGTTGTCAGAAGCAGGAGTGAGGTTGAAGGTAAACACCGAAAGAACATGTTTGCTAGACTTGAGATTTTCGGGACAGGTTCTTGAAATCCCGCGGTTGAGCGTGGAAGATCGGACTGAAGTTTTGTTTCGCAATATGGTGACTTTGGAGCAGTGTCACTATCCTTCCGAATCCTACATTACAGACTATGTTACTTTTTTGGACTTGCTTGTAAACACCAGCAGAGATGTGGATATACTGTTCGAAAGAAAATACTGGGTAACTGGCTAGGGGATAGTGATTCGGTAGCTAAACTGTTTAATGGTCTTTGCAAAGATATTGTGCAGTCAGACTTCAATTACCAGTACTCTCTTCTCTTCAAAAAATTGAATGCATTTTATAGTAATGGTTGCAATAATTTGAAGTTGACTCTGAAGCGTGATTATTTTAGAAGTCCTTGGCAAACTGCTGCTTCCATTGCTGGAATTCTTCTCCTTATTCTCACTTTGGTTCAAGCAGTTTGTTCTGTCTTGCAAGTAATACAACAATAGAATGCCTTCCCTCCCCACGAAGACCTGGTAAATTCAATTATTGTTAAATGCTGAATTAAATTAATCTGAATTTTTTTTATTATTATTTTCAACTTCTACTACTTTCCTTCTGTCTGAAAATGTTTCAATGGTTTCTTTATTTCAGGTGTTGTAACAGATTAATTTAGTCCATCCCAAAATTACTCATCACGACGACGGGATGATGATGGGTATGCAAAAAATTAAAGTTCAGTCCTTCTTTCTTCCTCCTTTTCTTTTTATGGTTTTTCTTTTCTATTTTCTTTTTTTATTGTTATGTTCTCTCTCTTCTTTATTGCTCAACTATTAGGAACTCAGTTGTCCTTTTTGTTTGTTTGGTTTGTTTTTTCGCTATTTGTTTTATTTCTTTGACCATGATGTTTGGCATTTTATTTCCAACGTGATTTGGGTGGTTTAGACTCAACTCTGGTTGAAGCTACTTCTACTAGCTTTTGGATCAAAAGTAACGTGAGTCCAAGTTTTTATTCCGTATATACCCCTTATGCTGGCTCAAGTCAAGTTTGATCCAAATTATTTCAGTACTTTTGTAGGCTTGGCTCATTTAATTAATAATTATCATCACCTGGCACTCACTACTCTATTTTTTCTCATTCTTCTGCAAACAAAAGTGCCAATGGCCATTTTTGGCCTCCTGTAAACGAAGAAAAAAAAAAAACCACTATTGCCAATTGTTGGCCTGGTAACAACAGCGCAACTCATTCATAAATACTCATTGTGTAAATATTTTAATTATTAATTTTTTGTAAAAAATATTACAAATCTAGCTATTTAATTTTAAACTATTAATGTATATATCAATATCAATAATGAATTTCAATACAAGAGATGTTTACATAAAAAATATATGTACATTGGAAGCTATTTTGGTAATTACACACTCAAAATTAATTTTGATTGCAAGTTTGCAAACAATATTCTATGTCAAAATTAATTTTTTAATATATGTTATCCAAACAAAAATTGTGTTATTTTATATTCACGTTTACTTAAAATCAATTTTATAAAATCGATTCGATTCAAAATCAATTCTACGAACACATATCCAAACACGTACTTAGATTTTTTTGTTTGTTTTTGTTTCTTGATTATGGGAGACAATTATGTCTTATTAATCTTAATTTGTGTTATGTACAAGCTTAACTATTTATTTTTAAATTATATATATATATATATATATATATATATATATAATTAACTACATATCCAAATTAATTTTAATTGCAAGTTTTTAAGCAACATTTTTTATGAAATTTAATTTTCTAATATTTACTATTCAAATAAAAATTACATTATTTTAAACTTGTATGTTGATGTACTTTTGTTCACAAAAGCAAAGAGTTCTCAAGTAAATTCATTTCTAATTTCTTTGAGCATTTCAGTAGGATTCTTGGCTTAAGGATCAATCTTTCTAAGTCTAGAGCCTTCTATTCTAGAGGGGTGTCTAGAACAAAAATTGACAAACTTACTTCTATATCCTCCATTAGAAGTACCATTGCTCTAGATAAATATTTGGGGTTCCCAATGCTCAAGGAAAGAGTGAAGTAAGCTGATTTCAATTTTATTATAGAGAAGTTGCAATTGAGACTAGCATCTTGGAAGAATAAATTACTGAATAAATCGCGGTGTCTAGCTTAGCTAATTTAGTTTTATCCTCCATTCCAAATTATTACATGCAGATTAATTGGCTTCCTCAAAGGACTTGTTCAACGATAGATAAAAGTATTAGACATTTTCTTTAGAAGGGTAACACTGACAGAAGAGTTCATTTGGTGAACTAGAATAAAGTCACAATGCCTAGAAGCATGGGAAGACTTGGAGTTCGTTCAGCCAAGGAGACAAATGCTACTTTATTGGGCAACTGGTTTGGGATTTGCATTCTTAGTCCCAAAAACTTTGGGTGCCCATAAATATGTCCAAAATAATAATTTTCTTTATGGACCACTTCTTGAAGGATCTTATGTGTGGAATTCTATTGTTAAAGCACAAAACTATTTGAAGGAGGGATACATCTTGAGAGTTGGTGATGGGTCCTCTTCCTTTTGGTATAACCGTTGGCATCATACTGGGCATCTTTATAGCAAGGTGTCCATATTTTCAGATACTGTCCTTTCTTTAAAGGATGTATACAAAGATCATGCAATTGATTGGTCTCTTTTTGCTACCATGATCCCAGCTAATGTAAAAGACCAATTGGCTATCACTAGGCCCTTTTTTAATGTTAATGTTCCTTATGTGTATATTTAGGGTGCAAACATTCGAGGAGAATATATCACAAAATCTAGATATAATTGGCTCATGCAACACAATAGACAGATTGTTAGCTGTGTGTCTTGGACTTGGGTTTAGCGTGTTCCAGCCCTGGAGAAAGTCAAGTTTCTTTGTTGGTGTATGTTGCACAATACACTTCCCACAGTTTCTTTGCTTCATCACAGGGGCATGTCTTGTACTCCCACGTGTCTGCGTTGCTCCACCTCTCCTGAAACCATTCTCCATTGTGTCTGTGATTGTGATTTTTCTCATACACTATCGGTGTCCTTAGGGTTCACCATAGTAGCCTTTTTTGATGAAAATGATGTGTTTTTGTGGTTGAAGGGGGGATCAAGTTCAACTCTTCCTTTTTTTTTCTTACGAGACTATTAGAACAAATAATGTCTCTCCCATGCTAGCATCAACAGTCACAGAATCACTAGAGAAGCTCAACATTTGGCCTTTGTGTTTCACGTTTGTTTCATTTATGCTGATAAGTCCATATCTCCTTGTTGTTGGATCTCTCGGCATGAATTGCGTGAGGACGTTACTGTTTTGAATGTGGATGGTAGTAGTGTTGGAAATCCTAGTCTTGCTGGATTTGGTGGCCTTCTTAGGAACCCACGTGGTGTTTGTTGGCTTCCATGGATATATTAGGGTTGACTCCAATGTAACAGCTAAACTAATGACTATCTTGCATGGTCTTCTGCTTAGAGAAAAGGAGAAAGGAAAGTGTTGTGCTATTCGAACTCTCTTGCTGCTATTCATTTAATTAATGATAGGATTAATAGACACCACAACCATGCTTCTCTGATTTATCGGATTAAAGAAATCTTGGATTTTGATTAGGTGGTTCGTCTGGTTCATACGTTTAGGGAAGGAAATCAAGTAGCTGACTACCTTACTAAGGAGGGTGCCATTTAGACTGAAGCTTTTAAAATTTTGGACAATCTGTCACTGGGTTGTCTTAATTTCTTAGTGTGGACGCCATGAGAGTTGTTTTCCAACGTTTGTAATTTTGTTTTGTCATTTTCTTTTTCATATTTGCCGCTCATGTACCAAGAAAAAAAAAACTTGTATTTCAAAACAGTAGTCTTAAGTTCAAGTCTTGGTATGTAGTTGCGTTAAATATTCGAAGGGAGAGGTTTGCCATCCATAGTGGTCTTATCCAGTTTGAGCAAGATCGTCTCTAGTGAAGGACAGTGTGATCTATATAAAAAAAAAATCCTCATATTTACTTAAAACAATTTTATAAAATTGTATTGATTTAAAATCAATTCTACGAACACATGTTCAAACTTGCAAGGAAGAATTTACATGGAAAACAAGTAATTTTAGCTTGCTAAATGCTAAAGGTCATCGTAGGAGTGTGCCATTATTTTCATCTCAAAGTCTAGAATGGGAAATAGTTACGGTTATTATTGGGTAACATGAGTCTAAAATGACTTTGATGAGTCCCGAACAATGATTTTCAACCTCTGATTACATCTAAGGATGCAAATGGAACTCGTTTCATTAAAATATATCTACCTAAATAAACAAGTTAAAATTTGAAGTTATGTTTTTTTTAATTATTATTTAAAAAAGTCAAATTCATATTTTGTAAGTGTAACGTTAATAAATTGTGACTAGTTCGTGTATGTGTATATTAGATATTAGATATTTATAATTTTTATTTATTATAGTTATTTAGAAAAGATTTTTCTTATTTCTTATATTCACCCCTCGTAAAAAGAACCTACCACACTCATTGTCAAAATTTTCATTTTCAATTTTAAATCATTTCAATTAATACAAAACTAAATTTATTTTTATTTTTACTTTACCTTCTAGCATGAATAAATTTGCTAAACATTAAATTAATAAATAATTTTTTTTTAAATATTAATATCAAGCAATAAAAATTTTGTAAGAGTTAAATAAGTCAAATCTTAATTTAATATTTTTACAAGTTACACTTGAAATGTAAATTTAATTTCTTTAAATGATTGAGCTAAGTAATCTCACTCATTCAACATTGGGTTGGGTTGGTGCTGATGCGTGGTTGGAGGTGGAGGTGTTGATGGGCAGCAACACAACATGACTAAAGGGAGGCTAGATTGCAATACACTGATAAAAGACATGAATAGATGATAACTTTTCTTGTTGAAGCACTCAACGATCGCTTTCGTTCAATAATTCCTTTGTAGGAATGCTTGGAACAAAGAATTGCAAGGTGTATAAACACATCAAAGGCTGCTGGTGAAAGTGCTATTGTCATGTAATCAACAACACATGTCTTGGTTTCTCTGTATGAAGGTTTTGTTGGTTTGACATCTCTTATAATGGTAGCTACTAATCATTTTGTTGAGATTATCGTAGCCAAGCATCTTGGTGATGGAGCCATTATAGAAGCACATTGGTTATAATATACGCGAGCACCTGCCATTATGTATGATTCACGTTTTGAAATAGACTATTTGATAGATTTGCTTTCGATGTTTGTTTACTTCTATAGGGAATGTATTTGAATTGCTCCTAAGATAACTTGTGGTGGGCCAAACGATCCAAAGGGGCCTACAACTCTTAGGGAACTATTATCTTCACCCTGCTTTTTGCTAAATTCACCTTTTACATTGTTTGAATTTTTTGACCAAAATACCCTTGAGGGAAATGTGTTTCTGTTGTATACAATAAACAACGGAACCGTCTTTTCGTTAAAGGGGATTGGCTTCGATACATAACAAAAACACAATTTTGTTGTGTATTTGTACAACAAAAACATGTTTCCATTGTGTATAGGTCAGGCACACCCAACGATACACAACAAAAATACATTTTTGTTGTGTATCATTGTAGGATACACAACAAAAAATGAAATTTCGATGTGTATGATTTTGAAACACACAACAGAAATATGTTTTCGTTGTGTATTTAAAAATCATATACAACGAAATCACTTTTCCATTGGGTATTTCAAATTTAGCAATATAAACAATGCATACATTTAAATGGATGCAATTTGGACCCTTGGTTTTGTTGTGCAATCTCGACCATTTCTTTTTCTGACGCACAGCACAAAGCTTTTAATCATTCATTGACGCGTGAACAAAACATGCATTTGAATTGATGTGATCTATACCCTTGATTTCATTGGTGCAATCTCGACTATTTCTTTTTCAGATGTACAGGACAAAGCTTTTAATCAGACATTGACACATGAATAGTACATGCAGTACTATAAGTAGAAGTGCTCTCAAGCAACATATTTCCTTCACATTCACAATTTTTCATCTGTCCAAGTTTTTAGCCATCCTTTTTCCAACTTTATTCTTCTCTAAGAAGATGGATTTCTGGCTTGCTGTTGTGTACTTAGATGGGCATATGACAATAGCTTCTAAAAGAGTTGTGTTTTAATGCCCTCATCGTCTTAAATTTATAGGATAAAGGAAGGCATCATAATTGCTGCTTTTAGGAAAACAATTTAGGATGAGATTGGAGGTACCAGAATGGTGCGTGATATTCATTATCGACAACCTATGTCCATAAGGAATGGATGTGTTTAATATGGGACTCTAGAACTTAAAGATGACAAAGATGCAGCAGAGATGTTCTTTGTCTTCTTCTAAAATGTTACACTTGCACCGATTGAGTTATATGCTACACTAGACAAATCTCCCAAAGAGATCATAGCCTTCATGTGTCAACCAAGATCTGCCGAAGAGATCATCGTGTGCTTGAGACAACCAAAGGCATCAACTAGCTCTAATGATCAAACCACCATCATTTAGAGTGAACCATATTGCATTATGTTTAACGATTTTTATTTGTATTGCATCCACGTAAAAGTGATTTTATTTAATTTAATAATATTATTAATATTGCATTTGTTTGTTATTATTTGTATTGCGTGCTTAATATTTATTTAGTTGTAACAATGTAATAGTAGTAACAACCATGCAATAAGTCTAACATATATAAAATCCAAAATATAATACATAAGTACAAAATATCCATAAGAACATACGAAATAAAATACTAAATATTATTACGTACAAAAAATATATAAAAAAACCAATCATCAGTTGTCGTTGTCCTCCTCCTATGATAGTACAACCCACTATTGTGGCAGACTATGCAATGATCAATGTGTCTTGCACAATGGCAAGAGAGTTGGTGCCCTTAGGTACCATCCTTAGCTGAAGTATGTGCTCCATATTCTGAATAACCATCTGCCACAATGGCTACAAATAAAGAATGCAAACAATTATTATGAAGGTTTTATTATCATGGAATAATAGGGTAGAAAGATATAGATAATTACCTCGTATATGTGAAAGTCGTTGGATGAAGACTCTATTTGGCTACCATGCGTTGGCCATCCCTAGGATGCTACATAGGTACTCACAGAGGATCTCCTTCTGCCGGCAGAATCAGATGGATGAGAAACTTGGTGAAACCAGTCTAAGTAGTCATTTGTGTAGGTCCACAGAGAACCGTGCAACATAAGCATTCCTCTACCATTAACCATGTGGGCTACCCAATCGGCCTAATGCTTATCACATGACTCACATGTGGGATAATGAATGGGTGGCGAAGGAGTGATCCCATACCCGTGGCCAAGCTGTCTTATCACCCTCTCAGGTGGATACATGCATAATTGGGGACCTACTCTGAGGAGGCCAAAGAAATAAGAAATGTCATCAAAGAGGACGACTTGTCTGTGCTCTGCATATGGTGTCCATATGATATCGTCCAACTACAAGCGATCTAGTACTACCCTCAGTGCTAATGCATAGTCGTACTCCTTATAGCCTTTCATCTACAGGCACGAAGTAACGTCTTAAAATAAAGAACGACCGGCTCACGTGGGGTAACAGTTGAAAAGTGCTCATATATACTTGTGAAACCATTAATAAATTAATTTTCAGAAAATAAAATATACACAAATAAATACCTATAAAAAAATAAAAAAGCAAATTGCATACGTGTAGCAGGGTCATATGGCCTCCAAATTGGTAAATTGTATTGTATGATGTAGGCTGACAATGTTGAGCTGGTCATACAGGTAGGCCAACGCAGAGGCTACCCATGTGTACCCACTACACTTGTTGCATTGACAAGCATGTTATGCTTGTTGCACATGCTACCTCCTTTCTAACCCTGCAAGCAGATGGAGTCTACGGTGCATGCTGAGATGTGCCTGGTGCATCATCCTGCTCAAGGCGTCCCCAAGATTGCCTAAACCAAGTTTGTCCACCTAACCTCATACATGGCATAATGAACCTGAACTGGCACTTAAAATTTAACAATTAAAATTTATCAATTATTTAACAATTAATAAATAAATAATAAAACTTTATTAAAATAATTAAAATAATATTAATTGAACCTCTATTATTAATTAATAATACCAAATAATAATTAAAATTTAACCATATTCAATTTAAAAATGATTAAAATTTAATAAATATTTTTAAAAAATTAATTGATACACAATAAAATCACAATTCTGTTGTGTATTTCGGTTACATGATTTTGTTGTGTATCACATAATGAAATCACGATTTTGTTGTATATCTGACCCAAATACACAACGAAATCACCATTCCATTGAATCTAAAAGTAGGGAAGAAAAAAACATTATCGAAAATGAAGAGAAGCGAAGAAGTCAAGCTGTGAAAGAGAATGCCAACGAGTGATTTCGATGAGTGATTCTTTCAACATCCGACCTCCGTCAATGGCGACAATGCTGACAACAAGAGAGAATGAACTACAACATAAGGGAAGAAGAGAGAATGACAAAAAGAAAAAGGGGGTGCAATGAAATGTGGGGGGAGAATGGGTGAACCTAAATTAAAAAGGAGGGGGTAAAATAGTCTTTTTATTTATTTATTTATTTATTACAAAAGAAATGGGTGAACTCATAAAAAAAGGGGGTGGGAATAACAATTCCCCAACTATTATTAGGATTTAAGTCCGATAGTATATTTTATCTTTTTTTGGCTCAGTGTTTGTGTTTAGTTAATTGGTCAATGGGTTTGGCCCATAAACTAGTTATATAACAAATAATTTCTTCTTGATATGACTAAGCATTCCCTATACTTTTGTTGCCAATATGCTAATTTATGGTTCAAGTAGATGGCTAAGTTTATTCACTACGTCAATCAGGAGGGGTGTGTCAATTAGGTATAATAAGGAGGTGAGGTGGGTTTAGGACAGTTGTATTTAAAAATTTTAAATCCAACTTCATTCATGTTGGGTTCAGGAAAATTTGCAAGGAACTCACTTTTTTTAATTGAATTTATTAATATATTTTTAAATAAATTATATACTAAATTATTAATTATGTTTTAATGCAAACAATATATAAAAATTAATAAATAACAAAGATTTTTCAAAAATTAAGAATTAAAACAATCTTTAAGTTAAATGTATAGAATCTAAAAAAATCTACCAAACAAACCACTAACCATGTAAGGCTATAAATAGCCATCGTATTGTATCCTTATGTACAGCAATTTAAAAGAAGCAAATACAATTGCTTCTTGTATCTACTATTGTTCAAGTCAAGTTCTTCTTCCATTCTGTTTTTCTTTCCTCTGTTACACTTCACTAGCTATAATCAAAGCCTTATTCCTAACTTATACTTTATTATAAAACTAACGGTGGTACTAGAGTTACGATCAGTCATCTACTGGGCGTAAAAATATTATCCAACTACTTTCAAAAAAATCGTACTATATTATCTACTAATCCCACAATTTTTCCTTAACCAATGGCTAATACTATTCAACCTTCTTCTATTCTTGTCCCTATTTTTACTGGAAAAAATTATGATTTTTGGAGCATTAAAATAAAAACATGTTTTTGCTCTCAAGATTTATGGGATATTATTGAAAATGGATTCACTGTTCTCGCTGACATTTCTATTCTAACTGCAACTTAGAAGAAGGAGTTGAAGGAAAACAAACAAAAATATTCGAGAACATTATTTAGTTTACAACAAGTAGTAACTAATACAATATTTCCAAGAATAATGGGTGCCACAAGTGCTAAAGAAGCATGGAGTACACTACAAGAGGAGTTTCAAGGAAGTGCCAAGATACGCACTGTCAAATTTCAAACTCTAAGACGTAAGTTTGAATTAATAAAAATGAAGGAGTCTGAGACTGTAAATGATTACTATTTTAGGATAAAAGAAATGGTTAGTCAAATGAGAGCATATAGGGAAAAATTCTTAACAAGAGAATTGTTGAGAAAATTCTAATTTCTATTCCCAATAAGTATGATACGATTGTGACTACAATTGAGCAAACCAAAGATTTGTCTATCTTGTCGGTGACAGAACTAATGGGCTCTCTTGAAGCATATGAGCAAAGATTGAGTAGGTATGATGTAGATTCTGTCGAAAATGCCTTTCAATTAAAGCTTAAATTATGGTCTCAAAATAAAGAATATGGAGGAAAGAAAAATAGTGGAGAAATTTCTAGAAATAAAGGAAATTCTAAAAGTTTTTCTAAGACCAATCAAGATAAATGTCCTCTGGCATCTACAAGAAGACAAGTCACTTGGATAAAGACTGTTGACATCGAGGAAAGCCACAGTGTCAGTACTGCAAGAATTTTGGTCATGTGGAGAAGAATTGTCATAACAAAAACAAGCATCAAGCAAATTTTGTTGAAGAGCACGATAGTGAGCATCATCTTTTTTATGCTACTCGAGATTCCAATGGTGAAACAAGTGGAAGTTGGTACTTGGATAATGGTTGCAACAATTACATGGCCAAAGGTAGGAGCATCTTCAAGGAAATTGATAACTCTGTTAAAGTAAAAGTTCGATTAGGAAATGGCACTATGGTGGAGTCTAAAGGCAAATGCACTATCATGGTGGAGACAAAGAAAGGCACAAGACTCATCAAAGACGTCCTACTTGTTCCCAATCTTAAAGAAAATCTATTGAGTATTAGCCAAATGATGGAGAAAGGCTATACACTTCACTTTGAAAGAGATACATGCACAATCTATGATAATTATAACAAAAGGCGAGAGATAACCCAAGTTCAAATGGAGAAAAGCAACACCCATGCCTTGAATGTCCAAGTTGATGATTCATGGCTATTACATCAAAGATTTGGCCACTTCAACACCCATGCCTTGAAATTACTATACCAAAAGAACTTGATGAGAGATCTGCCATGCCTAAAAGAAAATAATGAAGCTTGTGAAGGATGTCTTCTTAGAAAGTAACACAGACTGCCATTTTCAACTAACAAAGCATCGAGAGCTAAAGACTTGATCCACACTAACATTTATGGACCAATGAGGACACCATCATTCAACAACAATAGGTACTTCATTCTTTTCATTGATGACTTTTTTAGAATGACCTAGGTATACTTCATTAAAGAAAAATCAGAAGTCTTTGAAATATTTAAGAAGTGTAAAGCTCTCGTCAAGAACCAAAGTGGGAAACATATAAAAGTACTTAGAATTGATCGAGGGAAAGAGTATAACTCCCACGGGTTTGATGAGTTCTGTGAAGATGAAGGCATTCAATGCCAACTTACCATCACATATTCTCTGCAACAAAATGGCGTCTCTGAAAGGAAGAATTGCATAGTCAAGGAGATGGAAAGATCAATGCTGAAAGAGAAAGGTTTACTTAACACTTTCTAGGTAGAAGCAGTTTACACTACATTTTACATACTCAACAGATGTCCAACTAAAGTAGTCCAGGGCAAGACACCTATTGAAGCATGGAATGGGCAAAAGCCATCAGCTAAACACATACGAGTATTTGGATCTATCTACTACATACATGTTCCTGATGAGAAAAGACACAAGCTAGAAAACAAGACTATACGAGGCATCTTCTTGGGGTACAATACACAATTAAAAGGCTATCGAGTCTACAATCTGCAAACAAAGAAGCTCACCATCAGTCAAGATGTTGAAGTTGATGAAAATGCTTCTTGGAATTGGAAGAAGAAAAAGTTGTGAGAAGTAACATTCCTACTTTAGTGCAACAACCTCTAGAAGAAGTTGAAGAAGTAGTAGGGAATTCAAGTACACTTCCTTCACCTCTACAACAAGAAGATTCTTCACCAAACTCTACTCCAAGACAAGTAAGATCTTTGGTGGATATATATAAAACTTGCAACATGGCCATGCTTGAGCCTGGATGCCATGAAGAAGCATCAAAGCAAGAAGTATAGGTTAAGGGAATGGAAGAAGAAATTAAAATGATCGAAAAGAATAATACTTGGGAGCTCGTAGATTGTGCACACGGAAAAGACATTATTAGAGTTAAATGGGTCTATAAGACAAAGCTCAACCCTGATGGTACAAAACAAAAACACAAGGCTAGATTAGTTGCTAAAGGCTACTCACAGTAACATGGAGTTGACTATATTGAGACATTTGTGTCAGTTGCTCGCCTAGATACAATTAGAGCTTTAATAGCTCTTACAGCACAAAAAAAATGGAGCATCTACCAATTGGATGTTAAATATGCTTTTCTAAATAGAGTGTTTGAATAAGAGAGTTATGTTGAGCAACCACAAGGCTTCATAAACAAAAGCAATGAAGGCAAAGTGGTGAAACTAAGAAAAGCTTTATATGGTCTCAAGCAAGCTCCCCGAGCATGGTACATCAAGATTGATCAGTATTTCACCGATCAAGGATTCAAGAGGAGCAAGAGTGAGGCAACACTATACATCAAGACTCAAGGTTAGCATGATACTTTCATCGTTTCCCTGTATGTAGATGATCTTATCTATATAAGAAATAATATAAAGATGATGAATGATTTCAAAGAAGACATGATGAAGACATTCGAGATGACAGATCTTGGCTTGATAAATTACTTCCTTGGCATAAAGGTAAGACAACAAAAGGAAGGAATATTTATCTTGTAAAAGAAATACACTTAATCACTATTGAAGAAATTCAAGATGTATGGTTGCAAGCCTATCACTACTTTGTCGTTATAAACGAGAAGCTACAAAAAAATGATGGAGAACCAGAAGCTGGCGCATCATGCTACAGGAATTTGATTGAAAGCCTACTATATCTCACAGCCACACGGCCAGACATCATATATGCTACAAGTCTTTTATCAAGATTCATGTAGAGACCAAGCCAAGTTCACTATGGAGTAGAAAAAAGAATTATAAGGTATTTACAAGGCACATAAGAGTTTGGGATATGGTACAAAACCAAGGCCAACTCAAGGTTGATCGGCTACAATGATAGTGATTGGGTAGGATCGATAGACGATATAAAGAGTACTTCAGAATATTCTTTTTCGCTAAGATCATGAGTGTTCTCCTGGGTATCTAAAAAGCAAGCAATAGTTTCTCAATCAATAGTAGAAGTAGAGTATGTGGTTGTCGCAGAAGCTATAAGTCAAGTAATATGACTTCAAAGAATACTTGAAGAAACGGGTGAACAACAAGAAGGGCCTACTACAATCTATTGCGACAGCAATAGCAAAGAATCTAGTTCATTATCACCAAACAAAACATATATCTATTAAATATCACTTCATCAAAGAAAAAAATGCAACTAAGCAAATTCAGCTCGAGTATTGCAAAACTGAAGATCAAGTTGTAGACATTTTTACAAAGGCATTATCAGATGTCAAGTTTGAGCAATTATGAACTATACTTGGACTTTTCGAAATTTGCATCAAGAAAGAGTGTAGAAATTGATACAATTTCTAGAAAGATCTATGAATGGCTAGAGAAAAAAAAATAGAATTGTCTAGAATGTTGTAAATAAATAAACCATATAGAATCTAGAAAAATCTACCATACAAACCACTACCCTTGTAAGGCTATAAATAGCCATCCTATTGTATCCTTATGTACAGCAATTTAAAAAAAGCAAATACAACTGCTTCTTGTATCAACTATTGCTCAAGTCGTGTTCTTCTTCCACTCTGTTTTTCTTTCCTCTGTTACACTTCACTAGCTATAATCAAAGCCTTCTTCCTAACTTCCACTTTATTATAAAACTAACAGCTCGATTCTTGAGAATAACTAGCCTAGTGATGATTGGGACTTGAAGTCCCAAAAACACTTCAAAAGACTGTGATAAGAGGAAAAAAGATGGAATTGCCTAATGGTATAAGATGCAACAAGGAGCATGGTGAAGTCCTATCTTGTTATATTATTATGCTACTGAGTTGTTAGAAGCAGGAGTGAGGTTTAAGGTAAACACCCAAAGTGACTGTTTACTATACTTCAAATTCTCAGGACGGGTTCTTGAAATCCCGTAATTGGTAGTGGAAGATGGGACTCAAAGTTGGTAGTGGAAGATGGGACTGAAGTTTTGTTTGACAATATGGTGGCTTTGGAGTAGTGTCACTCACTATCTTCTCCAATCCTACATTACAAACTACATTGATTTTTTGGACTTCCTTGTAAATACCAACAGAGATATGGATATACTGGTTCGAAAGAGAGTACTCGTTAACTGGCTAGGGGATAGTGAATCTATGACTAGCCTGTTTAATGGTCTTATGAGAAATATTACACAATCAAATGTCAGGTTCCCGTTACTTTCATCTCTGCCAAGACTTGAATTCCTTTTGTAGAGATCCTTGGCATAAATTGAAGTCCACTCTGAAGCGGGATTATGATAACAGTCCTTGGAAAACTGTTGCTTCCATTGCTGGAATTGTTCTCTTTATTCTTCCTTTGGTTTCAATCAGTTTGTTCTGCCTTGCAAGTAATAAAGCAATAGAATGCATCCCCTCCCCCCAAAGACTTGGCAAATTCAATTACTATTAAATGCTAAATTATTATGAATTTATTAATATTATTATTTTCATATTCCATTCTTTTTTCCTAAAAATGTTTCAATGATTTCCTTATTTCATGTGTTGTAACAAATTAATTTAGTCCTTCACAAACTTACCCCATCACAATTTGTATGTTTGGTATGCATGAAATTCAGTGCTACTCTTCAAGTCTATGGTGCAGAATATGATCTAATGTAACTAATTCCAACCCAGCTCCGGAGTTGTGAGATGAAGATATAACACATGCCTCTATACATAGCTAGTTTAATTTCATTCCTCGTAGTTTGTTTTCCAAACAAACCAGAGTGTTGTATATTTCTTTGGTTCCATGATTTTCTCTTGATGACTACTATAAACCAATTCAGGTAAGAGTAAAGGTCATTGTAGCTTGCCGAGACTAAAGAATTTGCATGGAAAACAAGTAATTTTAGCTTGCTGAATTCAAAAGGTCATCGTAGGAGTGTTCCATCATTTTCATCTCAAAGTCTAAAATGGGAAATAACTACCGTTATTATTAGGTAACAATAACCTAAAAAGACTTGATAAGTCCCAAACAAAGATTTTCAACCTCTCATTACATCTGAGGATGCAAATGAGTGAAATTATTGGAACCCATCTCATGAAAATAAGTTTTCCTAAATAAACAAGTTAAAATTTAAAGTTATGCTTTATTATTTAAATAAGTCAAATTCAAAATTTTTAAGTGTAATGTTAATAAATGGTGAATAGTTCACGTATGTGTACTTTAGTTAGTTGTAATTTTATCTATTATAATTATTAAGAAAACATTTTTCTTGTTTCTTATATTTACCTTTCATAAAAAAAACTACCACATTCATTGTCACAACCCACTTTAAGGCTAAGATCGATCCACAGGTTAACACTAATTTAAATGACATTTAGCTTGACAAGCCCACAAATCACACTAAACTAGGAGCACATATTCTACCAAATTAAAATTTTAAATAAAAATTTTTGACAAAGTTTCCTCTATCCTCAAGAAAATCCATAAAAACTCACAAAAATAGTATGCTTTTAGTAGTCTTGTGAATAGATACACTTTTGAGGAATTCTTTTCACATTTTGTAAGAAAATAAAGCAAACACTTGCAATTAGGGTGCAGTGTCCAAGACGTTGGAGCGGCGTCCCACGGCATTAAGTTAGAAGCAAACTCTCCTGTAGAAGCTCAGTGTTAATTGAATGTTGAGACTGAGTGCAAACGTAAGCTCACATGCAAGGATTACTAGAATTCTTTGGTAGACCAATGTGGGAGACGCTAGATACACATGGAGACGCTGGATGAGACACTGGTGCATGAATTTTTCACTGGTAGATCAGCTTCTAACTTCTTGAAACCTGTTAGATATTTTTCTGTACAACGTCCCAAACGCCTGACTAACATTGGATGCTGGCGACAGCTTACTTGGGGGTTGTAACAAAATTTGTTGACACGTTGGGTCCATTCCAGTTGATATTTAAACGTTTTTGCAAGACCTATTCGGAAGATAATAGTTGGAAGATCATTTCTCTCATCACTCACCCTAATTTTTAAGAATTTTCTCTTCATTTTCACCATTGAAGAAGCAGCCATTAGAAAAGGAGTTTGAAGATTTAGCATATTCACCATCATCCATGACCATTCTCTCTTGTTCATTTTTTCTTTCAACATGTTTTACTAAACCCTCATTATAGTTAGGGTTAAGTGATCTTTATGAGTTTCCTCTATATTGAATCTTGATTTAATGTAATTCCTTGTGTTTAGAGTAATTCACTCTAATTTTAATGCTTCTTGCAATTACTTGTTGAGATTAATCTTGAAGATGCGTATCATGAAAAATCATGTGCATTTGTTCTGAATTGGGTAAGATTATTATATTTTAAGTTGAGCTTAAAAATAATATATTAAAACATGTGTTCTTAAAAGTTTCGAATTTAATGTTTAACTTGATTCCAACGGAACTATAAAAATAGAACATTGAGTTGAAGAAAAGTGATTTTATACTAAATAATTAAGTTTAATATATTTTAGTGAAATTTGAACTTCTGATTCATGTTAAATTATATTGAATTTTGAGGAAAATGTAGAGGATGAACACAAATGAATTCAAATCCTTATCCAATTATGGGAGGAAAGGAGTAAATCATGGTTGTGTAACTGTTATGCTCACATTTTATTATTTATACCAACCATTACAATTACCGCAATCTTCACAATAAGCATCTTTGTTTCTTATATAAAGGCGGCAGTGGACCAATAAATTTACTGGGCATACAAGGTAAATGAGCTTTTAATAGGTCATTAAATTCCTTTTTAAAAAGTTATGAAATTAAACCCTTGCAAAAAATATATGGCAAATGGTCAAGCAAAAAAACCATGACTAATAGGAGAAAACCATCCAGTCTGGTGCAATTGTCAATTTTGAAGGGGCGCAAAGCGAAAAAGAAATGGCGACATCAATTCTCCACCGCCACCATCCTTAGACGCAACCTCACCGCAGAAGACATTCACAAGATCCTGCAACACTTTCACACAAGACCAACTCCTCGCCCTCCTTCAATCTCTGTCCTTCCGCCACCCTGACACCGTTCGCTCCATCGCGAAACGCCTCTAGCAACAACTTCATGTCAATCCAATGCCTCCAAAGGGCACTCTCTCTCCACGATCATTCCACACCAATCCTTAAATCAACAACCATGTCCTTCTCAAAAGGCTGAAACATTGGCATTTTTGAAACCCATATCGAACTTGACGGCGTCGCGTCGTTTGGAAAGCATATCTCCATCGATCAGTTAGTGCCTTGTTTGTGTTTACTACTTCGTGAAAGTAGCATCCGAGATGCGTCAGAGTGAGGGAATAAGAAGAATCAGATTCAAATCAACAGAGGTTATAAGTTAATACCGTTGTCCAAATTTCGACTCGAAGAATCGAATTTTGACCCAACATTCTCAGTAGCCACCATAATCACTTGCGTAGAGATGAAAAATCGTTATCTGTTTTCTTTGCTTTTAGGTTTTTCCTGTGAATCTATATAAGGGGATTGAACTAGTAAAACCTTAATGTTTTGTTTGGATAAAGAGTGAAATAGAAAAAAAAAAGATAGAAAATAAAAAATAAAAAATATATGTTGTTTAGATAAATAAAAATATAAAGAAAGAAAGTAGAAGAATTTCTCTCCACTTGTTTAGATGAATGAAAAAGTCAGTGGAAAGAAATAAATGAATTATATAAAAAAATATTTTTATAATAACTAAAAAAATGTAATTTTTTAATATAACATTTTTTCTTAACATAAAATTATTTATTATTTTAAAAAAAAATTTAATTCGTAAATTTTTTTTCAAAAAAAATTAAACAAAAAAAACTAAAAAAATGAGAGAGATTTTTTCCATCATATTTCATTCCTAAAGTGGGAGGAATCTTTTTTTTGTAGGTCTCACGGAAATAACTTCCTTCCTTCCTATTTCTCTTCTCGAACAAGTATTATCAAAAATGGACCGGTCATCAACTCGGTCGAGGTAGTGGGTTAGTGAATCATTGGTTGAACCAATGGGTTACTGGTTGAACTGCATGAACTGGTTTATATTAAAAATATAAATTTTATATGGAAGATATTGTATATATATTAAATTTGTCATTAATATGCTAGTTATATAACCTGGTCTAATGGTTGCATGTGTTTAAGACATGCAGGAGACTTGGGTTTGAATCCCTTCCCCTGCAAAAAGTGGTTGTTTGTTTTAATTTTTCAGCTTCAAATTTCTTCAACCTTTATCCCGCCACACACAGCCTTGGAGAACGTGTGTTGATTGGACTGCCCCAAAGCCACTGTTGGACAGCATGAGGTGAGAGGAGCATGACCTGGCTAGTCCATACTAATTCCCTCATTCCTACTTCCTTCCACTCTATTTCCACTAAAACAAACATAGGGTAAATCCTAAACTTATTTCCACTAAAACAAACATAAGGTAAATCCTAAACCTTAAAATTTAAAATAAAAATAAAAATTATCCCAACATGTCGTCACTGGTCTGACTGGTATAGGCTCAAATTCCCTAAATCAAGTCTCGATTTGAATCTTGTAGACTCTACTAAAGATAGCCAGCCATATTCCACAAAGAAAATTAGTTATCAGCAAAACTGATGGATACTTCACACCTATAATATAGTTACCAAAAAAAATGATCCAACCTTCAAAGTTATACATACTGTGATTTATGATTAGTTGATATTATAAAACTTTTGACAGTTCATAATTGTTAAAATCTATATAAAAAAAAAGGATTGTTTAACTTATCTCAAGTAAAAATGAGGTTAAACAACTTCATCAAAGATAATTGGTGTAATTTTTTTATTGTACAAACCATCTTTAAGTATATAGAGAATTGTATTATCTTTGATGTGATTGTTTAATCCTATTTTTACTTGGGATAAGTTAGACAACGCCATTTAAAAATTAAAACATACATGATTTTATCTAAAAATTCGTCATTGACAGAAGATCACTAAAGAGTGGGCTTTGGGGAAACCGTTTGGGAAAGAAAGTGGATTTAGAAAGAAGGACTAATTAGCAATATTTAAAATAATTTAACTATTAGGTTATTTAGGTTACCTGTATATAATCCAACTTGGATCCTTTTCGGCTCTCCAGCAGAAAAAATATAGAAAGGACAGGAGAGAGAATAGAAAAGAGCGAGCATAAAGTTGGGATGAAAAATAAAAATAAAAAGGGAAGAAATAGATAGAGAGGTTGGAGAAGATCTAAATCTGTATATAATCTAAACTTTTCATTATTTTATATTATATCTAATGGCATGGAGATTGCGACTAGCTGCTGAACTACATGTTTTGTAGGTTCACCGAAGACAATGCTCTTATATATAAATAAAAGGAATATTTATTTGTTAATTTAATTTTAAAAAAATATATCATTTTTAATTTACTAAAATTCAAAAAACAATTATCCTTAATTGTTTATTTTATAAACAGTTTTCTTTAGAAAATATTTTTTAATATTTGTACTTAAACCATAATTATTTTATTAGTTAGTAATTTTTATATCAACGTAATATTTATAAATATTATTAAAAATTCAAAGATATATTGAAATAATAATAAAATTCATATTAAAGTTTTTGTTAAACTTATTTTAATATCATTTTAAACTTTTAATAAACTTTATAATAGCTTAAAATGTATTTTATTTGATTTATTTTTAAAAAAAATTGAAATCCTTCAATAATTTTAAAATAAATAATTATCTTAAAGTAATCTGTTCATATACTTGTTCTATTCATATACAATTAAGTTTTTTAGTAATAAATTTTTAATACCTCAATTTTTCAAACATTTAATCAACACTTTCATTTCACTTTATCTCTCTCTTCTTATCACATCATATCACATACCATATATATAATTTTTTTTCTCTTTTATCTCTCCTTACTAGGTGTCAAATAGCACTTTGAATATTCAAAAATCTTTTTTGTAATTTTTTTTGCCACATAATTTTTAGACTTGTTTAACACTATTTATTTATTTATTTTCTCTTTCCTTATTTCATCATTTGTGACATCTGTTATTTTTTTCCATTGTTTTTTTTTCTCTTTCACTTGAAAGTGTATACATCACAAGGGTATCAAACAAACATTTCCCATTTAAGAATATTTTTAACATATTTTTATTAATACATTATTTATTATTGGCCTAAATTTATTAACAATAATAAAATTATGAGTAAAATTCATTAAATAAAAAGTTAGTGATTCCAAATGAATTTTGTTAACAGTTACTTCTCATTCACGCATGATTTACTGTGTTGTACTGACTAGTGAATTATTCATAGTAAGTTTAATTCTCTCCAATTTTCTCTTCATCCTCTCTAAAAAAAATTGACCAATTAGTTTGACCAATCTTATAATATCATTAATTAACGTCATTGAAAAAATATCTATTGGTGATTTCTTATTTGTAGTTGTCCAATCCAAAAATTATATAAACTTACGGAAGAATTAAATTAATCATTTATTACTTTATTAACTTGATTTATCCCTGTTATTTGCATGCATGTGTATGGTTAGGATTTTACTACAGTGAGGGAAGACGGAGAGAGATGGAAAGTGAGAGAGGTTTCCTGAAATTATAAATACATGATCAGTGCTTCTGTACGTCTTCGTCAATCATAGAAGAAGAGATGAGTTATTGGTCGACGTTGAAAGTGACAGGGATGCGTAGCTTCACAAACTGCGTATCCGCACCCGTAATTATTCTGATAATTCCCTCAAGAAACGATTCACGCAAGAGAAAGAACTTTGGCCCCAAAGACTTGAAATTTAATCCAAAGAAAGGAATCGAGTAGCATTTGCCGCAATGCCCTGATCCAAGATTATATCCATAGGTTTGTTCATCAGTTTCTTGCCGGTTTTCTTTTCTGGACTCCTTTTTGGCCATTTAGATGACTAGAGTCATGAACCACGATGATGTTGTGATCGATATTGAGGCGATGCTGGAGGGGGCAGAGCCACCCCTAACTAACGAGTGTTGCATCTACAGAGTGCCCTTTGATATTCTCAAACTCAACGAAGATGCGTACACCCCAAATGTTGTTTCTATAGGCCCTTTTCACAACCGCCATCCTCGCCTCCAAAACATGGAAAGACACAAACTCAATTATTGCAAGGCATTTCTTGAACGAACCCAAACAACTTCGGACCGCTGGATTCGCTACATAGAAGGGGTGGAGCCTGAATTTCGTCGCCATTATTCAGACACCCTTCAGTTCCGCAAGGAGGAACTGGTGAAGATCATCTTTGTGGATTCTGGTTTTATATTTGAGCTCTTTTGGAGATCATACCATCCTAGGGAATGGTCAAGGGACGACTCGTGTCTCTCAAAACCTTGGTTGGACACTCATATAAGAGTAGATTTGTGGTTACTTGAGAACCAGCTTCCTTTTTTTATTCTTGAGGGTCTCTTCAATTTGTCCTTCACCTCTACATCTGGCGGTGGTGGTAACAATAATATCCCTTCATTTCTTGAGGTTACGTTTGACTATTTTGCCTGTTACAATAGATCCAACTTGAAATTTCATGATATTAGCAGCATAAGGCATTTCACGGATCTGATAAGAATTTTTCACTTGCAACATCCTCCGCAAAGACGACCGCGCTGTGATGATGAAATAGTCAACCATCTTCCTAGTGCTACTGAGTTGTCAGAAGCAGGAGTGAGGTTTAAGGTAAACAGTAAACACCGAAAGTAACTGCTTACTAGACTTGAAATTTTCCGGACGGGTTCTTGAAATCCTGCAGTTGGAAGTGGATGATGGGACTGAACTATTGTTTCGCAATATGGTGGCTTTGGAGCAGTGTCACTATCCTCAGGAATCCTACATTATAGACTATGTTCTTGTTTTGGACTTCCTTTTAAACATCAGCAGGGACGTGGATATTCTGGTTCGAAATGGAGTACTGGTTCACTGGCTAGGGGGTACTGATTCTGTGGCTAACCTATTTAATGGTCTCGACAAAAATATTACGCGCCAACAGTTCAATTTCAATTACACTCACCTCTGCAAAGACTTGAATGCTTTTTATAGAAATCCTTGGCATCATCTGAAGTCGACTCTAAGGCGTGATTATTGTAGAAGTCCTTGGCAAACTGCTGCTTCCATAGCTGGAATTGTTCTCCTTATTCTCACTTTGGTTCAAGCAGTTTGTTCTGTCTTGCAAGTAATACAACAATATAGAATGCCTCGGCTCCCCCCGAACACCTGGTAAATTCAATTATTGTTAAATGCTGAATTTTTTGTTATTATTATTTTCAATTTCTACTGTTTTCTTTTGTCTGAAAATGTTTCAATGATTTCCTTATTTCACGTGTTGTAACAGATGAATATTAGTTCTTCACCAAGTTACTTCATCACGATGGGATGATTGGTATGCATAAAGCTCAGTGCTGCTCTTGAAGTCTATGGTGCAGAATATGATCTAATGTAACTAATCTCAACCCAGCTCCAGCGTTGTCAGATGAAGATATAATACATGCATGATACATAGTTTAATGTCATTCCTCTTAGTTTGATTCCCAAACAAACCAGTTTTGTATATTTGTATGCTTCTCTGTCATTGACAATAACATAAAAAGACTTTCGTAAGTACCAAAAAAAGATTTTCAACCTCTCATTAAATCATGACAACGCAAACGAGTGAAATTATTGGAACTCGTTTCATTAAAATATGTTTATCTAAATAAACAAGTTAAAGTTTAAAGTTATGTTCCGTTATTTAAATAAGTTAGATTCAAATTTTATAAGTGTAACGTTGATAATTCATAAATCGTTCATGTATATGTATATCAGTTTTAATTTTATTTATTACAATTATTTAAAAAAAATATTTTTATTATTTCTTATTATCTTATAGTCGCATTTACTCAACTTTAATTTTTAAGAGTCATATTTTAAATTAGTAAAAATAGCATCCTTCATAAAAAATTCTACTATATATACTCATCGTCAAAAAATTTCATTTTCAGTTTTAAATAATCTCTGTTAATACAAAACTGATTTTTCTTTTAATTCACTTTCTAGCAAGAGTAAGTTTGCACTAATAAAAAAATAATAAAATTTTTATATGAGCTAAATAATTCAAATTTTAATTCCATATTTTAAAACAAGTTAGACTTCAAATATAAATTATTATTTTTTTAATTAAACGAGTTAACATTGAGTAATCTTACATTTTAGCATTAACTAACGGGAGTTATGTCTAACTAAAGAGATTTATCTCTTAAAATATGGTGAACCAAAGTTTAAATTTCTATTGAGAGAGGTGTCCACACATTGTACCTCAAACAGAATTGTCTCAAAAAGAAAAAAAAGAAAAAAAACTATGGGCAATCATTAAAAAAAGTTTTTAGCATTAAAACCAAATTTTAAATGTTTGGGTTAACTGTATTCATTTACATCCATCTTATTTTTTCAAAATAAATAAATAAATAAATCCATATTATACATACAGGAAGAGGGAAAAAGTTGTTTCGGGCAAGAGTAATTCGTAACAACGGCGGAAGGCTACCCCAACAAAGCAATAAGGGCTGAAGCCCACAAAGAGTAATTTGCTGTGTGTAATACACTTCAGAGATACGAAAGTACAACCAACTAGTATTTTACTGTATATAATGTATGCTTTTATATTTTATCAATATTTTAAAGAAAAATTTAACGAAATCAAATATAAAAAATGCTGTATTTTAATATTTAGATAAAAAAATTTAAGAGGTAAGAAAACTTGTCAATTTATTAATTGTTTACTTATTATAATTTAAAATGAAATAAAAAAAATTCATGTAAATATTATTAAATATAAAAAGGAATTTAAACTTTTATAATGTTAAAAAGCTTTTTATTACTTAAATATATTATAAAAATAAATGACATGGATAAGATTAAAATAAAGATAAATTTAAATTTATGTAATTTGTATTGATAAGAAAATTTTTAATTTATTAATAATTTTTTATCATAATTTTTATAATTTAAAATTAAAATAAATAAAAAATCACGTGGAGACAAGTCATTCTCAAAGAAGAGAAAAAAGAGAATATATATAATGAACTAATTAAGAGAATAAGAAAAATGAGAACTTTCGTCTTCAAATTTTGTATTCTAATTAATCAAACTCCAAAGGCAACAAAAACACCCAAAATTTAAGGCAAACAACAAAATTTCTAAAAAATATATATATATATATCAAGACAGAGATGAGAGGTAAAACACACGTATTAACTTGGGACTCAAATCACCTGTCCCATGATTGTATCTCAAATCATGTCTCACCTATTAAATTTTGACGTATCATCTAAAATTACATGTGATCCCATTCCCACATTGTCTTTTAACAGACCTTAATGCTGTGAATGCACGTTACAATTTTTCAACCCATTCCCGATTATGATCATTGGCCTTATCGTCTTGGAGCCAACCTGCCACTCCCATTGTTTTAATAGCAAAAAAACAGAGTAACCTGCCACTCCCATTCCCAATTATGATCATATGCGTGTGGAGAAGGGATGGGGTGATTCACACTTGCGTGTCCATTCTGACGGGTCACAACGGTCTCGTGAAATGACTCGCCGTGGAGGAGGATAGGGACTTTGCTGCCAGATGGGATCGGTGCTAGGTTGTGTACAGGGGAAGTTTGGATAAGTCGGTTAAGGTTTGGAGCGTCTCTATTGGAACCAAAGACGTATGAAACGTCTAGTCCCTCAAAATTTTGAAAATAACAAACTTATTAAAGTCTACATTTCTGTTTAAAGTTAACAAACTTACAACGTCCAAAACCGTGGCATCCAACATGCCAATCTTAACGAGCGTCCAACACACTCATATATGAAGACCATCCAAAAGTAAGTCTCTTTCCATGGACTAAGTGTTTTAAGCTTAGAAGCTTGTACTAGACTCATTCAGACGTAAGTCCTTAAACGGCTAAGTTTTTTTTACTTGTCCAATCTATACGTTTTTCATATAATATATCTCGAGACTAATGCCTTATCTTTTTAAGAGATCTAACGTTCAAATAACTCAAGCATTAAATGAAAGACAGATGCATTTTCATGCATAAGTGCAGCAACGCAGAAAAGGGAAGTCAACTTATCAAGCTGTCAAGCTAAATGAAGAATGATCAGAAAAGTAGATTGCCAATGCAGTCCCGCATTTTCCGTTTTGGTGCAAGATCAAAAGTTACCTTTTCTAACTTCGCTGAGAGCTCGATACATGCACTTCCTTCTTGAAGACTGAAATTGAATCATCTTCAACGACTCTTTTTATGAAGACTATATATATATATCAAGAAAGCATAATGAAGGATAATAGAGATGTTGCATGTGAAACATAGTGAAAAAGAACAAACTACTCTCTTACGTCTATTGGGTGATCTTTGAATATTTTTTGAAGAAATTTTGTATAGTGCTTAAAATTTCAAATTCTCACATAGTGAGTTATTTTTGTTGTAAACAACTGTTTTTTGTTGTGAAAGCCTGGAGAGGCTTAGTGAAAAAGAATACTTAGGTGGTTAAGCAATCTGGGTTGATTGCGTTGTAAGGCCTGAAGAGGCAGTGAAAGAATACTTGTATAACCTAAGGTTGGTTAGTGTATACCTTCTGGGTGAAAGGACTGGACATAGCTCAAGTTGAATGAACAGTATAAAATCCTTGTGTACTTGTTCTTCCCCTTATCCTTTCATTTAAACCGTTTTTAAACTCACTTTTTGTTTGAGAAAAGAAGTTTTCAAAACACACAATTCAACCCCCCTTCTTATGCAATTTTTGCTCTTTCAATCTCTGAGATGAATAATCAGGTGCTGCACAACGTCATGGCTTCTGATGCTGACTCCTTGCCTTTAGAATCTGATGGCAGCTTCTCTTTAAGCCAGGCTAATTAGAAGAATTGATGGTCCAAGTTTTTGCACTCACCCATTTATTGGGTCCAGCTTGAGCATTCCAATGTTGTGGACACGTGTCTTTATGCGATGATTGTGTTGCTTTTTACTCTTTCTGTAACACCCATTTAATTTGAAATATAATTCATATTAATTTAGTTATTAAGTTTAAGTAAATAAAAATGTGTGTAAAATTTTTCCAGTTTTAAAAGAAATTCCAAACTTAACAGAATTTGAAAATGGTAATAAAATATGAAAGATATATACATATATTTCATAAAAACCGTACATCATGGTTTGAGTAATACATAACAGTCAGAAACAAAAGTACATCGAAATACATATACTACCTAGCCCACTATATACATCAAAAGAGATCCTATACGGAGCAGTATTTATCTACCCTATCCCTTATACAAAAAGAAAATACTATAGGTCTTCAGGTCCTCCCTCGTTGAGATATTCTCTATCTCGTACTCAGCATCACGGAGCGTTAATGTCGTCTTCAATAATCACGACCAATCATACACAAAAGAAAATAATGGAGTGAGGTGTTTTGTTCTAAAATCACTTTTACATGTGCAGTAGGAAATCTACCATAAAACAAAAACAAAACACAACTGACAACACAAGAGATCCTAAGATTCATTCTAAGTTGTATCCGACTACCCTTGACTAGGTATGGATCCATACTTCCTATTAGTGGGTAATAGTTCTCAACAGAACCTGGGAAGTGACTGGGAGTACATATACCTCTCTCAACACCATCACATGGTACAATCCTCGTCATCATTGAGGAACAAAATAACAATTTAGGATATCCATTTATAGAGGTATACTCTCAAACCAATCTTGGAATGCTGAGCAGTTGTCGGGATTATCGAGTTTGGTCAGGCGAATATCCCGACTCAAGGGCGCTACCCTGGCCATTGGGACCTTTACCACTCGATGCCTACCCCCAAGACCTCCGCAAGTGGGTCCTTGCCTTTCATTCCTCAAAGTACCAAACTGTGGCTTCCCTAGCAGGGTGTCATGTCACTACATGTCACTTGCTTTACATTACTCACTAAACTATCAATTCCTAACTTCTCAAGCAGAGGTTTCCCTGGTCTCATTTAACTTGAGCACCAGTACAATCAACATTTCTGCCTTATTTTGCAGAAATTACACAATACCAGAATTTTAACAGAATAACGACATAGCAATTATAGTATAATTACTAAAATTTTGGCATAATAACAACTAAATAAATACATTTTAATTTTCTAAAATTAAGCAGAGTAACAACTTAGCAAGTGCATTTTAATTTTCTAAAATTGAACAGAGTAACAGCTTAGCAAGTATAATTTAATAATTAAAATTTGAGCAAAGTAACAATTTAGTAATTATGATTTAATAATCTAAATTTGGGCAGAGTAACAACTTAGTAAAAATTAAAGTTTAACTTTAAACAATAATAACAATACTAAAATTTAAGCCTAAACGGGTTTAGGGAAAAACCCTTCCTACCAACATGCAAAGTGACAGTAATTTAGAACCAACTCCACTCCCCCCATTACCTCTAAGATAGTTGATGAAGAGGATGGAATTGTTGGTGCAAAGCTTCTAAGAGGAGAAATTCTACTAGTTGAAAACTAGCAAAATTTTAACATAAAAACTAGATAAAAAAAATATTTTAGAGAGAGAAAACTTTAGAAAGAGAAGCTCTCTAGCTTGGGAGAGGAAAGGATGAGTGAAAATCTGAAAACTTTGAGGCCTATTTATAGAAGAAGGAGGGGGGTTAGGTGTCCAAATATTTACATCATCCATTATGTCATAAATCTAATTTTTATTTATTTTTAATCCAATTTAGGGACACATATCTCAAATAGGTGGTGAATCACCTATTTTAGGGTTGGGGACATGCTCCACCAGCTGTCCCAAGCCTCCATGTGTCAAATTTTATCTGTAGGTGAATTAACCGGTACCAACAAAAACGCCTAAACTTGAAAAATTTAGCTTTTAATATCAAAATAATGTATTTTAATGAAAAACTGGATAAATACATTAATTTTCATCAAAAATAAATTTCTAATAATAAATTTTAATTTTTTATTAATTTATTAATTTATTTCAAATTATATGTTTTTATTTTATATTTTTAAGCTAGAAAATTCATAGAAAATCCATTTTAATTCAATAAATACCAAAATTTGTATCAAAATTATAAAATTAAATATTTTACCCATAATTAAACTAAAATTACTATTTCCACCCTTTTTGAATGTCAAATCAGTACTGGCTGGCTTATTAGACACGCAACGGCATTTTGGTCATTTTACACAGAAATTCCAGAAAATTCCCAAAAATTTCCAAAATTATATTTTAATATATATGACATAATTCCAAGCTCAAATTGACATTTTAATGTCAATTGAATCTTTTCCTCATGTCAGTTTTTAATGTTGAGAAATAGGGATAAAATTGTCATTTTCTAATTTCTCCAGACTCCGGTTTGGAAAAATTATTAAAATTCATGATTAAATAGCTCTTGAGATTTGAGAAAAATGGTGGGAGTCAGAATTTCAAAATTCCTTTCCGATTTTTCAGAATTGTATTGCCAAATATATATAAAAAAAACAGTGGAAGAATTAAAATAGGATTATTATATTTTTCACTACTTTTCTCTCAAAATAAATTTTTTATAATGAGAGATACTTAATATAAAATTTTCAAAATATTTTGAGGTCAAAAAGTCTCCGTTTGGTTCCAACAGTCAACTAGGGGTATTTTTGTCATTTTACAAAAATTATCTCAATAAATTCTAGAAAAATTTCTAAAATTATTATTAATTGTTCTAAATACATTGATGACTTAAAAACAATTTTTAAACATACAGAATAATTTAATATACAAAAGTAGGGGTGTTACACTTTCTACAATAACTAGTCAGTTACATGTGCATTTGTACCGGTCGCATTTGCCTTTACGTATGTTTTAAAATGACTTATATATATAATTATTTGTTCAAAAATAAACAATAGAGCATGTGAGACAGAACCAAACAATTAGAGAAATCTACTCATATATTTAAATTTTAAAAAAGTTAACATGATAGATAACGAAAATAAATTTCAAAAATAGTACTTATATATTTAAAAATTAACTTCATAGCTCATTGAGATTTTTTTTTAAAATAATCCACTGTGATTTTTTATATAGTTATAAATTTAAATAAGAATGTTATTTGATTTAAAAAATAAATATGTTTATTGAAAAGGTGTCTTGACATAAACAATGTTATAAATTTAAAAAAGATAACAATTTTTTTTTTTATGAAACAAACGGGAGCCACCGCCCCAAACTCAAAAAACCCATAACAAAGGAAACACTAGAAGAATGTGCTAACAAAGGAAAAGACAAGAAAGCTGGTGGGGAATCAAAAATACAATCCTCCATTAAACAAGATAAGCCAAATTTAGTTAGCGCATCTGCTACTGGATTTGCCTCCTTATAAACAAGCTTGAAAAGTACCAAAGTCCTTAAACTAGCCACTAACTTGATCTCCTTGACGAGAGAATGAAAAGGGTGAAGTCTCTCATAGCCGTCCAAAATCAAAGCAATAACAGTCTATGAATTCGATTTCAACATAACTTTGGAAAGCCTCTCTAACAAGCAAGCTGCAAACCTTTCAAAATGCCCCATAGCTCAACCTGGATGATGGAACAAGACCATAAATGAGAAGCAAAACCTACTAAAAATTCAGAACAAGACCCTCGAATAAGACCACCACAAGCTGCTTCCTCATTCAAACTATTCACCGCCCCATCTGAATTCATGTTGACAATATTAGAGCCAGAAGGCTCCCAATGAATTCTATGAGCCACACAATCCTCTGTGTCCTTATGTCTAATCACTCCAAAAGTAGACTAGCTATGCACAATCTATTGAACCCTTCACCTAAGCAAAGGAACAAAAGAATTAGTATCCCAATTGATATTGGTAAACACCAAGTTGTTCCGAGCTTGCCATAAGCAATCCAAAGTGACACTAAACACAACCTCCCATTAAATAGGATATTCATTATTTAGAAAGATATTATTACGAATCCAATTCACCAGACTATGTTTGAAGAAGCCCTGTGGAAAAACCCTTTGAAATAAACTTGCCCACACCTTCCTAGACCTAACACAGTCTTGCAAAAGGTGAAGAACAGATTTAGAGTACGATGCACAAGCCGGGCACAAGGTAGACACTACAATATGCCTGCACAATCTATTCTCATTCATCATCAGCAAATCCCTAGAAACATTCCACAAGAGAGTCCTCAACCTCTCTGAAATATGGATCCTCCAAATCCTATTAAAAACTAAGGCATTTGGACTATTAGAAGCACCCACCAGAGTCAGATATGCAACTTTGGAAGAGAAAACCACATCACTAGACCCCTTTCAAAACAAAGCATCATCCTCACTCTCTGGATGAGGGGGAACCATCGCCCTTATGCACACCACAATCTGAGAAGGAAGTCGTTGTTGGAAACTTCCCAAATCCCATCCATAGCTACGATGTAAATAATGGGCCACAGACAAATCAAGTTCACGAGCCAATAACCCTGGTTGAGCATACAACTCAAGTTGGCCCACATTAGGAACCCATTCATCACATCAAAACTTGACCAGCTTGCCATCAGCAACTCTCTACCCTAATTGGCCTTTCAACTTGGGCTAAATAGATTTCACCCCATTCCAAACATTAAAACCGAGCCTTGATTCATTAATAATAGGTAAATATGTGAACCACACCTATATTTTGTTTGCATGACCCTAACCCAAAGATCATGCCTATTATTTACCAATTTCCAAACAATTTTCATCATTGATGCCTGGTTGGTCAATTCCATCTTCTTGATGCCTAAACCACCAAAACTCTTGGGTAAACAAATTTAATCCCAAGAAGTAAGATGAATGATCACCCCAAATAAACTCCCAGCATTTGCTATCAATTGTCTTGCAAATAGCCTTGGTTAACATCACCATTTGCATGACATAGGAAGGAAGAGCTTGTAAAACATATTTTGTTAAAGTTATTCTTCCCACCAAGAATAATGTTCTTGCTTTCCAAGCACTAAGTCTGTGGTTAGCTTTATTAATAATAAATTGATAAGTATTCTTGCTAATTCCTTGTGAAGAATAGGAACTACAAGATACCTTCTCAGATCATCCGTTCATTAAAAACCAAGCTCACTACTAATATGCTCCCTGACCTGCCAAGACACATTGCGCGAAAAGAATACACGAGACTTCTCCTTACTCACCTTTTGGCCAGAGCTGGAACAAAAAAGATTCAATACCTCCCAAAAAGTATCCACATGCTTCATATCCGCTTTTGCAAAAACAAGAAGATCATCCGCAAAAGCAAGATAAGAGAGTTTTGAACCACCTTTAAAGAGCTGAATAGGATGCCAAAAATTATGCTCTACTATAACATTAATCAATTGAAAAAACCTCTCCATGCAAAGCATAAAGAGATATAGAGACAAAGGATCCCCTTGTCTAATGCCTTTAGAAGGTTGAAACTCCTCAAGAGCATCTCCATTCCAAAGAACACCCATGGATGACGATGAAATACACCACCACACCAAATTAATAAAACTCTAGGGCTGGCCAATATCTTGTAGGGTATTGCGAATGAAATCCCAACTAAGCCTGTCATTGGCCTTTTCTAAATCAATTTTAAGTATCATCCATCCTGACTGCCCTCACTTGTGCCTCATAGAATGAAACACTTCCTGGGCGATAATGATATTATCAGAAATTTTCCTTTGAGGAATAAAATTGCTTTGACAAGGGTGGACAAGATCCTTCATCAGTGGCCCTAATCTTTGAGCAAGAATTTTAACAGTTTTATACACAACATTACAAAGACTAATGGACCAAAAGTGCTTCATGCAATCAACAACATCAATTTTAGGAATCAAGGAAATAAAGGTGTTATTAATTTCAACAACCTTACTCGAATTGGCAAAAATGTCCATAACCAAGTTAGAGACTGAATCTCCTACCACATGCCAAAATATCTGGAAGAAAATAGCCTGAAAAACATCTAGCCTAGGGGCTTTAAAAGGACCCATCCAAAAGATCGTACGCTTTACCTCCTCTTTTATCACTTGGATCATCAACTCCTCTTTTTGCTCCTGCACCACAATAGGAAATGCCCCACTAAGACAAAAAACTTCATACTAACCTTCATCAAGGAATAACTTTTTATAAAAATTTGTTACTAACACCTCCAACTCCTTTGGGTCTGAAATCCAAGACCCATCATCCCCTCTAAGCTTCTCGTATGTGTTCTTCTTCCTGTTGATAAGGGTTAACCCATGGAAATATTTAGTGTTTCTATCCCCAAAGGCCAACCATTTCGAGCGAGACTTTTGGAACCATTTAATTTCTTCCTGAGCTAGCACCTCCTTATACTCTCTCCAAAGACGATTTTGGGTCTCCTAAAGATAAGCACTATCACTAATGACTCTTTTATAAACAATGTTTATGAGTCTGCGAATAAGCACATGCTTCGTCTTCTTGATATTCCTAAACACCTTCCTTATTCCACCATTGAAGAGATTTTTGGAAACTGTAACATCTCGGGAGCTGACGAGGGTGGAGAGTGATTGTTGGTGCAAAAGAGATGAGGCATGGACAAGGAGCTGCTCCTAGCAAGCTTCCAGTGGAAGGGACATATGAATGAATCGAATACACACTAGAATAAGAGAGATCTAAAAGTTGTGCAGGTGTAAGACTATGCAGTTGAAAATAACTTAGAGGAGTTAATAAGTGCTACCTATACCAACAAGATGCATCTACTTTTCGATAACCTATCACTTAAGAATTCCATAGTTAAGCATGCTTGGCTTGGAGCAATTCTATGATGGATGACCTCTTGGGAAGTTTTCTAGGAAATGTGTGAATGAGGACAAAGCACGTTAGAAAGTCTTGTGTTGTTTTGTAGGGATAGTCATCGATCCTGAAAGCGGCCAGGCATTACATAAACTCCTCATGTTATTCCTCCAATCACCAGCTTGCATCTAATTATTCAAGACAAAAATAAGAGAAATCATCATGTAAAAGATAGGACGCTATATCTAAAAGGACGTTTGTGAAGATTACCTTAAGATCAGAATTTCTCTGGAAGGACACTCACAAAGGAGTATGACTAGACTTCAAAGGTGCAAGGTGATGCATGGTGGCCTCCTGAAATCTAATCCTCCAATTAAGATTGATTAACATCCTATCCAGCCTCTTCTTAAGATCACCATTCTGCCAAGTAAAAATAGGACTCCGCATTAATCAACTAACACTCTTAGATAAAGGATTTAAAATGAGTGATCTCTCTCTAGCAGGGCGTAATCAACCCACTATCCCTTTTGTTACAGGGTTTGGGTACCTCGGTGGGCACCGCGAGTGGCCCCGCACTCATGATCTTCTCGCCCTGTGGAACCGCTGATGGGATATTACCACACAGGGGAGTTTTTCGACCTAGTGGTACCAGGGTCAGCCCCCGTAACATCCTAATGGTTGGGGGTTCGATTCCTGGGAAGGACAAAAACTCCCCCGCATGGTAATATCCCATTAGCGGTTCCACGGGACGAGAAGATCATGAGTGTGGGGCCACTGGCGGTGCCCACCGAGGTACCCAAACCCCTTAACACCTCTCATAAGAATCCAAGATCGCATTGAAATCCTTAATAATTGCCTAAGTGAGTTCCACCTCTTCAACAAGTTCCCTCAAAGTATCCCACAACTGCTGTTGTCTAGCAAAGCACGGAGATCCATACACAACTGTTAAAAGCCAATCTTGGCATATGCAAGATAACACATTTGATATCTTAATTTAAAAATTTTACAAATGAGTTTATTTTATAACCAATAAAAAACAGTCAACATTGAAGACATCTTCTATAATAAATTGAATAAAAAAATATATTAATCATATGATTTCACAATCTTAGTATTGCATTACTTTTAGATTTCCCACGTTTTAAAAGCTAAAAACTGATAGAGTTACCCGTGTCTATCAAGGCAATACATGTACAAATTGTAATCACAAATAAAAAGAGGAAGGGTTAACTGTAGCACGTAATTTATTTATAGTTTCCTTTCCTACATGAGAAAACATGAATACAAACCTTTAAAAATTTATGATATTAAATATTTTAAAAATTAAAAAGAATTATTATGTCTTGTAATATTTAATATGCTTATTTGGTATCACAAAAAATTAGATTTTTTATAAGATAAAATTAATAGTTTAATAAAAAAATTAAGGCTTTAAGGTTTTGGGGAAAAAATTATAATACTTTTAATAATATATAATATATTATTGATATATTTTAATATGTACAAAGTTTTAAAGCACATAAAAGAAAAACGTAAAAAAGACCAAAGCATGTAGCAAAAAAGAGTTGTGTTTTTTCGACAAAAAAAAAAGGTAAACAGAGAGAGGTTTTAAACTAGTCACGAAGCGGAAAAAATGTAACAGAAGATAAACATTGAGATGTCTTAAGAAGAAACAAAAAGGCATTAAAATATATTTTTTTTAAAATTGTATTTTACAATTTGTTTTTTAAGTAATTACACAATAAAATATAAGTACAAAAAAAAAATTGTACATAGTATTCTTGTTGAAAAATTTTGATTTTCTTCATAATAGAATTTTTTTTAAGTTAGATTTATTTTCTACTCATGAAACAACATACAATTGACCATGAAAAAAACAAACTGACTTCGGCAAAAAAAAAAAAAAAAAAAAAAAACCTCAACATGAGATCAAGCCTACCCCTAGCTTTTATTTATGGTAATAGCAAAACATGGGAAATTAACGCCTTTGAAACTGCATTGGGCTCATTTAGTTAAATGACACTATATTCATTTTTTGAAATATATACCATAGTCTCCAAATGATTATTAGAAACATCAATAGCTTCAATAACATTCACACCCAATTCTTCAACAATTGGTCTAGTTACCCAACCTATGCATTGTACGGGTATGATTAAAATTAAGGATACTAATTGAGAATCTCTTTCATAATAATCACTTTTAATATATGTTTAAAGCAAAAATTTGTTTATCGTTAACTACAATAAGAAAAAAAATAATTTGTTACTACTGTGAGTTAAAATTTAAATAACGCAAATTAAAAGTCAATATAATTATAAAGTAAATAATTTAATATATTTTATAATTTTTTATAGTTAAATATTGTCGATTTTCTTCATCACAAATGAAAATCTTTATGCCAGATTTACTATTTACTCGTGAAACGGTAACATATAATCAACTATAAGAAAATTCAGGCTTCAGCCAAAACAACTTTACTATAAGACAAAGTTAGTCCTTGACTTTTGTTTATAGCCATAGCAAAACACACAAAAGAAAATTAACATCTTTATTTTTTAAATGTAGGAAAATTTTATTTGATAAAAAATGAAATGAAATTTCAAAAATAATACTTATATTATTGATTTTTTAATTTATTGTCTCATAATATATCATTTTATAAATTTATTATACAAATGAATGCTATGTAATGTAACTAATATGATAAGTTTAATAATCTAATAATTATGATAATATTCATATATTCATTAGACGATCTTTTCTTGGATAAATAAACAATCTCATTTTTTCATACACTATCATCACGATATATTTAGTGGCTAACTTAAGTCAATCATATTATTCATATACATGCTTTAATAGACATTAATTAGAATCTTACGCATTAGTTGTGATCTAATCATCTTTACAACTCTTTAGCACTCAATTTTATATTGCTTTCCATAGTTGAGTGTAAAATTTTGTACAAAAAGATAAAATCATATTTCCTTCTCTTCAAGAACCAAATTAACTTTTTTAAAAAGTAAATGATGAAAACTATATAACTGTAAGAGTAGAAAGCCAACTTAGAATTACCGAATCGTGCAATGCATAGACTTAATTTTTTTTTAAAATTGCATAAAATAAATATTTTTATAATTTTTAAAAATTAAAAATTTATATAAAAATTATATATAATTTTTGATGTATTTGACAATTTAATAACAAAAAATAGTTTTATATTTAATTGATAAATTATTCAATTATTGTTCAATATTTACAATTAAAGTGCTCACTACACAATATAAAGATGAATATAAAATTTTATCTCATCATATATAATTATTCAGAATAATAAAAAATAATTTAAATCATGCATATATTTAAACAATTTAGCTATTTTGTGATTAATAATTTTTTATTATTAGATCAAATAATCTTTACTTAATATTTATTTTAATTTAATGAAAGACACATCGACATCATTAGATGAAATTAAGGTATTTTAATTTGTGGCAAAAAAAATAAAACATATAAAATATTTTTCAAAACCTTTTTTGACAAATTGAATCACTTATGTCATTACATTACTTAAATAATTTAATTAAGGATGCTTGGAAGGACTTAATTAAATTTACAACCTCTTTTGTGGCTGAGGAAGATACCCTTAGTGGAGCAAGCACTCTGATAGGGGATAATCCACTTATGGATGCTGAAACCAAATAATAAACCCTCATAATTGGCTTTAAAATGCAGATTTAAAGAAAAATCAACCTCAAACAAGCAGTTTTTAAAATATAATTTGGTTTTTAATGCATCCAATCAAACACGAAAAATCTAATAGACCTTCACAATTGGCTTTTAGAATAAGAATGAACCAAAACTATAATACAGGATCAACTCAATAAACTATAGCAAATTTCTACCAACCACGTCCACACTTTCTGCTTATAATATACATCAACAAATCACATGAACAAGAGCATGTTTTAGATTAAGGCTGGCAATGAACTGAACAAACTCAAACATAGTTCGAAACTCAATTTGACAATTGGCTCGTTGAACTTGGTTTATAAACCAAATGAGTTAAACTTGAGTTAAAAATTGAGCTCGTTAAATAAACGAGTTGAACTTGAGCTATGCATAGTTTGACTCGTTTGGTTCATGAACCAACTCAATATAACTCTATATATATATATATATATATATATATATATATATATATATATTATAATTAATTTTTTTAATAAAATTCATATTAATTTTATTTTTGTATGAAATGAAAAAATAAATAAAAATATGTAAAATAATTATAATTTTGAACCGAATTAAGCGAGCTGAAAAAATAGGTTCATATCAAACTCGAGTCAAGTTTCGAACCTAGTCAAGTCGAGTCGAATCGAGCTTAGTTCAGCTCGACTCAACTCGACTCATTTCTAGCCTTACTTTAGATACAAGAGAAACACTTAAAAACAAATGTACCTCAGTAGAATATTTTTATCCGCAACTTCAGTGGCTAGTAATTTACAACAGCAATTCAAACATAGGGCATCTATATGTACTGATCAATGTTTCAAGGCAAAATAATACAAATCCGGCAAAGTAGAAAATCTATAGGCAAATGGAAAGAAGAAAAAAAAAAGCAAAGAAAATTATCAATAGTTCAGAAGTAGAGATTTCATTGGTCAAGGTTTTAATCAAAACTGTAACATGCCCTGTGTGACAAAAAAAATGAGAATAACACCAGCTTCTAGAAAATATTCATTATATCCCTGGTTTTATTACTCTCACAACACGACTACCGGTTTGCCTTTCTTAGTCATTCTAGGACCACTTAGATTTCAGCCCGCATAATTTAGGTGAAGTAGTAGTAATTATGAACATGTCCTAGGTTTATGCCATGTGGAATTTTATAATTCTTTTCCAACAAAGTAAGTTTGAATGCATCAATCAAACAAAGCTATTGTATTCTGATTTCTGCCAAAGACTATCGAATAAGCCATATATAAACAATAAGGAATAAGCAATATTGTCATGTTAATGAAGTGTGTGCACATATATATGCAGTTAAGGATTTCCTTTGAAAACTAAGGGAGAAGCAACTGCAGCTAAGATGCAGAATCCTAGGTGAAGCTGCAAGCCAAAAAAGAAATGATAATTAAATTTTGTTTGAAATGTGAAGCAAAGCTTATATGCATAAAAGCAAAATAGATGTGTCTTGCAGGAATGTTAATCCTAATATTCTTAACTACATCTTCAGGCACCTTATTAATCCTGTCTTCATAGAGTTTAAATTCATCTTCAAAGATATCAAACTTATCGGGGGTGCTGTTGAATAAAAATTCCAGGTCAGGTTTTCAGTGGGATTTGCATATAAGGATGCCCATATAGCAAAGTAAGGTTGCACATTTTGGGATTTGCATATAAGAACATTTAACAAATATACGGCTGCACACATTTAATATGAAAAAAAAAAAAATTAGAAAAAAAAAAAAAACATAACACAATAGGAAAGATTTCTGACCTTTCTCTGGAGTGGGTTATGCTTAGTTGCTTACAGGTTGCCACAGTAACAGAGAAATAGAGTTTAAATATTAGATTACAGATCAAAATGGTGCCTTTTACACCGAACATAAACAAAAAAGTTACAAAACAAGGAGATGGAAAAAAAAAAAAAAAACTGCAGAGATAGAGATTAAATCAAAGAAAAAAAAAAGAGCAAGGGTAAGGAAAAAGGTAGAAATTTTAAAGTACCCAAATGAATCGCTGCCCAAATCTAAAGAAGAATAAACATTCAAAAAGAAGAAAACAACATCTAAACTTAGAAGAAGAAGAAATGTACGAAAATTAATGGGTAAAAAAAAAGAAAAACAAATAGATGAAAACAGGAGCAGAATGAGGGTGGTTTTAGGTGAGGGAGAAAAATGCTTAAACTTGAAATTCGAAATTCAAAAAACAAAAAAGGGTGAAGTAAGAAAAGTAAAAAATGTAAATAAAGGGGAGAGGGAAGGGAGGCGTGAAAGCAACTGGAAAAAAAAAAATTAAAAATAAAATAATATATATCTATATATATATATATATTCTTCGGGAATTCCTCTTAATTATCTCCTCTTAGTTCTAAAACCTATTCTCTTTCTTTTCACCTTTCTTGAAACACATTGTCTCTCTTGTTCTCTTCTATTCTCTCAATAGCGACTCTATTGAATTTCTTGTCTCCCGTCTGGTGACTCCATTGCAGGTATGGTTTAGTCCATTACAAATTTACAACTCTTTCGTTGCCTTCATATTTCGGTGCTCTCTTTCTGATTTAGTCAAGGCGTATTCTAAAACCTTAATTCCGAAATGCCTTTACAAATATTTCCAATAATGTATGCAAATACATTCTGAAATTATTTTTTCATAACACAACAAAAAAGTCATTCAAAATTTTTTTTGAGACATAATTTAAATAAGAGAAAATAAATTATCTGTTTTACATTATCATCTAATCACAAACTACCATATGTGGTAAGTTTGTTGACTTTTACAATAATTACCTTAAGGGTGCGTTTGATAGAAGAGAAATTTTTTCACACGAATCTTGATTCCTAGAAATAACTAAAATCTATTTGGTTGGTCATAAATATTATAGGAAATATTTATATTTGTTCTTTGGGAATTAAAGATTTTTAAGTTTAGTTTTAATAGAACTTTTTCAAAAACTTTAATTATTTATTACATTAAATGAGTTAATAATGGTAACGTGATATTTTTACCACAATAAAACTTTTTCCTAATTTGAGAAAGTTAGATTCCTTCGTCCTTCCATAAAAATAATTTCGTAAAAAATATAGGTAAAAAAGATTCCCAAGAAACATAGTTTCCTTTTTAAATAATAAACCAAACGTGAGAAACAAATATTTTCATCTTCAAATTCTTGGAAAACTAAAAAAATTTCTTGTACCAAATGCCTCCTAAAGGTGCGTTTGGTAGAAGAGAAGTTTTTTCATATTCAGGAATCATGATTTCTGGGAATCATAAATCCTGAGAATCATGATTCCTATGTGACTAAAATCTATTTAATTGGTCATAAATATTCTTGCAAATATTTACATTTGTTACTTGAGAATTAAATATTTTTATGCTTAGTTTAAATAGAACTTTCTTAAAAACTTTAATCATTTATTACATTAAATGGGCTAATAAAGGTAATGTGATATTTTTATTTCAGTAAAACTTTTCTCCCAACTCAAATAAGTTAGACTCCCACCTCCCCACATAGGAACAACTTCGTGAAAAACATAAGTAAAAAAGATTTCCCGAAAAACAATATTTGCTAAGAATGTTATATTTTAAACAATAAACAAAACATGGAAACAAATATTTTCATCTTCAGATTCCTAAAAAAACTAAAAACTTTTCTTGTACCAAATACTCCCTAAAATTTATACCAACATTAATTTCTAATTAGTCAACAATGTAAAACTTTTTATAGAACATGCACAATCATTAAACTCTTTAAACAAACTTCTAGAATTAAGTTTTCTAAACTTTTAAAGAAGGTGTAAACAAGATCGAATTCCAAAATTAAGAATATTATGGATGCATATGCAAACATTCAAAAAAGTTAATTTTGGATGTTTATTAAAAAATTATTTTCAAATTAAGTTTTCAAAATGTTTCAAATTGGACATGTAAATTGAATTCTTGAAGTAAGAATTTGGAATATATTTCCAAATATTTTGGAATCTTATTTAAAATATGTTCTAGAAACTTATTTTTAAAAATTTATAATGAGCAACTCATGTGAGAATACTTAGTTATTATGAAAAATGTAAATATAGACCATTAAATCATAATTAAATGGTCAAGATTAATAAAAAATGTACATGAGTTTTTAACTGGTTACATGACCACCAACTAACTTATAATTTTAATCATTCATGTATGGTTATATATGGTCTAAATTTTAATTCTCATTTCTCATCATAACCAATTATTCTAAAATAATATATACATAACATACATATATTATAATATATTATATATATATTATATATATATATATATATATATATATATATATAGAGATATATTATTATATATATTATATATAGTATATATTATGAATTTGTTAATGTACACTAACTTATTTATAGAAGAGTATGTAACAAATTATAACTACGATTATCTTAAAATACACCTCTCATTTCTCATCATAACCAATTATTCTTTAAATATATACATAATACATATATATATATATATCTATATTATAATATATATATATATATATATATATATATATATATATATGAATTTGTTAATGTACACTAATTATTTTATAGAAGAAGTTGTAAACAAATTATAACTACGATTATCTTAAAATACCCAAGGTTGTATTTAACGTATTCCTTTAAAAAAAAAAGTGGGTGTACATTAGCTAACCCTTGTAGGGTTTGTTAACATACACCCACTTATTTCTTAAAAGGAGTGTTTTAGTAAGTTATAATTATGATTATCTTAACATACACCTAAGGTGTAACTTACTAACATACTCTTTCTAAAAACAAGTGTATATTAGCAAATCTTATATATATATATATATATATATTTCTCTCACCCTCTCATACACACACTCAGAGTGTTAGTATGGGGTGAAAGGAAGAAATCTATACCATACAACCATATATAGATGGTTAGGATTAAATCACAAAGTCATGTTTTTTTTTTTTAAGTAGTCATTTGATCATTAAATAGCTTTTAATCCTAACCATCCACGTATGGTTGTACATACGGTCCAAATTTATTTCTTTCACACTCTCATTATAAACACTAATAAATCTACAATATATATAGATTTATAGAACATTTTTTATATGTTTTAATGCATTAATTGGTAAATTTTTGTGAGAAAATAACTCATATGTATATAATTTCTTGTGGTTCATGTTTTGAATGATTTAAATGGAAAAAGTGCATAAATGCACTAATTTTGTTGGGTTTTTTAATGTAGGAAAATGAGCACTAGTGATAAGCTTCAAATTGCTGACTAGGACTTCTACCTTTCCTCCTTGTGTAGGCCATAACTCGGACTATAGAAATGTAATTGAAGTGATCTTGGTCTCTATGAAAAGCTTAAACATAGATCTACACTTTTGATGAAGAGAGTTTCATGAGATTCATCATGGATCATAGAGAAAATGAAGCTTAAAGTTGAAACTAACATGTTGTCCTGACAACACTGACATAGGTGCATTGTTTTGAGCATAACTCGAGTTGTAGATATCTAAAGAACGTGATACTAGTGCCATTTTTCAAGGACAAAATTATCTACAACTTTCATGAAGACACCAAAAGCCAATTCTTCTTGTATTGGTCCCAGCAGACGAAAAATCAAACCAACATTGCACAAATCTGCCCAGCATAAGCGAGTGATGCCCAGCTCAAACTCGTCACGCCCACCCCTGTGCGAGTTCTTGCTCAATGGGTGCATGTGCCGCTTAGTGTGGTCGAGCCCCGTGAGGTATTTTCCATAGGCCCAGTGCACAAGAAAATGGTCCAAACTGGTCTGGTTCAATTTAAAAAAAGGAAAGGTTTTTCTATTATTCATTCTTTGACTATTTTAAGGATCAGAAATGAGGAAGAGCTTAAAGACTCAACCTATGACTTTCAATCTTAGGAACCCGAGTTCAATTTCTTAAGGTTTCATGGCTTTTCTATTTGTTCTCTTTTATCTTTGTTTTGTTATGGACAACTCTAGAAGTTTCTAAACCCCTTTTAGTTAAGTTAGGATGAACCATGATTGGAGTCCTTTGTAATTTGTTTTTCCTTATGAATCTTCTAATTATTAATGCAATTTAGTTGCTAATTTTGTGCTTAATGTTCTTCCTATGCTTGACACCCATTTGAAATTGTTTTCTAATTCAAACTTTGCAATTAGAAAATTGGGGTTTGAACCGTTCCATCTTAGCAACCATATAATTCTTGATCCTAGGGACAGGAAGAGAAGTTGTATGCCTTTGCATTAATTTCTTGCTCTTAATGCTTGTGACTAAGTTTGCTCACCTAAGGAATTAGGGTGTAGGATTAGGAACAAAGGGTTTTACACCTAAGGAATTAGGGTTGAATTAATTTAGAAAAATTGAAGGTAAATTTCCAAAGAGGAATAAGTTTAGAAGGGAAGGAAATTACATTGGAGAAAAATTACCGGGAATTCTAAAACCTAACTATTTTTATTCATAACTTTTTTAAACATCATTTAATTGCATTATTGTTTTCTTTTTGCTCTTTAATTCCAAAAATCGTAAAAACTCTTAATCTTCCTTAAATTCATAAACATGCAAGTAATTGTTTGGCTGAATTGAGATTAAACATTAATCCATGTGGAGATGATACTTTACTTAACATTATATTACTTGTAAGACAAGTACATTTGCTGTGATCTTAACAAGTTTTTTGCACCGTTACCAGGGATTGTGTTTCTAATACCAATCCAATTGATTAATTTCTTGCTTGCCTGATTTTGTTTTTAGTTTTTTTCTTTTTCTTTTCCTTATTTTTCTTTACTCTACAACTTTGCTTCATATGGTTTTTTTTTGTTTAGTATATGCGCAATTAAGGCTCAACAGGACACATCTTTGATCCAAAGATCGAGAAAACTGTAAAGGCTAACAAAAAGAAACCAAAGCACTTTCCAAATTGATTATACTTAGAACCGATGTAGAAAGTACTTTCCAGATTAGTTTTTATCAATTGATCTAGAATTTGAATGCCCTTGTAATTTTTGAAATTCTTGACAAGACTTCCTAGATCAGTTGTACAAAGAACTAATTTAGAAAATACTTTCTAGATCGGTTATTTATACAACTGATCAAGAATGTTGACACCTAATAAATTCATATTTAAAGAATTTATGTACACAATTTTGATAGGAAAATTAAGAGAAAAGGCCAAAGAATTAATAATTGAAACTGTGAAAAATATATAGGAATTTGTATAAATTTTGTTCTAGACCTAAAATTTTGTAAATATTATTTTTAATTAAATTCATTTTATTTTTGCAGAGGAAAAAACAAAATTGATATTTTTTGTCCTAGCATTGAAAATGCCAGCAGTAATGCCCCACGCAAATGTGAAAGCTCACCCTGATCTCTTGAGCCCTAACCCTTAACGCTGGATTGAAGGAAGAAATGGTTGAGAGAAATGCTTCATGAAAAGCATGTGTCTTTCCAGCGTTAAAAATACTATTGAAATCAACATTGACACCTTCAAAGCTACACTTTTGGTCTATGTTGGAAAGTTGACTAGGCATTGAAAACATAGACTTATATATGATATTTTTCAGCTTAGTGTTGAAAACGCTAAGCCCAGCACCCAAAGTTGGCAAGAAAATTCATGAACACTACAGCAGGCACTAGAACTTTGGGGGTGATATTTTTAGGGTGATATGAAAGCCAATTTTGAGACCCATTAGAAGGGGACATCATTTATTCACTCTCAACCTCCATTCTCTCTAGAAAACCTAAATATATTATCACCCATTGAAGATTCAACCCTTGGGAGAGGACCTTGAAGATTCAATGGAGTCATTATTTTCTTCTTTATTACTCTGTTTTTCATTATGTTTTGTTAGATTTCCTTTTGGTTAAGAATAAATGAACTCTATAGGAATCATTTATAAGTGAGTCCTTTTATATTCAATGCAAGTTTATTCATGAGCTTTAGTGATTATCTTTTCTCTTAATGCTTTTTATTAATCGTCTATTGATGTAATGGTTGAAGGTTGTGTTTATAATGAGGAATCTTGTGAATGTGGCTAGAATTGAGATTGATTGTCATGTTTTAAGATGAGTCTAGGAATAAAACTTCTAGGTTCATGTGTTATTTTAGATTTCTAATCTTGGCTTGATTCTTGATGGAGTTAAGGAATTAGAACACTAAGGTTATTTTGAAGGGGTTTTACGTCAAGTAATTGAACTTAACCTAATTTACTAAATATGAACTTCAAATATGCTTGTGGATTAATTTGTATTGGGTTAGGTGAAATTATGAAAAGAGAATCATAAAGGGATTCGAACCCCTAACCATTACCATATATAATATATTTTCGATCACTAAAAATAAAAAATATTAAATAGTTTCTTTAGATTTAATTAGTCTTTTATGCTATATTTTTTCAATTTAATCTCGTCACATTACCTTAGTAGTTCAAATAGTAACTAATTGTGAAAATTGGGCAATACATTAGTCATTGTGAGAACAATATTAATTTGTACTTACTAGATTATTACTTGTACGACTAATATACTTGCTAAAATTGATTGCATATCATATCATAATTACTAGGCAATTAACAACACACTTTCTAACTTTTGAAATTCCTAACAATACTTTCTATATCAATTGTACTAAGAATTGATATAGAAAGTCATTTTTTACATTAGTTCTTTGTATAACCAATCTAAAAAATCCATTATATAACTTCTCTTATTTCAGCAATGCACACATATTTTCATTCTTGCTCCAATTTTCAAACCTATGTTTTTTTCCTTCCAAGACACCTTGAGAAAAGATAAAGAAATCAATGTACCCCTCGACAACATCAATCTTCCTCTTATATAAGTATGGCTTAAGTCTACATTTTCTCATTATACATCTCTAATTTTCATTTTTTTTTAAATTTGTGTGTTCTTTATCAGTGTTTTATGTCTTTCAAACCCTAGCCTCATGAGATGCATATCCTTCACTCATTCATGAAGTGATGTTCTCTATCTTGTTATCTCTTTCTCTCATAATTAATGTTTTGAAACTTTAACCTTATTATCTGTCTTTCTCTCTCTCTCTCTCTCTCTCTTATAGATGGCACGTGAGAGTAATGTTTGAAGCCTCCAAACAGTGCGTTTGAAGGCTTAAAATAGTGTGTTCAAAGGCTCTAAACACACATGCGAAAATTTGGTTGTTTCTTCTTTTTGTTGTGATTTGATCTAATATGAACGTTAACTACTTCCTCCAAGTTAGTTCTTATTTTCTTTTTTTTTTTTGTGCCACATTTCTTTGATTATAAATTTTCCACTTAAGTTATATCCATTCATCTATGTTAAAGCTTTCACCAACTACTTTAAATAGAAGCTTTAATAGAGATGAATGAATATAATTCAATTGATAAATTTATAATCAAAGAAATGTGGGATGAAAAAGGGAGAAGAAGAGCTAATTGAGAGGAAGGGACATCCTTATAACTAGATCAAACTAAAACAAAATGAAAAAACAATCAAATTCCCGTATTTGGCCCATGTAACCAAAAAAAGAGGTTTGTGGTCTTTTTGTAGTAGGAAAATTGTACACGTGTTTTCAGTTTAGTCATTGTAATAGAGAAATTGCACTTGTATTTTATTATATGAGATATATCATATATATAAATAATGAAATGAAATTATTTGTGTTTTTTCTATATCTATTTCTGATTTTGTATTTGTAGTTTCTAAATTGGACTATTGTATACCAAGAATGCAATGCAGTTGTATTACTGTTTAAAAAAATAGATTTTCTACATTGGTTATTACCATAATCGATGTAAAAAATCACTTTCTACATTAATTTCAGAATTGATATAGAAGTTATTGACTTTTTATATCAATTGATTCTATATCCATTTGTAAAACTAATCTAAAATGTTAAAAACAATCAATATTAAAAACTTTTTTGTTGTCCTACTGATCTGTTTTACTACTGGGTAGTAGGATAGAATTCTCTTGTATTTTTAATTTTTTTTATCATGGATCATGAAGTGATAGTGCATTAAATATACGTTGTTCTGCTTCTTTAATATTTTAATTTGAATACTAATTGCTGATGAAATATAGTTTTAGTTGTTTGCAACTGACAAATATATATTAGATAAAAGATAAAAACCTTTTAATCCTATTTTTCTCTAAAATATAAATTATTTGAAGTTACAAAGCATTCAGGCTCTATATAGTTGGCTAAGATAATTTCCAGAATCTACATTTATATCATAAAATGTTATTTTATTAATTGCGAAAATGTTTTAAGACCATATTGATAATTAATTTCTAACTAAACCCATGTTTTAATTACTCGAGATACAGTCTTGTTATTTTCAAAGATATTAAAAAAGTGTTTATCTGTGTTAATTAAAATGGTTATAATTTTTATTTTTTGGGGTTTGGGTATAGATCCCTAGTTATTTCCCACGTAGCACACGTAGCGCGTATATCGATCTCAATTATATAACTTTGGGAGAGGTAGTGTGTTTGACCTGTAAACCAAAGCTAAAACCATTTATTTCAAAGGAAGGAAAAGGAAACCTTTAAACATGCTTGCTTGGGTTGAAAAGAAAGGAAAAGGGAAACTAAAGCTTTTGAAAGTGTATCTCATTTTTTTCGTGCATTGAATTGGATAAAAAGTACTCTTGTTTTTGCTAACCTTGACTGCCACAGTATAGGGTTTTCAACCCGCGCTGGTTTAGTTTTTGATGGTATTTGGGACCCAACTGACATTACAAATCCTCATGATTAAAGATGTTTTTGTTGTGCTTTCATGAGCAAGGGTCTTTCGTAGGTCTTGTCTTTGTTAGATTGGCATGAAATCAACAAACTCGCACACAAACACTCATAAAAAACAAAAAAAACAAAAACAAAAACAATTAAAAGCATGTGCAGGCACACCATTTGGGCCTTTGTAGTGAGGAATAATTATTCTTAATAACTTAAATAATAAGGAAAAAATTCCTTAAATGTTTAAAGCTTGAAAACTAATTTAAAAATGCTTAATTAAATCTCCTCCCATGAATTTCATCAACCGATCTTTAGCATAATGAGATTGTGATTTAAGCTTTCATGTTATGATGGGGAATATGAAATGTACTAAAAATGGCTCAAACCTCAATTCCGTAGTTGGAACCCCAAAGCACATGATTGAGCAAGCGAGCGGGAGGTACTTCACCAAAGCACATGATTGAACAAAGCATATGAAGTAACATAAAGCTTAGACTAAAGTGAATTTAAAGAATCTTGTTAAAAGCTATATAATGGAGTGTAGTAGCAGACACTAATTAAGTGTGGTTACTTTTGACCAATGAGTGTTGCTGTTAAACGTAACCCAGGAGGTCAATGGGGAAACCCATGAAATGTATCATAAGCTCGTAAAGTTTCGGAATCCTATGTCAATTGATGTTTTAAAAATTCTAGTCATTCTTGATCTGCTTTAAAAACCAGGATGCTTGGTTTTGATTAATTAAGCAAGGTGATTGAACCCTCTCCGTTGATCAATAAAGAAAATTGATATTTTATTAATAGAAGATAAGCATTATTTTAGTGGCAAAGGATTTCTGGTTCAACCAATCAAAGCTTTTAAATGTCTTTCTTAGAATCTTAACATCGAATCGTTTCTTTTTAAATGGGAAGGAACTTTAAGCTATTTCTGATGGATTGTTGGAGAAATGAGGGTTTTGGATTATCAGACTTGAACACGAAATAACGCTGCTAAAAAAAAGACGATGGCTACTGTAGAGAAGCTTGCCATATGGTTTACAGTGGTCAAATAAGTAATGACCAATAGATTTTATTAATTAATTATTGAATGGTCAAGATCAATTACCTGCAATCTTTACTACTATTTTTCACTTATTAAAAATAGTTTGCACATAAGTCCTTGTTGTGTATGCCTTCCCTTCAGCTACTGTTCCTTTTCTCCTCGGAGACGGCAGCACAATTCTTTTTCTCCCCGATAGTACAATTCTTCAACTGGGTGGGCCACCAGCCTGGGTTCCACCACCCGCGTGACCTTCGTTGCCATCTTCCACATCCTCTCACGCACCAACCTCAAACCGCTCGCCCTCGACTCCTTCCACAAGCACATCTTCCACCATCAAGCCGCAAACGAGAGAAAATCAAAGGTTGAAGAAGAGGGGGAGGAGAAGAAGGGAAAGAGGAGAAAGGGGATGGCATTGGGCACTGCAATTGCAGTGGCCATCCTTGACAAGGTGGTTTAGAGGGCGAGAGGAAAAAGAAGAAACAGAGAGAGAGAGATATAGAAGAGGGAAAAAGAAAAAAAAAAAAAAAAAATAAGGACGGACGTCACTACTAGAAATCACCTCCAGTGGCAGCGCACAGTGAAGTGCAACGATGTATTCTTTTCTCTTTCTCTCTTTTTTACTCTCTTTTTTACTCTCTTTTTCCTTTTCTTTCCTTGCCTTGATTATTACTTTTTCTTTCAATTGCAGGGTGACCATGGCAGGGGTGCAATGATGCTCAAAGCAGCGACAACAATGACAATGGTTCTTCACCAATGACCACAATTCCTCTTCCTCCTCTTTTTTATTTGGTTGTGGGATCTTTGTTTTTTTATTTATTTTTTTTGGTTATGGGATTGGAATGATTCTGTGTAGTGTTGTTAAATATCTTTTCTAGGAAAGCCAAAATTTAACTTCTAAGCCTCATTGTTTCCTATCATTTTGTGATTAGGGTATCAATTATTTCTCCCCAGCCCACCCTCCCATCTTCTTTCAACTGTTTGTCACTTGTTTAGTTTGGAAGTTTTGGTTTTTGAGTTAAATTTTGATGCTTGCTTTAAGTTTTTGGTTGAATTTGGGGACTAGGTTTTCTTGTTGAAGTTTTCTTTTTGGGGGGGGAGGGATTACAATCAGGTGCTTGTGTGTGTTTTTGTTGGATACTCTCAATTTATGTGAATTTGAGTCGACTTCAAACACGACACCAACGAGAGGTTGAAGATGGCACAAAAGGTTGAAGATGTGTTTACCTCTGATGTGTTTAGCAAAGGGGCTAAATGTCAATAAAAAATTGGTGTATTCTGTAATTTTCAAAAATTAAGCAATCGGCATTAACTTAGTATGCCTGGTCAAAAATATTGGTTCATCATGAACCACTTATCTCCTTTGTCCATCAAAGAACCCGTCCTAAAAAAGATATTTAGATTAATAAATTCAGCACAATATAATAAAATTCTAAGTTATAGATTAAATATTTGAATTTTCATTTATTATATTATAAGAAAAAATAGGATATACACTGACAGTGTAAAGCTTTTTATACTGTTATCCAAGCACAAACTATCATATATGATAAGTTTGTTGACTTTAATAATAACTATCTTAAAAGTTTTACTAAAAATGATTTCTAATTGATTAACATTGTAAAAACTTTTACATTGACCATGCATACCCAATAACTCTTATATTAATTTTAAAATGACTGTGTCAAACATAGAATAGATTAAATGGTTTTTATTTCCATTTTTGAAAATTTATGAACATAGTATTATGGTAAATGGTAATGGTAATATAAACTTTCAATTCAATAATAAATTTTACCAAAAAAACATCTAACAAAAAATTAATCAACTTAACAAAACATGAAAAAAAATAGTTAGGTTTCAAATGTTTGCCCCTTTGTAAACTAGAAATTTTGTATTATAATAATAGAAAAAAATAGTTATTAAACTTATTCAATTTTGTCTAATGAAAATTAATTTGTTAGTATAAATATTATAAGTTTATACAAATTAAAGTTAAAATGTATTGGTAATATACACCATTTTCTAATACAAATAGATGAGTAATTACTTAGGGACAATTTTACTGGTATAGGAAGTTAATGTATACTATGATCTTGCCTCATCAGGTTACAACTTTAGTAACCTAGTCCAATCAGGTTACTAACTATTAAGTATTCTTTTTCAACATAGCCTCTCCAAGCTTTATACCCAAGGTCAAGTGTTCTTTCTTAACTAAGCCTCTCTAGGCTTTTTACACAATATCGAAAAAAGAAAAACTTACAATAACTCACATGGGTGAGGATATGGAAGTGATCCACACAAAGATAACTCTTTACAAGAGAATATGAAAGTGTAAGCTTGTTCAAAATAGTAGAATGAAAGTTAAAGAACAAAAGAGTGCTTAAGAATAATATGAAGTTTTTGACTTGGTTGGCTTTCTCTACTTTATTCTTGAAGTCTTCTAGCTTTTATGGTGCTTTGAGACTTGCTTCTCGTAATCTTGTAGCAATGGTAAGAAATATTTTCACTCTAACTTTGCATTAAATGCTAATCTCGTTGAGCCACACTTTGTGGAAGTCTAGTCATCAGGTATTACCCGAAGGATGTTTGACAAGACTAGACATCTATGAAAATTCTTTTTGCCTTTTCCTTCTTTGTACAACTGAAAGTTTCTTAGTGTATTCTTGTAAATAGGTTGACTTGCATTTTGGTGTACTCAAAACGTATCATGGATCAAATTTTTATCCTTATGAATCAAATGTTTTGCCTTTGAAGATAAAGGATAAATAACTTTGGCATGTTCAAAAACATTAGAAATCAGACATACTTTATCATAGGCATAAGCATATAGTCCAATTAATCTTTTAAAACCGGGTCCAAAGATGTCATTTGAAACGAGTGTCTAATAAAGGACATTGGATGCACAAAAAGCTCATAAGGAAAACGTTAGACTCATACTTTGGATGCTTCGTAAGACTTTGTTTCAAAACAATTAAAGTTCGCAAAAGTGTATACATTCATATAAAAGCTTATTTTTCACAAAACCAAGAATCGCCTAATTTATCTGCACATATCAGCATATAGGTTAGATGAAAACATATAATCCTCACATTTTAATAATTTTTGCTAACATCAAAACTTGAAAGGTTAGACACTTTGTATGTCTTTGGTTCCAACTTATTTAATTAAACATATTTATTATAATACAAGTAATTGTTTTACTATTCAATTATATATTTACAAATATCTAAATTATCTTAAATTTAATATATATATATATATATATATATATATATATATATATATATATATATATATATAATCATCGAAATATAATGTGACATGATCGATATAATTAATGCACTGCTTTTATTATTTTATTTTTCTAAAGGTGTCCGACATTACAGAATTATATTTAACCTAGTTAATCAGTTCCATCACTATTTACATTTTTTCTAATAAAAAAGAAAAAACATATTACTGATTTTACTCTCTTTTTCTATTTTTCCAAACATGCGAATGTGCAAGATTTATTTTCCTTAAATTTGTATGCACAAATTAGATCAATTTTTGTCCAAAGGATTGAAAGGGAGTAAAATATTAATTTTACACCAATTTTCTTTTCTTTGTGTCTGAACAGTATTAATACTTATTGATCTATTACAACAGGAATAGTGTCATTGCCATTACTAGCTAAATGTTCAAATGGTACTATAATTTCTTCGACATAGGTTTTAGAACTTGCAGCTGGCTGTTCCTTTTCTATGTTTGATCTCGATCATCTAATGTATTAAATTCACCATAGAACCAAAAGTAAAAGCAGCATATTGTTTAGCTTTGGCTTGACCCATGTGGTTACATTAATATGTATACCTGTGTGTGATGCTGTGAATTTTTCAACACCGCCCCTTTTCTCTTTTAATCTTCATGTCAAATAAGAAGCCGCGCGTGTTCAATTCTTTTTAAAGAGTAAGATTATCACATACATGCATACACATGGTTGCAAACTGCTTGGTGAACTTTTGTTATGATGGTTTCGTCCCGCAGTGGTCCTTATATTAAAGAACATGGGTTATGACATTGAGTTTTTACGACTACAGTTATGAATCAATTATTCCTTGGACCACGTCCCCACTATAAAGCTATATATATGTATATATCTGAGAGTAAAAGAGAGAAAGACAGAAGCAGAGAGCATCTTTTCTGAACACATCTCGGAGAATTAGATAAAGAACACTTTGCACCAAATCATAGTGAGGCTTAGAAGCTAGCCCCCTCTTGAAACACATTAACGCTGATATTAAATTGTTGATACATAAAAAAGTACATGGGCTAGCTGCTGAGTCATATACCAGAATCACTCAGCGCCAACAAAACCTCAAAATCATAATTCACCTAAAGCTTCCTAGCTGGAAGAAAATCAAAAAAGCAAAAATAAATATCCGCATGAGATGATGAAGAAAGTAACATATGGAAGCAAGGGACCAAAAAAAAAAGTAACTATCACTAGGAAAGAGGGATAGCCTCTCGATTCTCTCCTTGGACAGCAAACCTGAAAATGAGAAAAGAAAGGGGCGATGAGTGCATGTAACTCTAATCTACAAGATGATATATATATACAAATGTGTATATATATACAGCTAGCATGATGAAATTAATTAGATAACTAATTATGCAAGCAGACATATAGATGATTACAATTACCACATCGATCCAGAAACTCTACGATGAATAGGGAGACCTGCCACTACTAGAGTCCCTCGGTGCATTGCATCGGTAGCACTCCATTCTATTGGCGAAGTTATGCTCGTTGCATCCAGACCTGCACATTTTAATCACACTCTGTCATTACTGTTTTATTTACTCACTTTTTTTTTTGGGTAAATCATCCTAATAATAATAATTAAGAAATAGAGATAGTTACATACTATGTCAGTTATTCAATATTCAAATAATAAATCTGTAACATATTTATCACAAAGTAAGATACAATATGAGATATAAATATAATTAACACAAACACAGTAATATGACAAACTTTAAAGTTATAATATGACATGACCCATCCACAATATAATGTATAAATTTAATATAAACTTAACATGAAACAAGAATCTTAAATACAAGAAAAAGGAAAATTAACGTTTAAAAAATGAGCATAAGTAATAGTGATTTTTAAATGTAGTGATATAATAATTTAAAAATAAAAATGAAAAGTAATAAAATTCAGTTAAGAATGTCTGAAGTTTTTATGAAATATAAAATATAAATAAGTAATTATCGTTTTGAAGTTCTCGTTTAATTTCCTAGCTAACATATAAAGGGACAAGTGATTTATGAGAAATTCTAGTATTATTGAAATTTTAAGTTTGGTATTATTATTGAGAAATTCTCTCTCTTCCTTTTCTTTTTTTCCTTAATATCCAAAACGAAACCCTTATTTATATTTAGGTAGCATAGCAACTCTCGCCATATATATAGCATGAGTATACAAGAGAAATGAAGTGAGATGGACCTGGTGCATATCCAGTCACCGGATTTCCAGCCGGGGCGGGCGGAGGTGCCGCCGCCAAAGCCGTAGGGTCTCATTCGGGGCATGTCGGCGTCATATGGTCCGGCGGAGGAGTCCTCCTTGGAGGCACCGCACTTGAAGCAGCTGGAGCGGCTGGCGAAGTTGTGGGCTCCACAGTTTCCAACCGTGCAGTACCAGTCACCGGGGCGAACATCCGGGCCGGTGGTGAAGCCAAACGAGGAAGAGCCTCTCCCACCAAGGCTGCCACCGTAGTCACCGCCACTCCTTGGCTCCGCGCATCTCTGGCACGATTCTCTTCTCTGAAAGTTCAGGTGGTTGCATGTCCTGCAGTTCCAATCTCCTGGTCTGCTCATTTTCCCTTCATAGTTTCCCAATTCCACCATGCATATATAGAGTTAATATTCTCAATAAAAAGGATCGAAGAGTATATTCTTAGACAAAAGTTAAATGCAATTTCTCATGTGTTTTGAGTACTGTTATCAAATTAAAATTAGAATTTTACCTTCATAATTCAACATAATAAAAGTTAGCATTAAAGATCAGAATAAGTTATCAAGGAAAATTTTCAATTTTAATTGAAAAACAACACTTAAATCACTTGGAAGTTTACTTCCATGTTTTATTCTATACTATAACGATAATATTAACGTAGAAAAATGCCAAAGTGAACAAGGAAGCGTATGCATGGGAAAAGCAACCTACGAGAAGAAACTAGCTAGGATTAGGAAAGGAATGATATTCACCTCTGGAGTTTGGAGACTGAAAATAAATTCAAGGTACTGGGTGGAAGCAGCTCCACAATTTGAACAAGGAGAGATTGTTGAATTGTGGTTGTGGTGCAGATGAGTGTAGAGGCTGAGGTGGTTTATATACTGCCAATTAAGGCCTCGAAAATCGGGCAGATCGAAGTAACTAGCTAGCCAGTGCACAGGGCAACGGGTGGTTCTTTTTTGCTTCCTTGAACAATGTGATATCATCAAAAACTAAATTTAGAAAAAGGGTAAAAGGAATTTCGAAGTGCCACACCATATATATTAATTAATTATATAACAAATAAAAGGTATGTAAGTATGATAATTGGCAATAGTATTTTTAGGGGTTTGGAGATGCCAAGTACACATATCACTGATTAGTGTATGTATGTGTATTTTATATATATGCTAAGAAAAGGGCTTGTTATACTAGCAACCTCTCATATCATGCACGCAAAAAATAAAAATTGATTATGGAAAGTATAACTAATTGTTCAACTTTGTCAAGCTGCTCTTTTTTGTCCCCACATAAAGCAAATTAGCATGCATTGTAACCTCTAAACACCACAAGCCCATGCCCTATCTTTTAAATCTTGTAGTCCGTAAATGATAGCAAAAGACCTTTTTGACTGTGGATATGTGTTAATTGGACCCTCATTTATAGTGAAGTGGCGGGGGAAAGAATCACAATAAAATGGCCCTTATTACCTTACGATCACCGCATGGTCTCCAAGTGCATCTTTTTTATTTTTCCTCTTTTTGATGTTACTGATCAGTGAGAGGATTGGATAAGAAGGAACGAAATCCATTGTTTATCACCAGACAAAATGAATATTCCTCACACTTCAAGGAAAACCTTAAGATCAGAGATTGTTGACCCCAGTGCGTAGTGGCCCAGCTTATTCCCATATTCATAAATAATTGCCAAGGAGGTGTCATGTCTTACTTTCAATATTATACTTTCAGAACCTGGCCGGGAGTTATAAGGGTCGTCACAAACTATATGGTAAAAATCGGTGCTGCTTTTCAATTTTGAATATTCCTCTTTTGTACTTGGGACTTAATTTCTTTTGGGCGTAAGTCAAAAGGATTATAATATCACAGAACCTTATTATGTAATGTTCCTTTTTTTTAATATTTTATATATTTACGTGAACATTTGGCCAAGCTACCTACTTCCTAAATCTTGTACTATATTTCTGCTCCATCTTACTAACCTAATTAATGATCAAGATCATGGAATCTAAAATGTCTACATAATTTCCAATCCTCCTTTACCAACCTAATTAAATGAATTTTAGGCGTGTGTTCCCATTTCCCAACATACTATAAAATCATTTAACAGAACGAAGATATGAAAAAAGGTTTATAATCATGTTGGGAGTTATATAGATGTCAGTTAAGCAATATTAAGCTATTAATCCTACTCTTTAAAGTGGTCCCAAATAGTAATTTATGTTTGGAGAATTGTTTGTAACACATACAGACCTTTGTCCAAACCATAGAATGTGAAGAACGCATACATTTTATTCATGATAGTGGCGACGAGATTTTGGACCGCCAACATAAAAAACTGTGTTTATATATATTATAATGAAAATATTCAGGATCATTCGTGCATGTCAGATGCTGAAGATCTAGAGGGTAAAATTATGTATAGCTCCAAGACGTAGGCGATGTTAAAGTAAAAGTTGCATGGCCATTACTTCAAGGAACGTCCTTGGTTCAAATTATTGCACTACGATACCACTTAGTGAAAGAGAAACGATTCTCATTGATGACTAAATGTTGATTGGAATTGAAGGAATAGTTCAAAAATCAAAGAAAGGAGCAAAACTTGGTAGAGTTTCGATAAAGATAGTCGAAGTTGATGATGATGGAAGAGAAGTCTTCGAGGTTCAAATTTTGACCATCTTTTCTTTTTCTTTTTTCCCCTTCGTTACACTGATATGGCTTTTTCGCTGTCATGTTCTTTTCCTTCCTCATTATCGCATATTCTCTCACTCTTTTCCTTCTCTCTCTCCGTGAGAAAGAAAGAGAGATAGAGGGGAATTAGCTATAGGGAATAACAGCAAAGAGGGAAAACATAGAGCACGAAAACCCCCAAAAAAATAAAAAGAAGGAAATCTTAAAACTAATAGAAATCACCCACCATTTTTCTTGGAGAATGGTAAAGAAGGCTGTAGCAAGCTGTGAAAGCAAAAAGAAAGGGGAGGGAGAGTACTGATTCGATTCTCTTATTGGGAAATGCTTCCATGCATGACCATATGACCAAACCCATGGACGCCTAACGTATACTTCTTCTCTTTACTTTATCTTTTTATTTAATCTTATTATTATATACACTACAAATTGCAAATTATATATATAAAGGCCTTAAAAAATTAACCTATATATATATATATGGGACAGGATCCGTTGACACCAAGTGTAAGAATTAGTTAAATTATATCTTTAATAATTTTTTGTATAATACAAATTCAACCAATTCAACCGTTGAATTTGATGATATTATCTTTACAATTATGTATATCAAATTTCACATCATTTAGACTTTTCTAAATATGTTATCTAATATTAAATATTTATATATAATTTAATATCATATTGTATGTTAAAATAAAGTGATTTAATAAACTATTAAATAATTTTAGAATTGTATGAAATTTTGTATATTTAATCTAATTAATAATAACATCAAATTCAACGGTTAGATTGGTTAAATTTGTATTATACAAAAAGTTATTGAATGTGTAATTTGACTAACGTTTATACCTGGTGTCAACGGATCCTGCCCTTATATATATATATATATATATATATATATATATATATATATATATATATATATATATATATATATATATATATATATATATATCAGAAACGCTGCCCACGCTTTTGCGCTTTATTAACGTACATGTACATATGTACGTGTACTTCTAAAATTTACATATTCATCTATATGTACCCAATATACTTGGTTTGTACCTGGCAAATAAATAAAGAAACAAAGACATTGCCTGCTTTTTATTTTAAGAAAAAGACTAATTTCACAAATTATAATATCATGTAAAGCAAGAAATTTTCGTATGTAATACAGTAGTTTTAACTGTTTCCGAATTTGCCTTCGTCTGAGTTATACACACACAACCTTTTTTTTTTTTTGGTACAACACACACAAAACCAATTACAAATGTTGAAAATATAATCTTAGAATAAAATGTATGTATTACAATTTCATATATAATTCGTTTTGTTTTTTTTATGGTTGCATGCACGTGAGTTGGTAGAAAGATGTGAGTGATGCCATCAGAATGATAAAAGTTTTCTCTTTTCTTTTACTTTTTAGACCTCCAATATCTTTTATAATATGCTCTGAGAGTCCCCAAATGTCCATCTTCTTTGATAATACACAGTTTTATACCAAAATTAGTGAAATATCTGTAGTGCATTAGTTTCAGATAACATTTCTCAACCCTTAAATGTTAAAAAAAAAAAAACTAAAATATTATATATGTGGGTTTTCATGTTAAAGATAATGGATCGATACTTTGAAGATTACAGATGTAATTGATCAATAGGAATATTAAAATAATTTCAAAATGAGATTAAATGAGTAATTCAGATACATAACTGTCAAAGGAAATAGATTAATTAGCCGCTGGATAGCTCAAATTCAAACTCAATTGCGAACAATAAATAATGAATTGACAGATAATTTTTCACGATATTTTGATTATATGAATTAATTAAATATTCAAGTATGCTTGATTATTGTTTTCACTTTCTAAAAAATTTTTAAAAAAAATCGTAAATAAATCATCATACTAGAAAATATGAGGTCAAACGTACGGTGTCATAGATTAGGAAACGACGGAAAAATTTTCCTATTCTAGACTTCTAGTCACCGAACAATAATGTAAGTATTAAAAAGTGAAAGTGAACAATTAAATTATTCTCAAAGAAATTTGTTGAGAAAGATTCATAGTTACCTTGACATATATATATATATATATATCTATCTGTGTGTGTGTGTGGAGCATATCTAGTGAGAAAAATACATATTGATCATTAAATATTATCATGAATGATTAAGATTAAGACAACTAATCTATATGAGTTTTTTAAAAAGACATGTGACTTTTTTAAGTGTTCATATAATATTAAATTTTTACTATTCATATATAGTTTTATAGCCCGGAATTATTCATCTCACACTCATATAAAGATGTTTGTCTCATTAGATATTTTTTTGGGTCACCATGTTATTGGTATAAAATATTTACCAATTTTGCCGATGACTAATCTCCGTTAGAGAACCTAGCTAGCCATCATTAATGGGATCTCTCCTTCTAACCACATTTTTTTCTCTTTACAAAACTCAAACCTGAGACCTTACTTGAGAAATCCAAACCTAATTCCACTCAAACCAATATATGTTGGTTCTCTCACTAAATATGTCCTATATATATATATTATTCTTAAGAAATATTTAAAGTAACTAAATTAATATGCATATTAATATATTTTAATATTTTGTTATATATTAATAGTTAATTTAATCTAATTATTTTTTATTTACTATATTTTTATTTTATGCACATAATATATATATTATATGATGTTATGCAATTTATACAATTAAATGTATGGATGTTAAGCAATTTATATGATATTTTATATATCTTATAAATTAGTTTGTGTGTGTGTGTCTATATATATATGTGTGTGTGTGTGTGTGTGTGTGTGTGTGCGCGCGCGCGCGCGTGTGTGTTTTGAGGATTTGTATTGTTTATATAAAATGAATAAAACAATGGGATTGAAAATTTTAATTTACAAGTTTTGCGTATATTATTGGAAATATAATAAATACAAAATTTAAATACAATGTTATTAAAAATTCATTTTTAATTTTTGAAGAAAAAATAATAAACTAAATTTAAAAGGTAATTTTGTGTCACTTTTGTTAAGATAATATGTATGTATTTTTAATTTAAGTATATTGTATGTTACTTATTTTTATTATAACTATATGCATTACATCATTATTACTACCAATAAATAGAATGACTCTCGTAATACATTTTAAATACTAGTATTAAACATTCCGAAGAAAGCATGCGCTTAAATAAACATTTGCGTGTTTAATTTAGCTTAATTATTTTTTAAAAATAATTACTTTTTACCAATTTTTTAAAACAACTTTTTATTAAAAAATTATTATTTTTTCAAAATTTAATTTGAAACATATATGAATTAAACTTACTTAATTAATAAAAAAAATTAACTTGAAGTTCTTGATAAGTCATTCAAAGATTAGCTATAAATACTATACTAGACGAAAATATTAACATAATGATCAAGTTATCAACACTATTGTAGTAAAAGTAAATTGTTTAATACATGAATCTAACAAATTATTTTTACAATTTGGTGGTAGAAAAATACTAACATTATTGAAGAAGAAAACATTTTAAGGTAGACAAAAGACCAAACTAAAAATTATTTTAAGTCAGGGAGTAATTTACTAAAGTATATATCTAAATTTTAAACAACATATGTAAAATAAAAAAATATGAGGAAAGAAGAGTAATAATCACTCCTTTATAAATAACAATATTGTTCATGTCAATAATTAATTCTTAACATAACTAAATGTTTAATAAAATAGTATTGAAGCTTAAACAAAGATTGACCAAAATAACTAATGACATTATCTCTATTTTGTCATGCACAATTACTTATATGTTGCATTGTCAATAGTTACACCCCCAAAATTTTTATTTATTTTTTGAGTAATTACACCACCAAAATAGTTGCAATTCTTATTGTTGTGCAAAATGAGAAATATGTAAATTTTATTAAAAATATACTTTACAATGAAATGTTTAATAAATTATTTTAATAAACTCCAATATTTAATATATTTCATTTTTTCAATCATAACCTCATTAAAACAGTTGACAATTAGTATTGTTAATCTTAATAAAAAGAATGCACATATTACATTAAAAATATTATTTACAATGAACCATTTTTAATAAACTATAAACTAATAAAAGAGTTTAATTTTCATGAACTATTAGTGAAAAAAAAATTACCCTATTAACCAATTAGAATTCATTCTAGAGATAACTTTTAAAGTAATTATTACAAAACTCAACAATATTACCATACAAAACATTTTATTATTACATGAAAATGTAATATATATACTAACAATATATTTAAATTATAGTTTTATATTCAAATAAATTTGTGCAACTCACTAGTGTTCCATCTAGTTGACAATTGACTTTGAGGAACAGTATCAATGTTGTCCAACTTCTTTCTCTCTTTGCATATGTCGTTTCTTGTCACTACTATTCCTATGTATTAATTTTATGGATGTAATAATTTATTGTTAGGTGTTTATTGTTATTCTTACTTAAATATTTTAATTTAAAATATCATTTTTCTTTTTCATTAATCAAATTAATAATTTAACGAAATTTAATAAAATTTGATTGAACGAGAATCACATATAACACCCCTTAATTTTTTCTAGGGCTTTCTACTTTTCCTTTTGTGTTAAAAACCTAATGAGTGATGGATCTTTTTTTTTTTTTTTGGCTCTTTAAGTCTTAAAAATGAATCAAATTGGAAAAAGTTTTCAGATTCGAATTGCAGAATCACGTTCAAATGTTGCAATTGATATAATTATATAACAATTAATTTACCTGATATGAGAATCTCAAAAAAAAAATATGGGTGATGTGTTTCGAAAAATAGGTAATGCAAAAAATAATTGTAATTTCCCTGGTTTGTAATGTCAAATGAATTTAATTCGTAAGTTTGCAGACTAACCCATTTTATCCAAACGAAAAATAAAAATATGTTTCAAAAATATTTTAACAGATTAAAATTAAAAAGTTCTTTTTAGATTGACATGAGAATCATTTGGGTCCCCTTTTAAAACTTTTATTTTCATATTGAAAATATATAATGGTGGGCTGTCATCCATTATAAAACTATAATGTTCCATCGAAAATACTAACATTACTCAAATATGATTTTTGCTATTTACATTTTTTTCATTTGTTAAATATACAATCTCTTTTTTTTATTTTTTTATATAAAATTACTTAAATAACCTTATTTTTTCTTTCTTTTTCAAATATCACTCCTCACTTGTCCCGTTTTACTGCACTCTTCCTCTCCTAGTTTCACACTTCGCCACCTATTATAGTACTACTCCCGTATGTACAGTATCAAAATCACCAAAATCTTCATTCTCCCAACCATACATTTTGAAGTAAAAAAATTAACACCAACAACCGCGATTTACAGCACCATAATCGCAAAAAAAAATTGAGTAAATAGAGAATCTTTGAGTCAATTTCAAGCTACCATTAAATTAAATCAAACAACGCACAAAAATTAACCACACCAATAGTAAATGAGATGAAAAAATTACTAACAAAGCTATAATGATTTCCTCTCCTTGTTTGTTACAGATTTCGTACTCCATACTAGCCACTAGTGGCTTTCTTTTCGACGCCCTCACTCTCACACAAGAAAGAATTAATGACATTCGAAAACCTTGGTTTGGTTGTTAATTGAAGGTTAGGAAAAGAATGGTGTAAACAAAAATGGTACTAAAAAGTGCAGGAAATTGAGGTTGGAAAAATGGATTGGGTTTTCAATTTTGGAGGAGAAGATGGAATCACTAAAGAATAGCTCGAAAAATGAAATTGTTGAAAAATGTCGAGAAGAGAAACAAGAGGGGAGAAGGCAATAGCGAAGAGTGATAATAGAAAAGGAGGGAAAAATAACGTTATTTAAGTAATTTTATATTAAAAAATAAAAAATAAAAGATAGTATATTTAGCAAATAGAAAGAATATAAATAGCAAAAGCCTTCAAATATTAGTATCTAATCGGGCTGGGTTTAATCTATATTCGGTTTAAATAACTTTGTCAAGATAATATATCTTAGAAACAAGCAATGAAGGAGAGCAGGTGTCATGTACTTGGGTTAAAAAAAAAAAAACACTATCACTAGCCCAATATACTTTTGTTCAAAACTAACCCAGTATCTTAAAGCCCCATTTCCCATTTCATTTTAGTTTTAATCAAGGGGGTTGTTATTCACACCTTTTTTTTTTTTTTCTCTTTTCACCCTCTACTTTTTCAAAAAAGTATGAAAATACCATTTTAGCCTTACCTATATTTCCTACCACCCCTCCATTCACCCTATTTCTTCCCCGTGCTACCCCTCCCCCCTCAAGACTTTCTCGTTATTTCATCGATCCATTTGACCACCACCACTGCCTTCATTTGGCCACCACCGGTCCATTTGCTTCATTTGTCAGTGAAATACAAGCTCTGTAAGCTCAACCACCACCATTCTTTCTCTCGTAATCTCCGACGGCTTCCTGGTAAGTTCACATTTCTCTTTTTTTCCCTACATTTTACATATTCAATGGAAACGTATTTCCATTTTGTAACAAGAAAATATACAACCTTTGCTTATTGGTTGTTGACTGACCACAATATTTGCACTATTCACTACAAGAAATTTGTGAATTAGCGAGGGAATATAACGAAGGAATTATTTCCTCACTAATCCCTCGCTAGTATGCAACGAATTAGAGAGGACCAACCAACCCTCTCTAATCTTTCGCTAACTCGTAAGACAATAGCGAGTGATCTCACTGATACCTCATTACTTAGCATGGGAGCAATGAGGAACCTATTGTCCCTCGCAACACCCTCGCTTAAATAATTAGTTATTTAGCGAGACAATCAGGCTCTAGCAAAACCATCGCAACTCCCTTACAAAATCCTTAATTAAATTTAAGAAAATGAAACTTACATCTAGCGAGTGAATTATGCCTTGGCAAATTAGCGAGGGATATATTTCGTCACAGATCTCTCGCAAATAGCTTTAAGATACTTAGAAAATTGGATTTTGTGATAGTGAAAGAGCTACTCCCTCACAACGCCCTCACAAAGTAGCTAGGGTATTCTTCCCTTGCAACTCCTTCACCAATATATTCAATGTAAATTCAAAATATATTTGTGGCTTAAATATGTTTTAAGTCACTGCAAATATGACTCTATCTGGTTTTAGTTTTTGCAAAAAAAAAAATTATTAGTTTTAAATCTTTGACATTTTGTTAGTGTTCTTTTTTAGTCCTTTCTACTAACTCTAGTTAGTCTAGTGCTAACATGACTAACAAAATAAAAATTAATTAAGATGATTAAGATAATAAGGAATATTCTAAATTAAGATAATAAGATTATTTTAAGGGTGTATTTTAATTAAGTAATGTATTTATTATTTATATAAATAAGGTAATTACATATAAATTTTTTATAATTTATTTTTAATTTTTAATATATTATGAAAAGAGATTTTATTGCTTTTAATATTATTCTTACGTTCAATTCACTAATTTACTTTTAACATTGTACTTTTTAAAAAAAATTATAATTTAATTAGACAATTATAATTTAATTTTAATATATTACTTTTGTCTTGGAGACAAAATCATTGCTTTTGATATATTAAAAAAATAAAATAAATGACAATCAATCAAAAGTAATGAATTAAAATATAAAAAAAAATCAAAAGTAATATATTAAAATTAAATTAAAAGCATCTAAGTAAATTATAATTCTTTTTAAAAAAAGTACAATGTTAAAAGTAAATTAGTGAATTGAAAAGTAAGAATAATATTAAGAGCAATAAAAATCTCTTTTCATAACATATTAAAAATTAAAAATAAATTACAAAAAAATTATATGTAATTAACTTATTTATATAAATCGTAAATACATTACTTAATTAAAATACGCACATTACTTAATTAAAATATGCCCTTAAAATAATCTTATTATCTTAATTTAGAATATTTCTTATTACCTCAATTAGCTTAATTAATATCATTTAATTTGGTAGCCATGTCAACACTAAACTAATTAGAGTTAATGGTAAGGACTAAAAAAGAACATAACGATAATGTCAAGGATCTAAAAGTAACAAAAAATCTTACAAGGACTAAAACCAAACAGAGTTATATTTGCAAAAACTTGAAATATATTTAAGCCTATATTTATATATTTAAAAACATTTATTAATTAAAAATTCTAATTATATAAAAATAAATATTTATCTTGTGTAATATTTAAGTTAAGATATTAATATTTAATTATTAAAAATAAATATAATATTTATTATATATTTCAATATACATTATATATGTTTAAAAATATATTACATTTAGATTTTAAAAATTAGATTTAAATTAAGATTAATTTATATTATAATAATATTAAAATTTAGTTTATTTTAAAATATTCCTAATTCAATATATTATATCAAGATTGTAAATTTGAACTAAAATAATTTAATACTAAACTTAGGTAATAATATTTTAAAGAAATAAAAATTATAAAATAGGAAATACTTAAAACATGAGAAGTCACATAACATAAGAATAAATATTCATATTTATAATATAAGGCTAAATTAGCATTTATGATTCATTTGACATCAAAATTAATTAATTAAATTAAATTTATTTGATTTAGTCTATAATTATAACAAAAGACCTTGATAGGGCTCATAGCACAATTGCGTGTTTGATTTAGCTTTTCTTTAAAAAAATAAAAACAAAGCTAATACATTTAATTAAATTAAATTTATAATTATAATATTATGTCATTATCTTACATTATATATATATATATATATATAAATGATCAGAATTTTTTGAATTATATTTTTTCACGTAATGATATAAACTATGTTATTTTTAATATTAAATTTATTTTATATTAAATTGATTGAAAAATATAAAATGTTACTTAATATTTATTATTTGAATAATTTGAAAAAGATATATTTAATAATATATAATATATGCAATTTTGAAATATTTATATTTAATGATATACAATAAAATTTTGAAATTATATAATATATTTTGAAATATGTATAATACATTTCTATTTAAAATTACATAATATATATATATATATATAATATAATTATATAATTATATTTATATTAATCATTAGTAAAAGCTATATTTAATAATATTTTATATATACAATTATATAATTATATAATATATGATATTTAAAAGAGAGGAAAATAAGCCACAAATTGAGATGTGTGTGTTCAAATTTTTAAGCACGATACAAATTCTAACCCAAAGTTTAAGCGCCTTTACCAATTCCCCCAGAGCCCCAAAAATTAAGCGAAAATCTAACCTTTCCCCTTCCCACACTACTCTTACCCTAGAGCACATCACCGTCTACGTTGTATGTTGGCTTTTACCGCTAGCTCTTGCCGCCGACTCAGTGCACCCACCTAACCTAGTGGCAAAGAGCTCTTGTCACTTTAGCTATAACAGGTTTCACACTTCTTTGAAGAACCAATACACATGAATATTTTATATATATATATATATATATATATATATATATATATATATATATTTCTCCTTTTTCACATTTGTGTCCTCTAGAGGTTCGACCAACCCTCCTTCTCCCTCACCACATTAACTTTGATTTCCTCCTTATTGCACCCTTTAGCAAGCGCTCACTAAAGCCCAATCTTGCACCAGCACCCTGCCACTCAATTGGTATGTCAAGCCACTTCGTTTTTTTTCAATTAAAATATTGTTTTGTCCTTGATTTTACACTATTAAAAGAAATGATTGTTTCTGAAAATTTTTGTTTTTTTTTTTTTAGTTTGGTAGCACCTAAACTTTTTCATCAATACTTTAGTTTAGAAGTGGCTATGATTAGGTCATGTTGCATGTTGGCGTGTTGTGAAGAGATTTGGGTGGTGAGGTTGTCACCAGTCATGGTAACATTTTGCTAGGCTAAGGACATCACATTATTTCATTTGTTTGTGCTCTGAAACTTTAGTTTAGCCTATGTTTTGATCATGAGCAATGCAAATGCTAATGAAAGACCTATAAGAGAAACCACAGTTTATGAGTTTAGTTGTGATTATTGATTAACTAATTAAATGACATGATTGTTTTTGAATTTTATTTTATTTTATTTGAGTTTGGCAACACCTAAACATGTTCATCAATACTTTAGTTTAAAAGTGGCTATGAATAGGACTGCTGCATGAGGGCTTGTTGTGAAGAGATTTGGGTGGTGAGGTTATTTCCAGTGAATTTAGGTGTAGGTTGTTTGTAGGTTCAAGCTATTTGTGGGTTTGTTAAATAATGCTTTGCTGATTTCAATCTTTTTTTTCAATGGTTTTACCTTTCCCCACCATTTTCTTAGATTTTTTTAGTTTTATAGGTTCTTATTTTTTTTTCCCATGGTTTGTGGGTTGAAATCTAAGGGATTAATTGACATGACTTTTCGGACTCAACTTAGCTAAAAGTTGAATTTAAAGAAAATAGATAGTTTGTTGATCTTTTCATGATATGCTTTATCTATCTTAGATTTGACTATTGTGAAGTAAAGATAGAGAAAGCTTGTTGATTGACTAATTAAATGAAATGATTGTTTTTGAATTTTGGTTTCTTTAAGTTTGCCAACACCTAAACATAATCATCAATACTTTAGTTTAAAAGTGGCTATGACTTATAATTTGACAACACTACCATAGGAGGCAGAGATGAAGCGTCCTGTTTCATACCATGAAGTGTATAGCAAAGCTCATAAAAAAAAAAAAAAAAGATGGTGAATTTGTCTCTCCTAGGGCAAAGAACTTTGTGGTATATGTTTTTAAGTTTTAAGATTGATTACTTTTGTTAAGCTATTGCCATTTTACTAATTTTTTCAATTTATTGTAGGAATCATATGAAGTCGTAATGACACAAAAATATGGAGAAGATGCTCCAACTCATCCTATTGTTGATTCTGATATTTGGTTACAAGCAGCGGGTGAAAACCAGTAGGGTAGAGTCCACGACCTCGATCATAACTTGGATCTTACCACCAATATCTCTTCACATGCTTCATCTTCAGATGTTGTAGGTCCTTTCACAAATCCTCCACTTATGACAGATGAATGGGTCAATACATCTATAAATACTACATTAGCCTCTTTTTTAAAGATAGAATTGCCACAATTGATGAGGCAATTATTTCGAGCAGAGATAGTCCCTATCCTCCGAACACTAACACCACCATCAACCAACCAACCTAGGGAGGATCAAGGCCATAATGATGATTTTACTAGCTTAAGTTGATTAGATATTTTATTTTTATTTTTGCATGACATTGTGCAATGATTTATATTTTGTAAGACATGTTGACTTAAAATTGCAAGATATTGTGTAATTTTACTTTCAGGTTTTATTTTAAATCAAGTTTTTGAATATTCAACATTTGATATGTTTCATTTATATTTGATAAATAAATTTCTTTCAATACACATTTTGCATATAATTTTTTTAAATATTATATGTATTTATAAAATAAAAAGTTACCAGAAAATTTAATTAATTGAATTAAAATCATGAAAAAAATAGACAGATTGGCGAGTAATTAGCGTCTGTCCCTTGCGAAGGATTGGCGAGGGGAACATTGCATAGGATTTGTGAGGAAGTAGCAAGGGTAATATTGCTTGGGATTTGTAAGTAGCAAAGGACACTTGCGAAGGAATAACGACAGCTTAGTGAAGCTCTTTTGCGAAAGGTTAGCGAGGACATGGCAAGGGATAAATTGTGAGGGATTATCGAGGCATTAGCGAGGGGAGCTCGAGAGGGATTGGCGAAGGAATAGCGAGGGACAAATAAACAATAAATGGCAAGGGAATAGTGAAGGTATGGCAAAGGAATAGTGAAGGTATTGCAAGGGATATCTTGCAAAGGATTCATGAATGATTAGCAAAGAAATGGCAATGACCTTTAGCGAGGGACAAAACGAATTATTTGTGCGAGGAATTTACGATGGATTAGCGAGAGATGAATGGCGACAAATTGGCAACGAATTTAGCAAAGGAATAGCGAGAGAGTTTGCGAGCAATCAGGGAAAAAAATGCGCCATAGCCAATTAGTGATCTGGATTAAACAAGGGAACCTTCCTTTGCAAATCCCTCGCTGATGTGGTTTACAAGTGATTTGTGAGGCATTTGCAAGGGAAGGTTCCCTCACTAATCCGCTAATTTCTTGTAATGATGGAGTAAAGTTGGAATACTTTTTTTCTGACGAAGTTAATGTGTTAAGTGCTTGGAGGAATGTGATTGAAGCAAGCGATGATGCTTTTGAGCATCCAATACAAGCAAGTGATAATGCTTTTGAAAATCCTATAAAAGAAAATGAGATGTCATAGAGAAGTTGGATATGAACCCACAAGATATGCTTCTTGATTATAGTCAATTTTTCGCTACCATAGAGGTATATTGAATAATTAATTGTTAAGTGTTGAAATTTGTTTGATATTTATTATGTTGTTGAACTAATAAAGGATTACTGGATTCAAGTTTTTGCATAACGTGATGATTTATTAAAGTGGGTTTAACGAATTGGGAAAAGGTGCAAATTTGTTATTATCATAAAACAGTCGGAGACAGGACCAAGGAAGACATTTGTCTTATTGTATTGTGAAAGGGGATGAAAGTATAAATAGTACAAAGACGTGTTAACCCCCAAGTCCACTGGAAACAAGAAATGTGATTATCCCTTTAGACTAAAAGGGAACCATGTGAAAACATCGAATGAAGACTTTTTATAATATGTGGATTTCATAACCACAATGTAGCTGAAACATTATTGGGTCATGCATATGCAAGTTGCTTAACTAGTGAAGAAAAATCTCTATTAAATGAAATGACCAAAAACATGGTGAAGCCTAGTTAGATTTTGCTGACAATCAAAAGTCAAGATGAGACAAATGTCAACATTAAAATAATTGTATATAATGCACGTAAAAAATATCATCAACATCAAAAGGGTTCAAGAACTGAAATGTAACATCTAATGAAGTTGATGGAACGTGATAAATATGTCTATTGGTACAAAAGGGTAGATGCTGAAAATGTTGCCAGAGATATATTGTAGTCACATCCAGATTCCATCAAGCTTGTAAATGCATTTTCCATTATGTTGATTATTGATTCCACCTACAAGATGAACAAATATCGGCTTCCATTATTGGAGATTGTTGGTATTACTTCCAATAAGATGACCTTTTTTGTGGCGTTTGCTTATTTGGAAAATGAACAAATAAATAACTTTACATGAGCATTAACTAAGGGATCGTTTAGGGTGGTTTTTAGTTGTAAGTTTCAAAAATTTTAAAAACTACAACCAACCAATTTTTAGTTTTTAAAAATTAGTTTTAGTTTTTTTTTTCTTTCTAATATTTATCAGTTTAAAGGTGTGTTTGTGTAGTGGTAGTTAAGGTGACGCTAGTGGCAGTGGTGACGAGGATAGTGGTGGTAGTAGTGGCGGCAACAGTAGTGGCAATGGCAATGCCAATAATAGTGGTCATGGCAGTGCAAATGGTGATGACAGTGATGATTATGCCAGTGATAGTATTGGTGGCGGGGGCAGTGCCAATGGTGGTAGTGGCGGTGGTATCGATAGTGGTGGTGGTGGCAGTGTTGGTAGTGGTGGTGGTGACAGTTGTAATGGTGGTGATGGTGCTAATGGTGGTGGCAAGGATGATCGGAGAGGTCATTGTCAAATGCAGCGAGCATGGTTGTTAAACTTAAGTTCCAACTCATAATCTCGTACGAGTTTACGATTTTACATCGCCGAAACTGGCTAACTCGCAACTAAAATCATTTTCAGTTAGGATCGGATAAACTCGGATGAACTCGCTCAAAATCGCGAGTTCCTCACCAAGTTCCCGAGTTCACTTTGGCAGAGCAATTTTGCTCCAAAACAATGACAAAGTGAGCATTTAACTAACGATTTGTAGAAAAAGGGTCACGTTTTGTGATTTCCCCCCTGGATCGGTGATTTCGAGCCTGTTGTCCACAACTGTTAGGGTTTGTCACTATCCTCTGTTGATTCCTCATCTTCTCTACAACTTCAAAACCTCAGACAGACCTTCTCTTCTTCTCCTTTGCTATTCTCGACGTTAACCTTTGCTCCTCTTCACCTCGCGATTTTGCTATGTACGCGTCGCAGCTCTTGGTCTACGACTATGCGTTCTACTTCGTGCGTGCTCCTACTCTGCGATTCAACATGAGTACTGATTCTTGGTCTGTGATTCTTCACAATTCCTACTTCACCAGTTGAAGGGTATCACCATATCACTCTGTCTCTCATATTTCTGTTTTGTGCCTTCATTGCCTTGTGTTCCCAAATGCATTTTAGATTGCAAATTGTTATTAAAAAAATTTATTTTGTTAGATGTGTGTTGCACTGTCATTTGCTTATTTTATTGTGTAATTGTGTTTGATATCAGTATACCAAACCATAATGTCGAGGACTGGATCAAACTCCTCTGACAGCAATGTAGCTGTCTCTTTCTGCTAGAAATAGGAAGAATGCTCCAGGAAATCGATTAGATATTGGTTGGAAACATGGGACAGATGTTTAAGGCAATGCTAGGAAAGCCAAGTGTAATTATTGTTCAAAGATTATGAGTGGAGGGATTTTTAGATTCAAGCACCATCTTGCTAGAACTAGAGAAGATTCAAAATCTAGTGCTATAGTGCCAGAAGAAGTTAAAATGTTAATGATAAAAGTTGTTGCTGAGGCAAAAGAAGCTTCCTTGAAGAAAAGAAAATTAAATAATATTGATGAAGAAGGGGATGAACAAAGTCAGGGGGTGGAGACTTATAGTTCTCAAAGACATGACATATCCTTTTCAAGAGGAAAAGGAAAAGCTGCTAGTGGTGGGGGAGCTCAAGCAACTATAAATCAATTGATGAAAAAAAGTTATAAAGAGGAAGTTAATGCTCAAGTGGCTGAATTTTTTTACACAAGTGTCATTCCATTCAATACTATTAAAAATCTAGCATTTGCAAAAATGTGTGAGATGATTGGGAAATATGGAGTTGGCTATAAACCTCCATCTTATCATGATGTTAGAGAGAAGCTTTTGAATCAAGTAGTGGGAAAAACTGATGCAATGCTTGAAGAGTATAAGGAGGAATGGAAGAGAACGGGTTGCTCTATCATGTCTGATGGATGGACAAACAAAAAAAGGCGTTCAATTTGTAACTTCTTGGTGAATAGCCCAAAGGGGACAATGTTTTTGTATTCATTAAATACCTCTGACATCTCAAAAATAGCTAACAAAGTTTTTAAAATGTTGGATGATGCAGTCACATTTGTTGGAGAGGAGAATGTTGTGCAAGTGGTTACTAATAATGCTACAAATTTCAAAGCAATAAGAGAATTGTTGATGCAGAAATGGGAGTATTTGTATTAGACCCCATGTGCTGCTCATTGTATTGGTTTGATATTTGAAGATTTTGAGAAGCACTTGAAGGTTCATTAAGTTACTATAAAGAAAGGAAGAAAGATCAACACCTACATATATGGCAGAACAAAGCTTATTAGCATGTTAAAGAAGTTCACAAAAAGGGGAGACTTGATTAGGCCTGGTATGATTAGATTTGCCACGACTTATTTGACTTTAGCTTGTCTGCATGAAATGAAAGCATCATTGATGAGCATGTTTAGCTCTGAAGAATGGAAGACAAGCAAGTTTGGAACTTCACAAGAGGGGGAAAAAGTAGAAAATGCGGTTTTAGATAGTCGGTTTTGGAAGAATGTAAGCATATGCCTCAAAGCTGCTGCCCCTCTTATGGTGGTCCTTCGATTGGTGGATTCGGATATAAAACCCACCATGGGTTTCATATATGAGGAGATGGATTGTGCAAAAGAAAAGATTAAATGCAACTTCGATAATATTAAGAAAAGGTAAAACTTTTAAACTTTGTCTCATTAAAATTTAATTGTTTGTGTAACTATTTCTAATACAGCATATTTGATATTTGTGTAGTTATGAACCTATTTGGAAAATTATTGATGAGAGGTGGGATAATCAGCTTCATAGGCCTTTGCATGCAACTGCATATTATCCTAATCCCCACTTGCATTATGAGCCTAATTTTAAAAATGATGATTCTGACGTAAAAGAATGATTGTATTTGTGTATGAAAATATTGGTCAAGGATGTTGCAGAAAGGAATAAAATTAGTGTGCAGCTTATTGAGTTTCATCATGCTAGAGGGCTATTTTCTATGGATAATGCAAAGGCCTGTAGGAAGGCTATGCTTCCTACAGAATGGTGGGAGATGTTTGGGAATGGATGCTCAGAGTTGAAAAAGTTTGCTATCCGTGTTTTAAGCTTGACTTGTAGCTCTTCTGGGTGTGAGCGTAATTAGAGCTCATTTGAAATGGTAATTGAAGTTTATCACTTTATTTATGATTTTTAATTTTCTTTGTTTAGTTTAGATAATCATGAAATTCTATTTTGTGTTATTTTCTAAGTCTAGATTCATACAAAGAGAAGAAACCGCTTGCATCAAGAGAAGATGAATGACTTGGTTTATGTTATGTACAACTTGAAGTTGAAAAGTAGACAAAGTAGAAAATTTGTTGCTCTTCCATTTGATGGTATTCAATCTGATGATTTAGTTGGAGGAAGTTCAAGCAATCCAACTTTAGATGCATTGGATCTTGATAATTTGGCTTTTGATGACAATGTTGTTGATGAACATTTTTCATCTGAGGAAGAGCTTAATGGTGATGGAGATGATGATGGTGATGATGATATTGGAGATGATGTTATTAGAGGATTGGATACAGACATTTGTCTTTTTTTGGTTTTTTAAATATTATCATTTTAAGAACTTATGTTTTGTATGAACTTATATTTTATTTGGTGAAGTTTGAACTTATCACGTAGTAATGTACTACTTGACTTAGTTATTTAATTATTGTGGTTTACTATTTTGCTTTATTTATGGGGTTCAAATGTTGAATTATTATGTTATCTATAGGTATTTTAATATTTTTTTATAGTAGGTAAACTTTTACGAGTTTACGATTCGAGTTTACAGACTCTCCACAAGTTTACGTAAACTCTCGAGTTTAACAACCTTGGTAACAAGAGTATTTTTTTAAAAAACTAAACCAAATTTACAAATCATTTTTTCTTGGTTTTGAAAATGAATGTAAAGTATTTTGAAATTGGGTTAAAAACCATTTCAGTTTCATTTTAGCCAAACATGTTTTGTTTTGAAAATTACATTTCAAAACCAAAAACTAAAAACTCGCCACCACCCCAAACGAGCCCTAAGGTAAAAGGATTGTTTGTAAAAGATGATGTCTTGCCTCAAGTTATTTTCATTGACAGGGATCTTGCTTTGATGAATGCATTGCAAGATGTTTTTCCAAGTTCAACAAACTTGTTATGTCAATTTCATATTGATGCGCTAAAAATACGCTCAAGGGCAAGCGTACCCTTATCGCAGTAGTAACAAAAGGACATGAGTCTAGATATCGAACCCAAAGAACTAAATGGTGATTACCAGTTTTCAAACATTCTATATTGTTTAGGTGAAATTAAATAGGTAATGGGTTGATTTAATAATGATAAATGTGAAACATGAATTGTAAAACAAGCAATGGCAAGTAGAGAAAAATTTAGAGAAAAATAGGCTTGGGATTGTGGTTTTCTTCATCCTCTTAAGTTCCTTCACATCTAATTCTAATTAAACCTCTTACTATTTGTCAATTACCAATATTTCCCTACAAATTTTATTGTCAATTATTGGTCATAAATTGCAATAATCCTTTCTAAGTTCATTTCCCACTTAATCATATGAGATATTAAAACCCTAGGAAGACATAAGAAATAAAAAGGGGATTAATTAATTATTTAATTCAATTGGAAATTATGAATAAAGGTTGATCATACGACAAAACCTAATTTGATTATCCTATAAGTCTACCAATTAATTGCGATACGGCTGCCGTTCAATTAATCGATTCAAAGTATACAAGGGATGATCAATTCCAAGTAAGAAAATAAAAACAATAGAGCAAACTAATTGATTGAATAGAAACAAGAATTCAATTAAAATTAAGCATTTAGGGGTTCCAAACACTAAGTACACCACAATCCTAACAAGGAATTTAGCTACTCATGGGAAGAAAAGAAATCATAATTTTAAAGAAATACATCAAAGGAAAAAGAAGAAAAAATCTTTTACAAGAAAAGGTTTTTTCTCGGTCTCTAACTCTGAGTATCCTATTGTCCTTTCAAGAATATTTCTCTAAAAGCCGAAGACGAAAAAGGAAAAGTGAGAAGAGAATAGAGATAAGACAAAGTTAATCCTTTATTGTGCTTTGCTCCTTGTTATTTGTAATATAATTTCAGAATTTTGGAGCAGAAGGCTTAACCCTAGTCCAATTCAAAAATTAAAATAAAATTAAAAGTTGGACCTTGGACCCGCCTAGCGAGGTTGGAAACCTGCTAGGCAATTTTTCAAAAGGAATTCGCTTCGCTTTGAAGCTGGTCGGGCTACCCAACCCACCGAGTAGAATACCTCCAAGGCAAGTCCTGCCGGGCGGGTGCGACCTTGTGCACTCCATTTTGCACTTCAAGTCTCTCTTTTCTTGCCCATTCTTGTGCTTATAGGCTTTTTTCGTGGTCCTCACTTTGGTTCTGGCTTCTTTTAAGTCCACTTTAATAAGTATAATACTCCTTTATACCTGTGGACTAGATTTCTTTTCTTTGTTCAACTAACTTCCTACATAAAATTCAACAAAATTAAGGCAATTCATGTAATGTTAAATAAAAAGCTTAGAAACATACATCACATGAAATCCTTCAGTAATGGTCTATTTTCTCCCAAATTTCCTATTAGTTAATGCAAAAATCTTGTAAACTTGCTCTCTAAATCTACATAATATAGATTTATCACATATTGCCTAAAAATGTTAGACCAAAATGCAAGATATATGTAAGTCTAGCAAAAGAATGGGATAAGGTGTTGGATGTTTGGAATAGTTTAATGCTATCTCCTAATGAAAATATGTATAACCAACGCCCAACAAGCTTTGAAGAGATGTGGTCATGCTCTCCTTTCTTCATTAACTACGTGAAAAATATATGATTGATACCTTATAAGGAGAAGTTTGTCACAACATGGATAGATCAGTGATGCATCTGGGAACTACAACAACTAATAGGTATTTGTATTAACTTGTTTATTGGCTTGACATATGTCATATGTTACTTATAACAATATACTTTTGCTGACAAATGCATATTTTTCCTAATTGGGTTGAGGACGCACATGCAAGATTCAAGAGGTTACTCCGAGATAGCATGGGAGACTAGTGTAGTTCTTAGGATGCAATGAATCATATGCTCATATTGCAACACAATGAAATAAAGGTGTCATTTCATAAAAGCATCAATGTATTAGAACATAGGTTTAATAACAAATTCTACTAGAAGCTACGAGGCTTTGTATCAACAAAACCACAGAACCTGATGTTTGATGAGTATAAACGTGTTGACACTGTTAGTGCTAATAGTTGTGCTTGTGGTTGCACACTTAGAACTACTCATGGACTACCTTGTGCGTGAGAACGTGCTAGATATAGCAATATGTTCAGTTTCATTCTGCTGCAATCTATTCATGTGCATTAGAGGAGGTTATTACTTTCTACAGATGAAATGACTCACTATTGAGGGGACTTATCACTTACACACGAGGTCAATGCATTGTTAAAGCGGTTTTCTAAGCTTGACGTGTCTAGAAAAATCACATTGAAGACTTAAGTCCGTGAACTAGCATTTTCAGATACCACTTCAATGTGTCCTCCTATAGACAAGGTAAAAATAGAGGGAGCACCAAAGTTTGAGAAATCCACTAAACGTATTCCTTCAATGTAGGGGCGACTTGATGTAATGCACACGGTTGTAAATAGTTCATCACCTCCTAATGTGCCTCATAAAGTTTCTCGTTGCACGAAACGCAAAAAAAGTGTGTCATTTATAGATGAATTTCCAAATCAGTTGCATGAATATATTGCCCATATTGTTGACATGAGATTAGAAGAAAATTGTGGTTACTAGGCAATTACAGCTTTGTAGGTAAGGGTGAGGAGTCTTGACCTTTAATTCATGATGATTTGATTCAAGAACTTTAGCGGTGGCACATTGAATATGATCAAGTCTTTGGCACAAAACAACGAGTGATTGAACTAAAGACTTCTTTGTATGTTGACCAACACACAGTAGCAAGTCATAATAAGTGGATGTCCATTCCTAACATGGGTTATGTTATTGCTAGTCAACATAATGTCATGTTGGTCCACTTATCCAGGCTGCAAAGTCAGACATTTTTTTCGCTTAGGAGTCGACCCTCACCTGTTGGACATCACCGGCTTATTGCTATTGGATTTGTTCACAGTTGTCACTTTGTGTAGGTATACATTTTCCAATTATTTAGTTATTTAGCACTATAAGTATATAAATGTATTCACTAACTTTATAAAATTGTGTCCTTTTTTAGGTTTATTTAAAGGATGGAGCTTCCCTACCTCCTATCGCACCACAATGGCATAGATACTGCAATGATAACAATCGTTCATGGCAAAATCCATACTTACATTGCATACAACATTTCAATTCCTTATTTGTATCTAGAGGAGATGAATATGTAGTAAATATTATTAGAGACTCATTGTAATCATGTGATCATTTACTTTTTCATAGCACATAGACTAATTATTGTTAGACTAATTTATTTTATGATCATTAATGTAATGGTATTGATTTCTACTTCAATGGATTAATACTAGTTTTGGTTCGTTTTCTATTTCTAATGCATTGTGGTTTATGTCTCTAATATGTAATCTGTAAAGATACATAATGAAAACGCGTTTTCGTTGAGTATTGAAATTTCATACACAACGAAAACGTATTTCCATTGTGTTAAAAGGGGTGTGCCCTCAATTGTATATAATACACAACAAAAAAATGTTTTTGTCAAAGGGTATTTTTGGGGGAAAAATTAACAAACACAAGCTGGGTGAAAAGATCGAAAAGTGGGGTGGGAATAGTAAGGCCTTTCAATCAATACCCGTGAGCCCATTGCAGTATGCAGTTCAAAAATAAAATAAAAAAATATTGAAACCTTGTTAAGAAAGAGAAGGGACTTCATGTCCAAATTTAGAGTAAATTACATTAACATTCCTTGATATTATTTGAGATTGCACATAACTTTTTTTTTTAACGTTTACAATAACCTCTTTTATAGGGGTACACAGTATAATATTTTTCAAACAATTAAGGGGGGTTAATGTAATATATAAGGAGTGTCAGTGTAACGTTTATTAAACAATTAAGGAGATTAGTATAGAAATAAAAAATAAAAAGGGCATATCAGGCAAAATTGGACGAAATTTCAAGGAGTGTCAGTGTAATTTACTCCCAAATTTATAACAGGTCGTATATTTCAATCGCTTTGTTATTTAGTTATTGTGTATATTTTTGTTTTATCCACTATGTTATTTATTCTTGCACATATTTTGGTTTGTTGGGTTTTTTTTGGTTTTATTTCAAAAAAAAAATAACGAGGAATGGATGTTACCTCATTTATTTCAAGGGTTCTTTTTAAGGGTAAGGGCAATTCAAGGTCTATCTTGAATCAATATTAATAAAATAATGATAATAATAATTAAATAATACTTAAAATAATACTAAAGAAACATAATATCATAATTTTACAACACTAAAAATTAAAAATAAAATACCATTTTATAGGTTCTAAATATTTAAAGTACACAAAGTTTAAATTGAATATATTATAATACTTAGGTCCAATTTTCAATAGTATACAATGTTTATTAATAATAACTAGTTTACATCTAGAATCAATAAGAAAATGATAAATACTTTAGATTATTTTTTATTTTTAATTAAAAAACAAAATAATGTCGTGTTAAGCATTTTTTATTGACCCGATATGAACAGACTTTTTATCAATTTTTTTGCCATTATTTTACCAAGTTTCCAAATCTTTGATTAGTTTTTCTCAAAGTCAATATTGTGGTTTATTTAGAATAGACACTAGACCAATTCACCGATTTTCCAACTGATCTAGTTCAATTTTTAGAACACAAATATAAATTATATTTTGATTTGCAATGAACAATTAAAATATAAAATTGTAATATAAAACACTTATGTGTTTTAATCCATCCTCTTTCATCTTTATTTCTAAGTTAAATTTTAATAGTTCTTTTAAATCGTTAATAGTTAAAAATAATCTTCTATTACAATTTAAATTATCCATTGTAAATACAAAATATAATTTATATATTCAAATATATTTATTTATTATGAATTTTAATTATAATGTAATTTATAGATTAAAAATATTTCTTTTTATAAATTTTAATTATATAAAAAAAAACATATATCTTATACAATGCATAGGCTAAAATAATACTTCCTTTGATCTTGAATATAAGTGAAAAAAACTAATTCACACTAACTAAAAATGTTAGTTAACGTCGTTTCATTTTACTAATCTCGTTTAGAAAATAACCTTTTTTTCTAAATTTTCCTTCATTGGAACTTAATATTAAGAATAAAAAAGGGTCATTGAAAATTGAATATCAATTAAATGAAGGATATTTTGAAAATGGTTTCATTGAAAATGGTAAAATTAATTAAAATTTATTTATATTTAAGACCAACACAATATTTTTTTCTTATATTTGAAACTAAACAAAGTATTTAATAAATTAAAGCAACATGTAATCAAAATTTTTGAAAAAATATTCAATAGAGGGGGAATGGAACATGCTTATATAAAGCAATCAAGATACAATCGTTCATGTCAAGAATTCTCTCAATAGAAGAGTAATAGACACAAATAAGACTAGCACTGAACGAAACTATCTTGAACATAGGTTGAGACTCAATTCAATAATTGATTCATGAACCAAATGTTAAGCTTGTTAAATAAACAAGCTGAACTCGAGCTATGTGTAGTTCAACTCCATTGATTTATGAACTAGCTCAATATATATATATATATATATATATATATATATATATATATATATATATATATTCATTTATTTTTGTTTAAAATAAATAAATAAAAATATGTAAAATAATTATACTTTTAAATCGAATCGAGCTGTTCGAGCTTGAATCGAGTCGAGTTTGAATTGTAAAAAAAAAATTCATATCAAATTCGAGTCGAGCTTTGAGCCGAGTCAATTCTTAACGAGTCAAGTTAAGCTTGATTTAGCTCGACTAGACTCGACTCATTTCTAGCCCTAAACATAAAAAAAATGAGGGTGCTAAACCTTTTTTTTTATCATTTAAGAAGTGTGTATATATCTCTCTTCTCTTCTATTGGACTTTTCCAGTACACAGAGAGGATACGTACTCCTTTCTCAAATAAGAATCACTACCCACACTCACATTTGATTAATTGATTCTATCCAATCCGGTATATCAACTTCCAACTTTCAGATTCTTGTTCGAAACCGTTTGACTCAGTCATTTCCATTGCCAACTCATGGCCTTTGAATTGATTTGATTATCCGTTGCCAATCGTTGTCTTTTAGAGCATTTGAAAATGATTGACCAAGTCACGTGTTTTCGAACTTGCAAACTCACTTAGAGGTGAATAAGGGTGGGATTAAGTTAGAATTGGGAAAATTTTAGTCACAAATCGATCGAATTAAGTCGGGTTTATTGACATTAAATAAGTTAATCAGACTTGATCTTATTTAATGATATTCGGGTTGGGTCAAATTTATTGATTTTGAAAAGGTTAATTCAAACTAACACGATGACAACAATTGGCTTCAGTCGGAAGCGATCAGAAATTGTAGAGTGTGCAATTTATATATTCCACCATTTAACGTATTTTTTTCTTTTTTATATATTAAAATTAGTGAATGGTTAAGATCTCATCTAGTTTTTTCACATTTGGAGTTTTCGAAGAGATCATCAGATTAAATATCTTTTTCAAAAGAAATAAAATAAAAAAATAGGGGAAACTAATTTTTTTAAATTAAAAGAAAATAAATATTTGTCTCAAAAGCTAGACTAAAAGGAATAATTAAATAAAATTAAAAATTAAAAATAATTAAATAGTAAGTATTTTTGTATTTTATTATGATATACAAAAATCTCAAACCCAATACTTGACTCAATTAATTTAGGTTCTTCCATTTCTAACCCAATTCAACCTATTAACTTGACTCAACCTAATAATTTTGTCTCAAGTCGAGTTAATAGAGTTGTCCCAACTCGTGATCATCCCTAATTTTAATGGGAATTGCTTTAATTGCGTATAAGTATGTTTAGTTGTGTACTCATATGAGACACATTGGTCATTAGGCACGTATCGAAATGATTTGTAAATATAGCAATGTGTGTGTGTCTGTGTACACACACACACACACACATATGTGTGTGTGTGTGTATATGTTTGCATATAGAGATCAAGCACAATTTTGGTTTACTAATATAACAACTACAATATTGGAACATACAAAAATTTATGTGGACAAAGTAGAAGCTAATTATGTTGATTTTAACAAAATCAAATCAAATAAAAAAAATTAAATATGGGGAATAAATCAAATCATAAGGTTAAGTTACCATCTTACCGAATTGGCACACTTACACATACAAAAAGAAAAAAGTGAGGATGAAATCCTATAGATGTTACTATTAATTGAATCCAAAATGAAAAGCTCCCCATTGGACGACACCTTAAATGCTTAAAGTTGAATTCCAAACTTGCTTCCATCAAACACAATATCCATAGTGTACCCACTCGAACTTCATCATTGACTTACCAACGATCATTTTAACATTCTAATTCTATGTAACCTAAATTTTCAAATTAAAACAAAAAAAATGCAATCAACAATATGCATGCTTGTTTTAGGTGTACTTTGAGCAACCATACCCATTTGGTGAAAGTAAGGAACAAACTTTGAGGCAAAAAACAAAACTTGGATGGAACTAAAGTGGAAGAATAGCACTGAGCTACCTATTTGTGGGTAAAGTAGTGGGTGGTGTAGCTAAGATATTGTGAGGCAAAAGTAAAACGGTGAGATCTAGTGCAAAATGGAACTTACCTATTAACGAAAAACAAGCAAAAAATAGAAATAATGAGACAATGACACATGTCTAAACATTATCATTGTTTTAACTAGTGCATGAACTCGTGCGATGCACGAAGTAAATTTTTTGGAAAAGGGTGGAGTAATTTTCTAATATGTATATAACAATATATAAACATATTTATACATAGTTTAAAAATTTTTGATATATGAATCATATTTTAAAAAATTATTTACTACTAATAAAAAATAATTAAAAATTTAATATTTTCTCATAAATGAATTATAAATTATTGAAAAAATAATTCCTTTTCATATGGTAAATAATATAATATAGAAAAAATTATCAAATGATTGTCTACTTTATTTTTCTAAGATACAAATACATACAAGACAATTAAGACTTAATCATCAATTGCCACAAATTTTCATGAACCCCATAAATTAATCAATCATTTTATTTTTTATTAATAAAACATTAATAATGATAATGATAATAATAATAATAATAATAATAATAATAATATCAATAACAATATTTATAATGATTATTAAATAATTAACAACCTTTGTCGATCAATTACTAAAGAAATAATAAAAATATTACATAAATAATAATGATTATAAAAATTATAATATTTAAAAATTATAATTTTTATAATTCAAGTCTTCTTTTAATTTAAAATTAGATTATATATTTAAAAATTTAGTGAAAATAATTTTAATAATCTTAAACACTTTTATTCAAAATTACAAATTTATAATCAATGTTTTAATATAAAATAGGTTAAGATCATCACTTAATTTTTTATTACCAAAAAACCTAATTTTTTAACCATTTTTAAACTAAAATCAAAATAAATAATTAAAGAAATCCTTAGAAAGGGAAGCACCAAATTCAAAATCTTTATTAATAAATCATTAATTAGCACAAAAAATAATAAGTAATATGCATGCACTATCAATGTAAAAGTTTTTAAATACCTCTTCCCTCTTTAAGCAAGAATCCATAGCTAGTCCACCATTCATAGGTCAACAATGACTATAATAATTATAACACAACCAAACATTGTTTAGTGCCCGACATTAGATTTTCGATACGATTTTGCTCCTCTGACTAAAACCATAATCACAATGATCGATTTTCCAAAAGTAGAGAAAAACCATTGAGAGTGAGAATTCTACAACCACTTGCATCCAATTCGCAATGTCATGAATCGCAACCTCAAAGTAACACCATAATGACAAAATTTGATTCACGTGAGTCAACGGGAATTACAATAATGTATCAATTCTATACAACTATTATTATTAATTTATTATCATTAAAAGGAAAGGTAGAGAGAGATATCAAACAACCAATGCTCCATTATCAAAATACACAAAATCAAACTAAAGAAGTAAATCCATTCATAACTAAATCTACATTCCAACAATCGCCATTATACCTAGATGTAGATAAATGCACATACGAAGTAATCAGAGCACTTATAACCATTAGTTTAACATACACAGCACCACCTACACTGCACACATGGAACCTTCAGATGCAAGGAGCTGATTTGACTTTGATGACTTAAACTACAAATTAACTGAAAACTAAGACAACAGTATCTTCGAGCATAGCAAATGTTCTTTCATCACAAATATGTAGTCTATATTGATATAGCACATTTTGGATTTATTTTGTCAAGAAATCTACACCGATAACCAAAAATAAGAAACAGAGAGATAAAGCCAAAAAGAAAGATAACCTGGGAACCTTAATGCAAAGAGCTTGAAGAGGAGGTGGAATAAAATAACAGTAAGATATATAGAAATTATTAAAATAGAATTGATGAGGTTTAAAGGCATATAGGACACACTAAATTCATTCCACCATGGAAACATATTTCAATAAAAATCAGTATTATGTGAATTTAATAATTTACCTTTCAAATAATTAATTATATAAGCATAAGAAAATGAAGCTTATTCCAAAGTCCTAAAATTGGCTTGGTTCTAACACAAATGTTTGAATCTAATTAAACTAATTTTGAGAAGACCACTGTCAAAAAGAAATTGTATATATAGGAATTAATAGATAATAATAAAGCTTAAAAAACCAAATTAGATCCATAAAACATGGAAAATAATAATAAAAATTATAAAATAGAAATTAGGAATTCATAGAGCTATGAACGTACCGCCTTGCGAGAATTCTCTTTAAACTATATCTTTTTGTTAAGCCAACCAATTGGTGTTGCAAAATTTATTAGCCACATCAATTCTACATGCGCTTGAACATAAGACTGTACAAATATTGAAGCCTTTATGCACAAAATATTGTCGTTTAAGGGTTACCACATAACATAAGCTACTAATTGTAAACAATTTCATATTTAATTTCAGATTTTCGTTTCCGTCATAAAATTGTAACATGTATATATAAATAAATAATAAATAATATATATATATATATATATATATATATATATATATATAGAGAGAGAGAGAGAGAGAGAGAGAGAGAGAGAGAATGAATGAGAAAAAAAACTCATAAAGGTTTACACCAATGTTATAGACATCAAAATCAAAAACTAAAAGGAAAAAAAGAAGAATAGAATGAATGAGAAAAAAAAAACTCAGAAAGATTTACACCAATGTTATAGACATCAAAACCAAAAACTAAAAGGAAAAAAAGAAGAATAGAATGAATGAGAAAAAGAAATCTCACATGAATGAAGGAGAGGATTATAGGGGCCTTCCTCTACTGTGAAAGAGAAGGAAAAGGAAGAAAAAACATATGAAATAAATGACAAAAAGAGCTATATTCAAATGTTTGAGAGAGAGGGGGAATGACACAAAGAATGAGAGATAATTAATATCCTATTAATTTTCAGCACAGTAGTCCATATTAGACTTCTACAAAGAAAAGCTAAGAAATGTAGAAGAAGAAGAGATGTTTTTTCCCTTGGATTGGTGGTAATTAAGGAGTCACTTTATATTACACGAAAGCATATAATTACAATTAATTTCGATGGATTTAAAACTAAAGAAATTTTGAAGAACATTTTCAAAGTAATTTGCCTCTCTGCAATAGATAACGCTATAATAAATGCTTATCAATTATTTTTGAATAAAATTCTTTTGTGTTCCACTAATTCTACCATTAATATGAAAGTGGAATTAATGTGTATGTGGAATTACAAAACTACCTCGTTTTGAATGAGATTCCTTTCCAATTCTAATGCATCTGAAAAAAAAATTATCAATTACTAAAGACTATTAATTAATAAGATTTAAATATAATAATTATCCTCAGTATAAAATGACTTTAATAACCTTAATTTAGGTGGGAAGTTAAAATTACCACCTTAGTCCATATTGAAGGTCACCATAGCTCACACGCTTCAAGAGAGAAACTCCTGTGCGGATTTTCTTGCTAAATTTGGAGCTTCGCAAAAGGATATTCTGACTATCTACGCAAATCCGTTTCAAGACCTGAGCACCCATGTTGCAGCTGATTCTGCAAGGGTACAGTACCTTAGGGTGTAGTTTTCACTTCTTTTTTTTCTCTCGAGCACTACCAAAAAAATTAATAAGATTTAAGTATAATAATTATCCTCATTATAGAATGACTTTAATACCCTTAATTTAGCTGGGAAGTTAAAATTACCACCTTACTCCATATTGACGGCAATTAATTAATAAGATTTAAATAAATAATTACTTAATTATAGAATGACTTTAATACCCTTAATTTAGATAAAAAAATTAAAATTACCAACTTACCCCAACAACCTTCCTTTTAATATAGATATAGATTTTTATCATAATATATATATATATATATATATATATATATATATAATGATAAAGATATATTAATCTTTTAGAAAACAATTTTTATTACTTATATTAAAAAATGCTAAATTTTTAAATATTTATCATATAATAGAGTAATATATGTAATAATAAATTAAAATAAATTTCATTCCTTTATTACACCATATATTAATTCTTACCATATTCAAAATTAATTTTTACCACAATAGGCTAAGCTTTTTTAAATTAAAATATATATAATATACATGTAAATTTTAATTACCTAATTCTAAAATAATTACCTTTATTAAAATAATAATCATTATCATAATAATTATTATACTATATATTACATTATATATCAATAGATTATATATTATACTATTATAATGTATACTTTAAGTATAATATAAAAGTACTATTTAAAATATATCATCAGTTTTTATAATAAATTTCAGAGCTAATCAATATAATTAGTTTTTATTACACCAAAATTTAAATTGATTTTACAATTTATTACTTACAAACCCTAATGAAAATCCTAAGGAACAATACTTAAAGCTACTAAAACCAAAATGTCGCCAATTAATGTCCTTGAAATCCTACAAAATCTTTCTTTTATATATACATAAAGATAAAGATTATATACCAAAAGATTATATATTATACTATTATAATATATACTTTAAGTACAATATAAAAGTATTATTTAAAATATATAATCAGTTTTTATAATAAATTTCAAAGGTAATCAATATAATCAATTTTTATTACACCAAAATTTAAATTGATTTTACAATTTATTACTTACAAAACCCTAACGAAAATCCTAAGAAATCATATTTAAAGTTGCTAAAATCCTAATGTGCCAGTTAATGCCCTTGAAACCCTACAAAACCTTTCTTTTATATATACACAAAGATTATACACCAATAGATTATATATCATGCTATTATAATATATAATTTAAGTATAATATAAAGTACTATTTGATATATATAACCAGTTTTTATAATAAATTTCGGAGGTAATCAATATAGTCAGTTTTTATTATACCAAAATTTAAATGATTTTATAATTTATTGCTTACGAAACCTTAGCGAATATCTTAAGAAATCGTATTTAAACCTGCTAAAACCTTAATGTCGCTAATTAATGCTCCTAAAACCCTACAAAACCTTTCTTTTATATATATAAAGATATATAGTAAACAGATGATATATATATTCTTAGTGCTATTAAGTAACAGTAATATTTCACTTAAAAATTTCTTTTATTTGGTTAAATCAAAATATTTAATTTAATTATTAAATAATAAAATAATTCTTTAACAAAGATTTAAACACTAATTAATGTGCAAGTGTGACCTTGTAAGTTTAGTACTAATTCAGCAATAAATTAATTAATTTAGTTTATTAATTAATGTTGACATTTACCAATTCTTCTTAAAGTTCAGATACCATAAAGTAGGGGCAAGCAGCAAGCAGGTTTAGATGGATTCAAGCCCAAAAGGCTCAATTCAATGGAAACCAACCAAGTAAAAGTATGATCCATTTTTAACTATTGAATTTTCAGATTTGATAAGGTTTGATTTGAGTTGGATTCGGGTGGGTTATTTTGGGTTTGCATTCCAACTTCATCTTTTTCATCAAGACCCAAATGCAAAAGCCAATCCTTATGTCCTTCACCCAAGCAGAAAGAAAAAAGAGGAAAGAACACAAGTGATTGAAGGACCTGCCAAAGCGTTCACAACTTTTGTTGATGACCTTCATTTTCTCTTCCACATGAAAGTTCCCAGAACCTTGCTCTCGAATCTATGACCCTTACACTATGGGTGGGCTCTTCCTAAAACCTTGTTCTCAAATCTATGACTCTTCCTTTCATTGATAGAAATAGAATTGCATGTCTTGAAGGCTTGGACAAGACACCGATCAAGCGCTAAAGGTAGGCGTCGGTGGTGGGTGCCATGGTGGCAGGCCTAGATGATGCCTTCTAGTTGAGGTGGTGGTGGTGTATGCTGCTGAAATGTCCACGTTCACCTTATTTTGTTTTTAATAAATTTAAATATCAAAGATAACAACTAGTTCTTCTATTTATTAAGGCACTTCAATTTTTAAATTCAAAATATTTCATATAGTGGAGTGTGTGAATAATGCAAAGCAAAATTCAAATTTCAACTTTGTCACATCACATTGGTCTATGAGCGTCTGAGTGTAGTCACATTACTATTGTCAATGGCATCTTAGGCTCCCTGCATATGCACTTAAGTAAAATACTTCAGTATTTCATTAAGTACTATGAATTCTATCAGGTTTAGTCACCGATGGAAATAATTTTCCAAGACTGAACCTACCCGCATTAACCCATCGGGTTTTGTTTTTTACACCAACTCTACCCGATTAATCACCCAAACCTAACCAACAACCATTTTATTTTTTCGGTTACTTTGAGTTTGGGTCGAGCCTTGGTTTCTTGCCCACCCTACCATAAAGTAATAATTTTACTTTTAAGAATCATTAGAAGGATAATGCAACATTTCTTTCCATCTTTATAGCTTTAGGTTAATTTTAAAGCACAATATTATTATCATACTCTAGTTAGTTAACACAAATTAAGGGAATTAAGAAACTCATTTCTTCCTTCATCAATCACCCAAGTCAAGTTCTTGAATTTGTATCATAAAACTCAAACTCTTTGCTAAAAGCTATGGATTCCTTCATAAAACTCAAACTCTTTGTTAAAAGCTATGGATTCTTTCTTGAATAATGATTAATTCTACAAGTGTTTAATCATATTCAATATTCATTCAACTGGTGCCTTAAGACATTAGCAGCTTATTTGGATGTGGTGAAATAGGAAGGATGGAAATAGAGAAGAGAGAAATGGAGAAGAAATAAAATATTTTTCTTGTTTGGATGAGTTGAAAAAAGAGGAGGCAATGAAGTTTGTATTAATGGATCCCATCAAAACCATTTTCCTCCGCAAGAGACATAAAATGAGGTGGAAATGGTCAATGGTGTTTTTCTTTTTTAAGTTTCTAAAAGTCAAATAAAATTTTCTATAACATAAAAATAATAATTTCTACATTTGTTTCCTTTCTATTTTTATCCATCTATACAACACTTTTTTTCACTTTATTTTCTTTCTATTTTTATCCTTCATATTTTTTTTCTCTTATTTGTTTCCTATTTATTTCATTCTCCATCCAAACATAGCATAAGTATCTAAAATTAAAATATATTAAATAACTTGTTAATTATAATTATAATATCATGTTATCAAAAACTATTACTTCCTCATAAAAATTTCTTATTAATACTTTAATAATAAAATTAACCATTAGAAATTTTCAAATTGAATTATTTCAATAATCATACCAATATATGCATCATATATATATATATATATATATATATATATATAATTTAATAATTGAGGTCTACTTATTTTTATCTAACAAAAACTGTTACCTATATATTGATTCAAAAATGCTTATTGGTACATGTTTGTGTAACATCAACCATCCTTGATTTCTATCAAAGTTTTTATTTTTTATTTTTCTTAATTTAATATTTATCCAATAACACATAAATGCATGGGTACATAATGCATTTATATATAAATAACTTTTGTAACATTTAACATTGTTGATATTGATTTATCCAAAACATTGACTACATTTGACAAGTACTCTTAGTTAGCTTTTAGCTTGTTTTACTAACTGAAAAACTTGTTTGACCTTATTAATAGTATTTAGTAAACAAGCTTTTTTTAGTAGCTTGTAGTGTTTTTTGATATGTTACTTCGAGTAGCATTTTTTAAAACATTAACTTCTAGCCTTTAGCTTTTTATATTTTATTCTCTTTTTACCCTTAAAATATTTATTAAATTTTCTTATTACCTTTTTTACATAAGGTAGGGTTTTATTATTTTCTTTCTTTCTCTTCTTCTTACACTGTTTATTTTAACCATTACACTATTCACATTATTTATTATATTACTTCAACATTATACTTAAAGACATTTTAACTATTACATTAATCAACATAATAAAAATATAACATCTACTTAAGTGTATGTTAATTTATTTTATTTTAAACACGGTTGAGAATATTTTAAGATATAATCTGAAGATTAGTAGTAGAATGCATAGGAAAAAAATTATAATCACCCCAAAATATATTTTATCAATAAATAAAATTAAAATGTACTTATATAAAAATATCATATAAATATCTTTATTTATGTCATTTTACATTTATCATCTACTTCAACAAATAATCTTACCAAGCACTTGTAATTTAATAAGTTAGTTTAACAACTTTCAACTTTTAGCTACCAATTAGTTTTTCAGCTTTGAGCTAACTTTCCAGTTTTTAGATAGCTTTTTAACTACTTTTGCCAAACATAACAGTCTTATCTTCAATGATTCTATGATAACAAAAAACAATTTAGATTAAAATTATGAAGAAAAAAAAATTACTTTCCATTATCATAATCTCCATTACGGTAAAAAAAAATCTAATTTTAATTAAAAAATTTATCAAGTGCATACCTGATTTTCAGTTAAGAGGCCCTAACATTCATTTAAAAAGTAAAACTAAAAAGAATCTCTTGTTTAATTTTCAGTTAAATCAACAAATTATAACGTGAGTTTTACCTCTATTTTATCTTGAAATTCAGTTTGAAATAGAAGTAAAAGAAAGGTCATTTTTGAAAACTCAATTTACAAAAGTAAGTTCATCGAATGAAGGGAAGCAAGCATTTGTTGAACCACCTTCTCAAGAACGGAGAGGCAGGGTCTAAATTGTTTGTGTACGTTTTAGTGAAACAACATTGTCATCATTCACATGCCCTAGGCAACCATAGGTTCTTGCCGTTCATAATGAAATCATAGGCAATATTCATGAATATGACTAGTTTCACCGATATATCTTTTATTTTATTTTTATTTTTTTGAAGTTTGATTTTTTACCACAAGGTTTTCGAGCTGCAGCGTTCAGGAATGAACTGCAAACAATATGATATGCGTTAATTTTTAATATTAAAAATATCCTTACTTATTTATTACTTGAATCCCAGCTCCGAGAATTGCCATATGTAATAATAAACCTAATCAGTTAAAGAAAAAAAATCTGCTTATTAAAATTCGACTTTATTTAGACAGAATATGAATACAGAAAGCAACATACATATCCATGCTCGAATGAAATAAACAAAATTTGCTGGATGTAAAGGAAATTATCCATTTCCTCCCACCAAAGCATTCCCAAATCCGAAAGCAATAAAGATAGACCCTTGGATTAAAAAACATTTATTTAGTACCATGAGAATAGGAGAGAGAACGAAGCGGCTATACCATTACCAATATACCCCACCACACCACTATCTATTCTATAGCGCCTCTCTCATTGCCTAAAACTATGGTTTTATATCTGTGACCCCATTGAGCTTTACTTCTCTAGTTCAACCGAAACCCCTCCAGTCCCAAATTTGCAGTTAGCCACCTGCAAACTTCATCAGTCTCTTCAGGGACTGTATAGTGACCCAACCTGCAAAGCAAGAATATATTATTCATTAGACTAATGTCATCCACAAATATTGTAAGTGATAACCTTTGCAGATCAAAGCAGAATACCCATTGTAGCTCCTAAATATAAGGTTCTGGAATCCTGTTGAACTTAAGGTCGTTGCAGACATCTCTCCATGTTCATATGCAACCACATCATCACCTGCAAAAACAATTCAAACATTGATCAGGAATAAAATCTATTCCCTCCTGCATGATTGAATATTTTATCATACAACTTCAAAGTCTGAACTACAACAGAAGATGAAAGCAAAGAGTATAGTAGCTACTAGTACAAGCTCGCATACATATGTAAAGAATGAATTAAATTATTGCTGGAAGTTCAGATAATTCACAGAAACCAAAAAGATGTCAAAAAGTTTAACCAAATGAAGATCTTGACATGGTGAACAAAAGAATCAGTGAAATTCAGACTGGTAATGGCGACATGTGATAACTCAGTACAAACTCAAACCAGGAATTCTACATTTCTACACATGTGAAAACTGTTCACTTCCCCAGTCAGTATTAAGCACAGGTCAAGACTCTTGACCAGCAACTCCTACAAGGCATTTCTTTGTTTTTTTGAGCACAGGAACTATTATTGACCAGACAGAACTACAGATTATTGACCAGAGAAAGCATAAAACTAGTATTTCAACTTTGAAATACATATATCAGGAAAGATGTTTATTTCTGAAATATTGATTAAAAAAACAAAAGTAGTGCACAGGCCTCTCTTGATAGGTAGTCAGGGTGAGGGGCAGAGGAACCAATCATGCTTTTATACCCCAAATTACTAAATAGGAAAAGCTTCCCAATAATAATAATTTAAATTTTAAGCTATAATGATAAATGATAGAACTTATGAATACCTCTTCCATGGCAGAGAAATAAGGGCAATGATGCTGCACGCCTTATGCCATCACGTGATTGTTCAATTTGGTTTTTCAAGGTCCTGAATCAATTAGAAGCTTTTGAGGGGCTTATATAAAATATAGCTTAAAAGAAAAGGAAACCATTGGTGGATGTGCCACATTAGTAGATCATTTACGTATTCACTATGACAAATGGTAGAAACCAAACCTTGAACGAGGAAGCCAGCCACTTAAAGAAACAATTGCACTTAAGCTGATAGGGTAAATGTTTCCATTCCCATAGTGCCCCAAAACATGGCATGTAGCTGAGTAAAGTGCAGTTGCAGCACCCATACTGAAGCCCCCAATACCAAGTTTGACTGTACACAATAGAATTTAAGTCAAATTGCAAGCAACTTGAATTTGGTTAAAGGTTAAAACATTCCCATGAATATATTACAATCTAAACGTAACAACTGGCTCTGCTCTAATTACTACTTCAGTCACTTTACTCAATACGTATAAGTAAATAAATCTAAACACCTTATTGATAGCAAATGTGAAAAGTTAGTTCAAAAGCTCATGAATGCTTTATGGACTTGTAAGCTTGTAATTTTTTCTTGTTATACCATCATACCAAATTCTGTGTAGCTGAATAACAAATAGAGAGTAATTTTCTGCTGCTACTGCAGCAGACATCTAAAGAAGTTCTTGTGGTGCTTATTGTTCTACTGAGTACTAAAAAGGAAACAGTGAAAAGATAAAATGTTATTTTCCTTATTAAAAATGCTATATCTCTTTTCCCCAAACAAGTATGCATGTAATTTGACAGTACTCACAGTACCAATACTTGCCAAAGGATAATCAATAGAATGAATTTCTCTACAGGACAGCTACTTTGAATTATTTAATGGAATCTATAAAAGAAAATAGAGAGCATAAACATGTTGATTACTTCAATAATCTTCAGATCCTGTTGATAATTTCATTGAACACTTCCAAAATACAGGAAAACCCTTTACTTTCACTCTACATTACCATAAGCAATAGCTCACTTCATGTACCCCGCCATATATGGCTGAGGAGATCAAGAAAAGTTGGATTAAAAACAGGCAACTGCTTGTAGGGGTATTATTCTGCATTTGTGGTCTTAGCAACTAGTATCATGGTTTCTGTTATGACATTTCCTATTATAGATTTAGTTAATGTAGTGAATTGAGAAAGGATCCTCTCATGTTCAAATTTCACATGACAAGGTCATGTGCAAGTTTTGTGTCGATTCTCTCTCATGATAGATATTTAACAAGTCGGGCCCTGTTAAAATTAATAAGGAGAGAGACACATACAAAACTTGTACATGACCTATCATGTCATATGAGAGGATCCTTTCCCATGGTGAATCATGCCCTCAAGCAAAAAATGCATGGCAGATCATATCAATGAGTTTCGTAGGTGATCATGGAAAACCTACTATTTGGAGGCTCTGTTGACAAAAGATTGGCAACATGTGCTGCAGAAGCATCTAAACCCTCCAAATCATTAGGAGCATCTGCTGAAATCTCCCCAACATCAAACCCTGGTAGAGAAGCCTCAATCAAATTAGACTATTCTTGAAAGTTAAAAAGGAGCTGGCATTATAGTTGTACATTGAATATACAGTAAGTTAGCAAATTTCGTAGTCATGGAAAATGGTAAAAGAACAATTGTGTTTGGAGGTGTATAATGTAAAATTTCAAGCATTAAATCTTACAAGCAGTGCAAGGAAATCCACCAAATATGGCTACAGGCCGTGTTGGAGCAGTTGGGCAAATCCATTTAATCTGCAACATAAATTTGAGGAAAACAAATGGCAACTGATTATCAAGTACACGTGCTTTCCAATATTGCAAACTAGCATGTGGTGCAACATCAGGTGGGCAGTAGCTACTAAAAAATGCCAAAGTATGCTTATTCTTACATTTGGAAGAGGAAGAGTTTCCAAGAGTTGAGACCAGCTGCAAAACAAAATAAAATCCATTTTATTCACCATAAGCTAATCTGGAGCTTGTCAACTAGGTATACAAACAAGTAAAAAAATATATATTAGAACTATTTATGGGATAAGTGTTCTAGTAGTACAGATTAAATACACATTAAAATTATATCACCCCTACCTAATTTTGGACCACGTATTAATAAATGGCATAATGTGTAATATATGAATATAAGCACTAAACAACCAGATTTCAAAATTATGAAAATCAAGAGTTTATTACTTAAGCACTGGGATTATACATGTCCTTGTTTGGTGATTAGCATCTACATGCCCATTAAATTTTGGTAACAATATAGCTAGTGAAGAAGTGGTCCCCTTTCTATTTTTTGGCATATAAAAATCTCAGAGTCAAGGTTTCCTTTAATGCAAACTTTCAAGCTAGAAGACGAAATAAAATGATTTTTATAATACTTTTTGGTTGACAGTGTCTTTGTGTCATCCCACCAAATCAATTGGCAAGAATTTCCCAAAAGAGGATATGGGGTCTAGGAACTTATTTAATAAACAAACTTCACCAGGAGACGACAAGATATTGACATTCCCTTACTACCTCCCTTAAATTTATTAAAAGAAAGCAAACCCACCATGTCATTGAAGGCATATTCTCAAGCACAAGGAGAAGGTATCCACTCAACTAAGTTTGCCAATAAAAAAGGAATAAACCTATACAAATATTAAAATTCCATACATCACCAACTCCAAACTGTTCAATCATGCAAATTGACAACAACGGTCGTTGAGAAAGTACATGGTGGTTTATTGCTGTGAGCACAATGAGTTTTCAAAATATAACTTTTTAATTCCATTGCCAACCAGCTCAAAAAGAAGAAAACTTTTCCCTTAAATCTCCAGATGTATTCCAATTCTAATAAAGATAGTATCCCTCGTTAAACCATGACTGCATAACATAAGATATTCATGTTATCAATATACCTTGAGCCATTATCACCAAGGCCATGTAGCCAAACTATAGTTGCCTGGTGTTTCCCTTTAGGTCTGACCACATGGGTCCTTCCAAACTCAAATGTCCTTCTAGAAGTCCCACTACCTGAAACATGACAGCAATAAAGTTCATTTAAAAAATGCCAGAAATCCTAGATGATATAGTTGCTAGTAAGGTTCACTAGTAAATCAATAAATGTAGTGTGTAGGGCAATGGAGATGGCATGGAAATGTGGAATCACAACTGACCAGAACTCATAGAGGAACTGCTGTAGCTCATATTTTCTACTCACACAGCTAAATGCTCAGGTCACTGCCACAATGCTTAAGATGAGCTTCTGCAATGAAGAGCACCAACATCAGCAATCTCTATTTATACCCAAATGGGAGGGTGGCAAAGGAAAATAATAATATCAATGAATCTGCATCAGCTACCCTGCTTACAACACTAGCTAAAACCTCGTTGAAAATACACAGAAAGTGAAAGGCACTCAAGAAAAGGAGATAGAAACAGAAGCAGCCAAAAAATCATCTTTAAAAAAAATTAAAAAAAAAGTCCTAACCCTTTATGAGCAAGAATCCACAACAAATGTAGCACAAAATGCAGAGATGGAGCCAAGTTAAGTATTTTACTTGGTACACAAAGAATAAGATTGGAGAATCTATTCTCGTGGAAATTGAGTAAAGCGAGGAAAGCACTTGGCCTAAGAAAACAAGAAGAATATTTGATTATTATAAAATCCTTTTTTTCAGCCATTTGCCATCTTGAATTTTCCAAAGGAAAACGAAATAATGTGCAAAATAGCATTAAGTAAATGAAGTAGAAACCTTCACTTTGGAATGATGTCATTCATACTTGGTGGTATGAACTTGCTGGTATATTTCTCTTTTATATAATATATACCAGAATCTTACATAAAAAAAAGGAATTAAAAGAAAAAGAAGATTGAAAGGTGGGAAAAAAATGGAAAAGTGAGCAAAGTTTTGTTCTTTGCACTAACCTAAACAACTCAACCTGGTGAGAAACAAACCCAAAAAAGCATAAGGGCTTTTTCCTTTTCTCCTTGATTTGTCTTTGTTGGCTTCTTCGTTCCCACGATTTTCCCTCAGCTCTTTTTGTTTTGCTACTTCACTCTTCACTCTTAACACTTGCCCAACACAACACAAAACAGAACCCCAAGCATACAGCTGCTTGTTTCCTTACAACCTTTTGTTGACCATAATGCCCCTTACTCGGTACTCGTCATCACATTCACACTCTATTAGATTCTTTAATGCTTTGGCTGGATTTTTTTTTTTTTGACTTTTACAATGGCAGCAACAGATGTAGAATTTAAGATTTTATGCAAATTATCCAAATATTAAACTAATTCTAGTGAGTTTTGTTTTTGTTGAATTAGAAATGAAATAAGAAAAGTGCTAGAAACATAGTCTCTAACATACTCTTCTTAATATATACTTTATTATTAGAGAATCATTAAATAAGATGTAGGACCCACAATTTTTTGTAATTTTTAAAAAATTTCAACTAATAAGAGAGTATGTGTTCAAAAGAGTGTGTTGATAGCATTTCTCATGAAATAAAGAGAAAAAAAATCAAAACAAAAGAAATAAGAAGAACAAAAATATAAAAGAAATAGAATAGAGAACATATGTTATTTGGATGGATAGAAATTAAAAAAAAATCTTCGCACTTATTTGAATGAGTGCAAAAGAAAGTAAATAATAAACAAAAATATAAAAATATTTGTATACTAATTAAAAAATGTAATTTTTACTTCATTATTTTTTCTTAGCACAAAATTATTTATTAATTTTTAAAAAAAATATACTATAAAAATTATTATATTTTTAAAAAATATTAAAGAGAGAGAAAGAGAGAGATGCAATAGAAATCATCTCCAAATCAAGGCAAATGGGAAAGAATTTCTCAAATGATGGGGCTATGAAATTTGGCAACTTCTCCTACCTATTTTTCTTTCAACCAAATCATTGAAAGTTACACAATCTCTTTCATTTCTCTCCTTCCTAAATCATTTAATCCAAACATAGTATAAAGAATTGGTATTGGTTTATCTTTATTTTTATTTATCCTAAAATTTTGATAAAATTATTTATTTAAATTTAATTTAATTAAGATCTGATAATATATGAAACAAAATTGAGTCAATCTAGTTTATTTACATAATATATTAAATTTAATATTATGTTTAGTTATATAATAGAATTAAAAAAGTATAGAATTACAATTAAAATATACTAGTATTTTAACTTAAATATTATACCGATTAAATGTTTTTTATATAATTAAAATTCATAATAAATAAATATTTTTGAATATATAAATTATATTATAATTAAAATTTATGGTAAATAAATATCTTTTAATATAGAAATTATATTTTAGATTTCCAATGAACAATTTAAATTATGATATAAGGATATTTTTAACTATTAACAATTTCTTTCAAAAAAATTATTGAAATTCAATTTAGAAATAGAGATAAAAAATGGTAGATTGAAAGGAATAGACGTTAGACATAATTGAAAGAGAATTCCATTTCCTAGTTAGGAGGTAGTGTGTGAATACACCTCCAAATAAGAGAAAAGTGATAAGTTTAAGAATGCCTAATTGAGATAATGAGGAAGGTGAGAGTAGATTTATTTATCATGAATTTGTATAAGAGTAGATTTTATAATATATATCTCAAGATAAATGATACCAATGTAAATATAAAATCATGTTATACAAAATATTATCTATTAAATTAAAAAAATATATTATCAATATGTAATTATTTTAAAAAATCCACCCTATATATTAAATTAAAACATCTATCTCTCACAAAAGGGTTTTTAGCTGTCATTTTTTTATGAAAACGTTTTTAATTATCATTCTTCAACGAAAGTATTTTTAGGAATTTTTTTAAGCTCTCATATCTTTTAATCTATTATTTTCAATATCTTTAGTTCTAAGTTTGATTTTAATATTTTTTTAAATAAATTATCAATAATTAAAATGACATTGTATTTAATATAAATTATATATTATATATTATTAATTTAAAATATAATCTATATGTTCAAAAATATTCATTTATTACGAATTTTAATTATAATATAATTTATATTATATGGTCAAAAGTATTTATTTATTATAAATTTATGTTATATGAAATAAATATTTATTCTATGTAATATATAGGTTAAAATACTAATTATACTAAAAATCAATCAGAGTTAGCCTAACGGCGAAGAATAGTTTGCACAAGGTTTTAAGTTCTAATTTTATTGTTGGCATTGTACACCTAAAAAAATTCTAAAAAGCAAGATGATTTGTACACCAATGAACAAAAACTTAGCTTCTTTATCATAAAATTCACCATATTTAAAAAAGAATCTACAATAAAATTTGAATTTAGTAAATACTTATACTACAAGAGTTACAAATTATAGTTTTTATATATTCAAAATAAATACAATAGCTTAAAATCGTTGCTCAAGAAAAAAAAATCTTGCACTTTATATAAGAATTGATCAATAAAATTCAAAACTAAAATATTAGGATTAATTTTCAAAAATTGAAATGATAGAAAAATTAAAGTTTATTGAGAAATTTATTAAATTATAAATTTTTATTTTTATTTTAAATTATTCTAATGAACTAATTTTTATTAATCTTATGTGACAGAAAAAGGCTAAAATATATTTAGCATAAAAGCATCATAGAAAGAGAAAAGAGGTACAACTGTACAAGTTAGTTTGTTGAGTGATATATAGAGGTATGAAGCAGAATTGGGGGAATGTGTGTCTAATTCAATTCCAGAAAGTTTAGGCAATTGGAGGAAATCATTGATGGGAACAGAACTCCCTCAGAATTTGTTACCCTCCAAACACGACTTCCTTTAGAATTAGCTTTATGTGCATGATTTATATAACCTGTTATAATTTCTATTTTGGTTAATTTTTTTAATATCAAATAATTTCTTTTTATAAATCTTAACAATATTTTTTTTGGTTTGCAATCTCTTCATTTGAGATTAAGGTGATTTCTCTTTATTTATTACTCTCTATATTTCTCCTAATCAAATTTATAATTTTTTTTATCCCTGATTTTTTTAAAGATTTCACTATAAATACAAATTCTAAATGGACCATATACTAGCATAAGAACTTGAATAAAAGAATTTATGCTGGTTTTTTTCACTTTTTTTCTTTGTTTTTTGTATTCTTTATAATTGTTTTAGTGTTACTTTGCTTTGTATTTCTAATATTTTTAGTTATGTTACGATGCAGTATATGTTGAGTAGCTTAAAAGCTACTATTGAAGTTGAAGGTAAGCCAAAATGAGGAAGCATAGACCTTATTGGTATTGGCCATTATAAATATTGGATAAAAGACACTCAATTTTTTTGTGAAGAAGGTGGAAGCTTGGATGGATCCATGATCACCAAAAAACAACCCATTACTGTCTTAAATGAAACTTGTGGATAGCATGCAAACATGCAAGATGGATATTATTATTAATATAAAGTTCAATGTTTTCAGTTGTCTAGCATTTGCAAAAAATATAGTGTAATTATGATCATTATTTGGTCCTTGAAATTACTATGCATAATGTACTCAATGAAAGATTAATTAAAGAAATGTGTGTGAAAATCAATGTAGCCCATGCAATAGCACAACTATTATGCTATTAGTTGTTGAAATTCAACACATTGGTTATGTAGCAAAGAGTTGTGTGCTTTCTTTCAATTTTTCCTTATTTTATTTATATATCAGGTTTTATGTTGTTACTTAGTGTTTTAATTTTAATTTTTTAGTTGCACCTACGTATTAGGGTTGGATTTTCCACCAATGGTGTCATTTTTTCACAAAAATAAAAATAATAAGACAAAGATAAAAATAAAATTGAGTGTGTTAAGATAGATTTTTTGTTCTTTGAAAATGCATGTCGATTTATATATATATATATATATATATATATATATATATATATATATGTTTGTGTGTGATTTTTCTTCTCTTAAAATTAGCTAACAAACAATTAAGAATAAATATATATGATTAAAAAAGATAAAATAGAATGAGTAAAAATAAAAAAGTTAAATAGAAGACATTTTCTTACTTTATTTTGATTTTCAATTTCTAAATTATTGTTTATTTGTCTTTACAAATGTTTTATATCTTTTACTAACAATTATTTCACTTTAGATGCTTCATTTGTTCAATAAGATTATTAAGTAAAATTATTTTTTATAATAAAAGGATTGGGTGCAATTATTATTTTATATCATATTATAAACTTTTTTACCATGTGTGATTTTTAATATGACTATTTTATTAATATTTTTATCTTATTTTATTTTTTTATAATTTATTTTAATTTATTGTTTAATATATTATATAATATTAAAATATGTCTAATTTTAATTAATTTAATTACTATTAAATCTTTTATGATAATTAATTATAATCATAAAATTTATATAATAAATTTGACTTGTGCAATACACATGTTAAAACGTTAGTTGTTTTTTAAAAGGAATATAATAGACCGGATCAAATTGAAATGACTCAAATATAACTCAAATGTATCTCCAAAACACATCGAGTTTAATTTTTAAAATCTAAACTCATCAAAATTATCTCCAGATTATATCAAGTTAGTGGAACGGGACAGACTATAAACATCGCTACATGATAATTTCCTTCATTTTTGCCATTCTTTTTACTTTAGTCAAGATAATTTTAAATAATAAAAATTACATTTAAAATTTAAAAAAATTTCGGTTAATTAGTTTTAAAATATATATTTAATTTGTTAAATCAATTCTTAAAATCCATGAGTAAAGATTAATTTAACAAACAAAAAATATAATTTAAATTTTGAATGTAATTTTATACCAATATATTAATGGTTTAATTATAATTTTAACTATTTATTATTCTATATGCACGTCTGTGTGTGAAATGGCTCACTCACACTGATATATAATCATTTGGTCATTATTAGTGCAGTTCTGTAAAGGATCATTAGATATATGAGTTAATCTAACCAAATCACATTGCTATTTTAACTTTTAAGAAGCATCTCGTGAAACACATGAGAAACTTTGACTTCTTGAATTATTGATGACTCTTGTCTTGTGATTGTGATCTTAATTTTTTGCTCGTTATAACCGGAATCAGCTGCTTGTGTAGTGTTCAAATGGTGTGAACTTTATATTAAGATCCCGAGTTCTGTTGTTTCTAAATCAAACACCAAACAAATAGTTGAGTAGGCATGCAAAGTTATTTTTCTCACCAAAAGACTGAAAAGAGGGTGCATAGAATTAACAAAAGCCATTATTTAAAAAAAAAAATGATTTGATGCTTGATTTGATCCCATGCTTTGACGGTTTTAGAAGGCACATACAAACCACAAAGCCATGAGAGAAATTGTCAAAAAAATGATTTAATTGTACCTTTTGTTCCAGTAATTTATAAATGTAGTTTTAGTCTCCTTATTTTAATTATTTGCATTTAATTTTATAAGTTTTCAATTGTTAAAATTAAATATCTCACCCCATATTTCATGTTGTAATTAATGGAAATATAACAAAAGTGTAATGTAACATTAATCAATAAATCAATGTTAACAAAGAAAAATATATAAAATATGTAAATAAAAATAAAAACAAAAAATCAATGTCCATAATCAGAACTTTTGAAGCCATTTTTCAGTTTTAATAATTATATTTATATTTTTTTTTCTTTAGAAATCTATATAAACTTGGAATAGATGAGTTAATTTTAATAATTGAGAAATTATGAATACTAAAAGCAAATAATTGAAAGTAAAGGAATCAAACTTATACATAGATTAAGGTATAGAAATTAAAAATATAAATATAAAGAAAATAACTGTTGGCCAATGGCTTGAACATTGGCGATACGCATATATACAAAATGAACAGAAGAAAGTTCGTTTTGCAAAAACTAATTGCTTGTTGCTAGTAAATTCCAGCCCACACGAATTATTATTATTATTATTATTATTATTATTGATAGAAGAATGATTTTGTTATTGTTTTAGCTTAAAGACATTTCATATAATTGGTGGTTTTAAAATATAGTTAGTATTATCAATACAATTCAGTTTAGTTAAATTTGTGTTCAATTAATTGAAATTAAGCATTTAACTTTATTATTTGGAAATTAAAATAATTTAATAAAAAAATAATTAAATTGGTTATATTGAAAAAATAATTATTAATTGACTTGGCTATTTAGCTGTTTATATTAATTATTAAAAGAAAGGTACAAATTATATACTAAAGTACATTAAAGTTTATCAACTTTTGTCGTTTTCTGAAACAGAAACCTTCCATATTCTTCTTTTCAAGGTTGATTGTTGAAAAGTAAAGCAGGTTTCAATGTTTCATCCCCCGGGCGGAAAAAGGATAGGATACCGTTGTTGGTTTTTCATTTTGCATTATCAATTGAAAATTTGTTTCAAGTTTTCATATTATATTTTCAGATATTACACTTTTAGAAATATTATAATCAGTAATATTATGTTTAGGTATATTTAAAAATATATTTGGTTACATTTTAATATTTCTAGGAATATTTTTTAAAATTCAAAATAATTTAAATAATAAATAAATGAAAATATAAGTTACAAGTATGTTAAAAAATAACCACTTATATTCTCATGAAAATATTATTTTCCCACCCCTTTTCATAGGAATAAAAATGTAGAAAAACAGGGTAAAAAAAAAATTTACAACTTTCCTAGGAATTAACAATACGTAAGAATAATTTTTCAAAATTTATAATAAACATGAATATATTATATTTTTATGTTTACATTCTTAAGAATCAACTTTTAATCTATGAAACAAATGCACTCTTATTTTTACAAATAAATATTTACAATTTTTTACCATAATTAGAAAGATAAAAAAGAACAAAAATTTTAAATAAGATAAATGAAATAATAACAAGAAATAAAGGATAATGTTATAAAAAATAATATGAATAATATCACTCCTACCAAACTATCAAATTGAAATATCTGGTTTTTAATTTTCTTGCTTATTAGTTAATTTATAGCTGTTAATATTTTTCTCATAGTATCAGTTTATTTTTACAATTGAAATCTTACATATGAAAATGATGAGTTTGTTATCTGTTAACCATTATTATGGATTAGTTAACATAGTAAAAACATTTTTTTATTAAAATAAATTTAAAGTATTAGTGTATTAGTCAATTATTTTAAACTAGTCATTGCAAAAATTATTGTTAAGTGAAGATGTATGAATAGTTTTATTTTGTAAATAAGCTGACGCCATTACAGGTTTAATACATATTAGGTCATAGATTGTCAATGGATTGTTTGATCTATTATTGTCTCTATTTGTTGCTAATAAATATGTGTTGTTAAAACAAAACTCATCGTTAATAAGTGTAACTCAAGCATTGAACTTCAGTCATAAATAAGTTTTATTGTCGTCGAATACATTAATTTATTTCCAAAGCAAAAGAGATATATTTTATAAAATAAGTTTAATTTTGATACACTATCATGATGAAATTTTTACACTATTAATCAATTGAAAATCACTCTAGATGTGACCTTTAAAGCAATTATTACAAAAGTGAACAATTTTATCATACATAACAAATTGACAATTTATGATTGAATAATAAAGTAAAAAAAATTACACCGTCAATACATCCTAATTAAATTTTTATAAAAATATATATAATTTTATGTTTCTTGCTTAGACTTACTATATCCTAACTTTAAGATGTTATCATTTTTTTACTTACAAGCATCTCTTTTTATTAAAAAGATAGAAAGAAATACTGTTTTCTCGCAAATATTTTCACTACCACTTTTCAGGGAAAAAAAATTATTTGGATATAAAACCTTTAAATGAAATTTTGTTTAATTCTCACTTAAGTTAATGTAGAACTTTTACGTACTACAATAATGTGTAGAACCATTGGCGGCCTTATCTGTTGCTAAGGTGCAGCAACAAAAATGCTATTAACACATTTTCTATTACATTTTTTAATACATTTTTTTTTATTAGTTGAAATTTGTTAAAAATCACAAAATTGTGTCAGTCACACTTTTTATTCAATTAGTTTCACTCATGATTTTGTTATTTTCAATAAATTTCAACCAATTAGAAATTAGTGTGTTTGAAAATGTGTTGCTACTTGCTAGCTCTCCTTTGTATGAGAAATTATTAGATAGTTCAAGATCATCTTAAATTTCACTAATCTTCACATGACACATAATTAAGTATTATTAAATATTTTTTGTGAATTAAAAAATTTGAGTAAATGTAACATAAAGATTAGTCAAAACTATAGACATGTGATGATCCTTGATGTCTAATAATTTCTCCCTCTGTAGTCTGTACAGCAAATTTCATTCAAGTTTTTATTAACCCATTCTGAGTTTGAAGTTACATAGCCATTTTTGTCATATATCAAATATAAAGTATCCGCAATTAATTTTTTCTTTCAGAAAATATGGAATCTTGTTTATAAAATTGTACAAACTTTTTAAGTAGTCAACTCATGCCAAGCCCCACAATCCGTGAAAAGGAGAATCGAAGTTAGCCAAAGAAATCCAAATTCATTGCTAGTGATTGAAATAGCTGGCGTAAAGCAAGGAAAGACATTCTTGCGTTCTTCTGCATCCATTATTATTTTTTAATGACCTAAACCTAGTGTATTGATCGTGTAATATATATATATATATATATATAAAATACAATCACTGTCTCAGAACAGTTCGAAAGTAGAAATTCTTGCTAGTATTTTCAAATGGTGTGGCGGGCATCTATAGGGATTTAAAACTATTATGATGTCGTTGATGTTCTGTATGCCACTTGCACAGGTTCAGAAATATTTTATTGGTCTCGAAATTAATATTTAAAACAACATTAAGATATTGCTTTCTTAGTGTGCTAGGGTTGAAAAAGCTGTGAGGTAGGCTTCAAAAAAGTTATTACGGGATGTTGCTGCTTTGCTGTAGAATATATTGGATGTTGGACAACTTTAATTTCTTCGGAAAGTATATTTTTATGCAGCTATTTTAAAGTCAGATTCACCTTTTTAGAGAAAATTAGAAAAATGTGAAAAAATTATAATCATTAACTAGAAAATTGAAAATTAAAATTTAAATAGATACATAATTTATTATACATATTCATATATTTAATCACACTTTTAAATCGTTAGTTTTTTAATTATAATTATAATTTTTCAATTTTTTTAAAGTAAACACCATAACAGTGATGCCTTGAGTCCGAATAGGCAATTTTATAAGGTCCAATAATCCAACGTTCCAAAAAAAAGTTATACACTTCAAAACTTTATCTATTGTTAAATGTTAATTTAATAATTGTCAGTGATGAGATTTGATATTTACTTTAAAAAATTGTATTAATTATTTTTATACATATTAAATTAATCTAATTATTCTATCGAAGGCCAATTTATATAATTTTTAAAATCTAAAGTCATTTTTTATTTTTTATTTGAGCCCCAAAATTTTAAAATTTTAGAAAAGAGTAGATATCATATATATTAATCTAAAAAAAAATAGTTCGGGGAGTATTCAAATATTAATGTTCTCAATTTATTTTTAGAATTGAAGTTTTGACAAAAAGAAAAATTAATATTACATTAGAACTATGAAAATATTATTGTAATTATTTTCATTACTGAAAGAACTTTTTAAAATTAAAATTACATAAATTTTATTTGAGATCAATTATGTTATGAGATAAATTAAATAAATTATAATACTTCGACCGATTGATAATTTTGTAACTAAGAAAGTTAGTAAAATAAGATGGAATTAATAAATAATATTAGATTATATATATTTTGTTTTAGACTCCAAATTTATAAATCCTACCTTACAATACCTCTTTTAAATTGTAAAAGAGTAAAATTCTTAAGTGAAAAATTAACCTTCCAAAATATAGTTAAGCACTAAAATTATGAAGGACTCATCTCGGTATTACTCTCGTCTAGTAAATATAGATTTTGAAATTGAATTCAAGACCACCTGCTAATAAGGGTACGCTCACTGTAATTAATATTCATTATATGTATTAGGCTTCTATTGTTATTGTGTATATCTTCTCATCGGTGTAATAATTCCATAAATTTTGTTGGGTATTCCGAAATGTTTTAAAAGATGTACGTAAATTATACAAAGTAGACAATTAAATTTGAACTTGAAAAAATCCATTCCATTTCGACTCGACTTTAAGAGAAAAATATATGCTTTAACTGAGGTTGAAGTCAAATTATACGTTCAACAGAAAAATATATGCTTTAACAGAAAAATATATACAGGGTCAAAATCTGTTGACACTAGGTATCAAATTTAGTCAAATTACACGTTCAACAACTTTTTGTAGAATGTAAATTTAATTGATCCAACCGTTGAATTTGATGTTCTTATTAATTAGATTAAGTATACAAAATTTCACACAATTTCTAAATTATTTAATAGTTCATCGCATCACTTTATTTTAACATACAATAAAAAATTAAAATATATATAATTATTCAATGTTAAATGACATATCTAGAAAAGTCCAAATTATGTGAAATTTGATATACATGATCATGAAAATAATATCACATAATTCAGCGGTTGGATTGGTTAAATTTGCATTTTACAAAAAGTTATTAAAGATGTAATTTGATTAATTTTAACACCTGGTGTCAACGGATATATATATATATATATATATATATATATATATTACTCTTCAAAGCTTCAATTTAAGGATTTACCCAAATATAGTGGAACAATTAGTTTGACACTTCAGTTTAGATACTTCGAATTCGCAGGTGAAACGGTTAAGAAGTTGTGACTATATACAGTAATGGGTTATGGTGCATAATGTTAGAACTTGTTAAAGAGAAGGAATGTATCTGCCAATAAAATACAGTTATAATCATCAATTAAATTTTCAACTTAGTTGATTATTTTATAATCGACTAATAATATTACAATTTTAGTTTAGTTAGATTCAAAAATCAACGGTTAAATTTATAAAAACTTCATGATTTTTATTTTTATTTTTTATTTTGACAATTATTAACAACTTTATGATTTGTTATATATATTTTATCAAAATATCAATTATTAATTTTCACATTCTTTATTACAATTACACTTTATTCTCTAAAATACATCAATTTCATTTTAGAGGAATTAAATTCTTACAACTTAATTAAACAATTTCATAAAGATGTTGCAATTATTTTCTACTTTTTAATTTTGAATAAACACCTAATTTGGTTCTTAAAAAAATCATGCAACCCAATTTGGTCCCTGGAGAGGGAAAAAAAAAAGTCATCAAATAATTACTCAAGATTATAATTGTGGGACACTTTAGTCCTTTTAGTCATTTTTCGTCTATATTTTGTATATAATTAGTCCCCAAATAGGTGAATGTATGCTAGTTTAATCCCTAAAAAATCATTAATGATCCAAATTAGTCCATAAAAACATTAACTAAAATGGATGAAAGGACTAAAATGCCCCCACATTTGTAATTTTAAGGGACTACTTAATGATCTTTTTTCTTCATGGGCTAAATTGAGTCAAATATTTTTTTTAAGGATCAAATTGGATATTCAGTCTTTAATTTTTTAAAATAAAATATTTATTGAAGTTGGTGTTCCACATCACAAGAACAAAATTGAATTGTGACCTCTAAAACATTTTTAAACCATTGACAACACTCGTATCTTATTGATGTATTATTCAAATATAACATTTGGTTATCAGTGAATAGTTCAAAAGGTGAGTTTCATAATCAGAAGATGAAAATGTTATCTAAAAGTAGTTTAAAAGGTTGGCTTCATGATTATAAAGTAGGGATCTTCTTATGTATGCAACATATACATGTATGAACATATAATATCTTCTTAGAATCATCATTCTCAACTTCAGAAGATGTAGAAAATGTTTAGCAGACTCGTGTTCAAGCTCAACAAGAAGTAGAACTCGAAAAGTATAAAAATGTGCAGAACATAACTAAGAAAGCTCATTTGAAGATTGGTGTGACATTCAAAGTAAATGTATTTTTCAACTTGAAGATATACTGACAATTAATTTTTTTGAAAGAAAATGGGTTCATATACAATTAAATACATATTCAAAAGAAAGTGAAATTTAGTTTGACATAGAAAACATTTGTTGACTAGAAGGTTCAGTATTCTGATAGAAACAACATCAGAAAGTTGTTGTGCAAAACATTCGGATCAAGTTGTAAGGCTCGGAAAGCTACAAGTTGAACTAAGTTAACTTTCTCATTTGATAACAATTTCAACAAACCAATAGAAATTTATGCAATGTGAATGATCACAAATCAAAATATTTTATATAGAGAATGTTCAAATGATGAAATTCTTGAATGACTTCTTAAAATATTTGATGAGAATGTAGCTATGTAAAAAACTCGATTATCTCATAAAGCTAATAAATGCATGAGTTAAAAATCAAGTTTCATATGATTATGGATGCAAAGAGAGAATAAGGGAGGTGTATTGGATTAGGATTTTAAAAGACTATTTTAGCATAAGAAGTCTTATAAATTTTAAAAGACCATGTGGGAATGTAATCTTATAAGATTTTTTTTAAAAGACTTTTATAATCAAGATTTTGTAATTTAGATTTTAATGGATTTTTATCATAAGAATTTATAAAATTTGAAAGAACTTTATAAATTTATAAGATTTGAAAGGACCTCATGGATTTTTAGAAATCATTCAAGTTACACAAGTCAACGAAAAAAATAACAAAAAAAATGATAAAGTTTGGGGGGGAAAAAAAGCAAAACCAATACAATTTTTGTAATCTTTTAATAGCTAATTGATTCTAATTTCATATCCTACTAATTTTTTCCAAATAAAACATTTGTTTTCTAATATATAAAACAAATTATTACCTATCATCTAATTATTTCATTACTGTCTAAGACTCCTTTTAATACCTCAATCACATAATATGTCATAGTACATAGTGCTTGCTTAGTATTGAAAAACTGTTGATCCATAAGCACATTTCATTGTTATCTAAAACATAGGGAGTGTCCAAGAACAAACAGATAAAGCACTTCACCATGAGAAGGAAAAAAAAGTTTGATCTCCTTAATAATTTTATGGGGGGGAATTTCTAAAAATATTAAGGAACATGAAGTCCACATAACCCACGTTACAGAACACACTATTTTATTCAAAGCTAAAACAAAGTCCTATAATTTATGTTGGGATTAATGTGTGATTAGCATTGGTGATGCATGGGGTTTTTTATGCATTTTTGACTTGTCTTTCTAGTAATGTACACAATGAATTCGTCCAAACAAGTTTAAAAAGACTAATAGAAAGGTTTTTTACCTAATTGCAGATAAGGCTATAAGATTAGAAGAAAGAGATCACTAAGTACAGTATCAACATCCATACCACCTTCAACAAAGAGGAAAGGAATTATGTGTGATGGAAAAAAGAATAGTCTGACAACGATAGAAAAAAAGGAATGAGAGAGTAGGAAAGTTTCGGGGGTTTGTGTGAGATTATTGACTGGGCGTGGTATTTAGACATCCTACTGAAAAGTCACACAAAATCCACCTTACAAAAGAATCCATCAAAATTTGAATGTTTTTGAATACCAAAAGACTTTTGTAAGTTGTAAAAAATTTCAATTGAATACCATCAGATTTTGTTACCCTTTTAAAAAAAATCTTGATAATCCTAATTGAATACCGCAAGACTTATTTATATTATTAAAAAGTCTTGATTGAATACTACTTATATTATTAAAAAGTCTTGATTGAATACCACAAGACTTTTTTATTACAAAAAAGTCTTTTAAAATCTCAATCCAATACACCTCTTAAAATTAATGCAAGACATAAGAATTTTTTCTTGGTTCACCCAAACAATCTTCTGGCTACATTTAGGCCCCACACTAGGTGAGATTTTTTCACTATTTCAAGCATCAATACAAGTTTTTTCCATGTAGCTCATTTAGACCACATGAGTATTCTTTTTCAAGAGTCTCTTCATATGTTTAATACAGAATCCTTTTGCCATAACCTTTGCAATCTCAATCAGAATTCTTTTACCCCTAGCCTATCCAAGCTTAATAAGTATTCTTTCACCCAAGTCTCTCCAGGTTGAATAGCAATGCTTTCTTAAACCAACACTAGCTCCACCAACTAGCTTGGTTATAAAGAGGTTTTGATATAAGATCAACTCATAAACACTCAAGGAGTGGATACACATTTTGATTTTGAGATAAAACACCATTGTGATATGATACAATGTAAGGCACAAAGAATCTATATATGGGTGTCATGAAAAATATCAAAGATGAAATGAATGAAGAAAAGATGAACACAAACATGTTATAGAGAAATCTTGATAAACCCTTAATTGTTATAATTAGCATAGAGAATTTGGGCCTTTATTTGCTAAATTCAGCTGGTCTTCATAGATATTTTGACCCGTTTCTCTTTATTTTAAGCAGGGACAAAAGGAGCAACAGTTGGAAAGAAATGGTTAAAATTCAAAAAGAATTTGTTGTTGCCAGAGATGCACAGTCATGCTTCATTATGTACGGTCATGCTTCAAATTCGGAATTATGCTTACGAGAAAATGCACGACTATGCTTTATTATGCACGGTCGTGCTTGGTTGTCTAGACTCCGCTTATGAGAATATAGACGACCTAAGCATGGCCTTGCTTCAGAAGACATGCACAGTCATGCTTCATTATACATTGTCATGTTTCCATTAAGCCCACATGCCTATTGAAGATATAAATAGGAGGTCTGCAATTTCAAAGACACTTTTTCCATATTCTACTCTCTCTCTCTCTCTCTCTTGGATTTTGACTGAGGAAGGACACCCTTAAAGCTTCAAAGAATTCTCCCTGCATCCCAATGGATAAAGACTAAAGGCTAACCTTTTTATTAAGGTCTATCTTTAGTTTCTAATGATCTATATTGTAATGGGTTACTTCTTTGTTACTATGGAGAACTAATCCCTAAGCTAAGATTGTGGTGTAGCCATGCTTGAGATGACTAAAACTCCATTTTGATTGTTAATTTTATTCCTCTTTATTGTGATGTAGTCATGCTTGAGATGACTAGAACCCCATTTTGATTGTTAATTTTATTCCTCTTTTTCTTTCAATTGAATTGCATTAGTGTCCTTCATTATAGTGTTTAGAATTAATCACTTGTTGCATATCTTTAATCAGTTAATTAATTGGTGATCGTACCGTAATTAATTAGTAAACCTCTAAGGTAGTTAGGTTTAGGACATTGCATAATCAAACTCTGAACTAAGCTCTTAATCAAATTCATTCACCTTCTTTTTTCCTAATCATTTCCTAGATTAAACCACTATATGACTAACTAGGGGCTTAATATAGGAAAAAGTTTTTACAACCCATGACCAAAGTGTTAGAACCAAAGTCCCTCAAAGTTTTGAAGCTAACAAACTTATTAAAGTTTAAGTTTCTATTTTAAGTTAACAAACTTATAGCGTCCAAAACCGTGGCATCCAACGTGCCAATCTTAACAAGCGTCCAATATACTCATACATGATGACCGTCCAAGAGTAAGTCTGTTTCCATGGACTAAGTGTCTTATGCTTAGACACTTGTACTAGACTCATCTAGATGTAAGTTCTTAAACGACTAAGTATTTTAAAAATACTCGTCCAATCTATATGTCTCTCATATATCTCTCGAGATTAATGCTTTACCATTTTAAAAAATCTAAGGTTTAAATATTTCAAGCATTTAATGAAAGACAGATACATTTTGGTACATAAATGTAGCAATTCGGAAAAAGAAAGTCAACTTATCAAGCTACCAAGCCAAATGAAGAACGATTAGAAAAGCAGACTGCCAACTCAGTCCTGCACTTTCCATTTTGGTGCCAAAACAAAAGTCATTTTTCAAACCTCTCTAAAAGCTCGATTTATGTGCCTTCTTCTTGAAGACTAAAGCTGAATCATCTTCAAATGGCTCTTTTCTTCTGAAGACTATATATATATCAAGAGAGAAGAACGGAAATAGATAGAGACTTAACAAGAGAGACTTACGAACATCTTTTGCATTCTAGCGTCTACTAGACGATCTTTGAATATTCTCTAAGGTAGCTCTGTATTGTGCTTAATCTTTTACATCTTCACTCTGTGAGTTGAATTTTGTTGTAAACAATTGTTTTGTTGTGAAAGCCTGGAGAGGCATGTGAGAAATAATACTTGGGTGGTTAAGCAATCTGGGTTGATTGCATTGTAAGGCCTAAAGAGGCAGTGAAAGAATACTTGTGTAACCTAAGGTTGGTTAGTGAATACCTTCTAGGTGAAGGGACTGGATGTAGCTCAAGTTTGAGTGAACCAATATAAACCAATAATCCTAGGTTATTAACTCATTGAAATCCAATTTACTTTTAATTAATCTTTTTACAACTCCTTGCATTTTAATTCTTTGAACTCAACCCTTAAAACTTGAATAACCTAGATAATATAGGAATTTTTTCAAAAGGTACTCCATATTAGTCCCTTGGATACAATATATGAACTCAAGCCCATTGTTACTACTGTGATAGGATACGCTTGTCCTTAAGAGTGTTATAGATGCATCAAGTAATCTCTCTTACATCATTAATGTTAAGAAGCTTGTGAAGTAGGTTATAAAATTCCTATTGGTTGTAATTTTCTCTAAAGCCAAGAGAAAAGCATGAAAAAAAAACTCGAATGGTATGATCTTGTTATCACCCCAGAATAAAAGGGGGCGATATCATAGGTGCTGCATTTTTATTTTTCCATTGAGGTCAAACCTACACATGTGCTCGAATGATAATTGTCCATATACTAATAACATATGTGTAAGTTCTTGAGAAGAAAGTAGTTGTGGTGGTCCCCCCGAGATTGCTTAGATCCCTCGAGTCAAAAGAAAGTTAGATCTATATTAGATCTCACTCAAATCGCCCCGTCTATCTTTATGAGGATAAGTTTGATTTCAAACACTAATTCAAATCAGAGAAGTACGTCATGCTTAATATTTGGATCACTTTTGCATAATGTAGTCATTTGCCTTCAAGTTTTTCAACTTGCCTTTGTGTTTTATATAGAACCTTTTTTTCCCTTACACTAGTCGTCTATGACTATTAACACTTGCTTGCAAGTGATTTTGAACTATTTCGAGTCATATACAATTGTCATTTGCACTTTTTCAAAAAAAAATGCCATCATTATTACTGTTCACTGACAAAACTTAAACTTTCTATTGAAGTATTTTGATGGTCTTACTGATCAAGTTTTTGATAACCATCCTTCAACTTTTTGGTGCCCTTCATTAACTGTTTTGAAACTAAAATTTTAAGTATGTAGCCTTGGCAATGTAAGAATACTCATATACTTGTAAGAAGATGAGAAACTTGAATTCCAATTTCTTGAGGGAGTTAGGCCTAATAGCCTTCCAATTGTTAATAGGAGCTTTCTAATCCATGACCAATAGCTTTCTAATTCATGTCGAGCACCTTTCTAATACTTGTGCAAGCAACCTTTATGAGTTGACTTTTTGAGTATTAGATCTAATTAATGTAAAGGATATTTTCTGTCACATGCTCTTTCTTTAATGAAACAAGCTCTTTATGATATGATATTAGTCTTAAAGTGGTGCAAGTATGTTTAGGTGAGATTATTGTGCTTTAGAATGTAGATTCATTTGTGAGATTTTAACATTTCATCATAGACTTTCCAATAGGCTTTTCTAAGCATGATTATGATAACAAGCCTTTGAATATAGCTTCGGAGGAGAAGGAAGGGGATTTAAAATATTTTACGTGTATTGACTAAAATATCCCTTATTATATTTTGAAATCCAAAATTATAAAAGTATAAAAGTAAATTAATTTTGAAAATCTCTCTCCTACCCTTGTAAATCAAAGAGGAAAATATTTTCTCTCGCCTCCATTAAAATCACTCACCTTATCAATATCTCTCTCTTTTCCTCCCTTTCCCTCCTTTTGTTTATACCAAACAGTCCCTTAAATTATTTGGATATTGTAACAAACTCTCATGTATTTATGAGTAATAACATTATACACCCTTACATATTAAACATCTCATTAATACTCATTATTTATTTCTCTCTCTTTTCCTATTATATCATAGCAACTGTCATACTTACACTTCTCTCCCTTCTCTCTAGGTATCATATAGCATATGGGTGTCTATTGATTATTTTCCTATATTTATAAAAGTAACTATTAGATTACAAAGCATATTTATTATCCATGCAATGGGTGTGAAAACAACTGCAAATTAATGAGGACATGATTCAAACTCGTCAATTCGATCAAATTTAACAACCATGCAGGGAGCTTGCTTCCAAATCAGAGTCTAAGCTCACCTTTGCCATCTTCCTCATTAACAAATCCGCCTTGTCTCGAACTCTCACCGAACCCCTCACACAAAGATCAGCCAACACGGTTGAAAATTCCGGCAACATCAAAGCCTCAGTGACACAGGCTTCACTGTCATCAAAAAGGCGAAGAAGGATATCAGCTGCACCCTCCTTACTCAACAAGGACCTCCCTTTCAACACACTCAACATTGCCTTAACTATCTCATCCGTTTTCTTCAAACCATTTAACCCTTCATCAAACCTCGCAAGGAGATTAAGAACAGCGAGAGATGTTCCAGCCAAGTCCTCATCATTATTAGTGCCCTTCACAACCCGAAGCAGCACTGGAACTGCCCCGGCTCGCACGGCCAAAGTGCAGTTTCCATGAAAATGAACAAGCTCAGCCAAAGAACTCAAAAGGTGATGGGCATCAGAACCATGAGAGCCTTCAATGGCTTTCACTAGCAACTGAACTGTGCCTGCCACCCCAAATTTGGCCTTGTTTTTGTCATGCATGGCCAAGCTGCAAATCAATGAGGAGGCCAATTTGGAGGAATCAAGGGAACACGATGAGGTAGTAATGAGGGAATTGAGGTAATAAATGGTTTCCATGTCAGCAAGAGACTGCTTCAGATCAGGGTTCAGGGACAGATTGAAGAGGATCAACAAGGAAAGTGTCTTAATGATGGGGGAGGAAGCGTTTGTTAGAGTGGCTAATGTTGGGATGGCTTTATCTGTTTGAGCGAGCAAGGTTCTGTTCTGGGGACTGACCTTGGTGATGGAAGCTAGCGTTTGAAGCGCTTTCTCCTGAACTTCAATGGAATCTGAATGAACCAGGGAGAGACATTCATTGATGGTATCAAAAATACGAGATGCTGACATCTTTTCTAGGCTTTTGAGCTAGGGTGTCCGTGTTGAGTTTCAGCTTTCGAATTTCAACCACCAAACTAGTGTTATTTTGAATTGAATTATTTAAAAGCTTAAACGTAAACTGTACATCTTTGGTTATATAAATTATGTTTATTGATAGTTTCAATGTTTTATTAGCATTGGAAATTGCTCCACTCCTTTCTTACATCTTTGTCCTACTCTTAGGTGTTCTGGCACATTTAATCCATCTCTTTGTCCCTCGTCATTGGCAGGGAACGGGATTAGGGAGATCGGTTTAGAAGTAAACTAATGCAATTGCAAAGGTCGATGTTGGTCCTGCTAACACATACTTATGGACCATTTCAAATGCTATAATTAGTTATAACTCGGGGAGAATAATCAAAACCTCCAACAAAAATGAAATTATCCACTTCATTGAAGAATCTAATGTGGTAGTTGTCAAAGAATCTGTTGGGAATTTCAAAATCATAGTTTGAGTGAGCTACAAGAGACTAGTTTTCGCCAAAATTATGGTTTAGAACTTTCCAAACGAAAATTGGAACATGCACGCATGATGTGAATTTAACCTAGAAGCCAGTTTAAACTGTTAGTAGCACTAGCCCCCGAGATCATACAAGCGACTTTCCTCAAAGCTGAATGCAACCGGACATACTCCACTAAACCTTAATTTCAAGCGCATTACACGCATGAATAGGAATTTCTTCCTTGAGAACAGGGTAAGGGAGATGACGGATTTATAACAAACTAAGACGTCACTCCCTGAACCCTTGTGTAAAACCTACAACTAGGGATGTTCGTTGGATTTAATTAATTGAATTAAGTTAATAATTCAAATGAAATCAATTAAATTTATTGGGATTAGTTTAGTTAATTAGTTCATTTCACTTTAAAAACTTCTAAATTTATACATTTTAAACTTCAATAGTTAGACATCTACGTTTGTCCTTTATTTTTTTCTCGTGTTATTAAGTATTGTCTCTAGTTAAATTTATTATCCAATTTCTTTACAATATTCTAGGTAAATAAATTAATGAAATATGTAAAAAATTATATTTTAATTAAAATTAATGTCAATGTTCAAAATTAATTTGAATATTATCTATAATTATTAAAGAATAAATAAATTTTTATATTTTAATTTGTAATAATATAAAATCCAAAGTTCAATATAAAGATAATGTGTAAAAACTTAAATAAAATAATTTGTATTTTAACTTAATATAAATCAAACAAAATCAATCATAATTAAATTAATTTAATTCGATTAAACATTAAAAATCAAACTATATCTAATCAACTATAGTCAATTTAGATTTCATTTTATCTTAAACCACATCATCCGTGCACATCTTATCTACAAAACACCAAGCAAAATTTGTTAGAAAAATTTCAAGAAACGTAAGTGCTAAAACTAATATCAAATAACAAATACGGAACATAAACACAAAAAGCACTTGTCCGAAGCTCGAAGCACTAAAATACAGTTCTAGAATGCTAAAAACCTTGTCCCAAGCCGTTTTGTAAAAAGATACCAAACACAAAACAAAACATCACGAAGGAAGTGTTACATTAAGCTTAAATCCTTTAAAAAAAAAGTGATTTGATACTACTTTTTTTACATTACTATTTTAAATTTCAAAGAAAGCACTAAAATTTTTAAGTTATTATATTAGAAAGAATTTTTAAGTTATTATTTTTTTTAAAATTTTAATTAAAAACGAATTTTTGAAAACCAGCGTACAAAACCCAATTTTACAATTCTTTTGAATCTCATAGGGGCGGTATAAAACTGGTCTAGTGAAGCTAGACCGGATCTTATAAATTCAACTCAAATGCTTGTCCTGACGAAGACATAACTGGAGCAACAACATCCGAGTCTCCGATTCCAACAAATACCGCAATAACTTCACAACTAAGGCTGCACCCTAATGTCACAAGTACCGTCTAACTTATTCTAGTACTAGAATCGTTCAACATGCCATTGCGGTCTATAAAGGAAAAAAAAAACAAGTGTCATTCACGAATTCCAGCAAGCAATGCAGGTGGTGAAGTTCAAAAATTGAAGCCTCCAGCTCATCAAGGTTACAGTAATCCAAAGCCCCCCGTGCCACATATTTTACCTTTCACCTGAGTATGGAGAACCATCACCATATGAGACCAGGCCTTTCTTTCCATCTGGGCTTCTGGATGATGACCTGGACCTGCTGTCTCTACTTGCTCTTTGCGGAGATTGAGATTCCGTAGAAGACCTAGACCCAGACCGGGATTTCGATGGACTCCTGCTCCTGCTCCTGCTCCGAGAAGAAGATGCATGCCTCTCCACATGAGGAGAGGGGCGGGATCGATATGGTTCCACTGGGGAACGACTGCGAACTGGGCTCCTACTTCGGCTATATCGTCGAGCACGATATCGTGGGCTGCGTGAAACAGATGGGGTCCTGCTCCTTCTGCTTCGATACCTACATATAGGTTTTCAAATAATCATGTATACTGCTAGCATTATTAACACAATGATATAAGGAACTAAAATGGGCATTAAAAATCTAAACAATGAAACAATTTATGATAAGAATTACGAGATACAAATAAAATAAAAGATACACTAGTATAACTTATAAAGAGTAAATACTGTATAAGGAGCGAGGGCCAAAACAAAACCTTGGGGGAGTTCTTCCACGTGGTGGTGGGCTCCTGAAACGCCTAGGGGAATACCTTCTGTAACTAGAATATCTGAGGACAAAAAAATGTTAAAATGCTTATTCTGACATTCAACTCTTGAATCTCAATAACATCTTAGTGTAATGAATAATTAGAAACTACCCATAATATTTTACCTGTCTCGGTCACTTCTTCCATTGTAGCGGTATGACCTCACAGGAGATCGGGAAGGGGTTCTATACCTTCTAGCATAAGAGTATCGTTCACTGAAACCTCTTCCCCTTCTGATACGCTTTGGCGAAGCATCAGGTGAATCACTCCTTGACACACTCCTCCCACGAGGTGTCTTTGTCCTACGAACAGGGCTAGGACTCCTAGAATAACTGCGGCGATTGCTTCTACTAGGTGCTCTGACCGGGCTTCGGCTGATGCTTCTCTTTGACGGAACCCTGCCAGAGCTTCTGCTTAAACTTCTTGCAGGTGATCTAACTGGACTGCGGCTTACACTCTTTCTCAACACTCGTACAGGGCTTCTGCTGATTGTTTTTCTCGATGGTGCTCTAGGAGAACTCCTGCTCCGGTGGCTTCGAGAATGGGATCTTACAGGGCTCTTGCTGACACTTCTAATAGAACGAGTTCTCACTGGGCTTCTACTGACACTTCTCCCCTTCCCAGCCCTCACTGGGCTTCTACTGACGCTTCTGTTCGGACTCCTGCTGATACTTCTAGCAGGACTTCTGCCCAAACTCCTCCTTGATGGAGGAGGGCTTCTACTAACACTTGGACTTTTGCTCAATCTCCTTTTTGGCGTAACACTTGGGCTCTTGCTCCCACTCCTCTTGGGACTAATACTCATACTCTTACTCATGGATCGCTTAGGACTTGCACTTCGACTCCTGCACATCAAATTTCAATAAAATACCAGATCTGGAAGAAATGATAAGCATAAGAAATAACTGAGGTGAGACTAAAGAGGAAAGTAGACCTAGTTTTGACCGAGTGATCATCCATAACATCAGGCTGCCTCTCTTCACTTCTGTCAGATCTGTAGTCAGCTCCTCCAATGCCATTGCTACGTCGCTCTCCGTTTTCCTTTGAGAATTTTTCCTCATTCTCTAGCATACCCACTTCCTCCTTTTTATGATGTCCAGGAGGTAAATCTTTCTCCACAACTAAGGGAGACTTTATTTCAGCTGCTACAAAGTATGGAAGGAAGAAGTTTCAAAAAACCATTATACACATTACCAAAGAATTAAGCATAGAACAAAAAAGAGAAACTCTTGCAGAATATTTGAAGCTGTTTCATTGAAGACAACAAAAGATCACAGACTAAGATTTATTTGAAACAATAAAATCAATTCAAAAATTACCATTTTTCTGAGAATGATCTTTACGCTTCAGCACTTTCTGTTGTGCATCAATGCTTCCACCTTCAGAGCTACCGTCACTGTTACTCTCACTATCTGAATCACTGCCTGATTCCCTAATAACATGTGACAGATTCAGTGACAACCATGAAAAAATTAGCAGATTAAGTATGACTTGTTACATGTGTGAAAAAGTACAAGTTGCACAACAATAATATGTTAAATTTTCTAAAGAATACCACATATCAAGATGCTCCTTACATTAATCATCTGAGAGTGTCAATGGATAGTGATAAGATCATTTAAATCAGAGACTTCAAACAACAAACATGTTTCTAACTAACAAGAATGCAAGAAAAAAAGCATTCACAAGGAAACCAGTGAGAAGAGTTGATTCTTAAAAAGCACACAAACCAATGTCAAGAGAAACAAGAACAGCTAAATACATATAGTAACTGCAACACTCATTTGCATGAGAAAGAACCTTCCACTTATATAGAGTATTAGCATAAAACAATATTACACAATTAACACAATCCAGCCTTCTTGACACAATCCAGCCTTCTTGACCTAATGGCTATTGTAAGTTCATCGCAACAAACAGAAAAGCAACAAGGATAGATGACTGAAATCTGAAATTCATAAGTCATCACCAAAGGATTAATCAAATATGAAGTATTAAGTGTTCAATACCTTCTTGATTTACGCTTCAATCTCTTATCCCTTCTCCCTCGTCTCTTGTCACGGCGTTTATCCCTTCTTTTTCCTCGTCTATATTTATCTTTCTTAGATCTCTTTCTCTTCCTTCGCCTGTCATCACTAGAAGAACTTATGGAAGATGATGAGGACATATCTGACTCAGAATCACTATCTGTTTCCGAAGATTCCGTGTCAGAATCTGAAGAGCTCCCCGATTCAGATGAGTAGTATCTTCTCCTTTTCTTTCTGTCTTTTGAAGATTTTTTATGCTTTCCCTTCCTCCGTGTTTCATGACTATTGGCTTCAGAAGATCCATCCCTTCCCATTTTTGATTTATTTACCTTCTTTCCATCTGTAAGTACAAAGATTCAAATCAAGAGATCAAATATATTTAAAAGTGAAATACTGGACCAGAACAAAGCACCTTCAATTATAGAGGAAAAATAAACACAAAATTCATTACAATCTGGCATTTACAGACTTGGAGACAGAATTTTCAGCAAGATTATTTGGGATTTAATCATCATCATACGTATCAGGAATAAAGTCTTAAGTGTTTTCCAAATGGAATAAGTAATTCTCACCCTCGCTATATTCACCACAATTAATGATTTTAACAGTTACAGGTGGATGCCCTTCTTCATCACCCACTTCTTCAATTTTCTTCAATACATTATGTCCTTGCACAAGCTTCCCAAAGACTACATGCTTCCTGCAAAATGGCCCCATAACTGTACAGTCAGGCATTTTACCTCCCCCATCCCCACAGCTGAAATAGAGCATCTGCGTAAGAAGTAAAATGCTGCCAAAAATCAACCAGATACACAAACCTATCAAGATGATGATCAGCTTTCAAAGTGATGCTAAAATGAGAACCAAGAGTGTCACGGTCTGCAATTGCCATTGATAAAAGGCCTGGAGCATCATGCTTTAGCCTAGGTGACTCATCTAAAACAAATCGCATACATACTACATTAATTAAATTATTAGATATAATATAGTACACACAATTTATAATGCAGAATATGATCTTGAGAGCGTGACTTGGCATTCTCACCTGGGAACTTCAATCCATATATGCTTTCACCACCAGTCCCTGCAAAACATGGGAAAATATCAGCAATCATTACAGGAAAATAAAGAATGATACCAGGGGGGAAAATGAACGCGTCAAGGAAATTTATGAAAAAAATGCACATGAACCTGGACTAAACTACCAGCAATCACAGTAATATTCTGGAATTAGCAAACACCAACAGAGATCAGAAATATACTATTTGATCAGCTACAATACTCTCAACACCAAAAAAATAAGGAATGCAGGCACCCAATGACTAAGGTGGATTAAAATTTACATATTCACTAATGCACAAACATATGAATATCAACAGTGACAATATCAAAAAATAATCCAAAATTAACAAATCAAATGGCTTTCATAGCTTTGACACGTCACTCAATAACAGGCCAAACTGTGTTGATGCAAAGAAACTTTGTTAATCATGCTCCTAATTGACTTAGAAAAGGAATTACCATTGTCACAGGAAACATGCAAATGGAACAAGGCTGGCAACCCGGACAACTGAATGATCAAATAATAAAAACATAAAGAAAGTGACTACATATATAGTATCAAATTGCAACCTTCAAAAAATGGATAGGTAAGGTAACTCAATGAGATGCAATGTATCAATAAAATACATACCATTTCGATTGACAAAATCTCCACCCTGTAAAAGAAAAACAAGCTGTTAATACACATAATCACACTACAATAATGCATACAAAATGGGCTTGGGCATTATGAAGCTTATTAGAATTATGAGGATGAATAACTTAGTAAGTACAACCTTAAAACTATATCACAAGAAAAGCAGTCGTGACCATCAGCCCAGTGTATCCTACAGCATAAACAAGGGTAACGGGGACCACTACTAAGCCATGTTCAGCCACAACAAGACATATATAGAAGTAGAACTACCATATAACAATCTAAATACATATATAAATAGAACAACATACCTGCACGATGGAACCTTTTATAATCTGATGGAAGAAAGAACCCTTGTAGTGCAGTGATTTTCCAGTATTTGGACTGACACCTCTTTCTCCTGAACACAGAATGAAAATTTCATACAAGGGAGGAATTAGTGGCTCATTGATCAGATAGACAATCTTTGGCAAATGGTCCACTTTGAACCCAAAACACATGCAAGCAAAGTACATGAGCAAGTCTAAGTACTGATTGTTAAGCAACTGTTACGGACTTATGGCAGAAAATGCCAATTATGAAAGGGAAAAGGAAAGGTCCAATAAACAAAAGTTAAAAATTATGAAATTTCCCATACAAATCAAATTTATAATACCTGTACATAATGCACGAAAGTTTTCTGCAGTCTTGGGAGCAACGTCATAGAAAAGCTGTGAGGTGAAGTGCTCATTAGCTTGAACATTGCAAAAGTTGCAGCATAAATAGTAAACATAAGAACAAGAACAGAAAGTACCTCAAAAACCATCCTTTCAACAGGATCCCCATCGATGGACACATCCATAAACACCAGGGGACTCTTCTTCTTTGTCATCGTCTTTGCCTTATTTATCAAAATTTAAAACAGTATAACCACAAACCTGAAGTAACAAAGCATTATTAAACAAACACCCAATTATTCATTGATTTGAAGTAACAATGCATCCAACAGGGAACAAACACTAATTCTAGTTACATGTCAAGAACACAAAACTGCAGTTTCCAGCTTGTCAAATAAATTTTCCAAAATCTACGTCAATTCACATCAAATTTCAAAGACAGGAAAATGTGGACCCTATCGAACAACGGTAACAAGAAATTATTGGTATCCACGCACAAAGTGCAGTAGCAAGTTAAGGATTGTGCTGCGGCATCATCAGTATGCTACTGTAAACATTAATTTTCTTCCATTATCAGTACACACACAGTGTTCGCGTCGAGTCGTTACAAAAAAGGGCTTTGAAAAACAAGAAATGGTTCGGTTCATGTCAATCTCAGACATCAAATCCAATCCAAACATATCACAGCAATCACCAACTGTTAATGATGAAATTGCGAAGATAAACCGCAACAAATTCCACTAAAATCTCGGAAGAGTTGAGAATCCAGATCGGCAAGAGAACATTACACACGCAATCAAACCAATTACCGAATACAAAAGCAAGAGTCTAACATAAACCGACGACGACAGAGCTAACAGCATGGATATAACAAAGAGCATCAAATTACGCAGCAAAAGTTAAACCCTAGCTAGATTCCCGGAAAAACCTCACAGGAGTAGAGTTTTAGATAGATCAGTGCTACGCTCCAATTAAATGGAGAAACTGAAGAAGAAACGCATGCGTTACGCGAGAGATTTGAAAGGACTGAACAGAAGAGATGAAGAACCCTACGGCTCTTACCCGAGTTGAGAACCACGGAAAGGATTCATTCGAGATGATGAGAGAGGAGACGAGAACCTAGGGTTATATAAAAAGGCGTGGCTTATGAAAGAGCCGAGCCTAGCTGCTTCCATTGAAGCGTGAAGTTACCAGACAGTCCCTGCTCTCTTGAACACGTTGGGGGATGACGATGATGATTCGTCAAAGAACAAATGCCTAATGGACGAATATGTCCCTCCCTCACACCCTCCGGCTCCCGCAGTCACAAACGCAAGCTTTTATTTGTTAGAGTAAATTCACTTGAGGTTTCTTTCTTAAAACTAAACACAATTTTTTCTTAACTAACATTTTAGTTTGATTTTAGGGAATAAATGTTTATTTTATATAATTAAAATTTATATTAAATAAAAATTTTTAAATATATAAATTATATTATAATCAAAATTTATAATAAATAAATATTTTTAAATACATAAATTATATTTTAAATTTATAATAAATAATTATGATACAAAATTATTTTTAACTATTGATTAAAAAAAATTTAAAATGTTGAAATTTTTTTGAAATAAAGATGAAAATGATAGATTAAAAAAATAAAAGATTGAGAAAATTTCTTAAAAACAATTTTATTGAAGAAAATTTTCTGAAAACACTCTTGTTAAAAACTAGCTCATAAAATACTCTAGATAATTATTCTAATTCTAATTTATATAGAGAGGGTTTATAGTTTTTAGAGATGTCAAAACGGACTAACTTAACCCAAGTTGTCCTTGCCCTATTAAAAAATCGTGATTGTTATTTACACCTTTCCTAATTACTAAACATACCTTCCTTTTCTTTTTTATTTTTTATTAACCAAAACACCTTTTTATCCATTTCAAAATTAATATTTGAAATTAAACATAACTATTCTGAAAATTTTATATTTTTTAACATATCCAAAACATAATAATCTCTATTCCAAAAATTAATTTTTGAAACATTGTTTTCTTCCCTAACTATGCCACCTTTAGCATAAATGGCAGCCAGCCCTTATTCCTCTACATTTTCAATTCAACATTTGCATATTTGTTGAGTTAGAGTTGCGAACTATAAACAAAATGGCAATGTAGAGAGAGAAAGGTAATTAAGTGTGTTAATGATAAGTAGTTACTGAGACAAACTTGGCTATGGCATAGACAGATTTCCGCTAAAGGGTAGGCTCCAACATCCCCAAACTCTAAAATTAATATCCACCTTTTGTTCCACCAATCCAACTCGTGGTGTCACATTTGTGCAAGTTTGGCACCTCTTCATCAAGTTAGACTTAAACCATTACTACCACAATTTTGGACTATTGGTCATACTCATTCCTAGGGCTATACAAGAATAAAAAGTGATTTCGTAGTACATGACCATAAAGTTTGTGACCTTCAAAGTTTATGCTGGAAAATAAGAGGATGCTAGACAAATCGATTAGAGAAATTAAGTGCAAGCGGCAAGGTTTGCAACCACCAAAGAAGAAAATGATTTTGGAGATAAAGAAAAATGTCAAACACAGCCATGTGGTATGGTGATTAGTGAATGTGTATTGATATTATTATTTACTCAAGTTTTTAATGGTGCATATTAACGATGGATATGTTAGTTTAGCTATTTTTCGATGCAAATTCTGTTTTAAAATAAAGAAGAGGGCTGAAGGTGTTGGGCTGCTGAGATGATATTATTTTATTTTGTTTGTCTTATTCTTACTATTTTCATGTTCTTTGCTTTGTGTGTTGTTATTGATACTTGTAGTTGGGGAAATTGTTTTACTTAATGTTATCACTTATACTAACCAAGATCAATATTCACATTAATTTTGAGGATGAAACTTTTGTTGTCACTACACTTGCCACAAGTAACTGCTTCCCTACTACTTTTGCATGCTCGATATGATACTTGTTTTCCTAATGGATATGCTAATTATTGTTGTAGAACTAATGAGATTCTTGAATTACTTTTAGTGAAATGGATTTGATTTTTTTTTTAAATTACCTTTCTTTTGCATTTGAATTTTTCTTTCATTGAATTTAAGGTGTCTTGAATATGTTTGACATTTTAGTTTCATTGTCATTTATGATATTATTTGTCTATCATGTTATTTGTAATATTACATAATTTAGGGAAAATGTCACTGTACCAGGTACATAAATAGCTGGCATAAATCTTTCAATATAACTTTGATAGATTTGAGTATAAGGTAGTTAAAAATGTAAGGATTTGCAAATAACTCTAGTAAAATTATGGTTGTAAGAACAACGAAAATTAATGTTGTTGTTTTTGCACTTCTTGTTGATGCAATTATATGTGGTGTTAATGTACATTCAATTAGCGCTTTTAAGGTGGATAGTTTAGTTGAAGTTCATGTCCATTGGTTTAGATTGCTTGTTGAAAACTGTAGAACCATCTATGAATGCTCAATGGTGGATCTCTTGGGTGAACCATCCATTGTCGTTCTTTCAAGGATACAATATTTGCTTCCTTTGATTTTGGTCTTTCCACCTACCTATTCAATATTTGCTTTTGTTATGTGGCAACCCTTTGTTATGAATGCCAATGTAGCCATTTGTGAAAACATGAGTCAACTTTATGAGTCTCTTACCATGGCCATAAGTGATGCAATAACACATTTGCCATCTATCCTAGAGAGTGGGTATTTGTTCTTAACTGTCACTCAATTGAGTTGTTTGTAGTCCAAACATAACCTCATGCTCCTATCTTTCTTCTTTACTAGAAAAACAGGCACACCCCAAGGAGAAACACTAGGCCTAATGAACTAATGAGATATCAATTCTTTCAATTGGCTCTTTAGCTCACTAAGCTCTATAGGTGACATCTTGTAAGGTGCAATGGAAATTAGCCCCGCCCCAAGAACCAATTCTATGGAAAATTCTACTTCCCTTTATGAAGCTAATGTGGTGACCTCATCGGAAAACACATCCTTAAACTCTCTAACAATTGGGATAGATGCAAGTTCTAACTTAATCTCTACCTTCGAGGAAAGTGACAAAAGAAAAAAATTGGCCCACTTTCACTATGTTTTGGGAGACTTGGGAAAAGTTAGAGAAGAGAAAAGGATTGGACTTAGGAGTAAAGGAAACATCTAAAAGAAATTCTATTGTACGATTGAAACAGTTTAACATAACTTGGTTGGTAGAAAGCCAATTTATTCCAAGGATAACATCAAGTCCAGTCAAAGGAAAACATATCAGATTAACAAGAAAAAGTCTATCGTGGACAATAAGAGGGCAGTCTATACAAATATGAGAAGCAGAAATACAACCCTCAACAAGAGTGGTGACATCTAACAAAACAGGTAAAGGTGTAATAAACAATTTTAAATGGTGCACACAATCATAGGACACAAAAGAATGGGTTGCCCTAGAGTCATACAAGACACTTAAGGATGTTTGGTTTAGGAAACATATACCTTGAATCAAGTTATCGGCCCCTTTGGCCTTTTCTCCACTCAGGGTGAAGACCCTTCCTTTGGTTGGAAGTGCTTGGTCGGATGCTCCTCCCTTCTTTGAAAGCGGACACTCCCTAGAGAAGTGCCCAGGTTGCTGACATCTATAGCAGACGTTTTTGCCAAACATGCATGCCCCTCTGTGAGTTTTCCCGCACTTGGGGCATGCCTCTACCTTTGAAGTCTCTTGGGTTGCCACTTTTTTACATTGAAGCCTTCCTTCTTGAACTTTGCGGTGGAAGTGAACTTCCCCTCTTCTCCCTTCATTTTGACCGCTTGTTGTCGGTCTGCCTCCACTTTGCTCATATTTTCCTCCGTTATGAGACACTTGTTGACCAGGGTGGAGTAGTCCCTGATTTCGAAGGTTCCAACTTGACTTAGAATGTTGGACCTCAAGCCTTGCTCAAATTTTATGGACTTCCACTCTTCATCCGGTTGGTTGCGGATATGCCTTGAAAACCTAGCCAATTCTTCAAATTTAGCTACATATTGGCCCACTAACATGCTCCCTTGATTAAGTTGCAAAAACTCAACCTCCTTCTAATTCTTAACGTTGTGGGAGAAATACTTGTCCAAGAATGTGGCCTTCAGGTTCTCCCAAGTAATAGGAGTCTCCAAGTTCAACATTCTCTCCTTGGCACCTCTCCACCAATTCTTTGCCTCATCCTTCAGCATAAAGGTGGCGTAGGTAACTTTTTGTTATTCAATGTATGGCACCACCTCAAAGATATTCTCCATCTCTTAGAGCTAGGACTCAGCTGCTGATAGGTCATATTTCCCCTTAAAGGATAGTGGGAGATTCTTTTGAAATTCGAAGAATCCGACATTTTGAGCCCCTGCTCCCTTGTTTGTTAACCTCTTGATGCATTGCATTTTATACTATTAATTACATCTTAACCCATGTAGGTTCGCATGCATTTTAGCTTATTAGGAGTAGTTTTAGTACTTATACCCTTAATTTCCTTCATTTAATAACTTAGAATTCTTGAGGTGTGTTTTTGTGTTTGTTTGTGGATTTTAGGGAAAGTTTAGCATGAATTGATTTAGCTTTAGAGCTTAAACATTTAAACTTGAAGTAATTTGAAGCCAAGGAAGAGCAATGGAAGAACTGTTGAAGAAAAATAAAGAAAATTGCAAATCTCACAACCAAAGAGTGCATAGCCTACCTATGGCAAACACCACGCCCGTGGCGTGCTACTAACTTTAATTATGTTTATTTTTTTTGTTTCTTTTTAGTTTGGGCTTAGACCTTTTTGTACTTTGGGACTTATATAGACTTCTTAGGCTTAGGAAAAAAAGTCCGAACCTTAGTTCTTGACGGCTTAGAGCGAGAACTTTGGTCCGAAATCTTCTTCTCTTTTCTTTTTCGGTTTGGAATGCTTTTCCTCTTTCTTTATTGTTTTTTTTCTATAGCTTTGTGTGAGTAGTCATCTTTGTTCTAGGATTGGGCGTAGTCCTATGAATGCTTAATAAATTGATTCCTTTTATCTTTGTGTAATTCTTGTTCCTCTCTTGATTTCTTCTTTATCAATTTTCTTTATTGCGAAACGAATTGACCATGTTTTACATAACCTTAAGGATTTGGGGAAGTACTGAAAGGTGAACTTAAATATCAGAACTAGAGGGAAGAAACTTAGGTCTAAACCACAAAAGTAGGTGAAACCTTTAAGGATGATTGAATTAACAAAGAGCTTATTAGGTCTAATCAAACACAACCACCATGAAAGTAGGGGGCTAATTTGATTAGACACCCCTTCGTATCTTGAAAGAGAACGGAGGATACCTTAGGTTAATTCACCCTCAAGAAGAACAAGTAGAAGCACAGGATAAAAGAATTAATTTAGTAAGCATCATAAGGTGAATCTCAATCCTAAAAGTTTTCTTTCACTAAATTATTATTAATTTCATTTACTTGCTTAATTTAATTTCCATTTCTTAATTCTTTTACTTTTACCCTCAAAACCTAAATTTCCAAACTGAACTCTCTTTGTTTAATTTTTATTAAATTGCAATAATTATAAAGCCAAATACACAGTTTTTGTGGATTTGATATTTTATTACTTGACGACAACCATACACTTATGGTATTGTATCACTTTTGTGGAGCCTCCTCGAGATCCTCTCAACACCTGGTTGATTAGGTTGTTGGCTGCTGCAGTTTGCTTTCTTATGGCATTGGCCATCATTTCTATGGCTGCTTCCTTAAGAGTGTATGGGTTCCTAGGCAGTCTCCTTCTTCCTGCCATTTTCTCTACCTATATTGCATCACATATTGAGTTGATTAGGCTCAATACACAGTAATCAAGTAAGGCAGGACTCATGGCAAGAATAAGCAAGACCAATGAATTATTCAAACTAGCACACATTATCCACAGTCCAGAGGATTGAACTGCTCTAATACCAAAATGTAACACCCTAAAAGGTATTACCTTAGCTTATACCTTTTAGCCATCAAATTGTGGATAATAAAACATATATATAAGAATAACACAATACGTGATGTCATTACTCAAGAAATTCACTGTTCAAGGTTCTACATGCTTCTAAAGTAACAATTACATACATCATCAAGGGGATCCCCATACAAAGTGGATCACTTGTACAAAAGAATATAAGAAAACATCATTGTCTTTCAAAAACTAGCCTAGGAAGATATTATTATACAAAACATAAATGTCTTTTAAGTCACTTCATTTTTTTCTGTAACCTGTTCAATCTGGAACATGAAACTAAACTAATGAGACAATGTCTCAGTGAGTGCTATAAGCATGCAACAATATAGATATGCCTCATGAATACACCATTTATCTAACACTTTTCTTAAACCTTTACATTTTCATGGACATAACTTAAACATTCACTTTTCACATGCTTAACATTAATCTTTTTCTCTTTTCTATCCTACGGTGAAATATTGAGCTCAATCTTTCAAGTAGCGTCCCCCTTATCCTTATGACACGACCTCATACTTATATACCCCTCCAGTCTGAGGGGTTTAGCCACTAGCCTTTGGAGGAATGGGACCTACCTATTCACCCAAAGAGGGCACCTCGGTCCTAGTATGCATCTCTTTCTTTACTTAAACATTTGGTCTTCCATCGGTGTCCGGAGGAGTTACTAACCTCCTTCCCAAATGGAGACTCCAAAAAAAAACTCACATATGTTTACATCATGTCTTCAAATATCATTTCAATATGTATCAGTGTTAATAAAACATCATAAAATGGTATGAATAAAATGTAGTTCCAAGGGTCTCTTCTCAGCAAAGACATAGCCTCGCTTAGCAAGTAAGACCTTGTCGCTTAGGGAGCCAAGGATTCGCTCAGCGAACATGTGTAGAGGTCCTAGACCTGTTTAGGCATGACTTTATAAACCGCCCCTGCCCCCGATCCCCACCGAGCCTAAAAAGTGGGTACCCATCCCCGCCCCCGTTGGGGGTCGAGTTTCCATGCCCCCGCCCTTGCCTCCTGTTATTATGAATATATCATAAAATTTAGAATGAAAAAAAATAACACTGCAAATTAACTTATTTTTATATCTTTCTCTCTCACACAATTCAATATTGTTCTATTAAGAAAATCCTTAGCAACTTTAAAATGTGAAAAATGATTTCCATGCAAATTTTTATTAATGAATAAGCAAAAATTAAAAGATACTAACATGAAGATAGAAACAATGAAAAGAACTAATGTTTCAATTCACCAAATTACATAATAAAGAAAAAGCAATGTTTTAATTCATCAGATTACATAATAAGAAGAAACATGTTCTAATCCATCAAATTACACCATCAAAAAAACACCAAAGTTCCAAATTTCAATCCATCAAATTACATAATAAAAAGAAACAAAAGCTCTAAATTTCAATCCATGAAATATGTTATCATCTCCTAATCATCATCCAACTGAGAAATAATGCCACTACCCAATATTTCACCTTATAAACCAAAATAAAGTAGCATATTAATTTAATTTGATTACAAATTAATAATGGGAAAAAGAAATAAAGATTGAAAAGTAATACCTTCATCATCTGAGTCCATTTCATTAACTAAAGTAGCATATTCTTGGACTATTTTACAATTCACACAACCTATAAATATTAAATATAGTAGAACATAAAGAATTAGTTGTTAAAATAAAAACATATAATTCAATAAGATATTTAAATGAAGTATTTAGAACATTACCATCATTATCAACACTCCATAACCAACTTCTAGCACACATCAAGGCCTCTAAAGTAGTCCAAGAAAGTCGACTACGATGAGGGCTTATTACTTTACCATCGGTGCTAAATACAGATTCAAAAGCTACAATGGATATAGGAATAGCTAATATATCTCTTACAATTGCCTGAAGTGTTAGATACTTGACACCATTCAACTTCCACCATATCAATATATCAAAATCATCAGTTCTTGGTAAAACATCCTCCTCTAAATAATGATCCAACTCTGTTTTAATAGAAGAACTTCTAGCCCTTTTTTTTCCTCATGATATACCTATCATATTCAGTTAATGCACATACACTACTAGCAACCTTACTAGTATCAACATCAATGGTTGGAGAGCCACCACCAGTAGAGTCTTTATTCATTTTCATTTAATAATCAGAAACCAAATCATAACACAATTGTCGAATTATCCTAACTTGAGTAAAAGAGTCATGTTCATACAATTTTTCATAATAATATTCAAGCAACTCCATTTTGTATCTAGGATCCAAAACAGTAGCAACTCCCATTATATCATGAATCACACCCCAATATTTTTCAAATTTGCTCAACATATTTTCTGCCATTTTTTGAATCAATTCATCAGAAAAGGCAATCCATTCATTTAATGCCAACTTGATCTCACATATATTTGGAAAAAACATATTAGCAGTTGAATATTTAGTAATAGAAAAAATTTAAGTGACCTCATTGAACAATTACAATCTCTTACACACGTCCTTTGCAAATTGCCACTGTAAATTAGTTGGCAAACAAGTATATTGGGACTCCCGTTGCTTTAACCGACTAACCACATCCACATACAATATCGTAGTCTCAAGCATTTTAAATGTTGAATTCCATCTAGTTGGATAATCTAAAACCAAATTCTTAGAGCAAGGGATCCTCAATTGTCTAGCTATCTCTTCAAATTTTTCCTTCCTTTTAGGTGTTGTAGTCCAATATGCTACACTATCTCGAATCTTTTCTACTCCATCTTTCACCACCTCCAACCTATCTTTTACTATCAAATTTAAGATATGAGCACAACAACACATGCGAAGTAAAGACCCATCCCTTAACGAAGTGCCTAATTGCAACTTATCCTTAATTTTCTCAATCATAGCGTCATTTGTGCTTCAATTATCTAGAGTGATAGTGGATAACTTTATATCAATGTTCCAATCCATTAAACATTCAACCAATGCATTGCAAAGTCTATCACTTGAGTGAGGAGCAGGAACATAAATGAACCTAACATAATAACATTCATATTCAATCATTTTATCATACAAAAATGTAAAATAATATGTAATATAAAATATGATTGGGAAAATTATTACCTCAAAATGCGACTTTGTAAGTCCCAAGAGCCATCAATGTAATGAGTAGTGACGGTCATATACCCCCTCTTTTGATTGCTCGCAGTCCACATGTCTAATGTAATGGCCCATCTTCCTTCAAGACTATCCAATAACTTCAAAGCTATTGGTTTCTTAAAACCATAGATTTTGAATGTTTCTTTCTTAATTGCGTTTCTTGAAGGAACTTGAAATACTGGTTGGAGAGCAGCCAAGTATCTCTTAAAACTAATATGATCCACAATTGAGAGTGGATATTCATGCATAATAATTGCATTTGCAAGCTTTTTCCTTGCATTTTCTGCATCATAAGTTTCTGTGCCCAATTCTTGCTTACCTTGCATGACCTTAGGTACAAGAAATGTTTGCCTTTTTTTCCTTTCATAGTAATCCTGTGTTGAACACAACTATCCATATATTGCCATAAATGCTTTGTCCCATTTTTTGATTTTCCACCCAGATATTTCTTACAATAATTACATTAGGCCTTGTCTTCTTTATTAACTTTAACCTTTGTGAAATGTTGTCAAACCTCACTTTTAAGCTTACTTCCTCCTGTTTATGTTGCCCTCTCCATATTATCAGCTGTTTCAGAGTTAGGTGTTGGTGTAGGACCTGTAGGTTCATTTGCTGTAGGATTGGTAGGTGAAGGGTCATAACTTCCTTCTAGATTTGGTTGATGTGCACTTTCTTGTGAAATACCAAGATCTGCCATATTGTCCCTGTATATGACAAATACATTTCACATTAGGATAATTTTAAATAGAAACAGTTAAATAAAAGATAATTTAAAGAAATGCTATAATGTTGCTGCATGTTTGCAGGTTCATAGGGCTCATTTTCGTTCTTATATACAAGCATTGGAAAAGCTACAACTGGATATAGCAACATATAATGATTTAATTAGTGTAGAGACAAGAAGTAGTGGTCTATTCAGGCATTATAGTACTTTACATCAAATTTATGGCCCATTTGTCATCAAGAGAGTCTTTTTTGTTTCATAAGTTTAGTGTTTTGAAACCTAAGCCCTCTTTAAACTTGGACTCTTCAAAACATAAAAAATATGTAAATGATGGCAACGAAAATTGATTAATACAACATTGATGATGAAAAAAATAATGTCTTTGTAACCAAAGATATATTGTCTTTTTAGATAAATTGTAAAAAAAATACATGAAAACTGAACTAATGTATGAAATACATGAATGAAATATGTTAATCAAAAAAGGAATTGCCAAATTAGTTAGATGGAATTTAATAAAACAACATGACAAGTTCATTAATGATTTATTGTGATTGTTTCTAATAGCAATTTTATCCACTTTTATGTCATATAGAAAAGAAATTGCCAAATTAGTTAGATGAAATTGCTATCGACTTGAATAATAAAGTAACAATAAACCCAAGCAACTCACCTAGAAGAGGATGACGTTCAACACAAAGTAACTTCACTTTTAAAAACATTGATTTCATATTAGATTAGTATTATTAAAAATCTTTTTATTACTAAAAGCCAAGTTTTTTGTTCACTAATTTTGGTAAAATCTTACACCATGTGCTGTTCTCGAAAAGCCATTTGCCCTTCTCTGCTAATCAGATTTACACTTAAGGTAAACTAAAATACAATTGAAATTAGTTTGTTCATATATATTCTTCCTTCAACTTTTAGCCTACTAGTAAGTTTTTCATCTATTATACAAGCATTTTTATATTTAACAGAGTTGAGAAAGGTTAACCACTCCATCATTGTTATCATCTCTGTATATAATAAAATTATATACGTGTTCCACTTTGCCATTTGAACCTTGTAGCAGCCTAGGGTCGTTCCATGATGCCTGTATGCCACCACTAATGCACACTATTGATTGGGTATTCCTAATGCTGTGGTGGACCTACGGCTTGTGAAATTTATTGGATTTTCATTATACTACAATATGGTTGTTTTGGTTTGTGTGTTAAAAGGCATGTTCCTAACCATAAACTGCTCTACATCTGTTGCAGAGTTACAATACAAAAAAAAAATTTCACTTGTCTGCCCCAAGAGAAAACCACAGAGAAAGGGAGAGGTACATAAAAACATATAGAGGGATGGTGTCGGAGGTGGAGCAGACAACCAATGCCGAAGGTGAAATGGACGGCCGGTGCCAGAGGCGGAGTGGACGTCCGGTGCCTAGGTGGAGCAGATGGTCAGTGCTGAAGACAAACAAGGTTCGGAGCTGGAGGCGCTGAGAAAGGGACGGGAACAGTGGAGTATAGGTGCTTTGTCACTTTGTAGGAGAGGGAGAGGGAGAAGGATTGAGGTGAAGCAGAGAAGTGAAAAAGGGATGGGACTCATAGAAGAAGCAGCAGCACAGTGAGATGCGAAGGCAAAGTTAGGATTCGAAATTGATTTGGGAATTAGGATGTTAAATATATATGTAAGGTTATTTTAGTAATTTTATGTAGTCAGGGACAGGGGCGGGGGGTGTAATAATATCCTCACCCTCGACTTTGGCAGTCGAGTAAAACCCGAACCCAGACAAGGCGGGGTTTCCCCATCAAGGTCGGGGCGGAGGCAAGTGGATCCCAGCGAGCACGAGTTTGTTTGCCATGCCTAGACTTGTTCTCTAGAGCCTTTCTCACTCAACGAGAGAAAAACACCCTTTCTAGAGCCAAACATTCGCTCAGCAAGGTCCATTTTCGCCTAGCGAACTTACACCAAGATTTTATGTAACATCTTGTTTTTCCTAATGCATGATTAAGTATTTTAATAACTAAAAAGTGGAAATTTGATGTGTAATCTAGGTGATTAAAAATAAATAAATGAATTGTTTTTATGTATGGTATGTAGTATGTGGTGATAGTTATGTGTTGTTTGTTTGAAATTCTAGTTTGAATTTAGGAAACTTGAGATATGTGCTTGAGCTAATGTGAGTGTGATGTGAGTGTGATTTTGGGCTTTTGAGAGAAAACAATTAAGTTAGACCAATTAAGAGATATAAGGAGTGGTTTGATTAGTTATGATCCTCAGATAACCCAAAGTCTGTGTGAGAGCTCTGGGAAGTCGAGGTATAAAAGGAGGGAAGGGGGACTTTATCTCATTCTCCCATTCTCATTCTCTCTCTTCTCTTCATCTCTCTCTAGATTTCTCAAGTTATTAAGTGTAGTCAAGGGATGCCAAGCTTAGTTCAGTGCTTTGGGTGAGAGGAGGATCAATCTTTTAAAGTTTTGGCTCAAGATATCAAATTCTCAAGGAACCTAAATATGGATTTGGAAGCTTTTAGAGGTAAGGGATGCTTACTATTGTTTGATTTTGTGTTTGTGATTGTTGATATGTCGATTTAATGTGTTGGAATCGGTTGCTTTCTATGAATATTTGTGTATGTGGGTTTTGACCACAAAATGGGTTTAGAAAGGGGATTTGAGATTTGTTGATGATTTGTGAATAAAATTGTTATGTAATCGGTTAGAAAGGTATTAGAAGTAACAAAAATTGTTTTGTGATGCTTGGTGTTGATTGATTTTGTCAAAAATGGTTGTTGGTTGTTGAATTTCAAGCAAAAAGATCATACTGGCGCCCAACAACGGATTCTATCACTTAGCGACGGATCTTGAAGGTCGCTAGAAGTTTGTCACTCGCTTAGTGACAAAAAATTCCTGGAAGTCACTCGCTTAGCGACAGATATCTCGCTTAGCGACGGATGTTGATGACTCTTTGTAAGTCATTCGCTTAGCGACAGAATTTGCGCTCAACGAGAGAAAAACAGAATTTTCTTTGCTTTATTATTTTTGTTGTTATTGGTTGATGACTTTATTGACTCCTATGGATGTCAAAAGTATATTTTAAAATAATTGGATGTTCAAATGGTTTTCTAAACTAGCTTTTGGTTTTTCTTTTTTATTATTGTCGATTTGTTTGATAAATTGTTAAAAAGTGGTAGTTTAGTGGAAGGTTGCTTAGATAGAACTTCCACTGGCTATGTTGTGTTGTTGTGGTAAGACTTCTCACAGGGGATGTAAGTCCCAGTGCTGTGTGAGAATTTTCATAAGGTATGTGTTGCTTGGATAGTGCCTTATCTGTTGACCATGCAAAAGGCTGGATTGGGCTTGCATGGGGTTGATGGTGACTGTTGGACCACAGATGGTGCTGAGTAGGCCACATGGTGTGATAATGTGATATATATGTATGTATATATATGTATATATATGTATATATGTATATACATATATACATATGGTTATCCTGATATAACTAGATAATGTTGTTTTGTTATTTTTTAAAGTTTTAATGAATCTTTTTTTCTAAAATATAGGATTGGAAAAAATCAAAAAATTCAATAAAATCAAAATTTTCGCGGGCGAATATATATATATGGATATTGATGAATGATTGTGGTTGAGTTGTTGTTGTTGTTGTGCATACATGCATATGTTGTTAGCTGAGGTTGTATGGGCCTCATGCTGTATGCGGGTAGGCATGGAAGTTGGGGGTGAATGGAACTACAGCTTAGACAGGCCTCCAGCCTATTGCCTGGATAAGAAGTGGGGTCTAAAAGCTGGGCCTACAAATCATATAAACCATATTGGTTACAATTACCCTCATTAATATAATTATGTATTTTTATGAATTAAAAAAGAAAAAAATTGATCACTTGGTAATTAATTACCGTAATTATAAAAAAAATCATAATATTTGATAATTTATTACTGTATTATATAAAATAAAATCTATACAAATTTAATAATTTAATAATCAAAATATATACTCATTATAATCACCTTAAATTGTAAGTGTGAGACTTTAAATTCCTACAGTATTTTTTTTTTCTTATCTCTTATTTTCCATCTTTCTTATAAAGCTTATTAAGAGTCTTTCTTTAAATTAAAAGAAAAATGATTTATTATTCCATATTTGACTTGGTCAAATAAAAAAAAGGTTAACACAATTTAATATAATATAATATAAGTGATCTACTTTTTGTCTTTAGGCCAACTGAGATTTAACATCGTTAATATCTAGTGCATCACTATCTATCTTCTTACAATACATTTGATTTGACATTGTAGTGTCTTGAGTCTGTGAATGTCATATATTGAAGAAAATATATTAAAAATAATAAGATATATAAATTTATCTTATAGAAAAAGACAAATCAAATGAAAAATGACGTAAAGATAAAATATTTGAAAAAAAATATCTCTAGTAAAAAAAGATATATAAATAAAAATTATAAAAGAATAATAAAATAAAGACCGAACCTTATTTTGATAATATAGTACAACTCCCTGTATCTTCTTTTGTAAAACCTTCCTTTAAGTCTTTTACGTTATTTCAATAGTTGAAAGTCAAGCAATTGTAAAATTAATGTTAATAAACAAACTTTCAATACTAAATATTATATAAAATATGTAAAAAATATTAAAATAATTGAACAGGATAAAAATTTACCTTAGAGAAGGAATAAAAAGATTAGTAAATTTATATTTCTTACTTGTATATATCCCTCCATTGAAACTAAATAAAAGAAACAAAAAAAATGTTAGCAATTGATTATTTCAGAAAGAAAAGATGAGAATGAAAAACAACAATGTATACACAAGTGATAGGTATTTATAGATGAGTTGATCATATGACTTGTTTCAGGAAACTTAAATAAAGAAATATTTTTTAATTTGAATCAGCTACAAATTTGAATTAGAATATATATTCATATTATTAATTAATTTGAATTTGAATTAGAATATATATTTTTGTTATCAATTTGAATATTCAAATAATGAAAATCATATTGGTTATAATTACTTTAATTAATATTAATATAATTATGTTTTTTTTTATGAATCAAAAATGCAAAAGATCACTTGGTAATTGATTATCGTAATGACAAAAAATATCCATAATGTTTAATAAATTTATTATCGTGTTATATACAATCAAAATCTATATACTTGTATTATTAGTTTGAATATTCAAATTATAAAAATCATATTGGAAATAATTTCCTTAATTATTTATTAGAATATATATTAATCTTATCAATTAATTTGAATTAGAATATATATTTGTATTATTAGTTTGAATGTTCAAATCATAAAAATTATACTAATCATAATTTTCTTAATTACTCTAATTATATATTTCTATTAATTAAAAATAAGATAAAAAATAAATGACATTTTAGCCAAAAAAAAAATGAATATGGTGTTGTTACGTGATATCTGCCTATGTGGCAAAACCTTCTTTTATAATTGTATTGGGAGTAATCAATCAATAAATTGAAAAATATTTTATTATATATAATAAATTATTTAATTATCATAATAGAAAATATTACCATAATTATCATAATTACCATGATTATAAATAACATTCAATAAAACTTGAAAATTTGATTTTCTTGTTATATAAAATCAAAATAAATTTAAGATTTAATTATTTAATTGATGAATTTAAGTAGAATATATACTTATTATGAATTCCTTAATTATAAATGCTTAATTATAAACGTCTTAATTACTATAATTAAGTAAAATAATGTATTTATATGAATAAAAAAATTGTGGATTTTAGGTGAAAAAAGAATAAATATGGTATTGCTATGTGGTATCTTTCTATATTATAAAATCTTCTTTTATAATATATAATAGATTATCATAATTACTGTGATTATAAATAACATTCAATAAAATTTGAAAATTTGATTTTCTTGTTATATAAAATCAAAATCAATTTAAGATTTAATTATTTAATTGATGAATTTAAGTAGAATATATACTTGTTATGAATGCCTTAATTATAAATGTCTTAATTACTATAATTAAATATAATAATATATTTATATGAATAAAAAAGCAAAAAAAATTGTGAAATTTAGGCTAAAAAAAAATGAATATGGTGTTGCTACGTGGCATCTTTCCATATTATAAAACATTCTTTTATAATATATAATAGATAAATTTTTAAAAAATGATAAGAAGCATGAAGTGCCACTCTTTCTCTTTGTATTTCATAATCTTTACCACATTGATGATGCCTTAAAACATATTAAAGTAGAAAAGTATTATTGAATTTTAACTGTTTTGATTTATGATGTTGACAATTATTATATTTATATATATTTAATGTTCTTCCAAAAATAAATTTACTCAATTTTATTGAGGTCATTTGAAGTGTATTTACTTTAATTATATGATACTAAGTTAAAGAAAGACACTTTATGGAGGGATGGTAATTTTACCAGACCATATAAGTACCTGTAAAAAATACCCACAATGAGTAGGTAGATACTTGCTCAATAAAGATGGGGTTGAGGTCAGAGATTTACTCATAAAATTTAATGGGTTGGGTATCGCTCTGGTTACTCGCACGCACACGGGTGCGCGCGAGTGCACACACACACACATATATATATATTAAAAAGATGAGTTCTAATGGGTATTATAATATTAAATATCTTAATTTATCTTTTAAAAATAAAGATATTACAATAAGTAATGAAGTACAAACAAAAATAATAACTTAATTTATATGCATTGTTAGTGTAAAACATTTTTACATGTAAATCCAATAGAAATTTACCATATCGTCGCATCTAGGATGACGTGATAAAATAACTAAATTTCATTAAACATCGTGTAAAATAGTTTTGCCCTAACATTGCATATAAATTTAATTCCAAAAATAATTCATACTCCATTAAAAATATTAAATTATATCAAAAGATCAAATTCTTTTTTAAAAATATTTATTGACAACACTTGTAATTATTGTTATTGCTGAACATAGTTTTTTAAAAATAATATTTTTTTATTTTTATTTAATATTAACTATGTTCAAGATTGAATTAATTTTTCTTTTCATATATTGATAGTGAAATGTTAAGAATACTTAATTATAAAACTTTGATCAATAATTTCATAATTGATTAAAAAAATAAAATGAGGTTTAACAAATTATATTAAATTAAATTTTGAATATAAATTTCCCTGAAGGCTTTAGAATTCTTTGCTAACACTTAAGTAAAGTGTGGATAACAGGTGCAAGTACGGGTATATAAGTAATTAGCAAGTACGAGGATGAAGATTCAAGTCACTACCTGTGTAGGTATTGTAACACCCTCAAGGGGCATTACCTTTGCTATTCTTAGATTGCTAGGACATAAAAAATTTAAATATAAAAACATCAGAGATTAAGTAGAAACTAAAACATACTTCTATTATCAAAACTTATTACAAACTCTAAGCACAGTGTGTCATACATGTTATACAGAAAAGATACAAAACCCTTAACTAAACTCCCATACGATGGGAGGTACATGACCTAACATCTTTTCTCTTCAAGCAGTTCCAAGCTCCTCTGCAAGGATGTCCACCTGTTTAACCTGAAAAACACAAAAACTGGAGGGAGTGAGACAAAACGTCTTAGTGAGTGCTACGGAGACTCTAGGGGTAGGCTAACTCTTCTATTTTAGAATCCTCCTATAACTCATATAGTTTTACCTTTCAATAAACTCCTAATTCCTTACCTCTTTAGTCCTTAACCTCATAAACTATGCCCAACTTAGGGCTTGTTAATCTTTAATGGGCCTGAGCCCAGGTCTCCTGACCCTAATTGATCTTTTATACTAAAAATTGTCCTCCTAATTCTCAGCTGGGACTTCACCCTTTCTATTATTTTATTTAGACATTTTACTTCTTATGACATTGAGTGAGGACTAGCACTTTCTCATCTTTATCTTTCTCTTTTCTTGTCCTTTTGTGACTCATATATAAACTTTTTTTTATCTTTCTCTTTCTCTTTTCTTGCCCTTTCAGGACTTGCACACAATTTTTTTTTGGGTAAACCTCTCGCATACCCACCAGGTAGCATTTGTCATAAATTGTGTCCTCATTAAGTACATATGTCCTCTGATTCAAACTTATCTCAACTCATCTATGACAAGACATACACATCATCATCTATCCCATAGGGCAACATACATGCCTCAAATAGGCATTCACCTCATACATCTCATAGTTTTCATTTTTGTATGGTTCTAGTTAGCTTTATTATTATCTTTCCATTTAACTACCGTCTTTCTCTTGACTGAGCTTTAGCTAATAAGAGGTGTCCTTCTTGCTTGACCTCTTACTACCACTAGTCCAAGTGGTTGAACTCCTTCTGTTATTGAGGCGGTTCCCTCAATTCCTTGGCCTGAGGGGACAACTATCCTTTTTTGGCACAAGGGGCTTCCTAGCCCTTTACTTTTCTTCAACCCTTCACGGGTTGCATAAAACCTTTATCATAAAAACTCTCCATACTTTAGTGATTATAAGGGATCCCCACTGTGGGTGTACATTTATACTAAGCCATGGATGACGCATTCTAGACTTTATCATGACCAGGGAGGATTTACCCTATAATTACTAAGAAGGATATCATTTTCTAAAACATTTTCCTTTCCTTTAAAGACCTTTCCTTTTCCTTTAAACTCGGGAAGATCCTTGCTTTTCTTTTAACTCCAGGGAATATCCCCGCCTTTGCTAAAGAGGCATCTTTTGAAGTTTTAACTATTTCTTATGTAAGGTTCATCGTTGTACTCACATACACAAGGATAATACTGTAACTACATAATCATCAATATCAAATGCAAGCATATACCACAACCACGATTAATCAAAGAATTAAGCATATAACACAATCACACAAGCCAACATATCCTTCACATGAAGCTAAAACATACCTCCACAATTCTACTGGTCATGCTTAGCACCATACCCTTGGTACTTAGTGTCACTTCACTTTCCCTTGAGACCCAAACTCTGGTGGGTCTATGCTTAGTGTCAGAAAATTGGGGCTTAACGCCACTAAAGCAGAAGGGATACTGACCTTCTCTCGCTAAGTGCCAGTAACTTTTTCAGTCTGCAAGGGAATACACAACTGCAACTTATGGCCAGTTTTGGCCCAACAACCATCACCAAGCATATCAAAACATTCTTAGTCACCTTTATTACCTTTCTAACTGATTACATTTCTCAAACGACCACTTAATCAGGCAAATCTCTCAAAAATCCTCAAATCTCCTTCCCAAGGCTCATGAGGGGGGAAAAGGAAAAAAAATACAATTAAAGGGGTTGGGAAGGATAAAGGAAAACCACTCACCTCTGGGGACTATCCAGATCTGAGTTTTGGGGCCAAGTCATGGATCTCCGTCCCACCTTTCCTCTTCCTTTTTTTTTTTTTTTTTTTTTCCTTTTCCTTTCTCTTTTTCCCTGTCCTCTCTTATATAACCATGTGTGTGTGTGGGCTCTAATGGGCCTCGGCCCATTTAGGCCTCAGAGTCCCGTTTAAGGTCTTATTATCTAATCATTGTAAATCCTGATAATAAGGTAACTACTGTTAATACTTATAGGTATTCTAACCTATTAATTATATTATTATTTTTATTATTCCAAAATTAAGGATGTTACAGGTATGAAGTCGGCTACATTTTTTTTAAACGTGGGTATGGGGACATGTACTATAATATCCTACCCTTTGTCATCCCTAATTTTGTGTCTTTCTTCATTTTTTAAAAAATAAAGATAAAATAAAAGAAAAAGATGATGTAGTGAGTAGTTTAAAAACTAGTTAAAAGATAAAATAGTAAATAATTTAAAAAATAATTAAAGGGTATAATAGTCCAATAAAAAATAGAGACCACAAGACTCTTTATTATAGTTAGTAAGGAAAAGAGAGGCACAAAATTTATTTTTAAAAAAGAAAAAAATAAAAGAGAAAAATGTAGTGAATAGTTTAAAAAGTAATTAAAAGATAAAATACTGGATAAAGTAGATAATAATTAAATGATATAGTAGTCAATAAAAATTGGAGATCAAAAGAGGATATCCTCTTTATTATAATTATAGATTATAGATTATAGATTAATAGATGAATAATCTATAATCCCTATAATAAAAAGGATACTCTCTTTTGGTTCCTATTTTTATTGGACTACTATACCCTTTAATTACTCTTTAAATCATTTATTACTTTATGTTTAACTATTTTCTAAACTACCCATTATATACTCTTTTGTTTTATTTTTCAAAAAATAAAGGCTTAATTACACTTTATGCCACTCAAGTTTTATCATTTTGCAGATTTTGCCACCATGTTTTTTTTTTCTCATATTTTGCCACCTTATTTTTAAAATATTGTGAATTTTGCCTAATTTTGTGAATTTTTATTTAATGAAGAGTTGATGATTGGGTAAAATTTGCAAATTTTCAAACATAGGATGGCAAAATGCGAGAGAGAAAAATACAATAACAAAATTTGTAAAATGATAAAACTTGGGTGGTACAAAGTGCAATTAAGCCAAAAATAAACTAATTATAATAATAAAACTTACATATTAAATTTGACTCATGCAATTCATAACCTAAAATACTAGTTATGTATAAAATAATTAGGTATAAGTAATTTCAAATTGGTTTGAATAAAAATCTTTTTTTCTTTATTCTGGGGAAAAATAAGATAAGATAATTATTTTAATTTATATGTGGGATAACAAAATTTCGAGATTTGAATTCATTATATACTAAAATGAACTATTATGTAAACAAAATTTGATAAAATAATGAGAAAATAGGCTATGCACCGACAATGTAAAGTGATTATACATAATCATCCAATTACAACCTACTATATATGGTAAATTTGTTGACTTTGTAATAATCACCCTAAAAGTCACATTAAAGTTGATTTTCGATTGGTTGACAGTGTAAAAGTTTTTACACTGACAGTGCATAGCAATTAAACCCTAAAATAATTACTTGAATTTTGCATATTGACAATATCAATACTAACAAACTTTCTTGATCAGAATCTACGATTAAATCACCAACAAATTTGAAAATTCCTTGATTTTTACATATGTGACTTTTTAAAAATAAAATAAAATACTTAAACAGTTTGTACCTTTATCGACCAGGAAAAGATTTATTTAGGAATATTTAAATTCAAATCCATAAAACGTTGTCATGTATCAAAAAATTACTTTATTAGTGTTACTCTCTAATATACAAATTATATATTTCCTTGAGTGCTATTCTCAAATGGATAAAATATAGATTGATTATAAATTATAAAATATATATTATAGATATTACCAAGCACGTAAATTAACTGGTGTAGATTATCATAGCTTAATCTTAAATATTTAGAGAGAGAGTTTTGTTGTGCTAAAATGGTCCTACTTAGCTAGAGTAAAATTATCTTTCATAAAAAATACTTGTAAATTGTGGTTTGTACCAAAAAAACATTATATATTATAGATAAATTATTTTATATTCAAATGAAACTAATCCAATAATCCAAACAAACACATTCGATAAAATAAATATCTCAAATTGATACTAATCATACAGACTTAGATTAGTACTTTCTTTTTCTAAAATTCTCGATCGAGTTTTAATAATGTATTTTTAATATTTTTTTTGGTGAATATGTATTTTTAAATTTTAAAAATATCCAAACACCCAAAAGAAATATGAATTGAACTAAGAGTTTTAATTATGATGATGACATTAATATAAACGCATTTAAATAAACTTCAAAAAACGTTTATATATATATATATATACATATATACACACACACACACACACACACACACACACATATATATATATATATATATATATATATATATATATATATATATATTAATTTTTGATAAAACTTGTTTAATTATCATGGAATTTTAAACATACTTTTAAGAATTCAATTAAAGTACATTGATAATATAAAAACATTTATAATTTTATATCATCATCTAATCACATATTAACATGCATGATAAGTCTTCGTTTTTATTTATCAGTATATGAAAACTATTCTCTATTCTTAATTCTTAATTAAAATTAGTATTTTAGTCTATACAATGTACAAGATAAATATTTATTTTTATATAACTAAAATTTATAATAAATAAATATTTTTAACTATATAAATTATATTATAATTTAAATTCATAATAAAAAAATATATTTGAACATATAAATTATATTTTAAATTTACAATAAATAATATATATTGTGATACAGAGTTATTTTTAACTATTTGATATTTTCTTTTAAAAAATATCAAAATTCAATTTAAAAATAAAGATGAAAATGATAAATTAAAAGAGATAAGTAGTTAAGAAAATCAAATATTTGAGAGTTATAACAACTCCTAAAAATATTTTTATTTAAAAAATTCTAAAAATATTTTCGTCCAAAATAAATATTTTAATTTTAATTTATATATATAAAGAAGATTAAAATTACTTTAAAAAAAAAAATAGAAATCATGCGGTAGCAAGCCTGCAAGGGCCCATGAGGCATTGGTTCAATCCCGTGCGGCCCATCTACCGATTCCCAGAGTCATATTTCTTTCCTCCTATATTTATCTCCATTGCGCCCATCAATTGCATATTTATGCCGTTTTTGATAGTTGATTGATTCTCAGAAACCCTAATTTCCTCGTTCTTTCAATACTATTTCCCTTGGAAAAATCATAGATGCTCGCAGGCGCAGCGATTAATTCAAAGATTGCAAGCGATCTAACATCGTGAATCGTCGATAGAGGTCAGTATTCGTTTCATTAGAGTTGTTTCGGTTCATGCCATCTTTTGCAATCTACACGTTGCTGCTTCGATTTGTGATATCTGCCTGTGTGAATTTTGATCTTGTTACCTCTATTTGCAGATCCCTTGGTCTATTTTATGGTGTCTGCCTTTGTGTATTATAACTATTTTAAAATTTTAATGACTTTTCAATTAATCGCGTAGCCAATTTTCGTTGGGGATTTGTGGTTTTTTCATTGCAAAATTTATTGGAGGAAAAAATATTGTTTCGGCTAGCAATGAACTTTTTTTTTTTTAAATCATTCGATTAACACACCTTGACTGATTAGTGATTAGTGGTGCTTGTTTTTTCATTGTTGACAAATGTTGTTGAATATTTGGAACACGAAAATAGTCTTTAATCCTTTAAGGGTATCCAATATCAACAATTTGCGATTTTTCTTCTGTGTTATTAACATATATTTATGAATGTCACAGGTTGGTGTCTGAATTGAAGTGATCATCACCATGAGATTGAGAAAGGGAAGTAAAGTGGAGATCCTTGGCAACACGGATAGGCTTAGTGTGGAATGGCGTTGTGCTCGTATAATTTCTGGTAATGGGCACACCTACAGTGTCCAGTATGACCGTTATAGCACAACAAGTGAGGCTAGCATAGAGAGAGTTTCAAGGAAGGCCATCAGACCGTGTCCCCCTCTTATTAAAGGTATTGAGAGTTGGGCAGTTAATGATCATGTGGAGGTTTATGATGGTTCTTGGAAAGCGGCTACTGTTTTGAAATTCATTGGTGGAGAGTTCTACTTGGTTAGGTTGTGGATATCTTGCAAGGAGTTAAAGGTTTCAAAAGTAAACATGAGGGCACGCCAATCTTGGCAAAATGGTCAATGGGTTGTCATGCCAAAGGTAAATTTCTATTTGCTCAATATATACAGTACATCTTTGCTTATTATTTCATTTTTTATTTTAGCTAGCATTCTCGAAGTTTGGGCTATTTGCTTAGTGGTAGAACATCTGATCAATTTGAATATTTTTACTCTTTAAGTTAGTATTGATATTGCTTGAGAATTGAGACACTTCTTATTTTCCATTATTACTTTGAAATTTGCTGCCATGCCTTGCCCTTACATTTGCTCATGCTTGTTCCAGGGATCAGGCAAGTCTGGAGTTGGGAAGTCTAGCTGGTATTTGATTTCAAACAGTTACAAGGATCAGCCTGAAAATCAGCGAACCAGAAATATTTTTTCTCGAGGATTAGATGCCAGCAGTCACCAGGAGCCTCATATGGCCTCATCTTCAACATTGAAGAGAATGTCCCCTTATGGCTCCTCTCTTGTTGAGGTTTATCCCAGAAAATTAAGGGCTGTTGAGAATATGGGTGAGTGTGAAAGATTCAAAGCTGTAACCACAGCCCCCTTGTTGCAAAAGGTAGATGCTGTTGCTTACCCACAAAATAATATGGGTGAAAAATGCATGCATACTTCCTTAACTAATGGTACCAACCAATATTATGAAACAGGAAAGGAGAATTCTTGTAGTGTTTCAACACACTTTCTTGAAAGAATGGAAGAACCTGATTATTCTTGTAGTGATCTGAGTTCAGTTGGCAGTTGTAGTGTGATAAGTAGTAATTCAAATAAATTTTCCAGTGATACCTTAGCAGGTCCTTGCCAAGATGAAGATACCCTTTGCAGTGATGCAGAATCTCTAGATGTTGGAGATGTGGATAAAGGATGCTCCATTTCTTGTGAAGAGGTTGTAGCAGAAAGAATTCATAGGTTAGAGTTGCATGCCTATCACAGTACCCTAGGAGTTATGTATGCTTCTGGTCTTTTAAGTTGGGAACAAGAAGAATTATTGACTAACCTTCGTATTTCACTCAATATTTCAAATGATGAACATTTGATGGCGATAAAGAACTTAGTTTCAGCTGGTCAGCATTTTTAAATGTTTACATATGAATACCATGTTTGTACAGCCGTATTAGGTTCTGAACAAAAGTACATATTTTTGAATAATTTTTTTTCTTAATATTTCTATATTGGGGGAATTATGTTGCTATACTCATTATGAATATATCAAGTTATGATGCTCTTTATTTATTTGCCCTATTCTATCTATGTCTCTCTCTTTTTATATGATGTCCTAATTGTCCTTTTCAATGTACAAGTTCTTAGCTTCTACTCCTGCAATGATTTGCAGATATGAGAGATTCATCTGATTGTTACTTTAACTACCTTCTTATGCTTGTGTTATCATTTAATTGCCAAGTAATGATCAACATCTGAATGGATTTACTTAGAGAGCTTCATTATACTACTTAGCTCAATCTAAAATCTTACTTAATTTGGATAAAATTTATTAGCTGTCTACTTTATGGCATCAACTTTTCCACCATTTGGTTATTATTGACGAATCAACTACATTTTCCAGGGCCAGTGTAGGAGGCTTGCATGCCTTGCTTCCAATGGCTAAATATGATGCTAGGTTTGCTTCTTCTCTCTCCGCAAATTAATTGGTCACGTCTACCAATAATTTTCTTACAGAGATAAGAAATTTCTGACCACTGTTTTCTCACTGTCATGTCATGCCAGAACATTAACTTTCTTAAAATCTGTGGATGTAATCCTCATATGGAAGATCTTATAGTACAGTTGTTCAGATAATGGCAATTTAATTCATTTATTTGCATGCTGTGTGAATTATCTTCGGTGTGACTTGAATATTTTATCCTGTCAATTGAAAAAAAAAAGTGATGCTAGGATGTTTCAGTAAGTATTATATCAGGGTAGTTAATCGCACTGGATTTCTGTCACATGGCCTCCCCATGATGCATCGGCAGATGTGTGATGTGTTGACATGGCAGCAAATCGCAGCTGCAATAGTGGTGTTGCAGCCGTTACTTCAGATGGGTAAAAATCTCTCATTGTCTCCATTTTTGCATCATCTACCTACTTGTTTTATGGTCTTTTGGTCAATATCATTGTGTCCCTTCCACTCCCCCTCCGTTCGTGAAACGTTCTCTCCACTCTCCAATGCCAGTCCATCTCTGTCTGCCAGCTGTGCGGCCTCTGTTCTGTTTTAGCAGGCCTATGAACTTACTCTTCTTGTGTGTGTGCTTTGTTGTGCAATATCCTCTGTTTTCACTGGTCAATGGCCGCCTCTGTTCTGCCTTAAGAAAGAACATCTCTGTTTATTTCAGTTTTTTTTTCCTTTTCTTTTTTGTGTATTTTTCACTTCACAGTCCTATGTTAATTGACTTGTTAATTATGCCTTAAATATATGGCAAATGTGTATCTAGACTATGTCACTAATTCACTACGACTTCTGATTATAAAGGATAAACATTCAATTTTTGGTCCCCCCCCCCCCCAAAAAAAGCAATATAACTTAATTATCTCGAATGTACATAATTTTGGTATACTGGTCATCCCATTATCTGCTGTCTTGTTATTGCCTTTTTTGAGTTGGTCACTTGGTGCCACTAGTTATTGTTCACTTTGTTAGGATTGGATCTTTAGAATTTCCTTTAGTTCATCAACAATATAATTTTGCTTCCTTGTTTGTTGGTCTCCACTGTTAAAGGTCCTGCTTGCTTTTGAAATCTGCTCTTGACACGTTTGAAATTGGCATATAGGACATGGCTTAATGATGTTTTTAGCAGGTCTTGGGTGAAAATTATTTCATGAGAGACGGTAATTTTGGGCTGGAATTTTTACTGTATCTAAGAATTTATAAAGAAACATAGGAATAAGCATGCACCTGTATTACTCAATCAGCTCCTTTTCTCTTGTCTTGCTCGAGCTGTTTCTGTGCATGCAGGTGTCTTGTCAATGTTATCATAAGTTCAAAATGTCTGACATCTCTCCTTAGCCAATCCATTATCAAACATTCTCACAGTGCACCATTGTTCTCTTAATTTGAATTCTCACATGACATGGTATTGTAATTTTATTTATTTTTATCAAGAAAAGTGTTGAAATTCCATTGATTGTTTTGACATGGAGCAGCATTTTGATCTCTGTTCTCGTTGAGGCTAAATATATGTTTTTTTAAAGTCGCTTTTTTTATATGTTGTTTGTAGGGTTTACAGGAACGTCTACTGATTTCTAATTAGATCCGTTAATGACATTGTGTTAACCTTGCAACCTTAGTATCGCTGCGATTCTTAACTGTCTATTTTGAAATGTTATATGGATGAATTTAAAAAAACATAGTTCCCTCTATATTTTAAACCAATGCATTTTTTTTTATTCATTTAGGTCATTTCTGGTTGTGTATAGTTTTGGCTGTGGATACTTTGGGTCTCATTATATTGCGATTGTTGCGGAGCTGATTAATCTTTTGACTTGCATATCAAAAGGCTTGTGGAAAGGAAGTACATGAGAAGATGCAAATAAATAACTCTGATGCATATATTATTTGCCTGTATATATGTGTGTGTGTAAAGTCTGACCTGTTATCCGTATTTGAATTTTGTCTGATCATGTTACATTGCAAAAAATAAATTTTAGTCCGTGTATATTATACTCAATTTGTTTAAATTTTGTATGTTTGCGGCCTGTGCTGTGTATTCAAGTTCATTGTTATCTTAATCGAATATCAATTTAAAGTTTCTTTGCAGTTGTGTTTAATCCACATATTAGAATTGAAGTGCTGTTGGATCAATAACAACGTACTCTCTTTACGCCCTGTTTTCACTAATGAACTTAATGATTGCACTATCCTAAGCTGATATTCGGGGCCTTTACCAATTAACTAAGAAATTCAGCGCAAGATTGACCTTGACACTTTATTTGGTGCAGACTTTCTATTCACAGATAGCTGTCAAGCGAGTGACACGAGTTACTGGTTTTGATTTTATTATTATTTTTTATCTTTCCAATTTCTGGTTTGTAAGTTGAGTTTGTAGTATCTTTTATGTTGTGTTTCGTATTTTTCTTTATTTGTATGCAACTGAATATCCAACCAGCTCTTCATCCAAGTTTATTTACCAAACAATTTTGAACGATGATGCAATTTTGTTGTTCAGTGTAAACAGAATTGGGGTTCACTTAGGATTTTGAGAACCATCTGACTTCTGTATACAGAAAACTCGTATTTCTATGAGCAGTTAAATATCCGATGCTATGTACTGTCAGTTTCATATTAGGGTAAATGATTTTAATTTTATATTAGCTTCAAAATGCGTTGAAAAACAATTACGTCAAATTTACGTAATGCTTTTACTTTTGGCATTGTCTGGGAAGCAAAATACAGCTGTTAATTTGGTTTCTAAGTTTATGGACTAATTCGTTTATGCTCCCTTTGGTATAGTGGAAAGAAAGTGTGAGAGACAAGAAGTTTGAAATTTGAATTAAAGGAAAAGTAAAGAAAAGAATTTTGAAAATTTGTTTTTAGTAGTTTTTTTTTCTTTTTAACCAAATAAAAGAAAATATATCATTATCTGTTTTATTTTTTTAATCTATTTTCTTTCCTTCTTACTAAAAACATACCATTAATCTACTGTGACAGGCTTTTCTTTTTTAAACCTACTTAATAAGGGGCTTAGAAGGTTTCAACCTACACAACTCAATCAAGGGAGTTCGGACAAGGCTAGTTGGGTGTCGGCCCACAATTCATGGAGTGTGACGGTATGAATGCCACCAATGAAGGGTACAGTGGAGCTTTCAGCGGTCTCTTATTTGATCTTCAAACTATAAATTCGTCTATCAGGCACTAGTGGAGTAGTAAAGATGAGATTATGAATTGTCTATATGTATGTTAGGTTTTGCAATGTAGTGTGTTTAAATTCTTTAAATTGCCTATCCGTCGTCAACGGCAATTACTTTATCTTCTATTAGCCAAGTTTTGTACACGATTTTTTTAAATGTGATATTCAAGTTTTAAACGAAAATATTTTTCCCAATATTTTTCACATTTTAATCAAGAAAAGTTTTATTTTAATCACTTCTCAACTACGTACAGGATTAAAGTCCTAATCCCAATAGTTAGAGCTGTCAAAATGGGTTCGGCCCGATGGGCCAGTCCATTTGGCCTGCAAAAAGGGCTGGCTGGGCTTAGAAAACTATAGCCTAACTGAAACTAGGTCATTTTGGCTCGGCCCGTTTGGCCCAGCGGGCAAATTGGGCCTGGGCCAGCCTAGCCCGGTATTATATATATATAAACTATGGGAGGCTTTAGTATATATATATACACTGCAAGTTGCGTGGGAGGGAGGCTTTAGTATATATATATATTAAATAAAAAATATTAATGTACTTAAAAAAATTAAAAAAAAAGGGTCTACACGTTTATAAAAAAGAAAGACTAACATGAATATTTTATTTTGTAAATAAAATTTGCTTAAAAATATATTTTTAATGAGACTATTGAGTAATTAAGTCAATTATATATGAATAAAACTATTCATTTATGCTAGAAAGTATATAGAATTTAATTTTAAATATTGAATATGATTTAAATAATTTAATTTTATATAATTTTTGGCCAAAAAATTAATAATTAAAATATATAACAATGTTAAATGATGTGCAAAAAAATTCAGGCCAAATTGACTTGGTGGCCCGCATAGGGCTGGGTTGGGCCAAAAAAACATAGGCCCGAACACAAATAAGCTCGGATTAGACCGGTTCGTTAGCAAACAATGGCCTAGGGGGGCCGGGCCTGCCTGGTACTTTTGACAGCTCTACTAGCAATAGGTCTTAACAAAGAATATTTAAATCCTAAATATTAAAATAAAATAAAGACTTAAATCTTAAAATACTTCCCTTGTTGATTATACATATTGAGAGTATTTTAATATTTAACCTTTATTTTATTTAAATATTTAAGGCTTAAAAATATTTTTCATCTTTACAAATATGTCACTTTTTACTTTTAGTCTCTATAAATTATTTTTTTCTTTATTTCTAGTCCTTATAAATTATTGATAATGTGATAACCATGTTGAGGTGGCTTGATGATATGACGAACTTGATGACATAGAATGCACATGTCATCAAGGATAATGACATGGCCATCTTGATGACATGGAATGATTGGCATCAAAAAGGATGATGACATGACATTATTCATGTGGGACATTGTTAACCACGTCATTATTTTTGTAACAGAGACTAATGGCAGAGAAAAAAAAAGGTTTAGAATCAGTTAAGAGCTTCTCCCCTCAACGTCCTTGAGAAAGTTTTGCACACTACTAAATCTCATTCAAGAAGGTATCAAAATGCTTACTATGATCCTTTTATACACAATGTACAGATCCTTGAGGTTGGTACATGACAGGCAAAAGCCTAAACAAGTGCTAACTTGGAGTCGTAGTAGTGTAGTGAGGTTCCTCATAGTGAGGTTGACTTTGTTGATAAGGTACCTGATTTTGGGACAATATTTGCTCTAATTGCCTTATACTTTGTTTAAAGTCATTCACATGTGGCTAAAGTGGAGGCTGCCGACACTTAGCACTCTTCTTCTAAGTCGACATAGGAGCTTATCTTGAGGACCTACCACTACGGGACCATGAACGGTTATTCTTGCACAAGTCGAACCTAGCATATGCGAGAGGAACTAACATGGAGTTAGATAAACATGGAGGTTTTGAGGTGAGTTCACCTCCTCCATATGACCATCGAAAATGGCTTCAGCTCGGGTAGTCTAATTTTTAATATTAAGAGTAAGAATTGGATTTATTAGTTTCTTACAAACGATGCCAATGTTGTATTTGAGGTTGAATTGTTAACCTCAATTGAACTCTGAGTTGATTTGACTGAAGTGTGCTCCTTGCATATTAAGTTCTAAGGCGTTCTAATAGAAACATTGCACTTTGACATGCCAAAGCTGTCATGGATAGGGGGTGGGTACCAGTAAAAGGCACTTCGATGTATAAGTCAATAATGATTTCACCAAAATGACATTTGTAATAAATGTTTACCTACTATAACGATGATGGTTGTATTTATAGAAGTTTAAGATGAATTAGATTTCCTTACATGAGGCCTAAGACCTCATAGAGGTAGTGTCACCTTGTACTGGTCTAGTGATAAAGTAAATTTACTTTGGGTTGAGGTGTGGTTTACTATTCACAGTCGCATTATAAGAATCTTGCACTTGATGTAAGGTTGACTTTAATGAATATATAATGAGTTGGATCAGTCAATTGTTTTGGTCTAAAATGACTTGTTAAATGTATTGAGCTATGAGCCTAAACAATGACATTTAGTAATATATATTATGATAGATGCAACACGCTTAATTATAGTAATTTATGCTAAAAAGATTTACTTTGTGTTTATACGAAGTTATTTTCCAATAAATTTGGTAAGATATTGTATTGGTTTAGTAGTTTCATCCTATTTTAAATGACGAATCAAATTATCTTGTTCGTTTTTAGTGACTTGATTATAAGAGGAACCCACTTTGCCAAAAAAATATTCTTTATAAAAAGTCATTTTTATTTACGTTATATGGTATCCTCAATTATCACAAAACATGTATCTTCGAAGCTGATCTAAGTACCTAACCTTATTTTTTCAAATATACGGTAAGAACATGTTAATGTACGGAATCAATTTTTGTGGGATAAAAATAGGAATGAAAACGAAATATAAAAAAAATTCACATTCAGTTTGATGCATCTGGGGAATGAAATAATAATTCTTTCAATTCTTACGTTTGACACACGAATTGCCTATGAAATAGTTTTTTATTAATATGCATAAATATAATTTAAAGTTAACAACAAAATTACACGGCACTTTCATTTGAAATAAACTAAATTATAAAAAAAAAATGAAATAGCAATTTATGCCAGATACGTAAACCATTTCAATAATAAGCTCAAGTATCTTAATTCCCCTTAAATTGTTAGAATCTAAATATTATAGGAAATAGGTCATACAATTTGAATCCGTTAAAAGGCTTGAAATCAATATTAATATTCTTAAAACTCGTATTAACACTTTCGCGAAACACGTCCATTACAATAGCATTAGGACTTTCGTGTCAGCCCACATGCTTGGTAAAAAAATCGCACACACCTGCTATGTCCATTTCGAGACTAAACTACTTCAAACCTTGGTTCATAAAATGAGATATCAATCACTAGCTACAGCGAGCGCTAGCTAGAACGTTTAGAAGATCAAAATACGATCCAACAATGGAAAGATGACATAACTAATTAGACTACAGGAATGACCAAGAAAATCGTCTAATTTGAATAAAGGTCTACTTTTCAACTGAAATATATATTTAATTCTTAAGTCCTAACTGCAGCAAAAAAATCCTTATAAATTTATTAACATGTGTAAAGTTAAATTTTAAAAAAAAATTAAGATGCATAAATTAATTTTAACTTATATATATAAATTAAATTAAATTCACCTCTTTAATTCATTTTATTTTCTTATAAGTGCATGTTAACAGTATCCACACCGACTCTATTAATGAAATGAACTATGATGTTTTCTTAAAAAGTTAAAAATATCAAGTGATATTATTGAAATTATTCGTTTAAAAAAAAAATGGATAGAAAACAACCAAGTGGTTTCTTGTCACGAAGATAAACTTATCCATATATGCAATGTTTCGTGTCGAGATGCGTCAGAGACACACTAAACAACATGAATACCCAACTTGATAACCAAACATAAGCAACATAATGATTAAATTTAAATCCTCAAATCCACGTCCAAAAATGTCAATAATACAACCCCAAAAACATATATTGTAGCATACACAAATACCAGTAACTAGTCAGGAAGATGGTCCACAGACGCGCAATTCCTACTCAAATGTATCATCATCGTCGTCAGGAAGGGGCTGACTAGCAGCTGCAGCAAGCTCAGCCTCATGCCTGCAAAAGCCACCAATACATACATTATAAGAAATCTAAAACAAACAATTCCAATTGACCAATAACAATAATGCTTTCAGTCTGAACGCTATGAAACAAATCATGGATTTTGTGAGCTTTGTTTAAAGAAACTAAAATAACACAATACTCTAAAAACCCATTATCCATCTTGACTGTGACGGTTCCCCATTAGAACATCTTTAAATTCAAACTGCAGACACGCAATTCTATAATCTGTTTTTAACATGCTGAAAGCCGTGACTCAAGACTAAGGTTGCTTGTTACCGGAGAAAGAAATAATTCAGTTAATGACAGGTAACTTACTGTTGTTGAGCAGCTAAATCAATTTGAACTTCCGGTGGAGCCAATGCAGGAGATTCTACAAAGTGCAAGTTAGGATCGCTGCAAAATTGACACAAGTAGCAAGAATTAATTTGATGTGCATTTAAAAGTCCGTAATTTTCTTACTTATAATGTAGAAAGTAAAAATTAGCAGTATTGTCCCTACCCTGCAAGTTTCCTGGCCAAGTACAAAAATGGCTTTTCAAAATTATAGTTGCTCTTAGCAGATATCTCATAGTACTGCAAGTTCTTCTTCCTGTGGAAAGTAACCTGTTTTGCCTTCACTTGCCTATTCTTTACATCAACCTTGTTACCGCAAAGAACAATTGGGATGTTTTCACAGACCCTGAAAAATCAGTTGGGCAGAAAATGTCCATGATCTGATGTAAACAACCTAGTGCTAAATAATTAGAGATGAAACTGTTAAACAGGTTTTAAAGACTTCATTTACGAACCGACAAAGATCACGGTGCCAGGTAGGGACATTTTTGTATGTTAGCCGAGCAGTAACATCAAACATGATAATTGCGCATTGCCCATGGATACTGCAATATAAGACACCATGTTAAAAGCACTAGATAGGGAGCAAAACAGATGGATAAAGAAAAGATTAGGGAATTTATATCACAGCAGAATAAAAGCATACACAAACATTTGCAATGGAATGAATTAAATATTTCAACACAGTTCTTATTTCTTAAATGCTAGATTTCCTATATATCTAACTAAGTCATCCCTACACAGAAATTAAAACTACAGAAGCAGGTAATTTACATGCAAAACTACAAATCTACAATACTGATAAAACCCACGGAATCCCAGCCAACTGACAACTACAATTGTTGACAAGTAAAAAATTTTACATTTAATACAAATGTAGAAGTTGTGATTGTAAAATCGTGTTAAGTATGTGTCAGCACAATATGATAAAAGAAATCAAAATATTTGGTTTCACCTAGTCAGGTATCCAAAACTGACACAATCAACTAACGACCACCAAACCAGTAACCATGCAAGAAGCAAAAACTCATACATGAAAGTTCCCAAACAACATGCAAACAGAAGAACTCTTCAAATTTGATTCTAAGTGTCAAACAATAAAAACAAATTCACATTTCCCCATTAGGCGCAAATCATCGCACGTTTTATGTACAAGTAAATATTAAAATAACAGAGTCGCACAGGACATATTGACTAACAAACAGAGTCTGTTATTCTTATTGCCAATTGTTCACGCAAATAAAAGATTCTGTCTTCTAAATACAAATAACTTACTAATATCCATCTCTGAGGCCACCAAACTTCTCTTGTCCAGCAGTATCCCAACAATAGAAGCGAATCTTCCCACAGTTTGTGAAAAAATCCAACGGGTGAACCTCGACACCAATGGTCGCTGTTTCGTAAAAGCAAAATCAATAGAACGAATGAGATAAACACACACGCAAAAAAAAAAAGAACACGTAAGCATAAATCCTTAACCATAAATAATAAAGAAAGAATCTCACGTTCATATTTCTTCTCGAATTCACCGGTGAGATGTCTTTTCACGAACGTGGTCTTTCCTGCAAACGTTCAACACAATATAAAATAATAAAACTCGCATCCCTAATGTATAAGGCCGTGCCGAAATCTTTTGATTTTAGAAAGAACCTAGATCGTTACGAAAGAACACCAAACCAAATGGGAAATAATCCTAACCCTAACCCTAACCCTAGCCTTTTTGATTTTAGAAAGAATAGAAGTCGATTACGCAAAAGTAGGAAGAGGCAATTCACCTGTGCCACCGTCACCGACGATGACGAGCTTGAAGCTGGGGTAATCGACGGTTTGCTGACTGGGCAAAGCCTGCGACGCAGAAAATCAAATGTGAATGAAATGGCGAAAGAAAATCGAAAAGCAGAGAGATCGATAGCGTACCATGGTTGTGAGAGGGGAGAAGAGCGGTGCGTGATGTTAGAGAGACAAGACAAAGTGAAAGCAAGCAAAGGGTTATAAAAGTATTCCTTTCTAGAGAACCCCCCTTAGCGTTCACCTCACGCACCTCTTCCACCTGGACTTTGCGTTTTGGGTTTCTGATTTGTTTGGTAAAACACGGGCCTCCAAATACAATTAAGCTTTTCCTGTTTACACTTTTTTTTTTTGTTGATAGAACCTGTTTACACTTTCTTCATTTGCTAAATATACTTTTTTTCTAATTTTTTTATAAAATTATTTAAATAACCATTTTTTTTAATCTTTTTCAAACATTATTTTTTGCTTGTCTTGTTTTACCACACTTTCTCTCTAGTTTTACCGCACTCCTCTACTTGTGATTTTATTACACTCCCTATAGTTTCATCTTAATTCCTACATATGATTTCACCACACTCATCCTATCTTAACTAGTATGATTTGATTTTTTATTTTGGATAAAATTTCTACTAGAAATAAAATTGTCAAAAAATGCTGAAAAAAAAAGAGAGGGAAGTGTGGTGAAACTACAAATAAGGGGATACAATGAAACCAAAAGGAATACAGTAAAACTACAAGTGGGAGAGTACAATAAAACTAGAGGGAGAGTGCAGTGAAATAGATGATAAGCGGGGAATAATGTTTAAAAAAAATAAAATTAAGGTTATTTATATAATTTTATATAAAAAATAAAAAAATGAGAATATATTAATAAATGGGGATAGTATAAATAGCAATAAACATATAATTACGTGGACAACCCAAACTAGCAATTCTCCTCCATGCCCAAACCAGCCCAGCCCTCGAGATATAATTTTTTTTTAATAAAAGCATTTTATTTTTATTTCTTTGACCAGTGTCTTAGTCTACAATATATAATAACTTTTTTTTTTGTCACCATAATATTAGTGTGAAGTATTTATCAGTTTTGTTGTTAACTAATTTCTGCCGGAGACCTAGCTGATTATTTTAGTAGGGTCTTTTTTTCTAACCACATTTTTTCTATTCATAAGACTTGAACTCTAGACCTTGTTTAACCTAGTTCCACTCGGACAATACATAATAACTTTGATAGCAGGCAAAAGTGATTTCAACTTTTTTAATAAAAATATTTTTCTTTGTTTCGTTTTGGGGTAGAACCGTGGAAAAAAAAAGGAAAACAAAACAAAATCGACAAAAAAATTACATCTTTAAAAATAGAACTCTTAATGCATCAGCTCGGAGAAGCTCAGAAGCATGCCCAAACCATTGTGGAGGTGATACTCCCAATTTCACCGAAAGGTCGGCACAATTATTTCTTTAGAATCGGCCCTGCTAACTAGTGTCCTAAGGGCATTAGTTAAAAAATTTAAATAGAAATTTTTTTATTAAAATTCATATTGAAAATGCATTAAAAATTACATTAATGACACTTTTTAATAAAAATGTTCTATTTTTATTCTTTATCCAGTGTTCTTAAGCGCTGGCTAGCATTTGCCCAACGGAATAATGATAATCTCTTTTATACTTTCAAAATGTGATAAAAAGCAGAGAAATCAAATTTATGAAGATACTTTTACTTTCAAGAAAAATGATGGTATCTCTAATAATTAATGGTTCACATTTATTCACAAATCTCAATTATTTGAAATATGGATACAATATATATATATGTATATATATATATATATATGTATGTATATATATATATAGGATTAGGATCTGTTGACATCAAGTGTCAAAATTAGTCAAATTACACATTTAATATTTTTTGTAGAATATAAATTTAATCGATCTAACTGTTGAATTTAATGTTCTTATTAATTAGATTAAGTATGCAAAATTTCATATAATTCCAAAATTATTTGGTGGTTCATCGCATCACTTTATTTTAACATAAAATAAGATATTAAAATATATGTAATTATTCATTGTTAGATAAGATATTTAGAAAAGTCCAAATTATGTAAAATTTGATATAAATGACCATGGAGATAATATCACATAATTCTAGATAGGTTATCTAACATTGAATATTTACATATATTTTAATATCTTATTATACGTTAAAATAAAGTGATGCGATGAACCACTAAATAATTTTAAAATTTTATAAAATTTTGTATACTTAATCTAATTAATAAGAACATCAAATTCAACAGTTGAGTTAGTTAATTTTGCATTCTACAAAAAGTTATTGAAGGTGTAATTTGACTTATTTTGACATCTAATGTCAACGAATCCTGACCCATATATATATATATATATATATGAGGAGGGGTCAAATGACACTAGAACAACTCTAAAAGAGTTACACCAAATCCAAACTATTAATACATAATGATCATCTGGTTTATTGTATCTTAATATATATAATGACTTTAGTGATAATCAATTAGTTAACTTTAATCAAATAGCTAAATTATTTGATTGATTTAACTTTTTGCTTTAAGTATTTATAAAAATTATTAATAAATAATTTTTGTAATTTTTCTAGCAATAAATAGTAAAATATATATAATAACATTAATTTTAAAATATTTTAATTATTTAAATATCTTTTTTTTTTCATTCAAACAACATATTATCTCGGATTTTATATATAAATGACTTTCTTATATTTTAATTATACTATTATATAAATTAATAAAACTAATTTGTTAATTTAAATAATTAAATATTTTAAAATTAGTGTTATTATATATTTTTTAATAATTTATATATTTAAACTTATACATAAATTTTAATATTAAATTAAAAATATATATTAACATACGTTTGCTTATTCAAACAAATACATTATATTGTATTTTATATATAAAACCTTTCTTATATTTTAATTATGCTATTATATAAATTAACACAAATTAATCTGTTAATTTAAATCATTAAAATATTTTAAAATTAATGTTATTATATATTTTTAATAATTTATATAATTATACATATAGATAAATTTCAATATTAAATTTTAAAAAATATATATTAACAAACGTTTGTTGATTCAAACATTATATATATTATCTCAAATCTTATATATAAATGTCTTTCTTATATTTGAATTATGCTATTATATAAATTATTACAAACTAATCTTTTAATTTAAATCATTAAAATATTTTAAAATTAATGTTATTATATCTATTTTAATAATTTATATAGTTAAACATATACATAAATTTCAATATTAAATTAAAAAAAAAGAGCATATTAACACACCCACATCCACACATACACATATATAGGGTGGAGATCAAATTATTCCAAGAGTAACTTTTGGTAGAATTACTCCATCTAATAACTCTTGATATATATTAAATTTTAACAATCCAACCGTTGAATATTTTGATATTATGTCAACAACCGTGTGCACAACAAATTTTAGATAAATCGGACATTTGTAGCTAGTTAATCTTATAGTTGACATTTACTTATAATTTAGAAAAAGTATATTATATGTTAATTTGAATTTATTTAATGAAGTATCAAATAGTTTTCAAATTTTATAAAAATTTGTATACTTGATCTACTCAATAAAATCTTTTTATTCAACATTTGGATTGTTGAAATATAATATATATCAAGAGTTATTAAATAAAGTAACTTAATCCCATATATATATATATATATTTGAAATTAGTTGATCATGTAGTTAAATATTACTTAATAACCATTAAACATACTTACCAAGAAATCAAGAGTATCAAATAAAGTTTTGGTAAAGACCACATGTATCCTCCACTAGAGGCAATTCTGTTCGAGTCAGGTAAGACTAATATGGGCGGTAAAACTCTTCCTCCGAGTATTTAATGTAGCTACCAGCTGCATATCAGAACTTGAACTCAAAACCACTGATTAAGCTAGAACAACTCCTCGCCAATTGCTTTACGCGCTCAGTGGTATCAAATAAAGTTTTGAAATAATTATTTTTCATCTAAATTCACATGATATCAAATACACATATTAATTTATTAATTATTCGTGTTTTCAATATGTGAAAAATAATTTACATGATTTCAAATATCGGTTGAACTAACCGTTAAAACTAGAATAATGAAAGGTTATGTTTGCCTTTTAATTTGGATGGCTTAGGTGGTCAATTTAAACATTGGAATATTAATTTTCAGGCACCAAAAAAATCTTAATTTTCACTAAAAGCCTAAGTTAATAAATATTTTATATTGTAACTTTTTTTTTCTAAAAATTTCGTTGTAAATATAAATTAATTGAGTTTTTTAAAGACAAAATCAATATTTAATTTTTTTTCTCTCAGCATAAATTTTCACAAAATTTGATAAAGTCACGTGACAAGTTCCGTCAGTGCAAGAATTAAATAAGGGAGGATTTATTTTCCTTTTAATAGCACATATCTTGTTTTCTTCCCCATGTTTTATTATTTTATCTATACATTATATTATCACTGTTTGAAAAATGTACTTCCCCAAAAATACAAAACATGAGAAAGAACGAGATAGCAGGATGGTTCTTAGAATTAACTTTAAAGGGTAATGATGTGGTGTTCAATAATATACAGTATTACGATATGATATAATGCACTTTATTGTAGTTTTCGGATAAAAATTTTCATTCATAAAATGTCATTTTTATTAAAATAAATTTGTATAATCAATTGTTACAAAACATATATAGTCAGAAGTGATCCATGCCTTCCTTATCCAAAACATATATATTCAAAACATATATCTTAATGTCCGTTCGATTTGCTAAGAAGAGATTGAACAGCACAGAAATATTTATTTCATGTTTGATTTAAATTTGGTCACGAGGTAGCACAAAATAAAGGACAGGTCACGGGACAAAAACTCGAGCTCGTTTGATAGTAGATAAATTATTCTATTTTATTTTAATTAATTCTTTGATGTACCGATAAGATATGATTGACTCTTTTTTTTTAAGCAAAAAGATACAATTAACTTGTCCTGCTATCCTATTCTATGAGTTTAATTATTATATACTGGTAGTATAAAATTTTTACACTATCAACCAATCAAAAATAAGCTTTAGTGTGACTTTTAGGATAATTATTATCAAAGTCAACAAACTTATCATACATAGTGGGTTGTGATTAGATAATAGTGTAAAATTGCTTTTATACTATCAGTGCATAACCTATTTTCTACTATTCTATTTTATTGGGTTAATATAATTTTGGATTAAATATGTTTTTAGCTCCTAAACATTTCTCGATTTTCACTTTTAGTCCCTAAACAAAAAATTGACCGGTTTGAGTCGCTGTACTTTTCCTCCATTATCATTTTTAGTCCCTGCTGTTAAGTCTCACCGTTAAATAATGATGTGACAGCTACTTTGTTAGTCATGTGAGTTGCCACGTCATCAACTAGTCTGATGTGGTTGTTATGTGTAAATTTTTTTAGTAAATTATGTTTTTAGTCTTTAATCTTTTCACAAAATTATTTTTAGTCTCTCAACAATCTTTTGACGAGTTTTAGTCCTTTATCTTTTTATGAAATTCACTTTTAGTCCTTTAACAATTTTTTGATCGGTCTTAGTCCCTCAACTATTGTTCGTCATTATTTTTAGTTCCTTTCATCAAGTATTACTGTTAAGCAATGATGTGATAACCATGTTGACAGTCATGTGACTTGCTATGTGGATTACTAGTTTGATGTAGGTGTTGCAATGGGGTGGGTCAGGGTGGGTTTTGCTCTCCCCGTCCCTGTCTCCATAAAATGAAGGGTGGATTTGGGTTTAAAAGAAGTGAGTTTATATTTTTGAAACCCATCTCTACTCCCGTTGAGTTTTATCGGGTTTGGGTAAACCTCGGGGAACCTGTCACTTTTTTTTTCTTACAATTTTAATTTAGTTATACATTTTTAAATAAATTATATATTAAGTTATTAATTATATTTTAATTCAAACAATATATAAAAACTAATAAATAACAAAGAACTTTAAAATAAAAAATTTAAAGAAGGAACGAAGGTGGGGTAAGGAGTCACATACACAAGTCACATACCCGAACCCGACTTTACAAGTCGGAGAAAACATGAACTCGATCAAAGTGGGTTTTCACTGTCAAAGTTGGGACAAGGTTGTTGATTTTGCTTACTTCATCTCCTTCTTTTTTTTTTTTTTCCTCTCAAATTTGAATTGGAGGTTGTTGATTTTGCTTACTACATCTCCTTTTCTATTTTTTTTCCAAATTTTCAAACCTTTTTCTAGCAGTTTTACACCGCTACAAAATTTGAAGCGCCTTATAAACTACACAAAAATGTCTTGAACCAACAACATTTTATGACATGATTACTATGTCAAACTAATAGTCTACATAGCAAGTCATGTGACTGCCAATATCGTTGCCACATCATTGTTTAAAGGTGATACTTGATGGAAGGGACTAAAAACAATGACAAATAATAGTTGAGGGACTAAAAGTGCATTTCGTAAAAAGATGAAGGACTAAGACTAGTCGAAAAATTGTTGAGAGACTAAAAGTAAATTTTGTGAAAAGATTAGGGACTAAAAACATAATTTACCAAAAATGATAACGTGGTAACCACGTCAAACTAGTTGATGATGTGGCTGCCAACGTGACTAGATTTAATTAGACTCTTCATCTAATTTTTTTTTAGTTTGTTAATTTTTTTATTAGACTCTTCAAAGGCTTGATTTATGCACTGTATTGAAAAATGACGATGTTCTCACATTCTACAAGTGCAAAAATGATATTGAAAAATGATCCAAATGAAGTGGGAATTTGAGACTATGGTTTGAAATTCATTGATTAAATTATTTATATTAATAATTAATTTTTTAAAAGTCAAAAGATTGAATGCTCAAATATCATACAACGCAAAAATAAAAAACATTAAAATAAAAAAAAGAAATGAATAGATTATAATATTGAATGTTCAAATTCATATTACAAAAAACATTATAATAATATTGCATGGTTTTAATATGTTTTTATTTTATTATCTTTGATGGTAACTACATCAATAGGTATAGTCTAATTATTTTAACTACTTTAATTATATACTATATATAATAATAGTTGTAGGTAATTACCTTATTTATATATAATAATAAATACATTAATTACTTTAATTATGTATTTTAAAGTAAATATAATTATCTTAATTTAAAATAATTTTTATTACCTTAATATAAATATATAATATTAATATATTTAAAGTAATTTTAATTACGTAATTTAAAGTAATATTAATTACCTTAATTTAAAATAATATTATTACTTATATATATATATATATATATATATATATATTGGTCATAATTAGGTTAATTAAATTAGTTCAAAATATATATTAGTTGTGATTACCATTAATTAATATACTTATATATTTTATCAATAAAAAAAAATCAGTTGCATTTAGGTGAAAGATTAAATGATTATATTAACATGTTAAATTTAAGTGATTAGATAGTATAAAACAATATATGTCCTTTAATTAAGTTAAATATTGTCAAAAAAATCATAGGAAAGCTTGTTATTTAATTTTTTTCTTGGGTCAAATAAGGTTTTTTATGAAGTTGTAACTATGAGGAATAATTGTAATCACACTATTGTTCGTTGGAATTTTTTTAAACAAAAGAAATAATTATAATAATTCTAGTAATTACAACTTATTCCTATAGTTAATATAATTATGAAAACTATCTTAATTATATATAATTATTTTTTACTGAGATAAGTGTGAGACAATACTTAAGTTAATTATGAGATATATAATTTGTTAAAAGAGGAAAGTAAGATTAATTTGAATTAAGATAAATGTATTATTTTAAATGTATAATTAATGTAATTATTAAATATATAAATTAATGTAATTACCTATAATTATTGTATATCATTTATTTTTTTATTAAATACAAGTATTATATGTTTGTTAGAAATTTTTTATTAATGTAACCAAAGTAGCTAATGACCAACATGGTATGATATGGTTGACAGATAACCTATGTCCCTTAAGCACATAGTCGGGAGTTTGATCCTCAGGTCCATGTTATGGAAGAGCATTTGTTAAGAGATGTTAGCTCCTTAAATGGATCTCCATACCTCAAGAAAAGTAGTCTTTAGCTTACGGTTGAAGGATACCCTTGGTAACAAAAAAATGTAGTTCATGTAATTATTAATTATTATATACATATATATATAATTAAGATAATTAACTGTAATTATTATATAAATTTAATTTTTAATAAATGTAAATATTATATGTTGCTTGAATTTTTTATTAGTGTAACTATTAAATATATATAATGAAGGAAATTATCCGTAATTATTACATATATTGTTTATTAAATATAATTATTAAATGTGACTACAAATATTTTATTTTTATTGATAAAATTACATAATTACCTTAATTATATATAATTATTTTTTCCACCCAATGTATGTGACACAACTCTTGAATTAATAAAGATAATTATGAGATATATATATTTTTTAAAAAAGAAATAACAACATTCAAACTGTAACTTTAATTACTCAAGGTAATGATGAGATATATATTTCTTAAAAAGGAAAGTAAAATTAATTTAAATTAAGGAAAATATATTATTTTAAATGTCTCATAATAGTTTATATAAAATTCTAAATAATACAATGAAATGTCTGATAATAGTTTATATAAAATTCTAAATAATACAATGAAATGTCTCATAATAGTTTATATAAAGAGAGCTTTTTCAAAGTTAAATAATACAATTCAAATTATAGATCATTTAATAATTTATTGTTTCTTAAATTATTTAATAATTTTCATTGTATTATTTAACTTTGAAAAAGTTATCTTTTGTATATATTATAGATAGATTTATAGATAAATTATAAATGGATTGTATGTTATAGAATATAAATTATAGATATTTTGTAAATAATCGCTTTTGACGAGATAACGATGCGAAAGTAATGCATAATAAAAGCATATGAATTAGGTAGCATATATATAAGCATCATGGTGGGAGAGTAACACGCAATAACAATAAAGTTAGATATGTATAATCTATTATTTATTATATTTACTTATTACATGTATAAATATTGGGTAGCATATAACTGCATAATGTAGTTTTTTGCACCAGTGACATGTAAGAAAAATCTTCATTTAAATTATTTCAAAAATAAATAATCATTTAAATTATTTAAAAATAAATAAAATTGTTTGAATATATTTTAACTAAAAAAAGTCAATCAAAAGCAATTTTAGTTTATTGTTTTACAAAATAATAATAATAATGTGTAACTTTTGGGCTAAAAGAACTTTCATAATTTTTGTTTCCAAAATGTATCAAATGCACATAATTAGTTTACTTAATATATAAATATATTTTGCGGCATGTCTATGATTCTTGACCTTTCTTTACGGGCAAAAGATTAATTTAACATTTTAGAATTTTATATAAACTATTATGAGACATTTATAATATAAATACATAAATAACTTTTTGTTTGAGCCTTTTATATATTTCTTTTTAAAATATTATTTTTAATTCAAATTATTCATGTAATATGATAAGAAAATATTTACTAGAACATTATATACATTTTTAATAAAATTATTATTATTTTGAGATATTAGAACCATACTTGGCTTAAATTTTTATTCATGAAATTAAAACTAATATGTTTAAATGTCTAATTTTATAACTTAAGCTTAATTAATTTATAATTAATTACATAAAAAATCAAATTAGATAAGTATATTTGTTTTTATCTTTTCCATGCAACATTGTAATAAAAGTTTTGATGTTTCATTCTTTTTTTTATATTCTTACTCATTTTATTATGTAATTACCTAAATTAATAAATTGTAAAATGCAATTTTAAAAAACTAATAAGAATTATTTTTATTTACACACCCTAAATATCCCATGTATTGCACTAGTACAAGTACTAATATATATAATTTAAAACTAACTGAAACATATATTAAAAAATTATAAATTGTAATATATTTACACATCCTTGTAGGACACGAATTATTATACTAGCTATAGATTATAGATAAAACCAAGAAAACATAATATTTTGATGCAAAAATTAAAAAATAAAACGAAGGAACCAAAATATAGGTTAACGGGTGGGCTGAGCCCAATTTGAGATTCAAGTTGAAAGGGACCCTGCTATTCCCACCCCAATTTTCACTATTTTCACCACAACTTTTGTTTGTTAATTATTTTTTTTCGAAAATACCCCTTGATTGAATCATGTTTTTGTTGTACAAAATATACAACGAAACATGTTTCCATTATGTTAGGGGTATGTCAAGATACAGAACGAAAATATGTTTTCGTTGTGTGTCTCGACAAAATCTTATTAAGATACACAACGAAAAACGTATTTATGCTATATATCTTAATAAGATTTTGTCTTGTACATTTCAACAAAATATTGTCGAGATACATAATGAAAACGAAAAAACATTTTTGTTGTGCATTTCAAGTGTATTTTGACAAGATATATAACGAAATCGCATTTTTGTTGTGTATCTCGATAAGATCTTGTCCAGATATTATTGAGATATACAAGAAAAACACGTTTTTGTTGTGTATCTTTAAAGGATCTTATCTAGATACAGAACGAAAATTCATTTTTGTTATGTATCTAGATAAGATCTTGTCAAGATATACAATGACAGTCCAAATATACAACAAAAACATATTTTCATTATGTATCTCGACAAGATTTTATCGGATATACAACAAAAATATGTTTGTGTTAATAAAGAGGGGTGAAGTGAGAAGAAGAGAAAATAAAAAGAAAGTGAGAACAAAATAGTTTTTTTACTTTTTTTTGAAAAATATTGGGGGTAAAAAAAAATGGTGAAAAGAGTAAGGCCGAGTGGAAAGTGAGCGTGATAAAAAGGTAGAGAGAGCCCAAAGCTGCGTTAGCGTTAGGTTAACTCGTTTAATCAAGGTGGAGAGGGAGCATAGTGCTGTGTTAGCGTCAGGTTAACGCGTTCATTCAAAACACGGAACTTGAAACCCTTCCTCCTATATAAACCACTCGTTTGGTTTGCTCTCTCAAAGGCTCGCTCTCTTAAATCACTTGCAATTCTCTTCAGTCCAACGCATCATCGCTATACTCCCCATTCCATGGTATGCTCACTCTTTTTAGCGCCTCCTTTTCAGTTTTATTTTGGCGTTCGTTTTACCCTTGATCTTTTGCGTCGCAGGCTTTGCCCAATCAGCAAACCGTGGATTACCCCAGTTTCAAAGTCGTAATCGTCGGTGATGGTGGCACAGGTCAGGTTTTCTCCTTTTACCGTGTTGCTTCATCATCTTTTTTGGTGATGAACTTCTATTGTCAATAATTAAAAATAACAATAATAATAAACAGCTATTCTTTTTGAACTTTTCAATAAGGGTTATGTCTCTTTCGTGACGAGCTAGATTATATTATTATACCTTGGCATATGAGCTTTATGGTATTGAACATTTGCAGGAAAGACAACCTTTGTGAAAAGGCATCTCACTGGGGAATTCGAGAAGAAATATGAACGTAAGATTCATTTATAATTAAGGTTAAGGTTGTGTGCCTAAATGTTCATCTCGTTCCACCTATAGGCTATAACTTATTTTTTTTCTCTGGATTTTGCTTGTCCAAAACAGCAACCATCGGTGTGGAAGTTCACCCATTGGATTTTTTCACAAACTGTGGAAAGATTCGATTCTACTGCTGGGATACTGCTGGACAGGAGAAGTTTGGTGGCCTCAGAGATGGATACTAGTAAGTCATTTGTTCTCAATTTTTTGCTTAACAGACTGCGTTTGTTATGACACACACTTAACGTGGGTTTTCAATCTCAACTTTCCTTACGCATCCAATCTACTCTCTATCTAATGTTAGTAATATGGTGTTTTATATTGCAGTATCCATGGGCAATGTGTAATTATCAATTTTGATGTTACTGCTCGGCAAACATACAAAAATGTCCCTACCGGGCTCAGTGATCTTAGCCGGTTCGTATATGAAGTCCTTGTTGTCTTTTTGGTTGTTCTGTCTCTAATTATATGGCTTTATGTTGTTTACTAGATTTTAAACAAGTGCATTGTACCGTTTTGTTTAAATTATAGCACGGGTTTGTTTAAATTATATATTTTTTACATTTGTATTTATTATTATTTTAAAAATATATGTACATAAATAAATTATTAATTTTTAATTAAAATATTTAATAGTAAATTAAATATAATTACATTAAAATTGAGAAAGATGATTAATTATATTTTTAATTGAGTAGATATTATGTTCAAAAATATTAAGCCTATTGAAACTTATTATGATTTGTTCTTTCTTCAAGTAATGAAAATACTAAAATAATTATATGAAGTGCATAAATTTAAAATGAATGTAAGCATAATAAAATATGAATATATATATATATATATATTTAAATTTGAGTGTTCATTTTGTCATTGTGGATATTATGTTAACACGTACTTGATTTTTGTATGTTTATAACTAATAATTTTAAATGTATTTATTGTAAAAATTAAAATTTATTTCAAATTTTAAATTTGTTGAAATAGTATGATTTTTGTTAAATATATAGTTGTTAATTATTTTAAAATGGTTTTTTAATTATTTAAGTTATTAATTTTAATTATGTGATATTGTTAAAATTTTGAGTTGGTTAATTTAAACGCAATATAAACTAAACACCCTCGATTAGTGTAATGAGACTTGTCTATTATTATGGTGGTGGTGGTGTTGTTGTTGTTATTATTATTATTATTGTTGTTGTTATTGTTGTAGATATTATTATTATTATCATGTTGTTATTTAATTTTAATTTCATTACTTACTACTTTTTAAAGTTATTTATCTATAAGAATTATTATATGTTTCATACTTTATATCTTATAATTTAACTATTATAAGAATTATTTATCTATAAAATTATTATTTATGTATGTTACTAATTTGTTTAATATTATTACATACTATTTTTATATACTATTTTTTCTCATTCTAAGTAAATTCAAAAAGACAATGCTATTCATAATAATAACTATACTATTATTGTATACTCTACAACTATTTTATATTTATTATATATAATGGGTATTTATTATTCTTTAAGATCTGAATTTATAAGAATAAAAAATCATAATGTCTTATAATTGACCATTATAAAAAAACTCTATTATTATATTTAATTATTATTATTATTATATTAATTATACATTAAATTTAACCAGTGTTGTAAATTAGGTACTATTTATTTTAATTAATCAATTTAAGGTACTATTTAAAAAATTTACCTAAAAATATAGGTAATGCTTTTGCATCAATTTAATAGTCATTTACAAAATATTATAGATAGGTGAGGAAAAAATTATGAAATACAATTAAGGCTACTACTATTATTACTATTTGTTGTTATCATGTTATTATTATTATTATTAAGGTTTAAATTTATAAGAATAAAAAAATATAATGTTAAAATTGACCCTTACGAATTTGAAAGGAGTCTGTTTATGATGATTATTATTATTATTAACTTTTAATTATTAAAATTGTTTAATTGTTATTATTAATGTAATTAATTTAATTCTTTATTAAAAGTAAATCTTGTAGAGATAGACAGATTTTAGTCTATAATCAATTTATTTTATGAAAATAATTTATTATTTTTTATATCATAATTTATTTAAAACAATTAATAAACATCAAAGTATATAATAAACTATATAAATAACATGTATAAACTTATAATTAGGCAATTGAATTAAGTAGAAAAATTAAAATAATTAATTAGATAATTTAACTTTATAAAATTCATTAAATTGTGTTAAGTGAATTATATAAAAAATATAAGAAAAACGAAATTAATGAATAAGCAATAAAGTTGTAACAATAATATGCTTTTTTTATGTCTTGTTAAACAAAAAAAATATTGTAAGTTGAAGATATAAAGTAAAAATAAGATTATTAAATTTTTGTTGCCCAAAATGAGAAAGACTAAAATATATACATTATTTATAATATAATAGTAAATGGAAAAAATATAAGAACATATATGAAAAGCATGAACAATAATAATCAAAACATAAATAACATAACAGTAAAATGAGAAAAGAAAAAGAAAAGAAAAGAAATACACAAAGATGGTACTCGTAAAAAGAATAAAAGAAATAATAAAAAATATAGAATAAGATAATGTACTTAATGTTAGTTCTCAATTTCCATTTCTCATCTTTTGCCAAATTTATTGAATGATGCACTGAAAGAACTTACAAAAAGTTTCATTATTGCAAGTTGATTAAGACATATTAAGCAAAATTCTCTTTCTATCAAACTGTAAGAGCAAAATGAGAGAAAGAAAGTGTAAAACCAAGAAAAGAAGATAAACAAATGAGAGGCAAAGAATGAAAGAATACACTTGTTAGTCGATCGTAAACCTAAGTGGAAGAATATATATAAGAAAGAAAGGCATGATAATGATTCAAGCATTTTTTCAGTTTTACAAAACTGAATCAAATGATTAATTAGAATTGAAATGGTACATTGGATTTTACCAAAAAATTGATTATTCATTAAAGAAGAAACAATGACCTTTTAGTTTATTTTTAACCTTAATTTTTAAAACTCACTCACTAAAAATAGTTTTTTATAATTTTAATTTAATGTAAAGTTTGAAAGACTAATATAACTATATTAAATAAAAATTTTGAAATGGCCTATATACCTCTAGTTTAGGCAAAAAAAATTGCTCTAAGAACTTTACTTTTATATATATAAAAAGAAAGATTATATTAATACTTATGCTCAAATTTATTTTATTTTTTTAATTGATTGCTTTAAAACATGTTTTATGAATAATAATAATTAAAGTTAAAGATTTGATACACACATAGTTAAATTTAAAATAAATTATTTTAAATAATAATTATGATAAAAATTAAGAAACAAATGATCATATATGAGTCTATTTTATTTTCAATTTGGTTACTTTATAATGTTTTACAAACAATAATAATTAATTTTTTTTAGATATTTAATTAAATTTATTACAATTCACAATAATTTATTTAAAATAATAGTTAAGGATAGAAATTACAAGACAAATTATTTTATATATTTATCAATATATATATATATATATATATATTTTACGTTATTCTCTTTTAAATAATACTTTATAAACTAATTTTTTAAATAATAATATATAATTTTTTTAAAGTATATATATCTATATTAAATTTAGGAATAAATACTTTTATTTTAATAATAATTTTTAAATATATAAATGAAGCATTAAATAATATTTAATAGCATTAAATATCATATTAATGCTCAGGTTTAAGTCTATTTTACTATATAGATTGATTACTTTATAATATGATTTTTAAATATTTAGTTAAATTTGAAATGATTCATAATAATTTATTTAAAATAATAGTTAAAGATAAAATTTAAGAAATAAATTTATATATATATATATATATATATAATTTTAATATATATTTACATATTTATAAAATTTAACTACATATTTATAAAATTATTAGCTCTGAAATATATCTACCTTTTATAATATTATAATATTTAATGTTATTAATATACCATTTATATACCTAACTTTTTTTTTTATCATCTTTTGGTTTTGTTTTATATTTAACTACATATCTATAGAATCATTAGGTTTGAAAAATATATAACCTTTTTTTTAATAATATAATTTTTAATGTTATTATTATAGTATTTATATATTTAACTTTTATTCATAAAATCTTTATTTTTAATTATTATTGTTTCAAAAATATATTTTAAAGTAACTAAATTAAAAATAAAATAGACTTATGTATATACATAATAATTTATTTTTAATTTATATCCTTAATTATTAATTAAAATAAAATATTATGAATCATTTTAAATTTAACTATATATTTATAAAATTATTAGTTTTAAAATATATCTAACTTTTTATAATATTATAATATTTTACGTTATTATTATGTTTTAAGAAAAATATTATTATTATAGTATTTATATATCTAATTTTTTTATCGCCTTTTAGTTTTGAAATATATATTGCTACCATAAAATTATCAAAATTGTATAATAAAATAATAAATAATATTAATGGGAGCAATTAAATTTTCATTAAACACATTTATGTCTGTTAAGTTTGATTAGATCTAACGGCTATTATTATATTCAAATTTCGATTCACGGTTGAAATTTGTTTAAGTCTCCTTTACCTATATATATATATATAGATATGACATCATGAGCAATATCTGCCCAACTGATTTTTTCAGGATCTGTGAAACATCCCAATTGTTCTTTGCGGTAACAAGGTTGATGTGAAGAACAGGCAAGTGAAGGCAAAGCAGATTACTTTCCACAGGAAGAAGAAGTTGCAGTACTATGAGATATCAGCTAAGAGCAACTACAACTTCGAAAAGCCATTTTTGTATTTTACTCGTAAACTTGCAGGGTAGAGTCATTAGTTTCCACTCCATAATTTCTATATAAGAAGTCAGAATACATCAAACTTTTAAATGCATATCAAGTATCAACTTATTTTTGGCTACTTGTGTCAATTTTGCAGCGATCCTAAATTGCACTTTGTAGAATCTCCTGCATTGGCTCCACCAGAAGTTCAAATTGATTTAGCTGCACAACAACAGTAAGCTACGAGCTATCTGTTGTGAACTAAATTGTTTTTTCCAATCCCATCAATCTTGTGCTTGATTTATGGTTGGCATGATAAGAAAAAGATAGATTGTACATTTGCAGAGTTGCATTTTGAATTAAAAAATGCTTTCTAAAAGTGAATTGTGATTCACCATAAGCCATAGTAATGGGGAAATGAAGTGAATGCGAAGGAAAAAATGACTTGGGGTGTAAGGAGGGGGAAGACTTTGTTTTAAATAAGCATGGAGAATGAGAACTGTTCCCCATACTCACTCTCACTCCTCTCTGCAAACTTAAAACATCCAAACAAAGTGAATTAATTTACCCTCCATCCCATTCATGTTCATTAGAAACAGCCCACAGAATGCATTGTTTGTTTCATAAAGGTCTTGAAGTATTATTGTTCTCATTCGATTGAGACTGTTCATTTTATATTTCCTATGTTTATGTATTGGTGGCTTTTGCAGGCATGAAGCTGAGCTTGCTGCAGCTGCTAATGAGCCCCTTCCTGACGATGAGTGCTGGTCTTTGGATGCTATTGTATGTGGTTTTGCGTGTCTGGCATTTATTGAATTGTACACTCGCAAGCAAATCTTGCACAAGACCATCATTTGAATTTCCTCTCTTCGCTGCAAAATAGTTATGTCATGGCGAAGCAACTTGTGGTTCCCTTAGCCTCGTCTCCAACATGGCCCATCATAGTATTTCTATCGCCCAGCCACACCGAATTAGCACTATAATAACCATCCTTTCCATCAGCTTTACTGTCTCCCAGGACTCCTTGTATCTCACAACTCGTGGCCAGGCTTTACATGACCGTGTCCAAGAAATTGTTTGGTAATTAGGATACGGTGATGCTGGATGAAAGAGTTAAATGAGAATACAATAAGTTTTTATATTATTCAATATTTGATGCACATTAATGTATGTGATTATATTTTATGCTTAGATTAGATAATATCAGGCTATAATAATATTAATATTTTTATTTTGATTAAATATATAAATTATTATATTTGTTTTTTGAAGAAATACTTTTTGAAAAAATAGAGTTAAATCATAAAACAATAAAAATGTGTATGTGATGAGTGTTTAAAAAATTATAACATGTAATAATATTAATATTTTTATTTTGATTAAATATATAATTATATATTTGTTTTTTGAAGAAATACTTTTTGAAAAAATAGAGTTAAATCATAAAACAATAAAAATGTGTATGTGATGAGTGTTTAAAAAATTATAACATGTCTTAAATAATTGATATGGTTTTTATTATAATATATTTATTAAATTATTACCTTTAACCTTATTTTTACAAATTCTAAAACATATTTCAATACTGTTTATTTTAATTAATTATTATTTTAATTTTATGCTGCAAAGTTCTTATATATATCTATATATATAAGATAATACGGTGAATTCAAGGATCAAATTGATGGTTTATTCTCTGCTTATATTGTCCTTTAAAGCTTATTGCTAACCCAAATAAATTCTGGTGCAGATTAGTAAGAATATTCGTTGGCTTATAGGCAATGGCAACTCTGAGCTTTAGGAAGGATCCGTGGATTTCATATATTGGTTGTCTTGCTGATCATGAATAACATTCTATTCCCGTAGGACAAACTCACTTTCTGGTTTCCTCTTATGCTCAAATCTTAGCTGGGATAGGAACGGGATCCCCGTGAGCATTCCTGATTTCATTCGACAAAAAATAGCTGCTATTAAGCTGCCATCTCCCGACCAATAGGATGTCCCCTGCTGGAACCCTTCTCCAGATGGAAAATTCTCTCTTTCCTCTGCCTACAGTGTTCTTTCAGATTCTCAGGACTCTGACTTGCCAAATCTTCCAAGGTGTTTTTGGAAATGGGCTGGACCTATGTGCATTAAAGGATTCCTATGGAAAATTGCTCATGGCAAGTTACTTGCAAATGACGAGCGTATCGTTCGATGCATGGATACAAATAATCTCTGCCCCTGATGCCAAAACCACCCAGAATCTGTTATGCATACCCTGCGTGATTGCACAATTGTCCAAGACTTATGGTCTCAACTCATTCACAAGCTGTTTGGAGTAAGTTCTTTAGCCTTGGCCTCCTATGCACGGTTACTTTGGAATCTAAATTCCTTATCTAAAGGAAAACTGGGTATTTCCTGGCCCACCCTTTTGGAGTTAGCATATCCACCATTTGGCAACATCAAAATGCTTTGGTCACGAACTCCTTCACACCATCTTAAGCCAAGCAAGTTTTATAGACAAATCTATCTCTAGTTCTTCCTCTGTATATTTTGAACAGGCTAAAGTTGTGAGAAATGCATCCTGGCACCCTTCTCCAAACACCTGGTTTAAGATAAATGTGGATGGCTCCTTCCACTCCCATTCTAACCATCCTGGCAAATCTAGGGATCACAGATGCTGTTACTGCAGAATTTTGGGGCCTCCTTTTAGGCATCAAACTGGCTTGCAGTTTACACCTCCTAAAGTCATCTTTGAGCATGCCTCTAGTACGGTTGTTAATGCTGTTCACTCGGGGTTCTCCTCGTCATGGGTTTTGAGACCTCTCCGCAATGAAATTCTCCAACTCCTTTTTGCGTCGCAGGCTTCTCCCAATCAGCAAGCCGTGGATTACCCCAGTTTCAAGCTCGTAATCGTCGGTGATGGTGGCACAGGTCAGCATTTCTTCTTTTTTCGTGTTGCTTCATCATCATTTCCGGTGATGAACTTCTATTTTCAATAATGAAAAAGAAAATAAAGAGCTATTCTTTTTGAACTGTTTATATTATTATACCTTGGCATATGAGCTTTATGGTATTGAACATTTGCAGGAAAGACGACCTTTGTGAAAAGGCATCTCACTGGGGAATTCGAGAAGAAATATGAACGTAAGATTCATTTATAATTAAGGTTAAGGTTGTGTGCCTAAATGTTCATCTCGTTCCACCTATAGGCTATAACTTATTTTTTTTCTCTGGATTTTACTTGTCCAAAACAGCAACCATCGGTGTGGAAGTTCACCCATTGGATTTTTTCACAAACTGTGGAAAGATTCGATTCTACTGCTGGGATACTGCTGGACAGGAGAAGTTTGGTGGCCTCAGAGATGGATACTAGTGAGTCATTTGTTCTCAATTTTTTGCAACAATCTGCAATAAGTGTAACTGATTGCGTTTGTTATACTTCTGCATGGATCTTAAAATGTGGAATTCGTTGCTCGTTAACAATTTTAGCTGTTTGACTCCCTGGGTTTTATCAGTATCAGGGTTTGTGATATAGTTTTGTATGTCAGTTACTTGCATTTGTAGTCTTCATTTTTGTTAGGATGACGTTGTTAGATATATCTAGATATTCTAGAATTTCAGAACTGCAATGGAATTTTTAATTTGTTCCACTGTAAATAATTTGTGTAAGTTTTTTATTTACTCTGCTGTGATACAAAACAAACCCCTTACCGTTCTTTATGCATCTGTTCTAGTCTCTATCTAATGCTTGTAAAATGGTGTTTTATTTTGCAGTAACAATGGGCAATGTGCGATTATAATGTTTGATGTTACTGCCCGGCTGACATACAAAAATGTCCCTACCTGACACAATGATCTTTGCCGGTTTGTAAATGATGTCCTTGAAACCTTTTTCCATTATTGTTGCTAATTATTTGGCATCATTTTGTTTATATGACATCATGGGCAATTTCTGCCCAACTTTTTTTTCAGGGTCTGTGAAAACATCCCAATTGTTCTTTGCGGAAACAAGGTTGATGTGAAGAACAGGCAAGTGAAGGCAAAACAGGTTACTTTCCACGGAAGAGGAATTTGCAGTACTATGAGATATCAGCTAAGAGCAACTACAACTTTGAAAAGCCATTCTTGTATTTGGCTGGGAAACTTGCAGGGTAGGTACCACTAGTTTCTACTTCATAATTTCTATATAAGAATAAGAACATAACTAAACTTGCAGGGTAGAGTCATTAGTTTCCACTCCATAATTTCTATATAAGAAGTCAGAATACATCAAACTTTTAAATGCATATCAACTTATTGTTTGCTACTTGTGTCAATTTTTCAGCGATCCTAATTTGCACTTTGTAGAATCTCCTGCATTGGCTCCACCAGAAGTTCAAATTGATTTAGCTGCACAACAACAGTAAGCTATCTGTCATGACTCATGAACTAATTTGTTTCTCCATCAACCTTGTGTCTGATATATGGCTGGCATGATAAGAAAAAGATAGATTGTGGATTTGCAAAGTTGCATTTTGAATTAAAAATGCTTTCTGAAAGTGAATTGTCACAATAAACCATAATAATGGGGAAGTGAGGTGAATGGGAAGGAAAAAGTGACTTGGGGTGTAAGGAGGGGGAAGACTTTGTTTTTAATTAAGCATGGAGAATGAGAAGGGTTCCACATACTCTCCTTCTCTGCGAACTTAAACACCAACAAGGTGAATTAATTTACCCTCCATCACATTCATGTATGTTAAATAAAGGTCACATAATGCATTGTTTGTTTCATAAGATCTTGCAGTATTATTGTTCGCATTCGATTGAAATTGTTAACTTTTATTTCCTATATTTATGCGTTTGTGGCTTTTGCAGACATGAAACTGAGCTTGCTGCGGCTACTAGTCAGCCCCTTCCTGACGATGATGACGACACTTTTGAGTAGAGTAGTTGTGTGTTTGTGAACTGTTTTCCTGAGTGCTGGTATTTGTATGCTACTGTATATACGTTTGGGAGTTGTATCGATATTTTCGGATGTGAATCGTTTGAGAGTGATGGTAATTGGATTGGTTTGAGTCAATTTGGGTTCATGAGTTGTTCGTACCCGTGAACACTCCTAAAGGAGTGTATGTCTGTGAGACGTTCTCTACTTGTTCCCCACACTTGGGGCACCAAGGGTCTGTGACAGTAATAAGTTGTTTAATCAATATCGTTTGAGATTTTCTACTATATTTTTAATCTTTAATTTATGTCAATAATGTAATCATTGATCTCATTAATAATGTCATTTTATAGAGGAACTAATTTAATAACCCATATCTTGTATGGGTGTGAAGTTTACAATTTATAAATTTGTTATATATATATATATATATATATATATATATATATATATATATATGAGTTGGGATCTGTTGATATAGGTGTTAAAGTTGGTTAAATTATATCTGTAATAACTTTTTATAGAATGTAAATTTAATTAATTCAACTGTTGAATTATATGATATTATCTTTATGATCATATATATTAAATTTCATATTATTTGGACTTTTTTAAATATGTTATCTAACATTGAATATTTATATATATTTTAATATCATATTGTATGTTAAAATAAAGTGGCGAGATGAACTACTAAATAATTTTGAAATTGTATAAAATTTTGTATACTAGATCTAATTAATAAGAACATTAAATTTAACGGTTAGATCGATTAAATTTGTATTCAATAAAAAGTCATTGAAATTGTAATTTGATTAATTTTGACATCAAGTGTCAACGAATTCTGACTATATATAAGTCTAAAAATCTATATTAGATTTAAAGCCTTAATACATATTAATCTTATGGTTTATAATATCTTAATATATATTAGCTTTAACTTTAATCAATCAATTATGTTAATTTTGACATATTATTATATTATATTATATTTTAATGGTTGAGAATAATGTTACTTCAAGAGTAACTCTTGATAGAGTTACTCAATTCAATAACTCTTGATATATATTAAATTTTAACAATCCACCGTTGAATATTTTAATATTATGTTAATGATCATGCATACCAAATTTTACGTAAATTGGATATTTGTAGGTAGTTAATGTTATAGTTAATATTTACTTATAATTTAAAAAAATATGTTATAGGTTAATTTGAATTTATTTAATGAAGTATCAAATAGTTTTCAAACTTTATAAAAATTTGTAGACTTATTTTGTCAATAAAATATTTTAATTTAAAGGTTGGATCATTGAAATTGAATATATACTAAGCGTTATTGAATGGGGTAACACTCTCAAGAATTTCTCTTCGAGTAACTTGATCCTCACTCATTAAAATATTTTATATTATATAATATATAATTACAATATTATATTATATGATATTATATTATTATACAAAATTGTAAATATATTTATTATTTATTACTGAAAAGATTTGTAAAAACAAATTAATTTGTTAATAATTTATGTAAATAATTGTTACAAAAAAATAATTAATCAAATAACTCAAATAATGTAATTAATTATTTTAAATTAAAAAATCAATTAATTGATTAGAATAAAATATATCAAAATTAACTTAATTATATATATGTGTTATTATTTATTGCAGGAAAATTTATAAAAAAATAATTTGTTAACAATTTTTATAAATAATAAAAGAAGAAAGTTAAATCAATCAAATAATCAGTTAATAGTTACGGGGTTAATTTAGTAAAACATTTATTACGTGATTTATAATATTATCATAACGTATCTTGATAAAGGTAAAATTTTGATGCAATAATTATAGAATATTGAAATTTAAATTATTGAGAAAAATAATAATAAATAAAATTATTTTATATTGAAAATTTCCTAATTTCATGTTACAATGTGACATTATTCGCAATAGTAGATTTATATTTGTTTGAAAATACTAAATATTTATTATAAAAATTAGATAATTTACTTATGATTTATTAATTATTTTTAAATTTATTAATTTATTTATATAAATTTTATATTTTAAGTGTGTTCTAAGAATAAATTAATTTAATGTTAAGTATCAATTCAAATGTATTAATTACATAATCATATGGTTATATCTCAATTTTCTTTTTTTTTAATACACAGAAAGGTAATATATGTATCACTGTCACCACAACCACTGCCACCGCCACCATCACAACCAATGTCGTCATCACTCTGCAGCCGCCCCCACCACCACCACCACCACCATTGGCACCACTATCGTTGCCCTCCCCCCCTTGGCAGTGATGGTGGGAGGGGCAATGGCAATGACAACGATGGTAGGGGTGGTGGTGGAGGCAATGATAATGGTGATATCGTAAGAGGTGATTAATTGAGTTTTAATTTCAGTTACAAATTTGTTTTAATTATGATTCAAGGATTATCATTGAAAGTTCTCATTTTTTCATTGTAAAAGTATCTCATTTGAAACATTTCTTTATATATATATATATATATATATATATATATAAGGTTAGGATCCATTGACACCAAATGTTAAAGGTAGTCAAATTATACCTTCAATAACTTTTTGTAGAATACAAATTTAACCAATCTAACATTGAATTATGTAATATTATCTTCATGATCATGTAAATAAAATTTCATACCATTTGGACTTTTTTAGATATGTTATCTAACATTGAATATTTACATATATTTTAATAATATATTATACATTAAAATAAAGTAATGTGATGAACTATTAAATAATTTTAGAATTATATGAAATTTTGTATACTTAATCTAATTAATAAGAACATCAAATTCTACGATTAGATTGGTTAAATTTATATTCTACAAAAAGTTATTGAATATGTAATTTGACTAACTTTGACACCTGGTGTCAACGGATCCTGACCCATATACATATAGATAGATAGATAGATAGATAGATAGATAGAGACATGCACACATATAAGTTATTTGAGTAATTTAGTCATAATTTAGTCTACTATTAACATTATTTTAAAATTTTGATATTATTGAAGGTAATTTAGATTTAAATTTGAATTATATTGAAATTGATAAAATATTAATTTAAAATTTTGGATAATTTTACGAATTATTTATTATTTTTAATCTATTCTTTTGTTTTTATAATCTTTATAATTTGATTGTGAAATTTTTAGTTTAAACTATTTTAATTAGATTTTGATTTGATTTAAGTCCAAATATTATTAGATTTTATAAATGATTTAGTCACAATTTATTGTACTATTAATGTTATTGTAAAATTAAAAAAAATTGTATTATTGAATGTACTTTAGATTTAAATTTGAATTTGAATTAGACTAAAATTGATAAAATTTTAATTTAAAAATTTAATGATTTGCTTACGAACTATTTGTCAGTATTAATTTGTTATTTACTTTGTATAATTTTTATAATTTTATTGTGATATTTTGGGTATAAATTATTTGAATTTGATTTGATTTGAGTCAAAATATTATTAGATTTATGTTTATAATTTTAATTCATTTGAATAATTTAGTCATAATTTAATTTACTACTAATGTTATTTTAAAAATTTGGTATTATTCAAGGTAATTTAGATTTAAATTTTAATTTCAATTAGATTGAAATTGATAAAATATTAATTTAAAAATTTGGATGATTTGCTTACAAATTATTTGTTGTTTTTAATTTTTAATTTTTTGTATATTCTTTATAATTTAATTGTGATATTTTGGATATATACTATTTTAATTATAATTCGATTTGATTTAAGTCAAAATCATAAAAATTTGGTATTATTCAAGGTAATTTAGATTTAAATTTTAATTTCAATTAGATTGAAATTGATAAAATATTAATTTAAAATTTGGATGATTTGCTTACAAATTATTTGTTGTTTTTAATTTTTTGTATATTCTTTATAATTTAATTGTGATATTTTGGATATATACTATTTTAATTATAATTCGATTTGATTTAAGTCAAAATCATATTAGACCTTATCTTTATAAAATGTTAAAATAAATAAAATAAAATAAAAATAAAAAGAACAAAAGATAAAGTATGTGAAAAAAATAAAAGAAATATTTTTGGTAAAGAAAAAAAGATATATGATTTTTATTTGTTCACATTGTACTCTTAAAGGCTTAGTCTTATTATTCATTGCATTATCTTATCACAAATATCAATAGAAAGTTCACCATTATCCTGCACAACATAGTCCTTCATGTTAAAGAATATTTAACAATTGATAAATAATATTTTTCATTATATAACTAAACTTATAATTCAAAAAATTGAATAAAAAAACATATAAAGTAACTTAAAACAATCAAAATTTCCATATATGATAATACATATTAAATAAAAAAAATCAAGTGCATAATAAATCAACTAAAAAATAAATAAAAATTAAAAAATGTTAAAACTCTCTACAAAGAAAAGAAAATAAAAAAAAACACCACGTTACATATAAAGGAATGAATTGGTACAGACACTATTTAACAAAAAAATCATAATTTTAAAAATTATTAAATAATATGGATTACCCAAAAATTCTCTTCATATTTGTCTTTAACCGTTTCACCTTTGCCAAACGTTGGAAAAGATGACAAAAAAAATAAAATAATGGAACATGTAAGGTATGGTCGAAAGAAGAAATAAAAAAGAGAAATAGAAATATTCGATAATAAAATGAACAATAAGACTAAAAAATAATGAAGACAAAAAGAGAGACATGAACTTATCCAATATTTTCTTCTTTATTGTTGTCATTAATTGCAAACCTTTGCAGAAGGGTCAACTATAGAGTGAAAAAAAAAATAGAGAAAAATAGTGCGTGTAAGGGGTGGTCATAAAAAAAGAAGAAGAATGTATATTGGTTGTAATTATTCTAATTAATATAAAATAACCTGATCACTTTAATTTAAAATAATTTGATAATTATCTTAATCAATTTAAATCAGAATATATATTGATCGAAACTATGTACGTGACAAAATCTTATTTTATAATAATATAATAATTGTATAATAAATCTAAATCTAAATTTATATTTGTATAATAATTATATTATATTTGTTTAAAAAGGAAAGTATAATAAATTGATTATATTATTATATAAAATCAAAATATGTATAAGTTTTAATTATTTAATTGATTGATTTAATCAAAGTATATGCTTGTTGTAATCACCTTAATTACTATAATTGAATATAATAATGTGTTTTATGAATTAAAAACCAAAAAAAATAGATGAAATTTAGATAGGAAAAAATGAATATGGTGATGTTAAGTGGCATTTGCCTACGTGTAAAACCTTCTTTTATAATATATATAATAGATTATCATAAATTATAAATAAGATTCAATAAAATTTGAAAAATTAATTTTTCTTGTTATATAAAATAAAATTTATTTAAGATTTAATTATTTAATTGATGAATTTAGGTAGAATATATGCTCATTATGAATGTCTTAATTATAAATGTCTTAATTACTATAATTAAAGATAAAAATGCATTTATATGAATCAAAAACCAATTTTTTTTTATAGAATTTAGGCAAAAAAAGAATGAATATAGTATTATCACATGACATCTTTTCATATTATAAAACCTTCTTTTATAATATATAATAAATATGTATTAATTGCTCTTTTTCTAAGATATTTATGTATCTAACATTTATTATTGGAAATTTAAATATAAGTTAAACAATTTGTTTGACCAAGGACTTATATAAGTAAATATTGGCTTGGTATTCACAATCATGTTGGATATTTTTCTTTTTAATTTTTTACATTTACTTATATAAGTCATTTGTTAAATTTTATATGTTAAAAGAAATTATTTAACTTAAAGAAGTAATATCATGTATTAGTACTTACCTTTTTTTTTATCAATTTAAAAAATAACAAGGACTAAAGCCTTAGCCAAACAAGACCTATTGCATAAGCCAATAACACAAAAATCTAGTTGAGGAGGGCATAACTCCCAATTGAAAAAAGCATGGTCTAAGTAGGCTCCATTCTTTTCTAACCAATTTGTACACTCATTCACTTCCCTATATATGTGTTGAAAATCAAGTCCCAAGCATGAGAAATAAATGATCATATTCTATTAACTAAAGGAGCATATGGATAAAGTTGATATGCATCCTTAAGGACCAATGATAAAGCATTGGTGGAGTTTGATTCACACACTAAAAATGTGCAACCCTTGTTGCAAGCTAACTTACGACCCGATAGATGGCCACAACTTTTGCATTTAGATTTGTAGTTATATCACAGAATCCTGAAAAATCGGCGATTCATTATCCATATCTATCTCTAATTACTGCTACAAAGCATGACGTACTTGGGTTACCAAGAAAGCAACCATCTACATTAAGTCTATAAGAGTTCTCTGTTGGTGGAGACCATATCACTTACCTCTAGATGTGTTGAGATACCACAATTCCAAAAGCTTTAGAAATTGCATCATGTAAATTTCTAATATGGTTTAGTATGTACCAGTCTTTCCACTTGGTATCATTGAACACCTCAACATTCCTTGATTTTCAAATTATCCAACAAGTGAATGTAAACAAAGAATCATCCACCCATTCAACATTCATTAGAAGCCAATCATTGCACCAGTCAAGAAAGAAGTCTTGTACTTGATCTAACCATAGTGCTTGCCAAATTCTTGTTGTTTTATAACAATCTTGAAGAGTGTGAAGTCTTTAACTACACCACACATGTGACAAAAAAGCTTAAAAAGAGATATGATAATGAAAACAAAACCGGATAGTGAGAAAGCTTCCATGTAGGATAAACCAAAAGAAATGTTTGATATTCTTAAGTCATTTAAGTTTTCAAACCTGTCACCAGCTTTTTATACGGGCATAATGGGATGTAGGCTTATAGACAAGCTACACATAGGCACATTTTTCCAAATAGAGGCTTGAATTTGAGCTCCCCTATATAACCACATCATTTGAGACACCACTAACGAAATGACTTTGATTTTTTTGTTTGACTTTGTTGGGAACATTGGTATCAATATGTTCCCAGTGTCACTAACCATCATAACATATGTCTTTGACTAGAAGGTGAGTATCTTGAATGTCAACATATAGGGAACTAAGTAGCATATATAATCAACATCTAGCCATTTGTGATACCAAAATGAAACCTTGCATCTCCTTATTTAGATTTTGAATCCATGGTGAAGGTAATCAACATTTTTAAGAATAGAGGACCAAATGTCTGAGCTATAATAAAGAGGATATTCTTTTTTGGTCTTTATTTTTTATTGGACTACTACACCCTTTTAATTACTTTCTAAATTATTTATTATTTTACCCTTTGACTACTCTCAAAACTATTGAATACACTTCCTCTCTGTTATCTTATTTTTATTTTAAAAAAAAATAAAGAGAAGCATAGAATGTCCCTTTTTTCCTTGTAAGACAAAATAGAGGACCAAATGTGTGAGCCACAATGAGACATGTCACAACCAGGGTCACGACGAGACAACGAAAAAGATATTAAAAACAGAGGAGTTGCCACCATACTTTATTAAGAGAAAACATGGAAAAACCCTAAAAAACGGTCTTGAATCGAATATTGGATTCAGTAGTCAATTACGCGTAGGGAAGGTGTTAGTATCCTACGGCATCCATTATAAAAACAGTTACCCTTTTTACTTGATGTGTGAAATTATTAACTGTCTTATTCTCTTGCTTATAAAATTATTAATCCTATTTTTTTATTTATTTTCATAAAAAAAAGATTATTATTACTACTATTTTATTTTTATTGTTTTTGAGGTAGACAGGAGTGGACTCCTGCTCCTACGTATCCTCCGGTACAATGAGGAAATCAGACTCACGTTGTTCTTTGGGTAGAAAAATGTCTTGTTGGTTGATTTTTTTTTATATATATTTTTATTTTATATTTTTAATATTTTTAAAAGGCTTACTTAATAACTAAATAAGAAGTGCATCCAAAATGGTTATCAATGCACCTTTTAAGGTTAAGTGATTATCAATATAACCTTTGTTAAAATACATTTTATTATTATTATTATTATTATTATTATTATTATTATTATTATTATTATCATTATTTATATATTTAAAAAAAAGAAAAAAGAATGATAACCAAATAAGAAGTGCATCTTAAATGATTATCATTAACATAAAAGAAATTTAATAATGTCCAAATAGAAAGTGCATCCTAAGTGGCTATTATTAAGTTCAATTATTTACAAATTACTTTACTTATTTATCTACTCATTTATTCATTAAAGAAAGCTAATTATACTTATTATAAAAAGAAATCAAAAGTATTATATTAAAAACATAACCTACGAATCCTAGTTTAAACATCCAAACTTGTTATTATTATTATTATTATTATTATTATTATTATTATTATTATTATTATTATTATTATTATACCTAACATTATATTCCTTACGTGAACAAGCATTTATACTAACCAAGCAACCGTCTATGCTACTTGGATTTTATTTTACATTTTAATGAATAAGATTCAGCAGCAGTAAAACATAAAAGACTTATTCTAATATCCACATATCAATAAAACAAACTAAAACAGAAAGAAAGCTGATGGGCCAAGCCCACTATCCAAAAGAAATAATCCGAAAGGGGTACATCCTGGCACAGCAACATTTTTGCTACCCCCAAACGAGAGCTGCAGTGGATGAGGAGTGAAGACGCTGACTTCGACTAAGGCGTGTGCGGAATAGACCGGCGATATAGTGGTGCAGGCGATTGGCGGTGAACCACGTTGCGGCGACGCGGTGTCGTTGCAGGGATCAACGACTTTGGTGGTTTTGAGTCGTGGACCCATGGTAGTGGATGTGTCGTTCGGTATCTATGCGGTGGTCCATAGCAGCAATGAAGTAAGGGCGCAAGGGTTGGCAGAAATGGTGAAATTACAGATTTGTTTCCCGGAGGTGACGAGAAGTGAAAGAAAGCGTGAAGAACGTCGGCTCCATTTCACATCACGGAAGCAATGAATCTGAACGCTATTTTACTTATTATTTCATTTATTGCTTTTGATTTATAGTTGTTCGTGCATTCAGAACTTATTTTCCAAAGTTTTGAATGAAAACATGATTATGAGTTTATATGAAATTGTATATCTCTGTATGGTGCTTGTTGTTGCGTATATAAGTGAAGAAGAAATTCAATATTAAGGAAGTATTGCTATGCGAAACTAAATGCATGTATTAGTGTAAGAATTTTGCAACGAGTGTGGTGAATATAAAAGAAATCAGAGCATAACATTTAGATAGAACAAAGCATTCAACTAACAGATAATAGGATAACAATATTTCAATCAAATAGATCTGTGATTACAACAATGAAATGAACCAGTGATAAGATATATCAGAACAAGTAGGAATAGAGGAGGATACCTTCAAGTTTGCTAACGAAGAGAGTGATAAGTAGTGATGCGAGAATGACAGTATGAACAAAGTGAAAACAGTGGCCTCTCATCCGATTTGTTTGAATGCGTTGCCTCTTTTATCTGTTTTTCAGCTTTTCTCTTGTTCCCCCTTTCCCTTTTTTCTTTTTCTTTTTTTTATTTATAGGCTAGTGTAAGGTTTAAATGAGATTGTTTAAGTTCTCTGATCATTTCTTTTTCTCAACTCTTAACTTCCTTTTGTTATTATTATTTATTATTTTGTATTTGTTTTCAATGATGATGATGAACTCTTGAAATACTATTATGAATGAATATATATGGCCATGGACTTAAAACTTTTAATACAACAAATTTAATATTTTTAGTTAGTTACGGTTCATAATAATTTTAGCCTAACAAGAAAAGAAAAGAAAAATTTAACATAATTATTATTTTTCACTTTTTAATTTTTTTTTTAAAAAACTATAATTATCCAAATAAAATTGGGTGTTCACAAGACAAAACAACATGAAGAACGTGTTTATACTTCAAATATTCCAAAGATAACAGCTTCACCCATAACTTTTCCTAATCATATGCATGGCAAATATTGTTTTGTTTGGTCACTTATAATTAATACTCTTTTTCTTTTTGTCTGGAGCCAACAAATATTTGAATGAATTAGGAAGAGTTTTAAAACTATTCTCTTTATTAATTAAAAAAGTTTGGCTAATGTTGGTTTTAACTTAAATTTTAAAAAATAATTGCTTTTATTTTCAAAGTTTCTTGAAAAAAGTTGAATTAATCGTGTATATACTAATTTGAGATTGTGCAAATTTCAAAACATATCTAATGATATTTAAAATATATTATAACCTATTTTTCCTTCAAGAAATAATAGTGATACAACACATATAGTTATAAGTAAAAGTATTTAGGAGTGAGTCGATATAAATTGAAATTATGTATATATTGTTTTGAGAAAATAGACTATGTATTAACAGTTTAAAACAGTTTTACACTATTATTCAATTGTTTTATTTATTTTATAAAAAATATCACGACTTAGTTTTTTTGATATATATATATATATATATATATATATATATATATATATATATATATATATAAGATCTTATTACTCGTATAATATGCATGATTTTAATTTTTTCTATTTAGCTATTTGTAGTAAATACATCTAAATTTAGTGTAATTAAATGCATAAAATAAAATTCGATAAGTAAAAAAAGTTTTGATTAAATTGTTAACATATAAGAAAATTTTAAATAATTTTAAAATTATATTAATCTGTACTTTGATTTTTTTTTCCTTTTTAAAATATGTTTATAAACTAGATTTGTTCTAAATATTAAGAAAAAATAATACGCTTTTCATTATATCTTATCATTTTTATCTATTAAATTTGTAAAAAATCACTTTTTAAAATAGTATTTTGTTCTAATAAATTTTATTGATATGAAAAGCTAAACATCCAATAAATATATTATAATTAATGAATATAAGTTAATTATATATTATATTCAACAAATACAGTATATAATATTAAATTAGTCAAATTACACCTTTAATAACTTTTTGTAGAATGTAAATTTAACTAATCCATCTGTTGAATTGTGTGATATTATCTTCATGAACATGTATATCAAATTTTACATCATTTGGACTTTGTTAGATATGCTATCTAACATTGAATATTTATATATATTTAATATCATACTGTACGTTAAAATAAAGTGATGTGATTGAACTATTAAATAATTTTAGAATTATATGAAATTTTGTATACTTAATCTAATTAATAAGAACATCAAATTCAATGGTTGGATTGTTAAATTTGCATTCTACAAAATGTTATTGAATGTGTAATTTGACTAACTTTGACACCTGGTATCAACGGATCTTGACGCATATATATATATATATATATATATATATGGGACATATCTAGTGAGAAGGCCATTTTTATATGAGAGTGAGAGGATTAAATTTGGACCATATAACCATACATGGATGGTCAGAATTTAATGTCACGTGACCACTTAAAAAAGTCATGTGACTTTTTAAAAATCTCACATGACTTATATATTTTAATCTTGACCATTCATGGTAAGATCTGATGATCCAACTTTATTCCTCTCACTCTCACATAAAAAAGACCTTCTAACTAGATATGTTCCTATATATATATATATATGTATATAGATAGATAGATAGATAGATTATAAAATATAATAAAATAAATAAATATAAATATAAGTATAATAAAATATTAACTAGTGTAACGAAAGTAAAATGTGACAATAAATGAATATACTCTAGCCATTATATACGTGAATACAACTTTTAAAAAATTAGGAAAAAGAGATATTTCGTTTTTTTTTATATATATATTTTTAAAATAAAATATAAAATAAAGGAGAGAAACAATTAAATAAAAAAAATGAAAATGTACAGGTGAAGAGTAAAACTTCAGTTATGATATGGGAGAGAGGAATCAATTATTCTGTGCAATTAAGGAGTGTTAAAAAAGAAAAGTGGGACCAATTAGAATTTATCACCATTATATATTTTTATAAAAGTGAAGGTAGGGTGGACCACCTTAACAAGTGATCTATGATGGACCATAATTTTTAACTGTTAGATTAATTTTATTATCGTAGGTCATTTCACACCAGATTCCCTTAACCCCCTCCCAGCAACCCCTTCGACCATCGTTCACCGCCATCGGAGGCCATTTTCGGTGATGGCATATCATTTTTTTCCCTTCTTTCTCAGCCACCTGCACCCTCTCCTCCCTTTTCTCAGATGATCTCTTCGACACCAACAACCTCGCCCGTGACGGGCTTGACTTTGTGGAGCTCCTCAAAATCAACTTGCACGTGAGCTCCTCCCCGATCTCCTTATCCATGCACAAGTACATTATCCGAGCTTGCCTCGGCCCAACTCGATCTCATGCCCCGTCGGGGACTTCAAAATAATGAGTTTTGACTCGTTTGCCTTGGTGTTGTTGTTGTTGAATCTATAGTTAATCGCGAACGAGTTCTCCTTCTCCCCCTTCCTGTTCTTCGTTTCATTCGTTGACAATGTCATGCAACAGTAGCCCATGTTGAAATTTAGAAACCATTTGAGGGTTACAAGGTTGGTTTCGTTGATCTGAAAATGCTTTCCCCCAAAAAAGGCCTTTCAAGATCGCCTCAAAGATCCCTTCTCTCTTTTGGGTTAGCAATAAGCTTTATAGGGAAATAAATAGAGAATCAACCATCAATTTAGACAAGCAAAACACAGGGAAAAAATAAGTTAAAAACAGACAAATATGAACATTTAGGCATAAGACCTTAACCTTAATTATAAATGAATCTTACGTTCATATTTCTTCTCAAATTCCCCGGTGAGATGCCTTTTCACAAAGGTTGTCTTTCCTGCAAATGTTCAACACAATAAAGCTCATATTCTAGGGTATAACCTAAATTGTCACGAAATTGACATATTGAAAAATTTAGAAAGTAGATAAGCTGACCTGTGCCACCATCACTGACGATTACGAGTTTGAAACTGAGGTGACCCATGGTTTGCTGATTGGGCAAAGCCTACAACGCAAAAGATCAAGGGTAAAACAAATGCCAAAATAAAACTAGAAAGGAGGCGCTGAAAGGAGAGAGCACACCATGGAATGGGGAGTATAGCGAAGCTGCGTTGGAGTTGAAGAGAATCGCAAGTGATTTAAGAGAGCGAGTTTTTAAGAGAGCAGACCAAACGAGGGTTTATATAGGAAGGGTTTCAAGTTTCATGTTTTGAATGAACCCGTTAACCTAACGTTAAAGCAGCTCTATGCTCTTTCTCCACGTTGAATGAACGCGTTAATGTAACTCTAATGCAGCTCTGGGCTCTCTCTTAACGTTCCCTTTCAATTTTAATTTCAAACTGGGCTTGGCCCAACCGTTACCCCATATTCTGGTTCCTTCGTTTTATTTTTTATTTTTTGCGTCAAAATATTCTGTTTTCTTGGTTTGATCTATAACTAGAGTGTGAATTCGTGTGATGCACAAGTGAATTATAGAGAGAGATATTTTTGTAGGACAAAATTTAGATATAATTTTGTAAATACTTTTAGTATTTTTTCCCTCCAAAATTGAAATTTAACTTCGGTAATCAATGTTAACCTTTAATGACAACTTTTATTATGCGAATTACCGAGGTGAAATTCAATTCAGGTTAAAGAACAGTACCAAAAACACTTATGAAACTACATATAAGTTTTGTCATTTTTTGTATGTATAAAAAAGTATATTAACAATTTTGTTTATTTCTTATATTGCTGAAAAAAGATCTAAAATAAGTTAAAAAATTTACAATAAGGAACTTAATTTACTATATTATTATAAAATAATAAATATTAAGAACTTATTCATTAATAAAAAAATAGAAGATAATTGAATGTGCTTATTTTTCAATACAGGTATAAAGTTGAATTCCACATTGTATTCTTGAAATCAAGAACATAGACGAATTAAATTACATAACAAAAAATAAGAAAGTTAAATTTAACTAAAAGAACTCATATTATTCCATTAAAACCATTTTTATGGAGTCCATTAATTTAACATCCTATAAAAATATTAGAAACAAAATAAATCGATTGAACAAAACAATGTAAATTTAAGAACATATATTTAAATGATTAGATGTTAGTGTAATTTATATCAGATATCACATTCATACTTTGTATCAAATTTGATCTGATGTGATACATGAATAAATTGTGTGTGGCAAAGTTATTTTCTATTATTTTGAAAGACAATTTATATTTAAACTTAAAAATAAAAAATAACAAATTAATATTTTTGTTATAATAATTGCCTACTTTTTTTTATAAGGTATATGGACATAAAAGACAATTAAGAATTATAGCCATCGATTACTACAAATTCTCATCAACCCCATAAATTAGTCAGCTATTTCATTTTTTATTCATAAAATTATTAATAATTAATAAAAATATTAATAATAAAATGGTAATAATAATGATATCACTGTGCAGTGCACAGAAAATTATCATTGTACTAAAACAAAGTCTTTTATAAATTAATTAGATGAGAAAATAATAAATAAAAAATAAGTAATGATTTGGTTAAAACTTATTAAGATTTTAAATATTAAATTTGCATGGAAAAATGGTAAATAGGTCTACCATGAATTGCCTCCCATGCCAAATTCTATTTTAATCTTTAAATTAGTCTCTTTACTAAAAAAATATTATAAATCATTGAGACATCCACCTTATATATTAAATGAGAACAACTATCTTGAACGAGAGCGTGTTTATCTGTTATTCTTCAACAAGAACGTTTTTAGTTGTCATTATTCGATGAGAGTGTTTTTAGGGATTTTTTTACCTCTTATCTTTTTGAATGTATCATTTTCAATACCTTTAGTTCTAAATTAAATTTTAATATTTAAAAAAATATCAATAATTAAAAATTAACATTGTATGACAATAGTTGTTTATTATAAATTTAAAATATAATCTATATGTTCAAAAACATTTATTTATTACAAACTTTAATTATAATATAATTTATATATTTAGAAGTATTTATTTATTATAAATTTAAGTCATATAAAATAAATATCTATTATGTGCAATGCGGAGGTTAAAATACTAGTTGATTAGCATTTAGTTGTTTGTTGATGGTAGAAATGCTTAATAGTAAAATTAATACGAAAATTTTGTTGATTATTTAAAAATCAAAATTCATACTTCGCAAGAATTTTATTTGAAAATTAAGAATGATGTAACATGAGAAGACCTTGTTAATATGAAAGTTAGATGATCAAGTGAATTTACTTTTAATCATCAAATCTAAACTTGAATAATAAATATTAAAATAAAGATAACTTCTTAACTTAACCATTTGAGTATGATTTTATAGCTCATTTGATATGAATAATTACTAATATTAAATGTTAAAATTGTTAAATATAATATTTTCACCTTTAATAGACAATTTATATTCCATTCCATTAAATCTACAAGATATTTTATACTAATTTTGATGATGATGATAATGATAATAATAATAATAACAACAACAACAACAACAACAATAATAATATATAACATTATCTCTTGTATGTTTATTATCGTTCATCTTTAACTTGGCTTTTATTTTTTCAAGAACTTAGAAGATGAAATTATCTAATTTATTTAAAAATTAATTAAAATACAACTAATTTCTAAATCAGTTTAAGAATAAATTTAAATTGGAAATGTAGATATAAAAATTATTTTTAATTATTATAACAATGAATTAAAAACTATTGAAAACACAAACAAATTGGAGTCCAAATTTAATTTACTCGAAAAAGATAAAAACAAACACGTGGATTAATTTTAAAATGTTATCATGTAATTGAATCTAAATTAATTAGGTAAAAAGATTCAAATTTGCTTAGATAAAAAAAACTTCAATAAATTTGGGTAAGAAAACACTATAAAAGAAAAATATATATATTTATATTAAAATTAATACAATAATAAATTAGAGAAAAATACAAAAATTATAATTTTTATAATAGATCCTTTTTTTATGGATTATATCCCTTATAATAATCACTGTAGAGGAATTTATAGCAAACCGATATCCCTTGTTTCTTCATTATAGATGCATCTATAAAATCTATCTATATTTGACTTTGTTATCTCTTATACTTCCATTTCATGAAGCTATAGGTCGAGAAACTCTAACTTTATCTTGTATATTTGTGATGTTTTGAGTTATTACTTCTTCAACAATATTTAATTTGTTCAAATAGGATGATTCATAAGCAATGTTCATCCATACAAAATGAAATTAATTGTAAAAAAATTAAATAATAACAATAATATCATAATTATTTTTTAAAATCATATTTATTAATTAATTTTTATAAAATTGATGTTAGTAAAAAAAAAGTTTATACTAAAAACAAATTATATTAAAATAAATTTCATTTTATAGCTTGTGTAAAAAAACACCACAACGTCAAGGTTTTCTATTATTTAAATAATTCATTTCACATATGCATGAATTATGCTATGGTGTTATGAATGCCTTTACCATTTAATAAATCCTACATTATTTCTAATTTCAAGAAAACACTTATAACATTTTGTAAACTTTAAAATTTTAAGAAAGCATGTATAAAAATTATTAAATAATTAAAATTACTAATTTAACCCCAACTATTCTTATTTTTAAAAATGTATCTAAAACATTTTTAAAAGTTTAAATTTTTAAGTATTTGTAAAAGTTTTACACAATTAAAATTAATAAATTTGAATTTAATTATTTAGCTCCAACTATTGTGATAAATGTTTTCTTTAAATTTTTAAGTATTTGTAATAGTTTTACATAATTACAATTAATAAATTTGAATTTAATTCTTTAACCCTAACTTGTGTTTTTTTTTTTTATTAAATTGTAATTTGATATCATTGAAACCACCCTATAAAACCTCTATCTCTTACGAAAGTGTTTTTAGTTGTCATTCTTTAATTAGAGTGCTTTTTGGGGGTTTTTTTTAGTCTCCCATATCTTTTAATATATTATTTTCAATATCTTTAGTTCCAAATTAAATTTTAGTATTTTTAAAAAAATTAATAATTAGAATGACATTATATCACAATATAAATTATATATTATAAATTTAAAATATAATCTACATGTTTAAAAATATTTGTTTATTACAAATTTTAATTATAATATAATTTATATTATATATTCAGAAGTATTTATTTATTATAAATTTATATTATATGAAATAAATTTTTATTTTATACAATACACAGGTTAAAATACTAATTATAATAAAAATCAATTAGAGTTAGCCTAAAGGTGAATAGAGCTGTCAAATGGGCTGGTTCGACCCAACCCACATGGGCTAGCGAAATAAACGGGCTTGGCCCAATCCCCTTTGGCCTTTTTTGGGCCCAGCCTGGCCCTGGGTGGTCCACCCGACCAATTTAGCCTAACTTTTTTTTTTTACCGATTAATTTTATTTTTCTATTATATTTATTATTTTTTGTCAAAAATTATTTAAAATATTTAAAAAATGTCGTAGACGATGGGTATTGTACAATTGTTTTATTAGTTTTATAAACATATACACAACAAGTTGGATTTTTTGGATGAAATCAAATACTACTACTACATTATTATCATACTACTTGTATTTAAATATGCGTTCGCAATTTTGAGAAGCTAGCTAGTTGAGGCAATGTTACAAATGGAATCATCTCCAATAAAACTCTAGGTCACATGCTGCCAATTTTGCGTTGCAGAGCAATTACTATGACCACAGCGACGTCACTGTTATGCATTAAATTATACAGACCTTTTTTTAATATTTTACATTATTATTATTAATATATTTGGTTTTTTTAAAATATAAGCACCGGACCAACTTGCGACTTGGGCCCAGCTGGCTTGCTGAGCCAAACGGGCCTGGCTAGAATGGCCAGTTCCTTTTGGGCCAGCGTTTTTTAAGCCCAGCCCAACCCTTTTTACGGACCAACTGTGTCAGTTGGTATGGTCGGGCCCATTTTGCCAGCTCTAACGGTGAAGAATAGTTTGCACAAGGTCTTAAGTTCTAATCTTACTATTGCCATTATACACCCAAAAAATAATAAAAAGTAAGATGCTTTGTACACCAATGAACAAAAACTTAACTTCTTTATCATAAAAGTCACCATATTTTAAAAAAAACTCCAATAAAATTTGAATTTAGTAAATACTTATACTAAAATAGTTATGAATTATAGTTTTTATATATTCAAAATAAATACAATAACTTAAAATTGTTGCTCACGCAAAAAAAAAGAACAATAAAATCTTACACTTTATATAAGAATTGATCAATAAAATTCAAAACTAAAATATTAGGATTAATTTTTAAAATCTGAAATGATAGAAAAATTAAAGTTTATGGAGAAATTTATTAAATTATAAATTTTTATTGTTTTTAAAAATTATTCTAATGAACTAATTTTTATTAATCTTATGTGATAGAAAACAGGCTAAAATATATTTAGCGTAAAAGCATCATAGAAAGAGAGAAAAGTACAAGTTAGTTTGTTAAGTGATATATCCATAAACATGAAGCAGTGTCAATGAACAAAGTGTGCATCTAATTCTATTCCAGAAAGTTCAGGTAGTTGGGGGAATCATTGGTGGGAATAGAACCTTTCAGAATTTGTTATCCTCCAAACATGACTTCCTTAAGAATTTGCTTTATGTGCATGATTTATATAACTTGCTGTAATTCCTATTTTGGCTGATTTTTTTTCTTTGATTTGCAATATTAGATATGAGATTGAGATAAGATTATGAAATAGTTTCTTTCCATAAATCCTAACAATATTTCTTTTGGTTTGCAATCTCTTCATTTGAGATTCATGTGGTTTGTTTTTATTTATTACTCCTATATTCCTCTTGATCAAATCTATAATTTTTTGTTTATCCCTAATTTTTTTAAAGATTTCATTATAAATACAAATTCTAAATGGACCATATACTAGCATATAAACTTGAATAAATGGATTTATGCTTGGTTTTTTTCACTGTTTTTTCTTTGTTTTTGTATTTTTTATAATTGTTTGTGTTACTCTGCTTTATACTTCTAATATTTTTAATTATGCTATGATGCAGTATATGTTGAGTAGCTTAAAAGCTATTGTTGAATCTGAAGGTAAGTGAAAATGAGGAAGCATAGGCCTTACTAGTATTGGCCACTATAAAAATTGGCTAAAAGACACTTGATTTTTTTGTAGGTGGAAGCTCGGATGGATTCATGATCACCTAAAAATAATCCCTTATTGTCTTAAAATGCAACTTGTGGATGACATGCAAACCTGGAAGATGGATATTATTATTAGTATGAAGTTCAATGTTTTCAATTATGAAGCCTTTGCAGAAAATATAGTGTAATTATGATCATTATTTGGTCCTTGGAATTACTTTGCATAATGTACTCAATGAAAGAATAATTAGACAAATGTGTGTAAAAATCAATGCTACCCATGCAATCGCACAAGTATTATGCTATTAGTTGTTGAAATACAACACATTGGTTATGCAGCAAAGAGTTGTGTGCTTTCTTTCAATTTTTCCTTATTTTATTTATAAATCAGGTTTTATGTTGCAACTTAGTATTTTAATTTTAATTTTTTAGTTGCACCTACGTGTAAGGGTTGGATTTTCTACCAATGGTGTCTTTTTTCTTCTTCACAAAAATAAAAATTAAAAGACAAAGATAAAAATAAAATTGAGTGTGTTAGGATAGATTTTTTTTTCTTTGAAAATGCATGTCGATCTTAAAATATGTATACGTGATTTTTCTTCTCTTAAAATTAGCTAACAAATAACCAAGAATAAATATATATGATTAAAAAAGATAAAATAAAATGAGTAAAGATAAAAAAAGTTAAACAGAAGACATTTTCTTACTTTTTTTTTGTTTTCAATTTCTAAATTATTGTTTATTTGTCTTTACAAATGTTTTATATCTTTTACTAACAATTATTTCATTTCAGATGCTTCATTTGTTCAATAAGATTGTTAAGTAAAATTATTTTTTACAATAAACGGATTGAGTGCAATTGTTATTCTATATCATATTATAAACTTTTTTACCATATGTGATTTTTAATATGACTATTTTATTTATATTTTTAGCTTATTTTTTTATAATTATTTTAATTTATTGTTTAATATATTATATAATATTAAATAAATCTAATTTTAATTAATTTAATTACTATTAAATCTTTTATGATAATTAATTATAATCATAAAATTTACATAATAGACTTGACCTGTGCAATGCACAGGTTAAAACGCTAGTTTTAATTAAAAATAGAATCAAATGAAAGACGTAATCTACAATTGTAAGATTAGACAAAGTGTAAATATGACAATGTGGACTTCCTAACCATATGCTATCTGGTCGCACGTATATATACAAATTATAAAATAACAACTGTACACCTTTATTATACTCAACAAATATGTGTAAATGTAGTCTAGAAATTCTTTAGCATTTAAACATTCATTAAAAAGTTTATATTAATGTTGGTGTATAAGTAATGCACATACCTTACATTGATGAAGTACTTGAAAATCTGAAAATAAATATGCTTCTTCTTTATTAGAGTATTAAAAGATAGTAATAAACCATTCTTTGAAAAATGAGATGCAATTTTCTCATCATGCAAGTAAACAACACCAGAGACAATGTATATAGAAAAAAATGGATGACAGGTTCTATGGAGAAGATGAGAATGAAAAATAAAATTAGAACAAAAAAGATGGATAGAAAGAATTAGATAAGTAGTTTAAAGTAAATACACAATACCTTGTTTCCCTAAATATATAGGTTTATATCTCTTTGAATGTTCCTTAGTGTAAATATTAGGTTTCTTTTATCAAAAATAAAAAAATATTAGGTTTCTTGTAATCGTTGTCACACTGATTTATGTGGGAATAACTACAGCAAGACTAAAGAAGTTTCATATAGCTCATCATTACAAATCTGAAACTGTTCATCAACAAAACCTACATTAATTATGAATAAATTTACTTGTTTACCTTTCTTTCAACTTCTGGTCATGTACTATCAGTCAAGTTCCTGCATCAAGTTACCACATATTAAAAAGAAACTGAAAAAAAATCTAGCCACGACTATCATAATAAAGCACTCTAAAAAAAGACATTACTTCTTCACATATGTTATTCCTAGAGGGCAATAATCAAATACAAAAAAATAACAGTAACAATCCATTGTTGCTACATGACATCACACAACAAAATTGCAAATTAATTCAATTTTTTTAAATAAAACTCTTATTAATTCATTTATGAAAATATGAGTAATTTTTTCACATTTCATAAAACTAGTTGACAACAACATTCATCTCTTAAAAATAAGTATCTACAAAAAAAAAAATGTTTTTATTGGTGGTTACGTTAAACCGCCAGAACATGTTTTAATTTCTGACACATATAGTGACCACTACAAATTGACACAGTTTTTGGCGGCTTACTTTAATTTGTCGCTACGCTACAATATTTTAAATGGTTTTTATTTTCCTTTTTGTTTTTTACACCTGCTCGTATCTTGTCTCCCTGTCACCTAAACTACCATCTTTTAAATCCAGATACATATTTAAAAAAAACTTTCTTTTATGTAAATATTAAAAAAATAAAAATTACTTAAGGTTAAAAATTACCCCAGGCATTCTAACTTTTCTTCTGTTTGCGCTATGTCTCAACGACGCTCTTTGGCTTTCTCAACCTCGAGCTCTCTCTTTTGCTTGTTAATCTCTCTCTCGAGCTCTCTCTAGTTGGTCCTTCTCTCTCTTGTGTTCTCTCTCGTACTCTCTTATCTTTACAATTCTTCTCTAATCAATTAAGGTTTTCTGGAGAAGCTCGATTCTGTTCGATTTGATTTGTGTCTGTCTTGATTCTGCATTCCAGCGAACAATTTTAATTGAATTTGTTTCGATTTTGTTTGTGTTTGTCTTGAGAAGCTCAATTCTTCTTTCAGGTTTGGATGAAGCAAAGAGGTAGGGTTTTCTTTACAAAAATTGGGTGAAAAGCTTTACTCTAAGCACTGCTTTGTTTTGTTCTGGAAGGGATACAGGGAAAACGTTGACAGGAAGGGAACTGTGCCATGTTCAAAATGCCGATTGCCCCAAACAGGTATCCTCGATTGATTCATTCCATTCAAATTCTTCGATTAGGGCTTAATTTCCCCTCAGTTATTGAATTCTCCAAGTCTGAATTTATCCTGCACTCGTGGATTTCCCTCTCTATCATAATTCCTAGTCTTCTCTCGCTTATCAATTTTCTTTCTTTGCTTGAGAAAATGTGAAATATGTGCTTACATAAAGATGGAAATTGTTGTAAGTTCTTAGCATGGCTAAACACATTATTCTTACAGACGTAATATGCTAAGAAAAAGGTTGGAGAAGATTCGAAAAAGTGTTTTTTTAAGTGTTCCATCGACTCATCACCTTTTGTGTTCCTTGTTACTATAAGTAATAATGCTCGTATCTTCTCTTCATGCAGAGTAGTCGCTTAAAGAAAGTCCAGTTGTCAAGGAGCAGCTGTCTCCATTAAATTCCCTTTGTTTAGTGCTTGGCTTGGACTTCAAGCAGAAATTAAATTCATCCCAGTTTAGTGGACTCAGAAGGATCTAAGAGTGTTAGTAATGATACCACTCAACAATTAGCTGTTACTATACAAGAACTGAGGGAAGTTAAATTACAAAGAATGCAGAGGGTAAAGAATGATTTAGAACTAAATTGTCACTTTGTATTTAGAATATTGTGGTTTTCCCCTCTGGTGATAGGTGTAAACATCTTATGGTTTGGCAGCTCCAAGATCTTGCAACAACAATGTTGGAGCTGTAGAACTTGATGGATACCCCTATTAAAGAGCAACAGATGTTTCAGAATGTTACTTGTAATATAGCTACTTTAGAACCTGAAGTAACTGAACCAAATCTGTGGACTTCATCAATTGTGTGAGTTATAAGTTTCTTGGGTATAATAGGGACTATATTTATTGATTTTTATGGTTCACAATTCATGGAGAAGTAATAATGTCATGCAGGTTGAGGCAGAAGTAGCTAGGTTAGAAGAGTTAAAATCAAGCAAGAATTTAGTAACTTTCTGCTTTCTAGCAAGGTATTTTTGACATTATAGTGGCGTTCCTTGGTTAATAAAATTCCAGGTATATAATAGCCATATTTATCATTAATTTGTTATTTGTTATTGGACCTTTACCATTATGGCTCAATGATATAACAACATCAAACTGAATCACAAACCAGCATGTATAAACGAATGAACCAAACTAATGCAGCTGCTGGAGATCATGGTGAGCTATACTCTCTGTTTTGCTACCTGGTTCTTCTTTAATTCTCTTGATGATCTTGGATTTTAATTAACCTATTGATTTTGGCATCCTAGTGTTTCAGCACCAGTTTACTAGACACTCCTCACTTTCTCTAGACAATATAGCTTGGAAACAGAGAAGATAAAAAATAAGGATGATGAGAATTTAAAAATGTGTCAACCGGCCTTGTCGAAGTTATTTTTCACGTGCCTGTAATTAAAGCACTCTTTTTCATTGGAGACTTTATATAACTCCCCCAAACTGGTAAGGTATGTAAGAGTCTTTTTGAAACTTTGCAATGATTATTTGATATTGTTAAATTATAAATATAAAATATAATAGGGATAATTTGAGTGATCTTTCCTGGGGCTATCCTAATCATAATCTATACTTTTGTATCTTTCTTTGTTTAATAATAGTTGACCTATTATAGTGGGTCCATAGTCCACTCCTACACGATATAATTATAAGGCAAATGAAATAGGGTTTTGTTAAGTTTAAAGCATTCTAAGCCAACGTAGGTAACAGAGCCAAATGCTTGGAAATCAAAAAGTGATCGTTGTTTAATGGCGACTCCAAAAATGATACTGATTCATCATGTGTAAAAGTTTATCAGGTAATATTTTTTCAATAATATTTGATTATGTGTTGTTATATTATTATTATTAAAAAGTTAAACCATGCTTAATAAATAAAAATATAAAAAAAATTAAAATATATTTGATCGAATTTATTTTCCATGAGGTGTATATTAAATTTGTTTTTGTACCATAATTAAACTGACTATTGCTTATCATAAAGCTATATCTAGTCCATAATAATTAATACTAACAATAGTAAAAACCACTCATGGGTTATTAAATTTTGGTTCTATAGCTTTTACTAATTGTATGTTTTACCTAACATGCAGGCATATGATCAAGAAAAAGAGAAAGGAGGCCTTCATCCCATTTAAAGAAGCTTACTGATCTGTTTGACTTGTAAGAGAAGTTAGAATGACACATTTTATTGTAATTTCCTTTGTGGTGATCATATTATGTTTTATTCTTTATCATATTAATTATCATATAACTCTTTGCCTCCTTAAAAAAAAAAAGGTGTTGTGTACATGTGGTTAATTACTATTCTTAAAGTTATATATTCTCCCTCTAAATATATTCTTCTTCAAAGTAAATATTTATGTTTTTAATTGAATCAGTTTGGTCAATCAAATTACAGCCTAGACATTGTCAAACTTATTAGTTTGTGTTTTTTCAATTAAAAGATTGTGATAAAATAACTGCAAATATATACTTCTAGCAGCAAAAAAAATTGTTAGTGTTGTTTGATCATTGTGGGCAGTTAAAGACTGACAGAAAATGGGGAGTTTAAACAGGTTAAGAATGCAAGTTTTGGCGGTTAAAGACTGCCGAAAATGGGGAGTTTAAACGAGTTGAGAATGCAAGTTCTGGTGGTTTTTAGCCGCCAGAATGTTTTTCATTTTTGGCAAAAGTACCAGCGATCAGCTATTCTTGGCCATGAACAGTTGTTGGCAGATGTTGATCTGGCAGTTATTTTAACTGCCAGAATCTATAATTTCAACCGCTATTAATTACATCTTTTTTTGTAGTGACAAATGGTAAATACTGAAACTCAAGCATCACATATATAGGTATATATATATATATTAGAACATCAACATCATACTAATTAGCAATTGCAATTCATATATCAAAAGATCAACTGTATCTTAAAAAGGTAAGGTGTGTGTGTCAGCTAAAGTGTACCCATAAGTAAATATATGTAACAAAAGGGGGAGGTATACATATGACTGTCTAAGAAATTAATAAAAGAAAGATTATTTTAACTAATAAAATATAAAAAGATATGTAAGAAGATAAGAAAATGTAAAAAGAAAATTTAAAATTCTAATCACTCATTTATTTAAGAAAATATTAATTTGTCTAAGTAATTAATAAAAGAAAGATTACTATAACTAATAAAATACATAAAATATAAAAAGATATGTAAGAAGAAGATAAGATAAAAGTAATCTAATATTCTAATTAAAAAAAGTAATAAAATATTTTATTTAATATTCTGATGTAGGTAAAAGAAAGATTACTTTAATAAAATATTAATTTGCTTAAGTAATTAATAAAAAAGATTAATTTAACTAATAAAATATAAAATATAAAAACATATGTAAGAAGAAGATAAGAAAATATAAAAAGATATTACTAAAATGTTTCTAATATTTTATCTAATCTAATATTGATTATATTTTATGTAATCTAATATTACTGATATCTTCTTTAATCTAATATTTTGATAAAAAAGTAATAAAATATTTTCTTTAATATTCTAATAAGAAATATCAAAAAATTTATCTAACATTTTTATAGAATAAAAGAAGTAGTTAAAATACCGAATTACCCTTTTTTTAAAAAATAAAAACATATTACTAAAATGTTACAAATATTTTATCTAATCTAATATTACTTATAGTTTATCTAACCTAATATTTTTAATATCTTATCTAATCTAATATTTTGATAAAAAAGTAATAAAATATTTTATTTAATATTCTCATAAAAAATATAAAAAATAAAGTATATATTTTAAATAATATATAACGATATTTTAATTTTATTTTTTTATTATTTTGTGCACCACGTGAATATAATTTTGTTAATATCTTTATTTAGTAGTCAATTTTATATTAATATCTTTTAAAAATTTATGAACTATGTAAATGTATCTGATTATGCATTGATATATTGTCATCCCCTATTTCTTTTGTAAATATCTAATTTTTTGGGCTCTTATCTAGATTTTTATAACGATAAGAATATGAATTTTATACTAAAGGTAACTATTACAAAAATCACAAAAAATTTTCCAACATGTATTTTAAATTTGTCTTCATTTAATATCAATTTGTTTCCATTTAATTAAATTCTTAATTTAGTGTAATTTTAATATTTTGAATTTGAATTACTTACCTTCAATTATTAAATGCTAATAATTTATGCTAATTTCATAATTTAATTTTTGCAACTTTCTACCTAAAGTTCAAATTATAGTATTACCCCTAATTTTGAGTGGGATTTTTTAGTTTTTGTGAACTTTTTGGGAGGAAAGAATTTCCTAATGTCTTTTACTTTAAGTAATAAAAGAAAGATAAAAAAAGATTAATGAACATAATACTTTCCTCCGTAATTACTTTAAACCATAAAAATTTTAACATTATTGCTCTAAATAACGTAATTAATAATCTAAACATGTTAGTAATGTAAGTAATATTAGTAATCTAATATTCAGATAAAAAAGTAATAAAATATTTTATTTAATACTCTAATAAAAAAAAATCAAAAATTTTATCGAACATATTCATAAGATAAAAAAGTAACTAAAATTGCGAATGACTTTTTTTTTTTAAAGATAAAAACACATTACTAAAATGTTACTAATATTTTATCTAATATAATATTCTGATTAAAAAAAATAATAAAATATTTTATTTAATATTCTGATAAAAAAATCAAAAATAAAGTATATCTTTTAAACAATATATAATAATATTTTAATTACGTTTTTTTTGTTATTTTTATGCACTACGTAAATATAATAAATTAGTGGAAAGATTTTGAAAATCAAGTACAAAATTATAACCAAATTCAACATAATTTATAACCAAATTCTTTAATTGTTCTAAATTTGTGAAGTGCTTTACTCTAAATAATAAAAAATATAATGTAATTATAACTAAGTCTTTAATTACTCCAAATGATAATAATAATAATAATAAATTATTATTTTAATCTATTATGTAAATAGTTATAATTATTTAATAGGGCCATTTGATTATAACGTTATTGCTATATAGCATAATTTTCCCTCTCATTAATATTATTAATAACTAGTGAATGTAACACTCCAAATAATACAAATATATTAATTATGTAACTTTTCTTATGCTTGAAGATACAAAGTGATTTTTTTTTATCACAAATAGTAGGTACATAAAGATATAAAATACAATATTACAATTTCCTAAAGCTGGTCATACAAAAAAATAAACTTTACTCGTACAAAATTAAAGTGGTAGAGAAATGCCACCGAAAACGTGAGAAGATTTCACCAAGCTCCTGTTGCGCTATATTGATGTCATTTGTTACCATTTGCGGGGTGGGGGAAGCACACAAGTAGAAAGGAAAAGAAAAACAACACAAACAAATGAAAAGGAAGTGAGGTTGTAACTTAAAGACATTAATATGGTAATAAACATCCACGGGACTTAATCTAACATTCAATCGCAATGAAACATAATAAACCAGAGAATTCATATTAGATCACAAATAATAGTAATGCAATGCACGAATGCATAAATGCTAACTTATAATCAGACACAATGGATGTGTATATAGGTGTTAACTCATCTCCATGGAGGACTATCCATCAATAAAATAGCAAGATCAGGAGCTTATACTCCATCAACCAAAGCATGCCAAATCAATATCAATAATTACTTAATCTAGAATGGGAATAGCATTAGGTAATTCACCAACCAAAGCTAGAATGAGAATAGCCTTTGTTGGTAATAGGTAAGTGATAGTACTCTACATTGATCGTGGATAAATTGTAGTGATTCGTTAGGTATGTTAGTGTGCAAATCGCCTTAACCATGACACAGAGTCGTAACCCTCCAGCCCTTTGTGGGATGATGTGCACCAAACATCTTCGAGGTCTCCTTGGCCTCCATTACAAGATTCGCACCCCATCACAGGGTGTAACTACTCTGAGACCTTGGGCCTAACAACAATGATATGACCATAGTCCGTCTTATTAAAGTTGATATCAATTAAATATTTTAGCAGATGGTCTCAGCTTTTCTAAATACAGATTTTCAATTCGTCAACAATAGGCTTCACAACAAATCCTCTCAATTAGAGGTTAAAATTTAATAATTTCACTCAATATCAACTCTAATATAAAAGACTAATTACCGTGTGCATGACAATATATTTAATATTCATTCAGTGAAGTCAATCACAACAATAATAAGGAGCTAAATTTAACTACAAATAACTTCACTCGTATACTCTCATCCCTCTTTACTTTCACTCATCCCTTAATTGATTCACAAGTTTTATTGAATTTGATGAGAATAGTTTATCCAATTAGATATTTCAAACTTTTAATCTCTTTTAAATTTCATGAAATCCTCACTTTACACCCAATTTCACTTAATTGCTTTATTAAGCGATTATAATTTATTATTTCTAATGTTATTATATTTCATATTAATAATTATTTAAGTATCACCTTCCTTTATCATTAATTGTATTTTAATGTTGATATTAAGTTTAGTAGTTTGTTTATTAATTTCAAATTTTACATATTTACAACTATCAACTTGAATTGATAATAATGAAGTTTTAAGGCCTAAGACCACAATTGGGTCTCACTCCTTAATCTTTAAACATTATTGTAGAGATTTTCATAAATTATCTAATTAATGTGGCCCAAGCCACAAGGCCCATAAGTGGCTTCATAACATGTACTAAATTGTATTTAATTCTCATTATTATCATGATTATTATCATTTATTGTTGTTGTTGTTATTATTATTATTATTATTAGGGTTAAATATGTTTTTTGTCCTCAAAAAATATGACAGAATTGATTTTAGTCCTTATAAATTCTTTTTCTTGAATAAAGTCCCTTAAATATTAAAAATATCCTAATTAGATCCCTATGCTAAACTCTGTTTAACTTTTCTGTTAAATGATAGCCACATCAACATCACATTCACAATTAATTTGTTGATATGGCTGTCCATGTCAATTGTTATGTCCAAGTCACATTAATAACATACTTTTTAAATAAAATTATTACATCTTTAACCCTAAACTACAGATTTTTTTTAATTCTAAAACAAAAGTAATTACATGATTTTTTTATTAAAAATTATCATTGGACACTTCAGCTAATAAAATACTTTACTTGGAAGCTTATGTGATCATCATTTAACAAAAAAGTTAAACAAAATTTAGCACATGAATCTAATTATAGTATTTTTAATATTTGAAGGACTTTATTCATGAAAAAAAAATTTGGGAACTAAAATCAATTCTGTTATATTTTTGGAAGATCAAAAACATATTTAAACCTTATTATTATTATTATTATTTACTTTTATTATTCTTTATTTTCATTTTGTCCTGTACGTTGAATATGTATGAATACTATTTCTTAGTAATATCTATTATATAGCCTAATTCATAAATGGGTTATACTTTATCCTTGTTCAAATGTTTTAGACTTTTATGAGGTTATAACCCAATTGCTAGCCCCAACGCATCTAAAGCCAAAGAGAGAGAACAGAACGCTGAACACGCCACGATCTGCTTCCAATAAGGATGGTTCCAGCTAGACAAACTCTCCTTCTTGCTTCCCGGGTTCATCTTCCAGCGTGATGATCTCCCACTGCAACTCTAGAGTGCACGTTCGTTCAATTTGTCTCACACCCAAGTCCAAATTATTATTATTATTATTATAATTTTTATATTTTGATTACTTACATTTTTATACACAAAACGAATCTCTAATCTGATAAAATTTTATTCAATAGAATATACGAGAGAAGCAACACCCCTCGTAACAATCCATTGCGTCCGAAGCAGGGGAAAATCTTTTTCCACAAGAGCAAGTTTTTCTCAACCAACCAAAAATCAGTTTAAACAATCGAACATTGAAACAGTGCGAGTACACCATCCAACATCACGTCCGAACTTGAGAAAAGTACATGAATCAAAGAGTAAACTTACTAAATACAAATCACAAAGGAAAACATTTCTAACACTCATACTTATCAAACAAGCAATTAAATGCAAATTAACGTTACCACAATGATGCTTAAACTTCCTTCCCACAAGTTACAACAACACTCCTATTTCAATTTCAAAGACGAAAATTACTGCAACCTCACAGAACATTTCAGCCCAAATTTCAGAGAAGAAATACAATCAATATCAATTTCAGATAATAATCAATCAAACAAGTACTTAAACACAGTTAAAAATTACCACATGAAGCCTAAACTTTCTCCCCACCTGAAATTTTTCCCAGAAATTTGAATGGAGAGTCGCTTTTCTTCTTCTGCACACCTCCGCTCTCGTAGCTGCACAGCTCCACCCACAAGCCACCGAAGACACAATAACGAGCAGGGAGATCGAGGTGGTTTGGGGAAAAGAAAAATTTTAAGAGTTGAGAGAAAGTGATTGGGATTTTAGGGAGAAAAAGACATGTAATGTGTTGAGAGAATGAATGATAAACCCCTTATCTCTGCGCCAACAGGGTTCCCCAAGTAGAGAACATGTTCAGCAAGAAGAGAACATGTTATCCACTCACCAAAATCCGACGATTAATATTCGTGAAACGCTCCCATCCGCACGATCTTGCTTGTCCACCTTTACAAGTGTTGGGTAAGCGAACTTCCAACTGCTTCTGAAGATTTGGACTTAAAAAAAATCTTTCACAACCCCACTAGTCTACTACTAATTCAAATACTCAATTAATTTAGTTTAACCTTCACCTATTTATTTAACTAGTTTTTGCACCCGTGCAATGCACAATATTTTTAAATGCACAAATTCTAATTTTGAAATTGAAAACATAAAAATGAGTTCATTATTATTGTATAATAAATAAATACAACATTGTATTTTTTAGAAGATATCTTTATATATTATGTTTTTAGTTAATGTGTAGTGAGTATTATCATCACATATAAGAATTTTCAATTGTCATTGGGATTTAACTCTTGAAATTACAACATATAATTGCCCATGTGTAAAAACTAGTCTTGGCAAGTAGACACCTACATGCAATCATGTTTGACCGTGACTTTTGTTAATTGTCATAGCAAATGATATACATAATGGAAATTGTTGACGTTGGGATTTCAAATGAGTTACATGATCAAATTAAATCAAATTTATACAAGGAATGTAATTTTTGTTTTTGACAAGGTTGTTAGTCACTTCCCTTACACCAAACACATTAACACCTAACTCCTTAACAATTAATCTTGTGATATTACATAAACCATATGAAACATGAAGATTTCTCATTAATATCACATGAACACCTTTTTTTTTAATTAATTTGTGATAAAGAATGTCAAAGTAGATAACATTATTCAAAAACTTAGTTGTTAGCCAATCAATATCAATGTCAACTTTTACATCAAATTTTCACATCGTGTCACAATTGAAATACAATTTCTATTCACCTACATATTTGCTACATATAAAAACAATGTTACATATTATATTTGAATTCATATCTATGACATGTATTCATAGATATGATTAATCTCTATGTGATGTAAATATTTACTCGTGTAACTATCAATATATTTTTATGTAAAATTTTTAGTTTTGTGTGATATATGTTTGGCTCCACTGATTTAGAAAATAATAAGTTTTTATGCATAATTTTTTCTTTGTGTGATATAAATATTTACCTATAAGATCATTTAGATATTAATACTTTATATAAAATCTTTATTTCTACATAATATAAAATACTTACCACTTTAATTTATGTGTTAATATGCTTTTATGCAGACTCTTATTTCATTGTTGTGAATACTCAATTTTATCCGGGTAATTCATGTAATAAATAATAATAATAATAATAAAGTCAATCAATCAGATTAATAGAATGTCCTTTTGCAATCTAAAAAATCCAAATTATATTTTGAGTGTGTGAAAAAAAATCATTAAAAGTCTGCTAAAAAAAAAGAAATAAAAATAATCAAAGTTTAAAAATACTTCACTTTGTCACCCTTCCCTCATAACTTTTTACGTAATAGAGCACCAACACACAAAATATTCTCTCACATAGCAATTTCTAACCACCTCACCGTTCTTTTACATTTTCTCTCACACACACAACTTTTTCTTTCTCTCTCTCAACCCACACGACATCACGTAACAACCTCCCTCACATGACTTTCCCACAGTCTCACTCTTTCACCTCTCACGTTTTTCCCCCCTCACCCAACACACGCGCATAGCACTCACGGATACACACCTCACATTCATTTCTCTCTCCCCCTCACGTTGACACACACAATAAAAGGGGCAGCAACCGAGATTCAAGAAAAAAAAAAAAAACTTTCGCTCACTTTCTCTCTGGTTTTTTTATTTTTTCTCTCACTACACTCAACTCTCACCCTTCAAATCCCTCACGCATATCACTCTTCACACTCACATTTTTCTGTGCATAACCCAAAATAATGGCACGCTCCTCCTTTAAGCCACCATGATCCATACGTCATAAAACCGACACTAGCAAGTGCTACCAAGCCACCTCCCTGCACAGCGGCAACTCAAAAACGACGCCAGAACAACATCAAAGCACCACCTCTGAATAGACAGATCACATACCAGTATCTAAAGCACTACCTGACTCCATGAGCCACACCAACGAGAACTAATCTCGCACCATCCCGGCACCGACGAAGTGTATCAATGCTAATCTGTGTTTGCGATTCTAGTCCTATGCTTTTTCGTGTTATTTTTATCTTGCCTCTCCTATTTCCTTTCCTTATTCTGTTTGCATATTAAGTTCTATTTCTTGGATAAGATTGAGTTGTTCTCTCATTAATTGTTTTATTTCTTCTTCTGCTGGTCTGTTCATCATTTCTTCTTTTTCCTTTTTCTTATATACTATCCGGAGATGTCTTGATATTTGTTGTCTTTGCTTGATATCTAATTTGACGTGGCCTAAAGTTTTTGCAGCGAGTGCTTTTCGGCTTAGTATATTTGTTGCATCAAAGTCTTCTGAAAGAAAATGAATAAAAATAATACAAAATAAAAATTGATAAAAAAATAAAATTAAATTAATATTCTCATTTTGTTGGATCTTTATTTTTGTTCCGTTTTGTTCCGGCGCTCGGTGCTCTTTTTCCATGATTGCTAGCTTGAGTATGCTTGCATGAGTTTTGAGCGTGAGGCCGCCCTTGGCCTATTTCTTCTTACCCGTAGCAATAATAATAGCTTTTGAAATGAAATGTCTTGTTTCACCATGGCTCATTCTAAAAAATAATAATAATATTGTTAGATAATAAAATTAGTTTTCTTTTTAGTTTATCATATTCCGTTTCTTCTTTCCAAATAATTGATTTCTAAAAATACAAAAATAATAAAATTAGCATTTCTTTTACTTTTTAATCAATATAAAAATTAGTTGAGAGTTTAATTCCCAAATTAAAATTGAAACATCGTTTTCTTTTCAAAAAAATAAAATATATAATAATAAAAAATAAAATAATAGGTAAGCAAATAATTCTTGGTCTATCACTACCTAAAAATAAAAATAATCAAACTTGATAATGGCCATCTTGGATGCACTTCCTATTTGGACATTATTAAAGTTTTTAAAATAATTAATGATGACCATTTTAGATGCACTTCCTATTTTGTTATCATTAAAATAATGATAATCATTTTGGATGTACTTCCTGTTTGATTATTATACATCTCTTAAAAGGTGATGATAATAATTTTGGATGCACTTCCTACTTGATTATTGTATGAGCCTTTTTAATAATAAAAAATATTAAAAATTCTTTAAATAAAAAATAATCAACCAACAAAACATTTTCTACCAAAGAACTAAGTGAGTTTGATTCCTTATTGCACCGGAAGATACGTAGAAGTAGGGCTCACCACTGTCGATCTCAAAAATAATTAAATAAATTTCTTTTGATATTTTATTTTTTGGGGGTAAAATAAATATTTTTGAAGCTATTCATTTTTGCACATTTAATTAGGGGTAAACATCTTTAGGACGGACGTCGTAGGGTGCTAGTACCTTCTTTACACGTAATCGACTCTCGAACCTATATTTGGTTTCAAAGACCATTTTCTTTTAAAGGGTTTTTCCAATGTTTTCTCTAATAAACTTTGGTAGTGACTCCTCTGATTTTATTTCTTTTTTGCCGTCCCGTTGTGACCCTGGCTGCGACAATTGTTATATATTCTTATGATTTTGATAACATTAAGTATATATTTTTATGTATGACTTTTCATCTCCATGTGATATAGTTATTCATGAGAATGAAAATATTTTAAGAAAAAGCTTATTACGTTCTAGAATAAGTATACGCATGAATAGTTATTAGTTATTACAAACATGTTAAATCTCACCTAACACTACAACCTTGTATTCTTGTTGAGACCTATATGATATCTATCACCACCCAAATATAAAATATCTTGTATCATTTATATTTTATATTATAAAACCCATTTATGAAACACCTTTCATTATTTATTCTCTCACAAATAGATGATAACTCCTTTTCCTCTAATGTATTAATTTAGATTGTTTTACTTGTGAGATTAATATAATATATCTTTGTATCCTATCATTTTGCATTTTATTCTTATTTTGTGAGGTTTTAATCAAATTAAATTTCCATACAAGGTTAACAATTTTTTTTAAAAAGATGCAAACTATAGTAATTTAAATTTGATTGGCTAAAACCAACATTTGTATATTAAATTAGAATTTATTATTATACAAATTAATTTTACCATATTCTTAAAAGGCATACGTATCATTCTTAAGTTTCTTAAATTTTTATTTATAACATTTTACAAAAAATAAAAAATATTCACAATAGTACATGAGATATCTAATTTATATTTTAAATATATGATTTATATGAAAGATTAACAATTTTTTTTTAAAAAGATGCAAACTATAGTAATTTAAATTTGATTGGCTTAAATCAACACTTGTATATTAAATTAGAATTTATTATTATACAAATTAATTTTATCATATTCTTAAAAAACATATACATCATTCTTAAGTTTCTTAAATTTTTATTTCTATCATTTCATAAAGAATAAAAAATATTCACAGTAGTACATGAGATATCTAACTTATATTTTAAATAAATCATTTATATAATATTATAAAATTAATTAAATTAAATCTATTATTTTTTGTTTCATTCAAAACTTATTCATGCATACAAATTTGAAAGCAAGTATTAAAATACTGGAATACCAAATTAACCGATAATAAGGGTCTGACATAAACGGCCAGGTTCATATATAAAAGGTTAAATTAATCCTTAGGTTGTTAAATTATTTGGAAAATTTTAATGAAGTTCCTAAAATAATTTTTTTTTGTAATTAGGTACTTGATCTTGTAAAATTTTTATAATTGGGTTCCTAGGATTTTTAAAACCACCATAAATTATTATTTTTTTGGCTGTTTTAAGCTGCTAGAAACTAAACTCGAAAACCACCATAAATTAAGTACTAATGCATGATATTACTTCTTTAAGTTAAATAATTTCTTGTAACATATAAAATTTAACAAATGACTTATATAAGTAAGTGGTAAAAAAATAAAGAGAAAAATATCCAACATGATTGTGAATACCAAGCCAATATTTACTTATATAAGTCCTTGGTCAAAAATTGTTTATAACTTATATTTAAATTTCCAATAATAAACGTTAGATAAATAAATATCTTAGAAAAGAGCAATTATTACTTATTCCTTTATAAAATGACATTATTGGTGAGATCAATCATTACATTATTAACATAAATTAAAGATTAAAAATATAGTACAAAATCTCAAACGAAATTGATAAAACTTATAACATTACTGTTGTAGACCCTTGGTGCCCATGTGTGGGGAACAAGTAGGGAGGGTCACACACACACCCCTTTAGGGGCATTCACGGATACGGGTAACCCGTGGACCCAAACCGATCCAATTATTTCAGTTTGATTTTTTTGAGTGTTTTGGTTTACCCGATCCTACTGGTTCAAACTTGTTCAAGTAAGGTTGGTTAACGAGTTTTGATTTTTGGCCCCATGAACACGTAAACCCAACTCACTTATGTGACATTTTATTAAATTTATTATTTGTTAAGACAAAGAACGAATTTATAACCCTCAAATTATTTTGATAATAACAAACAGTCCAAAACAGTCTTTTAGAATCAATCGTATGTTTACTCGTTATATTGCATGTTCGCTATTGTTTGATCACAAGTTAATCTATCGTCTTTCCTTGCTTTAAAAGATTTAGTAAATAATTCCTTTCAGGTGAAGTTTTAAATAATTTGTGCACTGCAAGTATGTAAAATCGTAAACAACCTCGAAATAAATGAAGTTTACGTACCTACTCTCGAGGAAAGTCCACTTTACGCGTAAAAGAAGGAATGTGTGTACGGATGTCAGTACGAAAAAGTAGATATGTCCACTGCTACAAGGTTAAGTACGAGAAAGGCTAGGATAAACAGATTATTTTATCTTATCAAAGTGACAAGTTGGTGAAAGGTATTAAATGTTGCATTTAATGCTTCAACAACTCTTTTTGAACAGACGAAGGATGTCTCCTGTAACAATCACAACGGACACTTTTTGATAAATCTTGAACTATTGAAAAGCTCTTAACTTGTAATTTTCAAATACGCTGCTTGTAAACGCTTTCTCTGAACTTCATTGTATATTTCGCTGATAAGATGTTAAACTAAGTGAGATAACTCATGTTCAACCTTTTTCTCTAAGAAATCGGTAGAAGCCTAAAGAGGCTTTGATTCAAAGAATACTTGGGTTTTTGCTTGGAGAGGTAAGTTAAAGACTACTTGGGTTGAGCCTGAAGAGGCTTGGTTAAAGGAATACTTATAACTTGTTTAAGTTAGTGGAACTTGGTTGTTGCCAAGAACTAGATGTAGTCTCTAGGGTGAGACGAACTAGTATAATCTCTTTGTGTTTCTCTGATTATCTTTCTTTATTCGTCTTTCCTTAAATAACATTTTAAAAATATTTTGTTTAACCCTTCACATGATACGTCTTTAAAAAGATTTTTGCGAAAATTTGCTATAACACAATTCAACCCCCTTTCTTGTGTTATTTCTATGTTTTACAATTTGGTATCAGAGCTCAGCCTCTAAGGGTTAAGCACTTTAACAAGTGATAGAGGAAAAGATCCAAATGGCAAACCTTGAAGGATAGTTTATTCTTGAAGAAGCCTCATTGTCAAGGCCTCCAGCCTCTAATGGAGAATATTATGCATATTGGAGAGACAGAATGGAAATGTACATCAAGTCCACTCATTACAACATTTGGAGAATCATAACTCATGGAGATCTCATTGTAGTAAAGCCAGAAAATGAAAACAATCAAGACGACTTCAACATGTTACAACAAAATGCAAAGGCTAGGTATATTATAACCTGTGCCTTATCTAAAATTGAATGTAACAAATTTTGCACTTGGAGAACAACAAAGGAAATGTGGGATGCTATATGCATAACACATGAAGGCACTGAAGATATTTGTCTAAGAAGAGCAACAACTCTTCAGAGACACTATGAGATGTTCACTATGAAAGAGAAAGAAACCATTGATGAGATGTTTGAAAGATTTCAAACAATTCTCAATGGACTCCAGAGTCTTGGTGTTGAGTTTTCCAAAGCTCAGAACTATCTCAAAATTTTGGATAGTCTTCCAAAAGTATGGGGACCCAAGGCTACAACCATAACTGAAGCCAGGGAGATGAAGACCTTAATTCTGGATGAGTTGTTAGAGCTCTAAGAGTTCATGAAGTTTATCTCTTTAAAAGAGATAAAAGTAAAAACAATGACTCTATAGCACTAAAAAGTGGAGAATCTAGTCGAAGAGTAGATGAAAAGACTGAGATGAAAGCTAGGAACAAAGCCCTAAAAGTTTAGTCTGATGAATCAAAGAGCTCAGACAAAAGCTCTAGCTGCTCCACAGACAATGAGATATCTCTTATAACCAAAAAGTTCAAGAAGATGCTAAAAAAAAAAGGAAGATTCAAGCAATCCTCCAGAAGAAAAGACAATAGATTTAGGAAGCCACCTCAAGAAGAAAACAACGAAATTATATGTTTTGAGTGCAAAAAGCCTAGATATATAAAGGTTGAATGCCTTGAATTGAAAAAGGGATGGAACTCGAAGAAATGGAACAAGAAGAAGAATCTTCTAACTACATGGGAAGATCTGGACAGTAGTAGTAGCAGTTTAGACGATGAAAAGGCTAACATCTTTCTTATGGTGAATACTGAGGAAGTAACATCTGAGGTAAAATCTATCTTTAAAAATAATCTACATTCGTCTGATAGTTGTGAATCTGAGTCTGATGACGAAGAAGATATGTCATATGGCATTCTTCTTACAAATTCTCACATGATCGCTCTTGAGCATAAAAAATACAAAGAAAAACATCAAGAAGTTGTTTTAGAAAATGAAATACTCAAGAAAGATTTGAAGAGAATACATAAGAGTCAAGCTCAGATCCTGAAAAGACAACACTTCTTTTTGAAGTCAACAAACTAAAGAAAGAAGTCATTAGCTTGAAACATGATCTAGCTAAATCTGTGGATGGGTCTTCAAAACTACAATTGATCTTGAAACATAGAAGATTTCCATCTGACAAATCTGGCATAGGTTTTGAAAAAGACAAAGACTCTAAACTATCATCTTCTAAATCTTATTCAACCTTTTGTAACTTTTGTGGTAAATTTGGACACACATCTCAAATGTGTCAACACAAAAGGAAACAAAGGTCAAATAAGACCTTTGAGACTAACACAAAAGGATCCAAAAGCATTTGGGTACCAAGATCTCAAATAATTCCTGTTGCAGATATCCTTAATAGGAAAAAGGAGAGATTCGTTCTAGTACTTAGACAATGGAATGTCACGTCACATGACGAGAGAAAGGTCTATGTTCCTAGACATTTAACCACATGAAGGAATTGTTTCATTTGGAGGAAATGGAAAAGGCAAAATCATTGGTATAGGTAAAGTTGGTAAGCCACCTCTTCCATCTATTGATAATGTGTTGTGTGTTGAAGGACTAAAGTATAACCTACTTAGCATAGGTTAATTTTGTGATAGTGGGTTTATTGTGTCCTTTAACAAGGAATCATGCATAGTTAAACGAAATGATGAATGCATTCTTTTTACTGTTAAAAGGCTTAACAATCTATATAAGATTGAGTTTGAGGATCTAAATAAACAAAATGTTACTTGCTTAATGACCAAAGAAGATGAAAAATGAATTTGGCATAAAAAGCTTGGGCACATCAATTTGAAACATTTCAAAAATGTATAAAAAAGGTTTAGTGAAAGGATTGCCCGAGGATTTCTTGGAAAACTCATATTCTTTGTGAAGTATGTCAGAAAGAGAAACAAATTAAAACCTCTTTTAAATCCAAAGATGTTGTTTCCACATCTAGACCATTAAAACTGTTGCATATGGATTTGTTTGGTCCTATAAAGACTCTTAGTGTTGGTAGCAAAAAGTATGGTTTTGTTATTATTAATGACTATTCTAGATATACATGGGTTTACTTTCTAACTCACAGACACGAATCTTTTAATGTGTTTGAAATATTTTGTAAACGTGTTCAAAATGAGAAAGGTTTTTGTATAACTGCAATTAGAAGTGACCATGGAACTAAATTTGATAATGCTGAGTTCAAATCCTTTTGTGAAAAGAATGAAATTTTCCATAACTTCTCCTCACCGAGAACACCTCAACAAAATGGGGTAGTTGAAAGAAAAAAAATATAACTCTACAAGAGATGGCTAGAACCATACTTTGTGAGAATTCAATTCCGAAGTACTTATGGGTAGAAGTTGTAAATACAGTGTGTTATGTTCAAAACAGAATATTGATCAAACCATTAATAAATAAGACTCTATGAATTGTGGAGAGGTAGAAGACCCAACATTTCATACTTTCATCCCTTTGGATGTGAGTGTTACATTCTCAACATTAGATATCAATTGGGAAAATGTGACTCTAAGGTTGACAAAGGTGTTTTTCTAAGATATTTTGATACATTAAAAGCATTTAGAGTATTTGACTCTAGAACTTTAGTTGTAGAAAAATCCATTCATGTTAAATTTAATGATACACTGACCTCTGATAGAAAACTATCAGATTTGGAAGATGATCTTGCAGATAGGAACGTCTGATCCTATAAGAACAGATGAAGTGAGAGAATCTGAAGATAATCCTCAATAGCAGTAGACTGATGATCAGACAAAACAATCTCATAAGGACTGGAAGTTTGTTACCTATCATTTACAAGATCAGATCATTGGAGAATGGATTGAAGGAGTCAAGACAAGGTCATCATTGAAGAATCAAGCATCTTGTACTCTAGTCTTAGAAATCGAGCCTAAGACCATTGAAGAAGCACTCACAGACAATGACTAGATTATAGCCACGGAAGAAGAATTACATCAATTTGCAAGAAATGTTGTATGGACTCTTGTTCCTAAACCAGAACATAAAAGCATCATTAGAACAAGATGGGTGTTTCGCAATAAGCTTGATGAAAATGAAAAGGTAATAAGAAATAAAGCAAGGTTAGTAGCACAAGGTTACAATTAACAGGAAGGTATTGACTTCACTGAAACTTTTGCTCCTATAGCTAGATAAGAAGTTATTAGCATTATGCTTGCCTTTGCTGCTCATAAAAACATTAAGCTTTTTCAAATGGATGTTCAAAGCATCTTCTTAAATGGTTTTATTGAAGAAGAAGTCTATGTTAGACAACCTTCTGGTTTTGAGGATCCAATGCTTTCAAACCATGTATTTAAACTTAAAAAAGCTTTGTATGGTCTTAAACAAGCACCTTGTGCTTAGTATGACAAATTGAGCAGTTTTCTTATCACAAATGGTTTTATGAGAGGCAAAGTTGACATAACTCTCTTTAGAAAGGAATCTAATAAAGATTTCATAATAGTTCAAATTTATATAGATGACATAATTTTTGGAGCTACTAATAAAATTTTATGTAAGGATTTCTCATATTTGATGCAGAGTGAATTTAAAATGAGCATGATGGGTGAACTAAAATCCTTTCTTGGTCTACAAGTTAAATAAGAGAAGGAAGTCATTTACATTCATCAACAAAAATACACCAAAAAGCTACTCAAAAAGTATAAGATGAATGAATCAAAGCCTATGGGCACACCAATGCATCCGTCTATTGTCATGACAAAGGATGAATCAGGTAAACCTATAGACCAGACTGTCTAAAGAGGTATGATTGGCTCACATCTCTATTTAACTGCCAGTAAACCAAATGTTATGCATAGCGTCTGTCTATGTGCTAGATTTCAATATAATCCTAAAGAGTCACACTTGAAAGCTATTAAAAGGATTTTTAGATATCTTGTTGGTACCTTTAACTTAAGCCTGCTTTATGAGAAAAATAAAGATTTCAAGTTAGTAAGATACTGTGATGCAGACTATGCTGGTGACAGAATTGAAAGGAAAAGCACAAGTGGTGAATGTCACTTCATTAGACCATGTCTTATATCCTGGGCCAGCAAGAAACAGAACTCAATTGCACTTTCTACTACTGAAGCAAAATATGTATCAACTGTAAGTTGCTGCTCACAGCTTCTATGGGTAAAATATCAACTTGAAGATTACTCTAACTTTGAACATAAGATTCCAGTGTTATGTGACAATACTAGTGCAATCAACTTATCTAAAAACCCTATTTAGCATTCTAAGGCAAAGCATAAAGAAATAAGACATCACTTTATACGTGATTATGTCCAAAAAGGTGTTTTTGATATTAAATTTATTGATACAGACTATCAATGGGTTGATATCTTTACAAAAGCTTTACCTGAAGAACACTTTAACTTTATCTTAGAAAATTTGCATATGAAAGTTTTGCATGAATAAATCGTCTTGCATTATTGTCTTATCAATTGTTCTAAGTACCATCTTACACTACATCGTCTTACACTTTATTATTATACTCTGTCTTACTAACACATGTTTCTTTGAATATGAAATTTTTTTATTTATTCGTCTAACTTCCCCTCATGATTACTCATTGATAACCTCCCAAGAAACGTGCGTCGTTCTTCTCTACCACATCAAGTCACCATAAATACATGTCTTTTCAGTACTTTCAAACTTCACATATATTCAAAATAATTGCCCTTTTTCTCTCTTTACACTCTGATAAATACTCTCTGCACTTAAACTCTCTCGCTTTCACTCTCAAACACCTTAACCTTCATGGCCACTCAGAAACAACTTGTCCCTATGGAGAGATTCCCCAAGTGTAATTTTGTGGCTGGTAAATGGGTAGATCTAAAGAAACTTGAAGATGAAGGATTCCCCTTGCGTTTTTTTATCAAAAATGCAGGATGGGAGCTGTTTGCTCAGAAGCGAACCCATTGGTATCATGTTTCCTATGCTTACTTCTGGGCATCTGCATCTGAGGTGAATAGAACCATCACTAGAATTGTGGACAACCAGACCATCATCATCTCGACTGACACTATTGCAGCAGGGTCTGGCTTTAAGGAGGAAGGTGATTTGTTTACAGAAGATTGGGAAAGAGCCATCACCCTAGAAACAGTCGACTTGGTGTTGTATAGGCGTCCCAGACCTCAAACTGACAACAAGGATGTTCTAAAGAGGTTTCTCTACTCCTCAAACATGAAATGGGATTGCAGACTCATCCACAACATCTTCCTGCACATTATCTTGCCACGAAAAGGCTTAAAGGATTATGTATCCTCCAAAGACAGATTCTGCTTGTATAAGATGTTGACTGGGTAGAAGGTGAATCTACCTGCTTTAATCTTGGACAACTAAAGGTCATATCTCACCAAGTCTAAGGAAAGCTCTAGAGGAAAATAGAGGTATCCCATTCCTTACGCCATGTTATTTACTGAAATCATAAAATTGATTGGCGTCAATGAATCTAGTTGGGAGAAGAAGAAACAAGGTTCTGAGATCAACGTATGCATAATAAGGAATATGAGGATAACCCATTTGTTTCCTAGATACGTAGCCAAGCATCTTGAGTTGGCTTTGATCAAGGAAGAACCCCTTGAAGAAGTGGTCAAAACTGCATTTCGAGTTAGATCATCTACCAATCCTTCTATTGGTGCTGCTTCTGCTCAACCTCCACCAACACAGACAAAACCGCAACCAACCCAACCACAACCTAAACATACCAAAACTCTTAAACCTAAACTTTCTATCAAAAGACCATTTCAAAAAGACCCACAACCACAAAGACATGACCAATCGTCTTCCCCACTTAAAAAACAAAAGTCTTTCACCATTCGTCTGAGATCTAAACTTATTCCTTAACTAGACTCAGACAATGACCTTCCCATCAACACATTACTTACAACCACACACACAACCATCCTTGAACCCCCATTAGAACAACCACTTCCACCATTTGTTGCCACTGAACCATTTGCCTCTACCAAACCATCCAAAAAGTCTTCAAAGTTCAAGAAGATTCCTGAACCTAAAACACAAGCATAAGAGGTAAAATAGCTCAGGAGAGCCAGAGCCGAATTGAAGAAGGCTGAGAAGAAAAAGAAGGAAGAAAATGAGAAGCTTGTTGAGCAAGAGGAAGAGCAAATTGAGGAGGCGGTGCTTCAATCAGTTATTGAGCACTTGTTACAAACAACCCTTGAGGAGTTTGATGAGGAAGAGAGCTGTTTAAACAAGAAGACATCATCGTTACCTCTAGAGGTAGATTGCTTAGATCCCTTCTATGGGAAGTTCCTCAATATGTTTCTATGTCTTAAGTCTTCTAGCGTCTTACTGCAGACCTGATAGTCTGACCAAGCAATGCTTAGCCTACAAGAGCTGTTACCTTTAGTCTACCAAAAGCTGAAGGCCCTTCGTCTGGAGGATTGACTGAACCAATGATAGACGGAGGTTCACCTGATCTCTACAAATCCGAGATTCCTTCATCTGAACGCCTTCACCGGAATGTCACTTCATTTGAACAACATAAAACCTAAAGTGTTGACAAGACCAAGGAGTACTGGCCTCTAAAGCCCTTCGAACCTAGAGATTCTTCAAGCTCTCATCAACTATGAACTGGTCAAAGTAAATAACCTGAGGATGTGGACCACCATTATTACTAAAGAATGGCCACTGTTGGTGCGTCATGGGTATGATGAAAAGATGCCTGATGTAGAAGAAGAAGCTACTCCTGCTCTCTCCTATAAGCCTCACATTCAACCATACGTTTGGGAGGAAGGGTATAGCACCTTGTCCAAAGCACCTATTTTCGTCTACCCTACCTCAACCAGAACTAGATTCCCTTCTGGATATAAAGTATGGAGACAACGAGGAATCCACTGCTAACCTCCCCATTTATGCTCAAGTGTAATTACTCTGAGTATCTAATCATATGCAGAATCTACTACTACAAGCCCAAGATTATCTATCCATTCTGCCATGAGAAGATCAAGACTTACCCTCTCGCCATCTGTCCAGAAGATAGTCTAGACTTTGAAGAATGGCGGATTGGTGATGATGATTGGGAGCTGGGGAAGAAGTGTAAAAATTTCTGAGGGAGAGGATGCAGATTTCCCTACAGCATGCGATTTGAGAAAGAAGGTGTCTTGACCTTGAGCTAGGTTCGCCTAGACTCATGGCCAGACGAATGTTGCTTCTACTGAAGCCATGGACTACTTTTTGCATCTGTTGCCAAAAGACGATCAAATGTCAAAATCTGTCTATGGGGAAAGGCAAAGAGCCCAAATTCAGACGCAACCCTAAGCGACACTTGATAATCAGAAAGAGAGTACTTTCACCTACACAGCTAGCTACTCTGAAAGGCAAAGAAATTCTACGGAGTTTAGTCTAAAAGAGGCTGCAAGAACACATTGAAGCCCTCAAGCACTTTTCGGGTTTGACTGCAGAAGAGAAGAACATTTTGAGCCCGAAGCTGCTATCTGCCCAACTGGTCATTAGGAGCAAGTCTCTCCATCATCATCAATGTCTACCTCCAACCCCCTTAACCAGCTCACGATAAACTGCCCCAAAACATACATCTTCTTCTTCACATATGGCAATACTTCTGAAGTTTCCCTACCTTTTGGCCACTTTTGGTTCTATGGTCCTCTGGTTCCTTATGTGTTTAACTTGTGTTTTGTAGAGGAACCCACTGGAGATGAAGCCATAAGCTCTGCTCCTGCTCCTAAACCTTTAAACGTTCAGGAAGTCAAAAAACTGAAGCAAACTGTACAACGTCTTGAAGCTACTCTAGTGAAGGAAAGCAAGAAATGCAAATGAGCGGAAGCTTCGCTTACTAAGTTGGCGAAACGTTTCAAAGGGGACCTTGGCTCATTATCCACACCTTCAAACTTTGAATCCTCTGGTTGATGATGCCAAAAGGGGGAGAAAAGAAGAAGAATAAAAGGGGGGAGAACAAAAGAAAGATCAGTCATAGTGGGAGTATATTCTTTTTATCTCGTTTTGATATTTACAATGAATATTTACTTATGATCAGTTTTCAAGTATGTTGTATTTTCTCAGTTATATTTCTTTTATTGCGTCTGCCTGAATGAAGTTTTTAATAATTGCATGAAAAATGTTTCTTGTTAAAACTTATGTTGTGAAAACGCTTTTAATATATATAAAGGTGTTCTGTGAAAATTAAAGTATCATCATCAAAAAGGGAGAGATTGTTAAGACAAAGGATGAATTTATAACCCTCAAATTATTTTCATAATAACAAACAGTCCAAAACAGTCTTTTATAATCAATCGTATGTATACTTATTATATTGCATGTTCGCTATCGTCTGATCACAAGTTAATCTATTGTCTTTCCTTGCTTTAAAAGATTCCGTAACTAACTCCTTTCAGACGAAGTTTTAAATAATTTGTGCACTACAAGTATGTAAAAGCGTAAACAGCCTCGAAATAAATGAAGTCTACGTACCTACTCTCAAGGAAAGTCCACTTTACGCATAAAAGAAGGAATATGTGTGCGGATGTTAGTACGAAAAAGCAGATATGTCCACTGCTACAAGGTTTAGTATGAGAAAAGCTAGGATAAGCAGACTGCTTTATCTTATCAAAGTGGCAAGTTGGTGAAATGCATTAAATATTGCATTTAATGCTTCAACGACTCTTTTTTAACAAACGAATGATGTCTCCTGCAACAGTCACAATGGACACTTTTTAGAAGAACACTATAAATAGAAGAGACCTCAGTCTCAAATGCTAGTCAATTGATAAATCTTGAACTATTGAAAAACTCTCAACTTGTAATTTTCAAATATACTGCTTGTAAACGCTTTCTCTGAACTTCATTGTATATTTCGTCTAATAAGATGTTAAACATGTGAGATAACTCACGTTCAACCTTTTTCTCTAAGAAATCGGTAGAAGCCTAAAGAGGCTTTGATTCAAAGAATACTTGGGTTTTTGCTTGAAGAGACAAGTTAAAGACTACTTGAATTGAGCCTGAAGAGGCTTGGTTAAAGGAATACTTATAACTTGTTTAAGTTAGTGGGACTTGGTTAATGCCAAGAATTGGACGTAGTCTCTGGGGTGAGACGAACCAATATAATTTCTTTGTATTTCTCTGATTATCTTTCTTTATTTGTCTTTCCTTAAATAACGTTTTAAAAATCTTTTGTTTAACCCTTCAGACGATATATCTTTAAAAAGGTTTTTGCAAAAATTTATTATAACACAATTCAACCCCCCTTTTTGTATTATTTCTGTGTTTTACATTATTTATATATATTTTTTTATACAAATAATAAGTGAATAACAAAGTTGTAATGACACCCCTAGCTCACTAATTAGTAAACACAACAGACTCAATCAAAAAAACTTGGATAACTAAATACAATATCTTTATAATGTGTTAAATTTCATAAAAAAAAATACATTTTTGAAAAAAATTGATAAAATTTTAAATATACGAATTCGATTGACTGACCTAAACCAATTCATCAATAAACAGATTGGTTTGGTTCATGTTTGAAAAAAAAATTGCATAAACCCATCACAACTCAACCCCGTATTATTTTGATAAGTTTAAGTAACTAGTTTAGCTAAATTCAACCCAAACCGACCGTGTACAATACCTTCTTATTCCTTACACTACAATACTACTACAATATTGCTATATGAAGTCAAGAATGCCTGCAACATCGAATGAATAAGATGCATAATTCATTAGGTTATATACCTTAGGAGTGCCAGTATAATTCGACCATATCAATTACTCATCACTTAGGTATAATATCGACAGGCCATAGTATTCCTATTATCTAAATAAATCATAATGTCCTTAATCCGCATAGCCGTACATCTTTCCGTCAAACAAATTAAAATTTATCATGCACAAGCGCCTAACCAAGTAGAGCACAGCACTAGCAATCCCTACTCTAGCAATTATCGAATCACAACAGATGTCGAACACATAATGCATGTTTGGATTAAAATTTACAAACATAAATTCGAATAAAAAATATATTACAAACTCAAATTTAATTAAAAAAATGAGTTTATTATAATATAATTTTTATGTTTAAATTTTTTTGTTCAAAAATACCTCGACAAAATAAAATGTTTAAATAATATTACTCAAAATTACTTTTATTTGTCATAGCGTAATGTTTTTAAAACCAGACCGATTATTAAATCGGTCAAGACATTGGTTTAAGGTTTAATAGTTCAACTGTGGTCAAACCGTATTAATAAAATAATAATAATAATTAAATAATGCATAAAATAATATTAAAAAAACATAATATCATAACTTTATAAAATCAAAAACTAAAAATAAAATATAATTTTATAAGTTCTTAACATATACAATACCTGAAAAAATTTAAATTAAATATGTCATAATACTTAAGTCTAAGTTTTAATAATACACATATATATTTATTAATAAAAATAAGTTTATATTTAGAATAAAAAAGAAAATAACAAATATTTTAGGTTGATTTTTATTTTTTTTAAGAAAAAAATCAAAATAATGTTTTATTAGATATTTTTTATTGAACCGTTGTGAATTGATTTTTTAGCAGTTTTATCAATTTTTGACCAATTCACTAATTCATAAATCGGTTCTTTCACTAACCTATTTTCTAATTCAATTAGACCAGACACAAGACCAAACCAGTTCACCAATTTTTCGATTGAACTGACCAATCTAGTCCAGTTTTTAAAATATAAACTTATACAAATACTGTCAACAAAAAAATAAGTTTTCAAAAATTAACTCTTATGATACTTCTAACTCAAAATCAGTTTAGTAACAAATTGATTTTTCAAAATTACTTTGAGAGACATCCAAACATAACAACAAACTAAGTTTAATAAAATAAAAGTAATTTTAGACCACCAAATAATAATCCAAACATAGCTTTAATCATCACATTTACTCTAATCACACATTATTTCTTATATACTATAGCCAGATCTGATATCAAGTTACACCACTACTATACATCAAGTAAAGACTAATCCCTTATTTAAGGATTTCATCAAACTATTAGTTTAAATTGAAGGATCGAACTCGACACAGCCTTCGTTCTGAACCACCTCCGTAACGCCGTATATTAAAAGACCCAAAATTTTTTGAAACAACCAATCCTCATCTTTTCCAGACAGATCAGACAAGCAAAAAATATAATTTAACGCCCATGGTGATATCGTATAGTTAAGGGAGATTTTCAATTTAAGCAAAAAAATATCTTAATGATTAAATTCAGATAATCGAATTCACATCCAAAAATGTCAATACAACTCCCAAACGTACATACAGTAGCATACAAATACCAGCACTCAGGAAGACAGTTCACAAACACACAAGTCCTCTACTCAAAAGTGTCATCATCATCATCAGGAAGGGGCTGACTAGCAGCTGCAACAAGCTCAGCTTCATGCCTGCAAAAGCCACAAATGTATAAATATAGGAAATAAAAATAAACAATTTCAATCGAATGAGAACAATAATACTTCAAGACCTTATGGAACAACCAATGCATTCAGTGGGCTTTTTTTAATATACATGAATGTGATGGAGGGTAAATTAATTTAAGTTCGCAGAGAAGGAGAGAGTGAGTACGTGGAACAGTTCTCATTCTTCATGCTTAATTAAAAACGAAGTCTTCCCCCTCCTTACACCCCAAGTCACTTTTTCCTTCCCATTCACCTCACTTCCCCATTATTATGGTTTATTGTGACAATTCACTTTCAGAAAGCATTTTTAATTCAAAATGCAATTTTGCAAATCCACAATCTATCTTTTTCTTATCATGCCAGCCATAAATCAGACACAAGGTTGATGGAGAAACAAATTAGTTCATGAGTCATGACAGATAGCTTACTGTTGTTGTGCAGCTAAATCAATTTGAACTTCTGGTGGAGCCAATGCAGGAGATTCTACAAAGTGCAAATTAGGATCGCTGAAAAATTGACACAAGTAGCAAATAATAAGTTGATATGCATTTAAAAGTTTGATGTATTCTGACTTCTTATATAGAAATTATGGAGTGGAAACTAATGACTCTACCCTGCAAGTTTACGAGCAAAATACAAAAATGGCTTTTCAAAGTTTGATGTGTTCTTATTTCTTATATAGAAATAGAAATTATGAAGTAGAAACTAGTGTACCTACCCTGCAAGTTTCCTGGCCAAATACAAGAATGGCTTTTCGAAGTTGTAGTTGCTCTTAGCTGATATCTCATAGTACTGCAAATTCTTCTTTCTGTGGAAAGTAACCTGTTTTGCCTTCACTTGCCTGTTCTTCACATCAACCTTGTTTCCGCAAAGAACAATTGGGATGTTTTCACAGACCCTGAGAAAACAGTTGGGCAGAAATTGCCCATGATATCATATAAACAAAATGATGCCAAATAATTAGCAACAATAATCAAAAAAGGTTACAAGGACTTCATTTACAAACCGGCAAAGATCACGGTGCCAGGTAGGGACATTTTTGTATGTCAGCCGGGCAGTAACATCAAACATTATAATCGCGCATTGCCCATGGATACTGCAACATAAAACACCATTTTACAAGCATTAGATCGAGCCTAGAACAGATGTATAAAGAAAGGTAAGGGGGTTTGAATCACAGCAGAATAAATAAAAAACTTACACAGAATTATTTCAGGTTTAACAAATTAAAAATTCCATTGCAGTTCTGAAATTCTAGAATATCTAGATATCTAACAACATCATCCTAACAAAAATAAAGACTACAAATACAAGTAACTGACATGCAAAACTACATCACAAACTCTGATACTGATAAAACCCAGGGAATCAAACAGCTAAAATTGTTAACAAGTACCGAATTCCACATGTTAAGATCCATGCAGAAGAAGAGGCGATTGAAAAACCATGTTAAGTGTCATAACAAAAGCAATCGGTTACACTTATTGCCGATTGTTGCAAAAAATTGAGAACAAATGACTTACTAGTATCCATCTCTGAGGCCACCAAACTTCTCCTGTCCAGCAGTATCCCAGCAGTAGAATCGAATCTTTCCACAGTTTGTGAAAAAATCCAATGGGTGAACTTCCACACCTATGGTTGCTGTTTTGGACAAGCAAAATCCAGAGAAAAAAAAAAGTTATAGCATATAGGTGGAACGAGATGAACATTTAGGCACACAACCTTAACCTTAATTATAAATGAATCTTACGTTCATATTTCTTCTCGAATTCCCCAGTCAGATGCCTTTTGACAAAGGTTGTCTTTCCTGCAAATGTTCAATACCATAAAGCTCATATGCCAAGGTATAATAATATAACCTAGATCGTCACGAAAGAGACATAAACCTTATTGACAAAGTTCAAAAAGAATAGCTGTTTATTATTATTATTATTATTATTTTTAATTATTGAGAATAGAAGTTCATCACCAAAAATGATGATGAAGCAACACGGGAAAAGAAGAAAAGCTGACCTGTGCCACCATCACCGACGATTACGAGTTTGAAACTGGGGTAATCCACGGTTTGCTGATTGGGCAAAGCCTGCAACGCAAAAGATCAAGGGTAAATCGAACGCCAAAATAAAACTGAAAAGGAAGCGTTGAAAGGAGAGAGCATACCATGAATTGGGAAGTATAGTATAGCGATGCTGCGTTGGGTTGAAGAGAGTAGTAACTGATCTAAGAGAACGAATGTGAGAGAGCACACAACCAAACGAGGGTTTATACTGGAAGGGTTTCGAGTTCCATGTGTGTTTTGAATGAGCGCGTTCACCTAACGCTTACGCAGCTCCTTTGATTACGCTCACTTTCAATTTGAATCCTAAACTGGGCTCGGCCCAACCCTTGGCCCATATTCTGGTTCCTTCGTTTTATTTTTTAGAGAAATGCTAGCAAACACACTCTTCTAAGTTCTAAACACAGTCTCTTCTGGTTAAAATTTATTGAAAATAATTTTTTTTTATGAGTCTTACATCTTATTTAATGTGTCTCTTTTTTTTTTGTAGTTTTTAACAAAGTTTAACTAATAGGAGAGAGTGTTCCTAGCTCTCCTCTATTTTTTATTTTTTGTTTCAATATATTTTGGTTCTTTGAGAGGTGTCAAAGTAAGTCAACCCAACTCTCCACATTGGCTCACCATGAGTTGCTCAAAAAGTGAGTCAGCCCAACTTGACTCACTTTTCTGGTGAGCCACAAAATACACAAGTCGGCTAAACTTACCACGAGTTAGTGGGTTAAGTGTGTTGGTTATTAAAAAAAGTATAACAAAAATATAGAAAAATAAAAAAAAAAGGTACAACAAACTCAATAATATACTAATTCATAATAACAAACTAAAAGAATAAAAATAAAAATAAAAATATCAAGGAAATTTAAAACCAAAATAAAAGAGAAAAATAAAATAAAATAAATTTTAAAAATAAAAAGCGGGCTAACATAGATTAGCTCGGCTCACCTGGGTTAGCTCACCTTAACTCGTAGGTTAAGTGAGTCGGGCCAAATCAACCTACAAAAAAGTGAGCCAATATTTTTCCAATTTTTCAGCCTGTGAGCTAAGTTGGATCATGGGTTGAAACTCACATTAACACCTTCCTTGGTTTTATTTTTTAGGTTAAATTACTTAGTTGATTCTTAAACTATTTGAAAATTTTCAAATAAGTTCTTAAACTATTTTTTTTTAATTTGGTTCTTGATCATGCAATTTTTTTTAATTAAGTCTCTTAGAGTTTTAAAACCACCATAAATTATTATTTTCTGACGATTTCAAATTGTCGAAAACTAATTCCAGAAACCTATTTTTTAGTTTAGAGAATTAATTTAAAAAACTTTTAGTATAGAACCAATTGATTTAACCTATTTTTTATAAGTTGTATTCACATATATAATTGCGAGACTAGTTTATTCATTTATTTGTCACATTTTTCTTTTGTTAAGGCGAAACACTAGTTAATATTTTATTATATTTTATTTTCTATATATATAAGCAAATGAGTTTAATTATTATGCACTGTCAATGTAAAAACTTTTATACTGTCAACCAATCGAAAATTAGCTTTAATGTGACTTTTAGGGTGATTATTACCAAAGTCAACAAACTTATCATATATGGCGGGTTGTGATTAGATGATAGTGTAAAATTATTCTACACTATCAGTGCATAGCCTATTTTCTCTAAAAAATTTGATTGAACTTTAATATTATACACTATTTTTTTATGAATTCATATTATATACTATATTTATTGAATATAATATATAATTAACTTAAATGATATTAGTAAATATTATATTCATGAATTATAATATATTTCTTGGATGTTTAGCTTTTCATATCAATAAAATTTATTAGAAAAAATTATTATTTTAAAAAGTGATTATTACAAATTTAATAGACAAAAAATGATAAAATTTAATGAAAAGTGTATTATTTTTTCATAATATTTAGAAAAAATCTAGTTTATATACATATTTTAAAAATAAAATCAAAGTGCACATTAATATAATTTTTAAATTATTTAAATTTTCTAATATGTTAACAATTTAATCAAAACATTTTTTACTCATTAAATTTTATTTTTTGCACTTAATTACAGTAAATTAGATTTATTTACTACAAATAGTTTAATAAACAAATTAAAATCATACATATTATGAGTTATAAGATCTTATATATATATATATATATATATATATATATATATATATATATATATATATATATATATATATATTAAAAAGACTAAGTCGTGATATATTTTATATAATAAATAAAACAATAGGATGGAAAAAAAACGATTTACAAGTCTTACAATTACTACTAAAAATGCAATAACTACAAAATTTAAATATTATGCTTTTATGAATTTATTTCTAATTTCATTTTTGAGAAAAAAAATTAAATTATAATCAATAACATTTAATGTTTACATTTTTATCATTTAATTAAAATAATATATACGTAATTTCACTTTATACTTACTCCCTCCTAAATACTTTTACTTATAGCTATATCTATTATATCACTATTATTTTCTGAAGGAAAAATAGCTTATAATAGATTTTAAATATAATTAGATATTTTTTATAATTAGCACGATTTCAAATAAGTATATACGTGTTTAATTCAACTTATTTTTAAGAAATAATCACATTTTCTGGGTCAAATCTTTTTAAAGAACCTTTGAAAACAAAAGCAATTATTTTTCAAAATTTAAGTTAAAACAAACAATAACCAAACTTGCTTAATTAATAAAGAGAATAACATTGAAACTTTTCTTAAGTTTTTAAAAATTATTTTGGCTCTAGACAAAAAAGAGTGTATTTATTGTAAGTGACTTAAAATGATAATTGTGATGCATAATTAGGATAAATTGTGGGTGAAGTTGTTGTCTGTGAAATATTTGAAGTTTAGACACATTCTTCATGTTGTTTTGTCCCATGGTGGCTCATACATTTGGTCCTCTATTCTTAAAAATGTTGATTACCTTCACCATGGATTCAAAATCTAAACAGGGAGATGTGAGGTTTCATGTTGGTATGACAAATGGTTGGATGATGATTATATGTGCAACTTAGTATATGTTAACATTTAAGATACTCAACTACTACTCTAAGACATATATTATGATGGATAATGACACTGGGAATATATTGCTGTAAGGCACAAACTGAACACAAAAAAGGGGGTTGAATTATGTTAAGGCCAATTTTCGCAATCCTTTGAACCTTTTTCAAAGAAGCTTAATAATTAAAACTAGATCAAAAAGATTTTTAAAACGTTTTAAAGAAGACAGACGAAAGAAGAAAAAACAAATAAAAAGGCACACATATTTTATACTGGTTCGTCTTACCCTAGAGACTACGTCTAATTCTTGGCAATAACCAAGTTCCACTAACTTTACACATTACAAGTATTCTTTCCACAAGCCTTTTTAGGCTCAAACCCAAGTAGTCCTTCACTTGCCTCTCCAAGCAAACACCCAAGTATTCTTTGAAACAAAGCCTCTTCAGGCTTCAACCAATCTCGTAGAGAAAAAGATATGTGTGAGTTTACCTCACTAAGTTTAACGTCTTATTAGACGAGTAAACAATGAGGTTCAACTATAGATATTCAAAAACTGTTTTTGCAAAGGCTCTTTGTTTTATCAAAGCAGTTATGAGTATTTTGATTCAACAGTAAATATATCAACAACACTTGTAGATTTTTTTGAACAACCGCTTGAAGGAGGTCTCTTCTTCTATTTATAGGCTTCTTTAAAAGTATACGTTGAGTATTTTGTAGGAGACGGCTTTCGTTTAATGAAGAGAGTCGTTGGAGCATTAATTGTTCCATTTAATGCTTTTTACCAACTTGTCATATGATAAGATAAAGCAGTCTGCTTATCTTTTCTATTCTTGTACTCAATCTTTTAGCAGTTGTCATGTCCGCTTTCCCGTTCTATCAATCACATACATATTCCTTCTTTTTCGCTGACTTTCCTTGAGAGTAGGTGTATAGGCTTTATACATATTGAGGTAGCTTTGTGCTCTGATTGATATGTAGATCTTTTTAGAGCATAGACATCGTCTGTAAGCTTTGTTAGTTAAATAGTTTATACATATAAAGATAAGTCGACATTCATTTTTAAAAACATTGTCAGACGATATACTGCGAACTAGAGATCAGATGATAATGTAAGCGCGAGATCAGACGATAAAAGTGAATTCTCATACTTTTAATTGTTTGTTATTATCAAAATATTTACGGGCTACAAATTCGTCCTTTATTTTAACAATTGCTACTTATGTTCCCAACAAATTCAAACAAAAAAAAATCAAAGTCATTTCATTGATGACTTTCGAATGATGCAGTGATATAGGGGAGCACGAATTCAAGCCTTTATTTGCCAAAACGTGCTTATAAGTAGATTTTTTATGAGCCTACATCCCATTATGTCTATATAAGAAGTTAGTCATAGGTCTGAAAACTTAAAAGACCTAAGAATATCAAACACTACTTTTGGCTTATACTATATGGAAGCTTTCTTACTACCTTGTTTCGTTTTCATCGTCATATCCCTTTTTATGCTTTTTGTCACAGGTGTGAACTGCTACAAACTTAATGTAGATGGCAACTCTTTTGATAACCCAAGTAGGTTGTGTTTTGTAGGAGTAATCAGAGATAGGGATGGATAATGAATCATTAGCTTTTCGGAATTCTATGGTATAACCACAAATTTAAATGTAGAAGTTGTGGCCATCTATCAAGGCCTTAAGTTAGCTTGAAACAAGGGTTGCAAATATTTGGTGTGTGAATCAAACTCTAGTAGTGCTTTATCTTTGGTCCTTAAAGGTGCACATCACCTCCATCCATATGCTTCTTTAGTTAATAGAATTTGATCTTCATGTCTCATCCTTGGGACTTGATTTTTAGCATATATACAAGAAAGTGAATGAGTGTACAAATTGGTTGGCCAGGAATAGAGCCTCCTTAGACCATACTTTTTTCAATTGGGAGTTATGCCCTCATCAACTAGATTTTTGTGTTATTGGCTTATACAATAGGTGTTGTTAGGCTAAGGCCCTAGTCCTTGTTATTTTTCAATTTGATAAAAAAAAAAAAAAAAAACCAGTACTAACACATGATATTACTTCTTTAAGTCAAATAATTTATTTAACATATAATTTAACAAATGACTTACATAAGTTAGTGGTGAAAAAATATGGAGAAATATATCCAACGTGATAATGAATATCAAACCAATATTTAGTTAAGTGAATGAATGATTTGCTTAAACAAATTGTTTATAACATATGCTTAAATTTTCAATAAAAAAGTTAGATAAATAAATATCTAAAAAGAAAAGAGCAATTAATACTTTTTCCTTTATAAAATGATATTATTGATGAGATCAATAATTATATTATTGACATAAATAAAAGATTAAAAGTATATTACAAAAATTCAAATGATATTGATAAAACAACTTTTAACGTTACTGTTGCAAACCCTTGGTACCCCATTTGTAGGGAACAAGTAGAGAGTGTCTCTCACACACTCCTTACATGCACCGAGATACAACCTCTATGGTTTGCCTCTCAACTTGGATTATGAGTGGACTCTGCTGATACTACTTTGAATTTGCGGATGACTTAATGGACGCATTTAGAGGACTAGGAACCTCTATCGTACATTTGTGCAATGATGTTGGTGATTTGGTCAAGGCGAAATCAATGGGTCTTCAAACAACATTGGATGGATGTAGCACAAGGTTCATCAAAGGTCCAATAGCTTATAATTCTAGGCAAGGAGGTACATACGAGGCCCATGGTGGAATTAGTGTCCGGATGGAGGCCACTAGAATAGGGGATAATAAAAGGTAATTTTGACGCTTCCATGTTGAAAAGGGAAAAGAACTAGATTCAATGTGGTTTTTTGGGGACAACGAGGTGATTTTCTTGCATCTGCAACATCACTTCACCAAACCAATATGATCCAATAGCAAAAGCACTTTGTTTCCAATGGGCAACTGATATGGCGACTTAACTTCTAATCAAGGAAGTTATTTTTGAAACAAACTACAAGATTCTTATGGATGCATGGCACACGAAAGGAACTAGGAGGACTTACTTGAATGGAATATTTGAAGATTGCAGACTCATGAGTAATTCAAACAGGGAACCATAACTCTCCTTTACCAGAAGATCAAGAAACTCTTTTGCTAGTGGTATTGCCCTCAAAAAGAACTAGATTGAGGATGTTCAATTTCAATTATATTCTATTGTTCTTTCTGATGTACAAAACTTACAAATTTGCACTTAAATAAATTCATCCAACATTTAGCCCTAGAAAATAATCTTTTTTCTAAACATGGATTCAATTCAATCAACAAACACTATTAAATCAATATAATCATATTAAGACCATTTATTAATTTGGTTAAGATATTAGATAATTAAATCATTCATCGAATTGCATGGATTAAGTATATATTAAAAAATTCGAAACATGTAATCTTTTTTAAGATCATCGGTTCAATCAAACTATTTCAACTGCCCTAGTCATTGGGTTGACCAAAAACTAGCCAAGTTCCACTTATTTTAGTATTTTATACTTCTTCAAGTATCAAATACGAAAAAAAAAAACTCATGTGTTAGTCTTAAATATAAACAAATATTAACTAATTTCACCCTATTTAATAAAACTATTATCAAAATACCTTTTATTTACTTAAAATTTTATTTTCAATGATTTTGTTTTATTTGTTATCATGTTTCAATGAAACAGTTTAAGAAAGTTATTTTCTATAAAATTAAATTACATAATATTAATTAACTTTCTCAATTAGTAAAAAAAAAATTTCTTATATTCAAGATCAAAAGAATAATATTTATTTATATGCCACCAGTTTCTAATTGACTCACTGGTTCAAACTGGTTTTAATAATAACCCATTAAAATTGGCCTAACAATGAAAGATTATAATAATATATATAAAATCATAAATTTTAATCTTAGTACGACCATTGTATACACCAAAAAATTAAAAAACTAGCTTTGATAACACTGCTTAAAATTACCCAATTACACCTGCAATAAAAATTTTACCCAATCACCGCTTATTTTGGTAGAGCATAGTAGCATAACCATTTAACAGAAGAAAGTAAAGGGCAAAATACAAAGACAATCGACTCCAATGGGTGTATACGAATATATACGCAATGTTTTAGACATTGTTCACTGAATATTAAATGCTTTATTCATTTTAATAGAAGAAACCAATTTAATCATTTCTTGTTGGACGGACAAACTCGAGACTAAAGTATAGCGCTTGGCACAGCCTTGCTCTTTCCCCCGTGTCTCTTCAAGAGAGCCAAGTCACACAAACACACCCACTAAACATAAGTAAAGCCATTGGCTATAACGATATGTCAAAACACTCTGCCCTTGGCTACAACGATACGTCAAACAACTCTGGAGATTTTTAATTATAGCAAAACATCTCAAATGATTAAATTTCTGGTACTCAAATCCGCATCCAAAAATGTCAATAATACAAACCCAAAAAAACATATTGTAGCATACATAGTATCATGACTCAGGAAAATGGTGCACAAACGCAAAGTGTTTTACTCAAAAGTGTCATCATCATCGTCAGGAAGGGGCTGACTAGCAGCTGCAGCAAGCTCAGCCTCGTGCCTACAAAAGCAACCAACACATAAAATATTGAAAATTTAAAAGGACCAATTTCCAGTTGAAAGAGAATGAATTCAAAGAAACTAAACTAACAATATGTCACTCAAAAGACCTCTGTATCAATCTTGATTGTAACAAGTTATCCTTATAAAACAGTTTTAAATTCAAAATGCAACTTTGAATTTCTACAATCTAGTTTTTATCCTGCTGGAGAAAGAATTATTTCAGTTCATGGAAGATAGCTTACTGTTGCTGTGCAGCTAAATCAATTTGAACTTCTGGTGGAGCCAATGCAGGAGATTCTACAAAGTGCAGGTTAGGATCACTGCAAAATTGACACAAGTAGCAAAACATTAGTTGAAAATTATTTAAGAGACTGATTTGTTCTCACTTCTTATGCAGAAACTAGTTGCTCTACCCTGCAAGTTTCCTGGCCAAATACAGGAAAGGCTTCTCAAAGTTGTAGTTGCTCTTAGCTGATATCTCATAGTACTGCAAATTCTTCTTCCTGTGGAAAGTAACCTGCTTTGCCTTCACTTGCCTGTTCTTCACATCAACCTTGTTACCACAAAGAACAATTGGGATGTTTTCACAGACCCTGAAAAATCAGTTGGGCAGAAAATGTCCATGATCTGATTTAAACAACTTGGAGCTAAATAATTAGAGACAGAACTGTTAAAACAGGTTTTAAAGACTTCATTTACGAACCGACAAAGATCACGGTGCCAGGTAGGGACATTTTTGTATGTTAGTCGGGCAGTAACATCAAACATTATAATCGCGCATTGCCCATGGATACTGCAACATAAGAGGTCATGTTAAAAGCACTAGATAGGTAGTAAAAAAGATGTATAAAGAAATATGACTGATGACCATCAAAGCAGCAATCCAAAAGCACACAAGTGAAAGCTCACAACATGCAAACAGAAGAACCCTCAGAGTCCTCGAACACTATTCGAAGCATTAACTAAAATACAACACACTTAAATTTACACCACTAGGTGAAAATGATCACGCATGTTATGTATAAATAAATATTAAAATAACATGGTCACACAAGACATCTGATTACAAGCCAATCTATTATACTATTGCCTATTGTTCACACAAAAATTTGAGACTAGAGTAAAAAGGGGTGTCTCCTAGCAAAAATTGACTTACTAATATCCATCTCTGAGGCCACCAAACTTCTCTTGTCCAGCAGTATCCCAACAGTAGAAGCGAATCTTTCCACAGTTTGTGAAAAAATCCAATGGGTGAACTTCCACACCAATGGTCGCTGTTTCGGACAAGCAAAATCAAGTGAACAAATGAGATAAACCCAAATAAAGATGAACATGTAAACACACATCCTTAACCATAAATTATAAAAAAGAATCTTACGTTCATATTTCTTCTCGAATTCACCGGTAAGATGCCTTTTCACGAAGGTTGTCTTTCCTGCAAATGTTCAATACAATACAACAAAGCTCATATGCCCAAATCAAGTTCCAACCTAGATCGTTACAAAACAACACCGGACCAGACCAAGTAATAAAACCCTTGTTGAAGCGTTCAGTGAATCGCAGTTTAAATTTCAGAAAAATTACTCGACAATACAAGTGCATCAATAAAAGAAAAGAAGAGAATCTGACCTGTGCCACCGTCACCGACTATAACGAGTTTGAAACTAGGGTAATCAACGGTTTGCTGATTGGGCAGAGCCTGCACTCAACAGATCGAATTCGAATCAAACGCCGAAAGAAAATTAAAAAAAAAAAGTGTGCTATGTGTGTGTGACGGAGAGAGCGTACCATGATTTAGAGGGTTTGGTGTGCAGAACGGAGCTGTGTCGTTTCGGAGAAGAGCGATAGCAGTGCGGGAAGAAGCGAGCGTTTTATAGTGGAAGGGTTTCTAGTTTGGAGCTGTGGGAGCGACTCCTCTAGCGTCAACCTGACGCAGCAGTCTCCACCCTTGGATTAAATGACAGAATCAATCTCAATTTCAAATTTGAAATAACCACCTTTCACGTTCGCGCACCCAATCCCCAGTGTTTCAGATTTTTTTACTTTTTTTTTCAAAATAATTGAAAATTCACTTGCAACATGCTATTTTCATATTTTTATTTATTAAATAAATAATGAATTTAATATTTTATAGTTTAATTTTGGAATTTAGTTAAAATGCCCTGTTCATAAAGGGTTTTTTTTCCCCTGCTATTATCCAATCACATACTATCATATTTCGTAAATTTATTAATTTTTATAATAACCATTTTAAAAGTAACATTTGAGATAGTTTATGATTGGTCGATAATATAAAATGTTTACATTGATCATGAATGAAAATTAAATTCTTAATTTTGATATATTATTAATATATTGCATTATATTATTTATTTGAATAATACTTTAAATATAAATTTAGAATAATTGCACAAAAGTCTCATGTTTATTTTTATTTATTTTTTTATAAGATATTAAAAAATTATAAAACATAAAAAATAATTTATAAAATTGTACTATAGAAAATATAGCATTATTTTCCCCCCTTAAAGCTTCTAGTTCTTTAATTTGAAATTTAGCATTTTTCTTGTGAGGTTATTGATATTTTATTTTATCTTTTAATTTCTTCATTTTTTTATTTTTATTATACCTTTCAAAAATATTTATATTAAGTTTATTAAAATGTCAAAATTTTATTAAATATTTAATTATTTGTTTTCAATCCTAATTAGATATTAATTAATATATATTTTTAATTTTCTTCCTTTATACTCTTTCTTCTCCACAAACTCTTTTTGTTGTGGTTCAAATTCTCAATTAACAACAAAATTACATTGAAATAAAGCAGTAAATCTACTTGTATGGATACAAACTAAATCCAATTCCAATTACAATAATAAAGTGAACCAAGGTTCTAATATCTGGTAGGAAAGATGTCTACATTTAGTATCCGACCATAGCTAGAACATGATTGCCTCTAAAAAAGAGACACGTGAGAAACTAAAACAAAAAGGTTGGTGGCTCCTTTTACTTCAATTACATAAAAATTGACATTTGTCTAAATTATAGTTTTTTTATATATAAAAAAGTATGAATACATGTACTTTTTCTTAACTTGATAACTTATATGTTATGAACAGACTTAAATTCTTACCTCTCTATATTTTCTTTAGTGTGTATAATCCATGTCCTAAATAATACTTTTCTATTTTTCTATGTTTGTTTATTAAATACTATTGATTGGTGTCTTTATACATAACTAAATCCATGGAAGAGAAGTGCTAGCAACACAATTTTCTTAACACACTTTACTATTGGTTGAAATTTATTGGAAACTACAAAATCATGAGTCATTAAATATAATGTGGGATCTGCAACTTTTTGTAATTTTTGAGAAATTTTAATCAATAAAAGAGGGTGTGTTCAGAAGAATATGTCAGAAAGTGTGTTGTTAACATATCTCGTCCACAAAATACCTTGATTCAAGTAAAACTGAGCTCGAATCACTTAAGTAAGGTTTTGGGTTCAAGTCTTGTGGGTGGAAAAAATGTGGTTAGGAGAAGAGACCTCACTAAAAGTGGCTAATCAAGTTCCGGGACAAAAATTAGTCATTGACAAAATTAGTGCATACTTTGCACCAATCATATGGTATCTCCCCCAAAAAAATCCATGGAATAAATTCTTTTCCTTTGCAAATAACACTCCTGCAATGTTGTTCAGCACAAGCATAATGACCTTGACTCCTTGTTATCTGATTTCACTAGTTCAGACGCTTCATATTACTAAAATGATTTCAAGCAAGGGTCGAGTCACTTGCAAAAACCATGACACTCAAGTTAGTGCATGTGAGAACTAAGAAATGATAAATTGAAGAATGATTCATATTTCATTAATTTGCGTCATCCTTTTATATAATCGTTCTTCCCTTATGGTTAATGTCATTTTTGTGTGGGATTGATTAATACATGTTTTCTATAACATCATGGGCGCTGACGAGGGTGGGAGTGATCGCTAGTGTAAAAGAGATGAGGCACAGATAATGAGCGGTTCCTGGCAGGCTTCCAGCGGGAGAGATACGTGAATGAATCAAATACACACCGAAATGAGATGGATTCAGAGGTTGTGCAGGTATAGGACTGTGCAGTTGAGGATAGCTTAAAGGAATTAATAAGTATCACTTATACCAACAAGATGCATCTACTATTCAGTAGCCTATCACTTAAGAATTTCACAGTTATGCGTGCTTAACTTGGAGCAATTCTAGGATGGGTGTGAAATAAAAAAAGCACACAAGAAAGGGGGGGTTGAATTGTGCGTTTAAAACATTTTTGTTTTTCGATGCAAGTAAAACAGTTTGAAAACGTTTTCAAGCTTAGGGATAGAGAGAAGAAGAACACAAAAAGTTTTTATACTAGTTCACTCAACCTGAGCTACGTCCAGTCCCTTCACCCAGAAGGTGTTTACTAACCAACTTCGGATACAAGTATTGTTCATGGCCTCTTTAGGCTTTACACAGCAATCACCCCAGATTGCTTAACCCAAGTATTCTTTTACACTAAGCCTCTCCAGGTTTTCTCAACATAAACAAGTGTTTTTACAAAGATATTAACTCACGTGGTGAGGATTTGAAAGATAAAGCTCAAGCACACTCTGAAAATCTTTACAAGATTTTTGCTATCGTCCATTGGACGCTTATATCAATTATTCATAAGTAATTTGTTAACTAGGAATTTTTACACCAGGCACGTGTGTGTCTATTTTTTTTTATGACGTTCTTCCTTGATACGTATATAGTCTTTAGAGAAAAGATTCGTTGTGAAGACTTAACTTCATTATACAAAGAAGGGTGTGCAAACTATCCTTTCAAAGTGATCAGGCGCGGCAGCTTTTAGACTTGCACTAAAACGGAAGGTGTAGAACTGTGCTGGCGGTATGCTTTTTTGAACATTCTTCATTCAGCATGGCAGCTTGATAAGTTGACTTGCTTTATCTGTTTTGCTGTGCTCTTGCACTAGAATGATTCTGATACAATTAAATGCTTCAAACAATTTGAACGTTAGATCATAAGATAAGTAATATGTTAGTTTCGAGAAAAACTAGCATAAATCAATTGGGCGTTTAAAATAAAACTTAGCCGTTTGAATATTTGTTGTTGGAAGCTTGCAGCAGATATTTGAATTTGTTTTTCAGACGATCATCTTAAGTTGTTCACTGAACGATCTTTTTTAAGCACGTCTATTAGACGGTCTTTTTTGACACGTCTATTGGACGGTCTTCGAAGTGAAGCTTGTATGTTGTAAAGAGTTTAGTTCTTTGGCAGAAACTTGAACATTAATAAGTTTGTTATCTTCAAAACTTTGAGGGTCTTAGATGCTTCTATGTCTTTGGTTTTAACAGGGTGACCTCCTGGGAAGTTTCCTAGGAAGCGTGTGAGTGAGAACAAAGCACGCTGAAAAACCTTGTGTTGGTTTGTGGGGACAATCTTTGATCCTGAAAGCGGTCAGGCGTTACATTTTCTGCCTCACAATTCTTGGAGGGAGTCATTATGTGATATTTTTTAGTTTTGATATAGTGCTTTACATGTGTATTATCCCAATGCATTGTCGCACTGTAACGACTTGCTATCGCTACTACACCACTCTACCATACTCTACCAACTGCTGTAAACGTAAACATAAAAACATATATATATATATATATATATATATATATATATATATATATATATATATATATATATATGTCTTGAGAGATCCATCCATCTGCTACTACAACCAATATACAAGTTATTTACAGCTTATAAAGAACAAAAGAGCCAGGGAATAGCACCAAAGCTAATATAAATAAATATACATTAAAAGGGGAGAGGAGTACAAAACACACTTCCTAAGCTAGTCACACTATACACTCCCATCAAATGAATGAATCAAAATAAAACACCCAAAGGCGCCCCTGCTAATGGCTCCACCTTCAGCTTTGAGCAGCCGGATCTACCGAGGGCTCGCCGTCTGCTCCCACGCCATAAGACATATCATCACAATCACACAAACACAACAACAGCAACAGAACAACCACAACAAATGCACAAGGCAAGGGTAAGTTTACTAAACCAACATCATAACATATATAATTAAAGAAATCATCCACAGTTCCCACATTCATGCACGTGTATACAACATACAATTATATAGTAAGGAGTTCTTAACTTAGAACCTTATGATACAACAAGTCCACCACAACTATGACGACATGACTCTCGAGAGACTCACAACAATTTGAGCGATCAGTCAAGTCTCACCCCTAACATGGCCCACTCTCTACCATTCAGGGATTGCCAAACTCTGATCTATGGATAGGATTAGTGGTGTGTCAGGATAAGTGTATATGGGTGGTGGCTCACTGCGACTCAAGGTTTGCATTACCTTAGCCCCCTGCGAAATCGTCCATCCACTCATCCCCGAAGGCCCATCTTTAAGACCCTACATCTTATCCAAGCACTAGGTTAAAAGCTCATCTAAGCCACAGCTCCTGTCAACCAACCAACTTACTTGTTTACTCGCACCACAACTTGAGGCCCACACAACCTCAACCAACAACATATGCATAAAATGCATGTATCACACCACAACACCACCTCAACATCAACGAGTCAACATATATAAGGTAGCACACACACCATGTGGCCCACTCAGCACCACCTGTGGTCTGACAACTAGTATAAACTCAATGCAAGCCCAATCCAACCTTATGCATGGTCAACAGGTAAGGCCCTATCCAAACAGCCCATACCCTGTGAGAAATCTCACACAACAATTTTACGCACAACAAGTAGAGGTCCTATCCAAGCAACTTGCCACTCCTATGGGTAAAAACCCAAGCAACAACATTTACAACAAGTGGAGGTCCTATCCAAGCAACCTTCCACTCCTCCTACATTCTCAATAATTCTCACATTAGACTCGCACCAAGAATCCTTCTCAACTATGTTTGATACAATTCAACTCTCAATCAAAACAGCATCAGCCTACACAGTTCTCTTAGCAGTCCATATGCTCACTCAGCGAAGATCTTCCTCACAGAGGGCCTACTTTTTCCCATGAAAGTTCTCGCTCAGAGACCATAAGTCTCGTTTAGCGAACATCCTGTCTCCAGAGTCTCTTGCTCAACAACAACCGAGGTCGCTCAGCGAATTCATTCTAGAGACTTTCTCCAAATTTCACCTAACAGCAATTTGCTCAATGAGTCACCTACTCGCTCAACTACTAGCCACTCCAAATAGTAGCCACAACCTACACACACTCCTCGCTCAGCGAACACGTTGTTCGCTCAACCAATCACTTGCAACAGAGAGCAACAACTCCCTAGGCCCAAATCGCTCAGCGAGCCCAGTACTCACTAAACGAATTACTCCTAGGCATTTTGGAACGCCCATACTCGCTTGACAAGCCTTATACTCGCTCAGCAAACATTCTTCTAGAACATTTCTAGGTTATCATGACCACTTACTCAGCGAACTAAACTTCGCTCAGCGAATTCCTCCTACATTTCAACCACCACTACAACTAAAGAACACTCGCTCAATGACGCAATGGGTTGCTCAACGAACCACAAACCCGACAACCTCACTTCAGTCCCAGGGGCATTCTCACTCAGCAAGAGCCTTAGTCGCTTAGCGACTATCAGATGACAGGGCCAACAACTCTCGTCGAAAAACCCAAAAATCCAAACTTTACACTTATTGACCCTCCAAATCAAGCTCACAGAAGTCGAATACAACCATATAATGATCCATAACAACATACTCAACAGATACAACATAAATCACATCACTTTAACAACAAATTAATTCAAGTTCAACAATGCCCATTTTCACAACATTTCAACAATTCTCAGCCAAATCAAGTTTTCTAACTCAATCCAAAGCAACATACACACACTACCACACTCATACAACAAGCATTCAACATATGTAAGCTTCCTTTACCTGTTGGAGCTTCTGAAATTGAATTTAGGGAAGGAGAATGTGAGAAAAGTGGAGTCTTGAGCCAAATCCTTCGAAGAAACAATCCTTCTCACTACAACTGAATGGAACAGGTTTGGGAATCCTTACTCCTCTCTTGGTGGGTTTAAGAGAATGAGAGAGTGTCTTTTGGGTGGCTCTTTAGCAAAATGGGAGGAAATGGGGGTTTTAATGTCTTTAAAGCTTCCTCGGGTCTCATAATGGGCTTTGGGCCCACTAAAGCCCATGGTCCATCTAACCACTCCCCAAGGCTTGCAACTGGCTCAACATTGCCATTCCCTCAACAACTCAAATAAACACATCCAACACTCTCACTTTGGCTCAAGAACATTTTCCACAAGTTCCCTAAATTCAGACAAGAATTCCAGGACAAACAACACAAACCACAACCACAAAGCAACAACTTATTTATTCGTTTTAATCACTAAGATCATACTAATTTCCCCTTTTTAGTTATTAAAGCGCTAAATCACACATTAAGAAAAATACGGCATTACACACACTACTAACCAATTGGACTCGTGTGCTTTGTGGATTTTGCCATTTTAAGCCTCTCAAATGAAGGCGTAGAACAAATGTCTTTTACCTATTCAAATTATCATTTGCAACTTTTATCGAGTTAAATTGTACACCAACACTTTTGTTTGTCAAATATCACTAGCAAGTTTAAAACTGTCAATGCAAAAAAAAAATAAAAAATTCATATGCATATGTTAAATTATGCTCTTGCTTCAATAAATCAAGATAGTACTTTTTTAATCATGTTTGTCAATTACATAAAAGAATTAGGGCTTGTTTGGTTACTCTTTTTAAAAAATAGTTTTTAGTTTTTTAAAATTAAAAAATGTTTGATTGCCTCAATTTTAAAAATTGTTTTCAAAATTTATTCTCTATTTTTTAGTTTTTAAAACTAAAAAACTAAAATAAGTTTAGATGTTTTGTGCTTTTGTTTTTTGTTTTCCATTGCCAATCTCGCACACTATCAAACACACTTGACATGACGATTTCATTGTTGTCATTGTCTCCTTTGTTTGTCGCACTGTCACTGCCACCTTATTGATGTGGGAAAACAGTGCACAGTTATTGTCAAGTAATAAAATATTAAATCCACAAGGACTGTGTTTTATGATTGCCAATTTATTGTGATTTAGGAAGATAAAACGAGAAATATTGTTTGATTGGAAAAAAAAAGATTATTGAGAATAAAATAAAGAGTAAATGCAAATTATAATAAAGAAATAATACGAAGAATAGGGAAGAATCAAATATGAGAAAACTTCCAGGATTGGAGATTCACATAATGAAGCTTAGTGGACTAATTACTTACCTAAATGTTCTTATTGGTTCTCTTTGAAAGTGAATTAACCTAAAGTAACCTCCATTCTCTTTCAAGGCATGGATGTGCATTTAATTGAATTGTACTTATGTGGTAGCTATGTTCAATTAAACCTACTACGTTATTTCTTAATTCATTGATTCTTGCACTATGATCCCAACAATTAGGTTGACCTTTTAGTTCTTCCCTAAGTGCCTAATATTATAAAAAACGATGGCCAAATGCTTCGCATAAGAAAATTGGTAGAGAAAGAATCAAGAGGAAAACTCAATCGAACATAAAGATAATTCAATTAAATCATCCAATAATCTTCAAAGGCTAGGCCCCAATCCCAAAAAAAGATGACTACTCAAACATAACCATGGAGATAGCAAAATAGAGAAAAAGGAACATTCAACCTGGAGGAAGAAGGAGATTGCTTTTGCTCCTAAGCCATTACCTACTATAGGGTTCAAAACCATTAAACAGTCCCAAAAAGGTCTATTTATACTTTAGGTCCAAGCCCAACTCAAATTAAAAGAATTAATTGGCAAAAAATAGGGGTCTACATCATGCGTCACGTCTGTGGCCATTTTCATGGCTAGGCTGTGGGATTCTTGGCTTGGTATCCTTATGAAAGTTATAGATAAATTCGTCCTTTAAATTTAGGCACTGGTCTCGTGTCGTTTTGATTCCTACAACTTGAGATATGCTCAAAATACTGCACCTATGTTAGGCTGTCTAGACAAAACATCAACTTTAACCTCTAGTTTAATTTCCTTTATGACCCATGTTGAATTGGATTAGAGTCTCCTCATGAAAAGTGCATATCTTTGCTTAAGCTTTCCAAAGACACCAAGATCACCTCCACTACATTACTAGATCCTAACTTACTATCATTCCAATTCCTCTTGCCCCAACCCTTAATGCTTAAAAGTCCAAAGAATGTTTGTTTCTTAAACAAAAACATACCCAATACTGTAACAAGTCCTAAAACATAAAACAAACTAAAATATAAATGGAATTAAGCTAAAACAATAGAAAGCATGCATGTAATCTACATAGACACATATGCAAATATGACATGAAATGCGATGCATCTCCTACTCACCAACTTGGTCATTGTCGAGGTCAACAAAGCCATCACTGGAGTTCACTCACCTGCAATTAAGGCTTTGGTGTCACACGTTCAAAATAGTAAGGAGGTAGAAAAGAAAAAAATGGTTATGGCACATTATGCTATATGTTCTTTCCTTAATAACTAGTGATTAATGGTGGAATGTGGAACTGATCTATTATGCCTTGAAGTGCTAATTTTAGGTTTGAAAGAAACATTGAAGTTCTCAGGGTTTCTAAGAGTAAGGGAGGGAGGGAGTAAATGATCAGGTCTGTGGGTGGGTGAAAATTTTGTGTCAAGTGTTGAGAAATGGACATTCGAAGGAGTTCAATATGCTCTCATTTCATCAAGATTTTTAAATCAAGATTCATCAAATAAATTTTTTAATATTTTATATTTGAAAAACTATTCTATTTTTCAAATAGTTTTTAAAAACAAAAACAAAAATCGAAAAGAGGATCAATAAGGCCTTTATTTAATTTGAAAGTTTTTAGGCACAAACAAACAATTTATAAAAGAAAGATAAACTTTGTATTAGTTGTTGAGTAATTATTGGATGAACACAAACTTAACAAATCACTCTTAGATACAACCAATTAAAACATTACACGTCATTACAAAAGTCTGCCTTAAAAAAAACTAGAAGAAAGGCATGTACCCAACTTTCTCTCTTTCCCCTCCCATTTCCAATCTTCCCTATTTATCTCTTCTTCATTTTTTTTGCAAAGCAAAACTCTACCCAATTTCAGTCAAGCAATGTAAAAGTCTTTTGCTTAAACTTAAAGCTACATTTAAATTCTTATTTGTTGTAGAAATTAAAAAACATATATAATTTTCTTTTCTTGTGTGTAGCCTATGACCTATAGGTGCAACTCAATAAAAAAAAAGTAGTCACATTTGCAATGGAATCAGCCAACGAGAACAAAAACCTAAAAAGAATATTAATAACTTTCTTAGTTGATTTGCTATTAAGCACCTCATGCCATGGATTCTTCTTACAAGGTACTTAACAACCAAATAACAACAAGTATAAAGGAGGAATGAGCAAGGTGAATAATGCCTGGTGCACATATGTAATTTAGAAGAAGAGAAAATGAATGCATAGAGCACTATATGTTGGTTGGGATCGATGGAGCCATTGGTGGCAACGACAACGTCATAAAGTGACAAGGCAGTCGATTGAATTCCGAGAAGATAGAAGAAATAGATAACAAAAAAGGGTTCCCTTTTGAGGAAGGACATGTACGTGGAAAGGAGAAAGTAAAACATATTATTTTATTATTATTTTTATATTTTAAAGTTTTTATGTATTGTTATAGTATGAGTAGATGTGTCTAACACTCCATATTTACATAAGTGCCCATACAAGTTTTACTCATTTCCACAATTAGTACATTTGCAACAACACATCAAAGTTCAAACAATAATTATATCCTAAGACATGAATTAATAGAAACTTGCAACTTGTAATATGTTCAAGTAAAACCGTTCAACAAAGTAAAGTGAATTACATTATTATTTTGCCTATGCTGAAAACAACAAAATGCAAAAATAATACAACACCTCAAACGTCATATATTAATATATATAAGCCACGTATAATTCTATAATTGATTCTTTGCCTTGGTTTACAAAATTCTCAAATGTGGAATCCCTTCTGTGGTTTGCGAAGACTAAGTAAGGTGACATCATCAATCACAGGCCCACACAGTGAAGCTAGATCATTGCTTGTCATGGTGTAGAAGGTGCTAAGGAACATAATGCGTGTTCTTGTACTAACAGCCACAAACTTAAGAGTTGCACGCTTAAACCCACCTTTGCCTTTGGACTTGTAAGGCACAGTTACGCTATCTTTGCCTACATATGCTTCAACACTCAGCGACCCTTCACAGGAATTGCCAGCGTCTCCCACAGCAAAGGAGAGGAGGTACGTTTTGTCGGGAATGGTTCTAGCTACTTGTGCAATGGCACTTTCCTTTCCTCCTATTAGCTCCACGGCTCTTTTCCCCACAGGAACTGAGAAATGGTCCGAGTCTATGTATTTAACAGCTTTTAGGGATTCCACTATCCATCCAGGTAGGGGAGAGTGCTCACTAAGGTCTACAATGTTGGGTGGGATAAGCACACCCGACGATGTGTTAGGGAACACATATGGTCCTTCTTCAAACCCACCATTCTTCAATACATTCTCTATTAAGTGTCAAAAAACAACATGCCCAAATGAAACATTTCTTTTGAATATAATGAAATAAAATGGACGATATATTTTTTATTTCTCAAAAAAAAAAGGCCAAATCATTTTTTTGGTCCTCTACTTTTAATTTATTTAATTTGGTCCCTTTATTATTAAAACATTCAATGTAGTCTTCTAATTACCAAAATACATGCAATGTGGCCTTTTTTGTCCCTTTCCTGACTAATGACGTTAGTTTAGTCCAATGAAAAATGGATTCACCACTACCACATAGGACTACATTGAATATTTTAATAATAAAGGGGTCAAAAGAGTAATTTAACCTAAAAAAATTATGAATTGCATTTTGCATAAATAGTCAACCTGTTGTCAGCTGGCATCTTTGATTAATATGTTACTTATGGTTTTTTATGCTTTCTTTGATTAATAAGTACACTAGTTAATTTATATCTATGTTTGCAATGATCTTAAGGAATGTTAAATCAATCAAACAATTTGGATGTGCGTGTGTGACTCTGTCAATGTATGAAGAGAGTGATTGGTTAAGGAGATAAACATACTGTTAGTTGGTCTAGGCAGGTACAGAGCTTTGAGAGCAATAGAATCAATGATTGGTCCGCAAGCAGGATCCTCATCCTTTCCCGGGTGATGAAAAACCAAGTCTACCAGAGAGTAATCTGCTTGGAAGGACCATGCATAAGTATCCCAACCATTTCCACTGTACAACGTTTGCATTGGGAGCACCACCCAGTCCGGAGCCACAGACACGTTGAGTTTTTCCTCTTGTGCACACGTGCGTGCCACCACAAACGTGATAGAATAGTACATACCCTTTACCACTTTTATCTTTTGTTTAATAGAGGCCCCGTTGCCAAGCCTCACCGCATAAGCCCCATTTGGCACCACAAGCAACATGTCACCCTGTTTCTGCCCTGCTTTTATGTATTCAACGAAGCCAGAGATCTCCCACCCGGGTATTGCATAGGGACCCCCAGTCACCACCGTGCCGTTCATGTCCCGTGGCCTTGGGCCAAGCTCAAACTCTCCATTTGCCACTGATCCTGCATCGATTAATATGTTAGAGTCTAGAGGGAATAACAAAAAAATGTTTTAGTTAATTACTTAATTTCATTGACTATACAATATATAGTGATAATATTTAGCACATTACTAGTCCCACAGCAGGATTGAACCTCAGATTACATTGGTCTGAAACAAGTTATAGTGAACTGATTTCAATTTTTATTATGTTATGAGGTGTACTGCACACTACCCAATGTCAAGCGGTCTCCGAGGCCATGTGACACTTCAGAGCATCCTGCATGCAAGGACTAAGAATGTGCTTCCAAGACAGAAATTGAAAAAGATTATCGACGCAATAAGGTGGTGTACGCTGTACAACCATATTATACTCATACCTGAAGTCAACACTAACAAATAAAATACACACCGGAAGCCTGGAACAATTTCATCTGTTTGGAAATTGTTATACCTAAATTATCTATCACTTCAAAATTGATGAGTAGTGATTCTAGTGAAAGTAGATGTAGACTGAGGCATACTGACTGACACACAACTCAATGTATAATAACTTCACCTAGGAATTTTAGCTAGCTAGGAAACCAAACCCTGAAGCATATCAAGCTGGGCGTGTAACTATTCATACGGTTTGCTAACGGGTAACCTGGCTGATATTTAATTTAGTTAGCATTATTGGAGTTCAAATCACATACTTTGGCAAGGGGGAATATGTGGCTTTAAGAAAAGAATTTTTGCTATTACCATGGACAATCCAATCTTAGAGTTGCTATAATTCTCCCTATATGTAGTCAAAGACACAAATATATACTTTGGATGATCACATACTTTTCTAAATGCTTATTTTAATTCATTTTTTTTATTATTATTAAGCCATATTTGCTTCATATTAAAAAAAAATTGCTAAAACAAGCAATAATATGGTTGAACAAATTAAAAGTGTGTTAAAGAAATTGTTAAAATAGTGTGTTGATAGCATTCTTCTCCTTGGGTAAGCATATATATGAGTGTATGTATAATTTGAAGCTTACCGTCCGTAAAGGAGAAGGTGACATGGAAGCAGCAGAAGAGCACCAACAGAAATGAGAGCCTTCCCATGTTAACTGGGCTGTGAAACTGATCAACTTTAGAAGGGAGAGATAGGAAGGAGAGAAAATTGATCAGAGGATAGCATGTAGCAGCTAGTGCAGGGAGTGATGATGGCCTTATATGCAGGCATTGTTATGAAAAGGGACCAAGGTTAGCAGTAAAATAGCAAGTATGCCATTCACATGCTCATCTTCAATCTCATTCACAATCACTTCACTCTGTTTTCTTTTTTTGCATTAAAATATGAACCGACTCTTGGATGTTTTCTAGTGTAGGTCGCAGACAACATCCGTTCAATGTCACATGCTCTTCTTTGGTCCTTCCCAACCTGTGCGGTTGCAAATCATAAAATGCCACCATATAACTACTGCACCGGACAACAGTGCTGATCCCCGTTAGTACATATCCAATTTAATAACTAAATAGTTGGCTTTCATTAGTATTGGTACAGATGAACTTGTGCGTGGAGTTTGCACTTTTCAAATGATACTTTAAATCTTTTGCATATGAAACAACCACCCTTGTTAATTCTAATTGGAATATCCATATTAGTTAAACAATAAAGTTTATTTCAGGGTGTGAAATAAGTGAAAAGAGGAGAGATAGAAAAAAAAAAAAAAAGAACGAGAAAATAATAAATACAATAAATGATGTGAAAAAAAAGAGAGATAAAAAAAAAAAGAATGTAAAAGATAAGAGACTTGGAAAAATTAAAATCCTTGGATAAATAATCCATTTCTTTCAGCGATAACTTTGAATTATGATCTATTAACATACAGAGTGTGATGCCAGTGGTTTAGATAAACCTGCCCGGGTTTTTGGGGTGGCGTGGGGTTCCTCATTGTTGCAAAAAAATAGTCATAATTTTTTAAAGAAAAAAGTTAAATAAAAAATTTGGTCCTTACACGTTATATCATTTTTTTTTTGTTTTAGTTCGTATATGATTTTTTTTTTAACAATTTAGTCATAACATAAAAAAAGCTTAATTATGTTTTTAATCCCCAAATTTGAAAAATATATTTTTTTAGTCTCCCAAATTAAGAATTAATCTTTTCAGTCCTTCAAATTTTAAAAATTTCTGTTTCGGTCATTTTGTCCAAACACAGTTAGTGAATTTATCACACAAAACTCATCCAATAATATTCTTATCAGTGAAAACATTACACCGAACTCAACTGATGTTGCACAGTTGATTCAATCTATCTTATAAATGATACCGTAGGTGGTTCTAAATGACTAAAATAATATTTTTCAAAATTTGAGAGACTAAAAAGATTAATTTTTAATTTAGGAGAATAAAAAAAAATATTTCTCAAATTTGGAGGACTAAAAACATAATTAAGCCTTTGCCAAAATTATAAGAATAAAATATATATGTACATAAAGTTATTTTATATTGTTATCCAATCACAAACCGTTATATATGGTCAGTTTGTTGACTTTTATAATAATTACCTAAAAAATCATATCAAAGATAATTTCTAATTGAATAACAACATAACAACTTTTATATTGACAATGCATATATATTAAATTCAAATTATAATGATATTAGATGTGATCCCTATACTTGTCATATGTGTTTTATATACTTCATTTTATATAAATGTTTTATATACTTCATTTTAGTTTCTACCTAAAAAATTTACATTTTGATTCAAACACTTTACGTATCATTTGAATAATTAAAAATTGTAATTTATTATAACAAACAACTTAAATTATATAATTTAAGGTTATTTTTAACTATTGACAAATTTTTAATTTTTTTTTATTAAAATTCAATTTAAAGATAGAGATAAAGAAGGTATATTGAACGAGATAAGCAGCAAGAAGATCAAACATATAGATAAAAATAAAAGAAAGGTAGTTTGAGATGATTAAGAAATAATTTTTTTGATTAGTTACGAAAATAATGTGTGAAATGTGCGTTCAAATAAAAGAAATAGAAAGAATATTGTTAATATCTCATTGAGAGAGTGAGAAGAGTAAGAGTTTTACTTTCCAAGTTGTGTTTTCTATTTTATAAGATAATAATAAATATGAATTATACTAGTATTTTAACCTGTGCATTGCATATAATAAATATTTATTTTATATAACTTAAATTTATAATAAATAAATATTTTTGAATATATAAATTATATTATAATTAAAGTTTGTAATAAATAAATACTTTTGAACATATACATTATATTTTAAATTTATAATAAACAATTATTGTAATATAATGTTAATTTTTAATTATTGATAATTTCTTTTAATAAAATATTGAAATTCAATTTAGAATTGAAGATATTGAAAATGATAGATTAAAAAAGATAAGAGGTTAAAAAATATCTAAAATCGCTCTCATTGAAAAATGACAACTAAAAAGGTTCTCGTTGAAAAATAGTAGCTAAAAACGCTCTCGTTCAAGATAATTGTTCTCATTTTATATAGTGGATAGACTACTTATACAATATTTTTTTACAATACTCTTTATAATGTTATTTTTCTCTTTATCTTTCTTTGTCACATCACTTGTTTTATAACACATTTCTCTTTCCTTTTTTCTTATCTCTCTTTTTTGTATAAAATTAACGTGATAACTAGAAAATTAAAATATAACATTACTTATAGGAATTTTAAAAAATCACTAGTGTTCAATTATATATAAATAATTGTGAAATTTACACTATAAGAAAAGTGGTTTTTACTGTAATTTTTTAACTATAGAATTGATTTAATCATCGTAAAAGCTAATGTTCTGACCTCAAGTTTGTTGTATTGTTAGGCTCACTGCATATAAGGTATTGATCATTTTGGCTCTTGCATAGGTCTCATGGTTTTGTCTTTAAAAGGCACCTTAGTAGGTTAAAGGACGAAAGTGTTTATAAATTACCCTTAGCTTTAATTCCTAAGCAATGTGAGATTTTTTACAAACTATGAATCGAGGTGGATACTGGTCATGACTAAGGTGATTTTCAGTGGGCAAAGCATGATGGAGGAAGGTAACAACATGACGACGATGAGATCTTCGGTGATGGCCACCTACAAGGACTTTGGCGCTTAAGTGAATGAGAGAACGAGGGGAGTGTATAATGAGGATTAGGTTCATATTTGAAAGGCAAGATGCCTTTATATAGTAGTAAATTTGGCGAGAAAAATCATTAGGCCATTACAATGCACATGGGCTATGTGGCAACCTATCATAGTCATGAGGAATGTGTGACAGGATTGAAGTCGGCCTATCAACCTATGAAGGTTAGTGTTACAAAGTCAGTCTTGATGTAGGTTGGCTATAGGAAATGGTCTCAAAATCCAAGGTTGGATGAGTTCCTGACTTAGCATTGTAGGGGTTATGTTGACAACTTGGCGCTTCACCCTACGAGGCCAGTTTGCATGTCAATGTACAATGGAGGTTGATCCAAAATAGCTAAGATTAACTGCACTTTGACAATGTCCATGATTGTGATATAACCTCCAGTAGGTAATGTTAAATATAAAGACCCTAATTTTTCTTCCTTTGCATTTCTTTATTTTCTTTCCTTCTTTCTTGTTGCTTAAGCTTGAGCTTCTTTTTATGAGTACTTTTCTCTCTCCTCCCCTTCTTCCTTCCTCATGTTTTCTTTACACTGCTCAAGCTTCTTTTCTGCATTGTGTTTTTCTTTTGATCTTTCACAATTGATCTCTCAATTAGGTAAATTTTTGTTCATTCTCACTTTTCTCTAATCTCTTCATATCATTTTTTTTTTGCTAAATTACTATTTTGGTCCCTTATCTTTCCACGAAAGTCTATTTTGGTACTTTATCTTTTAAAAACATTCTATTTTGGTTCTTTCGTTAATTTAAAATTAACATTTTTAATGATTTAAAGATAATGGCGATTAAAAGCTGTCATTATTTTTAAAATATTAACAGTGTTAATGATTTAAAGAAATTGGTGGTTTTTAACTGTGACAAAACATTTTTTTTCTTTCCCCTTCTTCCTCCTCCCCTCTCTCTCTCCCTTCTTCTTTGTCATCTTCCCCCCTCCACTAAGCATAGATGGCGGTTATAACATCCCAGGCGCTGACAAGGGCGGGGAGTGATCGCCGGTGCAAAAGAGATGAGGCACGGACAATGAGCGGCTCCTGGCAGGCTTCTATCGGGAGGGGTACATGAATGAATCGAATACACACCCGAACGAGAGGGATCCAGAGGCTGTGCAGGTATGGGACTGTACAGTTGAGGATAACTTAAAGGAATTAATAAGTGCTACCTATACCATCAAGATGCATCTACTTTTTGGTAACCCATCACTTAAGAACTCCATAGTTAAGCGTGCTTGACTTGGAGCAATTTAGGGATGGGTGACCTACTGGAAAGTTTCTCGGGAAGCGTGTGAGTAAGGACAAACCACGCTGAAAAGTCTTGTGTTGGTTTGTGGGGACAGTCACAGATTTTGCAAGCGGCCGGGCGTTACAAAGTAGTATCAGAGCAGGGCCTCTCTCCCAATACGGTATGGTTCAAGGACGAACCAAGCGGAAGCTGGTGGGCATGTAACATCCCGGGCGCTGACGAGGGCGGGGAGTGATCGCCGGTGCAAAAGAGATGAGGCACGGACAATGAGCGGCTCCTGGCAGGCTTTTAGCGGGAGGGGTACATGAATGAATCGAATACACACCCGAACGAGAGGGATCTAGAGGCTGTGCAGGTATGGGACTGTACAGTTGAGGATAGCTTAAAGGAATTAATAAGTGTTACCTATACCATCAAGATGCATCTACTTTTCGGTAGCCCATCCCTTAAGAACTCCATAGTTAAGCGTGCTTGACTTGGAACAATTTAGGGATGGGTGACCTACTGGGAAGTTTATCGGGAAGCGTGTAAGTGAGGACAAAGCACGCTGAAAAGTCTTGTGTTGGTTTGTGGGGACAGTCATAGATTTTGCAAGTGGCCGGGTTAGGGTTTTGCATCACCCACCACCGCCATCCACACCCAGCGAAGGGAGGAAGGTGGTGGTGAAGAGGAAGATGAAGAAAAGGGGAGAAAGAAGGGGGAAGATGAAGAAAGGAGGAGGAAGAAGGGGAAAGAAAAAATATGTTTTGTGGTGGTTAAAAATTGCCATTATCTTTAAAATATTAATAGTGTTAATCATTTAAATTATTAACAATAGTGTTAATTTTAAGCTACCGAAGGACCAAAATATGACGTTTTTAAAAGACAAAGTATCAAAATATAACTTTTAAAAGATAAAGGACCAAAGTAGGATTTCATGAAAAGATAAAGGACCAAAAATAGTAATTTAGCCTTTTTTATCCCTTTTTTTGAACTAGAATATGGATTTGATTTATCAATATATTAGTGTATATTTTAGATCTAATTATATGATATTTGTGTAATTATTTGTATGTCATTATTTGTATTATTATTATTAAAAATTGAAATAGCAGCCATTATCTTAAAATGCATATTATCATTTTTTGTATTTTTTATTTGATTTGTTTTGTGATTATTGAAATGAAAAAGTGTATTATCATAGCTAATTTTTAAACGAGTTGATTTCAAAGTAGGTGGCAAATTTTGTATGGATTCAAAAAAAGGAAGCTATACCTTGATGAAAATAAAAACTTGATACATGGCTTGGCCCTATGTACATTGCATACTATCAATACATTCACCACAAAAAAATCCATTAATTAGAGACTGTTACAGACCGAAAATATCCAGTCATTAACTTGCTATGGAGACTAATTTAGAAACTAAATAAAGTTAGTCTTGAATGACCTTTGAAAATTTTATTTATTTATTTAGAGACTATTTTTTTCACATTTAAACGAACTGTAGTTAGAGACTAGTTTTAACAAATCATTTTAGAAACCAATTTTTCAGTCTCTTATATAAATATAATTAGAGATCGTTCTTTTAGTCTCTAATTGAAATATAATTAAAGACAATTTTTTTGTCGGTAATAACTCATTCTAGAGATTGAATTTTCAATATAAAATTAGAATGTAGTTAGAGACCAATTTCTTAGTTTCTGCTTGAAATGCAATTGGAGATTGATTTTTGGTTGCTAATAAACTATTTTTGAGACTAATTTTTTGGTTGCTACTTGGAATATAATTACATATGAAGTTGTAGCACTAATAAAAAATTTTAGAGATTGATTTTTTAGTCTTTAATTGAAATGTAATTGGAGACCAGTTTTTAAATTTCTACTTAAAATGTAATTAGATACTAATTTTTAGTGACTAATAACCCATTTTAGAGATTTATTTTGCAGTCTCCAATCTACATGTAATTAGAAACCGATTTTATAGTCTTTTAATTAGAATGTAATTATAGACCAATTATTGAGTCTCTAATAGTCCTAAAAAATTAACATTTCTCCATTTAACAATAACAAAATATTGGAAGAGAATTTAACATCTTTGGTATAATTGAGCTCTCAAAATACTGTTAATGTTTATGCAAACTTCATTTCTCCACATCAAACTAGACTTTCAGGATGGCAAATCATGTCAAGTGTTTTTCTTATTTATAATTAAAAAATAATTAAGACATAATCAAGCTAATGAATCAAATTTAAATTTTGAAATTTTTAACCAAAGCAAAGTCACATTTTAAATTTATTGCATTAAGTAAATGAATTAAGGCTTAAATATGTTTTTAATCCCTTAAATTTGGGATAAGTTTGTTTTTGATATCCCAAATTTAAAATTAATCTTTTTAGTTCAGTAATTTAAAAAATAATTTGAAAAAAGCTTGTTTTAATCCCTCAGGACCACCTGCTGCATCATTAACAAGGGTAGATTAGGTCAGCAGTGTAGCATCAGCTAAGTTTGGTGTGATGTTTTTATTAACAAGGACACTAGTAGCTAGGTTTTGTGTAGCAGGTTTAGTAGTAAGGGAGTTTTGTGTGGTAAATTCACTAATAGAATTTGGGCAAAGGGGCTTAACCATGTTTTTTTCGAATTACAAGTACTAAAAATATTAATCTTAAATTTAAGAGACCAAAAACAAACTTACTCCGAATTTAAGGAACTAAAAACATATTTAAGCCATGAATTAAGCACGAGCAACTTCTTTTTCTAGCTGAAGCTTTGATCGATTTGAGGAACTGGTTCAAGCCCATTAAGGCAAAGGAGGATTCTACAGAGGATCATGCTGTTGCATTTTTTAGTACTACTATTTTCGTTTTTAGTTCACTGATATGGAATCTTGAATGCCTCTGAAATGCAAATACTTAAGAGTCATTATAGGTAATTTTCAACTAGCATTGTTGGAATTTGAGTCTATTTGATTGATTGTTAGAGAACTATCCATGCAATATGACATGTGAGAATGAAGTAAGATATACACACACAAAGAAGTCAGCGACAGTGAGAAGCACTTCACAATAATGTAAGCTTTCCTTCTTTTTAGAACTATCCAGAGCAATAGATAATGTAATGAACATAGCTTAAAAGAGAATTTATCCACTTATACCTATGCCAAGGACTTTGTTAACACCTCATGGTGTGTGATAAGGTTCATTTGTGATAGGTCATTGAGTTTTGGATTAGGAAGGAATCAAAATTGAAGGAGTGAGAGTGGTGATGTTGTGTCGATGGGTGAAAGAAAGGGAGAATACAAATGTTGTAGCAGTTGCATCAACCGTTAATTCAGTTATTAAGAATAGCATCATTGGATTTTCTCAAAGTATTTGAACAGGCAAAGGGTGATGTTTGTTTGAGGCGTAGCCATTGTCGTGCCAAAGGTGGGGCACCCAAATTTGAAGTCACCATCTTGGGTGCTGCAGGAGGCATAGGACTACCTTTGACCATGTTGATGAAGATGAAGTTGACCCTGTTTGCAAGCTTCCACTTCAGAGAGATGCTTCAGATGATTCAAAATCTAGTCTATCTGGGATTATAACAAGGCCTTGTTGTTTTTATATGATTAGAATCACATTATTTGTACTTTTACTATGCAACAAAAAGTAGCTAATGATATTGGTCAGCTTCTAAACTCGAACCACGCCTCATTGTTGAAAGCAACAATAGCAACAACTGGTGGACAGGCTAGATGGTGCCTACCAATTGTTTGTCTTTGATGGGAACATTTATTATTCATGTCATCTTATTCTTGACCATTTCTCTTAGTGTTGTTTGTCAATGTTGGAGCATACATGGCCTTTATGTCCTGCGCTTTCCAAATCCATCGTAGTGAGGCTATTTCTGTCAATGATGGAACCTACATAGGCTTTATGTGCTTTGGGTCAGTGGGGACCCTTTTTGTCATTGGTGATCTTGCCTACAAGCAGGGGTTTTTGTAATCAATTGTATCAAGCTATTACACACACGAGATATAGTGGAAACCCACTTGATTGTTAAGATGATTGGCATAGGAAAATTAGTCTAAATCTATTGGGTTTGTGTTCACAACCTGATTTTGCTGTCATTTTATTTTCTTTAAGAGATTTGTTTGATCTAATCAGAGTATGTCATGATTCCTGCTGAATCTTGAATCTTCAATACATGCCTAAATGACCTCTATTCTATTTTTGTTTCTGATTTAACATATATTTATGTTTGCCGTTAGTGCCTCTGTCTTTTCATGTCATCTTTTGTGAAAACTTTTACGTGTTGCCCTGGTTTGGGGCAACCCCTAATCATTTATTCATAACTTGTCATGGTTTGGGACTTTTACACCAACTTTTTCTTCTATCTTTTTTCACATCATTGTCCTATCTTTCTCTTCCTTTTCCATTACATCACTTATTACATTTGTTATTCTCTCTCTCTCTCTCTCTCTCTTTTTCTGTCTCTTGTTTGACCTCACGCACCCCAAAATGCTGTTTATCACGGTTCTTATACGAATTAGCATGCAACGAGTATACATTACCTTTCTCATATGCTTTTCATATTTTCACATCTTTGGAGTCATCATTATTTTCACAACTAGTGCATTCGCAACAGTACATGATCCAAGTTCAAACAGTAATTATATCCCAAGACATGAATTAACAGAAATTTGCAACTGATGATGTTCAAGTAAAACTCTTGTACAAAGTAAAGTGAATTACATTACTGTTTCGCCTCTGTTGAAAACAACCAAAAAAGGCAAAAATAGTACATCATCTCAGATGTCACATGTATAAGCCATGTATAATTCTACATTTGATCGATGCACTGGTTTATGAAATTCTCAAATGTGGAATCCCCTCCGTGGTTTGCGAAGACTGAGTAAGGTGACATCATCAATCACAGGCCCACACAGCGAAGCGAGATCGTCGCTTCTCATGGTGTAGAAGGTGCTAAGGAACACAATGCGTGTTCTTGTACTAACAGCCACAAACTTAAGAGTTGCACGCTTAAACCCACCTTTGCCTTTGGACTTGTAAGGCACCGTTACGCTATCTTTGCCTGCATATGCTTCAACACTCAGCGACCCTTCACAGGAATCGCCAGCGTCTCCCACAGCAAAGGAGAGGAGGTACGTTTTGCCGGGAATGGTTCTGGCTACTTGTGCAATGGCACTTTCTTTTCCTCCTATTAGCTCCACGGCTCTTTTCCCTACAGGAACTGAGAAATGGTTTGAGTCTATGTATTTAACAGCTTTTAGGGACTCCACTATCCACCCTGGTAGGGGAGAGTGGTCGCTGAGGTCTACAATGTTGGGTGGGATAAGCACACCCGATGATGTGTTAGTGAACACTGGTCCTTCTTCAAACCCACCATTCTTCAACACGTTCTCTGTTGAGTGTCAGAAAACAGCACGCACAAATGAAATTAACCTTTCTTTTGAAAATAATGACTTTGATTGTAATGGACACTAAGTTTTTTATTTTGAAAGAAAATTATGAGTTGCATTTTGCATAAATAGTCAGCCTATTGTCTGGCATCTTTGATTAATATGTTATTGTTTTTTGTGCTTTCTTTGTTTAATAAGTATCCTAGTTAATTTATATCTATGTAAGAAATGTTACATCAAATCAAGGAATTTGAATATGTGCGGGTGTGATTCTGAGTCAATGTATGGAGAGAGTGATTGATTAAGGAGATGAACATACTGTTAGTTGGTCTAGGAGGGTACAGCGGTTTGAGAGCAATAGAATCAATGATTGGTCCACAAGCAGGATCCTCCTCCTTTCCCGAGTGATGAAAAACCAAGTCTACAAGAGAGTAATCTGCTTGGAAGGACCATGCATAAGCATCCCAACCATTTCCACTGTACAACGTTTGCATTGGAAGCACCACCCAGTCCGGAGCCACAGACACGTTGAGTTTTTCCTCTTGTGCACACGTGCGTGCCACCACAAACGTGATAGAATAGTACATTCCCTTCACCACTTTGATCTTTTGTTTAATAGAGGCCTCGTTGCCAAGTCTCACCGCATAAGCCCCATTTGGCACCACAAGCAACATGTCACCCTGTTTCTGCCCTGCTTTTATGTATTCAACGAAGCCAGAGATCTCCCACCCGGGTATTGCATAGGGACCCCCAGTCACCACCGTGCCGTTCATGTCCCGTGGCTTTGGGCCAAGCTCAAACTCTCCATTTGCCACTGATCCTGCATCAATTAATATGTTAGAGCCTTAGAGAGAATTAAAAGAAAAAAAAAAAAGTTTTAGTTAATTTCGTTGACTATACAATTTATCTAATGATAATGTTTAGCAGATTATACTAGTCCCACAACAGGATTAATTGAACTTTAGATTACATTGGTTTGATAATTGACCGGTTGCTATTTATAGTGAACTGATCTAATTTCAAAACTTTTATTATGTCACGTGCTGTACAACGCACTGTCCAATGTCACATGTGGTCCCCGAGAGCCGAGGCCATGTGAAACATCAGAGAATCCTGCATGCAAGGACTAAGAATGTGCCGCAAAGAAAGAAATTGAAAAAGATTACCAACGCTGAAGGAAGAGATCAAGAGAAAATGAATACAGCCAGAAGGCTAATAAGGCGGCGTACACTGTACAAACATACTATACTAATGCGTGAAGTCAACACCAACAAATAAGCACCGGAAACCTGGAACAATTTCATCCATTTGGAAATTGTAATACCCAAATTCTCTATCACTTCAAAATTGATGAGGAGTGACAATAGATGTAGAGTGAGTCACTGACACGTAGATCAATGTTTAATAACATCGTCTGGGAACTTTAGCTAGCTAGGAAAGGAAACCAAACCCTGAAGCCTATTAAACCGGGTGTGTATGTAACGGTATACGGTTTGCAAACAGGTTGTGTTGATGTTTAATTTAGTTAGTGTTATTGGAGTTCAAATCAAATACTTTGGTAAGGGGGAATATGTCGCTTTTTTCTGGTGTAGGAATATGTGGCTTTAAAGAATAAATTTTTGCTATTATCATGATACACAAATCTTAAAGACTAGAGCTGCTATAATTCTTTGGCGAATATGTTTACTTTATGATTATAACTTTCTATATGTACTCTAAGTCAGAAATATATAATTTGCATGTTGAATGCTATTTACACACTTTTTTAAGTACTCATTTTAACATTTTTTTTAAATTATTGAGCCATATTTTGCTTAATATTTTAAAAAAGTTGCAAAGGCAAGTATAGAATATGGTTGAACAAATTAAAAGTGTGTTAAAGGAATTGGTTAAAACAGTGTGTTGATGGCATTCTTTTCCTTCGGAAAGCATGTATATACACCTATCTATCTATCTAGTGTGTGCGTGTGTTTTGTGTTTTGTAGCTTACCATCGGTAAAGGAGAAGGCAACATGGAAGCAGCAGAAGCTCACCAACAGAAACGAGAACCTTCCCATGTTAGCTGGGCTATGAACTGATCAACTTTAGAAGAAAGAGATCGGAAGGAGAGAGAGTTGAGAGAATAGCTTGTAGCAGAGGATGGAGTGATGACGGCCTTATATGCATGCTTTCTTTTGAAAAGGCACCAAGGTTTGCAGTAAAATAGCAAATATGCCATTCACTTGTTGTTCTTCTATTTCAATCACAATCACTCCATTCTGTCTTCTTTTTTAACATTTAAATATGAAGAACTCTTGGATGTTTTCTGGTGTAGGTCGTAGACAAAAGCTGTTCGATGTCACATGCTCTTCTTAGGTCCTTCACCCCGAACCTGTGCGGTTGCAGATCATAAAACCCCACTATATAACTACTGCCCGGGACAACGGTTTTAATTTGTTGATCCCCGTTAGTACAAAACCATCCAATTTGTACTTTTCAAATGTATAGGATATTTTTTTGTTGATTTGGATGGTTTAGCATATGAAACAACAACCCTTGCTAAAGAAAGAGTGAGAAACAAAAAATATGATAAATGATGTGACAAAAAAAAAAAAAAATGAAAAATGAATGCAAAAGATAAAAGACTTGTAAAAATTAAAATCCTTGCTTAAATCATCAATTTCTAATTGTTTCAGCGATGACTTGAAGAAACGTGCCATGTGCAGTTATTCGAGAGGATTACGGCGCCAACTCATGTTCGAAACTCAATTCTATTAGCATTAGCACCATGAGTCCATCTTAATCAGACACGTATATTTAACTAGTATTTTAATTTATGTATTATAAAGAATAAATATTTATTTTATATAATTTAAATTTATAATAAATAAATACTTCTTAATATATAAATTATTTTATAATTAAAATTTGTGACAAATAAATATTTTTGAACATATAGATTCTACTTTAAATTTATAATAAATAATTATTATAATATAATATTAATTTTTAATTTTTAATAATTTCTTTTAAAAAAATATTTAAATTCAATTTAAAACTAAAGATATTAAAAATGATATATTAAAAGAGATAAAAAGTTAAAAAATCTCTAAAAACACTCTTATTAAAAAATGACAACTAAAAACGTTTTCGTTGAAAAATAACAGTTAAAAATATTTTCATTTAAAATAATTATTCTTATTTAATATATAAGGTAAATTATCGTTTTAAATTAATATAATATATGATCTATTAAATATTAATATACAGAGTGTGATGTCAGTCGTTTAGATAAACCTGCCCGAGTTTTGGGGTGGCGGGAGTTTTTATTGAAAAAAAAAAATATTCATAGTATTGGTATCGTTAATTAATATTTTAAACGAGTAATTAGTACTAATTTCTCCAACTATATTTAAATGAGTATTTAATACAATTAAAAAGAGTAATTGATAATGGTGATTAATTCACTTAAAATATGTAATTAGTATTATTTTTTCCTCCTATATTGAAATAATAATTAATGCGATTAAAAAGAGTAATTGGTATAGTTAATTAATTCACTTAAAATAAGTAATTAGCACCATTTTCTTCTCCTTGACTTAAATGGGTAATTAATGCAATTAAAAAGGTTAATTAGTAGCATTAATTAATTCACTTAAAACGAATAATTAGTACTATTTTCTCCTACTATTATATTTAAATAAGTGATTAATGCAATTAAAAAGGATAATTATTATCGTTAATTAGTGATTAATTTATTTTCTCTCCTTCCCTTTTTCTCACACGACCTATTAATAGATTACATGCATATACTACACTTAATATAATAGACATATATGGTTACAAACTTAGCATTCAACGTAATTAAACCTAAGTTCATAATTAGTGATATTTATATATTTAATTTAGAAATCATTAAATCAAATTATAAAATTTGGGACTATTACATGTTGACCATTTATAATTTGTCAACAATTTCTAAGAATAATCCAACTATTAACCTATAGCCAAGGACAAATGTATGTTAGCCCCCGTAATTTTTCCTAACAAATTTTTTAATATGATGATGTTTTAATATTAGAGTAATTTTTTAATTTGGTAGAGACTAATTTTGGAGATAATAATATTTAAGTGTTAATAATTTTTTCTTATTTATTGACAAAATATTCTCCTTTTATAGTTTTCATTATAAACATAATGACATTTTCTTTTCTCCTTTTAGATAAATATTTTCTTTTCTTTTTTATAGTCTTCAATGTAGATACAATTTCATTCTTTTTTCTTGTTAATCAAAATATTTGAGTATCATTTATTTTTCTTTTTAACAGTGTTTTTCTTTTATAATTTGTTATTGTTATTTTAAAAGCTATAAATGATTGCATTTGCAATCAAATAACTTTAATAGTCTATTTTTTTTGTTTCCCACAGGTATCCTCCTTCGAAAGTAATCCTATTTGATATACAATTAGATAATAAATGTGGGCACCTCTCCTGGTGGAAATTCGAACATTGGTTTGCCATGTTATCGGGGATTAGCCCATTTTACTAGACTCAACCCTCATTGTTAAACAACTTTAATAGTCTTGTATTTATATTTATTTGATTATTTAATTTGATTATAATTAATTTGAGAATTAAAAGTTATTTATTAATCCTTACCAATGGGGCAAGCTTATGAATACTAATATAAGGGATTGACAATTTGAGTTTTGAAATACGTCAACAAATATTCTCTTTTTTATTATAATTCTTGATATATTCTCTTTGTTTTTCTCCTCTCATCTTTGTCTTTGGGGCATTGTTTATGAGACTCCAATATGCTTTTGAGTTCAAGCACACGGGTTTAAACATGTCGATGTGTAAACCTTGAAAAAGTAACCTAAATATCAAGCTGCACCAAATGTCCATCAAAATTTGTTTTCAAGAGATTGGCCATTGCCACAATACATTATTCTTCTACTCCTACTTTCCAACAATTTGAAAGTAAATTATTCTTCAATGGTTGTTGGCTATTATTGTTGTAAGAGATAATTTGATAAGTAACATAATTCATTCTAATTTAGTAAATTTTTAGATCACATTTAATAGGATATTATCCTAAAATATTATAGTTAACTTAGATACTAATTTTTATTATAAATTCATGAAATTTCTTGGTGACGTGTGAAATTGATCATTGACATATGTAATCTTAGGTCTATAAAAAATGTTTAGTTTGTTTTATGTATAAATATATTTTCCACTATATGTTCTTTTTACAATGATGAGATATTGGGAAAAAAGAAAAAATAAATTCTTGAATTGAGTATAAAAAAATAGCATATATAATTTGCTTATTTTTCTTTACTTAAAATTATTTTCAATATGTTAAAATAATGTTTGTTATACTGACTTGAATATCACAAAATCATATGTAAAGTTTATGATTAATTAATAAATTGTTAATAGTTTTTTAAATAAAAAAAAATAAAGGTTTAGTAATTATTCATGTTGGGTCTAGGATCCACTTAAATATCATAAAAACTTTATCAAAGGTTTAAGTTTGGTTAATAAATTGTTAATTGGTATTTTCTTTTTAATAAAAATAAGAATGTAGACTTAGTGATTTATCATGTTGGGTCTAGGATCCACTTGAATATCACAAAGTCTTCTACAACTTTGTTTTGCAAGAGTATTCCACATCTGTTAGGCTGCCTATCATTGTGAATAATACTCTATAATATTTAAGATTTAATTTCTTAATAATCCTTATAATAATAATAATAATAATAATAATAATAGTAATAATAATAATAATAACAAAAAAGATAAAATATATAACTAATAAACATCAACCCACAAAACGATTTTCTATCTAAAGAATTACGTAAGTCTGATTTCCTCATTGCATCGGAGGATACATAGGAGCAGAGGTCCACTCTTGTTGATCTCAAAAACAATAAAGATAAAATAGTAATAATAATAATAATCATTTTTTTTAAAAAAATATTACAATAAAATTTAAATGAAAATAAATAATAAAAAATATAATAATAGATAGGATTAATAATTTTTATAGGCAAGAGGATAAAACAATTAATATTTCACACTTTAAGTTAAAGGATAACCGTTTTTATAATGGACATCGTAGGGTGCCAACACATTTCCTACGTGTAATTGACTCCGGATCCAATCTTTGGTTCAAGACCCTTTTTAGGGTTTTTTCATGTTTTCTCTTAATAAACTATGGTGGCGACTTCTTTGTTTTACTTTTCTTTTCGCCATTCCGTTGTGATCCTAGTTGCGACAATTTCAAAACTAATAATTTTATAAATATGTAGTTAAATTTAAAATGATTCATAATAGTTTATTTTAATTAATAGTTAAGTATATAAATTAAAAAATAAATTATTATTTATATACATAAGTGTAGATTTTATAGATAAAAGTTAGATATATAAATATTATAAAAATAACATTAAATATTATAATATAATAAAGTTAGATGTTTTTTAAACCTAATGACCTAATTTTATATATATATATATATATATATATATATAGGGTCAGATCCGTTGACACTATGTGTTAAAGTTAGTCAAATTACATTTTCAATAACTTTTTGTAGAATACAGATTTAATCAATCCAACCGTTGAATTTGATGTTCTTATTAATTATATTAAGTATACAAAATTTCACACAATTCCAAAATTATTTAGTAGGTCATCGCATTACTTTATTTTAACATACAATAAAAAATTAAAATATATGTAAATATTCAATGTTAGATGACATATATAGAAAAGTCCAAATTATGTGAAATTTGATATACATGATCATGAAGATAATATCACATAATTCAACGGTTGGATTAGTTAAATTTTCATTATATAAAAAGCTATTGAAGGTGTAATTTGACTAACTTTAACACCTGGTGTCAACGGATCCTGACCCATATATATATATATATATATATATATATATTTCACAAACAATAATAATTAAAAGTAATGATTTTATAAATATGTAGTTAAATTTTAAATAATTATATATCTATGAAAAATATACTTGAACTAATGTGAGCCGTTGATGGATACTTAAAGTTTACAATAGCCGTTGATTGGATCTTTTTGGTAAATAATTAAATTTAAATAACCTAATTATATTTAATGAATTTAATTATATTAACAAATACATAGTTGTTAACCTAATTAAGTTTTACGAATTTACTTAGATTAAATTAGTATTTAATGATATTAAAACAAAGAATGAAATTGTTTTTAAATTCAATATTATTTATAGCTATTAATTAAAATTAAAATTATATTGTTTTTGACTTTTGACAATTAGATTGATAGATTACATTCTCTCTATAAGCTCAAACAAAATGCAATGAGAGTAAGTATTTTGGTCCCTTTTACTCTGACTTTAGTTGGTTCTAATTTATTTTTCTATTATAGTGGTTTACTTATCACTATCTCTTATGTAAGCCTAACTAGTAAGCATTTTTTGTTGTATCATTGCACAACTTTTTTTTTTTATCAACCTTTTTCTATATACAATTTAAAGTGATTTTCATTGTATTGATTCATTAGTTGTTTGCTCAATATATTCTTTTATGTTAATTTTTTATATTGTTTGTTTGATAGCAATTATATGTATGCTATTACAAGGAGAAATATTGCACATAAGTTCAAGACAAGTTTGTAAGAAGGAAAAGTATATATGGTTAAGAATTTTGTGATGTTAGAAAATAACGACAAAATTTAGATAAAATGTATATAGCAAATTCTAATACATTTTAAGACCATAAATATGAAGTGTAACTTTTATTTTTGTTACAATTTTTTTTCAGACTGCAACCGAATGAAGAAGAATCATGTGATAATGAGCAAAATGACTTTCTGAAGTTCTAGATGTATAAGAAAAAAAGCTTAATTTTATAACAACTTTTTTTTAGTGTTTGTTCAATTAATTAGTAGTGATAAACATGTTTATGTTTGTGCAACTAAATATATTGTCCAATTAGTAATTTTTTTTACATGATCAAAATTAACTCAATTTGCATGAATTTTATTTTATTTTACATACTATTTTTTGCATTGTTAACACTAATCATAAATTTAATTTGAATAAAATTGAAAATTTTATTAAATCAATTTTATATGTCAATTAAAAAAAACAAAGAAAAAACATTTTAGCAATTACATTGATGATAGTTGGTATACAACCTACCAATTTTAACTTTTGCAATACCCTAATGTGATAAAATGTTGATTTTTTTTTTATAATTTTTTTTCATTGAATACAAAGTTGAATTTTACAATGAGACTTTTGCAAAATTGTATTAAATTGAATTAATAATTACATTAAATATGTATTAAATATGAAGTTGAATTTTGATGTTAATCTATACGAGACTTTATAAACATATAAATTAATTAAAAAAAATTGAATATTTATAAATAAATTGAAAAGATAAAAAATCTGAAAAAAAAATACTACATGAAAATGAATTAATATTTATCAATAAAGAAATCATAAGAACTATTTACAAAACAAATAATGATCCACTAATTAATATTAAAATATATAAATAATGAAATGTATCTTTAGTTATTATTGTTTATAAAACATATATTAAAGTAATAAAATTAAAATATTAAAACAAACTTATGAAAAAAAATTAATGTAGTTTTCAATGTTATTAATTTAGTATTTTTGTAAATATATAAATAAATAATTTTTTATTTCTATGTTATTAATCATTGTTTGTATTTATTAAGTATAATACATAATTAATTTTTTGTTTTCTTTTTTGAATCAAAATTATATTTCTATTATAAGAATAAAAATATTCTAATATTATATGTATCAATATTAATTTATATATTACTTTATATGTATTTTTTCATGTTATCTGTTATTTTTACAATAAATATAGTTAAAAAAATTTAATTATAAAAAATACATGTTAATATAATATCCACAAGAACAAAAATAAAAACTCAATTTTATATATTATTGAGGTTTACTTTTAGTAAATAATTAAATTGATTACTTTAAGAGTTTAGTTGCTATATATGTACCGTCAATGTAAAAAAATTTACATTGTCAACCAATCGAAAATCAGTCCTAGTGTGATTTTTAAGGTAGTTATTATCAAAGTTAACAAACTTATCATACATGGTGAGTTGTGATCGGATGACAGTGTAAAACTATTTTACACTATCAATACATGACCTATTTTCTCTAATCATAAATAGAGTCTTTTAAAATTTATAAGAGTCGATAATATTATAATTTTTTATTCTTATAAATTCAAACCTCAATAATAATAGTAGTAATGTAATAAATTGATCAATTAAGTGGTACATAATCTACAATATTGATTAAATTTAATATAAAAATCTTCTCTATATATAAATTAGAATAATTATCTTGTACGAGAATGTTTTTAGTTATCATTTTTCAATAAGAATTTTTTTAGCTGTCATTCTTAGAAGAGAGTATTTTTAGGAATTTTTTTAACCTCTCATATCTTTTAATCTATCATTTTCAATATTTTTAGTTCTAAATTGTTTCAATTTTTTTTTAAAATTATAAAAAATTAAAATAACATTGTATCATAATATAAATTGTATATTAAAAATTTAAAATATAATTTATATGTTCAAAAATATTTATTTATTATGAATTTTAATTATAATATAATTTATATTATATATTCAAAAGTATTTTTTTATTATAATTTTATGTTATATAAAATAAATATTTATTTTGTGCAATGCAGGTTAAAATACTAGTTATAAATTAAAATTTTTATTACAAGTTGTAAATATAGAAATTATTTTCAATATCAAGTCATGTTATTATGTAAATTTGATTTCGATTTCAAAATATGTAAATTCCAAAATAGAAACATAGATGTAAATTTCAAAATGAAAATTCAAAGAACAAGAGTCCAAAGATAACGTAAGATAGAAAAGGCTACGTACAGTAACACTATCTAGCACGGAATGCACGCCCGAGATCACGTACCTAATTTGGGCTTGAGGCAGTTACAGAAAGATACGTGAATTCCGAAACTTTAGTTAGATATATGTATGTATTATCTATATCATATCATGCGACAATCAGCAATTAATTAGATTCGTTGGGTTTTATTATATTTGATGGATGCCACAGAGAAGAACCCCCACGTAATAAGAAGGCAATTCTGAAAGAAAACAGTTGAAGTTTCGCACAAAGAAAAGGTCTGATCAAGTAGGTGCGAGAAACCTGAATGTCGACGCGTGCCAAGAAGAAGTTTGCGAGGTTGTGTTGCAGCCATGATGAGACAGCGGATGACGAGAGACACAGAAATCGAATAGAGATTGATCAAATGTCGGTGGACGATGGCAGCCAATACAGCCTCAACCGCGTTCCGCTTCCTTCTCTCGGCGCCGCCGCCAGCTGCCGGAGACCCAAGCTCCGGAGTTTTATTGTCTCGCCGTACAACCCTCGTTACAGGTTTGTATGATCTATTTATTATCTTCTCACCCTTCCCTCCCTATTCTTTTTTGTTTTTCGAGAATTATATATTAATGTTTTGAGATTAATATTTAATATTTTAATTATTATAATTGATAAGTCATTTTTAATTATAAAAATAGTAAAACATAAGTTTAAAAAAAATATTTATAACTTAAATAAATAATATAATATATTTAATTATTTTAATTTAATGTTTATTTAATATTTATTATTAATTTTTTTTTCTGGCCCCTCTTTAGCTCCGTCTCTGGTACTAACAGCCGTCGGATATATTAGTTTTTTAATGTATGGTTAAAATGCTTTGAGTTTTATCGGTAGCAGTAGTGGTTGCAGAGAGAGAGTTATTGATATCGCAAATTAGTCCAGACATAGGTATTTGCAAAAGGATCCCAACAGTTGAAGAATAGATGAAAACCCTAGCGGAGGCAAATTGTAAAATATTGGATTAATGGAAGACTCAACTATTGACCCAATTCGTTGATCCAACATTTTTTGGCATCCGCTAAGTTAGAGATTATAAGAAGAATAGGCTTAATTGTAATTTTAGTTTTTTAAATCGCAATAGTGTGATTTTGGTTCTTCAAGTTTCAATTATACACATTGAGTCTTTCAAGCATTGTAATTATATAATTTTGGTCCCTTAAAATTCAATTGCACAAATTGAGTTTATTATCATGTTAGATATTTAACGAAAGATCGCTAGAGTGACTAAAATTGTACTATTACAATACTTGAGGGACTTAATTGAGAGAATAAAATCATACAATTACAATACTTGATGAACCAAAAGTGCAATTAAGTCAAAATATTAAAAAGATACTCTCTAAACCATTTATTTTAAAATACTCTTTATTATTTGTTAAAATATCTTTAAATAAGAAGTAAAATTCACAAAATTTTGTGAGGCGTTTCAACATGTTGATATTGTGAGGCTTTGTTAACCGTAGTATAGCGGCTACTGATTTGGGTCTTCGTGGCACCAACCAAGGAATGTGATAACATGCCCAGCTAAGGAGAAACAATTGAGAAATTGGGGAAAATGGTTTTCTTTTTGTTATGATATTATAGGTGTAAAGTATACATCGATTTTACTGATGATTAATCTTTGCCATACAATATGATTGATCACTTTTAGTGGTGTCTCTCCTCTCAACTGCTTTTTGTAGAAAATTGGTTTTGCCTCCTTTTGATTCCTATTAGTTTACAGCAAGGATCACTTCCCAAAATTTGCAGTTTACAAACCCATTCACGAAAAATTAGAAAAGGACTATACCATAATTTTAAAAACATTGGCTTACTTATTATTAAAGTTTGTTTTTTACTGGGACCTTCATAGTCCACACAGAATCAAGTCCATCCTAAAATTCACCCTATTTACGTATCTAATTCTATATATTTACATATTATGTTAACCAACGTAATCGGATTGGTGCAGTTAGATGCAGTAGCAACTGTTGAATACCTAATTGTCTGATGACTATTCCGAATTGCTAAGTGTGAAAACGTTAAAATACTACAGGGAATTCGGATCCGTTAACCAACACGGGTTGGTCTTGCAGAAGGGATCTCACAAAAGCAGTTTTAACTGTGGGATATAGCCTCTTATCATGGACAATACAAAACAAAAAATATATACATGATTGATTTGGGTATTACATCATTATATGTTTAGTTTTCTTTAAGCAAACTTGAATTCTAGACATGTTGCTAAGAGAGTAGTCTTACTAATGTCATGAGTATCAGTTCGATACAACACTGCCTTTCGTGCAAGACACATGTGATACATATTATTATTTCAGGTTCTTGTTGCATTTTTAATTATATACCCACTTAATCAACTATAATAATAATTTTCATTATTATGTCACGCAATTGATGTTTCCTTTCATGTTTCATGGGGGTGATACAGACTGTGGGAGACGTTTCTGGTGTTATTAGTTTTCTACACTGCATGGGTTTGCCCGTTTGAGTTTGGCTTCCTTAATGAACCGGAGGATCCCCTGTCCATTACTGACAATGTGGTGAACGCTTTTTTTGCCATTGACATTGTTCTCACCTTCTTTGTTGCCTACCTCGACAAGGCTTCATATCTGCTCGTGGACCAACCAAAGCTCCTTGCCTTGAGATATGCCAGAACATGGCTCGCCTTTGATGTCATCTCCACCATCCCTTCTGAACTTGCCCGCAGCGTGTTGCCCCCTCCTCTTAAGACATATGGCTACTTCAATATGCTACGTCTTTGGCGTCTACGTAGAGTTAGTGCCATGTTTGCAAGGTAATTGTCCTGCATTTGTATTGTTTTTCGGCTTAACAGTTATATTAGTTGGTGGACAATTCATATATATTTACATAGAAGTTTCAAACGTTTCTTCATCTTGAACTCATAACAAGTAACAACTTATTTGTAAGTTTAATTAAAGGCAGAATATTAAACTCGTAGTCTTGAGTTGGGGCAAGACGTTTTTTATTGGATCTTATATAGAAACTGATTATGATATTCCTCCCCTTCTTTGTCTCAGATTAGAAAAGGATAGAAATTATAACTACTTCTGGGTGCGCTGTTTAAAGCTTATATGTGTAAGTGTTTGCTTTACTAAATGATTTAACTGGAATAAACTGATAGTGTAGGGATGTTTTATGCTGTCAATCAATCTTGAATTGTGGTACAATTGAAAATCATTGACTTTTGTGATAACTACTTTAAAAGACAGCTAAATTATTATCTAATGAGTTGACGGTATATAAATCTTTTCACACTACAGTGTATCAAAATCGCGTACTTAATTTCGTTCTTGTTAGATCGGTGACATATCAAGTATACAACAACCTAACTTACAAGCCTTGTGATGCTTTGCTTTTGTAGGTTACTCTATTTTCAGTGCATTTTGCTGCCTGCTTTTACTATTTTCTTGCATTAAAACATGAACAAAAATCAACGTGGCTTAGCCTGGTTTCTGATAACAATCAACAGAATGTTTGGAGTCGCTACGTAACATCGATGTACTGGTCCATAGTGACTCTTTCAACAGTCGGTTATGGTGACCTGCATCCTGTAAATACCAGGGAGATGGTGTTTGACATATTATATATGCTCTTTAACCTGGGACTAACGTCATATCTCATTGGAAATATGACAAACTTGGTTGTTCACGGGACAAGCAGAACTAGGAAATATGTGAGTATCATCATTTAAACCTTAGGACTTTCAAATTTTTCTTACTTGTCCTGAATGATATTTGGAAGGCTCTTTGGCAAGTCGATATTTATTTTTGACAAATGGTAAGGAGTTCTCGTAGTACATTTGTTTATGATTTAATACTAAAACGTATTAAATATATATAATTAGCATTCTGATTCCGAGGAAATTGTGCACTTATTATCCACAAATCACATCATTATTGTGGTTCTAAAGTTCAATATCTGGCCTTCATTTCCTTCCCAGAGGTCCATTAATATTTTGATGTTTCTTTTTCTTGGTTGCATTGTGGCATGTCAGAGAGACACGGTGCAAGCTGCCACAGGTTTTGCCCATCGGAATCAGTTACCTATCCGCTTGCAAGAACAGATGCTGGCTCATTTGTTTATGAAGTACAGAACTGATTTAGAAGGATTGCAGCAACAAGAAATTATTGAATCCCTTCCAAAGGCTATTCGGTCTAGCATCTCACACTACCTATTCTTTTCACTTGTGGACAAAGTTTACTTGTTTCATGGAGTATCAAGTGACCTACTCTTTCAACTGGTAATAATTTTTGTTTGGTCTTGCTACTTAATTCTCTGAGCCTGATGCTAAAAAAATATACTTGTGTGAAGCTTTTCAGTGTAAGCATCCATTGGTAATCAGCAAGCCCCTGGAGAGACCTGATAAAAAAGAAATATAAAATGAGATTCTTTCTTCACATGTTTAATAATTAATCAATATCTCATGTTCAATCCGAAATATATTCCTGCGTGTTTGGTTGCACGTTTTAAAACTAAAGATGTGCATCAAGATTGAAGATACTAATAGTAGCTCCTACATTTTTTTGTGAATTTGACATGAATTTGAGGTGAAATGTGAATAATTGACATAAATCCAAGCACATACTTCATCTATAACTGATACTAGCTCCAACCTCCAAGAACAATTACATTGTATGCATGCCTCCTGTTAGTCCTTGTATATTAGATGATTAATAACATTTTTTTATGTGCATATCTTGAACTGTTGAAATGGAAATTTTGCAGGTCACGGAGATGAAGGCTGAGTATTTTCCTCCAAAGGATGATGTGATTTTGCAGAATGAAGCGCCAACAGACTTTTATATCTTTGTCACTGGTGCTGCAGTAAGAAACTATACCCTCTCTTTATTTTCATGCACTTCATATATGCTCCGAGTGATATGTAGAAAATGAATTGCATGATTTAAAGTAGGAGGGGTGTAACATGATGCAAACGAGAAATTAAGTGTTTTTTCTTTTATTAAGATTAATTTCTGTTTATTGCATACGAAATGTATATTTCTTAAAAGTCCTCATTTTCTTCTGACCGACAGGAACTCATCATTAGAAGGAATGGAATGGAACAGGCAAGTCTGGTTACATTAACACCTTTATGAATCATCCCTGCCAACGTGAAGACTAGCCTATTATCACTAACAAAGCATGTGGTCTGCAATAATTGCAGGTCATTGGTGAGGCAGTGTCAGGAGATGTAGTTGGAGAAATAGGAGTTCTATGTTACAGGCCACAGACGTTTACAGTTCGAACCAAACGATTGAGCCAAATTCTGCGCTTGAACCGTACTACATTTTTAAATCTTCTTCATTCAAATGTTGGAGAAGGGACAATAGTCATGAACAATTTTCTCCAGGTATATAAACTATATGTGCAATGATGATTTGTGTTTTCTTCTAGGAATGATTCTAATTGCTAGCTAGTTTCGTTTTAGATTCATTCACATAATATTTTGTACACACATCCTTTCAATTAATAGTTTCATCCGTATAACATTTTCTTCATTTCTCATACTTTGTGACGTGCTATATTTTGTTGCACAGCATTTGCAAGAATCAAGGTATCCAGGGATGGATGTTATTTTGGCAGAAACGGAGGCCATGCTTGCTCGGGGTAGAATGGATATGCCCATTACCACAGGCTTTGCAGCAACCAGAAATGATGATCTATTGTTACATCGTTTGCTTAAGAAGGGTTCAGATCCAAATGAAGTAGATAAGAATGGAAAGACTGCACTGGTTTGTATATTTTCTCTCCTCAAATGAACACATACGCATCCATTCATGAATAAATATGTATAGACACAATACTAGATGCTTACAACTTCACTTGCTCATGTAACAGCATGTTGCAGCTTCCAGAGGCAATGAGCATTGTGTAACTTTGCTTCTAGAATATGGTGCTGATCCCAATAGCAAAGGTATTCTTCAGCTCTGTTTGGAACAATTAGTGCGGAAAACAGAAATTCAGATTACCAGTGACTCAATACCGTTTGACAATACCTTTCATTCCATTTGCTAATTTTTTCTTTCAATCAACTAGAATTTATTGTGCTTAATTTTTCATTATTGATAATTTTAGCACCCAATTATCTATCAAACACCTCCCCTCAATAGTTACTAAAAAAATATTTTCATACAGGAATATGTGATAGTACTGGTGATGTCTCTAATTGCTATCTTTTATTTATACAGATATGGACGGAAGTGTCCCACTATGGGAAGCAATGAAGGGTAGGCATGAATCTGTCATGAAACTTCTCATAGACAATGGTGCAGACATATCTTCCGCCGATGCAGGCCATCTAGCATGCACTGCTGTTGAGCAAAATAACATAGAATTGCTCAAGGAATTAATTCAATGTGGCTTGAATGTGACACAACCCAAAAGAATGGAACCACTGCTCTGCATACTGCAGTATTTGAAGGAAACACTGAGTTGATTAAGTTCCTAGTAGACCAAGGAGCAGACATTGATATGCAAGATGCTAATGGGTGGACTCCCAGGACTTTAGCAGAACATCATGAGCAGGAAGAAATTAAAAATATATTCCAGAACATTAGAGAGAGCAGAAAACCAGCTGTTATTCCAATATCAAAGAATGACAGGATTGGGGGGTTTCAAAGTGATCCCAGCATGCCTGCCATTTCCCAAGAAAGCATGCCACTGCCGCCTACTCAAGAGTTGACTTGGCTAGGTAATCATGGGAGAAGGTCTTCCAGCTCTTTTCATAATTCCATTTTTGGAATGATCTCAACTGCCAATCGTTGTAAGTATATCTTGGAACAAATTGGTGATTTTAAATTGAACAGCTTCTTTTCTGATGCCCCCAAAACAGTAAGCAAGTGCAGACTTACTTTTTGCTTATTATAATAAGAATTTAATTGGAATACACCGACAGTGTACGTACACGATTGGACTGTCACCCAATCTTGTACTACCGTATCATTGAAAACCATTAACTTCTGTAATGCTTAAGTTTAGTTAGTTGTGTAAAAAATCTTTATACCAACAATATATAAAAAATCAAACTCTTCAATTTTTTGAATTTTAACTAGCATGTTGAGAATAATTGCTAGGAGGACCCATAATTTAAATCCAAGAATGATTGAGAATTGATACATGGAATAAAAAGACATGTTAGAAAATATGAAGTCTTTTTTCCTTTTGCTATCAGATTGATTGATTATTTTTTGATTTAACCATGCAGATAAAAGAGATCGCAGGGCATCCGAAATCAGTAACACTAATATAGGGAATGTGAACGAATTAACCAGAGTGACACTTAGTTGTCCTGAAAAAGGTGAACAACATGCTAGAAAGCTTGTTTTGTTGCCCAAGTCCCTTGAAGAGCTGCTAGATATTGGTGCCAGAAAGTTCGGTATATCTCCCACCAAAATTTTGACCTCAGATGGGGCTGAAGTAGACGATATAAATCTCATAAGAGATGGTGATCATCTTATTATTGCCCGGGACTGAAGAGGGAAAAAAGAGTTGATTCCTAGACTCTTTCTTTTTCATGGGTATCCATTGTTGTGCAAAAGTATCTTGTAGGAGCATGTTTGTAACTTGTAGATGACAAAATTATAGTTGATTTAAGATTAGTTTTGCGGAAAATGGAAATGCAAGCAATTTTTGCCCTTTAATTTGTTTATTTGAAAACAATTTTGTTTTTATAATAAAAAAATCTGTTGCAAGAATTGTTCTCGATCGTTTCAGTTTACAGTTGAAGAAAACTGTTAATCTTGTTTTTAAAAGAAAACCAGAAGATTCATTTACTAATTAATGGTAATATGGTTAAAGTGAAATGAACTGCGGGCTAGAAATTTACAGGCGAAAAAAATATTTTGCAGACTTCTTTTTAACACAAAAAAATTACAAGTTAAGAAGTTTTAAAATAAGGAAAAACTTCTCTAATTTTAGAAACAAAAAGGAAATTTTCTTTTGACTTCCTTTAACACCAACTAGAAAGTTTCATTAAATGTAGGTTAACGTTAGAAGTAAGATTGGAAATATGTTTAATTTCGATAAGCAAAGTCTAAAACTTTTCTTTTCTTCTAAACGAATGATTACTAACGGAGTAACGGTTCAAAGCCACACAGCAGTTGCCATTTTTGCCCCAAACCAAGTTGAAGATTAGACACAATTTGGATAAAGATGTTTGTTTACAATTATATGAGCGAATTAAGCCTCGGTGAGGAAACTGAGTAGCTTAATTCACTCATAATTTCCCTTGAGGATTACGTCAGTTTGATCTTAGGCCACCTCTAAGGACGGTGCTTATATTCTTTTTGCTTATCAAGAACCGGTGTCTATTAAGATTTTTAGAACTTCATCTCATTATGTGTCAAGCACCAAGTGCTTATATAAGCGTCAGTGCTAAATTTTTATTGAGTCATGCAATATACTTTTTATCAAATAATAATAATAAAAGTTCATAGTAATTAATGTTGATGAAATATAAAAATGTAGGGGTTGTTTATGGGATTTATTTAGTATTTTTTTTTTAAAATTATTAGGTTGGAGAGAATGAGTTATTTAAGCTGTAAAAAGTAAAAAAAAATGATATGTAATAGTAAAACCTACTAAAAATATGTAAAATGTAAAAAAGAGAAATGCTAGGATGGAGATATTCTTATAAAAATTTGATTTTGCGAGACATAATGGAAGTATCTCCCCATTTTAGGTTATGTTATATGTAATGGGGTATTTCAAAATGCTCAAGCCCCACATTATTTAGTTTAAATTTCCATTAAGTGTTTATATATTAAAATGTGTTAACAATTTTCCAAATGGCTAGTAAAAAGAAGAAGGGTCTTACCTATGAAAATGGGCCTTGTGAACTTGTTGTAATGCAAATCCTCTTATATTCGTTTTATTACCGGATCTTTTCTGAAAAATAAAAGATTGCATTATATTTTTGTGAACGTTTTTCCTATTAACGTTATGTTTTTTTTTCATTATTATTTTTTAACATTTTAATTGTTAACATTAATTATCGAGTTTATATAATCTGGCTTTCCCAAAAAATATTCATAGACGCTTCTTCTTTTTCGAGAAATAAAAACTCTTCGGCTCCTGGGTTCTAAATCCTTTGCTCATAAATCGTCGTCGCCGACAACAGGTTACTTGCATAGTTTTTCTTGGGGCCTTAACCCTCCTTGTCAACGAAAAAAATAATAATTACAAACATAATTACATGAGAAACGTGAGAATTTAAATTCTTATTTACCTTTGATATAGAAGTTATAAAAATGTAAGTTTAACAGAGGAAGGGGGCGGGGAGAATGCACCTCAGCCAAAAAAAAAAAAAGAGACGGAACGAAAAATAATTGAATCTTAAGTTGAACACAGAAAATGCTCAGCAATTTATTTGTAAGAGTTTAATGGTCATACACTGTAAGTGTAAAGTAGTTTTACACTATCATCTAATCAGAAATCATCATTAATATGACTTTTAAAGTATTTATTATAAAAATCAACAAATTTACAATAAATGATAGTTTGTAATTGGATAACAGTGTAAAATTACTTTACACTGTCGGTACATGACCATTAAACTCTTATCTATAATGGAGTTGTTTAAATGAGAATTATTTTTCAGCTAAGTTATTAACGATTTGCACACAACATTAATGGAAATGAGTCATAGACTCATTTAATTTATTGAGTGCAGTCGGATGTGTGTATGTTTAAGTAAAACATTTCAAGGCTATTCACGTCGTTGAACAATTTGAAACTGTGAAGCAGTGACCCAACTTGATGACTGACTATTTTACAAATGCAGTAAAAATTGGAATTAATGTATAAGCAACTAAAAAGAATCAATCTTCTATAATACTGTACCAAAGTTACATACATATTCACAGCCTAAAAATATCAACCAAATTCTATTCCATTGTAGTGTCGTCGAATGCTAATAGAATACCCTTCGCCTTTGTTGATTGTTACAAACTCTACTGTATCCAATCAAAAGAATAGGTGTTAACAAAAATTAAAGAATGCTCTACTGACATTTATCTATATTTTAGCTTCAAAATAATTATAATAATTGAGTTTTCTCGTTTTCTTGCTCTTCCCCCTTTCTTTTTTCCTCCTCGTAACATATCATTCTTTGTGAACTTTTTAGTGAACTTTGTAGCCAACTAAGGAAGGAATTGACCCTTGATATCAACATTTCAGTGTGTTCTCCTGCCAATACTGAAAGCCCATTTCAAAGTTCAAATGCATTTTTTGTCCACATCTCTTTCCTTTTGCATTTCATCTCCTTCACCGATTGAATCCTTTCTTGTTCCACAGGAGATCATCTTAAACCTTAACCGACTACACAATAATTATGAGCACTCCTTTCCAGAGGAACATACTATTATATCAAACCCTTTCTGCATCCTAAAAAATGGTGGGTGCAGTGAGATTTCACCATATTCAGACAGCATCTTCAGGATGAACCTGTCCAAGTCCATGACACAAACATAGTAAAAAATACTTGACATGTACTGTAATTTGTAAGTTGAAACCTTAAAGGATTCTATGTAAGTCATTTACCTGAATGTGTCTGTCTTCGCTGAAGCTGTGGTTTCTATCATTGAAGCTGCTTACAGCTCTAAGTTTCAACTCTCCCCTGCTAGTTGTCCTCTCATCCAATATCTCTGCATCGTAGTAGTCTTCCGAGCTTCCTTCCGTATCAGTATCAGGCGGCTCCTTATCCTGATTAAACATTTTCAGGTCAGGTCCTAAGTTGAAGAGCTTGGACTATATAAACAAATGTACAAAACACATGGTCTGCCATAACACGAAATGAATGATAAATCGTACCCTCAGTGCACGAGATCCAACAATTTCCTCATACTCAGAAGCATCTAGTTCTTGAAGATGGCTAGGCTTGAATAGCTTTGGAAGCAAGTGTTCTCTTATAATTATGAGAAGGAAGAATGGTACCGGGAACAATATTCCACCTATAGGTATCCAAGTGACCCCGAAACACAACAGAAAATATGCTATCTGTAATGCTGTAAATGCAGCTATGGTCTTGAATGGTACTGTCTCCACAAAAGAGGCATGAGAACCTTCCAAAATTCTGCCCAAACAGACAAGAACCATGAAAAAATAGGTTATTAGCTTCTTACAATATATGAAAATGCCTAGTGAAAATGTAAATTAAATTGTGCACCCTGGTGCTATATTCTTGATTTTGCTTATTGGGAAACAATTATTCTCATAACAAAGGAAAGAAAATTTTGGAAGCCATGATTAATATCTCAATTTCAAAACCATCATGCATTCAGAAAAATTTACATAAGGTTATACTTACTTGTAACGCCGGCTTGGGGTGATGAAGAGGAGCAATATCCTTTCCCAGAACTGATTCCCTGGGAGACTATCAATTGCCATGTAAGCAAAATATCCCCATAGAACTGAGGTTGGTATCCTTTTGATAACAGACATGGCTAAGATTGATACACCAACCAGGAGAGACTGCAATAGGTTGGTCATTCTTTGCTCATTAACCCGGACTGGTAGATATTCATCTATGTGTTTCTCAGGATCAAAATTTTCCTTTGCACCATCCTTGTTATCGGATTTCATTACAGCTTCCTTCAGAGTCTCCAATTCTTTATCCTGCATCAATGTCAAAGCAAACATTGTATTACTCTTGGACATGCCTGCATACACAAAGACACACAGCTATCAAGCCAATAATACATACCGTAGGGTCTGTATCCATTTCTACAATCACAGCTTGCATCTTTCCATACAATTCAGAGTTGGTCCTTCGTTGCTTAATACATTCCTTGGCGCTCTTCACCACCTTCTTTCGGATCAACTGCAAATTGATAAGGTAAAACAAGAATCTAAATTGAGTTGATATTCAAGAAATAAGAACCAAGTGTTTTGATGCAATAGATGATATTTACCCTCCTCCTAAGAACTGCTAAACTCTTTGTATGCATGGGGGACTGTGGAAGTACTCCATTTGAGGGAGGAAGGCCAAGGATCCCGCAAATAAGAGTCTAAGGACCATAAAGATGTGTTAGGCAACTTTACCAACACGGAATAACATAAAGCCAATTTTTAGAGACAAAATAACATACCATTATTCCAAGCAGCAAAACATCATAGTGGTAGGCAGATGGTTTTTGAAGGTTAAATTCTTTCTGTTGCGCCATCTGCGAAGCTACGCTGTGATCGAAAAAGTATAAGCCTGCTATCATGAGAGCAGGAATAATTGCCCCAAATATATAAACCAAGGGTACCTTCCCCATATCCTGCAGCAGTTTGCAGTAGCTGTTAGATGAATATTTTGACTTGCCTAAATTAAAATGATCACTCTTGCTGTTCACAATGTTGAACACAAACACCTAACTTAAAAGCAGAATGCGTACATGACATGGACAGAATCAACAGAAGCATGGAAACAATGTATTTTGCTAAGCAACCTAAGCCAACTATTGATATAATTCTGTTTCAAAATAATGCACCTTGGATGAAAAAATTTGTACTCAATGTATAACAGTACCTTCACTACTGTCCAGTGATAGAGAGATGCAGGTTCCCAGGGAAGGGGAGAAACGAGCCTTCTAGGAACACCATCTGGAACTTTGCCCGGTACACCATAAGATAATGCAGTCCATAGCACTACCATCAACGGAACCCCATAATCTGCTATAAATCCTCGTAGCCACCCTGCATTGGATGCCAGAATAAGAATAAACATGACAAGATAAATCAAGCCTAACACAAAAACATTGTGTACAAGCTCTATCTTTTAAGACACTTGGCATCATTTACCTGTTCCATATCGCCACGTTCGTGCTTTTCTGCTTTTAAGGGCAGTGACAAGTAGTCCAAAAGAGAAAATGACTGCAAGTAATCCATTTGTGTACCGCCACTGGAATTGAAATTCCACTGAGGAAGGATTTTCATTCTTGGGCGTGTTGAACTCGCCTATCAATCCCTGTGGTTCAAGGTTTAAATAACTGTCATGTTGAGTTTTGCAGTGCCAAATTCACACTCTATTTTGCTAGGAAGAGGAAGCAACACCTTTATAGCCTCTTGAAAGAAAAGAACAGTTATGAGCATGCCAAATAACTCCCCTGCAATTCTTGTAAACCTTGTGATAATTGTGCAAGCATTAAAAATTGCAAGCAGAATCAACAAGAATGCCGTCCAAACACAAACCCTGCAACACAGTGAACATTGAAGTTAGGCAAACATGTAATGTACAATGATTCAGGAAATGGGAAAAGCAGAAACAGCAGTATAATGTAAAATGTCGTACCAAGCAGCCCAAGCCAGAAAGAGCTTGTCACCCAGTTCTGGCCTTTTTTTGCAAAAACTGTACAGATAAGTGTACATTATGACAGTGGGTTCAGCAACTCCTAAAATCAACAAAGGTTGGCCGCCAAATATTGAGTGACTAAATCCACAAATAGCAGTAGATGCCAATGTTTCCACTGTGCTCAATCTTCCATCTGTTAAAAAACACCATAAGGAAGCTCACTTATAGAACATCAAACATGATATATCTGTGCCAAAAACCTGAAAACAACTATCAGCTCAAAGATTTGAGGCTTTTGATAGAAGAGATTGTTTTACCTGTATCCCTATTGAGTTGCTCTCCAAAAGCAATGACAGGAAGAGCAGAAGCAAAGAATATGTAGAAAGTTGGAGCCAATATGCTGCCATTAATCAAAGAAGCATGAATCAGAATTTTGCTGACAAAGACACAACATACAGGGAAACAAAAAGAAAAGTCCTAGTAAGTATTCAATGTGTTGGCCAAGATAGAGAAGAATTACCTAACGCCAGAACAGATTGCACAAACCCAATCTTGTTTATAGCATTGAGCTCTTCCCTTGACATCTTGGATTATTCCCTTAAATGGTGCTCCCATGTTTCCCACAGCTGATGGAGGAAATTATGCACAGCACAGATTAATTAGATATATCAATTGACAACTTTCAGAAAATTGATTGCATTTGATGATACTCAGAAAGTGTGATGTAATGTGAGGAACTTTTTGGGTAGTGAAGTCTATCAGAATGCATTTAAATAAGAAGAAAGGAGGGAGTGAGACATGAATAATGGAGTCAAAGGCACAGAAAAACAACAAGAAGGGACAAAATTTGACACTTAAAGAAATGACAGCCAATAGTTGGATACATGTGATGAAAATGCATTTCTTGAGTTGCCGCGTGTGAATACCGCAAAAAACACATTTTAAAATATAGGAAATCTTTGGAATCCATTTCTTGTTTCTTGTTCTTGTTTTATAGTAATCTAGGAAATCAAGGACCAGTCAAAGCTCACACACAACATATGACCATGACATGCTCGATGATCAAGTAGTACTTGACGGTGGGTATAGGTAGAACAAAAAAATAAATAAATAAAAAATATAAATCATATAATTGAATAATAAAAATGGGATGTACAAAATGGCAATTTTTTTAAGCAAATGCTAACCAATACCCTTAAGACATTGTTTAAGGAATAAAAAATGAAAAGTTTTCATTAAAAAAATGTTATTAATGTACATCTATTGTGATTCCTAATATATTTTAATAGTGATTTCTAATAAAACTTTTTTATTATGAATTCCTTAACCGGTGCCCAAAGACGTTAGCAAGACCCTTTTTTTTTTATATGAAAAACTTACATCAACATCGTTATAAAAGAGTAACGTAAAAGGGGTGCTCACTTTTCAGAAGACACAAAAATGCACCAATGTAGAAGGAGGGAAATCCAATGAAGAAGATTGATCAGGTAGCGGCAAGGGCATGTATATAAGGCGTTTGAGGAGGCCACAACCAAACCATGACTTAAAGAGAAGAAAAAGAAAATGTCTAAGAAAGAATGATTAATGCTCTGCATAATAACTGTAATTATGATGATTAATTAACATAATTGAAAATGAAGAGAAGCACTTGAAGGGAAGAGAGGAGGGTGGGTCCACACGGACCCTGAGGAAACAAGAGAAGTATGTTGGTTGGTTGGTGCAATGGTGAAACTGGTTGGACCCTTTCTGGGAATCTTCTCTCTCTCTCTCTCTCTCTGGAGCGGGAAGAGGGGTCTCAGAGTCAAATGCCAATGCAAAAATTAGCATGCAAAAACCGGGATTTGTGGGGCCCAAACATGGGAGATCCGTTTGAACGTCCGAGGATGTCGGACTTCGGAGGGGTCGAGTATGCTGTGGTGTGGTCCCATCCCATGCAGATGTAGTAACTAGTTTGGCTTGGTCGTTGTGATGTGGGGCACACGCGTCAATCCCTTTAATCATCAACAGCACCATTTTTCGTTGAGACTCAACATCTTAAACTTTTTTAAATTTAATTTAAAAATTTCAGCAATTATATAAGTTTATTAAACTCACTTAAAATTTACGTGATAATGGAGTTACGGTTATTTGATTTGGATAAAAGCAATTTTTGGCCTATTAAAGTTTCGTTTCGAATGCAATTTTGTATACACCGTTTCCAATCGAATATATATAATGTTGCATCGCAATCATAAGCTAAGCTTCGTTCGATTGAATAGCATTAACAGCGTGTCTAATTTCTTCTTAAAATACCCAAATCATATAATTTAGACAAAACTACGACACAACAATTTTTGTCGTAAAGTTTGGATGAGATTGATTTTCTAATATGTATAAAAGCATGGTAGAAAAGCGAGTTGCATTGCATGCATGTGATGACTTACTGTATGCATCGCTGGCACACGGAAACTGGGTCGTAGGTGAGGTGAGTAAGAGTGAGACCACAAAACAAAAGCGACAATCGCCGAAACGCGTATGGCAGCTGGCTTTAGTTGGTGATGGTGAGGCTGTCGTTATTTGGATTTTTGCGTGGTTGTTTGTTTGAACTCTGTGTTTTGCTTCGAATTCCCGTACATTCCTTTTTTGCTCTTTTTCATTATTTTGGTTTTGATTCCTTGAATGGCGTGGCGTGTGAGGGGGCAAGTTAGCCTAGCTGTCCCATCGGTAAACCACAATCAATGATTAATTAAGACCACAGTTTAGTATTAGGATGCTTGAATGGGACCGGGAACCAGACACGCCGCTGCACTGGACAGAACCCCATTGCCTGAAAACATTGAACTAACCGTGTTTTTCTTTCATCTTCTTTTTGTATTAATTTTACACGAGTTTTATGAAATATGATTTTTTAAATTTAATTTTATTGCACTTTGAGTGTAAGGCGAACCAAATCTATGTCATTATATGTTGTCACATCATTTGTTAAAATTAGAGGCCGATGTTTTGGTAACATTGTTAGACGAGTGTAAAACTTTTCTAATCTAACAATAATATCAAATTCTTTTTTTTTTAATAAGTTATTGTTCAACATGTCTAAAAACTATCATGTATTTTCTATTTTAATTAATATAAAAATTATAACAGCATTCATGATATTTGTTAAGGCACGTCTAAAAATATAATATGAAATTACATATAATAGAAAACATCATTTTTAATAATTATACATCAAAAATAATTTCAATCACTATTACTCAAATAATTTTTCAGCTAAAACTTACTTTCTACACAATAATTTTAAAGCATGTATCCCTCTCTGCTTGCAAATTCTTCTTTTAAAATTAGTTTATAAGATCGAATTTATCTAAAATTATATGGAGTCAAACAAAATCTACAGATATTCAAAAAACATTCCAAATCAAATTGATACTTTAATATTTTTTCATAACATTCTGATATAACTTTATTCGTTTTTGTCAGTGTGGACCCAATTTGGAATTGGAGCAACTATTATCATCAGTAATTTAATATATATTATCTACTTTAAGGACCCACACAGTTTGGCAGGGGCTATAAGTTTAAGAAAAAATATAAAATAAAATAAAAATATTGGTAGCAAAAAACTATAATAAAATAAAGCCATGACATGACATATACTGTACTATTATCATCATCATTATTATTATTATTATTATTATTATTATTATTATTATAAAATTTAATTTAATAAATAATATTTTATATAATATAATATAATATTAATATTATTTATTTTAAAATATATATTGAAAAATATGATTTAATTTAAGTTTTATACTTTTATTCTATGATTTATCTATATATAATATTAAGATTGATATATAACATTAATAAACCGGGTTAAACTAGTCTTATCTCATTTATCATCTGATATGGATTAGTTCAAATAAATGACTTATCAAAATTTCAAGTCAGCTAAAAAAAAGATAAACTCGTTTGAACTCGTCACACGTACTCCTATAGATACACTATACTCAGCAACACATTCCCTATGGCATCATAGATCTTGATTAATAGGAAAATGTTTGGTAGACACCCAAAGAGAGAAAAGAAATAAGAAAGAAGAGATAAATGTAATGGGTGATATTATGTGAAACAAAAAAAATAGGGAGAAATGATGAATGTTAATTAGGTATTTACATAGTTGGGGTATCAAAAAAACAAAACTCCCGTTAATATTACCTATTACTATTTTAACATCAGTTCTATACAAATGGCATTCTTGACATCTTTGCCTTATTGGTTCTCCTTCCTGTGAAGCTATCCAACTTACATTCATCGTATCTGGAAAAGGGGGCACGAAGCATATAAGTCACGAACACATGAATAGGAGAGCTTCCCGGGTACGGCCCAGCAAACTCAATGCCGTGGCAGCAATGTGATGTCCACTCAACCCCGCTTGGTCAAGCTGTTCATTTGGTGATGCATGCTCAATATATCTGTCAGGTAAGACAATTGGTCGCCACTGGAACAGTTGATCCAGAAAAAACAAAATAATCAGAACTTGGTCACAAAAACAAAACTTAGTCGTACCTTGCCAGACAAGCAATGTCAAGGCTATGTAAATATAAAAATGCACCTAACACAATATATGTAAATTTGCTAAATCATCTTTAAAACAATATAAATTAAACAATATGCTGCATGAAAGGGAAGCCAAGCTACTTGCATGTGCGCACACATCCAAATTTTTAAGATCCAGCATTATTCAAATGGACCATATATCTTGCAGATCACACAGATACACAACACGAGAAATATTTGAGTGCTATGAAAAGATAAACCCTTATCTTCCCACCAAGAAATTCAAAGAGGTACAGGAATTTGTCAATTTTATATCTTTACGCCAATTATAATTAGAAGGCTAATAACACATTCATAATCCCAAATATTCTTAGAACCATAAAACAAGTATAGCACCTTCCCGCGTAGCTTGAACTAATTACCTTAATTCTTCCATCAAGCAGTCCATTAAGTGCAATAAACTGACCAACATGGGAACCAAATCCTCCAATAGATCCTTCCTCAACAGTAATTAGAAAAGAGTGATGTTTACAGAGCTGCCTCAGAAGCTTGATGTCAAGGGGCTTGCAGAACCTTGCATCAGCAACAGTCACCTCAACGCCAAGCTTTGTAAGGAGTGAATGAGCCTTTAGGCAGTTCTGAACCATCGATCCATATCCTAGGAAAGCAACATCTTTACCTTCAACAAGAACTCTTCCTCTTCCGATCTGTGTATGAATAGATTACAGCCACTCCAAAATCAAAGAAGGAAGATATATTAAAAATATTATGACAAATCTTTGGGGAAGTTAGAAATGAATGACGCCTCCTTAGGTTTGTTAATCAGTTTACCCTTTCCAAAGTTTCAGTATAACTCGCAATGTATCAAGAAAATAGAGTGGCGCCTTATTACCTTGATGGGGATTCCATCGCTTATAGTGTGGCCTTTCCCAACCAGGGCACCCCTTGGATACCGAAAGCAGACTGGCTGATTGTTGATACGAGTCGCAGTAGCCACCATGTGCACAAGTTCAACCTCATCAGATGGGGCCATGACAATCATATTTGGTAAGCATGACATAAAGGTTATATCAAATGCTCCACATTGGAGGGGACCATCAGAACCTACCAATCCTGCACTTGTAATGACAAAACGCACTGGAATTTTCTGTTGATCAACATCATGTACCACCTATACGTGATATGTAACATGTTAAAATCATAATTACTTGAATCATTATGCAATGTGCACTAACTATCCATTTTGCATACAAGTAGGTCTAGCCTGTCACATTCACACTTCCACCCGGACACATTAAAATTACAGAGTGATATGAGACCTGATTACTTTCCCATGTTATATATTTTTGTTAACACTGTCAGAGATCCTCGAGTATCAGACTTCCTGAAGGTTCATACAGAACAATCCCTTTCAGTGAAGTCCCGACAATTTGACAGCCTAAGAACATACCAGATATGTAGTGCTGTTATGTTACCACATTCCTTCTCTTTATCTATTTCTTCATAATAACAGCAAATTGATAATGAAAATAGTACTGGTAACTGTCCACCCTTCATGCTCCACATTAAATTCTTTGTTTATAGAAACCATTAAATTTAATAATTTATATCAACTAAAACTATACTGTTCTCAAAGAAATCCAGATGGTCTGTGAACAATAAATAGTGGTTATCATGGTAGTTTAAGGCTTTAAGCTGATATAAGGTTAGACCTGGTCATAGGCTCTTTGTAGAAAGGAAGAAGGTATAATGCAAAATGGCTTCAATCCACCACATGCCAAACCAGAAGCAAATGTGACTGCATGTTGCTCAGCCATTCCCACATCAAAAAACCTATCTGGAAAATTTTCCCGAAATAGTTCAAGTGATGGCTCCATCGTTATTCCTGCATGAACAATGACAATATCTTTGTCTTTCTCTGCTTCTGCAACCAAAGTCTCCACAAAGCAATCACCATATGTTCGAGGCCGAACAGCATTATCTAATGAATCAGATTTAACAGAATCTGAAAAGTAAACATAGATAACTCATTAATAACCGTATGGCCAAATCACATATCAATCAAAATTTCAAAATAATGAGAAGGTCAATCCCATAAAGAGGCTAAGCTATAATCTCCTGACAATAAGAAGATATGGCACTGCACCTAAATTATAATTATACACCCAAATCCAGATATGAAGCCAAATATGTGCACTGCTGGCTTCAACTTGCATCAGGATAAGGCCAAAAGGCTTGGAAATAATATCAAAAGAAGAGGGGAGGGGGGGGATTAACAAACACTAAACTCATTAGGGCTATTTTACAAGAAATAACATGCAATGAAACAATTAATACAATATAATTATCATAGAGTAGCAAAAGAAATACCATCATCCTGCTGTCTGTCTGTTATATCACTTTTCTGACTGTTTTCATCTCCCTGATTTTCATCAGTTATCACATGTACCAAGACAGGTCCCATGGAATCCAGGGAAGCTACTTCTTGTAGAACACATATTAGATCTTCAATATTGTGTCCATCCACTGGGCCTATGTAGTACAACCCAAGCTCTTCAAAAAGAGTAGAACCTAGAGGACCCATCATACCACGAGCATATTCATCAACTTTAGCTGCCAACTCATGCATGCCTCTACCAATTCGTTTTGTAACACCCTGTGATTGAGCAGACAAATTGTCACTTACTTGAACGTAATTTGAATATGAAGCACAGAGCATTGAGATATGAAAATTGGGATTTAAAAGGACCATCATTGCTACTTGCTAGACATATCACTCATTCTACATGAGAAGGTAATATGGAAATGGTAGAAAAATATGCACATACAACCACGCATTTGGGGGAGTGGAAAGCAGATTTGCTCATTTATTTATCTTTCCTAATGCACACAGGTAGATCTGAGTTGTCACACTATTAAAAGTGATGAATATTTTTGACAGGCCACATATCATACATATTATCATTACTCTTAATTTACTAATTTGATCCATTTTGTAGTAAAAGTTATGAGTTACTTAGCGTTCAAGCATGCTTTTTTTAAGTAGGCTCGTTTTAAAGTTGAATGACATGGTATTATCATATGGACCTTGCATGCAAATAACAAATACTGAAGACTAATTAGCAGCTATCTAGCACTCTTCTCTTGCAGAGGAGGAAAAGAAGCATACCTTAGCAGCTTCTCTAAATCTTCGGAATGATTTACTGGACTGGAGCTTGCTTAGGGTACTAGATAGGGCATTGACAGATGTCTTTGGGCCTTCCTCAATTTTTGGAAGTAAAGAGTGACGGCTATCATTCAAAATCACAACCATATTTGAGTCCAAATATCCTGCATTGCTCATTGCCTCATATGCCTGACCAGCCATAGTTGTCCAATTGCTGATAACTGCAACTACGCGTTCTCGCCTCCCCTTAATATCCCGTGCAACTGCCATGCCTGAAATAAAATATTCTATACATGACTTGGAGATCACTTTAAACTTCACCTTTAGGAATTTTATTTATTCGTCAAAAACGGAAAATGTGAAGTGGCCTTATTCATTGTAAAAAAAAAAGAGTATAATTTATAAACCCAGAAACATATACTCAGACCAGTGAATGACAATAAAAACAATATGAACAAAGTCTGAATAGTGTTTGAAGAAACAAATATTATCAAAAAGGGAAAAGGATTTACAAACTACCAAGTCCAGCAGAAATACTGTTGCATCCATGAGCTGCACCAAATGCATCATATTCACTCTCAGACCGGCAAGTAAAACCAGAAAGGCCATTCCTTCTTCTCATTGTATTCATAAGTGATCGCCTTTCTGTAAGAATCTTATGTGCATATGTCTGCACACAAATAATGAAATGGTTACATTATCCAAAGCAAGTCATTCATTGAATTCTTAGAAAATGAACTCTAAGAAAATGGAATATTCATTGGTTTGTTGTAAAATGAACTCCTAGGAAACAATTATTTTTACAATCTGCAATTTGCATTCAACTTTCACCCCCCAAAAGGAGAGGAAAATTTAAAACAAGAAAAGGGCATTTGCATTTTTGCTTATAATTTAGAATCTTACTTGATCCCCAACATCCCACAATATCTTGTCTACTGGAGCATGAAAAACATGATGTATTGCAACTGTCAGCTCCACCACCGCCATACTTGCTTTCGGTGATATTTGTGTCCCTGACATAATAGAAGACAAATCTGAACGGATTTCAACTGCTAGCTGTTTCATTTCCTGCAAAGACAAATATTAAGGGAATGAGATACTTCAAGATTGTATGTACAAATGATGTAAAAGCAAAATGAAAAAGATAAAAATGATATCGAGCTTACAGCTAACCTTAAGAGATAAGTTCTTCAAGCAAAGAGGGTTTTCAACCATGTCAAGCATGGGTGTTGGAACTTTCTCCCGGTAGAAATCATCATCACTATCAAGTCGTGCATATACTCGATCAATTAAACCCTGCATCCACAACCCCATAGATACTACCCACTCATCCAGTAATTAATTACATGTAAATTTTTGCTTTAATAAGATTTGATTTCTTGTTATTTCAAAATGCACCCTCACTTCTAATATTACAATATCCTCAAAGTCCAAAATGAAGTGACATAAAAAACATGTGGAAGACACCATTATTCAACCCAAGACAAATGGGATTATCCTTTTGGTCTGTCATCTGACACAATGAAATGATGATGCACTTAGTGCTATGTCAAGCAAAATTTGCGACTCCTACCTACTGAATTCTCAAGCCACTTAGTTCAACACCAGATTGAATTGTCCATGTAATCCCAAATTCCCAATTACATGGAGAACTAGAAGACCATTGAAATCTTTCTAAAAAACATAGCACATTGTTTGGTTCAAAGCGGGGGAGACAAGGAATTTTATTAAAGGAGAGAGACAAGTTGTTTGATTCACAAGCCAAGGACAGGAGAGGAAAAATAAACAAATTTACTATTATATTTTTTAAATAGTCAAATAAAAATATTAAGTTGAGGATATTTTAATCTAGTTAGTGTAATAGTTTCTCTCCCAAATTCCTCAATGCTGGAGGGGAGCCAAAGTCAAGGTTTTAAAAAGCGGTTCGCAACCATGATTTCAGCCGCAATGTCAAGGTTTTTAGAGACTTCGTGCGAGCGCATTCGTCTGCAATTTCCCACAATATCAAGGAAAGCAATCTGCAACCACAATTTAAAACCTTGGCCAAAATTAAGTAAGAAGGGACTTTAGCCCCCTCCCTTCCCTCCTCCTCGTTCCATTTCCTCCAACCAAACACTATGTAGAAGTATAAGGCATTGAAAACTCCCAATCTCATTGCCAATCACGCCAATGTCCCTTTTGTGTTAAACACCATATTAAATCACCCAAGTTATCCCATTTGCATAAAGAATGCTGTAGGAGAACTAGAAAGCATAGAAACTTCCCAGAGTCAATCAGTTTTGTGTGAAAGATTATGAACTTCCTTCTGCCTAAATTTTCTTTCTTTACATTTCGTGGCATCTCAATTCTTTCCTGGAAACCAGATTTCATCAATCAACGGAACATTTATTCATGTTAAAAGACTTAAACTAAATAGACTAATCCTTGTCTCACACAAGCATGAACATGTTGTGCATTGAAATTCAAGCCAATTGCGTTCTCTACAATCCATGAAGTAACAAAATTGAGATAGATACCTTTGAGGCAGAACGTGGGCACATAGAAATTGTTGAGAGGTCCACACGAAGGGGGAACAGGGAGGTTGAGCAATCCACTCTGCGACCCTGGGAGTGGAAAGGGATTCCAAATGGGTATGTAGAAGGAGTAGTAGCCATGGAGAAAGTACCAAACAAAGTGTTGTTACTGAGATCTTCAGTTCAGTGCACGGAGAACCGTGATTATTGATTCCAGAGGTGGAGCTATTACTATTAGATATACTTCGCATTAATAATGATGGAACCCAAAATATTTAAAAAGAAAAATGAAAATTTGATATGATGGGATGATTGAAAGTGGTAGAAAACGAAGCAAGGCAGATAGCGATTAGCCCCTGACGACAAAGGCCTGGAATCTAACCGCCCACTCCTCTACACCAGTTTTACATAGCAAACTTGGAAGCATCACAATCAGAAATTCCTTTTTATTATTTTATTTGCCCCTTTATAAGGTTTGTGTAATATACAAGAGCATGAAGAATAAGTGCGTCCGCGTGCGTTCATCGAATTCATTGGATGAACGAGATTTTCTAAAATTATTTATGGTTAAAATTGATTTTAAAATATTGTGATTTTTGTTTGAATAATTGATATTAGAAAAGTTTTTTTTTTTTTTTGAAAAATGTTAATTCAATACTTTTAATCAAATTGATTTTAAATGAGAAAGGAGGTCAACTAGAAAAAATACAAGCACCAGAAGTTTCAAATTAATTCTAGATGAAGCAAAAGCAGCCTCATGTTAACTTCAATTCTAACTTCATTTTTTTTCAACTAAAAGTAGTTTTGCTTTTGCAACCAAATATCTTAAATTTGAGTTAAACATAATTTGCGTAGGATAAAATTGACCCATCGTAAAGCCAACATGAAACCAAACATGCACTAATAAATCATGCTAAAATCTTACTGTAAATATATGGACCATACAATCAATTATTTATAAATGGTCAAAATTTAATATCACGTAATCATTTCCAAAAATTAGGTAATTTTTAAAAAAATTCACATCATTTGTATGTTTAATTTATCCAACCACCCTTTAATAGTTATTTCATATTATAAAAATATTTAATATAAAATATAGATAATATTTATAGAACATTTTTACGAATGAAATTAGTGAAAACATGTGATGTACTGACAGTGTAAAGTAGTTTCACACTGTCATCTAATCACAAATCACCATTTATTGTAAGTTTGTTGACTTTTATAATAAATATTTTAAAAGTCATATCAATGGTCATTTCTGATTGGTTAACAGTGTAAAACTTTTTACACTGACAGTGCATGACCATTAAACTTATGAAATTAATTAAATACACATAATTTTGTTCCAACGACCTACATGTTAGATACAAAATCATTATTAAAATATAAATTTTATTTGAATAAGCATAAACTGAACGAGCAAAAATCATTTATATTAATGAAAAAAAAATAATAATGAGTTAAAAATATTTTTACTTGTTTATTTTCATAAATTATTCAAATTATAGATTATAACAAAAAATTCATTAGCCAAAAAGAAAAGGTCATTCAAAATAATAACAAAAAATATATCAATATAAAACATAAAATTATTCAAATAAACAAGAAAAAATTATAAAATGAACCAAAAATAAGTAAAAAAAAATCATGCAAATAGACAAAAAAAAATATAAGGGATATTAATGATGTATATTTTTAACATTTTAAATATTTATTAAATATTTTTATTTTTATATATTTTTTTAAAAAAATATATTATACAGCCATCAAACTACTTATTAATTTTTCTACCTAAAAACTATTTCCTAATTTTGTATGTTTATATTTTTGATGAACGGCTCATGACTAACCTTAATTAATTCATGTAAAGGTAGAGAAAATTGAAATAAGATTTGGCAGCTTATTTAACCCATGAGCTTTATAGTTTAAGGTAGTGATTTATTTTATTTTGTAAGTAAAAAGTTTAGATTAGGAGGGGAAGGAGTTTAAGGTAGGGATTGATCTAATTGTTTGGTTATTTTTCTCTTTAAAAGTATAAATTCCTCCAATTGGCTTCTATAAAAGTTTTTATTTTTGGGCTTTTGTTTATTAAATAAAATGACTTTTTTTTTTACACTAAAACATGTAAATTTTGTAAACAACAATAGTTGTAACCGCCATTTTATTTTATTTTTACTAAAAAAGCATGTAAAAAGTAGTGGTTAATTTTGTAAATAACAATAATCGCTATTTTACATAAATGACTACAGAACGTCATAATTATTTCTGCCATTTGGTATAAAATAGCAATTTATTATAAACTGTTATAAATTATATTGTTGTATATAATTATGATTCATTATTGATAAAAATGATATATTTTTTTTGTTAAAAATGATGATTTGAAAGGTCATACTGTTAAATATAGTTTATTTTGGAAAAAAATGGCATTTAAAATCGCCACAATGTTATTTTTAAAATGGGCCATGAAGTTACGTTGATAAAGACTTTTTCAACTTGTCGTAATTGCCTAATAGTAATAGTTTGTCAAACCGTCTTAATTTACTTAATTAGCAATTAATTGTATTTTAAAACATTTAATAAATTACATGATTGTTTCATAATATTCATTAATTTATATTTGTTGCAAGATATAGACATCACAAGTTAAAAATTAGAAGGTACACACACACACACACAAAATTAAAATTTAGAATTTTTAAAAGAAAATATTCATTCAATAATTAAACTTGTAATGTACTAAGCAGTACAAGTAAACTTGTCTAACAATTCCAAAATTATTAAATTAAAGTTTGGTAAATAGATCCTAAATAATTCATATGCTAATAGGGAGTGGCATCCACCATATTTTTTTGATTTTGATCGAGGATAACTCCATTCTCTCTAATTTGGAAATTACAACCTACAACGACAAACATATATGACTAGAGTGTCATCAAAATTAAAGAATTTATTTTAATTTTCTCAAGTTAATATACAATATAGGGAAAAGAAAAGGAATGGTTAGATAGAAAAGAATAAAGAATTTAATGGCTATGTATTGTTCATTTGGCACATCAACCAATAAATATTTTTAAGTACTGACAAACTCTTCCTTTGATTTTAACCATAGCATCAATATATGAAGTCAAAATGTAGATAACATAGACTCTAGAACATGCTAAATCTGTGTTATTTCCACCTGATGATCTTTTTAGGTTATTAGTCGATGAAATCCCACTTCCTATATCCGATAGATATGATGTACAATTGTGTCTGACTCAACTTCTTCTATTAAAAAAAGGAAAAGACAAAAAAATTAAATTAATCTTACTTAAATTCACATAAGCCAATATGGATTGGGATCATTAGTTTTCTTCGAATACATTAAGCAAAAAAATTAATAATAATAAAATATTACAATTAAAATATAGATAAAGGACAAGCTAGTGCAAGAGACTCTCATCTAATAGGGTCTAAAAAAAATGTACATAGAGTTATCCTTATAAATAGAGAGACTATTCCATAATTTAAACCGTGATTTATTAAGTCACAAAGTAATATCATTGCTTTAAGGCTTATCTTTTAGAATTTAAATGCGTGTGTGTGAGAGAGAATTATTATAACTAAATAAAAAAAAATATACGTACAAATTAATATTTATATAAATATATGTTTATAGTCTTTATTATTCATCATTATATAATAATACAAAAAGTATATTCAAAGACGTCATCATTTGTTTATCTACTATTATTTGCATTGCACTATTTGTTAATGTGCGCTTTCACGCCAATGGTGATGCATGCTTGTGGGATTTATCATATCAGTCTATCCATGCAAAGCCTCCACCAAAATTTCATTCGGAAAAGAGACCTACGCACAAGAAAGGAAGTGAGCAAGTTGTTCAGTCTTTCTCCAAGTGGATCGGCGGTAGGACCATCAGAATCATCGACCAAGACGTGACTAATGGTTTGGTGCTTAATTTGCTTAACACATTAGACAACACCAATCCATCAGCTCTAACCCCTCTTCTTCATAAGTCGTCTTTCACGGGGACCTCATTGGAAGAAGCAAACAGTGATTCACTTTATTAAAAGGACATTTGGAATAATTTATTTCAGTTTATAAAGATAATTTGTGTCATTTTTATTTCAATTAACTTTAAATAAATTTTAAAAAAAAGGTTTATCAAATTTTTATTTTATTTTTGGTTTGTTTTAGTAAGTTCATTGTCAAGCTTATGAAGAAACTTTCATATTATAAGAGAATAGTATTAAATAAGCGTTTAACTAAATTATTTATCTAAATGTATCCTAAGGCTATGTTTGATATAGCAAGTTGAGCACCAAAATGTTATTTAGAACTTAAATATGAAAGTTGATTAACTAATTGATAAAATTAGAAATCTTTAATAAAATTTACTAAAAAACTAATTAAAACATATAGAATAACATAACAAATATATTTATATACATATATGGTAATTAAAATTTTAATAAATTCATATAAAAATTATTATTATTATTATTATTATTATTAAGTAAACTACATTTCATAAAAAATTAAAAAATGAAATGACTAAGCGTGCACATATAATTTATTGAAACGAAGGTATTAAGGAAGATGGTAAAAGTTATCATTTATATATGCAATTTTTAACTTTTAAATCATATGCTATTTTAATTAGTGTATCAAATCAAAACTTTTAAATTAATAGTCAAGTTTGTCAAGGTATAAAATTGTGGAGGGTTTGTAAATTACTAAATTCAACTCATAGATTGATTCGTGACTTTGTAAAAGTGTATCTAAAAGAAAAACAATATTTTTAAAACTTAATCATAACATCCAAACAAAACATAATACCATAAAATAATAAGCATCCAATAACATGTGGATATAAAATTAATTTATTATCTCAAACTTTGCTTACTGGTCAATTATCACAATAATTTTAATTTAAAATTCTCAAATCTCAACTAATATTGTAAGTTCAAAGAAAAAGAGAAGAACAAATGATATTGGAAATTTCTAACAACTTGAGCAATTTGCAATTCAATACCAAACAAGTGGAGTGGAGCTATTTTAGGAAGAGTCTAACCACAAGTTTGTTTTAGATTTCCTAAGTTGCTAATTCGTTATATCCTTGTTACTTCTCCATATACCCTTAAATTTAAAATAGGTTGTCAAAAATTGTGCTCATATCTTTTTTATAACTTGCAAATTCATCGTCCAGATTCTTCATAAGTTTGTCTTCTTCTTTTGATCGCAACTTGCAAGTTCATGAAGCAAAAGTAGAGAGAAATTGATTGTGAAACAAAGACATACAATTCTCGTGAAAGTTGATGTTGTGATTGTGAAAGCATAACAAAAAGAGAAAAAGGTTGGAAAAACCCTAAAAAAGGTGGATTATAGTCATTTTGAAGACAATTCTTACCATTCACATTCAAACGGTTGAACAGTGCCTAAAGGGATATGGAGCAACTCTCAAAGTTATGCTTCAATCATATTTCCTTGTGGATTCTAATTGGGATTCTAACAAGAAGTTTAATATTTCTTAAATAAATCATTTTGAGTTTAATTTTATAAGTGAACAAATTAATAAGACGTTTGAAGATCCTTATATGAATTTATTTAATTCAATTTTAATTAATGGAAATTCAAAAACAACTTTTATTTACCGATAATTTCAAATAAAACACTTATTTACATTTGTGAGCCTCCGATAATTCTATTTTTCCAATTTCATGAATTCTGTTCCTTTTTTTTTTTTTTTTGCAAATTTGATCTTTACTATTTTAATTGTGCAATTTTGATTTATCTATTAATATTTAATGAAGATGTTGACATAACAATATAATAGAGCGTCATGCCAGTATAAATATGCTAATGTGAAAATGCATTAAAATGTCGTGTCCATTAATTTGTCAAATACTGAATCTTAAGTTAACAAATTAACCAAAATTGCATAATTAAAATAATGGAGGATCAAATTTGTGGGAAAAAAAATTGAGACAAAATTTAAAAAATAAAAATACTAAAAACATATTTAAGTCAAAATAAAAAGAAAAAAACTGAGGTGCAGTTTCTTTGGTCTTGTTCTTTAATCAAAAGTGGAGTTTTATCTCGATAATCTACATTGATCTTTAATGTATGCAGATTATCGAAATGAAACTCCGATTTTGATTGGAGAACAGCACCAAAAACACTTAAAGAACTGCATTTAAATTTTGTCCAAATAAAAGCATCTTGGCATGGGCACGGGTTCAATCCATTCAAAGATTTCTGCCGTTTGTTTGCAAATTGAAAATTGCAATATATTAAAGAGTAGAGAGATAGATAGGTTTAAACCTTGTTCCCCGCTGGAAGGTTCGTTGCCCGCACGTTACTTACAAAAACATGTAATATCCAAATAATTAATTCCTTCCCATTAAAAAGATTCCGGTTAAGCAAAGCAACGTATCGCTTGCAAGAAAACATGAGATAATGCCTTGCCGTATTAATTTCGCATACTCAAGTCCATTTTTTACTCCCTTAGTAAAGGGGTTAATAATTTTAAGTACGTTCTGGATTGGCCTGTTTTCAAAAAAACGATTACATAATTTCCTATAAATTTTGAAAAACATAATTATTTTTTATAACTAAATTGTTTTAAACTTGTGCTAAGTATATAATACTAATATTCTATGTTATATTCTTATATTTCATGCATATAGAATATATGAATAAATAAACCCACTAGGGTTGGCCTAATGATGAGGGGTTGGGGTAGTATATATGAAGTCATAGGTTTTAACCTCAATACGACCATTGTACACAAAAACAAAAAAATATTATTCATCAAGTACTAAATGAAATATATTGTCCCAAAAAAGGAAGAGTTCCGAAAATCTTCCCTCTATAAATTTTATTAACTAAATATTTATTTATTAAGATCTTATTCAACAAAAAATAGTTCATAAGTTTTAATATGAAATTTATTAAAATAATATATAAAAATTATTTTATATCTTAAACTTATTAAAATAAATTAAAGAAATTTATACGAAGTTTACAAATCACTTTTATATGCTCAAATAAATTCTTTTAAATAACTGAAATGTATTAAAATAAGTTAAAAAGTAAATAAGTTAAGTACTTAACACACTTATTATAAATATAGAAGGAATAATAGCACAAGTTATATTAAGAAGTTAAAAATAATTGTAATACAAATAAAATATTGATTACATTTCTTGGTCTATATCATTTTAAAGAAGAGTGTTAGCAACATATTCTTTTTCATATTTCTTTTAATACACTTTCGATTATCGGTTAAAATTTATTAAAAACTATAAAATTATTAATCAATGTAACTCATTAAATGAGAAGTGAGATACAAATTTTTGTAATTTTTTATGAATTTTGACTAATAATAAAGAATATGTAGAAATTGTGTTGGTAGCATTTCTCTTATCCTAAAATACCTAGTAAAAAGGATGGAATAATTTATACAAAAAGGAGTGTTAGTATAGGTAGGTATATGGGTCACCCGGTTTGTTTTGTTCTGCATTTAAATGGATTACACTAGACAAACTCGCTTATTAAATGGACCATGATTTTGCCTGGTTTGCATCCAACCCACTTAACTCGTAGGCTAAATGGATGGTTTGCAGGCCCAATAATTAAAATAAAAAATTGAAAAAAAAATAACTAATCGAGAAAACATGATTTTTTTTTTTTAAATGATAAATACTAAAAAATGTCCAACATAAGATTATTGGAAAATATAAGAAAATGTGCATGGATTAATAAAATAGTAAAATTTAAAAGAAAACTTCATCTATATTACTCAAATATCAAATAAAATTAATAAAAGATAAAAAAAAACTCAATATATCTAACTTTTTAATCCAAGAAATTATAAAAAAAAAATTGATACATAAATTATAAATATTCAAATATATTAAAAAAGATGTCAATATATACTAATTAAACACTAAGTAATAATTATCCAAATACAATAATAAGTTGTAAATAATAAATAATATTTAAAAAATGTATTTGGTCTGCAAACTAACCCTAGCCCGCAAACCCAATTTGTTTAACTTGCGAGTTAAATAAACCAAGCCAAAATAAGCTTGCACTTAAATGGACAAGCATTTTGGCTGATCTTAACCCTCTTGGTCTGTAGGTTAAATGGACATTCGCAAGCCCAAGCTCATATACTCACCTCTAAGTGGTAATAACACACTAACACATTTCTTTTAATATATTTTCTATTATTAATTAAAAGACAATACTTAGATGTAATTCCTTAAGTGTTGCTGGTGTTATTCTTCAATTAGAATTAGAGTTTTAACTTGATAATATGTGTTAACATTTAATGCAAACCTTTATTGTGCAGATTACTGAGGTGAAACTTCAATTCTAATTGGAGAATAACACTAATACTATCTAAGGAACTACTTCTAAATTTTTTCCTTAATTAAAATCTATTAAAAATTACAAAATCATTAATGAGGTTCATTAAATAAGAAGTGAAATATATACAATTATGTGATTTCCAAAAAAATATGTTTAAAAGAGTGTACTAAAAAAAAAGAGTAAATTACACTGACACCCTCTCAGATTTTTTCAAATTACACGCGATACCTCTTCTTTTTTTTTCCTACACTAACCTCTTAATTGTTTAAAAAACATTATACTGACATCCCTTATACATTACACTAACCTTTTTTAATTGTATGAAAAATATTGCGTTGTGTATCTTTATGAGGAAAGTTGTTATAAATGTTAAAAAGTGGAGAGATTATGTGCAATATAAAAAATCTCAGTAGTGTCAGTGTAATTTATTCTTAAAAAAAATGTGTGACGACTATTTTTCTTTTATATAAAAATGCGAAAGCCATTCTATATAAAATTGCCAGCCCTTTATTAGCCTTCAAGAATATCAATAAATGGACATATATGGGGTCCGTTGCTTTTACTTTCCATTTCAGTTACTCATTAGTCATCTTTCTTATCGATTATTTAAGAGCTCAATATTTGGCTGGAGTTTCATTCCCCACAATTTGATAGCGCTGTAAAGTGAACACGCCATCAGCCATCAGGTACGTCCATATCCTTTATGTCTCTTCCCCAAGTTCTTCTTTAATTCCTATAGTCTCTGCATGCCTTTTGTGCATTTGCTAAGATCTGTGTTACCAACTTACCATCTATGAATACGTGCAGTTAAATATATTGTTTTAAGAAAATATATAATAAATATCGACTATATGAGAATTTCTTCTGTAAGCCATATATATCGTTCACACTCAGAATAGGAAAAGATATTAATTTTTCTTCCTTTTATTATTCCAAATGGAAACGTCATGTCCCAACTCCTAACCCCCAACGGCGGGGGCCGGCATCTGAGACCCATAATTTAGACTCTGTCTGCATATATATATTTGTCACAATAAATGTAAAGAAAGAAAAAAGGCCAAATGTTGATTCGAATGTAACAAAGCGACGAGTATTAAATGCTTCCATAGGGGATGACTTCTCACAACTTACAATCAGAAATGTTTGAGAATGAAATTATAGAACCCAGTCGGCAAAGCCAGTTTAAGAATTCGTAGATGCTAGTTGAGATCTAGAATTTTCCACCAGGAACAAAACAGGTAGGCCACGGTCTAATGTACAAAACTTAGATATAATGTAATATTCTTTAATTAAAATTAGAGTTTTACATTGATAGTTCGTGTAATAAAAGTTTGCATTAAAAAATTATGCACACTATCAAAATAAAACTACAATTTTAATTAAGAAAGTTAGTTAATATCATTTAATTTCACTAATTTCAATTACAAAATGAACTTTTTTTTAAAAAAATTGCCCTTCATTGGAATTTAATATCATGAATAAAAAAGGATAATTGAAAATAGAGTTTCAATTAAATGAAGGGTATTTTAGAAATAATATCATTAAATAGGATAAAATTAGTTAGATTTACTTATATTTTAGATCATCACACTTCAAATTTTTTTTGCTTATACTTGAGTTTGGAGAGAAAGTAAGGTATTAAAATTTGATTAAATTGCATCTATTTCTCTTTAACTTAAAATTTAGGAAACAATTGTCCTACCTAGAGGTGTCAAACAGCCCGGTCCGACCCAAATAGCCAAGTGTGAAAAGTGAGTTGAATTGGGCTGACCCAAATTCGTAATGGGCTATGTTTTTTCTGACTCGGCCGATGACTTTTTTTGCTTAGATTTTTATTTATTTTATAAAGAAAAAAAAATAGCATCGGACCAAATAGGCCCAATACCCTTTTGGGCCGATTTTTTCTGGACCCAGCTCAGTAAGCCCATCGAGTTGGGCCATTTTGGTCCGATCTTTTTTAGGCCAAAGTTTTTATGGCCTAACCTGTCGAGCCATCAGACCGGGTCAATTTTGCCACCATTAGTTTTACCTTTCAATTTATATTTAAAGGAGTGGCCCGAAGATGTTTCAATTACACTTCTCACGAGACTTGATGAAAAGTATTCGCATTAGATATTAAGGTCTTCTTTGATGAAAGGCGTTCACACTTAGATATTAAAGTCATCTTTGAGGTAGTGGTGACTTTTTAATTTTTAATTATACTTTTTTAAAACAAATATAGTTAATTAAAATGAGACTGCATTGGTTTTTTAATTCAATCGCGGAATACATTTAATTTGATATTTATATAAAAAAAGTATTTTTCGTTTTGGTTTTTAATTATAAAATAAACCATTTAATTCTCTCATTTCTTCCAAAAAAAAAAAATACAAAAGACTCATTTACTATTATTAACTCCACTTCGATTACTCACCCCATCACTATAATTGTTGTTGTTGCAATTGTCAGTTATCGTTTTCATTAATGCTTTATTTGGATGAACAGTGAAATAGAGAGGAAAAAAATAAAAAGAAATGAAATATGATTGGTAGAAATAGAGGAGAAATAGAATAGAAAATATATGTTGTTTAGATGGATAGAAATAAGAAGGGAGGAGATAAATTCTCTTCACTTGTTTGGATGAATGAAAAAAAGAGTGAAAAAAATAAATGAATTATATAAAAAAAAGATTTTGAAATAACTAAAAAAACGTAAATTTTTAATATAATATTTTTTCTTAACATAAAATTATTTATTATTTTTTTTAAAAACAATTTAATTTATAATTTTTTTAAAAAAATTTAAACAAAAAAATAAAAAATGAGAGAGATCATTTCTATCCTATTTCATTCCTAAAGTAAGTGGAAATGTTTTTTCGTGGGTTCTACAGAAATAACTTTTTTCCTTCTTATTTCTCCTCCCAAACAAACAGTAGAAATGTAATATATTTTTTCTATCTCCCTCTTTCCTATTTCCTTCCACTCTATTTCAGCCAAAACAAACACAAGGTAACTATTATTATGTCACTAAAGCCATTAGGATTGGCCTTATAGTGGGCGAGTTTGAGTAATATACATAATGTCTTAGTTTCTAACTTTGTTGTCATTGTAAAAAAAAAAAAAAACTATTATCATCGTTGTTAATATAACATTCTCTCCACTAAAAAAGTTGATTAGTTGGGGAGTTAATGAAATATAAAGAGTTTGTTTTTAAAAATGAGAGGTGAATAAATGAGGAAGTAAGAATTGTTTTGTCTAGTTTGGATTTAAAATTTAATATTAAATTTTGAGAATTAAAAATTAATTTTCGTTCTTAAAAAAACTCAAAACTCTAAGATGACAATTTTATTTGATATATAAAATATCCTAAAAAATCCATAAGTACATAGTTTTAATGGTTCATTTAATTATTTGTAGTAAATAAAATTCAAGTTATTATATTATATGCATAAAATAAAATACAATGAATAAAAAATATTTAAAGTAAAGTAATTGTTAACATATAATAAAGTTTTAAAAAAATTAAAATTATATTAACACGTATTTTCATTTGTTTATAAAAATAAGTTTTCTTAAAATATATAATCAAATTTAAACTAAAAATTAAATAGAAATTAAGAAATAAATTGTTGTATCTATTTACATATTTATTATTTAAGGTATATTATATTAATATAGATTTAAATTTTCTATTTTAAAATATTTTTTATGAACTAATTCTTTTAAACAATAATAAAAATAATATTGTTTTTTGAAAAATATATATATTTTATATATTGATTTTTTAATGATTATTTTTATTTTATAATATATTTTAATATATATTCATATGAAATGTCACCCCCCATATATATATATATATATATATGTTATAAGTAAAATTGACAGTCCAACAACATTAAATATAATTTTTATTAAATAAAATATGTAGTCAAATTATTAAAGATATAAATTAAAATATATATTATTATATATTTATATGTTTATCAAACTTTTAATATTATATTAATATATATTTAAATTTTTAATTTCCAAATATGTTTTATAAAATAATTATTTTAAGCAATAATAAAAATTTTGATGTATTTTTTCACACACACGTGTGTGCGCACGTGTGAGTGTGTGCATGCGTGCGTGTGTACTATTTTTTTTTCATAATTACTTTTATTTAATAATAAATTTTTAACATATATAAATATATTATATTTAATAGATATAACATTTAATAGTTTTATTTAAGTTAATTAGATATTATATCTAGTGAATACTGTAATTAATATATTATAAGCAAATTTGACTCTTTAATATAATTCAATACTATATTTATTAAAGTTTTATTAAATATTATATATTTAAAATGAATCACTTTTAATATTTATAAAATTTATTAAATATAATATACGGTCAAATTATATAGTCAAATTAAACAACATAAATATAATGTTTTTAAAATTTTTATTAAATTTAATGATTTTTCTAATTATAATTGCTCGCATTTAATTTTAATTGTTTCTTTATTGTTAACATTAAATTTCTCATCCCAAATTATGTCTAATAATTAATGGGTATATAAAATATGACATGACATTAATTTTTATAGATTAATAAAGAAAAATATGTATAAAATATAAATCAAAACTTTAAATCAATTTTTTGTTTTTTATTTTAAAATTTTATATTTTTATTTTACAAATTTATACAAATAAATGTTGTGTCATTCCTTCATTATATTTCTATTTTTTTAATCGAATATTATCTTCTGAAATTATACATAAGGCATGTGATTCCCTCCAAATTAAAGGCAAGGTTGGCGCGCCGTTGTGCTGACTTTGTAGCTCTAAATATAATTTTATAAGTAAATCCTGCAATTTGGCCTCACGTTTCTACGATTCCATAATTTTCATTTTGCAGCAATGTCTAAGGCTCATCTTTTCTCCCTTCGCCTAATCCTGTCGAGTCTCGTCCTCTCATCACTCTTCATCCACTGCTCTCTAGCTGACGTTGGCACTGCTGCCCAATATGGCCCTCCCTTTTTGCGTAAGTATTAAAAACAAATTAATGTTCACATATGTTTATATGGTGTATTGGTGCCTAAATAATAACCCCCAAAACTGTAATTTGAAACTTGGATATCTATCTATGTATATAATGGACCAGACATGGGTTAATGAGTGTGTTTATGGGTTGTGACAGCCACCACGTGTTTCGGCAGAGACGCATCACGGTTCCCATCCAATAACATGTTTGGTGCGGCAGGGGAAGGTATATGGGACAATGGTGCGGCATGTGGGAGGCAGTATCAGGTGCGGTGCATCAGCGCAGCGGCTCCTAGAACTTGCTTTCCTGGCCAGACGATTCAGATCAAGATTGTTGATCGAGCACAATCATCGGTTTCTAGGCCTTCCGTAGGGGGAACTTCCATGGTCCTCTCCACCACTGCCTTCCAGGCCATCGCAAATGCTTCTGCGTCCTTCATTAACATAGAATTCCAGCAGTAAGTTTTTCAAGCCTTATATAATTTAATTTACTTATTTTTGCTTTTCTCTCTTAATTTATTGCTTATGTTCCGTGTTGGTTTTGTTGTGGTGACCTACTGCCTATATATCAAGGTTAGTTGTTGAAAAATCAAATGATGAGTGCTTATGACTTTCCTTACCTACAAAAAAAAAAAAAAAATCTAGAATACTTCGTAGACTTGTCTATACATCTGAATCATACTGTTTCAATTTTGTTCCTTTTATGTTTGAAACACTTTGAAGGGTACGGTTGGAAATAGAACGAGGGAAAACAGGTTGTAGTTATAAATGCGAATTATCAAACTAAAATCATATACATGTAAAATATGGTTTAATTATTTGAACAATTCATATGTAATGGATACGGTTTTATATTATTATGCCAAACAAAAAATTATAAATAATTAATATTAAATCATCATCCATTTATAATTATACAGTCAAAATTAATTTCTTCCACCTCTCTGTATATATATATCAAATATTCAAATGTCCTTGATGATAAGGATTTGTCGAGCATTTAATCAACTTACATATTTTTATATATTTTTTAAAAAATGTTGTATAACAATATGACTTACGGACGTTGAATTTCTTAAATACGATTTAAGCATTTAAATTTATTTTAAAAAATATAAAAAAATATAAGTTGGCAAATGTTCAATAACAACAGTAGATGCTGCAAGATGTGTATGAGTACTAAAGTTACACAAAATCCTCATCATGACATTTGTTTTTGTTACTCAAGAACTCTCCGTAGCTGCACATCACCTTTTAAACGAATTTTGTAGGCAAGGCACAAAGCTAAAATTAACCAGATTACATAAATAAGCAGTACGACTTCAATACTTTTTTAATGGACAAACAACACACACACACAAAGTGTATTCTGAGCACGACTTTAGTTTTATAACTCAAATCTTTTACTCACAACTTACATTGTTTTGGAAATTTTTTAATAACTTGCAAAAAAAAAAAAAAAAAAAAGGTGTTAAAAAGCCAAATGAGAGGATAGAAAATGAAAGGTAGCAAGTGTATTACAAACGTTTCGTTTTATTGTAGAATAGAGCTCTTCCCAGACTACTCACGTCCCAAACTGAACTTTATGAGCTGACTTTGTAAAATAACACAATAGTATAAATTAATAAAAACTTCCAACTTTATATATTCATTCATTTTAAACTTTTTTATTCCAATATATTTGATGAATAGATGAGTGCTTATTGGTTTTATCAAAATGTGAGGTGAGAATAATCTTTCTCGGCACTGAAAATACAGTAATTTGTCCGTTTGCAGGGTTTGAAAACGGGGAACTAGCTCTTGGATGGCATTATGCAAAGGGAGTGAGAAGCCTGGCAAAAATTTAGTGTCTGTGATGATTGTTACAGACAATATGTAAATGAACTTGCATTTATATTTGTATAATGGTCATGAGTATCAGTTGAAATTTGCATGTTTTTATTCTTAAGGAGATGATAAAATGCTGAGTTTTAGCTTCTTTTTTTTTTTTTTTTTTTTTCCGAAATCAGTTCCGAGTTCGACATCTGAATCAAAAACAACTCAGTTGCATTCTTCTAATTCAATTCAAACTGAGTATCAAATTAAATCAAGTAAAGGCTTTTATTTCATTTATGGATTGGGTTGGACTTATGATTTCTGCTCTAACTTACTAATCATTTTTGGATTGGTATTTTTTTACCATAAAAGATGCTAAGAATTGCATAATTAAGAAAACAAAAATAAAAAATTACTGAAAGTGTTTATTATATAAAAATTAGTTTGACACTTAATTAATGATTTGGTTGTTGTGCAATAATTGAAAGCATGATTGATAGCATTGATCGTGAAATCGCGGTGCAAGTAGAAAATTTAAATAAATAAAAAATAGGTTTAAATATTGTCGCTAAGAAGCACTGAAGAGTAGAGCTGGGCATATAGGTCAAGGCCTGCGGACCGCCCGTTTAGCCCGCGGCCCGTGCGGGCTACAGGCCTAAAATATTTGGCCCATTTAAGAATGCGGGCTTTTTAGCCCAGTCCATTTAGTCCGTGGTTTAAATGGGTTTTACCTGCAGGCTTGCGGGCCGGCCCGTTGACTTTTACTAACTATTTTTTTAAAAAAAAAATTAAGGAGCTAGTTAAATTAAAGATGAAGTTAAACATAGTTACTGAATATAATTGATAATCACGTATTTTAAATATTTGATAATGTATTTCCTATTTAGTATTATGTGTGTATTTGAAATTTGCACTTTAAATATTTAATTTGTAAGACTTTTAATTTCATATTTGGTTGATGTATTTGGTTAATCAACTAAAAAATATTTGGTACTTAAATGGTTAGATTGATGATCATGTTTGATTTAAATTTTTTATTATTTATTTCTATTTTTATTTTATTTTTTCACTTTTATTTTATTTTTTAGTTTTTTATTTGCGGACCGCGGATTGGCCCGTTAGCCTGCGGGTTATGTGGTGCGAATGCGGGCCTATAAAACTTGGCCCATTTATGTTGCAGTCCGGGCTGGTCCAAACCGTTTAAGTTGTGGGCTTTTGCGGGCCGGGCCTAAACAGGCGGGCTGGCCCGTATACTATGTGAAGAGTAGTCATGACGTGGATATGAATATTGATACCAGTGTTGGCAATATATTTTCTTAAGAGTAAATACTCTGAGTGTATAAAAAGTTTTTACTTTATTTATTCAAATAGTATATTTGTTTTTTTAGAGTAAATAGTAATTTTTTTATTTTTATAATAATTAGTATTTTAGTTTGTGTAATGTACAAGATAAATTTATTTTATATAACTAAAATATAAAATAAATAAATATTTTTAAATATATAAATTATATTATAATTAAAATTCATAATAAATAAACATTTTTGAACATATAAATTATATTTTAAATTTATGACAAACAATTTATATTATGATACAAGGTTATTCTTAATTATTGATAATTTCTTTTTCTAAATATTAAAAATTAATTTAAAAATAAAGATAAAAATGATACATTGAAAAAATAAGAAGTTAAGAAAATTTCTTAAAAATAAAAACGATCTAGTTGAAGAAAAACTTTGAAAAACACTCTCCTAAAAAAATAGTTCTTAAAAATGTTCTCATTCATGATAATTATTCTAATTTATATATATAAAAGATTATTTTAAAAAATATATTATAACATTTTTTTAATTGATTGATAGTGTCAATTTTTTTTTACATTAATGATACATAGAAGTTAAACTCATTTTTTAATATAGTTTTCTTAACATATTTTTTTTATTATTGGTTTGAATTTAAAATAAATATCTATTTTAGTCTATAAATTTGTAAGGCACTATCCTGATAATCCTTCAATTTAAAGAAATTAAAATAAAATAAAATCATGAACATGCATTTCGTCATTGATATTGGATCAAAATTAGATTTCTATTTGTTAACACGAATGTCTTCTGGGCAGTCGCAACCTTGTATTTACGGTGTTGGTCTGATCAACTTGACTAGTCTCTCGCTAACTTGTCGGGAAAACCACCGTAATGTGATGACGGAAACTAAACTCACACATTCACTGACTCAATAAGCAATCGTATAACACTAAAATGAAGCACGAAATACAGGCAGACAGTAAAACATTAATGAAAGGAAACAAGGGATATAGAACAGAGGTGGCAACAAATTGGTTTTCAAGGGGTGGTGGCATTGTGCGTGGCACCCTCACGGTCCCTCCATGGCTAGTTGCACAATGGTCCGTTTGCTGGTGTTGGTGTCATCTAGGGCGCAAGACTCCTAATTTTTGGACACTCAAACAGAACAAATATTCAATTGACACTTTTCATTTCTCTGAATCTCTCTTATTGTCACGTTTCAACTTTAATCATATTTATTAATCATTGCTCGTTTGACACCTTGCTTTTGAAAACCGTTGAAGAGCACAGTAAGTATACCACTGTTAACATTTGTTGAAATACAATTCAAATTTTTGATTTTAAATTTCTAAGATTTTATTTAGTTTTTAAAGATATTATTTTATTTTAAGAATTTGCTTCTTCTTTTATATAAGAATGCAAATTATATAAATAGAAGTTCTTAAGATGAAAAGAACCATCTAACTTGAAGAGGGAATCACCACCCTAAGTGAGAGGGAGTTATGTGAAGAGAGAGTTTTGTTAAGTTTGTTCAAAAAAACTTACAATGGGATGTAATCATTTGAGTGAATGAATAATATATGAAATGTTTCGTAAACGTAAACAAGAAGTGCCGAATCACATTGTTTTCTGCTATTTTATATTTTGTGTAGTGTGTGTGAAAGGTGAGTTGTTTTCCCTTCAACATGAAACCCACTTCCATTCACGCGGTTGTGACGGCTAGTAGTAATTCTAATAATGCCAATAATGTGAAGAAGGAAAAGGAAGATCATGACAATGACAAACAAGCAAGCACAGACCGCCCCTTACGTAAAAGATCACGATGAACATATTAATTATGTCTGATTTGTCTTGCAACTGAGCTTCAAGCAATTGACAGTTCCCAACAACGTCAACAAGATCACCTCATTTAACAAGAAGCTCCACTTCTACTGCTTCCATTTGCAGGTACCATTTTTTCAATTTCATCTTTTTGGTCTTTGCTGTTAGATGCGGATTCCTGCTGTGTAAGTTCATATCATACAGAAGTCCTTTTATTACATCATCCTTTTCTGGATAATTCAACATGTAGTAAGCTCTGCATTCTAGTTAACTCTGAATGACTGAATCCCTTAAGTTCAACTCATTTTTAAGTCTGCAAGATGAATTTTTCAACATATAGTTTAGTTTATTTAACTGTGTTTCGATGTTCAAGAAAAATCAGAAGCCACATCCTTCTCTATGACATCAAGTATCTTATCCAACAGTCTTTTCTTTGCCTCCTTAACTTCGACAAGTTCACCCTTCAATGCATTAATTATTAGAACAAGTAACATTCTTTACAAACCCAATATTTTGTTCAAGGACCTTGTTTACAATTCACGTCTTCACCCATCTCTATAATCCTTAAGACATTTCGGTTCAATTTTATTAATAGGTCATGTCTTTCCACTTTTGTCACCCTCACTTACGCTTATCAACCTACAATGTCATACGTTAATATCTCCATATTTCTATGTAAAGCATTCAACATGATTATTGCTTATTTGCTCTACTTGGGCTTATGGTCAACATTTTATGCATACAGGTTCTGACATGTTTGTGGAAGTCCATATATACGTTAACAGATGCACGCAAGCCACATCGTTATTATTAAGAGAAATTCTATTGTACCCCTATAAATTTTGGAGGTTTTAAAACAGTTGATTTTTAGACCAATTGTTATTAAGTTACTGTCATGGCATCCATTTTGCTATCTAATAACAAACTTATTTTAAACAAACAGATCTGATTATTCTTTTAAAAATATTGTGCGCTGCATTTCGAAGTCCATCACATCCTTTGCTTCTTCTGACAGCAGCAAAAATGGGGGTGCATGGAACTGGCAACGATGGAGATTCTAGCAAAAATGGGGATCTGAAGCCATCAACACTTTTGCCTGATCAGAAATTATACATAAGCTGATAAGCACGCTGTGCCCCCCCCCCCCCCCAACAAGTACAACTACAATACAATCAGAAAACAGAAAAAAAAATTTGATGCAGTAGTAGTAAGGGACAATAAATCGCCTGAATCTGCATGATTAAGCAAAGAAGGCAAACAAAAACTCGTTAATGCAAATAATATTTGAGAAATTTTACTTTGCTACCGGGTGAAAGAGAATAAAATAGATGATATGGCAACAACTTATATTTTTATTGTTCTAAAAATTAACTATTCCCAAACAACTTTATTTACTGGGATACCATAATAACTCCCTATTATTAATTGGTCATGTAACATAATTGTAGAAAGTTGTTGAGATAGGGTGAAGGTTATCTACCTAACCTCAAATAAAAATAGTTAAACAATTTCATTAAATATATTTGATGTAATTTTTTATGTTATATCAACCATTTCTAAATATATGTAGAATTACATCAATTATTTTTAATAGAGTTGTTTAACTCCATTTTTACTTAGAATAACTTAGACAAGCCCTTAGGAAAACATGGAAAAAGGAAAAATGTACAGATACAAACATTATTGTGTTGTTCGAGAGGTCTAGGGTGCGAAGTTTTGTCAAGAGCCCCTACACTGGCAAGATTTTTCCAGCGAATGAGTTGGAACTAACTTGGAGAGTTTTCAACTAAACCAATTCATTGAGCTTGTCAAGGATTTCACCCAAAAGCTGGTTGTCACTAAATTGAGGAGAGTGAATGAAAAGAGAAAGAGAGAAAGAATAGGGATGAAGTATGCCTTTGAGGTTGCAATTGAAGAGAAAGCAAGGTGACTTATTTAATTTTGGTCCTTGGATGCCAAGTCACACATTAGGTGGCACTTAATGTGTCAAATTTGCATTTTGAATTATGTTAGTTAACTGATATTTAACTTTAGACTAATGTGAACAATAAAATGCATTTTTAGAGTTTTTTATTTTATTTTTTAAAATTTAGGAACTATTCAAATAAAGCCTTACTAATTTAGAGACTAAAATAATGAGTTACTCGTTAAATTGATTGAAATTAGAAAATCATGAATGTAGTTCATTAATAAAGAGTGAAAATTACACAATTTTGTAATTTCAAACAAAATTTCAATCAATATTATAAAATTGTGAAATGAAGTATGTTAGAGACTAAAAAGTATATTGCTAGTATTTCTCATGTTTATATTTAATATTTATATAAGAAATTCTCATAAGAAAAAAGTTTTAGCGCAATTTTTTGGGTCATCATATTATAAGTGTAAATTATCTATCAACTTTGTCGATGACTAATTTCTGTCAGAGAATTTAGTTGACCATCTTTAGTGGGTTTTTTCTCTCAATTACGTTTTTTCCATTCATAAAACTCGAATTCGAAATCTTACTTAAAAAAATTGAGTTCAGTTCTACATGAATCAACGACATGTTCGTGTTTTGATGCAATTTAATATCTAGTGACTAATGCATTGTCATTTTTTCATTGAGCATCACCCTATCTTCTAATATTATCCTTTTGCAAAGGCATATACCATTCATTTAAAGAAAATAAAAATCATAAATACTATAAATAGTTTAATATCAACTTAATTGTACTTTTTTGGGTTTTTTTTAAATTTAGATAACTTGTGATTTTTATTTTTGATTTTTATTTTTTCAAGTGAATTAAATTTTTATATTTTCAGAACAAAACCAAATTTAGTCCTGTCATATTTTTTTTTTTACTTAAATATTTCAAATTTATCTAAAAGACTCTTAAATTATTATTTTGTAGCCAATTAGAGATTTTTGATAATTTGATGTTAAGACAAAGGATGAATTTATAACCCTCAAATATTTTGATAATAACAAATAGTTAAATTTATATATGTCCTCGCATAATCGTTTGATCATTCGTTCGTATACAATCGTCTGATGTTTTTAAGATGAGTATCGTCTTATCTTGTGATTAAATAAACTTCATAACTAACAAATCTTACAGATGATGACAACGTTCTAAAATGATCTACACATCAATCAGAGTGTAAGTTACCTCGAAACGTATTATGCCTATACACCTACTCTCGAGGAAAGTCAGCAAAAAATGTAACACCCATTTAATTTTAAATATAATTCATATTAATTTAGTTATTAAGTTTAAGTAAATAAAAATGTGTGTAAAATTTTTCCAGTTTTAAAAGAAATTCCAAACTTAACAGAATTTGGAAATGGTAATAAAATATGAAAGATATATACATATATTTCATAAAACTGTACATCATGGTTTGAGTAATACATAACAGTCAGAAACAAAAGTACATTGAAATACATATACTACCTAGCCCACTATATACATCAAAAGAGATCCTATACAGAGCAGTATTTATCTACCCTATCCCTTATACAAAAAGAAAATACTATAGGTCTTCAGGTCCTCCTTCGTTGAGACATTCTCTATCTCGTACTCAGCATCACGGAGTGTTAATGTCGTCTTCAATAATCACGACCAATCATATACAAAAGAAAATAATGGAGTGAGGTGTTTTGTTCTAAAATCACTTTTACATGTGCGGTAGGAAATCTACCATAAAACAAAGACAAAACACAACTGACAACACAAGAGATCCTAAGATTCATTCTAAGTTGTATCTGACTACCCTTGACTAGGTATGGATCCATACTTCCCATTAGTGGGTAATAGTTCTCAACAGAACTTGGGAAGTGACTGGGAGTACATATACCTCTCTCAACACCATCACATGGTACAGTCCTCGTCATCATTGAGGAACAAAATAACAATTTAGGATATCCATTTATAGAAGTATACTCTCAAACCAATCTTGGAATGCTGAGCAGTTGTCGGGGTTATCGAGTTTGGTCAGGCGAATATCCCGGCTCAAGGGCGCTACCCTGGCCATTGGGACCTTCACCACTCGATGCCTACCCCCAAGACCTTCGCAAGTGGGTCCCTGCCTTTCATTCCTCAGCGTACCAAACTGTGGCTTCCCTAGCAGGGTGCCATGTCACTACATGTCACTTGCTTTACATTACTCACTAAACTATCAATTCCTAACTTCTCAAGCAGAGGTTTCCCTGGTCTCATTTAACTTGAGCACCAGTACAATCAACATTTCTGCCTTATTTTGCAGAAATTGCACAATACCAGAATTTTAACAGAATAACGACATAGCAATTATAGTATAATTACTAAAATTTTGGCAGAATAACAACTAAATAAATACATTTTAATTTTCTAAAATTGAGCAGAGTAACAGCTTAGCAAGCGCATTTTAATTTTCTAAAATTGAACAGAGTAACAGCTTAGCAAGTATAATTTAATAATTAAAATTTGAGCAGAGTAACAATTTAGTAATTATGATTTAATAATCTAAATTTGGGCAGAGTAACAACTTAGTAAAAATTAAAGTTTAACTTTAAACAATAATAACAATACTAAAATTTAAGCCTAAACGGGTTTAGGGGAAAACCCTTCTTACCAACATGCAAAGTGACAGTAATTTAGAACCAACCCCACTCCCCCCATTACCTCTAAGATAGTTGATGAAGAGGATGGAATTGTTGGTGCAAAGCTTCTAAGAGGAGAAATTCTACTAGTTGAAAACTAGCAAAATTTTAACATAAAAACTAGATAAAAAAATATTTTAGAGAGAGAAAACTTTAGAAAGAGAAGCTCTCTAGCTTGGGAGAGGAAAGGATGAGTGAAAATCTGAAAACTTTGAGGCCTATTTATAGAAGAAGGAGGGGGGTTAGGTGTCCAAATATTTACATCATCCATTATGTCACCATTATGTCATAAATCCAATTTTTATTTATTTTTAATCCAATTTAGGGACACATATCTCAAATAGGTGGTGAATCACCTATTTTAGGGTTGGGGACGTGCTCCACCAGCTGTCCCAAGTCTCCATGTGTCAAATTTTATCTGTAAGTGAATTAACCGGTACCGACAAAAACGCCTAAACTTGAAAAAATTAGCTTTTAATATCAAAATAATGTATTTTAATGCAAAACTGGATAAATACATTAATTTTCATCAAAAATAAATTTCTAATAATAAATTTTAATTTTTATTAATTTATTTCAAATTATATGTCTTTATTTTATATTTTTAAGCTAGAAAATTCATAGAAAATCCATTTTAATTCAATAAATACCAAAATTTGTATCAAAATTATAAAATTAAATATTTTACCCATAATTAAACTAAAATTACTATTTTCACCCTTTTTGAGTGTCAAACCAGTACTGGCTGGCTTATTAGACACACAAGGGCATTTTGGTCATTTTACACAGAAATTCTAGAAAATTCCCAAAAATTCCCAAAAATTATATTTTAATATATATGACATAATTCCAAGCTCAAATTTACATTTTAATGGCAATTGAATCTTTTCCTCATGTCAGTTCTTAATGTTGAGAAATAGGGATAAAATTGTCATTTTCTAATTTCTCCAGGCTCCAGCTCGGAAAAATTATTAAAAATCATGATTAAATAGCTCTTGAGATTTTGAGAAAAATGGCGGGAGTCAGAATTTTAAAATTCATTTCCAATTTTTCAGAATTGTATATAAAAAATAGTGGAAGAATTAAAATAGGATTATTATATTTTTCACTACTTTTTTCTCAAAATAAAGTTTTTATAAAGAGAGATACTTAATATAAAATTTTCAAAATATTTTGAGGTCAAAAAGTCTCCGATTGGTTCCAACAGTCAACCAGGGATATTTTTGTCATTTTACAAAAATTATCTCAATAAATTCTAAAAAAAATTCTAAAATTATTATTAATTGTTCTAAATACATTGATGACTTAAAAACAATTTTTAAACATACAGAATAATTTAATATACAAAAGTAGGGGTGTTACAAAAAAGAAGGAATATGTGTGCAAATGTCAGAACGAGAAAGCGGACATGACAACTGCTAAAAGATTGAGTACAAAAATAGAAAAGATAAGCAGGCTACTTTATCTTATCATATGACAAGTTGGTGAAAGGCATTAAATGCTGCATTTAATGCTCCAACGACTCTCTTCATCAAACGAAGGTCATCTTCTGCAATACACTCAATAAATTCTTTTTAGAAGCCTATAAATAGAAGAAGAGACCTCTTTTGAAAGTTGTTGTTGTTGTTGCTGATCATCATTTGCTTTAAGAAAAGAAATAGCTTGCGTAAACTCTGTTTGTAAAATTCTCTTTATACTTCATTGTATATTCGTCTGATATAACGTTAAACCCAGTGAGGTAAACTCACACGTAAACCTTTTTCTTAACGAGATTGGTGAAAGCCTGAAGAGACTTTGATTCAAAGAATACTTGTGTGTTTGCTTAGAGAGGCAGGTGAAAGACCACTTGGGTTGATCTTGAAGAGGCTTGTGGAAAGAATACTTGTAACTTGTGAAAGTTAGTGGAACTTGGTTGTTGCCAAGAACTAGACGTAGTCTCTAGGGTGAGACGAACTAGTATAATTTCTGTGTGCTTTCCGATTTTGTCTTTCAGCGTTCGTCTGTCTTTTAAAACGTTTTTGAAAATCCATTTGATCTTATTTCAAACAATATGTTGTTAACAAAAGTATTACGAAAATTTGATATAACACGGTTCAACCCCCCTTCTTGTGTTATCTTTGTGTTCTACATTTGACATGTGTAATAATTTTAAATTTTTAACAAATTTTAAAAAATATAAAATATAAGATTAAGATTGAAGAGGAAAATTTTCAAAATTTTTTATTTTAAATAAAATTTAATGTTTATTTATGAATTTTAAGTTAAAAATATTATTTAAATAATTTAACTTATAAATATTTTGATTAGAAAAATAAAACATAAATATTTTAGATAAAATGAAATTGATGACATGATAAAATATACTTAAATTAAAAATATCAGAACTGAATTAATTTTTCAAAATGAGAAATCAAAATTACATGTAATTCAAATTAAAGGAATAAAAAGTGTAATTTAATATTTAATTTAAATAAAATATCAATACAAAATCACATTATATTTATTAATTTTTATTTTTTCATTTTAAAATATAATAAATAAAAAAATATAATTGATATTTTCCTTTATTTTAAAAATATTTTAACATTTTTATATTCTTAATATCATCTTTACTATTATTTTTCATTCATTTATAATAAAAAATATAAAATAATTAAAAATTAGGCAAAATAAATACATAATTAAAAATATATATTATGATTATCTTAAATTTAAAATAACACATAAATAAAATACTTTTTATATAGACTGAAAAAATCAAATCAACATGTCGTTGGTAGAATTGAGTTTGAATTTTTAAAACAAGGTCTTAAATCTGGATCTTGTGAATGAAAAAAAATATAGTTAAGAGAATATATCTTACCAAAGATAATTAATCAGGTTCTTTGACAAAAATCAATCACTAACAAAATCAATGTACACTTTACACTAATAATGTGGTGACCGAAAAATAAAAAAGTTAAAAAATCAAGCCGTCGATGGCCACCCTACGCAGCCACGCCCCCGAGCCGAACTGTAGAATTACGGCTGTGTTTAATTAATGATGACTATTTCAACTAGTTTGGCGACAATTATTAGTTTGGTTCAAGATGGTACTATGTATGTATAATCCAGTTGACTAATCGCAACATTAAATTTAATATGAAAATGACAGTAATAAACTAGTATTTAGCCTGTGCATTACACAAAATAAATATTTAGTTTATATAACTTAAATTTATAACAAATAAATATTTTTGAATATATAAATTATATTATAATTAAAATTCATAATAAATAAATATTTTTGAACATATAGATTATACTTTAAATTTATAATAAATAATTATGGTAATACAATATTAATTTTTAGTTATTGATAATTTTATTTAAAAAATATCAAAATTCAATTTAGAATTAAAGATATTGAAAATGATAGATTGAAAGAGATAAGAGGTTAAAAAAATTCCTAAAAAAGTTTTTGTTAAAGAATGACAGCTAAAAACATTTTCGTTAAAAAATAACAACTAAAAATGTTTTCATTCAAGATAACTATTCTAATTTATATATATAAAAGATTTGAAGTTTGGAAACTCAATTAATTTATCATCGTTAAATCTTTTTTTAACAGTTCAATCTCGCACAGCATTTCTTGAAAAAATAAAGAGGGACGAAAATAATAAAAAAATCCGCCAAAATTTTGTCTACTTTCCAAAATTTTAAATTATTTTAAAAAAATTTCACACAGTAGATGAGAGATTCATTAATATCTTGAGTATAGTTAAACATTAAATTGTTATGCCTCCTAATAATTTTTTTCTATGTACATGAATTTTAAAATCAAGTACAAGATAACTTATTAAAAAAAGTTTAATTTTGATATACTGTCAATGTAATCAACAAATTAAAAATTACTTCAGGTATAATTTTTAAAATAATTATTACAAAAATCAATGATTTTACTATTTATAAAAATATATTTTTCTCTATATATAAACGTGTAAAACAATTTGTTTTCTTAAGTCTCCACTCTTTCCACTCTCCTCCATAGTTACTTTCATTTGAATATTCTCGTATGAGGAAGAGGTAGACTTCACTCTCCTAACATGCATATGATATACTCTCTTATGCTTTTAATATCACCTGAACAGTTTAACAAGTTGTAATTGAATATTAGAAACTAATTTTAAATATATATCTTTTATCTTCAAAATTCAAATATGCATATGATATATCTTCTTATGCCTTTAATATCAACTGAACGGTTTAACAAACTGTAATTGAATATTAGAAACCAATTTCGAATATATATATATATATATATATTATCTTCAATATTTAAATACGCTTCTAACATGTATATGATATCCCTCCAAGTGTGTTTTTAGTTGTCATTATTCAACGAGAGTATTTTTAGAAATTTTTCTTAACTTCTTATCTCTTTCAATTTAATATTTTCAATATCTTTGGTTTTAACTTGATTTTCAATTTGTTTTAAAAAGTTATCAATAATTAAAAATAATATTGTACCACAATATAAAGTATTTATCATAAATCTAAAATATAATTTATATGTTCTAAAATATTTATTTATTACAAATTTTAATTATAATATAATTTATATATTTAGAAGTATTTATTTATTATAAATTTTAGTTATAAAAAGTAAACATTTATTCTATATAATGCACAAACTAAAATACTAATGATTAAATAAAAGTGTAAAGAACATTTACACTGTCAATATATTTTAATTAAATTTTAAAAAAAATAAATCCCTTCCATTCAGATTAAAACATGTTGATAAAACTCTCTTAAAAATTAATGCAACAATATTTCTTATTTTCAAGCCTTAAACCTTGTTTACTAAATTGAAACAAGGGTTAGCCAACCTAAGATTTGTACATGATAAAAATATGGTTTAGGTTTGAATCAATTAGTCTCTCTCTGATCATTTGGTAGTTTATTGAGCCTACACAGGCTTATCTTAACACTATACATTATTTTAAATTTTCACATAGAAAAAAAAAGAAAAAATAGGTTATGCACGGACAGTGTAAAATAGTTTTATACTGTTATCCAATCACAAACCATCATGTAAGTTTGTTGACTTTTATAATAATTACCTTAAAAGTCATATCAACAGTGGTTTTTAATTAGTTCACAAAATAAAAAAATTTACAATGACAATGCATAATCATTAAATTCTAAAAAAAATAAATTACAAAAAAAATAACATTTTAAGCTAGATAATTGTTTAGGACTTAAATTAAAGTTCATAATGACTTGTTAGGACAATTCACTCAAGCTTAATCACTCCTTACAAGGACTCATAACTATCAATATATATGTATGGGCAAACATAAGAAGAGAATTGAATTATGTTTGTTAAAATGTTTTTGCAAATCTTTTAAGAAACAGAAGTCAAATAGATAAAGACTAATTTATTGAATAACTTGAACTTTAATAAGATACGAAGGTATAATTTTACAATAGAAAAATTCTTTTATGAAAAACTTTGTTGGAAAGACAATATGTTTCTTCACAAATTCAACTCCCTTAATGTTAGTTAAAATAAATAGTAAGGGAAAAGAGAAATGAACACATATATTTATATAGGTTCGTTTCACAACTTGAGACTATGTTCAATTCTTGACAACCACCAAGAACTTCACTATAGCATAGGTTTACTAGAACCAAGTTTCATACTGTTACAAGTATTATTTTTTCCAAGCCTCTTTAGGCTTAAACCAAGTATTCTTTCCTCTTGTTTCTCCAAGCACTTCACTTAAGTGTTCTTTCTTATAAGCCTCTTTAGGCTTTATCCCACGTATTGTTTATACTTGCTTCTTTAAGCACAAAACCAAGTTTTCTTTTTGTTTTACCTCTCTAGACACTAATAGATCTCTCAAGGTTTGCATGAACCAAATAACCCTAGACTATTGTCTTATAAGCTCACTAGTAATAAAATGATAGTCGAATGTGCTCAATGAACATTTACAAAGTTATAGAGAATGTTCTTTCTAAATGATTGCAAATAAATGTAGTTAAGTTAATACAATTGCAAGGTTTATGATCTCTATAGCTTATTGACTCTTAAGAATTTTATAAAAAAACTTAAATATAGCCGTTGAGAGTTCTCTTCTATCTTGAAAACAAATGTTGGGAAGTATTAAACGTTACATTAAACACTATTCTCGTTTTAACATGAATATGCTGATAAAATATTCTTCTTATATTATCTTTTTGTACTTTTTTTGTGTAGCAGATAGTACTTTATATCTTTGTGCTTTTGGTATGTTGACTTTCTCTAAAGCATTATCTTATCACTCATGTGTCAATCACATCATTTTAGGTATAAGAGTTTGTAAACTTTCCCTTTTCGTTCCTCTAATTAAGACGAAAACTCAATCTTTTAGTATATGCTATTTGGCTTATCCATTTGAAAATTTTCTTGAGTCCTTGTTTCTCTTCTAATCAAACAAATATCTTCAGAAGAAACTTAGAGTGAGTTAGCAGACAAAACAAAATTGTGCAACACAAAGTTCTTCTTTATAAGACGAATCTACTTGGACGATATATAGTACAAATGGATTATTAGACTTTATCATAAAATAAAAACTATGGGTTGAATTAAATCTAACAATCAAGATAATAAACCACATAAACCCCTCTAAGAATCTCAAGATCATGATTGTCATCATCAGATTAACCTACTTATTACATAATTCACTTCTCACTATTGATAAGAGATAAATAACTCACCTATCCTCAAGGATAAGGTCAAATAACCTATGTATACACCCTTGGACAACTTGTATAAGGTATATTCTCTTTTTATCTCTCACCTCTAAACTCAGATCCATATTGATTTGAGTATCAAAGTCTTTACAAGTAACACATAAATCGTTGATAACATTAGGAGACCATCATTAACAATTTGTTTGGTAGGAAAGGAAGAAATAGAATGGATAGAAATAGGAAAAAAAAAATAGGGTGGATGAAAATAGGAAGGAGAAAAATAGGGTGGAGTTTTGGGGTGTTTGGTTTGTGAAAAATAGAGAATAAATAAGAAAGAATTGTCAAACAGAAATATGAAAAAGAAAAAAAAAATTCCGTAGGGTACATTTTTGGCAATTTCAAACTATCAAAAAATGCCTAAAATCGCTCGTAAACACGCAATTTCCGTCAGTTTCTAATTGATAAAAAAAAAGGCATAAAACACACGTTACTATTCATTTCCACCTAGTTTTGCTTATAAATAAAAAGGTATGAGACTCACACCTTTTTATTTCTCTCTCCTTCTATTTTCACTTTACCAAACACACCCCATTTCCTATCTTTGCTACCAAGCACATCCTAAAGGATCGCCACATTTAGCAACATCATGAGGTTTGTGCTTATTACTCTTGAAGAGTGTGAAACATAAAAGTGCTAAGAGTAGATTGATGAGTCTCCATTATATATACCTGGGTATTTAATATTACCTCTAATTTTTCATATAAGAAACAACTAATTAATTCATTAAGATCAATGAAAATAATTAAGATAGTTAATTTTAATTAGTAATATCATAAATTTAAATTTTATTCTAGAAATATTCACATAATTAAATGGTTTAAGTGATTAATCATTATTTGTAATTGAAAGGATGATTTTTCTCACCAATGCGTGTAACTTATATTGTTAATAAGTTAAAAAGTGGATTCACTTACATGAGAAATAAGTAGGTGTCTCATTGATAGATTTCATAATAAATTAAAAATTTAAAGAGAAATTACAATTAATGCATATGAAAAATGAATCTATGTTTCTTAAAATTAGGGGAAAAAATATGCCCATTTATTTCATTTATAAAAGATGAGAAGTAGTAATTTGTAATGAAATTTTGAATAATAAATCTCTGTCCCTCTCTCAACACACTCATCTAATAATTCGTCGATTTATTCCTTGGCTTAGTTTTAAGTATGAGTTAGATTAGGAGTTGCAATCTGGTTTAACTGAGTTTGATAATTTGATTCTTTTAATTAGTCAAATCTGTACACTCGACTAAGATTGAATTAACATAAAATTTATATAAATATTATAAGTTTAGAAATTATAATTTAAAATGTATTCTAATTTTTTAAACATGATAAAAGGATAAATATATATTTTTGAATAAATTATCCTAGTATAAAAATATTATTATATTATATATAATGTATTAATTTAAGTTAATAAATCTTGTAATTTACCATAAAAAGTATTATGCGGCATTGTCAAGCTGAACAAACCTAAGTCAAGTTAGTCTTTCTGCTTTCTTTAACGTGGGAGGATTGTATTTTAAAGAATAAAATATGGTTACAATTATTAATTAAAAAATTAACAGTTAAAGTTATAATAACTTTAAAAATAAATCAATTAATTATACACATATTTGGATTTTATTATAATTCTAACTTTTAATTTAATAATCAATGAGTATAATTATATTTTATCTTTTAAAATATATTCACTCTAGAAGAGTTAAATGAAAAAACACTTGCATTAGTCATATTAATTTCATATTTATATATTTTGTTGATTAAATTATTTCTTGAATGTGTATTCTTATTATCAAATTGGTCTTCAAAATCTCATATATAAACTAATTTAATTAATAATTAATAAAATATACATTTGATTATTTTTTTTATTCCATTGACACATTTGACAACCTCGTACATAATTTTCATCATTTAAAAATAAATATCACTAGCGCTATCATATTTTTTTAATAATCAATTTCAAAGTAAATTTGAAGCAATTAAAAGTACATAACCATCGATCACATAGATTAATTGACATGGAGTTGTTCTAGCTTAATTAATAGTTTTGAGTTCAAGTTTTGGGTATACAGTTGCGTTAAATACTCAAAAAGAGAGTTTTGTCGCTCCTACCCAGTTTAAACAATATTTTTTGGTTTATCATGGTATTGGTATGAAGTATCCATCGCCGAAAATAGTGACTAATCTCTGTCGGGAACCGTAAGTGTACACAAGATGAGTATTCCTCTCCTAACATGATCTATTTCATACCCAAGACCAAAATTCGAATCCTATACAACTTAGTTAAGGAATACAAGCAGTTACCGCTTGTGCCTATCGGTGTTGGTTAAACAAGATTTTCTCTAATAAAAAATTACATGGGGTCTATATGGTTAGGTTTCACACTTGACATTCATCCACAGCGGCATTGTCGTAATTAAGTGGATGGAGTTGGAAGGGTAATTTAGGAAAGGTATAGTGAACGAAATAAAAAGAGCAGAAGAGACGCGACGACTTAACCCGTCCCCTTAGTCGTCTTGTTTGGAAATCTGAAAGAGAGAAAGGGTTTGGTGTGGGTGTGTTAACTGTGTTAAGTTAATCGAGCGATCGATATGTCCGGAAAAGGGGCAAAGGGATTGATAACGGGTAAAACCCCAGCCTCAAGCAAGGACAAGGACAAGGACAAGGACAAGAAGAAACCCGTTTCTCGTTCTTCTAGAGCTGGTCTTCAGGTCTCTCTTTTTTTTTCCCACATCATTCATTTTACTTTCTTTTTTGTTTGTTTAATTTTTGAAAAAAGAATAAAGAATATGAGAAATAAAATAAATATATAATATATATTAAACGCACATGCATTTTAATTGTATTTTTGGATTCGTTGCTTAGCTTATGCTAGGTGGGGTCTCTTCTTCACTCTAGGACTCTCGGATCTTCTTATGAGCATGTTCGGAATAACCGATTCTAGGAATTGATTTGATTTATAAAGGATCGCCTTCTATCATTTTTCTTGTGCCTTAGTTATAAACGTAGTTATCCTGTTTTATGCTTGTAAACTTTGGACTCCATTTAGTTTCGGTTTTTATTATTTTCTTATAGTAGTTTTTATCAAGACTCATGGCCGAGGCTGACTTAAATCCAACTTTTGTGTTTCTTTTTGTTCCCTGGCTTTGTGGTTACTGATTGGATGTATTCTACAACTGCAAAGTGGCAAGCTCACACAATAGGCTGCAGCATACAGTAACTTTGACTAACTAGTGGAATAATTTAGGCCATGTTTGTTTTCTGTTTTTGAAAACTGTTTTATGTTTTAAAACAAACCAAAAAAAAACTTGTTCGATAATAATAGTAGTTTTTGAAAATTGTTTTTAAAACTAATATCTATTTTTTAGTTTAAAAAAAATTTAATTATCTCTTTTTCACTTTCAGCTTTTTATTATTCATTTTCTTTCTTATACTTTCACATTTTTTTTCTGCATTCTTACTCTCAAAAATTAATTTTTGAAAATTATTTTATAAAACAGTTTTTAATAACAAAAAAATAAAAACATAATCAAACACACCCTTAGTTTACTCTCACTTCGTCCCTCTTCTCTATTTCCTTCTGAATGCTCATAAGTGTCACCATTAGAGTAGGTTCATTTATAACAAGTTAACGACAATCTTGCTCAAATTTCAAAATTTAACTTTGGAGGGTGATGTTGATGTTACTTATATGATATGACGTGCGTGTTTGGGTGAGTGGTTGTTGCCAATTTAATTTTGGATGATTTTGATTTTAATTAAAAGTGGATTTGAAGTGAAGTAATTTATGTTTGATAACTTCTTTCTCTAAAGTTTGTAATGGAACTTAGTATAAAATTTTCAACCTAAGGCAAAAATTATATTTCTTTGTTTAGTTTAACACACTCTTAGGAGCAGAATCATGTTTGATGGGACACTACCAAACATAATTGTTTTTGGTAGAATCACATTTCTGTCATTAAACATGATTTTTAGGCTAACAGATGGCTATCCAAACAAGCTATTAGTTAGTAACTGGGTAAAGTCTGTATTTTTATTTTTATCCTCATGGGGTTTAGTAATCGTAATCAAAGTTGCAAGTAGTTGATTTTGTTTTTAATTAATTGGTTAAATTGAATGTGGAAGCACTTGGGTAGACAAGGGGGATAATAGGTGTGCTGATGGAATGATCAAACCTCTAACCGATCATCACATCCAAAGTCTTTTAAGACGAGTTACAAGGTCAAGGACCGTTGGCCTGTTGTTGTTTCATGTGTTTCTTTTATTCATGGAATGGTGTAACTATTATGCATGGTGTAATTATTATTAGTTCAAATCATGATGAACTTCAGCTTGTGTATGAAGTCTTCTGTTTGTTAGTATAATAATTGTAACATGTTTCTTGTCCTCTGGTGTGTATATGTTTTCATACAGTTCCCTGTTGGACGTATTCACCGCCTTCTGAAGTCAAGGGTGACTGCCAATGGAAGAGTTGGGGCCACGGCTGCAGTGTACTCTGCTGCTATCCTGGAGTATTTAACTGCAGAGGTGTTGGAGTTGGCAGGCAATGCAAGCAAGGATCTGAAGGTGAAGCGTATTACCCCTAGACATTTACAGCTTGCTATACGCGGGGATGAAGAACTTGACACCCTCATTAAAGGAACTATTGCTGGTGGTGGTGTTATTCCTCATATCCACAAGTCTCTTATCAACAAATCCTCAAAGGAGTGAGGGAACTTAAAAGAAATATATTCGAATTAACCTTGGAGATGAGTTTTCCTGTAAATTTGGTGGTATTTTAATTTGTGGATAAGTTGCCTCTTGTGGTAGTTTGGTAGAAGGGGCATTCTGCAGCAATTCTGATGTCTTTGTTTGACCTGTATTGACTGAGATACTTGCTTCGGTGCAAGCTACATGGAACTAGCTGTTTAGGATGTATGTTGGAGCATGGTTAATTATTATGTTCAACCTATTATCTATGTTGTTTTGAACTGCTTGGCACGTGCAAGATTTGGCAAATCCTTAGTGGACGAGTCTTCTGCTGCTCGTTTCAGTCGTTTCCCGTTGTTCTTCTGTGCCGGAACTAAATTTAAAGCTGCATAGAGAAATATAAGAACAGTTTAACAGAAGAAAAACTTATGTTTGGGTACACTGGATTCGTTATTCGTAGTTATCCGAAGCTTGCATTACTCCATAGATTTGGGGGATCCATTGATTATTTCCAGATTGAGTGAGTCCAACTGGGGTGGATACAATCTGTATCATGAAATTTGATGATGTCTCAACATTGAAAACTGATACTGCCGAGTCTAAAATTACGACTTCTGTTTTAGTCGTTTTTTTTTTTTTTTTTTTCAAAACTATTGATGTTTTACAAATTTTAAGTCTCACTAATTATTATTTTTCTCATATACTTCTATTTAATAATCATGTTTTACTCTACAATTATTCTTATAATAAATATTGAATGAGGATATTTTAGACTAAATAATACTAGTTTATAGGTAGTATTAAATATTTTTTAAAATGTATGTATTAACTTTAAACATCCATAATTTTGGATCGGAGGTATTACTATTCTTAGCTTCAAACCGTAATCACAAAATGAGGCTACAAACTAAATAATAGACCCTGATAATGTTCCAACGATGGAATATACCTCAAAATGTGGACAACAAATGTTTCATCCCTAACATGTTAGTCACGAAGGACCTAAACTAAATGGCCAAATGGAGCGGCAAAATGTAGCTACATAACCTATATAGATGAGAACTTGGGAACAACAACTGGGAACTGATGAATTTTATCCATCCATGGATTCTTCTCTTTTGCTAGGGACACATTCCTCAGAGCCTTCCAAACTGAACTATTGCACTTGAATCCAGATCCAAATGCAATTTGCCACAACATATGGCCCTTTCTTATACTTCCTTTGGCTTCAGTGTAGGCTAATTCGAACCAAAGTGAGCTGCTGGAAGTGTTGCCAAACCTGGAAAGGGTCATCCTGGAAGGTTCCATGTGCCAGTCTGTGAGTTGGAGGTTCTTCTCTAGTTCATCCAGCACAGCTCTTCCCCCAGCATGAATGCAGAAATGATCAAAGGCCAACTTAAAATCAGGGATATAAGGCTTCACTTTCATCTTGAAAAGTTTCCTTGCAACCAAGGTGGCAAAAAAGAGTAACCGTTCAGACATTGGCAATGGCAACACAAGAGAACCCAGAGTGGTGATGTTGGTCTTCAAAGCATCCCCAGCAACTGCCATGAGATCCTTTGACAAAGAAATACCAACCCCCCCTGTGGAGTCCTCTCTTTGGGTAACACAACAGAAGCACTTGTCATCAGCACCTTTGTGAGTCCTAATTGTGTACACCGAGACTTGGATCGACTTCTATCCCAACTCTCGTTAGAAAGCAAGATTGCAGCCCCTCCCATCCTAAACAAACAGTTTGAAACAAGCATTGATCTATCATTCCCAAAATACCAGTTCAGGGTGATATTTTCCTTGCAAATGACAAGAGCAAGAGAATTTGGATGGACCTGAAGAAGATCCTTGGCAAGATCAATATAAATCAAACCAGAACTACAACCCATGCCACCTAGATTGTAACTAAGCATGTTCCCTCTAAGCTTATAATGGTTAATAACCATAGCAGACAAGGATGTTGTGGGGTTAAACAAACTGCAGTTCACAATCAGAATTCCAATGTCTTTTGGCTTCACCCTTGTCTTCTCAAATAGCTCATCAACGGCACCAAACATGACAACCTCAGCTTCCTTCCTGGCTTCAGCCATTGATAGGTTGGAGGGACTCTCGGAACAGCTTCAGGCAAGTAAGTTGACTCACCAAGTCCTGATCTTTCCAGAATCTAGCGCTGGAACTCAAGGCTTTGCTCAGTGAAAGTTCCTGTCAAACTAGACCTATCCATGAACATCTGCCTCGTGCCATCGGGTTTGTAGCACGAAAAATCAACAAGGTAAACTGGTCGAGGATGAGTTAGGAAATAAAGGCTCAACACAAACACAAGGAGAGCTGAACTGATATATGAGATTGTAACGCAGATTGTCCCAAAGATCATGGAGGTCTTGGGCTGAAAATGTGGAGAGATGTGCTGCTATTAGAACCACAAGAGGTGATAAAAAAAAGGAACATTCCATGGGTGATAAGGTAGTGGTAGCCTAGCTTCACATATTTCAGTTTCACTGATTGTTTGAAATCGGGAAGGTTTGATTGCACCAATGGAGGTTTTGGATTTGATTCTGACATATTTTGAGAGGTTTTAAGAGAAGGTGTGGAAACGGGGACCAAGCAAAACGTGGTTGAGATTAAAGTTTCCTCTGCCTAGTGTCAATGTAACAGTGAGAAGAAGGAAACATGAACATGTTATTTCTCTTGGAAAAATGCAAACATTATGAGGAGCTTGTGACCTGCATGACAAGGTAAGAGGAAATCAAAGTGGGTTTGGTGAATACAGAATAAGAAAAGCAAGTCAGAACCATATCAACCACCCTGTAGAACATGAATGACCCATCATCAATACAGACAAATAGGACCTATTTTTGTGTTTACAACAAATGAAAAAGAAAACGTTGTTGTGTATCTTCTTTATCAGCCATTGCATATAAGATCTTCCTAGACTATGAGAATGAGTGGCCAATGGATGACCAAAAGTAGTGATTGTTCAAGCATTGCAAAACGAATAGATAAAAAGAAAAGAACCTCAATTTTGAATGAGGCTGAGAAGTGGAAGCTGACCTTGGAATGGTGAATCCCACAAAAGATCGGCTGGCTCTGGCCTGAGAAAACAACAGAGAGAACAAGGTGCAGACTAGACCCAATGTATATGTTTCAAATCATATAGTATAGTAATTAATAAAGATGGCATCAGAAGCAGGTGTGAATCACATGAGGAGTTATATATATTTAGAATTTAATTTGAATGTGTAAAGAGTTTTAAGTTTTAAGACTGTCAAATTTTCCGCCTAAAGTTATACTTCAGAGTATAAGTATAAACACAAAAACCAACCTTAAAGGAATAAACAAAAAACAAATTCTAGTCCTATAAAAATTTCTCACCAAATAAAAATTAAAATACTTCAAAAATGATAGAAAAATGATTCAGTTCATGAAATGAAAATTTTACCTGAGATGGGAGAGCTGCTAAGAGTAGGGAAGAACTTATGAGGAAGGAGCCGATTGCTTGTTCTTGGTTTGCTTCCACTCACTTATGCTCCACTATTTATAAAGTTTTGTGCAATTTATTTTATTTTCCTTGTCTCGCACAATACAGAAGCGAAATACACAGCTTCCCCTACACTCAATCATCCTACAAGTTTTGTATATGTAAGAGATGAAACTTGCACAAGCATTATCAAGTTTGAGTTTACTACATTTTTTTGGTGTATTTCGCCGCCTTTACAACAAGTAAAACACAAATGTTAAGAAACAGTAAAATAACAAGGCAATCTGTGACATGATAAAAGTCATCTAAACCGGTAAATAGTGAACCATAAATTATTATCCTAGAGAGATTATTGACATAAGCTACAGATAATTTATAAACACATCATAAATTATTTTTACAAGTTTTTACAAATATTTATACAAGTGTTTATGTCATAAAATAAGTTATAAATAAGATGTACAAACATACTATGTAAGTCTGAAATGCGCTTCATGTTCACACAAAAAAAAAAATGAAATGCAGTTCATTTTAATGGATAAAAGAAGAAAACAATAAGAGAATAAAAACTCTAAAATATATTTAATTCTTGAAAATATTTTATGTACCTTGTAAAATATTATTTTTTTATTCTTTAATTTAGCAAAATATTAAAAATCAAAATTACATAATTTTTATAATTACCAAGGATTAAAATTACATCATTTTTATTGAATTAAAATTTCTTTTGTACAAAATTATAGGTATTCTTCATATAAGACAATATTGTTTGAGACACACATACTAAAATAAGAGGTAAAAATTGATTGGTAGCATATTCTACCAAACGGGTGATTTTCTCACCTATTGTGGATCCCATACTACCCTTCATAAACTGAAAATCCATAATTTCAATGGCTACAGGACCACCATTTAGTTGACCTGTACTTGTTTGGATAGCTAGCCTCAATTAATCTTGTTTTTCTTTAATAAGAATCTATACGATCTTTATAAGGTTCCTCTTTTGAATGAAATTCAATGGGATCCAGAAAAACCATGTCTTGCTCCATAGGATTTCAAGTACCTAGATAGACAATAAAGTTATTCTTTTTAAGATTTAACACATTTGCATACTTAGAGTTCAAACTCGAGGCTATTAATTTAACTAAAACAACTTTATACCAATTGATTCATGCGCTTGATATTATTAAATTAGAAATTAAAATAAATAAAATTTAAATATAAATTAATTTCAAACAATAATATTTTTAGAAACAATAATGTATTTAAGTCATCACTAAAATTGGTCAATGAGTATCTAATAATAAAAGAGTATCTCTTAAGGATATTAATGTTAAAAAAAGAAGCTAAAATATACTTAATTCGAGAAAATATTTTTTATTTCCATTAACAATTATAAAAATGTTTTTTAATAACGAATACGTCAAAGAGTGTTCTATATTAAGGAGGTAATGTCAAAGAAAATTATTACTAATTTATAATTGTGTAAAACTAGGAAGGCACACGCGCGCTCACGGACGAAAAGCGACCATAGACGTCATGCTCAGAAGTGAGGAGAGAAAACGTTGATCCAAATCTGCAAATTGCAATCCTTCTACTCTTTCGTTCCCGAACCAGAGTCGAAGACGATGTCGTTTGGGTCGTCTCTGTTGTCTCATCCGCATGCTGTTCGGTTCTTGTTTAACAACAACAGAACCTCTCGCTTCAAAGCCGCTGCCGAAGTCCCCGATTTCCTTTCTGCAGATTGGTATTCTTCCCCCTTCGTTTTATATATTTATTATTGGATGTGAATTGATTCTCGAATGTTCCAATTCGCAGGTTCGAATCTCGCAAGAAAAGACCCTTTGGGCCACGATTAGATGTAACTACTACCACTTCCCCTGGCCTCCTCTGTTTCCCTTTTTTTTTTTTTTTTCTGGTCTGTTGGTTAAATTGTGCTATAGTTTAGTGCAGAAGATGCTGTACATTACCAGCTTGAAGCCTTGAAGTATAATGACCGGCCTCGTCAAGATTATGGAATTGAGGTTATGTACAGGTTCGCTGGATTTGATCCTTTTGAAAGGTCTACTTATTTTGGGCCTTTCTTTGATTTGGGCCAGGTTAGTTATAATATTTATATTCTTCTTTTAATTATTACTATTACTATTACTGAGATATCACATGTGTATGTTGATGCTAAACCGTACTCCTCTTGGTCTGCAGTTTGAAAGGTTCAGGCGTATTTTTCACCATTCTACTTATCGAGTCTTACTAGGTCACAAGGAAAGAAAGATCACTAGCACCTTGTTTGTGGAGGAGGTAAAATGTCTTCTTCTTCTTTTTTTTTCATTTTTTTTCCTGTTTTTCTCTGTTATATCTAAATTGCATGCACGTTATGCGTTGATGAACTTCAAACAGAACAAATACAAGCAGCGGGTTTGGATTCGTGGAAGTCGACCAGAGGAAGAGGAGATATTTCAATTTACAATGGTTCAGGTCTGATCATGATTTTTCTTCTACTACATCGTAGTCATACGTGTGAGGGTGTTTAATACGTGTTTGTTTCACCTTATTTGAAAAAATAATGGCTTATTTTGTCCGTTTCCTTAGAGAGTGTTTGGAAAATAAGTATTATTAATAATATTGCTGCAGGAGTATTTAATTTTGATAGTACTTTTCTTAATTTAATGATAGATAATCTGAATTATTGTTTTCATAAACCTTAAATGTTTTTACTCTAATTAAAATTGGAGTTTCATCTTCATAACTTATGTTGATATTTATAGTAAACTTTTATTACATAGATTACTGAGGTAAAACTTTAATTTTAATGGGAGAACAACACCTAAAACACATGAAGAACTACATTTAAACTTTATCCCTCTTGTTATCTGATTTAACTTAATTTAGCCCAAGTATGTATCTCATGTTGTTCGATCACTGGCAGAGGGTTGGTGGATGCTGGGATGGTTACTGGTTGACAGAGTCTCTGCTTCACGATACGGATACATTTTCTGGTGGATTAGCATATTAAAAACCATGCAATGCAGGAATCAGGTTCATGAGGCTCCAATGTCAAAAGCATGAAATGATCTGCAATTACTATCCTATTCTGTATAATTTGTACATATGTAAGAAATTCAGCTGTTAATGTGTTGGATAAGGGGGATATAATTGGTCTTCGCTAATCAAATGTAAACATTCTTGTACATTTTACTGAAAGTCGCAGGAGCTGACATACGTTTAGTGCTTATGCTCACTTGTGTATACTTGTGTGCACAAACCATCGTGTGCGTGCATCTTAATGTACCCTTGGTTAATCAAAACCGTAAGTTATATCCTATCACCTTTTGGAGCTCAAAGTTGTAGTTATTAGGGCTTTTGTTATTTACACCTCCAATTTTCGAAGTACACTTCCCTTTTATCATAAATATCTTTTATACCCAAAATACCCTTTATATAAAAAAGATATAAACCTAATCTCTATACCTCATTTTCATTGTTCTCTAAATCCTTCTTATATATTTTCTCTCCTTTTCCTTTTGTCTATTAAAAGTATTAGAATTTTACCTTAATTTTGTTTCATTACATTTCTACATTGAATTTCATCATACAAGAAAAATATTTTAATTTCGATATTGTGTGCAACCTATATTCAATTTCGTCATATAAGCAAAATACTTCAATCACAAAATAACATTGTGGAAGGCACAACCAGGTATGTGGTGGAGGTTCTTTATTTTCTTTTTCAATTCTAGAACGCATGTTCTGGAATTCAATATAATAACTATTCTAAAAATTATTTTTCTAGAATAATTGTTTTGTTTCTTACCATTTCGGAAAGTACTTTTCGGAATATTGCTTTGTTGTTAACATTTCAGAATGTTAAAAAACAAAACAGTATTTCAAAAAGTACTTTCCAAAATTTATTTCTTTAATCTTTTTTCCTTCATGGTTGGGGAATGGAATTAGCAACTCACAATTGAAGAGAGGGTTTCAATTGATAAGCTTCGCAAGAAAGAAGGGATGAGGTTGGGGAAACTGAAAATGCTTGGGGTTGTTAATTGAAGATTTGAGGAAGTGCAAAAGGGAGTATGAAAGCAAGGAGCTTGCGGCACGAAAGAGGGGGGAAGTATGCCCAATGTGAAACGAGGGGGGAGTGTGATGTTTGACGAGGAAAGAGGACTGTTTTGAAAAAAAAGAAAATATAAGGTCAATTAAGTAAATTTAAATAAAAAAAAAATAAAAAAAGAGTGTAAATAACAAAAGCCTAAAATAGAATGGTTCCAAAGGCATATATTACCTTTTCGTGGTACTGTTTTTCAGTCGTGTTGATATTTGACAATGCTGAGAATGTGAGCAACCTCGATCGCAGGACCTCAGCAATTCACGGAATTGAAAGATTTTATAAGTACTGCATGGCGTTAATTGAAATTACATCACGGCACACATACCATGTATTTACAAAATATGTATGTGAGCTAGAAATTTAAATTCTATCGTTTGCAATTGCTTGAGTGAGACAGATTCTCATTGACACGGATACGACGACGACGACACACCGGGACGTGTAGGGTGTCTGGTTCTGTTTTCATCATCGCCTCATTGCACGTTGTTTGTGTGGTGGTAGAAGCAATTCAGATTTCAGAAGCTACATCTTTGGTGACATCACGTGGGCACGTGGCTGTTCTGCTGTTTAGTTGTGTGAAGACGGGTCAAAGATGACCCGATTAACCAACAAGAAACCAAACAACTGCAACTAACTGAAACGACACCATTCAAATATAACACTTCTCTCATATACAACCAAAATGACACTGCTTAATTACACTTTTTTTTCTTTTGCAATTCCAGCCTATGTCTCATTCCACTTTCACAAGTATTGGACACTTCACGTTCCATTTTCAACATATCACGTTTCACTTTCTCAAATATGACATGTCCGTTTTAATTTTTAATTTTTTAATTCAAATCAATATAAATCTAAATTCCAATTAAGATAGGTTATAACCAAATTATGATCAAGATTTTAAGAAGATATATAATTAAGATATTTAGAAATTTAAGTTTGATTGAAGTGATACTTTTATTTTTTAATAAGCCTTAAATAAAGACATTCTGCAATCAAGATATTGAGGAAACTATTATCAATTAAAAGTAGTTGTGGTGAATAATTGAGATAAGATAATATACTATCAAATTTGAATGGTACAAAAGCCTTCAATACAAACTTTTCTACAAAAACACATGCTTCTATGTAATTTGCTCAATTATAAATTAAAATAAAATAAAAGTTGAAAATTAACAAAAATTACAGGTGAGTGTTGATGTTCAATCTTTGTTACTTACTAATTTTCATACATTATTTCCTTTAATAATTTTTGTCTGTTATGATTTTTTGACTTTCTGTTAAAGTTTTGAATTTTGATGTTTGCGATATTTTAATTTGTAATTATAATATTTTATTTTATTTTACTTTTTTACATAATATATATCTTGGCCGTGTCGTGTCCTTTTATTTTCAAAATGTTATATGTTGTATCCATATAATGTTTTGTATGTGCTTCCTAGTTTAGAGGTATTAAAAGGTTGCTTAAGCAGGTTTCTTAATTTATTAAAGGCCTTAATGTATTACTAGAATTTTTGGTGAAGTTAAAACCTATACACCGCACATTTTTTACACGTAAAAGGGATAAAGGACGGATATGGAATGCTCAAGTTATAGTTGATGTCGGGGAATATTCTAGCGACAAACCAACTAAGCAAAGTAACATTGGCCTCGAACTTAAAATTTTATTTAATTTTAATAGCACATCACTGACAAAGATAGAATAAACCATGAATTTCAACAAAACTGATTTAATTACCGACTTTATCACAGGCCTGCATAATTTCACATTAATTTGATATGATCATAGATGACTTAACACTGAAAAAGCAGTGCTTAAAAAATATTTGGACTCAATTAAAACAGTGATATTTCTGAAGACAGACAAGCCTTTGTAACATTCAATTGTAAGCGATGCAGACTAAAGTTGCAGTGAAGACCAGTCATTATGCTGGATTTTACATTAGTAAAAACATGGGTAAACAGAGAAGACTGTAATCGCTGCAAGTGCAAAAAAGTGAGGGCCATGTTGGCTGAGCTGACATGATAATTCCCAATTACACCAAGTATTACAAGCTCGCCACCAAAGACCTCAATCCCAAGAATAGGAGGTATTTGTTTTATGTCCATTTTTTTCTATTCTTGAAAATATGAAGGTGAGAATATTTATTTTTATGTTTGTTAGAAAGTTATGAAAAGAAATTCTTGAGTATCTTTCATTTTCAAGAAAGCTACATTTTCATGTTTTAGATAATTTTCCTTCACATAATGAAGGGTGGGAAAGTAATATTCTCATGAGAATAAAGGAAGTTGTTTTTTATTACTCTTGTAACTTCTATATTTTATTTAAATTATTTTAAATTTTAAAAAATATTCTTAGAAATACTAAAATATAACCAAACACCTTTTTAAATATATCCAAAAATAATATTCTTAATTATAATATTCCTGAAATGTAAAATGGTACCTTGAAACTAACACACAAAAAGAGAGAAGTTTTGAGCATGTGACAATGCACAGCTACTTCCAATTATTCGTACGCTGACTTACATATGAAGCTTTGCACCAAATCAGTTCAAACGTATGTCAATGATACGGTCATGCAGGCTGGCCAAGATGAAGATCACAACATTCGTTGTCAGCACCATAACAAAATCCCGAGTTGTAACTACTAACTTCATGTTGAATACTTGGAACCAACAATGACATCTACAGTGACTTGAGAAGTGCACAATCTATACCCTAAGGGTACAAGTACACAAATCACTTGAGACAGCAAAAAAAATTATAGGAATTAAGAAAAATGTATCATGAAAAGGCTAATCAGCAAAAAAACAGAAGAAATGAAAGAGAGATGGAGGGAAGCCTTCAGTTCAGGCCAATCCACGTGGTGCTGACTTGGATGTCCATAGCTCAGTAGTGTTTTCAGCCCATCACCCTTTGAGGCCAGTTGATAATGGGGCTTGGGAACAGCATGGACCGAAAAACGAAAAAGATTTTAGGAGGGACTAGGAAATGGATAATTGGGAACTGCATCTGGGGCCTTCGGCAAAATTGTCACATTATATGCTAGCTAGGAAGGACTGGACCCATATTTACAATCACATATCTAATCATTTTATTTCTTTCTTTCTTTGTTATTATTTTAAGGTAAAGGAACATGGTTCACTCTCATGGTATGTTTGGTAGGGAAGAAAATAAAAGAAAAGAAAGTGAAATGAAAGAAAAAGGTAGGAAAAAAAAACAAAAAGTGAAATATTTTTTAAGTTGTTTGGTTGTATAAAAAGTGGAAGGAAAAAAAAAAGATATGTATATAAAATAATACAAATATCTCAAATAAAAAAATGTATAAAAATAAGAGTATTTTTGTCTTTAACACCCTTATAAACCTCTCTCTCTCCCTCTCATTTTCTTTCCAAAATAAAAAGAACGAATAATTAGGTAGAGTCTACATTTTTTTTCCTTCCTTCTCCATGTCCTACCAAACAAGTGAAAGATTGAATTTTTGCATCTTTTCTTTCCATAATCTTTCCCTCCTCTTCTTTTCCATGATACCAAACAAAGTGTAAAGCAAGAGAAGCCTTCAAATTTAAAAAATATTTACAAACAAATTAATTTTCTCTAAAGGAACATGTTAAGAGGTTGTCAAATGTGAAAAGTTATTTTCTCCACTTTACCAACTTCTTAGATTCTATCCATTTTATTTCTATTTATATATTTCTTTGTCCTTGTAATTAGTATATGTTTGTGTTACCGTTGGGTTGCCTTCCAACATACTTTTGCAGAAACATTTCTTTTGTTACTTTTCAATTGAAGTGCGCCACAACCCCGATTGCCTCGTTGCGACAAAGTGCATTGGAATTTCCACTACCAAGGTTTCAATAGGAATCCAAACTACCTTTAAACACTTGTAATAATTTGTTTCTCGTGTTCATATTTTTGGGAAAATTATTGTGATACCTTGATAGGTATAATACCCAAAATCAATTGTCAAAAATTTATGTAATGCTTATTCTCACAATAAACATAGAATTATATCAAATATAATCAATAGTTATTGAAATATATACTTGGTAAGTAGCATATTAATAAAATGGACATCTCGTAGTCACTTATCACCATATGTTTGATAGACCAAAAGAGAAAAGAAATTTGAATCTTATTTATTTGTGTTTCAAGATGAGTTTAATCTCATTCATGCATGTTTCTTACTACAAAACATGACTTTAGGAGGAAGGGCAAGTTTTTATTTTGCCCGCACCACCATTTGGGGGAAGTTGAGGTGTCTTGTGAGGATGATCGTATTTGCCCCATCGATCTGTCCCGGCCTATACTAATGAAATGTGAATGAGAATTAATTGTGCTTTACATATACACGTGTAATTGTGGAGATTTGCTTGGTGGGGAAGTTCTTTGCTCTAAAAGCAGCTAATCTAAGCCCAGCTAGCTAGGGGTTGTCATCATAAACGCAATCGTAAATGATTGAGCATTGGGACAGAGCCATATACTTTACTACCATCCTTCATATTTCCCATGTTGATTGTGTCTCCCATTCTATCTTTATCTGAACTTTCCAAGTTGTCGACCATGTACATGTACAAAGGATCATAGCTGCTTTTTTGTTCTTCCTTCCTTCCTTTGTGCTTCTCACCTTACCTGTCACATTATTTATTAGTTATAGATATGTGCTGTCTATTTTTTAATCCATATATATGTATTGTCTATATAACGTTTATGATTGTGATGATGGAATATTAATTGTAACAAGTCAACTTGCGGAATATAGTTGGAAGGCGTTAATGTTCCTACTCTTGAAAAGAATAACGAGAAAAATGTATTACCTAGAAAGTATAATTTTATGTTTTATACTGTAAGATAAAACATTGCTTAAAAGAGGAAAATGGTATAATATTATTTATCATAAATATTTTTTGTTCGTCACCTTACCTGTCATATATTTAATTTATTATCTGTATGATTGTGATAATGAAATGTTATAATGAGTCAACCAGGGGAATATAGTTGGAGGACGTTAATGTACCTGCTCCTAAAAATAATACGAAGAAAAGTGTATTAGCTAGAGAGTAGACTTTTATGACCAAATAGTTTGGAAAAATGGAAAAATAATAATAATATAGCATATAGCTGCGTCAGCCGGGAGTCGAACCCGGATCTATTGCTTGGAAGGCAATTATCCTAACCGTTGGACTACTGACGCTATATATTTCTTAGTATTTTCAAATCATAATTATTAATATTTTCACAATATTATTGGTATCTAATTTTTAAAAACTCAGCTATTAATTTTGTTTTGTGTAGTGGTACTGCATTTGATTCCCCTGGTTGATGCCTTCTCAAGCATGGTTAATCTATTGTCAAAATGGAACAAAACTAACTAGCACCACTAAAATGATATCATTTTTGTTTGTATCCTAATGTGCTAGTTAGCATTTTCAACGAATTACTTACGCATGCATGGAATATGCTAACGTAAAATTCTCAATTTCGGCCCAAGCCCTTGATCAAATCAAACTCTTCATTTAGATGAAAGGGATTGATCTGCCTGGCTAACAAATCCTTTTTATGTGGCCAATAACTATAATTCTTTTGGAAACAGAAAAAAACAAAGCAAAACTTTTCTATCTGAACTGCTGTTTAATTAGAAAAAAAAATTGACAAATATCAACTTAACTTACGTCACTGATGTGCGATATCAGTTGTTTTAGTCATAATTCATTGATTCAAAAGCATATTTATAACTCAAGGAACTGGATTCTCTTCCTCCCAGGTTTATATTATCCTCCCAATCTTAAACAAAGGAGATTGCCCAACTAGTTGACACAGTTAATTTTATCAGAGAAAAGTCTGCGCAAAAAACACATCATCTTTTGTCTCTGTACTAAATTAAAATGTTTAATTCGTTTGTTCTTCACGAAAATATTCTCTCTAATTTAATTATTTTAACTTATTTTAAACCAAACAAGTACTCAAATGATTGCTTTGAATGAGGCTTATGCGAAGCTAATACACAAACTAGTATTTTTCTTTTTTAATCTCTGATGGGCCCCGGCCCCGGGGTATGATCTCACGAGTAAAGTTATAAGATTAACTCTCAAATCTGTTAAGTGAAGCCTTCTTCTGTGACAAAAGTTTAATTTTGATGTATTGTCAGTTTTATACTGTCATTTAATTAAAATCATCTTAGACATGACATTCATAATTAGACAACAATATAAAAGAACTCAATGTATTTTAAAAAAATTCATATATCAAGGTAATATAAATGAATATTATATATTATCAAAACGTCATATATTAGTTGTCACCTTAATTTTAAAAAAATGTTAATGTTCGGCTGTTTGAAAGATGAAAAGAAGGCAGAAAACAAGAGGGTATGTAATGAGTTCCGTTCTCTTTAATTAAATTTTAACATTTTTAAATGAAAATATTTACAAAAGTAATTAGGAGATAATTTTAAAATTCAAAGTCGCACGATAATTCTTCATTTTCTTTCATTTTTATTATTAATAAGAAGTCTTTTTTAATTAAAACATATTTTAAAAATTTATGATAATTCAATAATTAAAAAAAAAAACCAAACACTTCTAGAATCCTACTTTTTTTTAAGATCTTCTAGAATCCTAATTTTAATATTTTATAGTGCTTTTCCTGTAAAATAATAAAAAAATATATCATAATTTTTTTTTCCTCAAAACTTATTCAAACGCACTCAATATGTCATTTTATTATTTAGTCATGATATTTTCTTTTGCCTTTGAGATTTTCTCAAAGTAGTTTGAGTGTAAGACTGCACTAAGTCAACTTCATTTTTCCTCTTCCTTTATGTTTCATAAAAGAAGTTTTATATTCTTTTCTTCTACTAAATATATTTTAAAAATATTCAGTGAAGGTAAAAATCTTATTTGCCATAGTAATATGTTGCTTTATCATTTAGTTAAATCAATTTTATATATATTACATGTGTGTAGTGATTCTTAAACGTGAAGACTTTCAAGATTTAATTTTTTACATTAAATATCTCGTATTTTATTTTTTATATTTTTATTATTTTAAATATTATTTTTAAATTTATTTAATTCCAATTTAAATTTAAATTTTGAATTTTATCACATCATGTCAAATTACTAGATATATAAATTATGCATTTTGATTTAAATAATTTTTATTTTTTCTCAATTTTGGAAGTTTCTTATCAAATTAATAAAATAGATTCTTCCTTTTTATTTTTTGATAACCATGTTATAAGTTAAATTTTCACCAATTTTTCCGGTGACTAATCTTCGTTAGGAAACCTAATTAGCTACCTTTAATGAGATCTCCCCTCCCACGTTTTTTCTATCTACAAGACTCGAACTCAAGATCTTATAACTTAAGAGATTCGAGTCCAGTGCCACTCAGACCAACGACATGTTGGTTAGATTCTTCCTTTTTAACAATAAAAATATCTCTTTATCTTTTGTATAACGTAAATATCTTGTATTATACTTTATTCTTTGTTAAGATATGTACTTTTACCATTATATAATGAGAAAATAGGCATGAACTAACAGTGTAAAGTAATTTTATACTGTCATCTAATCACAAACCACCACTTATTGTAAGTTTGTTAACTTTTGTAATAAATACTTTTAAAAGTCATATCAATGGTGATTTCTGATTGGTTGACCGTGTAAAATTTTTACACTGACAAGTGCATGATCATTAAACTCTTATATAATATTAATACTAATAATATTTTTATCTTATATATATACCTTTCAATTTTGCTCATATTTACAAATGCATGTGCAACACATTATACATGAAACATATTAATTATTTGATGCTATCTCTGTTTGTATAAAGCATAATATTTAAATGTAGTTCTTTAAATATTTTAGTATTATTTTTTAGTTAAAATAAGAGTTTATCTTAATAATTCTTGTAATAAAGGTCAACGTTAGTTAATGAAAATTTAATTTTAGTTAGAGAAAAAAATTAAAAACACCTAAATAACTGTACCCAAAATTTGTCCATTTATAAAAGCTTTCACATACTTTAACTTGTAATGAACATTTAAACTTAATTTTAGTTATCACTTTATTTATTTATCTATTAATTATTCGCTAATGATATAAAAATTTTTGCACCCGTACATGTCAAATTTAAGTAATATCTAATTAATAAAATTAGTTCTCTTTATTTAAATAAATTTTGATCTTACGAGGTATATATTCACACCTTTAGGACGAGACTAATATTCGTTTTTAAGATACTAACACCCTGACGGTTGCTTTATTGTAGGATTAATCTTCGTACATTATAAGAACCTTTCAATTGCCTAAACTTAAAGTTTGCCTGATATTTATGCTACCCATGTCGAGCTCTTATTTAAATATTAATCCTATATCATTATGCTCGTGCGTTTGTTCGTGTTACTTCGGAAATATTTTAATTAGTTCACTGCTGGGAGGTAAAATCATGGAGGTGATGCGAGACAAATTAACACTATTTTAGGTCAAGCAAAGCCCCGGCCAGCACATGCATCTGAATGCATCACAAGATTGGACATACATTAGTGGTGAATAAGTACAATAATAATATTCTACGAAATATAATAATGTTAATAGAAGTAATATATAGTAAGTATGATATATAATGAATATATACCCGTTGACTCATGGACCAACCGATCTTTTCCGGATCCATGGGGATTTTGGAACACATGGTATCTCTTTCATCCTAGATCCACACAACTCATGTGTCGGGTTTCAGCTGGGTAACACCTTCTTATCTCCCTTTATGATTTGAATCCACATTCTACAACATTGAGCCAATAGCTATTCTCTTCCATGTGGAAAATAATGTCATGGGACACACAATTTCATTTTAAAATAACAATATTAATGTGAAGTCAAACGTATATGATCATCTTAAGCCATATCTCGATGATATCTCACTAATCTATAAATGTATATGAATATATTGTAGCTTATTTATATTATTTTATTGTGTTTTTTTTTTTTTGTAATATAAAGATAAGTGTAATAAGAAATGACGCAAATTCAGCGCTGCTGATTTCCAACAACTTCGCTCTGCAACAGAATTTGTCTTCTATCATTTTCTTTGTTGTCTGATTGGTTAACGTTTGCTGTTTTGTGTTCTTCTGTTCATATAGTTTAAAGGAGTTTTGATTTTTATTTTCTTATATGATATCCTTTGAGTCTTGACTATTATGAGTCGTAAAAAAATTATAGTACACAGGAGTCATGGATTTATTTAAAGAGGAGTAATGTTATATCTAGTATTTTATCCTCTTACAAATCCTTCTACTACCTTATAAGAAAAGTATTAAATGAAAAGTAAATATATTTAATGTCTTAAAAATATAAAACACATTCAATACTTATCATACGAGAAAGTAGGAAAATTAGTAAGATAAGTAAGAGAATTTAGCAGGAGAATTTGTAGGAAGATGGAGTAGGAAAATATAGCATTACTCTTAAAGAGACAAATTTTCACAATTCTTATTTTTTTATATTTAAAAATTAAATTTGAGACTTTACTTAAAAAATTTAAAATTGATAAAGATTAATGTATTTTATATTATTGGCAAGTATCTCTTATATTATATATAAATACTTTATATATATATATATTAGTGAAATATAAAAAAATAATTTTGAAATAATAAAAAGTCTAATTAATAAATGTTATTGTAATAATATTTACAAGTAATTTATTATACTTAATGTCAATTAAAAATTTAATTATTAAGTAAAGACTAAAAAATATGAAAAAATCTCTTTTAATTGACTAATTAATTAAAGAGAAAAGAATATTGATTTGAAATTATAAAAAAATCCATATACTAATGAAACATATTATTAGTTAAGTTTGTCCCAATAACATATATAGTTTATTTGAGGGAAATTAAACTGTCAATATATATAAATATTATATATTTATGATAACATTATAATTCATTATATTAACAAATAATTTTGTAGCTATAAAAATTAATGTGTATCTGTGTATCATACTGTTAGTATGATACATCATATTATTAATGTAAATCCATGATATTTATATTATAAATTTAATTTTTATTAGACAAAGTTTATACTAATAAGGACATGTTGAATGATTAACATTTTTTCGTTTAATATGTGAATTTCTTTAAATGCGATTTAACATAGAAGATTATAAAATATGTGTCAAAAAAAAAAAAAAAAGACACATAAATGCATATACATAATAACATTAATTGATCCACGCTAAAAAATAAGGACATAATTTATTATATATGAGTGAATTGTCCAAAAACATAGGCTTTCTATCAAATATTGAGCTTTTTTTTATTTTTTTACTTTCTTTAAATAATAGTTGTGATAATTAAACTTTTTAATAATTTAATAATACAATATTTATTATAAAATGCAAAATTTAAACTTAAATGTCTTTAAAGTATATGGTACAATGTGGTTGCATAAAAAAAAAAAGAATATGTACCAAAGTTATTTCATCCTATAAAATAATAACGTAAAATGTTACATAAAGATGAATTATCCAATCAAAATCAATTTTTCATATCATTAACAAAGTTGAGTTATTTCATGTAATAGTTGGGATAATTAAACTTTTAATAATTTAATAATACATAATTTAACATAATTGTAGAATGCAATGTTTCAACCTAAGTGATTTTAAATCATGTATATATCACCCTAAAAAACAAAAACTCCAACATGTAACCTTTTATAAGCTTTTTTTTTTTTTTTGGACTGATAACCTCTTATAAGCTAGTCATGATTAATCTGTTTTTTTCATGCAACTGATCCGTAATCAACATACTTCTTGCTAACAGTACTTGCCTTTAATGTGTATATTTACACGTATTTATTTATTCATTTATTTATTTAAAAAATTAAATTACATGTTTTATATTGTTTCTCTTCTCTAATTTTTTGGCTAATAATTACCTAAAATAATAATATGAACAATATTTATTATTATATAATAACTCTTAATTATATTTCTTTTGCCTGTAACTCCACGTGATACTCAAGTGCTAACTTGATGGAAATTTAAATTTACAGTATGTTAAATTTAAATTAAAAATCAATATTTCTTTTTTTATTTATTTACAAGATATAACCTTGCATATATTTTGGTATGCATGAATTATATTATATTCTGTATTTATTTGATATTAAGAGTGTACATGTGTTGATTTAAAGGGAGTATGTTAAATTTGTTATTCGAATTAACTAAAAACTTTGGAATTGGGTTGGGTCCATCATTATTTTTCTTTTTTGGTCAATTCTGACTCAAATCAACCTAAGAACAAGTTGTTCAAGTTAGGTCAGAAATCATTATTAATTTTAAAACATGTTTAAAAAATTCTAAAATATATTTTTTTCTTAGCATTCTCAATGTTTAAATGGATTACAAGAAATTAAATGAAAGTACATGGAATTATTTGGCACATGACTGTAACAAATGTAATGATACGAATAATGGGTTGCAACTATTTTTTTTTCAAATAATTATTATTATTATATACATATGAGTCAAGTCTATGGCTATTTGGATTGAAATCATTGAATTTGTAACTTGAACTGAACGTGATCAAGTTTTATTGGATTGGATCTGAACAACAACAAAAAATTCTCACTAATTAAATCAGTTTGGGTTGAATTTTCACATAGATCAATTGATTCAAATCTATGAATACACCTATATATTTAATATAACATATTAGGTGTAATTTAATTCATGAGAATAATAATTTTTAACTATATATAAGTTTATATTAATGATTAAGATTAAATTTACTTTTTAATCTTAATTATTTACGTATAATTATATAATTAAAATTATTCTTATGTAAATAATTCTCACCTAATATATTTTATAAGCTTCATATGTAGAGAGAGAGAGGGGGGGGGGGGGGGGGGGGCGGGCGTTAACTTATATCCATATAACTTACATTTATATAAATTATCCCAACTCTTAGACATTCAAAGACTTTTATAAAATGTGATATTTCTTGATTTAATCGTTGAATTATAACTATATTACCTTAATTTTTGTGTTAAATTTTGTCAAAATTGAACAATTATAAAACTATAATCAAAGAGTTTGAATTTTATATATTTTAAAAGTATATATTATGTCAATTTGATGTATATTTTGTGTGTGTGTGACATTTTTATATTAGAGTGAAAAGCATAAATATGAATCATACAATCATACATAGATAGTCAAGATTTAATGTCATGTAACTACTTGAAAAAAATCATATGGCTTTTTATAAAACTCACTGATTTGTGAGTTTTAATCTTTGATCATTTAAGATAAGATCTAATGTTTAAACTTATTCCTCTCATTCTCATAAAAAAGGCTCTCACTTGATACACATAAGGGGGAATTACTCACATAAGAATACTTGGTTATGATGAGACATGAGAATAATGATTATAGTAGTCATGTAATCACTATCTAACTTTTAATATAATCATCCATGTACAATTATAATCCAAATTTACATTTCTCACATTTTTTAAATGAAAATTGTTCTTTATTTACACACACACACACATATAGGGAGAGATCAAATTACACCACTATAAGTTACATCAACTATTAGGGGTAGCAAAACAAGTTGGGTCAACTTGTTTAACCTGTCATTTTTAGCTGGTTAGTCATAAAGAACTCAATCCACCAACCCACATACTTGTTCTATTTTAGCCCACCCAAAAAATGTGTTAATGAAGGGCCAAGATAGGCCAGCTTGTCAAGATTTTTTACAAAGTAAGAAAAAAAAATAGAAACGTCACACAAAGTGCATCGTTTTGTATAGAAATATTAGATTTTTGATAAATATTATATGCTACAAGTTGCGAAGATAATAAACGAGGCTTTAAAGTTGTGATAATAAATAAGATTTTGGCCAATTTTTTTAGATTTTTTTTTTATCTTCCTTTTTTTTTCTTTTGCAATTAGTCTGCTAGTCCTTCTATAAACAGTGTGAGCTACATTTTTTTACCCACATCTCACAATTGAGCTAGTATGCTCTGACTCGCATTTTGCAGGCTGATGGACAAAGCAAGTTAGCCTGCTTTGTCACCCCTACTAACTATTATACCATTTAATAATTTTATATAGAATGTGATCTTTATTAATTTAATTGTTAAATTATTAAAATTACATATTACCTTGATCTTTATGAAAAATAAACAATTATAAGTATGTAATCAAAGTATTCTTATTTTTATATATTTTAAAACTATATATTTTTGTCAATTTTGATGTATATCAATGGAGTATTAAACAATTTTATAAAGATTTTATAAATATAATCTACATGATAAGAATTTTCAATTTAACGGTAGATTTTGAAATAAAATTATCTAATAAAAAGTAATTGAATAACATAATAGTTGGTTTGATTTCATTTTTTATATGTGTGTGTGTGTGTAATTTTTCACATAGATAAACGGATCCATTCACTAAGAAAGTTTATTTCATCTACCATGTTTGCACCATTTTGATTCATTAATTAGTAACTTTTTGCTTAAGTTTTTTTTTTATATTATTTGTTTGGAACAGTTTTCTAATATTCTAAAATCAATTTCTTCTAACAATTTTCCTGGTTCCCATTTTCTACTCAAATAATTATGGGAGTGTCTGATATTTGGAATATGAAATTACTTAAGTGGGTCATAATTTAAAATTTGAAGAATTTTTTATTGAAAATAAGCTTAACGCTTCAAAAAGAACAAAGATTAGATTGTTTTTAATTTAGATAAAATTTGACGTCGCATTGATGAATTTTGAGTGAAAAAGAAAACTTAAAATGTGGTCTAATTTTGTGAATTTTTTAAATAGAAACAGAAATTAAAATATTTTAAGTATAATAATATAATAAAAAGACTTAACTATACTAATTAAAAAATTCATTTTAAATATATTTTTTAAATCTAAAATAACTCATCAATTACATAAAATGACTAAAACTCAAATTAAACTTAAACCTATAAATTTGCTATAATAGTGTGAGGAGCAAGTCACTCTTCCTTTGCTTCCACAGAATCTGTATTTTGCTTAAGCTGCCCTCCTCTTTATATTTTAAGATATAGAATAAAATATGTGAGGTCGGCAACTAGTGCGCTTATAACTTGGGATTTCCATTTACGAGAGGCGACAGATGGAAATTTGCACTTGTTATAACCTTGTAAGGCAGGATCAAACTTCAAAGCCAATCATCCCGAATCTAGCAAAGCATATTTTTAAAACACATTTTATCATCTAATATTTTTAAAAATAAAACTATATATATACAATAAAATATTTTCCTGTTTTTTAATTGAGAGAATCCAAATTTTATTAAATGTCATCAAATTTCTTGGGTTCTGTATTCTAAGTAGATATCCCCATCTATTGCTTCAGTACTCGCAAAATGATGATAGATTCCGGTAGAACATTTTATTTTTGGGGGGAAAGGGGTGGTGGGGGGTTCCAAGTCAGAAGTCAGAACATTTATCAATCAGCAATAAACTCGAGAGGATCCAATCTTTATAGCATACCCATTATAGTATTTGGACAAGACAACTTGTATTTTTAAAGAAAAGTTTTTCTCTGCTCCTTTTAATTCGTTTTTTTTTTTGGGGTCGAGGATGTCAACATGGGTCCAACTCGATTGGTCAATCTGCATAATCCACATAAACAGGTTGGGGTGGGTTGGATTGTTCAACCCTCTAACATGTATAACCCAACCCACACAATCCACTAACCCAACAGGTTGAGTTGACTGGTTGGGTTGGTTTTTTTTGTTTTTTACCCTATGTTTAGATTTTTAGCTGCAAAAAACATTCACATTCACCTATGTTTGGGTTGAATGATTGAGATTATAACTTCTCTTTATTTAAATATGTGAAATCTCAATTAGACAAATTTTTGTAGTAATTAGAATTTAAGACAAATACCGTAGTTTAAAGTTTATGATCATCTCTTTGATTGACTAGTTTTATAACATTTTTTTCTTTTTTTTAATTATATTTGATTATAAAATTTGGGAAAAATTTAAGCCAAATAGAATAATTAAATATTTTTTAATTTTTTTATAAGTTGCCAACCCAACCCAACATACTAATCCACTATAGATTGAGTTGGGTTATAATTTTCAACCCAACATAAAAATGGATTGAGGACGGAATGGGTTGGATTGATCTGTTTAACATCTCGAAGGAGTTGTTGTTAATTGTATTAACAAGAACTTGAAGGATGAAAGAGATGAATTCATGATGTCCACTTCTTTCTAATGTTTGGTTGTCATGCAGCGACGTTAAACTTTTTCATATCGTTCGAGGGAGATAAATTATGATAAGCGACACTACCTCTGTCTGTTTGGTACTCCTTTTTTGTTTACTTATCTCCTTTTTCCAAATTTTATGTGATTTAAAATAATGTCGAAGAGAGAAGATTTGATTCAAAAGCGACTTAAAGTGCAAAGTTATTTGATTGTGCATAGTAAGAATTGTGGAGTTTTATATCTTGACTAAAATATTTTTATTTAATGTATTCCAAAATAAAATTTTATTTTAATTACATTTCTATGTTAAAAAAAAACAAAAATTTTCATTGGAATCCTTTTCTTTTCTTTTTTAGAGAAAATAATTCATGTATTAATAATGTAAAGAATTTTTACATTGTTTTCTAATCACAAATTAACATATAAGGTAAATTTGTTGATTTTTATAATAAATATTTAAAAGTTATACTTATGATAATTTTTTATTGACTGAAAGTGTAAATTCTTTTACACTAATAGAGCATAAAATTTAAACTCCTATTTTAATGATTAAATAACTAATATAATATGTCATGTTATGAGAGAAAAGATAAAAAAAAATTCATTATAATAAGACTTGCATTATTTATATAAAACATTAATGTTATTTTTATATCTTCCCCTGTCATAACATACTAGTGAATAACATGAGAGGTTTCGTGCGTGTTTGGTTCTACGTTGGATTCTCCATAATTACGTTAAAATACTAATTAACGTGATTTTAAGTAAATTTTTACATGTTTTGTTATATATTGAGGAATTAATTTTAGCTCAGGAATTAATTTTAAGTTAAAGCAACTTTAAGTAACTTTTGTGTTGAATCAAAATTTTTATCTAAGATTTACTACTAACTTGTTTTTATAATACAAACATCCAAACATAAATTACATCACTTCAAAATCAATTTTAACCAAAATTAATTTTACAAAATCAATTGCATTTAAAATCAATTTTGTCGACGCTCGTCCAAACACACACTTCAAATGGGTATGATTTTGAGGACCTGTCCTTTTCAATAAGAAATGTACATTATTGAGCCAACGCAGAAGATTGCATGTAGGACTGACCGCGAGTTCTTCCACCACTATATAAGTAGGTGCCCCCATTCCTAAGGTTCCATCAATCCTCTTCTGCTTGTTGCCACAACAGAAACAGAGAGGAGAATATTTATTTACACACAACACATTTCCATTTATGTGACTTATCATCCTCATTCTTGAACCAGGAACAGGCCCTTCAATAGTTGCATATGACGAGTTTATAATACATATATAGCCCATCAGAACTTGACTGCATATACTGAAAGAAATTAAAGGTGGAGATGGAAAGTGGTGAACTGAGAGTGGCAAGTGCACGCATAGGGAGCTCCAGCGTGTGGAGAAGCAGTGGCGTTGATGTGTTTTCAGGGTCTTCAAGAAGGGATGATGATGAACAAGAGCTTAAATGGGCCGCCATTGAGAAACTCCCCACGTATCTACGCATGACTAGGGGCATTCTCACCGAGGCAGAAGGCCAACCTACGGAGATTGATATAAACAAACTTTGTCCACTTCAGAGGAAGAACTTGGTGGAGAGGCTGGTCAAGATTGCGGAACAAGATAATGAGAAGTTCTTGTTGAAGTTAAGAGACCGCATTGATCGGTAAGCTACTAACATGTGTGGTATTGTGTGTGTGTGCGCGCGCGTGTTTTAGTTTTAAGCTCTTAAAACTTGTTAAGGAAAATAATGGATCTTTTAGGCCTTCTTTGCCTGTTGGATCATGTATAAAGAAATTTATAATGTGTTTTGTGTTGAAAGTGCAGTGTTGGACTTGAAATTCCCACGATTGAAGTCCGTTTTGAGCACTTGAATATTGAGGCGGAGGCTCATGTGGGAAGCAGGGCACTGCCTACAATCTTTAACTTCTGCATTAATTTGTTGGAGGTAATTGTAAATGCTCAATAGATTTGGATGTTGCTCCAACAGTTCTTTTTTGAATCAGAGAGCACTGAAAAGTTCTTGTGTATGCATTTGTTTCTCTTTCTGAAGGGGTTCCTCAATTCTCTTCACCTTATTCCCAGTCGAAAGAAGCCATTCACAGTTCTTCATGACGTCAGTGGAATCATCAAGCCTAAAAGGTAAGAGGGTTATTGAGCTGTCCTTTGTGGAATTGGTATGTAGAATTCTTGGGAAACTTTCTTTTTCTCAACGTTGGTGTTTTGGCTTATGCAGAATGACACTGCTTTTAGGCCCTCCAAGCTCTGGAAAGACCACATTATTGTTGGCACTGGCTGGAAGACTTGGTAAAGATCTAAAAGTAAGGGCATGTGAGATTTTCTCTTAACTGCACTGATGAATCAGAATCATTTAAGGCTTATGATTCATTCAATTCTATTGCTTGCAGTTTTCGGGGCGAGTTTCATATAATGGTCATGGGATGGAGGAATTTGTGCCTCAGAGAACATCAGCTTACATAAGTCAAACTGATCTACACATTGGAGAAATGACAGTCAGAGAAACATTGGCCTTTTCAGCAAGGTGTCAAGGGATCGGAACCCGTTATGGTCTGTAAACCCTTTGAAAACGACAGAGTCAACCTTTGAAGGATTATGTCACTTAACTTTGATTGAACTGTTTTCATTTTGTGTAACTTGCAGAGATGCTGGCAGAATTGTCAAGAAGAGAGAAGGCCGCAAATATTAAGCCAGAACCTGATCTTGATATTTATATGAAGGTGACATAAGATAAAAATTACTAAATGTTAATATAACCTCTTTTGCAGTTTTTCAAATTAAGTCCACAATGAATGTGTTAGATATGTAAGTAGCTAATCTAAACATCCTGAATTTTCAGGCTGCAGCACTAGAAGGCCAAGAAACCAATGTAGTTACAGATTATATAATGAAGGTAGCAATGTAAATCCTGTAAATCTGTAAGATGATTTTAAGGGGGGGAAAAAGAAAGAAAATTAGTTGTTTCATTTTCTAACATTTGACAGATTTTGGGACTAGAAGTTTGTGCTGATACCATGGTAGGCGATGACATGATTCGGGGCATTTCTGGCGGACAAAAAAAGAGAGTCACAACTGGTAAACAAAAAAATCTTGTTATTTGTTTAATATGAAATGATGTTATTTTGATTTTTTGTGAAACTCTGTATGTGACTAGTACCAATTACCAAGTTGATTTATTATCTGTGTCCAATGAATTATAATAGGTGAGATGCTAGTTGGACCAGCAAGAGCGCTTTTCATGGATGAAATATCAACTGGTTTGGACAGTTCTACCACATTCCAAATGGTTAATTCTCTAAGACAATCTATCCACATTCTGAATGGAACAGCTGTGATCTCTCTTCTCCAGCCAGCACCAGAAACTTACGAGTTATTTGATGATATAATTCTCCTCTCAGATGGGCAAATCGTGTATCAAGGTCCAAGGGAAAATGTGCTCGAGTTCTTTGAATACATGGGCTTCAAATGTCCAGAGAGGAAAGGAGTAGCAGACTTTTTACAAGAAGTAACTCTAAGCTTCACTATACTTGTTTCCCTCTTTTCATCCTTAAATGATACACCACTCAATTATTTAAGTTCATCCATATGACAGGTAACCTCAAGAAAAGATCAAGAACAATATTGGGCAAATAAAGATGAGCCGTATACCTTCATCACTGTTAAAGAGTTTGCTGAAGCATTTCAGTCATTTCACGTTGGTCGAAAACTTGGCGACGAACTAGCCACTCCATTTGACACGTCCACAGGCCACCCTGCTGGGTTAACCAAAAACAAGTATGGTGTTAGCAAGAAGGAACTCTTGAAAGCCTGTGTGTCCAGAGAATTCTTACTCATGAAAAGGAATTCGTTTGTCTATATTTTCAAGATGTGGCAAGTAAGCACTGTTCTAGCTTCAATATTTTCTCTTCCTCAATCGTTAGCACTAGCTGTTTCAACTAGATTAATTCACGTTTGATTTCATTCATTTTCAGTTGATTCTAACGGGGTTCATAACAATGACATTGTTCCTGAGAACTGAGATGCACCGGGATACAGAAACTGATGGTGGGATCTATATGGGTGCACTGTTCTTCATACTAATTGTAATTATGTTTAATGGATACTCCGAACTATCCATGTCCATCATGAAACTCCCCGTTTTCTATAAGCAAAGGGACCTTCTCTTTTTTCCTTCTTGGGCATACTCTCTGCCTACATGGATCCTTAAGATTCCTATCACCATAGTGGAAGTTGGTATTTGGGTTGTGATGACTTACTATGTCATAGGATTTGATCCTAGTATTGAGAGGTGAGATTCTTTGTTTCTTTTTTTAATGCATAAACTTCAGAGTTTACTGTGTAGTGTGCTACTTAATAGCTAGCTCCTCATGGCAGGTTCATCAAGCAGTACTTTCTGCTTGTTTGTATCAACCAAATGGCATCTGGACTTTTTCGATTTATGGGGGCAGTTGGGAGGAACATCATTGTTGCAAACACAGTTGGGTCATTTGCTTTACTTGCAGTTATGGTCATGGGTGGATTTATCCTATCTAGAGGTGAAGTATTAATAAATAATAATGTAGATTAGTTTTAAGAATTTAATTAGAATACACTTTTTATACTTTCATTCAATTACAAATTATCATGTATGATAATTTCGTTATCCTTTATAATAATTATTTTAAAAATTATACTTGAGATAATTTATGATTAGTTGATAGTGTAAAAATTTTTACGTTAAAAATTCATGAAAATTAAACTTTATTTTTTAAATGAATTTAATTAGAATACAACAACAGCATAAAGATTTTTTACACTATTATTTAATAATAGACATTCATGTGTAATACGATTGACTTTTGTAATACTTATTTTAAAAATCACACTTAGAATAATTTTTAATTAGCTGATAGTACAATACTTCCCTTTAAAAGTATTGCACTATCTGAGTAAAAGTCTTTACTCTTAATGTGCATGAAAATTAAACATTTTAAATATGCATGTTGCATGTTCCAAGATGTTATGATATCAAAATCTGACAGAGCTACGTTCTTTTTGAATCAGTTGATGTGAAGAAGTGGTGGTTGTGGGGTTACTGGTTCTCGCCCATGATGTATGGACAGAATGCTCTAGCTGTGAATGAATTCCTTGGCAAGAGTTGGTCACATGTAAGCAATAAAATCTCATTCTCATGAATGAAACATGTACGAGAATACTAATGTATAACTAGTGAACAGGCTTGTTCAGTGTCTAACAATATATGAATATTTTTGCATTGCAGGTTCCGCCTAATTCAACAGAACCATTAGGAGTAAAAGTCTTGAAGTCACGTGGGATTTTTCCTGAAGCATACTGGTATTGGATTGGAGTTGGAGCTTCCATTGGATACATGTTACTATTCAACTTCCTTTTCCCCTTGGCCTTACATTATCTTGACCGTAAGTACCTTATAGGTCATGTCCCTTTCAATTTGTGAAATTGACACAGTGCTCTAACAATTGAAACATTTTGCTGCAGCATTTGGTACACCCCAAGCGTTAATATCAGAAGAAGCCTTAGCTGAGAGAAATGCTGGCAGAAACGAACACGTAATTGAACTATCGCCTAGATTCAAAGGCTCTTCTGGTGGGTTACGAACACATAATTCACATTGTCACATTTTCTTTTCAATTTTAACTGCACCTGTTGATGAAGTGTAAAATTTCAAAGCAGATAAAGGGATTGAAAATCGTAGAAGTGTGTCCTCTAGAACACTGTCAGCAAGAGTGGGGAGCATTGGTGCAATTGATCGCAATAGGAAGCGAGGGATGGTTCTTCCCTTCACACCCCTTTCTATCACTTTTGATGAAATCAGATATGCGGTGGACATGCCACAGGTACATAGAGCAATAGAATAAGTCATCCTACGTGCACACAGCATAAGATAGTGGCATAGGAAGACTACCTTACCTATTTTCGGATAAAACAAGCATAAAAAAGTGATAGACATTTGTAGTATCTCTCCTGATATATTTCCAATAGTTCCCTGGGAGTAGATCTTGATTTCACTTTATGTTTGCAGGAAATGAAGAACCAAGGCATTCTTGAAGATCAACTTGAACTGTTAAAGGGTGTTAATGGAGCTTTTAGACCAGGAGTTCTGACAGCTCTAATGGGTGTAAGTGGGGCTGGTAAAACAACTCTAATGGATGTGTTATCTGGAAGGAAAACAGCAGGTTATATTCAAGGGCAAATCACTATATCCGGGTATCCTAAAAAGCAAGAAACGTTTGCTCGCATAGCAGGATACTGTGAACAGACTGATATCCACTCTCCCCATGTTACAGTCTATGAGTCTTTGGTTTATTCTGCATGGCTCCGGTTACCCCCTGAGGCTGATTCTGCTACCAGACAGGTAAACTTTTGTATATTAGATCATACATGATATATTAACAGACAACAAAAGTTGAAGAATCCATTCACTGATTCAAATGAGGAAATCTTGAGTTTTTGATTGGTTGTGCCTAATAAAAACTGTGCTCATGCTCATAACAAATGACATTGTAGTATTGTACCTTACTTCCAAGGATCCAATGTCATTTCAGTTGCTTATGGATCCTATTAATTGATTGTAGATGTTCATTGAGGAAGTCATGGAGCTGGTAGAGCTTACTTCACTAAGAGAAGCCCTGGTGGGATTGCCTGGAGTGAATGGCCTGTCCACGGAGCAGCGCAAGAGGTTAACAATTGCAGTTGAACTTGTTGCCAATCCATCTATTATATTCATGGATGAACCTACCTCTGGCCTTGATGCCAGAGCTGCTGCTATAGTAATGAGAACAGTGAGGAATACAGTGGATACCGGCCGAACTGTGGTCTGCACAATCCACCAGCCTAGCATTGATATATTTGATGCTTTTGATGAGGTCAGTGCCCATTTCCTTTTCTTAACTTGCTTAACAAATTCAGTGTCTCAAGGCTGAACATCTATATTGTTATATTACAGCTACTTCTCTTGAAGCGTGGAGGTGAGGAAATATATGTGGGACCTTTAGGCCAGCATTGTTCTCATCTGATCAGTTACTTTGAGGTCTGCACCATCTCTAATGAGTAATTAATTAGTTCTAGATACTTCTGTATTATCAATCAGTTTGTTCATCAAAGCCGTGCTTGGTGTAGGGAATTAATGGAGTGCCAAAAATTAAGAATGGTTATAATCCTGCCACTTGGATGTTGGAGGTTACTTCAGAAGCAGAAGAAGCAGCTATTGGAGTTAACTTCGCTGAACTATACAAGAACTCCCACCTATATAGGTAGGAATAACTTGAAACTTGAAGCAAAATCCATGTTATATCAATAGTAATCCATGGTGGAAAACTTGATTCTGATGTTTGAGAGGAAACGCTGCTCTTTAAGCATTTGTTACTGTTAATATGCTTTTCTATGGTTAACCAATATTGCACCATTACATTCAGGAGAAACAAGAGCTTGATCAGGGAACTTGGTACACCTCCAGAAGGTTCCAAAGACTTGTACTTCCCCACAAAGTACTCACAGACTTTCTTCACCCAATGTATGGCTTGCCTTTGGAAACAGCACCTATCATACTGGCGAAATCCCCCATATAGTGCAGTGAGACTTTTATTCACAACGATCATAGCCTTATTGTTTGGGACAATATTTTGGGATATTGGCTCCAAAAGGTACCAACATGCAACCACTGTCCTTAATTTCTTTGCATCGTTTCTAAGTTCCCCTTTTTTATTTTATAAGCTTTATTTATATATTCTTCTGATGCAGGCAAAGACAACAAGATCTATTTAATGCAATGGGATCCATGTATGCTGCAGTCCTCTTCATTGGGATACAAAACGCTACTTCTGTGCAACCAGTTGTAGCCATTGAGAGAACAGTCTTTTATAGAGAAAGAGCTGCTGGAATGTACTCAGCTTTACCATACGCATTTGGACAGGTATGCATGAAATTGCTCGTGTACTGACTAAAGACTATTAACAATTAATTATCAAAGAGTTTTCTTAGTTATAGAACACTACTTATGAAGTTGAATGAAAATGGAAAATCTAAGCCAACTCACCCCACATTTGAAATATTCAGGTTGCTATTGAGATCCCATACATACTCATACAGACCCTCGTGTACGGGGTCATAGTGTATGCTATGATTGGGTTTGATTGGACGTTCAGCAAGTTCTTTTGGTATCTCTTCTTCATGTTCTTCACATATTTATACTTCACCTTTTATGGGATGATGGCTGTGGGTCTCACCCCGGATCACAACGTTGCTGCTATAGTTTCCTTTGGGTTCTACATGATATGGAACCTCTTCTCAGGATTCGTCATTCCAAGAACCGTAAGTTTAGGTGTCCCTTAAGCTTCATTTTACCACTAGACCATGTACATGTAGATAGTAAGTTATTAACTAACAAAGGCTATTATGATCCTTCTATGTGACAGAGGATGCCAGTGTGGTGGAGATGGTACTTTTGGATTTGTCCCGTGTCTTGGACCTTATATGGATTGGTTACATCACAATTTGGTGATATAAAAGAACGTATAGAGACTGGAGAGACTGTGGAAGAGTTTGTTAGGAGTTATTTTGGGTATAGAGATGACTTCATAGGCATAGCTGCAGCCGTGCTTGTTGGATTTACATTGCTTTTTGGATTTACCTTTGCCTTCTCAATTAAGGCATTCAATTTCCAAAAGAGATGACCAATTTACTATATACAACTTGTAAATGAATGATCACATTTTTTAGAATTCTGTTGAACAAAGGGATATATAGAAACATAGATACACCTCTCCTTTGTTGTGCAAATTGTTAGTAGTAGTATTATTTCTGCAATCACTTTCACTCTAATTATTTCTCCTTCCCTTGCCGTCCATCCGTATAACTACTCTCTCGGATTCTTTCTCATAGAGACATTATTTTTTTTTGTTTCACTTTTTGTCATAAAATTATAAATCCATGTCTCTACTTTCACAATACCCCTTTCATTGTATTTTCTTGACTGGGAATCTAAATGGTTAGTCTTAGTCCATTGCCTATGTGATTGTGCATGTTGCTGCGTGTGAAAAGAATAAGAGTTAAAGAAGACTGATTCAGCCAAGAGATTAATGCAAAGCAAACAAAAGCAACGAAAATAATTTACGGGACCATCTTCATCTTGATCAAATTGATTCCATTTTAAATTAAAATCATTTCTGGTCAATAATAACCGTACGGCCACGTGCCATTTATTAGGGAAAAAGTACTAAATTAACAATGTTACGTCACACCCACTTTTTATTATGACTACCAGAGTGATGTCACGCACTAATTGACTCAAAATTAAATATAGGTTAATAATTGATGGAAAACAATCATTTGAAAATTATTAAATAAGAAATGAAAAAAGAAGAAAGTAATAGAAGAGATAAAAATAAAAAATAAAATAGAAAAATGTATTATTTGAATAAATAGAAATAAGAAAGAAAAAGGTAGAAAAAATTATCTTTGATTATTTGAATGAGTGAAATAAAAAGTGAAAGAAATAAATTAATTGTATAAAAAAATTATGCTAATTAAAAAATAAATTTAATTCAAAAAAATGCATATTTTACTCTCTTTTTTCTTGTCATAAAATTACTTTTTTTAAAAAAATTCCTATGTTATAAAAAGATTATTTAATTTAAAAAAATAAAAATGAAAAGTAAGATATCTTCTCCCCACTTTTACAGTTTTACTCCAAAGCGGGGTGTCAAGTTTTTATTTTTATTTATTTAGTATACAATGATACAAATTATCCTGAATTAAACTTCAAATTTAAAAATAATTACATAAACGTCAATTAATTTCATTAAACTGTTTCTCTAAATATAATTTCAAAAAAAATTCAATACATTCAAAAATATAAAAAAAATTATTCAAAAGTAAACGCACACAAATTACAGTGTTACAAGCTCTATATTATGTTGGAACCTGAAAGTTTTAGCAATAAATATATTTGATTTAAAAATAAAAAAAAATCTACTTTATTTTCCTTACATTCTCTTTAACTAAAAAATAAAAAATAAATTCTTTGAAGTGAATTTATTTTATAGTAGAGAAATAAGAGTACATTCTTTCTTAATTTATTTTAAAGCATATTGTGATTGTAACATATTAAAATTTAATAGTAAATACACCTTTATTGGTTCACTCTTTTTTAGAACAAATTTTAGGGTGAAGGGTTGGTTATTTGTTCAGTTTAAAAATAGTCACTTTAATAATATTTTTGAAATAAAAAATATCTCATTCTCATCTTTTCATATTTCATTCACATTTTAGAACTAGCACTGTAGCAGTACGCAAACAAACTCTGGAAATTATGTAGAAGATTTAAAGATAATATCACTGGTCAAGATGTGGGCAAACGACTAGGATTCTCCCCTTTTACACACTTATTATTGGAGAGGGTTTAGTAATAAAAGAGATAGACAAGACTTGTAAGGAAATTCCCCAACTTTATTTTCATATATATATATATATAAAGATTTAACTCCTCTAAGCATGAAGTGTAGTTTTAATAATTTAAAAAGCAGTGTATAGGTCTATCTTTTTCGAATAGGACATGCTCTTAATCAAAATTGGGCACGGAATTATTAACAGGAAAAGATTTGAACTCATGTACTTGAGACTTGCACAAACATTTTAAAGAAGAAACAAAAGTAGATAGAATTAATTGTTCGTGAAATATGTTAAAAAAAAAAAAACCTCTAATTACTAAACTAAAATGCATTCTCTTTACAATAAATTGTTGAAATACATCACATATTGGGAACAGGCATAAATTGTTCAAATACATCACATAATTGGCTGCAATATCTTTTCCGTTACTAAGAATGTGGCTTTCAAACATATCCACCGGTAGACACCAAAGCTAAATGATGCATTAGTACCTGGACTTAGATCCCCACATGATAAAATGCTTAATTAACCAAGTAAAGAAAAAGTGCAATTTTTATTAATCAGAAAAAACCGGAAGGAAATGCCCCTCATTGCTCATAGTCATAAGTGAGAACCACACAAGCCCTGAAGCAATGTATTGATTGGTTTTGTTTATGCAAAAATGTAACAAGAATGAAGCAGTAGCAGTAATTCTAAATATCCAATGACTAAATTAAATGTCGACTAGATGCCGCATATGTTACAGTCAAGGTTTTCTCTCAGCCTACACCTACAATTACAAATGAATCTTAATTCTCAAAAAGAAAATTGAAGCAGGAGTTGTGCCAAGTCAATTACCCAAGCTGTCCAGAAAGCTTTGCAACTCCTTCAAACCTTCAGCAGAGAAGCTTCGGTGCACTCTAGAGCGCGGTGCCACCAAGTTAGGAGGAGGCTGCTGCTGGAAGCAAACCACAACTGCAGCCAAATTGTCTCCACTTTTTCTCTTCAAAGCCTCATCAACCAGATCCTTACTACACATGGCCGGGTCGTTATGCTCCTGAAGCCTGCGCCGGGCAAAATCCACAGCATTTTGGCTCCTAAATACATCCCAAATCCCATCACAGCCTATGATCAGAAATTCGTCCTCGGCAGTCAGTTTTGTAGTCATAAGTTCAGGTTCTGCAGTCAGCGGTCCACCTTCTTTGCTCTTCATTCCTTCCATGTGCCAGTCACCGAGTGCACGAGCAACATTAAGTTGTCCATTAAGATATCCATCGTAAACATAACCCCCAGATGCCTCGATGCGCTTCTTCTCTTTGTTGCAACTTGGTTTATGATCTCTTGACATTTCAATTGCTTTTCCACGACGGCACAGCACGGCTCGACAATCTCCAGCATTTGCCACCACCAGCAACCTGCAATCAAAAACTATAATCATCATATAGTGTATCAAAAGTATGCAGTTGATGTCATGTCAGTTTTATTTTGGAAGAGGAGGAGCATAAACATGGAATTTTGGGCCAACTTGTGTGGCAGGACAAAATGCACCTGAACCTCATTCCAATGATTTATGGCTTTTGTACTTGCTCAAAAACAGTGGAAACTTACTCAAAGAAAAACAAATAACATAATTTTGGCACTACTTGAAATGCAGTGCAACAACAAAACCCTAACCTTCCTATAACAAGAGTAGCTAATGCAGTGGTGCCAGATGCAAGTGCAGCATCCAGAGAGCAAGCTTCTGCAAAGGCATTGTCTGTTTGCAGAAATGCTGAAGCAACTATCCTTTCAATATCTCTAGGGAAATCTTCATACTTGAAAATGAACTTTGGCAGATTAAGGCAAGCAAAGTCAGCAGCATGCTTTCCACCATGTCCGTCAAATACCTGACCAAGCCATCGGCCATAAAATGTTACCTGACTTCCACAATAGTTTTCAAACAAATGCAAGAAACAAACACAACATTCTCTATTCTTGTCAGCTGCAAAAACTCAGGATTGGCAATGTTGTGTCAAAACATGTTTACATGCATTCATTAATTGTCCATACCACAGGTAAAGCAACACATTATTACCAGAGAATATTAGCATGTGAACTAAGGTTTGCAAAGAAATTCAAACAGATGTCATCAGAAATGTGGAACATAAGAGTGAAAGAAGACAAAGGAAGAAAAGAAAATAGTGGTACATGAAAATGACAACGAATAAAAAACCACACAGAAAAACTAAAATTCATCAACACAATAATCAGTGCTCCAATCAAGTTAAGCACCAAGAATAGATATATACCCCATAGAAAGCACTGGGTCCATCTATATGGTTCTTGAATCCATAATCCTGCATAAAATTGTCGACACAAACATATACATCTTCCATACTTGACCGGAATCCCATATCAGCGCATGCTCCAGAACGAAGCGCTGGAAAGAAATCAGACTCACAATCTTCAGTAACATGCCCCGGCCCAGAAGATACATCAGACAACTTTGTTTTCATCTGCTCAGAAAAACAACAAATGAAAAAATGGGGGGAAAAAACAAAAGAAAAAATAACTTTTTCAGAGTAGAGAAGAACTTGGAACTCCAGAAATAACGGTATCAATAGCAGTCATTACTAACTAATGACAAGACTGTAAACTATATCAACAAGAAAACTAGAAAGAGATGGACAAATTCATAAGAGCCCCAGAACCAGAATGTTGGCACACTAGAGGTACCCATCTAAATGTGTGGAAATGTTTTAGAAAACAGTTTTTAAAACCAAAAAGTGAGAAGGGAAACAAACAGGGTGTAAGTGTCGATTCCTGCTACTAAAAACAAAAATAAGGCAATTAGTCCCTGACAAGAAGGAACAAAGTGCAATTTTCTTTACGTGATTTTATCTAATTTACTACCTCCACGATCTGACCACATCAACCCACCACCGGTGTTTTACATCACTTCTCTTCACAAAATTTCCTTCTATCCTAACCCTAGGTTTCATTCATGAAGAAATAAAAGAAGCATAACCCACAAGCTATAACTACTTGCACATATGACTCAACCACTTTCAACTTTCCAAAAACTCTCAACGCATCAAAATGACAAATGGCAAAATGTTAAGTAAAAGGAACGGTGTTAAAAATTGACAAATATAGATATTATAATCATTTTAAGGAACTCAATAATTCCCGTAACTGTTCAAACAACAAAAGCAGAAATTATTCTATTCGTGTATAAAAAGATAAGCACACACACACACACACACTAACACCACTAGCATAAAAAACACACATAATAAAAGAAAAGGCAAATTTGTGAAAGAATAACTGACAAGAGAAGCGTGGCGAACAAGTTTGCATTGGCGATACGAAGGTGGGTTGGGATTGGGTGGTCGAGTCTCACTAGAGCTCCTACTTTCACTTTCACTGCAACAATTCACCCCTTCAGTTTCTTCCATGCTTCTCCACCATAAGATCCCCGTGAGTACAAATCGAAAAGGGTTCGACCCAGATTGCAAAAAGCTATTGGGTAGCTATAACGAGTGCAAAAATTAGGTCTTTTTGGAGTTAGGTTTGGTGGGTGGGTCTTCACGATTCAAAGGGAACATGGTATCGCAAATGCAGGAATTGGTGAGAAGGGATTTGCGTATACGAGTGGTTCCACACAAATGTTGTGAAGAGAGAGAGAGAGAGATTCACCGTCGTATCTGAAGGCGGTGGTCGGTGGTGTGTTGGGTTTTAACTTTCAAATGCGGTGGCAGGTTCGCAACGACGTCGTATCTGTCTAGGTAACATTTTGAGCTTCGCTAACTGCAAGGGACATTTTTCCAGAGGTACGCATCTTTTTCATAACACATTAATAGTGAATAAATAATATTAGTAAATATCTTTCCTTTTGTGGGTATGTGTGTGAATATATAATTCAGGGGATCTGAACGCGGGGTGATTGATGGGTTGCATTTTCAAGTTTCAATAATATACTAGCTGCATCAGCCAAATGATGATTAGATTTGTTCTCCAATCATGACACCCTTCCTAGGTCAACATCATGTAAACATCGAACTTACATTTTATGGAGCGGTAGTTATTTTATTTTATTTTATTTCTTTTATAAAAATGTTAACAATATAAAATATTTACCGACTTTATTTGTGATTAATTTTTGTTGACAAATTTGTCTGACCACTTTTAATAGTTTGGTCTCCCTCCTAATCTCTGGTAGCTATACTGCTATGATGTTTTTATTTTTTGAAAATCTGCCGTGATTATTGACTTGCATCAATTTGAAAAAATGGTCAAAATTATAAATAATATTGAAAGAGTAGACCAAAAAAAAATCAATTTAATTAAAATATGCCGAAAGTGTAATGATTTTTTACATTGATGTTTAATTATAAATTATCATATATAATAAGCTTATTATCATTTACAATAATTATTTTAAAAATATATATAAAATAATTTTTTATCAATAAATAATGTAAAAATTTTTACATTTACGATACATAAAAATTAACATATTAAAAAACCATCTACTATATGTTAGAATAATAATATTACTCACATTCTCACTATTTTACTTAAGAAAAATAAGTTAGAAGAATAGTCATAATATTTTACAAAAAATAAAACGGTAATGCAAGTCATTATATAAATTAAATAAAATTATTTAAAAAAAAAATGCATGGAATCCTATTCCATAAAAATATGGAATTTCAATCCCAACTTTTTTGGAGGAAAGAAATTTCGTATTTTTATAAAATAAAAAATCATTTCTTAGCGTTCTTGACTAATATGCATGGGAATCCTCCAAATGCAAAATAACAATATATTATTTCTAATATAAAAAAAAAATATTATTTCATGTCAAACCTAACTCAAGTATTTAAATAAAAAAGAAAAAAGAGTAATGTTACAACTTACAACAGCCAATCGCTGAATGAAATAAAATGATTACCATCACTTGATCATGTTAAGTCAACGCATGAATTAGTTTATATGAGATTTAGGTTAAATTTATTTATTAAATATGTTAGATTAAAAGTTTTTTAAATGTCTATTTAATTAAAAATGTCAAGTTTTAAATTATTTAAAAATCTATCAAATGTAATCAAAGTTAAATCATTTAAGTAAATGATATAATAATAACAATGTTATTATTATTTATTAAATTTTATTGTAATATTTTAAGATTATATATTTGTTAATATATGGGTCTGTTGACTTATATAAAATTTTAGACTTATTTTTTAAATAATTTAATAATAATGTACTACATTCTTATCTAATCATAGATTGTCATATATAATAAAACTGTTAAATTTTATAATAATTATTTTAAAAATTATAATTAAAGTGATGTTTGGTTGATTAATGGTGAAAAAAATATTTACGCAAATAGTGTATAAAAAAAATTCTCAAAAAGCTAGAACCATTTAAGAAAGATATTACAATACTCATCTTCTTACTTACATATTTTGCAAAAAAAAAATATCCCTAAAAATATTTTTATTTGTTTATTTTTAGTTGTGAGTACAAAGGCAGGATAATCATTTTAGAGAAGACAAATCATTTTACATCCCAATTATAAAAAATGATGAATGATGAACAAGATAGATTAAATTTAATATATTTGTTAGTTAGGCAGAGATATTTATCCACATACCCTATGAGTGGTGAACGAAGACAAATACAATATAGGTAGCAACAAATTTAGGGTTTTCAATTTTTAGACGAAAAGATTTGGATAAAAATGTGACTTGTAATTGTAAAATCAAAGGTTATACGTATCATATTATTTTTATGTGAAATTTAATATATTAAACAATATCTAGATATAAGGTATGGTGGATAATAAAACACCCAGAGCACTTATCCTAGTATTTTTTTTTCAAGTAAAAATACCTTTACCGAACCAATATAACAGGTAATTCTCTTCTTCATTGTGTATTTTTTTAATTTTTTTTTCATATACCCGCCAGTTCTAAAATTCTAATTGTTATCCTTATTTAGAGGTAGATTTGTTGTATAGTGAATATTTGTACTGCTTATTTTACATACCTATGTTTGGTTGTATAGTTCATATTTTGTAGTTTCTATTATACATACTTTTGTTTAGTTACATAGTTCATATTTGTTTAGTAGTAAAGTTAGAACAATGTTACGCTAATTAATACACACACTTGGTAGTAAAAAAATCCATATTAATAAATAGGTCAAGTCATTTTTACTTCTAATTTTTGTTTTTGGATTAAGACTCTCAATAACCAAAAGTTACATTAGATTTTAACTAATTCAAATCAAGCCAAAGACTCATTTAAGGAGATAAAACTTTTTATGCACTTTTTATTATTATTATTCACAAGACTTAAACCTGAGATCATACTAAAAGAAAATTAATTTTGTCACTTAAAAGTAAACCTCCAACTTTGGTGATTTATATATATATATATATATATATATATATGGGTCAGGATCCATTAACACCAAGTGTTAAAGTTGGTTAAATTACTACCTTCAATAATTTTTTGTAAAATGCAAATTTAACCAATCCAACTGTTGAATTATGTGATATTATTTTCGTGATCATGTATATCAAATTTCACATCATTTGGACTTTTCTAGATATATTTTCTAACAATGAATATTTACATATATTTTAATATCATATTATTTATTAAAAAAAAAGTGATGTGATAAACTACTAAATAATTTTAGAATTTTATGAAATTTTGTATACTTAATTTAATTAATAAGAACATCAAATTTAACGGTTAGATAGGTTAAATTTGTATTATACAAAAAGTTATTGAAGATGTAATTTAACTAACTTTAACACTTGGTGTTGACGAATCCTGATCCATTAATATATATATATATATATATATATATATATATATATATATATATATATATATATATATATATATATATATATATATATAGAGAGAGAGAGAGAGAGAGAGAGAGAACAACGCATGTCATTCTTAATTTGATTCTCTTTAATTTTAAATTAAAGTTCTTTAGATTTATTATGTAAATATTTTTTAGTATTTTAAATGTTTGTTAATTTATACTTTTTTTATTCTTCTTAAGTTAATCATGCTAATACACTTAATCAAGTACTTACACACACACATTCTCAGTTAATATGCCTACACACACACACATAAGGGTCAGTATCTGTTGACACCAAGTGTCAAAGTTAGCTAAATTATTACATTTTTTGTAGAATACAAATTTAACCAATCCAACCGTTAAATTTGATGTTATTATTAATTAAATTAAGTATGCAAAATTTCATATGATTCCAAAATTATTTCATTATTTATCGCATCACTTTATTTCAACATATAATAAGATATTAAAATATATGTAAATATTCAATGTTAGATAAAATATCTAGAAAAATATAAATTATCTGAAATTTGATATACATGATCATGAAGATAATATCACATAATTTAATAGTTAAATTTGCATTCTACAAAAAGTTATTGAAGATGTAACTTGACTAACTTTGATACCTAATGTCAACAGATCTTGACCATATACATACATACATACATACACACACACACACACACACACACACACATATATATATATGTATATTATTTAATATATTATTCAATTCAACAAAGGGAAAGAAAGAAATTAAAATCTCCTCAATATTAGAGAGATGGCAAATATTAGAAATGAGAAACTTTAACCTCCTCATTTTTTCTATCATCTTCTTTTATTTTATTTTTCTAAATTTTTAAATCAAATTAAATTTTTTTTTATCAAATCTATTTTCTCCCCTTCAACTAAACAATATATGGAAGGAATTAATATACTTATTAGGCTTTGCTGATTAAATAACTTAATATACTATATTTAAATAATAAGTAACTTCATTTAAATTTCAGCTTCAAAATCATTATTATGAGTATAAAATAAGTTTTTAGTTTTTGAAGATTTTGGTCACATTTCATCATGGTCAATCCATTTTTAAAAATTGTAGTTTTGGTTTCTAAATATTTGGTTAAAATTAGTCAAAGTCCCTACATTTTTAAAAAAACATAATTTTGGCCCTTAATTTTCTAAGATATGATAGAATTAGTCCTTGATGTCATGCGGTATCTATGTGGTTGCACGTTACATGTGGCAGCCGCATGGTTGACACGTGACAATCATTAGTCACGTCAACAAACAAGGTTAATGAAGTTTGGGTAAAAGACTAATTAATTCTACCAATTTAAAAAAATACAATGACCAAAATCATCTATTTTAAAGCATAGAGACTAAAATCAAATGTCATAAAAAAATATATAGGCACTTAAAACACATTTTACACTAAAATAAATGTATTATTTTCAAAAGTGAAACAGTATTTTTATTATATTAATTTTTTTAAGACATGAGAATTTATAGACATTTAACACTTTTTTTGTATTTATTTTTTAAAATTATTAATTATTTTAAAACTTCCATGTTTTCTTTTCTGGATATCAGTTATTTGTACTTTTAAAGCAACTACTTTATTTTATAAAAAGTAATGACTTTTAAAAAAAATTCATATGAAATTAGTATCTCTTTGTTGTCAAATCTTGAGAGAGACCAAATCTCTTAGTTTATTTATTCCTCCTTGGAATGTTGACGCATATCATTTTTATTATTTTAAATTTTAAATTTAAATCTTGAGCTAATTACACATATTTTATATTTTTAACAATTTTTTTCTTTTAACTTATATTTTATATTTTACTTAAATTAGTTATGCATATTTTATTTACAAATTTGATTATTTTTAAGACTTAATTGTACTTTTGGTCCCTCAAGTATTGTAATTGTGTAATTTTGGTCGCCTAAGTTTTAATTGCACAAATTGGATCTCTCAAGTGTCGCAATAGTGTGATTTTGGTCTCTTAAATTTTAATTGCACAAATTGGGTTTCTCAAGTATTGCAATTGTGTAATTTTGGTCCCTCTATCAGTCTTCCGTTAAATATTTAACATAATAGATAATGTGGCCTTGATGGATGATGTAGCAATTGACATGATGATGAATGACATGGCAAATAATGTGACTTTAATGTATCATATAAAATCTGTTAAATATTTAACGAAAAAACTGACAAAGAGACCAAAATTGCACAATTGCGATACTTGTGAAACTCAATTTGCGCAATTGAAACTTAGGGGACCAAAATACACAATTATGATACTTTAGGGACCTGATTTGCACAATTGAAACTTGAGAGACCAAAATCGCACACATTATAATACTTAAGGGACCAAAAATGTAATTAAGCCTATTTCTAATTAATAATTTTATATTTTATTTAAATTAAAAACATTCAAGATGGTTATTAATTTAACTTTACATGCATGTTAGGCCCTTTTTATAGCGATAGAAATAAGTCAAATTGTTCATCAAAAGTCTACGACCTAATCCATTTAAGGCAAGGGGTCTAATTTAGGTTGTGTGCCTTTAGAAAAGCCTATTAAGCTTAACGAGTCGACTTGCTTATAAATAAATTTATTTTTAATAAAAATATTAATATTTAATATATAATATTATATCATTACTTTAACAATTAAAATATTGTGTTTCTCACTTTAGACAATTTTAATGGCTTTAAAGTGCAATCTATATTGTGATTTTAACTGTTTCTAGTGCAATATGCATGTTAGTCCATAAACATATTACATGTTAGCCATCTTTTGGTATTTTAAATGATAAGTCATTAGGTCTTAAGTTATTTAAAGTCTTAATAAGAAATTGACTTTTAAATAGACTAACAAGTCATATCATACTCATATAAAAGTCTAGGCTAAGCTTTAAAAATTGGTCTGTAATAAGCTAATAGGTTAGTTTTTGTCTAGGAGATTATAAAGTAGGTTAGACTAGGGTTAGGCAAGGCGTAATTTAGCCTAACCTATTTTCACCCTTGTTTTCTATGATATAAGTTTTCTATAGTTTTTTTCCTTGACTTACTATTTTTAGCTTTTGAAAAAATTTTGAGGTTTTTTTTTAAAAAAAAACCTCAAATGACATATCTACTTTCTTTATATAAATTAAAATATATATACAGCCTAGAAAATGAGACTTTTACTTTTCTAACTCTCTCAATTAGTTCACTGTCTATATCCTTTTTATTCTCTTCTTTGAGTATGACTTTTACTTACAATCATTGAGAGCAAAAAAAAAAATCTCTCACTCTCCTTATTTTTACGTTATTTTTTTATTTTAATTTAATTTAAATTATAAAAATTATAATAAAAACTTTATCAACAGATTAGAAGGTTTTTTATCAATATAAAAAATTAAATCTATCCTTATGTAACGGTATTCATGTCATTTATTTATTTATTTCAATTATATTAAAATAATTAAAAAATTCCCAATATTACAAAAATTTGAATTTCTTCTTATTTAATGCTATATAGGTTATTTTTTACTTTATTTTAAATTATAATAACTAAAAAATTAATAAACTGAAAAGTATCCCTATCTTTTGAATGTTTTTATTTAAATTTTAAAATACGTCATTCTTTTATATTTGATGTTCATAAAAGTATTAATAAAATATGAAAATTACTTTTATATAATACATTAGGCTTAATTGCATGTTTTGCTACCCATCTTTCATGATTTCGTAAATTTTGCCACCCAATTATTTTAATTGTACATTTTGTCACTCAACTTTTAAAATTTCTCATATTTTGCTACTCAATTATTTTAGTTGCATATTTTGACCACCTAACTTTTAAAATTTTGCATATTTTGTCAGTCCATTAGTTGACCACTGATGTGGCAAGTTAGCTACTTACCTGACAAGTTAACTATTGATTGTCACGTTAGCGGTCAACTAAGGGGTGGCAAAATACGTGAAATTTTAAAAGTTAGATGGCAAAATGTGCAATTAAATAATTGGGTGACAAAATGTGAGAAATTTTGAAAGTTGAATAGTAAAATGTGCAATTAAAATAGTTGAGTGACAAATTCGTGAAATCATGAAAGATGAGTGACAAATGTGCAATGAAGCTAATACATTATATAGGTTAAAATATTATTTTTGAGAAAACTAAATTAAAATTAAAAAGTGATTATAGGAATTAAGTTGTTAATTTAAGACATGCTTGAGAATTGGATTTTAAACAAAATAATAATTTTTATCTTTAATAAATATTTTTAATTTAATAACATTTTAAACTGAATGAAATAAAATTATAAATTAATATTTATTTAATATCTTAATATATATTTATTTTATAGATACTATTTATTTCTTTTAAAAGTTTAATGACTATGTACTGTCAGTGTAAAAAGTTTTACACCATTAACTAATCACAAATTAATATTATTATAACTTTTAAATAATTATTATAAAAAACAACAAACTTATTATACATGGTTTGAAAAAAAAAAAAAGGCTATGATTCAAAACTACGTTCTCTCACATAGTTCTTCTAAAAGTAAAAATAAAAAATGTTTTTACCCTGTACCTGGGTGGTTGTTGGAGTCGGTGGAAGTGCGGACGCAAATGCGCAACGTGCGCTTGAGATGTTTTTACCTTCCATACTAGTAGGAGTTTTCTGCTTATGGAGTGTTTTGACTTTTTCTCTATAGTGCGTCCTTTCTTTTGAAAAAAAAGATACTCTACGCACGAAATATCAAAACCAGAATCAATAATAATATTTTTGGGTTACATTTATAATTCAAAAATGATTCAGCAGTATACATCCAAAGATCTATTATTTTTACAATAGTTTTTATAATAATATTTTTTTCTATCACATCAATAATTTTATTACACATTTTTTTCTCTTTTTCTTCTTTTTTATAACGCATATTATATAAATTTATCATATAAATAAAATTTCTCTAAATTATATAAAACTATTATATGAATATAATTTCTCTCCACCAAATGAACGTAAGATGTTTCCCAATTACGTCACGCCTTTGATCATATCGACATCACATATAAAAAACTAGCCCGCGATACTAGTTATGGATATTGTAATTTACCCTTACGGTAAGGGGAAACTATCTACTAACACTCAATTAATGCCAATAAAATGTATGCAAAAGTAGAAATTATTTAATAATTTTTTTACATATGTGTCTTAATGACTAATTGGGGTTGAGTCTAACAAAAAAGACTAGTTTTTTATAATGTGGTGAACAAGATTCAAATCTCTACTGAAAGATATATATAAAGTTAGGATGCTTCGAACATGATTCTTTTCGAAAGAAGATATATAAAACAAAATATATATATCCCTTAAACGGTTGTAAAATATTAATCTTTTAACAAATTCTTTTTCATATATTTAATTGAGAATTAAACCTTAAGTAGCATATTAAAATGACTTTATTATCTATTAATTGTGTCAAATGATGAAAATGATATAATAATTACGATAAAAAATAATATCTTCCCTAAATTTTTGTAAGTATTTTAGATTACTTGAAAAAATTATGACATGTAATGCCAAGTTTTTTAATCCAAATTCTTTTGAGATTGTTAAACTTTCGTTTTAAGTTATTAAAGATCTACACATAGATACTCATCGAAAATGGATAGCTGCCCCAATTCACATTGAGACTCCAATTACACTTCTCTTCTTTGGGCTTGCTTGAGATACACTACTTAAACATCCCAGTAAAGACTAAAGAGGCACGCCCGGTCAATGTGGTTTTTAAAAAGTAGTATGTCTCTAATGGTATCATATTAAATGTTATGTTTTTAGTATTTTTTGTTTGTAACTATTTAATCATTATTTTTAGAACAACCATTAATAAAACCGTGATTGAAGTTAATTCACAAATGGATAGGTAGTTATCTATGATAAATCAGTCAAAGCCTCCTCCTCTTTATGCCGACAAAGCTATTAGCTACATTGGATAGGAAGTGCGTTACAAGCATGCTTATTGCCAACGAAATTCCGAAAAGACTAGTTGTTTATTCCTCATCTTTTGCTCCAAATTTGTTAGGTGGGTTAGAAAAGTAGCCATCTTGTTCACATGTTAAACTAAAATTTTGGCTTGTTTTGTAAGCAATTACCCATATTCTTCTATAAATGAATGTAGCCTAGTAGCACTTTTGAAAAGTATTTGATGTTAAGCTTAATTTTTTGTCTCACTATCCACGTGTAGCTTTTTTTTTTCATTAAAAATAAGCTTCTTATCAAATTTTTTTTTTTTCATAATTAAAATATTTTTTAAAAATATTAAATATGCATGGATATAAGCTTAATAACATGTTTTCACAGGCTAAATTTGGTGTTAAATATATATGAAAAAATAGAAATGTTTATGAAAAAGAAAAACAAGGGGAGAGTTGGGGTGAAGACCTAGCAAACATGGCAGAACAAATTTGTCCCTAGTGGTTTGATGAAAACAATGTTGCCAATGAAGTGCATGTTTGGATTATCGTTGCAAATCTTCCGAAAGTACGTTCAAAATAAAAGATACAAAAGATATCATTCTCCAAAAGTATGTGTAGCACTAGGGCTGGGCATGGACCCGCAACCCAAACCGGAACCGATTAATCCGAATAAAAAAAAAATTGGACGATTTCGGGTGGGTTTTCGAATTTAGATGGATTTGTTAGGGCGGGTTCGGTTTAAGATTTATAAACCCATAGAAAACTGACCCGACCTGAACACAGCAAATTACATATGTTGAGATCCCATGTTATAGGCAGGCCCAATACGGTCCCAATATTAATAGTCCAATACCAGTTTTGGATCATAAAAATTAAAAATTAAGAGGTCCCAAAAATGCACTGGGCCAGATTTAATATGGATTTTGTTATCTTTTAAATTTATAATTAATTAAAATATGGATTTAATATGGATCCATTTGGTTTTGAATTTTTTAAAATTCTGTCAAAATTAAAAAAAAATTAAGAAGCCCAAAAAAATGTTCTGGGCCAAATATGAGTCCAAACCGCTTAAACCCATCCGACTCAACCGCAACCCGTACAATCCAACACCCGCATGACCCGAAGCATTAATTGGTCGAATATGGGTCTACATTTAAAATGGTCAGTTTGGTTTGAATTGGGTATTTTTGGCCCAAATCCGACCAAACCCAACCGAAGCCCAGCCCTATTTAGCACCCTCTCACAGAAAAGCAACAGTAATCCAAACATAGCTTGAACTTGACCAACTTGGATCCTCTCCAACCTCCTGTCTTTCCAGCAGGAAAAACAGAGAGAGGAGAGGAGAGGAGAGAGAATTTAAAGTTGAAATAAAAAACATAAAGGGAAAAGAGAGATAGAGAGATTGGAGAAGAATGCTGCTGTATAGGATCCAAATCCAAACTTGGTTAGGTGCGATGGCAAGAAGCGAGGAACTTCAGGAAAGAAAAAGAGAAAAGAAAAAACAAAATTGAACTCGTGATCCTAATGAGATGGAGCCAGTCTTTGTATTTTTCATAGCATAATTCATTAAAAAGAGGGGGCCAATTTTGACGCACAAAAATTCGTAAACGCTAAACTTTTCTTTCGGATGTGTACCTATGAAAATGTAATCTGTCAATTTCCGTATTTCGTAAGTGAATATATTAATTGTTTAATCAGTTAAGAAATGAAATGAAAACTACGGAATTCGTGAAGGGGGAAACTTGTTTAATCGGTCAATTTCCCTATTTCGGAATTGTTCGAAATATTTTTTATTATTGTTATTTTCAAAACCTTTTTTAATAGAGATATATATTGAGAAACAATTCAAATTTCTAATTTTAAATATCTAGGATTTTGTTTAGATTTAAAATATTCTTTTATTTTAGGGTTTTGTTTCCTCTTTTAATATTAGAATGCAAGTTGTATAAATAGAAATTCTTACAATGAGAAGAACCACCCGACCTGGAGAGGGGGTCACCACCCTAAGTAAGAGAGAGGTTATGTAACATGAGAGGTTTTGTCAAGTTTGTCTAAAAAACTTACAATGGGATGTAATCATTTGAAAGAATGAATAAAATTGGGATGTTTTTATGGACATAGGCAAAAAGTACCAAACCATATTAAATAAATTGGTGTTCTTCTGTTATTTTATTTTGTGTTGTTGTGTGTATGTTTCCCCAACAATATGATATATGTACAACAATTCATGAAACAATTTGTACAATAACACTTTTTGTGTCTATCTCTCTCCATCATTATAAGATGTAACAAATAATGTGCAAGAAAGAAATAGACACAGAAAGTGTTATTGTACAAATTGTTGTATAAATTATTATACAAATAACATTTCTCTTTTTAATATATTAAACCAACATGTTATTGGTCCAAGTGGTATTAAGTTTGGATTCTTTAAACAAGGTTTGGGTTCAAACTTTGTGTATAGAAAAACGTGGTTAAAAACAGAGATCCCACTAAAAATAGTTAGTCTGGTTTGTGAGCGGAGGCTAGTCATCAACAAAATACTTCGCACTTATAACATGATTATCCAAAAACATAAAATTTATTATGTTTATTTTTTATAAATAAAATTTTTACACTCTCAACTAATCAAAAATTATAATGGCTTTCAAAGTAGTTGTTTGAAAAATTAAAAATAATTTTTGAAATCTAGAACCATACAACGTCACTCGTGGAAATTAATGATTCCTCCTAAACTTACACATGATATAACGAGGCAATAAAGGAGGGCGATGATTGAGGAAGTCCAAATTTTCATGGAGAGAAGTAAAAAAGTAGGTTGGGAAGACTGTGACTACTGTGTCCTCTACTGGGCAAGGCGAGATTGCAGCAAAGACGGCAAGCAATAGGAAGAAGCACCATGAACAAGATGCTAAACTTAACCAATTAAAAGTAAACAAAGATGGCTTTGGCATTTGGAATACGCTTTAGTCCTTGTCCCACGTGTCCGAGTCCCACCCCATTGGCCATTTTCACTTACCGTGATCCGACCATTCTCTTCTATTTACTTTACACACGCACACTAGATATTTCAACATTTTATATCTCTATATATTCCTTCCTTTACTTCTAAGTGGAGACTTTATAGTACATAACAAAAACGGTAAGAGGGTGATCGTGGAAGCAATTAATTGTCTCAACTCTCAACCATGAGGACCATTTCCTTCCTAAGCCTTCCCCCTCTTACTTCAAACCAACCTTCAACCGCTTCTCTCATCCCCGCAAAGCCACCTCAAGTTTCATCGTAAGTTTAATTTAGCGTTTGTACATGAACATGATGTTATTTTTAATTATTTGTTGGGTCACAACTTACACGTCGCTAACATGTTAACAATACTAATTGACACCGGGCGTTGAAAAGGGTGAAAGACGAAGGATGTTGGAGAAGGCAATGCGTTATGATGGGTGTGGCATCGTACTGCACCATGGTGGGACTAGAAATGTGCAATTCAGTGACACTGGCTCATGAAGCGGTTGAGATCATAACTATGCCAATGGTTAAGGAAGTAATATCAAATAATTCTAGTGGTGGTACCAAATGGAGCCAGAAAAGAACGTGCCCACCTTGGCAAGGCAACTCGCTTGAAACCATCGTGCCGGAGAACCTTCCACGGCCGTCGGCACGGCGGAGATACGAGGCTGTTCGCTCCACCTCCAAGACTGCGCCGCCGCTCTCAGCCCCAGTTAGGCTTCAAAGCAACAAGGCCAATTGCTTCTCCATGTGAAAAATACAATCAATTACTTATACTGTTGTACATAATTATTGTTAATTGCTTCCCCTTTTACACGAATTAATTTCGTAATCTTATTCAAATGTCACGTCTTTTTATTTCTCTTCATTGATGAAAACTCCAAAAATATATAACAAATAATTGTATATAACGAATAGTAGTACTCGGTTGGATTTATGCAGGTTTAATCGTTGTAGTACATCATGTAGTACACATTTCTAATCCGCTACCCCTCTTAAACCATGCACAACCATTGTACTACACTGCGCTTCCATTTTTTGTTGTTTGTCCGTTTATGCTTTCCTAAGCCCACTCTAGTTTTATGGGCCTACGGCCCTACGCTGTGTGTATTGGGCTGGCTCATCAGGCCATTAGGCACATCGCTAACCCACATTCCTCTTTAATGTGCTGCTATGTACATTGCAATTGCATTGTCTATCAAAAATACGTATCAATATGAAATATTTATGAGACAGCCAACCGGACTCTTTTCTTCCTTCTTTCCTCTCAACCTTTAAAAAGAAAAACTACACGTCGACCAAAAACAATGGAATTTACCCTTTTTTAAGACAGATATTTCTATGAGTTTAAATTATAAAAGTTTTATATTGTCAACCAATCGAAAATCATCATTAAAATAAATTTTTAAAATAGTTATTATAAAAATCAATAAACTTACCAAAATAACAATCTGTAATTAAATAACAATATAAAAATTATTTACATTATCTCCACATCTAAATTAAATTTTATTTTTATGTAAAAAAACATGCAGTTTTTTGGAAATTGCGTTCATTGAATAGTACAAGTACAAGTGAATTTTCAAAGTTCGACACGTACATTTTTTTAAGATAGGCATTTATTTTACAAATGGCATTTTGATCAAAATGTATATGACCCTTTTTGGTTTGAATATTAATTGGGTTCTATAGTTTTCATGTAGGTGAATTTAATGAGATGAGCTTCACATCTTGAATCGGTTAAAAAAGAGTTCAAAATCGTATCCCAAAATTAAAAACATTAACCGTTTCAAAAGGACATTATTAACTCAAATTTGAGAGCTAAAAGACCAAAATGAGTTTTTGAAAAAATAAATGACCAAAACAAATTTTAGTAAAGGATAAGTGACCAAAAATATATTTTAGCTAGGGGTGTTCACAAGTTGGATTGGTTTGGATTTAGGGAAAAATTAAATCCGAACCAATTATATTTGATTGGATGGTTTGGTTCGGGTTTAGAGAATATTTTCAGCCAATCTAAACCAAACCAAACCGATTATAATTGAGTTGGTTTGGTTCGGGTCATCGGGTTAGGATAAAAAAAAATTATTATTTTTTAAGTTTTTATTTTTATTTATTGTCTATTTTATATAATTATTTAATTTTATACTAAGGCAAGGTAAAAATATTCCTTGTTTTTTAATAACTAATTATTTATATAATTATCACTTTACATATATCATTAATTTTTTTACCTAAAATATAATAAAAAATTTACATAATAAACATGATCAACTTAAAATATTTTATAACATTAGATAAGATCATAAGAAAATTAAAATAAATGAAAAGAAAGAAAATACAAAAGTTGAAGCAAAATTTAAGTTCTAACTTTAAAATATATTATTTTAAAAGTTAAAACATAATTGATTGGATTGGTTCGGGTTGAAAAAAGCTAAATCTGATAACCGAACCAATTATGATTGGTTTGGTTCGGATTTGAAGTGAAAAGAACCGATAACCAAACCGATCCGAACCAATTTAATTGGTTTGGTTTAGATTGTCGGGTTCATCAAATAAATCCAATCCGATGAACACCCCTAATTTTAGCCTTAATATGAAAGTTATTAAAATTAAAAGAGTACTAACAGCACACTCTCTAACACATTCTCTCTTATTGATTGAAATTTATTAAAGACTACAAAATCATGAGAGATTAAATAAGATGTGAGACTCACAAAATTTTTGTGACTTTCAATAAATTTTAACTAATAAGAAATGTGTGTTTAAAAAAATTGTTCCTAGCATTTCTCTTAAAATTAAAAATGACACCAATCTCAGGCTTATATTTAGGCCCCACACGAGCATATCTTGAAAACAAAGATAAATGGGCCTGGGCTCTTAAATTGTTGTTTGATATAGTTGAAACAGGATACCAAAGCCCGTAATCACTTGAAACTTCGTAGTCCTTATTTTTTCTAGCTGAACCCAACAAAGCCCCGTCATTGTCATTTCAATAGAAAATAGGGGTAATGGTTCACACGTAAAGAAAAGATCCAGATTTGTGCTAGTTGCTTTGGCTGTATGTTACTATATATATGTTTAGAAGTTTGGAAATTTATTCTCAAACTTTTTAATGAAAATATAATCTTAGATTAATTTAGACATCTATTTTAATTTAATAGGCTTAATTGCACATTTTGTCACCCATCTTTAATGATTTTGCAAATTTTGCCAGTCAATTTTCAAAATTTCTCATATTTAACCACCCAATTATTTTAGTTACACATTTTGCCACCTAACTTTCTAAATTTTGTGCATTATGCCGCTCCCATTAGTTGACCGCTAACGTGGTAGGTTGACTGCTTACGTGATAAGTTGATTGTTGATTGCCACGTCAACAGTCAAAATTGCCATGTCAGGGATTAACTAGGGGAATGGTAAAATGCGCAAAATTTTAAAAGTTGGTTGGTAAAATGTACAACTAAAATAATTAGATGACAAAATGTGAGAAATTTTGAAAGTTGAGTGACAAAATTCGCAAAATCATAAAAGATGGATGACAAAATGTGCAGCTAATTTAATAATAGTGAATGGTTCACAATTAATTCCATTTAAATCAATTTTATTAAACTTTAAAAAAGTCATGTAACTAGTTGTCAAGTGGACACTTGGTTGTATAACCATGGACAAAAAGAAAATGTCGTGTAACTAGTTGTCAACTGTGGTATGTCAGATTCTGATTCCGCCAATTAGAATAAGCTAAATTGATTAAATACAACAATATCAAACACTCGTTTGTATACTTTTTAAAATATTTTTATTAAAATATATTTAAATATTTTAAGATGATCAAATACTTAAAAAAGGTTAAAATATAAAAATAATTGTGATTTTTTTCCACAAGTTAAAAATACATTTTATTAGAATGTACGTATGGAATTAAATGATAAAAGTGAGAGTACAAATATTAAGTTAATAATATGACTTATATGAAAGTTAGAAAATATATCTCAAATTAATATTTAATTACATTGAATCAGTAAAATGATCTAACTAATCTCTAACATTTCTCATTAAGCTAATCACACTAACTGTCTGGGCATCAACTACTGCAGACTCATTGACTCGGTAAACAGATCCAAAAAGACAAAGCAGAACAATACGTTATTTGCCCAAGTACAATTGAATTAAAAAGTTATGCACATTGCGATATGTAACATGGTCAACAAATCATAAATCATCTTTAAGATGAGTTCTAAGATAGTTTTAAAATTCAATAAGTTTACCATATATGATGATATATAATTAAATAACGGTAGAAAAATCTTTTATACTGTCAACATATTTAAATTAAATTCTAATGTTATGAGTCGTATTAAAATTTCTTACCATATATTTTTGGAACTCATTTTTATCCATTTTTTTTCATCATATCATATATTTATTTTATACTTGTCTTTCTGTCTCTTTCCTTTCTACCTAGCTTGGTTGCCTAGGGAGGGGGATAGCACTGTACACAAATTATTTCTTAAAATACATTAATTACTCGCACCAGTACAACTGTATAGAGTCGAACAAGTGATTGAATTATTAATGTGGTCTGGTATGGCTGTCGGATAATCATACCTTTTAAGCATATGATTAAAAGTTTGATTATCAGGTCCATTTGTGTAGAAGAATATATGTTAGGAGAGATTACTGTTTTAATTAGATTTTCATATTTTGAAAAATTGGTCTCTGATTCTCGACTAAAGAATACCTGGGGCACTCAAAAAAAAAAAAAAAAATAGCGATTGAATCAGTTGTTTTTAGAGGGAAAAAAAAAATGTGTTTGATTTGGAATATGATAGAATCTGCGAAAGTAGATTGTGTTGTGTCTCATATGGCAACCGGACGAGGGTTGCTCCACTCCAAATTTTTAAAGCACTGCGCAGTTGAGCAGTCACCGAGTGTTTCTCTAGACACTAGTCTGTGTGATGGATTAGATTGAATGAAAGCTATCATTGTGTTAGACTTTGGACGCAAACTAGGCAAGATATAGAAATCTTAGGTTTTGTTTGTATCCTTTTCTAGTCAATTCCATGATGCGTCCAATTTATTTCGAATCTCCCTCAGTTCTGCCTAGCTTGGTAGCCGTGGACCTTTAATTAAGACAATAGACACGATGTTTGAGGCCACATTATGTGGTTTTAGTTCTCTTTTTTTAGGTCAAGTGGTTTTAGTTCTTCTTCGGTGGTCTGCGACAAAAAGTTTCTTAACTAGTTGCACTTTATAAATTAAAAGGCTTGTTTAGATAATTTTTTTAATAAACACTTATTAGAAAAGAAAATAAATACGTGAATTTCTCTATTAATTTATTCATGAGTTAAAAAAAGTTTTTGAAAAAATTAAATGAGAGTATTTCTATAACAATCTGAATTAAACTAAAATATGTAGTTTATATAGAAAGTTGGTTTACAAATATTAAAACTCATTAACTGATGAAATCGACATCAAGTATTTAAGAAGTAACTGTACAAAAGTTTATTGGCACCCATAACTTCACAAAATCAAAGCATATGATTTATGAGTACATTAAAGAAACATATGCCTTATGATTGTTGATTTAATATGTTATATTTTACACAAAAACATGGCTCGATTGTAATTTGGCCCCTACATTACATGGGGCCAAACACGTTATGAAGCAAACACCTGGATCGCCTATGGATGGGAATGGCACAAGCCATGTGAGATAGTCTTTCAATGTCTAAATGATAAGACTATTCTATAAAGAGGAAAGGAGTTGTATGGATATTGTTTCTCCTTATTAGAGAGATTTATTTATTTAGTTTGCTAAATATGCACAATTATGTATATATATAGTGCATACTGTTAGCTATATTTTATTTTATTTTTTACTTGTTTTCATTTTCTCCTTAACTAAATGATAAAAATTTTCAAAATTTAAAAGCTTTTTACTTCAGTTTTTTGTCACCAGCCAAACAATGCAGTCGGAAAAGAGCAAAATGATCAATGATTGATAGATGCACATGCATGATTGTATGTATAGCAATAGCTTGAAAAAGCAAACTGATAAAAACAACCAAGAATCAGTAGCTTCTGTTTTGGTTTACGCCAAGAATCTGTAGCCAGCTAGTGAGATATTGCGTGGTACGTACCTACCGAGTGGGAAACAAATTATTTTTGGTAGTATAGCTGTCGTCCCAATATGAAAGTTGCCATGCCACAAATAACACTGAAACAAGGAAAAGTTAAATACCATATATAAAAGTAGAAATTCATGCTGCTATATAGCTAGCAATATCGATCACTTTTGAACTCGGGTGGATATATATATTATATTCCTCTTCATCCCTTACTGATCCTTTTAAGCAACATGACATTGACAATATATGCATCAACGTACATGGTGATGATTCAGGGAGCCTCAGGCCTCTGCCTCACATAGTCATTACATGATCAAATACATATAGTACATAATATAAGCGCTAAATACGTACACAATTCCCTGCAAACTATTATTTATTTTTTTCTTTTTTAACACTTGTCGGGTACCATCTTTAATTGTTTCGATGGGGTGGGGACTGGGGTGGGGTGAGGTGAGAGGGGATTCAGATGATTCATGATTCAAATATCGAGCATAAGATCTTAGTTTGCCTTGTGCGCAGAAAAAGTAGCTAGGGGACTTGATATATGTTCCTTATGAACAATGACAAAAATAAACAATAAGTACACTCACATAATTATCATATTGCTTTCATTATGAACTCTTTTTTGTTAAAAAAGAAGAACAATAATGTTTTCATCAGCAAAGAAGGAAGAAATATTTTATTAAATGAACAAAAAGGATACTCCAATTCCTAATATAATAACTCCTTCAACTTCATAATATGCTACTAATTACTCTCCATACAAAGTTAATACATCATTAAAAAAATGGAGAAAATCTCTCTATTTGTTATGATCACCAAGACTAAAAACCAAACTAAATCAAGATATATACTTTTTTTCTTAAAAACCACACCGTACCATTTCCTTGATTCAAAGCAGATCAAGAACAATTTTTAAGATGTAGAATAAACCAGCATTTTGAGATGGAAAATGATATTTCATACAACATTATTTTAAAGCGTTAGATGGTACAAAAGTGCGAGATGCGGTGTCAGCATGCTTGTGTGTGCGTTGTGTCATAGAAACCCGAAGCTCCGAGCTACGCGGCTTGGAACCTCACTGTACCGTCGAAATATAGTTCAGCGCATACGGCCTTTGCTTTCATTAATTTTCTATTTTCTTCTTCTTCCACTACTTCGTCTCATGTACTGATATCCCACTCTACTTCGCTAGAGATTCCAAGACATGCCCATGCAGTAAGTGGCCAAGTGGTTTCTTTTAACAGAGCAAAAAGCCATTAGAAGCCACTTGCTTCTCTGCATCCACTCGGAATGCGATTAAGTACACTTCCAAACCCATCTGCATCACGGCTAGTCCCCGTTCTGCAATTACAAAATTTTAGAATATTATATTTATATATTCCTCGTACAGGCAATATGGGAAGGATGACATCACACCTGCTTCACATCTCTCAACAGAAGAGCCGCGTAAGAATAAAAAATTATAAAAAACACAAATATATACAGACAGGGATTTATTAATGCAATCTCACTTGGTATTTAAGGTTATAATTAAAGCTTATCTTAAAATATATTTGCAGTATAACTTGTTAATATACTATAATTAAAAAATAAATAAATGTACATTAGCAAATATTTATAGAGTTTAGTAATGTATATTTGTTTATTTTTTAGTTAAAATACGTTAACAAGTCATAATTAAAATTATCTTAAAATATGTCAATACTGTAGTTTGCTAACATACTTTAATTAAAAAATAAGTAAATATACATTAATATATATATATATATATATATATATAATTTTCTTGTACTAAAGTCTTTTTGGGAACCATTATACAATGAGAGTGTTTTTAACTATTTTTCAACAAAAACATTTTTAGAAAAAAAAAAAATTAACATCTCATATCTTTTAATCTATCATTTTTATTTTTATTTATAAACTGAAATTTAATATGTTTTTTAAAAAATTATCAATAATTAAAAATAATATTATATCACAATATAAATTATTTATCATAAATCTAAAATATAACTGATATGATCAAAAATATTTATTTATTACAATTTTAATTATAATGTAATTTATATATTCAAAAGTATTTATTTATTATAAATTTTAGTTATATAAAATCAAAATTTATTTTGTGCATTGCACATATTAAAATACTAGTATGTGTGTGTGTGTGTATAATATGTAAAAAAAACAATTCATATACAATTTTGTGAATTGTGTGTTTGGAATTGTAGGGTGAAAGTGAGGGAAGGGAGAAAATTTTAAAATTTAAATGAGAAGGATAGTAGGAAAAAAAATTGAATTTTTATTTCTATAAATCAGCTTTTTTTTTCTATTTTTGTCTTCAATCAAATAAAGAAATACATCATTATTTGTATTTTTTTTTCCCCTCCCAACTAAACATAACATATCTTTCTAGTTGGGTATGGTGAATCAAAAAATTAAGGATGGAAAAATTTTGAAATTTGAATTAAAAAAAAAATTCAGAAATAACATCTCTCCCTTTTTCTTTCACTTTTATTTGACCAAACAAAATAAAGCATTGTTATCTGAGTTTTTTTTCTATTTATTTTAATTTTTCCAACCAAAGACACTATTTTAGTTATTAAATGAATTCAAGTGACTTAACTCAAATTAAACAAGATCTAAATAACTTTCGATTAGAAGAAAAAATATATCAGCTGACTGTTGAACATAATACTTTCAGCACAAGACCAACATTAACAGTGTTTGACAGAGACAAAAAAAAATAGAGAAGAGAGAAATAAATAGAAAATATGAGTTGTTTGGTTGTAAAGAAATATGAGTGAAATAAGGTGGAAATAATATTATAAGGTTGTTTGGTTTAGATGAAAAGAAAAGAAAGAAATTGGATTTAAAATGTAAATATTATTTTACCTTTCGTAATATTTGATGCACATCTATTTTTTTAAAAACATTAATAATTGATTGTGAATGTGGTAATCGACTATCACAAAAATTGGATAAGTCCCTAAAAAAACCAATAATCGATTATGTGATTGTCATAATAGATTATCACCCAATATTCAATTACAAGTGACCCAGCAATTAATCGACTATGGCTAGTCAATAACAGATTATTGATATGGCCATAATACCTTAATGCCATTACAATGAATAATCAACTAATGCGAGAACTAGCACTTCTACATGTATTTTTGTCTTCTGCAGATTACTGTCCTTTTTCTTTACTATTTCTCACCCTTTCAGTGAGGAAATATTTAGTTGTGAGACCACCTACTTTATATTTCTTACTTTTGTATTTCACCTCTACCAAACAACACCAATTATTTGTTACCTATCCATTTCCATCCTCTCCATCCTATTTCTTTACAATTTCACTGCAGCCAAATAGACCGTAAGGGCAGTGCAGCAATAATCTCCAGTTCTCCGTCTGACAAAACAAAGAAAGAAAGAAAATATAATCAATAATAACATAAAATAAGCGAAGTTTTTTTGTGAATATCTCAGTATTTGGACACTATATATATATATATATATATATATATATATATATTGAAGAAAAGTATATTTGGACACTATATTAGATATTTGACTGATTCGATTTTTGAGATGAATAACATTATATGAATGATACAATTTTATTATTATTAATTTTTAGCGCAACTACATTATTAGATACTCAATTTCAAATTTTGTGAGATTTAAAAAGAATAAATATATGTTTAGATATCGAATTTAGAAAAATACTAACAATACATTTTTATTATTTATTTATTAGACAAATTACATTTACACACACCTTGAATTAAGGTTAAATTATGCTCGATATTACTTTCTTTTTTATATTATCTTTTTAATTCATATAACATTATAATACCATGTGTCACTCTTGTCAGCATAAACCTCTTCTGGTTTTTAACACAACCTCTAATTTATTAATTTAAGAAAACTCTTTGTAAGATAAAAATAAAAGGAAGAGTATCATACGTAATCCAACTTATATTTAGGAAATGTGAATGTAATTTGCTCATATTTATTTTTTAAAAAATATTTGAATATGTCCTAAATAAATTTTAAATGATAATCAACTTTTGGAAAATAGACAAATGAAAAAAAAAAATATATATATATATATATATAGTCTTAAAAATATATTACTAGCATCTATAACGACCAATAGGTGAGTATATAAAGGAGGATAGGCAATTGAATTGACCAATCACTATCACATGATCTCAGGGGTAACGAGGACTTGTAACTGCATGAAATCCTAACCATTAAAAATAAATTATTTACATTAAATAATAAAAAATATATTTTTTTAAAAAAATTGGAATGTTTGATTATAACTGCAGGATCCTGTAGTTACTTTTGGACTAGGGAATCCTAGTCTTGGATGCAGGCCTCATATGACATAATCTTCTAACTCTACTTTAATAATGTAGTGCGTGTTTGATTTTATGTTGAAAAGAGCTTTAGTGCACGTTTATCAAGAAACAATTGATTATTACTTTTTGGTATACTAGCTGTGTATTTGAGAATTTGTATCGACAAAAAACTAAAAACAATAATGAGTATCTCATAATTTTTTTGAGATATGATACATGTACAATAATTTATATAATAACACTTTTTGTGTTTTTTTTTTATTATTATTATGAAATGTAATAAATGATGTGTAAGAGAAAGATAGACACAAAAAAGTGTTATTATACAAATTGTTGTATGAGTTGTTATACAAACAACATTTTTTTTCTTTTTTTTCATGAAGTTCGTACGAAATGACATGATTAATGTTAAGAAGTGCAAGGAGAGTTATATTGTCCAATCAAATTTAACTTTTCCATTCATGTCAATTCGCTGTTCATACTAATATCCATATATATCTCATATGCATATGAGAACTCGTGTGTGTGTGTGTGTGTTCTTGGATAATTTTATGACTGATCATGCTAAGCAAGGTTCCAATTTTAATTTGTTTTTTATTTCTATTGTGTGACTAGATTGAAGAGTGATCATTATCATGAAGGAGACTGATGAGAGAAAAGAATGAGCTCAGAGATATATATAATATAAGATTCATCATATCCCATTTTTTTACACATAATATGTTAATATCAACTTAAAGATATCTAAGTGAATTATCCATGTTTTACGGCAGTCAACCTATTAACAGTTCATAATTTTGAAATAGATGCTTCACAAGACTATCTGCACCCAAAGTGATGCATGTTTAATCGTTGAAGATCTGATCACAGATACCGAGTGAGAGCCAAATGGAAACAAACACGTCCCCGCTCTCTCCGTCTCGTGCACACATGAAAGGGAGAGATTCGATTTCAAGTTGGAGAGCTGCATGTGGGGAACTTGTATTATTGAATGTTTGAGGGCTTGCTATCGTATATTGTGGCAGACCAAACTGTGCCTACAACTTCCCTTTGTTCAGTCTCAGGCCACATATTACTGTTCAAAATTCCCTTTCATTAGATTATTTTTAAAAGCATATGCCTCTTAATTTGTTATCATCTTCAGATCATTGCTTACGTGTGTCAAAAATAAAGAGAAGCAATATATAAATTAAGTCATTTTAATTATGTAGGTAATATATCATTTGCAATTACGAGATGAAAATTAGAGCTTACAAATTAATATAGCGTATGTTTGAATCACCATTACACAGCCTTTAAAAGCCAAAGTGATGGATTGAGATAAATGTTGGTTATGTTGGGTTCAACTTTTTACCAAATACACACTTAGTCTTTCATTTTTTATGTTTATACACATTTCTCGTTACGTCGTCCCCGTATCGCTTTATTTTCAGATAATAAAATTATATAAGGTCATTTTAATTATATAGGTAATATATCATTAGCAATTATTAGATGAAAATTAAAGATTACAAACTAATATTGTCTTTCATTTTTTATATTTATACATATTTCTCCTTACATCTTCCTCGTATCGCTTTATTTTCAGATAATAAAATAAGGAAAATACAAATTTTATTTACCAAACAAAAATTGTAAATAACGGTGCAACAATGCGGTGCCCGGATAATATAAATTTTGTTATTTAAAGCTTTACACGTGTATATACTATATACGAGCGTACCTCGTCATTCCTGTGCACTTCAGAAGCTTCACTGGCTACTTCTTATTCGTTACCATTCAATTATGAAAAATTCTATTTATACGGTATGTTTGTGAGTGTGTGTATGCCCTTGATTAAAAGTGAGAAGAAAAGGTGTAAAATAAGATGGCTGATATAATAATAATAATAAATAGATGATGAAGAGTACAGTGTAAAGTATATCTAAGAATAATATAACTGTTCAATTATAAATCATTACGGAAAGCGAAATAGCCCTCCTTCTGTTCTCTTGTCAGTCCATGTCACGATAACTTCAACTTGCATGACCCAATCAAGGAGGAGCCTGTTGGGGTTAGAGGGTGCTTGCCGTCGTTGACTCTTTCTTTTTCTAAAATTTTCTGCTCACTCTTCTTCTTGTGCCGTGATATATGTGGCAATATCGCAACATGCCCTATTATAACTAAAAATCGATGTGTGTGTGTGTGTTTTTATTTTTATGCTTTATATTTGTTGAAAATATTTGTTAACAAAGTTAATGTAAAAATGATTTGAAATTTTTATGTTTAAACAATGTCACTTTAAATCTAAGAGCCTTGATGGACTCCAACTAAGTATATATTCCATGAAAGATCCCTGTCGATCCGTAGTGCCAAGATATCCTTTTCCAGGTAAGATTTTCTGGCAGGTGAATCTAAATGCATGTTTATGTAGATCCCCATATCAAAACACTATAATATATTCACTGAAAGTCACGTATGCGGATTTCATTTCGTCGTTGATTGCAGTTTCGTTCTACTCTTACGTGTTTCTTCTTGTGTGGACATCTAAATGCTTTGGATCAAAAGGTCTATTATAACGCAATCTTTATTCACGCACAAACGTCAACTCCAACTTGACAACTTGCTAGTTATATTACCTTTATTCTCCCATAAAAAAAACAAATCAAAAATCCCGCGTAATTGCTCCCAAAAATAATAAAGGGTGGTAAGCAGGGAGATTTGCGGTTGGATTTCAAAAACTTGAATAAACTTACTATATCAAGAATTTTTAAATATATCACAATATATATATATATATATATATAAATTAAGAAATATTTAAGGATTAATTGTTTTATTGGTAATAAAAATCATGAAAAATAGAAAATATATGAATTGCAAATTTTAATTAAAAAATAAAAACTAGTTCGATTAAAAGTATATTGGCTGATTAACCAAACTGGGGCAATTTTAAAAACAAATTACCAAATTGGGTCCCTTTTGAAACATATTATCGGCATGGGTTTGTTTTGACCGTTGACCGGCCAAAGCCGTTACTCTAACTTGCGAAAATGGGTCCACATCAGCTTTTTTGTTTTTTTTTTTTCAATTACACGTTGGAGTCTTACGTGGAACGTAAAACGCAAAACCGAATAGCAGAAATAACAAGATTACAACACATGGCCACATCCAGCTATTTCCATAGTTCAGATTAGAGGAAATCACCCCCACGCACTGCCACGTGTCCCAGCCCAATCGCCACGTGGCAAAATCGTGGCATTTCTGCTGTTTAGACTAGCGAAAATGACCACGTCGCGCCACGTGTCCCAGCCCGCCAGCCCGATCGTCACACGTGTCGCCTCCTGGGTATTTCCGCTATTCAGAATACCATAATTTCTGGGGTTACGCCACGTGGTTGCATCGGAAGGGACCGGTCAGCTTGCCAACAAGAGCAGGACACGTGTCAGCTCCCCCTTGTTTCCGCAACTGAGAATAGCGGCAATGCTCCTGTGGCGCCACATGTCGCAACGCAATTTGTGCCCTGCTCGATGCCAACCAAAGCGCGACACGTGGTGTGCTTGTGGCTGTTTCGGTGCTCCGAATAGCAGAAATCGAGTCGCCCACCTCCCTTTATATATATTACACGAGCTCCACTGAAACCCCACATGAAAGTGACCACTAACAACTGTAAGTAATTTTTTTATTTATCTTATTTTATTTGAGAAGTGTATTTATCTATTTTTTTATATTTAAATAATTGTAGGTAATTTTTTTTGTATTTATAGATTTTTAGTTAAATTGCTTTTTTTTTTTTTTTGTGATACAATTTATTTGGTATTGGATTGGTTTATATATTATGTAATATATTGCAATTATTTTATTAATTATATGTTTTATTGTATGCTAAAGTAGTGATTTTTTTAAAATGAAAATTTTAATTTTTTCAATTATTAATTTTATTATATATTTTTTAATTTTGATAATTGTTTATGTTTAGTGTAATTTAATTTGTCTTTTGTATTAATTTTAATAATTGACTTTGTTAATTTATGTTTATTTTTTATAATATAATTTTTTATATTTTATATTTAAATATATATGTAATTATTATTATGCATTAGGAAATTAAATGGAAATTTGTATTTTTACATACATAAAGACTGAACATACTAATGAACATTAAATTTTTTTTATTCTTTTGGTATATAATTTATGAAAATTAGTGTTTATTTAATTTATCGTCCAAAATTTTATTTACATAGTAAATAATTATAAAATGGTTACTTATTTATTTATTTATTTCAAATATTTTTCTTGATATTGTGTAAGTTTTATATTTTAAGGTATTTGTTGTAATAATTTAATTGATTACATTTATTATCGTATTTTTAAGTGATTAATGTGATTTTTATTAAATTATTTAATTTGTTAAATGAAAAACTGTATTGTTTAAGCATATATGATGTTATTTAAATTCTTGGTTAATTATATTGAAAGTTAGTAGTGTTATTTAGATTTTAATAATATTTTATTCATGTTGATTGATATGTTTATATTTTTACTAATATTCAGTCTTTTAATAAAAATAATATGGCAATTGATTGACAGATTACATATTTATTTTGTTGATTGATTTACGTAGTATTTTTTACAGATTTTCACAAAATGGCATCTTCCTCATCTTCTGGTACAAGTAGCATCCATTCTGGACCAATTGATAATGATGTATTATGGATGCAAAGTATGCATGTCTCGCAACACGTGTGGAATGGTGAACCGGAACGCAAATTAATTGTTAGACGGGCTCTTCCTACACATAATGGAGTATAAGGTGTTCCGGAAGCAATTATTGAATTTCTTACTCAATCTGGCTTCTATTGGGTTGCTAGAATGAGTTTTTTAAGGGTCAACGGCAATTTTGGGAATGCTTTGGTGGAAAGGTGGAGACCTGAAACACATACACTCCACATGAGATTTGGAGAGTGTACAATTACTCTTCAAGACGTTGCAATTTTTTAGGTCTTCCCGTTGATGGTCTGCCTCTTATTGGGACAACACAGCTTGATTGGGGAGCTCTGTGTGAAGAGTTGTTGGGTATTCGACCAATGCACCTACACGGTAGTTTTGTCAAATTAAGCTGGTTGGCTGAGCATTTTGATGACATTGGTCAACATGTCATCAATGAGGAACAGTTGCAGAGATATGCTCAGGCATGGATCCTTCGATTCATTGGTGGTGCACTGTTAGTAGACAAATCAAGTAGTAAAGTCTCGTTACAATGCCTTCAATTTTTGCGAGACTTTAACGAGACTAGGACCTATGCATGGGGAGCTACTGTACTTGGTTGCTTATATCGCGAGTTATGTTTGGCCACTAATTATCAAACGCAATCCATTGGTGGCAAGTGCTTATTACTACAGCTTTGGGCATGGTAAAGATTCCAACGTATTGCTCCAAAAAGAACGCCTGACTTCGTTATTAGTCAACCTCTAGGAATGAGGTAACATTAATGTTGTTAATATGCACTTGCTACAATTTGCACATTTGGCTTAAATTCTTAATGAGTCGATATTTTTATAGGTGGCTTCGACGTGGACATAGCCACATAGGGAATGACAATTTAACATCACATAGACGAGTATTCGACATTATGAGGAGGCATGATGTAAGTATTTATTTTTTGTATAACGTATAATTGTAATTGCAATATGGTGTGCATGGTATTAACTTAATTATTCTTTGCAGATTATTTGGGAGCCATACACTGAGGCTATTATGCAAGCAATGCCTCCAATACGCTGAGATGGACATACTGTCTAGAAATCAGTTGTGCCGTTAATATGTTTTAATGTATGTGAATGGCATCAACCTGATAAAGTGATGAAACAATTTGGTCTTCGTCAACCAATTCTGCATCCTTCGCTTCAGCCACAGGAGTTACATGCATTGACTTTACGTGAAAGTATAGTGAAAATTGGCAGAACATATTGGCACTAGCCATCAACGCATGGAATCAGAGGCATGAACTACAAGTTGATGACACAGACCCACAAGTAGGAAATTTGGGTCATAATTCCGAGTACATGGTGTGGTACAGACGGAAGACGAAGATGTTTGTCGACCCCAAAAATGCTAGGGCATTGTACAATTTATGTTGTTATCAAAGTCGTTGTGTCTTTAATTTAGTTTTCTTACAGGGAGAGGTAGGGGAAACATTGACGTACATGGTCTCTGAGGAAGGCAGAGGTACATGGACGATGGAAGATTTGGTGCCTTGTGTGGACAAAATCATGATTTTAGTCGACGCAGAGGATTGCGTAACTGAGGCTGCTGCGCCTACTCCACCTCCTCCGCCAGTATTCGAGGCACAACAATTTTATATTCCTCAGAATCGTGTTGAATCGCAGGGGCTTGGAAGAAGAAGAAAGGTTGTTCAACCTGAAACATATGATTTTCCGACGATGCCTCAACATCAACATGAGATGTACTATACACCTACACAATTTGTACATTATCCTAGTTCACAATCCATGTACTATTATCCTTCCCAGCCACAGGGTCATGCTGGAACTTCACAACAACACCCTCATCATGGTCATCCGCCCACACCAAATTTCACAATGGATCAAATATTTGGGACTTTGTACTCGACACCAACACCAAACATTCCTCCACCATATGCAACTCCAGGGGCACCACTATATGACATACCTGGATCTCCATGGTTATAGGGGATGGATCAGATGATGGGTGCAGATCTACGCGCCTAATTTTCCTCAAAGGCAGATAATGCTACCCAACTGTCTGCCATAAACGTTGCTACTACAACAGATGATGTACGACTAGGAAGAAGAAATCCTACACGACTTGCAAGAACTGGTCTCGTCCTTGTATTCTAACACCTCCTAATGAGGGTCACGAACATTCGGCAGATGATACTTGAATTTTCTTAATGTTCTATGGTCACTGTATCATGTATTGTACATAATGTTTAATGTTTTATGGTCATTATACGCATGATGTTGTCATCTATGTTGATTTACTTGGTGTTTATAATTATGTTAACAAAGACAAAAACACATTTACAACCAAGTTTAAAAATGCTAACGAAATATATAATATAAAGGCACGCTTTAAAAAGTTCATTTTATTAACTTTATCAACATTGTTATGAACTATATGTTTTCTTCATTATTTTGCTCAGAGTTATCTGTCTGCGCTTGTACGAGACAATTACACCTGTTGTGACCTTCACGTCCACATCTACGACATCTTTGTCTAGGTTGTGATTCAACCCAATCCATTTCATTTCTGATTCTTGTTGATTTTGGTCATCCTTTTCCACGAACGGTTGTTGGGTCCGGGACAAGTACCATTGCTCATCATTGAGTGCCATATCTTCTTCATTACCCAGCGGCCACCACTGTCCTGAATATGCATGCAATATGTACTCTTTTGTGTACACTGTGTCTATATATTGATTATAGTCAATACTAACTACACTGCACGTAGCAATAACATGGGAACATGGATAATGAAATGCAGTGAAGCATCCACATTGACAATAACGTTCATTCAGGTTAACTATCCATTTCTGACCACCACACTGAGTCAAAGGATTAAATGCCTCCTCAACCTCAAACCGCGTTGACTGGATATCATATCTACATACCTGGTAGGAAGATGCGTCCTCTATATTTTTTCGCATCGCCTTAACTAACTTGGCACAATATATATTGCCTGCTGACAACTCTACTCTCACCTGAGACCCTCGTTGTACAAAGTACTCAACACATCAACTGTATGTTGATTTCACCAAGGCAGTTATTGGAATGTTCTGACAATCCTTCAGTACCTTATTTACGCATTCCGACAAGTTTGTGGTCATGTGTCCAAATCTACGTCCCTGCACATCATATGCCATACTCTATTTATCAACAGAAATGGCACTTATCCACCAATCGACATCTGCGCTACACTCGCAAAATGTGTGTAGTTTTTTGTCAAAAATGTGTTTGCATGGAGTGTATCCTATAATAATAAAAAAAACAAAATTAGTACTATTAAAAATATGATCATGTAAAAAATAAATCTGTGAGATTAAAAGTTATATTCTCGTAACATACCTAGATTGACCAACATTTTTTTTTGTTTTCCATTTTTGAAACGATGATTAAAATTGCTTGCAATATGTCGAATACAATACATGTGATAAGCATGTGGAGGTTACCATCCAAGGGCCCTCATTCTGTACAGCCGACTTTATGCTAGGATGTCGATCAGAAATCAAACATGTGCCTTGTTTATCGGTGACATGTAAACGTAAATGTGATAAGAACCATGACCACGCTTGTAAAGTCTCGCCCTCAACCACAGCAAATGCAAGGGGAAGGACATTATTGTTGCCATCTTGTGTTGTGGCAATTAACAAAGTCCCACAGTACTTGCCATATAAATGTGTTCCATCCACTTGTATCAGTGGCTTACAGTAATGGAAGGCATCGCCACATTGCTTGAATGTCCAAAAGACTCGGTGGAATTGCCGGTAACCGCAAATTACTTGATTATCAATGAAAAATTCATCGTCGCAAAGTTGGTAATATGTACCTAGCGCATTCTGTTACATATACTTAAGCCATCTTGGAAGCATGGCATAGGACTGGTCCTAATCTCCAAATTCACAAACTATTGCTTTCTATTTGGCCTTCTATGCCTTTCTGTATGTCACTTTATAACCAGTCATAGCTGTTATTCTCTCTTGAATCGAACTTATTTTTAAGGATGGATCTTTGGAGATCATTCCTGCACACAAAAAAAGATTTTCAAATATATTTATAATAATATTTTCATATTAATTAACAAAGTCAAATATGTAAACTTGCAATAAACCTTGTATGCATGAACAAATGAATTTGGAATCTAACTTGTCATGATCTTGTGTTAGTGACAAATTCAAGCACGTATGTGGCCCACCCCATTGGGTGACAACCCAAGTATCAGTCTTTTTTGATAAAATTGCGCTCATATACCATGCACAACCATCGTCCTTATTTGGACATTTGCAAATCAACTTCGTGGGTTTGGACTCAACAACAACAAACGTTTGATGCAACTTCATCACATAATGTTTTAATGCATTATGTACAGCTTGTTTGGTCTCAAACTATAACCCGACATATAATTCTTCCCCAACACTCCAACCAGCGGAAACATCTAACGATGACATCTCTTCCTGATCAGGGTGACTCCAATTAATGTTTGTATAGTGGGAAGAATTATTCCAAAATGGACGTTGACTTGCACCTACATAACATTATTTAATTATTCATTAATAAGATAAAATATATAACAACGTCCACTTTGTGAAATAAGATTCTAATTCTGAAAAATAAATATAGGAAAAAATTGAAGGAAAAATAAATTATATAAAAAATTAAAATAAAATAAAATAAACTTTATGAAAATTTGACATCAAATTTATAATAAAATAAAATAAATATAAATATTTAGTACTCTATAAATATAATAACTATTCAACAAACAATACCATTATTTTACTTTTTGTTTGTTATATTTTATTTGCTAGTATTTTATTACATTTTAATTTTATATAAGTTTATAACAAGTTTTTTTTTTTATAGTTTGTCTTTCAAAACTAATGTCTTATTCAACGATAACATACTAATTTTGAAAAACATATGTATGGCTATTTTATGTAGTAATTTTTAACTGTCTATTTGTAATTAACTTCATGAATAAACATTAACTACTTATGCAATAATATAATAGTATGATGTAAGGTAAAAACATACCTTCCTCAGATTGATATATTGACAATGGTTCAATCATACGACTTACTTCAATGGACGTTGTCTCACCATCTGTGTCAAATGATTCATCATCAGGAATATCATCCTCGAATGATTCCTCAACATATGATTGCGACACATAATAGTCATCGTCATCATCATCATTGTCATTTGCTTCTACCTGTCTATGCATCCCACATTGTGCCAATGACTGATTAGAAGACAAATTTTAATTACCAGACATGCGAGAATTTATTCCACCACCTTTTAACGAAATCATAGAACTACCAATAACCTCTATTTCAACATACATTTCTATTACTGACATTTCGTTTTGTTGCTGAAATGCAAAAATCATGCATTCTATGTCTTCATCATCACATATTTCTAATGCATTGTATTTACCTTCACTTTTTGAAATTAAAAACCTACATGTAACAAAAGATATAACTTGGTTTGCCTGCAATTTAAATTTATCATGAATTTTTCTTTTTAAAACATTAAAACTAATGTCGTGTCTAATTTGTATTGCTTTTCTTTGTCCCTTCGAACATTGCTAAGTTAAATACGTAATAAATTCATATACAATAAAAAACTTATTTATCTATTAATTACTTATTAAAAACATGTAATGTAAATGCATATATATTATGAGACTTATGTGAAAACAACATAAAAATATATTTATTTTTTTACATATAAAAGAAAACATTATTAATTTATTATATATATTCTTCAAATAATATAATATAAATAGTTCAAATAATATAAATATTATATTGCACAGAAAATATAATAATGTTACATAAATTTAAATTGATTCTAAAAACACAAACAAAAATGATACATAACTACAATGCAAACGTCGTATTGTGAAGGAAAGGTAGAAAATGGGTTTTATAGCCACTTAAAATGCTATTCTGACTAACGGAAATAACCGGATGATGTCACGTGGCACAACTCTCTCAATTTAGCAATTCACAATAGCGGAAATACAAACGAACTAACACGTGGCGCGACGTGGTCATTTCCGCTAGTCTGAACAGCGAAAATGCCACTATTTTACCACGTGGCAATCGGGCTTAGACACGTGGCGGTGCGTGGTGATTACCGCTGGTCTGAATTGTGGAAATGCCACAATTTTGCCACGTGGCAATCGGACTTAGACACATGGCGCATGGGGGTGATTTCCTCTAGTCTAAACTGCAGAAATAGCTGGATGTGGCCACGTGTTGAATCCTATTATTTCCGCTACTCGGTGTTGTGTTTTATGTTCCACGTAGGACTCTGACATGTAATTAAAAAAAAAAAAAGCCAACATGGACCCATTTTCGCTAGTCAGAGTAACGACTTTGACCGATCAACTATCAAAACAGACCCATGCCAGTAATATGTTTCAAAAGAGACCCAATTTGGTAATTTGTTTTTAAAATTGCCCCAGTTTGATTAATCAGCCAAAGTATATTATTTTGGTGAGGATTTGTAAAAAAATAATTATTGTACGTAATGTTGATTGGAAAAAAATTGAATATTACTTAAAATAATTTAAGAAACTAAAATGACTTTTAATTAAATAATTAACTGAAATAAAAACATTTTAATTTTAGATAAAAGCTCTAATGAGTCGTATTGAAAAATAAAAATATATGAGTTTGTTTGAAATGAAGAAAACATATACAAATTATTTTGTTTTCAAATTGAGCATACAAAATTATAAGAGTTTAATGATTATAAACTGTTAATGTAAAAAAATTGTACGTTATCAACCAATCAGAGATCACTGTTAGTATAACTTTTAAGTTTTAAAGTAAGTATTGTAAAAATCAACAAACTTACCATACATAATAGTTTGTAATTTGGTGACAAGTATAAAACTGCTGTATAATGTTAGTGCTATAGCCTATTTTCTCAAATTATAATATAAGAGTAAATATATAAATATTTATAAAATTATTTTTAATATTTGTGTATATCTTGTCCACAAAATTACATAATTACAAAAAAAAAATTGTAGAAAAATAATTTTCTTTTCGCATGTTTTATAGAAAATTTAATGCCTATTAATTTTAATACTTAATATTTTCTATTTATTTATTTATTTTGGTAAATTAATGTTTTGTTTAGTCATACTGAATAGCGAAATTCAAAATTTCAAATCAATGTTCCCCATTTTGTGTCTCTTTTTCTGTCTTCCAATTAAATTTGTCGACCGAAATATTTGAGTCTTATTGACAAGCGTTTTAAAGACATTAATTGATTAACAATTCAAGAAATAAAAAATTATTAAAATTTATAATGAAGATATATTAATATCATTTTTTTTTACACCAGATATATTAATATCATTGAATATTATACTTTTTGTAAAAAAAATTACTTTTAATTCTTTAATCAATATCGTAAAACATTAAATAATATTATTTTTTAAATTAATTTGAAAATCCGTTTTGGTCCTTCAATAGAATTTTGGAGGAGTGCTTTCGAGATCCATCTAGATGGTGTAGAGGACCAGTATTTTTTGAAACCCTTCACAGCACCACCAACAAAAACTGATCTGGTATTGCCAGTTTTGTGTCATTTTGTCTTGCTTATTCTTTACTGGTGTGAACCTTTCTTCTTTTCTTTGTTCCAGTTGTGTATGCTTCAGATGGCCTGTGAAAGAAGTGGCGAATCTGTCCATCTTTGCTCACACATGCAATTCTTCACGGAATGATGTTTCATATATCTTTCATTATGGGCCTATTTGTGTAATTTTTTCCACAAACACTTATAAGAGAAGAAAATAAAAAAAATGAAATAAGTTTTTCCATAAACTAAAATTAGCTTATGCATAAATTAAAAATAAATTTTTGGAGAAGTTAATATGAGAAAACTTCTACAAATTAGCTTATACATAAGCTAATTTTAGCTTTTGAATAAGTTTATTTATTTTTTTTCTTCTTATTTTCTTCTTTTATAAATGTTTATAGAGAAATTTATCTAAACAAGCCTTATATAGAGAAACTTAATCTTATGATTTGCATATATGAGATTTATGCATATAGGGAAATATATAGGGAAAAGAGATTATAATGATCAAGAATGCAAAACAACATAAAGATCAACATTACAGACGATCAACATCTAGGTTTATCAGATTTACTGATGAGTTTAAGACGAAGACAGAGGAAGAGTAATAAAAAAAATTATTTTGTAGCATTTTTTAACTGTCATTATTTTTAAATTATTAACAATGTTAATTTTAAACTAATGAAAAGACCATTTTGAGCCGCTTTGAAAACATAAAAGACCAAAATAGATTTTTTAAAAGATAAAAAACCAAAATAGAATTTCTTAAAAAAATAAGGGACCAAAAAAGTAATTTAGCCAAAATTTTGTGCATATTAATTTTAATATTTAATATTTTGTATTTTTCTGGTAAATTAATGTTTTGTTTAAATCGTGCTAAGTAGGGAAGATTTCAAAATTTCAAAACAATGTTTCCTATTTTGTGTTTCTTTTTCTTTGTCTCCCACTCAAATATGTCAGACGGAAATTATTTTTTTGGAGTCTTACTAACAAATATCTTAAAGGCACTAATTAAAAGGTCAATAAATAAAAAAATTATTAAATTTAACCATGAAAATGTATTAATAACATTAAATGTTATATTTCTCATAAAAAATACTTTTAATTTTTTAACAATGTCTTAACATTTACTAACATTGTTTATATTTTCTATAAATTATTAAATATTATTTCTCTTAACACTGGACTACTCTTCTTCTTCTTTTTTCTGGGATTCATCCACTACAAATTATTTCCTTTCTTTCTTTTTTTTCCCTTCTTATCTCATATTCAATACCCTTTTCAGAGATGTGTATTCTAAAAAAAAAAAAGGACTATTATAAATTAAGTCTGTATTCTTAAAAAAGAATAACAATTATATTTTTTTTCTATCCATTCATTCATGTGTTTTACTCATTTTGTAACACAGGAATATTTTTTGTATTTTTGTCAAATTATTTATTGGTATATATTATAAAACTGATATATATTTGTTTTCTCTGATTAATCTTCATTATACATGAACAATATCAAATGAACTGTGTTTGTATATTGTAAATTTTGTTAAACACGTCACGTAACTTTGTTCGTTATATTATTTTACTTATATCACGAATAATTTTATTCACAGTTGATTTTGTTGTTATTGTTTTCATAAATGTTCAAAACAAATCTTATTAAAATGGTTTTCTTATAAATTTAAAAATCATTTGGAATTTTACAATCTAAAAAATAAAAAAATAAAAAAATATATTAATTTGAAAATCAGTCTAATAAAATATTTAGAATGGATCAATGCTAAATAATTAGTAATATGAACATGAGTTTAATATAAATAAATAAAAGCGCGCACACATGCATTTATTTAAATTACTTTTTATTTTTAAATTTTAAATATAATTTATTTTCACTCATTTATTTATATTTTTATCATAAGTAAAATATTTTTTAAATTTATTTATAATTCTGGCTGCGTATTTTAAAAAAAAAAAAATGAACCAAGAGAGATGGAGAAAAGGAATACAAAAGTGTGAGATAAAATAAGTGATATAATAAAGAGATAGAGAAAAAATGAGTTATAAAAAATAAGTTTCAATAGAGCGTAAAATTATAAAAGAAAAACGCATTTTCAAATATTAAAAATATATTGAAGACACTTTTTCCTACCTTTTGTAAGTATCATTTCAAAATTTTTAAGCCATGGGTATAGTATTACCATTAAAAAGAATGAACGGTTAGTTGGTATTATTTGCGAGAAAGTCCGTATTTTATTGTAATTTTGAAAACCTAGGCATTTTGCATTGCATATTTTGTAGCTAAAAGTAAAACTCCATCCGAAAACAAGAGAAAAGCATAATGAAAATGAACACTTGTGTGAGCACTGTGAGTGGCACCAGATATGTTGGAAACCCGATATTGTCTTGCGTCGGTGGTATTCTACTTTCAATTATTGCTTCTTCTCGTCCACTTGAATTTTAAACGAAGATGGAACAGCCCAATGATTCTTCAAGAAAAAAAAAATATGCATCTGAATGAAAGGCAAAAAGGATCATCTGGAGAGAATGAATGGAGTCTTGGCTATGATTATTTTGGCCATAGAATAAAGTCCTTGAAGCCCTCGGTGACCATGATTTTGGCCACAATATTAAAGATTGCAGCCGTGTCGGCCGCATTTGTCTGCAACTTCTTACAATATCAAAGATTGTGACCAAACAGTGACCGCAATTTAAAACCTTACTTAGTGGGGGGCGAATGTGGGGTGGTTGAGGTTGCTGGCGATGAAACAGAAGGCGACAATGGGAATGAATAATTCATTGCAGAGGTTGGCATAAGGTAGAGCATTTGGCTTGTCGCGGAGCTAAGCGGCATCCAAGAAGAGAAGGATCCATGGAGTAGGGTCGGAGACGGAGCCATGCATTAACGGTAAGGGAGGCTTCACACGCACACGCAACAGAAAAAGGAAACAAAAAAAAAATAAAAATGGTTTTATCTTCCCTTTTGGCAGAATCTCTCACAATCTTTGTTTTCTTTGATTTTCAGTTGATTTGAATTTTGTAGCAATGTGTTTGTTCATGGTAAAGACTAAAGACCACTCAGTTCCTTGCTTTCAGTAGTGGGATGAGACTGCGGTTCTCAACTCGGAGGAATGATTAGTTGATTGCTAATAATACATATATAATAGAACAAATATCATATATACCTATTCTAATATTATAAATTATAATAAATAATTCGGAGATTAAAATTTTACTCTTTTAATCTCATGATTAAATATTTCCAATATTTTTTCTTTTTTAAATGTACATTTCATCATTTATCTTTATTTGTATATATAATTCTCTTAACCGTTTATTTATTTCAATTTATTATCTTTTATTTCTATTTTTAAATTAAATTTTAATTTTTTTAAATAATTTTTTACTGATTAAAACTAAATTTATATTATAATTTATACATTGAAAATAATTATTTACTATGAATTTTAATTATAATATAATTTATACATATAAAAATATTTATTTACTAGTATTTATAATTACTTGTAAAATGCACAGATAAATGTTTATTTTGTATAACTAAAATTTATATTTATAATAAATAAATATTTTTGAATATATAAATTATATTATAAATAAAAGTCATAATAAATAAATATTTTTAAATATATAAACTATATTTTAAATTTATGATAAACAATTTATATTATAATACAAGGTTATTTTTAACTATTGATAATTTATTTTAGAAATAAAAATGAAAATGATAGATTCAAATAAATGAGAAATTTTTTTAAAAAAATACTACAAATATTTTCATTGAAGAAAAACTCTTAAAAATAATCTCGTTGAAAAATAACTCCTAAAAATAATGTCATTTAATATAGCTATTATAATTTATATATAATAATGATTATAAATTTTAATTATATAAAAATAGACATCTATTGTATATAACCCACAAACTAAAATATTAATTAAAATATTCTAAACTTCAAAGATTTCCACAAAACCTATTTTGTAAACCGTGCCCTTGCAAGCTAGCCAAATCCAAGAGTTATATATTCTTGCACCAGATATACACACCCTTGCAAGCTAGCCAAATCCAAGTAGGGGGTGGGTATGACTCATCTCGTTCCATTAATTCAATCTAGTTTAGGGTTGATTTTGACAAGTTTGAATTTTTTAAGTTAGACTTGGTGCATTTTTAAAACAGATTCATGATATGTTTTAAGTTGTCTCAAACTGGTTTAATGTCATATATTCTTTAAAAAAGTATAATTTTTTTAACAATTATATATTAATAATAATTTTTTTATTTAATAGATAATATTTTATAATATGATATTATATTTATAATAATATTATCTATTATAAAATATTTCTTAATTTAAGTTTAATACTTTTTTATTCTATGAGTTAACTATACATAATGTTAAGATTAATATATTATATTAAACAATTGGATTAATCCACTCTTGTCTCATATATTTCTCGTCTTAATTGAATCGAATTTGGATTCAAATAAATGCCTCGATCACAATTTCGAATCAGATAGCAACAAAAATAAACTCCTCCAAACTCCTCCTTGCTCACCCATAAATCCAAGAGTTATATATTCTTATAGTGGATTTTCATAATTTTTTTTATAACTATTTTTTTTCTCTTTATGGCTTCATAACATATATCTTATTATATTTTTTTCTTTTTCTTTTATCTCTCTCCTAGTCATAGAAAATAATATTTTTTTAACACTCATTTGGTATGCACCTTGATAAATAAAGAGAGATAAAAAAGAAAAAAGATAATAATAATAAATTTTAAAAGAATAATTAGGATAGAAATAAAAAGTGTACGAAAATATTAGAAGTATTATAGAAAGATTTATAAAACTCTTGAATAAAAATATATTTTTAGAAATATTATTTCCACAATAAAATTTTATAATAATTTATACTAATTTAGTTTATTTTTCTATATATTTCCATTACTTCATTTATATTTCTTTCCCTTCTCTTTTTATTTCGCTTCCTTAAAAATTATTGTAAAATTTTGCTATGCAAATAATATTAGAGTGCTAGTAACATACCTTTTAACACACTCTTAAATGAAGGAGACTCATTAAATGATAAGTAGGATTCACTAAAATTTATTATTTTCAATAAATTTTGTTCATTAGTAAATAATGTGTTTAAAAGAATGTATTAGAAAATATGTTGTTAGCATTTCTCATAATATTATTGTACTTTCACAACCCCAAAAACTTGGCGAGAGAGAATAAAAAGAAAGAGTCATGAAAAATATTTGAGTTATTATAATTATACACTATTTTTTTTTCATTTCATTTTTACTCTATTTTTTTCTTGTTCACTCTTCATTTTCTATTACATCATCTATTATATTTATTATTTTCTTTTTTTCTCTTTATTTCTATATTCCTTCCACACATACACTCCAAAAAAATAGGGTATACATCCATCTTTTTTCCAAAGATTTTCATATCCTTTTCCTTATCCTTCACGTCTCAATTACATTTACAGCATATGCCCAGTAGTTCCCTCCTCGCTCTTTCACTTATTGGGGAATGCTATATCTTCTTACTATATTTTTTATTAATCTTTTTAATATTTTATAAAAAAATATTGAATAAAAAATTAATATATTTAATAACTCAAAAATATAAAATAAATTTAATTTTTTATTTATTAAATAGAACGATTTATGATAACATACGAGGAGAATTTAAAATTGTTGAAAAACAATGAATGAACGTCAATATACTACTAGACAATTAGAGAAAAATGGAGTAAAAAATATAAATATAATAAATGATACAATGTGATAAGTAAAAAAATAAGAAAAAATAAATATTATCAATTAGGAGTATATATTATATAAGTATCATTGTGTGTGTGTATAGAATCAGGATTCGTTGACATTAAGTGTCAAAGTTAGTCAAATTACACTTTTAATAACTTTTTGTATAATACAAATTTAATCAATCTGACTGTTAAATTTGATGTTCTTATTAATTAGATCAACTATACAAAATTTCATATAATTTCAAAATTATTTGGTAGTTCATCGTATCACTTTATTTTAACGTACAAGATATTAAAATATATATAAATATCTAATGTTAGATAACATATTTAGAAAAGTCTGAATTATGTGAAATTTGATATATATAATCATGAAAATATTATTATATAATTTAACGGTTGAATATGTTAAATGTACGTTCTACAAAAAGTTATTAATATATAATTTGACTAACTTTAATACCTGGTATCAACAAATTCTGACATATATATATATGTGTGTGTGTGTGTGTGTGTTTTAATCTAATGATTTTTTTTTATGTTTTTGTGTTTTTCAATTAATTTAACTAATAAAAAAAATGTACTAGAAAATAGTATTACTAATACTCCTTTTTCTCTCTGTATATATACATATATTATGAACAAATACTCATATTTGATTTCAATTATGAGTATTTCTACCAATAACACAACTTTTACTCAAAATTATTACTGGATGACTCGTCTCCATTGTGTCTCTGTTAACTCATTGCCGGTTGGTGGTAAATGTTCTCTCTCTCTATCTCAGAAAATATGCTTACCATGCATTTAAAAGGCACAGAACCCTTTCAGCCACGCTCTGGCTAGTCTCTGATGCACTTCATTGACGATTCCTACTTTACGCCACCCCTCTTTAAATTCCCACGATTTCTATCGTCCACTTAGAAGGAGGACGCGACTGCGAGGCAAGAAACAGGGGAACCGAAACAAGCTAGATAAATACATACAAAAAGGTAAAAAAAAGAGAAGCAAGCAAACAAATTAACAGGGTTTTCTTTTTCCGCCTTTGGAAGTTCTTTAACCCTTTCCCTTGCTTTCTTGGGATTTTCTCACTGACATGGAGTCTTACAACGGACAAGAAGGAGAGCAACAAGTAAAGTGCGTGTGGGTTCATGGACCCATCATCGTAGGAGCAGGACCGTCGGGGTTAGCCGTGGCCGCATGTCTCTCTCAGCACGGAGTGCCTTACGTGATTCTCGAGAGGAGTGACTGCATAACCTCCCTCTGGCAACACAGAACCTACGACCGTCTCAAACTCCACCTCCCCAAACACTTCTGCGAGCTCCCCTTAATGCCCTTCCCTGACGATTTCCCAAAATACCCTTCCAAGAACCAGTTCATCTCCTACGTCGACTCCTACGCCTCACGCTTCTCCATCCGCCCCAGGTTCAACCAATCCGTCCAGAGCGCCGAGTTCGACCCCACTTCCGAATTTTGGGTGGTAAGAACCCGCGACTTTCAGTACATTTCCCCGTGGCTTGTGGTTGCTACTGGAGAGAATGCTGAGCCTGTGATCCCTTCAATTGCTGGCATGGACAAGTTTCACGGACCCATTCTTCACACCAGCGTGTACAAATCTGGTTCTCAGTACAAAAACCAGAGAGTGTTGGTCATTGGTTGCGGCAACTCAGGAATGGAAGTCAGCTTGGATCTTTGCAGGCACAACGCCTTCCCTCACATGGTTGCAAGAAACACAGTAAGTAATTAATCAAAAGGCAAAACTTAGATACACTTCCTTTAAGGGTTTCTGATACTGTTCTTCAATTAGAATTAAAATGTCACCTCAATAGTCACGTAATAAATGCTTATATCAGATGTCAATATAGATTCTCGAGGTGAAACTTATACTAAAAAACTGATCTAAGTTTTGTCGTTAGCTAAGTATATACTAGCAAGTAGTATGTTCTTGGTTAATTTCCATGCATGTTTTTGTTTTTCTTTTCTCTTTTGAGTAAGTAACTAGATAGTGTGTGTGTGTTTCACTTTAGTTGACATGATTTTATGGTACAGGTACATGTTCTGCCTAGGGAGATGTTTGGCTTCTCAACGTTCGGAATAGCTATGGCTCTCTTGAAATGGCTTCCAATAAAGTTGGTAGACAAGTTGATCTTGGGGGTAGCTAGGTTCATGTTGGGTGACACCGCTCGCTATGGTGTTAGGAGGCCCAAAACGGGGCCCATAGAGCTCAAACTTGTCACCGGGAAAACTCCTGTGCTTGATGTTGGACAAGTGGCACAAATAAGATCCGGTAACATAAAGGCACGTGTGCATTTAACGGAAACCAAATTATACAGCCACGCTTTGTTTGCTGATTCATGAGTATATATTATATTGTATTATAATAATTATAGTAATGTAGTACTTGAAAAAGAAAGCCTAGCAGCCATTAAATTTTCCCATATCTCGAGTCTATTGCTAAGTTTCGTTAGGGTTTGCAGGTGATGGAAGGTGTGAAGGAGATAACAAGACATGGTGCCAAGTTTATGGATGGACAAGAAAAGGAGTTCAGCACTATAATATTGGCAACAGGATACAAAAGCAACGTTCCCACTTGGCTTAAGGTAAAAAGGGTAAAAAAAAATAATTGACTTTGCCTTCTGCATTTTTATACCTCTATCTTGTTATAAAACAGTTATGAGTCTATTGACTTGTCAATTCCAACTATTACTTTCTTTTCATTCTAATTTTCATACTCGCTTTTCTACGTTTTGTTTTCTGATTTCTCTATTTTCTTGAAGGCATATACACTTTTTGAGGATGTGAAAAAACCTTTAATGAGTACTTTATTCGGTTTATTTTAAAAAATAATAATGTATTTTTATTATTTTTTAAAATAAATAATTATTTCTTAATTATATTCTAAAATATTTCAAACAAGCACTTGTTCAGTCAGTTAGTGGCTTGGGAGTTGGGACATGCAGAGCAGAAACCAACAAATGGGTTCTTTTCTTCATGCAACAAACAAAGATAGAGAGGATAAAATGACTTCGGGGTTTACGCTTAACAAATTTGAAACTTTTCATTCTAGTGAGTAGGGACGTTTCATATGTAACGATCATGAAATATCGCGTTAGCTACATGTAAATCCCACCTAAAAAAAATGTCCCTTTTGTTCCTTTCCTTTCGTTCGAGATGGGGAATGCTTCTGCGCAGAAAACCTGCAGTAATCTGATCCTCCCTTCTCACAATATTCCTTCTGCTTTTATAAACCCATTCCAAACTAGTTTTTGAGTTTTCTTTTTCTGGGTCAGGTAAAATCATCTCCATATTTGGGTGCATACCAACATTAAAATTACTAAAACTTATATAAATCCCATTTTTGTTTTTACATTAAAACTTCCATTTTCAACTATACATATATGGCCCGGATTCAATTTCTAGTTAGTAAAATCATAGAATAAATAACAGTGTCATTTCAATAACTATTTATATAATAACTATTTTATAGTTCACCAAAAAAAAAAAACTATTTTATAAGCTATATAAAGGATTATTTTACATTAAACATGTCTATTAAATTTAACAATAAACATTTCTATTAAATTCAAGATGATATTTACTTAATTATATATGTAACTGCAGAGCTGTGAATTTTTCACCAAAGAGGGAATGCCCAAAACGCCGTTTCCAATGGGTTGGAAGGGAGAGAATGGATTGTATACAGTGGGTTTCACAAGAAGAGGTCTTCTTGGAACTGCCTCAGATGCCGTAAAGATTGCTAAAGACATCGCTGATCAATGGATGACCTTTAAGGACAAATCATACCGTAATTCCCACATCATCTTGCTCAAGAGTACATAGGATCACGTGGGTAATCTCGTAAATGTCCTAGATTTTTTTCCCTCTTTATAGGGTTTTTTTTTTTTTTTTTTTTTTTGTATGTACAATTTTGTATTTCCAGCATTCTTGTGTCTAAGTTTGAATCTCTGGCTACAGTATTCAACGCCGGTAAATACTAGTTTTCACTTCAAATATCTAAAATGCCCGTAAATATTTTTTAATATATTTTTTTTATTGGTAAAAATTTAAAACTACAAAAATATGAGATAAATTTATTAAATAAGATATAAGACCACAATAATTTGTGATTTATAATAAATTTCAACTATTAAGTGCGATTAAAAGATTATATTGCAAGTATTTCTCTAACTTCTACACAACGTCTGTCCAATGTTCAAGACGTGGAACCAAACACCCCGGAAACGTCTCGCCTCTGGCCTTCGTTTAAAACGGTTTCGTAAATGAGATGCTACCTTTGTTCTAAGAAAGGACAAAAAACTGATTGTGCGCATGTCTCCATCTCCATGAGGATGATATTCTTGCCTATCATTTTTATATTTTTATTTTATGCCTTTTTTTATTTAAAAAAAAAGTTCTCTTTTCCTTTTGTGCGTGTAAAATAACCTTTAAAATAAAAACGTAAGTGTAAAATGGGTGGATATAAGTTGACTATAACAACGAAATCAAGCCTAATATATATATTTTGGTTGAACTTAATGTGACTTGATTTGACTTAGGTTGTCTCTAGTTAAATTTTTTATTAATTTTTTTAATAAACTTTTGACAAAAATAGTTATTAAAAAACGATTTTCAAACATGTACTATCATTTAGTCCAACGCAAACTTAATTGTAAGTTTGAAAAAAGAACGTCAAATTAAATATTTCCTTCAATTTCAAAACTATTGTTATTCACAGTTAAAATACACAAATAACGAAATATTTCATTAATATGAAATATTTTTATATCTTAAATAAAATATCCTCATTAATTAGTTAATGGTATAAGTGAAAAAAGAGAGGACATATAATTAACTATGTGAGAATATAGTTGGCAAAGTTGTTCACTAAGGTCATGTTTGGCCCAGTTTTGTTTTTGTTTAAAAGCTACTTTAAATTTAAAGTTCAAAATAAGAGCTTTAAAAATAAAGAAGAAGTTGTTTGATAATTTTTATTTTTTTCTAGATTTAAAATTCCTTTTTAGCTAAAAGTTGTTTGGTAAAAAATTTTAAAATTTTACATTTACCTAAAACTAATTGCCTTACGCAATAGAAAAATATATATATTGATAAAATAAAAAATATTATCTATAGTTAATTTTGAGTTACAATTATGTAAAATTAATTTAATCAACATAAATTTATTTTAATGATAATAAAAATACATAAAAGTATTAAAATACATAAATTTCAAATTTTTAATTTTAAAAATGTTAAAACTATTTCAATTAACAAAATTTAATTTTAAATATGATTCATAAATATTTTATTATATATAATACTAATTACAAAAGTATTAATTACAAAAGATAAAATATTTTTAAAAAATTGTATTGTAATTTAATAATATTTTTAAAGATAAAATAAATAAATTATTTAAACAAAATTCAATAATGTCGATATATATTAAATAGTATTTAACAAATAATTGAAAAGTATTTAATAAATTATTGTTATAATTAAAAATAAAAAAAAAGCTAACTACAAATTAAAAATAAAAAAATATTAAATCTAAATAAAATTAAAGAATAAAATTATAAATATTTTTAAATATAACATTTTTATTTAACTATATTATTTAAAAATTTTAATAACGTTTTTTATTTATTTCATGTAATAATATATTTAAAAAAAAATATTTTATAAATGTAAAAAGTTAATTTAATTAGAAAAAATTAATTTAAAGATAATCTACAAATATTTTATTATATATAATATTAATTAAATAAATTTAAGTATTAACTACAAAAGTTAAAATAATTAAAAACATTTATATTATTGTTTAGTAATATTGTTAGAAGATAAAATATAATTTATTTAAACAAATTCAATAATGTCAATATATATTAAAAAGTATTTAATAATAATCCAAAATTATTTAATAAATATATTGTTGTATTAAGAATTCAAAACTTAACTATAAATTAAATTTTTTTTAAAAATATGACATCTAAATTAAATTTAAAGAATAAAATTATAAATATTTTTAAATATAAAAAATTTATTTAACTATATTATTTACTCATGTTATTAATTTCTTTTATTTTATGTAAAGAATATTTAAAAAGTTAAAAAATTAATAATATTTAAAACCTTATATTAATTTTAATACTATTTTTAAAAGATAAAATATAATTTATTTAAAAAAATTCAATAATATCAAAATATATTAAAAATTATTTAATAAACAATCCAAAAGTATTTAATAAATATATTGTTGTGATTAAGAATTCAAAAACTTAAATATAAATTAAAAAATTTTAAAAATATGGCATCTAGATTAAATTTAAAGAATAAAAATTATAAATATTTTAAAATAAAAAAAATTATTTGACTATATTATTTACTCTTGTTATTAATGTCCTTTTATTTTATGTAAAGAAAATTTAAAAAGTTAAAAAATAAAGAATATTTTTTTATTTCCTAAAATAATTAATTTAAAAATAAATTAAAAACTTACAATAAATAAACATAATTAAAATAAAGTATTATTTAACGAGGAAGCTAGTGAAGCACTCAAATTGAAAAAACAATGAAAAATTAAAAAGGATGATATTTTTGGTCATGTTGAAATTCGAAAAGGGGATTGCATGAATAAGTTTCCTATAAGCCCCAAAAAAAACTCCCCTTAACAACTTACTTATAAGCTATTTTTTTTCAAATTTTGTTCTATAAAAATAAGTAACTTATTTTTTTAAGAGCTTTTCATGAAATATATTTGGCCCATCTTTTCTTTTTAAGAAGAAAATAAGCTAAAAAAAAGTTAGGCCAAACACACTCTAAGTATCAAATTTCTAAAATAATAAAAAATTTCAAACAAAAAAGAAAGTTTAAGATGGGTCTCCTCCAACTTTCCTTGTTGTTGAATAAAATCACATTTCATTAATAGATATATATAAAAATATTATTGTTGTACCATTTATCTTTTATAGCATAATCTTTCTCCCTAATGTTAGTGAGTAATCGTCGTCATATCAATTAATTTATAATTTAATAAATCAATCGTACATTTATTGGGAATAAATACTATGTTAGAGTTTAATTATAATACATTTTTAGTGAAAAAAATCACGTTATTGTTATTGAATAACAATGTGTATATTGTTATATTATTTAAAGAACTAAACAGTATTAAGACATCTAATTAATGTGCCAGATTTATTAATAATATATAGTGTAAAAATTTACATTATGGTGTATTAGAATTACACTAATACTCTTAACCTATCAAAATAATCAAACTGGTTGGATTTGCAATTTTGTATCTTTGTGATTGTCCCTTAAGACAGATCCACGCTATGTTTAGCATAGTCCGTGCTAAACATAGCTTGTGGTATTCATTCTCTACCCAGATTATGGTAGTGTTTGGTGTAGTTATTTTTGAGCTTATCTTCTTTTTATGATATAAATTCTTTCCTCTCTCTATATATAAACAATTCTAGGGTATATGTTCATTTAAAAAACTACATTTATTTTTAAGAATTTTTATTAATTATGCTTTACTCAAGTTCTCTTTAAAAAAATAGAGAGAAAAATAAGAGTAGTTTGAGACAAACACTAGTACACTACCTAATAATAATAATAATAATACAGCTAAAAAATTCTTTGGACTTGCTTATTTTTACTGGATAATATATATATATATATATATATATATATATCTTTGATTATTACATTTTTGTAATGATAGTTTTATCTTTTTAACTGTACCTTTAAAATTATTTTTATTCTGTCAAGATTCCAGAATTTGATTTAAAAATCATGAATAAATAATAAAAGAATTTAATTGAAATACACTGATAATGTAAAAAAAAATACATTATTATTAAATCATAGATTATAATATAATTAAAATTTATTAATTTTTATAATAGTTATTTCAAAAATCATATTTAGAATGATTTCTAACATATTGACAGTGTACAAATATTTACTTGTTCAAAATTAAACTCATAACAAAATTCTTTGAATAAAAAATTCAAAATTTTGTATGCAATCAATCCAAAATTTTAACACCTGACTGTGTCTTTAAAATTAGTCTTTCGCATTTTGAATGAGAGGATATTTTGAAAATTAAAAAATAAGTATTTTATGACGATTGAACATTTCTTTCTTTTGCTACGTAATTGAGACATTTTGCGGCATTCAAATCACTCGATTGAGCAGGACATTAGTTAAGAAACTGCTGGGCTCGACCGTGTCTCCTGCTGTGGTCCAACGCGCTTTTTTTGTCTGACTCTGATCAACATTGGCGCGAAGCCTAGCTCATATGTTTAGGATCCTTTTATATATTTTAATTTGGCTTAAATATACTTTTAATTTCTATAAAATAAGTTAGTTTGATTTTAGTCTTTATAATTTTTTTTAATTTTCATTCTTCAAAAATTTAAAATTATTATTTTTTGTCTCTATTATTATATAATACTCGTTAACTGCTTATGTGTTTAACAAAAGATTAAATGACCATCTCAAATGACACTTATCAGTGTGTATAGTATCATTTCAGCATGTAATGCTTCTAAAATTTTTTCTAGAATCCTAAAATAAATGTTATTTTTTTACCTTAAAATACATGTTAGGGACAAAAAATAGTAATTTCATATTTTGGAGAATGAAAATCAAAGAAAAATATTTTACAGGAACTAAAACCAATATTCACTCATTTTATAAGGATCATAAATGGTGATTTCAAATTTCAGAGGGATAAAAAAAACATTTTTATAAGAACTAAAACCAAAATTCACTTATTTTATAAGGACTAAAAACATATTTAAGTCGTTTTATCTTTATTGTAATCTTATATTTTTTTGGTTTTCTTTCTCATTAGGGAAATTATATTTATACATAAACTTTATATAAAAAATAACCACCAAGTGTATGGATCACCTAGCGCAAGATTGTTCCAACATAATTAGTGATCTCAAGTTTGAATTCAAAATTGTAGTTGTATTAAATACTTGAAAAAAGAATTTTGTCACCCACAATGATTGTATCTGACTTGAGTATTATTGCCTTCCATGAAAAATATTCGTGATCTCTCTAAAAAAAATATAAAAAATTATACATCAAAGAAAAAGAAAAAATATATAATAAAAAGAATGATATAAGAAAGAGAAATAAAGTGAAAAAAATAATATTTATATATAGTTAGTCATGATTAGTTAGGTTAGTAGTTCTCTTTGTCGTAAATTTTATATAATGAAAATAAAATCATTTATATAAATATTATAAACTTATTTTAATAAAATAACCTATTATTAGTATGATATATTATATTATTAACAATAACAATGTGTTTGTTTAAATAGAAAAAGTAAAAAACATTGAAAAAGACAGAGAATTGTTTCTCAAAAATTAATTCTTTTTCCTTTTTTTGATTCGAAAAAAAATAAAAACTAAAGCCCACATGTGAAAATTCTTTTTAGATCGAGAAGAAAAGAGAAAGAGAGAATGTTATTTTAATCTAAGGAAGGAAATAAGGCTAATTTTATTTTTCATTTTATTATAATATAAAATTTAAAGAGATGTGACATACAATAATTTGTACAACAATACTTTTTATATATCTCTCTCTTTATCATTATGAGATTTAATAAATAACGTGAAAGATAAATATAAACACACAAAAATATTATTGTACAAACTGTTATATGAAATGTTATACAAATAACATTTCTCAAATTTAAATATTAAATAGGTGGAATAAGAATCTAATTTTTCAATTCAAACAGCATAAAAATTTATTCTTTATTTATTTATTTTTCTTCTATTTCCTTCTTGTTTGTTTCTTTATGCAATTAAACAAAACATAACATAAATTTATAATTTAATTTTATTATAATTAAGATGCACTAACAGAACAAACCAAATAATTAATTATTTATCATGACTAATATATGAATTTTTTAATGAAAAAAATTGAATTATATTATTCGTATATAATAATGTTTTACTCTTCATTACTTATAAACTTTTTTCTTCTTTTTCTATCCCTTATTTATTTAGTATATAATTAGTATTTTAACTTGTACATTACACAGAATAAATATTTATTTTATATAACATAAATTTATTATAAATAAATATTTCTGAATATGTAATATAAATTATATTATAATTAAAATTTATAATAAATAAATATTTTTAAAAATATAGATTATATTTTAAATTTATAATATATAATTTATATTGTGATATAATGCCATTCTAATTATTGATAATTTTTTTAAAAAAATATCAAAATTTAATTTAGAACTAAATATATTAACAATGATAGATTGAAAGATATGATATGTTAAAAAAAATCCTTAAAAACACTCTCATTGAATAATGACAATTAAAAATGTTGTGGTTGAAAAATGACAGCTAAAAATATTATCTTATAAGATAATTATTCTAATTTATATAAAAATATATTTTTTTGTAAAAAGGATACTTGTAGCCTGTTTGTTACAGTTTTTTTTTAAGATTTATTTTTTCAAAAAATAAGTATTTTTTATGCATTTGTTCCTACTTTTAAAAATCATTAGGCATTGAAAAAGAATTTAAAATTTGATTCAAATCAGAAAGTATTTTAAATAGTTTTTCATAAAATAGATTGTTTGTTTTAAAAAAGTAATTTTTATTAATTATAAATAAACAGAAATTAATTTCTGTTTTTTTAAAAGTTTCTAAATAATAATTATTAACTTATTTTATTTCAGAATTACCTTTTTTTTAATATGCAACAAATTGACTCGTAATTATTTCTCTAAAAAAATCTCGCACTGCAGTCACAGATCCCATCGGCCATCCCATTCACATCATCACAATTCACACGCTTCCAAGCACGCTGCCTGTGCTAATTATTATCCCATCACACTTTCTCTCTCCCCTATTTATTAATGCAGTACGTACTAAGACAGAGAGGACCTGGGTGGCAGATTGCAATATTTTGCTTTTGTATGGTTTCATTCCATTTGATTCAGTGTGCGGGTGTGTTTATTCAAACTTCTTTAGAATGACGTTAAAATACTAGTCAACGTAATTTTTTTATAAAAAAATTAAATGTTTAATTTTATGTTAAAAATTGATTATAAGTCTAAAATCAATTTTAAGTTAAAGTAATTTTTTGGATAGCTTATATGTTGCATAAAAAAATTTATACCGAGTATTACTATTAACTTGTTTGTAAAATAAAATATTCAAATATAAACTACATTCTTTCAAAATTAATTTTAACCAAAATTAAATTTCATTCAAAATTAATTTTTTAATCACTCACCTAAATGCACATTAATATTGTTCTAGACTAACCTCAAGACCTATTGTTCCTCCCCATTCATCCAACATGCTAGTCAGCTTTGTAAGGAGGAACACCATCTTGCACTAACATATAGGTCACCTGCTGACTTATACCTGTTCATGTACCTCAAGTGATTGTCATGCAACTCACTTATAGAGCAGGGAATACAAGTCAAGGCCCATAGGCCACCCGTTTAGTCCGCAACCCGTGCAGGCTACGGGCCTAAAATATTTGGCTCATTTAAGAATGCGGGCTTTTTAGCCCGGTTTGTTTAGCCCGCAATTTAAACAGATTTTACTCGTGGGCTTACGAGTCGGCCAACAGGTTTTTACTAACTATTTTTTAAAAATAAAATTGAGGAGCCAACTACATTAAAAATGAAGTCAAACATAGTTATTAAAGATAATTGATAATCATTTATTTTAAATATTTGATAATGTACTTCATATTAAGTGTTATGTGTGTATTTGAAATTTACACTTTAGATATTTAATTTGTAAGACTTTCAATATTTGGTTGGTGTATTTGGTTAATCAACTAAAAAATGTTTGATACTTAAATGGTTGGATTGATGATCATGTTTGATTTAAATTTTTGTTATTTATTTCTTCTTCTTTTTTTCACTTTTTTCACATTCTTTTATTTTTAGTTTTTTATTTATGGGTCGTAGATTCACCTGTTAGCCCGCAGGTTATGCGATGCGGACGTGGGCCTATAAAACTTGGCCCATTTATGTTGCGGCCCAGCCATTCAAGTTGCGGACCTTTGCGGGCCAGGCCTAAATGGGCGGGTTGGCCCACATACCCACCTCTACTCACTTATGCTTTAACATATTAACAATTTTTTCGCCACTCTATCACTATATAATGCATCTCATGCTTTTGGGTACAAGTACAATTCAAACAGTACTTTATTCACCTCTTACAAACACTAACTTGAGCATTAGAGTGTCTTTACAAATAATCACTGTGCACCTCAGTCCTGCCACCATCTTTCAACCTCCAAGCATCGTAGTTTGGCTTTCACTTCCGCTCACCAAAGTCATCTCAATTGCACAATGTCCACCCCCATTCGAGGTATGAAATCAACTTGTATTCAACGTGAAGGAAAGAAACAATGTCCTCCCCTAAGCATAGTCCATAGATTTTGTTTTTGAATGTTAAAAGTTTAAAAGTTGGGTCTCAGATACTTACAAGAATTAAAATTGGTCTCACGATTCAAAAAACATTTATAGAGATACTTAATTACAAATATTTACTAATATAATTCTTATTATATTGATAGCATAATTTGAATTCATATCTTTGTAAACATATATCCTATGATATTTTTACCAATTAGACCAACATTCACACACACACACACACACACACACACACACACATATGAAATACATACGTCTTGAGAGATTTATCCATCTTTCCTACAGCCAACATATCTGCCTTTATAACTAATACAGAACAAAAGAAGAGGGGAATGATACCAAGACCATACAAAAACATAATCAAATATACATCAATAGAGGAAAAGGGTACAAAACACACTCCTTATAGCTGGTCACACTATACATCCCCATCAAGAAAATACAACAGAATATATATACATGTATATGTATATGTATATATAACAAAACGAATGTGTGACTCCTTGAGCCACACCATCTCCAACACACAACTCCACCTTCAGCTCTGAAAAGCTGGGTCCACTAAAGCATCGTCATCTGCTCCCACGCCATAAGACGTGATCATTACACTCACACCAAAACAATAACAGCAACAAGACAACCACAATAACAAAACAAGGCAAGAATAAGCTTACTAAACAAATAACATACATACATACATTGAATAGATCATTACCAATTATATAATCAGTCATAGGCCAATACAACATTTCATATCAAAACAAAATGGGTCTCACAACGTTCCTACGCATCACACCATGATTGTACCACTACCATGTCAATACATGATGACACGACTCTTGAGAGATTTACAATAATCTCAGGCAATTAGCCAAGTCTCACCCCCTACCATGGCCTATCTAAGCACCATTCAAGGATTGTCGACTCTGATCTGCAGATAAGCTTAGTGGTGTGTTGAGACAAGTGTATGTGGATAGTGGCTCACCGCGACTCAAGGCCTACATTACCTTGGCCCTCTGCGGAATCGCCAATCCACTCATCCCTGAAGGCCCATCTTTAAGACCCCACGTCTTATCTAGGCACTAGGTTGGAGGCCCGTTTGTGTTGCCACTATTGTCAACCAGCCAACTTACATGTCTATCCACACCACGGCTTGAGGCCCTTCACACAACCTCAGCCCACAACATATGCATGAAATGCATGTATCACAACACAAACCAATTTCACCATCCACTCTCAATCCAACATCAACGATTTAATAAATTCAACAACAACAATTCAATAAAATTCAACAACAACACCATGTGGGCTCAATTCAGCACCTCACATGGTCAACAACCACCAATAACCCCATGTAGGCTCAATTCAACACCCAACATGACAATTGGGTTAGGCCCTATCCAAGCAGCCTATACCTCTTTGGGATTTCACTAACAAATCCTCTCAACAACAAGTGGAGATCCTATCTAAGCAACTTCCACTTCACAACAGATCCAACAATCAACCACAATTTGAAAACCAAGACCCTTTTTGAAAACCATTTGAAACACCTAACTTATCTTGAATCATACATTTAACATCTTTAAGGACCAAAATTCATATATCTATAACCATTTAAAAGATTGGTAAATCTTGAGATTCACAAAATCCTTCAGAATAATTCAATTTTTTTAGTTTAAAAAAATCATATTTAAACTGGACAACTTTCCATCATTTCCAAATAGAACTTTTGAAAATGTATAATATATATAATGGATCACATTATGAAGCATAAATTTTTAAATCAAAAATAACACATTAAATTTTGAAATAACAGATTAAGTACTATACAAACAGATTATCTCCTATATAACAGATTAAATCAGTTTAGTAAAAATTCACCAAAATTCATTTTCTGGTAGAAATAATCAATTATGGATCTCCATAATCGATTATTTCAGAACCAATGTCAAGAAAACAATTCCTAAAGCCTAGATAATCAATTATGGGTTCCTATAATCGATTATTCCAGAGTCATAATCACGAAAATAGTTTCTAGAACTCTAGATAATTGATTATGAGATCTCATAATCAATTATCTACAACAGAGTTACGAAAAACACGATTTTTCTACAGAAAACTCAAACTTCCCAACAACATAAACCCATATTTCGACTTATTGAGGGCTTCAACATCATTAATTCATTTCAACCAAGCACATACACATCAAATTATACAACAAATTCAACATTTCATCACCCAAATCTCATATTTTCTCCTAAAAACCCATTTTTACCTAAAATACCATACACGGCAACATCCACATAGATTCAACCGTTTCCAAAGCATGAAATTAACATATCAACAATCACTAACACAGAACAATTGATTTGAAAGCTTCGCTTACCTCTTAGAGCTTTCGGAATTCAAATTTGGGGAAGAAGAGAAAATGAGAGGTGAACCCTTGAGCCATATCTTTATAGAAAGTAATGCTCCTCACCAAAAGGAATGAGATGGGCTACGAATCTTGCCTCTTACTTGGTGGTTTAGAGAAAGATTGGGAGAATGAGAAGAGAGAAACGAGAGAGTTTAAGAAAGACAAAGAGATGGGAGAATGGGAGAATGTAAGAAGGAATAGGGACTTGGCACCCTTTTTAACTTTCTCGGGCCTCACTAAGGCTCTAGATCCACTAAGGCCCATGGCTTGCCTAATCATTCCCCAAAAACTCACAATTGGTCTAACTCAACTGTTTTCCCTCAACAATCCCAAATAATCCACCAACAACACACACAACTGGCTTAAGCACATTTTCTCCAATCCCCTGAATTCAAACCAGAATTTCCAAGACAAACAACACAGAACAACAATCAACAACAACAACTCATTTATTTGTCTTAATCACCAATATCACATATTATATTTTCACTTTTAGGTTATTAAAGCATTAAATCATACATTAAAAAATACGATGTTACACTAACTCACGAAAGTTAGCCTAGTGGTGAAAAATTGGAGTAGTATGCATGAAGTTTTAAGTTTTAACTTCAGCGTGACCATTATACATAAAAAAAAATTCACAAATCACCATGCAAACAATAGTCCTATTCATTATACGCTTTTTTATTTTTTTATTTCTCCTTTTTCTATATATTTTTCTTTATTTCTTTATTCTTATCATATCACATAATCATATTAATGTTTATGCCTAAAAGATTTCAGCCAATCTGTTTCCTATATACATACCTCTTTGATGTCCCTAAACGCTTTCGCTCACTATCTAATTCACGTTTTCCCAGCTTCAGGTCAACATAAATTAATTTGTCTTTTAATTATTTTAAAAAATGACTGCAAATTAGTCATAGGATAATTGTTTATCAGCATTATTTAGAATAATCTTAATTTAATTTATAATATTAATTTTGACTGTGAGTTAAATATAACCCTTGTTTCACTTGTTATATTAAATTTTTTACTTAGTTATATTTTTAGTTTAATAGTTTAATTTATGTGTAACTCTATTCTCTTATTTTAATTATTTGTGGTTAGTTTTCATAATTTTTAATTGTTAAAATTAAGTTTTTATTCTAAATTTCTTCTAATATTAACTAAAATTTAATGAAGGTATGGCCATTTATTTACTTATTTATCATTTAAAAGAAAACTGACTTTAATATATTTTAATTCTTAAAAATGTTATAGTTTATGAAATCTGTTCTTAATTGATTTAATTTTTTACCCTTAAAACTTATAAAAAAATTTATACATTTTTATTCTCTAGCTAGTGACTGCCAAAAAAGCATAATTTTAATTTTTAACATTAGGATTAAAAACAAATAAAGTATATGAAAATGAAAAGTATATTTGATCCAAAAAATAAATATGTAAAAATAACGACCTCCAAAGTTGACTAAAGCGGCCTTAAATATTAAAATATAAATAAAATTGAGCACCACATTGATATATTAGAATCTGTCATGGCATTCATGCTGTTAAATTGTACAAAAGCAAAAATTTCTTGTACCCACTTTTTGAGTGTATGTTTTGGAAGTAGAGTTTAAATGAAATAGATAACAAGAGATAATTTTATTTTTAACAAATATTTTTAATTTAATAATTTTTTAAAATAAACAAGATAAAATAATAAAATAACATAAATTTAATATTTTAATCTTTTATTTACTTTATAAATATTATATAGCTCTCTTAATTTTAAAATAAAAAATTCTAAAATATCACTCACAAACATTTGTATGATAAAAAATTATTGTATAGATTTAGTCTGCATAAAATTAATACATTCTTATCTTATAATAAATTGAATTTGCACAAGTTCATGTAGGAAACATTGTTCTCCATCAAAATATATGATCGTGTAAATTTTATTGAAATATGATTTATAAATACTTCAAGTAGGGGTGTTCACATCCAAATCGATCCAAAAAAACGAAAATCAAAGCAAATCGAAATTCTTTAGATTTCATTGGATGGTTTTGTAGACCAATTGATCGGTTCGGTTCGGTTTTCGATTGGTGGCTCTGAAATCGAACTGAGTTGAACCGAAATGAATAGATATTGCTTGCTTGATCTAGTTGTCGAACAGGAGGAACATGGTGATTAAAGCTTTCAAAGGGACAATGATGGTCTCAATTAGGGAGTTTTATATGAAAGACAAAAAACTACTTCCTGGTTCTAAAGGTGATTAAATAATGATGTATTATTTGCATAATGATTGCTTTGCTCTTATAAATATGTTATTCCCTGCTTTCGTGTAGTGCTTCTTTATACTGTAAATGTTGTTGGAATTTGCTCACATGAATGGGCCTCCACACAATCACGAGAAGTAATGAAATATTAGTCATAGAAAACATATTTTATGTTGCATTTGGATATAGACACACAAACACACACTTATTAGAATGTTCTACATTTGAGCTGTAGCTGAATTGGTATAGGAAACACAATTTTTATGTGTGTATGACTTGTTATTGTTGCAAGTAAATGTATCATCAAATAGGAAATTAAAGACTTGTCGATGGTTAATAAAAACTGAATCAACCGATCCAATCCAAACTGCATTTATTGGATTGGATCAAATCAGATTTTTTTGTGAAAGCCATCCAAACTGAACCAAACCGTATGTTTTTTTCATATTTGAATCGAACAACTTTTTGACTCAAAACCTATCCAAATCGATCTGCGAACACCCCTAACCTTAACAGTGCAAAACACTATTTATTTTTGTTTAACTCTTTATTTATTGTATCACACACCACTGCAAAAATGTGATTTTAGTGTAGAATTTTAAATCGGTTCATGGTGAACCGATTTAAAAGAGTGAACTAGTGACATTTTTGCAATTTTTCGTCATTGCTTTTAAATCGAGTACAACAAAACCGATTTAAAAACTAGTTTTTAAATCGGTTATTGTTGTAACCAATTTAAAAAACTAGTTTTTAAATTGGTTAGAAAGGAACTGACTTAAAAACTAGTGCTTTTTAAATCGGTTCAACATTAACTGAGTTAAAAAGCTCTATACATTTTAACTTCGCAAAGACCTTTTAACCGAGTTAATAATTTAGTTGGTATATGGCTTTTAAATGAGAAAAACTGAACCCCTTTTTCTCCTTTCTCTTCCATCACTCCTTTCCCCCACCAACCCCCTCTCCTCTCCTAGATTCTCACCATCCTCTCACGTCCCCAATGGTGAAAGGATCTTTCTTTCAAAGCCTTAACCCCCTCTCTTACCCTCATCCACCTTTCCTCCCTCTTCAGCCTCAACCCCGACCCCCTCACAACCCTAAACTTCTTCTAATGGATCTGCTGCAAACACACCTTCAACCACACCCTTCGCATTGTCGAGATCAAGTGTTGTGCCTCCCCACACTACGTAACACCCTAAGGGCTATTACCGTAACTAAGTCTAGATTTCTAAGAACAAAAAAAACTCAAAAATGAATAAACAACATGTAGATGCTACTCATACATATAATTATATATTATATACGAATAATACAATAAAAAAACCATACATGCCTAATGTAACTCATCTATCACATAAATGTGTCATACCGAAATGTAAAGAGGAATACAAAAATACAACGTAAACTAGGCTACACCTTCTTGTACATGACTTTAAGCTCCATCTGCACATGTCTCCACTTGTATCCTAAAAAAAGGAAAACTTAAAGGAACGAGACATAATGTCTTAGTGAGTGCTTTAAGGACTCTACGGCTAGGTCAAACTCTTCTATTCGGACAACCTTCATCATTTATCACTCGTGGCTTTAACCTCATTAGGTCTCTCATAATTCTCCATACCTATGGTCTGGTTTACACCTTTCAACAGTTAACACTTCCTATTAACTCTTCTCTCGTTCTCACAACTGTTATACAAGCTTACTATCTCATTCTCAACCTAAGAACTCATCCTCATTACTTATACTTTATTACCCAAAACTCTCTTTAGTATTTAAACCCTTTATGTTTAGATTTTGCTCTTCTTCCTTTTGATATTTAAGTTGTTCTTTAGGGGGCCAAGTCTAAGGTTACGAATATTCTAAAATACTCTTGACAATCCTTTAACACTTACCTTAATACTCTCAATTTGTTCCATCTTACTTGTCTCATACCTTTCTATTATGCCGTGTGGGAATTCACTCTTTCTCTATCTTATTCACAACTATTTTATCCAATTAAAACTCTCATAACACTATCCTAGGGGCTAGCCTCTCACATATACTTAGGGTAGCAAGGACAATCCTAATTACAAACATACATTTATTTCATATCCTTCACCTAGTAACTGGACATACATCTCGTTTTGTTTCATCGAATAGAAATAACACACATGCATAATATAATCACATATATATAATCTTGACACTCCCTCATAAGACACAATTACATATTCACATGTGTACACATTACATCAATTGCTCATGAACAAGGTCACACAGACTTCACATAGTAACAATGTAGAACACTTCAACATATCACACTACAACAGGATGCATATGCATTCTATGTTCCTAAACCACTACTCATGCATATGTAGTACCAACTTCAACTTATCGAAAAGTACACTAGGAGTAAATGCACGGCCATAAGAAGTATCATCGGTACCGACGCCTTCGGCTTTCGTACCCTCAACTAGTATGATATCCCCTGATGACCAGTTAAGGCTACCCAATTTTGCCAATATGCTCTGGTTCTATGGGATCAACATAGGCCATTGGAGTTTCCCAACCGGATACCACCCTCAAGGTTAAGGTTAGACAACTCATCACGACCTCCACTAGCCATATTCCTACATACTTTCCTTCATCACATAACTCAAATGTTATTATACATTGTCACATACAATGCTTACAGCTTTTCATAGGCTTTTATGATGAAACATTGACACAAGTTCATATCACATTTAGTTTTCTCAAAGTAAATAACAATCACAAAGTATAAACTCAAAAAGAAGCAACAATGAGTTAAAGACAACAAAAAGAGTTCACAGGCGCAAAAACGGACAAGAAAGAGGCTCAGTTGTGCGTTTCGGAGTAGCCAAGGTCGCACCTGCCTAGTGAGACAGGAGGGCCACTCGGTGGATCATGCTAAGACTCACCCTGCCCGGTGGGTTGTGTATCCTGCCCAACAGGTCCGCACGCCAAGTAGAAAACGTAGTCGCCCAGTGCCAACGCGAGATCCAGTTTTAAAAAAAAAGTCATCTAGCGGCTATTTAACCCTGCCAAGCAGGCCCGAGGTCCAGATTTTAATTTGTTTTTCCTATTATCTTTAGCTTCTAATTGCTCTAACATAAATAATTAAATTCTTAATCACTTCTTCTACCTTGATAATTGGTTAATCTAATCTATAAACTCTTCACTTATTCACAATCTCCTCAAACCCATCAAATCCCTAACTTAGGTATAAAGAAGGGGAAATATAAATAGATAAATAAACACAACGTAAAAGGCAAAGAAGGACACGAGAGAAAGCACTCACCTTTAGGGACAGGCAAAAGCTGAGTTCTAGGGCTTAAGTTCTCTGGTCTCTATTTCTTCTCTTTTTGTTCCTCTTCTTTTTCTTTTTCTCCTCATTCTTTCTAACTTCTTTCTTCTTCTATTTTGTGACAGCTAAACCTAACCCTCCTTTTCTATTCCCTTCTTATAACATGTGGGTGGGTATGTGACTTAGTGGGCTTTAGTCTCCTATTGTGCCCTAGATGCTTTTTTGGGTTCTATTATAACATTTCTACTAATTTCTAATACTAAGGTGTCACTAACAATAACAATGATAATAACAACAACACAACACAACAACAACAACAACAACAACAACAATAATAGCAGCTACAACAACAACAATAAATATAATAATATAATAATAATAACAATAACTCTTAAGGCATCTTTTATCCAATAACACATAAGGAAGGTCCTACTAAGAGTTACCTCGTGGTTTATTTCTAGTACCTGAAATTTGGGGTGTTACACACTATGCCAAGTTCGTGCTCAACCTTTTGCGCCGAATGAACCACCATCTCACGTTTAAGCTCTCACTTACTTCTTATAATAGGCTCTTCATATGTTGGTCTTAGTTTTCGATGATTGATGAAATGACGAGTTTGTATAGGGAGATGCTGGACAGTAATGTTTCCCTAACTTGATAACGTCGAATACAATGTTGAATTCATATTGCAAGTTGGGGGTTCTTATACTAATCTTATACACAAGCTTTGTGAGGCTGGGAAGCTTGATGAGGCTCTTAAAGTTGTGGTTACAAATGAAAAAGGATGGTTGTTTTACCACGATTCAAAGTTATATTGTTTTGATTAATGCGATGTGCGAGTCGGATAAGGAGGTGGAAGCTTTGAATCTTTTTGGGGAGATGGTGGAAAGAGGTTGAACAAAATATTGCTTGTGAAGCTTTGGAAATGTTGAACAAAATGCTGGAGAAAGGTGTGGCTCCTAGTGTTATCCTGTACAAAATGCTGGGTATTGTAAATGGGGCATGATTAACTCAGTTATCCATGGAATCGAGTTAAAAAGTGTCACATTTTTTAATTCGGTTCCTTAGTGAATCGAGTTAAAAAATGTTTTTTAACTCAGTTCAAAATTCAATTTAAAATCACCATATTTTTTATTTTGCCTGTATCTAAATTGGTTTAAAAATTGATTTAATTTTTTTTTAACTGATTTAAAAAATATTTTCTACAATAGTGACATAAGAAAAAAGATAAATATATAAATATGATTAATGATATAATTTGACAAAGAGAATGAGTAGAAGAAAATGACAGATATTAATAGTCTTTGTGACATCAGGTTTATGTTTAGTATAAAAGAAAGAAATAGGTAAGAAATAAAATGAATGGAAATAGAGAAAAGAGAAATAAATGAATAGAAATAGGTGAGAAATAGAGTGAAAATAGATGTGTTTGATTTAAGAAAAATAGGTGAGAAATAGAAAATAAAAAATATTTTTAAAATCAAATTTTAAGTTAAATAATCCGTTGTTTTTTTATATAATTGATTAAATAAAAAAACAATCGATTGTTTTTTATTTTAATTGATTAAATTAAGAAAACAATCAATTAAATCCAAAAACAATTAATTGTTTTTTAGAAAATCGATTATCCTTTAGTTTTATGTATTGCGACAATTTATTGTAATTAAAATTAATCGTTTTCTTACACATATTAAGCCAAAACTATTAAATTTCCACATACTTGAGTGAAAAAAATTAAAAAGTGTGTCCTCCTCCTTTTTTTTCCATTACCCAGTGATAGAAAATTTGAATTTCTACGCTATTTCTCTGCACTCTCTTCTATCCTCTCACCATTTTGACTCTACCAAACACAGGTAGATGTCTATATATAATTAGAGTGTCACGTCATCATTGATATTTATTTTCTTCCTATCTCTTTCCAAGTATAGAGTCTACACACAAGGGGTATCCACATATCTTTTTCCAATTTTATTAGGTTATAACTAGCTTACTTTTCCCTTTAGAGGTTGAAGAGCTAAACGTATGCATTTATATATAGGGGCATATATACATATCTTAGCAAAGTATAGATTGGCATGACATGGCATGCATCGGTACTGATAATATCAGGTCTGAATCGAGTGCAAAACTGTTGTTGTGGACTCAAACGGAACGCATGCCAATATTCATTGTGTTTTTACTCTTTCATCTGCTCCTTTTCATCTATCCCCATGCAAAGATATATTATCTTATTTTGGGGTGAATTGGGGTAGAAAAAAGAAAGAAATAAAGAGAAAATAATAGTGAGAGAAAATAATAAATATAATATTTGATATGATAACAAATTTAAAAAAAGAAAAAGAAAAATGAGGTGAAAGTAGGATATAAAAAAATAAAATATATGATAAACATTACTTTATATGAAATTATAAATTCTCTTAGGCCCACGTGTAGATATACGTAACACACCCTATTCAATATTATGCCAATTTACATTATTTCGTATGTACAATTTTTTGTTTTTATGTTTATTCTCTTGTAGTGTGTATGCCAAAGGCAGAACTATTACTTTTAACTAAAAAAAAAGGTAGAATTGTTACATTTTGTTTTGGGCAGTGATGAGGTAATGATGATACATATGAGGTCATCGTTAACAAGGTCCCCTACCTCACTTGATCGTTGGGGAAATAGAGAACTCTCTATGATTTAGGTTTTGTGGGGTCATTTATCTTAGTGGTATGTTGTTTTTCCAGCAGCTTATTGAGTTAAGCGACACACAAATGACACAATATGCAGGTAAGTGTTTACAACAAGAGAAAGACCTCTCAGGATGTGACTGAGATAGCTACAAAAATTAGATTATTTTAATAATTAATTATATGTATAATCAATTATTGTTATAATTGATTATAATTAGAATCAAATTTTAAGTTTACTCAAAAACGATTCAAAAATAATTGATTTCGTTTGAATACAATAAAATAATCAACTTTTACAAAGTAAATTATAAAAAGGGTATGTATGAAACTAAAAGGGGAAAAAGTTGTTGACAAACTTGGGGATAATTTTGGAATAATGTGTTTGAGGAGAAAAAAAAATTGTTGAAAAAAAATCATAAGCTATTATACTATATAAAAAACAGCTTATTTTTCAAAAAAAAAAGTTTTTTACAAAATTTCAACTAATGTCCCAAACAAGCTGAAATTTGGCAAAAAGTTTTTTTTTCTGAAAAAACAGCTAAAATCTTAAAATTTTAGCTATCCCATACACTTTGTCCATGTCCATCGTTGGTGATTAAAAATTATTAGGTAGTCTGTATTAGGAAAAGTTATTAGGTAGTTTTGGATTATTATGGTTCCTACTAATATTGACATGACAGATAATTAAGTGTTATTAATTTGTTCATAAATTATAAAATTTGAATATGTGTTATATAAACATTGGTTAGAACCATGGGCACTTGATAGTCTAAGACTACCCAATAATTTCTCTTTGAATTACTATAGTCTCTATTAATCTTTACATGACATGTAATCAAATGTTATTAATTTTTTTCATAAATTATAAAATTTAAATATATGTTATACAAACATTAGTTGAAATCATGAATAGTTGATAGTTTTCAACTACCTAATAATTTATCGTTGGTGACCTCTCTTTTGTTGCATCTCTAGCTCACTCACACATCTCTATCTCTACCAAAGTACTTACAAGATATATTTGGAAGTACCAACGCTTGATGATGCAACTCACATTTATGACAAAGAGTATTTTGGATGGCTATTGGTTTGAGTTAGTATAATAAATGGAGAAAAACTGACTCTTGGAGAGAATTTAACCTTTTTCTCCCCTACGACCACTATATGAAAGTGTATATATTAAGTATCTAACATGATATTACATTGATAATTAAACAAAAATTATGATATAATTTTTAAGGTGATTATTGTTAAAATAATTAAAAAAAATTAACATGTCAATTTGTGATTGAATGATGAGGTAAAAATTCTTTACACTATCAGTGTATAATTACATGAACTATTACTCAACTTATTATAAGTGATAAAGTTTTCTTTCAAATTTTTAACAAGGATGTATTTAAATTAAAATAGTTTCTTTTACATTATTTTACCTTTTCTAAGTAAATTTATAACCATTACTTGAATAATAAGAAAGAAGGATAATTTTAATATTATATTTTTAAGTATTATTTATTCCTATGCTATAAATTAGAATATATAGTTTAATTTAAAGAGTGAGAGTTCACTCTCTTAATTCTCTCAATTTAAGGGGATAATTCTCTCAATATTTTATCTTATCTTATTTTTTCTTTAGATGTGTATTTTAATATTACCTCTGTAACTAGGTAAAAACTTATTTCTCAATCATCTCAAACTATCTCCTTTTATCTTTATCTCTAAATTGAATTTTAAATTTTTTTAAAATTATCAATAATTGAAAATAACTTTATATTGCAATTAAATTATTTATTACAAATTCAAAAATATAATTTATATATTCAAATATATTTATTTATTATAAAATTTAATCATAATTTAATTTATATATTAAAAAATATTTTTTATTATAAATTTAATTTTATAAAAAGTATTTATCCTATGGATATACAAACAAAATACTAATTATTATTAAAATATTATAAATCTTCTTAATTTTAGTGAAGATATTGAATATTTAATAAATTTTATCATTTGTTTTTTTGTTCTCTTACTTTTGTTCAAATATGTCTTAGATGAGTTATGTAGTTCACTTGCCCCGGCCATATCTGCACACCCTGCCAAGTCTTTTTTTTTTGTCTTTCTATTTCTTTCTCATTCATGAACTAATTAGCAAAGTTATTTAATGATGATGATAATGATGATAAGTACAATAATGTAAGAAAAAAAAATTAATATGTGAAAACGTCAAAAGCTTCATACAACTTTCAGTGCTGATTTTAATAAAAAGAATGATGAAGTAACTTAGAAGGAATTCAAAAAAAAAATAGAAGGAGAAAAAAATATGATCAGGTATGTGTTCGTGGGTGGACTTTTGTTATATAACAAGTTTTTCCATTGAAAGTAATTTGTGATAGGGGTTAGGTTAGTTATTTAAACAACAATTAGTTTTAACACAAATAATGAAAAGGATATCTCATGATCTTTAACAAAAAAATTTAAGGGGATGATACTTGAAGATTGAAGTTTTGACATAGAAGATTGCAGGCTCCAGGGAGAATCAGATGTATAACAGTTCATTTACTTTGTTTGTCAAGGAGGAGGAAAAGCTTGCAACCATTATGTGCACCAGTGAAGTGGACTTTGCTAAAAGCCTAACCCAAAAGTTAAGAATGATTTCCTTTTAGAAACACCCCCTCCCCCAAAGTGAGGGCCTTCATTTTACTGTTGAAATAAAAGAAAAAAATTGAAGTATATATATATATGTATGTACGCCTTTTTAGTCTAATTGTTTTGCATATTGTCCTCAAAGAATTAATTATTTTAGTCATTAATTTGTTTTTTATACTACTTAAATAATGAAAGTAATTGATTACAAGGATTTAAGTTTGCTTATATTGAGTAATGGTGAGATTTTGTTCCTTTAAAATCTAAACAACTTAAAAAGCTTCTACCATTCTTAACACAGTGTAATAAAGCATTGGTTATGAAAGTTACTTTAATTAACTATAAGAGACAGTTACTTAATTTTAGTGGGTGTGGAATATGAAAACCGTAATAATATTATAAAAGATACAATTTGATTTTGTCTGTTTCAAATTTTAAAATGAGAACTAAAAGTCAATCCAAACAAAAAATAATTTCTTTTTTTTTTGCTTAATTAGTTATTAATTTTTTAATTAATTTAGTGATTCAAGACAGTTCATATTAAATTTGAACAACCATATTTTAAAGTGACAAATGGACTTTAACTAATAAAATATAACTATTATTATCATTAATTAAAAACCAACTGTTGTATTTTTATATAATAATGTGCACTTGTAACCTATGAACACTCATGTGGCCATAATCTCAGTATTGGTCATTATTATGCATTTTTTAATTTTTCATTTTTTAAGAAAATATAACAAAATTAGTGTTTCAGTAAGTTTTTTTTTTTTACTTAAAAATAATTCAAACTAAATAAAATTTTAGTGAAACCTCTTAAAAAATAAAATTATTTTCTAAGAAATAAGAGTCTCAAAAACATTTTTTTATAGAAGTTGGTTAGAGAAACTTTTACCATTAGTAAAAGAAAAGCCTACAAAACTAGATGAAACGTTGTCTTGAAATAAATTATATCTATATAGTAGAATTTTGATAATTATTCAAAATAGTGTTATCAATAATGGATTGCAAAAGATGGTGGAATTAAAGCCAAAAGTATTGTACACCAAAAAAAAAGAGCCAAAAGTATGCTATATCATATAATAGATAACATCGTTGGCAAATAGCGAAAGTTGCATATCTATTAAAATACATTAATTATATATGTATAAAAAGTAAGTTATACGCAAATAAAAATAAGTTGCATAAAAATTTGTATAATATTAAGTCAAAAATTCAATTGTTCAAGACAAAATATTAATTAAAACATTAAAAAGAAACTAAACATAAATGACAAATATCTATTTATTCTTTTTCATCCCTTCCTCCATATATTCATCTTTCTCATTGTCATGTAATGAGGCATATCTTTTAATTTCTTCTCCCTTTTTAAGTCCTCAAAAAATCAATATCTTACAACTCATTTAATTTTTCCAATATTACATCATCTTTAATTTCAATCATTAACACGTTGGAAACTGTTCTATTCACTAAAGATGACAAAAAGATGTATATGGAGGAGAACAATACTTAATTCTTACTATTTTATTATTACATGTTTCATACACTTATTGAGATCTTATTATATGCAAATCATTTTTGACTAATATATGAGCTCAACTAGACAACTACTAGAAAATAAAAATACACACACACAATAGTTTAGCCAACTGAAACTTGAGTTGTCAGTAATAATTAGCTTTAGGTCACAATCGACATTACAACACATTTTTTTATTAACTTTAGCCTATTTACATATATTGTGTTAAAAATAATAATTCGATGATGTGTTTCTTAAGGTACATTTTTAAAAATTAAAAAATGGCTAGTTCCTTTTTATTAAATTATTTGGAATATCAAATATTTCTTATTTAATTTCATTATTTCTATTTTTAATTCCTTAATGTAATATTTATTATATTGTAAATTTGAGTACTAATTATCGAATAAGAATCCTTTTCTTAAATTATTCCACTCCATTACAAAGGAAGAATGCAAGATTCTTTACACACAAAATTTGGTCTTGCTCACATTAAGCTTTTGACCTGAGGCTTGAAAAAAAAATTCAATTAGGTAAGCATAAGGCCCTTTTAAGAAGTAGAAGCTTTGTCAAAAAAGATCTTATCATAAGCAAAAAAATAAATGTAATATAAGAGGTCCATTTATATTCAACGTAATTGGATTCAACTTTTTTGTTACACCTCTTATTTGATAAGGTGTGCCAATCTTTCAATATACAACACAAACAGGTAGGGGGTAGGGGATCCCTCCACTTGGTACATTTAAAAATGTTGAAATTCTTAGTCTTTTCACCATTAAAAAAACACCTGAATGGAGCAAGTAGAAATATAATGGATAATTAAGTTTAAAAGTTTTGTGTTCAAGTCTCTATTAAGTATGTTTTAGGAAGTCCCAATTAAGTCCATCATAGGCTTTCTAAAGATCCACCTTCACTATTAACAAACCAATCTTACCTTTTCTTTATCCTCACGAAATGAACACATGCTATGCAATAATTATGTTATTTGAGCCGTGTCTCTTAGGGATAAGGCTACATTGGTTGGGAAAAATTATAGACCCCATGTGCCTTTTCATTTTCATTTCTCTTATTTTAGTGATAATCTTATAAACCATGTTGTACAAATTTACTAGTGTGAACTGCTTCATACACAACACAATATTATAAACATTGGGTAAAAGCACTAATGATATGTCATTAAATAGTAGATGCTACTTCACTTGGTTTAGAATAAATCCATTAAGCCAACTTGCAAAGTAAGGGCCTAACAACATCCTAATGAGTTTGAAAGAGTATAAGGAGAAGACCATTTACGTTTGAGGCCTTTAGTGCTCCTATGCTAAAAAGAAAGTTCTTTCATTTTTTTTTTAACAAGAAAAATGAGTTAGGATATCTCTAATGTTTTTTTGCTAAAGATAAGGAAATCTACCTTTGAGACTCAACTTTGACACACTTGATCATTTTGGTATATTTCTTTAAAGTCATTCATCACCAACTCTTTAAGTGAGGTGGGATTAGTGTTTTGAGTTCCCTCTTCACTCTCTAAAACTTCAACCTTGTTTTTTTTTTCCTTTCTTGCTATTGCTTTAGCGTGAAAAAACTTTGTATTCTTATTCCCTACTTCATTAGTCACAATGGGCCTTTTAACAAAAAAAAAAAAAACATATTGAATAAGGATTGCATCATATTCCTTCCACAAGGTTCTTTGAATTTTCTCCAAATAATGTCTTGGTCTAACTATAAGCTTATCACTAACACGGTTGCCCATGGGGGTAGTTTTAAAGGACGATTACTAAGGCCATGGCTGGAGGAGAACCCAAAAAAGTTTAGACAACTTTAATGTGAGGGGGAAGAAATGTCCTCAATTCTTTTAGTAATGATGCTTCATCTTCTAAGCTTCTCTAAAACCCTTTCAATTCCCAAATTTCAGCTCATCCAAGCATTAAGGCTAACAAAATTTCAATTTTCACAAAAAAAATTATATGTCTGTTTGCATTAAACCTTTGTTTTCCTATGTTCATGAATTGAGAGCAATTAAATACATTTGAAAGTATTTATGGATTTATATTTGTTTCAAAGAAGTTAAAGTCATTCAATGACAATGAATTAAGAGAATGTTGTGCTAATTTTAATTTTATCTTTTCTCATGATGAATTATCAAATGTTGATTTAGATGATATTTCCTCTGAATTGAAAAAGTAGCAAATGACTTTGCCAAATGAATCAATGTTGACCATTGAAATTTTTGAGTTCGTCAAAATTGCATATTATTATTCTAATGTTTCAATTGCTTATAGCATTTTATTAGATGTGTTTATGACTGTAGCATCATCTTAAAGAAGTTTTTCAAAGCAAAAATTAATAAAAAAAACTACTTAAGGTCACCAATGTCACAATAAAAGGTTGATTAGTTTGATTATTTTGTCTATTGAGGATAATATGTTGGAAAGAATTGATGTTGATTAGGGGTGAGCAAAGGACAGATTGGGAAGGGTTTGTATTTGTTCCTACCCCACTTAAAAATTTGAATGAGCCATTTATTTAAACCCAAACACGACTCGACTCGATCAAGACTTGAAATATATTGGACAAGACTAGGTTAACCCAGCTTTCTAACACAATATACCAATCTTAACATTATGTATAGTTAAATTGTAAAATAAAATAAGTATAAAACTTAAATTAAGGTATATTTACAAAATATATTTTAAAATAAATAATATCATTATAAATATAATATCATGTTATAAAAAATCTTATCTATTAAATTAAAAAGTTTTATTATTAATACACAATTGTTCAAAAACTTATACTTTTTAAGAGAATATATGACACCGAATTGGATGGGACGACCCGAAACATAACTCAAACTCGTCCTTAAAATATAGTGGGTCTTGTTGAATAAAAGGGATGTATCCAAGAAGGGAGTGAATTGAATCTTTAAAATTTTCAAGAACCCCAAAACCTTTTCAAAGATGAAATACTAATTTTTTGAAAAACCTTGAATCAATTTGATTTTGTGATATGGATGTTATAGAATTAGAACAATTATCTTGAATTTACTATGCAACCATGAACAAGATTCTCATGAATTAATATGCAATTTGATAAAATGATCAAGATTCAGTATATGTGAGAAAGGATGGAGAAAAGAAAGGAACACACGAGATTTATACTGGTTTGATCATTACCACAGTGATCTACATTCAGTTTTCAATCAAACTGATTGGTATTATAACTATATAATTCAATTTGTTTACAAGCACATTGCACAAACAAAAGAATCACACACAAACACAACCGAAGACCAAGTTTCTTGAAAACCTATCAAGAAAACTTAAACCACTTTTCATGGAACACTATCACAAGAGAAACTTGAGAAAACCCTTCTCAAGAACAAAAATTATACAAGAAGTAAGGGTTAAATATCACCTAATTCGTGACAAATGAAAACAATGAAACACAAGACAAAACTACCCAAAAAATGACTTCTCTTTATCTACAAAGATGATCCATGCGTGAGCTCTTAATTTGATGAAAAACTTGTTGTAATGATGTAGAAAAATGTGTTTTCTCTGTTGAAAAACTCTCACAAAAGTTTAGAGATTGGAAGTCATGTGAAAAGAATCAATAAGGTTCACAATTTATAGAAAGAAAGTTAAAATAACTAGTTATTTGGTCTTGTAATAAGTTATTTTGTTCTTCAAATTTCTAGAAAATGAACTTAGAAGGAAAATAACTAGTATTTTCCTCCGTAACTAATTATTTGCACATAGGTTCAATTTCAGGTTACTTAAAATAACTGGTTACATAGTTATTCCCACATAGCTAAAAATCAGCATTTTAAAATGTAACTAATTACATAACTGTGTAACTAGTTATAACAGATTGAATTTAGCTTTTTAATATGAATAAAAACGAAATTAATCAATTACCAAACTAATTTAACTGATTAAATTGTTTCTAAACACAAGATTGAATCCTTTAAAAACTTTAACTTATAACTATCATCTTTTATCAAATTAAAACCATATTTTAAACATTTATTTCATCTTGGTTTCAATTTTAAGCTTATGAAAACATGTTATCACTTATTAATCCATTAAGTCTTAAATTTATAGTTCATCACCATCAAATCATCAAAGATAAAGATCAATCATGCATGACATATAACCACACACATATATAAACACACAATATAACTTTACAATCATCAAGAGACTAAATCATCAAAACTCTATTAATGCTCATTGGGGGCAAGACTAATTCTTCTTCTTGTTTCTTCAGATCTAATTTCAAAACCTGAACCCATCAAAATCAACTTCAGTTAGGCCGGGTTAGTGGGTTGGGTTAGGTCATGCTCACCCCTAATGTTGATGTTATCATTAATGATTTAGCATCTCGAAATGTTAAAAGAAATTGCTTTTTTTATGATAATTTGTGTATTTTGTTTTGGAGGTGATAAACAACAATTTTATGAGGAAAGAAAATATCTTGTATGTAGTAAAACGTCTCATTTTTATTATCAAATTATGTGTATTTGTTTTTATGGAAATAGGTTTACATTTTAAAATAATTGTATATAAGAGACCCTTATCTATTGTTTCACCTTGGGTCCATAAAATGTTAAAACCAACTCTAATGAATAATGCTTTCCAAATTTGTAAGAATCTATTTTTTTTTTTTTATAAAAATGTTAGTAAAGTGTTCTCTATTTTAGATATCAACTTTCAATTAAAAGCTCTTTGCAACTTCATTCCAATTATTTAGTTCACCCAAATGTTTTTCATCACAAATGGAAAGGTCTTATTAGCTAAGCATGAAGCCATGCATTGAAATAATCTATTGCCATTAGGGGTGATCAAATTTATTTGGCATATCGAAACCCGAGACTACCTAGAGCAAATTTTGAGAAACGGGCATATTCAATTGAGTCTTCAATTTTTTAGGTGAACAAAATAGAGTTAAAGGGGGTTAAACTGTCAGGTTTAGTTTCCAAATTTAGCACTCATTGGTACTCAAACCTAACTAACACACTCTTTTAAACTTTAAAAAACCCTATGTTTAAAAGGAAAAAACAATACATTGTCATAATTATAACCTTAGCATTGGTGAGGTGAGTGACAAAAGCTCGAGGTTAGGTTTTCAAACACTTAACCCTACCGCCACTCTAAAATCTAAGAGCTTAAGGTTGAGACTTGTTTACTTCCTTCCTTATGCCTTTGCTTGTGCTGGAATCCAGGCACCAAAATCCATCATTAGTTTGTTTTCTTCTTTTCTCCCACCTTTTTCTTTATTTCGATCCAATCTCATATTCCTTGTTTTTTTCCTTGATGACTCTAGTAAGAAAAGGACATTATTTTTACTCAAATTGTATATATTTTTTTGACAATTTTCCTTATGGGTTTATGTTGAATTTTGGGATTCTACAATCAAGGGTGGAGTCTTATATTTAATTTTTTATACCTTGGCTTGGGTTTGTGTTGGAATTGTAATGAGTATGTAATAAGCATACATTTAATTTTGCCTTATGAAGTTTATGTTGAATTTTATGATTGGACCATCAAGGGTGGAGTCCTATATTTAATTTTTTGTACCTTAGCTTAGGTTTGTGTTAGAATTGTAATGGGTATGTAATATGCATACATTTTGCCTTAACATAGTAATGATTGAGAGCTTCATACATGAGATGATTGAGAGTAGTTTAAATTAGCATGAAAGTTTGTAATGCCTTGTTTATGCACCATAGTAACTCAACTTTATTAGATAGATGATGCAACTATCGTCACCGTTTATAAACCTTCACTTGTTTGTGTTTTGATGAATGAATATATTTCCTTAAAGTCATTCATCACCAATTCTTTGAGTTAGGTGGGATCAGTGATTAGAGTTCCTTCTTTACTTTCTAAAACTTTTACCTTGTTCCTTTTCCTCTACACTATTGCTTTAACATGATAAAACTTTATATTCATATCCCTTACTTCATATAGTCACAATAGGCCTTCTAACATATACACACAAAAAAAAAAAACTCATCTTGAGTAAGGATTGTATCATATTTCCTCCCTAAGCATCTTAGATTTTTCTTCAAATAATGCCTTGGTCAAACTATAAGTTTATCACTAACAGGGCCGACCTTAAGGGTAGTTTTGACGGATGATTGCTCGAGGCCATGGCTGAGCAGGGCCAAAAAAGTTAAGACAATTTTAATGTGAGGAGAAAAAAAAAAGTCTCCAATTCCTTTAGCAATGATGCTTTAACTTCAACTTCTCTACTTCTCTAAAACCTTTTTAATTCCCAAATTTAAACTCATGCAAGCATTAAGGTTAACAAAATTTCAATTTCCACAAAAAAAATGCCTATTTGCATTCAACCTCCATTGTTGTCCTAGATTCAATAATTGAAAGCAATTAAAGATATTTGAAATTATTTTTGAATTTTTATTTGATCCAAAGAAGTTTAAGTCATTAGATGATAATGAATTAAGAAAATGTTATGCTAATTTTCACTTCTTAATTGAAATAGTTGCAAATAATTTTACACAATAAATTAATGTTGACCATCAAAATTCTCAAGTTTGTCAAAGTTGCATTTTGTTATTCAAATGTTTCAATTGCTTATAGAATTTAATTAATTGTGTTTGTGATCGTAGCATCACTTGAAAGAAGTTTTTCAAAGCTAAAATTAATAAAAACTTACTTGAAGTCATTAATGTCACAACAAAAGTTGATTGGTTTGGTGATTTTGTTTATTGAAAATGATATATTGAAAATCATTGATGTTGATGTTATCATTAATGATTTTATATCTTGGTATGCTCAAAGAATTTACTTTTTATGAAAATTTGTATATTTTGTTTTGTAGGTGATAAACAAAAGTTTTGTGAGGATAGAAAATATTTATCATGCAATAAAACATATCATTTTTTATGAAATTATGTGTCTATTTTTTTTTATGGAATATATGTTTATTTTTTAGAATACTTGTACATAAGGGACTTTTATTTTTTGTTTTGCCTTAGGCCAATAAAATGTTAGGACCAACCTTGATGACTAATGCTTTCCAATTTATCAAGAATGCATTTTTTTTTTAATGAAAAATGTTAGCAAAGTGTTCCCTATTCCAAATTTCAACTTTCAACCAAAGCTTTTTGCAACTTCATTCCAATTATTTACTTCACCCAAGTGTTTTCATCACAAATGGAAAGTTCTTATTAGTTAAGCATGATGTCATGCATTGAAATAACCTACTGCCATGATGGATGTTACTACTAATTTATAATTAAAACAAAATGAGTTTATGATCTAACTTTAAGAGATGTGTAGAATGGTTGTATCTGAAAATAACGACCTTCACACAAAGTTACAAAATCTTTTTATCAAGGCACTCTTTAAAACAATGTCATTCCCACATGTATTTTAAGACTTCAGATCCCATGGTTATCAAATGGCACATACTTATACAATTATTAAAGTTATCCACTAATATCTAGTTAGAAGAAACTCCTCCCTTTTTTTCAGTTTGATAACAATAAGCATTGAAATCTCTCAAAGCAACCCACAAGCCAATCACACCTCTAGCAATGTCTTTTAACACAATTTGTAAACCTCTTTCTGTTTGATTCTCGGACTACCATAAACTGTTGTAAAGAATTAACTTTCCCCTACTTAAGAGTAACCTTAGCACGAATGCATTGTTATTGTGTTTACATATCAACATCCATATCATCATTATCCTATATAAGCCAAATTCCATTTATTAAGCCATTGATTTATACCACATAGCACTTTAAAGGCCCAATATTCTTGTGAACCTTTTTCTTGGTAACTGTAGTCTCTGTGAAACTCTTGGGCAACGAAAAAAAGGTTTATTTCTATGGTGGATGTCCTGGCTTTGATACCATGTTAAAAAACATGGCTTATGAGAAAGGATAAAGAAAAATTGAAAGAAGAATATAATTATTATTCATAAAATAAAAAAAGTTGATTAAATAAACACATTTATATGACTTTTACAAAAAAATAAGATTATAGGAAAGTAATTAACTAATAGTTAATTACTATACATACATACATACATACATATATGTGTGTGTGGGGGGGGGGGGGGGGGTTAAATACACTTTTGGTTCTTTATTGTCGATTTAGTCATTTATCTTTTTAAAATGCTCCATTTTAGTCTTTTTGTCAGGTTACAACTAACACTGTTTTATGTTTAAAATAATTAATTTCAAACATAGTAGCAGAACCCTTGAGAACCCTAAACTTCTACGAATTCAATTACTCACAGTTGGATCAACTTTTTCAAAATTTGATTGAGGGATTTTCTGTGTCTCTTAGAGGTGATCAAAAGTCCTTAAAGTTTGCAGCAAATTGCTTCTAGTATCAAGAAAATTTTACAAGTATTGGTTACTGGTGTGTACGCTTTTAAAATTTAATAAAATAAAATTATTATTGTGACAGTTAAAAATCGCTATTGTGTTAAAATTAATTATTTTAAAAGTGAAACCATGTCTTCCTCAACACCTCTCTCCTCTCAACAAATCTGAACCTGATTTGAATGCCCATAAACCCCATCATCTTATGCCTGTCCCCATCGCTGACCCCTTCGTTGGTGACGTCGCTGCTTCTGGCGTGTTCCCAAACTAGGTACATCGATCGAGGGTGGGTGTTCACGTAGTTGTTAATGCTAATTTGGCATGATTTTGAAGAGGAAGAAAAGGAAGAATGTGGAGAGAAAGAGGTAGAGGGTGGATATGTGAGTTATGGGTTAGCACGCATAGGACGATGTGTAGGACTTGGGAGAAGAAGGCATGACTCACACAATGGGGCACCCCACGAGACACCCTTCTAAACCACCTTTTCCTAAATTTGCTTTCATTTTAAACCTACGAATAGTGGTAGTTAAAATTTGGCAGTATGTTCCAAATTAATTATTTTAAACATACAACATTAATGACGTTAGTTGTAACTTGACGAAAGGACAAATATAAAGTATTTTAAAAAGATAAAACCAAATTGATGATTTAAAAAGATAAAGGACTAAAAATATATCTAAGCATATATATATATATATATATATATATATATATATATATTATTCTAGTTGTATGGTTAAAATTAATTATTATTCTATGTTATACAATAAGTTCATACTTTAAAGTGTAAGAAATTAAAGCAACTTAATTTAATTAATATTTTTTGTTGTTGATATAATGATTTTTTTCTTTATAGAAATTTTTTATTTTTTAACCTGTAATTTATACATCAAATCATAAAACCAAATTCTAACACTTTTAATCAATATATTTCAATTTGGTACATAATCATTTATTATTCACCCTATATATTAAATAAAAATAACTATTTTCAACGAGAGCGTTTTTAGGAATTTTCAATATCTTTAGTTCTAAATTTTGTTTCAATATTTTAAAAGAAATTATCAATAATTAAAAATCAACATTGTATTACAATAATTTTTTATTATAAATTTAAAATATAATTTATATGTTCAAAAATATATATTTATTATAAATTTTAATTACAATATAATTTATATATTTAAAAATATTTATTCATTATAAATTTAAGTTATATAAAATAAATATTTATTTTATGCAATATGTAGGTTAAAATACTAGTTTGATTAAGTAACACTATTAGATAACTTATCATGTTAACCAAATATATTCCATAATAACGCTAATAGAATAGTTTGTCATTGAAGGTAAATATGTATTTATGAATGAAAATGAATACTATTTAGGTAAGAATTAAGATACTATAATATTTATTCTCACATATGTATTTAATAAAAAACCTAATCCTAAATTTATATTTTTTGTAAATAATAATTTTAGTACTCATTTTTGTATTTTATGAGTACTTAGATATCCATTCCCAAATCCATTGCTCATATTTTAGTTAAATAAAAATGTTATTTCATATATTATTTTGTATCAAGATCACATGTATTATACACACCGGAGCCAAGAAACAATCTTGTTTAAGTTGTGAATATCTACAATATAATGAAGTTAGTTATTAGTGAGTATTTTTTTAATACATAAAATTTTAACACGAGCTTTTATTTAAAAAAAACCAGACATCTACTAGATGAATGCTATTTAATATCTTAATTATTATAATACATAACCGATAAAATATATAAGTGCATTTAAATCCAATGACCAACACAAGAAATTAACTACAAAACATAATATATGTCCAACACTTGTAACAAACAAAATAACTTGAATAAATTCAAATTAAACATAACAGATTTGTAAAATAATTAATTTATAAATTTACAAATTCAGTGCTTACCTTTTTAAAGATATATTAAAAAAAATCATATTAACACCAATTAATTATATTTAGTGATTTTTATAGTTGAAATAATACAAATGATTTTTTTTAATTATATAATGGCTTGAGTAATAATTATTAGATATAATAATTTGTGCAATGTTATTTACAATTAAATAATTAATCATCTATGTCTATAATTTATAATCTATAACTATAATAAGGAGAATTTCCTCTTTTGGTCTTTAGTTTTTATTGGAGTATTATACCTTTTAATTATTTTATAAATTATCCATTATTGTATTTTTTAAAATTACACACTACTTTCTCTCTCTATTATTTTATTTTTATTTTTTTAAAAATGAAAAGAGGTTTTTCCCTAGTATCCATAATCTATAATCTATAACTTTAATAAAAAGGATTTCTTCTTTTGGTCTTTACTTTTTATTAAATTATTCGAGCATCTTTAATGCCAATTGCTTATGGGTTGCTTAACCATAAGCAACTATTCCTTAATTTTGGCCCCCGTTGGAGAAGGTCCATCTAGTAAGAACAGTTGCTTAAACTTAAGCACTGTTCCTTCTACAAGCAACGGTGTCTTAAGATTAAAAAAATAATTTATGGTATCAACCAACCAACAAAAAAAGAGGGAAACAAACGGTAATACATGATGAACATTAAACAAATTCCAGAACACATATTTCACCAATAAATTTTAGAAATAAAAAAATAAATTACATATTTACAGAAAAAAAAATGAAGTGCTTCAATCAGATCTGGAAAAATTACATAATCGCACAAAAAAAAATGCTAAACCAGATCTGGGCACCATGGACGGTGGTGATAGATCAAACTCCAGATCTGGGTTGGCTACTACAACTTCATGCACTCAGGACCTGTAGAGAAGGCTCTTTAGCTGCCACCACTGCGCCACCGGTGAAGGATACTACGTCAACCTAAGGATTCTCATCGCTAGTCGAAGGCACCACAGGGAGAGACACGAGAGAGACAGAGGGAGTGGAGGAGGGAGGCAGAGGTGAGGAGATGGGGAAAGTAGGAAAAATGGAGTCTGGAAATTTTGGAAGTGGGATTTTTACAATGTTAAAAATGTTATTTAAAAAAAAAACCCAAATTATTTCTAAAATTATTATCATTGGAAATGTTTGCCACTGTTGGATTGTCTGTAAAATTATTACCGTTGGACAAACAATTGCAAAAATTACCATTGGAAGACTTTTCAATTATGATCTGTGTCAACATAAAATTTGACCGTTTAAAAATTATTACTGTTGAGGAATGTAGCTATAAATATGTGTTGAATTCACACCATTTTGCACACAAATTCTTCATACCTAGTTTATTATTTTTCTGTTATCAAGTCCCAAAAAATTTAATTTTCTGTCCAATGGATCTCAATCAGTTTAATTATCAACGTTACATTAATTTTTTACAAAACTAACCACTCCCTACCGGTGACAATTCTCAAAATGCTCAATATTTTATGTATTTACCACTCCTTATTGGTGACAGTTCTCAAAATCCTCAGCATTTTATATATCCACCACCACCACCACCACCAACCCCACCATGTGGCATAGGCCTTCATTAGGTACCATCAGCAATGCAGAGCCTCCTACCAATGAACTCAAATCACCGTTGGGGTCGATGTCCGAATCTCTAGTGGGTTTGGAAAATATCACGCTTGATGAAGGAGGATGACATGACACTTAGAAAAAAATTTGTGCTAGGTTCTTAGTGGAAGAAGACACACTTCTTATTTAATTGTGGCTGAACATTACGAAATTGTCATTCTTTTTTATTTATTATGGTAATAATTAATTAACTTGCATTTATATTTTTTTATTTAAATTTAATTAGGCATATTAATTAAAATAGGTGAATTAATATTTTAATTTAACACAAAACAAAGTGCAAATAAAAAATATAAAAGTATGAGTTGCTTAAAATTATATGCATTGGAGCAAAAAGTATATAGATTGCTTAAGAGTTGCTTAAAAATGATGTGCAGCTGTGGGGCCCACTTAAGAAACCCAAAGTGGGTTCTTATTTTGTTACCACTAAAGTTGCTCTCAGAGCATCTGCAACAGTAGCACTACGTTCGATTCTTATAGTTAAGCACTGATACATGTAAAGAACTTACCGTTGGAGACAGTCCTTATTTAGGACCGGGTGCTTCTACAAGCACCGATACCTATAGGAAAACAATGGGACCCAATTGTTAGTTGTAATACTTTTTTAATTTGAAAAATTTGAGAAAGTAAATCTACAATTTTATTTTAGCATGTAGCAGTGTAAAATTTTAATAGTAAACTATGTTCAGCAAATTAATGTTGGTGTTTCAGATGCTTACCACAGATAACTAGATAAAAATTTTAACGTTAAAATTATAACCGTTGTAAAAAATTAACATTAAAATTGTAACTGTTATTTGATTTAAATATTAGTATTTATATGTATATAAATATGAGTAACATTAAATTTTTTTACATAACCAATCTTTTCCAATTTCTCTTGTTTGTTCTCCATTAAATTTCTTTCTCCTTTTTACATGTATTCTCTCAAATTTCTATCTCATCCAACTTTTTTTTTTACTCACATATCTCAAATTGTCAAGTTCCTCTTTTATTTTTTTTTCCAATGGATCCAAACCAATTCAATCTCAATCCTTGGTTAAATTTAATGCAAAATTGAATTTCCCACTAATCCAAATTGTCAAAATCTTCCACTTTCATCAAACCCACAAAATAATCCAAATATGGGCAATTTTCAATATCCAATGCTCCCATTTCCATATTAATTTGCCATTTTTCAATCACCACCAAATAACCCCACTATAAATTAAGGCACTTCAATCGGTACTAGTGGAGGACAATCTTGTGAAAAAGATCAAGAAACAACATTCGAGTTTGCATATGAATCTCAAGCTCCATTGTTTTCCACTCAAATTAGGATGGATAACATTATGCTTGGTGAAGAAGAAAGAAAAGAGTCAACTCAAAAACAACAAAGAGCAAGGTTCACACCGGAGGAAGATAAACTTCTAATCCAAGCATGGCTAAATATTTCGAAGGATGCAATTGTGGGGGTAAATCAAAAAAATTATTCCTTTTGGTTAAGAATTAAAGCTAATTACAATGAGTATCGTGGTCATTTGCAAGCGAGGGGAGCATCATAATTGAAAACTCGATGGCAGAAGTTGAATAAAATAGTTCATAAATTTGCAGAGTGCTATAAACAAAGCCTACCAAAGAAAGAAGAGCGGTAGAAATGAGATTGCCATCATGCGAAATGCACATACAATTTATTCTCAATATGAACATGAATTGTTCAGGTTAGAGCATGCATGGCGATTGTTGAAGGATGAACCTAAATGGTCAAATCCATCATTTAAAGGAGCTAGTAAAAGAACAAAGATGTCTGCTTGTGGAGCATACTCGTCATCTTCCAATCCAGAAACGCCATTAAATTGTGAATACAACCTAGCTTCACCTAATTTGGTTCGTCCAATGGGGACAAAAGCAGCAAATAGAAAGGGAAAATCAAAAGCAAAGGAAACATCTCCCACTTACATTGATCTCATTACAATAGAGGAGACACAAAAGTCCAAAATTTCAGCTATAGACGATTTGGCACGTGCTAAGCATGATCATAACAAGTTGCAGGAGAAAAAATTGAACATGAAGGAGAAAGAGCTTGAGTATCAGTTGAAGATAATGGAGAAAGAGCTGGAGTACGAGGTGAAGATGAAGGAGAAAGAGTTTGAGTTACAAATCCTCTTTAAGGATACATCTGGTATGATAGTTTCACAATTACAAGATCATGGCAAGTTGTGTAACAAAATTAGAGAAAAAGATGGAATTGTGTAACGATGTTAATCAAAGTAGTCATTATTTAATGTAATGATGTTGGTTATGTTTTAAATTTTTATTTTATTAAAAAATAGTACAAATTAATTTCTTAGTCAAACTAATCCTTGGTCCAACTAGTCGTTATTCAAAGTAGTCAATTTTCAAATTAGCCGTTATTCAAAGTAATCGTTTTTCAAACTAGTAGTTATTCAAAGTAGCCGTTATTCAAACTAGTTGTTGGTCAAACTAGCCGTTGTGCTGTCTCTCTTTATATGTTGTTCACTTTCAAGAAGATTTTCACACCACTTAATTGTGCAAACAAGTCTCGTCTTCTTCTCAAACTCTTTCAAAACTGTAACTCTCCGGTGTTCATTCAAATGGGCTCCAGTAATTCATCTCGTGAAGAGGACCTTGAGTGGGAAATCATCGAAGATTTCTTAAATGATGACTATGAAGAACAATACATAAGGTTGATAATAGAGAGGCAATTGCAACAACAAGCCAATATGCGTAAGTGTAGACGAACTCACATTGAAAGGAGTCGTGAAGAAGGGCATACTCAATTGTTCAATGACTACTTCTCCAACAATCCAATTTACACGGAGGAGCAATTCCAACGAAGATTTCAAATGCAAAGGAATGTATTCCTTCACATTGTATAAACCCTTAACAATCATGATGAGTATTTTCTAATGAGAGTTGATGCAACTGGCATAATGGGCCTTTCTCCGTTACAAAAATGTACTGTTGCTATTCGTATATTGGCATATGGATTACCTACTGCTAGTGTCGATGATTATGTGCGAATTGGCAAAAGCACTGCATTAGAATGCTTGAACAAGTTTGTAAGGGGTGTCTATGAGATATTTGGAACTGAATACTTAAGAAGGCCAAACAACAATGACATTGAACGCTTATTAAAAATGGGGGAGACACGTGGTTTTCCAGGTATGTTAGGTAATATTGATTATATGCATTGGGAATGGAAAAATTTCCTAGTAGCATGGAAAGGTCAATTTTGTCATGGTAATCATGGCAAACCAACAATCATGCTCGAAGCAGTGGCATCATAAGAATTATGGATTTGGCATGCATATTTGGGGTTACAAGTTCAAACAACGACATCAACGTGCAAAACGAATCTTTTGTGTTTAATGACGTTTTAGAGGGCCAAGCCCCTATGGTGCAATATATGGTAAATGGAACCCAATATGACACGGGGAATTATCTGGCAGATGGTATTTATCTAGAATGGGCTACACTTGTCAAGACCATCCCAATGCCACAAGGCGATAAAAGAAAACTATTTACCTAATATCAAGAAGCAGCAAGAAAGGATGTGGAGCGGGCGTTTGGAGTACTTCAATCTCAGTTCGCGATTATATGAGGCCCTGTGCTTGCTTGGCACATGGATACAATCAAGCATATATTATATACATGTATCATATTGCATAACATGATTATGGAAGATGAACGACACACATATGATGGTCATTTTGATTATTCTTATGATTATGCCAATAATGATGTCTCAACAACTGATGTACGTAATGGTCCTCATCCAAATCTTGCACTATACTTACAAAGAAGAGCACTTATTCGTGATAGGCAACATCATCATCAACTTTAAGCAGACCTTGTGGAGCATATATTGGGAACATTTTGGGTGCGATAGTCAACAAAATTAATTATTGTTTTAATTATGTAATTTTTATTAATTATGTAATTTTTATTATTTTAATGGTATTTTTTAATTCGTCAAAATTAGCTATGCTTTTATTTTTAAAAGTTTTATTTTGTGCACGTAAAAAAATATTTTGCAAAAAAACAGTGCAAATAAATCTCTTAATTTTTATAATCTAATTATTTCATAAATAAAATAATTATAACTTAATAAATAAATTATTAATGAAATGTAAGGATGTAGGGTTATTAGTGGAACCCATTTAAGAAACTTTTTGGAGTTGTTGGATTGGAGGAGAGGGGTACTTAAGTTTAAAAAGATAAAAATCAATGATGTATAAAGTGGGACCTATTTAAGAACTCCAAAAAGAGATATTGGATTGTGGATGCTCTTATACCCTTTAATTATTTTTTAAATTATTTATTATTTTATCTTTTAACTACTTTTTAAACCATACACTACTTTTTCTCTTTTTTATTTTGTTTTTATTTTTTTAAAAAATGGAGAGAGGTTTTTCCCTAGTATATAATAATTTATATAACTTTACCTTTTCATTTTAAATTTATTATATTAAATAGCACGTGAAATATAAGGCAAATTGATAATAAAATATCCATATCTATATTTATTCCCATAAATTTTTAAGGGAAATATCAACACTCCAGTCCATACATACTTGTTTAACCGACAAATTTTCTTATTACTTATTGTGAATATTTTTTCACAAATGCCTATTTGATCCAACTCCAATTGCCATCCCTGTATGAAAATAAAAAAAATGATAAAAAATAATTATCTTGTTATAATTAAAAACTTAAATTAATTAAGTGGTTAATAAATATAAAATTCCTAAAATCCACAGGCGTTGTGGTTTTCCTTTGGATTTTCTTATTCTTCGCTCCTCTTTTGCCCCCTTTTCTTTCTTCTCTATCCATCTATTCCACTCACTCTTTTCCATTCTTGTCCTAAGCTTCTGACGCAGCTCTAGCAACAAAAATTCAACTCTCCCGCTACTTGCTACTTTGTTTCACAACACCCAACTCGTTCATTCTACATAGTCCTCTGCCGGGTCACCTTTCGCTTTCCACAACCATGTCTCAGACTAACTGGGAAGCTGATAAGATGTAACTTTCGTTCTTCGTTTCTCTTCTTTTGTCATTTTTGCAACATGGGTTTTGTGCTTCGTGCTCGATTGGGGTCTGGGTTTTTCTCACGAACCGGGCTTATATGTTGTATTTTATGTCTTTTAAAGTTCCAATTTTTCTTTCTGGGTGTCTTAGGGTTTGTGGTTTTCCTCAAGTTTCGTGGGGTTTATTGGAAGTTGCTGGTTTTGGGTGCTGAACTTCGAGTTTTGTATGGTGGTTCACCGGATTTTGTTGGGTGTTTTGTGGTGTGGTGAATGTGAAGTTGAAATATTTCTCTCTCACTGTTCACCTTGCTGATGTAACCGTTATTGCACTTTGAGGTTTCAGGTTAGATGTCTACATCCATGATTATCTTGTGAAGAGGGATTTGAAGGCTTCTGCTCAGGCTTTTCAAGCTGAAGGGAAAGTGTCCTCGGACCCTGTTGGTGAGATGTCTGAAAACTGTACTCTTTTGTCTGAGAAAGAAGTTGGAGTTAACTGTGGCATTTTTCTCTTTTCTACTTCCGTTTTGGTTTTGTGCGTTTTGTTTATTGATTTGGTTGCTTGTGTGCATGTGTGTGGGATGGCGATACGGGGTTGCAGCTATTGATGCCCCGGGAGGTTTTCTGTTCGAATGGTGGTCGGTTTTCTGGGATATATTTATTGCAAGGACTAATGAGAAGCACTCAGAGGTTGCTGCTTCGTATATTGAGGTTGGTTGGAGAAAAAAATTTCATTGGTTTACATTATGCAACCTTCTACCATACTAAATTTGAGTAGGATGAGGGTACTAGAAAGAAATTCAGCAAAGAAAAAGCAGTATTGTGACATATTCACATTTTTTGAGCAGAGTGTGATTGGTAGTTGAAAAAATTGCACTATGACTTTCATGTATGTCATAAGGAAGTTTATGCATTCCATTGGGTTCAACTTTTCACAGTTTCTCTAGCTAACCTAACTGCGCTGTACCTCTTAATAAATGACTGATGTTGGTTTGCTGTTCCTTGCTTTCTGTATATAGTTTATTTGTGTACTTAATGAGCCTCTAGATCTATGAGGTGTCTCAGCCTGTGATAAATTCACTTGCTTGGCCTGATTAATTATATTTCTATGATTTGTGTTGAGAGCTTACATTTCCTTTTCATCACCAGACTCCTTTCAATATTTCATGAATTGGTCCAGTTTCAACTGTTTTGGCTGCTTTATTAAACTGCAGAAATTATAGACTATTATTTTAGCTGAGTGATATGAACCCAACCATTTCAGTTTGGGCAACTACTTTAGGTTTCTATAGCTAATCATCTATTATCTGATCTGCCCTTCTTGAAATGATTGTGTGCTGGAATCTACGATTCTGCATAAGAGTTTCTAAGTTAAGAGAAAATAAAACAGGTCCTGCCTTTAAGTTTATGATTTGTGAAACTCTATGTGCAGACACAATTAATAAAGGCGAGGGAGCAACAGCAACAGCAGCAGCCACAACCCCAGCAGTCACAGCATCAACAACAACAACAGCAGCAACAACACATGCAGATGCAACAGCTCCTTTTGCAGAGAGCACAGCAGCAGCAGCAGCAACAGCAGCAGCAGCAACAGCAGCAGCAGCAGCAGCAGCAGCAACAGCAGCAGCAACAACAACAGCCACAACCACAGCAACAGCAGCCACAAACACAACAACAGCAAAGTAGGGATAGGGCTCATCTTTTAAATGGTAGTGCAAATGGGTTAGTTGGAAACCCTGGAACTGCAAATGCACTAGCAACAAAGATGTATGAGGAAAGGTTAAAACTTCCCCTTCAAAGGGACTCTTTGGATGATGCAGCAATGAAGGTTGGGGGATGTTCTGGTTATCTAATCTAATTATAAGATAAAATGCTGTTTTTATGATGCATATGTTCATCGCTTTCTTTTGGCATAATATACAGCAAAGATTTGGTGAGAACATGGGTCAACTCTTGGACCCAAATCATGCATCGATATTAAAGTCAGCTGCAGCTCCTGGCCAGCCTTCAGGGTATCGTTTTTAAAATTTCACTTTCATTGCTTATTGTTTCAAGTCTTTCTGGAGACAGAAGGTAGTTTGTAGGTTGTACTTGATTAGTCTGTAGCATAGATAATTTAAGTTTGATTTGAAACTCTATGAGTTGAAGCTTACTTTATTAATGCAAAGCAAAAGATGATCTTTTTATCTTCTAGTTTTTTCTGGGCAGTCTACTCCTGCCTTTGAAGAATCAGTGGTCATGTGTTCCCTATTTTAAAAAGTTATTTGGCGTTCAATTCTCTTAGCATCCAACGTTCTCTATATTTATGGGTGTTGACTTTGCTAGCACCAAATTTCTTGATTTCAGGCAAGTTTTGCATGGTGCTGCTGGTGGGATGTCTTCACAAGTTCAAGCTCGTACTCAGCAATTACCAGGGTCTACTATGGTACACCTTTGTTCTTAGAGGACCTCATTAATTCCTCTATTTTTTATCAGCTGTTTTTCCCTGACTTGTCACTTGGAATCAGGATATAAAGGGTGAGATTAGCCCGGTTTTAAATCCCAGAGCTGCAGGTCCTGAAGGATCATTGATGGCAATGCCTGGTATTTTCCCACCGTTTTTTTTTCTTCCTGATATAACTGATTTGTGTTATTTTGAAACTGTTTTGCTGCAAGTTGATGGAATTTGATTTTTTTTTTCCTTTGCAATTTATTCATGGTTGAATGAGGATATTTGGGATTTAGTGTTAATTTCTTTATGATGTTTTATTACTATTCTCGTAAGTGGAGTAAACAAGAGATTTTCTTGTGTCAGGATCAAATCAAGGTAGCAACAATTTGACTTTGAAAGGGTGGCCACTGACAGTGAGTAATCTTTTTATTTTATTGTTATTTTAATTTATTGCTATTTTAATTTATGTTACTTCTCCTGGTGGATATATATTATGTCCTCTTAAATGTGACATCATATTCATAAATAACATACATCCGTCAAAATTGTGGTGTGCTGTAGTCTTTGCAGAGAGTGAGATAAGGATGTACCCCCTCCCTGCTCGCTCACTCACTCTCAGTGTACACGTAGCTTATTAACCTACAGCCTCTACCTTAATATTTTACAATTGTTACTACTTGAGCCATGCTCAAGTGGCAGACGTACCCCTTCTGTGCTTGAATGTGTTAACCCTACAAAATCTCCATCATCTGCTAGAAATTGTGGCCTCTATTCTTTGAAGTCTCTAGCAATCCTCCTGTACTGAGTTTTATGTCATCTACACATCTTGAATTATTGAAACATATCAGTTCAGTTACTAGTTTTCACTATTAAGCTTTTTCTATCCTTTATTAGGGTTTGGAGCAACTGCGCTCTGGTTTACTCCAGCAACAAAAACCTTTCATGCAGACTCCTCCGCCTTTCCATCAACTCCAAATGTTGACAACCCAACATCAGCAGCAGCTTATGCTGGCACAACAAAATTTGACGTCACCAACTGGCAGTGAAGATAGTAGAAGACTAAGAATGCTAATGAATAATAGGAGTATTGGTCTAAATAAGGATGGTCTTTCAAATCCTGTTGGTGATGTGGTATCAAATGTTGGATCCCCTCTTCAAGGTGGTGGCCCTCCTTTTCCTCGTGGAGATACAGATATGCTAATGAAGGTGTTAGTTCCCTTTTAATTTTCTGTCCATCTTCAGTATGGTTCTTATATAATTCGTTAAACTGTTTTATTTATAATTTTTTTATATTTTCCAAAAGTTTCATGATTTGTATCTTCTGAGAGTTTATGTATGTGTAGTTGAAACTGGCTCAGTTACAGCAGCAACATCAACAACAGTCAAGTACCAATGCACAGCAGCAGCAACTTCAACAGCATGCCCTTTCAAATCAGCAATCTCAGACTTCTAATCATAGCATGCATCAGCAAGATAAGGTAGGGGGAGGTGGTGGCAGTGTCACTGTGGATGGGAGCATGTCAAACTCATTTAGAGGAAATGACCAGGTCAGTCCTTTTATAGTTGTTGATATCACATACATATTCAAGCAGTATGTTGTTTCTTGGGTCCTAATTTCTTACGGAATCATTGGGCAATATTTTTCTTCTGACTTGTAAAAGAATGTATAATTATTGATCCATATAGGCTAGCGAATTTCTGATGTACACAATTAATTTATGTAAATTGTAAGATCTGACATCCAATTTCATGATTAAAACATCCTCTTTTCCCTTTGCTGTGTCTATTTGCATGTCTTTCCTTTTTGTGGTTGGTGTTATAAATTTTGCTGTTATTATGTTTTTATAATTTTGGAGATTGCAACAGATTTTTTTCAAATTAATGATTGTGAATTTGTGATATTGAGAATTTATATGGTGGGAAGCAGTTTGGATTAAGGCATGATGAATTTATTTCCTTGTTCATTTCTTCACTGGTTTTGAATTCAAGTATGCAAAATTTGATCTCCATAATCTCAAGCTTTCCAGAACTGAGTAGTTGGAAAAGGATTTTACTTCTTTCTTTCTTTCAATTCTCCTGAATAGAGATTTGACTATCCATTTATATAAACTACAACGAAAGTGGCTATTTATTTATTTATTTTCTGCTCTAGTAATGTGGAAATCACAACGTCAACTACTAGTTTGTTTCTTGGAAACTGCTAACTATATATATATATATAGAACAAATGGCAATGTCTTGCCACAAGATTTTGACAATTATTTCTATTAAAGTGAATCACTGATTGTAAATTTCTGTCCCTGAATTTGACAGGCATCTGATTTTTATACCTTATGAAGTGTATGTAATAGGTTCCTAACATGGTTTTCTGAATGCACTTTAAGGTTTCAAAAAACCAGATTGGGAGAAAGAGAAAGCAGCCTGGATCCTCGTCAGGTCCTGCCAATAGTTCAGGAACAGCAAATACAACAGGTCCGTCACCAAGTTCAGCACCCTCAACTCCCTCGACTCATACGCCTGGAGATGTGATATCAATGCCTGCCTTGCCTCATAGTGGTAGTTCTTCAAAGCCTCTACTGATGTTTGGTACTGATGGCACTGGAACCCTTACGTCACCTTCTAACCAGTTGGTGAGTGGCTTTTCTGAGTGGTTGAATTGGTGGAAGGAATTATTAAGTTCCTTGCATGTACACTCATTGCCATTCCATTTTGGCAGTGGGATGATAAGGATCTTGAATTGCAGGCTGATGTGGATCGCTTTGTGGAGGATGGATCTCTAGATGAAAATGTTGAGTCTTTTTTATCCCATGATGATACAGACCCTAGAGATACTGTTGGCCGTTGTATGGATGTAAGCAAAGGTGCAGTAAACACCATTTTACATTGATCATAAAATATTCTGGCATCATCCTTGCAAAAGAGTTTCTCAAAGTGTATGTCTGAATTTCCCTCACTCCAATGTGAAAGTTTGCAGTCTTTTCCTTTAATAGATTAATAGATAATTCATTTTGCTATGGTGAAATACAATGAAGTACAAATCTTAAACAGCAACCAAAGATGATTTAATGACTTGTGATGTCTCTTTCTTTGTGCCTTGAATATTCTTTACAATATTTATGATGAATGTGTGCAATTCCTTTTTTTGTTTTGATAAATAAACATTGTTGGTTATATAATTTAGAAGGGGCTTGCTTCGTTATCTTTTATATGTGGATCTGCATGGTTGCTACTTGCTCTTTAATTCCTTGATGTGCATAAGCATAAAGAGGCAATGACTAAGAATTCAGAAACTAAGGGCATGAATTTGTTTCATATTCAGGCTTCACATTTTCTGATGTAAATTCTGTACGGGCAAGCACAAGCAAAGTTGCCTGTTGCCATTTCTCATCTGATGGGAAATTACTTGCAAGTGGTGGCCATGACAAAAAGGTTAGTGGTAGCATTAGTCTTGATAATAATATTTTATTTAGTACTTTCTTTGTTCAACTAACTTGCTGAAATAAGCAGTGAACTTAAATTGGAAAACAAAATCAAGAACATTATTTTTCCTTTTATTCTGTTTAGATATGGAATAATATGGCCTTTTTCTCCTGATTGTTTTGTATTGCAGGTTGTTTTATGGTACACGGATTCTCTAAAACAAAAAGCCACTCTTGAAGAGCATTCGTCTTTGATTACCGATGTCCGTTTCAGTCCAAGCATGCCTCGTCTTGCAACATCTTCATTTGACAAAACTGTCAGGGTTTGGGATGTTGAAAATGTTAGTTGATTTATTTCCTGTTTTACTTTGATAGTATACAACTTTAGAGAAATTGTTTCCATATATTTTAATGGGTTTGAAGTAACTTGACCATGCACATCACAGTATTAATATTTGCCATGACTTGAAGAATGGCACACCACTAAATTACAGAGATGTGTAGATGGCCATCTTTCACTGAAAATTCGTACACAGTGGGGTAGATGTTATTAATGTGCTTGTTTTGTATGAAATTATAAACAAGAAGTGCACAACTCTTTCCTTACTGAGTTTTCGGTTTGAAATGTATTCTGCATTTCTGCTTCTAGATATATTTTTGTTTTGCAGTTCTGTTTCTGTTGTAGAAGTTCCTTGATGTAATTTTACTATTCTGTATTGCTATGGCTCATATGGTGAGTTGCAATAAAAAATTATTTATTGAAAGACTGTTATTCAGAAAGGTTATATTTATTTGTTCGTGATAAAGATGATTAGTGTGGTGCAATAGTGCTTAAGAAGCTTAAGGAATTCATATTGCTGGTAATATTTAGTGTTTCTAGCAAATAGATGTTTATAGAGATTGTATTGTCTTCAATATGGATGTTGAATGCCACCATGAATTCTAATGTTCTAATTATTTTATTTTTAAAAGATCATGTGATCTATGCTTAATTTTTTTGCTGCTTGATTAACGTCTCCACTATGGAGCTCTATAAGGCTTGGAAATTTTTTTCTTTTACTGTATTTGGACATGAACATTGGGACTATTTATTTGCTGGGATGTTAATGATTGAAGTCTCTGATGGTTCGTTTGCCTTTGTCTAAAAGTCGATCAATTATGTGCATTTCTGGTTAGTATTCTGATTTAACTGTATATATAATTACTATGCAGCCTGGTTATTCACTTCGCACCTTCACGGGACATTCTACAACTGTTATGTCGCTGGATTTTCATCCAAATAAAGATGACCTTATCTGCTCTTGTGATGGTGATGGTGAGATAAGATATTGGAGCATAAACAATGGTAGTTGTGCTGGAGTCTCCAAGGTAGAATGTTAATTGTTATTAGCATATTTTATATGCATTTCTCTATCAAGACCCAAATAGCAGGTCCAACCCTTCACTGGGTCTTGCATAATAAATGTTTTGTAGCACCAGGTTTCCCTGTTTTTCGATAAAAAAAAAAAATCTCATTTTTGTAGCTTGTGCATTAAAGTGATGATGCATTCATTTCAGTCTGCTAACTTACAGTTCTCTTGCTGATTAGGGTGGCACCACCCAGATGAGATTTCAACCTCGTCTAGGGAGGTACCTTGCTGCAGCTGCAGAGAACATTGTGTCTATATTTGATGTGGAGACACAAGCGTGCCGATATTCATTGAAGGTTGGTTTGCATACTTTTTTTTGAAGTTTCTTCTTGGAGGTATAAAATAAATTCTTTCAACGAGAAGTTCGCAATTTTGCTTGAGTCAGAGTCAGTGTTATGCACTATATGTCTTCTCTGGTTATCATCAGAGATTCGGAGGTAAACTTGAAATATAAGTTGAATGTTGTTTAGTCAGGAGAATAACTTGGGATCAATTCTTGTGGTAGCAATAACGTGTTACAAGATGGCCAAAAGATAACACATGGGCTTATAAAATTTGCAATATAATGGATCGGATGTCTCTGTTTAAGCCAGTTTCCATGCTTAGTAATTTTGCAATTTGATAAGGACTGAAAAAATATATGTTAATAATGAAGACTTGCTCCTAGAATACAGGTTGTCCGCTGAGAAATTCAAATAACAGTAGTGCAGAACTGAAAGAAAAAAACATTAAAATCAGAACATCAACGGGGTCCCAGACACCAGGAAACACCCTCTACCCAGCCCTTCTACTTTTCTCTCAATACATGCATACCTTTCCTCACCACCCCACCCCATGAGACCCCCCCTAACCTCCTTCCATGATGATTCTCAATCATTTCCTATGAATCTATGATTCACAGCCTGCCAGCTGTCAGTTGCATAACAGAATTTTCCATTGATTTCTTTTCTCTGCCTATGGTTTCATAGCTGGTCCCAAGTCCAAGTAACGGAGGAGGATTGTGTTAGGTCCTTGGCAGCCAATGTAAAACTCGTCGATATAGCAAACATGGATCATGCTCTCTGTTGATGTTCTTTTTCTCAAGCTCTCCAATTGCTCCAAGTGGCCCCTCCTGCATGTTAGGCCCATTTCTTCTCAGCCCATATTTCTTCCTCCTATATATATACATGGGCTAAAAGTTGTATCACAATTTTATTCAATATTTGTTTATATATATATTTGGGCATAATACATAAATTCTGGAGAGACATAAATTTTAATAGATGGGCAGGTGATAGCTACCCATTTGATTATAATTTATTATTTTTGTGACAATCTCAAAGCTATCTGTTAACTGTATGATCTGGCACAGTTGTCTATTACCATATATTATTTACTATTTTTTCATCCTGACAACGGTAGTTTTGCTCTTCTAGACTAAGATTATGGCAATAAAGTTTTTGGCCCATTAGAAAGCGTGGGCTTCTTGAATGTGAAAAAAGCTGTTTATGGAGCTGTTTGCCTAGCTGCTGAGTCTAGACAAGATATCTTCTCATGATGAAAGATTTATACTGTTGTAAATGGTGATTTCATTTGCTTCAAGCCTCTAAACAAACTGCTAACTTACCTGTCGTTGCTGGAGTGTAGTCAAGGAAGGAAACATCAGTTATAATTGCAATGAGAATCAAATCCCTCTGACAGTAATGTATTGATATATGCTAATAAATAACAGCTTTGAAGCTTGTATATAAATTGTCTTGGTGATTACAGCAGTAACTTTATTTCCTACTATCCCAAGAGTATCACCAAGTAATTTTCATATGTTGTACTATGGTTGTAGGGACACAAAAAAACGGTAGATTGTGTGTGTTGGGACCCTTCTGGGGAGTTGCTGGCATCTGTGAGTGAGGATTCTGTCAGGGTTTGGACTCTTGGATCAGGGAGTGAAGGGGAATGTGTTCATGAACTTAGCTGCAATGGCAATAAGTTTCATGCATGTGTTTTCCATCCAACGTACCCTTCATTGCTGGTCATTGGCTGTTACCAGGCAAGTCTACATTCTTTTTTATTTCTTTTCCTTTTATATTTTGGTGATTTCGGTTATTTGTCATGCAATTAATAGACAAAGAAGAGGGTTTTGGAACAAAGGGGTTTAGGTCAGTCTCAAGGTTTATCAGATTCAGAAATTAGTAGTAGACTCCCCAACCCACAACCGAGTATGATGATAGAGTCTGAGTCATTCTTAAAGGATGTTTTATAAATAGACAGAATAAAAGTAATTTGAGCATCAAAGTTACTTTGATAATACATAAAGAAAGTTGATCCTATTTGTTATGATGACGTGGCTGCTTGTGGTTGTATTTTGTCCTGGTTGAATGGTGAGTAGTACATATGATCCATATAAACATACTGTTGTAATTTTGACCTCTTACGCTTAGTAAATTAATGTTGTGTAGTCATTGGAGCTGTGGAACATGAGCGAGAACAAGACAATGACTCTGTCTGCTCATGACGGTCTTATTACTTCCTTGGCTGTTTCAACTGTAAATGGTTTGGTTGCTTCGGAAGTCATGACAAGTTCATCAAACTCTGGAAGTGATTATGTCTCCTCCAAGTGAGGGTAATGGCAATACATTAGGTCTTTGTCAGTGTTGTTCACATGTTAGTTTATTTCCCTTTTTTGCTTCTTGGTAGAATTTGATTTTCTATGTATCTTTAGCAACTAACCTATGTAATGTAACATTGTCTTCCTGCTGTAACATCTTCCATTTAAATATTTACTTGGATATTTCTGCTTTGGTATCCTGGATTGCTTTTCATATTTTGTGCGTTTATTCCCTCAACTCAAGGTTGGTGCTGATTGGTGATCCACTCAGCAAATCATGAACTTCTGATTGAAGCTCTCTCTCTCTCTCTCTCTCTCTGCTTGCTAACATTTTTGACTTGTGTGCTTCTTCAAACTAGTGGGCCCCTTCCCCCCCCCCCCTTCTTTCTTCCAGACAGTTGGATTTTGCTGTCATTGCTCTTTGAACTCGTCTTGACTATAGAATATCACAGCAATATTTAATGTTTATGTGGTTTTCTTTCTCTTTTTAATGGCACAAGTTGTCTTATGCGTTGTTAATTTCTATGAGGATTTACTCGACTAAATAATAAAATTTGCAAGTTAATGTACGGAAAACGTTAAATTAATGACTTTAATTTATGTGCATTGTTTTTTTTTTTTTTTTTTTTTAAAATTTTTTTTTACATGGACATCTAATAGAATTTGATCATTTTACTACATTATTTTTTTCATTAATTTGATATGGTGATGGGGTAAATTTTTATCGGATGTTTGTATAAAAATGTTTTGTATTGGCAATATATTAAGCTTGGCATGTATGTTTTGCAGTCTTGGGAAGTTTGGTTTTGTTATTTGGCGTACGATTTTTTTTTTCACTTGTGGGAATTGTTTCCTGAAAATTAAATTTCTTGGGAATTATGTTTTTTTAAAATATCATAAATATGTTTGGTATGTTTAAAATATTTTTGAAAATGAGAAATATTATAATTTTTTTTTCTTCAAGAGAATGTTGGATTCTCACCCTCTGAGAAAATTTTAGTAGGAAACTTAATTAAAAAAAATGATTTTTAGAAATGTGAGATTTCTGAAAATGATTTTTAAAATTGTCCTACTAAACATAGAAATTTAATATTTTTAATTTAAAATAAGAAACTTAAAAAAAAAAAATCCTCTTACCAAACACCCTCTTACTGATCTCTTTGTCATGGACACGTTATTATAGATGTATTTGATGAAATGTGGTTCTTGGTCTTAATATATTTAAGCTTTTGTTTGTTTGTTTATTTTATTTATGTTTTCATTTTCAAACAATCTCATTGAATTTTATTTATCATTTTTGTGCTGTATTCAATTTTTTAATCATACCATATTAAATATATGAAAAATAATATATGATCTAATAAAAATATCAATATAAAATATAAGTCAATTTGTTCACTTTAGTTTATTAATTATTAATTAAAAGATTCACGGTTTCAAGAATATAAAATATACATTTTTTATTATTTTAATATAGAAGCTTCAGTTTATAGAAGTTTTCAAACCCTGACCCTTGGAGACACTCTATGTTTAGATTAACGTTGGATAATATAAAATCATGTTAAAATATCAATTAGTGTAATTCTAGGTAAATATTTAGATGTTTATTCTAACATTAAGAAATTGATTTTGGATTCAAAAAACTTAGGTGATTTTAAAACATTTGCATTAGATTAAAGTTTTTATATTGAGCTTTACTATTGTTTTTAGAATTAAAAAAATAGAGAAAATAGTTATACACTGACATTATAAAGAAGTTTTACATTGTCATCCAATTACAAACTACTGTAAATGGTAAATTTGTTAACTTTTACAATAATTATTTTAAAAGTCATATTAACGGTGATTTTTAATTGGTTAATAGTGTAAAATTTTTTATACTGACAGTACATAACTATTAAGCTTTAAAAATATAAACAGTAATTGTTTTACTTCAAAATTAATTTTTTAAATACTTATTCAAACACACAGGTCCTGTAATGAACTAAGATTATATACTGTCTTTACATCGATGGTTAATTGTTTTCGGGTTCACATTCCACACAGAAATCTTCAAATTAATATCAAATGCAAATTTTTATAATTAAAGAAATAAATAAATTTTATGATTGAGCAATATCATATCTATCGTATTCAATACTCAGACAAATCCAATACTTATACAACATAGGAGGGCGGTAATGCATGAAAATGTTTGATGCTTGTGATTCAGTTAACATTTCATCTTCAAAAGTAGATGCGATCTCAAAAGTTGGAAGCCAAAACACCACATCTAAATGCTTCGTCTTAGAGGCACCAACAAAATAAAATTAGAGTGCTTAATCGATAATCATCCCAATAAAGCAATCCATTGAATTAAACTGCCATAACAGATTCAGGCAATTTTGTTTTTTCATAAACTCTAACCCCATGTGATCCAATCATCACCCAAATCCTAATCTCATTGTTAACTTATATACGTACCTAGGAATTTATCCTAATCCCAACACCAGAAAATAAAAATAAAAAAGAAACTCATTCTTATTTTCAGTTTCAGCAAAACAGTTAAAGTTGTAAGGGAGCCGGAGTAGTAACATTGGAGTGATTTGTAAGGAAAAGAGAGATGCTGGGTGTAATAGTGTGTTCTTCGAGTTCCTCTTTATAAGAGCACCATTTGCAAGTTCAAGTCCTATCCTGAACACTACAAACCGTTCACGTGACCTCACCAAGAGCTGTAGCAACACTCAACTCTCACTTTATTCCGCGGCTTCTTATTCGAAAGAAGTGTAATTTATCATTAGTGAGAGGGTTTTATGCTGCATTTCTCACTTTTCTCACTTGATTTGTATTTGAACTTAAAAAGATAAATATAAACTTAGTTCACCAAAATTCACCAAAAAAATTAGTTCACCAGAAAAAGATTTGCATTTATCATTAGTAGTTAGTGTGTGTAAAAGACAAAAGCGTTAAAAAGGACTAAATGTTTAAGGGGGTGTATTGGATTGAGATTTTAAAAGATTTTAAAAAACTTTTTATGGTAAAAAAGTCTGGTATTATTTAATCAAGACTTTTTAATAATATAAATAAGTTTTGTAGTATTCAATTAGGACTATCAAAATATTTTTAAGAGGGTAACAAAATCTGGTGGTATTTAATTGAGATTTTTTATGACTTACAAAAAATCTTTTGCTATTCAAAAACATACATATTTCGATAGATTGTTTCGTAAAGTGGATTTTGTGTGACTTTTCAGTAAGATGTATAAGTATAACACTCATCCAACAATTCCATGCAAACTCTTAAGACATTTTTTACTCCCTCATTTCTTCTTTTTCTATGTTGCCAGAATTTTCTTTCACTCATCACACACAATTCTTTCTCTCTTCATTGAAGGTGGTATCAATGTTAATACTATAATTGGTCATCTCTTTTTTCTAATCCTACAAACCTTCTCTGTAATTAGGTAAAATATCTTTCTATTTGTCCTTGTCAACTTGTTTAGATAAATTCATTGTGTATATCGTCAAAAAGACAATGTAAAAAATACATAAAAAATTCCGTGTATCACCAATGCCAATCACACACTCACACATTGATCCCAACATAAATTATAGGATGTTGTTTTAGCTTCGAATAAAATAGTGCGCTCTGCAACATGGGTTATGTGGATTTCATGTTCCTTAATATTATTAGAATTTTTTTCTCTCATAAGATTATTAGGAAGTTCAAACTTTTTTTCCTTCTCATCGTAAAGAGCTTTATCTGTTTATTATTGGACACTCCGTATTATTTTGATAATAATAACATGTACTTATGGATTGATAGTTCTTTACTACTAAGTAAGCACCATGAACTATAACTTGTTACGTGATTGAGGTATTAAAAAAAGCCTCAAATGGTAATGAAATGGTTAGGCATAGGTAATAATTTGTTTTATGTATTAGAAAGCATTTTTTTTTATTTTGACAAAATTAGTAGGACATGAAGTTAGAATTAATTAGTTATTAAAATATTAGAAAAATTATATTGGTTTTACTTTTTTTTTTATTCAAACTTTATCAATTTTTTGTTATATTTTTCATTAACTTTTATAACTTTGAATGTTTTCTAAAAATTCATGAAGTCCTTTCAAATCTTATAAATCTATAAAGTTTTTTCAAATCTTATAAATTCTTATGATATAAATCTATTAAAATCCAAAATCCAAAATCTTAATTATAAAAGTCTTTTAATTTTTTTTTATAAGTTATTACATTCTAACATAGTCTTTTAAAATTCACAAGACTTTTTTATGCCAAAATAGTTTTTTAAAATCCCCATCCAACACACCCCCTTATAGTTATATAATTAAAATGGATTGTCAATATTCGACTTAACTAAAAATCCTGAGAATCGTCTATGTTTGATTATACACTATTAACTGCTCTTACTAATTACACCCCTTTTGTAAAGAAACCTGAAACTATGTATTACTCGCAGATGGTTGGAAGATGTGTGCGACTTGTATAACCAACTCTTATCCTTTATTTATTTTCATTCTGCCTTCACATCACAACACTATAGGGTAAGAGCTTGATCAACCCTACCCTACAGAAAGATACTACACCTTTCTAAAGTCCAATCTTCTGACTTATTAACAGGAAGTGATGACAACTAAAGGATGTGATGTATAAACCTCTGGTCCCCCAGTAATACAGAAAGAGACAAATTCTCACAACAAAGAGCATATGGTTCTGTTATTTGGAACACTCGAGGAAATGCATGCCTTTGTTGTGACCTCGCTGAGGACAAGGCAAAAGTATAACAAACAAATGCTTGAATTGTGTGTCCCCCTTTCAACCTTTTCTCCTTTTTGCAACCAGACAGCCAGTGCATCAATGTCAGGGTTTTTCCTTCTCTTTCTCTATCCTCTTCTAACTTAGTCGTAATTGTCTTGTTGAGACTAATGAAGGCGATCGAAGAAATATTAAGCATTCATTTTAATCAAATGGGAAAGAGATAGAGAAAGGTAAAGACTACACAAAAACAAATCAATTGAACAATGCTATACAATATTTCCAAATGTGACCCACCAATTTGCAGTTCTGTACAATTCCTTTGATCTACATGGGACTTGATTTTTCATATTCAACCGGATTCTAAATGTTTAAGTTTGGTGTTTTGACAACTAAACAAGGACAAAAGAAAGACTTGCTTCAATCGAATAAGAAACAGATGGAGAGAAGAAAATAAAAATAAAAATAAAAATCAAGTGTATATATATATGGAAAGAGTTTCAGATTTGGCGCTCAAATTTACGTGATCTTCATCAATATTAGAAGGAAATGAATAATAAATTTAATCTCCATATGCATGTCACATTCTCGAGAGTCAAAATGTTTCAGACAATTAATTTTTTTCTCCCATTGATTATGACTTGTCAACAACTGAATGTATATGTACTAAACTGACATGGTTGTTGGATCAGCAAAGCTAATTAATTGAGTCAATTACCCTCCAGAGCGATCTATATGAATACTCTTGTAGCATGTGACTTTGCCGACTTGTTTTATTTGGTTTAAGAAAAAAAGTGAAAAAAAAAGAAAAGAGAAGGAAAGAAAAATAATAGAAAGAGAGATAATTTTTAAATTATTTGGTAAGAGAAAATAATAAAAAAAAGTAATTTTTTTTTCACTTAATTATATAGAAAGTGAAAGAAAAGGAAAAAAAATACATATGTAAAATAATATAAATCATTCAAATAAAAAATGAAAGTGATATAAATAAGGGCATTTTTATCTTTTATGTAAAAGAGCTCCTTCCGTTCTCTTTCTGTCCATTTTAGAGTAAACACAAACAGGCCATTAGAGTCCCACGACCAATACCGACTAACAAACAAGGTGACATAACTTTATTATCTTAAACTTTGTAGTTAACATATCTAAATAGAATTAACGTTATAATTGTAATTTAATCAGTAGCAGTTTTTTAAGATAAATATTCGTTAATAAAGCAATGAAAGAAATACGAGCATGTAGCTAACAAAGATGAATACTCTAAAAAAACTGATTATGCAGTGAAAACCGTAGAAAGACTAGGGCCATAGCCCCAATTAACAAAATATCCAAAAAAAAGAAACTCAACCCCTTTCCCAAATGACAATCACCACGAACAATTACTGCCAATTATAATTACCATTTACCAAGAGTTAATTATTAACTTAAACTTAAAAACTGATGAGTCAGTGGTAAATTAAGTTACTCAGTCAAGAGCTCTGGTTATGAACAAGAGCACTTTGTTTCCCTCTAATTCTTCTGTCTTTTCGAAGGTTATTAAAATTTAAAAAGCGCTTATTGAAAATTAAAAGAAATTTAATAATTCTGATTTTTCATATTTTTTCTTTCGTTCCTTTTACATTTATTTTTTTATTTTTCTTTATTTTTCGTTTCATCATTCATAATTCATTCTATCTCTGATTTTTCATCTTTTTCTATTTCACTCTTCCCGACACTCTTGTCACATCTCATGGCGGGATTTGAGACAACAATTGTTTAGTTTAATTATCTTAAGACTGTACTGATTTGCATTAAGCAGCGGGTGTTTACTTATTTATATATTTATTTTTCATATCCTATTATCATAAGTTTAAAACCTGTTACCAAATCCTTTCATTTTTCTATTTACATTTAGATTTGTGTGTATCATATCCATTTTGAAATGATGGATAATCAAAATTAATATTCAACGTCGTCCTCTAGATATTTGGCACAATGGGAATGGGCTTTGTACATATTGTGCGAATGATCTAGCTCCAACATTTCAATTAAAGAATGACATTACAAATTAATCTTATTAAAGTTATTTGTGACATAACGATGTATATAAATATTAATTGTGTAATGTTTATTATATTATCATTGATACATTATAAAAAAATTACATTATGTTAACACGTTATTTAATGAGTATCAAACTTATTAAAGAAAGTTTTAACAAATGATTAAATGATAACGTAAAAAGGTCTTACATTAACTGTACATTAATTAAAATAAACTCATTTGTTATGAATGCATATATTGGGTGAACCTAGGGTATCTCAGTCAAAAGCTAAGAACTATTCTTTTGAGATATTGAGATCTATTTAAGAGTCAACCTCTTCCAATAGATGTTTTTCTATACACAAGGACTCAGGGATCGAACCCCTGACCACATGCTCAAGATTATTTGTCAACCATACCACACCATGTATGCATATGTAATACATATATAATATATCTAATTTATATTTTTACAAAATCTTTGTACTTAATTTTTTAAAATTAATATATAAGTTAAGAAATTAGCAATGACCATGACATCAAAACTACTAACATTGGTTAGGTTGTTGCTAAGCCACCACAACCATGAAATGACAATCTTATTTTTATTATTCTAATTATATATGTTTGCATTGGCCAAGCTATCACTTCTTTAATTTTTAAAAGTAGCGTTAGCCAAGTTGTCACTGAGATTTTCAATTGTAGTTAGTGTTAGCTTGTTTGACATTACCTATTAAAATTATTCATATCACAAAACCCTTTCTCCCTCATTCTCACTTGACCTTCCTCTCTCTGTTTGCTCTCTGTCATAGCACCCACGGGCTTGAACTCCCTCTCTTTATCTCTTTGTCTTCTCTCCCAAAGCTAGTGCCACTACAAGAAAAATGCATATTAACATAAGCAAAAAATCAACATTAATCATGAAAAGCCAACACTATACCCTCCTCACACTCCTGATCAAGAGATTAAGTATTTCACTCAAGTCACCAAATAGTAGGTTTTGTTTACACTCAACATCATCACATACTACTCTTGCCATATGCTTGACAAGATTCTAAAATTATTATTACACAACAAATACAAACATATCAAGAGGTCTTTTTCAGGTTGTAATGAGTTTAGGTCATAGGTGAGAAAGATATTTAAAACTAGGCTAATCAATTGGAACTAAGGGATAAGTACATATACAATCAAGATCAAGTACTCATCAAAGTTGCCAATACCATCCCTTGGCATTAATATTTTTGCTTTGCCAATTTTCAATCCCACCTATTCTCAGCAATATAAATATAAAACAAATGAAATTATACATTTTTTTTAGCAGTTTTTTTTTCATTTAAAAAAAAAAATAGTAAGTATTGGTTTTTTCCCACCCTAAACTTAAAATCCTTGCTTATCCTCAAGCAACCATACAATCCCAAACTTAAGTCTAAGCCATAAGTACAATGTAAGAATAGATCCTTTAATTTATATTAAGAGGGAGAACTTTGTTTTTCACTTTTGGCTTATAATGAGCTAATTAAAGAACAAAAGGTAAGGCTTAAAGGGTTAATTAACAAATGATATATATTGTAAAGGATGACTAATTTTTGGCCTTGGCTTAAAGAAAGAAAGAAATGCCTTTAATCATGTGTGTTTACATGCTATGCAATAAGAACAAAAATCAAGTCAAGTTCTAAAGTAGATAATCATGCAATGAAGAAACACACTGAATAATTATATTTGTATGGGTCCAAAATCTCAGAATGTTGAGAATAAGGAGAACAAAAATCACATGTAATTTGATCATTGCCAAATGTTAATAGGCATTGCTTAGAAGGTGCACAACATCAAAATGTGAGTGAGTCAAAAGATAATGGCGACCAATTTCTCAGTACATGCAAAAAGATGAAGGGAAAACCAAGTACAATATGCATGCTAAACATGGTGAGCAAATAGAACACTTTAAGATGATATGAATATAAAAAAATGATAGCAGCTACAACAATAAATAAGGTAAATAAGGTAAAGAAGCTTCTTTTTGCTATGTAAGCATGGAGTATCTTGAAGAGGAGAACCAAGAGTGTAACTACAAGAAGTATAATCATTTGTGTTGCTCTTAGGTTTGTCTCTTCTACTCATCAATCTTTCAACTCCTAAGAAGAAAAGAAAGAACAAAAAATCAATCCAAAATTTAAAACAACTAAAACTAGAATGTGAAAAAAAAAGGGTATAGTTCTTGGGTTCTCTCCTAAGTAACACTTATTAAACGTCTTGAGCCTAACAATCCAATGTAGCTTAAGGATTTTTTAGGGTGGCATAAAGGATACAAAGAACACATCCTCCTTGTGTTTTCGCTTCTTAGTTAGAAACTCCATGAAGATTAAATATTTATGGAGTGACTTTCATACCGCTACAAGGGAAGTTTTAATGAACAAGGCAATAAGGGTGTCTAAGGATTTATCATGTTCATTTCACATCTCTCTTCCTTGTCAATCTATTGATGGAAAGAGATATTGACTTATGAAAGACTTTCTTGTTGATTTTCTTCATCTCTTTCTCTTGAAACATGCTCTTTTACAACACTCTCTTCATGTGCCTTAATCTTTGTTATAATTTCTTGTTCTATGGCTATAGGATATTCAACAATAGGTGTGATTGTCTTGCCAATAGATCTTTCAGCAATTTTCCATTCTATCTTCCTAACTTGAATCTTAAGATTTTTTTTATTGAAGTTTGGGTAGCTTCTATGAATTGTGTTAGCACATTCTCAAGATTGGAGAGCTTATCCTATGATTCTTCAAGTTGATTGTAAGGATGTGACTCTTGCTCTCATAAGAAATTTCTTATATAATAAGGCTCACAATAACCATTTGAATGTTCTCCTTCACATAAATCACAAATGAGAGGTTGTGGGTGAATGACCTTAACTGCATAATTTCAAGATGCTTAGACAACATTTCTATTTAGTTACTAATAATTTCCTTTTGAATTAGAAGAATACTCTCGAAATTCTCCATAGGTAAATTAAGAGGTCTTCAAAGGTTCTGTCCTGCATGCATAGACTCAAGAGAAAAAAAATGATTTTTTTTGAAAAATAAAAATAAAGGGAAAATAAAACAAAAACAAAAAAATAATAAAAAAAGTAGTTACTAATTGTGTCGCTATTAGAAACACAATCCCCAGCAACATCGCCAAAAACTTGTTAGAGACAATGGCAAGTGTACTGATTGTACAAGAGATAGAGTATGAGTATTATCTACACGAGGGTTGTGGTTTAATAACTAACGCAATTAATTAATTACGCTTTTGGTCGAGTAAACAACAAACAAATGGTTATTTTTTGGTTTTATATTTTGATTAAGATTAAAAGAAACCAAGAGATAAAAATGGGTAAGCTTAGAATCCTTCCAATTATCCCTTAATGTAATCTCATTCAATCTTAAATTCCTTCTAATAATGTGATTGACATCCAATTTCACAAAATTAGTTTACCCTTAATTCCTTGGCAAACAACCCTTTTTTACCAATTACAAACCCTAATTCCTTAGATGAGCATAATTATAAACAATCATCAAATTCAAGAAATCACAATGAATGCATACATTCAAACTCTATTCCTAAGTGTAAGAGATATATGGCCAATAGGTCAAGGCAAACTCAAATTTTAATTTCCCAAAAGCAAATCCAAGTCCCAATTCATTCATAAGGTGATCAATTAAGAAAGCGTCAATCACAAACCTAAAGACTCTAATCATATGAAAAAATGATAAAATTTAGAAAAAGAATTCAATTACAAAATGTTCAAATTGAAATTGATGCTAGTCTAACCCTAAGAAAATTAAAAACTTATAGAAAAGGAAAAGAAAACAAATCTATGAGAGAGATGTGAGGATAAAGCCACAAATCTTCAAGGATTGATCCCACTTCCTTCAATCTTCAATGGCGAAAAAAGATTCTCAAAAGTCTCATCCGCTCCTTTCATTAAAGAGTAAAAAAAAAAAAAAAAATAAAAAATTACCCCAAAACTTTTGTTTTTCACACTTAAATGTGATTGGTATTGTAAATCCCTGCAACAGGGCGCTGGGCACCACTCTTTGATTTTGGGTGCTTCAATGCCCATATCTTGCAAGGGTTTTGGTGCTAGGTGCCGGTTTAATCTTTTTGTAGACCTTAAGATCACCTTAATCATATCACTAGAGTCCAAGTTCTTACATAAACAAGGAAAAAAGTTCAAAATGCATTCAAATTTGAAATTTGAAGCTTCCAATATTGCTCATCTTTCTTACATTAAAAACCCAAAGAAAATTAGTGTATTCATATTCTTTTTTGTTTAACAAATATCCAAACATGAATCACATGAAAATGCATACAAATAGGTTATATTCTACAATATTTTATCAAGTTAATGGATTAAAACATGTCAAAATGCTCTATAAATCTGCATATGCAATAGATTTATGAAATTCCATTGTGTGCATCTTGTCAAAAATTTGAGCTTGGTTGATCACCAAAGAGGCATAGTTGTGAAACTTGGCCTTAAACTCCTTCTTAGGGCCTTCACGAACACCAATATTTTTTTAGTCATGATATCGGTCTTTAGATTGGCCTTTACTATAATCATAATGATGTTCCTTCTTGTCCTTCCAGGTGTTGCTTTTAATTGACAGACATACTTCACATCTTAGACCTAAGATTTCTCCATGTTTTTGGGTTTCAAATTTTCAAGGGACAATGCAAATGGCACGCCTTTTCTTATGAACTCCACCACAATATGAAGTTGGATATCTTCTAACAAGTTTGACACTAGTGCCAACCTCCTTATAAAATCTTGTTAGGAACTGCGAAGTGTATCATTGGGCTATTAGATGACCTTGGCCAACGTGTGTGAGTCCCTAAACAACTTCTTCCTTATAAAAAATAACATAAACCTAGTTGACACTTATATTAAAAAATATATATTTTTTTACAAAATTTATTAATTAGCATCGGTCATGGCTAATGCCAATTGAAAAAGACAAAAAATAAAAACATTAAGAAAATAAATGTAAGTTGATGCTAATTGCATCAGTGTTGAGACACTAACCGTCTATAGCTAGTTAGTGTTTTTCTTACGATGAGCTCCTTAATCATCGCGTCACACATCGCACTTTGCCAACAATTGCCTTGAAGGTTTATTATTCTTCTTTCATCTTTACTACTTCATGTTCTTTCATTTTGTTGATTCTTGTTCTTTTGAGGTTTATGGGAATGCGTTGGAAACTTGCTTCTTTGTTTCCCCCCCTTTTTTTATTTGTTTGTTCTGCTTAAGAACAAGTTAAAAAAAAGAGTAATTAAAGACTTTATTTTGTTATGTTTTGTTTATTCTACTACTTTTTTCCCTTTATTTTTCTGTTTATATTTTACTTTTTATATTTAAACACATACACACAAGCTTTAGTGCTCCATTTTTTTTTATTCTAACTCCTTAATTATATGTTTTTGTTGTGTATATTGCTTTAGCCTTCAAATTTATGTTGAAGGTTTGGAGTACCTATTTTGCCTCCCAATTTTAGAGTTTTATTATGGGAGTTTAAAGAAAGCGAGGCTCTTTAGTTGTCTAAAATGTGCTATTATTTGGTGCTTGCCTTTGGTTGGAGAGAAAGACGGGAAAATTGTGAAAGGTATTTTTTTTGTTATTACTCTTGCTTTAAAGTGGTCACCTTAGACTCTTGCACCATATTGTCAAGAACTATTAAAAATGGTTCACACCCACCCTATTAGCCCCGACCCACAGTGGGCTAGGACCAAAAAAGCCTATAGGGCCAAAAGATCCACATAAAGAAAAGTCTACAGGGTCAAAAAGCCCACATGACCTTATAGGTTAGGGTTAGTCCATGGGTCTTAATTTTAAAATTTTAATTCAATTTTTTAATTAACTAGCTTGTCTCATAGAATGGGCCATCCCTTTTTATTAGTTTCTTAGCCACTCTATTCAATTTTTTAATTAACCAGCTTGTCTCATAGAGTGGACCTATCCCATTTTATTAGTTGCTTAGCCCACTTTACAAACTACCTAATGTACTTTTATTATTTCGATAGATAAATAATTAAATAATATAAATTAACAAAATAAATCAAGAACTTAATAAGAATCTAATTTCAAAAATATATGAGATCATACCACAAATAAGTAAAAGAACCTAAAAATAATAACTTGAACTAAAAGTAACAAAGAAACAAATAGTTTTTTCAACCAACTGTTAACAAAAACAATAATTTTCTATAAATAAAAATAATGAACAAAACGATAATCATGTAAATGAAACATGAAATGCTTATGATTACATTATCAAAATCTCAATCAAAAGGAAAAAATAAAAATAATTTTGATTTTTAGTTCAAAATATTACGTAGAAGAATAAAAACTTACTTTGTAGAGACCATAAACGTGACTAAGGCACTGTTGAATACTATATAAATTAAATTGTTATTAATTTGATTATTAATTCTCAAAATTTTCCACAAACATCTATATTATGTAGGCTTAATTACACTTTGATCTCTTAGGCCCCGTTTGGGGTGGTTGCGAGTTTTTGGGTTTTCAAATGCAATTTTCGAAACAAAACGCATTTGGCTAAAATGGAGTTGAAATGACTTTTAACTCAATTTCAAAACACTTTTACATTCATTTTCAAAACCAAGAAAAAGGATTTGTGAATTTGGTTTTTGGTTTTAAAAAAAAAATACACATCATTATATTTGACAATAGTCTTTTTTGCCGCCACCACCATCAGCACCACAACTACCGCCATTGTCACCCACCATGTCACCGCCACCACTACTGCTACCCGCTACCGCCAGCTCCGCAGCCACCGTCACCACCACCACCACACCACTACCACCACCCACCGCCACCACCATCACCGCTGTCACCACTGCCACAATTACCACGACCATCAGCATCACCACCATCATCACCGCTACCACAACTACCACCCATCACTACTGCCCAAACTACCATGACCACTAGCATCGCCTCCACCACCACAAGCTTCTCACCACTACCATCGTTACCACCACTACCACGACCACAAACACAACCACCAGCACTGACTTTGCCACTACCATCACCACTGGCACCGCTACGATCACCATCGGTACCGCCACAACCACCATTGTCACCGTCGGCATTACCATCGCACCACCATCATTGTTGTCGTCACCACTACCACTGTCGTCACCGCACAAACACATTCTTAAACTAATTTTAACAGAATAAGAATTTCAAATGAGTTTATTTTGAAACCAAAATTAAAAAAAAACTAAAACTAATTTTTAAAAACTAAAACTGATTGTAGTTTTTGAAATTTTCAAACTCACAACCAAAAACCACCCCACCCCAACGGGCCCTTAGGTATCACAATTGTATGATTTTGGTTTCTCCATCAATGTTTCATTAAATATTTAATAGATTTTACTGACGTGGTATTGACGACTGGCATGGTAGTTGACATGATACTAACACGATGATATGGCACTACCATGATTGTTAATTTGTATTTTCAATAAAATTTGCATGTTTTAGTATATGTTCAATAAAATCAATCAAAATCTCATTAGTCTAGTGGTTAAGTGGTTGTTGTTTAGGCATGAGTAGGAGCTTTAATTCTCTTCTCCTATACTTTGATAATTTCTTCTCTTATTTTTACATGATACTTCAACATTTGCGTCAGCTGACACGTCATGTGCAATTGACAAGTTGTTAACTTGTGTTTTTCTTATTTGTGTTTTTTGTTTTGTAAAAAAGTATATGTCTTTTCCTCTTTTGTACGCTTAACCCACGCCGAGTAGCATTAGGTTAGTTGATGCTAACTTTAGTGTTAACATTGATATATCTTTTCCTACATTTCTTCTCTTATTTTTACACGTCACATCAACATTTGCGTTAGCTGACATGTCAACTAGTTGTTGTTTAGGTATGTGCAATTGACAAGTTGTTAACTTGTGTTTTTCTTGTTTGTTTTTGGAAATGTATTTTTTGTTTTTGCTTTGTGAAAAGGTATATATCTTTTCCTCTTTTGTAGGCTTAACCCACACAGTAGCGCTAGGTCAGTTGATGCTAACTTTTGTGTCAACATTGATATATCTTTTCCTATACTTTGATAATTTTGCTCTAATTTTTACACGTCACATCAACATCTGAGTTAGCTGACACGTCAACTGGTTGTTTAGGTATATGCAATTGACAAGTTGTTAACTTGTGTTTTTCTTTTTTTCTTTTGGTAATGTATTTTTTGTTTTTGCTTTGTAATTAAAAAAGTATCTATCTTTTCCTCTTTTGTAGGCCTAACTCACGTTGAGTAATGTTAGGTTAGTTGATGCTAACTTTAGTGTTGACCATTTTATAAATGATATTAGTTGCCATTTAGTGTTAATTACTAGGTCGATGTAAAAATTAGCTTTCAAACTCCTATTATTGGCCTTGACTTTGACGCTAAATTACCCTTCATCATCAACTTAAAAACTTAATTTGTTGTAGTGTACAAAGTAATATTGTTAGAGTTGTATTATTCTTATATACACTTTCTACAACATTTTTGTACAATCTACTTTTTTATTTGTCTCTTTCCATCTTATCTTACATCTTCCTCTGTTCTCTTCCTATCTCTCTTAATTATAAAAAAAATATACAAAAGTATTTTACAAATAAAATTTCTCATATTGCAATAATACACACCATACCTTTGAAAGATAGCCAGGACAAGTATGAATATTGGGAACATGAGACTGTTTATTCTCCTTTCTTTTCTGAGTTTCTTCTCGCCTTTTTCCGAAAGCACATCTGCTCAAGACAAACTAGATTTGATTATTCTCTCTTTATTAATGTCAAATATAATTATTATTCTTTTGAATAATTGTTTCATGCATGTATTATATATGTATTTGAAGTAAAATATGAAAAATGTAAATAAAAAATATTTAAAGTTATAAAAAATACGCACAATTAACTTAAGATAAATAAGTTAAATTTAAGAGGAAAAAAGAGAAAATTTGAAAAGAATCAATTTAAGCACACTACTGGGATCGATGATAATTTTTTTTTTTTTTTTTTGGCAAGAAGTGTCTTCCACCGAATGTAAGACCTAATCTCCTCCTCCAAATGCTCCGATTTTCAAGCAAACGTTGAGGAAAACGTTCAGCGTGCCCTGTACTTCTAGCATAGACGTTTGATTCATTTTTTCGTTTTTGTCTAATGTAATTCATTGCCAGATGTCAAATGCATATATAACCCAAGACAAAGTAGAAGAACGATGCAACTAATTTTGACTTCGGCTTTGCTCATATCTGGTGTAAGCTGTACATTGACATTGCATACACACATCACTCATTGCAAGCTGAAAAAGGACAAATTACAGATGTGCAACGCCTCTCTCATCTTTAACGTAACCATCTCAAGCAAGCACCTTTCCATATAGAATTTCACCATCTTTTAATTTTATATATATCATTGTTAATATTATTCTCTAATGAGTAAGATTCATTTTCCAATTTTATTTTAGGCTTAATTATGTTTTTAGTCCTCCAAATTAAAAATTAATCTTTTTAGTCTCTCAAATTTTAAAAATTCCTGTTTTGATTCCTAAATATTATCACTGTTTGTAAATTGGCTTATGTGGCTAACGAATAATGACATGTGGACAAAGCTAATTGGTCCTCCGTTAGCCAATTTACAAATGGTGTTAGCGTTTAGGGACCAAAACAAAAATTTGTCAAATTTGAAGGACTAAAAAGATTAATTTTTAATTTGGGGATTAAAAAAATACATTTTTCAAATTTGGGAGACTAAAAACATAACTATGCCTTTATTTTATCTTTTTTCCATTCCATCTACATAAACACACATAAATGAAACTTACGTAAGCATGAAATAAAATATCCTTAAAAACAAGTTTCATTTTTTCTTTTATGAGTGAAACTATGAATGTTTTCCTCTATTCAATATATATATATATATATATATATATATATATATATATATATATACTGACATACACACATTTATTTTTTTGTTAAAATAAGTTAGTAAGTTATAATTGCAATGTATTTTAAAATACACTTATGGTGTAGCTTGCTGATGTACTCTAATTAAAAAATAAGTGTGTGTATATTAACAAATTCATATATATATATATATATATATTGTATCTTTTTTTCTATTCCTTAGCTAGCTAGATTGTTGTATGACCAACTAGCTATATATATATAACGAAACCTTGTGTAACAATAATACAAAGCCAGAGAGAGAGAGAGAGAGGGAAATGGAAAGTGAGAGTGGGATTATGATGATCCCATGTTTTGATTTTTGCAGGGGTGGGGTGGCATTAGAAGAAGGGAGTGAGGAGTGGAAAGAAATGAGCAAGAAAGTGAGAGAAGCATGTGAGAGTCACGGTTGTTTCCTCTTGATGTGTGATGAGTTCATCCCCAAGGGTGAACGTGAAGAGATGTTTAATGGTCTAATAGCATTGTTTGATTTGCCTGAAGAAACAAAGCAGCAGCATATCAGTCCAAAGCCTTATAGGGGCTACAATGGCAAAAGCCCCATCATTCCCCTCTGTGAAAGCTTTGGGATTGATGATGTTCCTCCCTCAGCTACGGCTGAGGTCTTCACAAACCTCATGTGGCCTCAAGGAAACCCACCTTTCTGGTACTTAATTCTTTTTATTACTGCTTTATTACTTTGCTACCTGCACATAGATATCATGATCTCCTCTTAATTTGTTTCATTTTACATATACATTATTTAGATGTCATGAATTGAAATAAATCATGTAGATTGAAATAAAACATTCAAAAACTCAACCATGATTTATAATTTTTGTTGCATGTTTTGATGTCATGTTATTCCATTTTCCCATTTCTTTCCTATATGTATATTCATTTGTGTACATGTACATTATGCTTCGCACTTGCTTGTGTTGTTAATTGCTCTATATAAATGCTATTTACTAGATTGGACATGGTATTGTAGCTTGACTGTGATTTAAAACCCTGGATTTCAATTTCTACATACATAGCAGCCATTAAATCCATCATATTAAATAGTTATTGATTGTCGGTTTTGATAATAAAATATATAATTAATAACTGATAAATATTTTATAATTTGTGAAGGTTTTAGAAAAATTCTGAAGTAATTTTTAAAAGATTAAAATTCAATGCATGCGACATCCTTGCCGAAAATTCGGTAAATTAAAAAATTAAAAATTTGTTCCTTTATTATGTCACCGACTCATCTTTTCCGTAAGTTGTTAGAATAAACTTTAAAAGAGACGATGTCATCACAAATGGTGAATTACTATATTATATTATCACACACACACACAATAGATGCCAAACTAAACACAAAAGCATGGTGGGAGGTTTGGGTAGTTTGTACAAGATTCTAGATTCAAACTTTATTGTCGCCATTGTACAACCAAAAAAGAACGACTCAATCCTGATGTAGTATTCTCTTAGTAAATTTGAATCATGACATCTGTGAAATTATGATTTATTTTGAATCACTTTTATTTAGTCTTTTTAAAATCAGTTTGTTGAATTTGAATGAATTTCAATAATTATGATGGAAAGAAATAACTACTATTAACTATATAATGTACTTTTTTTTTTATTTTTATTTTTTTGCGGATGGGGACGATGACATGCAGTGAGACACTGAAGTCTATGAGCTTAAAGATGCTGGAACTAAGCTTCGTTGTCATGAAAATGATCGTGGAGGGTTATGGCCTTCCCCAGCATTACATTTCAGATATTGAAAACATGAAGAGCTCTAGCAATTCACGATTGATCAAGTACAAATTTCCTAAAACCAGCAACGACTCTGATATTGCCTTGGTGCCTCACACTGACAAAAATGCCTTAACCATTTTATGCCAAAATGAAGTCCAGGGTTTGCAGGTGCTATCCAAAACAGGCAAATGGATTGAATTGGAGATACCCCGAGATGGCTTTGTGGTTATTGTTGGTGATATACTCAAGGTATGTAGAAAATCATAGCTAGTGGCTACTTAATTATAATGAATTGAAATTCTTGTTAGGATATTTATTGAATAATTATAACTATGTTGCATGAATCAATTAATAGGCGTGGAGCAATGGGAGGCTTCATGCAGCCACACACAGAGTGGTGATGAGTGGAGACAAAGAGAGGTACTCGTTTGGGCTTTTTGCAATGCCAAAGGAAGAGATAGACATTGAGGTGCCCCGTGAGTTGGTGGATGACAAAATTCATCCTCTCCGTTTTCGTCCATTCAATTATGGAGAGTATTTCTATTACTTTGTTTCAACTCTCAAAGAAAATGCACTTGAAGTGTTTGCAGGTCTTTGAAAGCAATTTGTGACACAGAGATTTATACATATGTACTGGAGCAAGGCAAAATATACAAGAGGTTGCTATATGTAATATAGAATAATTAGACCAACTTTAAGAAATTATCAATTTCAACTGCAACCTAAATTTTGTCATCAGTAACTAAATATGCTATATTTATGACTTGTGTTTGATTTTGATTAATTTGAAAAGAAATATTACTTATTTTTATTTTTTAGATAAATATTTTACTTATAAATTATTTTAAAATTTAAATAAACTAGTTCAAACATACACATATAACCCTTTTGGTCACAGACTGCGATTCAGATGCCTTGAGTTACAGTGATATTTCTTTATCAATTTATTGTAATTGTGTAATTTCACAATTTTTCTTATTTCTTTCCTCCTTTATTATTTCATGCACTTTGAATGTAGGACGAATAATATGTTTTCAAGGTAATTCGGTGGGCTTAACTTAATTAGGTTTGAGGATAATATTAATTTATTATTTTAAGTTAAGACTACTTTTTTCTTTTTTTGAGGCATTCCACGGCTTTTATGTCTTAAAACTCGGCAAATATTTCGTTTTGCTTCTTGCTAAAATATAAATTTGTGATTGATTGATAGTGTAAAAAGTCTATACACTATCAAGGCATACACTATTTATTCATATAAATTTTGCATTTTAATTAGTCAAATAATCACTAATTGCATAAACCAATATTTAAGGCTACTAATTCATGAACTATTGTTTTCAGCTTGCAATTGTGTCATGGTTCTATTGTTAAACATATTTTTAACATTTTTCTTCCTTTTCAAAAGTTCCCCAAAACAGAAAAATCTTAACATTAACACTAAAAATCAACATAATTTTCACAAGGAGTGCTAGGAATATACTCTGTAACACACTCTCTTCTATTAGTTAAAATTTATTAAAAATTACAAAATTAAGATAAAGGTTCATTAAATAAGATGTGAGACCTACCAAATTTTGTGATTTTCAATAAATTTCAATCAATCAGTGGGTGTGTTCAAAAGAGTGTGTTTGTAGCATTTCTCAATTTTCATATATCTCTATGTATTAGCCAAACACTAAACATCCATTAATAGAGCTTCGCCCATTTCCTCACACTTTCTCCATGAACAATCTATCACCAAATTACTTCTCCATCATCTAAACCAAAAAACCCATCAAATCACCTAAAATCTCCAAACCATCAATCATTGAAACACAATCACAAAAACTATTCTTTCAAGACTTCAAAATATAATCAAATAAAATATTCCAAGTTTTCATAATATCACTCTCACAATGATTTATTTGAAACCAAATCAGATACAAATCCATACCAATTTCCCAGCAAAATTAGACACAACAAACGACTAAAGAATGAAATGAAGTTGGACGCAGATGATGAGTCATCGATGGTAGTGGCTTTGTCAACAGAGATAACTAGCACTCCTAATCTTATTTAAAGTATGCGAGAGCAAGAAAAGAGAGAGCGGGAGAGAAAATGAGATATAAGGAATAGAGAAAGGAAGAGTTGGGATGGTGGATTTTTTGTAGATTAACATTATTAAATCATTAGATTAATATTAGATTATTAAATAATATTGATCACATAAATTAATGTTATGTTATGTTATTTTAATTATATTGATGAACATTTGTTATTTGGACTTATAAAGTGAATGAACCTAGCTATGATAGTTTGGCTCTCATTAGGTACTTGAATGAGGAGTTTATGTACTCGTGAGGAGACTATAAAACTATTGCCTCATCAGACAATTTTAATAAGACACAATGTTATGAGAAATCCTAACCTCTAAATAGTTTGGTTCTCTCTCTCATTTCGTTGTATGTAAATTTAATTGGTGCAGAAGGCATGAATTTAGACTCCCTTTTAGCTACACACATATAACCCAATTATTAAAAATGTTTAACTATCACAATTGTTTTTTAGGAAGTCATATTGTTTTATTAATATTCCATATATGATTGAATAATAATAAGAAAAATTACACCAACAATACATCAAATTTAAACTTTCATTTTTATAACAAGAACTAAATATGCACAAATTTTATACTTAGATAGTTTTGGTATTTTTATTTTTATTTTTTGATTAGTATATTTTCACTAATATTATAACATATTACACTGTTTTATTTTTACTTTTAGTATTAATATTTTATGTAGAAAATAATAATTTTTATAATAAAAATAAAAAATTATTTTGGGCTCCATTAAACCTATTTAGCCCCATACAAGTAAATAAAACAAACATGCTAACCCAATGCTATAAAACCCAATTATTTATCACCTGATCATAGTCTAATGTCCTCTAGGCATGACAAATAGGTTCGAACTTGTGGATATTCATCCAACCCCACCTTGAATTTGACTGAAAAATCTCCCTTTGATCGAGATCAAGTTCGAGTTTTTTTCGCTTTATAGAAGCGGGGTTAAGGTCAGGGATGTGAACTCTCACTTGCACCATATATGAGCTAATGATATATTTTTACACACTAGTTTTTTTTATAATTATTCAAAATATAAATTAATTATTATAATAACTAAATAATTTAAATTATATAATAATTAAATAATAAAATTAAAATTACACAATTTATTAAAAAATAATTTAATTCTTAAATTTCTTATTTTTATGATTCATGTTATTTATTAATTTTTATATTTTATTTGAATTAAAACGTAAGTAATAACTTTGTATATAATTTATTTAAAATTATATATAAGTAAATTATTTTTTTTAAGAAAAGGTGGGTGAATTTCCCCGACCCCAGTAGGGATGGGGTTGAGTTTTAATTTTTTATACTTGTCTCTTTAAACTTGTCCTCGAACTCGCCTCACCCTTAGCAAGGATGAGGGTGAGGATAATCAAACCCGCCATGACCCACTCCATTGTCATTCCTAATATCCTCTTATGACTTGAGAATCTTCCTCTCTATGTACAAAGCTCATATAGGTGCGAAGCATGAGATAATGAATGCAATCTATTAATAACATATACTACAAATCATAGGATTCATCTCAATGGTACCTCCCACATATCATCTTGCGAAAGACATTGCCTTGGCTTAGGAGGAGCCTTATAAGTAAGCCTAGGCCTAAGGTATAGACACATTCTAATTTCTTATACACTTCATCTTCTCATGCAGACATTGACTTAAGTATCAGAGTCTTTGTAAGTGCCCTATAAGAACTTGACTTGTAGAGGATCATCAAAGATTCCCAAATTTGCCTTGACAATTCTTTACCATAGGTTAATGCTGAACAAATATTATTGATTTTGACATTTTCCTTTGTAAAATTTTAGAAAGAAGAATTAAAATGAAAACAGTGTAACCTTTTTCTTATAGTGAAAAATTCTTATTTGCTCTTGGAGGAAATTTTTTTTCTTTTTCTTGGAATTTGGGTTTATGGCTTAACTCAACCGTACAAAATCAACTTATAAGGTGAAGATTGTCCAAGCTTTATAAGGGCTACATTAGTAATATCTCTAGTTGATGTGAGACCAAACATCTTTCACATTGAAGGTGCTCCAAAAAGGCCACAATTAAGGCGAGTCAAGGGTGACTGTAACTAAGATGATTTTCTAACACCTTCCCTCACGCTTAGGGGCTATGGGCCTAGAGCGTGACAATGTAAGTAGTCCAATAATAGATCTAAGATAGATTTTGATACCATATTAGAATTTGGGTTTATGGCTTAACTCAATTTCACAAAATTAACTTGTAAGGTGAGTGTTGAAAAATCAAGAGTGTGAGTGGTTAGTCTCACCTTGGCTAGGAAATGGAAAACTTGTCTTAATTGATATAAAACTAAACACTTTATCACAATGAAAATACTTAAAAAAAAACCATAATTAAAACTTATCTTAATTCTTAAATAATCACAATTAAAGTGACTTTCCAACACTTTTACGAAAATTTTGACCACGAGTGTATCACCTACAGTGGCCACTAAGTAGATCTCTTTATGCACGCAAGGCCGTGTGATTAAGAGGTAGACATGCTCTCACATTAAAAAAAAGAAAAAAGGTAGAAATGCTCCTAGTGAAAGAAACAAAATTCTTCATTCAACTATCTTTCACAATTATTAAGAACACATAAACTAAAAATATTAAACACACACAAAGAGACATCCTCTCAGTTTTTTGTACTCTTTTTCACAATTATTAAGAATCTAATGCCATAGCAATTGAAAATCTAATTATTGACTGGTAATAGTAGGATTAGACTTTAGAGTTGGAGTCATTGAGGTGACTTGTCTCCTTTCAAAACTGTAAAAGTTCACAAAATGAATAAATAACACAATCAATCAACTCCCATACATGCCGGCACATCCATACAAAATCGAGTACCACATTACCAACGAAAGTTAAGATTTGGCTTTTAAATTTTTTTTTTTTTTATAGAGTTAGAGTAAATATATATATATACATATATATAGAGGGAGGGAGGGAGGGAGGGAGGGAGAGGAGGGAGAGAGAGAGGGGGGGGGGGGGGGGGGAGGGAGGAGAGAGAGAGAGAGAGGAGGGATCAAATGATACTAGTGTAACTTACATTAACTATTACATCATTCAATAACTTAATATAGAATGCGATTTTTATCAATCTAACCATTGAATTATAATTTCATATTTTCAAGATTGTTTGTGTCAAATTTTGTCAAAATTGAAAAACAATGAGAAGGTAATCAAATGATTCATCTTTTACTCTATTTTAAAAAGTATATATTACATCCATTTTGATTTATATGAATAATGTATCAAATAATTTTGGATTAATATAAAATTTTGTACATGTGATTTATGTTAAAAAAAATTTCAATCTAACGATAGGCTTTGGGATAAAATTATCCAATTAAAAGTTATTGAATGATGTAATAGTTGGTGTAAGTTACACCAGTGTCATTTGATCCCTCTCCATATATATATATATATATATATATATATTCATTCAGTTTTGAAGTGAAATAAATCATCATGTAAACTTGATTAAGTTTAAATTAAACAACACAAACAATTTTTTACTCCTCCCAAATCACCAAACACATCCTTCAATTAAAATTAAAAAAAAAATACAAAATTGTAAATTAGCAAAAATATTTTAGTTCCCTCAAGAAATTTAGTTCAAAAAGAGAAAAAAAGTATTTTATTAACAAATGACATTTCTCTTTTATTAACAAAATGGCAAGCATCATTCACTGATTATTATATATTTTGAAGGGTTAAATATGTTTTGGTCCTCCAAAAATTAACCCATTTTGGTTTTAGTCTTTAGAATTTTTTTTCCTTGAATAAAGGTTCTCAAATATTAAAAATACCTTAATTAGATACCTGTATTAAACTCTATTTAATTTTTCTATTAAATGATGGCCACATCAGCATCACAGTCACCATTAATTTGTTGATGTGGCCATCCATATCAACTGTTATGTCCAGGTCAGATTAATAATATACTTTTTGAATAACATTATTACATGTTTAACTCTAAACTACAGTTTTTTTTAACCTTAAAGCAAAACTAATTACACGGTTTTCTTATTAAAAATTATCAATGGGCACTTCAGGTAATAAAATACTTTACTTAGAAGCTGATGTGACTACCATTTAATAAAAAAGTTAAGCAGAGTTTAGTACAGGGATCTAATTAGAATATTTTTAATATTTGAGGGACTTTATTTAAGAACTTTTTTTTTTCTGAGGACTAAAACCAAAACAGGTCAATTTTTGGAGGACTAAAAACATATTTAACCTTATTTTGAATGTCCCTTTTCAAGGTGCTAACCCTCGGTTTCCTCATGGAGATACTAATCTACTAACAAAGGTGTTGTTGAAAATATGCTTAAATATATTTATTTTGAAAATAATAAGGGTTTGTTTGGGGTGGTTTTTAGTTGTGAGTGTCAAAAATTTCAAAAACTGCAACTAGTTTTTAGTTTTTAAGAATTAGTTTTAGTTCTTTTTATTCTAATTTTTGATTTCAAGATAAATTCACTTTAAAATTTCTTATCTTGTTAACATTAGTTTAGGGATATATTTGTGTGGTGGCGGTAAAGGTGACGGTAACAATGATGGTGATGGTGACAACGGGTGTGGTAGTGCCAGTGATAGTGGTGGCGACAACGGTGGTGATGGCAATGCCAGTGATAGTGGTGGGAAGGACCATTGTCTTTAAAAATTGAACCAAATTCACAAATCTTTTTTCTTGATTTTGAAAATGAATGTAAAGTGTTTTGAAATTAAGTTAAAAACCATTTTAGCTCCATTTTAGCCAAACACATTTTGTTTTGAAAATTACATTTGAAAACCAAAAACTCGCAATCACTCCAAACAAACCTTAGGTTCCGTTAGGTACGAATTTTTTGTTTTAAGTTTGCAATTTTTAAAAATTAAATCTAGTTTTAGTTTTGAATTTTTGTTTTTTTTTTATTTTCAATTTTTAAAAAATTGAGTTTTGACTTTCCTAACATTTTCAAAGCTTGAACTTTCCTTGCCCGCAAGAACTCACGAAACTTGACTCTCGGACAAACTTTAAATTAGGCCAAAATGTTATTATGTAATTTAGATAAGTTCAAAGAACTCCATGACAACAATCCAAAATAACCATGGGGCTTTTTCAGGAGCTGCAATTCTGTACCATCATTTATACGATGGCATGAAAAGTTCAAAAAGCTAAAAACAACACTAATCAACGATCATTTGGATCAAACATTTGCACTTAAAAATAATAGCAGTTGTTTAAACAATACTTAAATACTGTATTTCTTCCCAACTAATAGTTTATAGAAATTAACACCACATTTAACCCAAAACATTACGCCATCATGTTTATGAGTTTTGGTCACTTATATATTGCTCAACATATTCATCTTTGTTTTGTTAGTATAAAAAATTATATTATCAATCAATTGTAAATTATTCTAAATATGACTTTTAAGGCAATTATTATAAAACTCATCAATTTTATCATAAATGTTTACAATGGTGGCGTTGAGGTTAGAACATATGATCTCATACATATTACCTAAATTCCTTACCACTAGGTGACCCTAGTAGTTAATTTACGTTTACATAATAGTGTAAAAATAAAATAAAAATATATAGTGTTAGTGAATTTGAATTAAATTCTTAGGTGTGTTTGACAAAAAATTATTGCTTCTCGTCAAAATTACACCTTCAATAACTTTTTGTATAATGCAAATTTAACCAATCTAACCGTTAAATTTGATGTTTTTATTAATTAAATTAAGTATACAAAATTTCATACAATTCTAAAATTATTTAATAGTTCATTAAATCATTTTATTTTAATGTACAATATGATATTAAAATATATGTAAATATTCAATATTAGATAACATATTTAGAAAAGTCTAAATGATGTGACATTCGATATACATAATCATAAAGATAATATCATCAAATTCAACGGTTGGATTGGTTAAATTTGTATTATACAAAAAGTTATTGAAGGTGTAATTTGACTAACTCTTACACCTGATATCAACGAATCCTACCCCATATATATATATATATATATATATAGAGAGAGAGAGAGAGAGAGAGAGAGAGAGAGAGAGAGAAGGGGGGGGGATCAAGTTACTCTACTCAATAACTCTTAGTATATATTAAATTTCAACAATCCAACTATTGAATTAAAGGATTATATTGAGCCTATCAAGTTTACAAATTTTTATAAAGTTTGAAAACTATTTAATAGTTCATTAAATAGATTCAAATTGACGTATAATATACTTTTCTAAATTATAAGTAAATGGACTATAAGATTAACTAGTTACAAATGTCTGATTTATCTAAAATTTGATGTGCATTATCATTGACATATTATGAAGATATTCAATGGTTAGATGGTTAAATTTTAATACATATCAAGAGTTATTGAGTAAAGTAACTCTACTAATAATTACTCTTAGAGTAACTTGATCCACACCCATATATATATATTACACATGATACATGTTTATATTCATATAATTAAAATTTATAAGAAATAAATATCTTTAAATATATATTCCCTCTGTTTTTTTACTAGTTGATTTTTTGAAATTTTTTTTGGCTTAATTACATTTTTTTGCCACCCAAGTTTCACTATTTTACGGATTTTGCCTTGATGTTTTTTCCCCCTCACATTTTGCCATTCTATTTTTGTAATGTTGCAAATTTTGCCCAATTGTCAACTATTAGTTAGATGACAAATAGAATGATGATGTGTTAGTGATGAGTTGGCATTAAACATTCATGTCAACTTATTTTTTTTTTGAAAAAAATATTTTTCTAAAAAAATAAAAATTGTTTGAAAAAAAATATTGACTCTATGCTCCACGTAGCTTTTAGGGATTTTTTTTCAAACAATTTTTATTTTTTTAGAAACATTTTTCAAAGAAAAAAAACTAAGTTGGTGTGAATGTTTAATGCCAACTCATTACTAACACATCATTATTCTGTTTGTCATTTAACTAATAGTTGATGGTTGGACAAAATTTGCAAGATTACAAAAATAGGGTGACAAAATGCGAGAAAAAAAATATAGTGGCAAAATTCGCAAAATAGTGAAACTTGGATGGCACAAAGTGCAATTAAGTCCTTTTTTTTCTTTCTATTTATCTATCATTGTCAAAGTTCAAGATAACATTAATTACTTCTTTGTCAATTATACCCTTATTTTTTTACCTAATTTTTAATTAATTTACACATTTACAACTAGTATGCATTTATTGTGGAGTAGAAATGAAAAAAGGTACAATAGAAAACAAAACTATTTTATGAAAAACAATAAAGTTTATTGCATTTCTTAGTTTGTATATAAAAATCTTAAACAAAACTTAAAAAGGAACGGAGGGAGTACATTATATATTTTAGATTTACAATTAACAATTTAATATGGTTGAGAAGATCAATACATATATATATAAAAGGAAAACAAACAATTTGAAATGGTTGAGAGAAAAAAAAATGTTTGACAACTTACAAAAGTAGTGCGTGAACTGCACGTCTAAATAAAAAAAAATGTTGATAATGTCTAATTGAAAGAGATATCACCCTCCGAATTGTGTATTATAATTTATAATATAAGAATAGATTCCATCCGCAAAGCTTTGAAATGTGTCAATTAATACTTTATCAAACAACTTTTTCCTTACAAATTTATCAAACAATTTAAAATTAATATACGCATATAATGCTGAATGCAATGAAAATATTTTTAGTTTTTTACAAGATTATTTATAAATAAATATTTTTACCATTGACTATATACCCATTTGAAGCTATTCAAACAGTACTACATAATTAAGGTAAGCAAGAAGAAGAAATTAGGGGTGAACAAGGGACGGGTTGGGACGGGTTTATACTTGTCCCTACCTGGTCCGAAATTTTGAACGGGTCACTTTTTCAAACCTGAACTTGACCCGATCAAGACCTGAAAGATACGGGACAAGACCAGGTCAACTCGGCTTTCTAACACAATGTATCAATCTTAACATTATGTATAATTAAATTGTAAAATAAAATAAGTATAAAACTTAAATTAAGGTACATTTTATAATATCTATTTTAAAATAAATAATATCATTATAAATATAATATCATGTTATACAAAATCTTATCTATTAAATTAAAAAGTTTTATTATTAATACACAATTGTTCAAAAAATTTATACTTTTTAAGAAAATATAAGACACCAAACCAGGTTGGGATGACCCGAAACATAACCCGAACCCGTCCTTAAAATATACCGGGTCTAATTTCAAAACCCGAACCTGTCAAAATCAACTCCGGGCCGGGTTGGCGGGTTTAGTTGGGTCATGCTCACCCCTAGAAGAAATCATGAAAAAGGTCCTAGTCTTAAAAGAGGTGTGGCGTACGTTGAGAATAATTTGTAGAAGTATTTTCATGGATCTTGTTATTAAGACTTTTTTTTTAATTTTTAACTATTTGAAAAATAAAAATATTAAATTATTTTATATTTTAATATATTAAATACTTTCATTTTTATTAAATATTATTTTATTTCCTTAACCAGTGTTCTGTCAGACATTTTCTTTATTAAATTTTGTACGAGATGTAAATTCATTGTTACATAATGAATGTAGGTATTGTAAATAAAAAAATGTGCTAACATTAAAGAAATTTTAAAAGATATATAAATTAAGAATTTGATCAATATATATATATATATATATATATATATATATATATATATATATACACGCACACTTTTCTATTTTACACATTTATTCGTTTTAGAGGAATAATTAAATTAATTTACTTGAATCATGTGTTCTCACCTTATTGACTGGATGGTTTTTATTACCTAATGAAGGCCGGGTATTCAATTCAAGCCTTTGCAGTTTTCACTCATGGCAAGAGACCTTACTATAATTTAGACACCCAAATTTCACATCTTTGTGGCTAATTAATAACGGAATTGGAGGGTTAACAACGTGTCCCCAAAAAATTGAACTGCTAGAAGGGGCTGTCGGTTTCAAATACAAGTCATCAACAACTTGCTAGTTCCAACATCTTCAACCCACCATGACCCACTATCTACTTAATGGCCAAATTTCAACATTATTTGATGATAAATATGCTATTGTTTCTTTAAACGACTGGTGCACAATGTTAGCACACAACTATTTTGTATCCCCGAATATGCTAAACTATTTCAAGCTATTCTATCTCCTCTCCAAATTGGTAATATGGAATTTTGGAATATATGCATCCAACTCTTGTCTTTTTTTCTGCTACCCCTTCACAACACTCTAAAGTAAGAGCTTGATCAACCTCGACCCTAGAGAAAGATACTACAACTTAATTTCTAAAAACCAACTTTCTGAATTATAAACAGGAAGTGATCACAGCTAAAGGATGTGATGTATAAACCTCTGGTCCCCATATTTGGAGTCTTCAATTTGGTAGAACCTCTTATGCATTTATCATATTTATCAAACAGCAAAAGCGACCAAGGAAAGAGAAAGAAACATATTCTCACTATAAAGAGCAAATGGTTCTGTTATTTTGGAACACTTCAGGAAATGCATGCCCTTGTTGTATCCTCCCAAAGGACAAGGCAGGAATATAACAAACAAATGCTTAAATTGTGTGGCCCGTGTTCAACCTATTTTCCTTTTCGCAACCAGACAGCCAATGCATCGATGTCTGTTCTTTTCTTTCTCAATCTCTATCTCTAGCTTAGTATTTGTCTTGGGACAACTAAGATTAATTTGCAATTATGTACGACATTCTTCCTTTAAAATGAAGTATATATGGATAGAAATTTCGGACTTGGCACTGGAATTTACGTGATCATCCTCAACATTGGAAAGAATAATAGAGTAAATTATACCGCGATTTGTTTAAATTATACATAATTTTTTTGTTTTCTTAACATTTACAACAACATTTTTTATAGGAGTACACGATGTAATATTTTTTAAATAATTAAAAAATATTAGTGTAATATATAAAAAATATTAGTGTAATATTTTTTAAACAATTAAAGAAATAAGTGAAAGAATAAAAAAATATCGTGTAAAATTTGAAAAAATATCAGTATAATTTACTCTAAATGTAATCCCCTATGTTGTAAAAATTGGATAGGACTGGCTAGTTCAACTGAAAAATTGGTGAAATGGTCTTGTGTCTGGTCCAATTGAACTAGAAAATCGATAAGATAAATAACTGGTCTATGAATTGGTGAACCGGTTCACAACTGTTCAATAAAAAATGTCTAATAAAACGTTACTTGAATGTTTTTTCTTAAAAAAATGAAAATTAACCTAAAATATTTGTCATTTTTTTTATTTTAAATATAAACTTATTTTTATTAATAAATATTGATGTGTATTATTAAAACGTAGACTTAAGTATTATGACATATTTAATTTATACTTTTCTAAGTATTGTATATGTTAAGAACCTATAAAATTATATTTTATTTTTAGTTTTTAATATTATAAAATTATGATATTATATTTTTTTTAATATTTTTTATATATTATTTAATTATTATTATTATTTTATTAATACTGATTTCACTCTGATTTAACTATTGAACCTTATATCAGTGTTTTATCGGTCTGATTATAAAAACGTTGGTAATCCCCATATGCATGTCATATTCTCGAGAGTCAAAATGTTTCAGATAATTAATTTTATTCTCCCATTGATTATGACTTGTCAACAACTGAATGTATTGATATGTACTAAACTGACATGGTTGTTGGATCAGCAGCAAACTAGTTAATTGTGTCAATTACCCTCCAGAGGGATCTATATTGATACTCTTGTAGCATGTGATTTTGCTGGCTTATTTTAGTCTATTAGAGTCCCCACCGGCTAACAAACAGGTTGACATAACTTCATTATCTTAAAACTGGTATAGTAAATCAACGGAAAAAACTTAGATACAGTTTTTAGGTATTGTTTGCATGATTTTTTAATTAAAATTAAAGTTTTATCTTGATAATTTGTATAATAAAGATTTGTATTAAAGAATTATACTGATTATCAAGATAAAACTCAAATTATAATTAAAAAATAGTACAAATAACATCTAAAAAATTGTATCTAAATTTTGTCCTAAACCAACTAGGATTCGCATGCTGGTAAGGAAATTGGTAGTTTATATTATGTTTTAGATTCAAATTTTATTATCACTATTGTATATATAAAAAATAAAATAAAAATAGTATAGTATCCATGCCATTATACTGATCACATTAGTTTTTACATATATTTTAAAATTATTGTGTATATAATTAAAAAACATAGAATTACATTATTATATATATTTCAAAATCACATGTTTGTTAATATAATAAGACTGAAGTGAAAAAATAATAAAAAAATTATTTTTAAAATAAAATATATGTTTATTAATGTAAATTGTAATTTAAGTTGTAAAACTGTGTATGGAATCACTATCAAAATTACTTGTCTTATCTAACTCCATTTTTTTTTACCAAAACTTTACTTGAACCTTGTTAATGAATGTAATAAAACTGGGAATAAACATTATGGGAAATCAGAAGAAATAAAGTGGTTGATTTCTATATATATATATATATATATAAAAGGACTTTTAGCATAGTAGCAAATTTATCTTTCGAGATATAACATTTTTTTTTTGAACCAAGTATCTCTTGGTTGAGAGCCAATTAATGACTAATCACTCAAAATATTAAGATTCATTTTAAGGGATTAATTTTTTCAACAAATATTTTTTCATACACGCAGATGTTCTTCCATATATACTAGCTTGAGATATAACATATATCTCTCAACATACATGCAGTAGGATCAACTTGATTTAACAAAGATATTTTTAAGAGACCAAAGTAAAACTTTTTAAACGTTGGTCTGAGTGAAATTGGATTCAGATTCTTTAAGCAAGATCTTGGGTTTGAGTTTTGGAGATAAAAAAAATGTGGTTGAGAGGAGAGATCTCACAACAAAGCCATTAGGAACTTTGGAGCTATGACGTGGTAACTAAAAAAATTAGACTTGAAAAGAAATATTAATATAGCATTAAAGGCTGTTAATATAATATTTATATGAAAATATAAATAAATAGATTTTTCATACATTTTCATAAATTAATTAATATTTTTGAAAATTAGTTTAGAAAACATTTTTAAAAAGTAACAATTCAAACGTATATTAATACAATATACATAATTGATAAATATATATAAGAAAATTAAACTTGAGAAGAAATATTAATGTAGCATTTAATACTATTAATGTAGTATATATATATATATATATATATATATATATATATATATATATATATATAAGTAAATTAAAATTGAAAATATTAATAATAATATAGATATTAATACTATTAACATAATATTTATACAAATATATAATCAAATTGATTTTTCACATATAGTATCACACAATTTTATTATTTAATTAAGATTTTGTAAAAATAGTTTATAAAATAAAAATTCAAATATTAATTAAATATACGAAAATTTACACACACACACACACACAAGTATATTAAACTTGAGAAGAAATATAAATGGAGCATTTAATACTATTACGGTAATTTTTAAATGAATATATAAATAGATAGATTTCTTGTTATATAGTATGATACAATTTTGTTACGTAATTGAGATTTAAAAATAGTTTATAAAATATGGTTTAAAGAAGAAAGTTTCAAATATATAATAATATAATATATAGAAATTGATAAATATATAAATAATAAAAAAAATTATCTCTTAATTTTTATCTTTAATTATTATTTTAAATAAAATATTATGAATTATTTCAAATTTTCTATATATTTTAAAAACCATTATTTTTAATTATAATTTTTTTAATAAATTTTTTAAAGTAACCTGATTAAAATGTACATTAATATAATTTTAAATAAATTTAAAATTCATTATATGTTAAAATTAATTTCATCTAATCATTTTTATATATTGTATTTTTATATTTATATATATAATGTAGTAAGTTGAATTTTATTTATTACAAATAATTAAAAATTAAAACTGTAGATTTTATGCCATTTATAAGAACTTTTGTATATCAGATAAATTAAGCCATATGATGTTATATAAAATAAATAAAATATTGGGATTTAAAATTTTAATTTACAAATCAAGTATGAAACATTGAAAAATATAATAAGTATAAAACTCAAATACAATGTTATTAAAAAAATATTTTTATTTAAGAGGAAAAAAATTAAAATAAATCTAAAAAGTAATTTTGTAATACAATTATGTTATTTAATTAAGATTTGAAAAAAATAGTTTATAAACATATTTTAAAAATAAAAAATTCAAATTTATATTAATATAATATATAAAAATTGATATATAATAATAAGAATAATATATCTCATAATTCTTTAATTATTATTTTAAGTAAACTATTATGAATTATTTTAAATTTTGATATATTTGAAAAACCCTTATTTTTAATTAATATTTTTGATAAAACATATTTTAATAAGTAACCAAATTAAAACGTATATTAATATAATTTTAAAATTATTTAAAATTTTGTTATATGCTAAAAATTAATTTCAACTAATTAATTTTTACTTTTTTGCAATTTTATTCATACATCTAGTATAGTTAGTTGATTTTTATTTACTACAAATAATAAAGTTAACAATTAAAATCTTAAATGTTATGCAGTTAATATGATATTTTATATGTGAGATAGATTAAGTCATATTATTTTACATAAAAATAATGTGATTAAAAATTTTAATTTACAAATCTTGCTTGTAAAATTAAAAAAATATAATAAGCATAAAGTTTAAATATAATGTTGTCAAAAAATTATTTTTCATTGCAAAGGAAAAAAATTGAAACAAATTTAAAATGTAATTTTGTGACAAAGTTTTGTTATTTAAATTAACATAATATGTGTTTTTATTTTATTTTATGCTTATTATTGTCTCTTACTTATTTTTATTTTTAATTATATGTATTGCATCATTACTATTCTCAATAAGAAAAGTGACTCTTGATAAATTCTAATTATTATTATATATTTAAAAAATAACATGTTTTTAAATAAGAGTAAATTACACACTCTCTCTTAAAAGATATGAGTATTACACTTTTCTTCTTTCTTAAGTTAAAATACATACTTTAGTCCATTTAACTTAACATTGTTGATTAAATTACACTCCTCTATTGAGAGATACAAGTATTATATTATTCTCTTGTCTTATGTTAAAATATATAGTTTAGTTTAGTTAACTTAATACCATTAAAGAATATTCTTTAAAAATTTTAATCAAAATATATACTATAACATTTTTAATTTACAAAGTTACCCTTCACATACTCAATGTCCTAACATTGCTTCTTGTCTACGCCTTAATATTGTTTCTCTTCGTAAGTAAATGTTTTGAGAGTCATAAAACATCTAACCAAATGTATTATTAGTAGTATATAAAAAATTAGGAATGACGTTCAATGAAGAAAGAATTTATAATTGAAAATATACTATAAAAATTAAATGATTTAGTAACATATGTTTTTGTAAAAAATTCACAAATATATTAATAAATGATTTTTTGGTCAAATTTTTTACTTTAATATAAATTATTAGATTTTTTATAGAAATTATAAAATGGTAAAAAGTGTTATGCATTTTAAACTATTAAAGGAGAAAATTGTTTATTTAAAAATAAGAAAAGAGAAAAATATAATATTTAAATCTCTCATGGTAGGGAAGTCTAAAAAATATTTTAGTAATAAAATTATTTTAACAAAAAAATTAAAACTAGAGTAAAGTGTAATATATTTGCATCTATCAAGGGAGATATTTTAACATAAGAGGGAAGAGTGGTGTAATATACTTGCTTCTCTAAAGAGATGGTAGTGTAAAGGACATTTTGGTATTTTTTTTTTCAATGGAAGTTAGCAAAACTCTAATGAAAAATTTAAAAATAAAGTAAAGTATTATATAGTCAAATCTCTCAAGGGAGAAAAATGTATTTTATAATATAAGAAGGAGAAGATATTTTAATGTAGACAAAAATTTCTAAGTATTGTTTATTTAAGTCAATGAATGATTAACGCAAAGTACATATCCAAATCTTAAACATCACATGTAAAATGAAAAATATCAAAAAGAAAGAGTAATTATCAGTCTCCTATAAATGACAATATTGACAAAATTAGAGGATTAACAAAATAGTACAAAGCTTAAAAGAAATTGACAAAAATAACTAATGACATTACTTCTATTTTATTGTGCACAATTAATTATATGTTGTTTTAACAAGAGTTATATTACCATAAGAGTTGTGATTCTTATTATTGTGCAAAATGAAAAAAATATGTAAATTACATTAAAAAATGTAGTCTACAATAAAGTATTTAATAAATTACTTCAATAAACTATACTATTTGATATGTTTCATTTTTTTAATCATAATCTCATTAAAAAAATTATAACTAATATTATTAATCTTAATAAAAAGAATACACCCATTGTCTTAAAAATATTATTTTCAGGAATCGTTTATAATAAAGAATATAAATTGATAAAACTTTATTTTTTTAATATATTTTCTACATGTTTAAATTATATTTTTTTATATTCAAATAAATCTCTGCAACGGACGGGGTATTACATCTAGTATATATTAAAAACATATTATATTTAACAATGTGTTGGGAACCAAAAGTACACATATATTTGTTAGTACTAAATAAATAAAATCAAACGAAGAATAACTTATACTTGTAATAGTATATATCTTAATTATAATTTAATCACTTTGTATTAAATAATTTATTCATTTATAAAATTGTACTGGTTAATTTTTTTGGATGTTTTATTGACTAAAATAAGATGTTATTATTGAAGAAATAACCTTTTTTGTATTTCACTAAAAATTATGGCTAAATATAATTGCACTTCTATAATCAATTTTCTAAAACAATCTTTTTAATGTTAGTATTATATCATTTCCAATATATTTCTCATTGACATTGTGTTTGAGCCTCATGTTTTCATTTTTGCAACGCATTTTCTCATATTTATATTTTAATATAGGAAAACTTAAGCAGATTAATATTCATAAAAGAAATACATCAATAGATATTTCAATCACTAAATATCTGAAAAAATAAAAAATTGAAACAGCACAATTTTATAAAAGTAGAAATTATTTAATACATAATGGCTAAGCTATATAGTATTAAAAAGTATAAGTTAATGTTTGTTTGATTTTGTATAATATTATATTATTTATTTAGTATAAGCAAATATATGTGACTTTTGGTCCCCACATATTAATTGTTATATATAATTATTTTTTATATATATTCCAAACAAGTTAAGTGACATAGTGACTTTCATGTTGGTCTAAAACATGCATCAAGCTTGAGATTTTGGGTTCAAACTCTACCTTGAGTATTTTTTGTGAATTTCTAAAGCACTTTAACTAAAATGACAGTACATTAATAGAGGGACTTAATTAATTGTAAAATTGAGAAAAGTTGAAGGACCTAATTGACACAATTGAAAATGAAGAAACTCAATTTGCACAATAAGCAGACTTGGAGACTAAAAGTGCAATTAACTCTTTATTTTTCCAAAGCACATCTATTAAAAAGATAACTATAGATTATATTATTCTCTCTTTATTAATGTCAAATATCATTATTATTATTATTATTATTATTAATTTAAAACAAACACAATAAAACAATTAAAATAAGACTTACATTCAATCCTTAAGCCATGTTCGAGAGTTTTCTAATATCAAATTAGAGTATTACAATAGCAAGTGTTTTACATTTAAGAAAACCTTCCTTGAAAATGCACCCTGGGATGCTTCTCACTAAATCACTCCAATCTCCCTAGGGATCACACATCCTAATAACATAAGAATCATAGCCCTCAACAACCTAGGAATCACACATCCTAGAAACACTGATGAAAGCCCCTTCCTAGGAACACAAAAGGGATACCACCCTTTCTCATAAATCAATAAAAGCAAAAGCTTTGTTGCACTTTTGAATTGGGAATATCAAAAATTGAAGCGCTCTACTAACTCATAGTCTCAACAAGAAAGGCTCAAGGGAGTATGATGATAATCCAAGATAATTCATGTGGTTTAGAAACCTCTTTCTTTTATAATATTTTTTAGTGATAAAACCAAGATATTTTTTAAATCCTTAATTGATTTATTTGAATATAAAAAGATATTAAATTCAAATTTCAAACTGAATTTATATAATCTCGCAAATATTATTGATAATCAATTATTTTAGATAATAATCAATTATAAACTACTTTTTTTTATCGTAGATAATCAATTATCTTAAGGTATTATCAATTATTTTGACATATAATCGATTATCTACCAGATAATCGATTATAAACTTAAAAGCTATTGAGATAATTGATTATGTCACGAGATAATCGATTATTATAAGCACAATCAATTAGTGCAAGTTAGTTTTTCCAAAAACAATTTCTTTTACTTATATTTTCATAAGTGGATATTCAAAATTTATTTTTATGACTTGGAAAATATTAATTTTTACTCTTTATCTCTCAAAGTAAGTCTCATAAGCCAATTTTAGCTAAGTTGTAGAGTCTTATATAATGTTGGAGTGTAAGTGTGAATATGAAGTCTCAGGGTAGAAATGGACAAGTTAAGCAACATATAAGTGAGAAGGATTTACAAATCTAATGCTTTAAGGTTTTGGATTTGATATGGTGTTAAGTTCACTTGTGTGGTTGACTCATGACCCATTGATGCAATTCTCTCCCGTGTTTTACCCTCTTGTATTTCCCAACACACAACTTCCTAAAGTCTTTGATTTTGTCGTCATCAAAATCTTCATACCATATCAGCAAGAGGTCTAGGCCGACAATTGCTCCCATTTTCAAGCAAACATTGAGGAAAACGTTCGACATTGAATGTCATGTCGCGGTGCATTTTGTCATTTAGTATATGTTAGGTGTAACGGTGCGTTAAAAAAAAATTGTGTTCATTCCCCTATTGTATCTAAAACTACTTAGTACCGTGATAGATATTTCATATTTGTTACATGATTTTGGTTGGTTCACCGCCGAACCATGCAAACACACTGATAAATAGATAAAATGGTGTTTGGATTGTTTGTAGTTATTTTTTCAATGGCATAAAGATCTACACCATTATTTTTATATTTTATAATTAAAAGTTTAATAAACATAGGTTCTTGTTAACCAATGTCCTTAGGACACTGGTTCAGGAGTACAATAAATAATTTTTTTTATAAAAAATGTTGCATTGGAAATCATGAAAAAAAGCACAAAAACACTTTTCAATAAAAAATTTATGCTTTTAATTCCTTAATTAGTGCTCTTAAGTCATTGGTTAGCATTTTTCATAAACATATAAGATAAAATTTTCTTAAACTGTTAGATTATGCTGGCATCACCAATTGCTTTTCAACCTTTGGGAATCCTACTCCAAAAAAATACATTGAATGCAAGATTAGTGGACACACTAATACCATCCATTCCCTCCATCCCTTTTTAAGTGTTGATTTTTTAAAATTTTTGTTCATATTCATTTATCATTTTAAAATTTTTAAGTAACATTAATTTTTTTTGTCAATTATACCCTTACATCCTAACACGTTTTAAAGATTTTTGATAATAAATTTCTCTAAATGATTCGTGGAGAATTATTGGAAAAATTTTAGAGTTTCAAATTTGTTCCACTAGTAGTATACCTTTAGCTAGCATAGATGTATGATTCATTTAGTTTTCGTCTAAAGAAATTCAATTCCTTGCCAGATATCAAATGCATATCAGTGTGTTTGGTTATGCTTCAAGTCATGTCCAACAGAGAAGCTACTCCGTGTAGTTTCTCATTTTCACGTATTTTATGTCTAAGGAGATAGACACGTAACCAAACACGCCCTATATACAATCCAAGACAACTTAGAAGAACGATACAACAAATTTTGACTTGAGCTTGCTCATATATGGTATCAGCTGTACATTGATGCATACACGCACAACCCATTTCTAACTGAAAAAGGAGAAACTACAATGTGCAACGCCTCCCTCATCTTTAATGCAACCTTCTCAAGCAAGCACTTTTCTATATAGAATAGTGTTTGTTATACATTACTTTCACCCTCCTTTTATATCACTTTTCATATTATAATATTCTTCAATGTGTTAGATTCATTTTTCAATTTTTTGTTTTGCAGTCGATGTACACAATAAAAAATGAAACTTACGTAAGCACGAAATAAAATTTCCTTAAAAACAAGATTTAATTTTTCTTTTATAAGTGAAACTACAACTGTTGTCCACTAATCAAATAAATGTTTAAACATAGCTAGTTTTGACATTTATATGGGGGGCTCCATCTCAACGTTACTTTCCATAATATATGGCTTTAATTTCCTTCTGCCTTAATATATTTTTTAACTTTTTTTTGGTCTGTCTGTCTTTCTTTTCCTTAGCTAGCTAGACTGTTGTATGAATGACCAACTGGCTATATATAGCGGAACTTTGTGTAAGAACAGTCCACAGCTGGAGAGAGAGAGGGAAATGGAAAGTGAGAGTGAGATTATGATGATCCCATGTTTTGATTTTTGCAGGGGTGGGGTGGCATTAGAAGAGGGGAGTGAGGAGTGGAAAGAAATGAGCAAGAAAGTGAGAGAAGCATGTGAGAGTCACGGTTGCTTCCTCTTGATGTGTGATGAGACCATCCCTAAGGGTGTACGTGATGAACTTTTTCATGGCATGGAAGCATTATTTGATTTGCCTGAAGAAACAAAGCAGCAGCACATCAGTCCAAAGCCTTATAGCAGCTACAATGGCAAGAGCCCCGTCATTCCCCTCTGTGAAAGCTTTGGAATCGATGATGTTCCTTTCTCAGCTACGGCTGAGGCCTTCACAAACCTCATTTGGCCTCAAGGAAACCCACCTTTCTGGTACTTAATTCTTTCTATTAACTACTACTTCATGCTTTGTATATTAGGCTACGTATACTAGCTGGTGTTGTTACTCTCTAAATAATATAAACATGCTATTTAATAGATTGGCCACGGTATTGTCGTTGATTGTGACTTGAAACCCTGGATTTCAATTACTATATAAATAGCAGCCACCAAACTCATCATACCTGCGGATATCATATTTATTAGGGCCTTTTGATTATCTCCATTCGATTTAAGAATTAGTTATTAATTATTTATTAGATCTCACTATGTATATATATATATATATAATTTAATGATCATGTACTGACAGTGTAAAGTAGTTTTACACTGTCACACACACATACACACACACACATATATATATATATATCAAATTCATTAAATATATTTATAATTATTGATTATATGCTATGAATATTCTCGACTTAAACTTTCATTACTTCTTGTAAAAGATATTTGTGATCTAAACCAAAATATAAAATTATAATATATATTGAAAACAAATTCTGAATTAAAATTGAACATATATACAGCCATTGCAAGAAATTAACTCTACAAACAGAAAAAATAGAGTAAATATCCCCTTGTTCAAGAAATTTTTTATTGTTATTTAGTTATTAAATATTTATTAATTGTCGGTGTTCATAATAAAATGTATGATATAATTAATAAAAAATAAATATTTTATAATTTGTCAAAGTAACGACACATTGAAAAAATATTAAAGTAATTTTTAAAGGGTTAAAATTCAACATGGCATCCTTGATGAAAATTTAGTAAATTGAAGAATTAAGAATCAGTTTCGTTTTGGTCGTAAGCGTAACGGATATTTTTTTTCTGGAAGTTGTTAGAATAAAATTTAAAAGAGACAACGTCAAAAGCGGTGAACTGTTATATTAGCAATTTTAGAGGAAACATGTATATCAGAGGAAAGACAGTCCTGATTTTAGTACTTCTCTTAATTGATTTGAATCATGAAATCTATGAATTATGATTTATTTTGAATCTTTTTAATTCAGTCCTTTTAAAATCAATTTGTTGAATTTGAATGAATTTCAATAATTATGGTTAGAGGAAAATAACTACTATTAACTACGTACAAGTATTTTTCTTTTGAATTATTTTCTTTGTGAATGGGGTGACCACAATGACATGCAGTGAGACACTGAAGACCATGAGCTTAAAGATGCTAGAACTAAGTTTCTTCGTCCTGAAAATGATTGTGGAGGGTTATGGCCTTCCCCAACATTACATTTCGGATGTTGAAAACATGAAGAGCTCTTGCAATTCACGATTGATCAAGTACAAAGTTCCCGAAGGCAATAATGACTTCGAGACTGCCCTGCTGTCTCACACTGACAAAAATGCCTTAACCATTTTATGTCAAAACGAAGTCCAAGGGCTCCAGGTGTTATTCAAAACAGGCAAATGGATTGAATTGGAGATACCCCAAAATGGCTTAGTGGTCATTGTTGGTGATATACTAAAGGTATATATAAAATAATAGCTACACTTAATTATAGTGAATTGAAATTCTTGTAGAGTATTTATTAAATAATTATAATTATAACTATGTTGCATGAATCAATTAATAGGCTTGGAGCAATGGGAGGCTTCATGCAGCCACGCACAGAGTGGTGATGAGTGGAGACAAAGAGAGGTACTCGTTTGGGCTTTTTGCAATGCCAAAGGAAGAGATGGACATCGAGGTGCCCCGTGAGTTGGTGGATGACAAAATTCATCCCCTTCGTTATCGTCCATTCAACTATGGAGAGTACATCTGTTACTTTGTTTCAAATCTCAAAGAAAATGCTCTTGAAGTGTTTGCAGGTCTTTGAAAGCGATTTATGATACAAGCTGTTTGTTTATAAATAAGTACAGGAGCAAGGCAAAATATACAAGATTGCTATAGAACTCCTTTTATGCAATGCAGAATAATTAGACCGACTTTTACATTAAGATCTTTTATACATACTTATTTGTGTCCCTCTAATTAGTTGTATATTATTATTATTATTATTATTATAAGGACATTTTCTTAATAAATTGGCCATGGTTTGGTCGCTTGTCGCTTGATTGTGACTTAATTAAAATCCTGGATTTCAATTACTATATATAGCTAGCAGCCTCCGCACCCATCGATACTTGCGGATATCATACTTATTTGGGGCTTGTTTATCACCATTCAATTGATGAATCAATTGTTATGTTCCTTTTTTTTTCTTCACATTATCAAGATTAGAAAAATATTAGCAACAAACTATTTAACATATTTTTTATTATTGATTGAAATTTATTGAGAATCACAAATTTTTATAAGTCTTATTTTTTATTTAATGAGTCTTTCTCGCAATTTTGTAGTTTTTAATAAATTTTAACTAATAATAGAGAATATACTAAAAAAATGTGTTAGAAAGTGTGTTGTTATAATACTCTTGTGTTAAATGTGCGTTTTTAACACTCGGCTCAAAATTATATTGTTAGGCACTATTGATTTAGAGAGTGTGTAGAAGATACTTATAATCTAGATAAAAAGAAAAATCATAACTCAAAATTATATTGATAGGCACTATTGATTTAGAGAGCTATCACATTAACTATAAGTTAATATAAGTTACTTGTCTAAGTTTCTAAACTTATCTACTTACTGTCATTTTAGTTTCTAAATATAAGTTAATATTATTATTTCAATCACACCTTTTTTTTTATAATTTTGGACTAATTTGATTGACAAATTGTACTTTCAGAGACTTTTTTTGAATTCTCTTAGTTCAAGAACAAATATGACAGTACTTTATATTTTCAAAAATCAAAATAACTGTTTACTGAAAACAATTCTTCAAATACTAAGGATGTGTTTGTTTTAACTTTTGAGGAGCATACAAGGGAGCTTTTCCAGTTTCCAGGACAAAAACCTAGAAGGAAGAGAAATGTTGGATTGACTTTAGTTGAAAGCAACTGAAAAATAAACACACAGTAAATTGTACATGAAAAAGATAGCTAGCAAGCAGGGGCTAGGTTAGGCAAATCTGAAAGCTCGGCTTCATTTTTTTTCGTTCCTTTTGGTTAAGCCAAAAGCTTCTTCAAATGTGAAAAATCTGGTAAGATAAGAGACCTTCTTTAATCTATTACTTGGAGTTGGAATATATATATATATTCTCCATTTTCTAGTGATCCTTGGGAATTATTATAAATTTTCATACAACTGTACGTTATGTTATTCATTATGCATTTATAATATGATTAATATCTGAGTTGAAAGAAATTAAGTGGGAAGCTGAAAAGGAGGAATGGGAACAGTTAAGCTGAAGTTTATGATGGTGTTTGGATTTGTTTTCTGTTTTTTAAGGTGAAAAGAAAGTGGCCACCATTTAAAATGTTTTTGTTGTCATAGAGGGATGAGAAGAACGTGATCGATATGTTCCACTTAGGAACCATAGAGATGCATAGACATATGGTGTTGTTGATCCCTGCAGCGGGGACAACTGCCCAACTTGACATTGCTCGTTGGTTTTCTGTTCTATTGGGCTTGAGGTGGAAGCCAAGGATGGCAATCATTCTGGTTTGTGTTCTTAATCGGGTGAAAGAGCAGCTGACTTTGTTGCTGGAACTAGTACTAAAATGAACTTGAGAAGAGTGGAGATATTTTTTTGATTGTAGATAGAGAAATGTTAGAATAAAGAATGTAGAAACCCCATTAGAAATAGCTTATACCATCTCAATCAATGTTTGACCAAAATTACTCCACTTGTCTTACTACGTGGCCACTCCATCTATCTAACTTTCTTTTTTTTTTTGTTGAGTTTTGTAGATTTTTTTTTTTTACTCTTGTACTTATCTTATTCCTCTGTCTATTTGCTCATTTCCTTCCACTATTTTATTTGCATAGGAGGAAGAGGAGTTGTTGAAGTAGGAGAAAAAATTGCCATGAGAGGATCGCCTTTTCCACAATAACATGAAGATGCGCTCACCAAAATTTCTATCCAAAATTGAGTCCTTCTCCAATGCTTAACGTGTGTTCAATGATATGTCCGTCAAGACCACCTTCTCCTAGAATTAGGAGTGGAAATAAATCAGGCTGCCGACAGGGGCCTATAGCCTAGTCTACATCAAGTCCAAGTTAGGCTAGAGTTTTTTACTAAATAAATCAGGCCTAGGCTTTTATAAAAGCTTATCTAGTTAAAAAGGTCAGGTTTTGGGCCATTTAAAAGGTCTTTTAAGCCTAACAGGTTAGCTTGTTTAAGTAAATATAAATAATAATTTTTGTTAGTATTATTATTATTATATGAAATTTGTTATAATGTATTAACATTATATATTTATTTACCTTTTTTAAATATTAAGCATATTGACATAAAGAATTAAACCTAAAAGCTTATTGAAAAATAAATTTATGCCTGTTTAGAGGTCTTATTACAAATTAGAATTTTTAATAAGTTATCACGAATGTCAGATTAGACATTAAAAATAAACTTATATCACATAAACATGTTAGACTTGACTCTTATAAAACTTTTTCTGCCTATTTCTACCTTTGTTTCATACTTTGAGTACTGTGATTTTAATATTTATAAATTATAATTATTTTACATAGAGTTTTTTTTCCATTGACCTATAAGCCTATTAGCTCATGTAAAGAGAAGTTAGATCTATATAATTTTTTAATATAAAATAGGCATTTAAGTAGGCTAACAGGCCAAGTCAAGCTTTTAAATAGGTCAGACCAGGCCTAAAAATAAAGCCTATGACATGTAACAGGTCAGGCTTAGGCTATAAATTTTTTAAAGAAGCTAGGCATATTTAAGCAAAGCCTTGTTCGTCTTAGCCTATTTCTAACCCTTTCTGAAACACCAATCTATCCATGTATGTCAAAGGTGGAAATTTAGAATATGCACGTTGCGTGTTTGACGAAAGCTTGTGCTAATCTTGAAAGGGCGTAGGCTAGGGTGGGAGACCTTCTCATGTCTCCCACCATGGGAAAGTATTATGGTCCTTTAGATATATTAGTTTTAAATTGGATGGCTGAGATTATTTCTTTTTTTTCTTTTTCTTTTTTATTTCTCTTTCTCTGTTTACCCCTACCCCTATGCCTCCTTTTTTCCCCTTCTTCTTCGTCGTTGCCGCCACCTACGGTGGTGCTCCCCCTCATTCGAGTAGCATTCAACTTGTTATTCACTCCCCCACTACTGTCAAGAGCACGACTTTTGGAACAAAACCATGAATCGATCTGGAACACTAAGCTTGTCCAAGTTGAATCCTTACTTACACAACCAAACCCATGAAACCAAACAAACCCCACAACACAAAAACAGGGATTATACACAAAAAAGCTACACATATACATTTAGTGACAAAAATCAAAGAGACCTAGAGTTCCGACGAAGAACAAAAACTAATGTGGGTCTTATTCTTGTACGTTGTCGTTTCATAACTTTGGTGGTGGTTATGGCATCAGATCCATTAACTGTGAATTATGGAGAAACCAAATTGTTTAGTTTATTTCTATTTTTTTTAGCATCGAGTTATCTAAGATCAAATGAGTGGTTACAATATTGTTTGGTTGCAGTGAAAGCGAAGGAGGTGAGATCGCAAGGTTCCGATATACCAACTTTATATCCACTGCCAACGCGTTCTACTTGATCTGGAGCAGCTACGAGGAAAGAAGAAGACGAGAGAGAAGAGGAAAGAAAAAGGGGGGTAACTTGGGAAAGAGAGGGAAAAAAGGAAAAAAAAATAGAGAAAAAAATATAAGCCATCAATTCAAAATTGAGGAGATCTAATGGTCTAAAAACTCTTTCCCACGGTGGGAGACATGAGAAGGTCTCCCACCCTAGCCTGCTCCTCTTGAAAGCTTAAAACTTGGTAAACAAATCTATGCATGCACATATTGTAATAGTCAATGTTGACATTGTTGGGATAGTGGGAAATGCCCTGATCTCAATGTATGTAAAACCAAGTCTTATGGTTCGTTTGATTTGTTAAAAAACATGGTACTAGATAATACAAAAATAATTGTTAAAAAAAGATCATGAGATAGCACAAGAAAAAGAATTAACCTTTTGTTACTCAATAAATCATGGGACAATATTTTGTCCCAAGTACAAATACTCAAAAGACAAAAATATCCATTTGCATTTCTTATCTAATAACTATATTTTCTCTCTTTTGTCTCTCCCCTACAACCTTGTTGCCGTAGCTACCAACAACACTATTGTCGTTACCACCACCATTGCTGCTACCATTACTACCCCATTGTCGCCGTTGTCATCGTTGCCACTATCATTGTTGTTGCTGCCACCACTACCATTAATTGCTACTGCCACCACCACCACCTATCATTGTCGTTGTCATCACCACCATTGTTGCCACCATTACTACCCCATTGTCGTCGTTGTCATTATCACTACTACCCTTGTTGTCGCCACTACCACCACCATTATTGCTGCCACCACCACCACCATCGCTACTGTTGTCACCACCACGACCATTGCCATCATTGTTATCTTTGCCTTCATTATCATTATCGCCACCATAACCACCATTATCATATTAAGATAATTAATATTAAAAGGGTATTGTAGTAAATTTCACATTATTTTACTTGTATTGTCTATTATCCATCAAACAATGCCTAAAATAAAAAATTATCTTATAACTTAAGTATTTATCTTGTGTTGTTCTCCTTATGTTGTACCTTATGTATCACATAATTGTTGGATGGCTAGGTCAAAATTGGGGATATAAACCATTTGGCTACCTAGATTCGGTTTGGGTTACCTTTTTGAACTTTAGATATTTATATTTCACTTGGACTTGTATAGGATTTCTTAAGGGGCTTTGCTATTTTCACCCTATATTTTGCTTCTTCTTCTTTTTTTTTCAAAAATATCCCTAACAAAAATACATTTTCGTTATGTATTGCTCACAACGAAAACGTGTTTTTGTTGTGTTAGGGGAATGTGCCGTCCATACACAATAGAAACATGTTTCCGTTGTGAGCAATACACAACGAACACAACGGAAACGTGTTTTTGTTATGTTAAATTTTTTGAAAGAAAATTAATTAAAATATTAATTATGATATAATTTACCCTTTTTAATATTAATTGAATTAATTATGATATAAATTATCATTTTTAATTGAAATTATATTAATTATGATACAATTTACATTTTTTAATAATAATCAAATTAATTATGATACAATTTTAAAAAATATGTGTTATAAGTTACCATTTTTAATAATAATTGAATTAATTATGATATAAATTACCCTTTTAATAATAATTGAATTAATTATGATGCAATTTATGATACCATTAAAAAGAATAATTTGTATCATAATTAATTCAGTTACTATTAAAAATTGTAAATTATATCGTAATTAATTTTATTTTAATTAAAAAGAATAATTTATATCATAATTGATTTAATATTAAAATGTAACTCTTTAAAAAAGGTAAATTAATTAACATAATAAAAACATATTTTTGTTATGTTAATTTTTTTTGAAAAAATTTAACACAACAAAAATATGTTTTTGTTATGTTACAAAAACATATTTCTATTGATAAAGTAAGGACGAGAAGAAGTGAAAGAGAGAGTAAAAGAAGAGGAGGACAAAATAGATATTTTATAGTTTCTTTTTTTTTTAAAAAGAGTACAAAGAGAGAAAAGAAAGGTGGGGGGCAGGGCCATTTCTTAAGGTTTAGCCTTACAATGTATTGGTTACTAGGTTGCATTATTTTTTTGGCCCATTTTATTTGCTTATTATTATACTTCCATTTTTTTATATATTTCAAAAATGACTCTTTTCTCTCTTACCTTCTCTCTCCTTTTTCTTGAAAAAGCTTCTGTCATTAGGGGTGGCAATTCGGGCCAACCCGCCTCGCTAAGGCCCTTTCAATTTTGGCTTGCCAAAAATGGGCCAGCCCTTTTAGAAAAGTGGGTCGAAGTGAATAACCCATCCTGTTTATGGACGGGCCAAATGGCCGGCTTGCCAAAATTAAAAAAAAATGAAGAAAAAGCTCTCCATTCTTTTATTTAATGACATATGTTTTTCTACTCTCTTTTTCAAATTAAAGATATAAACTATCAATCTCTAATATTTCAAAATCCACTACATGTACAAGTAGAACCACAAAATTCATAATAATAATAATAATACATAGTTTAGTTCCTTAATCCATAACCACACAATTCATCATAGTACCAATAAAATTGTTTTAAACTGAACAGTGAAGGTAAAGCGGTGGTTGCCCTTTGGGATTCACTGCGTTAGGGTCCTTAGGGCACTGGGGAGCTTGATGTGGGTATCATGAGAGCAGAGGGAGGCCAGACAACCGGTCCGACAACGGAGGCTGACGCGAGGACCGACGGAGGCAGATGGGGGACGCGTGGTGCGGCACGGCGAAGGCAGGAGCGTCCGGTGTCCTGGAGCTTGGGGGGAGACGCAAACGCCCGGAGGTGGCATGGTCGGCAAAGGTGGACGGGTGGCGAAGATCTGGTACCGGTCAGTGAGGGACAGGGAGTTGTCGAGCAGCCTACACTCCAACTCCAAGTTTCCAAAACAGCAAGCAGGGAGCCAGGGAGGACATGAGTGACGGGATCAACAAGGGAGAAGTGAGACTGTGGGAAGAGAACCCTAATTGTAAATTGCTACTGGACATGAACTAATGGTAATGGGCTTACCACTCACTTATGGGCCTCCAAAGTCTGAACTGAACTAAAGCTAAACATGAAAAAAAAATAGCAACTATATTTTTTCCAGCCCGACCTGTCTTCAGCTTGTTTTTAAACAAGCCAAAATGGGGAGGGTTATACGGGCTAACGGGTTGTGATACTTTACCTAGCCTGCCAAAAATGACGGGCTAAACGAGCTGGTCCAACGGGCTCAGCCTATTTTGCCACCCCTATCCGTCATCTTGTCTTCGTTGTCTCTCCCATTGAATTGGTAAAGGCTGAGTGCAAGACTCTCAAACTTGAACAATATTCTTGAAATTTATTTCTAGAATGTAATAAATACATTCTGAAATAAATAAATTTTTATAATGTATTTAATACATTGCAAAAATAAATTTACGAAATACATTTAATAAACTTCCAGAAATTATTTCTCAAAAAAATTCAAAAATTAATTTCGAGAATATATTAAAAATTGCATTTTGGAAATAAATTAAATTTCCGGAATATATTGAAAATTAATTTTCAGAACATCTAAAAACTCCTCAAAAATTTGTTGAACTAACAATTTTGTGTATTTAATATAATGAATTTTTTTATGTAAAACCTTATCTAACAATTTCGCCCAGCCAAAACATATCAAATCCCAAATTCAATCACAACAATCATTAAACAGGGAGAACAGAGGAAGGAAAATAACATGACGCAAACAGAGGAAAGAAAATAGAATCAACTGTAGCATACTACAATAGAAGCGTGTTGAACTCAACCTCATATATATATATATATAAAAGAAAATTATCTAGTGAGAGAGGGATTTTTTTATATGAGAGTGAGAGGAATGAATATTGACTATTAAATCTTGTCATGAATGGTCAAAATTAAAACATTTAAAATAATGTGAGTTTTTTAAAAAGTTACATGATTTTTTAAGTGGTCACATAACATTAAATCATAACCATTCATGTATGGTTGTATGACCCATATTTACTCTTCTCATTCTTATATAAATATAATCCTTTCACTAAATATGCTCCCATATATATAGGGTAGGAATCAAGTTATTTCAAGAATAATTTTTGCTAGTATTATTCCATTAAATAACTCTTAATATATATTGAATTTCAATGATGCAACCGTTAAATTAAAGGACTTTATTGAGTAGATCAAGAATAAGATTTTTATAAAGTTTGAAAACTATTTGATACTTTATTAGATGAATTCAAGTTAATGTATAATATACTTTTGCAAATGATAAGTAAATATCACTTATAAGATTAACTAGTTGCAAGTGTCCGATTTACTTAAGATTTGGTATGCATGATTATTGACATAATATCAAAATATTCAACGGTTAGATCGTTGAAATTCAATATATATCAAGAGTTATTGAGTAGAGTAACTCTATAAAAAATTACTTGATCCCACCCATATATATATAGGGGAGGGATCAAATGATACTGGTGTAACTTACACCAACTATTATACCATTCAATAATTTGATATAGAATGTGATTTTTATCGATCCAACTGTTGAATTATAATTTCATATTACTAAGATTGTTTGTGTCAAATTTTGTCAAAATTGAATAAGAATAATAAGGTAATTAATAACTAATGTTTTACTAAATTTTGAAAAGTATATATTATGTTCATTTTGATCTATATGAATAATGTATCAAATAATTTTGGATTGATATAAAATTTTGTACATATGATCTATATTAAAGGAACTTTCAATCCAACGGTGGGTTTTGGGATAAAATTATTTAATTAAAAGCTATTAAATGGTGTAATAGTTGGTGTAAGTTACACCGGTGTCATTTGATCCTTCCCTATATATATATATATATATATATATATATATATATATAGGGGCAAGATTCGTTGACACCAGGTGTAAGAGTTAGTTAAATTACAACTTCATGATTGTGTATATCAAATTTCACATCATTTGGACTTTTATAAATATGTTATCTAATATTGAATATTTACATATATTTTAATATCATATTGTACGTTAAAATAAAGTGTTTTAATGAACTATTAAATAATTTTAGAATTGTATGAAATTTTGCATACTTAATCTAATTAATAAGAACATCAAATTCAACGGTTGGATTAGTTAAATTTGCATTATACAAAAAGTTATTGAAGGTATAATTTAACTAACTCTTATACCTGGTGTCAACGGATCTTGTCCCATATATATATATATATATATATATATATATATATTACTTACACATTTATTCATTTTAGAGGAATTAAATTAAGACAAAACTCAGATATAGTACTTTAGATACTGTTGGTGCTGTTCTCTAATTAGAATTAGAGTTTCACTTCGGTAATTTGTATAATAAAGATATGTATCAAAGAATTACCCAAATTACCGAAATGAAACTCTACTTTTGATTGAACCAACAATACTTAAAGTACTGTATCTAAATTTTTTCTTTAAATTAATTTACTTGAATCATGTGTTCTCACCTAATTGATTGGATGGATATTATTCCCTAATGAAAGCCGGGTATTCAATTCAAGGCCTTTGCAGTTTCCACTCATGGCAAGGGACCTTACTACAATTTAGATGCCCCAATTTCACATCTTTGTGGCTAATAATGGAATTGGAGGGTTAACAACGTGTCCCAAAATATTTGAACTGCTAGAAGGGGCTGTCGGTTTCAAATACACGTCATCAACAACTTGTCAGTACCAACATTTTCAATCCACCATGACCCACTAATTACTTAGTGGCCAAAATTTTTCAACATTAATTTGATGATAAATATGCTATTGTTTCTTTAAACGACTGGTACACAATGTTAGCATACAACTACAGGTGTAAATGAATCGAGCCGAGCCAAACACTTGATGTTTAGGCTTGACTTATGAAAAAAATGAGTGACTTAAGCTTGGCTTATTTATTTAATTTAATTATTTTTACTTTTATGAATTTTCTTAACCTATTTTTTAACTTTATCAATTTAGTATTTAATAAATATTTTAATACTGGATGATAATCTACATATAGAAATATGTGCTTAACATATTATATGTGAAATTCAATTTCAAACATTTTAGACTATCATATTTTCATAATCCAGTAAATAAAAAATTATAAATTCTTAACTAATACAAAAAAAAAACTTTAAAATTAATTTTAATACTCTCCACAAAGTTCTATATATTTTCATGATGAATATATAAATAACAAAAGCGAGTAACATTTTCATTATTAATTTAAATAAACGAGTTATTCACAAGCCGTTAATGTCAAGCTTATAAAGTTTTGACTTAGCTTATTTAAATAATTGAACTCAATCTCAAGCTTAAGTTTGTTTATTTAATTAAATAAACAAGCCTAATCGAACATTTAACGAGTCGAACTCACATAATTCACAAATAGCTCGGCTCATTATACCCCTACACACAACTATTTTGCATCCCCGAATATGCTAAACTATTCCAAGTTATTCTATCTCCTCTCCATATTGGTAATATGGAATTTTGGAATATATGTATCATACTCTTGTCCTTTATTGATTTTCTTTCTGCTATCTCTTCACAACACTATAGGGTAAGAGCTTGATCAACCTCACCCTATAGAAAGATACTACAACTTAATTTGTAAAGACCAACTTTTTGAATTATAAACAAGAAGTGATGACAGCTAAAAGATGCGATGTATAAACCTCTGGACCCCATATTAGGGGTCTTCAACTTTGTTATGTGCATTTATCATATTTATCAAACAGCAAAAGCGACCAGGGAAAGAGAAACAGACATATTCTCTCTACAAAGAGCATATGGTTGTGTTATTTTGGAACACTTCAGGAAATGCATGCCTTTGTTGTGACCTCCCAAAGGACAAGGCAGGAATATAACAAACAAATGCTTAAATTGTGTGACCCGTGTTCAACCCAATTGTCCTTTTTGCAAACAGACAGCAAGTGCATCAATGTCTGTTTTTTTCCTTCTCAATCTCTATCTCTTCTAACTTAGTAATTGTCTTGGGACAACTGAAGCCGAAGAAATTGAGCATTCACTTCATTCAAATGGAAAAGAAATAGAGAAAGGTGAACAAAAATAAATCAATTTGCAGTTATATACAATATTTTTCCTTTTTTGGGTTACAACAATATTCTTCCTTTGATCTACATGGGACTTGATTTTTCATATTCGATCGATTCTAAATGTTTGAGTTTGGAGTTTTGACAACTAAACAAGGACAAAAAAATGCCTTGTTGATCCATTGTGACACATCACCTTGTCCATCTGCAGAGAATCCTGATCTACATAAAATGCTTTGAATGCAAAGATTAGTGGACGTGCATCAATACCATCTACTACTCCCTCCATACCTTTTTAAGTGTTGATTTTTAAAAAAATTGTTTTTATTTATTTATTGTTTTTAAATTTTAAAATAACATTAATTTTTTGTCAATTATATCTTTATATCTCACCTAATTTTTAATTATTTTACACATTTATCATGAAAGTGAATCAATTATCAACCACTTTCTCACTTAAACTCTCATTAAATAAAAAAAGATACAGCAGGAAATTTAAAAATTGTTTTATTGTAAATGAAAAAATTTATTGCATTTCTTGATTATAAAAACCTTAAACAATACTCAAATGGAACTGGAGAGTAGAATTTTATCTCAGTAATATGTATAATAAAAGTCTGCATTAGAACTCAGCATATATTAGTGAAATAAAACTTTAATTCTAGTTGAAGAACAATACAAAAAGCATATAAAGAATTTCATTTAGTTTTGTCTTAAAACATATGGATTTATTTTCCATGACTGTTATAATAAAACTGTATAACTATTCTAAAAATTTTGGAGTTTTAAATTTGTTCCACTAATAGTATACCAATAGCATACATGTAGGATTCATTTAGTTTTCATCTAAAGAAACTCAATTCATTGCCAGGTATCAAATGCATATATAATCCAAGACAACTTAGAAGGACGATGCAACTAATTTTGACTTCAGCTTGCTCATATCTGGTATCAGCTGTACATTGACAATGCATACACACTAAACCCATTCAAACTGAAAAAGGAGAAACTACAGATGTGCAACGCCTCTCTCATCTTTAATGCAACCTTCTAAAGCAAGCACCTTTCTATATAGAATAGTGTTTGTTATAAATTACTTTCACCATCTTTTTATATCAGTTTCTATTTTTTTTATACCGAAATTAGAGTTTTTGGCTTTTCGGTAGAACTCTGGAGTATTCTCACAAACTTTGATTCTTTGAGCCAACTATAGGATTAACCTTTGGTGGAGCTTACATAAACACTTTCATTTATATTATAATCTGGTATCACTTTTCATATTATATATAATATCCTTTAATTTGTACATAACTTTTGTGTAATTAAGATTCATTTTTCAATTTATTTTTTTGCAGTCGATATACATAACCAAAAATGGAACTCACGTAAACATGAAATAAAATATCCTAAAAACAAGATTATATTTTTCTTTTATAGGGAAAATACAAATGTTGTCCACTAATCAAATAAATATTTAAACATAGCTAGTTTTGACATTTGTATAGGGGGCTCCATCTCAACGTTAATTTCCACAATATATGGCTTTAATTTCCTTCTGTCTTACTATATTTTCCTTGGCTAGCTAGACTGTTGTATGAATGACCAACTGGCTATATATAGCGGAACTTTGTGCAAGAACAATCCACAGCTGGAGAGAGAGGGAAATGGAAAGTGAGAGTGAGACTATGACGATCCCATGTTTTGATTTTTGCAGGGATGGGGTGGCATTAGAAGAAGGAAGTGAGAAGTGGAAAGAAATGAGAAAGAAAGTGAGAGAAGCATGTGAGAGTCATGGTTGCTTCCTCTTGATGTGTGATGAGATCATCCCCAAGGGTGTACATGAAGAGATATGTTTAATGGTAATAAAGCATTGTTTGATCTGCCTGAAGAAACAGGGCAGCAATACAACACATCAGTCCAAAGCCTTATAGGAGCTACAATGGCAAGAACTCCGTCATTCCCCTCTGAAAGCTTGGGGATCGATGATCCTCCTCTCTCAGCTACGGCTGAATCCTTCACTAACCTCATGTGGCCTCAAGGAAACCCTACTTTCTGGTACTTAATTCTTTTTATTACTACTTTGTATATTAGGCTACACGCACTAGCTTGTGTTGTTACTCTATATATATAAACATGCTATTCAATTAATAGATTGGCCATGGCCCATGGTATATTGTCGTTGATTGTGACCTGAAATCCTGGATTTCAATTACTATATTTATAACAGTCTCATCATACCTGCGGATATCATATTTATTAGGGGCTTGATTATATATCTCCATTCAATTTAAGAATTAGTTGTTACATTTTTTTGTTTACTTTTAGTTTTGGTATGAAGATTAATTTCTAAGTACTAATTATTGATTAGATCTCACTATATAATCTCAATTTCTTTAAATATATTTATAATTATTGATTATATGCTGTGAACATTCTCCACTTAAAAAGTATTACTTCTTGCGAAAGCTGATTTGTGATCTAGACCAAAATTTAAAACATTCATTAAACGTATTGAAGTACAAATTCTGAATTAAAATTGAACACACACACACACACACACACATATATATATATATATATATATATATAGTATATATGTATGTATGTATGTATGAATGTATATTAACTCTACAAACAGATTGAAAAATTAGGATAAAATTCCCGTTGCTTAAGAATGAAGGATTCATTTAAATTTTTTTATTAATTAGTTATTAAATATTTATTGATTGTCGGTGTTCATAATAAAACATATGATATAATTAGTAACCAATAAATATTTTATAATTCATTAAAGTAACAACACATTCAAAAAAAATATATTATTTTTTAAAGTTAAAATTCGTTGTTAGAATAAAGTTTAAAAGAGACAGCGTCAAAAGCAGTTATTTGTTATATTAGCAATTTTAGAGAAAATACCGGAGGTAAGACTCAGCCTTGATTTAGTACTTCTCTTGATTTGAATCTTGAAATCTATGAATTATGATTTATTTTGAATCACTTTTATTTAGTCTTATTAAAATCAATTCGTTGAATTTGAATGAATTTCAATAATTATGGTAGAGAAAAATTAATAACTACTATTTTTTTTTTTTTGAATTATTTTCTTTGGGATGGGGTGGTCACAATGACATGCAGTGAGACACTAAAGACCATGAGCTTAAAGATGCTAGAACTAAGTTTCTTCGTCCTGAAAATGATTGTGGAGGGTTATGGCCTTCCCCAACATTACATTTCGGATGTTGAAACCATGAAGAGCTCTAGCTATTCACGATTGATCAAGGTATAAAGTTCCTAAACGCAATAATAACTTCAAGATTGCCCTAGCCTGCCGCCTCACACTGACAATAGTGCCTTAACCATTTTATGTCAAAAAGAAGTCCAGGGGCTCCATGTGTTATCTAAAAGGCAAATGGATTGAATTGGAGATACCACAAGATGGCTTTGTGGTTATTGTTGCTGATATATATACCAAAGGTATATATAAAATAATTGCTGGTGGTTACATAATTAATTATAATGAACTGAAATTCTTGTAGAATATTTATTAAATCATTTTAATTATGTTGCATGAACTAATAGGCGAGGAGCAATGGGAGGCTTTCATGCAGCCACACGCAGAGTGGTGATGAGTGGAGACAAAGAGAGTACTCGTTTGGACTCTTTGCAATGCCAAAGGAAGATATGAACATTGAGGTGCCCGGTGAGTTGGTGGATGACAAAGTTCATCCCCTTCGTTATCGTCCATTCATTTATGGGGAGTACTTCTACTACTTTGTTTCAAATCCCAAAGAAAATGCTCTTGAAGTGTTTGCAGGTCTTTGAAAGCGATTTATGATACAAAGCAGCAAGGCAAAATATATATACAAATTGCTATAGAACTCCTTTTATGTAATGCAGAATAATTAGACCGACTTTTATATTAATAAAACTCTCCATATCTATTATACATATTTATCTGTGACCCTCTCTAAATAGTTGTATATAATAATAATAATAATTTTAGTATTATTATTATTATTATGAGAAAACAGGCTATGCATTAATAGTAAAAATTAGTTTTACATTGTCATCTAATCATAAATTATCATTTATTGTAAGTTTGTTGACTTTTATAATAAATACTTTAAAAGTCATTTTAACGGTTATTTCTAATTAGTTGATAATGTAAAACATTTTTTACTGACAGTACATGACCATTAAACTCTATTATTATTATCATAAGAACATTTTGCTTAATAAATTGGCCATGGTATATATTGTCGCTTGATTGTGACCTAAAATCCTGAATTTCAATTACTGTATATAGCTAGCGCCTTGCGACCATGCACTACACCCATCAGTACCTGCGGATATCATATTTATTAGGGGCTTGATTATCACCATTCAATTTATGAATTAGTTATTATATTCTTTTATATTTACTTTTAGTTTGGTATCAAGATTATATTGCTAACTACTATTGATTAGATCTCTCTCTCTCTCTCTCTCTCTCTCTCTATATATATATATATATAATTCATTAAATATATTTAGAATTACTGATTATATACTGTAAATATTTTCGACTTAAACATAATTACCTCACATAAAAAATTCTAATAATCTAGATCAAAATAAAAAATATATATTAAATATGACTAATAACGTGTGAATGTTTAATAATTCATCAAGGTACATACTGAAAAGGAAAAAAAAATATTGAAATTCTAATTCTAGATTAAAATTGAACATATGTATAGCCATTGCAAGAAATTAACTCAACAAACAGGAAAATTAGAATAAAATTTCCCTTGTTCAAGAATAACATATTCATTTAAATATTTTATTAATTAGTAGTTATTAATTTTTTTTTGACTGTCGGTTTTCCTAATAAAATATATAATATAATTAATAATAAATAATTTTTTTTATAACTTATCAAAGTAATGACTTGTTTGAAAAAATATATATATTTGTAATTTTTATAGGATTAAAATTCAATGTGGCATCTTGGCTGGACATTGAATAAGTTGAAGAATTAAGACTCAGTGTGTGTTTGGATGAGCGTCAGCAAAATTAATTTTAAATGAAATTGATTTTGAAAATTGATTTGTTAAAATTAACTTTGAAGTGGTGTGATTTATGTTTGAATGTTTTTATTATAAAAGTTAGTAGTAAAATTAAGTATAAATTTTTTGATCTAACGCAAAAGTTATCTAAAGTTACTTTAACTTAGAATCAATTATGAATCCAGAATCAATTTCTCAATGTGAAACTAAACATATAAATTTTTTGCTAAAATCACATTAACTGGTATTTCAATGTGATACTGGAAAATTCAACATAAAACCAAACACACTTAATTTCATTACATATAATGGATTCTTCTTTTCTAGAAATTGTCAGAACAAAATTTAAAAGAGACAACATTAAAAGTAGTGAATTGATGTAGTAGCAATGTTGTTATTAGAAATTCATAATTTTTATAAGCTGTTAATTTGATTAATAACCATAATAATATTGAAATTTATTGTAAGCTGTCAATTTGAAATACCTGTAAGTGTAGTGTCTCTCTCAACCCCAAAAGCGTCATCTCCTTTTCTTTTCATTTTTGGTCTGAGCCTTAACTTGAGAATTAGAACTGGCTTTCACGTTTTTACATTCTTTTTATCGATGAAAGTTTGCCCAACCTGTACTTGCTGAAACAGAAGAAACAATTCTTCAAACACTAACTTGTACTTGAAAAAGATAACAAGTAGCGGGCTGGCGGCTAAGGAGATTTGGATTACCTGCAATTGGAGAGAGAAAAAAAATTTAATCTCTACCCTTAATTTCATTTTTCAAACTATATAGAATTAATAAAGATAAGGAAAAAAAAATTGCAGCCTTAAGATCATGGCTGCATAGTAAACTGCATCAAATTTGACAACAAGCAATCTAGGTCCGACCTAAAGACAGGCAAATCTGAAAGCTCGGCTACTTTTTTTCTTTCTTTGGTTAAGCCAAAAGCTTCTTCAAATATGAAAAGTGCGGTGAGAGACCTTTTTTAATCTATTACATGGAGTTGGAACTTGAACGATACCATAACGGACAAATAATAAAATAATTATAACAACATACATATAGATATAAATTATAGCATGTGATTTTGACAGTATGCAAATGAGCAAAATAAAATATTAATCTGAGTTGATTCTCGATTCTATTAGAGCCACTTTTGAAGAGAGAAATACAATCATGAGTTGAGAGGTTTTTGGTCCACTTTTCAAGAAATTTTGTTCGATGTGAAATTGTTTAATGGATAGTAAATTTATAACTCCCTAGCAATAAGTAGGGAGCTCTCAATGGGCTACTCACAATGAATAATCAATCGATCATAAGATCATTCTTAATACCAAACTCGTCTTCTGATATTTCATAACCAACATATAGCAATTAATAAAATTCATAAACATTAATTAATGATTTTTAAATAATATTTAAATATGATTGATGTCAATCCATTAATACAGTTAATTTTTTTTAAACATTCTATCACTTGGATAGCATTAGGGCGTGTTTGATAAAACTAGCTTGTAAGCTAGCTAAAAGTTTATAAGCTAGCTGAAGCTTTTAAGCTAGAAGGTAGGAGCTAAAAAACTAAAAGCTTATAAGCTAACTGATTGAATTGAAAGTGTTGGGTGAGATTAGTTAATTAGCTAGCTAATAAATGTAAAATTACATATATTTAAAATGAAAAAAAAAGGGTAAAAAGGCATTTCAAATAAATTTGTGAAGATGAAAATGGAAAAAAGAAGAAGCTAGTAGCTTATAAACTAAGTAGCATATGAAAATAAGCTAGAAGATACTAAAATAAGCTCATGTACCAAATAAGCTTATTTTGGTCAAACTAACTTATAAGCTAGTTAAACTAACTTATAAGCTAGTTAAACCAACTTATAAACTACTAGAGTGATTTGTCAACACACTTTTAATCAATCATTAGGACTAGAATGATAATTATAGTCAAAATATATGTCAATTAACAATATAAAAAACGCAAGATTTTAACACTGCAAAAAATAATATTCGATAGGGATAATACATGTCAAATGCTCACATTTCTCGTAAGAAGAAGGAAGATCATAACTTATTAAGAGAAATATGTAATCCAACAATGGTCCAAACATCTAAAAATGATGTAAGATATATGATATTAAAGTGACATCATCTAGTACATATCTCTAAAAATACATAATATCAAACTCTTACCAACCCAATACATCAAAAGTCTTAACTAAACATATATGAGCTACATGTTTATGAAAGCTCCAATAGTTAAGGCTTTAGTCAACGAATCTGCTAACATGTTCTCTGTGGCAAGATGCTCTATCTAAGTCTGAAAATCCAAAATTTTCTAACACATAGGTATTTAATATTAAAATACTTTGTACAAGAAGAGCTCCTACTGTTTTGAGATAAATGTGTAGCAATAGTATTGTTACAATATATCACAAATGGCCTAGAAATGCTTTCAAAAATATAAAAGGCAGAAATTGATACAAAAATTGTTAGCAGAGGCCAAGCGAAGGCAATGTTTCAAAATCATTTTTTTAATACAAAAATAGTTAGCATCAACCTAAATCGACACTGTTTTGAAATTAACGTTGCTTTTGCACCGGCCTGAGCTGACGCTACAAGCAATATTTATAGGTAATTAATGCAGTTAACCATTTTGACTGTTTTGAATTAGCTACAAGGTAGTGTTGACCAAGATATTTTACATATTGTCAATCAAGCTAACACTACGTTGGCTGCTAATTCAAAGCAGTCAAGTGCATTAATTACACATTAGCATCAGCTTGGCTATGCTAATGTGTAATTAAAGCACTTGCATCAGTTTAATGTTGGCTTAAATCTAAATATATGTGACGCCTGGACCTTTCTCCCTCATTCTCCTTCTTTCTTCTTTTTTCATTCCACAATGCTCTGGTATCTCCATTGTCACTACCGCGCTTCCCACCCACCATTGTAGCATTTCTATTGCGCCCCACCCACGGGACCATTGTGCCACCACTATTTTCTCACTCTCCATTCTATATTTGTACCACTGTGTCAGTGTTGCACCACCACTGGTGCAACACCATGTCGCCTCCACACCACTAACGCCTCACCACCATGTTGCCACTATAGGTAACCCCCTAATCTATTTCTCTTTTATTGTTTTTACTTAATGTATTTTTGGTTTTTGTGAGTTTGAGATGCTTTGTGTTGTTGGTTGAATTTTGCTTTGTTTTATTGTTTGTTGTTGCTCTGATTGTTGATGTTGAAATTTTGCTTTATTGTCTTATGTGAATTTGCTGTGTTCATAGTTGATTTTGATATTGTTCTTTGATGCTGAAATTTTGCGTTATGTTCTTAGTTGGATTTGTTCTTTATTCTTAGTTTATTTTGATATTATTCTTGGTTGAATTTTGATGCTAGAATTTTGTCTTGACTTGTTATTGCTTGGATATTATTCTGAATTTTTTTAAAATTTATTTGAATTGTGTCAATTGGGAAGGGAAAAGTATTGGAGTTAATAACCAACACAACACTTTTCCCTTCCCAATTTAAGCCTCTTTTTTGGGGAGGTTTCTAATTAAATAAAAGCTCATATTCAAACATTATAGAGATTATTGATCTTAGGGAATGTGAGTGTGAGTTGAGAGAAAACTAATAAGGTTTCACTCTTCCCAATCGAGCCAATTAGGAAGTAGAAAGTGTTAGAGTCAATAACCAATTCTTTCTACTTCCCAATTTAAGTCTCATTTTAGGGAGATTTCTAATTGTTAGGACAAAGGACGATTAACAATCCTTAAGTGTTTTAATTTAACCAAAAAAGATTCGATTAATAAGACAAAGCTTTTTTATAATATAAACAAAGAAAGATATGCATTATGAATTTTTATAAGACAAACCGAACCAATCGTCTTACTAAGACGATGGCAAAACACAATGTTTTGATTACGGACTTATAATGTATATATGTGCATAGTCTTATCATGTTGTAGGAACAATATGCACTTGCAATCTGAAGCATAACGAAAAGTGTATTAAGAAAGCTTGGTGAAAGTCAAATGAAGATAACTCACTTTTTGTCTTAAAAGCCGTGCCTACCTACCTAATAAAGTACAACGATGCACTTATTTATGCAAAATCATATATGTCCTCTATAGCACGACAACAATACAATAAAAGAAAGATAAGAAGACTACTTTATCTTATCAATGTGACAAGTTGGTGAAATACATTAAATGTAACATTAAGTGCCCAAACATTCACTTACAATGTTCAAAACGAAGGCATTATAAGTCTCACAACAATCATATTTTAAAGTTGCTTATAAATACCAAAGTTTTGAAGAATAAGAGAAGTACTTGGTCATGAACTGAATCTATCTAAACTCTTGTAATCTTCCTCATTTTGAGTGTATTAAATATTAGACTAAGAACTTCATCTTGTAAAATCCGTCTTCTTAAGACGATATAGTTAGTGAGCTTTTACCTTTAACTGTTTTCTTTGAAGCTTGAAGAGGCTTTGGATTAAAGAATACTTAGTGTATTGCTTGGAGAAGCAAGTAAAAGAATACTCGTGGTGGAGCCTAAAAAGGCTTGGATTAAAGAATACTTATATATTTGTTGTTGATAGTGAAAATCTTGGTGGGATACCAAGGACTGGACGCAATCTTAAGTTAAGACGAACTAATATGAAAACCTTGAGTAGTTATCTCTTTTATTGTTTTTATTGAAAGTGTTTCACAAAATCTTGTTTAAAAAGAGAGAGACTTTTTTAAGTATTAAAAGAAGCTAATAGATCTTTTTTAGAACCTTGTGTTTTTGAAAGTCCTTTATAACGTCCTTCCAGTAAGATGATATTGAGATTAAGTAAAAATTTGTGAAAAACTTTTAAAACACAATTTAACCTCCCTTTTTGTATTTTTCTATAACTTACACCAATTAAGCAAGGGTCCTACATGATGGTGCTTTGGAAGGCCTCAAGTTGTCTCTTCCAATTGCCACCACCCACCTTTTTACACAATATTTGGAGCTACCTCATCTTGTGCTTCAAGGCTTCTTACTTGTTCACCATCCTCAATGCCATTGTCACGTCCATCATCGCATCCTGTAGGTTCCACCACTCAAACCACCAACCCAACCCAAATCCTTTGCCACAATTTCAATCTCCATATTCTCACCATTCTGAAACCGTCGCTTTTGAAAGTAAAAGTCATGCGGATTAACAATGTAGTCGTGGTTGAAGAAAATGAAGAAAAGGAAATAATCAACCTTTGTTGCAGTTTTAATTTTGTTGTTTAGTAAACTAGAAGTCCCTATAAATGCTTGTTAAAACAGCATGTGTAAGTGCTATTTTAGTTGTTCTATGTATATGTATGACAATAGAAAAACACTTTTCAAAATGGCTTTGTGTGATCTAGTAGAGAAAACAAACCTTGACAACCACAACGACAAGAACATACCATGCTTTACATGGTTCTTATTCCTCATGAAATGCTTCATCCATGGAGTATAGTTTGCCTTTTTGGCCAAAGATTCGAAAGCCATTTATAGTATGGCCCTATAAATGCTTCATCCATGAATTTTTAATTTTCTTAGGGGTAGGTTAGGATGAACTTCAATTTGAACCTTTTGTAATGAGATTTTGTTTCTAAATTCCATTTTTTATGTGAATTGAGTCACTAGATTTGTATTTAATGCTTCCCATGATTGACCCTCTCATGATTGATTTATAGTTTAAATTTGCAATTGAAAAATTGAAATTTGAATTGTTTTGATCTAATTGATTAAATATATCTTACGCTTAAGAATAGGGTTTGAATGTATGCATCCGTTATAATTTATTGAATTTAGTACTTGTTTTTAATTATGCTCACATAAGAAATTAAGGTTCATAATTAGCAATAAAAAAAGGTTTGTCTATCAAGGAATTGAAAATAAACTAATTTAGACAAATTAGATGCCAATTGTATTACTAAATGGAATTTAGGATTGAATAAGATTACATTAGGCAATAATTGAAAAGGATTTTAATACCTACCCATTTTTGCCTATTGAGTTCTCTCTTAGCCAATATTTACGTTTGTTTCCTTTTAATCTTATAATTTAACTATAAATCCAAAAACTATCATTTGTTTGCTCAATCGAAAGTGTAATTGATTAATTGTGTAATTGTTGAATCACAATCTTTATAACTTAATATCTTATTTTCTACGTTATTACTTGTACCGCTAATATACTTGTATCTTCAATAAAGATCACTATTAAACACATCTACTTTTGTTAAAGAACATATGCATATATACCACTATAAGTTAGCAACTTAGAATTGTCAAATAGAGCCTTAAGCGCCTACATCAAAAATAAAATAAAAAATAAAAAATAAAGAGCCTTAAGCACCACTGGGGAAATAGTTAGACCGGCAAATGCTCCCATTTTCAAGCAAATTACTGTGTATTCGGTAACGTGTCTAGAATGCATGTCAAATTCACGTTTAAGGGAGAAGCTACTTTTTATAGTTTCAAAAATAAAATGACAAAATACAAATGAAAAAAAAAAAAGTACAGTGACCAAATCCACAAAATAATAAAACTTAAGCGATAGAAAATGCAATTAAGCCTTTCTTTTTATAAGTAAAATTACAAATGTTTTCCATTAATCAAATAAATGCTTAAACATAGCTAGTTTTGACATTTACATGACGGCTCCATCTAAACGTTACTTTCCATAATATATGGCTTTCCTTCTGTCTTAATATATTTATTTATTTTTGTGTCTACCTTTCTTATCCTTAATTAGCTAGCTAGACTGTTAATTAATTGTATGACCAACTGGCTATATATAGCGGAACTTTGTGTAAGAACAATCCAGAGCCGGAGAGAGAAGGAAATGGAAAGTGCGAAAGATGAGACTATGATGATCCCATGTTTTGATTTTTGCAGGGGTGGGGTGGCATTAGAAGAAGGGAGTGAGGAATGGAAAGAAATGAGCAAGAAAATGAGAGAAGCATGTGAGAGTCATGGTTGCTTCCTCTTGATGTGTGACGAGATCATCCCCAAGTGTGTGCGTGAAGAGATGTTTAATGGTATGAAAGCATTGTTTGATCTGCCTGAAGAAACAAAGCAGCAACACATCAGTCCAAAGCCTTTTAGGAGCTACAATGGCAAGAGCCCCGTCGTCCCCCTTTTAGAAAGCTTTGGGATTAATGATCGATGCTCCTCACTCGGCTTCGGCTCTGGCCTTCACTAAACTCATGTGGCCCCAAGGAAACCCACCTTTCTGGTACTTACGTTTTTGTGTTTAATTTCTGTAAATATGATAAATTTTGATTTTAGTTGTATTTTAAAAATGCTCTTAGTTTGCTTCTTATAACTTTTAAATGTTTATAAAATGATTTCTATAACTATTTAGTGATAACGTGACATACATTTAAATATATTACGTCACATGACATGTCAAAGTAGTATTAGAAATAGAAACTATTTAAAAAAATAAATTTAAAAGGATTAAAATTAATGAGTAAAATGTTTACTAAAATGTAAATCGTAAATCATCAGTGTAAGAAACATCATACTTCAGGTTGAGATGATATTAACAAAGTTTAGAAATTGTCAACTGGGTATATGCTTCACGCTATGGGGATTGGGCAGTGTGGGGTGGGAAAAATCTGACTCAACGGGGGTGAGGATGGGTATCAAATTTCTTCTCCGCTGAGTATCAACGTCAGGATCGGGGTATGTTAGCGGGAAGGACAACCCCATCCCCGCTTTGTCCTATTGCCATGCTCAAAAGATATTTGTGATCAATAATTTATCAAGGTACATATTGAATAAAAAGAAAAATATATTGAAGTACTGGTTTTGAATATACACGGCCATTGCAAGAAATTAACTCTTCAAACTATAAATTAGATAATTTCCCCTTTTTGATTCTAGGCTTTCATAATAAAAAATATAATATAATTAATAACTGATACATATTTTATAATTCATCAAAGTAACGACAGATTTGACAAAAATAATATTAAAATCACTTTTAAAGGGTTAGAATCCAATTTGGAATCCTCACCATAAATCTGGTAAATTGAAGAACCAAGAATTAGTTTTGTTAAGTAAGAAAAATAGATTCTTCTTTTCCAAAATTTGTTAGAAAAGAATTTAAGAGACAAAATTAAAAGCGGCAAATTGCTATAGTGGCAAATTTTTATGAGTTTAATGATCATATACTGTCAGTATAAAAAGTTTTATACTGTCAACTAATCATAAATTACCGTTGATATGACTTTTAAAATATTTATTATAAAAATTAATAAACTTGCAATAAGTGGTGGTTTGTGATTGGATGACAGTATAAAACTACTTTACACTGTCATTGTGGTGGTTTGTGATTAGATAACAGTATAAAACTACTTTACACTGTCATTGTATAACCTGTTTTCTCAATTTTTATTAGATGCCAAACTAAACACGAAACAAACATGTATATTAGAGGAAAGACTCAATCTTCAACTGAGCACTTCTCTTGATTGATTTGAATAATGACATCTATGAAACTATGATTTATTTTGAATCCCCTTTATTTAGGATCTTTTTAAAATCAGTTCATTGAATTTGAATAAATTTCAATAATTATGGTGGAGAGAAATAACTATTATTAACTAACTACATACATGTATTTTTGAAATTATTTTCTTTGCGGATGGGATGATCATCACGATGACGTATGTAGTGAGACACTGAAGTCTGTGAGTTCAAATATGCTAGAACTATGCTTCCTCGTCCTGAAAATGATTGTAGAAGGTTATGGCCTTCCCCAGCATTACATTTCGGATGTTGAAACACGGAAGAGCTCTAGCTATTTACGATCGATCAAGTACAAAGTTTTGAAAAGCAACATTGACTCTGAGATTGCCCTTCTACTTCACACTGACGAAAGTGCCTTAACCATTTTATGCCAAAATGAAGTCCAGGGTGTGCAGGTGCTATCCAAAACAGGCAAATGGATTTTATTAAAAATACCCCAAAATGGCTTTGTGGTTACTATTGGTGATATACTAAAGGTTTGTATAAAATAATAGCTAGTGGCTACTTAATCATAACGAATTGAAATTTTTGTAGAATATTTATAAATATGTTGCATGAATCAATAGGCATGGAGCAATGGCAGGCTTCATGCAGTGACACACAATGTAGTGATGAGTGGAAACAAAGAGAGGTACTCGTTTGGGTTTTTTGCAATGCCAAAGGAAGAGATGTACATTGAAGTGCCCTGTGAGTTGGTGGACGGTAATATTCATCCTCTCCGTTATCGTCCATTCAATTAAGGAGAGTACGTCCTTTACTTTGTTTCAACTCTCAATGAAAATACACTTGAAGAGTTAGCGGGTCTTTGAAAACGACTTATGATACGAGTGTTTATATATATGCTCAAGAACAAAGCAAAATATACAAGTGGTCGTTATAGAACTCCTTTTATGTAATGCAAAATAATGACCGTCTTTTACATTAAGATCAATTTCAAAACATAAAGACTCTCCATATCTATTATGCATATGTGTCCCTCAGATGTTGTTTATAATTACTCCATCATCATCATCATTATTATAGAAACATTTTTCTTAAACTCTCCTATTTTAGTGAGATCTATAATGATTTTTTTTTCTAATGAAAATGGAAGAATTACAATAAACAAAAATAAAATTTGCACTAATTTAACAACAAAATTGTTAGATAATAGGCTCGTTTTTATGTTTTTTCTTATTTTTACTCTTCTTAAGGATAGTTTAATCTTCTTACTGATTATCTTTATATTTCTTCTTTTTATCTATTGTGTATTTAGATTACATTTAATGGAATAGTATCCTGGTACTATTTTTCTCTGTTCTCTCTTCTTCCTCTTCTCTACCTTTGTATTGTTTACAAAAATGTATGTATAACATACCTCATATATATTAGCATCCATCTTTAAAACATAAAACCATGTACAAAATCTTTAGAATTAATGTTTACAAACAAAATGAAAAAATGGGTTAATTGATTTCTCGGTAATATCTTACTATAGTGTTTTACCTTCACTTCAATCTACTAACAACAGGAATTGTGGTGGTTTTGGAATCATTATAAAGGATCTAAATCACCGGTATCCTTACAGGACGTTTGGTATACGAAATTTTTTTTATTCCTAGGTATTATATTTCTTAGAAATTATATTTTTTAGAAATCATATTTTTTGGAATGTCACAAATATGTTTAATATGTCTAAAATATTTTTGTGAATGAGTGATATAATTGTAAATAAACTTTTTCCCTTCATAAGTATCTTGGATTCTCACCTCGTCTTATAAGAAAGTTTTAGTAAAAAACTTAATTAAAAAACAATTCTTGAGAATGTTAAATTCTTGGAAATGATTTTTAAAATCTTTATACTAAACATAAGAATTTAATATTTTCAACGTAAAATTCCTGAAAAACTTAAAAGAATTCCTCTACCAATTCTTGTCTTACTAAGAAAAAATTGGCTTATCATTTAAAATATTTATTTATTTATTTATATTGCTCTTAATGTTCTTATCTCTATTCTTCTTTGGTTGATTACAATAACCTTATAGACCATTGGTTAAAATGTAATTTAAAATATATTTTTATTATTAATATCTCTTATTATATATATATATATATATAAAAATTATATACAAAAACAAATATATTTATAAAACTAATATTTTAAAAAACATATTTACATAAATTAGAATGATATATAATATTTATAAATATATAATTATTTAAATTTATATCCATATTCATAATTATTTATATATATTTTTGTAAATATTTAAATAAATATCTATTAACATATATATTTGTAAAAATAAAAAATAATAGAAAATAAATAAAAATCATAATAATATAAAAAATTGTAAATTATAAGCTTAATAGTTAATACCCAAATTATCATTATATTTTTCAGTTCTTAAAAACCAAAACCTAATAAACAAAGGCGTTGAGATTGAAAATTGTAAAAAAAATAAAAATTAATTACTCATTTGGTTTTTATAGTTACAAAACTTTTTTTTTTAATCTTTATATTTAAAAACTTTACTTTTTAGTTATTACATATACCATTGTTTTGTTTTTTTAATCCTTACACATCATTTTAATTCCTACAATGAGAACAAAAAAAATTAAAAATAGTATTTATGGAGACTAAAAAAACATTTTTAAATATAAGAACTAAAAAAAAAATTGTAACTATAAAAAGCGAATAATTAAAAATAAAAAATAAAGATCCAAATCATATGTAAACAAAAGTCGACGGTGGCAGCATGCTCAAAGTGGTCCGAGAAAGAAAGAAAGAGTAGAGCATAGCATGGAGGACAAAAACTCAAACTCAAGCAGTGTCGAGCAGATTCTGGATCTTCTCTACGCAGCCGGCTACGTCGACGCCGCTAATTCCGATGCGCCGCCGTCTCAGAAAATCGCCGGCGGCCTCTCTCGGTGCATCGCCGCCATAACGCAAGTATCTCTTTCTCCCTTTCCTCTCAATCAATTTGGTTATGGTTTTCTTCTGCGCTCAATCCCCCTAATTCGCCTCGCAGAGACGACGACAACACACGGTGCATCGAGGAATCTTTAAGATTAGTTGGATGCCCACACCCTCTTCGACCCTCCCACGTTGAAGATCTCGATGCCGAGGCTCTTTTTCCTGTAATTCAATGGCTTACGTCACACCTTCCATCAAATCAAGAACACCGTGGCAACGAGGTATTAGACTGTCGCTAATAGTGATCGAAACTTTTGATTCTGATAAAATGACAGGATTGGTCATGTACCTGTTTGATGAAAATGAAAGGGAAGCTTCGAGTATGTTTTAAGTTATTTTGAGTATTTAGGGTATGCATGTAATCAAGGTTATTAATTCTTTTTCGTAAATTATAAAATTTGAATATATGTTATATAAACATTGGTTGGGACCATGAACATTTGATAGTTATGGACAACATGCATGGTAAGTTAAATTTATACTAACGATAATTTTTGATTAGTTGGCAGTGTAAGACAGTGTACAGAAATTATACTCAAAAACAAAAATGCCTGTTGCAACCTTTCTCCGCAATTACCTTGTGTTTATTGCTTGTTTAATGCAGTGCTGATTTTTGTACAGGTTTGTCATGCCGAAAATACCATTGAAGTGGATGAGCATAGAACTTCGATTGAGACATTGAGTGGCAACTTGGATGAACTGGTTGGTGAGATTGACAAGATTTCAGATATGAAGCTGGCTCCTTTTTTATAATAACATGCCTTAATGCCCTATCCTCCTCTTTTGTAATCTTCTTTGATTGTTAGTTTTGTGCTTCTCCTGCCTAATCTGTTAATTTTTAACAGATATTGGATAACCATTTTCTTTGCTTTATTGCTAAGTGCTATCCTTAGCAACATTTACATCTATTTCTGCATGAATTTATTTGACTTTGCTATTTAATTTTCTTCTTATTTTTTGTCTAAAGAATCACCGGAAGATGAATGTTGTGAAGCAATTATATATTCTACAAGAGAGAATCAATAAGGAGGGTGCTGATTCCGCAGTACAGAAGTTGGTTTCTTTAATGACATCTTTGAAGGTGAATTGTATCTTTCAATTTATTTAATATTCAAATTTTCAAACCTGCAGTATGGTACAGTGGATATAATTAATTTTTAATTAACAATTACACTAAAATATAATATTATGTGTTGCTTATATTATTCACTCTTGGTTCAGGATCTTGAAAAGCAGGAAAATTACTTTCAGTCCAATCGTGAGTCTAAACACTATGAACTTCAAGCTGATATTAGTGAATTAGAGAGGAAAATAGCAAATGACGGTGATAACGAGATCCTCACTAATGGGCTACATCATTCTTTTAGTGAATTAATTGAAAAAGTCAATTTGATGAAGAAGGTAAACCAGATTTGATAAGTGGACTTGTTTCCTATTCCTTTTATTCTCATTTTGTAACCCTTGATGGTTTTAAATTGTTGTTGCAGTTGCACTGCAATTACTGAAATTTCAGAACATGTGGTCTAATGTGGTTTATTGTAATTGTGGTCATGATATAGTTGCAAAAAACTCCCAAGCTGTAATATTGCAGCTGCAACTGCATTTGCAAACTGCTATCTAAAACCATACACTTCCTTTGATTGTGTTTGATCGTTGCTTATTCCATTGTTTCAATTACTATCAGCCTCATGCCTTTTTCGTTTGTGTTAGCAACTTGCTGCTAGACTGAGGGATATTGTGGTGGTAAGACGACAGATTGATGACCTACCATGCCAATCAGAACTCATCCAGTATGTTTGTTTCTATCACCTTTTACTTGTACATAATTTCCATTTTCCTTATACTCCTCAAAACTCTTTGCTGAATGAAGTTGTTGAATATGTTCTTACCTAGATCTAATTTTGTGCAACTAAACTAATCCAGGATATTTTCTTTCCAATTTCATTTGTACATGTTTTCCAATGCCCTTATACTCTTTAAAACTCTTTGAAACACGTGCATCACTTAATTTTAATGTTGTGCAATTTGAACTCACCTTCAACTCTAGTAGGAAAAATAAGAACTCAATAGGATCGTTTTTTACATTTAAATATGTTCTTAATTTTCACAATATTTTTGTTTCTTACCGTTAGGGAGGGTTTGATTACAAGAGAGGCTCATAAGGCTTAAATTGGATAGGAAATTTGATAGAAAGATACTACGTCCCTGTTTAATATTCTATTGATCTATTCCATTCTTATTGGGTAGGGAGTTTTCTTATCAATTACTTTTACATAAGCCACCCTAGTACCTTACTAGTCTCTAAAATATACTTAGGGTGTATTTGGATTACAGTTGCATCCAACTGAACCCACGTTGAACCCAATCCACCCCTCATATAGCTTTTCCATTTATGCATTGGAAAGTGTAAAACCTCCATTCAACGTCATTCTAACTAATTTCCAAACACACACTTATTCATGTGGGAGTTATCTCCCTACTACAAATGTATCCTTTTATGAGATGAAGTAGAATATGTAATACGAAAGAAAATTCATAAAAAATAACTATAGATTTGGACCATTTGGTGCATGGAAGAGAGGAAAGGAATACCATGCATGTATGACAGGGTAAGTTCAATTAGAATGTGGGACCTAGTTGTCATCTTAATTATATTATTTACTGGATATTTCTTCGTTTTTGTCTGTGCAGGTATGAACGCCGGCTCTCAGAACTATATGCTCAAATCCAGGTTCATGAATTGTTTTGATGAAAAAGAGTTTATTATGAAGGAGAGAAAAGAGAAAAGTTAGGTTCAGGGGAGGATAATATTTTTGATTGTTTGTCAAATTATAGTCATGCTAGTTCTAACTTCTAATTGTTATGCATGCCGTTGGTTTTGCCTATGTACAGGGAAAACATCGACAAACTCGTAAATACTATGCTACCTACAATACTCTCTTGGAAATAAAAGAATTGATGTTAAAGGAAACATCTTTATTGAATTCGATCATTTCCCAGGTATTCATTGGATAATTAGAAACATGCTGTAAATTTTTCTTTAGCTGGTTTGGTGATTTTTTTTGTAATTTTTTTAAATGTTAACTATGTAATCTTTGCAACTATTGGAGATTATTCCTCCACTTATATGCTCAGCACTCCTGCTGATCAAATGTTTGTCCTAGTTCTTGATATGTCTTTCGGTTTTTCTTAGTTAAATTCTCTTCGGTAATTAATTTTCAACAACTTGGTATTTCATGTTGCCTGCAGATTCCTTGTAGGCCTTTTGCATTTGTCTCATTGCACCTTCCTGTTTCTTTTAACTGAAACCTTTTTATGATGAAACTTGAGTCTAAACTCTTAGTTGCATTAAGAAGCATAAATCATTTTGGATGAAGTATATGTCGAGCACTTTTTTTAATACTAACCCCATTGGTTTTATCAGCCTTATAGATCTTTAGAGAATAGAGATACATAATGTCTTTATTGTATTTTCAAATATTTAAGATGTCTTGCATATCTTTAGAATATATTGTGGCATAAATCAGTCATCTAATTGAAGCAATGTTAGGAGTTATTTCCGGTTCATTATGTTTTCTAATATATTTCTTTATTTAATTAGGGTTAGTAAATACCACATTTGCACTTGACTTAATCATTATTTATTAGTTTAAATAAGGCCATTGGGACAGTATTTTTTACTGCATTATTGCACATCATATCAATATAATCTTGTATTAAGTATTCCTTCTCTCTCTCTCTTTTCCTTTTTATCTACCTAAACCATATAATTTCAATGTGATATCAAAGTGTTACCATCCGTGACTTGGTCATGTCATCATTCCATTGCCGAGTTCTCTGAAATCTAGAACTTCACCAAAACTATTGTCTTTACCTCTATGATTCTTTTCTAATCAGTGGCAGTGCACCAATTATACAGCAATCAAAACTACTTTTTTCTTTTAGCTGCTGTCAATCCCAAATAGCAGTGCAGAGTGGCAAACTTCATAAATGCTATAACAGATAGCAATTTGGTCACTATATTGAAGAATATAGTTACAAGATAAACAATTGACACTACACACACATAATTGCTCAGAAATGATTATTCAAAATTTCAAAATTAAAGACATATCCATAATTACTAATCAAAACCCATTCTAAACACAATTACCATAAAAAAAGATGATAGAATTAATTAAGAAAAAAAGACCAGACCAGAGGGAACAAAAATTACTGAGAGGGTCTGAGTGTAAAGAATACAACACAATACAACATAGAGCAGTGGATGTGTCAGAACAGAGAGGTTGTGAGCAGAGACCCATGGGTGAGCAGTGTCTGGCAAACTGGGCGTGCTGAAAAACACAGGGTTTGGCAGGAAAACAATGCCAGCGAGCAATGAGTCATGGGTTGAAACAGAGGTGATCTTTTAAGTGGTTTTTGCATGAATTATGCATGAATGATTGGGAAAAAGGATTTCAAATCCTGTAATGTGTCTGATCACTGATGCTAAAAATGGAGGGAAATCAAGAAAATGTTCAGAAAAAGGTTAGAAAATTTGAAACAGGGAAAACAAGGAAAGATGGATTCTTTACCCCTGTTTCAGTATTACAGCTTTGGTAGTGGGTTGCAGGTGTGACAGGCGTGACACAAAAACACAGCACAATGAGCAGCTGCAGCTGCCTCAGGCTGCTCTGGCACTGTAGCACCACTATAGGACATGATCGAGTACTCCGGTTTTGCCGTGTTAATGTGTTTCACTTTCTGGAAACCTCCTTCCTTTTTTTTTATTATGCCCTTGTTATATCTTGATTATCTTCACCTTTGCTGAAGCTTTTCAACCTTCCCTTCCATGGTATTATTTTTGGTTTTCCAATGTTGACATAGCATTGAGTTGGAGAGTGAGTTTATGAATCATATGAATGGTGACTTCTTTTCTCGTCAACAATCATTCCAATGATGACTTGTTTTCTGTGAATCACACCAACCCATATTTAACTTCTATTTATTGGGTCTCCTAAGTTTTTTTTGTTGTTTGACGCTTTCAAATGCTGTTCTTGAACATGGAGAAGTTTTAGTTATTGCTGTGTGTAAATTGGTTTCAGCTAACCATCATTTCTGCAAAGTCTCTTCTTCATTTTTCGTGGGATATTCTGATTAGCTCTTTAGAATGATGATTATTCTCGTCATCTTGTTGAGTTCTCCTTTCAGCAAATCCCTCCAACATCTTCAGCATTTCACCATAGCAGCCATCCTATTATCTGCTATTTCACTATAGCGGTTTTGGGGTCAGCCACTCTGCACTGCTCTCTGGGATTGATAGAAAATTATCCGAACTAACTAACTGTTTAAGCTATTGGGAAGGTGTGGATGATTTTATCACCTCTTATCAATGTAATGTCAATGAAATTCTACGGAATTTCGTGATCTGAGGTTTTTCTTGACCTCATAGTCTTGGAGTGGTGACATGGCAAAAAGAACTCATGGGTACCTGCCCTGCCCTGCCCTGTTCTGACTTTGACGAGAAAAAAAACCGATTCAACCAGGTTTGAGAGTTGGGTCAGGTTTTCCTCAATATATAAACAGCAGGGGCAGATTTAGGGAAATAGTTACCCGCCACAAACCTGACCCTGCCCCAATAATAATTAAATTGTAATAATAGTTAAATTATTAAGTTAAGTTTACTTCTTTGTACTAACAGTGATTTAGTTCTTAAATTTCTTTCTTCCTGATATTTTTAACATTTGTTTTTATATATTATTTGATCTAAAATTTGCTTGATGGGAGTACACATAAAAAAGGTGGGGCGGGGTTGGGTATCAATTTTTTATCCACTGGGTGCCCACTGCCACCCCACCCTGTTGCCATCCGTGGAGAATAAAAACTGTTGGACCTAGTGTTTCATTGTCTAAGATAGGGGAAAATCTCTGTGTTTTCTTTAATGTTATCTAAACATGTGTTAGCTGTTGTGTTTCTTGGTTGCAGTTTCAAGAGGCCTTTAGTAGCAGTGATGGTCGTATAAAACTTGTTCATTCCATGGAAGGAATTGTCAAGGGAAGTCAACAGGTAATCCTTTTTTCTAGCATGCATAAATGATAATTTTGGAAGAGTTAACTGCAGCGCTTCAGATGTTGTAGATTTTAACTTGAGAATTCTAAGAACATTGAACAATTTGATTGGGGATAAATTGTTTGTCTGAACCATCACACATGGTGTCTACATATAAGTGTTAGTAGTAATTACAATGATTAAATCCTAATTATACAAATATATAATCCTAAATTAATTCACATTCCTAATATTGTGCACCTATTTGATTCTACCATATATACATGACATGCTACAATAATAAATATCAAGATATTCAAACATTTTATACTACATGCCATCTTAATATCAAATTGTATGCATAATTGCATAGTTACCGTGGTTCATTCTGAAGAAATAACTGTTCATGCTTAAAAAGGAAAACACTCAATAATTTTTGTAGAATGGGTGCTGTACTTTCTCAAAGTCTTAGTTTATTATCATATTTTATTATTATATTTTTTTTGCTAAGTTTATATTGTGATTATTAAATCTCTTTTTAATGAAGACATTTGTCTTCAGGAGGTGGTTTTTATTTTCTTGGTTTATGTTCTGCCAGGTTGCAGTAGGTTTCTAGTTTCTGCTTGAAAATGAGAAAAATCAGTGTAGTGGTGATCTAATCGTCTTTAGGCAGGTGACGATGTAGCATTTGATCTGATGCACTTTTTTCACTCCAAATTTAAGTACTTGACAAGTATGCTAATAAACCAGATAGCGGGCTTCTTTTCCCCACATTTGAGATATCAACCTTTTAAATTCTATATCATCTTATAATATCTTTCCACTGAGAAATCTTACTGAATAAAGAGTATATTGAATGGTTTTTATGTTTTTAAGATGTTAAATACATTTGTTTTTTATTTAGTATTTTTTATTAATATTATAAGGATTAATAAAATGTTGTAGAAAGAAATAACAATTCTAAAATGAATAATATGCATGCTATGTTATTTTAGAAAAACAAATGCATAAATAACTTTAAATTTTTGTTCTTTTTTTAAATGTTTTGTCATTGCATTGTATTTAAAGAACACAAGGCACAAGTAGCTTTCTAAAATGCCAGCGGAAGCTTTTAGAAGCAACTTGGGGGCTTATATTTTTCTAACGCAGAAGGTATATAAATATTTTTACGAAATTACTATAAAACACTATTGATATATTTGGTTATAACTTTTATAAGCAACTTTTAAAATCAGTTTTTAAAAGTGCATACAATGCAGAGTTAAGCCAAAGCCAAATTCATTCCTTTCTGTATTGACTAATTGACGTTGGTTATAATTACGTCCTTAATATAATTATGATTTAGATAATAAATCTATTGAATCAATGTTCAGTTTCATGATAATTTTGTAGAGAAAAATCCTAATACGTTTTATTAAAAAAAGCATCCTTATATTTTCTGTTTGGTGTGGACATTAACAATTTAGTACCGACTATAAATGTGATTTTCTTTTAATCTTCCATCTGGTTATATTTGTTCACTGAATGTGCTTTCTGTAAGAGTTTTAACTGGTGCAATTATGTGCAGAAGCTAGAAAGGGTTCATGTAGGACTTCAAGAAGAAGAGAGGATTCGTAATGATCTGAAGGATAGGTATGCTGCAGCAATCGGTGAGCAGAAGCGCTGCTATTCTCTGTTGAAAACTTTTCAGGTAAGCTTTTCTGTTCATCGGAGGCCCCGTGGGTGGTGCAGAGTTAAGCTTTTTGGTGATTTTTTTTTGTGCTAATTCTGCGTCGATTTAACATTTTCCTCCGTTCCACAATTGATTACCGTGTCTGTGTGTATCTGATAAAGCATCAGTAATTTAAAAATGGTATTGTTATTGTTGAATTGACAGTTTGTCATAGCGTCTATTAGGTCTATGTAGTGTGTTTAAGAAATCATATTGACAGAAGTAAAGGTGGTTTTAATGAACTTAATTGTTTAAATGAACTTAACTAGCTTATAATGTTTTTTCTCAAATCTTATCAATACTCATTTGCTGCTGCTGCTGCTTCCCAATATTTTAGTAAACTTCCTTATATTCACCGTCTCTTCTTCCCTCAATATTGTAATAAAATTCCTCATTTATTGAAAATATATTTTTGTCCACAAAATGATAATAAAATTTATATTTATATATTGAGTGGTGATTAAGTTACTTCAAGAGTAACTCCTAGTTGAGTTACTTCACTCAATAACTTTTTATATATATTAAATTTTAATTATCCAACTGTTGAATATTTAGATATTATGTCAATAATCATGCACACCAAATTTTAAGTAAATCGAACATTTGTAACTAGTTAATCTTAGAATCAACATTTACTTATAATTTAAAAAAGTTTATTATATGTTAATTTGAATTTGTTTAATGAAATATCAAATAATTTTCAAACTTAATAAAAATTTGTAGACTTGATCTACTAAATAAAATATTTTAATTCAACAGTTGAATTGTTGAAATTTAATATATACCAAAAACTATTAAGTGGAGTAACTCTATAAAGAGTTACTCTTGGAGTAACTTATATATTTATATAAAAAACATTTAAGCATGTTCTTTTTATACTATTTACATTTATGAGGTAGTTTAACAGCTAATTTTATTAAATATTTTTAATATAATTAGCTTAAAACTTATAATAACTTTCAATTAGTTTTTATTTTTATTTTTCAACTATTTTTTTTGCTTCAGCTAATTTATCAACTATTTTCCAAATACCATAATACGACACCAATACAAGGATATGGAAAATTTGAAAAATTATAAGACATGATGTAACTATAATACAACATATTAAATTTATACAAAATTAATATATAGATCTTAAGTTGAAAGAAAGAAATTTAGCATGAGTCATTATAGTCAATTAGTCACAATAAAATGTAATCATGTATCAAATTCTGTTATTTCCATCTGTATTAGTACAAAAATTCAAAAGAAAAAAGTAAAAAGCTATAAAACGTAACTAAGAGTATACAAATACAAGTCCGATGCACGTACGACATTAATCCAATTTTGTTTGGTCGTGCTTCATCGATGGAATCTTCGTTCATTGTACATATAAAATTGCTTGCTATCATTCTTTAATGGCCAGGCCCAATGTACGAAGAATGAGAGGTTTCGGTGTCAAAGTTCCAAGTGAAAATTGCCGATAACTTGAGGTTGAGTTGCAGAGAGTAGCAGAGAGGTTGTGTTCACGCTCACAAATATTTATCTTTATCATGATGGCGATGGATTGAAGAGAATCATCTGCAGCTTAAAAGCTGATGCATGAGTTGCAGTTGTGATGATCATTCACATTCATTGACTGCTATTTACAACTTTTACTTTACAGTGATATAAAGCATTTTTTATGGTTAGGATTTTTGTACAGTTTTTCCGTAACTGTAGACAATAGAGAATTCTCCAATTTATATTAAACTATTTTCTAAGGATTGAAAATTCTCTTTAATGCTGTAATTTTGAAAATTGATAAAATGATATAATTAAATATATAACAGATTTACTTTAACACAATGTCGTAATTTTTAGATAATGCATTTAACATTTATTCTAATTAAACTTTTAAGAGTTGTCGTACATTTATTTGAATGTTATAATTGAATGAGGTGTATGAAGTGAAAATCTCATGTATAGTTCTGTAAAGTGATAGTAAGGATGATTTATCCATCTACTTTTTTATTATTATACCCAAAAAATTAAGATGGATGCTAGCGTGTACCACACTTTCATGTGGTTCACGGTGGTTCAATTTTTTTGACTATATATAATAGGTAGTTTTTTTTTTACTTGTTTTTAAATATCAATTAACTTCTATGCCCTTCTCTCATCCCCATGCCCTCGTCTCTCATTGCGCCTCTATCACTTACTTGCGCCTTGAGCTTCGCCTTCGCTCCTTCCTCCACCTTCCCAACAACATTGAATTGCTTCCAATGGATATCTCCCTTTTGAAAAACATCTATGGTGGCCAACAAAAAATGGGTTTACAAGAATGGTGATAACAGAAGCGCAATTCAAAAAACTAACAGCCAAACTGTCCCAAACCAATGACAATTGAAATAAAAATTAAAAGATGAGATGAAGTTAAAATAAAAATGGCAACCCATGTCGACGAAACCCATATTGAAGCGGAATTTTTTTTTTGAGTTTTTTGCTTCTCTTCTACTAACTATGGTCGACGATGGCATTGAAGCGAGGCACGAAGTCAAAGGGATTTCAATTTCTCTTCGTTGACAGTTCTTGCTAGCGCGGGTTTTGGTTCGACAAAGACGTAGTTGGAGCGACAGCGGAGGTGGAGGAGGCTGTGGCAGCGGGGGGTCGATTTCGCAATAGACGAGTTGCAATACTACGTTCATGGCGAAAGCATGTCTCTTCGCTTCAATTCTAGAGGGAGAAAGAACTTTGAAATTCAATCTATAATCTTTTTTTTTTCTATTTGTAATCTTGGTTTTGTGGGGTGGGTTTCGGCTCAGTGGAGACAGCGACGACGTAGCTGGAGCGACAATGGAGGTGGAGGAGGCTGTGGCTGCAGCGCGGAGAAGGAGAGGCAAGATGTCGTATTCCCGAAAGCACGTGCCTTTAGACATCGGACCAATGTGATTGCATAAAGAATAGATGTGTAAAAAGATTAATGCTTTAAAAAAAATTGAAAATCCAATTAACTTCTCAAATAAGTCTCAATACTAAATATGCACCCCTCATTATTCAAATAATAAATCTAACAGTTGTATCTAATTGGATCATCATAAACCACTTGATTCAGTGGTCCACCGTAGCCATGGTCAAAAATCAAACTTTGCTTTACGTAAAGTTGCCAGAGTATGTTTAACTTTTGGATTTGAAATTACTGTTTATATACTCGGTATTAGCCATAATTTACAAGAACATTCTATAGTCTTAGAGGAAGAAGGGTTAAAGATATATCCGGTGTGAGATGTTGCAATGTTCGAAAAACCCTAGATACTGTCGAATTAAAGGGTCGTCTACAAGGGCTTAGTTGTGTAAAGGAAAAAAAAATTAAATTTACATAATCCAGGGTTATCAATAATTAGATTTATTTACATAATCAATTATGTAATGCTTAAATGACCAGCGCACAGTCGCTATGGATTGAAGATGCGACATCTGATTTGTTCATATTCTAAGATTTGACCGTATATATATATATATACACACACACACTATGCAATGTAATTGTGGATATTTATAAAAATGCGTAGTTGATCGTATTTCGGCTGTACAAGTCTTGTTCCTTGACAAAGTACGCGTAGTTTGATCAATACATTCATCTTCCACCTTCATGTTTCTTTGATTTTTAATGTGATCAGATCTAATTCAAGATTATTACAAATTGCTATGTTATCATTAGTTAAAAGATTATATATCAGGCAGATTTTGCTAGGTCAAAGATAAACAATTACTAATTAAAAACAATTTTGGGAGCTTCCAAAGAATTTATATGTAACTTAATTTACATATATAAAAGTGCTCATGATCTTTTTATAACTTTTTAGTTCAATTTATTAAATTATTTTTTTTTAACTTGTCTGAGTAAAATTTATTATTAAACTTGTAATTTAAGTTTTTATCTAATATCTTATTAAATAAATACTTTAATTAAGTTGTACATTCAAAATCATCCGTACTCTCTCACAGAGGAAATATACGAAGAAAGAAGGGATTTGGAATTTGGAGTACGTGTGTGTTGATTTATCTTATTATTCTCATTGTATGTTTTTCGTCTGCCGTTTCTTCTTTCTTTTTACATCTTCTCCATTGTTTTAGCGGTCAAAGTCTCGTTAGGAAATGGGTGTTGAACTAACTGCTTTGACACACATTCTTCTTCTACAATTCTTTATGGTACACGTCTTTGTGGAACTATAAGGAAACTAGAGGAAAGGCTTCAATTATAAATGTAATGACTGAGTCTTGCATTACAATATGCATGAACCTTCCCATTTTTTAATCTTGGATACGAGTGTTTTACATGCTCTCCGTCGTAAGTCCAAATTAAAAATCATGCACGAAGCTGACTGAAGTACTGATTCTGAACGCCGAAATTTGTACAGATATAAAGTTGATACAACGTTCACGCCATTGTTTCAATTTCTCGATATTATAATCAAATAAATATAACTAAATTCACCGATATTATAAATTAAAGTTCTCATTCTGAAAAATATAATAACCTTTTATACCTTTTTGTTTTCCTTCTCATGCAATCATGCATTTTTTTTTATAACACATTTTACGAATTCTTTTTATTAAATTCACGTTTAGTTTAGTTTTAAAAAAATAATTACTTAATTTCGGCATATTTTTAAGGTAACTTTCAAAAAATAAACAATTATTTCGTAAAATTTAATCATTCATAAACAAGCACTAAATCAAATGTAGTTTTTTTCTTTAGTTAATTATTCAATTAAATGAGGTTTTAGATTCCTTAATTATTTTAATTAATATTCAATTTGTTCAATCAATATTAAGTATAAATAATTCATATTAATTAAAATAATTTTTTTAATTTAAAATATATGTATTCTTATTTTTTAAATTTATATTTTTATTATCAGTCATACATTTTTCTTAAACATTTTTAAATTTATATTTTGTTACATTTCTACATATTATACAAATATCCATATAATACACAGGATATTTGTTAATAAGAATTAATTTTATCAAACAAAAAAAATTAAGGGCGTTCATTGTCAGGTTATACATATATAAAACCTGAAGCAAGGCATGGTAGGAAGTCCTCCTTTTTATTTTATATTTGTCAATTAAACGAATTTGCAGGAGTTTGCTGAGAATTTTTCTGTAAATTTTAAAAAATATATTTAGAAATTAATAAATAAATTTATAAAAAATTGCAAGTATTATTTACAATTTTCTTGTAATTTTTTTAATATAAATATTCAAAATTAATAAATAAATTTGTAAAAAATCATAAGAATTATTTATGAATTTTTCATGTGAGTTTTAATTAAAAGAATAAAAGTTTAATAAATAAATTCTTAAGAAAAATTTTACAAATTTATCAATGAAAATTCTTGCCAATTTTTTAAAAAAACATTTAAATTTTTCCCATAAATTTAAATCTGTAGAAAAATTCACAAGAAATGTGAAAGTTATCTACGAAATTGCTTGTGAATTTAAATTTACAGAAAAAAAAAACATATAATAGATAAATTTGTAGCAAAATCTGCATGAAATTCTTATAAAAAAATTCATGGGAAAATCCATAGAAAATTCATAAATTTCTAATTATCTCAGAACTAAATTTATAAATATTCATTTAAATTATCTAAATCAAAGGCAGCCTTGAGTAATTGTGCTAACTAGTAGTGAAACATTAGTTATCGCTCTTTTGTCAAATTTCAACTAATAAAGAAGCACACACATATGACATAGGGAAGAAAATGATGTTCAACAAACTCGATAGCGTTGCTACTCGCTATCCACACCGTGCAAATCGCACTACCTAATTCAGCTGACGCAGACTTGCTATATATGAAAGTGATATTGATACTTTTTTTTTTTTTCTGATACATAATGTGATATTGATATTGAGTATTAAAGCTAAAACACACAAGTATACGAGATAGGATTAATTGATATATGCTGTTAAATTTTTATATTTACATCATTTAATAACTGTGTACAATACGAAATTAATTAATTTAACTATTGTTCGTGGGTATTTTGGTACCTCGAATGGGATGGATGCTCCGAGCGGCTCCGGCGAGTGGCAACACCTGGTTGTCGCCTGTAAAGACACTCCGATGCTTAAGTCAGTGTCTGTAAGAGGTAAATAATAAGGCTTAGCCCCTTAACTGAAGGCATGTAATGCTTTATATAGCAGCAAGGTGGTAAGTTAGTTACCATGGGCCTCAGGCCACGTTGGCTAGGCCCAAAGGGGGTCCAGAACAGTAGCCCCCGAAGTCGGTGGCTCATGTTGACACGAGCACCAGCTTGTTCATTGAGTCACGTGGTTTTGGCTTTCACTGTCACATTTGCTCTCTTTCTACAGAATGTTAGTTTAAAGTGAAAAATAAGTTTCGATGTTACCCGACTTCTCGGTTAAGCTGCCGCTTTTTGCTTTGCTTTGTTTTGCTTTTATACTTGAAATGAATTTCAATAAATATATTTGTTATGTATACTTTTTTCCTTTTTGTATCTGATGAGCCTTGAACATATCCGACGAGATAGATGTCTTTATGAGCCTTGTACATATTCGACGAGGTAGATATCTTCCTATCCCGACAGAAGCGATCTTACTACCCCGTTTGGACCGAATCCACATATACGGGGTAGTTCGCAATGTTTGCTTTATGTTCAATTTTAGCGATCTTCCTACCCTGGCCGGAGCGAGGTAGTTCGCAATGTCTTGCTTTATCTTCAATTTTAGCGATCTTCATACCTCGGCTAGAGTGGGGTAGTTCGCAATGCCTTGCTTTATCTTCGTTTTTAACAATCTTCCTACCCTGGCTAGAGCGGGGTAGTTCGCAATGTTTTGTTTTATCTTCGTTTTTAGCGACCTTCCTACCCCAGCTGGAGTGAATCCACGTACACGGGGTAGTTCGCAATGCTTTGTCTTCATCTTTAGCGATCTTCCTACCCCGACCAGAGCGAATCCACATACACCGGGTAGTTGGCATGGCTTTGTCTTCATTTTTAGCAATATTCCTACCCTGGCTGGAGCGGGGTAGTTCACAATGCTTTGTTTTATCTTCATTTTTAGCGATCTTCCTACCTCGGCTGGAGTGAATCCACATACATGGGATAGTTCGCATGGCTTTGTCTTCGTTTTTAGCGATCTTCCTACCCCGGCTGGAGCAGGGTAGTTCACAATACCTTGCTTTATCTTCGTTTTTAGCGATCTTCCTACCCCGGCTACAGCGAATCCACGTACACAGGATAGTTCGCAATGCTTGCTTTATCTTCAATTTTAGCGATCTTATGAGGCCGTGTATATAGGTCCCTCATGGTCTTCGCACATGCTGTGCGATAACACTCGCGTTTTATGCCCTTCCCAAGAATCGAACCCGAGAGCTACATGCCGTGCGGCAACACTTAGCGTTAACAGGACGACCCCTGGTACCACCAAGCTGGTTCGCAATGCTTGCTTTATCTTCAATTTTAGCGATCTTATGGGACCGTGTATATAGGTCCGTCATGGTCTTTGCGCATGCTGTGCGACAACACTCATGTTTTATGCCCTTCCCAATAATCGAACCCGAGAGCTACATGCCATGTGACAACACTTAGTGTTAACGGGATGACCCCTGGTACCACCAAGCTGGCTCGCAATGCTTGCTTTATCTTTAATTTTAGCGATCTTCCTACCTCGGCTGGAACGAATCCCCGTACACGGGGTACTTCGCAATGCTTTACTTTATCTTCAATTTTAGCGATCTTTCTACCCCGATTGGAGCGAATCCACATACACGGTGTAGTTCGCAATGGCTTTGTCTTTGTTTTTAGCGATCTTCCTACCCCGACTGGAACGAATCCACATACACGGGGTAGTTCGCACGGCTTGCATTTGGTTGCCTTTTCTTTGTTTTCCTGTCGCCTTTTTGTTTTTGACTTGCAAAATAATTGTAAATGATTTTTGTCCATGCAACCTTCGAGATTGGTCATAAGTCGGCTTTTGAAGACACTATGTCGGTCCTGCACTTTCGAGGTTGGTCATAAGTCAGCTTTAGAGGACACTATGTTGGTCTTGCACTTTCGAGATTGGTCATAAGTCAGCTTTAGAAGACACTATGCCGGTCCTGCACTTTCTTTCAATCAAGAACAAGCTTTTTGTAATAATAGAATATTTATCATAGAGCTTATCGTGATTTAAGCCATGTTTACGACACCATTTGTAGTCTCTGACATGGTATCATGGTATGATAGCATTTGATAAAAAAGATTTGATTGAACGAACATCATGGCATAATGTGTGTAAGGCATTAAAAGTCGTCTAAACTTTTAATATGTGTGGGTCCCGTCATGGAATATCAAACTAAGCTTTTGACATCTTTATATATGTCGTGATATAGAATCTTATGCTAAATGTAATATAGCATCACATGTTATGATAATCATTCCAAAGATATGGTAGCGAGATGGGATTGAAAATTCAATGGCACATTTTGCCTTTATTTATTTCAGGGCTTATTCTTACGCGCATAATGGTATGACATAGATGCAATCATACTAATGAAAAGGAATAACATGGAATTTCCATATAAAAAGAAATGGAAGGCGCATGGTACCTTGGGGGTGCGTATTCGTTACTTTTGATAGGCATGTATTTAGGCTGGAATATTTAAAGCCTTGTACCTTTAGTAATCATAGATTTCTACAGCGCGTCAGATGGCTTTGAGCCGATCTTGGTGACGGCTTCAACGTCTTTGTCGGCATTGAAAGGTTCTCTTGGGTTCAAAGGTGTCGAGTGCCGACGTAGTGCAACATTTTTGTGCTGACATAGTATTTACTCCACAAGTATCCAGCTTTAGTGTTGGGGCGGCTTGATGGTCACTTGACCTACTTCCATCTGAAGTCGTCCATACTCAGAGGGATACAATATGTCGGTCTTGCAATTTCTTTTAGACAAACACAAAGCAAGCTTGCATGATGGCATAGATAATGTCAGTAAAATTAAACAAGATTGAGCCTATATTTTTATTGACTTAGCCGTCATCATGCTTCCGTGCCAAGGTTCTCCTTGCAAAATTAAACCACACAGGGTAATGTTCCATGCTTACACAAAGTCATTTCATCGCTTGCCAAATATTGGTAGCTCCTGCAGGGGGCCTCTCCCCTCTTTTTAAAAGAGAGACAACATGTATATGGTGGAGATCGATTGCATATAGTATAATAGAATGCCACTCATTTAAGTGTGGCCTGATAACCTTTTTAAGCCTTTCTAGCTTGGCATATTATGTTATTATATTATTATGTCATAACAAAATAAGGCTTCAAACGTGAGTTTCCATCATAGGGTATGGATAATATACCCTTAGTCTAGATGCATGTGTTGGGTGGCTTTTAGAGAGCATGAATAAATGAAGTCAGTGCTTTTACATGGACTTGTCATTGATCTGGATCTGACTTGGGATCGTTAATTATGTAGGCCAGCTATCAAATCTACGGCATCTCTGGCTTCTTCTTCTTTTTTTTAAGCTTTCTAGCTTTTACCTTATGCAGGAGCCATCCGTCGTAGTTTGGTTATGTCGGTGTGGGACCACTACATCTAAGTCGACATGATTATAGGAGCATGCTATCTCAGTGGTTTCGTATCCTCAATACATTCTTTTGCTAATGTGAGATGCAAATCGTCTCGAGTTTGGAGCTCGCATCCAGGGACTAACACAGGAGCAAGCACATGTATGTGTTATATAATAAAATCCTCAAAGTGGATGGTTACCTCTATTGCATATCCGTAATCTGGTTCGAGTAAGTCAGCCAGGTTTGCAAGCGTATCGGAGGGAAGTTTTGTGAGAGCTGGGTGCCATGTGGTGGTTTACGTTTGAGTGAACTACACGCATTCTAGCTGGGCGCCACATGGTGGTTTACGTTTGAGTGAACTACACGCATTCTATGCCACTGGGTGTGTTCGTCCCCGAATCTGGGGTTGAAGTGAAGTTGATCCGAGATAGCATGGAAACATGAGCCAGGGTAAACTAGCAATGTTGAAACCGACGATGTTAAAACCGGAACAGTCAGTGCAGGGCCAACTTAGGGCCATAAGTATAAGTGACCTCCAGAACAGAAACTTACCAAGAAACAAGGAGAGAAAATGGATTACCAATTGAAGAATCTTAAAACAAGGTTCATGAGGGGGGGACCAGCATGTTTATGTGAATTAGCGTCCGCTTTGGATTGGAGCGGTGAAATAGCTAGGACAAATTCATATTGCATGACCTTTCCTTTTCTCCTTCAGTTCTTCGATAATCACAGACAAAAATCGACTTGAGAGTGGGTTGGAGGAGAAACTTGCGCGAATCTGAATCTGGGTCTTTGAGTTGAAGTCGTTCTTCAAAAACAAGGTGTGATCTCGCGTGGTTACACCCTCGATGGAGGCGGTCCAGAATGTCCAACATAACAGAAGAAAGGAAGGAACGTCGGTTCCCACATACGGCGCCAATGTTCGTGGGCATTTTGGTACCTCAAATGAGGTGGACGCTCCGAGCAGCTCCAGCAAGTGGCAGCACCTGGTTGTCACCTGTAAAGACACTCTAATGCTTAAGTCAGTGTCTGTAAAAGGTGAATAATAAGGCTTAGCCCCTTACCTGAAGGCATGTAATGCTTTATATAGCAGCAAGGTGGTAAGTTAGTTACCATGGGCCTCGGGCCACATTGGCTAGCCCAAAGGGAGTCCAGAACAACTATTAAATTATTTAATACTATCTTATTAGATATTTGTTTGTATGTTATTTAATAATAAAATTTACTTACATTTTAAATAACATATTATCTATCAAAATAAATTAGTATTAAGTGAGCTAGAGGCAAACCACACAAAAAGAGACTTCTTTGGTTTAGCGAGTTAGTCTAATTCAATTGATTTAGATGTGGGTCATTAAATGAGAAACTATGTGTGTGTATATATATAGTGCGAAAAATATTTTATATAAGAGTGAGAAGAATAAAAATCTACGTCATATAATTATAAGAGAAAAAGGTCATGCACTGACAGTGTAAAGTAATTTTATACTATCATCCAATCACAAATCACCATTTATTGTAAGTTTGTTGATTTTTATAATAAATACTTCAAAAGTCATATTAACGGTGCTTTCTAATTGGTTAACAGTGTAAAACTTTTTACTCTGACAGTGTATGACCATTAAACTCTAATTATAAATGAATGATCAAGATTAAGTTAAAGGCTTTTAAAGTTACATGAGCACTTAAAAAATTTATATAACTTTTTTAAAGACTCACATAGTGCATGTGTTTTAGAGGAATGCTAGAAACATTCTCTTAAATACTCTCTTTCTAATGCTCTCTCAGTCCGGTCATGCTTTCAAATCGAAAATGTTACTAACCTGTGTCCACGTCATCAACTCAGTTTTAAACCGGTCAAAACCGGTAACTCACTTTCAATCCGATTCGAAAATTGTCTATGCATGTTGCCCAATATCGCACGTGACCCGTCTGCATAACTGTAATTAAACATTGAGAATTTGCACAAGCTGGGACTTGAACCCAGATCCTTTAGTTGCTAAAAGATAATATACCACTAAGCCAACGCATTCAGTTAGCTTTTGTATAGCAAATTTTATTTATATACGACATCTTGCATATAAATTTTACATATTTAATATATAGACCAGTTCATGCAGGTCAACTATTAACCCACTGGTTTAACCAATGACCCATTAACCCAGTACCTAGACCGGGTCAATAACCGAACCGAGTTTTAAAACACTGCTCTCAACTATTAATTAGAATTTATTAGAAATAAGGCTTAATTGCAGTTTGTGCCACCTATGTTTTATCATTTCGCAAATTTTGCTACCATGTTTTTTTTCTCTTGCATTTTGCCACCTTATTTTTGAAATCTTGCGAATTTTTCCTAATTTTGAGAATTCTTATTTAATAAACAGTTGATGATTGAGCAAAATGCGAGGAAAAAAAAAACAAGTGGCAAAATTCACAAAATAATAAAATTTGGGTGGCACAAAGCAGTAATTAAGCATAAAAATAATAAAATTTGGTGGGTCCTACTTCTAAATGAAGAGAGACTCGTTAAATGAGAAGTATGACCTACCAAAATTTGTGATTTTCAATAAATTTCAACCAATAATAGAGAAAGTGTTAAAAAGAAAGTATTACTAGCATTCCTCATGTGTTTTAATGTTGAACATTCATGATAAGTTTTAATTATTAATATTTATTTATCTCACTTTGCACTACTCAATAATCCCCCTCTCAATATACTTGACATTAGGGGTGAGAACAGTCAAGTCACTCGACAATGGCTTGTGGCCTAACTTACAGTCAAACTCAGGTCAAACTAGACATTTTAATAAAAAAAAATTAGGTCAAGGCTTTTATAAAAGTCTATTTGGTTTAAAAGTCCAAATTTTAGGTTATTCAATAGACATTTTAGGTCTAACAAGCTAGCTTATTTAAATAAATAAAAGGCTAAAATACGTTTTTGATTTTTTATCGTTTTACTAAAATTCGTTTTGGCCTTTTATCTTTTAAAAGATTTATTTTGGACCGTTAACTCTCAAATTTGAAATAGTGTTCTTCTTTCAAAATAGTAACCGTTTTCGATTTTGGAACACAATTTTAAACATTTTTTATCTATTCAAAGCATGAAACTTGTCTCATTCAATTCACCTATATGAAAATTATGGAATCCAATTAATATTTGAACAAAAAAGGACTATAAACATGATAAAAATCTAATAAAAAGTGAGTTCCAAGAACGAAAAAGAGCCATAAAGTATATTCTATTTATTTTCACCCTTCTGTCATGTATTGAATAGTATAGTAATTTTAATTGTCATAATTCATAGTTTTACGTTGAGTTTTTTTGTATTTGCTTATTACACATTTAAAAATACGTCAGACTTAATTAAAAACTTTAATGTAATAAGTCTAGTTAAAGAATAAATTGGACTTTCAAAAAGGAGTCAGACTTAAAAGAAAGCTTATAAATAAGTAATAAGTCATACATAGAACTTAAATTTTTCAAAGAAGACAAATCTATATTTAACAAAGACAGGCACAGTCTATTTCCACCCGTAATTGGCATAGCTAGGTTACCACAACTTTAAATTGATGGCAGGGGATTTATTATAGCAGGTCAGAAATTTTCATGTGCTAGAACCGAAAGTTCGCCTACAATTAATGAAACATCAATTAACTCTGGCACTTAAAATATGAAACTGTTCCTAATCCTTCCTACCACGGCATTTTCCCAACGCCCACTAACTCTGATCTACCACTTCCTAATAATTAATCAACGGAAATGGGCGATTTACAAAGAAACAAAATTAATAAGCAAATAAAGTATCTAGCTAGATAAATTAAGGAACACATATATAGGATATATATATATAGTTAATTTCAATTACTAATCAAAGACAGTGCTTCCCCGAAATTCTTGGCCTTAATCCCAATATACTCCTTCACAGTCACAGAGCGGAAACGAGCAACAGAGTTATTGAGATCCCTAGTGACGAAAGGAGAAACCACGTAATCTATTGGTGGAGAATAGAAATAAGCCGCGGAGTAACGTTTCCGGGTGCTATTCACAGTAACGCGGTGAAGCGCACAGCGGAACCTCGCGTTGGATATGATATGCAAGAGATCGCCTGTGTTAACGACTAGGGCGTTAGGGTGTGGGTGCACAGGAACCCACCCTTTTCCTTCCTTGAAGATTTGCAGACCGGTGGTTGGGCTTTGGTGGAGGATTGTGAAGAGAGAGGTGTCGGTGTGAGGGGCTAGGCCCATGGCTCGGTTCGGTTCGGGACAACTTGGGTAGAAATTCAACTGAACAGCTCCACATACGTTGCTTGCACCAACCCACTTCCTTTTTTCCTCGCATATGCCCAACAACTCGAACATCATCTGTGCTAGTCGCTCCGCTAGAACCTTCATTTGCTTCTCATAATTCTCCATCAAATCACTGCACAATTCGTTCATATATATATATATATATATATATATATATATTAATGTTTTTAACATGCAAGACATGGAATTTAAATAGGAAAAAACTTAAATATAGTATTCTAGATATAATTTCTCAATTAAAATGTCATTGTATCTTAATAAATGTTATTTTCGTCTTAATAGATGCTAATTATTAATGTGAAATATTAGTTTTGAGTGGAGAATACCAACAACAACAAATATATATTAAATATTAGCTTATACTATGTTCCAGCAGTAACGTTTACTTGCAGAGTTGAAGTTTTCAAGACTTTTGTTAACTACTTGATTTTACAGGAAAATAGCCTCTAATCTTAGTTTTCACAATTAAGTTTATTGTATACCATGTGGTAGTTGGATTAGTTTAATTTAATCATATATAGCTTATATAAGGACAAAATAACGAGTCTATATTTAATTTTCTCCCTTTCATTTATTATTTTAGGCACAAAACATATACTATATTTCTCTTCCAAGTAGAAACTAGCTCGAACCAATGATTTCATTTCTAGCCAAACTCAAAATCTTAGCAAAGCATGTGTATGTGTATATATGTTTGTCAACATATTACTGTCCACGTTGCATGGAAGTGCGCGCATGAGATTGTACTTACCAAAACCGTGCATAATCATTAGGCCATATCTTTTTGGCATCATGGGATGGAGAACCGATGATGGTAAATCCTTCGTGCCACATGAACTTGGGGAAGAACGGTGATATCCGAGCCCTGCCATATCCAGTGGCACCGCCGGGAGATCTAAGAGCCTTCAACTTCTGTTCAGCGGGGAGAGAGAAGAGGCGCTTGGCCTCTCGCTCAACCTCTTCAAAAAAACCAAAGGGTATGCCATGATTCTTCAATTGGAAGGCACCCCACTTCTCACATGCAAGGCCTACGAGTTCCGTGGCATTGGGATCCATGAGGTCTATGATGGGTATGGATGATCCAGCATCATTGAATGAGAAATAATCATCACTGGGTAGAGACCATGCGTGGGAATCAGGTAAGTTCAAGACTGAAGAAAAGTCTAAGGGAATAATGTGACGGAGGTGGAGAGGGTGTGCTCTGTAGGCTTCAGAGAGAGTCATGTCCATTTTAATTGCAAGCTAGAGATTAGGGTGCTATGTATATATACAGGTTGATTGATAAGAAATTAAGTGTATATATTTAGGGATATGAATACTAATTAAGTGAGATAAGTTAAAATGATACAGTTGGAAGAGGGGTGGCTATTGGACTGAGTTGTGTCGACTTATGGTATTGGGAGGAATATGTGTTTTTGAAAAGACAAAGGAAGGAACAAGTTATTCTGAAGAGGTTGTAGCATTTCAAAGTCTTAAGCAATATAAAAAGGAAAATGTTGGAGTGCTAGGATCCGGGTTGAATATCTGGCTGGAGGTGTTGCTTTCCTGTGCAATGGTGCGGACTACAGAATGAGAAGGTAGTGTTCAAGGAATAGGACAGAAGAGAGTCCTAATTATATAGTGTTGCAATTGCCTGCATAAAAGATCAATTTGGGTGTTGTGAATCATGTCTTGTGAACGTAACTTTGAGACAATAAAAAGATATTTTTAAAATTTTAAGGCTTGTTTTTACGATGTATATAAATAAAATAAAAACAAATGTAAAATCTATAAATATAGACTACGTTCAAATAATAAAATTAATGTGCAATCAAGGATTCAAGGAAAATATTTCTGACACCTATTCCTAGATTTCCGGAATTGGGTGTCTTTTTTGGTCAACATACTCGCGTGTTAACTAGTGGATTTTTGCGGGCTGAGTTTCTGTCTTCTGAACTGTTGTAAAGTGAATTCATACACAGGAAGCGAAAAGTATTTTCATTGTGTTTGTACTTTCATTTCTTTTAAAAATATGTTTAATGTCTTTATATGCAAACTAAAAAATGTAATAATTTTTTTTATTTTTCATAAAATAGTTTTGAAGTTTCTTATTATACCATTTTTTATTTCTATTCTACAATAAATGCATACCAATTGTAAATGTGTAAATTAATTAAAAATTAGGTGAGAAGTAAAGATATAATTGACAAAGAAGTAATTAATATTATCTTGAATTTTGAAAATGACAGATAAATAGAAATAAGAATTTTCTAAAAAACCGATAAGTAAAAAAGAACGGAGGAAATACTTCTTTCTGAAAAAATTTAATTGAAATAATAATTATGATATAATTTACTTTTTTTTAACATTGATTAAATTAATTATGATATAAATTATCTTTTTTAATTAAAATTAAATTAATTACTATAACATCTAGAGTTTTAACTCTAGGAAGAGAATCCCCAGCCAAGTGTCTTGTGTCCTGCTAAGGGATAAGTATTTGGTTGCCACTAGAGCTTGTACTACTACAAGCTCCTATAGATGCATACACATGCATACTTTGGCTCTGGCCTTCATGTTTTCACAATTGAGCTTAGCTATGTTTTTTAAGAAGCATAAAATGGATTTCTAAGTTACTATGATTTACACTATGCATATATCTATCGCATGCTTGGATTTGCATTACCTAATTGGATTAATATGTTCAGTTAGAAAGCTTTGCTTCTAAGGACCTTAATACCTTTTTAAGTGAGGTTAATATATGCGCATATACGTAGATATATAGGAAAATGGCTCTTGATTTGAGAAAGATTATATTATGGTAGTTTAAGCTATTAAAGGCTTAAAGCTTAGTTTTACTAAAGTAAAGATGTGGTTTTAAAGTTGTAAGAGATATGATATTTTAATTATGAGTACTTCTATTTTATTAGCTTGTGATTGGTGAGAACAACTTTCAAAAGTAAAGCTATCTTTACAAGTATTCATTAAGTTGAGGATATTGTTGTAGTATGATATAATCACTACAGGAATTATTTTTTGATATACGAGTCATAAATATACCTATTCTATAACTTGTGATATTTGTTGGGTTTTAAATTAAGATAATTATTTTCGAAAGGCTTCTTTAAAATTAAGTTGTCCTCATATGAGTGTTAATTTTATTCAGTTAAAACATTTCTGTAGCAAGTTACAGTTACTATAGCAATTGTTTTATAATGTATAAGTTGTGATTATGTCTTTTGTAACTTATAATAATTATTTGAGAGTTTATTGAATATTTATTTTAGAAATGTCTCTCTAAATTAAAATGTTCTTTTACATATATATGTGTGTATGACTACAATAACCTGATTTATGAGTTGGAGTACAAAAGCCTTTAAAAAAAAAATTAATTAAATCAAGTTGCTATAAGGTTTTTATAAATCTAGTTTCTGGAAACAAGTAGTTTAATTAAAATTTCAAGTTTTATATAATTATATGTTTTATTATAATAGTGTTAAATTATATTTACATGTTCTTATATAAGAAGTTTTAATTAGTTACATGCATGAGCATGAGCATATAGAGTGTCTAACTACGTTATAGCTATACTTGGTGAGATCGCTCATTAACTACCCATCATGGGATTTGACGTGCTCAAAGCTTCTCTAGAACTAAAGCAATTCCCTATGGCTTTTAAAACCATAAAATAGATTTCAAGAGATTAAATTATTGATCTCTTTAGACTCCCTAAACCCATTCGCCTTTACTATAAGATCAACATTTATAAACTAAAACCTGACCCCCAATATATAAACATACTTAAATGCCATAAATCCATGCCTAAACACACTATAACCTTTCCCCTTTCTATATATGTAACTTGAAACCCCTTCCTTCCCTTTCATCTTCATTCACTAACCCCCCCCCCCCCCCCCTCTTTCTTTTTCTCCAAGTTAACATTCCCCCTCCGTGTTTCTCTTCTCCACGCATCTCCCTGTCTCTTGAGCTTTCTACCCCTCTGCCTCCTACTTTTTTCACCCACTTCCTTTCCACAAGGCCCACCACCCCACCCCGTTCCTTACCCCTCAAACCTCTTCCCTCCACCCAACGAGAGCAACACGACTACACCATGCCCCCACCACCTCATGTCATCATCACAAACCACCCTTACCTCGTGCCAACCTCCACCACACCAAGTCCATCACCACGAGCCACCACCAACCAAGGCCATCCCCTCCATGCACCACCCTCAAAGCAGCCACAAAACCCACTTGCATGTGGGAAGTGCTCTAAGCTCACCCACGAAGCATGGATTGCGTCAAAATAGCCATCTCATAGCGTAGAAAACCAGCAGTGAGTCAATGCCTCAAAACCCCCTAGCATTTCTTTTCTTTGGGCACATCTTTTGGGCCTTGCATGTGGGCCTTCAAACCTTTGAACGCCACATGCAATGGCACTTCTACAATCTAAGTGTGACAAGCTTCGATTTGTCAGGTCTTAATCATCAATCAAACAACCAAGGAGAAAACGGCACCAATCACAATATTAAGGACGAAAAAGGAGCGAGATACATGAACGTACACTAGATAATGACCAGTGGGCTTCTCATCACGTAAGGTAAGGGGGTAGTAAGATAGTATACATGTGGTAGACATATAAAGTCAATTAGGAGTACCTCGCTCCTAACAACTTATAGCTTCGAGTTGTTAAATTGGTGTCTTTATGCATTAACGTGTTCTGCTTGGTGTTTAATGAACTGTGGATATGTATATTGTTGGATTGATGTTCTGTATGTTTGAGTCGAGCCTTGGGGATTCAAAAAGGAACCCCAAAGTGCTATAGAGCTATAAGGGAAAGTGGCTCTTCGAGCTACTCTACATGCCACACTTAGAGTCAAGAACTTATGTGTTTTTTTTGTGTCAATTGCTGAAATTTTTGTTGATTTCTGTCCTGTTTTGCATGAATTTGGGTGATTAGCCTTTATGGAACTAGCCCTTGGTTTTTGGTGATCTTATAGTTCTGAATGTCCTCTTTCAAGCCCAAATGATCTTGTATTTTTCTCTAGTTTCTAGAATATTTACTAAATATTTTGGCGAGATAGGTTCAACTCGTTTAGGTGCAAGGCAATTTCCAATTATTGGACTATTTGAGTCCAATTAAGATGCCTATGATGCCAATTCTATTGTGGGAGTGATTCCTCTATGTCCATACACTTGAGAAGAGTATAAACATTTCCATGGCTGTGAGCCAATCCTTACTTAAGGTTATATGGAGTTAGAAGTCTTGAATCATGTTGAGTATGATTGCTGAATTTTTTGGACAACACCTCTCCTGTTTTCATTTAACTTGTGAGAGTTATCCTGTTGGAGTTAGGGAAACCCTTTAGTGGGCATCTATCCCTATGTGTGTTCTTTCCAACCCTAGTGGTTTCATAATTTTGGGAGTTTTTTATAATATTTAGTGAATTTTCTTGTGAAGGATGTCAAACATGTTATTGGGTAGGATAGCTAAAGGGTTGGTTGTTGTTTTCACTCAATTATAATGGATTGTGGTGAATCTTTGTATTGGGGTCAATTCCTCTGGTTTCCTACACCTAAAAGATGAATGGAACTAACCTTGCCCAAGTTCAAATCCATATCCCAATCTAGGATAAACTAGAAATCTAAACTAGGTCGTGAAGAGACTGCTAGAATCTTGCTTTACATGGGGCCTATATTGATTCTAAAACTAGTATTGATGCAGAGGGAGTTAGCCAAAGCCCTTTGGTAGGCTTGTAGTCTCATAAGTTAGCTTTCAAACGAAACTGGTCCAACCTCAATTGGAGGTCTATGTAAATTTTAGTGATTTTTTGAGTTGTGTTAGTTTTGTGACCAATTTTGCTGGATAGCTTGTTGTATTTTGCATTTATATGTGACTTGTGTATTGCTAGTAATGCCTTTCCTTTTAATGTCTTGGTGTATGGCTCATGTATTGGATGAGTAGATGCCAACTTTAGTCTTGTATGACCTGCATTATTTGCACTGAAATTGTTGGATTGTATGTTTAAAGGCATTACTAATGTGAATGTGGCATGTATGTTAGTCATGATGAATTGATTGCTACAACATGCTCTGAATATATGAAAGCATGACGAGAATGCTCTGTTCCTATGACTGTTTGACTGGATCACAAATGTTATAGCTTTTTCCCGATTATGGTGATCTGTTAGAGACACCAGCTTGTGCCTAGGTCGATTGGGTTCACCCTAACGACATAATAAAGAATAATACTATGAAATTACCAGAGAATGATGAGGGAAATGGTATTGTTTTCTAATGTCTATGCCAAAATGATTTCTATTTGGATCATAATACCATTTTGGCTATATCTTGTGAAATGGGTCATATAGGTTTGAATTGGTTCGTTGACAAAGTCCTTTTTTTAAAATTTGGCCAAAACTATTGTGTCCAAGTTCATTTTAACATTTTCCTTCCCTACTACAGCCATTTCAAAACTCATCCTTAATCTTCTTATTTAAACCCGACTCAGTTTCATATTGCTTTTCATAAAGTTAACCGTTTTATAAAGTTGATGTCCAAACTTATGTGCAAAGTCCATATGTCCCTTATTGTTTTGACATATTTATGTTAATATGGAAATTTCTTCCAAAAATGAGTTTTGAATGAAAAGCATTTCCTTGCATTGCCTGTGGTAATCAAATGACTTTTGGTGTCTTCTAGAATCTTTTAGATTTGAAATTTAGTTTGCAAAGTGTAATTGTATTAGGGGTTAAGGAAAATGAATCAAAAGTTCTGTGGCCTCGTGGCCCTTTTCTCTATAAAATCCATTTCCACTCCTCTCATCTCGACTTTTGATAAAAAGGAAAGATTTAATAATTCATCATGTATCGTGGCATCTATGGCTCACCACTACCCTTTGGGAGCATGCTGCTACCCTTTGGGGTGCATGAATCCTATATGGATTCTTAAAGCCCAAAGGGCAAAATAGCCTTGTACATAGGTTCGCCATCCCAAAGGGACTACTATATTGTGCACACTCTAACTGGATCCTCCAAACACCCATAGGGTGAAATAGCTTCATACAGAGTTCGCATAAATAGCTTGTTACAGGGTTCATAGCTCCATAATAATTGAATATGGGTACCCTCATGCATCATATGCACTAAGTTAAAGACTTAGTAACTGATTGGATAGCTGGACATGCATTGTATGCATTCTGAATGACTAACCCTTGTTGAGACTTGGTTGTAATCTATTGTGCTCATAATGCCTATGTCGCTTGTCTGGTTGTCTGATTGCTTGATTGATGTGCCAATGTGGCTTGAACATGCTATGTGTTTTGATAAATAATGTGATACTTGCTTAATTGAATGGATGGATAAGTAAACTAAGGGACCATACTTTGTGCTAGAATGATATATGTTTTTGCTATTTCCTTCTTATTCATATATGGATTGATAGTAGTTGTAATGCTACCCAAGTTATATTTGTGCTCATGCACCTATGTGGGTCACTGCCAATTATGGTGGCATACCCCTTGAGCTCATCATGCTTCTTGTTATGATATATGTGTCTATTGTCTTACCCCCCCCCCCCCCCCCTTTTTGTTTTGTTTCTTGGTCGTGACCCTACTTGTCACCAAGCAATGGATGGATGAACGATAAGGCATGAGGATCACCCCAGAGGGTGGATGGGGAGCAAAACAAAGAGCGCAAGAAGATGGAGTCGCTACTGAGGATGTCTTATCCAGTGGAGTCATCCTTGGGCAAGAAGTCAGGGGTAGTAGTGTGTCTAGGACTATTTCACCAATGGTAGGGGGATGGTTCCCTCAATGCTTGATGACCCTTATGGGTGCCAGTTTAGAGCCCCATTTAGTAATTATAGGGTAGTTTCACCCCTTGTGGTGATTACCCAAGTGATTGTGCCGATGATAGGCTTCGTCCCTTAGGAACAACATGTACCCCCAAACCTTAGACCCTAGGATAAGAATGACTGCTAGGAAGTCAACCATACCTAGTGGGACTACCTCCTTTAAAATTGCTAGTCCCCAAGGAGTATCTAAAGACACCGCTCAGACTACAGTTCAAATAGGAACTAGTAAGGATGGTGGTATGAATGATGCGGATTCCTTTAATGGTTCCCTTAATGTTGGTGACCTTGGCATGTTTTGTCATGCGGTTCAAGGTGGTTTCCCTCCTAGCCAGTAGAGCTGGTGGCAGAGTTAAAGGTCTTAATTAGTTGGGTAAGCCAACGGTGTTAGTGTGCCATGATTCCATTGTAGGCTGTTAGGATAAGAATACTAGTTTCATGGGATAATTGTACCTTTTATTTTTGTACATTTACTTTTTGAATCTGTAAACTTGACATCTTATTTATTGTACATACTAATGCATGGAATCTCCCTTTTGTTGACATTTAAGATTTTTGTAACTCTCAATCCCAATACCCCGTATACAATTGTTATCAGGTACTAACGGATAGCCACAATGTATTTTAAGTGTTTTATTTTATGTTTTGTAATGTTGAGCTCTATGCTAGCCCACTTAGTCTGGTTGATTTCTATTTGTAAATATATCAACTGTCTATTTGGTACCTGTGAATGTGATCACCATATGTGACCAACTTTTTATGCTTTCCTATACAAGGGTATTGTGAAATGTTTACTTAAAGTAGGTTCCATGGTTTATAAAATAATAACGCAAGTTTACAATAAATGCGAAAAATTTATTCATAATTTCACTAACCTAAAGAAAGAGAAGGTTTTAATTTCCCAAATCCAAACGATTACTAGTCAATTTCTAATCCCAACATGCTAGGTCCTTACAATTACGATACAACTTATCCTCTTTAATAGTAATTGAATTAACTATGATATAAATTGCCGTTTTAAATAATAATTGAATTAATTATTATGCTAATTATCCTTTTTAATAGTGATCAAATTAATTCTGATACAATTTTAATAAAGATACGATACAAGTTACCATTTTTAATAACAATCGAATTAATTATGGATGCAAATTACTCCATTTAATAGTAATTGAATTAATTATGATATAATTTATGATACTATTAAAAAGGGTAATTTACATCATAATTAATTCGATTATTATTGAAAATGATAACCTATATTGTATCTTTTTTGAAATTGTATCATAATTCATTTGATTACTATTAAAAAGGGTCATTTGTATCATAATTAATTCAATTACTAATAAAAATGGTAACTTGTATCGTAATTAATTTAATGTTAATTTAAAAAGGATAATTTGTATCATAATTAATTATATTAATATTAAAAAGAGTAAATTATTTCATAATTAATTTAATTTTAATTAAAAAGGTAATTTATATCATAATTGATTTTATATTAAAATATAACTTTTTGAAAAATGTAACTTATATTGCAAATTAATTAACACAACGAAACCCACTTGAGTCGGCCTAGTGGTGGGAGCTTATGTAGTATGCATGAGATCATAAATTATAGCCTCGGTGTGATTATTATATACCAAAAAAAAAATTAATACAACGAAAATATGTTTCCGTCGTGTTAATTTTTTTCAAAAAAATTTAATACAATGGAAATTTCTTTCCGTTGTATATTTGTTATTAATCCCTAACGAAAACAAGTTTTTATTATGTATTTTACACATATATACAATAAAAATATATTTTTGTCAAAGACATTTTTGTCAAAAAAAAAGAAGTAAGGATATAAACTTAACATTGACAGGGAAAAAAATAACACCTTCTGTCTTTGCGCCTAAGCCTTAGGATCTGAATTCGGGTTCGGATCAGAAATCATGATAAGCTTTCACTTTTTCAGCAAGGCATAAGTTGACCACCCATACTACAAAATAAAGCAAGGCATAAAAAATTTTAAAATCTAGAAATAACGTTAGACTCAGTTTTGTTTGCTTTTCGTTTTTGTGGACTAAAAGGGATACGCTTTTGTCACGTTGACGGAAAAATTAATAAACAGGGATTACCGATAGCTACCAGGTACGACACCAAATTTATCGACGCTTTTTTAATTTTTTTTCTGGGTAAAATTTACAGACGTATGATTTTTATAATAAAAAGTTGAGAAATGACTACAGCATGTGTATAATTATGTAAGAAAATCGCAGAAAAAATGGATGATTAAAAAATTTAATTACGTGCCAAAAATCATTTTGGGTAAATTTCAATTATCAATTAATTAATTCACAGAATCAATTTCAAAAAGCAAATTCTAACATGCCAAATACTTGGTGGCAGAGCAACTTGTAAAAGATGAGGGCACTAGAATCTCCCGATAAAAAAGGGAAATATTTTGTGAATACCCCAAATCTCATCTTAAGAAAGAAATAGAAAAGAGAAAAGTCATAAATATAATAGATGATATAATGTGACAAGAAAAGAAAGATGAAGAGAAATTGAGAATGTTAAATAAGTGTTTACAAGGTGTCTAATCAATGTTTGATAAAAAAAAATATGAAAAAAAAAGGTGGTGGTGGGGAGGGGAGGGGGATGTAAGAGTGTCTTATTATTGATAAAAAAAGTTTTGTATGGATTTGTCTCATTAAGTTTATACGTGCCAGGAAATGACAGAGATCTTATTGATGGGGACAAATCTTGCATATTATTGATCGAAGGCTGCCATAGCATATGGAGAACTGTGTGACATACGATTGATGCCTTTGCCTTAAATAAATAAAAAAGGATGATCCACATAAGTTAAAGTTCAAAAGGTTGGAATGCTTATATCATGTCACAGTGTGTACAATAGAGACATATATTTCTGTTTGTTTTATGCGGAGCAGGAGTTCCGGGTTGACAAGCTTTTTTCGCAGGTCCCAAAGAAGAGGGAAAGCCAAATTACTTGAATGATGGGTGATCTGATGGAAAATACATGGGACTGGAGTCATGTGTTACATGATGAAGAGAAAGAAATAATTCATATTGAGGTTCAAAGATGCTAACTGTTTACAATCATGAACACTATGTATCCGTGAGCGAGCAATAAAAGTTGACCTTTAATTTCAATGTGTCGATCGAGAAAGAGTGAGAATGCAATTTTTCCTTTTTGGTATTTAGGGCGACAAATTCCATTTTCTTAATTAGTAAATATTGACACAGATATGGTTTTGCTGTGTGACAAAAGGAAGAAAACAAAAGAGAAAAAAGATCATACACTGACAGTCATCCAATCACAAATTATTATATATGATAAATTTGTTGACTTTTATAATAATAACCTTAAAAGTCATACCAACAGTAAATTTCAATTGATTAACAATGTAAAACTTTTTATAATAACAGTATATGACCATTAAACTCAAAACGAAAAGTACCCCGTGTCTGAAGATTTTTCAAGATATACAACTATATGAAGTTTGAAGATATGTTGGCTTAAAAAATTGTTATTTATTAACGAAAAATATTATATATTGAAATTAATTTCGTTAATATATACTTATAATGTTTATTTAATAATTTTAATTTTTATTAAAAAATATTGTATCAAGAGAGTCTGATTACCTAATTATTATTATATGATTTTCTTCTTTTATAGTGGTTTTCATATAATTAAATATATGTAGGAAACATATTAGATGAGATACAGAAAGAAAAAAAATAATCTTAATTATATAATTACATATGAATAATTAAGATTGGGTTTATTAAAAATTAATTTCATTATTTATATATAATTATTTATATGTTTATTTTTAAAAAAAATCTAATTAATCGCCAATGTACATTGTAATACCTAATTTAGCAGTTAGCACCTATGATATAATTTTTTTCTAAAAGTTCTCAATAGGACAGGTTTAAAAATTTATTTGGTCGGTAATTTCTATAGTACTTATTAAGTTTAAATATCCTGTCAAAAAATATTAAGTTTAAATATATTTTTAGTCTTTAAACATTTATTTTAAATTTTATTTATTTGTAATGTATGTATTCAATAAATTTAATGTATTTTGTTTTTTATAAAAGATTAAAAGTACACAATTTTTATAATTTTGAAAAATTAAAAAATAATTTAAAAGCATATGTTTGAGAACTAAATACATGTTTAAGTCTATTTATTACTAATGAATTAATTTAAAGAAATTCTCCAATGCGTACACAGAATATTTGGAGACAACCATATGTTAAAACTTAAAACTGAGGGAAGTAAAGTCAAATTAGTCAGTGTCCGAATAACCCACAAACAAATCCAAAAACGAGGAGCAAGGAAGTTGGCACATAGCACCGACGCTTTCTCTCCCCAACGTCTGCATGCACACAAACAGTACTCCATGTCAGGATAGATAATAGTTTAATTTTTATATACTATTAATGTAAAAAAAAATTATATTGTTAATTAATTAAAATTATTGTTAATATAATTTTTAAAATAGTTATTATAAAAGTGAATAAGCTTATAATTTTTTATACTGTTTGTGCATCCATTATTTACTCATTCTACAATGTATTTTATATTTTCTATTTTATTTTTAAGAAAATGTTAACAAATGTTTAAGAGTACTGTTAAAGAATTAAAAAATTGTAGAAAAAAAGTATTACCAATACATCTATTCGCGATTTTTTAAATGTAACTTTATCGTAATTTTTATTAATTTTTTTATTTATTAACTCTTTAACTAGTATTTTAAAATATCAATTAACAATACCTTTTTGTATATCCTAAGGCTTTATATAAGTGTTTTTTTACGTTCTGTTAAAAAATTAATATTAAACAAATTTAAAAACCTTTTTCTAGATACTTAAGTAATTTCTAAGATAAATTATGTAATTTTTATACATGTATTAATTGTTAATTTATGAAGTTTGGATTATGAAACTTATGGGGTTAATCGAGCAAAACAATATAAGGTCTCGCATTTAACAGGTCGTAAGTTCGAGTCCCTACTTGTCTTTTTTAAATAAAGTAAATGTAAATACCTTTGTAGGCGCTTTTTGAGCATAAAAGCTTTCTCTGCCTTGAACTGGAGTATCATTTTCTCCCCTTAAATTCTATCTATTAAAAAAAAAAATGGATTGTGAGTTGAGTTAGATTAATAATTATGCATGCTAGCTAGTTGTTAATCCACCCTAACCTTAATGGGGTTCTTGAAAGTTTTTCTCCCTTGTTGCTCGTGCAATGAGAAAGAGTTAAGGAGAGAATGAAAGAGAGAGAGTGAAACGCGAACAGTGACACTAACAAGAGAGGATGAAGACACATTGCCAGTAACAACAATGTATTTTTGTGTTATACTCTTTACTTAGTGGCGGCTTGACCCACACTTCTATTTAACAACCTCTTTCGACTAATGCAAACATATAAGTGATGACCTTTGTAGCCTCATGGTTGTTGTTTTTCCGACGCTAACATAGTCATTAGCGTTGACTTTCGATGATTAACATTGACTTTTGGCTGATGCTAATTTACGTTTTTCTTATAATGAGCTTTCAAGTAATGCATGCTGGCCTTTTAAAAAAACTAAATTAAAAAATAACTTATATGAAATAAATAAGTAACACTTAAACTTTAAATATACAATATACAAGTTAGATTCAAGCTTTATAAAAGAATAAATTCCTAATTTAATCCTCGACATTATATAAGTCAAATATTTTAGTCTTAATAATTTTAAAAACTCTTTGTTTAATTCTAAACTTCATAAAAAAATTCATTTTAGTCTCTCTTTTTTTTACTTAGTTTTCATTGTTATTTTCAAAAAAAGACTATGATGGAATTTTTAAAATCTGAAATTGACCCATATACAATTTTAAAGACTAATTTAAAATTTTACTTTTTTATAAAATTTAACCTTAGCTAACTTATTTCCGTTCTTACTTAATGTCTCCTTATTCTAAAAGTTGATATCTTTTGTGAATTTCTCCCACGAGCAAAAAGCCATAACACACAATTGTGTATGTGATAAATTTTTATCAGATAAATAAAAAAAAATAACGTAATCATCTTTGAGACGTTAACTGAGCAAAATTTCAACTTCAATTATATCTATTTCACACTTCAATTATATCCAATCACAAACTACAATCTAGACAAGGACGGATCCAGAAACTTATTAAAGGAGGAGTCGATTTTTTTTAATAATAAATATTAAATCAAATACATCATACCATTTATTTAAGTTGTAAATATCATTTTTTTAAATCATAAAATTGATCAACAATAGACTATGTATCAAATTTTAATTATTCTCTCAATATAAATAATCAAACAATCAATTAAAAATCTATCTTTGATCAAGTCATAACAATATATAATTTTCAAAGAGCCAAGAGGGAGGGGGCCCAAGGCCCCTACTTGCCCCTCCTTGGATCCATCCCTGGATCTAGGATAAGTTTGTTGACTTTTTCATTAACCATCTTAAAAGTAATACTAACAGTGATTTTTGATTTGGTTGATAATGTAAAAGTTTTTATATCGACAGGGACATAGCTATTAAACTCTTGTCTTATGAGAAAATATATTATGCACTAACAGTGTAAAGCAGTTTTACACTATTATCCAATTACAAACTACAATGTAGGGTTAGTTTGTTGACTTTTACATTAATTATATCTTAAAAGTCATATAAATGGTGATTTCTAATTGGTTGACAATGTAAAAAATTTTACACTTGATAGTGCATAACTATTAAACTTTTACATTGTCATTCAATTACAAACTAAAATGTAGGATAAGTTTGTTGACTTTTACAGTAACTACCTTAAAAGTTATACCAACAGTAATTTTTATTTAGTTAACAATGTAAAAGTTTTTACATTGATAATGTATAGCTGTTAAACTCTTATCTATATATATAGTAAAGGAAACTTGAACAAAGATTAATCGTTGATCGAAACATCAACTTTATGATAGTTGTTGAATAAATGCAATTCATTTAATAAACCTAATTGTATTTAATAAAGAATTAAATTACTCACATTAATGCTATTTATTATTCAATTTTTGACCATTAATTATTAATTTTGATATGATATTAAGTACGTAGTAACATGCAATTTATTATACAATTTTAATAATTAAATATTAATTTTGATATTAAGTTCTAACATTACATATTATATTTCTACTTATGCTCAATTTTTTAAAATTAGTTACTTTAAAATATATTTCACGAACAATAGTAATTATAGGAAATAATTTTATAAATATATAGTTAAATTTAAAAAATTCATAATATGTTATTTAATTAATAATTATATGAGGATAGAAATTAATAAATAAATTATTATGTATATATCATTATAATTTATTTTTTAATTTAGTTATTAGAATATATTTCATGAACAATAATAATTAAAAGTAATGATTTTATAAATATGTAGTTAAATTTAAAATGATTATATATCTATGAAAAATAGACTAGAACAAATGTGAGTCATTGATGGATACTTGAATTTTACAATAGTCGTTGATCGAATCTAATCAAATTTAAATTACCTATATATATTTAACGAATTTAATTGTATTAACAAATACATAGTCGTTGACCAAATTAGATTTAACAAATTTAATTATATTAAATTAGTTTTTAATGATATTAAATCAAAGAATGAAATTATTTTTAAATTCAATATTATTTATAGCTATAAATTAAAATTAATATTATATTGTCATTTCTAACTTTTAGCCATTAAATTGATAAATTGCATTCTTTATATAAACAAGAACAAAATTCTACAAGAATAAGCATTTTGGTTCCTCTTATTTTGATTTTAGTGATTTTTTATTTCTTTTTCTATTTAGTGGTTTACTTATAACTATCTCTTATTTAAGTCTAATTGGTAAGCATTTTAATTATACCATTGCACAAATTTATTTTATTGATCAACCTCTTTTTTTCTAACAATTTAAAGTGGTTTTCTTACTATTGATTCATTAGTTTTTTGCTCAATATATTCTTTTGTGCTATTTTTTATATTGCTTGTTTTAGAGTAATTATATGTACATGCTATTATAAGAGAAATATTGCATGTAAGCTCAAGACAATTTTGTTAGACAGAGAAGTATACATGATTAAGAATTTTGTCTTGTTAAACAATAATGACAAACTCAAGTAAAATGTATATGGCAAACTCTAATACACTCTGAGACCATAAATATGAAACATAACATTTATTTTTGTTACAATTTTGTTTCAAGTTGCAACCAAATGAAGAAAAATATAAGGAGCAAAACGAGTTTTTGATTGTTAGTGATAAATATGTTTATGTTTGTGCAACCAAATACATGGTCCAATTAGTAAATTTTTTTACATAATCAATCTGAACTCAACTTGCGTGAATTTTTTTTCATTTTACATACTATTTTTTGCATCGTTAACACTAATCATAAATTTAATTTGAATAAAACTGAAAAAAATTATTAAATCAATTATATATGTCAATTAAAAAAATATAAAGAAATTTTTTTTAGCAATAGCACTGATGATAATTAGTATATGACCTACCAATTTTGACTTTTGCAATACTATAATTTAATAAAAATGTTGAATTTTTTTTTTTTGCGAAATTTTTTCAATAAATATGAATTTGAATTTTGCAATATGAGACTTTTGCAAAATTGTATTAAATTGAATTTTTAATTGTATTCAATATGAAGTTGAATTTTGATGCTAATCTATATGACTTTTGCAAAATTGTATTAAATTGAATTAATAATTGTATTAAATATAAAGTTGAATTTCAATGTTAATCTATATAAGACTTCATAAGAGTTATTTCAAAATTTAGTTGTTGAATAAAAATATCAAAACATATAAATTAATAAAAGAAATTAAATATTTATAAATAAATTAAAAATATGAAAAAAATATGAAAAATATTACATAAATATGAATTAATATTTACCAATAAATAAATCATAAGAACTATTACAATACATATAATGATCAATTAATTAATTAAAATTCAAAAATAATTAAATATATCTTTAGTTATTAATATTCATAAAATATATATTAAAGTAATAAATTAAAATAGTAAAATATACTTAAGAAAAAATTAATGTAGTTTTAATGTTATTAATGTAGTATTTTTGTAAATATATAAATAAATAGTTTTTCTTTCTATATTATTAATTATTGTATGTATTTATTAATTATAATACATAATTAATTTTATTTTTTAATAAAACTTATATTTATGCTATAAGAATAAAAATATTCTATTATTGTATGTATCACTATCAAATTATATATTATTTTGTATGTATTTTTTCATATTATCTGTTATTTTTATAATAAATATAGTTAAAAATATTATATTTTATAATTATTCTTATAAATTCTTACCTTAATAATAATAGTAGTAGTAATGCATTAAATTGATCAATTAAATAGTATATAATCTATAACACTGATTAAATTAAATATAAAAATAATATACAAATAAGACAACAACAACAACAACAATAACAATAATAATAATAATAATAATAGAGAAAATAAGCTATGCACTGACAGTGTAAAGCTATTTTACACTGTTATCCAATAAACCACCATGTATGGTAAGTTTGTTGACTTTTACAATAATTACTATAAAAGTCACAACAATGGTGATTTGTAATTGGTTGATAATGTAAAACTTTTTACACTGACAGTGTATAGCCATTAAACTCATAATAATAATAATAATATAGTTCTTTCATAACAATCAATTATAAGACATTATGATTTTTAATTCTTATAAATTCACACTTTAAAAAATAATAAATACTCATTATATATCATAAATATAAAACAATTGTAAAGTGTGTATTATTATTAATAGTGCCATTGAGATATCTATCACAAGTAAAAAATGTTAGTAACAAATTTTTTAAGGTTTATATATGTTTTTAATTCTTATAAAATAAATGAATTTTGATTTTCATAAAAAAAAATTGTTTTTTTAATTTTTTTTAATTTAAAATTATTGTTTTTGGTCTTTATAAAATAAGAAAATTTCAATTTTGATCCCAATAACAATTTTTTGTTAATTTTCATTTTTCAAATTCTGAAATCATGGTTTTTGGTTCTTAACATTTATTTTAAGTTAAATAAATAACATTCATTTTAGGGATCTTGAAAAACTTTTAAAGGTGTCATATACTCACATGGTACCATAGATATTAGTGGGTGTCATCTAGGATAGTTACTTGAGATTTCGTTAAACACATAGGCAATTAAAATGTGTCACGTATAGTAGGAACTAAAAATAATGATTTTGAAGTTTTTGGAGATGAAAACCAAAAAAAAAAAATTACAAAAACAAAAATCAAAACTCGCTCATTTTATTGAGACTAAAAATATATTTAAGTCTTCTTTTGAATATACTCTCTACTTTTCTTTTCTTTTTTGGTGCAAAGGAGGGCCTAGAGGCCCAAAGAATATACTTTCTACTACTTAAGTATATTCTAGCAAAATATACTTTCTGCTAAAAACATGTTAAAAAAAGTGTTAGAAAATATATTGGTAGAATTACTTATCACAAGTATTGTCCTCATTATTAATCATTATATTGTATTTATTAAGATATTTTATCCTGTACGTTGGACGAATTATTTTTCAACTTTAAATAATAATAAATATTTTTTTCTTCAATATATCTATGAATATTTATAAAGTTATTGTCAGAGAAAGAAAAATTTTCTTGTTCAAAGTAAGAGCAATTCTGACAAACTCTTTTAGCAATATTGTATTAATTCTTTCATAACGCTATTAAAACAATGTACTCTTAAAAAATGGAAACCGTACACGTAAATCAAGAGTGATAAGTTGATTATTGGAATCGCAAATGTCAAAAAATTAATATTTATAAAGTTTTCAGAGAGAGAAAAAATTTCCTGCCCAAAGTAAAGGCAATTCTGACAAACTCTTTTAGCAATATTATATTAATTATTTCATGACACTATTAAAATAATTTATTCTTAAAAACTGAAAATTGTGCTAGTAAATCAAGAGTGATAAGTCGATTATTGGAATCGCAAATGTCAAAAAATACTCTATATATACTTAGGGGGTGTTTTGTCTTTTCGTAACTCTTCTTCTTTCCTACCTTTTTACAGTGTCTCCAGTGTCCGAACACGAGTTATGTTTTAGGTATTTTATTCATATAATTTTTTTTCGTTATTCTTACTTCTTCTTCTTAATTAGTAAAATTATGCGTTTTATTTAATTTTGTTTTTCTCAATCTTACTTCTTCTTCTTCTTCTTAATTAGGTATTTTTTTTAATTGTAATTCTTACTTTTTTGTCTTCTTCTTATTTCTTTTTCTCTTTCTTCTTAATTATTAATATGCAATTCTTCAACTTAGTTTTTATTTCTTTTTCTTTACGTCTTATTCAATCATTGGGGAAAAATATACTGCCTTCTACTACCTAAATCATTGGGAAATACTACGCATCATCTATGTTTGCAAATGGTGTACAAATTAATTGCCAAAATATATTAGATTTGGTGGTATTTTATTTTATATCGAATATTCTTAAATAAATAACAATAGTCTTAAACAAATAATAACAATAGATTAATATACTAATAAATTAAAATTAGTACAAATTTATTTTATATTGAATATTCAATTGTTGTTGAAAATTAAATTTCTTTAACAATATTTAATAAATTAGTTGGCAATATTCAATAAATTAATAGATTCAGTGATATTTTGACAATATTCAATTGTTTTCAAAAATAAATTGGTATACAAATTAATTGGCAATATTCATAATTGGCTTATTTTAATCAATCAATAAATTTGAATGAATTTGTAACAAATAATAAATTAATTTTCAAAAATAAATTGGTGTACAAATTAATTGGTGATATTCATATTTGTTTGATTTTAATCAATCAATCAATTTGAATGAATTTCTAACAAATAATAAATTAGTTTTCAAAAATAGATTGGTGTACAAATTTATTTTATATTGAATATTCAATTGTTTTCAAAAATTAAAATTTTTTAACAATATTCAATAAATTAGTTGGCAATATTTATTAGATTCAGTAACATTGTAGTAGAAATACTAAAACAAAAATTGTAACTTTAAGCTATTATGTTAAAAAGAAAAATACAGTTGCTTTTTATTATTATGAATTTTTATGATTGAAAATATTACTTTAAGTTGTTTTTAAAAAATTCATAATGATTGAGAAATACTAAAATATTTACTTTAAATCAAATAAAATATTGTTAAAATACTCAATCATCATAGCTTTAAGCTATTATATTAATTAGATTCGGTGATATTTAACAATATTTAATTATTTCTGAAAATAAATAGGTGTACAAATTGATTGGCGATATTCATATGTTTTAATTATATTCATCCAAAAATTACTCTAAATAACCCCCAACATTCGCCTGTGCATTGCACGGGTGCGCATTCTAGTATGTATGTATGTGGATATATATATATATATATATATATATATATATATATATATATAGAGAGAGAGAGAGAGAGAGAGAGAGAGAGAGAGGTTGGACATGCTGGAAGAAAAAAAAACACTCTTCATTCAATAATCTTTTGTAAGTATTAACAAAACATATAAATTAAAAATCTTAAAATTACACTGACAAACACTCTCTTAGATCATGTTTGAAAATCTATTTAGAATAATGTGAACAGACGTTTATATATTCTAAGCAGGAAATGGAGAAGGAAAAATTTGTATCATTATCGTTGAATGTAAGGAGAAAAAAAATTGTGTCATTGTAGCTAAATGTGAATTTAATCGATTTTAACAGATAACCAAACACGATCTTAGTTTTCTGTGGTCTTTTCGTAAGAGCATTTCTAATATAAAAATTCAATTGGATTTTTAATTCTCTTTTTATGAGTCCTTTGTTCTCGCATAGGATTTAGAAATACTTATTAATTTTCAGTTTAATGTATAATCTAACTTGAGTTCTTAACCTATTTTTAGTAAGTCTCATTTTATCTCTCAACTCACAAGAACTCATTTTAATTTGGAAAAATATTTTTTAATAGTTAAACAACATTGGTTGTAGTTACATATACAACTTTTATAAAAAATTCTATAAAAACTCGTTTATTCCAATAATATTACAAGTTACTTAACTTAACCAACTTAAACAACTCCACACGAAAGTCATATAACGTCATTAGAAATCTAATTATTAACAGGTATAAGTATGTATCAAAGCCAGAGTCATTGAGGTAACTTGTGTTCTTTCAAAAATTTAAAACTTCACAAAATGAATAAATAACACAACCTCTCTGACTCCCATACCGGCCGCATCCCAAATTGAGTTCAAAATCGCCAACTAAAGTTGACATTCGGCTTGTCAAGTTAAAAAGTTAGTAGAGAGAAAAGAAAAAATAATATATTCAGTTTTGATTTTAAATAAATTATCATCTAAAATTAATTCAGTTTAAATTAAAAAGTAAATATACTTTTTTTCATTTTTCACTTTACACATTTTTTACTTCTCTCGGGTCACCACCACACACCCTTCAATTAAAAAGAAAAAAGTTAACAAAAACGTTATTTTAGTTCCGTTCAGAAAGAAAAAATATTTTATTAACAAAATGTCAAGCATCTTTCACTAATTATTATATATTTTAAATGTCCCTCATCTTTGTAGCCTTTTTGAGTTTAAGTAAAGAAAGAAAAGATAAAAAGTTTTTTTGCTTTTGTTTCTAATTTTTATACAGAGTATAAAAATGTTACCTTATTTTTATTTCCAAATATTTTTATAAAAAACTATTTTTGTAAACATTTTTAAAAATAAAAAATAAAAAATCTCAAACCAATGTGATCCGAAATAACTAGATGCAAAAGTTATGTTGTAACGTTACTCTGGCTTTTGCACGCATTGTTGAGAACCAATATTGAAAAAAAAAAAAAAAAAAAACTACAGCCCATTATATTATATGATAAATTATACTTTATTCTTTATTTCATATTTTGTTCAATTTACTCCCTATATTTTTTACCATCACCAAATTGTTGAAGTTTGAGCTTAAGTACAAAAAAATCTCTTATTTTTGTGTAATTTAACCACAATTTTAAACCTATTAATCACTGTTTTAACTGTGGTTATAGCTTTTTTTATTTAAACTTGAAAAGATTTAGTGATGGTATAAGTTAAAAAATGTGAAACTAAGAGAAATAAAGTGTAATGTATCCTATATTATAAGCACTTGGGCTTTCATTTTCGCTCTTTCAGCTCTTCGGTTCAGGATGAAGGTGCACAGACACCAAACAGCTCTCTCCATGCTACATTATTAGGAGGCAGCTTTTAGACACTGACTAGTATGTTGACCTTTATTCAGGTCGCATTTGTCTTTATACATCTATTAAAATTATATGTAAATATAATAATAAGTTAACAAATTTATTTATATTGTTCATAACTATTTATGTATCTATATTTGAAAATATTGTCCTCATAAAAATAACTGGTAAGGAAATTATTTTTAAAAAAAATTACTAAAACATCTATCCAAAATGAAATACAAAATTAAAAAATATAAAATAAATAAATATAAAACAACTTTTTCTTTTAATTTTATTTCATAAAAAAATAGAATAGTTTCCCACAGTTGAATGATCTAAAAAGAATTTGACGTAATCCAAATCAACGGTTTTTGTTCTGTGCACATCATGAGACAAATGCTTAAGTTGTAGCATATAATGTTTCATGAATTCATGTATCGTGTTTTTCATTTCCGTCAACAAGGATTTTCGTCAGTGAGGATTATCTTTTAGAAATGTTTTAGGCGGGAAATAGAATCTGGATATGAAACGTGTCCATCAAGGAGTAATAGATAATAAATGTAACGGATTAAAGTTCATGTACTGTGATCCTAAAGAGCGACATTTGGAGGAGCTTGTCTCAAGAAATTATGACATGGTCTAAGACCATTATAATCCCTATCAATCTTCACATATACTGATAGGATGAGCTCTAGGTACAAAAGAGATAAAATTAAGTGGTTAAAAGATTTTATTGGATGGAGTTAGGTTATTTTAATTATATGATATTTTGTTATTTTTTTAATTTTTTAATTTTTCTTTTATTCCCTAAAGCTAGATGATGACACTTGTAAGGTTGTCATTCATTGAGATAATTATTTAAAGTAAAGCCTGCAATGTGAATTGGCATCAATAGAAATAGATATTTCTTCAGTAGCATTTTTATTCTCTTCCAACTTCTTTAATGGTAGGTTTTAGCAGTGGCCTTTATTTGCGCATCCTAACATATACATAGCCGAATTTTATCAGCTTTTTTGTAAATTGAAATTTTCAATTATATGTCACGTGAAAATTGGACAAAACCATAGACACACTAAGGTCCCAAATCATGTATAATTTCAGTTACCAGATATTGAGGACTACGACAACAGTTAGGGATGTTAATTATCTCACCCTACAGTTAGTTACAGTTAAATCTTTTCGGTTACAGTAGCTATCTGGGTAGTTTTGATCCACGTCAGTTGCATCCATGCATGTGCATAAAAAGAGCAGTCCAGTGTACCATGATCACAAGTCGAATTAGAATCAAAATTTCACCTCTTTTCATCATCTATATCATCTTCTGGTATCTTTTAGTATTGTTTAAATGGACGCACAAGACAGAAGTAATCGCATAACTCAGCTTTCATAGAAGTTATTCCTATAAAAGAGCTACTTCTCCCAATAAGTTGACTGTTTAGAAACTGCAATAAAGATATTTTTAACGTTGAAAGCACTTCATAAATTATCTTGATATATCTATTAGGCCTCTTTAAACAAGCATCCTACTCTTGCTCCCCACATACACTGAAAAAAGACCAATTTTTTTTTGGGGGGGAGGAGGGGGAGGGGGGAGTTGAAAGATCAGAAGAAAATTTGACAAAGGAAGTGGAAGATACCCCAAATGGAAATCCGGATAAGTGAAAACTCTTAAGCCTTCAAATAAATAGGAACACAAAACCTTTTGGCCTCAAACTCTATCACTGTGCTCTTTTGCCCTCAGAACTGGGATCTGGCTGGACCGGATTTCTTGTATCTTTAGCAAAAATGCTTCCTTGGTGTGCCCCTATGACCAGTTATTCAGCAATGTCAATCAAGAACAAATTGCATAGTTCCAAAGATGAGTTGTTATAGGGTGGTCCACTTGAGTTTTAGATGGACCACCCATGGTCCACTTATTTTTATTGGTTAATGAATCATTTTGATATTATTTAATGTTTTTAAAATTTTACATCATTATAGCCCATGGCTATAAATGTGGGATCACCAGTGGTTCTGGACCACCATATACATTTCCTTAAAAGATATGAAACTTTGACCTAAAGAAGGGAAGCATATTACTATGGATCATGTCACAACCAAAATCATGAAAACGCTTTGAGTTGGTTTAAGCAAGGTCTACGAAAAAGAATGTGATAGATATTCTACTGAATTTAGAAAGCAAGGCTACGAGAAAGGATGACACAGGAAGGTTCAGTAATATCCTATTGTTGTGGGGTAAAAGATGTTTTATTTTTATAAACAACACTATTGGGAGGTATGACATGACAACAGAAAGTAGCCAAATCAAACCAAGTACTATGTTTGAGGATTACCTGCTGCAGTAGTTACTCGATCACCAGGCCCGATGGCATGGCTAGAACTGCCAGTAATAGACAATTTCCCATGAAGCTCCTGTGGGAATGCCACATTACTCACTACACCTGTTTCATTTTCTCCGCTGTGCCAGTTACCATCACTAACCATCTTTGCAGTAGATTTAGGCGAGAATGCAGTGGACCAAGATCCACCATTTGACCCAGCCAAAGCCATTATAACATCAGCCTGCATACATCAGAGAGCACGCAAAAGTCATGATAAAACACCAAACCTTACCTGCTTATTTTGCATGCATATAAATTTCAGATCAGTGGAATGACCCAACAGAGTGAAACATAAGACAGTCGATTATGACTCGTGGCTTTGAAAGCCACGCCAACCTACATGCTCTTGAAAACTTGCAAGAATATCATAGCTTGCTCATACGTTATATTGAAACCTAGCTAGTATTATGCAAACTGGACAGAGGAAGACCTAGGAAAACATTAGGAGAAACCATGAAAACAGACTTTGCCCTTATACTGAAAATTTGGTTTTTGATCAATTGATCCACGTAGTGATTGTAGTCAACTCTACATAGTGGAATAAGGCTTGGTGGTGGTTGTTGGTTCTGTCTATAGCACTTATATACACTATCTACAAGATAAGTTTGTTACATATATACACAAGAATAATAACTCCAGAGGAAAGCTAACCAAGTTAGAATTAAGGGTACAACAATTAAACAGATCCTCACTGTATTTTGATTAGGGTTGCCCACAGGTCAAACAAACCAAACCAACCCAATCAACCAAACTTGTTCCAATTAAAAAAAGTTTGTGTTGGATCAGATTCAACAAGCCACATTGGTTGAATTATCTAAAACCTAATATAATTAGGTTGGGGGTCGGGTTTACATATGCTGAACTTGATCAAACCCAACTCAAACCTTATTTTTTTGGTTGAATTACTAATTTGATCCCTTAATTTATTTATTTTATTCAGTTGAGTCCCTCTATTATTAAAAGGTTCAATTAGGTCCCATAATTTTCAAAAAAGTTCAATTAAGTCTCATAATTTTCAAAAACACTCCAATGTTATCCTTTTCATGTAAAACAACATCATTTTCCGTCCAATTTTACACTGAACGGCATGCAAAACATAGTGAAAAACATAATAAAAAACAATGTCGTTTTGGACAAAAAGAGTAACATTGAAGTGTTTTTAAAAATTATAGGACCTAATTGAACCTTTTAATAGTATAAGGACACAATTGAATAAAATAAATAAATTAAAAGACTAAATTAGTAACTAAACCTATTTTTTAAACTTTTTTATTCATTAAATTTTATTTTAATTTTTTTATGAATATGATTAAAATATATATATATATATATATATATATATATATATATATATATATCTCTTTGTGTGTGTGTGTGTGTGTTACTCTCTTTAAATTTTTTATTTTTATAAAAAAAAAATTCAAAATTTAAACATGTGCAGTCCTAAGTGATTTTAATATTTATTTGAAAAAAATTTACCAACACTAACCCAATCTCAATTCATCAAATCAGGTAATTTTCCTCCAAACTTGACCCAACCCCACCCGTGTTCAGTCCTATTTTGATTTTAAAGTTTACACTAGCAAGAAAGTTTCTAATTGTCAAAAATGTAAAAGTACTGCAACAAAACAATAACATTGGGAAACAATAGCCGACACTTCAGAATTAATAAGCTGTATCAAGCAAGACATGCAGCAATTCAAAGGACTTCCAGCAGATGTCTCTTTCATTTTATAGAAATGGCTATTTGACAGATAAAATGATTAGTGGCCACTACAGTGTTTTTTTTTTTTCCCCCTTTTTTTGCCTCAGATATCAGAAGCATTGCGGCATTTAGTTATCATACACTGGTTTTATTTGATTCCAAACTCTATGAGCTGTATCATACCTACATTATTTGGTTGTAGTTTTATGATACCTGTCATAACTATGTGTAAGTACCATCACCTAATCCATTTAAAGACAAGGCAAGGCAATGATTACATACATACTCACAGACTTGGATCCTCTTAAGTGAAAATGTGTATCAGGTGTGGATGTATCTACCCTTTTGAATTAAAGTATCTCATAAAGTTAACTAATTTTAAATCAAGGGTGGATATACACCTACAATAACAATAACTAGTTTTAAACCAAGAACTCAGCAATCACATCAATGTTAGTAACAGTATATCTGTGAATGAAAAGAGATTTATAGAAGAAGCTAAGCATAAAACACAGATTTGCTCAATTGAATTAATCCATATTATAAGGGGATCACAGAAGAGAAAATTGATGCAAACCAGTAGTAAATGCAAACAAATTTTGGAACTCAAGGCAATCAAGAGATCCCAGAGCTGCATCCTATTGCTGCTAACATATCTTTTCAGGACAAAGAGCATACTGTTATGAACTAAGTATCCCAAAAGCTTGAGCTATTATGTGAAGGCACGTGAATGGTTTCACACTACATTAAATCTTTAACATGCCCTCTCATGCAAGAGGCTGTTGGACTTGAAGGGTGGACAATGCAGAGGTCTATCTACATTATGTTTAAATTGACTGCCCCCCCCCAAAAAAAACCCTTTTTCAATTTAGACAAATGGAGACTGTTGAAATTACAAGGATTTAGGTAGAGAAGGTATATGTGAATATTATTAGCAATGTGTTGGATATGTTACAAAAGACAAAACATCAATCCCTATTTCAACTTGTACTAGACTTTAAATCCTAATTAAATAAGGAAACTACACATGAAATATAAAAAAATATGGAAAACAATCCTAAGATATCACCTAAGTTACTCTTAAATATTTTCAGATACGATATTTATATTAGGAAATATTTTTCATATATTCTAAAACTCCAGGAAAGGCTGTGTACAATGACCCTCCTCCATACCTTTGCAAAGCGAGGAGCCACTAACACCAGGGTACGTTAGTTTTTATATTCTAAAACTCTCCCTCGAGCTATAGCTTACAAAGCTTTGATCTTGTTACAAATGAACCCCTTAAAAGAGAAAATATAATAGGGGCTCCACAAAACATGGGTGGAAAGGCAACTCAGGGATGCTAGAGATATCAAAGAGATGAGAATTGCTGAAAAGACAGCTCAGCAAGATATAAGCATTGGCATAAAGAGCTGGTAACCAACGAAGAAGAGACCTTGATGGAATGATCATCAGCAGAATTTCCTAGCGAGCAAATGCATAGCAACTAACAAGAACTAATCAAGATACCATCCTGAACTTACATGGATTTAGTTAAGGAAGGAGTATATTAACATTATATGCAGTGTGTTGGATATCTTACAAAAGACAAAATAATAATCCCTATCTATTTTTGTATATAGTCTCTTAAATCCATAGTTAGCAATCTTGGATAGTGGGCAGAGCAGCATAGACCAGATTATTGGTTCAGCACCATGTTATTGGTTGCTATGAAGTCCTATCTACCAGCAATTACAGGTTCAAAAATAACACCAGATTGTGCAATGACTAGGTAAAATAAGTTGTAGAAACTACAACATAAGTGTGGTATGGAAATCAACTCTTAATATCAATACATGTTTCTCAGCTAAATCAGAATGATAGTATAAGTTCCAATGAGTGCTTAAAATTTTCCTGCAATATGGCTTTGAAGAAAATGTGGTCTCCATATTCTTACCAAGAGTGATTGTTAAATCACCCCAATGAGTAAACCATTGTCATAAACTAACAATCCCAAAAGCTTAAATTATTAGGTGAAGATAGATAAATGGTTTTCTATTACATCTCTAACACACACACCCCACATGAGCCCTTTGAGCTTAAACTTAAAGCATGGAATGTACAAACCTACCAACCTTGTGCTGAAAGTCAACCTTATATTAGAAGAGTGAGGGCAGCAAGGATCAAACACTAAACCATTAAGTCATAGAGGCTCTAATATCATGTCATAAATCAACAATCCCAAAAGCTTAAGCTATTAGGCGAAGTCATGTGAATAGTTTTATGTTAACTCTATAACAGTCTCAAACTATATTATAGCGCACAAATTGTTTCATATGATGATTCACAGATGCAAACTAATTCCATGCCATATTTCACTAAATGCAATAGTTTTGATTGAGGAATCAAGGGAAGAGACTAACTTTAAACTTGAACTTTGGAGACTAACATTGGAATCAAAAGACTTTTGCTTGAATAGGAGTAAGACAAAGTATATGCATTATAATTTTAGCAAGAAACAAGAAAATAACTTGTAGGTAAAAAATGGAAAAGTCATGCCATAGGTTTCAAAAATCAAGTACCTACGATCAATATTACTAAATGTAAAAATGACAAGTAAATTAATGAAGATGTCACACATAGTATACAACCTAGGTGGTTAAAATAGTAAAAAGTATCGGGAGTTATTTATGACCGCAAAGTAACTATCAAACTTAAAGGGAAGCTTTATTGTATTGCTATACGATCAGCAATACTCTGGTAGTGAGTGTTGGGCTTTAAAGGGACAAGAGAAAAAAAAAATTAGAGTAATAGAAATGAGCATGTAAAGATGGATGTGTGACCACACAAGAAAAGATAAGATACGAAATGATTGTGTACGAAGATATATTGGTGTGACACCTATCGAGGAAAAGTAATAGAAAATCGGTTAAGGTGATTTGAACACATGCAAAGAAGGCCACTAGAGGCACTGGTGAAGAGAAAAGATTGCATGACTTCTTGTGAAAAGGGGTAGAGAGACCAAAAAAGACATAGGGGGAAATTATTAAAAGAGATCCCATGATGAATAATACCCCCCGAGAATTTTGTTTTTATCCGAATCCAATGGTGTCATGTGATCCATGTAGTTGACCTTACCTAATGGGATAAGGCTACTGTCATTGTTGTTGTTACTTGTTGTTATTTCACTAAATGCAATAAACAAATATGCCATGCTAAGAAGTAGAGAGCAGACCTTATGAGGGTGGACATCATCAAAAACATGAGCTTGGCCTCCGTAAAAAATAGTCATTTGGCGGCTGGCAGAAGTTAGCCCGTGTTGACTGCTGTCAATAACAAATGTAAAGTCAAGCAACTTCTCCTTTTCCCAGGTAAAGGGAGCGAAAAATAAAAAACAACCAAGGTGTATTGAGCAACTGTATTTATAAGAAAGATTTACCTTGGAGGTGTGGATGATTCTATTATATTAGTTACGGGCTTTGGCCTGCTGCCACCAAGCAGCACTGCAGATGAAGTTTTCTCAGTGGCTGTAGCAGTTGTGTTTATAGAATTTAAAATTCCAGGGCCCTTGATTCCAGTTCTAGATCCTTCATCAGCAGCTGACTGAGAGATGAATGAAGGGCCAGCATTGGTATCCCTAATCTTGCCTGAAGCCATTTGGTGCACAAAAGGTGCCAATTGCCCCCCACGGGGTGGATGCTGCATCGAAGGGCCAACATTCATGAGAATAGATCGTTCCCACTTATTGGCATCAATCTTAGTGCTGGTGGGAGGCTGAAATATCTGAGAAGAAGATGGCTTCATTGACTGCATACCAAGTAACACTTCATCATCATTGGGTCTTCTAGACCTCTCTCCTCCAGCTGCATTCCGGAGGACCTGTATAAAATCAGAAGTCAAGATATCAAAAATCAAAGAAGACAAAAGAAAAAGTATTTTTCCTTGTTGGTCATTGAGAACATTGGAAAAGAATAATTAAGCAATAATTCAAAGCAACCTTCATCAAATGTGAGTTTGGAAAGGAATCAGGGACCATTTGGAAGGCGTCTCTGGAGGAACCCATAAAAGTGGAATCAGAATTACTTCTCTTGTTTCCCACTAATCTGTTACTTATCTCGGTGCCAGAAAAATCACTCCTCGGGCCATAGAATGGAACTCCCTCGAGATGATTTCCTACCTGTTTCTCTACCAAATTGACGAGGAGAAAAACATTACATTCATAGGTACAAAAACCCTTAAGAGATAATAGAAACTTCCATAAATAATTTGTATTTTCAACTATAATTTAAAAATAAAAAAAAAAAAAAAAAAAGAAGGTAAGAACGGCCATTTATAGAAGAAAAGGCCAAGGAAAAAGAAAAAAAGATTCAATACAATAACAATAATTGTGAGGGCAAGCCCTGGCGCAACTTTACAGTTGCGCCTTGGTGACCGGTTGGTCATGGACTTGAATCTGGAAACAGCCTCTTTTACATATGCAAGGGGAAGGCTGCATACAATAACACCACCACCCCCCCCCCCCCAATACCTTTGCAAAGCGAGGAGCCTCTGGCAGTAGGGTATGTTAGTTTTTAGTTTTTACAATAACAATAATTGTGATAAAAACCTAAATCCCCATAACATCATTAATGCCCAAATGCCCAAATGTTGACAGAACATAACAAAGTTTTGTATTGAAAACATCAGAAATTTTCAGCATGAATTCAATCCTCCCACTTACTTAGTACATGAAATTATACTGTAGAACAGAGAAACGAAGAGTCAAATCAAACACCATACTGAAAAACCCTGACAATATATCCACACACCAGAAGAAAAAAGAGAAAGAAAAACCAGCAAACTAAAAACACACTAGCTGATAAAGAGTTAAGACATTAGAGAACGAAGAAACAAAAGCTCAAGAAAAAAAAAAATACATATATATATAAGTAAACAAAGACAACAGAACCAACCTAACTCAACACTGACCTCACTAAACTAATCCATCAGAAAGGTAACCCACTAAACCAAAAGAGAAAGAGATGGTAGAGAACATCAGTGGATGAGATTCAATGCTAACCAAAGCAGGGCTTCATGGGCAAAGGCTAATGCCCCTTCATTTTTTTTATTTTTTCCCTTTTTTTCCTTTGATTACAAAACCTGAAAAGTGAAAGAGCAAAGGTGTTCATGTTTGCTACTTTGAGGGTTGAAGAAACACTCACCGGAAGCGATGTCGGAGGTGGCGGAGAAGGGGCCGCGTGCGCCGGCGGAGGAGGCGGACGCCGACGGCTCCGATAACCTGACGTCGGCGGTTTTGGGGGAATCGCCGGCGGGCTTCATGCCCAGAAAGTCATGGAGGACCAATTGCTGTTTCGCACTGTTGTTGCTGCTGCCATTGTGAGGCTGAGCCATTCTCAGCACCGCCATGACATACCCATCTCACCAACACAGAGAGTGTGAGTGTGAGTGGGAAGAAAAAGAAGAAGAAGAACGATCTCTTGAAACAGAAAAAGAAAGATAGAAGGCACAGATAGAGAGAGAGAGAGAGAGAGAGAGAATAAGTCCTTTTCGGAGAGAGAGCGATGGAAAAGCAAAAGGTTCTTTCTTTGTTCGCAATTGTTGTGTTCTGTTCATTTTAAGGGGCGCATGTCTGTCTCTGTTATGCTGTCCTTCCTCGGGTGTGACTGTGGCCTGTGGGTGGGTATATATGTAATGTTGGTGGTGAATGTAATGATAAACTTGTCGTGACTTTTGTTTTGTCAGATTTTGTTCTTCACTTCTTACATTGGACAGAGAAAGTAAATAATTAAACTAACTAATCATGCTCCAATTTGGATTGGGGAGATGGATCTGTTTAGAATGTGATGTGATTACATTGTATCTCTTACTATTAAAATTGAAATATAGCTGCACTTGTTATCTAATCAATCATGATATTTATATATTCATTTCACGTAATGAAAATACTCGAAATATATAACTATCGTTTCTTTCCTCACCTTGTAATTTAATTCACATGAGGCTATTTTAAGGGTCAAATAGATTTTTTTTAAAAGGATTCGGAAGAAAAAAGAAAAAATGTTCAAGTAAGGTTCATATTTTTTTTTTTACTTATTTTATAAGTCTTACATATAAATAAACGTGTCGTATCAAAATTAATAAAATAATTTAATATATATCATTAAAAAAACAAATTTAAAAATAAAATCCTTTTTTAACGTATAATGATATTAAACAAAAGTAAATAACATTTTCTTTACTAATGAGGTTGAGTCTAGTGGAAAGAGTTAGTCAATAGTTACTCACAACATAACAAATTAAGATTTGAATCTATGTCGAGAAAGGTGCCCACATATTTAGTATCTGACAGTGCCTCAAATTGAATTATCTTCAAAAGAAGATACTTGTGGAGAACCAAAAAAATAGCATTTCCTTTTTTTTTTCCTCCTTTATTTTATTGCTATTTTCCTTCTTTTTTATTATCTTTTACAATAAAATTGAACACTTAAAGGATTAAATATGTTTTTAGTCTTTATAAATATATAAAAATTTGTTTTTAATCCATAAAACAATAATCATCTCCTTTTGATCTCTCATTTATGGAAATGTTTCTAATGTAATCCCTGATTTTTATAAATGAGGGACTAAAAGGAGATTTTTTTTATCACAAAAAAAAAAGGAGATACTTTTTGTAAAAGATAAGGGCCACACTTGATACATTTTCAAAAAGAAAGGAATAAAAGTAAGGGTGATCACTAATTGGGTTGGATCAGTTTTGAAGAGAAAAAGAATCTGATTCAATCACTTCAATTTTCTTAATTCATCATCCAATTGGTTTGGTCTAAAATATAAATCCAATACAATCTGATCTAATCTAAAGTGATTTGGATTGGATTAGTTTTCGATTATAGTCTTACTTTTTTTTCTTTAGAGAAGGTATTGAATAAATAGTAAGATATATAATAAACATAAGCAAAATAATTAAAAATATCAAATATCTCGTCTTTAAGTCATTAAATAGTTAGTAGTAATATAACTCTTAAAATATTGACTATTAAAAATAATTTTATACAACTTGATAATTACATTTATATACCTTTACTGAAATAATTACTAAAACATTGTCTTTAATTAACTATATTTTTTATAAATAACTAAAAGTTATGTGATAACTTTACAAATATATAAGAAATAAAAATATAAATGTGAGTGGTATCATAAATTTATAAATAAAAACATATATATATGTATAAGTTTGGTTTGAATGGATTGGATTGGATTAGTTTTCAAAACCAAATTTAAAATTTGATTTCAATTTGTTTGGTTTTTAATTTATTCTATTTTCAATCTTTTTTATCATTTTTCTCGATTTTTATCAGATTGGATCGGGTTGTGAAAACCCTTAACTAAAAGGAGATAATTTTTTAGGAACTAAAAATTAACTTTTGTATATTTACAGGAACTAAAAACATATTTAACCTAAGTTTAAAACTTGAGAGTTGCAATAAAACATATATGAGTAGAAGATTTAAATTTTTTGTCCAATATTTGTTGGTTTTTAATTTTATATATAAATATTTATTTTTTATTAAATGTAATAAGATAAATACACTATTCAGCAATGTTAGTACCATTGAAAAAATATGAAGAATTTAATTAAAATATATTGATAGTGTAAAGATTTTTTATATTATAATCTAATCACATAGTGTTATATAGGGTAAAATTGTTTTAAAGTCATATATAAAATAATTTCGAATTAATTGACAAAATAAAACTTATAAACTAACAGTATATAAATTTTCTAGACTAGACTTAAAGCCCAATCCACTTATTAAGAATTGATCACAGTCAACCTCATCACCAGCATAGGACTTTCTATAGTACACCTATGAACAATGAAGCACACATCAACTTGGAGTAAAATTACCTTGTTGCTACACCAAAATAGGATAACATTACCTTTGAGAGACATTGGGGCTCATGCCAAGGATTCAAATCCATCTTATACCTTGTAAATACAACCAATGTCACAGTATTAGGTAAGCATTTATTACATATTGTCACTCTGATAAAATTATTACTGAGTTGAGTGTCAGAGTACCTTTTGTAGGTATCCCTACGACATATCAAATGTGACAAAATGCAGCACCGTTGTTCGTACACCTTGGATCTTAATCAACGTGAAGCGCACCTCAGCCAAAGCAATCCTTAGTTCATTCAATGTTAACAATCCAACCTCGGACACTACATTGGCATAATTTTTGCAAATTTGATAAATCTAATTTCCACTCTTCAAAATGTTCAATAACAACTGTCAAATTACCTGAGCTCACGCCACTCTAGATGGGCATGTGGAGGATGAGAACTCACTTAACCATTTTCATGTCAACCCAGTCCCATCTCAATCTCTTTCACCGGTGCTACGTCTACCTTGTGAAGGAATAGTTAAGAATGGCCTTATTGTAGCCAATCCTACACATGAATTAATTCACCAGCTTCAGGAGCAAGTAACTGAGTTGTGGCAGCACTTGAAATCACCCTATCCAATAGCAAACAACCTAGAGCAACATATAAGGCAGCTAGAGGATACACTATCTCGAAACTAGGGACCTCATCAGTAAGGGTGACCTTGCTTTGAGGAACCTCAATACAGTGCTGTAGCCTGTAATCAACACATGTTGAGGCCCTTGCCTAACATGTATCGAGCTAAATGTGGTGCCTCATACCACTGTTGTTTTGTTGGATCAGGATCTGCTCTCATCCAATATCCTTCTTCGAACACATCACTTTTATCGAGATAGCATATCGATATCTAGCTTCTTTGCCTATTGAGGCTTATGTCAGAGAGAAATATCCTAGTAAGCATTGGGATGCTTTCTTGAATGAGATGTTCATTAAAGCACCAAATGTAATCGTATATAGAGTTTTCCCCAAGACCTTGAAGGGAGAAGCTCTTACCTAATTTCAATATCTTCCCCAAAGGTCAGTTCATAACAAGGACGACCTCACTACAACATTTGGCCAACATTTCATTATTGAGAGAGAATTCCCAGTGGTTTCTCACTCGTTGACTAAGGTCATCCAGCAACTTGAAGAAACATTATAAAGTTTCTTGGCCAAGTTTTATAAAGAGGCAGCATTAATGCCAAATTTATCTAAGAAGATTCAATTACACAATATGATAAATTCCATTAAAAAGGGCACATATTTTGCTTTGCTTTTAGCAAAAGGAAGAGCTATAAGTATGGAGGAGTTTAATGTCTAAGCTACAAAGTATGTCGATCAAGAGCAGCAGCACTTGTAAGACATAGAGTATGACTCCATCACATTGGTTCCTTAGACAATGAAGGGAAAAAGGAAACACACTATGGACAAGCTAGGGGCAAAGGTCAAGATTGGTTTTAGACTAAAAAAAGTGGTCCTCAAGATGGACCTAGAAGGGAATTGAAAGGCAATTTTAACAATTATGCCTCATTGGTGATGAATCAAGCTTAGATTTATGATGAGGTGGATTTGACTGAATTTTCTCAATTTCAACGCCCACTACCTCTAAGGAGGAAGCAAAGGATCGTGAAGAAGTACTATGCTTTTCATTATGATAATGACCACACAACAAACGAGTGCATTCATTGAAAGATGCAATAGAAGAGTTAATTTGACGTGACCATTTAAGCTAATATGCACAAAAGGGCCGAGTTAATAAAGATGATTTCCATGACAACTAAGAGTTCATCTAAAGGAAAAAGTGAGGAAAAAAAAAAGAGAGGTTGAGATAGTCCCCCACCAAAAGTGTAGGAGAATGCACCAATGGCCCCTTATATTTGAATCAACATGATCTCGAGAGGACTCACTTGAGGTAAAAGCTTAACAAGAATGAAAAAACATGCCTTAGGGTGGTTATAAAGGTAGAAGCTTTGAAAGGTTCCCAAAGCAATCAAATATAATGGGAAGTTACCTCAATGATTTCATTTTTAGATGTTAATTATGGGAATATCATCCCCGAACATGATGATCTAATGATCATTAAAGTTGTGATACAAATGCCAATACAGGAAGAGTATTCGTAGACCAAGAAAGTTTAGCCAATGTGTTGTACCATTAAGCTTTCAATCAGATAGGGATTGGAAGGGAACAACTTTAGCCATATAAGAATGATATAGTAGGCTTCATAGGAGATCAAATCAAACCCTTAGGGGTATCTGGAGACGTTGCCCATTATGGGAGACAAGGTGGCGTAAAGAACAATCTTTGCTAAATTCTTAGTGGTATACTGATCAAGTAAGTATAATGCTATATTGGGTCGACCTTCACTCAATGCATTGAAGGCAATAATCTTTGCTAAACAACTCGCTATGGAATTCCCTAAAATAGAATATCAGATGTTGATAGTGAAAGGGGATTAATAAGTAGCTTGACATTGCTATAACCTCAACCTAAAGATTGGAAAAGAATATGGACATCAAAAGAGGATTAGATATGGAAATCACAGCTCAATTCAGCTTGAAAATCTCTTAAAGGGTTTGGATCCAAAAATTGATGTAAATGACATCATCTAGTAAGTGATTCCTAGCCTTTTTCTTGTAAGGGAATCAGATGAAGAGGTCATAAAGGTGGAAATCAAGTTATATTATGAGTTGAGAAGAAAATTAAAGGATTTGTTAATAAAGAATAAAGATTTGTTTGTATGGATAATGATTGACATGTAAGAATTGACTTAGAACTATATTGCCACAAACTCTCAGTGAATCTGACCTTCAAGCTAATGGCACAAAAGAAGAGAGGTATGGGACTAAATTGCCATAAGATAGCATATAAGCAAACCGACGAGCTACAAAAGGTCAACTTCATCAAGGAAATTCACTATGCCATTTAGTTGTCAAATGTTATCTTAATGAAGAAATCAAATATGAAGTGGAGGATATATACTGATTACACTAACCGCAACAAAGCTTGCCCTAAAGATCTTTTCCATTTGCCAAATATTGACATGTAATGGACAACTCTTTTGGCTATAAACTTTTATCCTTTATGGATGTGTATTTTGATCAGAACCAAATTCTAATGTATGTCGAGGACGAAGTCAAAACGACCTTCATGACAAGCAAGGGAGTGTACTCCTATAAGATGATGCCATTTAGGCTAAAGAATGTTAGGAGACATATTAAAAAATGATTACTAAGGTCTCCAAAGAGATGATGGGAGAAGTTGTCAAAGTGTACATGGATGGCATCATTATAAAGACGTCGGCTAACAAAGATTAAGTCATAGATTTGAGAAAAAAAATTCAAGCAATTTAAGAGCTAAGTTTGTGTTTAAGCCCATTCAAATGTAAATATGGAGTTCCTTTAAAGAACTTTTTAGGCTACATGCTAACCAATGGAAGAATAGAGGTAAATCTAGAAAGGTGCAAAGCAGTTTTAGATATACATAGCCCGAAATTGATAAGAAAAAAAGGTCTAGCAATTGACAACCTAAATTGCTACTTTAACTTGGTTCATGGCTAAGGAAGCTCACAAATCCTTACATCTTTATCAATTTCTTAAAAAGGGCAAGACCTTCCAATGAAGTCCAAAATGTGAATAAGCCTTCTAAGAATTAAAAAAAAAAATTGTTGGATAGGCTACTAATGTTGGTCCAACCTAATCCAAGAGAAAGGCTAATAATTTATTTGGCAATAAATGATGAAGCAAGAAGCTCAATTTTGATAACAAAAAAAGCAGAAGGCTAGCACCTAATGTGTTTGGTTAACAAGTCCTTATAAAGAGATGAGTTAAGATATGAGAAGTTGGAGAAGGCAAAAATGATAGCAAATCTATTTCAAGTTATGTTTTCACCTTAAATGGTGGTGCACTAAGTTGGAGAAATTCCAAGCAAGCTACGGTAACATATTCAATAACTAAAGCAGAGTAGATAATTATAAGTGAGGCCTTTAAAGAAGAAATTTGGATGAAATTCATATCTTAACTTGGTGTGTTTCCTTCAATAGAAAAATTAGTTCCATTGTTGTGTGACAATATTAGAGCTATCGTTCAAATAAAAGAACCAAGACCGCACCAAAAGTCTAAACATGTTTTGTGAAGGTATCACTTGATTAGAGAGATCACTGAATGTGGTGACATTAAGATTGAAAATATAGATGGAAATGCATCAGATCCATTCACCAAGGCGCTTGGCATAGAGGAGTTTGATAAGCACAAGTGGCAATTGGGAATGAAATACATGACTGGTTAGCTCTAGTGTAAATGGAAGATTGTTGGGGATAATTATGTATGCTCAATGTATCATGTGATCAATTTTAGTTTTGATGAAGTGTTGTTCTTTATTTCATTATCACACTTATAGCTTTATTAAATGGTTAAGTTGACAAAGTCCTTAATTAAAATTGAAGACTCCTTATCATAATAGATATTATGATAATGAGAAACAAGTCTTGTAATTTTAATTTAAATTGTTTTTTATCATAAGATTATGGTGAATAGGAAATCAATAATCCAGATAGATCAATATATATGTGATGATCTTTATTGGATAAAAATTAATTTATCTCATTTATTAAATTACATATATAGATGGTGAACATGTGGTTGTGATAATTGAATTGGCTCATTTAAGAATTCTTAATAGTTAGCATTACCTTTAAACTATGAATAGAAAATTCTTAAGAAAAGATGTAGTGGTTTTCTTTGACTTAAGGTTGTCACAGTAATTAATAAGTTATTTTTCTATGTTTTAACCCCGAACACCTAATGCCTTAGAGGACTAGATGAATGGACATCATATATGATTAAGTACTTGTAGAATGAATGATTAATCAAGCAAAAATCCATTAACTTTTGGTAATCAATTTGAGCTCTATGATAAAATTAAGACCTTGGTCAAGGCAATTGAATGAATGAATAAATGATTGTCTTAAGTCATTCACCTAATAAATATATGTGTTAACTCATTAAAGTTTGACTTTAATATCATACTCTAGAGCTAACTCATAGTTATAATAACAAAATATTATATTATTCTTCTATTGCTTTTTGAAAATGAAAGGCACTACTTCATACTATTTAGATGTTAAGAAGTGTTGCTAGACACCTACCTTAATTAGTAAATTAATTTTATTAATTTGCTACTGACTTAGTACTAAACCTAGAAAGTCACAGATAAATGGGTGTTCTAATCTCTGCTAAATAAATAATTTTTTTTGATAATTAAATTAGAAAATTTAATATAATCAAATAAATAAGTTTTTTTAAGTGAAATATTATTATATTCTTTACTAGCACCAAGAATATAATAATATTAATGTAGAAATACAACACCTTTTATAATGACTCGGCCATATTAATTTCAAATGCTATTTTAAATGACTACAAAATCAATTAAAACAACTAAGTAAACCTTATCAAGTTGCCTAGAAAGTAGGACATGATAAATTGGAGTGAACAAAAAAAGAGAGAAAGAGGGTTAATCAAATAAGATTTTGAAAGAAATTGTGTTTAGTGTTTCTATCAATTAGGGACAGTTGTTGTATTTTTGTGCTTTAAAAGGAAAGCATCTTGATACACAAAACACACAATTTTTCTAGTCTTCTCTTCACCTACTGCCACTAAAAGATTTACACTGAAGTGCTTTGTTTTTTATTCAATTCTACTTATCAAAGGGTTGATAGGTCTCAGTATAGATGAACCTAAATCCTTCATGCAATTGAAAAAAAAATTAATGTTTCAAAATTTGGTATCCAAGTGCACACTCAGAATGTTTACTTTGTTGTAATATATTTTGAACACAAAATATATCTTTTTCTTCTGATGCATGTGTTAAGAACACCGCATTTCTTTCAGTTCATATATCATGATTCCTATTCCTAAGAATATGAAATACATGGCCGACAAGTCAATTCAAACAAAACAAAAAAATCCAATTTTCCAATTGAGAATTTAAGTTAATAATCATCCAAGTGGTGATTAATCATGGAAAGCATAAAAACAAACTTAAAAACTCAAATCACACGAATAAAATATGAAATTAATGAAAAGAATTTAATTACATCAAAGTCAAAGTGAAAATCATCCTAGCTTAAATGCGAGGGGTTTATTATAAACTTGCGTTAATAAACAAAAAAACAAAAAGTGAAAGGACGATGAGATAGGTATTAGAGCTCCAAAAAATTGTTCTCGAGACTTGATAGTCCAATAATCATAGTGAGAGCACTTTTTCCAATGTAACTTCTGTTAAAAGGTTATTCTCTTTCATTCAAATTAATTTTCAGATTTGTAGATAAAATATCGATATCAATACGAAGCACACAAACTTTAGTGTTGAACGCAAATCAAATATAGCTAGACTTGCTATCAGGAAATGCATTGAGTGCACATTAGATAGTAGTTGCTAGCTAGTGGAGAAATATGTTGAGCGCATGAGAATGTGCGCTAAGTGCTTACAAGGCAAAACTATCAGCAGCAGAAATGTGCTAGGCTTGTGTTGATGCGTGTTGAGCACATTTTTATGTTTTTCACCCACACTTGAAGAGCAAAATTAGTAAAAAAAAAAAATGCATAATTTCATATGCAAGATATTAATATATACATGAGAGTTAAATATTTGAATTCTAATTCTATTTTTTTTTTAACTTTAGTGATTTATCGAACAAAAACTTCCCTTTTCACTTGTAAATCTACATGTGGCATAGATTTATCGCCTTTAAAAGCTACATGTGATCTTATACAAAAAAAAAAAAAAAAGTTATGAAATAAGAAGGAAGGAAAGTGCTTAACCTGTTAAACTTTGCTCTTTTTCTATAAATAGAGACATTGAACTTTAATTTGTTATAACCAATTCTTAAATTTTATCATATTTATAAATAAATACCTTATTACATAATTTCATCTCAATTGATACTTAAATTTTATCCTTTTTTTATAAATACACATCATTAACTTTAATTTTGTCTTAATTAAATCAAAAACTTTATCTCCATTTCAATTAACTCTTTCTATTATTAAATTGGAGTTAAATTATTAATAAATAATTCTAATAATTTATTTACTTTTAATCTTAGCCATTTTTTAGTTTTATTTTTATCAATAATTTTTCTAAACACTAAAAAATAACAAAATATGGAATTAAAAAACAAAATAAAGACTATTTTATTCTTTATTGTTTTTCTCCTTTTTAAAAAAATTAAGAATTTTTTTTATTATGTTTTGATATTTGGAAAATTCAATTATAACCAAAAAAAATAAAATAAGGAATGACTATGATTTGAAATAAATAAGTAGTTAAAGTTTTTTCTGCAATAATAATTTAGCCTTAACTTAACAGAAGGAACTATTTGAAAAAATGATATAGTTTACATAAGAATCTAGGTTCTATCCTCATTGTCACCATGTACACATAAAAAAAAAACTGAGATATAATTAAAATTTAAAGTATCTATCTTTGAAAGGAAGAAATTTTAAAAAACAATTAAGATAAAATTAAAATTTAGAGTATTAGAATAAATAAAATTTAAGGAACAGTAAATACAAAACCAATTAAAATTCAAAATGTCTATTTACAAAAGAGATCAAATTTTAAAAAACTGAGTACCTTTTTTTAATAAAAAAAATATTATGAACAGGTGTTAAGTGTGAGTCTTTAGCAAATTCCTTCGTATATATAAACAGTCATTTTTAAATGACTTAAAATATTTTTAATTTTTAAATAACTTAAAATAACAATCTCCATTGAGATTGGAGGATCACCATAGCTAACTTTAATTTAAAAGGGGGGAAAAAAACTTGTACAACCAAGTGCCTAACAATTTATGTGTATGTGGACTATCTATACATTTAATAAATTCGTAGAGATATACCTACTCTTTATTGCATTGTACTTACATCAGCCTGAGTTCAGATCAATGCAGAAAAAAAGATATTATACCATAGTTCGCAATCAATAATAGTAACTATTTAATATAAAAATATCATTATTGAAATGAGTCACTAAAAAGTCAAGATTTATATGTGACATCACTATCACCCACAACTCCACATCTTTTTTTTTTTTTTATATACACAACTCCACATCTTTATTGCATACACGAATGACGATAATGAGATAATGATAGGCGGCCACTAACAAGCGCCCTCATTCATCACACAAGTAACTGCTATTTAAAAATGTTCCATAATACACACCTATTTTTAAGGAGTTTAATAGTCATACATCGACGGTATAAAGTAGTTTTGTAATGTCATCCAATCACAAATTATTATTTATCGTAAGTTTATTGACTTTTATAACAAATACTTTAAAAGTCATATTAATGATGATTTCTGATTGGATGATGTATAAATTTTTTTACATTGACAATGCATGGCTATTAAATTCTTTTTTAAATAGTTTGAAAAAAAATAGTGCATTTTTATTAATTATTTATATACTTTTTAAAATTTTATTATTTTTTCTTTACACTTATGATTAATTGGACGCTTTCATGATAATTTTAGTATAAATATTCAATTCCAAATACCGTTGTTCAAAATTATTTCATTATTATATTAATTGAAGTTAAAGAAAGAAAAAATGATGATAAAAATTAATAATAAAGTTCAGCTAAAAGATTTGGTAATGATTTTTTTTTTATGTATAGTTTGTATTAGTTGTGGTGATGCGAATAAACACATTTCTATAAAATTAACATTAGTGTGAAGTTTTTATCAACTTTCGTGTCTCTCACCATGAGTTCTATTATAGGGTTTCTAGCAATGAAGATTCTATTTGGGAGGAAGGCCTTATCAAGAGAAGCACCGTACCAAAAAGATTAAAACTAAGTTCCCTTTAAAGCTTGCTTCTTGTAATGGAGACGAGCGTACTGAAGTCCATTCTTACAAAGACATGCTTCTCCGATGTCCCAAGGTGATGTCAACGAAGATCTGCCACAGAATAGGTGGTATATGAAGATGCCACAGCAAAGAAGAAAGCCTGTGATCCTTATCCTGATATTCCTCTCTCCAAAGAGGAATTTGCGTAGTGGCGTCCTCCTTTTAAGGGTTCTTTGGTCGTGCATATTCTGGGGGGGGGGGGGGAGAAATGGGATTTTATGTATCACAACTTTTTATTGAAAATAATATAAAAATGCAATGAATCCACTTTTTAACCTAATGCTCAATTTCAACTGGCACAAGGTTGTTTCAATTTAACCAGTTATCTCGAGTTTAAGTTTTACGTGTACAACTGCATTAAATACTCAAAAGAAGAGTTTACCATCCATATTGGTCTTACACAATTTAAGAAGGATTGTCTCTCGTGGGGGACATATGTGGTCTCTACTTAAAAGGAACTAATGCTCAAATTGGATAAAAATGAAAGAGATGAAAAAAATAAGAGAAAAATATTAAATGATATAAGTAAAAGAAAAATAAAATAGCAAAGATATATCGTTTAGATAAATAGAAATAAGAAAGAAAGAAGTAGAAAAAAAAATTCTCTATTTATTTGGATGAGAGAAAGAATTAATGAGTAAGAATAAATAAATAAATTGTATAATATTTTTTATACTAATTAAAATTTAAATATAATTCAAAATTTAAATTTTTGACTATGTTATTTTTCTTAACATAAAATTATTTTACTCATTTTTTATTTCATAAAAAAATTATTTAAAAAGGTAAAACAATAATAATAATAATAATAATAATAAAATATAGCAAACATTCCCTCCCCATTTTACGGCAAGGTGACATCTTTTTTATATGTGTGGGACCTACTAAAAACTTTTCTTCCATCTTATTTCTCACTTCAAATAATGAAAATTTTACACTTCAATTCTATCTTCTCTACATTTTTTTCTTCTATATTTACACAGAAACAGAGCAAGAGTGTTGCTTGTGAAAGTAACTTTGGCTATACCAAAGCTCCAGGTAATATTTGTTTTTCTAAAATCGAGATAAGCAACTCGTCAAACTTTGTTACAGTTGAAAACGGGGGAAGCAACATGAGAAGAATAAGTGTGTGTTTTGATTTGTGGTGATAGAATTAATTTTAGATCAACATGATTTTATAGAATTAATTATGGTTAAAATTGATTTTGAAGTAATATGATTTTTGTTTGGATACAGATATTAGAAAAGTGATTTTTTTTAAAATGTTGTTTAAATACTTTAAGTCAAATTAATTTTGAGTGTGTAATTATCAAAATGGGTTTTAATGTCTATGTATACTTCCTTTCTATTATAATTAGCTATATATATATATATATATGAGTTTAATTATTATGTACTGTCAATGTAAAAACTTTTATATTATCAACCAATCGAAAATCAGATTTACTGTGACTTTTAGGGTAGTTATTTCAAAGTTAACAAATTTATTATACATGGTGGGTTGTGCTTGAATGACAATGTAAAACTGTTTTACACTGTCAATGCATAGCTATCTATCTCTCTCTCTCTCTCTCTCTCTCTCTCTCTCTCTCTCTCTCTCTCTCTCTCTCTCTCTCTCTCTCTCTATCTCTATATATATATATATATATATATATAGGGAATGTTTCAAATGAAAAAAATTTATAATGAGAAAATGAGAACTTTCAATGATAACACTTGGATCATAATTAAAATAAATTTGCAGCTGAAATTAAAACTCAATTAACCACCTCTTACGAAACCACCATTGTCACTACCTCCACACCACCATTGCTGCCATCGCCATTGCTGCTCGGTGGCTGGTGGTGGCAACAACGGCGGGTGGCAGCGATGGTGGCGATGGTGGTGGTAACAACAGTCATGATGGTGGCAACAACAGTGATGATAGTGGCGACGGTAACGACGGTGGCGATAATGACGACAATGATGGTGCACTGGTGACGGTGGTAGAGACAACGATAATGGTGGTTTTATAAGAGGTATTTAATTGAGTTTTAATCTCTACCGTTCATTATTTTTAATTGTAATACAATGGCTACTATTAATAGTTCTCATTTTTCATTTTAAGAAGTTTCTCATTTGAAATGTCCACACACACACACACACAACACATATATAGGGTCAGGATCTGTTGATACCAGATGTTAAAGTTAGTCAAATTACACCTTCAATAATTTTTTGTTGAATGCAAATTTAACTAATCCAACCGTTGAGTTATGTGATATTATCTTCATAAACATGTATATCAAATTTCACATCATTTGGACTTTGTTAGATATGTTAACTAACATTGAATATTTACATATATTTTAACTCATATTATACGTTAAAATAAAGTTATGTGATGAACTATTAAATAATTTTGGAATTGTATGAAACTTTGTATACTTAATCTAATTAATAAGAACATTAAATTCAACGGTTGGATTGGTTAAATTTCCATTCTACAAAAAGTTATTGAATGTGTAATTTGACTAACTTTGACATCTGGTGTCAACGGATCCTAACCCTATATTATGTGTGTGTGTGTGTGTATGTAGGATCAAGTTACTCAAAGAGTAATTATTGGTAAAGTTATTTCACTCAATAACTCTTTATATATATTGAATTTCAACGATCCAATCGTTGAATTAAAAAATATTATGTCAATGCTCATCATACCCAATTTTAGGTAAATTGGACAATCGCACCTATTTAATCTTATAATCAACATTCACTTATAATTTAGAAAAAATATATTATAAGTTAATTTGAATATATTTAATGAAGTATCAAATAATTTTCAAACTTTATAAAATTTTGTAGACTTGATCTATTCAATAAAATCTTTTAATTCAATGATTGGATCATTAAAATTTGACATGTACCCAGAGTTACTGAGTGGAGTATTTTTACCAAGAGTTACTTAAAAATAGAAATATAGTAATTTTTTCACTTCATATTAATTATTAAATTAAGAAAATAAATGTATATTATATTAACTTTTTCTCTCTTGTAACCAAAAAAATATTATATTATCTTTTGAAATAGAACCTCTAATCCCTATATATAAAAACATTAAATTGATGAGGGTATAAGTGTGAGGATAAATTAGAGAATATAAACCAAAATTGATTTTGAATGAAGTAGAAGTAACTCTCACTTGCTTCAACTTCACCATGATTTTTTTCAATTAAAATATTTTCATTTTAATAATCAAACATGTTAAATTTAAGTCAAACCAAGTTTAACTCAACTCACCATACTTCACAATAATTCCACCACCAATCCAAACACACTATAAACTTCCAAATATTCAGGCGTTAGGTCAACATGAGAAGAAGGAAAGGTTTAATTTGGTTTCACAATAATTGTGGTTCCGTCCTAAATTGAATGGAAAGTGGAGGAAAGATTTTTATTTTTTTTATAAATTCAAAGACGACAGTGACATTATTCCTTTGTCATGTTTCTCTTTCTTTTGAGGATATTTATCTTATTTTGCATACATTTTTTTCTTTCATTTTTACACATCCAAACAAAATGAAAGAAATTTTTAATTTTTTTTTCATTTTCTCTTAATAATTAACTTAAAAAATTATTTATTTTTTATTCCTTTTCTTCTTTTTCACTTTCTTTTCTTTCAATTTTCTTCCTAAACTAAACACAGCTTTATACTCTATCTACATACAAAATACAGCCACAAATTTGAAAATTTTCACTTTGCTGACACAATTTAAAGGTTAAATTAATCAGTATGTCCCTAAACTATTTGAAAACTTTTAATTAAGTCTCTAAACTAAAACAATTGTAACTAGGTCCTTGATCTTGTACTTTTTTGTAATTGAGTCCTTAAAATCTTTAAAACCGCCACAAATTGTCAATTATACAAATTTTATAAGATGAAGAATTTAATTATAATTTTTTTTTAGTTAAGAAACCTAATTAAAAATTCTTAAATAATTCAATAACTAGTGATTAATTTAATCTAATTTAAAATAAGAAAATGCTATTTGTTACGAAAAGATTTTCGTATCAAACATACGAAGGACTGATTTCGCTAAACTTCATTTTATATATTTTTTTAATTTTTAAATTAATATTTGTTTTAAAAAATTAATAACGCTCCACATCAGCTGTTCGTACTTTTCGTGCGTTTTCTTTTCTTTCTTTTTTTGGTATAAATGCGTTTTCTTTTCGTACTATGTAGCAGCTCTCTTAAAATAATCCACTCAGTAGCACATGCTTTTGGTCTATGCTCTGCAAAAATTTCAGCTCCCGCCAAAGCTTTACAAACGTTTTGTGAAAGAACGATTAAGATTATTAGTCCTGCAGCCACACATCTACGAGGTCATTTGAACTAAGTAATTTGTTCAACTTTAGTCGCCGCCATCTCCATTAAAAATCCTCCATAATTGATCAACTCCCAAGCAGCAATATGCCGTGAAAAGAACACCGTTGTGTATTTGTGGTGGCACATGCTAACGTATCTTGAAGAAATGTGAAAGAAATTAAGATCGGTACCATTGATGTCTTGATGAATGACGTCTAGATTAACATAGAAAGTGTAGCCGCAGGATTAGTACTTTTACGAAAAATACAAAAATTATTTTATTTCTTTATTGACTGCTGTGAATAAATGTGAAGCGATTCCCATTCGTTCAAATTGTCAATTATTGCTCCGTCTTGTTGGTACCAAACACATTTTCTAGATGAACCTTTTTTCGCTCTTAGCAATTCTCTAGGGTCCTTACAGTTGATCAGTAAATAAATCAAAAAATGCTTTTGCTTTCTGAATTATAGATCTTCTGCTTCATCTATGTTATATTTGCCAAATTATAACATGAGAGACAAACTTTTCGAGTCCTGCCTATCATCCCCTCTGATTCTACAAAATATTCCTCCCTCCTATGCATTTTGCAAAGCAAGCGAACTATAAAATAGTGATGGTAGCCAAGTCTCTGTGTATATGACATAACCCCTCATATGCCTCATTAATTTTCTTCATTCCTTCCTAGCTTCAATTACCACGCCTCCTTTGCACATAACATGTTGTATAATGTTAAGGAAAATCATATATATGGATACCTAAAAGCTAATTGACACTTTCAGAGAGAAAGAGATAGAGAGAGATGTGTAGCTATAATAAGTGATATGATGTGTTAGGAAGAGAGATAGACGAATAATAGGTGTTAATGAGGTGTTTGATATATAAGTTTTTTTTTTTTTTGTATAGACCACATGTATCTTCTAGGAGAGACAATCCTACTCGAGTCGGCAGGACTACTGTGGTAACAAAGCTCTTTCTCTAAGTACTTAATACAGCTACATACTCAAGACTCAAACTTGATATTACTAGTTAAGGTAGAACAACTCCACGTCAATTGATCCATGCTCGATAGTATATAAAATGTCTATTTATCATTACTCTAATGCTATTTATATAACAAAAATCCATAACATATATTTTACAACAAAAGAAAGAAATAGAAATAGAAAAAAAATGTAAGATAAGATTAATTATGTGATAGAAAATAATATAAAGAAAAAATGAATTGTAATAACAAAATATAGAATAAATTATATATGTAATAAGTTTGTTGAGTTCTATAACAGTTACATTAAAAATTATATCTAGAATTATTTCTTATTGATTAATAGTATAAAAAATTTTACACTAATAATGTATTTCTATTAATTAAACTCAAAAATATGTTATAAACATAACATTGCTCTAACATATTTAATTATCGGATGTCAAGTTAGTCATCCTCGACCGTTGTCTGGGTGTGTGAGTTCATTCCTCTACAATTTTCTCAAGAAAGGTACCAAAAGTGTACAAATTACATGGCCCGTGGTGAGTACGCAATCACATATCAAGTAACTCTCAAAATCCATAATAGATCACAGTGGTCTGTTTGATATGGATGAAATCGAGAGAGAATAGGAAAGAGGGAGTGAAAAATGAAAATAGAAGAGAGATGTGAAATGGAGAGTGTTTGCTAGAGAAAATATTGGTAGAGAGATAAATAAAAAGGTGTATTTATTTTTCTGCAAAAATCAGCAAAAATGAATAATGAAACTGTCATTTTTTTAAATATTTTTTGGCAATTTTTTAGTAGCGATTAAAAATTGCTAGAAAATAGCATTTAGTAAATCGCCGGAGACGCATATAAATGATTTTCAAAAACAACAATCGATTTTCACATATGACAATCAAATTGTTTTTTACAAAAATCGATTAACAATGAATTTTTTTTATCTTTTTTCTATTTTTTTTATTTTTTTTAAATCAAACACTCATATTTTCACTCTATTTCTCACTTATTTTCATTCACTCTATTTCTTTCCTTTTTATTTCCATTCAACCCATTTCTCACCTATTTTTTCCTATTCACCATATTTTTGTCTTCCCTATTTCCTTCCCTATAACAAGGATTTCTGTGAAAAATATCATTTCATTTATTCAATCATAAAATTAAATACATCAATCATTCGGTAAAAGCATAAATCCAAAAAAAATAACATAAAATAGCTTTATATGGTGATGCTAGCGACATTTCTAACGTGAACCAATCATATCTCCATTAAACTAATTTCCGAATCAGAATCCATAATTGAATTATAATTTCCTGCAGACTCAGTTGTTCAATTGAAGGTTAATTAAGCATATAATACCTGGTAATGAAAATATTGTTACACAAAACTTAATGTAAATTCAGTACTAGAAAACTAGCGACAAAACTTAGATATAGTATTTTAGATGCTGTTTTCCAATCAAAATTGAAAATTCACCTCGATAATCTATGAAATCTTTTAATGCATACTTTTATTATGTGAATTACTGTGGTGAATCTTCATTTCTAATTAGAGAATAGTACTAACAGTACCTAAGATACTGTATCTAAGTTTTGCTCGAAAATTAATTATATAAGGGAGGTGGATAAGGGTGACTGTTATCCAAGGTACATACGTTATTCCTTGTCATTAGAGAAAGAGTAATGTTACTAGCTAACCCTGTGTTTGGTATAGAAAAAAGAAATAGAGAGAAAAGAAGTGAAGAGAAATAGATAAAAAATAGAATAGAAGTCAAGGTTGTTTGGTTAAAGAGAAATGGAGAGAAAATTAATTTTTAAGATTATTTTTAATAATAATAATATTATTATTTATTTCTTTATTATTATTATTATTTATTTTATTATTATTATTATTATATTATATAATATAATATAGGCAGAATCGATTTGCATCAAATGCAAAATCGATTTGCTTTTCCTCAAATCGATTTTGCATTTGAAGCAAAATCAAAATGCAAATCAATTTTGTTACCATTTTATATTAAGTAAAAAAAAAGTGAAAATTGATTTCGGTATGTGTAAATCGATTTACACAGGTTATTTTTGCGAAGAGCGCCCACTATGTACAGTAGTTTTGTCGCTTTTCTTTGCTGTTTTGCGAAGATCTTTTTTTCCGTGAATCCCATGTGTTTTTTCAAAAATATCATCATTTTTCTTTAGTACCAAACGAGAAGAAAACAGTAATTTCTTCGACTTTCTGTGCTCTTATGCTCTCTTTCGTCAATACCAAACGAAGTGTAAGTTATCAAGTGGTGTTATAAGTTTAGCAAATCCCATGAAATTGGGGAATAAACAAATTTGATGAGCATTGGTAATAATATAAAATGATGCTGGTAGTCGTTGCGTTGGTTAACCGATTTGATGAATATGTAGGTAGTACGTAGTGGAACGTTTTTCCAGACAGAGGAGGGAACCGAGAAGGAATGGTCATATAAATCGTACGTGCAGTCTGATCATTATTGCTCATGTTTGTCTTTGCCAAACTTCACAAAAAAATTGGTTTTCCAACCTGTCATTGTAGGGGATGGGTTTCCCACCGATCATTATGACATTATCTCTTCCAATTCTTTTTTCAATTGCATGAATATCAATCATTAATATATATTTTTATTTAAACAAAACATTGGTAGAAACTAAATTATGGTAATATTACATTTTTTTCCATTTCAATAATAAAGGTCTTACAAACCGGTTTGGTTGCTTTTAAAATGAAAAGAATACTTTAAAATATAAAGTACAATAATAATAATAAGGGCAACAAATTCTTATAATTTCAACAAGAAATCTTCCTAAATTGTCTATACTTAATATAGCTTGATTTCGATATCCCAAACATGTACAAATATGTACATAATCTCCTAAAAATTTGCAAACACATAATTATATAACTACATGATATTCTCGTAATACCCCCCTCAAGCCGGTACATGAGGTCGTTGGCTCAACTCACAATATGAAATATATAAACTTTGAGCTTGCTTGGTGAGCAATGTTCCTAGTGACCACATCCAAGTTGCTCATTCATGTGAGGTGTTGACACAAAATCCTCACTTAGGTGTCTTTGAGTCAAAATCACATCTTGTGCATTCCCAACATTTTCTTCAATGTTTCTACTCCCCTTGCATCATGCATACCCATGCTAAATTCATCAATGAGAGGGGGGCCATTATTCCACAATGTTTGTGTGAAAGAATTAAAGTCATCTTACACATTAGAAACATTAGTCAGGAGAGAAAACTCATTTTCTCAAACCACAACATCGCGAGATTCAAAATACTCTCTATTATTCAAATTTAGAGATACCACTCCTTTTTCCTATAAGGATAGCTCACAAAGACACATTTTTAATTTCTTCACTAAACTTGTCCTTTTGTCAAGGTCAGTTGTGTACATGGCACAAACATCCAAAAGTGTAAATATGAGAGTAAGTGGAGTTTGACTAAACAATATTTTATAAGGGCTTTTACCTTTATGTACAATGAATGGAGTATAATTGATCAAGTATCCAACCCTGAAATTTAATTGAAAGATTTTCTAAAAAATGAAGAACTTGACCGACATTTAAAATATGTCTATATTTTCTTTCAACATGCCTATTTTGTTGCCGAGTGTTAACCATATGGGAGTTTGGTGAATTATTTCTTCTTGAACAAAATAACCTTTTATGATTTTGAATTCAACATCATTATTACTTCTCACAATTTTAACTTTTCTATTAAATTAAGTAACAATCACAGTGCAAAACTTTTTAAGTGTGTTCCCAACTTTATTCTATTCTAATTCTACTAATAAATATATCCACATGATACGACAGAAATCATTTATAGTAATTAAAAAAAAAAGGAAGTAGCACAAGAGGAGCAAATAGGATAAGGGTCCCACACATCACAATATATTAAAGAATAAACCATCAATTTAGTCTCTCAAGTATTACATTTTCTCTTATATAGTCCCTAAAGTAATAAAATTATACTAGTCCCTCAAGTATTGAATATCCATTAATTTAGTCCCTAAATTGGTATTTTTTTACTAATATTAAAAGACCAATTTGATGAATTTTTCAATATTTGAGGAGCTACTTATTATAATTTCTAATACTTGATGAATTATTTATATAATTTATTTACTTTAAGAACCAATTAAGAAAAAATAATACTTTAAAAATAAAATTGATAATTTACTCATTTATTAAATCAAAAAGCTCATTTTGCTTTACTCGGGCTAGGAATAATATCTCTTGTTTGTTTAGCTTCTCTCTCTCTCTTTCATTCCTCACTCGATATATACTCTTAGAACATCAATAATGTTGTTCCTTAACCTATTTCACACTTCGTTTATATAAAAAGTGAATGCTACGTGTAAGAACCTTCTTTTTCCATGTAAGGATAAATATTTATTTTATACAATTAAAATTTATAACAAATAAATACTTTATATAAATCATTTTTTAATTTATGATAAATAATTTATATTGTAATATAAGGTTATTTTTAACTATTTATATATATTTTTTAAAAATTGAAATAAATTTAAAAATAAAAATGAAAAAGACATATTAAAATAGATAAGAAGCTCAAAAAATATTTTAAAATGTTTTTATTAAAGAAAAACTCCAAAAAACACTCTAGTTAAAAAAAATGTTTTCATTCAAAATAATCATTCTAATTTATAGAGAGATAAAAAAAATTCAAATTTTAACAAAATTTGGACAAAAAATTAATTATTGAATAATGTAAAATTATTTTAAAAAAACAAGTTAGCAGAAAGCGAAAAGCAAATCAAACAAGATTATTCTCGCCTAAAATAGTTCTACTCTACCCGCAACCCAGATGTTAATGAATGCATGTTTTGAAAATCAAAAAAGGTGTGAGCTCATTAATTATTTTTATTTTATTTATTACTTTTTTCATTCACCTATTTATTTATTCTTTATTTCTTCTCTATTTATTTTAAATCAAACACATTTATTTTTACTCTATTTATCATGTATTTTCATTCACTTTTATTATTTTCATCTATTTTATTTTTCAAATATTTCTTTCCTTTCTATCAAATGAACCCTACAGGGATACATAACTCGGGAGAGATTTACCAAGTTTGATATAAGGTTAGGATTCGTTGACACTAAGTGTCAAAGTTAGTCAAATTATACATTAGTAATTTTTTATAAAATGTAAAATTAACCAATCCAATCGTTGAATTATGTAATATTATTTTCATGATTATATATATCAAATTCACATAATTTGGACATTTCTAATAATGTTATCTAACAATGAAAATTTTCATATATTTTAATATCATATTATGTTAAAATAGAGTGATGTGATGATCTATTAAATAATTTTTGAATTGTATAAAATTTTGTATACTTAATCTAATTAATAAGAACATCAAATTAAACAATTGAATTGGTTAAATTTTTATTTTACAAAAAGTTGTTGAAAGTGTAATTTGACTAACTTCGACATCTAATGTTAACGAATTTTAACCCACACACACACACACACACACACACACATATATATATATATATATGGGGGAGAGAGAGAGAAACTAGTATTTTTAGTTTGTGCAATGTAGATAAATATTTATTTATACAACTAAAATTTATAATAAATAAATACTTTTTAATATGTAAATTATATTATAATTAAAATTCATATATAGCAAATAAATATTTTTGAACATATAGATTATATTTTACATTTATGATAAATAATTTATATTGTGATACATGATTATTTTTAATTATTGATAATTTTTTTTAAAACATGGAAATTCAATTTAGTTTTGTAAATAAAAGGGATAGATTAAAAGAGATGAGACATTGAGAAAAATCTTTAAAAACGTTTTCATTGAAGAAAAACTCCTAAAAAACTCTCGTTGAAGAATAATTTCTAAAATAATCTTATTGAAAATAGTTATTATAAGAATAAAACTATCAATTTAGTCATTGAATCTCCTATATAGTCCCTAAAGTAATAAAATTATATAAGTAGTCATTCAAGTATTGAAAAATCTATTAAATTGGTCCTTGAATGTTAATAACCTAGGAACTAAATCAATGGGTATTCAATACTTGAGGGACTATTTATATAATTTTATTACTTTAAAGTCTATATAAGAGAGAGAGTAATACTTTAGGAACTAAATTGATGATTTATTCTTATTTTAATTTATATAGACAGAGAGTTTAGACTTATGATAAACAATATATATTGTGATACAAAGGTATTTAGACTTATGATAAACAATATATATTGTGATACAAAGGTATTTTTAACAATTGATGATTTTTTTTAAAAAATAAGATTCAATTTAGAAATAAAGATAAAAATGATAGTTTGAAAGAAATAAAAGATTAAAAAATTCCAAAAAATACTTGTTTTGAAGAAAACTCCTAAAATTACTTTCATTGAAGAAAAGCTCCTAAAAATACTTTAATTCAAGATAATTATTCTAACTAAATATAAAGAGGATACATAAGTAGTGTAATTACATATGTTTTAGGAATATATTTTATCTCCTGAGGACAATTAAGTCATTTTTGTATTACAATAGTCAATTTATTGATTTGCTAAAAATTAGTATTTTATATTTATTGTTTTCAATCGTAGTTACACAAATTCACCTAATCTTTTTAACTAAATATATTATATTCAGTTTTATAAATAATGAATCATTTTCCCAAAAAAACGCTTCAACCTTATAAATGTTTCTAACATTTGTCATCAATATTGACAAATTTTTATAATTAAATTTTTTAAATACATTCACTTATATTATTTTATAAAGTTTGATGATAGATTAAATTTTTACAAATTGATGTATTTATTTATAATTTCAAAGTTTAAATTGAATCATAAAATCATGTTATTAAAAGTTTTGAAATTTATCTTTGCATTTTAATTAAAAAAGGCTAAATTATTTGAATTAATCTAATCATTTAATTTTTAGTATTTAAATTAAAAATAAATATTTTTATCATTATACTATAACATGTTATATTTATGAAAAAATATTTTGTTATATTTCATGCTTCAATTATATAGTAAAACTATAAAATTTTTACTCTTTCAAGTATGTAATCATTTTCATTCTTATTTGAGTTTGAAGTTTGTTCCAAAATTATATGTAGTTAGTATTGCAATTTTGTTCATCTAATAATATCTACTTAATAGTTGAATTAATTTAAAAATAGTTATAAAAAATTAAGTGATAATCTTAATATCAAAACTTTGGTTACAAAATTGTTAAAACAATAACAAAGTTTGAATATTATTGTTATGGTTATTATTATTTATTTATTACTTTATTAAATTTTAATAATTTATTTCTTATGTTTTCCAATTGCTTAATATTCATTATAAATATTATTATTGATATTGTTGTTGTTATTGTTATAATTATTGTTAAATTAAAATAATTGACCAGTTTATGAGATTGGTGAGAATTTGTGGTAATTAATTAGTATGGTTTTTAATTGTTATTTTATGTACATGTATATTATAGAAACAAACTAAACAATCTTTTAATAATTTTTCTACATTATCTAATATATGAAAAGATATTTATTTATATCGTTTAATTACTTTTTATGTATATGTATCTTATATAAACAAAGTAAACACTTATTGGATATTTTATTTGCAAATATTTTTTGATAAGGATGTCACATATGTTTGCAAAAGAATCACCAAATATATGGATTAACTGGCACATGATTGTCTAAGCTTAACCAATAGTCTTGAGATTGAGTAATAGGTATACAATTGTGTTAAATATTTGAAGAAAAAGCTTTGCCTGTAATGGTCCTACTCAACTTGAGCAAGATTGTCTTTTGTAAAAGATATTTGTGGTCTTATACCAAAAAGAAAATGTTTACAAAAGAGTTTTATCACATTTTAAATCATGTTATATTTAATAATCATGTCGATAACCAAATTGAAGTCTAAATATACAAAAATATAGGTTGTGTGTATTTGACTAAATGATTGTTTTGAATAAAAACAATATACAAACTCTATGAAGGAGGATGAATTAAAATATACTATTTTGATCTTGCAAAATTTATCATTCAAGTTAAAGAGAAATATATGTCCAAAGCTTCCTCGTTTATTTAAATTTGGTAAGGAAGCTTTCCCAAGTAAAACCTCTCTCTCTCTTTATATATATATATATATATATATATAAACAAATGTCTATAAATAATAAGGAAAAAAAATGTTGTCACAATTAATAATGTAGGTTTTGATTAGTTTACAGACAAATTGTTAAAAACATACTAAGTTAAAGCTTCTTCATTAGTAACATATAACATTTGTTATTATTTCACTAGTAAAGAATTATATGTAATTTAAGTAAGTTATGATTAACTATAATTATTACAGTGTTTGTCGATTGACTTTACTATTGTGGAATTCCCTACCAAATATAAAATATGTGTGTGTTGGAAGATGAAAGTAACAAAAGGTGGCCTTGCAACCTTAAATGTCAACAGAGGATAGAGAATAAATGCTACTTAATGTAACATCGTGTTTTCATAATGTTTGATTTAGTGGTTTAATAACTAAAAGTGGAAATATAATATGTGATATTGGAGATTAAAATGAATAAATAAGTTGTTGTGTGGTTGTTGTCTTGTGTTGTTGTTTTGGAATTTTCTGTGTGAATTAAGGAACTTGTGGAAAAATGTTCTTGAGCCAAAGTGAGAGTGATTGTTGTGTTTATCTAGATTATTGAGGAAAACAACAGTGTTGAGCCAGTTGTGGGTCTTGGGGAATGTTTAGATGGACTGTGGACTTTAGTGGGCCCAAAGCCTTTGTAAGGCCTAGAGAGGTTTTAATGAAATAGCAAGAGACGCACAAGAAGAGGAGTTGAATTGTGCATTTAAAAACTTTTTCAGTATAAAAACAAGTTTGAAAACGTTTTTGAGCTAAAGGATAGAGAAGATAGGCACACAAAGAATTTTATATTGGTTCATTCAACCTTGAGCTACATCCAGTCCCTTTACCTAGAAGGTATCCACTAACCAACCTTGGTTATAAGTATTTGTCACGGCCTCTTCAGGCTATACAATGCAATCACCGCAGATTGCTTAACCTAAGTATTCTTTCTCACTAAGCCTCTTCAGGCTTTCATAACAAAACAGTTGTTTACAAATAGATTCAACTCACACAGTGAGGATATAGAAGATTAAGCACAATTACAAAATTATTCTAGAGAAAACAAATATCATCCAGTGGACACAAGAAAGCCATATGATTGTTTTCGAGTTTCTCTTGTCGTGTCACTTGGTTTCTTCGTGTTCGTCATTTTTCTTCTTCTTTCTTGATGAATATATAGTCTTTAGCGAAAAAGAGTCGTTGAAGATGATTTAGCTTCAGTCTTCAAGGAAGAGGTGTGTGTATTGAGCTTCTAGACAGATCAGAAAGGACAGCTTTTGAACTTGCACTAAAATGGAAAGAGCAGCTCTGTGCTGGAGGTCTGCTTTTCTGAACATTCTTCATTCGTCTTGGTAGCTTGAAAAGTTGACTTACTTTTTTTGCCTTGCTGCGTTTTTGTACTAGAATGATTCTGTCTACTATTTAATGCTTGAAATATTTGAACGTTATATATCTCAAAGAGGTAAGGCATTAGTCTCAAGATATGTATGAAAGACGTATAGCTTAGACGAAAAAAAAACTTAGCCATTTAAGAGCTTTTGTTTAGACCCGTCTAGCGTGGTCGTCTAAAGTTTAAAACACTAAATCCATAAATGAGACTTATACTTGGATAGTCAAATATGTGTGATTATTGGACACTTGTTGAGACTGGCGCATTGGATGCCATGAGGTTGGACGCTGTGAGTCCGTTAGTTTAAAACAGAAACTTAAACTTTAATAAGTTTGTTATCTTCAAAATTTGAGGGTCTAGACGCTTCAACGTCTTTGGTTCCAACATTTAAGACACTAAAAAGTCTTCCCTCTCATTTTTCTCACTTTTGCCAAACCACAACTCTCTCATTCTCTCAAACACTCTCAAACCTCACTAGAAGAATAGCAAGATTTCAAGACCCATTCCATTCAATTGTTGTGAAAAGGATTGCTTCTTCGAAGTTTTGGCCTCAAGAGTCCGTTTTTCCACATTCTCCTCCTTCCCCAATTTCGGATTCGGAAGCTCCAAAAGGTAAGGGAAGCTTACATATGTTGAATGTATGTTGTATAAGTGTGGTAGTGTATGTATGTTGTCCAGGATTGAGCTAAAAAACATGATTTGGCTGAGTTTTAGTTGAAATGGGTTTCTTAATTTCGTGGTTGATTTTTGTTGAAATGTTGTATGGATTGTTATATGCGTTGAGTATGCCATTGTGGATCATTGTGTGGTTGTATTCGACCTTTGCGGAGTCGATTTAGGGTATGAATGAGTAGAAAGTTTGAATTTTTAGGTTTTTCGACGAGAGTTACTAACTCTATCATCTGATAGTCGCTGAGCGATTAGGGGTCCCGCTAAGCGATAATGCCTTTGAGAGTGAAATGAGGTTGTTGGGTTGGCAATTCGCTGAGCGACCCATTGAGTCTCTGAGCGAGTGTTCTTAAGTGGTAGAAATGACTGAAGAGTAAGAGGAATTCGCTGAGCGAAATCAAATTCACTGAGTGAGTGTTCATGGAAATCTGGAAATTTTTCAAAAGAATGTTTGCTGAACGAGTATATGGCTCATTAAGTGAGTGTGGGCATTCCAGAATGCCTGGGAGCGATTTGTTGAGTGAGTATTGAGCTCACTGAGCGAATTGGGGTCCTGGAGAGTTGTTACTCTCTGTTGCAAGTGTTTCGCCAGGCAAGCAACATGTTCGCTGAGCAAGGAATGGGTGTAAGTTTTGGCTACTCTTTGGAGTGGCTAGTTGTTGAGCGAGTAGGTGACTCACTGAGCAAATCGTTGTCGATGAAGATTTGGAGGAAGTCCCTAGAACGTATTCACTGAGCAACCCAGTTATCGTTGAGCGAGAGACTCTAGAGATAGGATATTCGCTAAGTGAGACTTATGATCACTGAGTGAGAACCTTTGTAAGGGAAAGTTGGTCCTTTGTAAGGAAGGTCTTCGCTGAGCGAGCATATGGGTCGCTAAGCGAACGGAGTGTTCTGTTGTTGATCAATTTTGAAAGGGTAGTTGTGTGAAACATGATTGAAAAGGACTCTTAGTGTGAGTCTAAGGTGGGAATTGTTGAGAATGTGATGTGAGTGGTGGGTTGCTTGGATAAGACCTCTACTTGTTGAAAATAAAGTTGTTGTGTGGGTTTTCTCACGAGGTATGAGCTGGTTGGATAAGGTCTTACCTGTTGACCATGCTTGGGCCTGGACTGGGCTTGCATGGTGTTGGTAGTAGTTATTGGACCACGTGTGGTGCTGATCAGGCCCCGTGGTGTTATGTTGCTTTATATATATGTATGTGTGTGTGTGTGCATGTGTGCGCGCGCGCGCGCGTGTGTGTGTGTGTGTTGACTTGTTGCTGTTGAGTTGATGTTGTGTTGTGATACATGCATTTCATGCATATGTTGGCAATTGAGGTGGCTGACGATGGACCTCATGCCGTGGTGCGAGTAGGCACGTAAGTTGGTTGGTTGACTGAAGCTAACAGCTTAGACAGGGCCCCTAACCTAGTGCTTGGATAAGACATGGGGTCGTAAAGATGGGCATTTGAGGACGAGCGGATGGGTAATTTCGCAGGGGGCCAAGGTAGTGCAAACGTAAAGTCGCAGTGAGCCACCACCCACATACACTTATCCTAACACACCACTAAGCTTGTCCGTAGATCAGAGTTTGACAATCCCTGAATGAGTGTTGGATCTTCATAGTAGGGGATAAGACCTGACTGATCGCTCGAATTGTTGTAAATCTCTCAAGAGTCGTGTCATCATGCATTGACATAGTTGTGGTAGATTTGTTGTAACGTAGGGTTCTGAGTTGAGAACTTGTTGCCATATGAATGTATGCTATACATATATATGTGTGTGAATGTTGAGAACTATTGATGACTTCCTTAATTATATGCTATGTCGTTGTTTTAGTAAGCTTACCCTTGCCTTGTGTTTTTGTTGTGGTTGTTCTATTGCTGTTATGTCGGTGTGACTACAATGATCACGTCCTATGGCGTGGGAGCAGCTGATGATGCTTTAATGGACTTGGCTTCTCAGAGCTGAAGGTGGAGCTACGTGTTGGGGATGGTGTGGCTCGAGGAGTCACACATTCGTTTTGTTTTAACATATATTTTATTATATTCTTTTGATGGGGATGTATAGTGTGATCAGCCATAGAGAGTGTGTTCTGTACCCCTCTCCCCTGTTGATGTATATTTGATTTTTGTTATATGGATTCGATGTTATTCCCCATTCTTTTGTTCTGTATCATTTGTAAAGACAAATATGTTGACTGTTGGAGAGATGGTTAGGTCTCTCAAGATGTATGCATTTCATTTATATACGTGTTTCAATTTCATATATGCTTACATGATGATAGTAGTGTTGTTCAGTAGCGGCAGTTGGGTTGTTACACTTAACAAGTGGATGAAAAAATTCCAATAATACTAAAGGCATGATAGAAGAAAAAATTATTTATTTTGCAAAATATAAAAATGATCCAAGCATCAAATTATGTTAGGATCTTTAATTAAAATACTTTGTTTTAAGATAGAATGCCATTTTTATTTTTGTAGTACATGTTATTTAATAAAATGTACAATTTTGTTATGTTATATACATATTATGATGACTACACACTTTGTTTATAACTTGTGCATATCCAATATCATTATGAAATTTTATAATTGCATTGCAAAATAAGTGAATCTAGTTATGTTCAGTTTTTTCTTATTAATGAATAAATTCATATGCTATTTTTCTATAGTGATGCTAAACTAAGTGTCTTATTGCAGATTTTAACTGATAAGATATTTTCCCAACAATATGAATATGTAAATATACTTTTTTATAGATACAAAAAACCACTTTCCCCTAGAAGAATAAGGTTTTGTGGTAGTTGTTTTTGTCAAAAACAATGACAATTAAGTCATGTATGTGTCCCAATAGGTTAGGTCAATTTATTGATTCATTCAGATTTTTTTTTTGTGGCATTGAGATTTGAATTTATGACCTTATGCAAGCTACCGTAAACCCCACCCCCCCTCCCCACTAGCTAGGTCGCTCCTAATGGGTTGATTCATTCAAAATTAATACTTTTTATTTATTATTTTTAATGGTAGTTACACATATTTACATAATTTCTTTTATTAAACCTATTGTATTCAATATTGTAATTAATGAATCATTTTTTCAAAAACTGTTTCAACTTTGAAAATGTTTTTAACATTTGACATCAACAAGATTTTTGTAATTGTATTTTTTTTAAATACACTTATGAATATTTTATAAAGTTTAATTAAATATTAAATATTTATAAATTGACATATTTATTTATAATTTTAATTTCTAAAATGAATGATAAAATCATGTTATCAAATTTTTTTATAATTTATCTTTGCATTTTAATTCAAAAATAAAAGGATAAATCATTTGAATTCATCTAATCAGTTTATTTTCAGTATTTAAATCAAAGAAATAAATACTTATATATTGTAACACATTTATATTATATTTATAATTTTTTTATATTTTATACTTCAATTGTAATGATAATTTAAAATTTTTACTCTTTTAATTATGTCATTATGTTGATTCTTATTTAGGTTTGAAAATTTTCCAAAATTATATGTAATTTCTCCAAAATATTATTCGTTTTGAAAAATATAAAAATTATCCAAGCATTATTTATGTTAGAATCATTAATTAAAGAACTTTCTTTTAGATAAAAATTCATTTTTATTTTTTTGGTGCATGTTATTTAATTTGTTATGTTGTAATTATAATGAGTACATATACTTCATTTATAAATTGTGCATATTCAATATTGTCATCAAATTTTCTTATTAATAGATAAATTTATATGTTGTTTTTTTAAAATAATATGTTAAATTAAGTGTCTTATTGTAAAAATTTTAATACAAAATCTGTTTTCAACGACAACAATGTAAATGTGTCAATATATTTATTTAAATATATACAAAATTATTCTCTCCTGACGTCTGGTCTGCGCTCTAGTAAATTACTAAAATAATATTGTTTTGAAACTTACTAGTACAAATTTTTGGGCGGTCCGTAACCGGAGCCTTTCTTACGTTGGCCTTTCTTCTGGAAGCACAGAAGCCGCCAATCCGTGACTTTGCATAAGAGTTGCCCTGTACCCACCGGAGCCTCACATTGTCAAGCCATACTAATTGCTCTGGCCAACAATTTTTAATAATTAGAAAAAACAATTTATTCACACTGTGCAAATAGTTTTTACACCATCTTTCAATTATAAATTGACATATATAGTATATTTATTAATTTTTATAATAATTATCTTAAAAGTTATATTTACTATAATTTTTTATTAACTGACAGTGTAAAATTTTTATACTTAGGCATGACAACGAGGTGGGTCAGAGGTGGGTTTGGCTTTCTCCGTCTTCATCCCTGCAAAAAGTGGGGTGGGTTTGGGTTTAAATAATGTGGGTTTAAAATTTTTAAACTCATCCCATTTCTATCGAGTTTTGTTGAATTCGGAAAAATATGCTGGTAACCTGTTATACTTTTTTCTATAATTTTAATTAATTTATTTGTTTTTAAATAAATTATATATTAAGCTATTAATTAAAATAAAAAAATTTAGAAATTAAACTATATTCTTAACTAAATATATAATTTTAAATTTGTTATTTTATTATAATTTAAATTATTTAACTATTAAAATAATTACTTCACAATTTTAATAACAATAAAAAATGAAAGCATAAAAATAAAATCTTAATTATATATATAAAAAAAATTGTAAAAACAAAAAGTGTGGCAGGACATGTTTGGGGATAAGGACTAAGAGTTACATCCCCGACCCTAACCTTGCTTTTTTATGTTGGAGAAAACCTGATTCTAAACTCAATTAAAGTGAATTTTTCCATCAAAATTGGGTTAAGATCGAACAAATACCAGCAGGTTTGAGTTTTCTTGCCATGCCTATTCATACTAACGATACATAGAAACTGAACTATATTAATGAATGTAATATTTCAATTAACTTGGACTTAGAGCACCGTGTTAATTAAATTAGAGTAATAAATTATTAACCTTGCTGACCATTATCCTAATTAAGTATGGTGATTAAGAAACATTTAATATATTTTAGTAAACATTCTAATTATATAATAGTGTTCAATAAATTTTATATTTTTATATATTTTTCTGTAACATATTTTTTGTCTTTTAATGTAATACACATTCCTTAAAAAAATTATTAATTACATTAATTACTATCATAAAATAATTTTCTTTAACAAAATTATCATTATTAAAAGAGTTAAAATGTTGTTATGAATTCATTCAAGTATAAGCTAAGATAACATAAGGATATTACTAGAAAAAAGAAATTAATGCCTTCTTAATTTTTTTAAAATGATAATTTTTTGAGAAAAAATAAATGCCTAAAATGACATACAATATGAGATAAACGAAATAATAAATATTTTTGTTAATAAATATATTTTATTTTTTAACCAAAATCTTTAACACACTGGTTGTTATTTGTTATACACTAATATTTTAGTTTATGCATTATATAGGAAAAATATTTATTTTTTATATAATTAAAAATATATAATAAATAACTATTTTTTAATATATAAATTATATTATAATTAAACTTATAATAAATAAATATCTTTGAACATATAAATTATATTTTAAATTTATGATGAATAATTTAAATTATGATATAAGGTTGTTTTTAACTATTGATAATTTATTTAAAACAAATTATTGAAATTTAATTAATTTACAAACAAGAATAAAGGAGGGTAAATTAAAATGGATAAACAGTTAAGAAAATCAAATATACAGACAAAATAAAAGAAAGGGAATTGAAATGATTGAAAGACAAATGTTTTGGTTAGTTGCGAGAATAGTATGTGAAATATATAATCAAATGAGAGAAAAGAAAAAATATTAAAAATGTCTAATTGAAAGAGTGATAAATGTGAGATTCACACTCTCCAAATTATTTATTCTAATTTATAATATAGGAATAGGTTATTGACACTTCATAAATAAGTAATTATATATTACAATATGGTTAATTGTTGTAATTAATAATATATCGATGTCAACAATATACCGACAAAGAAATATATCTACTGAAAAAAATTATTTTTATAAGAGTGAAAGGAGTAAAGTTCTATAACGAATGGTAGAAATTAAAAATTATTTAAAATTACATGACTTTTATATTTTAATTCTGAATATTTATAATAAAACTTCATAGTTTACATTTATCTTTCTTTCCCACATAAAAAAAAAATCTTACTTAATTCAGCTTAAGTACACTAAACTTAAATTAAAGTTTCTCTCAATTAATTAAAACAACAAAAAATCTGAATCAATATAGCTTATGATTTCTACCACTTGTTCATTAATTCTAATTAATTCTGATATATGCATACCGAGAAAGGTTTTACTTACTTTAATTGATAACTTTTTTTATAGATATTAAATTTCATCAAATTAACTATTAAATCATTTAATATCATCTTAAAATTACACAAGTTAAATTTTTGATAAGCTAAACATTCATAGTTAATATTTATTTACATTTCGAAAGTCTTTACTAAAGGCATTAGTTAAAAATTAATAAATAGATTTTTTTTTTAAAAATCATGATAGGAATACAAAACAATATGCCTTTTAATGAAAACTTCTACTTTTGCTTCTATTTTAAAAAGTATATTATAAGTTAAAATTAAGTTAATTAATAAAATATCATTTTTTTAAAATTATATAAAAACTTGATCTATATAAGAGAATTTTTAAACCAGTAGTTAGACTGATTAAATTCAATATTTATAAAAAAAATTATTAAATCAAGTTAGATAAGACTTTCTTCTCAAATAAGTAGATCCTTACACACACATAAAGGATATTAGGTGAGAGATATGAAAGTGTGATGGAACTAAATCTCCCGTGTATAATTAAAATGAATGGTTAGGGTTAAAATTAATTAAAATAATCTTGATCATTTATGTATGAATGTATGATAAAGATTTACTCTTCCAATCTCTCAAACTTTCAATACATACATACATATATATATATATTATCTAATGAGAATATTTTTTTATGTAATAATGGGAGTAATTAATAGATATTGACCTTTAGATTTTTTATGAATGGTCAAAATTAAAATACATAAGTAATTTTTTAAAAAAAAATTCATAAATGATTATATAACTTTAAATGTTGACCATATATGTATGATTATACAGTCCAAATTTACTATTTCCATTCTCACGCCCTATTGTTCAGTGTTCACACGAATATCGTCCTTTATCCTTAGGAAATGCAGATATGGAGTGGTAAACTGAGTGAGACTCTAGCAGTCTAGTGTAGTTGGCAATGATGGTGTCTTGGGTTTTCTTGGTGTGTCCATACTTGAATCTTATGATTTTTTGGTCACTATTAACGTGGTTGGAATAATTCAACCTGATGAACCTAAAGGTTGGAAGTTGGAAGTTGGAACTCTTCCAGGTTCCGGGTACAGAATCATATATGGCATATTTATGCTGTTTTCAAATCGACGACCCACCTCCAACGTCGTGGTGGATCAATCGGTCGCATTGGGTGGGCCAAGGCTAGTTTTGATTCCCATAAAAGGGTCTCAGCACCCCTCCCCTGATCAAAATTTAAAAATAAAAAAAAAAGCCACTCCTTTCCTTATGACAAATTTGTAGTCAATTTTTTTTAAGAACATGATAACGAGTGTCAGACACTAGAACTTAACAGAAAAAAATTATTAGAAATTATGGTTTGAAAAACATTGAATATTACATTTTTTTTTATATAAAAAAATTTGCTACCTCAAGGATAATTTTCCGAATCAAGCCCGAGCATTGAATTTTGAAGCTTAACTATTGTTATGGGGCCTACTTAGATTCTTAAGCCGACAATACTTCTCTAAATATCACCGACTTGGGGGCGACTGTTCTGGAGGTTACTTGGACCACAAATCTAAGTTGGCTCCCACATCACCTATCCCAGCTAGTATAGCCTCGGATATCCCGACTCATAAACTCATGTTATCCCGAATTGTCTCTACTTCTATCCTGGCGAACCTTCGCCTTTATTCCGGCACAGCATGGGAAGCGCCTAACGACTAGAAACGCATGTAGGAAGGCACAATGCACGGTGCCACATGGCACCTAACTCTAGCAAAGTTTCCTTCTAAAACGAGTTATATAAAAGACTCCACATCCATAAGGTACACACACTCTCTCTTATACTCCTCATACTCAGACTCATACTGACTTAAGCATCAGAGTCCTTGCAAGTGTCACTACCGGAGACGCCAGCAACCACAATTGGAGCTCACCGGAGACGCTTGTGTTCACCACACAACAACTATAATGCTTGATTATAAGTGAGATTTGAACCCAAATCACTGTACAAAAATAATACAAGAATAATGTATGTTGAGGGAAATGGATTTGGTGTGGTGATCAAATTTATGTATTAATGTAATCAATATAATTTGACGGAAATCAACCTTCGTGTGATTTTGACGAAAACAGCATTCGTAACAAGTAGCATTTCTCAATTTTTTAAGTGTATGTTTTAAGTTCAATTTACAAGATCAAAATTTGTATCATCCAATCTTCGTCTAATTTTTTGATTTATTGTCGGAGTAAAACGTGTGGAAATGGCATCTATAATGAACCTAAATCCGTCTACGTGCCTTTTGAGTCAAATCAAGTTTTCATGATTTTTTTTTTTAGTTTTTTAATTTGAGATTTGTAAATAAGTTTTCACTTGATTCGATACTGCTTCAATTATTGAGAATCCAATTGATGGAACGCAACAACACTACACATAAGACAAGCAGAATTCCAGCAATCAAAAGATTGCACAGTAAAGTAATAAAAATAAATTACATCAGTACAAGTAGATCCAGTTTAAGTGATTAATCAAAAAATATTAATTTTCAACTAATAGAACTTTGGTATTATGACATACGAATGAGATACACCATAAAATTTCTTGAGTTGCTGCTTTAGTGTGTTCATTTTTCTTCAATCATGAAAGTAACATACAGAAACCGAAAAATTAAAAATTTGTCCAATAGAGTAGTTTTAATGTAACAGTGTCCAGTAATTCTTCTTATTTATTAAAAATTCTTCGTATGAACTCATGATACTTGTTCAAATCCTCTCTAAAGCTGCCTCGAAGTAGCAGCCAGGTCCAGTAACCCGTGTCTTAAACAGAAGCATGTTATTCTTCTTATTTATTTTATTTATTTTTATGAAAGTTTCATGATTGGATTGTACTGTTAGGCAATAGTTTTGGGTGCAATTTACTCCACAATTAAATTGGTCTGAATATCAACGGATTTTTATCTTGACTAGCCACGTCTAGCTTTAAAAAAGAGACCAATAGAATTTGAAGCTGGAGAGAGCAAAAGAATAACATAGGAACACATGCATGTGAGAATTGAAGCTAGAGAACAAAAATAGAGCTCCATGTTATACCAAAATAAAAAATAAAAATAGAGCTCCATGAGCTCAGCCTATACAAGAAATGTGGTCCTTACAAGATAAGGCATGAAATTGAATAAATAAATTAATATAAGAGACCAGAAGAGTAATTTTACCAATTTGTTTATTCTTTTCTTTTAGATTCAGAAGAAAATTAGTTTCACTTCTTGCTGCTGTTTGATGTCGAATTGTCAAGTAATTGTTCAAATTATTTGAGCATTACCTTGTTTTTAGATGAGGAATTTCAAGAAGATAATTCATTTTTATAGAGAATTTAAAATACTTTGTAGTAAAATATGTTGTTTGGAAATAGAATTTAGTAAGAAATTGAAATTCTAATAATTTATGAAAGTATTTTAATTACTTAAAATTATAAAATTTCAAATTTCATCAAAAAAGTAAAAATTTGAAATTCTTTATACTCACTTTCTCTCACCTCTTTCTTTCTTCTTTCTCTCCCTCTCTCTTTTCTCTTTCTCTTCTTTCTCTCTCCTCTCCCGCTCTCTTCTCTTTTTTGTTCTCTATTTCTCTTTGACATCTCTCTTTTATCTCTCTCATCTCCCTCTCCTCACATTCTTTCTTCTCTCCTCTCTTTCTCTCTCTTCTCTGTCTCATCTCTCTCTCCTTTCTCTCTTATCTCTCTCTTCTTTTCTTTTTCTTCTTTCTTTTTTCTTTATCAATATTGACATAAAAAGTATTAATATTTATATTTTTGAATTATTAAATATTATTTAATAGTAAAATTATTTGTGAATTATTAAATATTTAAAAATTGACTAATGTTTATTTTTTGAAAAGTTTGATATTAAAATTTTAATTTTTAAATATATATTTAAAAATTAAATTTTGTATATGGTAGAAATTAAAATGTCATGTCCAAACTTAAAATTTGAAAATTAAAAATTTGAATTAATTTATCAAACAGAGCATTTAATAAATGAATGAAATTTAAATTAAAGCAATTCAAATTTCAAGTATTTCAAATTCTTTGAAATTTTAAAATTCCTCGACCAAACACAATCTTAATTTTAAATGAAAAACCCCTATTGATTTTATTTTTTTCATGAAGGTTCAAATTCTAACTGATTGTTAAGTCTAAGAGGGCTATTGGAACATGTATAAATTGTTTTTGCTGTTTAGCCCTCAAAAGATATCCTATATACATGTATTGTCATTACGAAATTACATTCTACCTATACGTAAAACTTTTTTTTTTTCTATTCTTGCTCTTATTTCTTTAATCTTAATTTTTCTTTTCGTTGTATATTTGTTTTTTGAGAGATTGTAAGATTATCTTCAATTTATAATTTTGAATTTATATTTTGAGCTAGATTGTGAGTTATGTATGGAATGTAATGTTTGGTATTAGCTAATTTATGTATTTCATAATTTTTTTTAATATTTATATACTCTTTTAAAAAAAAATTTGATCCACTTTAAACTCAAATAAATTGGATCGAATTGGATTTTAAAATCAAATCAATTAGATATTTATTTTCTTTCAAAAGAAAAATTGATCCAATCTCATATGAGAAAACCCTATTATCATTTTTTTGTTGTTGGATTATTACATAGGATGTTCGGAAAAATTTAGAGAAGCAAGCGAGATACGGAATAAACAAATGACATTATGTATAGGGGAAAATAATACATGAACACCACCACGTTAATTGACATCTAGAGTAGGAATAATAGATGAGGTACTATCTCCGGACTTAAATATAAGCAAAATTAACTAACTTTTGTGTTAATTAAGAAAGTTAATTAATATCATTTAATTCTAGCAATCACATTTAAAAAATAATGTTTTTTCCTAAAGTGCCATTTCTTAAAACTTGTGAGGTAGAGCGCAAGGAAGAGGAAGAAAAAGCTCCAATGGACTTTCATAGTGGTTGCAAGCGTCTTCGATGGTGGCACCTGCAAGGATGCCAATGCCTAAGTTAGCAAGATATCAAAGAGTGAGTGAAAATGAGAAAGTTATGTATACCTAGAGTGTGTGGGGTCATTTATATAGAGAGTTTTAGAGAGAAAAGCCATTAGAGAGGTTTGAGATGCCACATTGGATGGCACATGATAGCGTTCGTTTGGGTGCCATACTGAGTGTTTTCCTTGCCATGACTGGGATGGTCATAAAAGTCACGACCGAGATAGGTGATGTAGTTCTAATCGGGATAGATGGTATCTTCGTAGCTGGGGTAGGTGAGACAATAACTCCAAGTTAGTCTTGGAATAAGCAGCGTCGGCTTAAGAGTTTGAGACAACCTCTAGAGCAAAATTTGATATGAAGAATAAAAAAAAGTCATTGAAAATAGAATCTCAATTAATTGAAGAGTATTTTTGAGATGATATCATTAAATAAGGTAAAAATAGTTAAAATTTACTTATATTTGAATTCATTAAACTTTTTTTGTTGTTGTTTATAATTGAGTCCAGAAGGAGTAATAAAAAAAGTGAGATTGAGAGAAATTATAAATGTTAATGGAGTTTTTGTGACGTGGACGTGTTCAAATATAATTTCGCTATGTAACACCCTATCTGAAAAAGTAATCTGCTCAGTCGCATGAATCATCACCTCATGGACGGAACGAAGCTATTACTTTGCCTTCTTGATGATAGATTTCGAGATGACTTTCTTTCTCCCTTTGTTTATATTTGTTAAGAGACGAAGATTGCTTGTTAGGAGTGACATTCTACATCTTGACAAAACCTTCTTCTCCATCCTCACAAGGAAAGATTATTCCCGTCTCCCTGTTTAGTTTTGTTACATTACAGTCATTGGTAATGGTTAATATATAATATACACTCTGAATTTTAAATTAGTTTAAGTTACTTCAAGTTGGAGCAATGTAGCGCAGATTTTATTTTCTTATACTAAATGTCACTAAGGGGAGAAAAAAGAGAGGAGATTCAAAGGAAAAAGAGAAGATGCAAATATGCAATAGAGCAAGCAAAGCATCTCAAGTTTACTTCATCATAGACTCAATTAACCATTATGGACTGACTACTTTTTTATCACAGCCAACGAAGCCATGGAGCAAAGGGCTGTTGTGGCTTCAATACTCAGTGCAAGTTTGGTGGTTGTTGCATTAGCTCTTAACCAAGGTAAGCCCAGCAGATTAATTTTCCATCGTAGCGTAATGTCTATTATTTTAAGGTCAAAATTTAGAGATAGTTCCGAAGTGTTATTGGCGTTGTTCTCCAATTAAAATTGGAATTTCATGACATATTATCAAAATGAAACTTCAATTCTAATAAGAGAACAACACCCAAAAAACTATATCTAAGTTTCATCCTTATTTTAATTTATTCTGTTATCATTGATCTCATGTTTACTTCAACTCACAGGAGTGCAAGGAATTGGAATCGGTGTTAATTATGGCACAGTGGCAAACAACCTTCCTCCACCTGCAGAGGTTGCAAAATTTCTATCACAATCCACCACAATCAACAGGGTGAGACTCTTCGATGCGAACCCGGAAATTTTACACGCCTTTGGCGACACAGGGATAGAGGTGACCATAACCGTCCCCAACGATCAAATCCCCCACATCACTAACTTAACCTTTGCCCAACAATGGGTCAAAACCAATGTCCAACCTTTCATCCCCGCGACCAAGCTAATCAGAATTCTTGTGGGCAACGAAGTGCTGTCCACTGCCAACAAGCTTCTGATCAGCAACCTCGTACCCGCCATGCAAACCCTTCAGACGGCCCTCGTGGCAGCATCGTTAGACAACCGCATTAAAGTATCCACACCACACTCTTTGGGCATTTTGTCAAACTCAAGTCCACCCTCCGGCGCCAAGTTTAGGCAAGGCTATGACACGCACGTGCTTAAACCAATGCTTAACTTTCTCAAAGATGCCAACGCACCCTTCATGGTTAACCCATACCCTTTTTTCGGATGCTCTGCCAGCACCCTTGATTATGCAGTTTTCAGGTCCAATTCTGGTGTCTTTGATGATAACACTATGCTCCGATACACGAATATGTTGGATGCGCAACTTGACGCTGTTTATTCGGCGATGAAAGTTTTGGGCTTTGAGGACGTTCAGATTGTTATTGCCGAAACGGGCTGGCCTTCGGCCTGTGATCCGGCCCAAGTTGGGGTCGACCCGAAGACTGCTTCTGAGTACAATGGAAATCTCATACGCCATGTTACTTCTGGGGCCGGGACACCTCTCATGCCAAACAGGACTTTTGATACCTATATTTTTGCTTTGTTTGACGAAAATTTAAAGCCTGGTCCAACATGTGAGAGGAACTTTGGGCTCTTCAGGCCCAATATGACTCCTGTCTATGACATCCCAATAATGAGGAACAGCGTAGCTGTCATTGCTAACAGTGATTGTAAGGCATTTTTGTCAATCATAGTTGTCTTAAGCTTGATTTGTGCATGGGTTTAAATTTGGCAATTGCATTTTTCACTCCCCTTTTTTACTTAACTGACTCTCCTTTTTCTTTAAAAATATTATTTTTTTCTTTCTAAAATGTAGTTTCCGAAATGTATTTTGATTGTTAATTGTTAATATAGTTTTCAACAATTACTTTTAGGAATATATTAAATACATTTTGGTAACTAATTTTTAAAATGTATTAAAATTTTAACACATTTCAAAAATTAATGTTTTTAAATGTTAAAATTTTAACACGTGCTAAAAATTAAGTTTCAAGAAACGTGCATAAAAAATGCCATGTGTTGAAGAACTTTTCATTTGTGTTCTCGATGCTGGAGAAAAACTTGAGATGTGCTACAATGATCGAAATGGTGGTGTTCGAGGACATGTTTACGGTGGTGTGTATGGAGGATCCCAGTTCGAACGAGACCCAACAAAGAATTTGGTTGATCTGTTTGAGGTAATTTCTTTCACTTTCCCAAGGGATTTTCTTTTGTGTGTTTTTTTTTTAATCATTCTTGTTCCGTGGTGACGTGCCATGTAAATGAATTATGTATGAATACTATATCCCATGACATGCCAGTTTCCCTTTCTTAGCATGCTTGATAATTTGATATGACGTAAGTGGTTATCTGAAATAAACATCTGTCTATGACTCCATGTATATGTTTTCTTTGTCTTTTAGTAAATTTTAATTCGTGTTTGTATTAATTCTCAGATATTCAGGTTTTGAGTGTTCTCGTTTAGTATCCTATTTGTAGGACAATCACGGTTGTACCTGACTCAGACATCTTTGGGTACCCAAATGAAATTATGCAAAGGACATGAAAGGAAGTATACATTTTGTTCCTGGTTTAGATATAGACCCATTTGCAGATCAAGTTGTTTCCTGTTTTGAGTGTCAAAATGTTATTTAAATATTTAGTATGCGTACTTGAGTTTACATGGATTGTTAGTTAGACTTATGGTGTTAATCCATGTCCTTCTTGTCTGTGACTGTTTCCCCAATTTATTCACAATCTGCATTAGGAGGTATAGTTTTGTCTTGTGAAAAGGATGACACCTTATTACAATTTGCACCATGTGTTTTATCGAGGTTCAAGCCTGAAAGAATTACCATATATTTGAGTTATTTCTTTTATTACAGGGTCTGCTGTTGATTATATTGAACAAGTCATTGGCTATGTAAGCATAGGTTATCCATTTGGAATGACTGCCCCAATCCTTTTTACAGTCCCCAAAACCAAAACTAGCTTAATTCTCAGTAGGACGTGTTGAAACACATCTTCGGAAAATTGTAAGATTCATAAAGAAAATTGTAACGTGTAAGATTCAAGAAGAGTAGAGGTTTGAACCAATTTTTACTGGGCATGCCATAGTCTAGGATTCCCATACTTTTTCTTGGAGAAAGAGGGAATATCCTATGTTACATAGATATCAAGGAGAAATTCAATAATAACATTCTTACAATCTTGTTAAAAGTTCATTTCCCATTGTGTTATGCCTCATGGTTGCTAGACAACGTGTGATGCAATAAAACTTGAGCAAATATTTTTGTGAATAATAGGTTTTCTAACTACAGTTTTAATCAACCAACTTTGGGTATTCATAGGGCTGGGGTTTCTGAAATCATTCTCATTCTCGAAGAGTATTGATGTGCAACATGCCTTTATTTTTTTCAGAAAAAATTTGGATAATGTTGTAAATTAAGATTGGTGCCCTCTTGTTACTGTAGAAATTGCTATAGCTAAATTTAAAAAGTACAAAACTTAGATATAGTACATAAGGCACTATTAATGATGTTCTCTAATCAAAATTTGAGATTCATCTTGGTAATCTGTGTAATAAAAGCATGTATCAAAAGATTTCTTAGATTATCAAGATGAATCTTCAATTCTGATTAAAAAACAATACTAACAGTATCTAAGGTACTATATCTAAATTTTGTCCATTAAAAAATGATATTGAAGTGTATGGCTAGAGATGGTTGTTGGGTCTTATTAATTTATTGTAGTATTATCCATGTCAAATTGAAAATATGGAAATACTGGAATGCAATTATATTTTGATTTTGCAAGGGAAATTTTCAGCCATGAATAGTCATGTTTGCAAATACGTGTATGTATCTAATTTTTAGCAAATAGAGGTCAATGATTTGCATGAAGTGTGTTAGCTCTATTATTTCCTAACTCTAGCTGAAATACGTAATTTTATTTATGTGGTTGGGTATTAATGTTTTATTTAGTATAATATAGTAATTTATTGTAATGATTATTCTCTTATCTACATTCAACATATATTTAAGTTCGAATGATGTAAGATGCAATGGCAGGCATAGACCTTCGAGTCTCATTTTGCCAGAGCATTATAGATAGTAAGGACAATTTTCTTGTTTGATATTTCATTTTCTTCCTGTTAATCTTGGTTTAAAAAATAACTGCTTGGATTTTGGATTGTGGCATTCATGGCTTGATTTTTTCCTTTTTGTTTCACTTCATCGAGATGACAAAAAGTAGCAGTTCTCTTCTTGTTATCCTTCCTGGAATGTTCAAGTCATATCTTTTTCTTTCCTTTTACTCTCTCAAGTCCTAATTCCATCAGTTCTTCTAAGTTGCAATCTAATTTCCCTTAAATCAGGAACATATGCTGGTAGAGCTAATTGTATAATTCAGACTCTAGTCTCCCATTTCTTCAAAGTTCTGATCGTGACCCTCCTTATGGATCTAAGAATTTCAGCTTGAGTAGTATGGTATACAGCTTTGTATTGCCATGCATATAGGGATTTGAAGATGCTTAAGAACAGATATAAGAATTTCCAAAATTTCCTTGGGCACTCCTTCAACTTCACTCACTCCCCCCAATTCGTCATGCTTCACTCCTGGTCCAATCACGTCAAGAAATTAGTTTCCAGAAAGAGGATATTTGTGGTATAAAAAAAAAAACCAAATAATACAGAAAGAGACTACATAAGTGAAAAAAAGTGCAAAAAGCGACTGCTTTAAATTTTGTAGGCTCGCTCTTCTTTTCCAATGGGTCAATGATCAACGAACCAGCGAAGGCATTTGTTAAATGCGCTCCTTCCAATTAGTAAATGCACCTTTCCTTTCGCATTTTTTATATTTTTTTCTCAAAAATACCTTTTTCAAAAATAATTTTCGAAACATATTTTTGCGAATGGGTAAATATTTCAGAAATTAATTTTTGAAATATATTTAATACATTTCAAAAGCTAATTTCTAAAAATGTAAAGGAAACTAATTTTGGAAGTCTACTTTTACACACAACTCATTAGACATAATTCCATGTTCACTGACACTACACCAGAAAGCTTTCTAATTATCTGCCATAACCGCCAAGTGCTAACTTAGCCAGGTTCAGCAGTGAATTTAGCAACCTCCTTCTTGCTAATGAAACCTTTGCTAAACTAGGCCTTTGCTTGAGAATGACACTTGGTCCAATGTTGCCAAATTCGATGAAGTAACAGTCTTGAGTGTTTGGTTCAGTTGGGTTCCCAGGAAAAATAGGCTTCTAGCTAAATTTAGTCACCAATAACATTCTCAATAAACATTGTCCTTAAGGCATCATTTGGTAAAAAAGAAATAGAGGAAGAAAGAAAAGAAAAGAGTAGAAGTGAGAAGAAGTAGTTTGGTAAAGTGGAAATGTGAGGAAATTTTAAATAAAATTTGTGAGACCCACTTTAAAATATTTTTTTGCTGTTTAACGAAAAAATGTGTGGAAGTTACTGTGCAACTGTCCATGACCGTTCGCTCTCTTAACTGCAAGTAAATCAATTTACAAGGTTTGTAAATTGATATATTGCATGTAAATCGGTTTACATATTATTTTATATAATATAATATTATTATTATTAAAATGATAATAAAATATTAACAACAAAAATAAATAATATTAATAATAATAATGATTAAAATAAAAAATAATTTCAAAAAGTTAACTTCTCTTTCATTTCTCTTTTATTTTTTTTCAATTAAACTTTAACTTCTATTCTATTTCTCACTTATTTTTCTTCTCTTCTCTTTCTTTCTTTTTTCTTTATTTCTTTCCTCTCTATCAAAATCATCCAAAGAATGCCAGCACTACTAAATTCACTGATGAACCCTGACTCCAAGCTAGTACTTGGCGGTTGGCAATTGTCTCACAAAAGCTAAGAGTCCAAGATGCAATATGTGGGGGTCTGAAGTGCCTAAGGTGGCTAACCATTGTACTATGTGAACTTAACTTCAAGCTTAATGCATGGTTGGTCCAAAACCTTACATAATGTATCTTAATGCCTCGTGAAAAATATCCGTCCATTTTTTGAATATCCCAACACTATAATTTGCTTGCTTACAAATTTCTCCATAGAACAAGGATAAAGAAACAAATTTTTGAATAAACTGAAGACAAAGATACAATTTATTTATTTATTTATTTTTCATAAAAACTAAGGGTTCATTTGGGATGGTTGTGAGTTTTTTATTTTGGTTTTTAAATACAATTTTTAAAACAAAATGTGTTTGGCTAAAATGAAGCTAAATGTTTTTCAACTTAATTTCAAAACACTTTTACATTTATTTTCAAAATAAACAAAAAAGATTTATGAATTTGGTTTTATTTTTAAAAAAGCACACTCTTGTTATATTTCTCAATGATCCTTCTTGATATTGCTGCTGTTGCCAACACTAGCATTGGCACCGCTACCACTACCACCACTGGTGCTGCTACTACCACCTCTATCACACAAACACACCCTTAAACTAATTTAAACAGGATTGAAAAGTTTTAAAATGAGTTTACTTTGAAACTAAAAATTATATAAAAAAAAAAACTAAAACTGATTTTTAAAAACTAAAAACTGATTGTAATTTTTAAAATTTTTAAACTTACAACTAAAAATTACCCCAAACAAATTCTATAGTCATAAATTTATGCGCACACAATTCCTCATAGAGACTAAAATACTCATTTACGAACACAAAATTAATTCAAATGACAGAAGAAATTCCACCCAGATTGCTAGAACCCACGTCTCATTGTTGTAAAAAGGATCTGTGAAATATTTATCTACATAGATATTGATCCCCTCCTACAAATATTCTCTCCAGCTACTCTCCAGCACAATTATAGACCCTTGGATCAGCTTAACGGTTTAGATTGAAAAGCTACAAAAAGTTGCTTCTTATATGACAACATTGTCAATACGAAACAACTTCTTCCTTTCTCACTCTCTGCACAGCGTTCAATTTTCTTTAAACTCCAAAATCTATTTTTGTTGAACTTCAAACTCATTATAAGTGCAAGAATAATTTGAAAATTAAATTCTAAATATTATACTTAAAACTAGTGTAATAACCTGTGTCTTGCAAGGGTATTAAGATTACAATCTATAATTTTTTTATATTATTACAATTTTAATTTATTTTTCAATAATATTTATTTTATACTAATATATGTTAGTAGTTATGTATATAAATATTTTAGAAAAGATATAAGATAAGAGATATTAATAATGAAAAATATGAATATGTGCATTCACATATGCTATATCATTTTGATTTATATAATTGTGTGTTTTAAAAGATATTATTTTATAAATATATTTTTATTTTTATATAACTTAGATATATACATAATTTTAATAAAAGATATTGATAATGAAAATATTTTAAATTATATTTTGCAATTATTAGTTTTTTCTTTCATAAAGAAAAGAAATGATTAACATTAATCATGAAAAAATAGATTTGTGTGTATTTACACACACATACACATATGTATATATAATTATGAGCATTGATATATTCAAATAATTGTATATTTACAAATGCCTCATATCATTTCAATTTAGATAAATGTATCTTTTAAAAATATATCTACATTTGTATATAACATATGTGGGTGTGGGTGTGCGTAATTTTAAAATAAATATTAATAATTAAAAATATTTTAAATATCATTTTTTAAATTATGGGTTTTCCTATAAAAAATTATTTATATCCTAAATGAAAGAAGCGAATAACATTAACTAACGAAAAGAAAGTAGATTTACAGATTTGATGAATAAAAAGATAAGATAATGTTTAAATAATAATTTTGTTATTCTTTATTTTGTTTCGTCTAATAATAATTGATTGACATCTAAATTTTTCTCTAATAAATAACCTATATCGTAATTTTTAAATAAATAAGTCTCAAATTTTTTAATAATTTTTTAACTTTACCAATTTTCTATTAGTAAGTGTAAATTTTAACATATAATTAACTACTTATATAAATTAATGTCTTATGCTACTTTAAGTCTTGAAAAATATGTTTTTTTAATACATTATTAATTTTGTAAATATTTGTAAATATAGAGTAGATGTATACACATACATATATTAACATCATTTTAATATTGATATGAATTAAAATTTATATAACTATATTTTGCAATAATTGATTTTATCATTTAAATTTAATTTCTATTTAATAATAATAATAATAATAATAATAATAATAAAGAAAAAGAAAAGATCACTCAAACAATCATAATCATTATAATACATAAATACTATAAATTATTATAAAATAATAAAATAATGATATAAATATAAAATATGACCATAAATTTATTATTATTATTATTATTATTATTATTCATTACATTAACATTTTAGGCAACATAACAATTTATTATCATAATTATCATTATAATACATATTTACGGTAATAAATATAAAATCATGATAATAAATAAAAAGTTTCTGCAATTATAAAAAAATATTTCATAAAATTTAATAAATAGATCACCTAATTATATAAAATTCAAATCTATTTAAGATTTAACTAAAAGAACTGAGAACAATTGGAAGGAGAGGTGTGTTTATTGCACCTAATGTAACATTTCCAAATATGAATATTAGAAGCAATTAAAGTTATATAGATATTTCTTTTATGGTAATAGCCTTTATGATAAATGGTCATAGATGCTTTAAGTGTTAATAATAATAGTTACTCTCACATTAGAATATTACATAAACAGGATACAGGACCCAGATGGGAAGCTAAGGCCCAGGGCAAGCCCAACACACACACACACACACACACGTAATAAGAGAGGAATGGAGAGTTAGAGAGAGAAAGAGAAAATAAAAGAGAAAGAAGAAAGAAGAAAGAAGGAAGAAAATAAGGAAGGAGAAGGGAGAAGAGGAAGAAGAGAAAAGGAGCAGAGATCCCTAAGCCCAAAGCTCATCTTTGTGTATCCTTGATATGAGTGCTTCCTACTTGTCCTCCCTTACCCTTTGGATTGGTGTTTGTTTTCCTTTTTCCCCTTTTTCGCCTTGAACCCATGGTTTGGATTTTTATAGATTCTTGATGATTATGCATGATTGAGGGGTTTATATGGTAGATTAATCGATTAGAAATGTAATAGAAGTGTTTTGGGATTGTTTATGGTGGTTTGGAACCATTGGGTGGCCAATGATGGCCCTAGGCATTGTAGATTTCACGAAAATCGTGATATGCTAAATTGCCAATTTAGTTGAGCGCGAAATATTGTGGCTGAGGGAAAATCATGTTTTAGGTGAGCGAAAGGAGTTGCGGCTAAGCAAAAATTATATTTTTGCTGAGCAAGAAAAAGTTTTAGTTAAGCAAAAGGACCTCTAGAAACAGGTCTAGAAGCCTCGTGAAGGCTCGCTAAGCGAGAGTAAGTCTTGCTAAGCGAATATATGAGTCCAAAAAGAGTGTTTTTCCCTCGCTAAGCAAGATAACTTCTAGCTAAGGAAAAAGGGGCTCTACGAACCAAGTTTAGAAGCACAATACCCAATCGCTGAGTGAAATTTATATTCGCTAAGCAAAAGTATACCCCTAGAATGTGAGGTTTGATGTGGTTGCACCCTTGTTTTCTATGTTTATTTTGTATGATTGCCATTGGTTGTTATGTTGTGTTGCGATGTTGTATGGATAATTATGTAGTTGTAGTATTATCTTTGTGGTTGTGCATTGTGTTGTGTTGTGTGAGTATAATGAAGAACCCCATATAAGGCAACACGTAAGGCGTTAGAAGAAAAGCTCAAAAAACCATGTCGACAACGGAAGGGGTCCAATTGCTTGGGTTAGAGCAGGATATAAATATGAGACCATAGACTGCTTGGGTCAGAGCGGAATACAAGTACGAGACCATAGACTACTCTAGTCGGAGCGGAATATAAGTACGAGACCATAGGCCGCTCAAGTCGGAGTGGGATATCAGTATAAGAGCATGAGGAAACTATAAGATGTATGTTGAGAATGTCTATGTAAGGCATGTCTACTGACTCTATCATATGTATACAGATGTGTATGCCTAGTTATAGGTAGATTGTGCTATGTCGAATCAAGAGAACCTATGTGCTTAGTGAGGATGTAGTTCATGAAAGCTACTACCCAATTGGTATGTAAGGGGTTTGCCCCTAAGAAAGTTTATGTGTAAATCCCAAAAGGACAACAAAAGAGAAAGGTAAGGAAAGGAAAGGCTAGTCCTCATTTAGCGACATAGGAAGTAAATTGTCTAGATAAAGTAATAAGAGAAAATGAGGCCCCAACTAAGTGTTAGAAGGAGAGTTGTTTAATGTGAAGGATCAATATGGGTCAAAAGACTTGAGACTTAGGCCCACTAAAGATTAGCAAGCTCTAAGTTAGGCATAGTTTATGAGGTTAAGAATTTAGGAGTTCAGTGAAAGGTAAAACTATACAAGTTAAGGGAGGATTCTAGGATAGAATAGTTAGCCTACCCCTAGAGTTCTCCCGTAGCACTCAGTGAGACATTTTGTCTCACTCTCTTTAGTTTATATCTTTTTAAGGATCAACAGATAGATATCTTGTGGATGAGCTTGGAGCCGTTAGTAGAGAATGAAGAAGATGTTTGAGTTCTAAACCTCCCAATGCATGGGATTTTTGTTTAGTTTCATGTATCCATCTTTTATGTGATATACGACACCTTATGCCAAGAGTTTGTAATAAGTTTTATATTAGAATTATGTTTAAGTTTCCGCTTATATTTCTCATATTTTATATTATGTCCTAGCAATCTAGGCATAGTTAAGGTGATGCCCCCAGGGTGTTACACCAAATATTAAGTATAATATTTAGAATTTAATTTCCAAATTATTCTTCACTTGTAGTGAGTTTAGATTTCAACAAAAATAGAATTTAAATTTTAAAGAAAATGGAACACTGTAAAGAGAGTGAGAGAGGAAGAAGACCATTTGTACTAACAATTTTGTCATATAAAAAGCAACTTTGGGAGCTTTTCAATCTAAAACATTAAACTAATCCAAGGGTCTAGATTGTGCTGGAGAGGAGCTGGAGAAAATATGTGCAAGAGAGTACAAACAAAATGACGAGTCACTAATTTAAAACAATAACGACTACACATTTCACTTTCAAATCAAGGGTTTTGGTTAACTTTATCCATTAATCACAATGTTATTGAACCTTGGTTGAAGTCCCCACTTCTTGCCATTCTTGGTTCATGTCTTGTTGTTGTTTGAGGGAAGTAAGATGTTGTTGGACAAGATAAAGTGTTGTCATTTTCTCGATCTCAAATTGCAATTGTTGAATGACCTGTAACAATCCCCAACAGGGTATGTATCCTCGTCTAGGTGAAATAGAACATCAACTTTGGAAAACATCATAGGAAGAGGTTCATAAAGTACATTAGAAAACAAAAAACCATTGTTAGTAAGGAGAAGATACTATGTTCACTCTTGAACCCTAGCTCCAAGCTAGGCTTGGTGGTTGTGACAAATGATTTGTAATTATGAATAATGATTCGTACGTCCATGTAGGCTTCCAAAAGTATTAAAAATTTAACACTTCTTCTGAAAGTTAATTTACAAAACATTAACCAATTTGTTCAAAAAATGGGGTATTTTTAGAAAAGAAAAATTTAAAAACGTGGAAGGGCTTTATTTAGCAATAAAGGGAGTGCGTTTCGCAATTGTCACTCACAAATCTATCATCATCAACTTAACCTAAAATTGTTGTCTGACTCAAATTATGGGCTTACCCATATGCATTGTAAACAAAACTATTTTCTAATTGTTAGTTGGGTTTGAATAGTTGACCTATAAGATTCAAGAGGAAAAAAGGTTAAGCATTGTATTTGTATTTGCATTGAATGCCACTGGATCCATGCTACACAAGCTTTCAATGAAATCAAACTAAAAATAAATATTAAAAATATACTTATAATATCAATTTGTGAACAATAAAAATAAAATAAACATTATATATATATATATATATATATATATATATATATATATATATATATATATATATAAATACAAGTAACATATTTTCGCATAAAAAATTATTATATATACTTTTTTAATTAGGAGCGAATGAGATATAAATTACACAAAAGAATACCCAACAAGAAACTTACTACGAAAGAATTAAACAAGTCATTAGAGTTAATACAAACAAAAAAAACTAAAAATATTATTTAAGGTCGACTGGAGGGTGAAGGCTAATGAATTATGACCGTCAATGAGGTTGATTGGATAAAAGTTACTAGGAGTTAAAGAAACAATCCAAGGATACTCATAGAAAATCCAAAAGTCAAATTTATTCTTTTTTGTCCCAACCATAGAACAAACCAAATATTTCAACTCTCATACTATATACTTGTTGTAACACATTAACATCAAAAAATTTTGGAACTTTAGAAACAAATATTTTCATAAACATAAGTTCAAAACTTATAGTTTTAATACAACATGCTCCTTATATTTCATTTGTAAAATACCTATTTCAATGTTGATCATTCTTATTTTTTATTTTCTTCCTTTTCCTACAAATAAGAGAAAATGCATTTTGAAAATTCATTTTCCTTATAAAAATAATATTTACTCTTTGTTTACTATTTTTTATTTAGATGTTACCTTTTATTGAAGAGACAAATAAAAGACATACAAGAAGGACTATGAGTATGTTTGACAAGCATTCTAAGCTTCTAGTTTTTTTTTTACTAAATGAGAAACTTGTTTGACCATATGAGTAGTGCTTGGTAAACAAATTTATTTTAGTAGCTTGTAGCATTTTGTAAGACATTACTTCAAGCATCTTTGTAGTTTTTAACTTCTTATATTTTATTTTCTTTTTACCATTAAAATATTTATTAAATTTACTTTATACCCTTTTTTCATTAGGTAGGTTTTTATCATTTTTTTGTTGGGAATATTTTAAGATATAATATAGTGGTTTTCTTATCTTATCATGTTAATAAACATAATGAAAGTATAACATCAATTTAAATATATGTAATTTTTATTTTGTTTTAAACTTAATTGGGAATATATTAAGATATAATATAAAATTAATAGTTGAACACACAATATGAAAAAATAAATAATTGAAACTAAAAAATGTAATTTAAATAATTGATCTTTAAATAAAAATTATAAGAGTTCAAAATTAATTAAAAAATTACATTATAATTATTCAAAATATATTTTTATCCATAAAATAAAATTAAAATTTATAAAGAAATATCATATAAACATGTCCATTATGTTATTTTACATTTATCAATTATTTCAACAGATAATTTTACCAAACACTGTTAAGTCAATAAGTTAGCTTAATATTTTTCAGCTTTAAACTAACAACTTTTAGTTATCAACTAACTTTTGAACTTTTAGCTAGTTTATAAACTATTTTTACCAAACATACCCATGTTAAATCTTAAAATACCAAATCATTGATATGCTAAAATAAAAAGTAACGTGCAAAGAAAAATATAGTAATTTTTAACTTTTTTTAATTAAAAGACTATTAGGGTCAAGAATATATGGAGAGAGATTGATAATTTTATTTTCCCATTTCTTACTAATACGTCATTTTCATATGAATCACATTTAGCGAGTCACAAAATTTACCTATGTTCTAGATCCATTTAGGACCAACTACCTAGCTCATAAGAAGCATGGATAATACATGAGTCACATATGTGGCATAATATTGACATGAACATACAACAAATCATAAAATTATAGTAAACGACCTGATTAAGGTATATAATATATAACAACATGATAAAAAATTAACTCTTTTGAAATGATGTGTGATACTTTATTAATTAACTCATTCTCAATCAAATTAAGTTTAGCAGAAAAAAGCTAGTCTCCCACAATGTAGCAAACTAAAGTTCAAAAACCGTCCACTTAAGAATATGGTGAAGGAGGCTATTGATGTGTCCTCCTATGCATCATGTTTTAGAGTTATTTTGCATGCATTTTATGTTAAGTTTAGGCATTCCATCATTATTTAATTAATTTCTCTTGTTTAGGAAGTTTCTACTACATTAGGTTGTGTTTTTGTTATTTAAGGAAAGATTACTTGTGAAGTGTATAACATCTTAAGGGATATTACCTTAAGCTTTACATTTTTAACAACCAGAGTGCGGATAACAATGACATATATATAAGAATATCACAATATGTGAGGCATTACTCAAGAATTTCATTATTTAGAGTTTAACATGCTTCTCAAGTAACAAAATCACATACATCATAAAAAGGAGATCCTCTTACTTATAGAATCACTATACAAAAAGTACATATCCATATCATTGTCTTTCAAAAGAAATATCATATAGTCTATTTATACATCAATCACCAAAACATGATGTTTCAAGGCCAAGCACCAATCATCCTTACCTGTCAATTTGGAACATAAACGCTAAATTAATTAGACAATGTCTTAGTGAGTGCTAAACACGTGCAATACGATACATGGACCTCATGAATGCATTATTCACAATAAACATCAATTACTCATCCTCAAACATAAACTTTTCATCGCATTCTTTCGCATGCTTAGCCTTTATTTTTACTCTTTTCTGTCCTATGGCAAAGTGTTGAGCTCAAAACTTTCAAGGAGCGTCCCCATTGTCCTTATGTTGTGACCTCTTACTTATATACCCCTCTGGTCCGAGGGGTTTAGCCATTAGCCTTTGGAAAATAGGAAGTGACAGAACTCGTCCATTCATCCAAAAAGGGCACCTCAGTCTTCCACGTGTCTTTCTTTTATTATAACATAGATATATCATGACCTTATACTTATATCCCCCTTTGGCCTAAGGGCTTGGTTCATTAAAATCTTTGGTCACCTTTTTGGTATCTAAAGGGTTCGTTACCTTCTTTCCTCCAAAGGAGACTCTTCATACATGGACATTAAGTAAAACATATTCTTAGGTAGTCATTTATTATGTGAAATCAATGAACATATGATTGAAAGTGAAGTTAGTATGATATGTTATTCCAGGGGTCTCTCACTTAGCTTGCTTAGTAAGTGAGACCCATTCGCTTAGGGTGCCTAAGAGTCGTTTAGCAAACATATGCCGGGGTTTCCAAGCCTGTTCTCTAAACCCCTTGTTGTTAAGCGAGGATAGTTCTCACTTAGTGTACAACAAACACCCTCTCTAGACTCAACGTTTCGTTGAGCGAGACTTATTCTCGTTGAGTGAACATGCATAAGGCTTCTAGACCTGTCTCTGGAAGTCCTCTCGCTCAACCAAAACTATTCTCGCTCAGCGAGGGAGTCTGACTCGCTGAGCTAGAGCGACGATTCTACAAAATCACGATTTTCACTCACTCCAAGGCCATTAATGGCTACCCAACCATCTCAAAGCACATAAATGACTCATAAATGCTATTCCATAGTATATAATCACCAAATCCATCATATTGACCCATAAATTAAACAGAATACACAAAAATCCCAAATTCCCTTGGGTAAGGTTCAAGAACCCAAAACCCCTAATTCATCAACCACCACTCAAGATCAAGTAGGGTAAGGGGAGGGAGATGAATAAGAAACACTCGCCACTAGCTTCAAGGGTGATTGGGTGTGTGGGTGACACTTGTTCTTCTTCCTCCTCCTCTTTATCTCTTCTCCTTTTCTTGTATGTGTGAAAGTGTGTGTGTGTGTGTTTAGTGAGGGTATATGAGGCTTATGGGTCTAAGAGGGTGAGGACCCTTATTGGGCCTTAGTGGCCCCTTTTCTCCCTTAATCTAACTCTGACCCACTATTATATCTTAAAACAAAGCAAAGTCTTATATTATGTAGAGCACTCATAAAATAGGCATAAAAGGCATTTAATTTATTTACGACCAATATAATCATAATTAGCCTATCATGGGGATGTTACAAAGTGAATTAGAGCAAGAGAAACTAGAGTAGTCATAACTTGGGCTCCTGGATTTGCAATGTTCTTAGTGCCCGTGCCTATTGAAAGCTTGAACAAAGATATTCACTTTTCATAAAGACACTCTTATCTGATTCAACATGAATCGTAGTGGAAATTAGGCTTGGAATTAAAATTGAAGTTTTATCCAAACAATCTAACATAGATGCAGTGTTTTGAACATATCTTGAGATGTGATTTTGACCACGGACATGATGTGCGCTATAGTGTTCTATTTTTGCAATTTTATCTTTTATTTTGTTTGGACTTGGACCCTTATGAGACCTTAGGTATAAATAACCCTTTTAGGGATTTATTATTATTATTATTCACACAAGTAGAAGATAACACTAAACACCTATAACAACTCAATTTACATAAATGCTAATGAAATATAAATTATCTATTAGAGATTAAAATAACAATTAATTAATTTTATAAGTAACGTTTTATTTTAATAGTTTGCATCTAATTTAATTAATTTTTATATTTTAAATAATTCAAAAAATTGTTTAGAAACTTTAACTATTATAAAATAAATATTTTTTATTTACAATATAAATGTAAAACAATTGAATTATTTTATTATTTTACATTTCAAAATTAAAAAATATTTAAATTTAACACAATTTAAATATTTTTAAAATTTTTAAAAAAAAATTTCTCATACAATTTTATAAAATTGTAAACCATAGGAACAACACAAGAAGGTGGTTGAATTGTGTTTTATAAAAAAATATTGCAAAACCTTTTTGTAAGGAAATGTTTTGTCTGAAGGATAAACGATAAATATTTTTAAAAGAGATTTATGAAAATGAATAGAAGATGTAAAAGAGAGAAACACAAAAATTTATACTGGTTCGTCTCACCCCAGAGACAACATCCAATTCTTGGTAAACTACTAAGTCCCACTATAACTTAAAAAGTTACAAGTATTCTTTTATCCAAGCCTCTTCAGGCTCAACCCAAGCAGTCTTTTATTTGTCTCTCCAAGCAAATACCCGAGTTTTCTTTGATACAAAGCATCTTCAAGTTTCTACCAATTTCATAGAGAAACGGTTGAGGGTAAGATGTCACACTAGACTAGCGTCTTATCAGACGAATATATAATGAAGCTCAAGAGTTTGTTACAAGAAGGATTTATTCATGTTTACAAAATGAGAGTAAAGAGAAATTGCCAAGAGTTCCGTTTCTTCAATAATGATCTTCTTTTTATTTATAATGTTATCCCAAAGTCTCCATTGTGAGAGCTTTTAGAGAAATCTTTCATCTAATGTTGTAAAAAGAAGAAAATAGAAGTTAAAGCACTAAATGCTGCATTTAATGATTTTCACCAACCAGTCACACTAATAAGATAAAGTAGTCCGCTTATCTTGCCTTTCTCGTACTCAATTTTGTTGCAATGGATATATTTTCACTTTCAGTGCTAACAACTATACTATAGTTCCTTCTTTTTAGCATAGAGCTATACCTTTTCAACAAGAGGTACATAGACGTCTTCTTTTATAGGAAGTAGGTGCGCAAACTCCAAAACGGAAAAGGTTCTCATGTAACAAAACTTCTGAATAAACAAATAGTTCAATATATTTTGGAATACACTGTCTGAAAGGGTTAGTCAGCGTAACATCTTTAATTTTAACATACACACGTGAATAGACAATTTGAGAAAGCATACAATAAAGGAGTGTGATTAGACAATTAAGTGTTAGACTGTTTGTTATTATCAAAATGAAGCGAAGGTCATAAATTCATCCTTTATCTTAACAAAAATTTTAAATAAAATAAGAAATATTTGTGAGTCTATCCAAATGTATGCCTTGTGCATAGCACAGGTTAAACGTTAGTATCTTATATATATATATATATAGGGGTAGGATCCGTTGACACCAGGTGTAAGAGTTAGTCAAATTACACCTTCAATAACTTTTTGTATAATATAAATTTAACCAATCAAACCGTTGAATTTGATGATATTATCTTTATGATTATGTATATCAAATTTCACATCATTTGGACTTTTCTATATATGTTATCTAACGTTGAATATTTACGTATATTTTAATATCATATTGTACGTTAAAATAAAGTGATTTAATAAACTATTAAATAATTTTAGAATTGTATGAAATTTTGTATACTTAATCTAATTAATGAGAATATCAAATTCAACGGTTGGATTGGTTAAATTTGTATTATACAAAAAGTTATTGAATGTGTAATTTGACTAACTCTTACACCTGGTGTCAATAAATCCTGTCCCATATATATATATATATATATATATATATATATATATAAGATATGAAATTTATCAATCGAATCATCTTATATCATTTTTCTGATTATGTACTCAAATTTCACATAATTTGATCATTCCTTGATATATTTGTTGGAACCAAAGACGTAGAAGCGTCTAAACCCTCAAAGTTTTAAAGATAACAAACTTATTAATGTTCAAGTTTCTACCAAAGAACTAACCTTGTCACAGCAAACAAGTTACTCTTTTATGGACCGTTGGTAGACGTGCTAAAAAAGGTCGTCCAATAGACGTGCTAAAGAAGGCCGTCCAGTAGACGTGCTAAAGAAGACTGTCCAGTAGACGTACTGAAGATGACCGTCTGAAGCTAAAGCTTGTCTCTTATTACAAAATCAAATATCATATGCATTCAGACAAAAGCTTCCAATGACAAATCTTCAAATGGCTAAGTCTTATTTAAACATCCAATTTAATTATGTTTGTTTTTCCTCGAAACTAACATATTACCATTCTGGTGATCTAACGTTTAAATTGTTTTGAAGCATTAAATGTAATCAGATTCACTCTAGTGCAAAGGCGCAGCAAAACAAATAAAGCAAGTCAACTTATCAAGCTGTCATGTCAAATGAAGAGTGTTCAAAAAAGTAGACCGCCAGCACAGTCCTGCGCTTTCCGTTTTAGTGCAAGTCTAAAAGTTGTCACGCCTAATCTTTCTGAAAGCATGGTTTGCACGCCTCTCCTTGTATAATAAAGTCAAGTCTTCCACAACGAATCTTTTTCCCTAAAGACTATATATATGCCACCAATGAAGAAGCGAAATAGAAGAATCGCAATACGTGCTAACTTGTGACAATCTCAGCGAGACATCAAAAGCCTTCTGTACTTTATCTAGAAGTGTCCATTGGACAATAGTGAAAAAGTCTTGTAAAAATATTCTAAGTGTTTGAGCTTAATCTTTCAAATCCTCACTACGTGAGTTGATACCTTTGTATAAACACTTGTTTGTGTTGTGAAAGCCTAGAAAGGCTTAGTGAAAAAAGAATACTTGGGTTGAGCAATCTAGGGTGATTGCCTTGTAAAGCCTAAAGAGACTGCGAACAATACTTGTAACCTAAGGTTGGTTAGTGGATACCTTCTGGATAAAGGGACTGGACATAGCTCAGGTTGAGTGAACCAGTATAAAAACTCTCTGCATTATTTTTCTCTCTATCCCTTAACTTGAAAACACTTTCAAACTTATTTATATTGTTTTAAAAAGAAAAGGGTTTTAAATGCACAATTTAACCTCGCCCTTCTTGTGTGCTTTTTCTCTTTCAATATTATGTAGCAATAAACATTTGTTTGTATTATAAATAATATATTATCCATTAAAATAAAGTAGCACAATGAAATATGAATTGTTTTTTTATTTACATGAAATTTTACAAACTTAATATACTTCATAAAAGTTTTTATTTTAATGATTGAATTGATTAATTTCATATTTTACAAAAAGTTATTAAATAATGTTAATGCAAAAGTTTGACGCCTCTCTCTTTATATACGTGTGCGTGTGTAAGATTAAATTATACTGTTATAAGTTACATCAATTATTACATCATTCAATAACTTTTTATATAATTTTATCTCAAAACTTATTATTGGATTGAAAATTCTTATCATATAAATCATATTTAAAATTTTTTATTTTGATATATACTTTTTAATACTCCATTGATATATATTAAAATTGATGTAATATACACTTTAAAATATTTAAAAATAAGAACTTTTTGATTATATATTTATAATTGTTTAATTTGATAAAAAAAAAATTGAGACAAACAATCAAGATAATATATATTTATAATTCAATAATTGGACCAAAAAAAATAACATTTCATACATATCTATTGAGGGTGTAATAATTGGTATAACTTATAATAGTGTAATTTGATCTATTTCCTTCACCCTGAAACGTGCACACACGCATGTGGGCTCACATATATACACACTATTGAAAGAATAATAGCAGATGTAACTTATAGCAATGTGATCCCAACATACACTTACGTGTGCACACACTAATAATTATAAAATTAGTTAATAATAAAATATTAAATATTAAAATTACATGAATATATTTTAAAAAATAAAATAAAATTACCGAAATATAAAATTAAGAATGTGTTAAAAACTATTTTACTAAAAGGGTAGAAATTATATATTTTTTCATGCTGTATAAAATTTTTCTTGATATGTTAAAATAAATTGTAATTACTTTAGTCAAAATTGTATGTAAATGTTATTATAACTAAATAAATAAATAAAATTCAATTATATAATTATTATACTTTAATACGAGTCTTTATTATGTTGTCTAAATTTATAAGTATGTTTGGGTTAATTTATTTTATACTATTTTTTTAAAAAAGGTATTATTTTAAATCCCCACATTAAATTTATTTATAAAATGACCAAATCAAATATTTACAAAATACTTATTTATTAAATAAATTTTAAATTTGAACAATCCATAAAATGCACAGATAAACAAACCAGTTGTAACTATATAATGCTGACTTATATTTATTCTTCAAATAAAACATCAATATATGGAAGAATCAAGTATTAGTAAAATAGGTGGAAAAAAATAGGCAAATTCCATGGTCCCTATACATTTCAAAGGGTATTGGTATTTTTTTTTTTTTGAGTAAACCAATAAATAATAAACACATTTAGTTGTAATATTCACTTTGTGGGTAATATGGAATTGAAAATATAGCCTATTGTTGAGGATTTTGTTATTTTTTAGTTACTAAATGATTTCTAGGATTACTTTTGTTGCCTATTCTATTTATACTTGCATATTTTTCATGTTTAATATTGAATTTTCAAAAAATTGAAATAAATCTCAATGGAATTGGATTTTTTTGCAATTATAAAGTGCATGTTTAGATTTTAGTTGGGAGAGCTCAAAAGTATTTTTGCTCCCAAAGCAACAATTTTTCCCTTCTTGGTTTTGCACATTGGAAATTGGAATTCAGTTTTGTGCATTGGAATTTGCAAAAGTACTTTTTCAATAGTTATCCAAACTAGGGGTGGCAAAACGAGCTTGGCCCGTTGGGCCAGCCTGTTTAGTCCACCATTTTTGGCAAGTCAAGACAACATTATTAGCCTACTAGCCTGTTTTGGACTGCCTTGTTTTGGCTTGCCAAAAAAGGCTTGTGATGTGGAGGGCAAGCTGGCCCGTTAGGCCAAATCTTTTTTTTTAATTAAATAAAATAATAATAACTTATATTTGGCATGTAATATTACAAGAATTAGGCGAGCAATTAAACAAAAACAACACACAATAGGATACACATGCAAGGTTTAAAGCTAACGGTTTATGATAAAATCTTAGAACAAGAAAAAAAAAAGTAGTAACATAGATATATTTAGTAAACTTAACTAATTAAAATTAAAATTTCACAAGCGTGACTCGTAATAAAAATTAACATAAATTATTGAAGTGAGAATCTCATAATTAAAAACGTATTTATCTATTTGATGCTTGTAGGAATTTCATTAAAAATATTCTCATATTTTTTTAATTATTCTTTAATTTTTAATTTTAGTGAGCCAGCTCACTGTACCCTCCATTAAACGAGATGGGTTGCATTTTTCAACTGTTTTTCGAACAGGGTGCTAGCCTGCCCCAACTTGTTTTAGGCAAGCTAACGGCCGAGTAGGCCAAACTGGCTCGTTTTGCTATCCCTAATCCAAACATAGCCAAAATTTAAAACACCATTAAAATTAAATTATAACTCATTTATGATGTAATTTTATTGTATAGATGGTTGTTTTTAATTGGTTCAGAATAAAAAGATACCGATACCTTCTTAAAATTTAAGGTCGAAGCAATTACAAAATATATTGGTTAAATAATAATCCATACAACTCACGAACATTTTTTTTAAAAATAATATTTTTTTACAATACATTTTTTATAACTCATTTTTATTTTCTTTTTTATTATATCAACTATCTTATTTAATATTTTGTCTTTTTTCTTTTTATTTTTCTCCTAATTATAAAAATTTTGTACAAAATTTCCATGTAAATAATTTTTTTCCTATTATAATTAGGAGAAAAAAAAGAAAAAATATAGAAGTAGATAAATATTTTTAAAATGTGTTTAATTTTGTTTTTATAACGTCAACTTATTAGAAATCATCTTAAATATGACTTTAAAAGTAATAATTACAAAAGTCAATAATCTTATCATATGTAACAATCTATGATTGAATACAAATCTAGAAATATCTTCTATATATATAAATTAGAATAACTATCTTAGTTGATAGCGTTTTTAGGAACTTTTTTCAACAAAATTTTAGGTATTTTTCTTTCAATGAGAACTTTTTAGAGATTTTTTTAACCTCTTATCTCTTTCATTATATTCTTTCATATTTGTTTTTAAATTAAGTTTTTATATATATTTTTAAAAGATTATCAATAATTAAGAATAACTTTATATCACAATATAAATTATTTATCATAAATTTAAAATATAATTTATAGGTTAAAAAAAATTATTTATTATGAATTTTAATTATAATATTATATATTCAAAAGTATTTTTTTATTATAAATTTTAGTTATTTAAATGAAATATTTATCTTATACATTACACAAGCTAAAATACTAGTTATATATTTTATATATATTCTAATTAAATTTTTAAAAAATAAAAGACTAAATTATAAAATTATTATAAAAAATGTGACAATAAATATTATTATTATTATTACAATAAATAATATTACTCTTGTAATGAATGTTGTGGAAAATTATTACATAAACAAAACTTGTCTTTTAAGAATTTCAATTGTATAAAATTATTAGACATAATGAAAAAGGTGTAAGGTCGCGACTTTTCAAGTTTTGAACTGTGTCCCTATCCCGCCCGCTCACTGACGCTCCTCTGCTTATATCACCCACTCTACTCGCTCTCTCTCTCACACTTTGCTTTGCTGAGTTTTCTCTTCTACACCTCGTTATTCAAAGGTAAACCACCTTAGCTTCTACACCCAGACACACACACACTCTTATTGTTTTTCTTTTTCTCTCTTTCTTCAACTTTTACTCTGTTTCTCAGTAGAGCATCATTTGGAGGTATTTTCATTCTGTTAAGGATGTTTTGTCTTAGTGTATGGATCTTGCCTCCAGCTGCATTACTTCTTCAAATTTACGTAAATTTGACTTTTCTTTTCTTTTGGGCAAAGAGGGTGAAATTTACGCACGTGGGCTTTTCAAGCTGTCTTATGATTTCTGTCTGATTTCAGTTTAGAGTGAAATGCTGAAGAGAATGAAAATGGTGTGAGGATTTTGATTCTGTTTTGTTTGGGAATTATTTTTGAGTGGTTTTTCTCTCAGCAACTAAACCTTTTTGTCAGTTTCAGCATTCTGTTTTGTCAATGGATTGAGCAAATTATGACAGGAGAAAAGGGAAAAAAAAAGAAGAAGAAGAAAAAGATCTGGGGCATACCTTGCAGATTTTTCTTGTTTTTGACTTTTGACTAAGCAGGGGAGTGTAATCATGGTGGAACTAATTCATAATTTTTTATGGTTTCAAATAAAATCAAGAATGTTAAAAAAAAATGAGGACCTTAATTGAACATCATGATATGACAATAGGCCATTCTTAGGCAGTGTTATTTAATTGCTGTTATCTTATGAATGTTATTTTGGTGTTTGAAGAACAGGTATGAGCAAGATTTTCATTTAAAACAATTGGGTTGCTCTTCTAGGAGGCACACACAATGGATAAAGTAAACGCAGCTTGTGCCAAAGATGAAGAGCGTCCACTCCGAATCACCAGAGCGAGGGCTAGAGCCTTGAGAGGGATTCCTCCCTACTCAAGACCCTCCTTCAAAAATGAGCAGAAAAACGTGCTTCGAGCAAATTCCAAAAGAGCAGCTTCTGAAAACAAAAGTACTTCTGTGGTTGTTCCTGCTGTTGTCCAGCATAAGGGAAGGGCAGTGCTTACAGATGTAACAAACATACGTGCAAAGTCGCATGATAAGTGTACTAAGGCATCAAAATTTCAGGTAAGCATGAAACACTCACTTTGTCATCAAAGGCAGATTTCAAGTCATCAATATTTTATAACTGTAGTGATAAGGGAAGTAAAAACATTTGTTTCTGTGAGTTATTGTCGTTTGGAAATACAGGAACATTTGATCTAGTATCCTTTGTTTGCTCACCACAAAATGATTTTTATAATTTTACGAAGTTGTGAATTCATCTACACGCAAGTCTGAAGAATCATTGGTGTCAGTTGGTGATGCTGGGTGACTATCCATTATGTAGGCCAAAGGAGTTCGTACGAAGAAAAGCACAAAGCTAGCTTCAGGTGTTTCCACTGAAGTTTCAACTTCACAGGAGGATGTTAGAGCAAAGTTAGCTGAAGAATTATCCACAATAAGGATGGTAGAATCGAATGACACCATAAGAGAACGTGTTATAGCAGACACCAGACTTTCAATGCAAGATTCTGTGAAATCTGAACTCTTGAGCTCTCCAAACAAAGGTTTTTCAATAATCTCATGTTACTACTAGTATGCTAAAGACTTTAGGTAATATGATATACTAAATTATTAATTGTTGGAGATCTCACATCGACTAGTAATATAGCCAAACAAGTGTATATAAGTGGGGGGCAACCCTTATCTTACAAGTCGATTTTGTAAGGTTGAATTAGACCTAAACGCATATTTTAAGATGGTATCAGAGTCTATTCTAGTGATTGTTGTTGGGCCTATCGGGCCACCCACTATCGGGCTGTTATTAGACCATTCGCAGATGTCTAATCTTGCAAATTTCACGCTCGAGATGTCCAGTTCTCGACGTGAGGGGGGTGTATTGGAGATCTCACATTGACTAGTGATATGGCCAAACAAGTATATATAAGTGGGACGCAACCCTTACCTTACAAACCGGTTTTGTAAAATTGAGTTAGGCTCAAACCCACATTCTAAAATTGTAAAATGAAATTTTTGTAACTCTGATTGAACATACAAAGCACTATATCCTACTCGATACATAAGCTTTAACATTAAGGTTATTGAACTTTCTACCTGATAGACTTTGCCACTTTCTCAAAAATGTATTTGTTGCTTATGATATTCTTAACTAATTGAACTGTATTTCTTATGATTAACAGTTGTGGAATGCAAAATACTAGTATTGTTATACAAGGAATTTTCAAGTTCAAGGAGTTACAGTTTTACATGATTGCTCGTTTGATAACAAATAAAAGAAAGATATCTTTGAAGTTAGAATCCTGTAATTACTGTTTTGTTCTCTTGTTGGATTGTGCAGACATAGATATGATTTGTGAGAAGCTACGAGCCTCAGACTCCCTGGCTATTGTGGACATTGATTCAGAGTTAAAGGATCCTCAAGTTTGGAGTTCTTATGCGCCTGACATATACAACAATATTCGAGTCACAGAGGTTTGTGATGTAGTGATGTAATTTTTTCCCCTGATGTGTTGCTACTATACTATTAGTTTATGTAACTGGTGACAATTTCAATAGCTTCTGTTAAACAATGTTATGATGTAATTATATAAACCTTAACTGCTGCTTTCTCTACTATTTCACAGTCTGACTACATTGTAACATTATAATAAAATTCTTTCAAAGTATAACATCAGCAAGTATTCTTGGATAGCAGAGAGCAAATTATATTCAGTAACATAATAGTATTAGATTTTGATTTTCATACAGTGTCAGTGTAAACATTTTTATATTGTCAACTAATTAGAAATTATTCTAGATATGACTTTAGTAGTTATTTCAAAAGTAAATAATCATACCATACATGACATTCTATGATTGGATGACAGTATAAAAAACTTTTATACGGTTGATGCATTGTAATTAAATTCATAGTAGTAATATAATATTAGTATTGCTGCATAAAAGAACTTTGCAAAGTAACACTCTTTTAATATTTAGAAAAGAGAAGGATACTTAGGTTCACTACAAAAAAATTGACGGTGAGTTTTGGACAAATGACTACAGCTTCAAAGGAAACCAGTCACCAACTACATGGATGAGTTGCAACAAGATATTAATCCAAGCATGCGCGGAATTCTGGTTGACTGGCTTGTGGAGGTTAGTCTCATGGCTGTGGTATTATGTAGATTTCTATACTTGAGTACATCTTTAGCTCTTCCTTTTGGTTGGTCTAATGAATTCTATCTGACAATGAGCTAGATATCTACAATTCATTACAATTACTGTCTAAGTTGACCATCAAGTTTTGGTTGTCGATTTGCTGAAGGTTTTCTATATCCTTTCAGGTTTCTGAGGAATACAAGTTGGTTCCAGACACTCTTTACCTGACAGTGAACCTCATTGATCAGTACCTCTCAACAAGATCCATTCAGAAGCAAAGGCTCCAGTTGCTCGGTGTCAGTTGCATGCTGATTGCATCGTAAGTACCAAACTTTGTAATGGTCCTGATTAAGATGGAAGTTTCCCAAGCTCAAAGTTATACTTCTTGATGCTTCTATCTGAATTCTGAACTGGGGACATTAAAATGATTATGACCGCCAATTTTTCATCCTCAATTAGTTTTACAGATTTCTCATGATATAATTTGTTGTCATTATTCTCTCTATAGTTTTGTTAACAAGCTGGTAATGAAACTTGTTTGGACATTTATAAATTTATAAATATATAATAAACTCCTAATGTTATTCATGAAACTGTTGATTTTGATTGAATACATTTGGTGATGCTGATAAGTAGTAATGTAAGATATCATATCAATTTTTTTTAGTCAATGCCATTTGGTCTTAGATGTGTTTCTTTTCTTTCATGGCTTTAAGAAAGTATGAAGAGATTTGTGCACCTCGAGTGGAGGAATTTTGCTTCATCACAGATAATACATACACAAAAGAAGAGGTACTGTATTTGGTACTGCGGCTGGAAGCTTCCATCTTTTTCGAGTAGTATTCATTATGATTGATATATAAAATCAAAGCATCATTTGACAGGTATTGAAAATGGAGAGAGAAGTACTAGATCTTATACATTTTCAGTTATCTGTTCCCACAATCAAAACATTTGTCAGGTATGTACTACATATATCCACGTTTTGTTGGAAAACATCACTAAGTTATAACTTAATTAAATTATGACGATCTTTTTTTGGCTTCCAGGAGATTCATCCAAGCAGCACAATCTTCTTACAAGGTACTACAGTTGTTATCCACTATCTATCCACAATTTATTTAAGTTTGAGAAGTGATTCTATTAAGCAGAAAGGAAAAATGCAAATTAACTTGTTAATTTCGACCGTTATACAGGCTCCTTGTGTTGAACTGGAATTCCTGGCAAATTATTTAGCAGAGCTTGCTCTTGTTGAATACAGCTTCTTCCAGTTTCTACCTTCCCTTGTAGCTGCATCTGCTGTGTTCCTTGCCAGATGGACCCTGAACGAGTCAGAACATCCATGGGTATGCACTGTTGACTGCCTAATTGCAAGTTGAATATTCACCTTTGACCTTTGTGTAGATGTAAATAAATTTTAATAGTCACGTGCATTTATTTGCAGAATCCAACTCTGGAGCACTATACAAACTACAAAGCTTCAGAGCTCAAAACTGTTGTTCTTGCACTGCAAGATCTGCAACTTAATACCAAGGGCTGTTCCCTGAATGCTGTACGAGAGAAATATAAACAACAGAAGGTTAGAAGTGTGCACATTATTTACCAAAGTCTTATCCCTTTTTCAGTTTACTAAAGTTTTTAACTTCAGTAATCACAAACCAAAATTGCTACATATCACAAGACATACATAATATTTTTGTACGGTTTAAAAGATTTCTTTTTCACCCCCGCCCTCCTTTTGTCAATGTCAAATGTGTCCAGTTTGGAATATATGTTAATGATTAAAGTATAAATTTAATACATATATCCAATATTTTTTAGTCCCTATATGAAAAATCATATATTTTGGTCCCTACATGAAAAATTATTTACATATTAGTCACACACCAAAATTGCTACATATCACAAGACATACATAATATTATTGTACGGTTCAAAAGACTTCTTTTTCACCCCGCCCTCTTGTCAATGTCAAATGTGTCCAGTTTGGATATATGTTAATGGTTAAATTATAAATCAAATACATACATCCAATATTTTTTAGTCCCTATATGAAAAATTATATATTTTGGTCCCTACATGAAAATTATTTACATATTAGTAGTCCCTATCATTTATTACGGTGTTAGAGTTATTTTCTAATAGGGATAATTAAGCGGATCAAACTTTTAATCTAATCTATTTCAATATATATAATTATTGGGAAAATGGGGTGTTTAAGGGGTTCTCATTCTGCTTTATTTAACCTATATTCACCATTTGATTAAAGTATACATATGAACCAGCAAAATAATATGCACGTCCTTATCCTTGCTGAAAAAGGTCTTTGAGATAATTAAATGACAGTGACTTTTGCTTCCTGTGACAGTTCAATTGTGTGGCAAACTTGTCTCCAAAACCTGTGCAGTCGCTCTTCCAGGTACCAAGTGTAAATGTTTTTGGCGGATGACTTAAGAATTTCTGGCACAGTGATGGTTGAAATCATCATCAGTTATATATTTTACCATTCTTTGTATCATCAATCCCCACATGCTGTCTGTTCCGTAGTTGTAATGTGTAAGATGGTGTCAAATCCTGGTTCGTCCAGATCTTGTAAAACGAAATTTTTACCGGATGAAACAGTTCAAAGAGTGAGTTCATGTACTAAAGTAGAGGTTGTAATTATGCAACAAAGCCATCTGGCTGCTCTCAAGATTTTGTACCGAAACATTTGTATGTAATAAAAATTACATTACATACAATTTATTTTTACTTCTAGATATCTTCTACAGCATGCAACTTTACAATTTTACATTTGCAGCAATGTGTCATAACTCCCAAACTCGAGGCACAATGCAAGCTTCCCAAGGATTTAACGTGACAATGGGAAAATTGTCATAGGTGTTCAGGTTTGTCGTAGTTATTTGAATTCCTCCGCATTGAGACGCTTAAATCATGCACTTTATATATAACGAGTAATGGGATAATTCTCCTGTCGTTAATTTTAATCTTGAAGTATTGAACTTTGAACCACTTGTGTAAAGTGTAAATAATTCACTAAAGTCGGCTTCATGGTGGGAGGTTAGAATAACTTGTATGAGGTCATTCGTTTAAATCTCAGTGCTATTATTATACACAAAAAAAACTAAATAAAATAAAAAATCTTTTCAGGAATTGAGACCTCCTGTTCCAGTGGTGGCCGAAAAAGAATATACTGGGCCCAAGTAACTACTGTAATGTAAGTCCAGCCTTTTCCTTTTGACGCAAAAGAAAAAGAAGCTTTTCGTTGGTAGGGCTCCAAAATTCCTAATTTCCTCTTTATCAAGACTGATCCAACAATTGGTTAACCACCATAAAAGGTGGTTGTGATTTCCAAACTTTATTTACAATGTTAGTGTTTTAACTAATCACCAAGTAATTTTGACATTTTTGTAATACTTATTTCTTATTTTTTATTTTTACAATACCTATATCTACCATAATTTCTGATTAATTAACGGTATAAAATTTTCTCACTAACAACAGATAGAAATTAAACTAAAAAAGCTATTTCTTCCAGTCTTTTTTACAAGACTCAATTAACTAATTTACTAAGGTTAAAAAAATTAGCTAATTTAATTAGTAACATTAAATTTGTCCTAAATATATAAACTTTTTTTCAAAATTATCCCAAACGTTAATAAAACATACTCTTATTCTTTTTTTAAAGTATTTTTATTAACTCTAATTCTTTTAATCTCTTATCATTAATATATTTATTACTTTAATTTCATTAGCTATAGTACATGCGAAGAGACAAAAAGCTTTCAAAATACTCTACATAGGAGGCAAAGTTAGAGTCCCACCTAAGACATTGATGTACTCTACCTATTATTTATTGAACTTAAAAAAATAACTTATAATTAAGAATATTTTTGTGAAAAAGTAATTAATACATGAGACATTTTAAATTGAACCTTATAAAAAAGACCAATCAAGACTTGTAATTTAATTCTTATAAATAGGACAGAAAAAAGTATAATCTTTTAATTTAAATCATTCTCACGAGTAGCTTCCATTTCCATTTTAGTATCTTCTTCCAAATGCACAAAATTGTTAGATGGCCGTGAAGTTGGAACCTGGCTTAAAAACTAAAATACAACCTTAATCATGTATATAATTCATTGATTGATTAATACCTTAATCTGCAATGCCTGTATGGCAAATCCTTCCTGGTTATTGCCCAAGCTCACTTGTTATAGGGGGGAAGGGCACAGAAGCACTGAGGAGCAGAGAGAAGATTTTGGAAATAGGCTTATACAGAAAATGGTTTGATCCGCTATATGGTCCTTCTCATCACTTATCAGAAGGAGGTAAGTTGCTACCATACAGTGGCAATCAAAAGCATGTTACAAGGTACAACATCTGGCTGCCAGAAGCATCAAAAGCACGTAGGAACCAAAAAGAAAAAGCTTACTCCCAATAACAGCCATTTCCCACTTTTCTAGTGGTTTTCCACCATATCAGGAGGAAAGAGATAAGGATTGAGGGTCTGACATACATACATTCATACATACGTTACAGGTTATCAAATTGGAGACACTAAAACTGGGGTATTTCCAATCACAGGCTGGAGACTGGCTGCATGCTCTAGCTGTTTCCAGGCTTCCTTCCGCTTCTCAGCCGCCGCACTTAGCATTGCTTCTTCTTCCTTAAACTGGGAGTGACAAGCCAGGAACAGCTTCTCATCCATCTCCACAAACATTTTTCTGACATTATGAGTTAGGTTCTGCACGGCCTGGCTCCAGTGGCCCTGAGAATTCTTCTCTAAGGCTGGAAATACGATGGGCAGGATCACCTGACGGTTGTAAGCAATCAAGTTGACAATATGATCATTGTTCCATAAGAAAAGGGCTCTTTCAGCTACCTGAAACAATCCATGTCGAAAGGGTTATATTTTAGAAATTAACAAGCATGTCGAAGGAATCAACTGATTCTCAAAAGATACACAAATGAATGAATATGGAGACAGATTGCAGCAACTAAGTCATTAATTTAAGAAAGCAAGAAAGACAGTTGCAGTTGCCAGCCATTCCCAAGAGCTTGGAAATAAAGCTCAAGAAAATATGGAGAGCTCTGAAGAAACAAGAAAGAATACGCTTTCGGTTTCACACCCCATTGGCTACCTCTCAACCAAAATTAATGCAATCAAACAAATCACCTTTGCAGAAAAATCTCCTAAAAAAGTTGCACTACGTTTTGACTTTGAACCTGAAGCTAAGCATTGTTAGTCTCTACTCTATGATGTAGAGGAAAGTCTCTACTTAAATTTGAGTTTAGTGACTCACACCAACTAATACAGATACACTCTCCTGCATCAATCCCATTAAGGATGGATAAACCAGGCTTTTGATACCTGTTGAGGTAGAGGAGACTAAAAGCCAGGCTGTGAAACAATGTTTCCTACAATTTAAACAAGAGCTCAGTGTCTCGACCAAGCAAATAGGGGATACACACTTCAATCCCCCTGGTGTTTATGGATTGCTCTTTCCAGCCCCAACAAGAATGACACAGATGCGTGAGTCCCATATTGGCTGGGTGTGAAACACAACCCCTCTCCTCTATATCTTAGGAGAGACTATAAGGGGAGTCTTTGCTAATGTACTTAATAATGTAATGCCAGAATATGACTGCAAAGCATGGATTTCATTCAATCATTCCTATACAAAAACACGCAAATAATGAGGATTCACCAAATGGATTCACTTGAAGTGAATAAAAATTGTACCTGAAAGTGCAAACTGTTAATGCAGCATCCAATCCGCCAAAACAACGGTACCATGACCCTCTGGAACTCCACCATGTTAATTGCTTCCAAAATTTCCTCCAGTTCACCCAGGAACATCACCTCTTTCTGACAATTCGTTATCGGCCAATACTTCAACAACCCCCTTATGACAATGCTCGCCAGCTTGGGCTCCTTCTCAACAAACTGCGTAACGCAGTAAGACAACTGCTGAAAGTACACCCCCATAGACTTTGGCTTGTGCAAGGGGATCAAAACCCTCCACAAGAAGATCTTGTGCTCCTCCTTCAAAGGCAAAGCAAACCCACTAATTACGCTCCCAAAAATCTCCAACAACTCCGCAACCCCATTGTGCCTCTCGGTCTCAAACACAAACCTATAAAACAAGTTGTTAATAGACTTCCTTATGTAGGGCCTATGCACCATGAACTTCCCATAAACCCTATGCAGAATCGTCTTCAAGCAGTCCCTCTCCCTAGGATCCTCCGAGTCAAACAACTCCAACAACCTTAAAATAAACGAATGGTCAATGTACTTCTTGGCCACCTTAGCATCAAGACAATTCGAGGTTATAAACTTAAGCAGCAACTCATACACAAGCTGCAAATGAGGCCAAGCGGGATCAAACGCTGGCTCATCATCATCATTCTCGCCACCGCGATTGGACCTATAATTTGGCGGGAAAACTCTGAAGAGGTTAATAGCACACATTCTGCACACAGCAAGAATAGCGGGTTCACCGAACCTCGAGGACCCACAAGAGGACACAAAATCAACGAGCTCAACCAAGGTTCTTCGCTTCACCTCTTTCTCCACCGTGTTCTTGCCGGGGTCCGTGAAATCGAAGGTGACGCAACACAGGCTCAACTTGCTCACGAACAAATTCATCTTCTCGGAACTCGGAACATCCTTGAACGGCACCAAAGGTTCGATCACCGACACGGTGCTTGCCGGAAAAACCGCCGACGCGGATGTCCGTTTCGCTGCGGCAGAGCTTCCGCCGCCGTGCTGGCGGTTGGTTCTGCCGGCGGCGCGCGGGGAATCGTCCGAGCGCGACGAGCCAGCTCGGCATGACTCGTCCGGGTCGGGTTTCGGTGTCTTGCGAGGGAGTTTACTGAGGAATTGTTTCAGCATGGCGACCCAGAAGGTGGAAGCGGTAAATTTGGAAGCCTTAGATGAAACCCATTAAGGAAGGAAAATCAATGTGGCACGAATATTAATGGGTCCTTCTTAAAGGGAACAACAATGAGGGAGAAACCCTAGATCTTGGTCATGGAAAATGGGGGAAAATTGTAGGCAATGTGAGAGGGGGTGCATGAAATTGGGACGGAAAATTTAAATGGGTCGAGGGAAATTGGCGATTTTGCAGCATGCATTGGTGGGAAATTGAATCTTGAAGGTTGTGAAAGAGGAAGGGAAAGGGAAAATGCAAATGAATTGTTAAAGGGTGTGGAATAATTAAATTAACATTAGAAACTCGCCATTTCTGAATTTTTTTTTTTTCTCGGGAATATGGGAAAAAGAGAAACGAAAATTGTTAAGGTTGAATGTGGAAAAGAGGGGGGGGTCTATCTAGGGCACAAATCGAAAGAGGGTATGTGATGCAGATCACGAAGTTTTGTGCTGTGATTTTGGGCAATGAAACCCTCTGAGCTGTTTCTTCTGTTGTTGTTGATGAACAATGTGATCCACCGCTATAAACTCAGAAATAAACAAAAAAAGAAAAAAGTACAATGAGGCAATGGCTGGTTTTAACTTCTTTTCTCTTGTTTAGGGGATTGATTATTAATTAATCAAATTATCAAAAATAATGACGCTTTCTATCTACATTGCATTTGCATGTATTTAATTGGCATAATGGCCTCACATAATGATTATGGGTTATTTTTTGGGTTTGGGATGCATTCGTGGAGGGAGTGGATTTTAGTATTGATAATAATTGAAGGAGGGGAAAAAGATAGAAGCATGGGTAGATTTTGGACACGAACACGTGTAACTGTGCGTATGGAAGAAAAAGGGAAAAGTCAGGAAAGTAAGACTGTAAAACTAGGGACATGACATGGTTTCGTGCCCGTGTCTGTATAGGTGAAAATTACAGATAGGTAGTATGTTTTTCCTAACGAATTTTTGGGTACTATAGTTATAATAGGAAATGATGATTAATCGTGCACTTTTATCGAATGCTAGTTTATTTGCTTTTCTGTGCAATTTTTAGTCTCGCGTATTTAAGCTTTTTTAATCTGGCATGTTAAACAAATCTTTGGTAGGTAAATAAATGCTGTCATTTGTAATAGAGGAGAAAAGTATTAAACTCGTGACTTTTTATAACCAACTAATAGCATTTTTATTTTTATTTTATAAAACTAATAGCATGTTTTGTTTATAAAACTAGTTTGGTAACCCGTGCCATGGGAGGGTTGTTTTTGAAATTGGTATGAATTTGTTATTAAATATACTTGTTATTTGTTATTAATTGTTAGTAAATATATTAAATATATTTTTATATTATTCTATTAATATTTAATATATAATATATAATACATTTAATATATTTTTAATTTTTAATTTAATATATCCAAGATATTATACGCTTCATATGAAGATAAAAATTTATAATATAAATCTTCATATGATAAATGCATCGGAGATATTATACTTAATTAAATCTTCATATGATAAAAATTATAAAAATTTATACTACAAATCTTCATATGATATATGCATCGGAGATATTATACTTAATTAAATCTTCATATGATAAAAATTTTATGTTACTCGATATTTATTTAGAAAAAATTTTCCTCGATTACTTGATTTATGCTTGAAATGCATTTATATTAAGTTTTAAATTTTATTCCTTCAGTATGAAATAAAAAGGAAATAGTATTTCAAAATTGTTGTATTTGTAAAATGTGTGTGTGTGTATAATATAATATAATATGTTATATGTTAAATAAATAATATATATTATATAACGTATAATATTTATTATTGTTTAACATATTATTGTTATTTGATTAGAGATTAAATCATAATCCTCCAAGAATCGTTTACATGATGTATATTATTGTTATTGTTATATAACATAATAATATAATCTTTATATATAATATATCTATTCAGAATTCAGTTTTAAACATATTATTGTTATTTTATTAGAGAATTAATATTTTTTTTAAAACATATTACAATTGCGGCAATGATAATAATTTAAACGGTATTCATGGTTTGGTTGGTTTTTGAGATAAAAAAAAATATTTTTAGGGAGTAATTGATTTTAAGAAATTTAGAAATATACCTGTTATATGTAATTTATTATCTATTATAAAAGAAAGTTTTATAATATGAAAAGATGTCACGTGACGACACAATATTCATTTTTTTCCATCTAAATTCCACTTTTTTTTTTACTCATATAAATATATTATTATATTTAATTGTAGTAATTAAGACGTTTATAATAAATATATATTCTACTTAAATTCATCCATTAAATAATTAAATCTTAAATTGATTTTGATTTTATATAACAAGAAGATCAATTTTTGGAATTTTATTGATTGTTATTTATAATCACGATAATTATGGTAATATTTTTTATTATGATAATTAAAATATTTATAATATATAATAAAATCCCTTTCAATTTTCAAAATTTTATTTTGATTTTATAGATTCTATAATAAATAATTAGCATAATGATTCAAATTATGCGATTCTACTCCTTGCAATAACTTTGTCCTTTATCATGTAATGTCTTTCAATTTTGACTCAATTTCAAGTATTAATGTTCAATCTTGAATATTGTTAAGATATATATATAGTTTTAATTAAGGTAATTAGGACTTTTTAAAATTAATTAGAATAATAAGGTGATTGCAACGACTATATATGCCGATTTGAAATAATTAAGGTAATTATAATCAATATATTGTGTGTATGTGTTAATTAAGGTAATTAAGATTATTTTCAATTAATTAAAATAATTACAACTAGTATATATTCTTCTTCTCTTTATTTTTTTTCCTATGATGACCCATTGTATGCCCCAATTATTTAGTATTTTTTAACTCAATTGTTGGCTCTTCCTCAAAGATTCATCATTAATGACAAAAATATAGAAGAAATAATGGGTAAGTCAATATTTCTTTTCCTACTTTTTATTATTTCTTCCATTCATTATTTATTCTCCTATCAAATATTTCTACTTCTCTTTTTGTTTCTTCCTTCGATCACACCAAACATACCCCATTGTTTTACTTTTTTTGACCTCGTTTTTTTTGTATTTAATAAAGGTGAAACCTTAACGGCGAAAATGGAGAGAAATTGTGGGTAAATCATGTTATTTACTAATTTTTAAAATTGTGTTTTTTTCTTAAAAATATTGTTATACTAATTTCATTCCTTCATATGTAACTTTATGTTCTTTTTTTTTCTTGGTTTTTTTGTTCATGGAGAGTTTTGACATGATCTTATGTGTTTATTAATTATTTTTATTTTCTTTATATTTTTTTATTCAATTTTTGAACTATGAGTTAAATTATATAATAATTATCAAGTGTTGAATATTTTCTTGTGAGAATAACAATGTGGTAGAAGATGAAGGTGAACCTTTTGTTGATATGTGTGAGATGAAAAACAACTTAGTAGATAGTGAGACTAAGCCTTCAAACAAAAAACCATGTAAAAATTTAAGTTATGGTATTTTATAACACATTATTTAAATTATTGTTCATTAATTAAACAAATAGTTAAAAATAATTTCATTTAACTGTCTGAATAAATTATACTGTGTAATTGGTTAATAATTTTGATTTAAATTACATTTTAATCATATTATTTTATCTACAAAATATCACACACAAATTATAAATTTCATATAATAAAGTAAAAAGATCAATTCATATGATTAAAAATAACAAATAATTTGTGAAAAATACCAAATTTTCAACATTTATTCATTTTAATCATTATATTTAATTGTATATTCAATCGAATTCAAATTATGTAATCTAATATATTAAGAAAAATAATAATTTATTATAACAATTTTAATTTTCAAGTCTCATATTCCGTATCATTACTATATTTTAAAAAATAATGGTATTTTTATCATCTTTTAAAAGGTTAATAAAAGAATAATTTAATAATTTATTTATCATTGAAGATTATATTCATATCAAAATATTACATAATACAATTAAAAGTTTCAATTTGTTTTTTTTTAATGGAAAGTGTAATATGTAACACCCCATTTTTCTAATGTTGATTTAGTTTTTTAATAATTGAAAGTGGAAATTAATATGATCTTGATGCTCAAATAGAATGAATAAGTTGTACTGTATGAGTTGTTGTTATTGAGTGTTGTTTTGTGTTGGTTGTTTTGGAATTCTTGTCTGAGTTAAGGGAATTGAGAAAATGTGCTCGAGTCAAATTGAGAATGTCCTTGGTGTTTGTTTGAGTTGTAGGTAGTGGGGGGATGGTTAGCTAGACCATGGGCTTTAGTGGGCCAAAGCTATTGGGAGGCCATGGGGAGTATTAAGTACCCGAGACCCCTTCCTCTTCCATTTTTTTTAACAAAGTTCCTCTTTCTCATCACACACTCTCTCTACCTCTCTCATTCTCTCTTGATCTTTCTTAAACTCACTTTGAGTGTAAAAGAGATTCAAGCCTTGATTCATAGTCAATGAACTGAGGAGAGTAGATTTTTCGAAGATTTGGCTCAAGAGTGCGGTTTCTCTCATTTTCCCTCTTTCCCCAAATTTAGATTTAGAACTCCTAGGAGGTGAGGGAAGCTTACATTAGTATAATACTTGTTGTATGAATGTTGTAGCATGCATATCTTGTTGTGGATTGAACTGAAACATGTGATTTGGCTGAGTTTTGTTTAAAATGTGTTGGAAATGCATTTCCTTTGTCTTTAGTGATTTATTGTTAAGATGTTGCATGGATTGTTGTTTGTGCGGAGTATGTGGTTGTGGACTGTTGTGTGGTCCCATTAGACCTTTGTGGGGTTGATTTGGGGTACAAATGAGTGAAAAGTCTTGATTTTTGGGGTTTATCGATGAGAGTTCTGCTATTGTCATCTAGGATTCACTAAGCGAGCGAACGGCTCGCTGAGCGAGAGTGGCCCTGGGAGTGAAGTGTGACTCTCGGGTTGGGGAGTCGCTGAGTGACTGCTTGAGTCGCTGAGCGAGTGTTCTTAAGTAGTAGAGAGTCCTGAATAAATGTGGAGACTCGCTGAGTGATGGCCTGTTCGCTGAGCGAGTGATCATGGAAATCTGGAAATTTCCAAAAGAAAGGTCGCTAAGCCAGTATATGGCTCACTAAGCGAGTGTGGTACTCTAGAATGCCTGGAAGTGATTCGCTAAGCAGACCCTGAGCTCGCTGAGCGAATCGGGGAGCCCTAGAGAGTGGTGCTCTCTGTTGCAAGTGAGTCACTAAGCAAACAATGGATTCGCTGAGCGAGGAGTGTGTACATATTTTTGGCTGTTCTTTGGAATGGTTGTTTGCTAAGCGAGTAGGTGACTCATTGAGCGAAATGTGGTCGAGAGTATTTTGGGAGAAGTCCTTAAAACGAATTCGTTGAGCGACTATAGTTGTTGTTGAGCGAGTAACCTTGTTTCGTTGAGCAAGACTCATGGTCACTAAGCAAAAAGCCTTCACAAGAGAAGTTAGTCCTCTATAAGAAAAGGCTTCGCTGAGCGAGCATGTGGGTTACTGAGCAAATACGGTGTTTTATTGTTGCCTAATTTTGAAGGTATTGTTGTGTGAGACATGTTTGAGAAGGACTCCAAGAGTAAGTCTAAGGGTGAGAACGTGGGAGGAGTGGCAGGTTGCTTAGATAGGACCTCCACTTGTTGTATGTGTTGTCACTTAGGTTACATCCCTAACTTGTGAGCTGCTTGGATAGGGCCCTAGAATGGCAGGTTACTTGGATAGGACCTCCACTTGTTATGTATGATATTGTTGTATGGGGTTTTTCATAAGGTGGGTTGCTTAGATAAAGCCTTACCTGTTGACTTGTTTGAGGCCAGTTTGGGGCCTGTATGGTGGTGATAGTTGTTGAGTGGCTGTGTGAAGTAGCTGACGATGGACCTCTTGCCACCAATTGTATTGATATGTGTGTGTGTGTGTGTGTGTGTGTGGTACGTTGATTGGTAGTGGTTGAGGTGTGTAGTACATGCATTCATGCATAATTGGCGACTGAGGTAACTGATGATGGACCTCATGCCGTGGTGTAAGAAGGCACGCAAGTTAGATGGTGACCAGAGTTGGAACTCAAATGGGCTTCCAACCTAGTGCTAGATAAGACGTAGGACAGTTGACAATGGGCATTTAAGGACGAATGGATAGGCGACTTCGCAGGAAGCCACGGTGATGTAGGCCTTGTGTCACGGTAAGCCACCACCCACATACATTCATCCTGATAAACCACTAAGCTTATCCATAGATCAAAGTTTGGCAATCCCTGAATGGTGCTTGGATAGGCCACAGTAGGGGTGAAACCTAGCTAATCGCCCGATATGTTGTAAATTTCTCGAGAGTTGTGTCATCATGCATTGACATGGTTGTGGTGATGAGTTGGTATGATGTGAGGCGTATAGTTGAAGATTGTTGGCTTTGTGGATGTCTGATATATTTGTATGTATACATGTGAATATGAATGTTGGGCATTTGTTGTTGATTGTGGCGAATATGTACTGTATCTTTGTTTTCGTGAGCTCACCCTTGTCTTGTGTTTTCTATTGTGGTTTCTCTGTTGCTGGTGTGTTGGCATGATTGTGATGATCACGTTTTTTGGCGTGGGAGTAAACGATAGTGTTTCATTGGATCTGGCTTCCTAAAGCTGAGGATGGAGCTACGATGGTGGAGACGCTTAGCTTGTGGAGCCAGGCCTTTACTTCCTTTTGTTATATACATATATAATTATTCTTTTGTGGGGTTGTATAGAGTGACCAACTATAGGGAGTGAGTTTTTGTATCCCTCTCCCTGGGTGATGTATATTTGATATTGCTAATATGGGTTGGTGTTATCCCATAATTGTTTATGTATGATGTTGACAGTCGCACAGATATGCATGTATGGAAGTAGGAGAGATAGACGAGTCTCTTTGTGATGTGTAGGACTTTATATATTGTTTTAGGTTATGGTTTTTATTCACCTGTTTAGAAGATGCATGGTTGTTTGGTAAAGTGGTTTAGTAGCGACAATTGGGTCGTTACATAATAAACAATTACTATAAATATAAAATAAAAATTCAAAAAACATATACTCAAACAAGAGTCATGGTGAAATAATTTATTCAACCTTATATTTGAAACATATAATTATTTGAGCATAATTAATTTAGTAAATTACATAACATGATTAAATCATTTAATTTATATGTATTTTATTTTTATATAATATAATAATTAATTTTCCAAATTTTATGAAATGTTTTTTTTATAATTAATCTAATTAATTCCAAGTGATCAAAATAATGGATAAAATACTTTATTTATTTAATTGTAATATATGTAAAATTTTAAATTTATCCAATTAATTAAAATATTAAAATATATGCACATTACATATAAAATTAAATATAAATGCACACATTATTAGTTATGTTACTAATAACTACTCAAATCAAATCATTCAATTAATTATTATTTTTATTATAATGGACAAAACTTAGATGTATATTCTTAGATATTTTTGGTGTTGTCTCTAGAATGAATAATGTCACATATCAATACGAAATTTGTTTACTTTTAACCTAAAATTATTTTTAATTGTCTTTCTCGTTAATTTAAATTTTAACATTTTATAAATATCAATTTCATAAATGAATAATTTTTTTATTTACATCAAATCAAGTTCTAATTAAAGTGATTCATTTCCAAACTATCACAATTAAATTATGAAACATGCACAAAGTAATAAATTAAAAATAATAAATATTTTTTTAAGTCATTAATATTAAGTTAAATTATGACTAAATCAATCAAAGGTAACACACACACACACACACACACACACACACACATAATCGTGTTTTTTTAATCCACAAGACTCGAACCTGAGACCTTACTTAAAAAATTCAAACTCGGTTCCATTCGGATCAATGACATGTTGGTACTCAATATATTTAAATTGAAACTGAAAAAAAATTAATTTATACTTAAAATCACACTCAAAATATAAACCTTATACAAATCAAATAATAAATTAGTAAATTTAAAATAATAAACAATTATAAGTAAATTATCCAAATTTTTATAATCAATATTTATTATAAAGCTACCAATGTGAATGATATCACATTCTTGAATGAAATTAAAAAAATTTCTACGTAATTTTATTTTTTTTTCGCATCAATTTAGATTTTAATATTTTATATTCATTACATCAATTTTTAACATTTATTAAGTTACATTGTTATTGTTACTATTATCAATCATGTAATTCATAATAAATATTTTATTAACATAATGAATTCAAATTTAAATTGAATTACATTTAAATAAACTTAAAAATCATAAAAAACATCACTTACTCTATAAGTACCTGTAACTTAGCTCCTTTTTTTTTATCTCTTCATCAATCAAAATAAAAAATATTGTTTGCTTTCTCTTCCTCTTTGAAAATTTTGTGAAGATTTAAATTAGCAAACAAAACCATCTTAATACAAATTGAATTTATAGGTGAATGCTTATAAAAAAAATAGTTACCAGTTCGAATGCACTGTGCGCAACTAATATACACACACACACACACACACACACACATAAGATTTTTTCCATTTGACATCACTTTAGAGATTATTTTTCCTATTGAAATAAAAATATTTTAATTCATAAAATGCATAATTAAAATAAGAGAAAATAGACTATGTACCGATAGTGTAAAATAGTTTTACACTGTCATCTAATCACAAACTATCATGTATGGTATGTTTGTTGACTTTTACAATAATTATCTTAAAAAGTCATACTAACGGTGATTTTTGATTGGTTGACAATGTAAAAGTTTTTCCATTGACAATGCATAGTTATTAAACTCTTAAAATAATTATAACCTTGCTTATAGATTTAATTGACAAATCTTTTTGATAATTTGAGTATTGGAATGATTCTAATAACTGATTTCATGATTTAAAGATTGAATTCAGTCAATCCATTTTAATAAAACATATTTGTAATTATATAAATAACATATTCAATCAATAAGTCAATTAGTGTTAATTTCAAGCATTTCCATAACATCAATCAATGTTTCCTACCAAAAAATATCTAATCATTTATTTTTTAAGATTATGACCATTGCTACTTTAAATGCATGTAATAAATATTTTCATTGAAATACAAAGTCTCAGTTAATTTTAATATTTCACATCAAAGAGACTCACTAATATGAATTTAGGTGGACAAGTAGTTGACTTTGATCTTTGCTAGGTATGCGTTTTGTATTTTTGCTTTTGCAATAACGTCATCACTACCTAGACTCAAATGGAGCCATCCCATGAGGTCACAAAAATAATACATTTTGACTTAAAGATATTTTATCAAACAACTTAAACTCATGCCATAACATTTAATTAAATGCACATATCCACAATTAATTACACAATATATAGTTAACGATATCACTCTTCACCTAAAAAATGTTAATTTTTGTTCCATATATTTAACCTACCATATAAGTCAGGGAACAATCAATTTAAATACACTAATTTTCAAAAAATAAAGACAATTATAGTATAATGAGAACTCATTGAAAGGACAAAACTACAAAATTGATAACCAAATTCATTGACCGCTTTCACCACCACTTTGTTGTTGTCCTTTAGATATGTATTAAGTAAAAACTTAACCGAAATCGATGTTAAGACAACTTAGTCGCGCCCTCAATATGAAATGGTATTTTTCTATCGTCAAGTTATTGATTAAGGAACAAAAATAGTTCATTTGTTGATTTCTTACATCCTCTATTCTTGTCTTACAAAGTTGATTTCAAAATTTTTCTTCTTTAACTTTTAATGTTGAAAGATCAATCAACAATGAAAAATAAAATAGACCTTAACCATAAAAAAATGGTATTTTCATGTCACTGATTAAGTAAATTTTAATTGTATATATGTTTAAAATGTATTTGTCGAGGTACCAATTCCCACCCAAATAAGCACGTATTAGAGAAATTACCTTTTTTTCTTTATATTTAAATTTTTTAATGATGTATCATTTCATTGTTGGTTGTGTCCAATAATGATCTATTGAGTATGTATTTATCAAGTTTTCACTTTCGTGCATATGATCAAGAATTAAATCCTAACTAACATGTTTAAAGGACCTAATTATTTTATGTGCATAAGAATAAAAATGGTACATGAAAGTAGAACTAGAAATAAACTAAATCAATTCAAAATCACTATAGAAAATTTTACAGGTCCTTTAGTTATTAGCCAAAATAAAATAAGATTAACAATGTTATTATACACGCATTATCTTATCTCTCTATTCATTATTAATTTTTTTTATTATAATAATATAAATACGGACAAATCTCTTTCTTTATAATTAATGTCAGTCATTGCTTTCTTTCTTTTACGATGGAAACTTTTTTTTAAAAGAAAAATTAATAATTACAAAATGTAATAAAAATATATTTTATTATTACCATTACTTATTAAAATTATGTATAATTTAAATCATATAAAAATCCAAATATATTTATAAAGATAATAGATTATAAAAAATATTTATATAATTAAAATGATATTATATATAAAAATATAAAATTATTTAAATATATATCAATATTTATAATTATTGTTATATTTTTTTTACATATTTATATACATATTTACTAATATATACTTATATAAAATTTAAAAATAATTAAAATATATATTAAAATTCATAATAATATAAAAAAATTATAAACTCAACACCTATGCAGGACACGAGTTATTATGCTAGTTAATTTTAAATGTGAGGTTTATTGAAAAGTTAAAAGTATTTATATTTGTATTTGAAAAATTAATTTTAATTTACTATTTAAATAAAAATTTAATATTATTATTTAGAATTCACTTTAATTGAAATTTAACTGTTATAATGCTTTTGACATGATGCTTACTTAAATGTAAATCAAAGAATTTTTCTTCGTAAACATTATTATTTAGAATTCACTTTAAATTTCAACTAATTGAAATTAAGTTAAATAAAATTACTCAGGAGATAAAACTCCCCATAAGCTAGTAATTAGAACGAAAGTAATTTTAAATATATGTCATGAGTTAAAGAAATGATTACAACTTATTTGAGTGAAAGAAAAGTAAATTTGAGTGTCTTTGTAATCTATGAAAGTAATACAGGCATTGATTATCTTTGTTAACAATTATTTCACTCCAATCAATAATGACTATTTTTAACTCTGCTCAACTGTTTTCGTTTTTGCTAGCCTTTAACTATGATGTGTTTACAAATTACGCGTTACTAGGTAAAGTCTTAAGTTATCCAAATTTAGTTATGCCGGACAGCCGGACATGTTATTTTTGCCCCACTGACATATTTTTTTATTATTTTTTTTATACTTGGTTATCCTTATCCTATTTCATAGTTTTTGAGGCATGTAAAATAATTGGTTTTAATTTTAATTAATTTTAATTATTATGATATGAGACAAAGATTTAATTTTTCTTAAATATATAATTCAAAACTATATTTTAAAATTAGTTTTAAATTAAGTGGTATGTTTTTTAAAATACAAAAATAAATAAATATATAGAAGACAAGTAGAATGAGTAAATGTCATCACTACATCATTATATATTTCTCATGTCAAAAGTGGTGCATTAATAGATAACACTACACAGCAAATGTGATCGTGGTGACACAAATCAAAAATACAATTGTTAGTAAATAGTTGTACAACCATGCATATAAGGACCAATCTAATTTACATACATGATATATAATCACCCAAAAAAAAAATCTCTATATAGAGAAGATGTAATCATAACAAACTTGCAGTAGACTGATCATCATACATATTATCATTGTTTGTCCCTCAAATGGTCAAAAAAATAGCTTTCTGTAACCCTCTACGGGTTCAGGAAGTAAAGAGAACAGATTATAGATGACTTAGTGTAAGCTATGGCACTCATATTTTGGTTTTTTATTTTTTTACGAAATTCTATTTTGATTCTTTATCTTTTAAAAAGTCTGTTTTAGTCTTTTATGTTTTAAAAAAAGTTCAAATTAATCATTTCATCAGTTTAAAATTAACACCATTAATAATTTAAAAATAATGACAATTTTTAACTTTTACAAAACAATTTTTTTCTTTCCTCTTCTTCTTCCTCCCCTCTTTATCTTCCCACCTCTCTCACCCCCACGGACACTTCCCCTTTCTCTCGCCCATTCCCTCCAAACCTCTTTCCCTACAGCACGTTCTCCATAGCTACCATACCCAACCCACCACCATTTCCACATCCCCTTCCTAGCAACGTGACCAATCTGAGGCCTCCACTGAGGTCACCTCCACTTTGCCACCACTTCACACCAAATCACCAAATCAACTACCTTCACCACGTTTAGCCACCATACTCTTGTTGCCCATCTCGGAATTTGTGGCAGCCCAGCCCAACGTGGGCGACACCTTGTCTTGGGCCCACGGTGGCGCAATTGCTATTGCGTCTGCACCATCTAGATTTTCAGCACCCAACGTCTCGACCTCCTCCAGCGCCTCCACCACTGCAAAGTGCAGTAACTCGTTCAAACCTTTGCAAGCAAACTTCATGCCGAAAAGTCGTTGACATCGAATAACTCACGTTTACGACGATGTTGAAATAGCACCCTTCTTTTTACGCCATTATTCTAACAACTAAATGTTTATTTTAACGCTAACCAGTAGTGGGTTGTTTTCATTTTTATTGTTAATAATAACTAGTGCAATCTTTTTTCCAATAGATGAAGGGGAAAGACGAAGAGGGAGATGAAGAGGAAGAGGGAAGAGAGACGAGAGAGAGAGGTGGGAAGATGAAGAGGAGAGGAGGAAGAAGAGGAAAGAACAACAAATTATTTTTGTGGTAGTTAAAAATTGTTATTATCTTTAAATTATTAATTCTGTTAATTTTAAATTGACGGAAATATTAATTTGAGTCTTTTTTAAAACATAAAAAATCAAAATGAATTTTTTAAAAAATAAAAGACCAAAATAAAATTTTATAAAAAGATAAGGAATCAAAATAATAATTTATCTATAAATAAAATGTTAATGTCAAAATATAGTAATAAATGGGACTAACAGTCGAGATAAGTGTTGGTGGTAACATGAATAATGATGTCGCCATCAAAAGTCACATTCAAGTCGAGGAAGTCCAGCATCGAGTGTTGTTGCCAAATTCCAAATATACCATAGGTTGATGATTGTCTTCATTGTTCATCATCTTAATATAAAGAAATAATATTAAAATAAAAATAACAAATAGATAGGGTAAAAACACAACAAAAAAACCATCATAATAATATCACGTATAAGTTAAAAAAAAAAAAAACCACTAGAGATTCAAGCACCTCACATAACAAATAATAATAAAATCCAACAACGCGTATCATAACTTATGCAATGTAATGCAATACAACGCATGGACCCACATATATTCTGTATTCTCAATCCAAGGAACGATCGGAAGAACATGTTGCGTATCTATCAGTCAATATTTTCATAAACTTTAATAAATTGATTATCGTATTATATAAAATCAAATTTCAAAAAAATTTAATAATTTAATTGATTGATTTGATTAAAATACATATTTGTTGTAATTACATTAAATACTATAATTTAATAAATTGATTACTATATTATATATAATTAAAATCTATATAAGATTTAATTATTTAATTGATGGATTTAATCAGAATATATCCTCATTGTAATTATCTTAATTACTTTAATTACTATTACTATAATTATATATGTTTATGAATTAAAAAATAAAATAAAAAATCAATGACATTTTAGTGAAAAAGAATCAACTTGGTACTACCACATGATATCTGCTTACACAGCAAAACTATTTTTTACAACAATATAGTTGATATAATTGATTGATTGATTTGATTTTGAATTTGAGTTTTCACGTGTTGACTATTGACTCATCCTTGTGTGAATTAACTTGATATTTATACACACACTAAAGTGGTGACCCATGCAATGTATGGGTTTGTTATTATATTTTAAGTTTTCAAAATTATTATCTCAATTTACGTTTGTTATATATTATTTAAGAGTTATAAAACATAAAATTTAATGTAATTATTATAAATAAGTAACCTAAATAAACAAAAAGAAACACTAAAAAAATAAAATCAATAAAATACCCTTTTGGTATTTATTATGATTTAAGCTAAAAATTCATTACTTTAACCTTTTAAAGAAAATAAAAAACAACTTTTTAAAAAAAAATTATGACTCAATTTAAAAAATGAATACTGATTAAAAAAATAAAAAAGGAAAAAGAAATATTAGTTGAATTAGTAGTAACAATGATAAAAATGAAAAAAATTCTAGAGTTTTCCTTTTAAAAAAAATCTATTATTATAATCATTTCAATCCCAATTGTTAAAAATAAAGTGTGAAGAACAAAAGAGATAGAATGTGGTGTTTTATTTTTCGTTTACTTCTTCTAAAACGAGCTTTGGACAAGATGAAATCACTTTTCTGGTGCCATCTTGATAATGTGAAAGAATGCAATAATATCAGCACAAAATGCCTAACCCACTAAGGTCGACTTAGTCGTGAAAGGTGGGGTAATATGCATGAGATCATAAGTTTTAATCTCACTGTAACCATTGTACAAGAAAAAATCAACACAAAATGCCTAAGAGATAGATCATAAGTTCCTAAGTGAGGTTATAACTCAATATATATTTTTTAATGGTATAACTCAATACTTAATGTATTCTTTTGCTTAGTAAACATTATGTATCGAAATCGCCAAAATCCCATGTGGATATTGCAACACTTATACCCTTATAAACTTGTACAACCCCAACAATGGCAGAGACTGCTTCCACAAGAGGAGCTTGATAGATATTGGTTCAAAAAATAGGCTAGACCTGGTAAATGAAAAAGATCCTTATCAATATAAACCATAATCTTTATATTAATATAATCATAACTAAATAAAGAAAAAAATCACATAATATTAAAATTAAGAAGTAATTATAAGCAAACAAGGAAATAAGTGATAAAATGAATTATCAATTATTAGAATTCAAATTCAAATACACAATAAATTCTTACCTTTATATTAACACTAGTATTATGCATTACACAGAATAAATATTTATTTTATAAAACTTAAATTTATGATAAATAAATACTTCTAAATATAAAAATTATATTATAATTAAAATTTGTAATAAATAAATATTTTTGAACATAAATTATATTTTAAATTTATAACAAACAATTATTGTAATATAATTTTGGTTTTTAATTATTGATAATTTATTTTAAAAAATATTGAAATTTAATTTAGAATTAAAGATATTGAAAATGGTAGATTGAAAGAGATAAGAAGTTAAAAAATTCCTAAAAACACTCTCATTGAAGCATGACAACTAAAAAGACTCTCATTAAAGAATAGTAGCTAAAAAACTCTCATTCAAGATAGTTGTTCTCATTTAATATATAGAGTAAATTATGATGATTTGAATACAAATGATTCAAATTTCAAATCAGCCAATACATTGTTTGATTTTAAATAAATGATTAGGATCAGCTAATAGATTGTTCAGTTATAAATGATTAGAATCAGCAAATTTTTTGATTTCAAATTCTAATTTCAAATAATTATTAGTGATATATTGTTCGGATTATTTGATTTCAAACTATTATAATTTCAAATTTCAAATCTTTACCTGTGCTTGACATAAATCTTGGTTTGAATTTAAATGATTCAAATTTTAAATCAGCCAATATGAATTCATAAGCCATTGAATAATTTATTTCTGCTAGTAAATTAATGTAAATTACATAATCAGCCAATATGAATTCAAATTATTAGTAAATTACATAATATAAATTATTAAAAAATCCATTAAATAATTTGTTTCTATTAGAATCAACCAATCTTTATATATAAATAATTATAAGTTTTTTTGTATATATTCAATTGCTTCTATTGATTTAATATATAATATATTAATGTAAATATAAATGAATAGTATATTTATTAATGTAAATATTAATCTATAATATTAATTTATTTATAATATATTTTCCTTTGACGATTTAATTGTTGCAAGTGACCTTATATCATTACATTGTGCTTTAAAAAATTAAATAAAAAGATTATTAATACCGAATGTATTAAACATGTAAAGCAAGAATTTACTTATTCGTAACTTATATAACTTATTATTTGAGTCATCAAATAAATGCTCATATAAAATAAAAACAATACTACGTATCAAACTGTACTTTCAAAAAAAAAAAAAACTGCACTTTCAAAATAGTCTTGATTAAAAATTCACACATATAAATGATCCCCAACCAATGTTGCAAAGGCTTCAAGCATTTAGTTCTTTTTTAATCTTTACACTTCTTGTACTCTTTGTTTGATGCCTGGCTTCCACCGTCATCTCATGCTGAATTAATTTCTAAATTGACAAATGTCCTCTTCCCAGAAAACTTGCTCAAAGGAGTTTGATCAACATTTTCAAAGTTCAAGTCCTAAAAAGATATGAAAGTATAGTTAATTTTATTATGACTTTTCATATATTACAATATTATTTTTTTAAAAGCCCATTCATGTTATTTAAACATCTTTTCATAAATAGTAAAAAATTCATACAATCCATATATTTTAGTAATAATTTTGTATGAAATATATTTATTCAAAGTAAATAAATGTAATAATTTACCACATAACTCTTAGACAGTTGTTGAGATTGTTCCACTTGATTGCTGGATGCTATTTATTCCAAACATGTGTCCTAAAAGAACTAAGTCCACGCCAAAATTAATACCTATAAATCAACATTAATAGTCACTAAAAAGTTAAATGATTAATACATTAACCTTAATATTATTAGCAACTTGATCAGAGACAACCTTTCCAAATTTTGATTTATCACCATCTTCATATTCCTGGTTAATAAATTAACCTTCAAGTTAATACAGTTGATTATAATAACAAAATGTTATTTTTAATAAATTTAGCGTTAAATGTAGGAATAATGTAAATAAAAGTAACCTTAATAGAATGGATTTCTTTAAACTGATGAATGAGTTTTTTGTCATCCGAAAAACTTTTAACAGAAAAGGTTTTCCAACCATGAACAATGTGGACTTCCTTGATCTTGACCTTGAGTAGGAATTCTTTGTTTATTAAAGCATTAACTTCTGGTGGACAATTGTTAGTCATGTTGCTTTATATATGAATCAATATAGCTATCAATATTTATCTTCAATATATTGTTCTAATTTTTTTTTTTGTAAAAAAGCATAGACATAAAGTCACCTATTTTGTTTGTACAATCAAATCTGAGGCTGATTTTCCTAGATACTTTGCAACAACACGGTTAAACATTATCAAAGTTGTAGATCCAGTTTCATCAATGACCTTGACTTGTAATTTAAACCTAAGCAGTACAAATTTTTTTAGAACTTAAAGAACATAATTTGGCAATAAAATATATATGTTATACACACACACACACACACACACACACACACACACACACACACACACACACATATATATATATATATATTTATATATATAAACAATGAAAATAAAAAAATATTGTATATACCTAGGAACTGCAATTTCTAAGTTTTGACACTTTTGATTTTCACAATAAATTTTGGTTCCAACTTCTTGAACTTTTGAGAAACATTTAATACAACCATGATACCACCACCCTTTATCTGTAGCAATCTCTCTTATGTTAGCTATCAAAGAACCAATAGAACTTGATAAAAATAGAAACAACAATTATGTGTATATCAAATAAAACTTATTCAAGACTACAATTAAATTTCTATCTGACAACAAAATATTTGTACATACTTCAGGACATTCCATGATGTCAGAAATTGTCATCCTAGTTGTTTGGAGTAAATCATTAGACATGGAAAGAGAAGTTTGTGTTGACATTTGACAGACTACTTGTGACAAAGAAAGATTAGTATTCTGAAGTCTGTAGCTGAATTGAAATCAGTTAATAATAGGAGAATTTGAATTATCAAATGTCATGAAGAATATCTCTTAATGGCAGTAATTAATGTAGCTTAAAATGAATTATCAATTATCAGAATTAAAATTAAAATTCAAATACACAATAAGTTCTTACCTTTATATTAATATAATAGTAATTAAATAAAGAAACAAATCACATAATATTGAAATTAAGAAGTAATCTTGAGTAAATAAGAAAATAAGTAATAAAATGAATTATCAATTATCAAAATATGAAATTTGAATGTTAGTGACAAATTATGTAACTTATTGTTTTCAATTAACATTTATCGTTAAAATTCAAATTCAAATACATATAACAAATTCTCTAAATTGCATAAATCATTTAATTACTAAATTATCCTTGTTTTGAGTGAGAATAGAAGTAAATAATGTTCAATTGTCTAAATTTTTTTCCGCCTAAACTACTTTACTTTTATTAATACATATATATATATATATATATATATATATATATATATATATATATGTACCAATTTTTTTTATTCATTTGGGGTTTCAATATTTGTTGATTTTTATATATATTAAAAAAATCAACAAATATAGAAACCCAAATGAATAAAAAAAAATTTGGGCGACGAAATACACAAAAAGAGTTTGAAACCCACCAATCCAACCTACTGGCGCGGCCTGCTCCTCCAACTTGGGCTGACCGTCCTTTTCTAAACTAAACAAAGCTCGTTTTGGAGTTGGTTAAACACAAAGACTGAAAACATTGACATCCCCTTAAAAAAAAAAAAAGTTAGAGTGAGTAAAACAAAAAGAAGAGAGAGAGAGAGAGGGAGAAAAAAGAAAGTAAAAAACAAAAAGCGAATAAAATAAAGGATATGACATTGCAAATTGGGAATTTATGAGGCAATGCAGCAAATTACGAAGCGCAAGGGTGTGGGAATGGGATTTAACGGCCTTTGAGTCATTTATTGATTCCTTCGCCTTTGCCTTCTCCATCAGAGACAAAGGGCAGCGCCCACCCCCTCCCCCCCGCCCACTTCCGTGATCTCCAAGGCACACTCGCTGCCCTTTCCCTCTCCCCTTATGGTACGTCACTGCTCCTCTCTTACCCTACCACTCCTGTGATCTTTGCACATTTAATCATAAATATTTAATTACAAATATTTTCCGTTTCGGTTGGGGTTATTCCTTGAGTGCGGGATCGTTTTTGAATATCAGTCAACGCGTTAATGCCCTTCATTCATACTAGGAATATATAATTAACGTGTTTCTTTCGCTAATTAACCCCCTCAGGTTCAGGTATCGCCTCTTATTTTATTCCTTTTACTTCTTTTCAAACGTGTATACTTTAATTCTCATACAAACAAAACAATTTGGGGGTAAAGTAAAGTAAATATTGACCGTCATTGAGTAACTAACCGTATGATTATTATCATTTAACATGAGATTGCTGCTATTGCTATGATTCCTATGAATGACTTTGGAAACATTGCTTCTTAACAGAACCGAGGTTTGGCTTGGTAGTTGAGGTTGAGGAAGAATTGAAATTGTAATGGTTTTGAACTCCATGCTTCCTTTGGTAGACTTATATGGACTTTGTCTCACCACAGCTACATTCTGATGGTCCATTTGACACTTACCCCTTGTTGATGGCGCGCCCTACTCACCATGTCATTGACATCGCGGGGAGTTCTGGACCTTCCACTTCTTCTTCTTCCTCTCCCCATGATACACGTGCCAATGATGTAGATTTTGGTGCTTTGAATTCTAGGATTAGGCGGCGAGGGGATAATACGCGTAGGCATAGGAGTCCGTTGAATTCAGGGTTATGGATATGTGTTGAGTTAGTGATCACGGCGAGCCAGATTGTCGCGGCTGTTCTTGTTCTGTCTTTGTCAAAGCACGAGCATCCGCGTGCCCCGTTGTTTGCGTGGGTTGTTGGGTATGCGTCCGGGTGTGTTGCTACCCTCCCTCTGCTGTATTGGCGATATTATCACAATTGCCGTGTTCGGGAGCAAGAGTCATCTCAGACCTCTCCTCGGAGTAATGATCCTTCGGGGACACTTCTTTCCAATTCCACGACAAATGGAGGGGAAGATGTTCGGGCGTCCTCCAGAAGCAATCTAGACTCGTTGTGGTTGATGAATGCAAGGTATCGAGTTGCTGTTTTGTTGTTAATTGGTTTTGCTTAAATTCAAATGTTTTGGTGCTTGCTGTTTTGTTTTGTCTTTGTATAATGTTGAAAGGGATGAAAGCTCTAGTGGTGAATGAACTATAAAGCTTAATGTTTGTTTGATCATCTTTACTGTTGTGGAAGATGGGTTTGAGAGCGCAGGATTTGTTCAGAATTTGAACATTTTAGTCCACAAGTTTTAGCTTTTAGCTTGTAAGGGCTCTGATTTGGACATTATTTCCTTCTGTTATTGTTCTGTATGATCAAATATGTCCATGTTACAAAGTGTTCTTGCCAGGAATCCATGTCTCCCTCTTGGGGTGCTTCCCTTCCAAAATCCTAACTAACTAAACTGTGATAGTCATGGGATACTTTAATCATAGAGTATAATCATTGTTTTAGTTTGAATGAGGAATGATATATTAATATACAATCAGCATTCCTTGTGCTGATTACATTTGTTGGTGCTGATTTGCTTTGCATCACTGTTTTTGTGCATTCGGAATCGGAAATTTAGAAGTTGCATTTTCATTTGGGGGTTGTATGGAGAGGGCATTATTGAAAACATGTGATATTATTACAGCCTAAAGAATACAAGACTTGAGAACGTATCTGTAACAATTAAGGAAAGAGTTGAGGTTGTTTCTTGACTTTTGCTGTTTGAGAGATTCATTTTTGAAAATTTACTGTTCAATCATTAATGTCTATGACTTAATTTGGAAATAACTTCTGAAGTTGCTAAGCTTGCCTGCACTTGTTTAGCAGATTGAAGCTACTTGTGGAATACTTCAAAATTGCTGTAGATTGCTTTTTTGCTATATGGTTTGTTGTTGGAAATGTATGGATTTTTGGAGGACATTCATCTGCTGCTGAAGCACCTAACTTGTACAGGTAGAGCCTCTCAACAGCTCTTACATTTAGCATGCGTTTGGTAAAACTTCTTTCAAGAGAAATAATCACATATTTTACAAAAATTCTCTCATGAAGCTAGCAAAAATAAGCAATTATTTCTCCAAATGAAGCTAACCAAACACACACATAATCTTGTGATTTTTCAGAGCCTTCAGATTATATTTGCTTCCTTTTGCTTGGCAGGTTATGTGTAGTGTTTCTTACTTTTAGCTGTATCGGTTATGCTATGCCCTTCATTCTATGTGCAACAATTTGCTGCTGTCTGCCTTGTATAATTTCCATCCTTGGGGTTAGAGAGGATATGACACAAACCCAAGGTGCATCCTCTGAATCGATCAATGCTCTGCCAACTTATAAGTTCAAAATGAAGAAAAATAATAGCAAAGAGGAAAGCAACTCAACTGTTGGTGAAGGTGGAGTTGTGGCTGCAGGAACTGAAAAGGAACGTTTGATCTCTGGAGAAGATGCAGTAAGTACAACCTGATCTTCTTTATTTGTTCTGGATGCTTCAGTAAAACTTTATAACATCTTAGCATTGTTTCATCCTTTGTCTACTATCTAGCTACGCCATGTCCATTTGTGTAAGAAACACCACCTTCCTATGAAAAATCATGTATCTCATAAAACTGGACTCTTAGGATTTGTCTATGGAGGGAACAATCTTAGGCTTGTAGGGTATACCTTATAAGCCTGTTCAAATTCTTCATATTTTGTTTCTTTGAGTTACTGTGTAACTGCTGTCTCTTGGAAACTTTTTCCTGCCCATGATATTTTTCATCATGTATGCTCAATCCATCAGGTAATTAGCGGTTGATTTGGTGTTACTGCTATTGTCATCAACTTTTTGGTAATTGCATGGCAAAAAGTCTATGATTGCCTGCTTAGTTTCTGTATTCATTGATATTCTGAATTGAGAGCCAGTTTTGTGGGTCACAGGTTACTATGCAATTTCATGATGTAAATTGAAACTAAGTGGGGGGCCTCATTTACTTTCCTACCTGATCATTCCATGAGTCTTTGTCCTGGATTAGTTTTGCCTAGGTTATCTCCTATCATTTAAGCAATCATTGGATATTGTCTGCCAGACTCCCTCTTCCGAGCATTAATGCATATGGTTATTGAAAATTTGGTAGCCCTGATTGCTTGCTGCCCCAGCCGTTTGTTGAATTACACTCCTAATTTTCATGTTTCTCTGAATCAGTCTCTTACAGATCCTGTTCTTATATGCCTTCTTGTACCGGGACTCTGATTCTTTCTTTCTTTATTTTGTGATGACTTCCATTCTTTTTCATGTTGAATGAGTTTGTCTACTGGCCTTGACAGTGGTACTGTACTTTCCATGATTGTCTGCAGGTTTGCTGCATCTGCCTGGCAAAGTACGAAAATAACGATGAGCTGAGAGAATTGCCTTGTTCTCATCTTTTTCACAAAGACTGTGTTGACAAGTGGTTGAAGATAAATGCTTCATGCCCCCTTTGCAAGAGCGAGGTTGGTGAGAACGTAACTGGATCAGTCTCTGGGGAAGATGCCAACCAACATCAGGGTGAAAGCAGGGTTGAGAATGGCCCCACCAATACCTCATCGTAGTTTATATACACAGTCATGTACACTGTAGTGTTGTAAAGCTTTTCCTATGCTGCCAACTCTTCCTTGGATGGATGTCTGATCCTGAGGTCATTCATTCCATTCCATTTTTGTTGATATTTTTATTTCTTTTGCTGGAACTTAAGTTGGCTGATACATGGCTACGGCCTTCTGTACCCTGCTGTTTATGCAGCTGAATTATAAGTGAATGGAAATTATACTTGCAGAGGTTTTGTTTCTCAGCTCACATAGTTCAAGTTGAACTTTGATGGGAGAGAAAGGGAAAAAAGAAAAAGAAAATGAATGAGACCAGATTCATGAATATGAATCTCTGAAGAATATTTATTTTTTGCGGCTATAACATTACTGATAAAGTGAAGTCTCTTTTCGTTCATCTCGTTCATTATCTGTGAATTAATATTCGGACAATTACATGAGTTTTGGCAATTATCTTCTCTGTCTAGAAGTATTTATTCATAATATTTTACTGACAGAATAATTATAACAAAAATATAATTATTATATAACGAAGTGTAATTATTTCACTGAAAAAAAGTTGAATACATGAAACTTTAATAGAGGAGATGCTACAGCTCCTAATAAAATAATCGCCCTCTATAATAAAATGCAATTCAAATAACAAAACTTTGAAAAAACTGCATCACAATTTGACTATGGTCAAACTCATTTTTTTAAGAGGAATGTTATAATTCTTTTTTAATTTCTTGATGATTTAAATGGTAAGAAATTTAAGGTTGACGGGGTAAGAAGCTTATGCAACATTAGATATTTAGACTAACATAAAATGTTTGTGGAGGGGATACTTTCGGTATTTTAACAACGATTTCATTATGAATGAGTGTGGTCTTATTTGACTTGGGTATGAATGCTTTCGTAGAAGATATACGTGTGATCTGAACTAAAAAAAAAATTTAAATGAGTATGGAAAAGACTGTTACTTTAATTATGGGAATTACGTCATGAAAAATATTATTTTTTGTTATTTGTCTAAAATTCAAAGATAAATTAAAAAAAATGAAATTATAGTATTTAATAATTTTTAATTACAATTATCTTAAAATATTCCTTAACATTTTACCATTTATATCTATATTTATCTATTTTATTTTTATATAAATAAAACAGTTTTTATGTACTGTCCATAAAATATTTTTACACCATCAACCAAATAGAAATGATCTGACTTAGATATGATTTTTAAATAATTATTATAAAAATAACAAACTTATCATACATGACAATATGTGATTAAATGACAGTATACTTTTTTTTTATAATGTTAGTACATTTTAATTAAATTCTAAATAAAATCAAACCAACAAATAATAATGATAATATTAATTAATAATTATTATTTCAACAAAATTGATTATATCAATGAAATATTAGTTCTTTATTATTTGAGAGAAACGTATTTCAAAAATTAATGACACTATATATTATTAATGATCAATTATAAAAATTTGTATTAATTACAATATTGAATATTAAAATTATTTATGGAAATATAAATTATTAATTTTTGTTTGAAAGCACTATTTTGAAAATAACTAAATTAATTACATTCTTATTATTGTACAATTTTTACGAGTTGTACCACAAACAATTAAGATAGCGAATAGTTATAATTTAATGATTAAATTAATAAAAATTACATTTATATAAAATCAATATATAACTTTAAAATGTAAAGTCTTATACTCTTATATATAATTATAATTATAATAATAAAAGTTTTAAGATATATTTGAATTATAATAATGTTTCTATAATTTTCATTGATTTTTTTTTTAGAATTTAGAAGATAAGTTATCAAATTATAACTGATAGTAATATCAAAATTTATGAAAATTATTATTAAATTATAAAATAAGGATTTTGAACATAATTTTTTCATGTCATAAAAAGTTATCATAAAACTATTGAATAAGTTTTAATTTTTTTATTATGTTTAATTAATTTATATGAAAGTATTTAATTATTTAATATATCTAAACTCAAATTACACTCAAATATTATGATAAAAAAATTAATTCGTTTAATTATTAAATTTTAAACACATTTGTTTAATATGTTTTGTAAACTATTAGTATATTTATATTTATTGATTTTATATTGCGAAAATTTTATTATTTTATTGAAAAAAATATTAAATGTTTTAGCGTAATACTTTACTCCAAACTTATTAAATATCTCTTAATGAAATTGAAAATTAAAATAATGTGTGAATAGTTAAAATAATGCGTGTAACGCGTAGAGTAGAAATTTAATTAGAATACGCTCCCCCCCCCCCCCTTAAATATGTCTTTAGTGTCTTAAATTTAGGGGAAGTTTATTTTTTGTTCCCAAATTTAAAATTAATCCTTTTAGTCTCTATAATTTGAAAAAAATTTGTTTTAGTCTTCGAAGACCACCTGTAACATCATTGACAGGAGTAAATTGAGTCAACTGTACAACATTAACTGAGTTTAGTGTGATATTTTTACTAATAGAGAGACTAGTAGGTGTGTTATGTGTGACAAATTTACTAACGAAGTTTAGGTAGATGGATTAAAACATGTTTTTTTCTTTTAAATTACAAGGACTAACAAATTAATTTTAAATTTGCGAACAGAAACAAACTTACCTCAAATTTGAGGAACTAAAAGCATATTTAAGCATTTTTTTTTCACTATCTTCTAATATAAAGATAAATTACTACCTCTAGTCATTTATATAAGCAACAAATAGATGTATTTTTTTAATATTAATTATAAGAAATATAAGGTGTATTAATTACTATCTCTTTTATACCGTTAATTTATTGTAAAGTCTATTAATGAAATATTTACTCATTTTCCATGCAAGTGAATGTATTCATTAACATATTAACAATATAAATTACACTTACTAGTAGAGAAAATTATTTCTTGAATTATGAGTAATATCATTAAATATAATTACTACTTAAATTATTTAATTTTATGGATATTTTTGAAATAAAATTTAAATTTATAATATTATTAATTTAAATTAATTAATTTAACTATTTTTATTAATTTTGATGAATTAGTTATTTGTTGCTTATATAAAAGACCAGGAATAGTATTATATAATTGAAAATAAATTTAACTTTCATGTGTTGTGAATACAAAGATTTTTATACTATACACTAATTAAAAATCATTCTATACATATTTTTTAAAATAATCATTACAAAAGTCAAAAACTTTATATGAATTTAATTAAAATATACTAATACCATCGTGTAATTGAATTGTAATATATGGTATGATTGTTGAATTTTATAATAATTATTTTAAAAATTATATTTATAATGATTTTTAATTAGTTTACAATATAAAAATTAATGAGCTTATATAATAATCCATAATGCATCCATATATATACCGGGCAATTTTATGGCTTTTTTTTTTTTTTAAGTTAGAAAAAGGAAAAGAACGTAGTGGAACGATGCGTTTAAGGATAAACTTTAGAAGAATCAGGAAGTTGAGGTCGGTTAATATCGTGTGAGTTGTTTATTTCTTTTGTTATCGTTATCGTCTTCTTCCTTTCTCCGTCGAACACCCTCTTAGGGTTTGCACTGATGCACTCTGCTTTCAGCGGCGCTCATACATAGCAGCTCCCATTCACTTCTTCACAACATTGCTTCGTCAAGGTACCTCATAATTCTTCATTCATTTCGTTCTATTCGATTGGTTTTCTCGGTTATAAGAAGAAGTGACACTTTTTCGTGCCATTGGTAATGCTTATTCCGCTTGTACGACATTGAATTGAATTACGGGGATTCATTTGTGGAAAAATTGGCACATGTTGTTCTTCCTTTTAGCTTTTATTCAATGAATTGATTAATTGTTGGTGTAATTTAATTTCATCGGTGCTCTGGGGATGGGTTATACTGTATGATTGTTAGATTAAACACTCGGGGACAATATTTTGTGTTGTTGCTATGAGATTAGATATCTGTTGTTTATTTGTTGTGTGACTTGTTTGAGTGTCTCTTGACGATGGGTTGGTAACGTGTTATGAACTGTTTCAGTTTCAGGTGTGTTTTTATAATTTATGGTTAACGATACTGGTCTGGAATGTCCAACAATCTGGTTTCAGAGCTGATACCGAGCATGCAGATGGCTCAGTTGGAGCCCCTTATGAACAAGGTTGATTCGTCAGGGAGACAGATGGAAATGGGGCTCTTGGGTCCTGTATCCAGTGATATTGTGTCGCAGCCGCGTGCAACTCTGAATGAAAGTGTTGGATTATTGAGAGCTGTGCCTGGTGAACCTAGGTCTCAGGGCTTACCCCTTTCGAGCATGCAGAGTGGGCGGGTAGAAGCACAAGCAAGTAATCTGGGAATGCATCCGAATAGCACGGGGCCTCAGCAGCAGCCAACAACTCCCAAGCGCAAGGCACCGATGGAACTGTTGTCCGGTAGCTCCATGACATTTAACAAGCGGGTTGCACAAATGGGAAATAGACCTTGGTTGCAGCAAGGACCTAATGCATCAAATAAAGGTTCTCCGCAGATGCAATCCCCGTCAAATGCCTCCAGGACACAGCATTCGGCAGCTTCTAGTAGGAGAAAAACACAGTTGGATAACACTTCCAGTAAACCTGGGACACCTCGGTCCTTGAATTCTAAAAGTCAGAATACGCAGATGAAACAATCCTCCAAGGTTCAAACTGAATCATCTGAAAGTGTTAGGTCCAAGATGAGAGAGTCTTTAGCTGCTGCTTTATCCTTGGTTTCTCAGCAAGGTAAACCTCAGCTCCCAAACAATAATACACTGAATGATGCTACCAATACTCAGGGTAAATTAGAGAGCAGCTCTCAATGTGCTGGATCAGCACCTGCATCCATCGATAATTCACTGGAGCGAAGGCAGGACATTTCTCAGTCAGTTAATTCCTCTTTTGCCGAGGCTGATTCAGTTGGCCATGTGGTGGGAGATCACAGGCAGAGTACAACATTTAATGAAGATTTTCCGGAAAAATACAAGGACTATGAAGCAGGATCCACAAATGCATCAAACAATGAAAACATACTGAGCTCTATGCAAGTCTTGAACTGTGATAAGCAACATTTCCAGTCAAGTTACACTTTGACTACTGATGATGTTCCTTTCAGTGACAGTTTCTTTATGAAAGATGATCTTTTGCAGGGAAATGGTCTTTCCTGGGTAGTATCTGATATGATGGACGTGGGAAATCAAAGGGAAAGTCAAACTAATATAGAGCAGAGATCAGAACCTGAGGAAACGGGAGGAAGTTGTAGGGAGGAGGTCCCTATGCCTGAACTTGTAGCTTCAAGAATAGAAGCAGAACTCTTCAAGCTGTTTGGAGGTGTGAATAAGAAGTACAAAGAGAAAGGGAGGTCTCTTTTATTCAATTTAAAAGATCGCAATAATCCTGAACTTAGAGAAAGGGTTATGTTTGGTGAAATTCCTCCAGAACAATTATGTTCAATGACTGCAGAGGAACTTGCTTCAAAGGAGCTCTCTCAGTGGCGGATAGCCAAGGCTGAGGAGCTTGCACAAATGGTGGTTTTACCTGATTCAGATGTTGATATTAGACGTTTGGTCAAGAAGACACATAAAGGTGAATTTCAAGTGGAAGTTGAACATGAAGACAATGTCTCAGTGGAGGAGGTTTCAGGTGGCACAACCTCGGTTGCTCGAAGCCAAACAATAAAAAAGGATGTGGAAGGCTCTTCTCCTTCCAAAGTTGATGTGAACACTGATGCTGAGAAGGTCAATTTACAGAAGGATAATACATTTTCCATTACCATTTCTTCCAATGATGGGACTGATCCCATGCAAGGGCTTATGACAGATGATGCATTGAAGGACCCTGACTTTCTTCCACCAATTGTCTCTCTTGATGAATTCATGGAATCTCTTCATTCTGAGCCACCATTTGAAAATTTACCAGTAGAATCTGGGAAAATGATACCTACCTTAGACAAGGATGATTCTGGGGTTGGATCTAAATCGAAATCTTCTGATTTAACTTCACATGAGCAAGCTGATGTCACTCCTGATAAGTCTGAGAAGTTTCAAAGCACATGTGTAAATTCAGATGCTGAAGAGGAGAAAAAGTTTAATGCTGAATCTGGGGCCATTTCTTCTGATACGAGATACACTGTGAGTCATGCTGACATGAAGTCAACTGATGACGTGAAGTCTGCTTCCAGTGATGCTGAGTTGAGAGACAATCAGTTACATGCGGAAGAGAGATATGATAATAATAATAGGTATGCGAAGGCTGCAGTCCCTACTAAGGGTGAATGCCTCTGGGAGGGAATGCTTCAACCAAATATCTCTACCACTCATTCAGTCATAAGCATCTTTAAGAGGTAGTCTACTTATGTTTTGAGTACATCTTTATGATAAGTTGCTACTTAGCTGTGAGCCTTTGTGCATGGATTAATATGGTTTTTTATTGTTCCATTTCTCCATTTTTTTCATCTATGGTATGTTGTAGTGAGGATCATTGACTGAATGGTGTCAAATTCTTTTCATCTATTATCTGAAGCAAATATTCTTAAACTGTGTAGAGAATATGTGAAAGATCAATAATGGGCCCCGTTTGTGATTGTTTTTTAAAGGAAAGCACTTTTTTAATTAAAAGATGTTCTTTTTGATAAAATTTGTAATAATTATATGTTTTTATGAATAAAGCAAAAATCTAAAAAAGTTGTGTTAGTGTTTTTCTCAGAAGTTAAAGTTAATAGCTTCTGATTTTTTTTTTTAAATTGTATCATAAAATTACTTCTTTTAAGCTTAAACAAACAGGCCCAATATTAAGGAAGATATTAACCTGTCCATATATGATGGCAGTAATGGAGAGGGCTGGGTCATTTTGTGAGTTTTGACTTTGGATGCTATTATTTAACCAAGCATGCCACTTCCTCTGTCATGTATATCCTGCTTCCCAATTGATATTGGGCATTTGGAACTATCTATGCCTTCCTCATTAATTTTTGCTACCACTGTTTTCAATTTTGTTTGGCATTGACTTATTATGATTTTGTTTAAGTCTTGCATTAAATATTTTGTACCTTCATATAATGTGGTCTGTTGTGTTTACTGGATCAAAATTTTATATTTAAATTGAACTTGAGGTCAATCATGCAGTATAATTTAGTCTTGTGTACATATTTATGAAAATAAGTTCCATGATTTCTCAAGTCTGGATTCTCAGTTTTAATTGCTCCTCTTTTGTAAGTACTATGATTTTTACTTCATGTACTCCTGCATCCTATGTTATGATAAAAGTAAGTTGCGTGTTTGTTGGTTATTTTTCTTCTTTCTTAAATGTCATTTTGAAATGGCAATTGCTGCCTGTGGATATGGTTTTGGTCAGGTCGTTAAGCATTTGTCTAGTAAGTAATAATTATACAATTTTTTTAGTTTCTTTTGAGTAGCTAGTTTCAGTTATTATTTGTAACCATTCACTTCTAGAAAATTATGTTATTGACTTATTGTTATTGCTGCCAACTTCTTTCCTTATTGTTGCTATGGTAAGTTGACATGTTAAATTCGGAGTATATATCATTATTCTGTGCATTCTGATGGACTTTGTGTCTATGCAAACAGTCCAAAAACATGTTTAAAAATTGTTTTCTGAATGTCTTGTAGGGTGTTCGCAGTTTGGTTTTTGGGTGAATAGTCATCCGAGTTGATCATAAAAATGAATTGCGATTTGGTTTGGATCAGTTTGAATATAATATTAAATCTGATCCAACCAATCCAATTAAAAGTTGTTTAGATTGGATTGAATGATTTCATTTTTTTATCTTTGTTGTTAAACATGTAGTTAATATTAAACAAATCTCAAAATACAAAGTAATCATAATAAAAATTAATTTAAATATCAACTATCACATTGAAATTATAAATATGTATCACATTGAAATTATAAATATTAGTCAAAAAGCCATAAGTTTTTCTTAAAAAAATAAATATCAAAATTAAACTAGCATGCTTCCTAATAAGACGTTGAAATTATGAAAAAATAATTGAAATAGTAATTTCATAAATGGTTTTCAGTTTAATCAATTTTTGGTTTGTTTGGTTCGGTTTGGTTTTGGCTTGTATCAGTTCAGTTTATGAACACCCCTCTTGATAACTCTGAACAATATTATCTTTTGAGTTGGATAGGTTGGGTGGTGGACCAAATGTCATTATTTTTTATTTATTTTTATTGAAAAATGTGGTTTTGACTTTTGATATGTACTTTTTGAAGAGAATTAGTACTTCTTTCCAGTGTTTTTTTTTTGTTTTTTTTCCTGATCTTACATTATATTCTTTGTGAAGTGGTGATAAAACTGCTGCTAAAGACTGGCCTGGGTTTCTCGAGATCAAGGGAAGGGTTCGACTTGATGCATTTGAGAAATTTCTGCAAGAGCTTCGACTGTCCAGAAGTCGTGCAATCATGGTATCTCAAGTTTTCTTTTGTTGCGCTAGAGCTAGATTCAAACCTTGTCTGTTAATTCTCACGATCTAGACAGAAAGCAATGATTAAAAAAGGGAAAAAAAATGTTGCAGCTTCATGCCCTTTCATTCTTTTAACCACGTTTTTAAAGTATCTTGAGTTACACAATTTATTAGCTTCTTTTCCCTTGCTGATAAGATAAAGGAGGCAGTGAAGTGATTTGGGGGGGTTGTGCATGAGAAATGACGCATAGTTTTAAGACTGGCAGGATGAGGTATTCCTTGGAGTGACAAGTAATGAAACCATGAAAACGTGTTCTTATGGTGGTAGAAATTGAATATTTAGATTGTGTAGCTTGTAAAAATTTGTCGCTGTTGGAATATATTACGCGATTGAGTTGATTTTGGTAAATATATTATGATATCTGGTGACTGGAACTAAGTTTCTCATCCTTTGGGCGATTGTCTCCATGCTACGAAAATTTCAATATATATAATATTTTGACATGATAAAATGAAAAATGGGGGTAAAGAACTCAAGAATGAGTTCTATATTAAAAGTAATGTAAAAAATCTCCCAAAAATTCTCTCCTATTTTAAGTGGGATACCAAACTGACTGTGTTTCGATGAGATGCACGGGACCATAAGGATGTTGTAACATGGAATATAGACGAGCGTGGCTAACTGATTTGAATACGCTGCATGACCGAGGCCACTCGCTGTTTGATGTGTTAATAGTACCTTTTCTGAAGGAAATCTGTGTAACTGATGAGAAACTATCTCACATCACTTTCTTTAGGCTACGTAAAATTAAGAAGCTTCTTTGTATTGCAGGTTTCACATTTCGTTTCCAAAGAGTCGGACGAGCAATCAACTCTCCTTGAGGTAATGATAATGATGTTGGTTTGGTTCTCATCTCTGCTTTTTAGCGGCAGATTGGTTTTAATATATAAGAAACTCTTGCATGCAGGTGGCTGACTCGTACATTTCGGACGAGAGAGTAGGATTTGCTGAGCCTGTGCATGGAGTTGAACTTTACTTTTGCCCACCTCATAAGAAAACAGTTGAAATGCTCAGCAACATACTTCCAAAGGAACAAATTGAGGCAGTTAATTCTATTGATAATGGCCTAATTGGTATTATTGTATGGAGAAAAACTAATTTAACTTCGTCTATATCACCCACCACTTCATCACATCACAAACATAGCTCTAAAAGACAAAACTTGAGTAGGAGACAGCAAGAAATAAATGTGAATGCCAATTCCACCCACAAAGCAGTGCCCTCTACGGGCTTTAAGACCACCGAGAATGATGATGATGATGATGATGATGTTCCTCCGGGATTTGGGCCACCAGTGGCCCGAGTTGTGGATGACCTCCCGGAGTTTAATTTCTCCGGCAGTTCAAATCCGTCACACTTGATCCCAAAACCAATGGGTCCACCAGGCATGGTCCCATTACGCTCGGTTAACCAAGCCCCAGCACGCCCTGTAGAACAAATGAGGGAACTTGTACACAAATATGGGCAAAACAAACTGACTGCACCTTCAGGAAAGTGGCAGGATAAATTTGGGGGGACAATTCAACCCTGGAATGATGACGACGATGACATACCTGAATGGCAGCCCCAAACTTCCCAGAATCAGTTTCCTCCCCAACAGACAATGCACAACTTTCATCTTCGACCTCACATTTTGAATCAATCATTTCCGGGTTCACCACAACAGCCAATTATGACAACACAATTTCTGCAACCCCCTATGAATGTGACACATGGCCAACGAAATTTTGACCCTCAGAGGGTTCCTTCTGCCCAGGGTAGCAACCTACAGCCAAGAGGTGGACCGCCCTATGGAGCGCCTGCGCAAGGCACTACCTGGCCGCAACATGTGTCTAGGAGTAGGGGATATTAGTTTCTTTCAGTATATAGTTCCCTTTTTAATTTTTTTATGCCTTTTTCATCTGTAGCATGTAAGCTTATTATAATGTGTCAAGCTATTTTTTTTTTTTTTTATGTAGCATCAATACCTCGTAGATCAAACAAATGACCATTTTTCTCCTGTTTTAGTTCGCCAACTGTAGGTGTTCCGCGGAATAAATACGAGGGACAAAACAATTTTGCATGCTGTAGTTTTTACGACAGTTTTAAATTTCCTTGGTTCTTTTGTAGTTTCGTTACTTTGGCTGTTTCATATGCAACACAGCGTGCAGACTGACGTCTCAATCCCTTTCGGCTTTCGGCCTTTAGCAACTAAATAGTCTATGATATACTCGTAGTCGTACCTTGCTTGATCTTTGTGATATACGCATCTATGAAAGTTGTGTTCAGTCTTCCGGAAAAAACTAATTACCGTGCATAATTTTGATGTAAAAAGTGTTTTCAACAACAGTTATGGTATTTCTTATGAAAATGAATCGCGCGAATTCTACACGAATACACGTGCACGTTTGAAAGTCACGGAAAATGGTTCGTATATCCTTTGATTCCTGTCGTCTAATTTTTTTTGGTACGAATCAGTATTACTCTCTCAATAAACAACACAAATGACGTGCTAGAATCATTTTACCAGAGATTAAGAATCACAATTTAGTATCGCGAGAGGTTCCGGGCATCCATGTATCTGAATCCACATGTGGCCTTAATGTGATTTTGGAGATGCCCGAATCTTATATTTCCAACAACGGAAAAAGAAAAGAAAAAGGAAATTACAGCATTATTGTCCTGCTACAACCCAAAAACCCTTGGTAAAAGATGTATGAACACATTTCCTTTCGACTGCTATGCGGAATTTGACCTATTGTATTTACGTCTTTAGCAAAGAATACAACAATAAGATGGACCCATATTACAACCCCCCGCCACAAGAAAATAATAACACTGAAGAATTATTACAAATCGTTGAGAAAAACAGACAAATGATAAAAAGAAAAGCAAGAATTTCCCAGGCAAATATGAGAAACATTGAAGAACAGGTGTGGAGATAGATGACAACATCATTTTCAAATGGCTTCAATTCAAAGTAGCGTATATGAAGAGTCAACCTGCCAGTGCTCGCTTGAGTCCTGCTCGTTGCTCTGTGGTCAACCTTGTTGGAAACTTTACGTCAAATTTGATCCTCAAATCACCCCTATGACCAGGCTCTTTTGTTATTGGCATCCCTTCATTTGCAACACTCATCTCGTAACCAGGGCTCACAACGTCAGTCACTGGCACACTTAAACTACGTCCATCAAGTGCGGTGAGATTTATTGTGGTTCCTCCAATGGCCTCTGCTAGTGACACCCTTTTGCTCACAATGAGGTCGTTGCCATCTCTCTTGAACAAATCATGAGGCTTCTCATCAATAACAAATACAAGGTCTGCTGCCAGTTGATTCTGTTGCTGATTCCCTTTCTCTGGGAAAGTAATCTTTGTCCCTTTCTTCCAACCCGGCTTCACATCAATGGTTAGTATCTCTGTTTCTGGAATTGCCCGTCTGCAATTTTTGCCATCATAATGACCTTAGAAGAATTCACAATGTTTGTGACATTACAAACACAATGATTAAATAATACACACACAGAACTGACTCGTGTCTTAAATAATGGCTCTAACATGTATCCCATGACGATAGAAAACATGCATTCATCTTTCTAAGGAGGGGTTCAAAAAATGAAATGAATTTAGAATCAAATTTCTCCTAGTGTTAACTTATGTACACTAATAACTTATTTAGAAGTTAAATAACGGAGTTTCTAAAGATGTTTAAGTGCATGGATAAATTTTAACTAAAGTTTAATTATCATGTGATGTTGGTATATAAATTTTTACACAGTCAACTAACTGGAAATCATCATCAAACGATTAAAAATCACCTTTGGAATTACTTTTAAAGTAACAATTATAAAAGCCAATAAATTTATTATACATGGTCATATATGATTATATGATAGCATAAAAAACCTTTGCATTATCAGGGCATTTCAATTAAATTTTTTTAATTATGGGTTTTATTTTAAAATGTTAAGAAGCCAAAGTAGAGGTTAAGGTTAAGATAATTATACTAACCCGTTAGCGTCCACGATTCTCCTTGTGATCTTCATTTTCCTTGTAGATCCAGTGTATAACTCCTCCAAACTGCAAGGCAGTTTGGTCTCAACAGGTTGTGACTTCTTTGGCATATTCGCCCGTCCTGTACTATGTGTTCCAAAATTGTTGTCAGTTGCACTAAATCCACCAAATGTTGTTGCCCCTCCATCGGACGGGAATCTCTTGGACCTCCCTGGCCCAGATGATCCAAATCCAAAAGGGCTACTTCCAAAGAATTCTGCAAAAATATCCTCTGCATTTCTGGGATTAAACCCACTTGATGATGGTTCATTACCTGGCGGTGGCCTATCTTTCAACCCTTCCTCTCCATACTGATCATAAACCACCCTCTTCTGAGGATCGCTTAGTACCTGAATTCACCAAAATTTTCTCAAAATTTCTCCATAAGCCAACCCCATTAAATCTCAGGCTTGCACAGTTAATAACACACTACTAAAATTATAGACCTAATATTGGAGGTAAAACTTGCATCAATCTGACAACTGACAAGGAATACTTCTACCTGGGTTATATTCTAGCATTATACAAAACAATAGGATAATTTTTTTTCGCATGAATGTGGATAAGGGAACTCAATCTTAAGTAATGTTGATGAAAAAACTGACAACTGAGTGCCATAAAGTTCCCATTTCTTTAGAAAAACTTCGCATACAATCATGCAATTTATGGCCACACTTTGATGCAGAATCCACACAGAACAACCCTCAATGACCCTCAAATTTTGTCACCATTTCATTTTCCTACCATGAGTATAAAATCACGGATTTACCTCGCACAATCACATGGACATAATCTCAACCTCTAAATAATGAAATAACGTGTAATAAGAAACAAAGAGCTGAAAAGTTCATTGTTCTTTCTTTCTTTCTTTTCTCTTCCCTATTCCCACCAACATAATTATTTCAGGTGTTATTAAATTCTAATGGCTAAACAGACATTAAAGGAAAACGACGGGAAAGGTTTCTTGCCTCGTAAGCCTCAGAGATCTGTTTGAATTTGGCTTCAGCTTCTCTTTTGTTGGTGGGGTTCTTGTCAGGGTGCCATTTCATGGCCAACCTTCTATATGCTTTCTTCAGATCATCCTCCGTAGCATTTCTATTAACCTTCAATACATTGTAGTAATCCAAACCCATGTTTTCTTTTTCCACAAAAACTTGAATCTTGCAATTATTATAATAATGAGTACCGGATTCCAAAATACCAAATCTTCAAATTTAGACTCTTTTCATGGACACCCGATTACGAAATACAAACATTCTTCCACCAAAGTTTAAAACTTCTTTCGAGGGTCCATTGAATATGATGAGGTGACATGAAAGTTGAGAAGAAAAGAGAATAAGAAGAATTCTTCAATCAAATCAAATGACAACAATTCAGAAATCCGAAAATTGATGTGTTGGATTGTGGCGTTCAACGGTTTGCGTTTGCATGGAAAAAAATTGAATGCAGCGCCACGGTTGGAAGTGCATCCATATTCTTTTTTTTTTTTTTTTTTCAACAGACCAATTGAACTCGTTGAAATTAAACGGCAAATTTTGGATCATAGAAAACGATGATAATAGCTGTGGCCGAGAGCGACGGGAGATATTATACGCAAGTAAACTCTCAAATTTGCTCACAGCATATGCGTGTTAATTGTTGAAAATGCGTACATCTAAAATCTTAAATTATACTAATTACTGCTTATGTTGATTATTATTAAAATATCAATGTGTTTAATACTTTTTTTTTTGAAGAGAATTAATGTGTTTAATACTTTAAAAATTAAGATAATCAATATTTATATTAGTTCTTGTAGACAAAATCCGGCACAGTTGCGAAATAATTGACTCCCTTATATTGATTGGATGTGAATTTTAGCCGTATATGCAAAATCCTGTTGAGAAAAGGAGAGCCTATTTTAGTAATTTTAATGTCTTAAAAGATCAAATTATTTATCAGTTGTCCATCGAAGAAAAAAATTGCTTTTTCTTTACAACAACAGTAGTGAAATTTCACTGCTGTTTGAATTCAAACAAATGGCAGTGAAATTTCAACCTACTATGCGAGAGTTTGGATAATATGCATAAGATCTTAAGTTCTAACCTTGTTGCCGACAAGGTACACAAAAAAAACAGCCAAAATTAGGAATGACGAAGTGAGAATCGATATCATGATGCACATTATTTGTAACTACACGAATATGAAAGAGAAAAATTAAACAATTGATTTTTTTTTTGTCTTCTCATATGTATTTTTTTTCAAAGACAATCTTGTTCAAAATACGGTTGGACACTAAATGTGAATATCTCTTCCAATAAGATAAGAACCATCAATATTGAAATAAAACATTTATCTTTTTTTTTTTTCCAGATTTCTAGCTGTTAAAAAAATGTAGGCTATTTAGCATATCATTTATTTACTAGTACAAAATAGGCTTTTTAACATCAATAATTTATATCAATTCTTGAAAAATCAATGTAGTGCATGAGATAGTGACACTTTTATAATATTGGGACAAATATTCTAGATTGGTTCAAATGCAATTGATTTATAAAGTATTTCATAGATTGGTTATTTAACAATGGTAACAAAAATAATTGTTACATTGGTTTGAGTGGAATTGAGTTTGAATTTCTTAAGTAAAGTTTCGAGTTTGAGTTTTGTAGATGGAAAAAACGTGGTTGAAAGAAAAAACCTATTAAAAGTGGCCAACCAAGTTGCCTAGTAAAGATTAGTTATTGACAAAATCAATAAATACTTTGCACTTATAATATGGTAACAAAAAAAAAAACGTTTTTAAACAAAGAATTAAGGAGTAATTGTGGGTCTAACCCAACTTGTGAGCTTTAACCAGTTCAAAGTGAAAAATTCAAGTTAGTAAAAGAAATTTATAACATATCTCGATATAATTATATAGGTAAATATTATAACATGCTTATAATAAATTAAAGAGAAAATTAAGACTAAAATTGTGTACCTGATAGTAGAGAAAGGTTAATCTTTTTTTTGAAAATTCTCTCTGTATATAAATTAAAATATTTATCTTAAACGAGAGTATTTTTAATTGCTATTATTCAACGAGAACGTTTTTAGTTATCATTCTTTAACGAGATCATTTTTAATTTTTTTAAATCTCTTGTCTCTTTCAATCTATTATTTTTAATATCTTTAGTTCTAAATTAAATTTTAATATTTTTTTAAAAAAGTTATCAATAATTAAAAATTAACATCGTATCACAATAATTGTTTATTATAAATTTAAAATATAATCTATATGTTCAAAAGATTTATTTATTATGAATTTTAATTATAATATAATTTATATATTCAGAAATATTTATTTATTATAAATTTAAGTTATATAAAATAAATATTTATTTTGTACAATGCACATGTTAAAATACTAGTAATATAATAATTAACAATGTAAGACCAACTATCCTCTTCTTGGCTAGTTTTCCCAAAATAAAATTGTGATGGAAAACAATTGTTATAGCCTCATGGGACCTAGTGTTAAATAAGTGACTCAAGTAACTCATCATAGGCCATCCAAAAACCAAAGTCCATATATTTCATCAATTAGTCGAATGTTATAATTAAATTAATAATTTTCATACATTTAATAATTCAAAGTATTTATTTTAAGAGAGAAAAGGATTTGTATTGGTAGCAAAGTTTTTTTACACTATCATCTAATTACAAACTAACATTTATAGTAAATTTGTTAACTTTGATAATAATTACCCAAAAAAGGTCATACAAAAACTAATTTTTAATTATTTGATGGTGTAAAATCTTTCACCCTAACAGTTATATACATTAAACTTTTATTTTAAATACTTTTAATCCTCAAATAAATAACCCAACAAGTATGAGTATAAAAGTTAAATCAGATAAAAAATAATGTAACATATTCTTTATCAAGTCAGATACTGGGTCGCATACTCTTAAATTCAATGGGTACAATTTGACTCAAACCACTTTAATATTTCCTCGCCCCCTATTTTTCCATTTTTTTTCTTTCTTTATTTTTTTTAATTTTTTAAAATAAAAATAAAAACATAATCAAAATTTGAATTCTTATTTATTTATTTTTAAAATTTTATTTTGATTTTTTATAATTTTTTAAAATAAAGAATATTTTTTTTTATAAACTCAATGGCTGTCCACTCCAACTCAAATTTAATTAGATTCATTGCCAAAAAAAAATAAAAATACACTTAATCTAATCCTAACCCTATTAAGTTTAATCTATTTATATTTTATTTTATGAGTGATATTATATCCTCCTACAATTCTTCTTATTACTTTATAAAGAAAGTATTAAGTGAAAAGATAGATGTATTTGATGTCTTGGAAATATAAAATTCATTCAATACTTACAATATAAAAAAGTAGAAGGTTAGTAAGAAAATTCAAATCTCCATTGAAAGATGTGCCAGTGTTTAGTATTTGACAATGTCACGAATCAAATTGCTTCTAAATGAAGAGATTTGTGGGAAATAAAAAAATACAAATAAAGTAGAATGATTAGGGGAAGGATGTTGTGAGAAAATTTAAAATTATTCTTATTTAAGTTATAGCCGACACCATGATATCCCTACATAAATAATCAAAATTATGTTTGTAAAAATCTAATCGAACAAACATTTTGTTTACTTTAGTGTGTTAGAAACTATTGAATAATTGAGCATTTGATTTTAAGAGATATAAATAAAATGATAAAAAAAAGTAAGAGATATAAATAATTATTGTTATTGCACATAAAAGGAAATTTAGTGAGGTGAATAGAATTGTCAATTGCTGACTTGTATTATGTCTCCATAGCAAAACCTCCGAAGTGATTCACAAAGAACAAGTAGACCAACCAGATACTTGCAATTACAATTTACAAATCCCAAGTAAAAATCACCTTCATTTGGTTTTCTTTTTTTCATTTTCATACAAGTGAAAGCTGCACAATTAATGGCACACGACACGAGTAACCCATCAAAATAAAATACTTCAGACCATAATCAAAATAAGGCGCATCTAGCTTAGAACTATACAAGTTAACCTCAAAAAACGAACCATGTATGGGTGCTGCTGTCCAAGGTAAACTTCACTATTTTTACACTTGTGCACCAATGTGAGTTACAAATTTATTCACTTCTTAGCTGATGATGCCTTGGGATTTGACGAATCACTTGCTTCAGCTGCTGTATTATTCGGTTTCGGTGAAGCTAAATCATCTGCTGGTGTAGATTCTGAAAGATTACCATTATAAAGTGAAACATTACCAATATACAGTGTCTCAGAAGACTCATCGCCATTAAGCTGTAAAGTGAAAACAATTACCGGTCAGAAAGTTTAACATAAAGAAGCATATATTACGCACATTGCATATAAATTGAATAATTACTTAATGCGGTTGTGAAGTGACAATGACTCCAATAGTACTCGCTCCTAAGCTGGTGTTTGATGAATTAAATTAACCAATATATGATAATTCTAGCAATTCATTATATCAGGAAATAGATTGCCCCTACATTAATAGGTAAGAGAAATTTTAGGGAGTATTCTTAACATTTTAACTCTCATTATCATTTGCATACATAGCAAAGAAAATAACAATTTTTCCCTTGCATCAGGTCCCAAGCAGTGATATGTTTTCCATACCTTATATGAAACAATAGAGGGAAAATCCAAGAGAAGTTGAAACACACACGCACACACAACACAGTGTATGAAAACACCAAAGATCACACGAAAATATGAAGAATTATGCATTAGAGCAGAAAAGGCATTTCCAAGAAAAGCAGACTAACCACAAAAAATAAATAAATGAAAAGTATATGACAATCTTCAGGGAGATCAATTAGTTGTATTTTTCTGCATAAGTATTTCCAACCATAAATAATCTCACATACAAAATTCCACTCAGCATCATACCATAACCAACGATTCATTCAACATTTACACTACCTAAACAAAAACAAAACCCGAATAAACACACAAAACTTATAGATGACAAAGCCTAAATAAAATATTGAAATATAAAAACATTACCTCAAGCTGGCTGAGCATGTCAATAGCATCATCCAGATCAGCATCGTTTAGCAAGTATACATCTCTAAGGGACTGTTTACCAATACCAGGAAATTTCATCTTTAGATATTCAATATCCACATCAGCATCATCCTCTGTCACATTCTGCAGTGATGAAGATGCATTGCTGCTCTTCACTTGCAGAGCTTGAGGCATGCTTTTAGTTTTAGTCTTGGATTCAAGAAGGTGATGATCATGCTGAGGAGGTGCCTCGTTATGATTCTTGGAATCTTTTTCTGCAACCCTTTCAGAGGGTGCAACATATGAGGCTGCATATGGATTCGAAGAAGACGCTCCTGCCATTGTGGACTTGATTCTTGGAACCCCATGTGCACAAAACAAAGAATCAGACAACAAAGTTAGTAAATTCATCAACCTAACACATTACTAATGGATTCTTGAATGAACTTTAATTTAATTTCATTGCAATGTTCTTCCAACAAGATAACTAACAAGTTTGAAATTTCATTTTTCTAAGTAGAGAGTGGGGGAGGGTTTCATTTTTGAGTTTGGACGTGGAAGGATGATGTGAATGCAGAGAAGGGGCAAACCAGTTGAACGCGAAACGCTGATTGATTCATAATGAATCGAATTCTCAAGAAATTTGGAAAGGAAAATGCTTTTATATGATATGGTGTTAGTGGCGAATCAATTAATCAATAATACTGTATAAATATATAATATATAAAATACAATATATAAATATATAAATATAAATACAAATCAATGAATGCGATCGCATCCCACGGAAGGCGGTGACTTGACGTCTCCCTTTCTTTTTTATTAAAAGAAAAACGCTTCGTATCTCACACGATTAAGTAAAATTATTACTAAAAAATTAAATTGATTTACTTGAAAAGTCACCTGTGCTATGTATTTTATTTAGATTTAGATTAGATTAGATTAAATTTAGATTATATTCCCTCCATTCTTTTTTAATTGTTGGTTTTTTAAAAAAATTATTTCTATTTATCTGTTGTTTTCAAAATTTAAGATAACATTAATTATTTTTTGTCAATTATATCCTTACTTTCTATTTAATTTTTAATTAATTTATATATTTATAACTAATATGCATTTATTATAGAATAGCAATAAAAAAGGGTATAATAGGAAACTTCAAAATTATTTTATGAAAAATAAGAAAATTTATTGTATTTCTTAATTTGTGTATAAAAATGTTAAACGGCATTTAAAAAAGAACAGAAGTATTATTAGATTTGGATTACGATATCTGTGGTGTAAGAAAAAAAAATATAAAATAATTTCTTTGTCTAACTTTATTTTTTATACAATAAAATCTAAAACATATATTATTGACAGTGAGTTGTAGAAATTCAATAGCAAGTAAGAAACACTATGTCTATGTTTAGACGTCTAATTACGAGTGCCGCAAAATGGAAAATAGCAACAAAAAAAAAAAAGAATTATAGAGTATAATTATCACTTCATTATTTAGATATTATAATTAATGAAATAGAAATTTTTATTTTATTGTTTAAGAACTAAATGGCCAGAAAAGAGTTATAATTTTTATCATACTCTCATTATCACTGATATTTATATTGAATCATAAGAAATAGAATAACTTAAGACGTATGTAGTTATATACTAATAACAACAAAAATCTTATCCCAGTAAATGAGATCGGATATACTAAATGATAAGAAATTATATTATATATTAATATCAATAATTTATGGCCTAATTCTTTCTAAAACAGGAAAGGGGCACATAATCCTAATTTTTGTACCTTAGTAGAGAGCATGATTAGTTCTTAGCGAGCACCCCGGCCTGGAAAAGTTAAGGGTGGTCATAGGGTCAGGTCTAGTTGAGCTTAGAGAATGTTTAGATCTAAACAAATCAACGTTAATTGATTTAAGTTGGTTTATGTTTTTCAAATATTTTTAACAACTCAAATCCAATCAACCCAGTCAGGGTCAGGTAATTGATTTTATTAATAAAATGATAAAAACATTAAAAAAGGAAAAAAAAGAAGAGATCATAATATAAATATAGTGAAAGAAAAATGATGAATAGTCTCAAAAGTCAAAATTATAAAATTACACTATAAAAATTAAAGAATTATACAACATAAAAAAATTAAAAATTAACTAAAATGGTATAAATTTGGGTTGGTTCAAGTTGCTTCCATGCATTAAATTTTGATACTCGAATCGAAATACCAACGATTTGAACTAATCCAAATTTTTCTCTTATGATTGATTTCCCCAATTGTGTCCTTGTATTTTTTTCCTCAAAAGTGCACATATTTGTTGATTCTAAATAAATAATATGATACTATTTCTAGTCCTTTATATAAGAAACAAATAACTAATTTTTCAATACTAAGAAAAATAGTTAAATTAGTTAATTTTAATTAATAATGTTATAAATTTAAATTTTATTTCAAAAATACCCATAAAATTAAATAGTTTAAGTGATAGTTATATTTAATAATATTACTCATAATTCAAGAGATAATTTTTTCAACTAATGAGTGTGACTTATATAGTTAATAGGTCAATAAATATATTCACTTGCATAAAAAATGAGTTAGTGTCTCATTAATACTTTCCAATAAATTAAGGTATATTTCTTCAGACTCCATTATAAGCAACAACAACAACAAAAAAGATTTAGTAGACTTAAATATAAGTAAATTTTAACTACTTTTACCCCATTTAATGATACCATCTCAAAAATATCCATCAATTAATCGAGATTCTATTTTCAATGAGTTTTCTTTATTATTCATATCAAGTTTCAATGAAGAGTACTTTTAAAAAAAAGTTTATTTTTTAAGTGAGATTAGTATAATTAAATGACATCAATTAACTTTCTTAATTAGCGTAAAAAATAGTTAAGTTTGCTTATATTTAAGTTCGAAAGGAGTAAAAAGAAAAAAAAATGCTAACTAGTGTCCTTAGGATGCTAGTTAAGGAATTAAAAGTATTTTTTTTATTGAAAAGTGTAACAACACACTCTCTCGTGTAACTTTAATATAATTTTCAATAAAAAATTTCTATGTATTAATTCCTTAACCAATGCATTAGCAGGAACCTAAAAAAAAGGCAATTAATTCAGTTAAAAAACAATTTATATTTCTTATAATTAAGACCAAAAAATGTCACCCATTTGATTTTTTACATAAATGACCAGCAATAATATTATAGAACCAAATACGCAAGATTATTATTTATACTTTTTGATACGATATATATTAATTATAACTTAATCCCTTTGTTTTAAATAATTTTTCTTTTATAAAAGTTATTAAAATAAGTTCAAAAACTTATTATCTAAGCATCGTTTTATTTTTTTTATTCATCATTATTTTTTATTATAATCTATAAGTTTAAAACTTTAAATACTCACAAATACATTTTCTCTTTTTAGCTAATATCACTTCTTTTCTTTTGTAACAAAAAAAAATTCATTTATTTTCTTTACAATAGAAACATGTTTTTAACAATGGAAAAAATAAGAATTACAAAATATAATTTAAAATATCTTTCATTATTACTATCTCTTATTAACACTCTGTATACATCTAATATACATATGTGAATATATTTATAAAATTAATTTTTTTAAAAGACATATTTATGTAAATTAGAATGATATAAGATATTTATAAATATAAAATTATTTGAATATATATCAATATATATATATATATATATATATATATATTTGTAAATATTTATATACACATCTATTAACATATATTTTTGTAAAATTTAAAATAAATAAAAAATACATTAAAATATCTTAATAATGTAAAAAATTATTTACCGTAAACTTAATGCTCGTGAGTAATTACACTAGCAAGATAAAGAGGATTATTGGGAATTAAAATTGCAATATAATCCACCCAAATAATCTTAAACAATTTTCAAACGAGAGTTGGATTTTCACACCTTTTTACCGTACTCTTATTTTAAATATTTCATAAAAAACTACTTTATAAAATCTTCCAAACTTTGTATATTTAATAATTAGTCAAATACAATATAATAGAATTAATATATTGCTGTTTAAATATTTAAAACAATTTTTTTTATTCAATTGTTGATGTAAACTAAGACAATACTAAATAATCAATAAGCAATAAATTAAATTTATTTTTGTATCCTAAATTAAAAATAAATAAAACAAAACACAACAAATTCCATCCAATTTCATTTTATTTTAAATAAATAATAATAACTAATGCTGCTCTCAAATGAATCTGAACCCATTTCATGCTAATGCTGTTAAGAACATGTTAAAAGACACATGACATGAGATGATGATGTTGGAATAGAAGAGTAATAAAAGGGAAGTGTTGAAAGTGAGATAATGTTACAGTGTGGCGGTGGATGACACAACTGAGAGCTACCAATGGTTTTACTTTCTTCCTCCCTCTCCTTCTTCTTCTCCCCCACTCCCACTCTGCTTCCTAATAACCTTATCTTCAGGTACCCCTACTGAATAAATTTTATTTATTTATGTTTATATTTACTCTCTTTTTTCTAAAACCATTTACCTGTGTTCACCAGAAACAATACCAGGGCAGTCCTTAACCAACACAAATGCCCATTATCCGAGGAAAGACCACGCTTTTCATGTTGCGCCCTAAAACCCACTTCACAAAACAGGATTTTTAGAAGGGATTTGATGCTGTTAGGCCTGACTTCGCTACCTCTAACATGGCCACTTTCAGGTATCTCTGTGTTGCATTCTCCGTGTGATTTTGATGTCTTTTTAAGAAAAGATGAGATTATAAGAACGCATGTTGATGTTGGGTTTTCATGCTTCTAATATGTGGGGTGCACTGCACCGCACCTTATTTCATTGGCTATGTGTTTTATTATGTGATACAATTGATTGAGACACATTTCCTTTATCATTATTCTTTCTGTCTTGCAGTGACTCTTGCTGAAGAAGAGCCGAAAATGGCTTCATTTTTTGATGAAATAAATGCCTATTCTTATCAGTACCCTGTTGAGTTGCCTTCCCAGGATTTTTCCTTCAAATGGTATGCCAACTACATACATTTTATTTATTTCTTTATTTGTAGTAAGTAAAATGATAAAGGAAGTTTCAACTTCCATTTTGTATAATGTTTTTGCCCCCATTTTAGGGTCAGTAACATGTTCAGTGAGCTTCTTGATCCAATTGGATTTAGTGTTAGTGCATTTAACATAGCTATATTTGGTTTACAACTCCACTTGTTGTCTGGAAATTTTCCTCGATTGTTATAGGAAGCTAACTCTTTCCATATATTTAAAGGGTTGAATCCCGAAAGCCAGAACGGTATTCATCAGCTGCTCCGCTTTCTCGTAAGTTTTGTTGTTTCCCTTTGCAAGGCAAAAATATATCTTATCAAATAATTTCAGAATGGAGGTTATGTTTCATTGTGAACTTGTTACAACTGCCGTTTAGATTTAATAGCTATCAGCTCTGTGGTTAAAATATCTGAATGGTAGGAAGTTTTCACTTGTCAATACTGATCTTTTGCTTAAAGATACTGGATGCTTGCTTTGTAATTTTCTTTTTCTGGATAAAAATTGCTCTGTAAATTCCATGCAGCTGATGCACGCCTGCGCATTGTGTCTGAGCGTATTGACTTTGTTGATAATGTCATCATTTCTGTCACGGTATTTTCTCAACCTCATACTTATTTGATGGAGTTTTAGTTATCTATTCAAGTTTTTTGTACTAAATTCAGATAGGTCCGCCAAATTCAAGCATTATAAAATCAAAGGATAAGAGTAAATGGACTGCAAAAGATGTTGCTGATTCAGTTTTAGCTGACAGATCTTCACTGGTAACTGGTCACTCCTTTATTACTCATGGAGTTTTGTGTTCATGCTATTCTGATTGGAAACAAAATTCAGACTCTTTGGAATCAATTCAAACCACAAGAAACTGCTACTATTGCTCAGAGTATTATTTAAAATTCGGATATTTAGCATACACTCATCACTTAGTAGAGATTATCTCTACCTGGAAAACAAGGAGTGGTAATATGGTCACAAATGTTGGATGGTGGGTAAAACTTTTTATTATGGATGGGAGGATAGCACGTCAAATTAATCTTCTGTTATGAGGATTTTCACATACCAGAGCGAACAATGATGCTCCAAGAGGTTAAAATGTAGTTGACCTCTGTTGCATAGTTTAAGCTTTGAAGTTATAAGTACACATAATGTTGGAGTTTGGTTTTTGCTTGCGAAATCCACATGCAAATTTACATTATTGTTCTTGGATCTCAATTGGCTAGTTTACAATTTATATTCTTGGGCATGAAAGGCTAGGGGAAATGTGATAATAGTTTCAGTGTTTCACCATGTTCAGATGTCATGTCCTATAACTGTTTAAATATTAGTCAGCCTTCTAGGCCAATAGCTTTTGGATTGTCATATTAAAATGTCTCATGTTAAGATCAATATGGATTCTAATGGATTATTTAAGCACTTATATATGCAAAGTGTCATGGTCTTTTGAACTTTATTGTTTAGACAGACAGAAGTAACACCCAACTGTGTACATCACAAAGTTGTGTTGATTGTGATCTGCACTGAAAATCCTTCATATTTATTTCTGATAACAACATTTTGCAGCGAATTACCTCAAGTCAGCGCTTAGAAGAGAGTTCAGTTCTTAATACCCATTCTAGTGAAGTAAGCCTCATAAAATGATCTTTATTTCTTGGATTCCAATATTTGATGAATCTTTCTCTCTCCCTCTCTCTCTCTCTCTCTCTCTACACACACACACACATATATATATATATATTGGGGGGGGGGGGGGGGGGATCTAGTGAGAGCAAAGGAGTTGATCTTGGTCATATAACCATACTTGAATGGTCAATATTGTTTTAATTAGTTTTGACCTTATCCATCATCTATTTGAATTATATGGTTGAGATTAGCTCCTGTTACACTATCATCTCTCTCACCTGATATGCTTCCTCTATATATTATGAGATTTGTTTACATTCACTTATTTCTTATAAAGAGTGTGCACATTAGCAAACCTGCTAATGTGGTTTGCTAATGTACACTTACCTATTTTTTAGAAGGAGTATTTTAGCAAGTTATAACTTCAAAATTTTTAAAATATACTCAATAGATTTTTAAAATACTCCTTTTAAAAAACAAATGAATGTATATATATAACATGTTAGATCAAATATAAATATCTGCTGATTAAATGCATTTAATATAAGTAGACGTTTTCAAATAAGTAACATGAAGATCTTCAAACATGTATTTGTTTGTTAATGATCATGAATGCCCCAGAGATTAAAAATTGTTACTACATTTACATATGAGGTACTTAAGTTAGAATTTATGCATAGTGGAGCTTATCTATCTGTCTCCTCACAGATTGATGGTGAGATGTACTGGTATTATGAATACCTTGTTCGTAAAGCACCTTTGAAACTTGTAAGTACTTCCTTTCGGTACTTTTTTTTTTTTCATGGAAAATGTGGTATATGTAATGATAACTTTTGATTTGTGAACCATGATTGTACAGACTGATGAATCAAGCATTTACCGGCACTATCTTGCTTCAACAGCTGAAAGAGATGGTATATATCTTCTCATTTTATTTCATTGGTATAGATTATTTCTACCTTTTCACTTCTAATGTGAGACTGTCCTCTGCATATTCATACAAAGTGCTTGAAAGCTCCTGTTGGAAATGATTTTGTTCTCTTTTCCATTTCTCATTCAATGAGAGCCACACTTGTTTCGGACATACAAGGAACAATGGGAAGAAAAACAAAACAAGACAATTATATTTCTCTGTTATATTTTTATGAGATCACCAATGAGCTAATTCACATGCCATTGTTCCTCTTTATGCTACTTCTGAGGTTTTCAAGTTATATTTTGTTTTTGGTGTTGCATTTTATAAATTCTCATCTGCTATTACTAAGCACTTGATTGCAGGTTATTTGTACTCTATCAGTGCTTCAACCGTCAGCCCACGGTGGGAAAAAGTACCCTTTCTCTCTCACTCTCTCATTCCATCTGCATGTGTGCTCATGCACATTCGTTGAAATGATTATATAAGAACCTGTCGAAGCAGCATAAAAACATAATTAGCAAACAAAATTCATAAACTCCTGCAGCCAATGATCAAATGTGTCTAGTTCTTTAAGTTGACAATAGTTTGGTCATCCATACAAACGCAGACTGGGGACATGTCACACTTTATTTTAATGTTTCTAGTAAAGAGTAAAAGAAAGTTATTCATCTACCAAAGGGGATTGTAGAATCTGAAAATCAATGTCAAGGTGAACTTTTCTTTCTATTTTTTTAGAAAAAAAAAAAAACAATATGATATGTTTAAAAGAGGTTGTACCAAAAAATCTTAATAAAATTGTACCAAAAAAAAAGAGCTAACAAAAGCAAATGCTTTAATTCTTGCTGAAATTCATGAATGAGTTGAAATGTTGAAGACCTACTGTAGTATATGAAATCTTCGGTACGATATTTTACTTTCATCTTTCTTTATAATTTGCAAGGCTTGGAGTCATTTTTAGAAGTAATTGAACTTGAGTCCATTTTGGATTAGCTTTTAACTTATTGAAGTTTTTTAATTAACATCAGTATTTGATTCCTAACTTACAAAAAAGCCCTTGAGTTTTTAGGTATTTATGGAAGAGTTATATGAGAGAACTTTAAAAAAAATTCAGGGCTATAAGTTGATTTTAACTTATACAAGAAGTTTGATACATGTTGCTTTTATGATTCATTTTTTTTTTTAAAGTATTTATTGAGAAATTTATTCAAAATGGCTCAAAATGTTACTGCAATTCTGAATAGAATATCCTTTTGGTGGCTCTAACCATACAATACAATATATTTGATGCAGCTGGGGCCTTTCCTGGGAAAAGCGGTGAGTTCGTTTCGTCTTCTTGGCCCAACAGAAAATTATGTTCCTCCGTACAAAGATCCTTGGAGATTTTGGTGAAAACTCAAAAATTGTTTTTTTTGGTATTCATGTGATAATTTTTGGGGCGTGAAATTTATGTAATCATTTAATTGTTCTTCGAAGAAGGCAAATTGAAATAGCATCCCATATTCTTTGGGTTATCTCGTGAATCGTAATTAGATTCTTGTAAAGAGATGAACTTGACCCCTTGTAATTCTGTTTTTTGCTAAATGTAGTTTAACATCGTTTGGACAGAAACAATCCAACATCGATAATTTTCAATCGTTGTTTTAATTGTGGTTCGGTTTTCTTCGCTTTTTTTTGAGGGATTGAAAAAGGTGGGAGCGCATTGTGGGGATCCAATTTGTACATTTATAATTTATAATTTATAGCTTAACTGAGTTTACTTGATGAGACAATAGCAGTAGTTTTATTATGCTTTATTTAGATTTCTTGTATGTCAAATAAATTTTGAATAAGATTTTTTTTTTCCTATTTTGTGATCTTTTCTTAGCACAATATTTTGTGAACTTTTTAGGAAAAAGCAATAAAGCATTAAACTCCCTTAAAATTTGTCATTTTATAAATAAATACCTTAAATTTTAATTCGCTTAATTAATCTTTATCATTTTTATAATTACCCATTTTTTTTATAATTAACCATTCTGTTGATTTTAAATTAATAGAGAAGTGATTTTATCTGCTTATTTACCTCAAAACTCTATAATTCATGATTTTTTCAAATACTAAATCATAATTAAAATTCCGAACCTTAAAAAAGTAAAATAAAAGAAATCAATTAAAACAAGGAACCGATATATTGTGACTTGTGAGGTATTTTTATTCTGAGTTTATAATTTTTATTATATTTTAATATTTTAAAAATGAATAATAAAAAATAAATGGTTGAAATTAAGGATAAATAAATAATTAAAATTATTTTTATTAGTAATTTAATTTCAAATTAACAAGAATTAATTGCAATTTTTTTTTAAAAATCAATTGTAACAAATTAAATTCCAAAATATCTATTTACAAGATCTCCTTAATTACCACTCTCTAGAACCAAAGGACCTAACAAAAGATGTAAGGGGACTTGGGAGCAACTGAATTTTGTACATGCCAAAAAATGTTACTTTTGTTTTTTGGTATAATAAAAGTTTAAATTAAGAAAAGAAACATCTGTTTGCAAGGTCAAAAAAGACTACTAACTTCACTGAGAATTTATAGTAAAATTTACATATCATCTACTAATAGAAAAAAATCTAATAATCAAACCCTAGTCATAGCTAGTGTGAGCAAAATGTTCACCAAATGTGCCAACCCCAATTGGCACCTAAAAAGGTTACTAAAATACTTAGAAAAGATTCAAACTTAGACTAGAACAATTTTTTAATTCTTACTTTTAAGATTTTGTCAAAAAGTAATGAATTTTTTTTATCATTTTCTTCATAATTTTTTTTTGCAAAAATTATACTTACACTACATCTCAAACAAGAAATCGAACTTGACATGAGTAATTTTATACTTATATTTTTACATCTCTAACAAGAGGGTTCAATAGTTCTGACTTCCGAGGCTGAAAGAAACAAAGCCCTCTTAACACTGCATTCCTCATTCTAATTGTGCTATACTTATTTTCATTTATGTTGAATTTCTATACAAAACAATGGTGGGATTATTCATGAATTTAGCATATACCCTATTAACAAGCTCAACCCGAGCAAAAGAATAATATGCATCTTCACTACTACATATACAGAGTACCCCCAAAACTTCCCTCCCTCTGAACAAAACATGTGAGGTAAGTTCAATATGGGAATGTATTTAAGCTGCTTTTACCAAGGTAAGACTAATTTTCCTAAGGAAGGTGCAGATGTTATTTGGATGTGAGTTAATCCTGGGATGTAGCAGAATATTCAAAAAGAAGGCATTTGGACGAGCCGTACTTTAGGCACAGATGCAAACGACTTGTAAGTTGATAGGTCAAGGCCCATTCCATTGCCATCTGTGACTCCCTCATTTGCCTAACGATTCTGGCCTGCAAGAAAAACAGTTCCAACATTGAAAGGATTTGGCAACTAATGGATGCTTCTACATGTGATGAAACAACTACATGATATGTTAACTAACTACTTCAGCATGTCTGGTTAATGATAACCAAACATTTTCCCATGAATGACAACCCACTGACCAGAAAAAAAAAAATGATAAAAAGCATAACCCACATGATTATATTCAGGGAATATTATGCAAAAAAGAAAAGAAAAAAAATTCCCAGTTTAGGAATAGTTAAGTATTCAGCCAATTAATGATGTCTACACTCCAAAGAGTCATTAATGAGTAACCATTCATTAATAACAAAATAAGGTATGTACTGACAATGTAAAGGGTTTTTACATTATATGGTAAATTTGTTAACTTTTATAATAACTACCTTAAAAGTCATACTTACCATGATTTCTAATTAGTTGACAATGTAAAATTGTTTACACAGAGAGTGCATATAAATTAAACTCTCTATGTATCAAGAATTTCTTCTATGTTCTTCTCCATTACTCCCTCCGGACTCAATTATAAGCAACAACAACAAAAAAAGGTTTAGTGGACTCAAATATAAGCAAATTTTAACTACTTTTACCCTATTTAATGATACCATCCCAAAATTACTCATCAATTAATTGAGATTTTATTTTCAATAACTCTTTTTTATTTTTCATATCAAGTTCCAATGAAGGGCACTTTAGGAAAAAAGTTTATTTTTAAAATGTGATTAGTAGATTTAAATGATATTAACTTTCTTAATTAGCACAATAGTTAGTTAATTTTGCTTATATTTGAGTCCGAAGGGAGTATATTTTAACTATCATGATGAAAATAGAGATTTTGTCATGTGTTGCTTTATTTACAAAGAAATATTACGACTAATAATTTCCCTCTACTGATACAGATTGATTGACAAGAGAAGTTGGCTGAAATTAATAGAAATCCAGTTTTTGGAAAGCAAAGCTTTGAAAGATGAACAAATTTGATTATAATTACCTGAAGACGTTCCCCAAGCTGGACTTCCACGTCTGCACCAAATGCTAAATTAGCAGTAAGTAACGTGAAAGGATCTACATTAGCACCAGAAGAAACCAAACTAGGAATCTGAGGGGCGGACACCAACTTCCACCTAGCCTGGCCAAACTCTCCCTTCCCTTCTATTCGCGGCATTAGTTTTTTAACAGTAGCAGTTGCAAGCTTTTCAAATGCAAGTTGACCATTGTTTTCCAAAATGGATTCTGCTAACTGACTATCAAGTCTTCTGGCGACCTGCATGGGGTTGAAACAATTAACAAGACCATGCTACCAGAAGGAAAAATCATGAGAGCATTGATCTTTCACAGATGAGACGATTGACTGACTTCAAAACTTAAATTAATTAGAACAACTTTTAGATCCACCAGCACATGGTGTTTTTCTGTGACCATAACACGGTGAATGTTAATGTCCACCCACAATGGTCCAAGACTCCAAGTTACTTGTATGGCTTCAACTGGGGATTTTTAGAGCTTAATCAGCTCAAGGAACTGTTCCAACACTAACAAAACTAGACCAGTTGATCCTAAACCCAATAAGGAAGATATGGGACCTCAAGTTTCAAATATGATTACAACTCTTATGTGATAATGCTTAGTTAGTAAATAAATCACAAAAATAACTAATTGGCTCATACAATTGTGAGATACATTCTTTTAATAATTGCTAAGAGATGAGTGAAGTTGTTGTCTTGCCATTGAGAATGCTTGTGTTTGATTTATTTCATGTGCTACTGTTAATACAGATCAAACTTTACAAAGCCAAAAATAAAAGAATAAATTAATCAGTAGATTCCTGAATTATTTGAGAATTTTTAATTAGGTCCCTAAATTAAAAAAGTTTGTAATTGAGTTCTTAATCTTGTAAAATTTTTGTGATTAGGTCCTCAATGTTAATTTATAACAGCTTGAAACCGTAAAAAAATAACAATTTGTGGTGGTTTTAAAGATTTTAGGGACTCAATTACAAAATTTTACAAGATCAAGGACCTGATTATAATTTTTTTAGTTTGAACACCTAATTAAAATTTTTTAAATAGTTCATGGACTTACTGATTAATTTAACCAAAATAAAAACCAAAAAATCAAAGTTTGGCAGTCAGAGCAGGAGGCAGGAGTCTCCTAGAATAGAAAGAGCAAGAAGTCTGACACATTCAAAAAATTACAAGTGCAGATAAAGGCCATTGGACGGCAAAGTTACTCAAGTTTATATTTCCCCTTGCATGGTTTCTTTTTGGTACATCAAAATGACACAAAACTTGCAGGGTAAGTGTAACTTTTCAAAAAGATCAGCATACATATGCACCTTTTCTGTGTTGTGTTTGACAATGACAACACATATTACAAGTTGAACACAGCACTGAAGTTTGGAGCTCCAGATTGATCGAGCAAGAAAATGGAGAGCAGTGTCATTTACCTCAGTTGGTGACAGTGTATCCTGTTCTACAAAGTCCTGCCAATTGCTAGCTCGACGTTGAATTCTATATTGCCTCTCAGATCCAACAAAGGTTAAATCTAGCATCGGATCTAGTCCATACTCAGGCTCAAACCTTGCAATATTGGGATGCTCCCTTTTTAACCTCACCTGCATTTAAAATGAATTTTATCAACCTAAACAATGGCTTCATAAAGTTAGGGACCAAACCAAAAAAAACTAGTTGAGAAGAAACTGTAGGTTACTGTTCATAAGAGTTGCAAAATAAAACATTGCACAAACCTGCGCTGCAACTAGATCAACTTCACCATTCTCAAATGCCAGTATGCCCCTAGGTTTTATACATTTGGGATGGGCAAGACCATTCAACTCAAGCTCTCCACTGACAGAAAAATTAAGAATCAAAGGATAAACTATCTTCAACTCTGGTCCAAGCACAAGCTTCAAATCACTAAGGCAGATTCCTATATTTTGTTTTATCTGCATTTCCTCCATATTCTTTTTCACCTGAATTGACTCATTGACTGCCATGTGGTTTTTTTTTTAAAGGAAAATATCATCATATACCCAAAAAAGATAGTCATTCTTAAAAATATAATAGTGAACTCAACTAATTCTTCAAATAACACAAGCACATGTATAGATAAAGCAATCAAATTGTCGTGAATTATTAGCAATTATTTGATAGATGTTTTTTAGGGTATTATAGATCAGATTATAGGAGATAGGGTGTTTATTAGGATTGATTTGTCTTTCTTCTGTTCCTTACTTCTCTCTTATTATGTAGCAGATTCTAGACCAATTCTGTCTATAAATTAGCTCATGTATCATTCTAAAATTCAGAAATGATTGATCCTGGCATCTCCTTATGTTTATAATGAACTACATAGCATGTAATAATTTCCAAGGATAGCTTCTTGCCAACATTGCTTTATTTGGGATAAAATGGTCTTCTTAGCTTCTCTGTGGTGCTTGGTTAGTGGCTGTTTAGGGTTAAAGCCCATTTGTTTAAACTTTTTTTCATAAAAAAAATCACTTATAGATTTTAGTGTTTGTTTACGCTTTGGAAAAAAAAGTCGGATATGAGTATTTTGAGAAGTTGTTTTGAGTAGCTTGTAAAAATTAGCTGAAACCACAAGTACCTTTTAAAATAAAAAAGTACTTTTTATAATTATAACCAAATAAAATACTACTTTTGCTTTTCATAAAATCTCTAAAAATAATTCACTTCTTTATACATTCTTAAAATCACTTTTTTCAGCTTAAACAAACGGGCCCTTATGCTATTAATTACTTGCCTAGAATATATCACAAAAAAGCAAACCTGTCCTAATAAAAGGAGATAAAACAACAAACCTGTACATAGAAAAAAAAAATGGAAATAGCTTCCTAAAGTAGTACTACTTACAATAAGACTCAACAAAAATAAATCTGTCCTACAAATCTATCCTAACAATAAAAAAATCTACAATAATAACATAATTATTCCTTTTATATTTTATATTTACAACATAAAAAGATGTAACTTCATCCTCCACAGTTCGTTTTTTTAATCAATACTCTTTTTCATTGACCTACATAAAGTTTCATTGTATCCCTTTTTCTTCGTAATAAGAAAAAGTAAAAACATGTTTATAATGCTGTATCGAATTGATATTTTGATCGGTAACACAATGTTATTAAATTTAAGCAAGTATGTTAATTGAACTTTATCATCCTGACTTATTATGAGTTTGAAGACCAAAGACTACTATCTAAAAGCTATGATCATGGTAGTTACATTGATATCATGATTTATCACAGATACTACTAACTTCATAGTTGGCAGTTAAACAAAAATAATTTAAGCAAAAATGTATATGCATGATTTAGACTGAATACAAGCAGAGTCATTAGACTATGTGACAGTGCAGAAATCTAGAGTCAACTCTAATGTTATAAAAAGTGGCGTGAGAGTGATACATTTGCAATAATAAGCAAGTCAATTCTGATTATTGAGCATTATTACAAGGAAACGAGAGAAGATTACATGCTAAACCAAGGAACATGTAAAGTATTACCAGAGCCAGAGGATTGAGAAATTTTGGTCATCAGAGAAGCAGATTCTGAGCCAAAATACCGTGCAATATATCTTGAAGCAAATGATTCATCAATGCCACCACCAGGAAGTACAGACTGATATGATGGTAATCTATTAGAAGCAGCACCACCCTTATCATGTGGCAAATATACTTCTCCATGACTAAGTTTTATATTTCCAGAAATGTTAGGTTGCAATATGGAACCAGTTACTTGCACCTGGGAGTTGACTTGGCCACTGACAAAAGTAGGATTTTTTTTAAATAAGAATCATGTAAGGCAAATAAAATAAAATAAAAGTTACATTGTCAAAAGTCAATAACATTTGAGAGTTAATGATCACATCAGCTACAATCATCTGTTAAAAAGTCAAGTAGATCCCTTGTACCAGAAGTTAAAAAAGAAACCTTAAAATATTTTTAGCTTGCACTTCTAGCACTTCACACTTAAATTCGATCTTGTCATTGAGGGCTGCTTCCTGAGTTCTGAGAGGAAGGTTCCCTTTTACAAGCACCTTTCCTTTTCTGCCTAGCCTACTCTCCAGAGAGGTGATGGATAACCTGTTTGATTTCATGTGCACAGTTCCACCAAAGTTGGTTAGTGGCTTTTGGAACACGGGTGAAGATATAGATGCCCTATGAAATGACGCATATCCATTAAGAACTGGTTGATCAACTGTACCTCTGACCTGTTAAGTCAACCCATATGACCATACTTTAGAGAAGTAAAAATAATTATTTGACAAAATTTTATTGACCTCACCCACCTCAAGCATGATATCAGCATTGCCATGAAGCCAATTGGCATAAGGAAATAAAGCTGTTACTAGCTTCATTCCTCCATCTTTTACATCAACATCAACCCTGACTTCTCTAACATCTAAAATTTGCCAATTTAAACCTTTAAGGCTTTCTACTAATTGAGTATTCCGACCTTCTTCATTTCTGTCTCTAGAAACTTTTTTGTCCCTGGCATCATCGGTGGTCCCTCTGTTCTTTTTTTTCACCCATTCAGGAACCCAAGTGGCCCTACTCTTATCTAATTCGACATCTTGCTGTAACATGTTACTTTGAGAAAAAGTAACAGGAATAGCTCCTTGAATTAGTACATGACCACTCTGGATCAAAGGTTCAAATTTTGCATTGAATAGAAAACGACTGGTTGAGGTTAGAGAGGCAACAACCTCTGCTCGTTCAAGATCAATTCCACCAATGGCACCATCAAGGAGCCTTATTTGAGCATCACATTCTGGTTTTGCTAAACTTCCTCTGAGATCTCCTTCCATATGCAAAATGCCCCTAATGGGTGCTAACAACTGCCGCAGAGAATGAACAACATCCGTTGCTGTAGAGTCAATGATCTGAACTACTGTTGGTATCAGACTGACAGGAAAATTTAAGACAGCAAAATGAAGGTTGGTTTTAGGTCCTAACAAAGTTCCATCAGCATGAATTGTGGCATTATCCTTCTGGATAAAAATTTTCTCCAGGTGCAGACCGTCATCATTACTATAAGTACCAACTGCCAAGACACGCTGAGTTTTGTATTCTCCCCACTCCCAATCCTCCCCATGAAAGTCAAATTCTGCCTGAAATGAAATTTGAATAGAAAGTCAATCTTCAAAAAGTAGATGATTTATGCTAACTCCCAATAATGCAAGCAACAATAAAATTTTACCAGGGTGTCTCCATTCCCTCCACCACTGGCATTGAGAGAGCCATGCCAGCAACCTTTGAGTTCAAGTAAACCAGGAAGGCTCAAATCTTCAAGAACATCATTTGACGGAGCATGATGCCCCCTTATTAACTGCAAGTTGAATGTCATTAATGACAGACAAAGAAACTTCAATTTTTGCAGTGTATATCATTTGGATCATGAATATTATGAATTAACAAATAAACATACATGCTCGCTTCATGTTATGACCACAAACTCAGATGCATCAAGTATTGTGGCTTTTGAAAGGAAATAAATATAAGGATTGCTTGATGATACCTCAAGCAGTTGTTGAGTGCTTGTAGAATAAAATCCCATTGACTGCAAACTTTGAATAAAAAAATCCTACAAGTGACATAGTAACAGGCATAATCAGTATTCTATATCTTAAAAAAATAAGTATACAGGATGAACCACAGGTTTCAAAATAACAAACATTAGAGTATTATCTTGTTCTCAAAGTTTATATATGTAATAAAATAAACTGACAATCATTAAAATGTCCAGCAGATACATACCTGCAAACATATGAAACAGACAACTTCAAATATGCTATTAAAACTTAATGTTCTACTAATTTACGATTATAACTTGCACAAAACAGAGGCTGATTAGAAACAGAAGCATGGTTTTATAATGCTTATATATTATATTCTTGTTGCGCAAGTTGAATTAGGTATGCATTTTCTTATTTATGGGTTTACTTTCTGTAAATCCCATAAGGTTAATAAATTTAATTACAGCTTCCATCACTTGTTGAGTTTTCAAATGAATAATCTATGTAGGAGAAACAATGATTTAGGAAATAATATTTGTTCTAGGAATAATAACAGTATACCACCAGTAAACCTCCAAGAAAACTAATACTTCACATATGACGGTTTGCGGACAATACAACAACAATGAAGCCTTATCCCAACTGGATGGGGTCAGTTAGTTGCAGACAAAACTAATTAAAAAGAAAGTATTGGCAACATTAATGCATCAGTAACAACAATAATAACCAACACTCATACCACTCAATAGGGTTGGCTACATGGAACACTTAATGCTAGTCGGCTCTATCAAAAACTAAATTTTCAGTAAAACTATTTAGAGCAAGTTTACTTTTTCTTTTCAATAGTTTCTCCTAAACTTTTCTCACGTCTTATTTAAAAAATTATCATATCATACAACTTCCTAACTATGGATGGAAATGAACTAACCCCTCTAATAGAGTTCAGCTCTCATTTACTTGGGTTTCACTGTCCTCGAGCCTTTTAAATGCTAGAGTTTGACAACTACATTTTTAAGATTTAATTCTTAAAATTGATAGAAAATCAAGGTGAAAGAAGTCTAATTCCATCTTCGTAGGATGCAAATATTCTTGTTATCTTACAAAGAAGTTATTTAACTGGTTATAAAACTTCAATTTGATACGAAAGTCAGATAGAATATGATTTGTTATGTATATTCATTTTTTAATCCAAAGTGATATTTTTATTATTAGATAGAGGAATAAGTTCAATGGTAGGCTTTAAAACTTTCAACAAGTAAAATTTAAATTTCACTGTCAAACTTGTGCTTGATTCAAACTCAATCCAGAAGAAAAACAAACTAGGCACAAGCATGAAGAACCTAAAATTGAATTTGACTTCCCATAACTTATATCTACCCTTTTTTTGGGAAAAAAAAATGCTTTTGATGTGGGTTGGGGCAGGGGAAGCAGGGAAGCCAAAGTACATTCAAATAAACTTGAAACCTTAAAAAGAAAAAAGATCATATTCTATGGTTTTCAATAGCACCAAATAAACCATGTGACTTGACTCCTGAATTAACCAACACACATGTTACAAAGATAGAATCATTAGCAAGGTATCTAAATCAACTGATTTAGAATCCGATGATTAATGACATATAAAATATAATACAACCTTTGATCTTGAATGAACAGCAGGGTCCATACTTCGAGAAAGAAGCCTTGCAAGAGGAAGCATCTCAGCAACCTCAGCTCTGCAAACTTCAAGTTTCATTCTCCACCTGCCCATTGAGGATATAACACTACCAAGATGCCCAGACGATAACCTTTTTAAAAAGCCATCCCCTTTTATGTCAACAGGGTTACGATCTCGGGTGCCGGGTAATACATATTCACCTTGCATTTCATAATAACTGTGGCTTTGTTCCAAAACAGTTTTTTCAATAGTGATCTGAACAATAAAACATCAACTGACAATCAGTAACAAATATAACATCATGTGCAGTTCCGAAGCAGTTTTTACCAGTGCTACATAACCACAACATAATGACATTACTCATTACCATGATAAAACAATGCTTCCTAAAACGGTGTTATTTGTGTTACAATATAATAAAAAATGAGAGATTTGTGAAATGACTACAACCTGGAAACTGATAAATAAATAGTAAACTAGACAGTTGCTGACATCCTATTGACTGTCAAAAGTGTCTCATTATTTTTAAGATCAACTCTAGCATTGCCAAACAGACTATTTGATTCCTAGGATAGCAATAAGTGGTAACTCAAATTCAAGCGCAAAAAATAATGTTAGATATTGTAGATATCTTTAATTATGGTAATTGGGCAATTGTTGGTGTTGTAAATATCGTTGATATTTTAGGATAGGCTAAAATATCTCTTTGTATCTTGATATTTATTTTTTTGATATAGTTTCCCTATTTCCCTTAATAGGCTTAGTTGTTTACATAGCTCTTGTATCTTGATTAGAGCTTGTATTAAAGATATACCAAATATATTATAGCTCTTTTTCTTTCAACTTGGCATATCAAAGCTCCCGATCTTGGGGGCTCTGTTTCTATTGCACAATACCAGCATTGCTATTTGCCGCCACCGCCTACTCGACCCATGGTTGCACTAGGAGGTGCGACTCCTCTTTGCTGGCCAAACCTCAAAAAATTGGGGCCCTGCCCCACACACCTCCACGCACTTGTATGTGTAGGCCACGCTCCACCTTCCGATACGACCCATTTGTTGGCACCGGCACAGAAAAGCTTGCTGACGCATTCTCTACCTATTCCAGGGGTCATCTTTTATGGAACCTGTGTCATGTGCTTCAAATCTACATTGACACGCTCCCACTTTTTCTTGATAGCAAGTTTCTCAGCATCACTTGTTGCTTACTTGCTTCTACACTTCCCTACTGTCTTGATCTAGTCATGGCAGAGAAAAAGGTCTTCTCTTTGGGTCCTAATGACCTTCCAAACTTGGTGGGTTTATATCGACTTGACAGTCGTAATTATCTTCAATGGTGTTGCTTAACATAAAAATAGACACTTAATTGAAACCAATTGGACTCTTTTGCTCCATGGTAGTGTTCCTCATTGTTTTTGGGGTGGTGTTGTTTTTATTGCTTGTTATCTTGTTAATCGCATGCCTTTGTTAGTGCTCGACAATAAAGTACCTCACTCTGTTTTGTTCCCTCACCATTCCCTTCACCCTCTACCTCCTTGCTTCTTTGGGTCGACATGTTTTGTCCATTATCTTAGTCTTGATAAACTTTCTGCTTGTTCTCACAAGTGTGTCCTCCTTGGTTACACAATCTCAAAAAGGTTATTAATGTTATTCTCCTTCACTTGGTCATTACCTAGTCCAGCAAATGTTAACTTTTTTGAGTGTATTCCTTTTTTTGGTTCCACTTTTGAGTCTGAGTATGTTTTCACCTTACTTCCTCTCCCTCCTTCTAATGTTTCGATCACTTATACCCCACCAAATATGTCTACTGGTCCACTTGAACAGGAGAATCCACCTCCGTTGCAGATGTATCACCATCGGCTTCATCCTCCTTTGGCATCACAACTTGATGCTTGGAACACTTGTAACTCGCCTCCGGCCCCAACTCATTTGTCTCCTCCCCTTTCACCAGATATTGACCTTTCCATTACTTTTCAGAAAGGTATCCGCTCTACTTGTAATCCGTCACCTCTTTATGTCACATTAAGCTATCATCATCTGTCTCTTGCCCACTACATGTGCCTCTCTACTTTGTCTTTTGTGTCTATTCCTAAGACTGCAAGTAAAACTCTAAAACACCTTGGTTTGAAGCAAGCAATGCTTGATGAGAGATGTGTGCACTTTAAAGTCATGGTACTTAAGACCTCATTCCCCTTCCTCTAAGCCAATCCTTGGTTTGTTGCAAATGGGTTTTCACCATTAAAATTGGCTCTAATGGTATGATTGACCACCTCAAGGCTCGCTTGATTGCTAAAGGTTATACACAAGTATTTGGACTTGATTGTCCATGGTGATCTATATGAAGAAGTTCATACGAAGCAACCTCCAAACTTTGTTGCTTAGCGAGAGTCTTTGGGATTAGTACATTGCCTCTGCAAATCCCTATATGGACTCAAACTCCCAAGGCATGGTTTGGTAGATTCAATACCGTGGTTCAACAGTTTGGCATGTCTCAAAGTGAAGTTGACCACTCAATTTTCTATTGCCATTCCACTACAGGATGTATCTACTTGGTTGTTTATGTTGATGACTTTGTTATTATAGGTAGTGATCACTATGGCATCACCTAGTTAAAGCAACACCTATGCCTCTGTTTTCAAAAAAAATATCTTGGTAGACTCTATGTTGGAGATTCCACATCGACTAGTGATGAGGTCAAAATATAGTATATAAGTGGAAGGCAACACTCACCTTATAAGTTAGTTTTGTAGGGTTGAGTTAGGCCCAAATCTCAAAATTGTAAAATGGTATTAGAGCCTATCCTAGTGATTGTTTGTTGGGCCTATCAGGCCACCTACTATCGGGCCGTTATCAGACCACTCGCAAATGTCCAGTCTTGCAAATTTCACGCTTGAGATGTCCAGTACTTGGCACGGGGAGGGGGTGTTGAAGATCTCACATCGACTAATGATGAGACCACAATATAGTATATAAGTGGGGAGCAACCTTCACCTTAAAAGCCAATTTTATAGGGTTGAGTTAGGCCCAAATCCCAAAATTATAAGACTCTGTTACTTCTTGGGGATGGAGATAGCACAAGCCAAGAGTGGTATTGTCATTTTCCAAAGTATGCAATGGATATTTTGGAGGAAACAGGACTGATGAATGCTAAGCCTGTTGACACACCTATAGATCCCAATTCCAAACTTCTACTAGATATGGGGAGCCATTTTTAAATTCAAAAAGGTATAGATGACGGGTTGGGAAGATAAATTATCTCACTGTCACCCAACCAAATATTTCCTTTGCAGTTAGTATAGTGAATTAGCTTCTTAACTCTCCTTGTCAAGGACATTGGGATGCTGTCATTCATATTGTAAAATATATCAAAGGAGCTCTAGGAAAAGGTCTTTTGTATGAAGACAATGGTCATACTCAAGTTGTGGGTTATTTGGATGCAAATTGGGTAGGTTCTCCCACTATTAGGAGATTTACATATGGATATTGCATTCTTATTGTTGGTAACTTGATTTCCTAGAAAAGTAAGAAATAGAATGTTGTTGCACGGTCCAATGCAAAAACAGAGTATTGAGTCATGGCTTCAGTCTCTTGTTAATTTATTTGACACAAACAATTGCTCAAAGAACTGAAGTTTGGAGATGTTACACAGATGACACTCATTTGTGATAATTAGGATGTCTTGCACATTGTTTCAAATCCGATATTCCATGAGAGGAGAACTAAGCACGTCAAGGTAAATTGCCACTTCATTAGGGAAAAAATCTTATTGGGTGACATCACTAATTTTGTCAACTCTAACGATCAATTGGCAGATGTCTACACGAAGTCTTCGAAGGGTCCTAGAATTGATTATATTTGTAACAAGCTTGGTGAGTATGATTTATATACTCCAACTTGAGGGAGAGTGTTAGATTGTAGATGTCTTTCATTATGGTAACTAAGCAATTGTTGGATATTGTTAGATATCCTTAATTATTGTAATTAGGAAATTCTAGGATTTACATAATTATAGTAATTAGCCAATTATGTTCTCTATAATTATGAACCACGTTATATAATAATACACTCCACTGTGTACATTGACACATATTCAGTCATGTCTCTTGCTTTCTCTTCTTAACATAATAGAATGAACTTAGGCACTCACAACATCTCCACTCCACCTAGCTGCCACATTTAGGGCTTCACCAAGCACTCCACTGAATTTTGGCCGAAGTACAGATAAGATTCCATGTCCTCTTCTTTTTTGAAGATTAAGCTGGATTTCTGCCTGAAAAAAAAAAAAGGCAACCAGCTGAAAAACATCATATATAATTTTCATTACATGACCATTAAATAATGCCTTGACCAAGTCATCATTCACGTAGACTGAACAGAAAAAGGGAGAAGTGAAAAGGTAAAAAGCAACAAATCTGATAGAAATGTCAAAATTTGCATATTAGAATTATAGTTCTCTAAATTTAATGCTATGTACCCATCTTTCATCTATGTGCATCTTTGCTATGTTTTATCCTAGAAATATCTATATTCTATACTACTATAGAAAAGGATTCCTCCTTTTGATGTCCACTTTTCTTTTCCCAAAACATCCAGAGTTTGATTTTTATTGTAATTGAAAACAGGATTAAATCACCATTTTAAAGTAACAACAAAGCCCATCTTGGATACACTCCCAAATTTTAAGGAATTTTATTTTAAAACTATTTTTATAAATTATGGTTTATATCAATTTTCTAATATAAAAAGAAAAACTGCTGATCCCATAAATAATTAAATAAATGTATATTCTTTTTTACCACCATCACAGGTACTTCCTCTTGTATTAATAAAAATATTCTGGACTTTCTCCTAATAACTTGAGCTTTTGGGATGCTGGTCCTTAACACTGACTAGAACCTACTGTTTTGTGTACATCCTTTAACCCAAAGGGCTTTTACATAAGCAATTAAGCAGGTATGTTGAAGATATTAACTACAAAAAACCATTGCTTGATCTTCTCCTAGCAGTTTAAGATTTAGAGATGGTTATCAACTATTAATAATCATTCCTTGTCCACAAAGCGCTCTTACATTTACTCTATAAACAATCTAGGGTCAAACCTCAAGATGAATCAGAATTACTCACGCAGAACAGAATATTGAAAACTGTCTAATCTCCCTGACAAAATTGGGTCAACTTCATTATGATCAAAACGTGCATAGGACAGCACAGCAAAGGACAAGGATGATAAGGAATCATGAAGTCAAATAGGCAATATTATGGCTTACCCTCTGTATAGTTCCCCTGAGAGAAGCAAGCTCCAGCTCATCAAGTGGAAAATGCCATATCTACAAGCACGGCCCACAAAAGCAAGAAAAATGAAAAGAATGATTTTCAACATTAACTTTTGGGCTAATATGGAGTGCCGAAAAATATGCCAGCATAGAAACAAACAGATCTGGATTCAAACATTGGACCCAATATTTAAATATAAGTACCTCCAAGCTAGCTGAATGAGATGGTTGAAAATCTACATTAGCCCTCAACTGCCCCTTCTGAAGGGAAATGGACAACAGTTGTCCACTTTTCAGACCACTTTTACCACTGAGCTGTAGACTTTCATCAGGCCTGCCAGAGGCATTCAACTACACTCCAATAAAGAATGGAAGTTAGAAAAACTAATATATATAGAATAAAGCCAGACAATATGAAATTGTTTCCCATAAGGATGTCCAAAACTTGCAGACATAAAGATGTCTACCTTTCATAAAAAAACTATATTTTTGAAATATGGGGACTACGGGAAAAAAATTCCTTTTGGAATCAACTATAAATATAAATTATATATTGTACAAAGGAGAAATATGAACACGTAAGATAATTCACATGTGGATGAGTTGACCTAGACTTAAAACTCTAGGTTGATATCGATCTCTTTTCTTAACTAAGTTACAAAAATCATAAGCAAAGGAAGGTCTACATAAATTGGAAGGCAGAAGCAGTATAAAAAGTTGACAAGGTTCTACCACTGAAGAACCCATTCATACTTGAGAAGAGTTTCATCTTGAAGGCCAGATCCAACTTTTTAAATTTTTATTTTTGAAAAAAGCTGGATCCAACAAAATGCTATATATTAACTTAACACTTGCACATTAATCAATTTTCAGGAAGCTTGTCACCATGTTTTATGTATCAAACATCCTGAAAATGACTTTTTTTGGGTGGGGGGTGTTTAAGTGAATCATATATTCACTGTATGGGAATACATCTAGAGATTTCATCCATTAAAATATCAGCCATGATAATCAATGGATAAAGGAATTCTTGGTTAAAATATTGCTAGTGAGGAACAATTAATCATTCCACTGGTCAACAAGCAGTTACTTATTAACTGCTCTTTCAACATCTAAGCCATTAGCCAATTAACTGCTCATGAATTTAAAATAGTTTTATGATCGGGACTTGGGTATTATGGGATGCCTAAGTCCCACATTGAGTAGTATGGGATACTCAGTGGAGTATTTAAATGCTTGGTTCTCCCCCCTTGATAGCTAGCTTTTAAGGGTGGGTTCCCCAAGTGCTTATCACTTTACCAAGAACTTCTTCCCTCCATCCCTACCCATAATTATTAAATTCAAATATCTTTAGTAGAATCCTAGTCCATGATTTTGTAATTCCCCCTCCCCAAAAAAAAGAATCCTTGTCCATGATTATACTGCAATGTGATACTGCCAAGCAGTTTATTAAATTCATAATATCTCAAAATGAAACACTTTATAAGAAGAGAAAATTTTATTCATCACCTTGATACACTCAGGAGAAACGCTTAACAAGCCAGACAACTGAGGTGCAAGCATCAATTGATTCACTTTGAGACCAGAGATTGAAACCTTGCCAACAAGACTGTCTGCACTTCCTTTCTCCAACATTTGCACATGCTGCTTGTTCTTGTCAAAATTTTGTTCAATAGTAGTGGTACTAGGTTTTAAAACCTTTCCCTGAAACTTGATTCTTCCAGTTGCTTTCAAAATCAAAGGTCTTGGAAAATCCAAAGTATAAGTAGTAACCAAACTAAAGAATTCAAATCCACGCATGTGCAAATCAAACTCAACTCCATCAACAGTAAATGGAATGGCTCTTCGTGCACAAAACTCTTCTCTTTTAAGAGAAAAATCATCAGAATAAGATGTTTGAACTTTCATATACAAATCAAATGCAGCTGAAGCAGAATTAACAGTAATGAAATCATGTGAGATTATGATATCTCCTCTAGCATCACTAAAAGACCCTTCTGCTGTTGGTGCAGTCCATTTTAAATCAAACCTCCTGCAATTAAAAATAAAAACAATTTTGATAAAACAACTCATATTGAGACAGGAAAGAAGTATTAACAAGTTGGCACAAGCCAACTTGAAGTACAAGAGATATCCATGATCAGGAAGTGGAGAAATGCTTGATAATATAAATATATAATAAGCAACAATATTACTGAATCTTAATCAATAAAAACTAATCAAAACTGAAAAGGGTAATCTTACGGTCTTAAAAGAGATCCTGAAAGTTTTGTGTTTTCATTTAAAACCCCAAATTTGAGTGGCATCAAATGATGATAACTGGGAATATAGCGAAGCATAAATTTTTCAAAGGCCAAACTTCCAGAGAAGTTTGCATCGATTGCTGTCTCATCATCCTCAGCCTGAGAACAAAATAGTATACATTAGCAGGGGTGAGGGACAAACTGTGGAGAAAAATGGTGCAAAGGCATACACATGGGAAAAGATATTCACATTCTGATATTTTGTTTTAGCCAAATCAATGAAACCTACTAATATCCTGATTTGTGAGTGTGAGAATCACTACCTTTCGGTGTGTGATTATCACTTGACTGTGTCATATGGATTTGGAAGACATTTAAAGTGAATGAGAAAGAATGAAATTAGTATCCTTAGCAAATAGATGACAGAAAATGCAAATAATTTATTGATAAAATTCCTTCCCTACCTGAAAAACAGTCATAAAATGAGTGTGTATAATGGTGGCAAAATTACATGACTGTGCCAAAGCTTCCAAGAAGTCCCTCCCCCGTCATAAATAAATAAAGTGTCATAAACTGGGCAAAAACGATGGTGATCCAACATTGCATGACTATGGTAACACATCTACGTATTCTAGAAAACTGGGAAAAAAAGTGCTAACTATTTGTTTAATAAAAGCATGCTATCTCATGGCTAAGAAAAGGAAAAAAAAATGCACGCTTTCTAATAGTTTACAGGTAGCAATATACCTCTGAGCATATCCATACAGTCCCAGCCCCTTGAATTTCACCACCATCCACAAGGTTCGCCCTAATTCCATACAAATCAGCAATCTGTGCTATGCAGTGGAAGTGTTACCAAACGTAAACAATGAGTGATTACTCAGAACCACCATGTGCAAAATTATTACCACTTTCAACTTACACAGTTATCAGTGTTGAAAGTGAAATTGGCAGATACATGTGAAAATGGTACACGATCAAATGCTGCCAATGCTCCAGCCTCCTTACTTTTAGCAAGTGCTTCAGATGCTACAGTTGCAGGAGTGTCAACATGCAAAGAAGAGAAATTCCTAGAAACCATTCCAGTTCCCACAAATATAGGAGTATCCAGTGGGCCTTGACAATTAAACAGAGCAGTTATTGATCCTGCTAGCTGTAATCAATAAAATTTAATTATGAAAAAAAAAAATAGAAATACAAGGATTGATAATGGATAATCTAATATTACTTTGGTTAAAATATAAATTTGGTCACTACACTTAACACTGTTTTTTGCTCTAGTCCCTACATAAAAAAAACCTTACATTTTGGTTCCTATAAGGAAAAACATTTATGAATAAATCCCTGTTGTTTATTGAAATTATAACAGTGTTAAATTTGGTCCCTATACTTGATACCATTTTTCATTTTAATCCCTATACAAAAAAATAAATAAATAAAATGCACTCCATTTTGGTCCCTACATGTAAGAAACTCTAAATTTTGGTCCCTACACGACTTACCGCCTTTTCGTTTTGGTCCTTACTTTAAAAGATACTATGACGCCATTATAACTTCAGCAAATGGTGGGGATCACTTTTATAAAAAAAAAAAAAAAAGTTCATATATAGGGATCAACATGTAGGGTTTTTCATGTAGGTACTTCTTGAGATTTCACATCAACTATAGATATGACCAAAGTAGAGCTTATAAAGGCCAAGGCAATTCTCACCTCATGAGCTAGCTTTTGGGGTCGAGTTAAACCTAGCCCAAATTCAAGAGGACTAAAACAAAAAATCAGGCAGCTGTCGGTACCAAAATTATAATTTAACCTATTACTTTTTTTAGGAAACAAAGTTGAAATTGACCTTGGGCGTTTGTCATGTCTCAAAATTTGAAAATCAATGTAACTTTTATAATAATTCATAGATAGCTTCTCAGAAATTATGGAAAATTTAACCTAAATTTTATCAAAAGCTCACTTATTAGCTATCAAGTTAACACGTATAAAGAAATGATGGTACAGTGGTACTGCACTTTAAAAATAACAAGGAAACAATGAAGCAAAATGAAAGAACTTTATGAATGACCATAAGGTAAACTTGCATAAAACTTTAATGTTGCTATTTTCAAATTTAAAAATTGTGAGATACAGGAAGAAAACAAAATATAAAGATGGAAAGATCAGTTTACTCAAAAACTTTAAAGTGTTAAGTTAATGCATTGAACTCAAGAAAACATACTGGGAACAAGAGAGATCTCATATTGAAAGTTCTCATCAAAGCATTCACTTCAACACTAGGAACCTGGAAAATTGGGCAACAAAGTATTAGGGCAGATGAAAAAAATTATATCTAACCGAAATTCAATGAGGTAGGAATAGTTGAAGATAAAAATAAGAGAACACTGATTATGAGTGAGTATTATTAAGTGCACAATTCACACTCAGTTAAATGATACACACACACATACACAAAGATAACTAATACAATGAACTAAAGCTAATTGGAAAGTGGAATGTAATTAAGTTATTTATAATTCTAACACTCCCCCTCAAGTTGGAGTGTAGATATCAAAAGCATCCAGCTTACTGCAGATATAAGATATTTTTGGTCCCCGAAGAACAAATCAGCTAATTGATCATTTGAGTTGACAAAGGATGTGTTCATTTCTCCAAAAGCAATCTTCACACGAACAAAGTGACAGTCAATTTCTGAATGTTTGGTTTGTTCATGGAAGATTGGATTAGATGCAATGTGGATTGTCGTCTGATTTTCATAAATTAACTTCATAGTTTCATCTCACAAAATTTTAACTTTAAAAAGTTGTTTCAACCACATGAGTTCACATGTAATGACAGTCATAGCTTAGTATTCAACTTCAGCGCTTGATCTTGCAACCACATTCTAGTTCTTGCTTTAACATGAAATGGGATTTCCTCCAAAGAGATCTCATGAGATGGACCTCCAGTCACAAGGAGATCCAACCCAGTCTGCATCAATATAAGCAACAATATTCTTTATGTCCTCAGTTCTCATATACCAATCCTTTCCCAAGTGATCCTTTGATAAACCTCAAATCTAACAACTGCATTCCAATTGTCAATGGGTGAATTAAGGAATTGGCTCTCCACACTAACAACAAAAGAAATATCTAGTCTAGTTACAGTCAACTAATTCAACATTCCTACCAATCTCCAATATCTACTTGGATCTGAGTAAAGTTCTCCTTGATCTAGAAGCAACTTTACATTTGGATCCATCAGAGTATCAGCAGGTTTACAATTCAGTATTCCAGTTTTCTCAAGAATATCAATAGTATATTTTCTTTGGGAGATAACAATTCCAAACTTTGACTGAGCAACTTCAATTTCAAGAAAGTATCTTAAGTTTTTTGTTTCAAGGTGAAGGAATAGATGCTCCTTCAAATGCTGAATCCCAATATGATCATTCCCTATTGGGATAATATTCAAGAAGCATTCCAGCAGCCTGAATGGACTGCAGCTGTAAATGAAGAAATTGAAGCTTAGGCTAAAAATAAAACTTGGGAGGTCATTACCCTACCTGTAGGAAAGAAACCAGTTGGATGCAAGTGGATTTTTTCCATCAAATACAATGTTGATGGTAGTATAAATGATACAAAGCCAGGTTGGTTGCAAAGGACAAAAAAAAAAATATTGGAAAAAATCCAAGTCTCACATCGACGAGAGATAGTGTCAAGATAGAGTATGTAAGTGGGAAGCAACCCTTATCTTATGAGATAACTTTTGGGGTTGAGTTAGGCCCAAGCCCAAATTGTAAGACCAATCATATGGTGTGGACTATGAAGAAGCATTTGCACAGGTGGCCAAGCTTAACTCAGTTCAAGTCATATTATCCTTGGCCGCAAACTTGGATTGGCCACTACACCAATTGGATATCAAGAATGCCTTCCTAAATGGCAAGTTAGAAGAAGAAGTGTACATGCAAATTCCTCTGAGTCTTGAATCAGCTAGCACCTTAAACAAGGTATGCAAGCTCTAAAAGTCATTGTATGGCCTTGAGCAATGTCTGAGAGCTTGGTTTGATAGGCTGACCCGAGTTGTCAAGGAAAATAGGTTCACTCAATGTCAATCAGACCATACTATGTTTGTCAAACACTCCTTGTAAGGGAAGGTAACTTTATTTCTTTTCTATGTTGATGACATTGTAACCATAGGAGATGACCATAATCAAATTAGGGACTTGAAGAGGGTTTTGGCTAGAGAATTTGAAGTTAAAATTTGAGACAGCTAAAGTATATCCTTGGGATGGATGTTGCTCGAACAAAGGATGGGATCTATATGTCTCAAAGGAAGTAGACCCTGGACCTACTCTAAGAAAGTGGGATGCTTAGGCGCAAGGCAGCCAACACTCCTATAGAGCCAGTAAACTGAACAGCTCTAAAGATCAAAGTTCCCCAGCTGATTGAACCAGATACCAAAGTCTAGTTGGAAAATTAAACTACCTAACACGCACTAGGCCTGACATTGGATTTGCTGTAAGTATGGCAAGTCGCCATATGTCAAACCCCACAGATACTCACATGAAAGCCGTGAGGAGGATCCTACAATACCTTAAAGGTACACCGAGCAAGGGTCTCTACTTCAAAAAAAACTCAAAGGCATCGAAGTATATATAGACTCGGATTGGGCAGGTTGTGAATCTAACCGAAAGTCAACTACTGGCTATTGCTCTTTCATGTGGGGGAACATGGTTACTTGGAGAAGTAAGAAGCAAAGCGTGGTGGCCAAGAGTAGTGCAGAAGCCAAACTAAGAGCCATGGTGCATGGCATTTGTGAAGGAATTTGGCTGAAAAGAATGTTGAAAGAACTCAAAATTCCCACCAACTATACAACGAAGATACTATGTGACAATAGAGTTGCAATAAGTATGGCTGAGAACCCGAACTGTTGGATACTGATTAAGATTTTGGAAGCTCTCTGATTTGGAAGCTAGCAAAGATGTGTACTGATTTTTTCCTTCTAGAAATTAGTTTCCAAAAGTGTTAAAATTTTAACACTTCCAGAAATTAATTTCCGGAATGTGTTAAAATTTTAACATTTCCATAAATTAATTTCTAGAATGTGTTAAACTTTTAATGCTTTCGGAATTTACTTTCTAAAATGTATTTAATACATTCTGGAAACTAAATTTCAACACATTTACAAATTATCCAAAAATACATTCTGAAAAAGGTTTTTTTAAGAGAAAAAAAATACAAAAACGTAGAACAAGGCGTGAAGAGAAAAAAGGGAGTGCAAATAGAATCTCCCTAGTCATCTATCGCCCAGATTGAGGGGGAGTGTAGATGATTGTGGCAATCAAACAGACTCAGGCATTTCTGTGGTGTACAACTAGAATTAGGATATGTTATTATTTCTTTCCTTTTTTAGGAACAACATTTATAGGAAATGTTAAAGATATGATTTGATCTCCATAAATATGGAAATATGTAAAGCTAGTAATTAAGGATCTTTTTGATTTTCTTTCCATATAACCTTATTTGTACTCTTCATTACTATTATAAATACAAACCTAAAGTGTGTGAAGAGACACACATTCAGTAAATCCTACATGGTATCAGTGATTAGGTTAACTGTTGCAAACCTTCTGCCTCAGGGGTGGGCTCCTCACAGGTGAACAGTACCCGTGAGATTGTTTTCGCCCTAGACACACATTCATTTCCATTAGCAAGCTCACCCGCACCCTTGACTACTCTATTCTTTTTACTAATAACTTTGTTCTTATTCAGGATCAGCGTACTGTACGGACGATTGGAGCAGGACATGAGTCTCGAGGATTGTATCACCTCTCTCTGTCAGTTGCCTGTGTCTCCACTACCTCCCCAGCTCTCATCCATCAGCGCCTCGGTAATCCTAGTCTGGACAAACTACGTCTTCTGGTCCTCAGTCTCTCTACACTTAAGTCTTTCCAGTGTGAGTCGTGTCAGTTAGGCAAACATGTTCGTCACTCTTTTACTCCTCATATCAATAAAAGTGTTGCATCACCTTTTGCTTTAGTTCACTCTGATATTTGGGGTCCTAGTCGAGTCTGTTCCACTTTAGGTTATTACTATTTTGTCACATTTATTGACGATTTTTCCCGGCGTACTTGGGTTTTCTTAATGAAAAGACGTTATGATGTTTTCCCTGTTTTTCAAGGTTTTTCCCAAGAAATCCATAATCAGTTTGGGGTTTCAATTAAGGTTTTACGCACTGACAATGCACGCGAATACTTGTCTTCCCAATTTCAGTTGTTTCTAACCTCGTAGGGAATTCTCCATCAAACGTCCCGTGCTCACACACCACAACAAAATGGTGTTGCCGAACGAAAAAACTGTCACCTAATTGAAACAGCTCATACTCTTCTCCTTCACTATCACATTCCTCTGCGTTTCTAAGGTGATGTGCTTCTTACAGCATGTTATCTCATCAATCATATGCCTTCGTCTATCCTCCACAATCAAGTTCCGTATTCCATTCTGTACCCTACACAGGACCTTTATCCTGTTCCTCTTCGTGTCTTTGGCTGCACCTGTTTTGTCCATAATCTCACTCCAGTTAAAGATAAACTCTCTACTCAATCTCTAAAGTGTCTTTTTCTCGGTTACTCCCGTCTTCAGAAGGGATATCGTTGCTTTTATCCCCAACTCCAACGGTATCTAGTATCTGCTGACGTGGCTTTCTTCGAGTCGTCTCCCTTCTTTGCCACCTCCACTGTCGATGATGCTCCTCCACCTATCCTACCCGTTGTTCCAGCTCCACTTGTCGACTCTAGTCCACCCCCATTACTTACCTATCAGCGGCGACAACGTCTCCCTCCGGCAGATCCGCCTACTGATCCTCCAGCATCATCTCCTGCTCCAAACATCCCTCCGCCAACGTCACTTGCCCCAGCACTTCCCATTGCCCTTCGCAAAGGTATTCGGTCCTCTCACAACCCTAACCCTTTATATGCTTGTCATCTTCATAATGACCGTTTATTTCCTTCCTACTTCTCTTTTCTTTCTTCTTTGGATTCTGTGTCTATTCCTAAGTCTACAGGTGAAGTCATGGCTGATCCACGTTGGCAACAGGCGATGTTGGAAGAGATGGTTGCTTTACACGCCAGTGACACTTGGGAACTAGTTCCTTTGCCTCCCGATAAGACTACTGTTGGCTGTCACTGGGTTTATACGGTGAAGATTGTCCCGGATGGCACTGTTGATCGGTTCAAAGCTCGCTTGGTGGCTAAAGGCTACACTCAGATTTTTGGTCTCGATTATGGGGACACCTTTTTCCCGTGGCCAAAATCACTTATGTTCGTCTGTTTCTTGCTATGGCCGCCATTCGCCATTGGCCTCTTCACCAATTGGACATTAAAAATGCCTTTTTGCATGTTGAGTTGCAAGAAGAGGTTTATGGATCAACCCCCAGGTTTTACTGTTTCAAGTGACTCTCGACTTGTCTGCCGTCTTCGTCGCTATCTTTATGGTCTGAAGCAGTCCCCCCATGCCTGGTTTGGCCGTTTTAGTTCCGCCTTACTTCAATTTGGTATGACTCGCTGTGAGGTTGATCATTCTGTGTTTTCCCTCCATTCTCCATCTGGCTTGTGCATTTATCTTGTTGTTTATGTTGATGACATTGTCATTACTGGCGATGGCTCTGATGGTATCTACCGGCTCAAATCCCATCTGCACAGTCAGTTTCAGACCAAGGACTTGGGCCCACTCAAATACTTCTTGGGCATTGAGGTTGCTCAATCCTCCTCTGGCATTGTCGTCTCCCAACGGAAGTATGCTCTGGATATTCTTACCGAGACCGGTATGCTTGATTGTCACCCCAACGATACTCCTATGGACTCCAATGTCAAGCTTCTTCCGGGTCAAGGGGAGCCACTGGAAGACCCGGGAAGATACTGACTACTTGTAGGTAGACTCAACTATCTCACTATCACCAGGCCAGACATCACGTTAGCAATTAGCGTCGTCAGTCAATTTCTGAATGCCCCTTGTGATAGCCATTGGGATGCGATCATCCACATTTTGAGATACATCAAAAATGCACCAGGCTGCGGATTATTGTATGAAGATAGGCAATGCCAAAATTGTTTGTTATTCTGATGCTGATTGGGCAGGATCACCATCAAACAGGAGGTCCACATCTGGCTATTGTGTCCTAATTGGAGGGAATATGATCTCATGGAGAAGCAAGAAGCAAAATATAGTTGCTAGATCTAGTGCCAAAACTGAATACTGTGCTATGGCCACGGCTGCATATAAACTTACATGGCTCAAACAACTTCTCCAACAATTACAATTTGGAGATACTCAGGATACTAAGCTTATTTGTGACAATCAAGCCGCTATCCACATTGCATCTAATCCGGTTTTTCATGAGCATACCAAACACAGAGATAGACTGCCATTTTGTAAGAGAAAAGGTGCTTTCAGGAGAAATTGTCACTGACTTTGTCAGCTCCAATGATCAACTGGCAAACATGTTCACAAAATCTCTCAAAGGCTCTCGGGTTGACCACATTTGTAACAAGCTTGGCTCATATGACCTATATGCTCCAGCTTGAGGGGGAGTGTTAAAGATATGATTTGATCTCCATAAATATGGAAATATGTAAAGCTAGTAATTAGGGATCTTTTTGATTTTCTTTCCATGTAACCTTATTTGTACTCTTCATTACTATTATAAATACAAACCTAAAGTGTGTGAAGAGACACATTCAGTAAATCATACAGGAAGAATTATATTCTCTTGATTCTTAGGTCCAAATCAGTGTACATAATATTTTCTCTGGATTCTTATGTCCAAATCAGTGTACAGAATCAGCCTTGTATCTCTCTTTATTTACCCCCATTGTACTAGTTCCATAAGTAAGAAATACAATTCACTTTTCCTATATATATATATATGTGGAGCGTTTCAAATGAGAAACTTCTTAAAATAAGAAATGATTGGATTACACTTAAAAATAATTGACTACTGAGATTAAAACTCAATTAAACACCTCTTATGAGACCACCATTGTCATCTCCTCCACCACCATTACCACCATTGTTGCTGCCATCATTGTCGTTACCACCACTGCTGCTACCACCATTGACGCTGCCACCATTGCCGCCGCCGCCACCACCGTTGTTGCTATCAGCATTGTTGCCTCCATTACCACCGCCGGCAGAGGCGGAGGCAGTAGCGGTGGAGGCGATGGCAATGGTGGTCTCATAAGAGGTGATTAATTGAGTTTTAATTTCAATCGCAATTTTTTTTTTTAATTATGATCCAAAGGCTATCATCGAAAGTTCTCATTTTCTCATTGTAAGAGTTTTTCATTTGAAATGTTCCCTATATATATATATAATTTTCTAAATTCAAACCAACATATGAGAGTTGAAAGCAGAGGAAAGGATGACACAAAAACAAGAGGAGAATATACAACCAAGTTCTATGAACTCAAGACAGCAAAATGGAGAAACACTCCTTAAGGTGAATGGTAGTGCTTCGATACCATGTTAAAACTTTAAAATTAAAGACAAGAAAAATGAAAGAGTGAAGGTACTCACACTGATACAATAACCTAATCAAAATATATATATTCTACTAATCAGGTCAAGCCCTAGTACAAACCCAAGCCCACTACTAGTAACCCTACTATCTTCTAACAAAATAAATAATTATGTACACAAGCACACACACAAAAATAAGTACCTGACACATAAGATTAAATTCTCCTTCCTCGGGATGAATGCCAAAATCTCCTGATGCTTCCAGAGGAATGCTGCCAAACCACCCACTTGCATTGTGTAAAAATATTCTTTGACCACGACAACATAAACTTCCTGATACGTTCTGCAAGAACAATCACACAAAGTACAAACACAGAAGAGAAGAACATCTTTTAATTTCAAGTGTGCCAACAACAGAAATATTTAGTATGGTTGCAGATCAATATGCCTAAGCACTTGATATGAGATCAAAGGTCCAGTAGTCATCAGCAGTTACTAGTATGCAGTTGTTACTCATTATTCATTAGCACAAACAACAACGAAAAAAAATTACACAGCAGGGGGTTGTACCAAACTCACAGATCTTGAAAATACAATTGGTGTAAACCTGAAACAGAAGATTGATACCAAAACCAGTACTCTGCACAACATTGGATAATACAATCTACAACAAAGACATAACCTATCAAAGTACCAAGGAAATGTGTACTATGTACAATGGCTGAGAATAAAATTTAGAACATTTTTGAGGAAGGAAAAAGAAAACAAGAAATCAAAGGCTACATTCGTATAAACCAAAAATCCGGAACTTAGGTTGAAGAACTAAAGCCTGGCCTAGCAATACGAATTCATTGTAGAAATCCCCTCTACAAATTAATTTTAGAAAAAGAGTAAATACACAATTGGGTCCATGAAAGACATATCTTGACCTCTTTAGTCCCAGAAGTTTGGTTATGTACAAAATAGTCTCCAAATTTCTGTAAGTACTAACAAGATAGTCCTTTCGTCAATAGGTCTTCAAAAACCCTAACAAAGAAGCTTTGGCAAATTAAGTGCAAGTGTCTCCCCCGTAGCATTCCACATGTGCACTATAATTATGGTTTTTGAAGGCCAACTAACAGAAGGACTAACTTGTTAGTATTTACAGAAATTTGTGGAACTATTTTGTATTAACAAACTTTTAGGGACTAAAAGTGTACAAGGTATATATTTTGGGGATTAAATTGTTTATTTAAAACAAATATATTTTTTTATTCCAAGAGATAAGTTGCTTCTGACACATGCTAGTATTGCTTTTGAAACTACAATCCTTAGACTAGATCATCCCGTATTCTTGTCATAGCAGCCATGAAGTCATCCACAGTCTTGGTACACAAAACCATATAACATGAAAAAGAAAGATGTCCAGCTTCTTCAACAATCTTACAAAAGGAAATGCTATAAGATTTATGACCAAGCCATTCGATTCCTTTGCATCCTTACACAAAAAAGTACCAGCTAGCCACTGCAGTTTTCCAATTTCTAATAGTTCAACAGTAACTCAGTAATAGATATCCGAGGGCTAACTATTAGGGAACATCAGATAAGACTATGATTTGTTAGTTTAAGGCTCTCAAGATCATTGCTCCAGCAATAAGAAATTTCATTATAAAGCACAACTCGTAGCCATTTTATCTATTCTTTTTAGATATGTAGCATCATTTTATGTTTTAACCAAACTACTGTCTCCTCAAAGGAAAATTACTTATTTATCTTGACAAAGGGAAAGGAAAATTAACACACAGTAGAACAAAAATAAAGCCCATTGCCCCTAGAGCTTTAGCATAGTGGTGGCCTAAGTCCACAGGTAAAGAATGCTGGTTCAAATCTCCCCCCCCCCCCCCCCCCCCCCCCCCCCCTCTCCCTCCCCTCCCCTCCCGGGGCTTCCCCAAAGAGCATTGTCCAACTCCTCCAGGAAAAAGGATAAAAAATCAAGGCCCATTTTGAAAGAATAAATGAACACAAGTCAACAGGAGAGAAAGTTTACGTTCTTAAGGGCTCATGCCCCGCAGAAAAATTTGATTTCCTCATGGGCTCCAAGTATCAGTGCGACAGAGATGACAAAATAGGCCAGGAATAATTCAGACAAACAATTTGAAAACACACACACATATATATTATATAATTTGGGTAGTGCCGCAAGGATGCACGTGATTACATGAGATATACAAAAATTTTGGTGTAAGTTTGAAATCATCTATGAATTATAGAAGCTAGCCCATCAAGAATAATAAATGAAATTAGAAATTTCAAACTAAAAAGTGTAAGGATGGACTGGTCAATATTCCTTCAAATATATTTTGCCACCAAATAAAGAGGAGGGATCAAGTTCCTAGGGAGTAACTCTTGGTAAAGTTACTCCCTTCAATAACTTTTTGTCCATATTAAATTTTATTAATCTAACCATTTAATTAAAAGTTCTTATTGAGTAGATCAAATTTATAAAATTTTAAAATTATTTGATACTTCATTAAATAAATTCAATTTAACATATAATACATTTTTAAAAAAAATATAAGTAAATGTTGACTATTAAATAACTACAAATGTTCGATTTATCTAAAATTTAGTATGCATGATCGTTGTGTCAATGTCAAAATATTCAACAATTAGATTAATAAAATTTAATATATACAAAAAGTTATTGAACGGAGTAACTTTATCAAGAGTTACTCCTGGGGTAACATGATCCCTCCTCCCAAATAAATCATATTTTTAGACTCCCACTCAATGCACCACATGAAACAAGACAGGGCAATCACCCATACAAATATTGTTATTTTCTTCCTAGACTTCACAACAAATATCCTTATTTGTCAGAAAATAAAGAGATAAAGTATTATGTATGGTACAACAGTTTCATATATTTAACTAATAAACAGAGCTTCTAATATTTCGTAAAGAACCTAATGAATATAAAGCTCATTAGTCATGCAACTCCTTGAATATAAAGTATATTTTTGTTGAGAAATATAAACTACAATGAGTATGTAATGGCTCAATTGCCTTTCAAAAGGATAAGCAATATGTCACAAATGATATGCACTAGGCATCCTAATACAGATGAAAGGAAGACATACAGAAAAACATGATGGAGCATCTGATAGTTGGAAGTTCAACCCCGTTACATCAAGCTGTCCATGAAGATTTGGAAAGGTTTCACCCTTTGACATGCACAAGTGAACCTAAATATAGGGAAACAATATATCAAACAGGTGAAGTTATATTAATGAATAACTAGAAAGCAGCAGCATGCCATTGCCAAGATAATTAAAACAGTTGGAAGAACTTGATGTAACATCAGATCCATAAAGTTCAACCTAAGCCAAAAGATATAGCACTTCCGTGTTTATGAAACAACATGAGTTCAATATTGAATAATCTACTATGTAGTTGAATCTGTGAAACAAATGAGGGAAGAACCTTCCATTGACATATCCAAGTAAAAATTACAAAGGACCTCCGCATATGGGCATATGTTTGGTCAAAGAAGGCTGGAAATGGGCATAACAGTCCTTAAACTTTTAAGTATTAAACATTAAGTACACTTGAAAGAAATTATAACCATAAGAAAGTTATTTTAAACAACCATATAATCAGAGTAATAATCAGGGACACTAAAGCTTCAGTTGACCTCACCAGTGGTAAATCATAATTCCAATCTAATGCAAGGAACCTATCCTCTAGGATCTAAGCAAACCAAAATATGCCATTGAAACCAGCAAGTTTTACTTTTGTTGAGAGAAACAGACAAAATCTATAGAGGGAAAGAATAACAGCCGACAGTGCCATTGTTCAGATCATTACTCAAACTAATTGTTCCAGTTTAGGAGGCAGATTTTAGGTTTATAGCACCACTGAAAATCAGCGACAAGTATTACTTAGCAAATATACTAAAATTTCATCACAACTGAAACTAGAAACAACTTACAACACTTCCAAATAGAATTTGAAAGTAACTAAACTTAGGTTAGAGAAGCACCTCACCGCTGGCCCTCCCTTTAGACCATGTAATTGGAATGTTTAGGATCCTTTCAAACAGCTGCGTAGAACATAACCCAGACATAAACTACATAATCATCCATACAACTTAAATGGAAAAAAGTAGGAAGATGTCAAAATATTGAAACTCCAAGTTACTATATACCTTACCGGGACAAAAAGATGGTCAATTTTCAAATTAGCATGCCATTTCTGCTCAACAGTGTCAACAAAAACATTCACAGACAACCAGCCATCACCTTCACATATATCATCTGATCTCCAAGTCTTACAATTTCCACTCAGTTTTACATTTATACGGTTGTAGTGGTTATGAAACTTCACATGGCCATTGACATTCTCCATCACCCTGAAAGTAAAACATAGAGAACACTTGAATTGATGTAGATCATAATTTTCAAAATAAGACTTCAGTTTCCAATATAGAACCATCTCTTCAATATTTACAACTATGACTTCACCTACCAACCACAAGCTTATAATCAATAACAAAAAAGATTCTACTTAAAAAAAAGTTCACATCTCATCTTTTATCCTACAATATGAGTATTAACTACAATTCTAACAAATTTAAAAATTCAGCATCATTTTAATGAATCCAATTCAAGATACAAGTGACATAACAAGATAAAACAGTCAGACAATCTGTTATACCAATGTAACAGGTCAAACTTGACAATCTTTCTAATATTGCAAAAGCTATGTTCAACCTAAGTAAGGTAATTTGCAGTTAAATAAACAGAAACCCCAGCTACAGTTACTATTTTCAAGACTTTAGAACAGAAATCAAAGTTTCTGAAATCCATAAAATACTCTCATTGTAACTATGCCAAAGCTGAAGAAGCAACATCAGATAAAATCCACCCACAAAAAGTTGTATTGAGAACAAGCTTGGGCCCTCATTAGTTGACAAATGTTAAATATTAAGTTTAGAACAGTGTATTATTGTTTAATGACAGCTTGAGTATTCGATACAATCAGATAAGAAAAAGTTGAATCGTGTTATATTCAGTTCAATCATTTCCAGAATAAGCACAAGCATAACCCACGTGCACAAAATGCACACACAGAGAATAACAGAAACAGGGAAAAGGCAAATCTAAATTAATTACTTCCTGAAAGAGGCACATAGGAGCAACCAGAAGTAAAGACCTACAGTTGATTAAGGGGTTTTGAGCATCCCATGCCAGGAATTCAGAGGGTTTCAATCAGATACAATATAACCAGTTATTCGTACCCCTAGCTTTCTTCTAATATCTGGGTTAACTTTCTACAAATATGGCTCATCAAAGAATGCCACATTTTTAGAAGATCGATCAGCTATCATATTGTTAAAGAACAGAGTAAATAACATTAGCTAGTTGACTGTCATACACTTTTAGAAAAGGATCTAACAGAACCTCTCTAAACACCTATATCATATTAAAATTATAAGCTGGTAAACAGGTACGTTCGTCATTTCATTTCCATAGTAAAAGATAATAGCTCTCACCTAACTTCCCTGTCACCATATGTAAGTAGCATCACAGTTGCACCTCTAAAATGAACAGAATCCAATGTAACAGGAAGAGTCTTAGTTAGGCCCTCAGACTGCAGAACATCTACCCTATCTACATTTTCTGCAACAATATCTTCAACTTTCAGACCCATTTCAGACTTCAATTTTTCAATGGGACCAGAAAGGAAGAAAGATGCCAACCCCTCAATGTTTCTAAAAAATGTGGTTAAGCCAAAATTCATAATCAAGGTCTCAAATGGAACTTGAAAATATGATGCCAACTGAGGCCTAGGCTTCCCAGAAACCAAATCACTTTGGCCCCTAGTTGCGTTAACATCAAGTGGACTGTGTGCAACATGAAGTCCCAAATCCTCCCTTTTCTCTGTACTACTATTAGCATTGGCATGTTCTGCAACATCCTCACTAGATTGTAAATTTTCATGTTTACTCTCCCTTGTCTGTGAAGGCAGATCACTGAAAAATTTTAAATCATTTGAATGACCATTAATATTTTCATTTGCAGAAGGAGACCAGATTCCCATATCTCTGAATTGTGTTTCATTTTGGTTATCATCATTTCTATTATCATCACCACTGGCAACAGATACAGCATTTTTGTCAACTTCACTTTTTACCAAATGCATATCATGATTTCTAGAATGAAAACTTCCAGAAGATGACGAAGGCCGCCCAAACTTCCCATGTGATTGACTGCAAAAGTATGCATTTGCTGCAAATGCCCCACGTTCAAGAATTCTTTTTCTGAGAGTAACACCAGATGCACTGATGTCACTCCTTTTAGCCTTCCTCTTAAATTTGCGTTTTCTATGCCCTTTTATGACTCTGGACCAAAACTTAAGTCCTTTTTCAAGGAACTTTCCTCCAAATGACTTCTCCAAATCAGCATGTTTCATATCATAATCAACACCTGTGTCCACGCCATGATCACCATCCTTCCCCTCATTCATGCCGAAAAAAGGCTTGGAGTTTGCTGCTCCTACTGAACGACTTGCAATTTCCTTTAAATCATCATCACCTTCAGATGGACCACAATTCTTCTCAGAAACAAAGTAACCCATCTCTGCAGCTTCCCTAGCTGCATCATCCCTTTCTCTTGTCCGTTGAGCCCCCGCCTTCTCTCGTGCAACCCTCCTCACTCTAGTGCGATAATCAAGTCCTTCTTCGGTTGACAACCGCCTCTGAATGCTCCTTTGAGACGGCGGTATCCCTAACCAACTATAATCCTTCTTCTGCACCACCAAGACACACGGATGCGACAAAACTGCATCAAACACAAACTTCCCCTCACACAGACTCGCAAGAGGGTGAAGACGAATCTTCACAGTGGAAGCCTCACCACAGGAAAATTCCTCCTCGTGTGGCCCAAATGAACATGACTCCAATGTTACACTCAAGGGCGAGATCTTTACAACCTTGCCAAAGCAAACATCACGCTGAACACACTCACTGATTACAGAACAAACAGAAGGCAAGAGATTGGTCTCAACAAACCCCTTGGCTTTGTTCCTTCCAAACCAAAGCAATAGACACAAACCAGAGATAACAGCAGTGTACACAGAGGCCCTCATCAAAAGAACCCCCTCTTTCCACAGTGGGGTGAAATAACTCACACTGAGAGAAAAGGGTGGTTCCTTTTCCTTGAAACATTTCAACCTCGACCCACTTGCGGAAACATGGTTATTCCTCAACAAGCTTACATTGAGGCCACAAAACCTAAAAGCTTGCCTCAATGGGTAACAACCATGTTTTGCAGAAACAGTGCACCTCTTGCTTCTGGGGAAAACCCTTTTGATAGTGTCGTTACCTTCCAAAGAAACACGAAGCTTAATCCCGACAAACGAGGTGCTCATTGTCGTGTCTCCTCTCCTCTCATAAACCTGGGACAGGGGAGGACCAAGAAGTTGTTATTTTCAGTACCTTAACGATTCAGAAGCGCGAGCATGCGCAATGGAACATAGGGATTGGCAAGTGAAGCAGACAGGAATCAATGTCGTTTGGTTTCTCGGCTCAAATGAGTGTGAGATCTTGATTCGTGGTTGTAGAGTTGGAACTAGAAGGTCGTGTGTGTGTCTGTATGTTTTGGTGGTGGGAACAAGAAACGAACGAGACAAACACGAGGAATATTACGTCGCTTGTCTTGAGGGAAATCGAATGAATTGAAAAACTGCCTTTAACGTTGTCGTTTACTGAACATATATAGAGCTGCCCTGCCATAAGAAAATAAATAATAATATGAAAATTAAATTAAAATATATTTGTAATTAACTGATTGTATAAAAACTGACATAGAAATAGTTCTCTCTTTCTTGATAAAATTTGCGTCAGTTACAATCGTCAGTGATGTCTTTTTTAATTTCTCCATGGTGCCATCGTTCTTTTATCTCTTTTTATTAATTTATTCATCATATGGATTATTCTCGTCCGACATGAAGTTGAAGGTATTAATTGTAATTGACCTGTTTTTATATTAAAGGGACTATAATTCTTCCGAAACTTCATGATATTTTATAGTTTTTACGTATGACGTTTATTAAAAGATGTTCTAAACCATATATAGTTGACGAAATGCGATTTACGTGTGATTTTTATTGAGAGCTAATCACATGGCCAAAATTATTTCAGGAATCGGCGGAGTTGTTAGGTATCAAAAATGTACTTATACACATTATTGATAGCTAGTAGCAATTAGTAACTAACTAATTATTCCAACCAACAACAATTAACTCTAACAGAAAACTAATTAACAACTAACACCTCTATTAGGAATCGTGTGATATAGCCCAGCAATTGTGAACGGTGGTGTTGTAGCAATTTAAGATCCTCTGGCTTTATTGAAACATGTTCTGAAGGGGGGAAAAAACTAAAATATATATAGGGACAGTATCCGTTGATATCAAGTATAAGAGTTAGTCAAATTACACCTTTAATAACTTTTTGTATAATATAAATTTAACCAATCTAACCATTGAATTTGATGTTCTTATTAATTAGATTAAGTATACAAAATTTTATACAATTCTAAATTATTTAATAGTTCATTAAATCACTTTATTTTAACATATAATATGATATTAAAATATATGTAAATATTCAATATTAGATAACATATTTAGAAAAATCCAAATAATGTGAAATTTGATATACATAATCATAAAGATAATATCATCAAATTCAACGGTTGGATTGGTTAAATTTGTATTATACAAAAGTTATTTAAGGTGTAATTTGACTAACTCTTACACCTGGTGTCAACAGATCCTGCCCCATATATATATATATATATATATATATATATATATATATATATATATGTATGTATGTATGTATGTATGAAAAACTGACCTATCTTCATTAGTGTGTGAGAAGAAAGCTTATTTCATGACTCCATTTATGTCTAAAGAAATGTTAAGAATAATGGCATCATCTAATACTCTTTTACATTTTGTTACTAAGTGAAATTTATAATAGTTAGACTATACAGTAATAATGTATTCTCTTATCATATCTTCTTATTAATTCTCTTAATATTATATAAGAAAAGTATCAAATAAAAAAATAAAATATTTAATATCTTTGAAAACACATTTAATACTTTCTCTATTTAATAACTAAGAGTATAAGTAGAAGAAGGCTTAATTGCATTTTTTGTTCCTAAAATTTTATAATTTCGTGCATTTTGCCCTATCAAAATTCTTTTTGTGAATTTTGCCTCCTAATTTACAAAATATCACAATTTTGCCCTACTATTAAAAAACTGTCACAATTAAGACATTTTGTAACCGTTTTTCCTTTAAACCATCACAATTAAGACATTTTGTAGTGATTTTTCCTTTAAATTGTCATAATTAAGACAATTTTGTGGCGATTTTTCCTTTAATTATGATGATTTTTCTACTTGGAGGCAAAAATCACAATATTTTGTAATTTGGGAGCCAAAATTTGCTCACACAAAAAAATTGGTGACAAAATTTGCAAAATTGTACGACTTTGAAGACAAAAAGTGCAATTAAGCATAGAAAAAAAATATAAGAATACATAAAATCATTCTACACTAAATAACGTGGATTGTATTCCCTATACTATTGCATAAGATTCATATGATTCTTATAAAATAATAAATGAGACTTGTCTATAAGAGATAAGACTTGCATCATTTAGAAGCAGCACAAAATTCACTTAGTAATAGAGTATGATAGAAAGAATAAGAGAGACAGTATTATTAACATTTCTCTGTAATTTTTTCATGTCTCCAATCCAATCCGGTCATCCTCTCAAGTTATTTGTTCAATTTTTTATTTGTTAGGGGAATTATTGAAGATTGGCAATCCCATTTTATTTTTTTTGGTGCTTCCATTGTTGTCATTACATGACCAGATATATGCCACGCCTATTCTTTTGCTCCCATTTGTTTAGTGCGATTTCTGCATGTTCTGTCACTGCTGTGTTTCTCTCTTTATGAATATGATATTTAACATTCATTTTGGAATCCAAAAGTATGTTGGTAGTCTTTTATATCACGATGATAAATTGGGGGTTTGATTTCATAATGCAAATAACCCGAGACCCGACCATCTCTCCCCTCCCCCCTCTCTCCCAACTTGGACCATTTTTGTCAAGATAACCGAAATACAAACACAACCTGAACTGACCTGACCAAATATAGTCTACCCAATTTGGTTACAGTTTGAGTCCTAACCCGACCCGAACTGCATTCATCCCCTTCTGATGAGAACTAACCTCTCGCTTTTGCATTTCTACATTCTAATTTTGAAAACCTCGGATGGGAAGTGATTTAATTGGTGTGCACCAAGCGTATTATTTGTTTATATTGATGGTAACAACTGAAACCATCTGTGTATAAACACCCAAGCTAGATAACATAGATATAGCACTCTCTACTACTATTCCGATAGAACCGAAAACAACGACGTCAAATAAATTGGATCAATTTCACAAGGTTTATAATAACTTTAAGCAACACAGCACTTTCTTCTCTCAGTCAGAACTAATTGATCACTGATCAGCCAAAAGGACATATACGAACTACAATACACATCTATGTAGTTCAGGTAAATATTTAAAGCTAAAATTTTCTGTGCCAAAATAGCAAGTCCAGAACAATTGAACAACACTAATTTCCCAAAAAAGCTAGATGTAAATTTCCCAGGTCCACTGGAAGATGACTAGAGTCATCACCACTCACCAGAGCCTAAAGCCCACTGTTTATTCGGCATCATCATATGAACAAGAAATACAAATTCCTGTATTGATGTTAAGGAGCAGGGTTCTTTTACCGCAAGGGCTGCTGGTTATAATGGTTCTTCTCTTTTTTCTTTGCAGCAGCAAACCTTGCGCTCCTTGCAGCAGCCTCTTGAGCAGCAGCTCTTGCAGCAGCATCCATTTCTTTACTAGACTTCTTCTTCTTTGTAGAAGCAACTTTCTTAAGACGCTCTTTCACGTCAACAGTAGATGTATCCTCCTCCACATTTTCGGTGCCTGTGCCCAAATCAGGCCCATTGTTTGTGTCTGAACTGTTGGGTTGATCTTGAGATTCTTTCACCTCCTTGGAAGCTTTATCCTTCTTCTTCTTCTTCTTGGAAGTTTTGGACTCTGCATTGATATTTTCCTTCTTTTCTCCATCTCCATCAGTCTCAACACCTTTCTTATCCTGAGGTGCACCTGCGAATGCAATTTCACAACATCTTATTTGAGCAAGATTCGACAACAATAAGCTGCCTTGAGTGCTTGCATCTTGACACACAGAAAATTTACTTTTCTCAGATAAAAAAACATATTTATTTTTAAAAAGAAAAGAGGTATGAATAAAACAATTTGTATTTTGTATTTAAATAGAAAAACCTATTGATGCAAAAAAGAAGAAAGTGGGGGTAAATCTTTGAGCAAAAGCTGAAAAAATTGCAAACCAAGAAAGGACAATGAAAAAGAAGATAAGCATGTCATGGCCAATCAATAACCTAAACACACAAAATACATAAAACATAATCTCGAAAATAATGTGGCACACAGTTCTACTAATTTACCTTGTGACTCCTCTTGACCCTCATTACTTTGTTTCGGTGCTACTCCAAAATCAGCTAGAAGAGCCTCAAGCTCTGCAAGTTCCTTCTTCTTCCTCTCTTTTTTAGAGAGCTGCCGTTCTGCCTCCTTTGGTGGCAGCACAGAAACTTCAGTCTGCTTCTTAACCTCAGGTTCAGGTTTCACAGAGTATTCCGATTCCGGTTCGTGATCATGCTCTTCCTCCACCTCATCATCCACTTCATCCAAAAGATCTTCCTCACTCTCACTATCCTGTAATCAGAAACCTTATCAACTATAAAGCACCAAATCTAGAACAGCACAAGACTGTCCTAGCCATTTGATTGAGCAAAAACAATACCAGGCAAACATATACACAAATCATTATACAGTACATGCTGACATTGACCGCATAAAAAAATCCTAGTGACTACATTCCAAAGTTCAAAGAATCTCTAATTCGCCAATATACAAAACTAGGAGTCCAGGACAAACTAAATGGCAGACAAAACCAAACCATGTATACTTTCCAAAGACAAAGCACAATTATAACAAAACATTACATCGAAGAAACACAAGTATGTTCAAACTTACATATAGCATGTTTGGTCACATCGCATCCCAGATGTGAATTTTCACGTTTACTAAGAATCTAGTAGTTATTGCTTCCACATACTAGACATGATTTTTTTCCTTCTCAACGGGATTCCAAACACACGTATGAACTGGATTCACATGGAATCAACTCACATAATAACAATAATATAATAATAAAGAACGTTCAAACTTTATTTTAGCCACTTCTAATTTCACCATGTGACCTACCCACCTAGCATCCACAAAAACTAAACACCAGTATATCCTGCAATAACAGGAAGCAATTGAATTCAAGAGAATCACGTTATCTGTCTACACAGTGAAAAATAAATAAATAAATAAATCCCCGCACCTCAAAATTTCCATGTTTGTCCTCCTCCTTACTGTGATGAGGTTCGGGAACGCTCCACACAGATTGGGGCGGTGCCGTGGTGGCATAATAATCGTCGTCATCATCGACATCGGCCCAAGATTTGGCGTTCAACGGGGCCGGGGCCCAAAACATCTGGGCCTCCGTTTCGGTGGACGGGCCCTGCGATTTGGTGGATGAACCCTTGCTCTTCTTTTCCTTATCGGACTTCTTCTTCTTCTTCAGAGTATCCAGCGCCGCAAACACGTTCGTGTTGTTCAAAACCAACGAACCTTCCTCCCTCCTGCTTCCACCTCCTACCATTTTAGATCACCGCACTCCTCAACGCGATTTCCCTAACACCTGTAATTTTTTTCTCACACGCTCCGAATTTCGAATTCCAACGCTCAGCCTCGCCGTTTATCGATTCAAATAAAAATAGTAATAGTAACTTGATAAAATAAAATGAATACTAAATTCTCTCGAATGCCAAAATCAGGTGAAAACGTTAAACGATTGCTTATGCTTAGGATATTCAAATAAAAATTAGCCAATTTTATTATTTAATCAATAAAAACAAGAGCGGCACTTAGAGATCTGGTGTTCGGCGAAGATTGTAAAAATTAAAATCTGGAGAGAGGGAAATCCAGATTAGGGTTTGGAGGAAAAGAGAGCAGAGGTTGAGGGATGAATAATGTAAGAGAGGAAGGGAATGAGTGAGACGCAGACAATGGACGAAAGACGCGAGTTCTTCCGAGCTAGGGTTATAACAAAACGGAGAAGATAACGAAACGAAGAGAACCCGGAACAGAGCTTTTATAGGGTTTTTTTATTTTATTTTCGTAATTTTATCAGTAATTGTAACTTTTTTGTTGTTGTTGTTGTTGAACACATGAATTTGAAACTTAGTAAATTACGTTTATTATTTTTTAATAATAAAATAGACCGATAAAACGGATATTTTTTTTACGGTGATAAATATGGATTTTTTCTCTCTTTTGTTTAGGGAAAATATAAATTGATAATTAATTGTCGATGGTATAAGAGTTTAATATTAAAAAAATAATACATAATAAAACAAACAACTTTCTTGTTCAAGAATGATTATGACGAAATATTTTACTTCACTTTCTCTACAATGGCAATGGGGCTTTCACCTCCACCATGCAAACCATCAGATAAAGGTAGTACCAACAAGACGATAACACCACCACCAATACCTATTATTTCATTCTATGACAAAGACCTTGAAAATTAACAACTCCCACTTGTGAGGGAGAAGGTAGATTTACTTGTTCAAAATTTAGTTCGCATAGAATATGAGAATGACAATTGCTTGCTACTAAAGGTATACTTGGATCAGTTGGATGAACGTGTGTTTCACGAGTTATGCTACCCACTACAAGATGTTATTATTGTCAAACTACATAGAAAAGATCATTGGTTAAAATACAATAGGGGAAAAATATCAAGAATTTAGAAACTCAATGATGGTTTTAGCATTACGGAAGTTAACAATGGCTATTACTGTTAGGATAGTTTATGGGTTGGTTGCTTTCCATGTAGTCTACTAGCTGTTATGTCTGTTTGTTAGCTTTCTGTTTCTAGTCTCTATGTAAAAGGCTTATATATAGCCATTTTGGATAATACAAAGATAAGAGAGTTCTATTTCCCGTCAATTGGTATCAGCGCTCCAAGAAAAGGGCCTGACCCAGAAACCGCAGTGTCTGTGTGTGAAAAGAAAAGAAAAGAAAAAGTGAGAAGATTATGGCAATAGAAGGAAGCAATTTCGTTTAGCCAACAATTCTTAGGTTTGATGGTCATTATGACCATTGGGCCATGCTCATGGAGAATCTCCTTCGATCAAAGGAGTATTGGAGCTTGGTGGAGAAAGGAATCCTTGTTGTACCAGAAGGAGAAGAAAAAAATCAAGAACAACTAAAGATTGTTGAAGAAAGCAAGATAAAGGATCTAAAGGTGAAGAACTACCTATTCTAGGCTATTGATAGAAATATCATGGAGACCATCCTCAATAAAGATACTGCAAAAGACATATGGGACTCTATGAAATAAAAGTTTCAAGGATCCACAAAGGTGAGGCGGGCTCAGCTGCAAGCTTTTCGAAAGGAGTTTGAGATTCTTGGAATGAAGGAAGGGGAGACCGTCAATGAGTACTTTGCAAGAACTCTATCCATTGCCAACAAGATGAAAGCGCATGGTGAAAAGATGGATCAGATTGTGATTGTTAAAAAGATTCTTAGATCAATGACTGCAAGATTTAATTACGTAATGTGCTCTATTGAAGAATCAAATGACGTGACTAGTTTAACCATTGATGAGCTCCAAAGCAGTTTATTGGTGCATGAACAGAGAATGAAAGGGCAAACTGAGGAGGAGCATGCCTTGAAAGTTACTAGTATAGGAAGACCAAGAGGTAGAGGAAGGGGTCGTAGTAGTTCTAAAAGAGGACGTGGTAGAGGAAGACAATCTTTCAATAAAGATCTTATGGAATGCTACAAGTGTCACATGCTAGGGCACTTTCAATATGAATGCCCCAGCTGGGAGGAGAATGCCAACTATGCAGAATTTGATGATGAAGAAGAAATATTACTGATGTCATTTACAAAGGTGACAAACTCTACAAAGGAAAAAGTATGGTTTCTTGATTCTGGTTGTAGCAACCACATGTGTGGCAATAAAGAGTGGTTCTTTGACTTTGATGAAAAATTCAGAGAATCTGTAAAGCTTGGAGATAATTCCAGAATGACAGTCATGTGAAAAGGAGACATTAAGCTGCATATCAATGGTATAACTCAGGTAATTACTGAAGTGTAATATATACCCGAGTTAAAGAATAATCTTTTGAGCATAGGGCAATTACAAGAGAAGACCTTTACCATTATTATACAGCAAGGTGTGTGCAAGGTGTACCATCCAAAAAGGGGTTTGATTATGCAAACCCAAATGTCAACAAACAAAATGTTTCCTATTATTGCTTCTGTAATTTCCCCAATCTGCTTCCAAACAACGTGTTAAGACAGCATTCACTTATGGCACTGTAGGTATAGACATCTCAGTCTCAAAGGGCTAAGAATTTTGGCGCAAAAAGAAATGGTTAGAGGGTTGCCAACACTTAAAGATTCATCAATGATATGCACTAATTGTATGGCAGGAAAGCAGCACCGAGAAGCCTTTCCAAAGAAGAGTTTATGGAGAGCCTCTCAAAAACTTCAACTTATCCATGCTAACATATGTGGACCTGTCAAACCTGAATCAAATAGAAACAAGAGGTATTTCATTACCTTTATTGATGACTATACTAGAAAAACATGGGTTTATTTCTTGTCAAAAAAATCTGGTGCTTTGGATGTTTTCAAGAAATATAAAGCTGCTGTAGAAAAGGAAATTGAGGACTCCATATGTTGCCTTCGTACTGATAGAGGAGGAGAATTTACTTCATTTGAGTTTGATAGTTTTTGTAGCTCAAATGGGATTAAAAGACAACTTATTGCAGCATATACTCCACAGCAAAATGGAGTAGCTGAAAGGAAGAATAGGACCATCATGAACATGGTACGTAGCATGCTATCACAAAAAGAAATTCCAAAGGAGTTTTGGCTAGAAACAGTAAATTGGTCAATTTATGTGTTGAATCGTAGCCCCACAATTACTGTAAAAGACGTTACTCCCAAAGAAGCTTGGAATGGTACCAAACCTTCAGTTCATTTTTTTCGTATCTTTGGGTGTATAGCACATGTTCACATGCCTGACACTCAGAGGAAAAAGCTTGACAATAAAAGTGTCAAATGTGTTCTTTTGGGGGTGAATGATGAATCAAAAGCCTATAAGCTTTCTGATCTTGTTTCAAAGAAATTCTTGATTAGTAGAGATGTGGCATTTGCTGAAACTGAGAAATGGAATTGGAAAAAGGGAGAAAAAGAGGAACAAGGAAAGTCTCTAGAATGGGAAGATAATGATAAGCGTGAAAATGAAGAAATAGAACATGAGGAAGATGGAGAAAATGATGCAGAGGAAAATCTAGAGGAATCACCTGAACCTTGTAATAGTCTGCCATCAAATGTCGCACCTGAGGGAAGCACACCAAGTCTGATTCAAGGGAGGAATAGAAAAAAAAACCTACGTGGATGAATGATTATGTGACAGCTAAAGAAACGTATTCTAATGATGAGCCATGTAATTTGGCAATGTTTACTCCTTCTGGGGATCCCACTTCCTTTGAAGTTGGAAACTTTCCTGAAGCTGCGTGAGATACTAGGATTGTGTAAAATGTCATATTAAACTGATTGTAAATTGCAATTCAGTTTAAGGGAGGATGTGTTAGGACAGTTTATAGGTTGGTTGCTTTCCATGTAGTCTGCTAGCTGTTATGTCTATTAGTTAGCTTTCTGTTTCTAGTCTCTATGTAAAAGGCTTATATATAGCCATCTTGGATAATACAAAGATAAGAGAGTTCTATTTCCCATCAATTACATGGTTAAGGTGGATCTATTAGAGGACAAGGAAATGTTATTTTAGGAGAGCCAAGGATGATTTTTCACCACTACTTCACGATAATGGAATGGAATCCAGAATTCACTTCCCCCATGCTAAAATGGAAAGAACCATGGTATGGACACAATTTCCAATATTAAATTTGGTATATTATTAAGAGAGTTTTTTTTACTCGCGATGGTTATTGCAGTGGGTAGACCCATTAAAGTTAATAGTAATACTATCAGGGTAAAGAAAGGACATTTTGCACGTATCTATGTGGAAATCAACCTTACTCAATCTGTTGTCGGAAAAATATGGCTTAACAACCATTAGTACAAAGATAAATATGAGGGTCTTCATATAATGTAAACCATTGGAACAACATAAGAAAGGGGGTTGAATTGTGTTGTTTAAATCATTTTTTAAAACCTTTTTCAAAGAGATGTTTTGTCTGAAGGATAAAAGATAAATATTTTTAAAAGAGATTTTTGAAAACGAAAAGAAGTCATAAACGAGAAAAACATAGGGTTTTATACTGGTTCGTTTCACCCTAGAGACTACATCTAGTTCTTAGTATACTACCAAGTCCCATTATAACTTAAACAAAGTTACAAGTATTCTTTCATCTAAGGCTCTTTAGGCTTAACCCAAGTAGTCTTTCAATTGCCTCTCCAAGTAAATACCCAAGTATTTTTTGATACAAAGCCTTTTTAGGCTTCTACCAATTTCACAAAGAAATGGTTAAGGGTAAGATATCTCACTAAAATAGTGTCTTATTAGACGGATATACAATGAAGCTCAAGAATTTGTTAGAAGAAGAAATTGTTCAAGATTACAAATTGAGAGAAAGGAGAATTTTCCAAGAGTTCCATCCATTTGACAATGATCTTCTCTTCTATTTATAGAGTTCTCCAAAAGTGTTCGTTGTGAGAGCTTTTACAGACATCCTTCATCAGGTGTTGTAAAAAGAAGAAAATAGTCATTGGAGCATTAAATGTCACATTTAATGATTTTCACCAATCGGTCACTCTGATAAGATAAAACAGTCTACTTATCTAACCTTTCTCGTACTCAATCTTGTTGCGGTAGACATATTTTACTTTTCGTACTAACATCTATACAAAAATTCCTTCTTTTTAGCATAAAGCTAAACCTTTTCAAAGATAAGTATGTAGACAAGTCTTCTTTTTCTATAGGGTACACGATTTCCAAAACTCAAAAGGTTCTTGTGTAACAGAGCTTTTGAAAAAACAAATTGTTCAATATATATATTTATATAAGCCTATATTTCTACCAGCAAAAAGGAAATACTTAAAAACATAGAAACAACATGTGGAAATTACTCATAAATATAATTATATTTATATAAGAATAATACAATAAAATACCATACATGCCTAATACACCTCATCTATCACCTGAAGGTGTCATACAATGAAACAATATAAACTAGACTACGTCTTCTTACATGTGACTCCAAGCTCCATCTACACACGTCTTCACCTGTATCCTGAAAAAGGGGAAACTTAAAAGAGTAAGACATAATGTCTTAGTGAGTACTCTAAGGGTTCTACGATTAGGTCAAACTCTTCTACTTGGACAACCTTCATTACTTATCTCTTATGGCTTAAGCCTTACTAGGTCTTTCATAATTCTCTATATCTATGGTTTTAATCTTCAATACTTCCTGTTAACTGCTCTCTCATTTTCACAACTATTATATTGGTTTACTATTTCATTCTTAACTTAAGAACTCTTTCTTACCCAAAACCCTCCCTTGTGTTTAAACCCTTCATGTTTAGATTTTACTTTTTTTTCTTTTGATATTTAAAGTTATCATTTAGTGGTCAAGTCTAAAGTCACAGGCATTCTAAAATACTCTTGACACTCCCTTAACACTCACTTTAATACTCTCATTTATTCTCTCTTACTTGTCTTATACCTTTCTATTACATTGTGTGGGAATTCAGCCTTTCTCTATCTCATTCACAACTATTATTATCCAATTAGAACCCTCATAACACTATCCTAGGGCCTAGCCTCTCACTTATCCTTAAAGTAGCAAACACAATTCTAATTACAAGCATACATTTATTTCACATCTTTTGCCTAGTAACTAGACATACGTCTCGTTTTGTTTCATCAAACAAGAATAACATACATGCATAACATGAGCACATATACATAATATTGACACTTCATCACAAGACAAAATTTCATTTTCACACGTGTACACATTACATCAATCGCTCATGAACAAGGTCACACAGATTTCACATAGTTACAATGTAGCACACTTCAAAATATCACATTATAATAGGATATATATGCATGTTATGTTCCTAAATCACTACCCATGCACATGTGGTACCAACTTAAACTTGTCGAAAAGTAGACTAGGAGTAAATGCACGACCATAAGAAGCGTCACCGGTACTAATGCCTTTGGCTTTCGTACCCTTAACTAGTATGATATCCCCCGACGACTAGTTAGGGTTATCCATTTTTGCCAGTATGCTCTAGCTCCATGGGATCAGCATGGACCATTGAAGTCTTCCCAACCGGATAACCCCTAAGGCTAGGGTTAGACAACCCATCACAGCCTCCACTAGCCAGATTCCTATATACTTTCTTCATCACATAACTCAAATGTCATGATGTATGGTCACGTATAATGCTTACAGGTTTTCATAGGCTTTTATCATGAACCATTGATAGAAGTTCATATCACACTCAGTTTTCTCAAGGTAAATAACAATCACAAGTATAAACTTAATGAGGCATCAAAAAGAAGTAACAATGAATTAAAAATTGCAAAAAAAAGTCCATAGGCACAAAAAATGGAACAATCAAGGTCGTATCTGCCCAGTAGGACAGAGGGGTCCGCCCAACGGTCACGCTTGGACCAAACCTGCCCGACGGGTTGTGCATCCCTCTGGGCGGGTCTGCGCGCCCGGCACCAGTGTGAAGTCCAATTTTCAAAAAAAAGTCGCCCAGCAGGTTTCCAACCCTGCTAGGCGGGTTTGAGATACATATTTTAATTTATTTTTCCTATTATCTTTGGTTTCTAAACGTTCCAAAACAAATAATTAAATTCTTGATTACTTTTTCTACCTTGACAATTGGTTAATCTAATCTATAAACTCTTCACTCATTTACAATCCCCTCAAAACCCATCAAATCCCTAACTTAGGTATAAAGAGGGGAAAAAGATACATAGATAAACAAGCACAACATACAGGGCAAGGAAGGACAGGGGGAGAGCACTCACCCTTAAGGACATGCAAAGTTGAGTTCTAGAATTTGGGTTCTTCGGTTTCTATTCCTCCTCTTTCTCTTCCTCTTCTTCTTGCTTTTCTCATCATTTTCTCTACCTTCTTTCTTCTTCTATTTTGTGACGGCTAAACTTAATTCTCCTTCTCTATTCCTTTTTTATAACATGTGGGTGGGTATGTAGCTTAGTGGGCTTTAGTCCCCTATTAGGCCCTATATGTTCTTTTGGGTTCTATAATAACATTCCTACTAATTTCTAATACTAAGGTATTAATAACAATAATAATAACAACAACAACAACAATAATAATAACAATAACACAACACAATAATAATAATAATAACTACTACAACAACAACAATAAATATAATATTAATAATAATAAAAACAATAATAATAAGAAATATAATAACAATAACTCTTAAGTCATCTTTTGTCTAATAACACAAGGGAAGGGTTCTACTGAGAACTATCTCATGGTTTATTTCTAGTACTTGAAATTTAGGTTGTTATATATATATCGCCCAAAAGGGTCAGTTGACTCAACATAATTAATTTATAAAAAAATGTGTGAGCAGACGATAGTGAAAACACATAGTAAAAAACATGTGGTCAGACGATTAAGCATAAGACTGTTTGTTATTATCAAAACAAAGCGAGGGTCATAAATTCGTCTTTTGCCTTAACACATAATTTATGTTGAGTGTAATTGTTATGGCCATTTAACTGAAAATTGTACTTAGTAACCAAAGCTTGTGAAGGTTGATTAAGGATAGTGAAACGGGCCAACCCAGCCCGTTTTGGCCTACCCTGTTGTTAACCAACCTAAAAAGAGTAGGGATAGGCTAGCCCGCTTTTGAAAAATGGGCTGAAAAATACAGCCAATCCCGTTTAAGGGTTTGCTAAAATAAAAAAATATATGAGAAAATTTTTAATGAAATTCCTACAAGCATCAAATAGATAAATACATTTTCAATTATGAGACTCTTATTTCAATAATTTACGTTAATTTTTATTATAAGTCACACTTATAAAATTTTAATTTTAATTAAATAAGTTTACTAAATATATCTATGTTACTGCTTTTTTTTCTTATTCTAAGATTTTCTCATAAACCATTATTTCTAAACCCTACATGTGTATCCTATTGTGTGTTGTTGTTTTTTTCAATTGCAAGCCTAATTATTGTTTCCTAAAAAATCCCTTAAATGTAATATTATATGCCAAATGTAGGTTATTATTTTTTATTTAATTAAAAAGAAGAATTGGCCCGACGAACCGCCTTGCCCCACCCCGGCACAAGCCCATTTTTTGGCTAGCCAAAATGGGCTAGCGGGTCAATAATGTTGTCCCAGTCTGCCAAAAATGGTGGGCTAAACGAGCCAAGCCTGTTTTTCCATCCCTATGGTTGATAAACGAAGGTTGACCATGCTTTTGGTGGAGACACCACCATTAATGTAACATTAAATTTGGTAACAATAAATTAAGGGCAAAATAAAAGTTACTCCACTACTTGTCAAGCCAAAATAAATGGAATCAAAGTTATTGGAATTAGCTAATTATTAGGAGGAAAAAACATAATACTTTTAATGCAAATGATAAGGATAAAAAAAGGTAAGAATGCATTTATTTCAAATAAATTGATGCTATTTTTATTTTGGATCCAAGGAATGAGATAGTGGGCCACAAAGCCAATCATTGACAATTAATGACATTAAATCCCCAAAGTGTTTATAACGCGAGCCCCAACACAACAACACATGATGGTCGAGATGTAAAAACTTGAACCAACTAAAAGAAACAATAACATGATGCTTCCAATAATTCCATCAAGTCGCATGGGGTCCAATCAGCAACGTCATCATCACATGCAATGATCTACAATAATTAATGTGCATTGGTTGCAAATTAAACCAAAAATAAGGAATCGCCTACTATGGTTGGACCTAATACCACCCTTGCACAAGCAAAATTGCAAGAGGTGATGCACCACCCTCAAATTAAAAAGTTCCGTGAATGTTGAGCAAATTAACCAAGTTTGCCTTCAATTTATTAATGATCTTGCTCTGCTAAACCCCAATGTTATGGAAAAATCCCATGATAAGGAATGTGTAGTAATGGAGACTATGGCTAGAGAAATGCCATATAACACTATCAGTGCAATGGGCCTAAACGTCTAGTGAAGATGTCCTTGGCCCTAGGCTTCTCACCTTATGATTTACTTAGAGTAAATTACACTGACACCTCTTGAGGTTTTTTCATATTGCACATAATTTTTTTGCTTTTTTAACATTTACAACAATCTCATTTATAGAGGTATACGATGTAATGTTTTTCAAACGATTAGTGGGGGTTAGTGTAATGTATAAGGGATGTCAATGTAATGTTTTTCAAATAATTAAAAGGGTTAATGTAGGGATAGAAAAAAAAGAGGTATCATGTGTATTCTAAAAAATCTTAGGAGGTGTCAGTATAATTTATTCATTTATTTATGATGAAGGGTTTTTATGATGTTACCATCCTCTCCTAGAACATTAATAGAGCTAGCAATAAGAAAGTCAAGAGGCATGTTTGAGATATCATCAATAGATATCATCCTACATTCTTGATCATTATGGAAACTTATATTAAATTTGAAGGTACTAGGTGTTTCTAAAAGCACATTGAGTATGACTTAATATCTATTGTTGAAGCTCATGGTCATACAAGGGGGACTATGGATTTTTACTAAGTAGGGTCAAAATTTCACTATTTCCCTTTTGGATACTAAACCTTATTCTTTTACTTTTAGTATTACATTTGTATGTCAAGTTTGGGCATGCACTCCCCACTCTCTGAAATTTGCTTTGGCAACACTTGTGCATTTTGAGTCAGATTATTACACATCCCTAAATCATTACTAGGGATTTTAATGATATCTTTTTCTTTTTAGAACAAATAGGAGGTTGTTTTTCTTACACTAGACCTGAAGCTTTTGTTCAGGTATTGGATCATTATGGATCGGTAGATATTCATATTACAGAAGGACTATTCACTTGGCATATAACTTGTAAGGTTAGGAGGATTATTGTTAGGAAGCTTGACTAAGCTCTTTCTTCTCTTTCCCAAATGCTTTTGCTAAAATATTATGGTCCGTTCATTCATATCACAACCCCATTTTAATTAAGATGTGAGGTATGCCCTGAGAAAGAGGGCTTAGGCTATTTTTCTTTGAGGCAACTTGGATTGTACATAATGATTACCAGAAGGTGGTGACCTATGCTCGGTAAGACAACCAAGGCAATCATATATATGCTTTCCAAATAATTAAGGAGGACTTTATCATTTTTAATCAAGAGGCTTTAGGGAATATTTTTTGCAAAAAGAGGAAGGTTGAGGTGCAGCTGAAAAAGGTCCAAAGATCCTTGGAGAGGGTGGACTCTTCAATCTTAATTTGTTTAGTATGAATACAATCAAATCCTTTTTCAGGGGGGACTACACTAGTATCGAAAATCCAAGGAATAATGGATCAAGCTCGGGAACAAGAACACTTCTTTTTTCCATGCTCAAATCATTATTCATAGAAAGCGAAACAAGATACATAGTCTTACTATCCCTAATGGCATATAAGCTTATGATGCTGCCATTCACTAGGCTGAGGTACAAAGTTATTTTAACTCTTTGTTTTGTAACTCCCTACAAGGGGATGTTTCTGCTTTGCAAGTTACACAAAGTCATTGTTTGGATAAGAAAGAGGAAAAATACTAAGCAATCCAATTGCAAAGAAGAAGGTTTTTAGAGCCCTGAACTCTTAGAATTTTCAAGCAATATTGGCACATTATGGGAGATGGTGTGTGGAAGCTTGTGAGAAAGGACTTCAACACATGCTTTTTTGATTAATCTCTTGTTACTACTTTGATTGTTCTAATTCCCAAGGTAGATAGTCTAGACAACTTTAAGGACTTTAGTCTTATTAGCTTTTGCAACACATTGTATAAAATCATTACCAAGGTTTTGGTGAATAGACTTAGGCCTTTCTTGAATGATATTATTGGTACCTACCAGAGTAGTTTCCTCCTAAAGAAAGGTATGACTAATAATGCAATCATCCTACAAGAAATGGTGCATACTATGAGCAACAATAATAAAAAAAAGGTTATGTGGTTTATAAGGTAAATTAGGAAAAGGCATACAATAATGTGAGATAGGACTTTCTTCATCTATGTTGCAAGAATATGGTTTTTATGTTATCACTATAAAACCCATCATGCATTATGTTTCCTCCTCTTTTTTGTCCATCTCATGGAACAGTAATCGTTTGTCTCCTTTTCACTCGTTCTAGGGATTGCGCCAGGGTGATCCTTTATCGTTGTATCTCTTTGTCATATGTATGGAAAAAGTTTCCTTAAAGATCACAAAAGAAGTTCAGGAAAGAAATTGATTGCTTATTCAGGTATCTAGGAATCACCTTTCTATTTCTCACCTATTATTTGTGGACAATGTCTTGCTTTTCGCTAAAACAAAGGTTTCTCAGGTCATACTTATTGTCATCATTTTTTATGCCTTCACCAAGGCTTCAAGTTTAAAAGTTAGCCCTACAAAAGTTAGAGCTTATTTCTTTATAGGAGTCCCTATGGCTAAGGTGGAAAAATGCTCTTCTATTTCCTCCATCAGAAGCACTCGCTCCTTAGAGAGATACTTAGGCTTTCCCAAAAGGTAGGCCTAAGAAATCTACTTTTGATTTCCTAATTGTCAAAATGCAAAAAAGATTGACTTCTTAGAAAAATCACTTTCTAAATAAAACTGGTAAATTTGCTCTTGCATTATTGGTTCTATCATCCATTCTTACGTGCTATATACAATTGTTTTGGCTCCCTCAAAATACTTGCTCTCTAATAGACCACATTATCAGGGAACTTTTTGGAAAGGCAATATGTAGAGAAGTATTCACTTTGTTAGTTAGGATCAAATAACTCTTCCCAATAAACATGGGGTTCTAAGTCTTCGCATGACTAAGGAAATAAATATTGCCATGTTGGGCAAACTCATTTGGGATTTGCAACATTGTTCACTTAAGCTTTGGCTCCAAATCCTTTTAAATAAATATGCCCTTACCGGTAGCTTTCATTCGAATCATACTAAAGAAGAGTTTGCGATTTAGACTTCTATAATCAAGGCAGTGTCAGTTTTGAAGATTGGTCATAGGAGTTAGAAAGGGCTTGTTATCATTTTAGTATAATATCTGGTCAAAGTGGGGGCCTCTTATGTAACCATGTTCCTTTTATCCATATTTAGGACACTTAACTTGCAGTTGTGGGATTGTTTTGTCAATGACTAATGAGTTTTGTATTATCTACTATTCTAGATAATGATACGCAAGATATTAAAATTATGCCCTTCCAATTTACTATTGAAATTCTTGACACTTTCATTTGGAAGGATAACCTTGACGGAGTTTATACAATCAAAACAAGTTTGGCTTGGCTAATTTGCTAGTTTGTTTCAATAGTGTTACCTACTTTTTAGAATTGGTTGTGGTAGTTGTGTGCTCTTGAGAAGATCAAGATATTCATGTGGCTTATGTGCCATAATGCAATTCTAACCCTCTCCGTTCTTGGCCACCAACATTTGACCCTATCTAATTGTTGCTTAAGATGTACATTAGAAGATGAAACTCTTTTTCACTGTGTCAAAGATTGTATACACTCAAGGAGGCTTTGGGAGACTACTGATTTCACACCTACCCATTTTTTTGCTCATACCCACCCTCATGAGTGGCTTAAGGAATATTCGTCAAGGACAAATGGCTCTCTCTTCATGATAGGTCTTTGGTGGATTTGGAGGACAGGAAATTTATTTTGTTTTGAAGGAAGGGAGCTTATTATCAACATGTGGACTTATAATGTTTCATCTTTTCATGCAACCATCCTATCTAGTTTTTACACTCAAAAACCACACCAAGACAAGTGTGAATGGTGCAATGGCATCATTGTTTCAATACAATATAATTCTAAATGTTGATGGCAAATGTATAAGGAACTCGAGTCAAGTAGGGTATGGCAGTCTCATACAAAATAATTGCAGACCTTGGATTGCAAGTTTTTGTGGTTTTTTTGGGAGGTTGACAAACCTACACTTAGCGTGTTTGGGTATATTCCATGGCCTATAGCTTTCTTAGACTAAGGGTCTATAACTTGCTTGTTTGATTCCATTTTAGCTATTTGTTTACTGAAAGGTGTCATTCCAATTATGCACAAACATGCAGTTTAATTCGCCCCATCAAGGAAAAGTTATGTCTCAATTAGACTGTCTCAATCCAACACATCCTTAGAGAAAGTAATCAATGTGTAGATTATTTGGCCAAGATATGTGCTCGTACTAAGCAAAGTCTCCACATCCTTGATTCCTAGAGTTTGTCTCCATTGTTAATGACAGATACAACTTAAGTTTCTTTTCTTAGACCTTAGTCCTTTGTTGTTCTTTTGTGTTTATTTTTTACCAACTACCAAAAAATAGGAATTTAACATTTGTTGACATCATTGCATACAAATTCAAACATTAATAATATATTGAGGAAAAACACATGCTAGCTCATTTCTTACAAAATAAACAAATTGATATGTGAAGCGAAAAAACATGCATCTTTATGTACCCTCTGAGTATCATAAATTGTTGGAAAAACAATTTAATTTTCCAAATATTAATGTAAATGGGTGGAAGTTTAAGAGGTGCATTCCAACAAGTATTTGACTCTTGGAGAACTCTACTATTATAATAAAAGGGTAGGTGGAGAGGTAAGATAATTAAGGCCCAATAAATTTCATTTATGAAAAGAGTCATGAACCTTTACTATATAAAGGGGTCATGTGAAGAAGATGGATCATCCCAACCAAAGAAAGAGAAGAGAGCAAGTGAAAGTGTGTGATCACTTGTGTGAGAGAGTCTTATAGTGAGAGTGTGTTATCATTTCTTGCAACTCTTGAGTGGGGTACTCAGGTTTGTAGAGTGATACACAACTTGGGGTGGGTTACATTCTTATAATCATATTTATGATAGTAAAATTCTGTCGAGACGATTTCGTAGAAGTAGGAAATAGGTGCCAAACCCGTTAATTATTATGTGTTTCATCTAAGATCTTTTGGGCAAGTGGGTGATTTCATTAGGGTGTGTGTATGTGGATTTTTTTCCAACAGTGGTATCAAAGCTATGGTGTGGAACACACAAAAGTTTAAGATCCCATTGTTTGATGGGAAAAAAAAATTTAAGCTAAATTAGTACTTTGGTCCTTTATCTTTTCACGAAATCCTATTTTGGTCCTTTATCTTTTAAAAGTTTCGTTTTGGTACTTTATCTTTTGAAAATGTCTTATTTTGGTCTTTCTGTCAGTTTAAAATTAACACTGTTGATAATTTAAAGATAGCAGTTTTTAACTATCGCAAAACATTTTTTTTTCTTTCCCCTTTTTCCTCCCCCCCTTTTCATCACTGCACCTCTCTCTCTCTCCCATCTTCTTCTTCATCTTCCCTCTTCACTACCACCTTCCTCCCTCCGCTGGGCGTGGACAGCAGTAGTGGGTGGTGCGAAAACCCAATTCGTTGCACCTTATGAAACCCCCACCACTCCGCCACCTCCACCCACTGCACCGGTCGCCATCGCCATTACTGCACCACCCACCATCGTCGTCCATGTCCCACGGAGGAAGGAAGATGGCAGTGAAGAAGAAGAAGGGAGAGAGAAAGGTGCAGTGACGAAGAGGGGAAGAGGAAGAAGGGGGAAAAATGTTTTGTGGCGATTAAAAACCACCATTATCTTTAAATTATTAACACTGCTAATAATTTAAAATTGTTAATAATTTAAAGATAGCGACTAATTTTAACTGCCATTATCTGTAAAATATTAACGGTATTAATTTTAAATTGATAGAATGACCAAAATAGGATGTTTTCAAAAGATAAAATATCAAAACAAAACTTTAAAAAAATGAAAGACTAAAATAGGATTTTGTAAAAAGATAAGGAATCAAAATACTAATTTAGCCTAAATTTTATGATTTGGTAATGTACCATTCAAGACCTTTTGGTGCAACAAGGACTTGATCAGGCTTTAGAAGATGAAAAATCGACTTCCATGAATGAAAGGGAATGGACTAAGATCCAAAAGAAGGCTGTGAGCACGATTCGATTAGCACTTGCTTTCGATATCAAGTATAATGTGTTGAAGGAGATAACACCAAAGGCCCTATGGGAGAAGTTAGAGAGCATCTATGCATCCAAGTCGCTAACAAATCATCTATGTTTGAAGATGGAGTGGTATCAACTTAAAATGGAGATGGGAGGAAATTTCCATGACCACATTAATAAATTCAACCAACTTGTATGGCAATTATTGAATACAAATGACAAAAATCTCTAATGAGGAGCAAGCGTTGTTGCTATTGGCCTCACTATTAAGGTCCTACAAACCTTTGGTTTAGACATTGCTTGTAGGGAGGACAATGTTGAAGTTGGATGAGGTGACTGCCACTCTAAGAGAAAATGAGAGAATGATGAGAAACAAGAATATTGATAATGAAGGTCATGCACTAACTGTGAAGGAGTCTGAGCAAGGGAGGAGTCATTCAAGGAGACAAGATAAGTTAAGAAGAAGATCAAAATTGCAATAACTTCAACAACGAGATATAAGTAACGTGCAATGTTACTATTGCAGGGAGAAAAGTCATGTGTAAGCATGGTGCACACAAATGAGGGAGGACTTGAAAAAATTAAGAGTTATGAACAGAGATGATGACAACTCCCAAGCTAACATAGTCAAAATCTTTGAAGATGAAGATGTGTATTTGGCAACAATTGAGGAGGGTGCTAAATCAAAATGGGTGATGGATTTTGTTGCTTCGAAACACATTTATTTGTAGAGAGTGGGCGATTGGGAATGTGAGAATGAAGCTCCACAATGGCATCATCCAAACTTTCCAAAATGTGGGGTTTGTACCTTTTGTTGCTACCAATATCATTTCATTGGAGGAGATGGCATCAAGTATGTTGGTTCAAAGTGGGGATGTAAGGTATATAAAGGGAGGCGTTTGGTGTTGCAAGGGCAGAAAAATGAGACGAACCTTTGCTACTTGGAAGGGCAAGCTTTGAGAAAGAAAAACAACCGTGATAATATAGTTGAGAAGAAGGTAAAATTTTTTGATGAGGTGGTTATTTGGAATTTTTGATTGTGGGAGGAATTGTAGGAAAAAAAAAATTAATTTTGCAAATATTAATATAAGTGGGTGAAAATTTAAAAGGGTGCATTCCAAGAGGTACTTGACTCTTGGAAAACTCCACTACCATAATGAGAGGGTAGGTGGAGAGGTAGGATAATTAAGGTCCACCAAAACTCATTTATGAAAGGAGCCATGAACCTTTGCTATATAAAGGAGTCATGTGAAGAAGATAGATCATCCCAACCAAAGGAAGAGAAGAGAGCACGTGAAAGTGTGTGATCACTTGTATGAGAGAGTCTTGTAGTAAGAGTGTGTTATCATTTTTTGTAACTTTTGAGTGAGGTACTCAGGTTTGTAGAGTGATACACAACTTGGAGTGGGTTACATTTCTTATAATCATATTTGAGATAGTAAAATTCTGTTGAGACGGTTCTATGGACGTAGGCAAGAGATATCGAACCACGTTAATTATTGTGTGTTTCATCTAAGATCTTTTGGTTGTGCAAGTGATTTCGTTGGTATGTGTGTGGATTTTTCCCAACATAAATGAATATTGAGCAGATAAATAGTTTAATCAAATGTTTATTCTATTAAAATTTACCGAAAAAGCTGAACAAACTATAAAAACATCATGCATTACTTTTTTATAAATCTAAACAACTTTCATATAAACTCTTTTATACAGTTTCAGATAAGCTTATGAAATCGTTTCATCATGTAAGCCCGTGTATCAATAGACTAGTTCACATTAGATAGTGACTACAAGATTTGTGGTATATTTGTTCAAACTAATTGGAAACATCGTTAGCGTTGTACATTCAGCTACTCAAAGTTTTATAGTTATGACTTAATTGCATTTTTTTTCTCAAAGTCTTACAATTTCATAAATTTTATTTTTTTACAAATTTTGCCACACAATTTATAAAATATCGTGAATTTTGCCCCACATAAAAAAATCACTATAATTAAAATAATTTTATGACAATTTTTTTTTTAAACTACCACAAATAAAACAATTTTGTGACATTTTTTTTAAACTGCCACAACAATTTTCTAAGTAAGAAAAAAATTCAATATATTTCGTAAATTAGAAGGCAAAATTTACAATAAATAAATAAATTTAACAACAAAATTTGCAAAACGGTAAAATTTTAGAAATAGAAAGTACAATTAAGTCTATATTTATTGACCACACGAAAAGTTTTATATTTGTTTACCCCCCCTAAAAAGAAAAAAGTTTTGCATTTGCACTTGAGCTACATACGACTCAACACGTAGAAGAAATTACAAGATATATTATTTTTTATTCTAAATATAGTAAATCGTATTAACAGGTTGAAAAACCAGAAATTGTACAACGAGCATTATTGCAATTGCAATACAATACAATCTGATTTTACTACGTTTTTCCTGTGATAAACTCATGAACACATTATCAAGCCATTGGTTTTCTTTGCTCCCAAATATATAGATAAATGCATAAATGTTGCAGAAAGCCTCCACTGGATAAATATCATCAGTCACAGAAAGATAAATGCACAATATGCAATGCACATAGTTCTTAACCTCGTTATATGTATCGATACGTACAAGTATAAAATTTTACAAACTTGGTCCTAAGCTAAACTCTGCCGGAATGAATATAAATTTGGAGAAGGAAATATTAATGAAATACAAATGGCTTTTCACCAGTAAGAAGGGTGTCATTTGTGTCCACGTTTTCATTTCTCTGTCATTAGAATGACTATGCCACAAAAAATAAGAAAACCATAAGAAAAAATATTAATACAAAGAAAATCTTGATCATCAGCCACCTATTAGAAGATATGCTATTCAGATACTTCAACAAAGCCCCTTGCGCCCCCTCTACGTTTGCCAATGTATCATCCATATTTTCATCAATCCTGCAAGTTAAGTACCTCTATCAACCCCACCAATGTCTCAATTGGCCAATACAAAAACAAAGAAATAAAGTAAAAGTCAATTCACCTCATCAGCAATCAAAGTACAGGTAGGCAATTGTTCACGCCAAATTACAATAGTTTCAAATTTTTGCAGCAAGGTTGTCAAACAGGTGTGCTCATGGAGGGGCACACTCAACTCCTACAACCCTACTTTAGTTAATAGCTAACAAATCCTAACCCGTGGGTACCCAACTTGCCCCACCCTGCATGGGGCGGGTACGGTGAGTTTAAAACCTGTTCTGCTATGGGATAGGGCAGGTGTGGGCTTAGGCCCTTAGGGTCAATCTGCCCTACAGCCCTTGTCAACATGAGCATTATTATGCTTATCTTAGCTAACAATAAAGTCAATTATATTAACTCATCTTTACTAGTTTAACATTAACCATAAACACAACTTATTTTGAGATAGTAAATTAATTTTAAGATTATGACTTCAACTATTGTATAAATTTAATTCAAAATATTCACGAGTAAGGGACAAGATGGGTGTAGTGTGGGTTCTACTAATAATTTTCTAATGGATTTCAATTTTAAATACGTAAGGGTGCAGTTGGGGTCAGGTTGAGCAAAAACACACTCAGCACTCCCGCATTCCCATTGACATGCTGAACTAATAACAATAGACTGATATCCATCACAAAAAATATTACAAAGATTTAAAGGGGGAAAAAACTGATACCATGTTGATAGATAATATCTAGTCGTTATAAATCCATAATAACAAAATAGTAAGTTAGCAATAACTTCATAATCATAAATACGGAAGCAAATACCAACTCCAAAAGTACAAAAAGTTAAGCAAGATTTTCAAAATTGAAAATATTCACCATTCTCAACATTTTACAAACTTCACCTTGAGTTTGACCATGACTTTTTGCTAACCAGTTAACACATTTTACAGGTAAATTCACATGTTAACCAGTTATCTCAGTACCCCTGTAGCAATTAGTCAATCAATTCTTCTCACTGTGACACGTGTTGTAATGTAAAATTTATGGTTGAAATTAATTTGGACACACATCCCAATTAAGTTTATAGCGGTTCAGAATTAATTTTATCAAAAATTAATTCTACCCAATTTTAAAACAAATGCCCCGCCCCCCCCCCCCAAAAAAAGGTTTGACAACACGGATTGCAGGATTTCCCTCCCCATTTCTACTTTTCTGTTCATCATTTTTTCTTTAATAGAAAACACATAAATTACGAATTTAATAAAACAGCTGCATTCAAAATCAGAAGAATGCAATGAAGACAAATCCAAGCATTAGATGGCACAACCATAAAAAGAAAAACAAAAGTTTTCACTGCCTCTAGCACTTTCACCAGAAAATATGATCAAATCAATCCTCATTAAAGGTTCAATAAGGAAAAACACTAATTAGTTTATAATATTCCTACATATATCTGAAGTCCAACATATTCCAACACAAAGTGATGCTTTGCTACAAATAATACAAGCTACTTAAAGTCAAAACCCAAATTTATCTGTGTCAATATAACTGGCTTAGACTCATTTGATCATAACAAAATTATGGACAAATCAAGTAAGCTTGTATCTCATAGCAACATAATCATATCTCGCATTTAAATAAAGCAATAAAGGACAATAAGGATGTATCTATAAAGTGCACAAGTGAGAAATATAAAAAACCTGATGGCAATCTCTCCTTGTTGGGAAACAAGCGTTGCTAGTTGATTAAAGATGTTGCTGAGTTCATGAATAGTGGACTCAACATTCTGAAGAGCTTCAGCTCTGCTCTGCATGTAACTGTCTTGCAATGGAACTACCTCCTGCTGCTGTTGCTGTTGCAGCAATGGTTGACTCTCCCCATCCACCTGCTTCCTGTGGATTTAAAAGGCCATAAAAAAATTAAGTAAAAGCATAGTCTCAGATATAATTCATCAAAACCTGAAACAACCTTAATGTTGGAGTATAACAAAAGTTCTAATTATTATTAAGAAAAGGATCCAAATCATGCCTTGTAACCAGAGTTCTCACTTCTCAGTTAGGGCCCAGGCTAAGCAATTCTTGTGGGCCAGACCTAACATTACAACTTCCAATTGAAAGGGGTGCCATTTTGTTAACAGTGGCATTTTTGTAAATTTTGAGATTTAAAATCTCCCTAACCATAAAGGAATTTCATTCTCCTTTGCTTTTGTTCTTTTTTTGTCTTCCTCCAACATGTTGTGTCTTTTCTCCCTTTTCTCTTAACACCAACCATCTGTTTAAGTTTTTGGTGAAACTTCGTATCCATTCCCTTTCTCATATAAGCTAATTTTGAGACAACTTTCTAGAGTTAGAAATGGTACTCTAAAGAGAAAGGGGACACTACCCACTCCTTGGAATGTGCTTATCTAGGCTCTTTGAGGTATACTAAGAACTTGAAAATTTAAGGAAATGAATTTTTAGAACCTTTTCATTTTAGGGAGGTGTATTCTATAGCTTTGAGTATAAATTAGGAATTTTATCCTTAAATAATTTTCTTAAGATGGTGTGAAGATATGGGGAATACTATGTTAAGATACAATTAAGGTATGGGACTTGAGTCCCACATTGGAAGTATGGGATTTTAGTGTGGGGTTTATAAGTTCTTGGGCTCTCCAATTACAATAGCTAGCTTTTGTGGTGTGGTTCTCCTAAGGTTCTTATTAATTGGTATCATAGCCATCCACTGTGTCTCTCAACTACAAATGAGTAGCACGACTGGCAATGCTGACAGGCGACATTGCAGTGCTCATCCAGGACTAGCCAAAGGACTAGTGTACAGCCAGCCCACGTGAGCACCAAGGCTGCATAATAGCATGGTAGGATGTTAGGATCTAATTGCAAGGTATGGGATTCTAGTGTGGCCGTATGGTATTTATAAGGCCTTGGGCTCTCCAACTATAACAGCTAGCTTTTGTGGTGTGGTTCTCCCAAGGTTCTTTTCATACTATCTTGTTTGCTTCTCCATAGTCTTTTGGAAGTGATTAAGTGGTTCTTCACAGTAATGAGTGGACAATAATCATGATGACAAGTTTTTATTATTTTTATTTATTTGTCGTATCATCTTTGTTTAATATATTATGCATGGGGAAACAAATCTTTTATAGTTTACCTAATTACTCATTAATTCCAGTATTATGGATGTTATGGCAATACCATATTCAAACATGAGATATGAGAAAATTTTTAAAAATGTTAAATAACATTCAATTATGAAATGTTGAATTTGAAAAGTATGAGTTTAAGAATTTTATTATTCAAAAGGTATTTGGTATGAATCAGAAATGATTTTACAACTAATACTTTTTGCGGATTCATGTTAGAATCCTATAGCCGTTAGCAGGGGTAATAGTCTAGATGCACCTAATTATATATTTTAGGAGGAGAGGATTATCAGTTAAATGGAATCGCCCCTATTGAGATGATATGATGTAATGTGATTTGGCTTGAAAGAGGAAAAAGCTACTCATGAGATGGAAACATCCTTAGGGGCGAGGCCACACTTACAAGGAGAAGGCTATTAGAAAAGTAAAGCCACCTCATTTCAATTCTCCCATGTGTCAACCATAGTATTAAAACTTTCAACTTTTTCTATGTTTTGCACATTATTATATTTTGCTTTTATCTTTATGTATTTTATCTTGTATTTCTGAAATAAATATCACTGTCTTTACAATTGTTAACGTACAAATTCCTTGTCTTCATACCAGTGTTAAATAGCCGCTGTAGTGCACTATAGTGCTGTGGCATTGTGGAAATCCTCTGATCCGCTATTGCAACTCCATTGTTGTGCAGCTTCCACAAAAATGGCTATTGTGACCACAATGGGTGTCGCAGTTTCAATAGGCATCACAATTTTGAGACTGGGATATGGGACAACCCCTCCCCCCCCCCCCCCCAAAAAAAGTCCCAGTCCCACTCCCCCCACTCTTTGTAATGTTTTAATCATAATTTTGTCTTGAACAATTGAACTTTTGTGTTAATATTGTGCCAATATTTATGCAGCTTATTTTTATTTACATACTGTTGGCGCTAAAAACAGCTCGACAACACATACAACTTAATTTCTTATACATATGTAATTGATTTATTTGCCTGCGACACTATCTGTTGTATGATAAAGCAGATTTTTGGCTTCCTGCCATTTTCTGCGATCTGCTATTGATAGCACCCCTTCTTACCCGTGCACAATTTTTATTGATTCCATTTAGATTAATTATTTTCATTGTTCTAGCACGTTTATATCTGAGTTATCCCACATGCTTTACTACAGCCTACTGTATAAGTAAAATAAGGAAAGAAAGGGGAAAAAATAAATAGCAAAACTTACTTAGGAAACAACTGAGATGAAGATGACCCGGTAGCCCATGGTGGAGCGGGGGTATTAGAAGTACTAGCAGCCGCCCTTGTAGCTAATGGCCGTTGCCGGACAAAAGGATTCGCGGAATCCTTAGAAGCAGAGGACGAAAACAGCTGTCTTCTATTCTCATGCACTTTCAAGTTCTTCACAAAAACAGTAGCATGACATCAGTGTCGGCAATTACAAAACCCACAGAACCACACCAGCACAATAAAGTACCTCAGTTCGCATGGTGAGAACATCTTTAAACTCTTTGGTGGTGCTCATCAACCGGGTCTTCAGGTCATCCACAACCGTGGTTGAATGGCTAGTCGTGTCGGTGGAAGCGTTCCCACTCTCGTTCCTGGAGTTGCAGAGCAACTGAAGATCCACAACCGCAGAGTTTAGAGCAGTAATATCTTGCTTTATAACCCCCGTGAGCTCTTGGATTTCCAAGGTAGGGTCATCAAAAACCGAAGTCCTCTTAGCCACTGCGAATCAAAAACGAATAGAAAGGTTCATATCGTAGGGTTCTGTAATTCGATTAAAACAGCTTTGTTATTTGCTTACACTTGGCGAGCTTGGCGAGTTTCTGAGACGTTTGGTGAATCCCGAAGCCGATCTTGGAAGCTCTTCTATTGAACTCCGATTGATTGGCGATAGCGGATCGCTGTTCCTCCGATCTGGATGAGCTGCTGCTTTGTCCATTTGGCGCTGATCCTGTCTTCTTCAACCTCTCCGCAATGCTCTGGAATTCCTGCGTGCGATCCCGAAACGATGACTGCGCCGATTTGGTGTGCATTTTTCGAATGTATCAGAAACTGGTGCGAGATCCGTGAAGCCGGCACCGGAAAATCGGTATATTTTTCCGGCAAGGGATGGTGAATAAAGAGGAAGGGGAAACCCTAGATCTAATTGGAAGTGGAATTGGATCGAATTAGCAGTGGTGTGTGGGGGAATGGATAAACGACGTATTCCTTAGGAAGGAGGAGGCATGCGGTGAGAGAATTTTGGAAATGAAAATGGCGCATTGCAGGAAGAGCGGCACTCTGATGTTCTAGTTGGACATTTTACCCCGCGGTTCTGCCGTAGGAGACGGTTCATGGATTTTATCAGAAACAATTTTAAGACTTTAATTAAATTAATAATTTTAAGAAATTCAGATTCGTTGGTTGACAGTTTAATTTTCATGCATTATTGTATTTTTAGTGTATATTTCTGTACCTTGAATTAATTATAAATATTTTAAATATAAATTTTAAATAATTATTATAAAAGTTAACAAATTTATGTATAATTGTTAAAATAATTATTAAAAAATGAATGATTTTTAACGATAAGTAGTGTTACTTGATCGCTACTATTTAACTAGTCTATAATCTACAGTCTACAATTTATAATCTATAATCTATAATCTATAATATATATAAACAAAAATAATCTAAAAAAGGAAATTCACATTTCAACCTTTGGAGCAATCTCACATGATATCTCATCTCATTTTGCAACACCAGAATGTTTCTACAAGAAAAAATAACATAATATCATATGTTTTTACCATATACAACATTTATTCTGATTTTCTAATTTTTTGTATCGTAATTGTTCATAAATTCCGTGCTAAATGGGATGAGATTCCGTGTGAAATTGCTCCACACTTGGAGCTTTTCTTTTTTATATTATTTAACAATTATCAAGATTAGTCTTTGTTCACTTATGTTATTGAATAACTTTTAGTAAAACATAAACTTGACCAGACTAAAGATTAAATTAATCACAGGTTATTATTATCTTGGTAATGACATATAAGGAAATACACATAAATATGTAATAAAAAAAATATTTATTCACTCAAAACATAAAATTTGTTTACTTATAATATTAAAAAACTTTTTATAAAATATGAACTCAATTAATTCAAGTGTTAATTTATGTAATTATTTTGATAATTATACACATCGAGTTTTATATAAACATTCATGGTATGTAGTTTAATAGTTTAAACATCAACTTCTATTTCACAAAACACATTATTATATGATGATAAAATGAAATTATTAGTAGAATACGAATTAATTAACTTTCAAATTTATACTAATTCTACAAACTTAATTTACTTTATAAAACATTCAAATTTAATAAATAGGTTAACAAAATTTAATATTCATAAAAAAATTAATATTAAATTTTGTTAACCTAGTTATTAAATTTGAATGTTTTATAAAGTAAATTAAGTTTGTAGAATTGGTATAAATTTGAAAGTTAATTAATTCATACTCTACTAATGATTTCATTTGATATAATAATGTGTTTTGTGAAATAGAAGTTGATGTTTAAACTATTAAACTAAATACCATGAATGTTTATATAAAACTCGATGTGTATAATTATCAAAATAATTACATAAATTAACACTTGAATTAATTGAGTTCATATTTTATAAAAAGTTTTTTAATATTATAAGTAAACAAATTTTATGTTTTGAGTGAATAAATATTTTTTTTATTACATATTTATGTGTATTTCCTTATATGTCATTACTAAGATAATAGCCTATGATTAATGTAATCTTTAGTCTGGTCAAGTTTATATTTTACTAAAAGTTATTCAATAACATAAGTGAACAAAGACTGATCCTGATAATTGTTAAATAATATAAAAAAGAAAAGCGCCAAGTGTAGAGCAATTTCACACGAAATCTCATCTCATTTGGCACACAATTTATGAACAATTAAGACAAAAAAAATTAGAAAATCAAAATAAATGTTGTATATGGTAAAAACATATGATATTAAGTTATTTTTTCTTGTTGAATTTAATTCCTTATGGTAGCTAATTATTTTAATTGCCTAAATATTTATTAATTATTATTCTATTGCTTTTTAGACTTTTAATTTGTTTTATTTTTGCTTTTGTTTATTAAGAATTTAGAATACATACATACGTATAATATACAAAAGATAACTTTTCAAGTTAAATTCTCTGCTCACAATTCTCTTCCTTAGACTTCTCCTATTGTGACACTTAGCATGATTTTAGGAAACTTAGTCTATGTTCATCTTTGAAATTTCTCCTTTGTATTTAAAGTAATTAATGTAATCATTAAATATATATAATTAAGGTAATTATCTTGTATTTGAAGTAATTAATGAAAATATTAACTATCGCCGAAATCTGTTTATTGATATAATTAATGTATTTTTTAAATATATATAATTGAGGTAATTATCTATATTTATTATATATAATTTATTTTTTATTTTTTATTTTTTATTAAATGTCATTGAAATATTTTTACTTTTTATTAATAAAATAAATAATTATCTTAATTATAATAATTGCAACTGATAGATAATTAGTTCATTTGTTATAGTTTTTTAATAAATATGATTTTCATGAAAAGTGAAAATAAATTTCATAAAAGGGCTTTGTGTAACACCCGTTTTTCTCTTTTGTGATTAATAAATTAATTGAAAATAATTATAAGAGATAATTAAATTTAATTTCATGAAAAAATTAATTAATAAATATATGTGTGATTTTTCTGTTAAAGTTTTAGTAGAAAATTTTACTGAAACCGAAATTGCGTTATATACTGACAGTGTAATGATACACTGTAAAAGTGAGTAAATAGTCAAGAAAGTTTATATATTTCATTCTAAATAATTTTCTCTCTCCAAGTATCTACTCACTTTGTCTAAAATTTCTCTAATTTGTGTCATAGTAGTACCAATTAAAGAACAAATCAACTTCATTTCTCCTCATTTTCAACTACCGTATACTTTGTGCAACGAAAGTCTATGCCTCACAATTTTTTCTAATGTTGCCATATTTGACTTAAATGGATTCCAAAATTTTTTACTAAAATATATTTGAACTTTTATGTAGTAATTGAGTGGTTATAAAAACATAATTCTCACCCACTCTTTCACCATCTGACTAAGACTTTAGTTTTCTTCATTTTGTTTCTTTACTCGTTTCCACATGCCCTTACTTCAAAGCTTCATAACCAAGAGATTAAGGAACACCCAAACCAAGGCATCTATTTTTTCCTTCTTAGCTTGATTGTTGATCTTGTTTAAGGAGCTAAAGTTCTTCAATTTTCTCCATCTGAAGCTCTCAATTTGGCATTCTCTTTTGTGTAAGGGAAGCTTGCTATTTTCTTTCATTTTAATGCCTTAAAGATTGAATGGAAACCTGTTTTGGTGATGGTTGTTGGTTATATTTGGTGATTTGCTCAAAATATGCAAAGATGTATATGTTATAATTGTTGTTTGGTTGTTTTTCGTTTGAACATACCTTTATATTTTTAACATTTCTCTCTGTGTAGTTAACGAAATTAAGTGTTGTTTGTTGGGTTGGAAAGTAAACATCTGGGGTTACAATTTTGGTACAAGAATTGTGCAAAAGAATTAAGCGTCCTGTGCACGTTGATGACCTCTGTGTATTGTTTGGTTCGTTTCTTATTTTCTAAAAATGATATGGAAAAACGAGTTATATGGTTGAAAAAATAGACTTAAATAGATTTCCATTGATGGGTCATAAGCTTTCTAAAACATCCATTTGATATAGTAAAAGTTTATTTGAAACTGGGTTATGTGCAGGGACCATGTTCTGTTGGTTAGCTTTAACATGTTTTAGTAATTTGCTTGTTTCTCCTTGTACAAAAAGAATTAGAATATGTACTTTAGCTTTTTGAAAAATATACTTTTGGGGCTATTGAATAGATATAAGATTTGTTTTAATTGATTTTGTTTTGAAAGAGAAATCCGAGTTTAAAGTTGAGTATGTTCCAAGGATCCAAATCTGACCTCTGTTTACTTCAACAATTATCATGTTTTTTGTAGATTTTTGTTTAATACATGGTTTAGTGTTTTAGAAAATAGACTCTCATGCCATTAATATGATATAAGATCTGTTTTCAACAAGAATCATTTAAAGTTCCAAATCCACTCATAGATTTGACCTTTAAGTAGAGAAATTTTCAAGTTTAAAACTTTGCTTTTCTTGAATGATTTTAAGGTAAATTTTGTAATTTTACATTTTGGTAATTATTAATATATTGTTTTAAAGTTGATTCTACATAAAAATAAAATTTTAAAATTTATTTAGTATTTTTATCAATTTTTACAAATAATTGATTAATAATAGACCTTTTAATGAGAAAAATGCTAAAAAAAATATTTTAGAAATTTGACATCACTTTTTATTTTTTATTAGATATTATGAATTTAAAATGATAGTGGATAAATAAATTATTAAATAAAATATTTAAAAGATTTAAGTGAAATCTATTTAAGCAATTTCATAAAATTTTATAATAAATGTTATCTAATGTTGATAGAAAACAAAAAAGTACGAAAGATAGAATTTTATTGTTAGTAGGGATTGTTAGTATGATCCCTATAAGACAGAGGTTGCTTGGTGGGACCTCTGCTTGTTGACTATGAAAGTTGCTTGGTAGGACCTTGATATTGTAGTAGTGGATAAATTATATATAAAAAAAATATTGATTATCGTTGTTGATGAGATATACATGCATGAGTTCATAGTTGTAACTGTGTTGCGAGCAAGCACATAAGTTAGGGTTGCTTGGTGGGGCCCTCAACCTAGTGTTGGAAAGGTTAGTGTGGTAGATGTCGATTGACCTTGAGGATAGATAGACGGACAAATCCCACATTGTAGACCAAGGTCGTTGCAAATCTTGTGTTGCGGTAAGCCACTACTCACGTATGTCTATCCTGACAAACCACTACATCATTTTTGTATATCAGAATTAACAACGTTCCCTAATGGTTATAACACGTGTTACCTTTTTGGATCCGTGAGGTCCTTGTTGTTATTATACCATGTTAAGGAGCAAGTCCGTACTAATCGCTCGATTTTTGAAAAATCTCCATGGAGCCATGTTTGCATCCATAGCATGACTGTCATTATTATTATAATTGTTTTCATATTATAATTGTTATTCAATGATGATTTGTTTTTACCTATTGATATGTTGTTGTATTATTAAATGTAAATTATCCTTATTTCACGAGCTTACCCTTGCACTATTTATTTCGATATGTAATCAACTGTGATGATCGTGATTATACGCAGGAGCAGATGGCGAGCCACCAACAGATCAAACTCTTCACCATTAAGTATAGAAGAAGTTTCTAGGTAGATGGACTTCATTCCAAGAGAAGCCTATCAGACGTCAAGGAGTCCTACTTTTTCTTTTCTTCCTTAGTACCACCCTAGTTCTTCTTAGGAGTAGTGTGTAGCTATGACCAGCTATTAGGGAGCAAGTAGTTATATGTATCCTTATGTTTTTTGTTATATGTATTTACTGATAGGTACATTTTAGCTGACACACACCGTACCTTTTTGAAATACAGTCGATCTTTTGATATATGAATTGTAGTTACTAATTAGTATGATGTTGATATTATGATATACACACACACCCACCCACCCACCTATATATGTGATGTCTAATTTTCAGCAGTTGCCATTTGTGTAGATAATTATTTTCAAGAGATGAATGTCATTGTCAATTAGTTTTATGAAACGTGAAAATTTTACTCATATTTTCATAAATAAATTAACAAGAGTTTTACTTAAAACTGAATTAATATGTGATTTATTATAGAATGTCATGTAGCGACAGCGGGTCGTTACACTTTGATTTAACAAATTATTATATATATGAAAATAAATATATTTACATTAAAAAAATGCACAACTCATTCAACTGCGGTCACACTCTTTCCCATTTTCTATTTATTGACTTTTTTTCTATCTCACCATATATCCGAAGCACTTTACATTTTTTCTCTATCATTATTTTTGTATTAAATCTGCGATTTAGTCTTTTGCACTTCACATTTCTCTTTCTCTCACCCTCTTGCTCATCATCTCTATATCAAGTTTGTGGCACCACCCTTGTATACTGATTCTTTTGGTAGATTTTTTTGTAGTATTTTATTTTTTTGACATTATTATTTGTATTAAGCTTTGAATTTTGCATTGTATCTATTGCACATAAAAGAAAATATTAAAAGAAAATTAAATTTTTGGGTTTTTTATTAGTTCATTTAAGTATACATTTTTAATCATATTGTATTAATTAATCATATTGTGAAAGATTTAAAACAACTAATATTTTTATTTATTAATCATTTTGTATGAACCTTACCATTTTTTTACTAGTATATAGGTTTTTGATCTAACTGGGTTTATAGTAGAAATATTAAAAGAAAATTCTTCTCTCTCTCTCTCTCTTGACTTTTAATAGTTCATTTAAGTATACATTTTAAATCATATTATATGAAGCTTGAGAATGGTTGTCTTATTTTGTTTTTTTAGTTTTAAGTTTTTTTTGCCACATAGCACCATATATGCATAATAAATAAATAATTTCTTTCTAATGTTTACGTATATCAATTTTTGCATTGGAATGTAAATTTACTAGAGTATTTGACTCGTGCAATGTACGGGATGTAATAAATCTCTCTTTCTCTCTCTCTCTCTCTCTCTCTCTCTCTATATATATATATATATATATATATATATATATATATATATATTTAAGAATAAAATATTCTATAAATATTTTAATGGTAATCTAAAATATACATTTGTATTATAAAGTAATTAATATAATTATTAAATATAAATAATTAAGATAATTACTTTCATGTTTTTGTTTTAAAAAGATATTAAGTTTGATATATGGTAACAATTTCTGTTATTTTACATTGACATATATATAATTTAATTTATTATTATTTTTGTTGAATACACGCTTATTTGTATTTTTTCTGTGTTATTTTTAATATAATATTTTTTAATACATGTTTAATAATTTATTATTTGTTTTCTGTGTTATACTTTTTCTATACTTGATTATGCATAGAAATGTGTAATATTCTTTTAAAATAAATTTATCTTTACAATAATAAAAATATATGTATATTTAATTTAATATTTAAAACATCATAATCTTAACTTATAAAATAAAAATAAATATATTTTATTTATTATATTAAAATTATTTTAAAATTAAATAATATAAAATATATTTTTCATGACAATTAGTAAACAAGCTCCAAGTAAGATGATGAATTTTTAGAAGTTGAAATGTCAATTAAAAGTTTAGCATTCTTTGTAGTTATGTCTATCAAAATATGAGTATCATGTCTATTTATAAAATTAATTATTTTATAAATCATGTCTATTTATTTGCAATAATTAATTAGTATATTTTAATTTACACAATTGGTAATATTAAAATATTTACAACAAATTTATAAATACATTTATATCATGATTTTTATTTAAAATTTCTATTAGTTGATTTCTTAATGATTATTTTTAGGACAATAAATAACAAAATTGTTCGAATAATAAAATATCTAAAGATACTTTTTACATCACTTAATCAAAGTAAAATCTTACTAAAATTTAACCTAATTTGTATCATTAAACAATGTTGATACAAAGGTATTAGATTCATTTGTTTACACCTATCACACATATCATGGTTTTAAAATAAGGCAATATCTTATTTTCTTAATTTTTTTGGAATGAAAACTTGCGTTTTAATAAATGAGGTAATATCTTATTGTCTTAATTTTTTAAAATGAAAATCTTCATTTTAATAAATGAGCTTTATAGTCAACACTTAATGTGGGATTTTTATAATAGATAAGTTGTTAGCTTTTAAATGACAAGCTAATTAAAGTAAGTATACTATTTTTTTTCTTTTGGTGTTTATCCCTCTATCATGTCAATTGTTAATATTGGTACACACCCAAACACTAAAAAAATTAATTTCACATTCACTTTACATATTTTCTTATTTAAGGAAACTAAAATTCAAGGAGATCTTCCAATTATATAAACAGTTTAAAAATTTTATTTTGATGTATACTTTGACAAACAAGTAAGTGGTAAGATATTTATTTATTTCTTATTTTTTTTAATTTGTCAATAAATTGACTTAAATTTTCTAAGAGGTTGAATTTGAAAAACTATGGAATATATGGAAACATGAGCAATCACTAGCACCAATTTGTCCAACTGACAACAATGTTAAATAAAATTTTATAGCAATATTTTCATATTAGATTGTCAATTCACTAAATTTTTAATTTTCTTTATTGCAGGTTAGTTGTCTAAAAATATATTCTGTTGGATGAAATTTCAAGATAATAGCAGATAAAGCTCAACTTTTAAAAAATGTAAAAAAATTATTATCTCAAAAAATATATAGATTATATAATATAATTTCTTTAAAAAAATTATTTTATTGTATAATGTTAATTGATTTATAAATGTAATAGTTATAATAAAACACAAAGCTACGATAAAATTAGTTATAATATTTTGTCATTTTAAAATAATTCTAACTTATCTTTTTTCTCAACATTAGAAAACTTTAAAATATAATATCAAGTAATAGTTGTTATATTAAAAAATATTATATAAAACAAAAATTTTGCATTCTTCAGGTTTAATAATTAGTTCTTTGATTGACTATTACATTAGATGATGTTAAATATTTTATATTTATACATGACATTATATAAATTATTTTGTAGTTTTTCAAACCCAAGAATTTATGGATGATGAGATGTACTAATAATTGAGAAAAATTCTTGCAAAATAAACAACTATTCAACTTTATTATTTTTCATTTCATTGGCCTGCTTTCTTATTGTTTAACTAAAAATAATGACAAATTACACAACTTTTTGATAAATTGCAAGGAAATAAAAATTATTCCTGAAATGAAATAGTTATTTGATCTTCCAATTAAGGAAGATTTGATGATTACAAAGTAATAATAATTGTAAATAAATAATATATTTTCTTTGACTTTTATGTATGCTTATACTTATGTACATCTTAATATTTCAACATATTTATATATATATGCATATATAACAATCAAAGTTTTTTATATTACTAGCGTAGGACTCCATGCAATGCAAAAAAGAATAATTTGTTAAATTATTAAACATATATAATTAAAAATAACATAGAAAAAAATACAAATAAGCATGTATTAAACAAAAAATAAATTAATAAATTAAACAAAAAATAAGCAAGTATTAAAATAACAGAAATTGTTACGATATATCAAACTTAATATCTCATTTAAAAAATAAAAAAAGTAGACACACAAACATGATAGTAATTATCTTAATTATTTATATTTAATAATTATATTAATTACTTTATAATACAAATGTATATTTTAGATCACCATTAAAATATTTATAGAATACTTTATTCTTAAATTCATATATATATATAAAGAGAGAGAGAGAGAGATTTATTATATCCTGTGCGTTGCACGGGTCAAATACTCTAGTTTCTGAACATTAGAAAATCTCTCTAAGGAAAATTATTCATTAAACTAGATTTTAATGACTTTAAGAAAATCAAATTCACATCTATAGAAGTGATGAGAATTCATTCTAAATCATTGACTACTTGTGCCAACTTGCATTGACAACTTATATTTGATTTTAAACCATTAAAAGTTTAAAATATTAAAAAAATTATTCTATTTTTTCATTTTCTATTAAAAAAGATAATCAATTTAGTTTTTTAGAAAATAAATTGCCGTAAAAAAATAAATTAATAAATACTTTTATCTTTTAGAGACAAAAATGTTATGTTTTATTTTTAAGACTATTTTGACCAATCTCAAGTTTTTTAACAACAAAAATGATGTTTCACTTATTTTAAATATAATAAATATTTTCTTTTTCAATAAGAAATTTTTTATTTTTAATTACTTAAAAGCAATTTTAAAGCCATATTGTACTATTTTTTTTTTTGTCGTGCTCTGTTACCCTTACTATATTTAAAATGGAAATTAATATATTTTGAAATTTTTTTATAAAGATAAGGAGTCGTAAAGAGCTTTTTTTTTTCTTTCCTATTTTCTACATTTGAAATTTGTAATTCTCCAAAATGTTTTACTATATTTAATATAGAAAACAATATATCTTGAATTTTTTTATACAGGTAAGGAGTCATAAAGATCTTTTTTAGGTAATAGGGGTTATCAGGGGCAAAGTTTTAGGTTACATTTGATGAAAGAAATATTTCATTTATAATTAATAAATAAGTTTAATTTTCATGTACTGTGTAAAGATTTATACATGGTTAATTAACTAGAAATTAGTCTATATATAAAATTTAAAGTAATTATTATAAAAATCAACAATCTTATTATATGTGGTAATTTATGATTGGATAATAGTGTAAAAAAATTTTACATTATCAATTTATTCTAATCAAATTCTTAATAATTTTTTGTGAATTAGTTTCTCATAAATAATTTTTTTGAAAAAATTATTAAATGTGTTTGATTTCCACTAAAAGTTCCTAACAAACTTTTATTCTTAGATTTATTTCAAATTAAATATTTTCAAAAATACCCATAATTAAAATAAAAAGTACTAAACAAATAAGTTATCAAGGTGGCGAGTGGTAGTAGGGTTTGTGATGATAGTAGTTGTGGTTAGGGATGATAATGGGTATGGTTTGAATAGTACATGTTTTTATACCTACATTTGAAAAAAATACTCGGACTTGCCCACATACCTGAGTGAGTAGCAACTTTAATCTCCATCCCTATATTGTTGGATACTTATAAACTCATAGTTGCACTTGTTATCCACATTTTAAGTGTAAAATCAATAAATCAATAAAAATATTAATTAAAAAAACCTGCTACAACTAAGTTGAAAAATCATTGTTAAATCATCCAAACATAATACAACATTAGTAACATAATTATATTTTAATTCTTAAAGTTGATTAATAATATGTGTATTTTTATATATATGTGAGATATTTTAATTAAATAATTATATATTCGTGTGTAAGTATAGGACAGGTAGGTACTGTAGTACTCATACCTGCAACTATCCCATTAAATTTCACAGGTAAATCTTTAGCCCCAGACTCATCCCTATTGAATGTATATTTACCCTACTGATTGCAAATATTTTTTGCAAATATGCATAGGGTATAAATAGAATTGTCATATCTAATAGTGGTAGCAATTATGATGATAATAGTAGTAGTAATGACATTGGCAATGTCAATGATAAAGGTGGCAATATTAACAATAATGAGTCTCATAGCGATGACAATAATGATGACTACAATAGTAGTGATTACGATTGTAATGATAAAAATAAAAATAGACAAACAGTATGGAATTAAAACAAATAATAGCCTTATATTTTAGTTCTACGGAAAGGAGTTATTCTCATCTATGAAGGTGGAGATACAATTTTTTCTGTATTTGCAAATTAACATTTCTATAAATCTTTATATCTGAAAATTATTTTTATTTTCTTCTGTCAAATATGAAAACTTTTATTATTATATCATTTACAAAAATATGTCAAAACATTCTCTATGCTAACAATACCTAAATGGGATAAACTTTTAGGATAAAAAGTTGTTTAGTGCATAAAAATAAAAATCAAAGATAAACATTTTAGAGAATAAGTGCTCGATTGACTATTATCCATAATAAATTCTTTTTTCCGTGACTCACATTTCAATATAAAATTTATAATTAAAATTAATATGAATATAAACCTCAATTCCTTTTTAGAGTTCAAAATTAATTTTATTAAAACGATTTCTGCTTATCTTTAAAACAAATTTTACTCTTTGTTTCACTGAAAATTTCAAGACTTTACTTTCTGCGTTCTTCAACTTTCACCAATTCTCTACATTTTCCATTGCTATCCATTATCTAAATAATAACTCAAATTTTTATTGCGCAAAAAAATATCAATATAGTGAAAAGTTAAGGAATTAACGCATTGATGTTTTGTATTTTTTTTTTTTATTATTATTTTTTCTTCTTAAAGTTTCAGTTCATGTCATAAGTTAATGCTTGAGCAAATACTGTTAATAAAAATTCTTTCATATTGCCTTTTTCTGTGATCAGCTCATGAAGGTACTATCAAGCTATTGCTTTTCTATGCTCCCAACATCGATGTGCATAAAATATTACAGAAAGCCTCCACTGTAGTATAATAATCGTGCACACAGTTCTTAACCTCGTTGTATTGCATGCATCAATACGTACAAGTATATTATTTGACAAACTTGGTCTTAAGTTAAACTCTACAGGAATGAATATATATATTTGGAGAAATAAATATTAATGAAATACAGAAGGTCGACACTTGTGTCCTTGTTTTCATTTCTCTGTGACCGGAATGACTATGCCACAAAAAACAAGAAAACCATAAGGAAAAATATTAGTACAAAGAAAATTTTGATCATCAACCACCTATTAGAAGATATGCTGTTCAGATACTTCAACAAAGCCCCTTGTGCCCCCTCTACGTTTGCCAATGTATCATCCATGTTTTCATCAATCCTGCAAATTAAGTACCTCTATCAACCCCACCAATGTTTCAATTGGCCAATATGAAAACCTATGATGTACAGATACGATATCTATATCAGATACTATACATATCTGATACGGTTTACAGCATAGAAGAAATCTATGTATATGTGATATTATATACGGTTAGTTCATATATATGAACTAACCCATATATCTAAAATTGCCCCGCTATTACAGTAAATTTCTATAGATAGAAAAAACAAAACCCTTCTGTTTCATATCTAATTGTGAATTGAATATTCAATCACTAAAGAAATTCAATAAAAAAACGAAGAATTTAAAGAATGGTTCCAAATTTAAGATAAGATAAGAACAAAGATTACACAGATTCACAAAAAAACTTGATTATTCTAAAAATATATAGGATACGATGTATAGGATACATATCTAGATATACACAAAAATTCATAAAACATAATAAATTCAAATTAATTAAGAACATACTTCTTGGACATTACTTAAAAAAAATATAAATTATTGCCATCATAAATTCCTTTCTATTATTTGCAAGTAGGAATAGTACTATCAATCCCATTGCTTTCTTGAAATCATTCATAAAGAAGACAATTTCCATTTTTGGTTCATCAAGAGACGATGCTTCTATGTTTCTATATTATACATGTTTTTATGTCTCATATTGAATTTTCATAATTTTTTTAAAGGCTTAGATACTTCACTATTACGTATTGATGAAGTATCCAAGAGTATCAGTATTGGATATGTGAAGTACACTAAGGTAGCCTTAGAGATGACAACAAAATTCAAGCAAAAGTGAATTCACCATTCCAGTAATCTAAGTATATGTATACAATTGCTCATGCCAAATTGTAATAGTTTTAAATGATTGTCAAACAAGCAAGTTTCATTACACCCTCGGAGGGGCAAACTCAATTGGTAAACTCACACTCTAGTCATAACTAATAGCACATATATTGATATCAATAACAAAAGATTACTACAATGATTTTAAAATTTTTTAGTATACAATGGTCGCACTAAAGTTAGAACCTATGACCTCATGCATACTATCCCAACCCTCCCCTAGGCCAACTCTAGTGGATTTTACAATGATTTAAAAATAATAAGACACATTGATAAATAATATCTAATGGTCATAAATTCATAATTTCACAATAGCAATAAAATTTATAATTTCATAATCATACATAAGTAAGCAAATCCCAACATCAAGAGTGAACAAGTTGAGCAAGATCTTCAATTTTTTTTTTAAAAAAAAAAGGAAGAAGAAGATGAAAGAAAATCGTTCTCACCATTTTACCAAGTTTACACCATGCTTGAGCACAAACGTTTTGCAAATAAGTTAACACATGATTTACACGTACACAGGTTCAACAACATGGTTGCATGACTTTCTGCCCTTCTACTTTCAGTTCATCATTAAAAAAAAAAGAAAGGGGAATCACATATATTAAGAAATTGATAAGCAGTGGTATTCAAAATTTGAATAATGTAGCCAAGATAAATCCCAGCATTGACTTGCACGTGCATTAAAAAAACCAAGCTTTCACTGCCTCTGGTGCTTCCACCAGCTGATATCATCAAACCAACCCTCATTTAAGATTAAATCAGGAAAAGCACTAATCGGTCTACACTCTAAAATGTTCTACTCCTATGTATATATAAAATTCAAGATATCCCAAAACATACCCAAGAAATAAATGACAAAATAAGAAACCCAAAACAATTATTAAAAAAAGTCATAAACAGGGAGGGAAAAGGAAAGAAAATATAAACTGAACACATAAACTTCCAGTGGCAATTAGTCCCGCCCTCCCTCCCCAACCAAAACATGTAAGAGTAATTCTAACTGTCATCGGATGCATTGGAACAAGGAGGAAACGTTTCTATGGCAAGATCAGTACATATCAAGGAACAAAAAGGATCATGGAATTGATTCAAGCAATATAGGAAGGCGATGTGATTTAACTCCTCAAAGTGTATAGTGCACTTTAGAGAGCAAAGAGCATGTGAACAACCACTCATTAGAAGACGTCAAAGGTTCAGAACCTTTTCAAGCACAAGGACCAGGGTACTTGTCCCTATGGTTATCATGAGATAATCTGTTCAGTTTTTCAACAACAGTTATCCAACTATGCTTTAGTCTCTAAACTTCACCTTGTATTATAGAGGTGGCCAATTCTTAGGCAAGTCATTTCTCCACTCAATAAGCAGCAAAATAAGCAACTTAAACGGCGTAGCACCCACAGCCCTATAGTCAACACTCAACATGAAGCAAACAACCCAATCATCTACCACAGACAAGTAACCTAATCCACATGTGCTTCACTCTCCAAAGTTTGCCTAGTACTTATAGGAGCTAAATTCCTATGCAAGTTATTTCTCTGCTTAGTAAGCATCAAAACAAGCAATTCAAACAGTAAGGCATGGCATTGCAACTTGTAGTCAATGCAATAAACAAACCCAATCATCTTCCACAGGCCACCAGAAACTGAAGCAATAGTTTGCTAGACATAATACAAGCTCATTGAAGTCAGGGCCGAAACTCATCTCAGTTTCAAGGAAACCAGCATAAGCTCATTTGATAATAGAATTACAGGCAAAGCAAATAGGGTTTGATCTAATGGTAATATACATTATATATCATATTGGAATACAGAAATAATGATCAATAAGGATGTATATTTATAGCACACAAGGGAGACATATAAAAACCTGATGGCAATCTCTCCTTGTTGGGAAACAAGTGTCGCTAGCTGATTAAAAATGTTGCTAAGCTCATGAATAGTGGATTCAACATTCTGAAGAGCTTCAGCTCTGCTTTGCATGTAACTGTCTTGCAATGGAACTACCTCCTGCTGCTGCTGTTGTTGTTGTAACAATGGTTGACTCTCCCCATCCACTTGCTTCCTATAGATTTAAAGCCATGAAAAGAGTTTAAAACACAATTTGGAAGAAGCCAGAATTCCAGACAGAATTCGACCCAACCTAAAACAACCTTAAAATATTAGAGCATAACAAAAGTTTTTATTATCAAAAGGAAAGGATGCACAAAATCGTGCCTTATAACTAAGCTCTCAATTTGGACCGAGATGCCCGCTGTTTGCAGGGTAGACCTGACATTTCAACTCCCATCCCTTTTGTTGGGCCAAGCTAGCCCAACAAAGGAAAATGGCTTGAGTGGGCCAGCCTGCTTTTCTACACGCATTTTGGACCAGCCTGTTTGACCCACCAAACTCTCCTGGCCACCAAGTTTCATTGGTCCTAGAGTTTTGCTGGGCCAGGCTAGACCAACAAAACAAGGTCTGTAAGGGCCAGCTGCTTTAACAGGTCTAATCAACCAAACAAGCAATTGAAGTCCACAAGTTAAATTAATTGAATAAATTAATTAATTCAGTAAAGCAGAGGTTGTGAACTTATGCTTGTTTGATGCAATCACAACAGAGGGATAGAGACAAAGTTAATAAGTTGAAATCAAAATTGGCACAATGGTTGTTAAAAAAGACTGCAGAATTGAGTAGCACTTCAACAACAATTCAAGGAAAACAAATAAAAGAAAGGTATGTAATGTAACCATACTTTCACTACACATTAATAAACCAACCAGTCTTACTTAGAATCATCAGTTCCTTCGAACATAAATTACGCACTTAATAATCTACATTCTAACCAAGCAAAATAACACACATTAATGTGATGAAAAAACATAATAATCAAATCATCTCGCAAGTTAGTTTCCTGCATTACAGAAACATTAGCAAGAAAACAACAAACTCGGGCTTAACTAAAATCCTAGAACCAACAAAAGAATCTAGAAGATTAGAAATAAAAACGCTTAACTTACTTAGGAAACACCTGAGACGAAGATGGTGACCCGTTAGCCCACGGAGGCGCAGGAGCATTCGAAGTACCAGCCGCCGCCCTTGCAACCAACGGCCGTTGACGAATAAAAGGATTTGCAGAATCCTTAGAAGCAGAAGAGGAAAACAACTGTCTTCTATTCTCATGCACTTTCATGTTCTTCACGAAACCAACAACAACATCAATCAATCTCAACAATGAAGCCACAAAACACGCACAACAAGCTCACCAGCAGAGCAAAGTACCTCAGTTCGCATGGTGAGAACATCCTTAAACTCCTTGGTGGCGCTCATCAACCGCGTCTTCAAGTCATCCACCACAGTGCTCGAATGGCTCGTGGTGTCGGCAGAAACGTTCCCGCTCTCGTTTCTAGAGTTGCATAGCAACTGAAGATCCACCACCGCAGAGTTCAGAGCAGTGATATCCTGCTTGATAACCCCCGTGAGCTCTTGGATTTCCATAGTAGGGTCGTCGAAGACCGAAGTCCTTTTCGCCACTGCGAATCGAAACAAAGGTTCGTAACTTGGTATCGTAGGGTTCTGTGATCGATTAAAACGGCTTAGTTGTTTGCTTACACTTGGCGAGCTTGGCGAGCTTCTGAGACGTTTGGTGGATCCCGTAGCCGATTTTGGACGCCCTTCTGTTGAACTCCGATTGGCTCGCGATCGCGGATCGCTGCTCCTCCGATCTGGACGAACTGCTGCTGCTGGGCCCATTGGGCCCTGATCCGGACTTCTTCAACCCCTCGGTGATGCTGTGGAATTCCTGCGTCCGATCCCGGAACGATGACTGCGCCGATTGCACGTGCATCTTCTTTTCCCGTTTCGGAAACTCGCGATTGTTGCCTCCGAGAATGCCAGATCCGTGAAGGCTATGGGAACAACCCTAGGTTCGACTCGATTTGAATTTGGATTGCATTTGCGCTGGTTGTGTATGGGTTTAAAACGAATTTGGGGAATTGCTGTATTGGGTACTGTTTTACATGGAATGAATTTGCCTCGTTTCTTTCCGACTTCAAAGCTCTAACATCGTGTAACTTCGCTCCTTATCTGGCATCTGACTTATCCTGGAGTTATAAGTTACAACTGTTATTGTATTAAAATTAAGGGACGGGATCCACTTACCAAAGAGTAACTTTAAAATGCTAATATCTGGATCCTTTAAAATTAAAATAAGGTTTAAATAGTATCTTAAGATAAGTTTATTTTTATCTCCTAAATTTAAAATTAGTCTTTTTAGTTTCTGTAATTATAAAAAAAATTGTTTGAGTCCTCTCGAAACCATTTGTGGCATTATTGACAGGAGCAAATTGAGTCGGTTGTGTATCATTAACTGAGTTTGATATAATATTTTCACTAATAGAACAAGACACTAATAGGTAGTTTTGTATGTCAAATTCAATAGTAAGTAATTTTTGTGTGACAGACTTATTAACGACATTTGAGTAGAAAAACTAAAACATGTTTTTTTTTAAATTACAAGAATTAAAAAAAAAATCAAAAGACCAAAAACAAACTTATCCTAAATTTGACCACTAAAAATATATTTAATCCTTAAAATAAATAGTTGTTTTATTCAAGTTATTGTGTCTCCGCGGATATTTTCTTTGTTTTGTATTGGTTTTGATTTTTTGTATTCAAGACATTTTTTTAATCGGAAACATGGTGGATATTTTCTTCTTTTTCTTTTTTTGTTATCTCGATGTAACCAAAAAAGAAGACGTGGAGTTTAGTGGAAGATGTTAATTAATATATCTTAATTTAAAGAATTGCGTGATAAACCTTTATTTGAGGGGAATGTTTATGTTTAAGGCGTGTTTAGTGAAACTTACGAATAAGAAAAATTAGCTCAAAGGTAAAAGTTAAAAATTAAAAATTGATAAATTAACTGATTGAATTGAAAAAATTTAATAAAAAATAATTGTTGAACTAACAAATAAATATAATATGATATCAAAACATAATTAATTATGTAGTCAAAACTTAAAATTTGATAATTATGTATCTTCAAATGATTATATTTTTTATATTTTAATTTATTTCAAATTATTTTTCATTTTAAAATTTATGATAATATTTTTATTTTTCTTTTTATTTATAAATATTTTTATTAAATAAAATAAGATGATATAAATGAATTTATATTATTATTTTAACAGTTTATATTATAAGAAAATGGGAATTGAAAATATTTTATTAAAAATACAATAAATAACATAATATTAATGTGTGTGGACTAACATCCCAACATTGAACTAATAAGAATTAATAAGATAAAAAAAAAAGTCTCTTTCTTCTTATTTGAGAAGTGTTCTGTATAGTATAGGATAATAAACCATAGTTAAATTAAGTTTTAAGAGAAAAAGACTTGTAAGACCCAACAAGGGATTATACCTTTCTAGACCTAATCCTCACTCACTTACACAAACATAACCATTAGAATGAGAAAGGAAAGAAACAAGAGGTATAGCGACCTGCTGTCGCTACATGTCAACTGAACAATTAACATTACTCAGATAGTTTAATTAGATTATTGACACTCTTAATTAATTTCACTTGTTAAAATGTGAGAGGAAAATTTTGTATTTTCAAGATTAATATAGATTTATACCGAAACCATAAGGAAAAATGTAACGCCGTGTTTTCTTAATGTTTGATTTAGTGTCTTAATAACTAAAAGTGGAAACTTGATATGTGATCTTGGTAATTAAAACGAATAAATAAATTGTTGTTGTGTGGTTGTGATATTGTGTTGTTTGTCTTGGAATTCCTGCCCAAATTTAGGGAACTTGGGGAAAATGTTCCTGAGTCAAGTAAGAGTGTTGGTTATGGTTATCTGGGTTATTGAGGGAAACAACCATGTTGAGCTAGTTGTGGGTCGTGGAGAATGTTTAGATGGACCATGGGCTTTAGTGGGCCCAAAGCCTTTGTGAGACCCAGGGAAGCTTAAAAACACTAAAACCCTCTCATTTCTCTTGTTTTGCAAAAACTCTCCAAAGACACTCTCCTATTTTCTCTCATTCTCTTAATCTTTCTCAAAACCACCAAGAGTGTAGCAAGATTTCGAGCTTTAATTACGTGTCCTTGTGTTGAGAAGCGTAGATTTCTCGAAAGGTTGGCTCAAGGGCTCAATTTCTCCCATTTTCCTCTTCCCCAAATTCAGAATTTGGAAGCCCCAAGAGGTAAGGGAAGCTTACATTCGTTGGATATATGTTGTATGAACATGATAGTAGGTGTATGTTGCTGTGGTTTGAGTTAGAAAGCATGATTTGGCTGAGTTTTGTGGAAAAGTAGTTGGAAATGGGTTTCTTGATTTCATGGTTGATTTTTGTTGGAATGTTGTATGGATTATGGAATGCATTGAGTATGTTGTTGTGGGTTGTTGTAATGTCGCATCCGACTTCTGTGGAATCGATTCGGGGTGTGAGTGAGTAAAAAGTTTGGATTTTTAGACAAGAGTTGCTGGTTCTGTTTTTTGATAGTCACTGAGCGACTAGGGGTCTCGTCGAGCAAGAATGCCCCTGAGGCTGAAGTGAGGCTGTCGAGTTGATAGTTCACTAAGCGACCCATAGCGTCGCTGAGCAAGTGTTCTTGAATCATGGTGATGGTTGTAGTGAATGGGGGATTCATTGAGCAAAATCTAGTTCGCTGAGCGAGTGTTCATGGAAATCTGGAAATTTTCCAGAAGAGTGTTCACTAGGCGAGTATGAAGCTCACTAAACGAGTATGGGCGTTCCAGAATGCCTGGGAGCAATTCACTAAGCAAATGCTGAACTCGCTGAGCGAATTGGGGCCTTGGAGAGTTGTTGCTCTCTATTGTAAGTGTGTTGCTGGGTGAATGCTGTGTTCACTGAGTGAGAAGAATGTGTAGATTTTGGTTGCTCTCTGGAATGGTTAGTCATTGAGTGAGTAGGTGACTCGCTGAGCGAAATGTTGTTGATGAAGTTTTGGAGAAAGTCCCTAGAGCGAACTCGCCGAGCGACCCTGGTTGTCGCTGAGCGAGTGACTCTAATTTGCTAAGCGAAGCTTGTGGTCGCTGAGCGAAAGCCTTCATAAGGGAATGTTGGTCCTCTATAAGGAAGGTCTTCGCTGAGCGAGCATAAGGGTCGTTGAGCAAATGTAGTGTTCTATAGTTAGTCAATTTTTGAAAGTGTAGTTGTGTGAAACATGGTTGAGAAGGACTCCTAATATGTGCCCAATGTGGAAATTGTTGAGAATGAAAAGGAAGTGGCAGGTTACTTGGATAAGACCTCTACTTGTGGGGAATAAAGTTGTTGTGTGAGGTTTCTCTCGAGGTATGGGCTGCTTGGATAGGGCCTTACCTGTTGACCATACTTGGGGCTAGTTTGAGCTTGCATGGTATTGATAGTTGTTGTTGGACCACGTGTGGCGTTGGTTGGGCCCACATGATGTGGTACTGATATATATATAAATACATGTGTATACACACACACACACACACACACACACACACACATATATATATATATATATATATATATATATATGTAAATGCTAGCTTGTTATGGTTGAGTTGATGTCGTGTTGGGATACATGCATTTCATGCATATGTTGTTAGCTGAGGCTGTGTGATGGGTCTCATGTCGTGGTGCTGACAAGCATGTAAGTTGGTCGGCTAACTGGAGCTGATGGGTCAGACAGGGCCTCCAACCTAGTGTCTAGATAAAACGTGGGGTCTTAAAGATGGGCCTTCATGGATGAGTGGATGGGCGATTCCACAGGGGACCAAGGCAGTGCAGGCCTTAAGTTGCGGTGAGCCACCACTCATATACACTTATCCTGACACACCACTAAGCTTATCTATATATCAGAGTTTAGCAATCCATGAATGGTGCTTGGATAGGCTATGGTAGGGGGTGAGACCTGGTTGATCGCCCAAGATGTTGTAAATCTCTCAAGAGTAATGTCATCATGCATTAACATGGTAGTGGTACAATCATGGTGTGATGCATAGGAATGTTGTGAGACCCATGTTGTTTTGATAGGAAATGTTGTACTTGCTTATGACTAATTATATAATTGGCAATGATCTATTCAATGTATGTATGCTATTTGTTTAGTAAGCTTATCCTTGTCTCGTTGTTTGTTGTGGTTGCTCTGTCGTTGTTGTGTGTTGGTGTGACTGTGATGATCACACCGTGTGGCGTGGGAGCAGAAGGCGAGGCTTCAGCAGATCCTGCTACTCGCAGCTGATGGTGGAGATCTCGGCACGGAGACGATAGAAGGCCCATTATGGGTTGATGTTTTGGATAGTGTTGTCTCTTGGACAATTCTTTTGTCTTTTTCGATGGGGTTGTATAGTGTGACCAGCCATAAGAAGTGTGTTTTGTACCCCTTTCCCCTGCTTTGATGTATATTTGATTTCGTTATATGGCTCGGATGTTATCCTTCGTTCTTTGGTTCTTTGAAAATTGTAAAGACTGGTATTTTGGTGGTAGGAGAGATGGATAGATCTCTCAGGATATATATGTATTCCATATATATATGTATGTATGTATATGTTTTGATTTCATTTATGCTTATATAAGAATGTAGAGGATAATTGTGTGTTGAGTAGCCACGGTTGGATCTTTACAAAAAACACAAGAACATACCCATATTTGAAAAGTTAAAAAAATGTCCACACAAAATATAAGTTCCAATAGCTAAAGTCATAAATAAAAAGGGATACAAGCCATGAAACTACTTTGATAGTAACTAAACTTAAGAATTGAGGTTTCCTAAAAAGTATAGGGTGTGTGAAGTACATGTGTACCCATAAACAAATGGGAAAAAGGAAGGTACATATATTACTCCTTAAGCTAGTCATAACTACATATAAAGTACTAACTAATGAACTTCAACAGCAAAATAGGTGAAGTATAGAATAGATCGCATCTACAATGTTTTCATTTGTGGGCTCCTTCATATTGTTGTCTGATGGAACACTTGGTGATGCCAAACCAAAAGCGCCAAAGGGGAGTCTATATTTATAAATCCCAAGTCCATCTCCTAAAGCTGGTGAAACCTTTTGAGTGGCATACATGATAGAAATACCTCCAGTTTGACAGTTGTCAATCATCGTAACGTCTTGATACTAGTGGCCGTTGAAAAACGCACAAACCGCAAATAGTCAAAAGATGATCATAAGGGGATACAGAACCTCATCCATTTGTTCCCACGAACGCAACTTTCGATATCATCACAAGCACAACCATAACACTATGTTTTTTTTATACAATCTATGATTTAAAAAGTGATTGAAAAAAATTATAAGAGAAATTAAATTTATTTTAATCGAGAAAAATTAATTAAAATACTTTGTATGATTTTATGTGCTAATTTTCTATAAAAAATTCTAATTAAACTAAAATTTTAATTGTACAATGTCGGTGTAAAATTACAGCATGTAAATGAGCAAGCAATTAGAGGTAATTTACAAACCAATCTCAGTGTCATTAACAAATCGTCCCAGATAATTAGCAGTTATTTCAAGGTAAATTACTTTTGTAATTTACCAATTTTGATTAAACCTTATCTCTTATTTTTAGTAAATCACTTTAACCCTTTTTAGTTAAAAAATTAAAAAAGCAAATCACCCACTTTTACCCTTATTTAGTCGTCCACCCACACCCCCACATTAACCAATGATTAAACCAACTTTTCACCCTTTAATCTGTAACGACCCACTATCAGTACAAGACAACACCATTACTTTATCTTAGAAAAAAAGGTTCATCTTATAAGAGATATTGGATTTAAGTATTTTGAAATTTAGCATTTGTTTTTCACTTTTTCAACTTTTAATAAAACTATTATCAACTTCACATGTAAATATATATATATATAACCATCATGTATGAGACCCATCTGTCTCAACCAAAATAATTGTGCAAATATACATGTCAAAGGTTCAACTGAAATCATATGTGCCAACATCAAAATTAATGTTTATATCAACAGGGGGAAGGGATACAAAACACATTCCCTATAGCTGGCCACACTATACATCATGTTAATGAAAACATCAACTGTTCAAAAAGAACACAAAAATCAAAATGTGACTCATCACATCTTGTTGCCTCCAAGCAAGCAACTTCATCATCAACTACATAAAGTTGGATCCATTGAATCCTCCCCATTTACTCCCACACCATTGACGTGATCATCACAATCAAACAACACCACAACAATAACAAAGCAAGGGTAAGCTTACATAAAAATAACATATGATATAAAACAATTGCAATGTTTCATAGATAATGTCATACTCATTCAATCTTTTCCTCAACAAGAGTAAAAGCCATATCACTCACTATCAACAATCATCATCATTCATACAATTCAAATTTAAGATTCAAACTATGCATGACAACAATGCAACTCAACTAATTAAACAACCATGCCATGCATGTAGACACTACTCTTAGGAGATTCATAATAGTTAAGTGATCAGCTAGGTCACATCCCTTAACATGGTATCAACAACAACACGACACATGCCATTTACCATTCAAGGATTGCCAAAACTTTGATCTACAAACAAGAGTCAGGATAAGCATATGTGGGTGGTAGCTCACCGCTACTCAAGGTTTGCACTAACTTGGCCCCCTGTGGAATCACCAGTCCACTTGTCCTTAAAGGCCCATTGACAGTTGTCCTATGTCTCACCTAGCACTAGGTTAGAAGCCCTATTCAAGCTATATATCAAGTTAGCCAACCAACTTAAATGCCTACTCGAACACAACACGAGGTCCATTATTAACTATCTCAACCGTAAACACATGCATGCAATGCTTGTGCAACTCAACCATCACCATATCAACATCAATCATTCATGACAAACTCATTAACAATAATTCATCGATACCACCATGTGAGCTCAATTCAACACCACACATGGCCACAACATCTTAACAACACCATGTAGGCTCAATTCAACACCATAATGGCCAATAGGTAAAACCTAATCCAAGTAGCCTATACCCCATGGGAATTTCAAAAACGAATCCTATCAACAACATGGGGAGGTCCTATTTAAGCAACCATCCACCTCAATAAAATCAACCAATAACAACTTAGATCAAAACCTCATTTTAGAAAACCATTCTTAAAAACATTTTAAAACTAACTCCAGTAAGATAAAACTATACAAGGTATCTCGCTAAGTGACGTAAGCCTTCGCTAAGCGACTCACGTCGCACTTAGGTGTAGGGCAAAACATTGCTAAGTGAGACATACTCTTACTAAGCGAAATCCTCACCATATAGAGTACACACTCTTCCATCAGAGACCCTCGCTCAGCGATCAGCGAAAGTCCAACTACAGAGAACACCCTCTCTGTCCTTAAGACTCCTGCTCAATGGAAACAGTTCTAAAGACTTAACAATTTTTCAAAAACAAAGCGCCCAGTGAGCATCATCCTCGTTAAGCGAACCATATTTCTAGACAATTATCATTTTTGAAAACACCCTCTCACCAAGCAAACATATTACTTGTTAAGCCAAAAGTATACTCCACAGAGCAAAGAATTCTCTAACCAAGTAATTGCTTAGCAAGGCAACCCTCGCTCAGCAAACAAACTTCTAGATATTTTCTAAATTTCACATGAACACTCGCTGAGCGACTTGAACATTAGCTCAACGCTTACTCTATGTTCATCCTTGAGGATGAACTTCGCTAAGCAAGATGAACACTCGCTAAGCAAACACTTTCTAGACATCCATTTCCAATAGTGGCCAAGAACTTCGCTAAATGACATTCAGGTTTGCTAAGTGAAATTCAAGGCCAAGAAGCATCACATTGCTTCTAGGGGCATTCTCGCTAAGTGAGACCCCTCATTGCTAAGTGACAATAAAACCAAAACCTTTTCAAAAAATTGCAAGAAATCAACTTTTTCAACATCCACGCCCAAAATTAGTTTAATAAGGCCCAAACCAGCATCATTCAACACTCACCAACCACATATCTATCAAATTATATCACCATTTTAGCATTTCATCAACAAATCAAAATTTCTCATTCAAACCAATTTCCCACCAACACCTCAACATAAATTAGAAATCCAACCAATCCAAGGCAAAAATATCAACACACCAATAACCACCAATTCAGAAATAAGCAATAGTAAGCTTCCTTTACCTCTTGGAGTCTCCAAGAATTCAAATTTGGGGAAAAAATTAGAATGAGGATATGGACCCTTAGAGCCAAATTTGGGGAGAAATCTCTACAACAACAAACCACACCAAAAACTCATGAGTTTTAGCGATAAAACTCAAAAACAACCTTGATTCCCACAGAAAACGAAAGGAAGAAAGATGAGAGCTCACCCACTTGTGATCTCAAGGACTCCACAAGTAAGAGAGGAAAAGTGGGTCTTGAATTTGTCTTAGCCTTTGATAAGTAGATGAGAATGCCTTAAGAGAGTTTTGAGAGTGTTTAGCAAGGGTCTTGTAACCAAGTGAGAGGAAAAAAAGGTTTATGTCCTTTAAAAGGGGTATATGGTTTCAAGAGGTGTCTTAGGCTCACAAAGGCCCAACTCACACTTTTACCACTCTCAAGCCCAAAAACTAGCCAACACTACTATTCAACCACTAGGCCAACAAACAAACTACTAATAGAGATATTATGCTCATGCAACATTTTCCCAATTTCCACAATTAAAAAACTTGGGCTTCTAAGACAACTCAACTTGGGACAATAAAACATAAAACTGCCAACAAACAACCACTAGGCCAACAAACAAACTACTAATAGCGAGTACTAGGTTTGCTGAACAAGTGTGGGCATTCCAGAATGCTTGGGAGCAATTTGCCGAGTGAGTACTGAGCTCACTGAGTGAATTGAAACCCTGAAGAGTTATTGCTCTTTGTTGTAAGAATGTCGCTAGGTGAGTGATATGTTCGTTGAGCGATCCCAGTTATCGCTGATCGGGAGACTCTAAAGACAAAAGAATGTTATCTGGAATAGGTATTCGCTTAGCAGGACTCATGTTCACTAAGCGAGTTGGGTAGTCAAGTGTTGTCTCAATTAAGGATTTAACTGTATTGGAAAGTAGTTTGAGGAGGACTCTTAGTGTGAACTTATTGTGAGAATTGTTGGGTGTATAAGAGAAGTGGAAGGTTGCTTGGATGGAACCTCCACTTGTGGTAAATGGTGTTGTCCTGAGATTCCTCATGAGGTATAGGCTGCTTGGATAAGGCCTCACCTGTTACCATGTATGGTGCTAAATTGAGCCTGCATGGGGTTGGTAGTAGTTGTTTGGCCATGTGTGTGCTGAATTGAGCCCACATGGTGTTGTTGTTAAAATTTATTAACTTGTTGGCTTTGATGGGATATTGTGGTGTTGTATATGCACTCATGCATATGTTAGCGGCTGAGGTCATTGATGATGGGCCTCACGCTGTGGTGCGAGCAGGCACGTAAGTTGGTTAGCTGACTGGAGTAGACGACTCAGATAGAGCCTTTAACCGAGTGCTGGATGGGACGTGGGGCCACTATCACGGGCCTTTGGGGATAAGTGGATGGGCGATTCCACAAGGGACCAAGGTAATGCAAACCTTGAGTCGCGATGAGCCACCATCCACATACATTTATCCTAATAGATCATATAATCTTATCCGTAAATTAGAGTTTGGCAATCCTTAAATGGTAAGAGGCACGTGACGAAGTGCTGTTGACGCCATGTTAAGGAGTGAGACCTGGTTGATCGCTTGAATTGTTGTAAATATCTCGAGAGTCGTGTCCTCATGCATTGACATGACAACGATGAAATTATGGCATCATGTGGTCTAACATTATGAAATCCATACCGTAGGATTATATATTTATATATGTGCGAGTGATGATGTGAATTGTTGATGATTCATTTGATGATATACTATGTTGTTTTCAAGTAAGCTTATAATTGCCTTGCTATTTTGTTGTGGTTATTACTGTTGCCGTCATTGCCTTTTGTTTAACTGTGATGATCACATCATTGGGCGTGGGTTATTATTTGTGAGTTGTAAAGTGAAAAGAAAATAAATCCACATTATTTTTGAAAAAAAAAACTCAATATACAGGGCTTTTATCTAAATAAACATTTTGTTAAATAACTAAAGAAGTAGTGTTGTGTCGTAGTGGTTGAGGGTCGTTACATCTGGAGTGGTTGGTGTTAAACGAGAGTGATGCTCGCTAAGTGAACTTTGTTTTAAAAAACTTGTAGGAGTCCCTAGAGATGATTCGCAGAGTAATCCCTACTATTGTCAAGCGAGGATCCCTAGAGATTGAAAAAGGTGCCCTCTAGAGTTGGGTATTTGCTGAGCGACGTTCAGGGTTGCTAAGCGAGAACTATCATGGAGAGAAATAAGCTTTCTATAAGTAAGTCTTCACTGAGCAAGGTTATGGGTCGCTTAGCAAATTTGTTAAACATTTTCATTACACTTAGATGAGTTTTGGATCTGTGTTTCAAATGATTTTAATAAGAAATCTTGGCGTGAATCTTTCTGTAATCTGTTGAATGTGTGGTTGGAGTGGAAGGTTGGTCAGATAGGACCTCCACTCGTAGTGGATTGGAATTTCTTTAAATTCCCAATAAGATATAGGCTGCTTGGATGAGGCCTTACCAGTTGACCATGTATAGTGCTAAATTAAGCCTACATGGTGTTGTTGTTGAACTTTATTAAATGGTTGGTGTTGGTTTAATGGTTGATAGTGTAGTACATGCATTCATGCATAAGTCCGTAATGGTGACTGGGTTATGAGCATGCATGTAAGTTGGTTGGTTGACAGGAGCTGAGGCTCAGATGAACCTCCAACCTAATGTCGAAAAGGTCAGTGGGGGTCATTACACTTAGGACTTGAGGGATAGGTAGACGGGCAATTCCACAGGGAACCAAAGTCGTTGTAAGCCTTGTGTCATAGTGAGCTACTACCCACATATATCTATCCTGATCAACCACTTGATCTTATTTATAGATTAGAGCTATAGTGTTTCCCAATAGCTGTGGATGGTGTTATATTAAGGAGCATGTATGGAATTGTCTGTGGAACTTTATATGGATGAATGTAAATGGCAATGTTTAATCATGGTAATTGATGTGTGTAACACCATGTTTTCTTAACGTGTGATTTAAAAAGTGATTGAAATTAATTTCAAGAGAAAATTTAAATTTTATTTAATTGAAAATTTTTAATTAAAATACTTTGTATGATTTTATGTGACAAATTCTGATGAGGTTTTAAGTAAACTAGAATTTTAATTGTGCATTGTTTATGTAAAATTACATTGTGTAAATGAACAAGTAATCAGAAATTTATCATGACCTAATCCTAATATGTCATTAACACATTTTTTCAAGATAATTAGTACCTATTTCAAGGTAAATTAATTTTTAATTTACCAATTTTGGTTAAATCTTATCTCCCCTTTTTAGTAAATCACGTTAACTTTTTTTAGTTAGAAAATTCAAAAGCAAACCACCCACTTTTAGCCTTACTTGGCCGTCCAACCAAACCCCTACATTAACCAAAGATGTAATGAATTCTCAATCTTTGATCCATTAGCCGAAAGAGCTGCCATTGACCACTATATTTAGACACTCCCTTGCCTTATTTTAAATACCCAACGACGAGAAAAAAATGGGCTTTACCTTACTTTAGCAAAAATAACAATCGTGCAGCACTTTGGGCTAGTTTCCTTCCAGATTTTTTTTTTTGAAGTTTTCTTCCCTTGGTAGCTGGACAACGTACGTGAAGGAGAGGAGACCAATTTTTCACCCTTTGAGCTCATTTCCTCCCCCCTTTGAAGCTTCCTCACTTGTCCTAAGTGGTAAGGGAACTTATACTCTTCCTTACATCCTTCTAATCTCTAATATACTAGCATAAATGTGATGGACTAGAAATATTTGTTAAAATGGAAAATGCTGTTATGAAGTTATTCATATTCTAGCAAGTTCTCCTTGTCTTGATTTTTTTTTTTTTTTGTTTTAATTATAGAATATAGAAGTAAGATGAGAATGAAATATGTTAGCTGCTGTATTGTGTGCAAAAAAATGTAAATCTTATGTGATTTGTTGATTTTGATGTGAGAAAATGATTGTTGATGTAGATAGAAATTTTTTTTAGAACCACCGTGCAGTGATTGGAAAGGAAATGGATAATTTTTAAAGACAACCTGGTGAGAAAATGACATTAAATTGGCACTGTTTAAAAAAAAAATGATACAAATCTGTTGAGGAACAGATTTTGGACGTCTAAATATGCCTTTAAAAAGTTTAAGGGGATATACGAGTGTAACATAATGTTATACGAAAGATGCATCCAAAATATATATATATATAATATCAGTAACGTGTTAAAAAAAATATAATAAAATAATAATTAATTAATTAAATAAATGGAGTTAAGGGATAAACTCTGTAAATTGTGTTTTTATAATTAATAATATTATACTTTTAATTAAAATATTAAACTTTATATTTTAATATGTTAGAGGATTTTATGAATTTTCCTCTATTCTAATAAATATAATTTCCTACATATAAAAGTGTAATTTGTTGAGATGAAAAAAAAATCCCTCTTAGTTTCCCTATTTTTGAGAATATTAATTATTAAGTTATTAGTAAGGATTAATAGAATATAATGATTTAAGAGAGAAACTCCAAAGCTTAAGTTCAAAATTTTTGACAACATACGTTATTCGTTAATTTACAAATATTGGGAATTGATTTTGGAAATAAGGTGTGACTCTTGGTCATATGCTGAGTTAAGGTTTTGTTGCTATTAATGGAATGAAAGTATATGCATGGGTCCTATTAGGAAGACATCGCAAGTAGGCACGTAAGTTGGGAGTTAGTGTATAGCTCTCAATCTAGTGCTGGAAGAAAGAGTGGAGTAGCTGTTAATGGACCTTGATGATAGGTGGATGGGCGAATCCCACATTGAGGTCAAGGTTATCGCAAACCTTATGCCGTGGTAAGCCACTACCCACGTATGTCTATCCTGACGAAACCATTACTGACTTTTGCAAGATCAATTCATGGGCTCCCCCAATAGTTGTGCCTTGAAAGAATCTATGTGATCCTTGTGGCTCAGGTGCTATGTTAAGAGACATTTCCAGAATGATCGCTCGAGTTGTTGAAAAGTCTCCATGGAGTAATGTCTACATAAATTGCATGGAATTATGTTGTACCGTGTTTGTATATGTTTATTTAAAAAGGTTGAAATCCTTTCTAATGCCAGTATTCTCTTTTTCTTAAAATTAATTTTTGTGTTATTTAGGATTCTGTATTTATGTTTATCATAAGCTTACCCTTACACTGTTTGCACGTGTGGTTCATGCCTGTAATGATCTCGAACGTCGTGTTCGTGGGAGCAGATGCTGAGACGACCTAGAGCATCAAGACTGTTGCCAATGATCCGGAACCACGTTCACAAAGGCCCCTATTGCATTGACTTCTGTGAGACCACCATGGGAGATGATGAAGCTTGGAGGATTGACTGCGAGCTTCAGAGTGTCTACTATAGGGGAGAGCTTACGTTTTCCTATGCTTCTACGGGAATTGCTGTATTTTCTGTGACTCTGTATACATCACTAGAGTTTTGGTTACCTATCCAGGAGATGTGGAGATAGTCTGCTCCTGCAGCCTGACCTTGCATGAGAGTTAAGGAGTATCGCCGCTTGTTCACTCAGGGACCTCACCCTCGTCGTAGAGCTACTAGAGCTAAGGAGCCATTTACTGATGCTCCACTTGCTGCTCCTCCTTCTTAAATGTAGTGTTTAAGGGTGCAACCAGCCTAGGATGTGTGTGAGGTATTTTCCCCTTCCCCTGTTGTGGTGTACTTTTGTTGATGGGTACACTAATGTAAGTGCACACACACTCTCTTTTGAGACGCCTTGACGACGATGTTAATTTGTAAGTGCCATAAGGCACAACCATTTAGACTTGATGCTTTGTGATGTATGCATGGGTTATTTCAGTATATTGGGCGATCATTTTATGCTTTAAATGTTGGAGTTTTTCGAAAGGAATTAAATGTTGTATGTCTCACCAAAAAAAAATTCACACTCTTTTTCATAAATAAATTAATCAAGAGTTTTCTTCTAAAATTAAATCTTCCGTGTTGCATGAGTTGTGAGTTGGCCATGTAGCGATAACAAGTCATTACATTTGTGGTATCAGAGCAGGGCCCCTATCCCATGTGGTTTGGTTGAAGGACGAACCAAGCGAAAACTGGTGGGCATGTAACGCCCCGAGCGTTGATGAAGGCAAGGAGTGATCATCGGTGCAAAAAAGATGAGGCACGGACAAGGAGCAGCTCCTAGCAGGCTTCCAGCGAGAGGGATACATGAATAAATTGAATACACACCAGAATAAAAGGGATCTAGAGGTTGTGTAGGTATAAAACTGTACAGTTGAGAATAGCTTAAAAGAATTAATAAGTGTTACCAATACCAACAAGATGCATCTACTTTTTGGTAGCCCATCACTTAAGAAGTCCACAGTTAAGCATGCTTGACTTGGAGCAATTCTGGGATGGGTGATCTCCTAAGAAGTTTCCTAGGAAGCGTGTGAGCGAGTACAAAGTATACTGAAAAGTCTTGTGTGTTGGTTTGTAGGAACAGTCACTAATCCTGAAAGCAACCAAGCGTTATAAGGTAGTATTAGAGCTAGTTGTGTCTTTGTGGGAATGAATCTGTGGGAAATAGGTCTGTTGTGTCTTCTATTATGTGTTGTGGAGCTATTTCTGTGAAGAAATAGTTATTGATTGTTCAAAGTCAATGGGCATTTGTTATTTTTGAGAGGAAATAATTATGTGATGGCACGTTGCCAGTGTTCGCTCTAAACAATGTTTTGATCTTGTAGAATCACGATGAGAGGACATAGACGACCTCCTACACTACAGATTAACCTTTTTCAAATAGCACACGCGATGGAAGCTATGGTGGCCATGATGACTCAACAGAATGCTACAATGGCTCAACAATAAACTACCGCTGCTCAACAGCAAGCTGCCATGGCTCAACAACATCAAGCTGCTATGGCACAGTTAGAAGCTACACGAGTTGCTACAAAAGCTGCACACATTGTTACCCCTCCTGAGTTTAAAGGACTCACTGAGTTTCATAAGAATGATCCCCCACAATTCAAAGAAGAGTCTGAGCTTGACACTGCAAATCATTGGATTCAAGAGATGGAGAAGATCTTTCGAGCTATGAACTGCCCTGATGAACAAAAGGTGATCTATGCCACGCATATGCTGGTAGGTGAAGCTGAGTATTGGTGGCAAGGAGCACAACAGTTGATGGAAGCTCGAGGAAAAGTTGTCACTTAGACTAGTTCCAGGAACCGTTTCATGGAAAAATACTTTTCGAATAGCACAAAGCATTTGAAGGAGACAAAGTTTCTGAAGTTATACTAGGGAGGCATGACTGTCCATGAGTATGCAACCAAGTTTGAGTACTTGTCCCATTTTTATACCCAGCCAACGTAGTTTCCTGAGTTGGTGGAGAAATCCAAGGTCATGGAACGCTTAAAATGTGGTGGCAGAGTGATGAAGACTCAAGGAGTTAGATCGTCTGAATCCAAAAGGGGACAACATCAAAAGAAGCCATATAATAGGCCTTAAGATCAACAAAGGCATTTTAGATCTCAACAAAAATGAAAGGCTCAGTTGCTTTAAGTCACCCTACAGCCACTTAGACTGAAGACCATGTGGTCAAGTGCTATAAGTGTGGTAGACCTTACTATGCCAGTTACTGTTCTCAAAAGAGTAATGTATGTTTCAAGTGCCAAAAACCCGACCACATAGCGAAGGATTATAGAGGGACAGCCAAGTTTGAACCTACAGTGAATGCAATAAGAGTAGCAAGGCTAACTGCAATAAGAAAAGTCTTTGTTATGAGTGGAGCTGAAGCCTCTAGATCCAAAGACCTGATTTTGGGAAAGTGCAACATAGCTAGTAATCTCCTATCTGTCTTGTTTGATTCAGGTGCTAGTCATTCTTTTATTTCATATGAATGTGTGGATAGATTAGGTTTACCTACATGCCCCTTGTCTTTCGACTTGTTGGGGCTATGCTCGCTAAGCGAGAATGCCTTGGGAGTATAAGTATGTTCCCAGCTTAACGCGAATTGGGGAAGAAGGAGTCACCCGCTAAGCAAATGTTCATTTCGCTAAGTGAGTATTCATGTGGAATCTAGAATTTTTCAAGAAAATGGTTTGCTAAGCGAGTAGATTACTCGTTAAATAGGTACAGACATCCAAAATGCCTGGAGTTTTTTTCGCTGAATAAAGGTTTGCCTCGCTAAGCGATCTCTCGTTTTGAAATTTTGGGTGCTCTCTACTGTAGACCTTCCGTGGAGCGAGACATGTGCTCGCTTAGCAAGAGGAACGTCTTAAAAATCTTATTACTCTCCGGGTGGTTAGTTGCTAGGCAAGGACTATGCTCACTTAGCAATGCTTGTTTTAGAATAGTTGGTGGAAGTCCCTAGAGCTAATTCGCTGAGTTATCCCTACTATCGCTAAGCAAAAGCTCTTGGGGAACAAAAAAAGGTTTCCTCTAGAGTTGGGCTTTCGCTAAGCGACACTTATAGTCGTTGAGCGAGAACATTCGTAAATGAAGCCTTCGCTGAGCAAGTGTAAGGGTCGCTGAGCGAATTGGTTAATTAGCTTTGTCACCGCAATTGAGTTTTAAATTGGTGTTTAATAGTGGTTTTTAAAAAAAGGATTCTCGGCATGAATTTTGTTGTGAAACCTTAAGTATGTGGTTGGAGTGGAAGGTTGCTTAGATAGGACCTCCACTTGTTGCAAATGAAGTTGTGTTGAAATTCTTAATAAGGTATAGGCTGCTTGGATATAACCTTACATGTTTACCATGTATGGTGCTGAATTGAGCTTACATGGGGTTGGTAATGGTTATTTGGCCATGTGTGGTGCTGAATTAAGCCTACATGGAGTTGTTGAACTTGGTTAACTTGTTAATGTTGTGGTGATGTGTTGGTGTGGTACATGCATTGCATGCATATGTTGACGATTGAGATAGTAGACGATGGACCTCACGTTGTGGTGTAAGTAGGCACATAAGTTGGTTGGCTGATTGGAGTGGACGGCTTAGACAAGGCCTCCAACCTAGTGCTGGATGAGACGTAGGATCGCTGTTATAGGCCTTCGAGGATAAGTGGATGGGCAATTCTGTAGGGGGCCAAGGTAATGCAAACCTTGAGTCACGGTGAAACACCACCCATATACACTTATCCTAACAGATCACATAATCTTATTCGTAGATCAGAGTTTGGCAATCCCTGAATAGTAAGAGGCACGTGACATATCTTGTTGGTGCCATGTTAGGGGATGATACTTGGCTGATTGCTTGAATTGTTGTAAATCTCTTAAAAGTAATGTCTTTATGTATTAGCATAGTAGTTGGTGAAATCGATGTATCATGTGGTCATGCATCATGGAATTATTTGTAGAACTACATATGTACATGTATGTGAAGTGAGGATGTGAATTCTTAGTGATTGATGTAGAAGTTTTCGTCTAATAGACGAGTATGATATTACTATTGGTTATTTTCTTGATTTTATGTTATATTGTTTTAAGTAAGCTTACCCTTGCATTGTTGCTGTTGTGGTTGTTTTTGCGATTGTCGTTCTTGTTTGACTGTGATGATCATGTCTTTAGGCGTGGAAGCAGATGACGAGGCTTCAGTGTATCCAAGTGCTCATAGTTAATGGCAAAGTTTTTGTGTGGAGACGATGGAATGTGATGGATTACATTCCCCTTTTTGGACTTTTGTTTTGGATAATTGTTTTAGTTTCCTTTCCACACGATGTATAGTCAGACTAGCATTAGGGAGTGTGTTTTGTACCCCTCTCCCTTTGTTAATGTACATCATGATTGTAGGATGGATGTATAGATTGTTTTGGCCCTTGATTTATATGGTATCAGGATATTTGTTGAGACAAATGGGTCTCATCCTTGATGATTATACGTATAGCTATATATGCTTGCATGTTGTGTTAATTCTTAATGGGATGATGACCACTGTGTTTTCCTTTGAAGTTGCAAAGCGAAAAATAAATCCGCCTTATTTTCAAAAGACTCAAATATAGGACATTTTATGTAAATGAACTTTTTTCTTTAATGATCAAAGAAGTAGTGTTGTGTTGTAGTGGCTATGGGTCATTATAGTTAATTTAGTTTCATGCATCTTTCTTTCATGTGAAGTACAACACCTTTGTGCCAAGAGTTTTTGCTTGTTTCTTTGATGTTTTTATATTTGACATTTTCATGTCTTACCATCTGAGCATAGTTAAGGTAATGTCCCTAGGGTGTTACAGTGATAATGACAAGAATTTAAAAATTAAAAAAAAGTTAAAAAAATGATGTTTAAAAAAAAAAGAAAACAAAAGTTAGAAATTAGAAGAAAATAAGAAAATATAATGATGTTTAACAAATAAAAACAAAAAGTTGAAAAGTGTAAAAATAATGCTCAAAAATATATAAAAAATTGAAAACAATAAAACTTTAAAAAATAGAAAGAAATAAAGTAAAGATCATATTTAAAAGAAAAGTAAACGAAAGTTCAAATTGTAAGAGAAGGAAAAGATTATTATAAGGTTTAAAAAGAACAAAAATGATTGTAAAATGTTTTTTGTATTATAACATAATTTTCAAGAATAATAAAAATATTAAAATATAAATACTTTGTAAAACACACACACACACACACACACACACACACATATATATATATATAAGATATGTAAGTTTTAAAATGATAGATAATGATAAAAAGTTAAAAAATTGTTAGAAAGAGAAGAAAAATTGATGTTTAAAACAACAAAATAAAAAGTTAAAATTTAAAATATATATATATATATATATATATATATATATATATATATATATATAATGATGTTTAATAAAAGAAAACAAAAGGTTAAAATGTCTTAAAATAATTTTTGAAAAAATATAATGTTTAAAAAATATGAAAAATTTGAAAATAATAAAATTTTAAAAATTATTAAAAAATAAATAAAAGATGATGATATTTTAAAAAAGTTAAATGTATGAAAAATAAAAAAATATGGTAAGTTTTAAAAAGAATAAAAAAATTGTAAGATATTTTGAATTTTAACATAATTTTTTAAAATAATGAAAATATTAAAATATACATACTTATAAAAAAAATAGGAAAACTATGGAGATAAAAACTGTATAAAAATATGTATAAGTTTAAAATTGGTTGATAATGACAAAATTTTTATTAAAGATAATATGATGATGTTTAAAAAAGGAAAAAAAAAGTTTGAAATTGAAAGAAAACAAGAAGAAATGATGATGTTTAAAAAATAAAAACAAAAAAGCTGAAAAGTGTAAAAGTAATGATTAAAAATATATAAAAATTGAAAATATTTAAAAACTCAAAACCTATAAAGAAATAAAGTAAAGACGATGATCTTTAAACAAAAGTAAATAAAAATTAAAAATATATGAAGAGGAAAAAATATGATGATGTTTTTCAAAAGAACAAAAATGTTAATAAAAATTTTTTGTACTATATCATAATTTTCAAGAATAATAAAAATATTAAAATATAAATACTTTGTAAAAAATTAGAAAAATGGTGGAAATAAAAAAATAAAATTAAATATGTAAAAGTTTAAAACGATTGAGAATGATAAAATTTTCAAATTTTCAAATAGTGAAAAAAAATGTTGTAAAAAAAGAAAACAAAAGTTTAAAATTTATAGAAAACAAGAAAATATGATTATGTTAAAAAAAGTTAAAATGTGTAAAAATAATGATTGAAAGATAAGAAAAAGTTAAAAACAAGAAAAGTTTAAAAATTATAACAAAGTAAACAAAAAAAGATAAGGTTTAAAAAAAACAAAAATGTCAGTAAAAATGTTTATGTATGATAACATATGTTTTGTACATAATGAAAATATTAAAATATAAATAATTTGTAAAAACTAGAAAATTGTGGAAAAATATTAAAAAATCTAAATGTTTAAAAATAATTTATAACGATAAAAGTTAAAGATAATGTAAAATGAATAAAGTACGGTAATGTTTTTTGAAAAAATAAAAAAAATAACAAAATATGTTGATGTATAAAAAAATTGAAATGCGTCAAAGTAATGTTTAAAAACTATGAAAAGGCTGAAAACAAGAAAAGTTTAAAAATTATAAAGAAGTAAAGGAAAGATGATGATATTCTTAAAATAAGGTAAATAAAAGAAATTTTTGAAAAAAAGTAATGTTTAAAAATGACATGAAAAAGTTGAAAATAATAAAAGTTTAAAAAACATAAAAAATAAAAAAGGATGATGATATTTAAAAAAGTTGAATGTATCAAAAAGCAAAAATATGGTAAGGTTTAAAAAAATTATAAAATATTTTTGTATTTTAGCACATTTTTTAAAATAATAAAAATATTAATATATAAATATTTTGTAAGAAGATGGACAAATGTAGAAATAAAAATTATATAAAATATGTTTTTAAGGTTAAAAATCGTTGATATTTAAAAAAAGAAAAAAAAAAGTTGCAAATCAAAAGAAAACAAGAAAATATCATGATGTCTAACAAATAAAAAAAGTGTAAAGGTAATGCTCAAAGATATGTAAAAAAGATGAAAACAATAAGCGATTAAAATGTATAAGAAATAAAGTAAACATGGTGATCTTTTAAAAAATAGAAGTAAAGTAAAATTCAAAATATGTGAAAATAAAAAAAGTTTCTAAAAATATTTTCAAATGATAATATAATTTTTTAAATTTTTTAATATTAAAAAAATAAATACTTTGTAAAAAATAGAAATATTGTAGAATTAAAATTTATGCAAAATATACAAAAGTTTAGAAATGCATGATAATAATAAAGTGTTAAAAATATAATGAAGTTAAAAAAAAAAAACAAAATGTAAAATTTGTAAAAATAATTTAAGAAAATATGAAAAATTCAAAAAATATTCAATTTTAATAATGATAAACAAGTAAAGAAAAGTTGGTGATCCTTAGGAAAAAATTAAATATATAAATAGAAAAAAATATGGTAAGGTTTAAAAAAAGAAAATAGTTAGTGAAATGTTGTTGTAGTATAACATAATTATGTTATCATATAAATATTTTAGAAAATTATGTTATCATATTAAAATATATTACAAACTTTATTTGCTCTTCTTAAATATCATCAAGAAATAAAGAAAATATGATGATCTTTTAACATGAAAGGGAAGAAAATATGAAGATGTTTAGAAGAGCGTAAAAGTTTCTAAAATATTTTCGTATGATAATATAATTTTTTAAAATATTGAAATTAGAAAGTACAATAACTTTTTAAAAAATAAAAATATTGTACCATTAAATTTTATAACAAATGTGCAAAAGTTAAAAAGTGATTCTTAATGATAAAAAGTTAAAAATATAATAAAGTTTGAAAAAAAAAGAAAACAAAAGGTAAAAAAGTGTAAAAATAATTTAAAGAAACATAAAAAAAGTTTAAACATGATAAACAAGTAAAGAAAAGTTGATGATCCTTAAGAAAAAATTAAATATATGAATAGAAAACAATATGGTAAGGTTTTAAAAAAAGAAAATAGTTAGTGAAATGTTGTATTATAACATAATTTTTAAAAATAATGATAATGTTAAGGTACAAATAGTTCATAAAAAAGTTGGAAAATTGTAGATATAAAAATTGTATAAAATATATTTAAGTTTAAAAATGGTTGATAATGATAGAAATTTAAAAATTATAAAAAGTGAGAAAAAATTGTAATGATGTTTTAAAAAAAATAAAACTAAACTAAAAAAATTGGAAGAAAACAAGAAAATATGATGTTGAAAAAATAAAAACAAAAGGTTAAGAAGGGTAAAAAAGTAATATTTAAAAATATTTAAAAAAATAAAAAATAGAAGAAGTTTAAAAGCTAAAAAGAAATAACTTAAATATGATGATCTTTAAAATTAAAGTAAACAAAAGTTCAAAATGTATCTAAAGGAAAAAATATGATAAGATTTAAAAAAACAAAAGACTTTATAAAATGTGTTTCTATTATTACTTAATTTGTCAAAATAGTAAAAATATTAAAATATAAACACTTAGTAAGAAATAGAAAGTGATAGCAATAAAAATTATACCAATGTACAAAAATATGTTTAAAAATGAAAAGGTAAAACATATAAATATTCTAGAAAATTATGTTATCACATTAAAATATATTACAAACTTTATTTGTTCTTCTTAAATATCATCAAGAAATAAAGAAAATATGTAGACATTTAGAAGAACATAAAAGTTTCTAAAATATTTTCATATGATAATATAATTTTTTAAAATATTGAATATTAGAAAGTAAAATAACTTTTTAAAAAATAAAAATATTGTACCATTAAATTTTATAACAAATGTGCAAAAGTTAAAAAATGATTCTTAATGATAAAAAGTTAAAAATATAATGAAGTTTAGAAAAAAGAAGAAGATAAAAACGTGTAAAAATAATTGAAAGAAATATGAAAATTTGAAAAATATAAAAGCTTAAAAATGGTAGACAAGTAAGGAAAAGCTATTGGTTTTTAGGGGGGAAAATTAAATATATGAATAGAAAAAAATAGGGTAAGGTTTTAAAAAAAGAAAATAGTTAGTGAAATGTTGTATTATAACATAATTTTTGAAAATAATGATAATGTTAAAGTATAAATACTTCATAAAAAAGTTGGAAAACTGTGGAAATAAAATTTGTGTAAAATATGTTTAAGTTTAAAAATCTTTGATAATGATAGAAATTTAAAAATTATAAAAAAGTGTGAAAAAAATGTAATGATGTTTTTTAAAAAATAAAAGAAAACAAAAGTAAAAAAATTGGAAGAAAACATGATGTTGAAAAAATAAAAACAAAAAGTTGAGAAGTGTAAAAAACTATTATTTAAAAATATTTTAAAAAATAAAAAACAGAAGAAGTTTAAAAACTAAAAAGAAACAACTTAACTATAATGGTCTTTAAAATTAAAGTAAACACAAGTTCAAAATGTATCTAAAGAAAAAAAATATGATAACGTTTAAAAAAACAAAAAACTTTATAAAATGTGTTTGTGTTATTATTTAATTTTTTAAAATGTTAAAAATATTAAAATATAAATACTTTATAATAAATAAAAAGCTATAGCAATAAAAATTATACTAATGGACGAAAATATGTTTAAAAAATGAAAAAGTAAAACATATAAATGTTTTAGAAAATTATGTTATCATATTAAAATATATTACAAACTTTATTTGTTCTACTTAAATATCATCAAGAAATAAAGAAAATATCATGATCTTTTAACATGAAAGGAAAGAAAATATGAAGACGTTTAGAAGAACATAAAAGTTTTTAAAATATTGAATATTAGAAAATAAAAATACATTTTAAAAAATAAAAATATTGTACCATTAAAATTTGTAACAAATGTGCAAAAGATAAAAAATGATTCTTAATTGTTAAAAGTTAAAAATATAATGAAGTTTAAATAAAGAAAAGAAAACAAAGGGTATAAACGAGAAAAAATAATTCAAAGAAATATGAAAAAATAAAAAATATAAAAGTTTAAAACTAATAGACAAGTAAAGAAAAGCTGATGATCCTCAAGGAAAAAATTAAATATATGAATAGAAAAAAATATGGTAAGGTTTTAAAAAAAGAAAATAGTTAGTGAAATGTTGTTGTATTATAACATAATTTTTGAAAATAAAGATAATGTTAACGTATAAATATTTCATAAAAAATTTGGAAAACTGTGGAAATAAAAATTGTATAAAAAATGTTTAAGTTTAAAAATGGTTGATAATGATAGAAATTTAAAAATTATAAAAAAGTGAGAAAAAATGTAATGATGTTTTTAAAAAAAACAACAAAAATAAAAAAATTGCAAGAAAAAAAGAAAGTATGATGTTGAAAAAATAAAAAGAAAAAGTTGAGAAGTGTAAAAAAGTAATATTTAAAAAAATAAAAATAGAAGAAGTTTAAAAACTAAAAAGAAATAACTTAAATATTATGATCTTTAAAATTAAAGTAAACAAAAGTTGAAAATGTATCTAAAGAAAAAAATATGATAAAGTTTAAAACATTAAAAAAATAAAGACAACATAATGATATTTCAAAAAAGAGAAACATAGAACATTATAAAAGTTAAAAAAAACAAAGTACAAATAAAAAAGTTTTTAAAACATTTATAATTTTCAATGTTTTAGAAAATAATTTTTCAAATAAAAATATTTAAAAACTTTTTTGTTCTTTTTAATCATCATCATATTTTCTTCCCTTTCATGTTAAAACATAACCAATTTTTTTATTTCTTGAAGATGTTTAAAAAGAATAAAAAAGATTGTAAAATATTATTTCATCACAATATTATTTTAAAAAATAATTAAATAATGAAATTTAAAATCTTCAAAATAATTAAAATATTATAGAATTTAAAATTGTAAAAATGAGTGATAATTATAAAAAGTTACAAATTGTCAACAGTATGAAATTATGATGATGAGAAAATAAAAGTTAAATATAAAAAAAAATATGATGATGTTTTAGAAAAGAAAATGCTAAGTTAAAATATGTAAAACTAATGAATAAAATATTGTGAAATAGTTGAAAACAAAAAGCAAAAAATATATCGTGCAACAAAAAGCCAAAATTAAGCTTGTAAAACATTTGTAATTTTTAATGTTTTAGAAAATTATATTGTCATATATAAATATTAAATAGTATATTTTAAAAATATCATATTAACTTTATTTCTTGACAATGTTTTAAAAAATTAAAAAAATTTATAAAGTAAACAAAAGTTAAAAAAGTATGAAAAAAATGTGATAAGGTTTAAAAAGTAGTAAAAAGTTTGTATAACATTTTTGTACAACATAATTTTTGAAAATAATAAAATTTCAATACTTTCTACAAAAAAAACTTTAGAAATCAAAATAAAAAATGTGGGAAAGTTTTAAAAAGATTAGTAATGTTACAAATTGTGACAAAGTGGAGAAATTATATAGATTTACAAAAAAAAAATTAAAAATTAAAAGAAAACAATAAATTATAGTAATGTTTAAAAAAACATGACAAAAATTGATTGACGTAAAGGTAATGCTTGAAAAATAAAACAAGTAAAGTTTAAAAAAAAATGAAATAGTTGGAAACAATAAAACATAAAAATCATAAAAAAAATTATTGAGAAAATTATCTTTAAACGATAGTAAAGAAAAGTTGAACATGTATGAAATGAAAAAATTACGATAAGGTTTAATTGAAAAATTGTAAAATATTTTTGTATAACAACATAATTTTTGAAAATATAAATATTTTGTAAAAATTAGAAAAATGTACAAATCAAAATTTTAAAATGCGTAAAAGTTTAAAAATGATTGATAATGACTTAACAATTATAAAAAAATGAAGAAAATATAGTGATCATTTTAAAAAAGTTACAATAGTTAAAAATTTTATGTTTTAAAAATGAAAACAAAAAAAATTGAAATGTGTAAAAATAGTGTACAAATTTTTTTGAAATAGTTGAAAATCATTAAAAAAATTAATAACAATAGAAAATTGAAAAATATTAAAAATAAATAAATAAACGTGATGATATTTCAAAGAAAAAAGAAGCATAAAATACTATAAAAGTTAAAAAATATAAAGTACACTAAAAAATAAAATTTTTAAAACATTTGTAACTTTAAATGTTTTAGAAAATAATGTTTTCAATAAAATATTTTAAAAACTTTTTTTTGAATATCATCATATTTTCTTCCCTTTCATGTTAAAAGATAATCATATTTTCTTTTTTGATTGATGATATTTAAAAAAATTAAATAATTTATAAAAGAATAAAATATAAAATCTTCAAAGAATTTTAAAAGAATTGTAGAATTTAAAATTGTAAAAAATATGAAAAGGTTTAAAAATGATTGATAACAATAAAAAGTTATAAATTGTCAAAAATGAAGAAATTATGATGATTTTTTAAAGGAAAAAAAGTTAAATATAAAGAAATATGATATGTTGTTTTAAAAAAATGCTAAGATCAAATTTATAAAAGTAATGTATAAAATATTTTGAAATAGTTGAAAATAAAAACCAAAAAAAAAAAGGTATAAGAAAAAAACAAAAAAATAAAATTTTTGAAATTATATAAAATCAAAATCAAAATTCTTTGTCAAAATCAATTAAAGAACTTTTGAAATTAAAATAAAAAAATTGTACAAGTTTAAAAAAGATTGATAGTGTTAAAATTATGAAAAAGTGAAGAAATTATATAGAGTTAAAAAAAAAAAGAAAATAAACTTAAAAAGTAAAAAAAAATAATAAAATAAAGTGATGTTTAAAAAAATGACTAAAAATTTGTTGATATAAAAGTGATGCTCAAAAAAATAAAACAAGTAAAGTTTAAAAAAATTTGGAACAATTAGAAATAATAGAACTTAAAAATTATGAAAACATAAAAAAAAGTAAAGAAAAGTTGAAAATGTATGAAACAAAAAAAAATGAGGTTTAATTAAAAACAACAAAAAAGTTTGTAAAATATTTTTGTAGGACAACATAATTTTTGAAAACACGGAAAATATAAATAATTTGTAAAAATAAGAAAATTTGTACAAATCAAAATTAAAAAATGTGTAAAAGTTTAAAAATAATTGATTATGATAAAGATTTAAAAACAATATTTGGTACAAAGAATTATAGTACAAATTATTATACAAAACAAATGTCTTCATGTGATTAGTTTAATTATAAATTAAAAAATAAAGATAAAGTTAGAAATTGATAGAAATGATGGGTTAGTCTTGATATTCAAATTCCGGTCTTAATGAATTCATAACAATTAGCAATTTCCATTTAAATGTTATAAAAAATAAAGAAAGTATGGCAATGTTTAAAAAAACAAAAGTTAAAAATTATGATGTTTTAAAAAAGAAAACAAAAAAAGTTGAAATGTGTAAAAACAATGTATAATTTTTTTTTGAAATAGTTGAAAAAGTAAAAAATAATGATGATCTCGAAAAAAAATGATAATAATAGAAAATTAAAAATATAAAAAATAAAGAAAACATGATGATATTTTAAAATAGAGAAACATAAAATATTATAAAAGTTAAAAAATTAAAGTACAAGAAAAAACAAAATAAAAGCTGTTAAAACATTTGTAAATATAAATGCTTTACAAATTAATGTTATCAAATATAAGTATTTAAAAAAAATATTCTTTTTAAACATCATCCTATTTTCTTTCCTTTCATGTCAAAAGATAATTATATTTTCTTTATTTCTTGATGATTTCTAAAAAGAATTACAAAGTTTGTAAAATGTTTTGTTGTGATAATATATTATTTTCAAAAAATAATTAAAATAATAAAATATAAAAACTATAGAAAATTTTAAAAAGTGTACAATTTAAAATTGTAAAAAAATGTGAAAAGGTTTAAAAATGATTGATGATAAAAAAAATTACAAATTGTCAAAAGTGAAAACAAATTGATGATGTTTTTTAAAAAAAGAAAACAAATGTTAAGATTTAAAAAAATATATATGATGATGTTTTAAAAAAAAACACTAAGTTGGAATGTATAAACTGTTTTGAAATGGTTGAAAACAATAAAAATTTAAAAATTACAATAAAATAAAGAAAGGATGATGAACTTTAAAAGAAATTGATAATAGTAGAAAAAAAAAATAGGAATAAAGAGAATATGATGATATTTTTTAAAAATTTTAAAAATATAAAGTAAAATAATAAAGAAAAGTTTGTAACACATTTATAATTTTCAATGTTTTTGTAAATTATGTTATCGTATACAAATATTTAAAAACATTTTTATTCTTTTTAAACATCATTATATTTTTTCCCTTTCATGTCAAAAGATCATCTCATATTTTCCTTATTGTTGATGTTTAAAAAAACAAAAAAGTTTGTAAATTAAACACAAGTTCAAAAGTATGAAAAGGAAAAAGTATGATAAGGTTTAAAAATAAAAAATTGTAAAACTTTCTTGTATGACAACATAATTTTTGAAAATATTAAAAATAATAAAATTTAAATACTATGTAAAAATTAAAATAAAATTAAAATTAAAATTAAAAAATATTTGTAAAATTTTCAAATACTTGACAAAGACAAAATTTTAAAAATTATGAAAAAGTGAAGAAAATATATAGATTTTTTTAAAAAGAAAACAAGAAAATATGATTATGCTTAAAAAAGACAAAAATTAAAATATTTAAAAATTATGAAAAAGTTAAAAACAGAAAAAATTTATAAAATATAAAAAGTAGAGAAAAGATGATGATCTTTAAAAGAAAAAGGAAGAATGGATTAAATAGAAAAATTATGATAAAATTTAAAAAGAACATAAAGTTTGTAAAATGTTTTCTTTTAAGATAATATAATTTTCAAAAATACTTAAAATAATAAAATATAAATTTTTCAAAAAAAATAGAAAAATTATAGAAATAAAAAATGTAATAAATGCATAAAAATTTAAATATGATCGATAATGATAAAAGTTGCAAACTGTCAAAAAGTGAAGAAAATATGATGTCTTTAAGCATGAAAATAAAAGTTGAAATTTAAAGAAAAATTATAAATATCATTATAAAATGTGTTCAGGTAATGTATACAATTTTTTGAAATAGTTGACAACAATAAATATTTAAAAATTATAAAAAAGTAAAGAAAAGATGATGATCTTTAAAAAAATTTGATGATAATAGAAAGTTAAAAAATATCTAGAACTAAAGAAAATATGATGATACTTTTAAAAAGAGAAACATAAAATATTATAAAAGTTAAAAAAAAATAAGGTCCAACAACAAACAAAAAAGTTTGTAAAACATTTATAATTTTCAATGTTTTAAAAAATTACGTTATCATATAAAAAGTTAAAAATTCATCATATTTTTTTAATTTCTTGGTGATGTTTAAAAAGAAGAAAAAATTGTAAAGTAAACAAAAGTTAAAATGGGTATGAAAAGGAAAATATATCATAAGGTTTAAAAAAATGTAAATATTTTTGTACCACAACATAATTTTTAAAAATAATAAAATTTAAATATGTAATAATTAGAAAAATTCTAGAAACCAAAATTAAAAAATGTCTAGAAGTGTAAAAAAGATTGATAATGATAAAATTTTGAAAAATATGAAAAAAGTGAAGAAAATATGTAGATTTAAGAAAATAAAATAAAGTTAAAAATTAAAAAAATATATGATGTTTAAAAAAATATGGCAAAAAATTGAATTATGTAAAGGTAATGCTTAAAATTTTTTTAAAAAAAAGTAAGTTTTAAAAACATACAAAACATTTAGAAACAATGAAATTTAAAAATTATAAAAAAGTAAAGAGAAAGTGATGATATTTAAAAATGTATAAAAAAGAAAATGATAAGGTCTAAATGGAATAAAAAAAGTTTGTAAGATATTTTTGTATGACAACATATTTTTGAACATACAATAATATGTTAGAAATAAAACAAAAAAGTATGATAAAGTTAAAAAGTGCATAAAGGATGTTGTATGATTATATAATTTTGAAAAATACCAGAAATTATAAAATAAAATGCATTTTCAAAAGTTAGAAAAAACCTTGAAAATAAAATTTGAAAAAATAACGAGTAAAAGTGATGTTTTAAAAAATAAAAGCTAGAAATTTAGGAAAAGGAAAAAATATGATGTTTTAAAAAAATAAAACAAAATAATTAGAAAGTTGAAAAACAATAAGATGTAATTCAAAAACAATATATACATATATATATACATACATACATATATATATACATACATACATATATATATATATATATATATATATATATACATACATATATATATAATATTATTATATGATAACACAATTTTAAAAAAAAATTGAATTGTTTACAACTGTTAACAAACTGTAAACATCACCACTATAAACTAAAAATAATGAGTAAAACTTCAAAAATATTTAAAACTATAAAATATAAAATATAAAATATAAATAATTTGAAAAGGCCAGAAAAAATAAAAACAAAAAATTTAAAATTCAAACAACCAGTAAAAACTAAAAAATAGTCAACAAATGAAGAAACTATGATGATATATATTAAAAAATGAAAATAAGATTTAAAAATTGAAGAAGTAAAAAAGATGGGGTTTAATAAAATGTATCATAAAAGTAAGAAAAAGATATAAATGCAAAAAAGTATAAAATGTTGTTATACAATAGCATAATTTTTTTAAATATTAAAATTTTTAAAATATAAACATAGTAAAAGTTAAAATATAATTGATAATGAAAAAATTTTAAAACTGATAAAAAATTATGATGTTTTAATAAAAAATAAAAAATAAAAGTTTGAAATTTAAGGAGAGGAAAAAATATAATGATATTTCAACAAAAAGAAAAAAATAGAAAAGTTAAAAACAATAGGATGCAATTCAAAATCAAAAATATATAATATTGTCATATGATAACATAATTTTGAAAAATATTGAATGAAAAAATTTTAAAATGATCAAAAAATTAAAAAAAAATGTTCAATGAAAAAGTAAAGAAAATTTTATAATTTAAGGAAAGGAAAAAAAATATGATAACGTTTTAACAAAAGAAAAAAAATTAGAAAAGTTAAAAAACAATAGGATGTAATTAAAAAACAAAAAAATATATAAAACATTGTTATATGATAACATAATTTTGAAAAATATTGGAAATTAAAAAATATAAATAATTTCCAAAAATTCAAAAACTGTAAACATGACCATTAAAAAAATAAAAATAATAAGTAAAAGTTAAAAAATTATTGATGATGAAAAAAATAAAATTTATCAAGAAAATATGATGATGTTTTAAAAAAATAAAAAATAAAATATGATGTTGCTTAAGAAAATAAAACCAAAAAATATTATAGAAGTTACAAAAAAAAATTACAATTCAAAAAATAAAAATGTATAAAAATTGTTATAAGACAACGTAATTTTGAAAAATGTTGAAAGTTATAAAATATAAATAATTTGCCAAAGTTAGAAAAAAACTGTAAAAATATAATTTAAAAAATAAATATGACGAAAAATTAAAAAAAATGATTGATAATGAAAAAACTTTAAAATTATCAAGAAATAAAAAAATATAATGATGTTTTAAAATAAAATAAAAACCAAGAATTTAAAGAAAGAAACAAAATATAATGACTTTTTTAAAAAAATAAAACAGATATTATAAAAGTTAAAAAAAGATGCAATTTAAAAACAACAAAAAAATATGGTTATATGATAATATAATTTTGAGAAATATTAAAAATTATAAAATATAAATAATTTGCAGATGTTAAAAAAATATAAAAATTAAAATAATGAGAAAAGGTTAAAAGAATAATTAATAATTAAAATTTATGAAAAAATAAAATGAAATATGATAATATTTTAAGAAGAAAAAAAGTTAAAAATTTAAAGAAAGGAAGGGAATGTAATAATGTTTAAAAGAAAGAGAGAAAGAAAGGTGTAACCAAAAAAAAAAAGGCATCATATCGCGTTAGGTTAGGACTCTCGTATTTCGTTGAAGGGCACCATATCCCCCAGCACTACTGCAGCCGTGGAATGATATTACTCTATCAATCTACCAGTCCCTCTTTAAATAATATAGACTCATCAATCTTTCACCTATTTTATGAGCGAGTCACGTTGTTAAATCAATAACAATCACTTTAATAAAAGTAACGGATCTATTTACGGCGTGAAATATGAGAGTTAAATTCAAACCGAGAAGAATGCTAATAATAAATCAATAACACACCATGGATATAATAATAATAATGATGGAGTGATTCATACCCGACGGCGGGTTCGGAGAAGCGTGGCGTTGGCGGAGGAACAACCTGGAAAGATTTAACAGATTGTCATATGAAAAAAAACGACAAAAACAACAACCGATGTTAACAAATCAAGAATGTCCAAACACATTCATTATGCCTGAAAAAAAAACTTACCATTTTTTGAAATAAACAGTTTTATGCACAATTACTCTTCTCGACCTTAACCTCTTCCTCTCTAGCTAAAACACGCCCCAAATTTCGCAAGTTCATAATTTCTTTAAAGTCAAAATCATACATAATTGAAAACAATGAAGGATCTTCGGAAGTTCAAATTAACAAGCAAAATATGCAATCAGTGGGCGTAAAGTGTTATAATCTTGACCTGTTTACCTTGGGGGAATTTCAAGAACTCCATCAGAACAATGAATCAATTTCAACAACCATCAAGAATCGGAACATCTGAAGAACTCCATCAGATTTCACTAAGCAATTTCAATGGACACTTCAATCGTATGGTTAAACTCTGCGCCAAGTGCACTGACCGTTAAACGAAATACAATTAGAGCCAAATTGTATTTAGAGAAACAATCGACAATAAATGAAATTAATTTTAACAACTTTTTCTCGTCTTAAATTTAGAGAAATAATCGATACCGAGTGAAAAATATATATATATAGAAGGCGAAATTGATTGTAGGAACCAGAACGAATGAGGCCTCTATGGTAAGAGCCTTTCCGAATAGAGCCAGAAAGCGCCGCCACCGTAAATCACCGACGAGGATGCTCCGGCAACCGCTGCCAAGTTTTCTCGTCATGTGTGAGTCGTGATGACATGACAATTGACAAATGCAAACGAACCAAATTTTGGCTTATTTATAATACAGATGGCAAGAGGCGGCAATTTTGGCAAGAGGAGGCAATCTGGCGGTAAAATTTAATGGTAAATATTAATTACAAAATTTAACGGCAATTTTACAAGATTGTCCCTAAACAAATCAGTAGTTAACGGTAAAATTTAAACGTATAGGATAATATTTTAATTTTAAAATAAATTACAAAAGATAATTCAAAATTTAAATTATTTTCTTATATTGTGAAATTAAATAAATATGTTTTGGCTAAAAAAAAAGTAAATAAAAGTGTTTTTAAATAGGCTATTTCACAGTTTTGGATATAATTAAATAATAATTTAATTTTTTTTCTCTATAAGATTAGAATATCAAATTTTTTTTAAAATGGCATAAATCTTTAAAATCTTAAAATCATAACCAATTGATGTTTGAGCTTTACCTTGTTGTAACGTAGACAACATCCATAGAATAGAACAATCAAGAAAATGCACCCTTCTCGCTCTGCTCTTCCAGCATTCAAGTTTTGAACATAAACAAAAAAATAAAAACTTATAAATAAGTACTACGATAATGAAAAATATTCTCTTATCCCAATCCCAAAGCACAAACTACTCAAATATTAGTTTATTATTTATTTGTTGCGTAAATACGAATATATACATGTACATGTAGATATAAATTTTCTTCAGATTTTTTTAAATAAAAATACATTCATCTTTAAATTTTAAGTTACACTTTGAACAAAAACTATATTATTAACAAAAACTATATTATTAGAAAAACTTTTAAATTTATTTTATTATATATAACTTTTTAATTTACTTTTTAACTTTTAATAAAAATATTAAAATCATTTTTCTTGGATTTTTCAAATATATAGTTACTATAAAATAAATATATTTTTAATTCAAAAAATCTTTTTGAAAAAATACAAACAAATAATATTTAGTAAATTAAAACTATTTAATATTATAAAATATTACTGGCGGTATTATTATATTTATTTATATCAAATATTATAAAATTATCATATAAATTATTTTTAAATGCATTTCACTTTAAATTTAAATTATTTTGTGTCTTAGGTTTTGGGTCATGTACTGCTTTTCGGGTCTTTATATGTGTAAAATGGCTTAATTTAACTAATTCGAGATGGGGAGCATATTGTTATTCATCATACTTTCAAGGAATCCAATATGATTGCAGATGGTTTAGCCAAGCATGGTTTGACCTTAGACTTAGGGTGGTTTATTTTAAATTCCCTCATGTGTTTTTATCTCTTAGTTTGCTGGCTGATGCTAGTAATATATCTTTCATTAGGTTGTTTGTGTTTTGGGCTTTAAAACAAAAATGGCTTAATTTAAACATTGGGCTCAAACTAAATAGTTATATCTAGTATATTGGATATAATTTGAATTAGTGAATCGATTTGAAAGTTATAGCACAACAACTCAAATTTTGAAAGCATATTTAAAATTATGAACAAGTGCCAAAGCGAGTTGGTATAAGTTGTTAAAGATTTTGTACAAACTCTCACTTTCTTCATGAGTGTCGGTTCAAACTCTTTTGACGTTACTTTTTTCATTTGATAGACAATTCTCTCTAGAGAGATTCCTTAGTGCCCAGTAGTTAGTTGAGTAGCTGTAACTAGGTGGAATTGCTTACAGTTCGGAACTATGTAGTAATCTTCTAGGTAAGTCTTTGTTAACAACCCACATGCCATTGACGCCTTGCGCAGCAGTATTAAGGGTGCCTCCTTGTTTTACCACTTTTAGTACCAAAAAAAAAAAACTATGAACAAGTACTCAAGCATGAATCAACTAGTAAAAACAAATGTGAAATTATAAGAGGTAAATTTATTATTGTGATACACTCAAATTACACAACCATATTAAAAGTTTTAAAATCATTATAAATAAATTTGAGAATTCATTTACAGGTTTGAATTACGCGTGGCAAATCAAGAATAACTTTCAAGATTTAGATGACACGTGTCATTTATAGAGAGGTTCAAATGACACGTGACGCTATATGGTATTTCGTAAATATTTGGTTCGATTATAGATCATAATTATTATCATTATAATTATTACATTAATGAGTATTAAATAGCTATATTTGAATTTAAAAATTCTATTAAAGATCTACCTTTTAAATAACTACCTTAATTATAATTAAAAAATTTGTTGGTCATTTGACTTAATTATTTGTTAATAACTAACGTGAATACTAAATAATGTATATAGTTTCCTTAATTATTTTCAAAATTAAGGATAAGCTAACGAGTATTTTTTTAATTTTAAAAAAATCATATACCTAATCAATAATTTTTTACTTACATTCGCCCTTATTTTTTCCTATATAAAAATCAATAAATAATTTTTACTTAATAATTTTTTTACTTACATTCTATTATTTATGACAATAATTTACTATAAGTTTCAAGGACCAAAATAATTATTATTATATATTTTAAGTATAATTTGGGAAGATATTTGTGTCTAATTATTATTATATATTTTAAGAGTATGTATGAAAAGGATATTTAAATTAGGCTTTAAATAAAATGTGATCATTTTTGTATGATTTTGTCATCAATTGCGGGTTGCTTGGTTTAGTGTTAATGTATTATTAAATATATATAATTAAAATAAAAAACATTACATGTAATTATTATATATAATTTATATAATTGAAATGTCCATTTAAATTATATCCATATTAAATAGGAAAGTTTCATGTGTCAATCTCTGAAACAATTTCACATAAAATCTTATACCACTTGGCAACACCAAAACGTTTTCCTCTATTTTTTGCTTACATGTCAGCCTCACATTCATTTTCACACAAATCAATTTATGGACAATTATGACAGAATTATTTGCACACAAAATAATTTAGGGTCAATTGTGACACGCAAAATTAGGAATTTAGTTTTTGTTGTATATTCTAATTGACTACAATTTCACAAATCACCCTTATACACAATTACAGGAATTATTAGTACTTAATGTTTTTATTTTGAAATTCAAATAGGTTAGAGAATAAAAGAGGACCAAGAAAATAAGAAATGAAAAAGGGACGTATATTCAAAAGAAACCCAAACTCTCCTCTCATTTCTCCAATGACAATATTTATTTTTTTACATGTTCTGAACAGTCACTCCCGTTGCGTTGATTTCATCTATTGTCTTTGTCTTCTCTATGTCTTTATTAAGGTGAGAAAATATATTGTCAAATTGAGACGCATATACTTTAGGTTTTTTTTTTCTTTTGATTTTTGCATTTTCTCCATTTGAGAAATTTCTATTTTTCTTTTTCACTTTTATGTTTTATTGTTCCCTTTTTATTTGTTTGTTTATGTTATTTTTGCTTAGTGTATAGTCTAGAATGGATGGTTAAGATAATAACATTAAGGATGGAAGCGAAGATGGTACTCAAGGTCCTAATTTGCTATTAATTTCCTTTATATTTGAGTTTTTATTATTTTATTATTTTATTGCTTTAAATTTGATCTACTAAGATTTTTATTCTTTTTGCATGTATAGATTCAAAAGAATTCAAGAGAGAAATCAGAGTATGGATGAAGAGGATATTCTAAACTAGGCTCTAAAGCAAATTTGATTATTTTCGTATGATTTTACTTAATAAACTAAATTTTGCGTCATCAATTGGGAGTCGTTTGATTCAGTGTTAATGTATTCTTAAATATATATAATTAAAATTAAATCATTGTATGTAATTGTTATATATAATTTATATAATTGGAATGTCCATTTAAATTAGATCCATATTAAATTGTTCATTTATTAGCACATTATTTATTTATATATTACAAATGTTGCCAATTTGAAATGATTTAATAGCATTTTAATGGACAAAAATTTAAAATGGATGATTAATTTAAATGTGCAATATTCAATTAATTACAAATATTCAAATCACCAAAAGGAATATGCAATATTCATTTATTTTTATGGAAATAGAACAAAAAAATTATTTACTTTTCTTCATAAATAGCATTTTAAATATAAATAAATTAATTATTCCTTAAAATCCACTGAAATTAACATTCCTATCTATCTAAATAATGATAATAATTAAGGTAATTTTAACCAGTATATATTCTAATTTGAATTAATTAAGATAATTGTGACATATATATTTAAAAAAAAAGGAAAGTAAGATTATTTTAAATTAAGGTAAATATATTATGTTAAAATCTATAATTAAAGTAATTAATGTAACTAGAAATCAGCCAATTTATAAATATTTAATTATATTTAATATTGATTGAAAAAACTTAAACATTTGAATACAAAAGTAGAAATCTCTTTTATTTGCATAATAAATTAAGAAAAAACTAATTTTGATTTGATTTTTATTTAATGTGAAAATTCAAGACACATAATAACAAGAGAGACACATGAATATATATATATATATTAGTTTTTTATTTAATGTATTATTAAATTTGTTAGAAATTTTATTGATGTAATTATGTAATTATTAAATATATATATATATATATATATATATATATATATAATTAAGATAATTACATGTAATTATTATATATAATTTATTTTTTATGAAATATATTTATTAAATATTGCTTAAAAATACTATTTTTATATGTTAAAATACATAATTCTATTAATTATGGTAATTATGACTGATTATATTTTGATATTAATTAAGGTAATTGTGATGAGTATATATTTTAATTAAGGTAAAATTATTTTAAACAATGGTAGTTAGATTATTTAAATTACTTAATTAAATTGACTATTACAATTTTAAAATTAAAATAGATGATTACTTTAAAAGGACCATTCATTTTAACCTAAATATGAATTTTTTTATTTAAAGCATTTTCATATTAAATTGTCCATTTATTATTTCTCTATTTTTTTTTATTTATTAACGTGCCAATTCTAAACAATTTAATAGCATTTTGATGGAAGAAAGTTTAAAATAGATGATTAATTTAAAATTGACAATTAATTTGACCTAAATATACAATGTTCATATATTTAAATAGAAATGAAACAAATTTCTTTGTTGACTTTTTGTTGTAAATGACATTTTAAAAGGAAATAAATTGACTTTGCTTCAAATCCACACAAAATTAATGTCCAATTAAGGTAATTATAATCAGTATATATTCTAATTTGAATAAGTTAATACAATTATGACATATATATTTTTAAGAAAGATAGTAATATTATTTTAAATTAAAGTAGATATATTTTTTATAATGTATAATTAAAGTAATTAATATAATTAATAAATATGTATAATTAGGTAATGGCCCATAATTATAAGTAAATTAGTTAATTTATAAATATTTAATTATATGTAATATCAGTTGAAAAAACTCAAATATTTGAATAAAAAGTAAAAATTTTCTTTTTTTGAATAATAAATTAAAAAAATAATGTCAGTTTAATTGATTTAATGTAAAAATTCATGACATGTATACTAAGATGGGAGTCACACAACACATATTATATATATATGTTTTATTATTTGTAATTTAACTTCAACATCACGAAATCTTCCTTCTCTATACTTTGGATATTTTTAACAATTTCTACTAAAGCATTTCTTAAATGTCGTGACATTAATATTCTTAAACGATTTGTTAATTAATGCTTTGACGATTTTTAAGGAATTAAAAAATAAAAAAGCATTAAAAAGTATAATATTTAATATATTAAACAAATTAAAACAATATATTTTATAAAACAATTTATATTTTCAAAATTATAATAAGTATACTAAGAATATTTATTACTATTTATATTTTTAAATTTAATTATTTATCACATCTAATAAGAAAATGTTTCAATAATCTATATAATTGCACTAAATGAGCTAATGAAGGTATTATGGTCTTTTTATATTATTAAATTTTTCTTTCAACTTAGAAAAGTCAGATTTTCACCTCTCTATAAGAACAATTATGTGAAAAACATGAGTTAAAAGCATTCCTAGGAGACAATGTTTCCCATGAATATTTTCTGTTAAACTGTATACCAAACATAAGAAACTAATATTCCTAATTTCATATTTATAGGAAACTAACAAATTTTCTCATACCAAACATCCTCTATAGTCATTTTAATCCCTTAAAAAATATATTTTTCATTTTTTATTTTTAACTAAAAAAGTACAGGTGTCAAAATAGCTTAAGCTTATGGACTATTTTGGCCTTACCCAATTCACATGCTGAATGGAATATAAAATTGACAACTCACTTTTTCTTGAGTTGTCCTTACTTAACTCACTTAATCCCACATGTTAAGATGAGTCGATCTGATTTGAGTTGGTCAACCTTTTTTTATTTAAAAATTATTTATTTTCCTTTTTATAAATGTCATTGAGATTTTTTTATTTTATTGCTTATTCTTTAGATTTGTTACTATGAATTGGAATATATTTAATTTTTTTTGCATTTCTTATTTTTTATTTTTTTAAATTAGATGAGACAAGTCGTAAATCAATTTGCGAGTCAATCCATCCAACCCACTAATCTATGATGAGTCAAACTGAGTTTTGCATATATTTTTATTCATAAAAGAAATGAATTAAATTATATTGACTCACCTTTTGGACAATCCATGATAAGCTAGTTCAAGTAAATCGAGTTGACTCACATAAACACTACTATGAATAAGTAAAAAAAAAATTACTATTTTTTCTTTTTCTTTGCCCCATCATTTTCATCATCACTACCAAATAGTGTGTCCATGTTGAAAAATGAGCTTTATCGCGAAACCAAACAAGTATATAAGCTCATGTTTGGGGTGGTTTTTAGTTTTAAATTTCATTTTTTAAAAAAAAACTAAGAACATTTTTAGTTTTATAATTTATGTTTTAGTTTCTAGTTTTATAAACTTGTGAATTAATAGTTAAGAGAAGTGAATGGTGTCACTTGCAACGATGGACAAACACCACAAAGCAGAAGCCTCGACATCCTTGAATACAAAGGCATAGTCATGATGTCAGACCCTTAAATGTGCGGTCATAAGTGTAAGACATACCTAGACTTCAAGAAGCTCTTCACCAGTGCTGTAACGACCCGCTGTTGCTACATGACATTCTATAATAAATCACATATTCATTCAATTTTAAGTAAAAGTCTTGTTAATACATTTATGAAAATATAAGTAAATTTTTCGCGTTTCATAAAACTAATTGACAACGACATTCATCTCTTGAAAATAATTATCTACATAAATAACAACTACTGAAAGTCAAACATCACATATATAGGTATATATATTAGAATATCAACATTATACTAATTAACAATTTAACCCATATATCAAAAGATCAACTATATCTCAAAAAGTTAAGGTGTGTGTGTCAGCTAAAGTGTACCCATCAGTAAGTATATATAACAAAAAAGGGAAGGATACATATAACTACTCATTTCCTAACAGCTGGCCATAGCTACACACTACTCTGAAGAAGAACTAGGGTGGTACTAAGGAAGAAAAGAAGAAGTAGGACTCCTTGACGTTTGACAGGCTCCTCTCGGAATGAAGTCTCTCTACCTAGAAACGTCTTCTATACTCAACGGTGAAGAGTCTGATCTGCTAGTGGCTCACCATCTGCTCTCGCATATAATCGCGTTCATCACAGTCGATTACGTATCAAAATAAATAGTGCAAGGGTAAGCTATCAAAATAAGGATAATTTACATTTAATTATCCATACATTAAAATATATTAACTTCCAATACAACAACACATCAATAGGTAAAAGCAAATCATCATTAAATAACAATTATAAGATGAAAACAATTATAATAATAATGACAGTTATGCTATGGACGCAGACATGACTCGATGGAGATTTTTCAACAATCGAGCAATCAGTACAAACTTGTTCTTTAACATGGTATAATAACAACAAGGACCTCACAAATCCAAATAGGTAGCACATGTTATAACCATTAGGGAACGCAGTTAATTTTGATCTATGAAAATGATATAGTAGTTTGTCAAGATAGACATATGTGGGTAGTGGCTTACCACAACACAAGATTTACAATGACCTTGGTCTACAATGTGGATTTGCTCGTCTATCTATCTTTAAGGTCCATCGACAGCTACCCCACTAACCTTTCCAGCACTAGGTTGAAGGGCCCACCAAGCAACCTTAACTTACATGCTTGCTTACAATACAGTTACAACTGTGAACTCATGCATGTACATCTCATCAACAACGATAATCAACATTTTTTTTATATAATTTATCCACTGCTACATTATCAAGGTCCTGCTAAGCAACCTTCATAGTCAACAAGAAGAGGTCCCACCAAGCAACCTCTGTCTTATAGGGATTCTATTGATAATCCCTACTAACAATAGAATTCTATCTTTTTTACTTTAACGTTTTCCATCAACATTGGATAACATATATTATAAACTTTTATGAAATTGCTTAAATGGATTTCACTTGAATCTTTTAAATATTTTATTTAGTAATTTATTTACTATCATTTTAAATTCAGAATATCCAATAAAAATTAAAAAGGGATGTCAAATTTCTAAAATACCCTTTTTAGCATTTTTCTCATTAAAAGGTCTATTATTAATCAATTCTTTGTCAAAATTGATAAAAATACTAAATAAATTTTAAAATTTTATTTTTTTGTAGAATCAACTTTAAAACAACATATTAATAATTACTAAAATGTAAAATTACAAAATTTACCTTAAAATCATTCAAGAAAAGCATAGTTTTAAACTTGAAAATTTCTCTATTTCAGGTTAGACCTATGAGTAGATTTGAAATTTTAAATGATTTTTCTTGAAAACAAATATTATACCCTGTTAATGGTATGAGAGTCTATTTTCTAAAACATTAAACCATGTCTTAAACAAAAATCTACAAAAAACATGATAATTGTTGAAGTGGACAAAGGTCAGATTTAGATTCTTGGAACACACCCAACTTTCAACTCATATTTCTCTTTCAAAACAACATCAATTAAAACAAACCTTATATCCTTTCAATAGCCCTGGAAGTCTATTTTTCAAAAAGCTAAAGAACATTTCCTAATTCATTTTGTACAAGGAGAAACAAGCAAATTACTAAAACATGTCAAAGCTGACTAATAGAACAGGGTCCCTACACATAATCCAGTTTCAAATAAACTTTTACTATATCAAAGGGTTGAATTAGAAAGCATATGTCCTATCATTGGAGATCTCTTAGAGTTTATTTTTCAACCATATGACTCATTTTTTCTTATCATTTTTAGAAAATCAGAAATGAACCAAACAACACACAAAGGTCATCAGTGCACACAAGACACGTTACTCATTTTTGGATGTATATATCATGGTCATTTCTTAATGTTTTTGCACGATTCCTGTGCCAAAATCGTAGCCCTATATGTCTAATTTCCAACCCAACAAACGGCACTCAATTTTGTTGACTACATAAAGAAAAATGTCAAAAATACGAAGGTATGTTCAGACGAAAAACAACCAAGCAGCAATTACAATATATACACCTTTGCATATTTCAAGCAAATCACCAAATATAACCAACAACATCACCAAAACAAGTTTCCATTCAACCTTTAAGGCATTAAAATGAAAGAAAATAGTAAGCTTGTCTTACCTTTAGTAGTCATAAGCTAAAGCTTCTACGAATAGAGAAAGGAAGGATTTTTCTTAAGCCAACAAGAAGAGATATTTTCACAAAACAATAGACAAGCCAAATGAGAAATTGTGGGAGAACTCTTCAAAGTGTGAAAAAAAAACAAAAGAATTAGGGAGAAAGGAGGAGAGTCTCATAGATGCCAAGATAGGAGGGTGAGACTTGAGTTTTTAAAACCCACTACCTACTACAATACATGATACCCCCTAGTTGATAAAAATTTGAAATCCAATTACAAGTCAAATATGGCTGCATCAAAAAGTTTTGAGGCATTAGACTTTCTTTGGACAATGTATACAGTAGTTGAGGAGAAAGAAAGTTGATTTGTTCTTTAATTAGTACTACTATGACACAAATTAGAGAAATTTTTAGATAAAGTGAGTATTTACTTGGAAAGGGAAAATTATTTAGAATGAAATATGTAAATTTTCTTGACTATTTGCTCACCTTTATAGTGTATTTCTTACACTATCAGTGTATAATGCAGTCCTGGTTTCGGTAGAATTTTCTACTAAAACTTTAATAGAAAAATTACACATATATTTATTAATTAAAATTTTCACAAAATTAAATTTAATTATCTCTTGTAATTCTTTTCAATCAATTTATTAATCACAGAAGAGAAAAATGGGTGTTACAAGTGTGAGCATTAGAAAAACCTAAACTGCTTAAAGTCCCATAAGGGAAATAAATGACATCATTTAGGAAGCGCTTCCTTCGTGGGAACCATAAGTACAATGAGGCTACGAGGACTCTAGTTGTGCTCAAGGTTGGGCATTGGCTTGTTACAACATTGGGACATGTCAGGGTGTTTGTGAAGACTGTGCAAGATAAACCTCGAGCTGCTGAGTGGGCACCTAAGAGGCAAATGGTGCATTTCATAAGTAGAGGATTTGATTGTTTAATTTTGGTTTTAGATGATTCAAATTTTTTGAAGATGTTAAGAAGGGTCAGGGAGGACAATTTAGGAACTGTTGTTGTTAAGGATTGGGATATGGCATTGAGGCACTATGCTAATTTGTGGGTTCCTCGGATTGGGGTTAAGAATGGAGAGGTTGATTTGGTGCCTAATAAAAGAGGGAAGATAAGAACACAGGGAATAGAAGATGAGTTGTTTTAAGATGAGGATGAGGAATTAGAACAATATTTAATGTTTGTGTACAAGTAGGATATGGATGAGAATGCAAAGGACTATAATGATGAAGAAGACAACAAAAAATATAGGTTCTATAACTAAAAACCATAATCATAAATATTTTTTCTTGAAAATTGATGTAAATGCATTTTAAATTTAAGTTAAAATTCACTTTAACTCCATTTTAACCAATCACATTTTATTTTAAATTTTGCATTTCAAAACAAAAAACTCTCAATCACCCTTATAAGACCTTGCCTTATTTGGGGTGGTTTTAACTTTTAAAAACCAAACTAATTTTCAATTTGTAGTTTTAGTTCTTTTTTTTTTACCATTTTAAAAACATGCTGTTAATCTTGTAATTTATCTTTAAAAGGTTCACTAAAAAGATGTGAGCTCTTCACATGAGTTGTGATGAGAGGATATGAAGTGAAAGCAAAAATAAAATAAAAAAGAACATTCCATTTGTATCTAAAATGGTACTCAATTGGTGGAGAGGTTAGGATTGGGAGCTAAGGATGAGGAGAGTGAATAAACAATACTCTTAAGTTTAGCAGGAGCCAAAGTTGGAGAAGTGGTTGGTGGTGACAACAAAGGCGTTGGGGTCAATGCAGGTTTAAGGACTTTCATTGATGGTGTTGCTAGCGGAGGAGTCATGAAAGGGGGAGTTATAAGTGGTGGCTAAAAAGAAGCGAAAACAACAAATAAAGGAGTTGTCAGTGGAAGGGATGCAGGTGGTGGAGACTAACAAGGAAAGCAAAGAGTAAAGGTAACAAAATAGGCTACCTAACCTGATGCAGGTTGGCTTGATGTGGGTCGTATGCTATATGAAGTTGGGTAAAAAAACCCATATTTAGTTTAGCGAAAGGACAGACTTTACATGCTTTTGCGGGTTAAGTGCAAATCAGACCATGATTAGATTAGACTAAAAGGCTTTGATTTAATTCATACCCAAAATTTAAAGCCTAAATCCTACATTTCATAAAGTGGGTTTGGGTTGGGCCAGTCATAGTCCTTAATGCTAGTCATGAGCTATAGTAGGTTAGGCCAAAAACCACAGATTCAATCTGAACTTCCAAAATGAGTCCTAAGTTTGGTGAAAGCTTGATTTTTATGGGCTTTGATGGGTTAGGCCTAGATTGAGTTATGATTGGACTTGGTTAAACAAGCTCATATTTAATTCGTACTCAAAATTTAAAGCCTAAGTCCTAAATTTCATCAAGTGGGTTTAGGTTAAGCTAGTTGTAACATCTTGTTTTTCCTAATGCATGATTAAGTATTTTAATAACTAAAAAGTGGAAATTTGATATGTAATCTAGGTGATTAAAAAAAATAAATGAATTGTTGTTATGTATGGTATGTAGTATGTGGTGATAGTTGTATATTGTATGTTTGAAATTCTGGTTTGAATTTAGGAAATTTAAGATATGTGCTTGAGCTAATGTGGGTGTGTTGTGAGTGTGATTTTGGGCTTTTGAGGGAAAATAGTTAAGTTAGAACCATTATGGGTCATGGGGAGTGATTTGGTGAGATTTTACCCTTAGTTGGCCAAAAGTTTGTATGAGAGCTCCGAGAGGTTGAGTATAAAAGGAGGACAGGGGGAAGAGTTTCCCCATTCTCTCATTCTCTTTTTCTTTCTTTCTCTTCATCTCTCTATCTCTCTCTAGATTCCTCAAGTTATTAAGTGTAGTCAAGGAATTCTAAGCTTAGTTCAGTGCTTTAGGTGAGAAGAGGAACAAACCCGTGGAAGGTTTTGGCTCAAGACACAAATTTCTCAAAGAACCTAAATTCAAATTCGGGGACTTTTAGAGGTAAAGGAAGCTTACTATTGCTTGATTTTGTGTTTATGGCTATTGATATGTCGATTTAATGCTTTAGAATCGGTTGCTTTTTGTGAATATTTGTGTATGTGGGTTTTGACAACAAAATGGGTTTAAAAGGGGTTTTTGAGATTTGTTGATGATTTGTGGATAAAATTATTATGTAATTGGTTAGAAATGTATTAGAAGTAATTAAAATTGTTTTGTGATGCTTAATGTTGTTTGATTTTGTTAAAAATGGTTGTTGGTGATGGATTTGCGAACAAAATGATCACATTCACACCTAGTGATGGATTTTGTCACTTAGCGACGGAAATGTTCGCTTAGCGATGAATCTTGCTAGTCGCTGGAAGTCTGTCACTCGCTTAGCAACGAAAATGCTTGCTTAGTAATGGATCTTGATGACTTTCTAGAAGTTATTTGCTTAGTGACGGTCGCTTAGTGACGGTTGCTTAGCGACGGATGCTGATGATTCTCTGTAAGTCATTCGCTTAGCGATAGGAAAGCTTGCTTAGAGACAGATCTCTCACTCAACGACGGAATTCATGCTCAGCGAGAGAAAAATAGAATTTTCTTTGCTTTATTATTACTGTTGTTGTTTGTTGATGACTTTATTGATTCCTATGGATGTCAAATGTATATTTTAAGATAATTGGATGTTCAAATGGTTTTCTAAACTAGCTTTTGGTTTTTTTTTTATTATTATTATGGATTTGTTTGATAAATTGTTAAAAAGTGGTAGTTGGGTGGAAGGACTGCTTAGATAGAACTTCCACTGGTTATGTTGTGTTATTGTGGTGAGACTTCTCATAGGGGATGTAGGTCCTACTATTGTGTGAGAATTTTCACAAGGTATGTGTTGTTTTGATAGTGTCTTATCTATTGTCCATGCAAGAGGCTGGATTGGGCATGCATGGGGTTGATGATGATTGTTGGACCACAGGTGGTGCTGAATAGGCCACGTGGTGTGATGATGTGATATATATATATATATAAGGATATTGATGAATGATTATGGTTGAGTTGTTGTTGTTGTTGTTGTGGCTCATGCATACATACATGTGTTGTTGGCTGAGGTTGTATGGGCCTCATGTCGTATGCAGGTAGGCATGAAAGTTAGGGGTGAACGAAGTTATGGCTCAGACAGGCCTCCAGCCTAATGCCTGGATAAAAAGTGGGATCTGAAAGATGGGCTTAGGGGATGAGTGTATGGGTAATCCCACAGAGGGCCAAGGCAGTGCAGGTCTTGTATCGTGGTATACCACCACCCACATTCACTTATCTTGACAACCATAAGCTTATCCATTGATTAGAGTTTTGACAATCCTTGAATGGTGCTTAGAAGGCCATGGTAGGGGGTAAGACCTGACTGATCACCTGAAATGTAAAAAATCTCTCGAGAGTTACGTCATTCATGCATTGACATGTGGTAGTGAAAGCATTGGTGTTGGATTGTGGTGTATGTAACCCATTCTTAATGAATTTGATTTCAATTTAGCAAATGATGGTTTGATGATATAAATTATATATGCTATGGTTGTTGTTATTTCGTAAGCTTACCCTTGCCTTATTATTTTATGTTGTTTTACTATGGTTGTTGTTGTTGCTGGTTGTGGTTATGTGTGTTGTTATGACCGTGATGATCACGTTATTTGGCGTAAGAGCAGAGGATGAAGCTTCAGCAGACTCGGCTTCCCACAGCTGATAGTGGAGGATTCCAATTAGAGTTTTAAGGCCCTTATGGGTGAATCTTTTGAAGGGATCCTTTTGGTTTTTCTTTTGTTATGTATTGTATAGTTGACCAATTGTAGGGAGTTTTGTTTTTGTTCCTCCCGTGGTTTTGTGATTTTGGGCCTGTATATCATATTATTTTATATCTTATACATATATTTTATATAGCATGTTGATTTCTTATTATTGGATATCTTAATAATATATGGGAGTGTATAGAATATTATAGCGACAGAGGGTTGTTACACTAGTCATGGTTCAATGTGGTTCGTAGGTTATAATGAGTAGGGTTAAAAAGCTCAAATTCACTCTGAACTTCTAACATGAGGCTAAAGCTTAATTTATATAGATTTTGCGGGTTAAGTTTAGAGCGAGCCATAATCTAATTGAGCTAAAAAGACTTAAATTTAATTCATGCTCAAAATTTAAAGCTCAACCCCACATTTCATTGAACTAGTTTAGGTTAGGCCATTCACAAACTATAGTTAGTCAGGCCAAAAAAGCCCAGACTCAATTCAGTCTTATAAAATGAGGCCTAAGTCAAGTGAAAGTCCAATTTTTATGAGTTTTAGTGGGCTAAGTCCAAATTGGGCCATGATTGGGTTAGGCTAAACATACTCAAATATAATTTGTGCTAAAAATTTAAAGTTCAAGTCCTACATTTCATTGGGCAAGTTTAGGATGGGCTGGTAAAACCAAAAAGCTCCAAATTATTGTTTTTAAAATGAGGCTCAAGCCTAATGAAAGCCCAAATTGTATGAGTTTTTTGCAGACTGAGCCCAAATTAGGCCATGATCGGATTGGGTTAAAACGATCAAGATTTAATTCGTAATTAAAATTTAAAACCCAAATATGACATTTCATCAAGTGAATTGTAGTTAGATTGGTCGATCCGACTTATTTTGTCACTTTTAATGAAGAATGAACGAGTGGTAGAGAAGAATGAACGAGAGGCGGAGAAGACTGAGCGAAGGGGTAGAGAAAGGTGGAGGGAAGTATCAGAAAGGAAAAAATAACTTTTAAAAATTTAATATTAAAACTAGAAATTTTTTTCTTTTTCTTTTGCTTCCAAAAGTAAATTAAAAATAGTTTTAAATTCATTTAATTAAAAATCATTTATGTTCTTTTTTATTAAAAAAATTTGTTTTTAAATTTAAGTTTGAAAATCAAAAACTAGAAACTTACAATCACTCCAAGCTAGTAAATTTTTAAATTAAATATGTTTTTGGTTCCTTATGATTTTAGTCTATATAATTTTTTTTGTCAATTTTTAATCTCATTTATTTTTTGTCATTAATACCAATTCTTGAGGGAATAAAAATGAAGAAAAGGGCAAAAATTTTAACACCTACGGACTGATATTAACGACGAAAAATAAATAAGGGATTAAATATGAGTAAAAAAGATTATAGACTAAAATATAAAAATTGAAATTTTATAAAAACATATTTAACCCATTTAAAAATGGTTGATGCGGAATTGACAAACCTCGATGGCATTTCCGATATTTCACCCAAAATGAAGGCTAAATACCGATTAGCACAATGAAAAATAATTTTACTTTCTATTTTCTCGTGAATAGGCGGTGAGCATAAATCTTATCACCCAAGCCTCGTGCAACCTCTGGAACGTTACGGAATCTTCGTTCTCGTATAGTGAACACGTTGAATCCTAGCCGTTCGTATCACCATCGTTGGTTCATAAAAGTTTATTCGGACTTGCTAGAGGTAGACCTCAAGTAGGCGATCATAACCCTCGCACAAGATTTCCAATCTAGCGGACGGTACAACGCCACGTGTCGTCGAATCAAATCAGTCTTTCATTTCAGTGATTTCGAGCTATTTACCTTTTCCATTAGTTATTTTCAGTATTTTCAATCTATAAACCCTTACTCGGCAGGCAAACCAAAAGAAACCCTACTTCTCGTGCGTCTCTCGCGGGTTTTGAAACAAAATATAAATACATAGAAATCGAATTTGTCGGTGAATTTAATTTCAAAATTGAGGATTCCATTGGGGTTTTAAATCGCACAGGCGAGATTCAAACCCTAATTCATGATTCGTGATCGTGATCGCCGTGTTTTGGGGAGGAATCGACTGTTTCGTGGTGTGTTGGTTGAGGTATGTATGTGATTTTGTAGCTGATATGTTTGGTGTTGTTTATAATGCAATTAGTCCAATGCATGGGGAAAATGGTTATGATCTCAGTTATTGGGTTGGTTGAGGGATTATTTGTGATTTTTCATCTGGTTGTTGTTACAGATCTGAAAAAAGCGTACAGTCATGTATGATGGAATGTGAACATTGTAGAATATCGGTCTGTTCTGTTTATTGTACATGGAAGATAGAGAAGAGAACTCCCATGGTACTGCAATTCCCAAAAAATCGAGATCTTTGGATCTGAAGAGTTTGTATAAATCAAAAGTGACAAAAGAGACTCCGAAAAAGAGCTTAAAGAGGAAAGGGAGTCATCCTGGGGGCGTTGATGAGAAAAGGAACAAGAAAAAAAAGACTAGAAAGGAAGTGTCTCTAAGTAGCTTAGAGAATGCTGATGTTGGCCTCAAGAAGGTTGATGAAGAATGTCAAAAAGGGCCTGGTTCTGGTAGGCAGGATTTATGTGGACAAAGGTTGGAGCCAAAGCAGGGGTTGAGTAGCAATACTGGGCTTAATAGAGGTTCACTGAATTTTGATGAAAATGTTCACATTCCAAAGCGAAGGAGGGATTTTGTGGGGAGAAAGAAATTTGAAGTTGGTCCAGCAACAAAACTGGCTGGGCAGGCTAGTAGTACAAGTGGCCATGGTGATCAGATACCTAAGTTAAGTAGTGATGATTTGGACAGGAGGATTGAGTCTTCAAAGATTAAACAGAAAAGAAACTTTGATGAGTTTAAGGAAAGCAGGAGTAATTCTGCTGTAAATAGTGGTGATTCCTCTTTAAAGAAGTCACGGAAGAAGGATAGAAAGCAAAAGGCTTTGGCTCCAGATAGAAATAGGGTTGCCAAGGAGGTTAAGCCTCTGATTGATGGTAGTAAAATTTCTGATTATTTGCGGGAAGATGAGGAGGAGAATCTTGAGGAGAATGCAGCAAGGATGCTGTCTTCACGGTTTGATCCAAATTATACTGGATTTTGTTCAAGCAGTAAGCCTTCTACACTGCCATCATCAAATGGTTTGTCCTTTTTACTCTCTTCCAGTCGAAATATTGATAGTTGTGGGTCAAAGTCTCAGTCAGGTTCAGAATCAGCATCAGTTGATACAGCTGGCAGAGTCTTGAGGCCGAGGAAACAATACAAAGAAAAAGGTAATTCCCGGAAGAGGCGGCATTTTTATGAAATTTCATTAGGTGATTTAGATGAACAATGGATACTGAACCAGAGAATTAAGGTTTTTTGGCCTTTGGACCAAAGTTGGTATCATGGCCTTGTCGATGACTATAACAAAGAAACAAAGTGTCATCATATCAAATATGACGATCGAGAAGAAGAGTGGATTAATCTCCAAACTGAGAGGTTCAAACTCCTGCTACTTCCAAGTGAAGTTCGTGGAAAATCAGGGAAAAAAAGAGCAGTAAGGAAAAATAGAAGTTCTGGTCAGCAAAAAGGGAGCTTGTTCAGCAAAGAAAGGCAAACAAGAGATGTGAGTACTGAGGATGATAACTGTGGTGAAAGCTGTATGGACACAGAGCCTATAATCTCTTGGTTGGCTCGATCTTCTCTTCGGTTTAAATCTTCTGCTTTTCATAGCACTAAGAAAAAGAAAACTTCTGTTATGCTTCCAAGTACTGCGTCATCATTGTTGTGTGATGAACCTGTAAAAGTACAGAAGTGCTTAGCTGAGAGTTCCCCGAGGGAGGGTAAAAGCAGCCTTTCCAGAGATTCTGTATCAGAAGATAAATTAGGTGATAACTTTGGGAAGAATTCGCCATTGCAAAGCTTCAATTGCCCTAAAGAAGACAAGCAGCCTATTGTCTATTTTAGAAGGCGGTTTCGCAAGCCAACTCCAATATCACCTCATATTTCTGAAGATAAACATGTTGATCCAACTGCATCTTGTTCCATTTCCTTTGATCCTGTGGTTGGTGGGCTTATGGATGTAAAAGAACCAAATGATGGGAGGGTTGAGACTGGGGGGCCATTGTGGTTCACACATAATGTGGGGGTATCTAAAATTTTTTTTGACACAAGTTCAGCAGCATTCAAGTTTGACTTAAACTATCCAATACAATTGGTGCTGAATGACTTGTTTAAATCAGAGAATTTGTGGTTGCTCCGTGCTATTCTGCTACTTCAGTATGGTACAGTTATGACCTTGTGGCCAAGAGTTCATTTGGAGATGCTTTTTGTTGACAATGTGGTTGGGCTAAGGTTCCTCTTATTTGAAGGCTGCTTGATGATGGCTGCAGCCTTTGTCTTTTGTGTCCTTAGGTTATTTCATCAACCTGCTGACGAAGAGAAATATATTGACTTGCAGTTGCCTGTTACATCTATCAGATTCAGGTTTTCGAGTGTTTATGGCATTAAGAAGCCTCTTGTGTTTGCGTTTTACAATTTCTCCAGTGTGAAGAATTCAAAATGGATGTATTTAGATTCGGAACTTAAGAGACATTGCTTGCTCAGTAAGCAGCTCCATCTTTCTGAATGTACATATGATAACATCCAGGCATTTCAAAATCAGTCAAGCGAGTATCCAATTTCTTCCATCAGAGGCAACCCCTTAGTCAAGGTACTTTTTCTAATTTGGTTTGTTTTCTGATTAGTAACTCCATACCTTCACCTCATTTCAAGAATGTGTTTGCTGTATTTAAACATTGTATCCTGTCAAAGCTTCCAGTCACTGCAAGATGATTTGTGTTGGTTTTTTTCTTGTGTCAAATTTTACGACTTTCCATGAACAGGTCATGCAGAAGAGAACTAGGCCGGGGATTAACATTATGGGTATTTCCAGAGAGTTATCACAGGCTGATACTAGTCAATCTTCTGATGCTGGCAAGAGGAAGATTCCTCCATTTTCACTTTCTTTTTCTGCTGCACCTACATTTTTTCTTAGTCTGCATCTTAAGTTGCTGATAAAAAAGTCAGTAGCTCATATAAGCTTTTGTGATAATGCACCGGTAGATGATCAGGAAGACTCTGGTCTGATGACAGATGACTGCTCTAGCATTGATGATTGCTCTATCAGGAATGCAGAATTTAATGTGAAAAAAAATATGATGACTATGTCAAAGGATGCTGTGCGTGATGAATTGACTTGTGCTGAGTCAGATTTGTTAATTGGTCCATCTAATTGCAGTGATCAAATTCTCTCTGAAAATTACCAGAATATTGATCTTAGTGCTGGTAGAACTTCTGGATTGGATAGTTCTGAGAGGCCTCCTACCGTTCAGTTACCAGAGTGGCAATCACGTCATTCTAACCACCCTTTTCCTTCAAATTCTTTAACCGATAAGATTAAAGCCGATGATGGTTCCCATTCTTTTCTGTGCGATCTGAGTGTTCGAATTCCTTCAGTTGATCAATTTGAGAAGCCTTGTGATGTTGATTTGCGTGATGCTCAACACTCTTCTGATTTTTCCTGGAATACAAATGGAGGTGTCATTCTCAGCCCCAATCCAACTGCTCCCAGAAGCTCTTGGCATCGGAACAGAAATAATTCCTCATCATTTGGATTCCAGTCGCATGGGTGGTCTGATGTGAAGGCTGACTCTCTTCACAATGGTTTTAGCAGTGGACCTAAGAAACCACGAACGCAAGTATCTTATTCAGTGCCTCTTTCTGGGCATGATTATAATTCAAGGCACAGAAGCCATTATCAGAGACAGAGAGGATTGCCGCACAAGCGAATTAGAAAGGCTAATGAGAAGAAGTCATTGGATGTTGCTAGGAGTCCTGAAAAGAATTTGGAGTCCTTATCTTGTGATGCAAATGTGTTGATTACCCTTGGTGATAAGGGGTGGAGAGAATCTGGTGCCCGAGTTGTACTAGAATTGTTTGATCATAATGAGTGGAAACTTTCTGTAAAACTTGCAGGTATTACAAGGTATTCATACAAAGCACATCAGTTTCTGCAGCCTGGATCAACAAATCGTTACACCCATGCTATGTTGTGGAAAGGAGGGAAGGATTGGATCTTAGAATTTCCTGATCGGAGTCAGTGGGCAGTTTTCAAGGAGATGCATGAGGAATGCTACAACCAGAACATCCGTGCTGCTTCGGTTAAAAATATACCTATTCCTGGTGTTGTCTTGATAGAAGAAAATTTTGATAATGAATCCGAAGCTGCTTTTGTTCGGAGCTCTAAATATTTTCGACAAGTTGAAACAGATGTAGAGATGGCTCTGAATCCATTGCATGTCTTGTATGATATGGATAGCGAGGATGAGCAGTGGATTTTGACTACTCGAAATTCTGAAAAAGACAACGGTTTCTTGGATGGGATCTCTGATAAGATGTTTGAGAAGACCATAGATATGTTTGAGAAGGCTGCATATGCTCAGCAGCGTGATCAGTTTACACCTACTGAAATAGAGGAACTAACTGTTGATGTTGGGCCCTTGTGTGTAACCAAAACCATTTATGAACATTGGCAGCAGAAAAGGGAGAAGAAGGGAATGCCTTTAATACGGCATTTTCAGGTACTGTCTAAATAACCCATCTAATTCATGATATTATCATTCAATTTTAGGAATATGTCAATCGTCCTGGTATTGTTTAATGACATATTATGATATACTATCTTTACACATGATTGGGAAGGGGGATAGAGAAGTGAGTGGGAAGAGATGTTAATATTGCAGCAGTGGATTGATATTTACTTATTTGCCTTGGTTACACACTTACACCTAACAATCAGCAAGCCTTGGAGGCCTGCCAAATATAATGCTAAGTGTTTTGAGCCATTTCTAAGTTGCATGTCATTTGTTGACTGCTTAAGATGATGGTCGATGTGAATGGTTTTTATTGTTTGAATGTCTCCAGGTGAAAGCGATGCATGCCTTTTATCTAGATTTCTGCCTACTGATTGAGATTTATTAAACATTGTGATATTGCAATTGATTGGCTTAAAGTATGGTGTTGTGTAGTTTACCTTTTTGTTTCTTTTCAAGATTGTCTGTTTTCTTTTAGTCACCTGAGATTTAGGCATTTGGTTGAAATTTAACCTAATCTTTTACGCTCTGTTCAGCCACCTCTATGGGAAAGATATCAACATGAATTGAGAGAGTGGGAAATAGCCATGACCAAAAATAATATTCCCATTTCTAATGGGTGCCTGGACAAAATTGTGACTTTGGAGAAGCCGGCTATGTTTGCTTTCTGTTTGAAACCGAGGGGTTTGGAAGTACCGAACAAAGGATCAAAACATCGATCACAAAAGAAAATTTCAGTCTCAGGGCATTCAAACAGTATTCTATATGAACAGGATGGGTTCCACACTTATGGTGAGTATTTGATTTATGAGTTGATTTATAACATTTTGAACAATCTATGTACTTGTTACATCTGATTATTGTGTACTCAGGAAGAAGATTCAATGGATTGGCATATGGCGATGAAAAGTTTGCATACCCAGGGCATAATTATGATTCTGTGGATGATTCCCCATTACCTCAGACCTCCTCGATATTCTCACCACAGGATGCTGGCAGCATGGGATATTATTCTATAAATAACAGTTATGAAAGAAATCATATTCCCAAATATGACAGACACAAGTCAAGGAAATTTGGCTCATTTGGGTTTCATAATGATTCATGGATGACTTCCTATAATCAGAGAATTTCATGGTCAGGGAGGAGAAATGGGGATAGTAGGTGGAATGTCGGCTATTATGACTTGGCAGGTCACAGGCAGTACCTGTTGGATTGCCCTCAGAGACATGGGATTGAACAAATAGATGGTCCAGACCACGATGAGTTTAGAAAGCGTGATGCCTTGGGAGCTGCTCAGCATGCAGTTAACATGGCCAAATTGAAGAGAGAGAGAGCTCAGAGATTGCTTTATAGAGCGGATCTAGCAATTCACAAGGCTGTGGTTGCTCTTATGACTGCTGAAGCAATGAAAGCTTCTGAGGATTCAAATGGTGATGGGTAGATAAGGCACGAATATCTGACTCTGATTACTTCACGGATCCTTCCAGTTGGCAACTGAGCTGCATAGGGGCAAGCAAGTAGGCTCAGGAGTGAGTTTGCTAGACAAAGCGTTTGGCTTGACTTTGTCAAGGGCTGTGGCCTATTGTCTTTATCCCGATATTCCATACTGAACTTAAGTCATGAGAGCTGAAATCAGTGGGACGGAGTAAATTTTGTTGCTTCAAAGTGCTACTCTTTTGCACTGTTTGCCAGCACCTTCTCCATCTTGAGATCTGCCTAGTTCAGTGTTTTTGTTGCGCTGATCTGCGTGGTATGGATCTATGGAATTTTGGCTGCCTATATTTGTACAGATTTTTTTTCCTCCCATCTCCCCCCTTTTCCCCGACCTCAGTTTCAAATGTTAAATATGAAAATAGAAATCGGCCAAATAATACAAAACCTCCTTGAATGGAATTACAGTCTTATTTATGTCGTAGATGTGCACATAATTCGCAAGATAACTGGTAGTTATGAAACAGAAACGCAATTTCCCCTTTTTCACGCCACAAGAACCAACAAAAGAAAATTGTCGTGCAGGCATACTAGTTTATATTCAATCTAAACCTTGAGAAATAGCTGTAGGGTCCTGTATATCTACGACCCTCTTTCTTGTATGTGGCTAGTTATTGATGTAGCCTTTGTGGGTTTTATTGAATGTCAACCTACAGAGTATCCCCTCCCCCCCCCCCCCTTTTTTTTTTTAAATGTTTAATGTTGTACAGATACGCAAGGAGTGTGCGCAATTGAAATTGATGAATGAAAGGGACAGGAGAAAGATGAATAGTGATGACAGTCGTGAGTTACGTGAAGCAGTTTATGAATAAGAAGGTAACATTACCCGATTCACGGATGTCTCGGGGACAATTGGACTTTATACATGGTTTGGGTTAGAAGTAACCACTAGGTCCTGAAGCTTTGGCTAGTTTGAGTTAGCTAAATATATAACTATTGTCTATTGTTTTAAAAAGATTTCAAACGTAATGCTTGAATTATTTCAATTCTTTGAACTAAAAAATTCAGTTTATGATACTTTAATAGGTTCGAATAGTCCATGGGTTGGGATAAGGTTAACAAGATAAATTTAGTTTATGTTTTGCAAGCTCGAGCTCAGTTCAAATGAATTCATATACAGTCGTGATCATGGTTGGACATTAGCTAATTATAGGCATAAGGAAAGAGGAATATAGTTTTTTAAAAGCTTATTTAGTCATGTTTATTATCATTCTTTTCTTTTATTGACTTATGAGACATAAAAATATAAATTAGTTAATTTTGAAATATTTAGGACCAAAAAAGTTAAATTTGTCAAATGTTATGTGAATATGTATTTTTGTCATATCGTTTCATGTAGTATGATGGAAACCTCTAGTATGTAAATAGTAAAGGTGATTCCGGTAGATTTTTTTTATTTATAATAAAAAATGAAAATTGTGTCCCATACAACAAATTAAATCTATTTTTTTTTCGAAAGAGTTATTCTTTCCCCGCATAATATTATAGAAGTTTTTTTGATCAAAATGCTGGTTAGAAGTTTGGTTATTGCTATCCATTTGTTTTAAATAGTTCATATAAAATCAATTATTCAAGTGTGAATTATGATACCTTGATGGGTATAGTATCTAAGATAACTTATCAAATATTTATTAAGTATTGATTTTATAATAAATATTTTAAATTCTATTAAATATAGTCAGTAACCAATGAAATGCTTGACCACATGAATAAAATTTAGCACAAAAATATAATACCACATCTATAGATGATGTTATTCTTCAATCAAACTTAATGTTTCGTCTCAATAACCATTGTTTTTATCTTAATAATCAAAATCGGCAGCGATTATAAAGATGAAATACTAATTTTTATTAAAAAAACAAAATCAACTAAATAACATTATATTTAAGTTTTATCCTAAAAAATAATTGTACCTTTCAGGATAGTCCTCTTTTTTTTTTTTTTTTTTTCTACTATTACCATTTTTAACCATTAGATTGGGGTAGATTGAAGCCACTGGTAATTTTTCATTTTTTTGGTCCCGTGCGCGTATGTATGTCAGTATGTTTAAGAGTTTAATTCATAAATGGTTCAAGACAAATGACAATATGACATCAACGCCATGAGAAATTGTAGTATAGCCATTTTTGTGTTCTTAACCTCATATTTTGCAGATTTGATACATGTTTGTCCACACGTACAATTGAAGAAATACGTGTTCCAAAACTTGGTCCAATGAGAAGCAAGGTGTGTGTGTGTGAGAGAGTTTAATTCACGAGTGGTTCAAGATAAATGACGAGATGACATCAATGCCATGAGAAGTCATGGTGTAGCTGTTTTTGTAATTATTTTATGTTCTAACCTCAAATTTTCATATTTGATCTATGTCTTTTTATTGAAGAAATATTTCTTTCAAAACTCAGTTCAATGAGAAGTAAGAAATAATTGCTTCTAAACAAATGTCTGTCTGGTGGCATGACAACGGAAAAACAAACATACCATTAACCTTCACTTTTCCAAATCACTTTCTTTGTATATGCTGCATACATGATTGAAACCTTACATAATTATGACCTCAAAAAGAATATAATGAAGCGAAGGACCAATTCATTTGCGAAATGAGCTATGTTCCAACTTTGGTCAAGGCAAAGACAGATCCAAAAATTATATGAAGAAGGGATAAAAAATAAATAAACTTTAGGCTTAAATATACTTTTGATTTTTGTAATATACTGTTTTTTGATTTTGGTCCTTCTAATTTTATTTTTTTTAAATGGTCCTAGTAAAGTTCTTTTTTTTCTAGTCTTGATCGTTGTTATTTTGTTTTAGTCATTGTAATATATTTATTTTTTTCGTTGTTATCCTTGTAATATGTAGATAATTTGTTTTTAGTTTCTATCAATTTTTTTCAAAAGGAATGAACAAAAAATTATAGAGACCAAAGTGAAAAGATTAATTTATTATAAGGATTAAAACAAAATAAAGGACCAAAATAAAAAAAAATCAATTTTACATGAACCATTTCAAAAAAATAAATAAATTTATAAGGACCAAAACCAAAAAAAAAGTATATTATAGGGATCAAAAACATATTTAAATCTAAATTTTATTCTTAAAAGTATAGATATAATATATTATACAAATAAGATACATACCGTATGGACATAAATATGTGACAAATTTTAAAAATAATAGGACATGACTATAACACAATATATTAAATTAATGTAAAATTAACATATAATAAAAATTTAAATCACAATAGAGAATTCTATTTCAAAAAATAAGTATGAATTATTATAAACATAATAAAATGTTATAACTTATCTAATATTGTGGTATTCCAATTTGTATTGATATAGAAGTTTAAAAATAGAAGTAAAAAGCATTACTAAATGTAATTATTAGAAATATTCAAAGGGTCCATGTAGTGTCAAACATGAATGTGTCTAGTACTAATATAATGTGATACGACTACTTTTTAGAACTATTCTTACTTTTTTGACCATTTTATATATAATTGTATTAATAATTAAAAACTATATTTTTTGGAAAATATAGTATCTCTATAAACATTAAAAAACATCTGAGGAGGTGTTGTTACGTGAATAATTAGCCGAATGACTCAACTAATTGTTCCAACATGATTCTAAAATGGGATCAAACAATTTGGTACCGAAAAAGGAAATCTGCTTCTCGGCTAATGGGTTCCCAAGTCACTCCAAAGAGCACTTAGGTGAAAATGGGATTGGTTTTGAAAAAATAAAAACTGAAAAACTATAAATGAAAACCTTTAAATGAAAGGTAGTAAATAAAAGCTATAAAATGAAGATAAGATAAATGATAAATAGGTTGTGTGATTGATTGGATGTGTGTAAAACATGAAGTACATGACCTATTTATATCGTGTAACTGGATAATAGCACTATAGCCACATTTTTTTGCCTAACAACTGCCTAGATCGTGGCTTAGGTCTTATTCAGCTAGTTTATTGCCTATTTGGTAACTCTTGGCCGTTAGATCTATTGATTGGAACCTATCTCAGCTAACCATGATGGGTCCATTTGCGTGAAAGTGGCTACAAACCCTCTTGAATATTTGGGATCATGATCCACTATCTATATCCTCCTAAGATCTGCCATTAACCATTACTAGCTGTTAGAGTGTTGCCACTAACCTCCTCTTATTTTTTAGGAAGTGTGGGTTTGACCAAGTCCAAGACCATTTCTAACCTTTTGTCTCCTAGAATCATGGAAGATCTCATCATCCTTCAATATTTGCCAATTATCTCTCCACATTAACTTCCTTTTTAGCAAGACTAGCCAAGTTAATCCCCCTTTCAGCAAAGCAACCGAGTTATTAGGAACCATGCCTAGGCATATTTAGCTGAATAAGATTTAGTGGCAAAGCAAGTCGAATTGTCCCCACATATCAATCTCTTTTGACTAAAGCATAACTAGCACAAACTCAACTCAATTTTCCTATGCTGAATATTAGTCCACCTTGCTAGTCGAGATCCCTTTAATTTTTTAGGTGCCAACAGGAGGGATGGCCAAAACCAACCTTTACCCATCCCTACATATATGCTGAGTCAAGAGAATCCACATTTCAGGATAGTATAGTGGAGTCTAGGAAGTGGTAACTTGAAAACTAAAGGTACATTCATAATTTAGGTGATTATGGTAAAGAGAATATGTCTTGGTTGAAAATAGCTAGCACTTTATACTTTACAAGCTAGTGCTTCAAGGGTTTCAACTTTTTCTACCCATACTACTTTTGCCAAAAATGAAACCAACACAAAATAATGATCCAGATTAATTAAGAGTCATGTTAGAATTAAGAAAGCCTGAAATGTTGCAAATAAATGTTTTTAAGAGTTAAGCAATGCTATTAATACATTTTTTTATCATATTCTTTTTTATATACTCTATTATTTAATATCATCAAGTGCATGAATCAACTAGTGTAAGATTGTTCTAGTTTAACCAATGGTTTCGAATTTGAGTCCTAGGTAAGTAAGTATGCAACTATGTTAAATACTTAGAAGAAGAGTTTTGTTGTCCATAGTAGTTTTATTCTGCTCAAGCAAGATTGTCTCGAAGAGGATACCTATAGTTTGTACCCAAAAAATACTCAATTATTTAATGAAATTCATATGTGATCTACTAAATGAGGTAGATTTTATTCCTTACTTCATGAGTCATATAAATTTTGAATGATAATTAAAAAAATACGTTAACCTGAGTTTTAATCAATAATAAAAAACATTAACAATAATGTGACAAAAAATTCATTCCTAACATTCCTCTTTAGGAGTTCAAATAAGAACCCAAATCATGTCAACCAAAAATCACACAAATTTATTAGTCTTTCTATGTAAGATTTTTTCTCTTACCTTTGACTCACTTTTGGTTGATCGATCGCGTAACTTGTGTGGGCATTAATTTCTTCTTTTCCCTCGCTTTTAGATATTGTGTTTTATCCAGTTAATATTTTTATCTTTGCAACTTTTTACGAGAAGTAGATGAACAGGACTCTACGGTAATCTAGCTGATTGGGAGATAAACTACACGAATTTTTTTAAAACGAGTATGGGCATGTTAAGTGGTTAATCTTTCATTCCGACCATATCTGTCAAAGCATATCATAAGGTCTTAATCTTTATTCTTATTCTTCACCATCACTAGTTCTTCACCGTGCTAGAGCCTAGAGGGCATTATTATTGGTGAAAGCAAAAAGGGCTATTCTTGGCCATTGACATCTACTAATTAATATAAAAAAATATTTTTATCGTCTTTGACATATAGTTAAGAGATAATACAAATTATGGGAAAGGAGAAAGGAATTAACACTGTTAGTAATGGTAAGTTCCTTTTGTTGTGCGAATCCCGAAAGTTGGAAATGGCGTCATGCCATCATTTCTTGGATATAAACTTTTGTGGTCAGGTTAATTAAGGACTGGCCCTTGTCAAACCACAATCATTCAAGCATCAAATCTTCACATTTTAATGGAAAAGCAGATCTCATTATATCTCAGAATGGAAAGTTGTTTTTTTTTTCCTTCTTGATTGCTGCCATTGAAGTAGTAATTTCCCCAGAGACATCAATCATTTGCGTATATGAACAAAGACGCAATCAAGTCAATACAAGCCAAACACTTTGGCAAGGGATTATGTAACTGAAGCAACTTCTTTTATATACATAGTAAGCACTACGTAGTAGATGTTAATGGTTCATGTAGGCAGGCGAAGGAAACAGAAGCCAGCAGCAACTGAAGCTCACTCTACACACTAGAACCCAAAAAAGCTCATTTAGTATCAAATACCAAAAGAAAAAGAAATTTTAGAAAAAAAACTTGCTCCAGCCTACTAAGGGGTTACTGGATAGAGTTAGCTAGTGTCAAAGGTAAGAAAAACACTCTTAAGTGCACGTTTGAAAGAGATTAATGTTAAAAAATAATATTTTTTTTTTAAATTCATTCAAAAAAATTGATAAAAAATACTTTTCTAAAATAAATTAAACAAAACATATACTAATACTTAAGTTAACAAAACTGACAGACAGTGCGAATAATAAGACATACCTCAAAGACACGACATTTTTACGTATTCATAAGGGGCCCTAACCTCCTAAGTGATTTTGATAGACTGTCCCCTGGCTTGTAAACTTGTTTTTTTTTTTATCAGCAATGAAAAAAAAAATTAGAAGAGAGTACACTAACCCTTACAATAACAATTTGTAAGGTATATTAATTGTAAGGGTTAGAGTAAGCCTGTATTCTTCTTCTAATATTTATTTAATTGCTGATAAAAAAAAGTTGACCATGTAACGATGACACATTGAGGTTTTTTTTTTTTCTTGTCTGTCACAAAAAAAAAAAAACCTTACAATAACAATGCAACAAATTAAATCTGGAAGCATTTCCAGCAAATAAAACACACCCTAATATATAAACAAAAAATATGCTTACAATATATATATATATTGGGTGAGAATTAAGTTATTTTAAAAGTAACTCTTGGTAGAGTTACTTGACTTAATAACTCTTGATATATATTGAATTTTAACTATCTAACCGTTAAATTAAAATATTTTATTGAGTATATCAAGTATACAAATTTTTATAAAGTTTGAAAACTATTTGATATTTCATTTGATAAATTCAAATTAACGTATAATATATTTTTCTAAATTATAAATAAATATCGCCTATAAGATTAAATAGCTACAAATGTCCGATTTACCTAAAATTTGGTGTGCATGATTGTTAGTATAATATCAAAATATTCAAAAACTGGATTGATAAAATTCAATATATATCAAGAATTATTGATTAGAATAACTTTACCAAGAGTTACTCTTGAAGTAACTTGATTTCCATATATATATAAACAAAAAACATCCAATTTCAAACACGTTACACCAATCCTAGAATGTAGCATTTATCATGTATGCTTGATGAGTTGGGTTTTTTTACCTTGTCTGATTAGTTAGGTTATCAAGCTGTTTGACTCTCACTAATTTCTACATAACACATAATTAAGTGTTATTAATGCTTTTTCATAAATTAAAAAAATTAAATGTGTCACATTGAAATTGGTCAGAATCATGTATAGGTGGTGGTTTTGGACTACCTAATAATTTATCGGTTTGGGGGTTGACTAAGTAAAAGGTAGACTATTGACTCGGTTGCTAGCTTGGGGGAGCAAGCGAGGCTAAAGTTTATCGCTCGGTAAATTAAGCGAGACTCAGGTAATGACTACCAAATGTATTTACTAATGAAATGATAGAGGGTGGTTTTGGAAGCACCATTTTACAAATAGGGTTAAAAAACAACTACAACAACAAAAATTACGAAACCATTCTTGTAAGATATAATGATACATGCTGAGTACTTATATGGAATAAAATATGAAAAAGAAAAAATATTCTAAAAACAAATAATATTCTACAGAATAAGAATAAGGGGTACAAATACAACAATAAAACTTACGAAACCATTATTGTAAGACATACGGATACATGCTGAGGTGCTTATATAGAATAAATTATGAAAAGGAAAAAATAAATAATATATATTCTATAGTCAAAAATAAAGTGTGTGCGTGTGTATGTGTATTAAATAGAATCCTTTTGTTGTTCTGACGAGGTGTATTAAATAGAATATAAACAAAAAAATATTATTAATAATATTCCTCATAGAAAATAAATAAATTAAAAATATTATTTACACCAGAAAACACTAGGCAAATCGATTGAAAGCAATAAATTCCTGTATATAATTCTTTCTTCAATGAAAGTTTCTGTAGCCAGTGTGGACGATTGTCAAACCATAATCATTCAAGCATCAAATCTTCAAATTTTATTCCAAAAACTGATAATTGATATCATTAATTTGTTCAATATAGAAAGACATTCCTTTTATTGCTGGTTGTTGTCATAAAAACAATAATAAACCCATAGATATCGTGAATATGATAATTAAGTCAATACAGTCCGATCAACTTTTCAAACGTGTTTGTTTGAGGTTTTTTATATATTTATTGAAGGATATATAAATTAAAAATTATAATATATATAAATTTTTGATCTAAAAAAGAAATTCTTTTTTTTTTTCAAAAACTAAAAATAATATAGATTAAAACTTTAAGAACGTGTATCACAAAATCAGTTTTGTTTAAGTTTAAATAAATAACTATCCACATGGTGTATATTTATTTTATTTTTACTAATTTAATGTAATTTTAAATGTATTTTAAAATGGTGTATTAATTTTTTTGAAAAAATAGACTATGCATTGACAATGTAAAGCAGTTTTACATTGTCATCCAATCAAAAATTATCATATATGGTAAGTTTGTTGACTTTTATAATGACTATCTTAAAAGTCATACCAACGGTGATTTTTAATTAGTTGACAATAATGTAAAAGTTTTTACATTGACAATACATAGTCATTAAACTCATTTTTTTTTGTTTCATTTACAAATTTATAATATTTTTTTTTTCAATTTCTTCTTAAAAAAAATTGTGATTCTCACCCATAACATTATTGTAGGATCAAACTTTTAGTTATTTTTTTTAGTAGCGTTGTTGTATGAAGTCGTTATTCTTACATGACTAAGGCAACTTTTTTCATTATATATATACATACAATCTCTGACTAACTTTTAATCTTAACTATTCATGTATGATTGTATAATTCAATTTATAGTTTTCATTTCTCACAAAAAAACTAAGAATTTTCACTTAATATATGTCTCTTATGTACACACACACACATACATAAAAACAATTCTTATTTTAAGAAAATAAGAGTTATATATTTAAATTATATTACCTTCTTTTGATGGTTAATATTAAAAATTAGTTAGCAACCATGTAACTACTTGAAAGAGTCATATGTATTTATCTTTTAACTTGAATCAATCAAATATGATATAATAATCTTTATTTATATGTTTGCTACCTACAATAACTAAGCGTTCTCACCCAAGTAACTCTACATATGCGTGTGTTAGGTAAGTATGTTTTTTACATTATATATTTAAAGTCAATTTGTCTTAAAGTCATAATTATATGTGGCATGACTAATAAAATTGTGACCGTAAGTCACGATTACTCTAAAGTCATGTTTGGTCACTACTATTTTACTAAAAATATATTTGAAAAAAAAAAACCTCAACTTTTTTATGATTATAGTATTTTGTAAAATAAATTTAAAATTTAAAAAAAGAGAGAGATCAATTTGCATCAGGTGAACAATGCTCAGCCAAAAAGCATTATAGAAAGGGATTCTGTAACAAAAAGTTTCTTTTATGATTTAATTGCTGAATCACACCCGACATGCAGAATGAGATATCCAGGTGGAAGGGAAAAAAAAGATAGAAAGAGAATACAACAAACTTAAAAAGTGATGTTACAGAAGCAGAAGATAGAGATAAAAATAAAAAATGAGCGTAAAAATGACATAACAAACAAATATGGAAAAATATTGACAGTGACATACTTACACGTTACCAAGTAGGCATGTACGTATGCACAGAGAGAAGAGCCAGAAAAAAATTGAAGTTCATGCTAACTATATATATTGTTGCACACCTTACAAATACAAGACAATAGTGAAGCCATTTCAGATCAGTATCAAATCCCAGAAGAGAAATTGACAACAACCAAAAAAAAAAAAACTTAATTGCGACGCAATTATTGTGAGTCATGCAATTATATACACTAGAAGACACTAAAAAGCCATTACAAGCAAGCAACAAGTATCAACATGTTTGATATGTAGAATATATTCTCCTAATTCTTCAAACCTGCTCATCAGGGCCTTCATGCTTCCAAATAGCATTAAGCGGCTTACCATTGGTCCAATCCCTGAGCTTAAGAAGCACGAAAACAACCATTCCGCAGAAAAAGCCAAGAGCAGCACTGGACCCTACCAACGAAACCGCAGTACAAACAAGCATCACAAAGGAATCTTCCTTACTATTCATATCCCTAGAAGCCATGGCTAGTTCAATCCCAGCAAACAAGAGCAACACCCCTAAGATCCCCACAGGAAACTGGTTGAAAAAGTGAGCCAAAGAACTCCCCAACACAAACCCCAACACCAATTTTGCCGCACCAAGAAGCGCCACACACCCCCCACTCCTCCCTCCAAACTTGTACTGCCCCGCAAGCCCACCAGCCCCATGACAACATGGCATGGCCCCAAACCACCCTCCCACAAGGTTCATCAACCCCACCGTCACTGACAGTGATGTCACTGAAAAATCCTTCCCTGGGAATAAATCCGATGAGAGCTTGCAAACCGCTATCACGGAGTTCAAAATGGACAATGGGAGCTGAGGAATTGTACCCTTTATGAAACCTTGCTTCCATGCATGTCTAGACATTTTCACCACCTCTATAGAAGAGGGTCCAAATTTAATCTCATGAACCACCCTAGGCCTTCTTATAAAAGCCAAAACCACACCCAACACAAACACTAAAAAGGCCGAAGGAAGTGCGAAAATAACCCTTCTTAGTCTACTCACTCTACTTCTGGCTTGGGTTTGATGATGGGTTGGTTCTCCGTCCTGATCTTCATTGACACCATTTACGATGACGATAAAGCAAACACATACAATGGCGAGAACCAATCCATCATACCCAAGCCAGTGCCGATCGTCCAATGACTTGGACTTCGGCAAATCTTGTACTTTCCTCACATATTTGACTGCAGTCAACGTGAAGGACAAACCCTGTGCAAGTTGAATCCCCCTCACAACGCATAAGGGAATGAGCTTGTAAACTAGTTGCATCAGTCCAGTGACACCCAACACCAACAAGGTTGCTCCGGTGAGGATGCCGGAGGCCATGATCTCCGGCACAGTGAAAGTGGGGTCAGAGAGGGCGACGGCGGCGATGGCCTTCATGGGCTGGACGGGCATGGGGACCCCATAGATGGCGCCGGTGATGATGTTGTACATGCCGGTGAAAATCAATGTGGTGCCGAGGTTGAGGTCTCTGGCTAGGGTGAGGGACAGGACTATGGGTATGTATGTGCCGAGGTCCCCCATGGCGCCGTTGAGTTCGGCCCAAGTTGAACGCAACACCAAGTTGCTTTTCACTTTCTGTATGGTGGAGGAACTTGGCTCTGAAGTGGGAGGTGGGTTGGGGGGTGGTGCCATGGAATTGGAACGAATTTATTGAGAGGAAGTGGAGTGTGTATGTATGTTAGTTAACGCAAGCAATCTATGGGAGTGGGGCGGGCATGAGAATGGGAAAAGGGAATTCTGTATTTATAGGGGTGCTAAAATCACTGTGCGGAGCATCTTTCCGTTTTAAATGCATATCTTCTGCACTGTGCATAACCTCTGGTCTCTCCCACTGAATGGTGCAGCAAACAGGAAGACATAGGGCTTAAGTGGATCTTGCGTCGAGGAGAAATTATATTATGGTATGATATAATTATGTGTCTATAGTTGTGATCCATCTTTAATTATGAAATACATATTGGATACTCTTTTTTATAAATCGAAAAATTTAATGACATGTCAAATAGAGATTAGTTGAGATGATAAATACATAATGGTCTCAAATCATGTAATATTAATTATTATCTTTCTCTTTTCTGGTTGCATCATGCAGCAGTTGGGAGAGGATTCAAGTCCCTTGGAGATCGCTAATTCAAATGGCGTGCAGAGTGGTGGTACACTAACGTGTTTATGTTAGTGTTTATTCTAATAGAATATTTGAAAAAGTCTACGTACCCCTATAAATTTTAGGTTTATGTATAAGATTCTGTTGTGGACGAGTAGTTGTTGCGTGGAAGAAGCGTAATTTTTGTAATCACCCATGAAATACGGGGTTTATAACAGAAGAATATTTTAGAACTTCTGATATAGAATATGTGGTATACTGCATGGGGTTTATAACAGAAGAGTTTTAGCAGAAGAATTTTAGAACTTCTGATATAGAATATGTGATCAAACTGCATGGTTTTCCTAAAATCATCCGTGGACACTTAGGTGTTAATTTGTTACCTAGAAAGAGATATATAAATATAATAAATAATATGATACAATAAGAAAAAAAGATAAACAAATAATAATACATGTTAATAAAATATATTTTTTTCGTTACATGTTGATAAAGTATATTATATCTAAGAATGTTTATATATGATTATTCTTTTCTAAATTTAAAGTAACGTTATGTCTATTTAGATGAGAAGATCATATTGCTGGACCTGTGGTCTCAATCGTCCCTTTTGTTTGTTAGCCCGACTCTAAAGAAGCGTGCAGTTTTGAAACTGCTAATCAGGAAAAATATCAACGTCAACTTCAAAATAGAGTGAAAGAAAAGTGAAATAAGACAAAAAAAAAAGATAAAGAAAAAAATAATAAATATGATAAGTAGTGTGATAAAAAAAAAAAGAGATAAAAAGAAAATGAGATGAAAAATAAAATATATGTATATTTTTAATTATTCTAATAATCAGATTTAATATTTTTTAAAATCAAAATAACAAAATTAATGACGTATACTCTCACCATTTAGGTTTAACTTGAATTAATTTAGAACAACACTTAGATCAATTTTTTTTTTATATCTATGCTACTACGTTCTTTGTTTAAATGATGAGAGATTGATGCTGTTTTAATAATACATAATTAACTTCTTTTAAACATATATATCGAATTTTAAATAAAGATTGATGTATTATAAATTATAATTTTATTAAAATTTAATTTTACGAATGTAAGAAAATTAATATAAATTTTGTCCTTTAATTTATTTATTACTTTTAAAAATTAATAAGTTGTAAGTTATATTTTTGTCAATTTTATCATTTTCTTTTATTCTTTTCACGAATAAAAAAATAACAGGCTAATTTATATTATCTAAAAATCAATATATTTTTATAAAATAGAATAGTTATTATTATTATTATTATTATTATTATATAATTAAAAAAACCTTGTTAAATAATTTTTATATTTAATATAAAAAAAAACTTTTTTTAATGAATTTTTACTTTTATTTCCTCAATTATTACTTTAAGAATAATGATTAATATTAACTAATTTTTAATATTAGAGCCATTACATACAAAAATTAAACTTAAACATTAATGTTTTGTAAAAATTAAAAATAGATATTTTTATTAAAAAAGTTTAAATCAAAGGGAAAGCTCTCACTCATGTCAAGTTAAATAATATATATCATCAACTTCAGTAAAAGCTTTTGGTGAGATTACATATCACCTATCAATGAATTGTCCGGCAGTCAAATTTAAATCCTAAATCGTAAGATGACTTGATGAGCTAACCCTTCATTGGCCAAAGGGAGAGGGATATAAGAGTAAAGGTCAAATTCATGCGATTGATTGAGAAGGGGGAAAAAAAGAAGAAGAAGAAAAAAAAAAAAAGTGGTGTGACCATACTGCGTAAGAGAATGAAGAGAAAATGAGGCCAAAATTATAAATATAAAATTTATCCTTCATATAATGTATTATTTCTAATAATAAAACAAAGTATATATTGTAATATTTTATATAAAAATATAACTATATTAAAATATAATTCTTTTTTCATTCAATCAAATCAACTAAGTGAAGAAAAAAAACTTTTAATTCTCTTATCATTTTCACAATTAATAATTTATAAATTTAATTATTTTATCCTTTCCTTTTTTTTTACCACTTTTAATCACATTTCTTGTCACTTCCAAACCAAAGCATAAATGTCACAAACTAACCCAACCACTTACGTTTGTCTGACGTTCATAAGCAATACTTGCAACGTCACCATCAATTGTTGAATACATGCAATAACATTAATGTCCAATCAAAGCACAAAATATTGCTTATTTCCACTGTCGCCAGGCATCTCATGTCACGACCATGTTACTTTTACAACCATTATTAAATTAAATAATTATCTTCTTCATTGACCTATTTGTCACGTCTATCTCAGGCATCCCACTTTGCTGGTTGTCTGGTAGACACTAGCTTATCATAAATAGCGAAGCGTACTATTTATAAAGAATATGTTTTCTTTCACATGAGTTGACTTATAATTTATTTATACATTTTAAAAACATCATCTTATAAAATTGTAAAAATCTTTTTACATATTTATAATTATACACTTAATTAAAACATATTAAAAGTATAAATATTTTTTACGTCAACATTCAATCATGAATGATTGAATTATCATGTATGATACGTTTTGTTTTATATAATAATTATTTTAAAAATTGTATTTAAAGTGAATTTAAATTGATTAAACTCTATAAATATATATTTATAAAAACTGAAATTATCGACTTTTTTCAAACTCAATGTAATTTGTTATTATAATACCTTTTTATGAAAATAGGGATAAATCATGCTTGTAGAATATTAAATATAATATTTTAATAAAAGTCGAATATTTCAAATAATATATATATATATTAATTTTTTTTTGTATTTAATTTCATTTAAAGTAAAAATAAAATGGAAAATATTTTTATTTTTTCTCTATCTGTTCATATATGTGTGTTTATGCACACATGCATTCAACTTATATCTCAAATTCTAAACTTTTTTCCCCCAAATTTAGAATAATAAAAAAAGATGAGTGTTAGTGACATATTCTTTACACTACTACAGTAAACACTTTTAACATAGGTTATTTTGGAGATTTTACATCGGTTCTTGAATTCGATATGAATCCTGCAGATATAGAAAGTGAAGCTTTTTTACATCAGACTAAGAACCAATGTAAAAAGGACTTTCTACATTGGTTCAAACATGACTTTCTACATCAGTTTAGGATAAAACTGATGTAAAAAGTTTCCTATGCATAGAAAGGTGACATTCTACATACATCTGTTATAGCTTCAACTGATGAAAAATGCCATTTTTTTAATATTTTGTCTCTTTTGTAAATTTCCAACTTGTAAATTACTAACAGACTCAGGCGAGCAATTCAATCATATTTAAATATGCTAAATTCAAAATATCATCAATAAATATTAATAAATGCATTAAAACATAATTATAAGCTAAAGTACCTCTTAAACACACTTCAAACAATTCTAAACTACTTAAATCCATTCTAAACATATTTAAATTTCATCTACAACTATTTGCAACTAAACCCTAAATACTTTCTAAACAAACATATAAATTTCGTTTACAAATAATTCTAAAATACAATTCTAAACCACTTAAATACATTCTAAACAAACATAATAAATTTTGAGATGTAATTTATAAGCAATTGTGTCATCACCTAATGGTGTTGATCGGCAAATAACTACAACATATAATAACGTAACATTAAATCATAAATAATAAGACTATAATTAATATGCTTTTGAATGTCAAGATTGTAAACTACTTACCTTGGGAAAAATCCATTCAAGTTTGTTTGATTTTGCTGTGGGCTTGCCCTTCAAAATATTATATGCATTATGCAGACACAACACTGATTAAAAAACATATGAATGCAGGATTCCCTTTTGATAAACATAATGAAAACATGATTAAATTAAATAACAAGATAAACATAACTTATTTCTTACACAGTTAGGTAAGAATGTTCTCCCATATCCCTTTATCATGATCATCACGAGTGTATGTGGCATGTACATCGTCCACTTCATTTTCCTTAATGATAGTAGGCATCCGTGTTGAGAAAAAAGGAGTGTTAGAAATATCAAGTGTTGAATCTTGATTTTCATAAGTACTATGCATGCTTCTTCCTCGGAGAACCACTAACCATCTTTCATTACAAGGATCATTGACATAAAACATTTGTTTTGCTTGGTATGCTATAATGAAAAGCTCGTCCTTATAAACTACCTTGCGAAGGTATACCAAAGTAAAGCCTAATTCATCAGTTTGCATACCAGTGTTATTGTTAATCCACTTACACCTAAAAATAGATACTTTAAATGTAACATAATCAACCTCCCAAATCTCTTCAATGACCCCAAAGTAACTTATGGATGCCATAACGGGGTATTTATCTTTTGAACTAGAAAAGTGCATGGACTCAGCTTGAAGAGTAACCCCACTATTTTGCACAGTACTCTTGTCATCATGTGACTTTGTGTAGAAGGACTACTTATTGACATCGTATCTAATCCAAGTTATGACATCAAGGTTAGACCCATGTGCTAGCCATTTCAACGTATCAGAAGTACTATCATCATCATCATCATCATTAATTTTTTCTTTAAACCAATTTAAGAAAGTCTTATTATGCTTGTTCAACACCTATTTTTCGTTCATTCGAGGGTTATTTGTCTTGATAAGGGTTTTGTGCGTAGATAAGTAAGAAAAAACCTCATCGGTGTTATTCAATATATACAAATGCGCTTGAAGCACATCCTCTCGATCCTTGGTGACAACTTTTACACCTCTTATACCATGACCTCCACATCTTCCTTCATGACGAGATTTAGGAAGCCTTGGAGCTTCCGCTTGTGACAAGTACTTTGTATAAAACTTAATGGCTTCTTTTGCAATGTACCTCTCAACAATAAATGTTTCTGAATAGTATAGATTCTTCATGAACCTTTCAATATCTTTATATATCATTCAACTAGATACATCCACCTTAAATAAACGGGGCCACACATTCTAATATCCCTCACTAGATGCACTATTAAGTGAACCATAATGTTGAAGAATGAAGGAGGGAAATATATCTCCAACTAGCACAAAATAATAACAGTTTCATTTTCTAACTCATCCAACATTTGAAGGTCAATGACTTTGTTACATATAACATTGAAGAATAAGCATAGTCGCGTTATGAAATGTCTAACATTTTTAGGCAATATGTCACGAATAGCCACTCGTAGAAATTATTACATCAAGACATGGCAATCATGATATTTCAAGTCAACTAATTTGAGATCTTTTATTGAAACAATGATCTTGAAATTTGAAGAGTATCCTTGTGGCACTTTCACGCCCTATAGATACTTACAGAAACTTGTTTTCTCATTTATTGACAAGGTATGACATGCTGGGGGCAAATATGTCCGCTTACCTACTGACTGCAAACCTAACTACAGGCGTATACCCATCTCAACCAAATCTTGACAAGCATTCAAACAATTCTTTGTCTTGCCTTTAATGTTCAAAAGTGTGCCGATTGCACTATCACAAACATTTCTCTCCACATGCATAACATCTATACAATGTCTAATATCCAAATTACACTAATATGGAAGATTAAAGAATATTGACCTTTTATTCCACATGTTTTTCTCAATAGCCTTCTTTTGGGTCTTTTCAAAATCAACATTGATGCCCTTCACCTGTTCATAAACCTGCTCATCAGTTAAGGCAAGTGGCACAATACCATCCTCCTAACATTTATTAAAAGCTTTTTTCAATCTACGATATGGGTGATTAGGCTTGAGAAATTTCCAATGCCTAGTGTAAATGGTCTTCTTTCTATGTTTTAATTGTAGGTAGCATATGTCTTCTTCACAGATAAGGCATTCATTATGCCCCTTAACACTATACCCGCTTAAGTTCCCATATGTTAGAAAGTCATTAATGATACATAATAACATTGCACGTAGCATAAAATTTTGATAGCAATACGCGTCATACACATCAACACCTTCCTCCCACAACATTCTCAAATCTTCAATCAAGGGACATAGGTAAACATCTATGTCATTTTTCTAGTTGTCTTGGACCCGAAATCATCATAGATAACAAAACATATTTTTGCTTCATGCACAACCAAAGAGGCAGATTGTAAATTACTAGGAGAACAAGCCATGAACTGTGCTTACTGAATAAATTAGCATAAGGATTCACCCCATTAGTAGCAAGTCCAAGCCTAAGGTTTCTTGCCTCAGTCACATAAACTGGAAACAAATGATTAATTTTCTTCCATTTCGGAGAATCAATTGGATGGCGAAGTTGTCCATCACTTTTTCCCCATCTGCATGACATATAAGGTTCTTCGCGTCACTTACATTAGCAAACAATCACTTAAACCTAGGAATTATTGGAAAATACCATAACACCTTCGCAGGAGGACCCTTCTTTGTGCTCTCATAACTATTACAATCATCATCCTTTACTTTGTAACGTGATACCCCACAACTAGGGCACTTATGCATCTCTTCAAACTCTTCTCTGTACAATATGCAATCATTAGGGCACGTATGTATTTTCTTATATTCCATACTCATCGGACACAACACTATAGTTCGACAATGTGTTACCTTCTAGAAGCATGTCCTTCACATCTCAAGCAATTTAGTGAAGCTTTTATCACTTCATCCATTTCTTGCCTTGACATTTACCAATCTTAAGACTGCTGACAACCGTGTTAATTTAGTGCACCTTGGATACAAAGGTTTCTCTGCATCACTAGACAAAGTGTCGTACACATATGCTCACCGAAAAGACTCTTGTACAACATCCCAAATCATATCCTCTAATCGAATCATTCATATCTACATCAACTTGCTTTATTTGAGACACTTGAAATGTCTAACAATTCACCATGCCATGTCCATATTGTATAACTCTAAAGAAACCTATCATAGAAAAGATGTTCCTATATTAACTTAACTTCTAGTTGTCTCTTATTCAAACAATTAACATAAGGACAATAATAGCTTCCATTACTATTAGGAATATTTTGTTTAACAAATTTCAAAAACTATTCAACTCTATTCCTATAGTCATCACTTATGCGACTTGCATTCATCTAACTTTGATCCATAACTATGATCTGTGATATACACAAACATATATTCATGTATATAAATCTCACTTTTTTTTAAAAGGTGTGGCCCTATCTCATTCAGGAAGAAATTTTTTATACTTGATTAATACGTACATGATAAGTCTCATATCTTAAGTTTGACAAAATTTCAGCAACATTTCACATTGGTCTCCAAGTAAATGAAATGAAAGTGGTGACACCAAATCCACCACAATCAAGTATGTACTTGGAGACACAACACAAAATGCACTGAACCGAAATTTCATCAAATTTAAGATGAAACTTAACATTTACGTATTAACCAAGTATAGAAAAATGAAACTTTCCAAACTGTTCAACCGAACAATTCAAGATTCAATGCAACAATTAGCACTTTAATCACTGTATTGAATCTCAAACGGGAAACTAAAGTTTACTTATAATGCATAACTTGAATATAAAACATATAATTAAACACACAAGTTATAAAGCATATAATTAAACACACAATTATAAACTAAGATAATAAAACCCTTCCTCTTCCATGTTTCAATTTTTTCACCCCACCATTGCTCACGATGTTGGAACATTGTTTAGTGTAGTGTTCCTTTTTGAAAAAGGTTGCTTATTTTGTTCAGTAGGTTATGTTGAGAAGTGTTGGTATTTTGTGATGTATGATCTAGTTGTCATTTCGGTTACTAAGGAGGCTCTGAAGTTTTCCATTAAAGAAGATATTGGAATTGCAAATATAGTTTACAGACAAAATACTTCTGTGGACAATTTTCATCCTACATTATATCTAACAGTCATTGCAGCCTGAAGAAGCCACTATCATAGACATAAATGAGCCTCTGTCTTTGACATTTGCATTGCAGTACATGAACTCTTTTACAATGGCAACACCATTGTCCTATACAGTTACCATTAGTCTGCCAAATGAACTGCCAGCTGTGGAAGAGTACAACATTGTTGAGATGAGTCATGTGTAGTTCTATTTGACACCAAGATAGAAGAAAATGAAGAAGAGACATGTAACACTGTGTTTTCTTATTTGTGATTTAAAAAGTGATTGAAAAAATGAATTTATTTTTTTAATTGAGAAAATTTAATTAAAACACTTTGTATAATTTTATGTGACAAGTTTCTATAAAAATTCTAATTAAACTAAAATTTTAATTGTACACTGTCAATGTAAAATCACATTGTGTAAGTGAGCAAGCAGTTAGAGATAGTTCATAAACCAACCTTAGTGTGTCATTAAGACATTTTCTAAGATGATTAGCACCTATTTTAAGATGGATTACTTTTGTAATTTACCAAATTTGGCTAAACCTTATCTCCCATTTTTAGTAAATCACATTAACCTTTTTTAGTTAGAAAATTCAAAAAGCAAACCACCCACTTTTAGCCTTACTTGGTCGTTCAACCAAACCCTTACATTAACCAAAGACTAAATCAATTTTTCAACCTTTAATCTATTAGTCAAAAAAGTTCCCATTGACCATTAGATTAAGGACCCATCCTTGCCTTGTTTTAAATGCCAATTGACGAGAAAAAAAAGGGACTTCACCTTACTTCAAGTGACCCAAAACCGTGTAGCATATTAAGTTATTTCTCTTCCAGCTTTTTGAAGTTTTCTTCCCTTTGGTGGCTGAACAAAAAACTGTGAAGGGTGGAGGGATCTATATCTCCACCATTTCAGTTCGTCTTCCTTTTTCTTTGAAGCATCATCACTTGTGCAACTTGTAAGGGAGCTTATAACTCTTCTCTATTTCCTTGTAATATCTTAATCATTATCATGAAATATGATGAACTAGAAGGTTTTATATGTATGAGCTGTTTGATGGATGAGGAATATTTACTATGGTTGAGTTATTGTTGAGAAATTTTCTAGCCTTCCTTAAAGTGTTGTTATCTTGGTTTGTTTCTTTGTTAGTAACTATGAAAATGAGACATGTTGAAGTAATATAGCTATTGTTTTGCATGAATAGTAAGTGATTTAATTGAATTTTTTTTATATGGGAAGTGATTACTTAAGTTAATGATAGTGTTATAAGTGTAAACAAAATTTACTTAATTTTTTTTTTCAAACCTTATGCTGCACGAGACTTTAGTATTGTGAAGTTGGTTTCATATTATGTTTTCTACCTGTTAAAAAAAAAAAGAATTTGGTTCACTGCATCTAGAAAGTTGAATGTACAGACTCTGTTGTTAGGCCCTCGTAAAATCACCTAGTGCTTAAAATACCTCTGTTATTAGTATAGAAAACTCTTGACCCTTTTTTTAGACCCTATAATCAAGAGTGTAAACCGTACACTATATATAGACATTTCTTTAAGGAATTAACAGACTGAAGTTTAGTTGCATAGGGTTAAGATATAATGATTAAGGACTTACATTTAGGAATTAAAAATAATAACTTTGGTGAAGTAAAAATCCTAATAAAATTTTTTATAATACTTTTAAACCCCATATGGTGATTAGGAATTAGAGTCATAGATTTATGAGCATAGAAAAAAAAAATCTTTGAATGAGATGACGTGAAAAGCTAAGCGGAAAAGTATAGTTTCTAAAATATACTTTTGAATAAGTTCATTGTATGGCTAAAATCCTTATTTCGTAACTTTATAATTGATAATATAAAACCCTTTTAATTAAATTAGCTAAGAAATAATATTTTTAGGCTTTGGTTTATAGTTTTAAATACTTTCCTTGAGAAGAACATATACACATACCGTAAATCTTATAATAAAAACGAAATTAAGGACAAAGGTGATTTTTACTTCAATGAAACTATTTTCTAAATAGGAAATAATCTATTTTAAATAATCATAATATTATATTCCAGCTTTTAATAAGTTAGAGATTTTTTTTTCTTATTATTATTCTCCACCAATTCTAGTCAAGTATAAGTCCATAAGGTGAGATGTAAATTATATTTAATTATATAACAAAAAAAAGAGAGGAAATCTAGGAAAATTTACAATGACGTAAAATAGTACAGTAGTTTACATATATATAGTTAAAGATAATTATAATAATAATTGAAATTAAAATTATTATTTTTACTAAGCTTCCTATTATTGATAATGCTAAAATTTATTTAATAAACTTCCTTATTAGACCTAAACATTTAAAATTTTAAATCCTTAGGTGTTGTAAATGATTTTTTTTTTTTTTTATATTTAATACCCTTGATGATTAAGTTAAGATTTAATAATTGTCTTAAAAACTATAATGTTGTAAGTTATTTGACGTATATGGTGAACGTAGAAAATACAAGGAAAATAGTCGTTGGAAAATCCTAAGGGATTTTTTTGTTATATAAGACCTTGAGAACAAGGTGATCATTACGCTTAGTACTTCATGGAAAGGTCTGGCCTGTAAAGGTGGCAGACATATTGTTGATATGTCTAATCCACATAAAGGGGAATCTAAGGAAGAACATTGTTGGATCTTAACTTGGATTAGATAGTACTTTGTTGACATGCATTCATGCATAAGTCATTAAGGAACGCTTAACAAGCATTGGGATGGCTAGCAGAGGTACCTAGGGTATCCTTGAGGATATATGAATGCGCGATTCCACAAGTGATCGGGATCAGTACAAACCCCAAGTCGTGGTGGTGACTGCCTACATAAGCATATCTTGACAAAGTTGCAATCGATCCAAGATCAGTACCAACGATCCCCTAGTTGGTTTTAGGCACGTGCCGTCTTCTTGCCTTGCAAGGTGGTGGTGTTGATGTACCACGTTAAGGGATACCTCTAGATGATCGCTCAAGGTTGTTGGAAATCTCCATGGAGTCGTGTTTGCATGCATTGCATGACCATGTCATATTGACGTGGGGCTGTATGTCCATTTACTATAGTATTTATGTAAATTGTTGTGTATATTTGTTGTTCGTCTTCTTAGAGATGTATGGAACATTGTTGTATGTTATGATTAATTATTTGTTTATAAGCTTACCCTTGCATGTTTGTGTTCAAATATGATGATCGTAGCATTTCGCTCACGAGAGTAGATGACTAGTCGACGTCGAGCGGGACCTTTTAGCATCGAGCTCGTGCCAGCTGTGAGAGGCCGAGGTGGTGGCTAGGTGATTGATTGGGAGACCCAGGAGTAGTATTTTAGTGGAGTGTTGGTTATCTGTTATATTCTGATAGGTGTTATGGTTTCTTTTGTGTCTATTTTCGTGACAGTGGACTTTCATGAGTTGCTTGGAGAGGATTAACATACCCCATCACGCCCTTCTAAGGCTGTTGGACGTGCATCTGAGTATAGGCACTTGTTCTGTGGAGGGTGACACCCATGGATGGGTTTTGATAGGGCCAAAGAGAGTGATGAGGATGCTCCTTCCACTTCTCCTCACTGTCCCTAATAAGAGTAAGATGTAGTTGTGGCCAGCTAGGGAGTAGATGTCATATAATAGACTTTTTTGCTCCCCTTTTTGATGTATTACCTCTTTTGAGTGTACTTGATGGCCATGTATGCATTATTTTAAGATACTTGGATCTTTTTACTTATGGAATTGTAGTGCCATGAGGCACCGTATTGTATTTCTGTTGTCATGCTACTTTTGGGTATTATTTAGTATATTATATGCTCATGTGTTAAAACTTTTAAATGTTTTCATATTGGGAATTGAGAATTAGAACGTGAATAATTTACACGCATTTTCATTAAATAAATTAATAAGAGATTTCAAAATTAAAATTAAATCTTTTTTTCGTAATAATTGTTGAATCGTTGACATGTAGCGACAGTGGGTTGTCACAAGACAAATTAAGTTTAATCTATTTTTAGACAAATTAAGGACTCACAAACTGTAGTTCCTCTCTTAAGATTTCTTTTGACCATTGTTAATAATATAATCAACCCACAAAAAACTCTATAGCATTTGTCTAGGAGTACATTAAAAATGAGGACTAACAAACTGTAGTTTCTCTCTTAAAATTGCTTTTGACAAATGTTAATAATATCATCAACCCACCAAAAACTCATAATCAGCCTTGCATAATTAGCCCAAGCAAGAACAAGGAAAAAGAGAGAGAGAAAACGTGTTGTGGTAGATATTGGTGGGCGCATGGTGGTCAGTGGTGGGGACGGTGGTTGAGGACAGTGGGTAAGTGCGAGCGTGATCAATGGTTTGTGCAGTTCCTGGCACATACGCTCGGAGGTTGGTCTCTATTGATGGCGGGTGTCGTCGGTGATGATGGTGGCATTGCTAGTGGGCATTGTTGCAGGTGGGTCGCATTTCATTCGCCTGTAGTGGTTTGCGAAGGAAGGGAATCAGGGTTTGAATTTTTGTGGGGGTTTTTTACATTAGTTGCTAAACAACCGATGTAAAAATACACCTTTCACATCGGTTAACAATTTAATCAATGTAAAAAGTGTTTTAACATCAATTGTTTAGCAACCGATGTAAAATGTTTGAGGTTAATCACAAAATCGCCATCGCATTTTTGTTTTACATCAATTGTGATGTTAAATGGCATCATAAAAAGTGTTTTTTCCACTAGTGTTAATAAACTCTTTCTAACACACACTTTATAATTAGTTAAAATTTATTAAAAATTACAAAATTAAATAAGAGACTCATTAAATAAGAAGTGAGATATACTAAAATTTATAATTCTCAATAATTTTTAGTCAATAATAGAAAGTGTGTTAAAAAAATATGTTGCTAACATTTTTCATAAAAATATCCACAATTTTGTGTCTCTCAGCTCTCGAAAATTTATGGTAGTAAAAAATAAATATAAGAAACTATAACAACCCCTATTTCTCTTGTTCTAACGTCATCAATGTGTGCCTCATAATACTACCTCTTGAATTAAGGTCTAAAGTTTAGATATAAGTTGAAAGGTTGAACGCATGCACCCATAGACATGTATGATCTTTTAAAGTAAGTAATTTATTATATAAAAAAAAAGTAAGTAATTTATTTTAAAAGATAAAGTAAGTAATTTTAGTTGTTAATAAAAAAATTAACGATTAATATTAGGTGTATATGAAAAAAAAATTCATGAATGTATTAAAATATCAACTATTAATTGATTTTTTCATCAACAATTTAGATTATTTATTTTACCTTACATTAAAGGAGCCAAATACAAACATTTATAGACACACAATTTTGCTATTGTCCACTTATATTATTGATTTTAAGCATTTAAAACTTAAAAGTGTTATGTTGTTGAAAAAAAAACATTTATTAAATTATAATCATTATTTTACATATCAAAAGTGACATTACTAAAAACAATATTAAAAAGATAAGTTAAATTAAACGTGAATGATAAGATATGCTAGGAATCGACCTTGAAATCAAGTACTTATTAAAAAAATGTTTTGGTGCCACTAGATTATAAAATTATTGACACACTTCAAGTGTTTTAAATTAGCTAAAAACATGATACAGTAATTATCACTCACACACATATATTAAAGTTCGAAAAAATATGATAAACAAAACAGTAAAAGGAAAAAGATTCCAATTTGACGCTCAAGATTCAAGAAGAATAAATTAAGGAGGAAGAGATAGGAAGTCAAATGCATTTCTAAAAGCACGGGTTAATGATGGATTTTAAGTTATGTCTGTCCAATTAAAGCCCGAGCATAATTTTCGTCACATCAATTATGTATAAAATATTCTAACTATTCTTTATAAAAAAAAATAAAATCTAACTATTTGATAGCTCAAGCGATAAGAAAATTCATTGCTCTATTCTATTTTCTAAAGTAAAATTTTAAACTTAAGTTTCTTGGATGTTGGAAAAAAGGCATTAAAAAAATTGTCTATTTAAATAAGTTTGCTTGATTTGACTAAAATAATTAAGATTTAAAATAGTTTTTGAACATGTATCCTAGACTCCATGTTTTTTTTTTGCGTTTTTGTGTTTCTTATCATATGTACCAAAAAAAAAAGACACCAAGTTAATTTTTCTGTGAGCCAAATAAATTTATTAACTAATATAACAGCCTACTAAAGTTTAGCAGAAAAAAAGAAAAATAATTCACATATATGTTAGATGGTTCAATGCTTATTAATATATATCTAGAAAAGACTTTATTGTAAAAAATTGTGGACCGTCCAACCAAATAGGCCGATCAAGATGACACAAAATAAAAGTCGAGTACTTAGAGTAGCCAAGCCTACAAGAATGGCTGAGAAAGACTTGATTATCATGCCGTGGACCGCTTAATTTGAGCCACATTGTGCACCGGAAGGGGGTGATGGGGAGGTGAGAAAGGACAGAAGGAGGTGGTGAGGGGAGGTTATTTTGGGTATTTCAAAATGTCTTAAAAATTGGGTGAATAATAAAAAGAGAGTGTAAAGTGGTTTTACACTATCATCCAATCACAAATCACCATTTATTGTAAGTTTGTTGACTTTTATAATAAATACTTTAAAAGTCATACCAACGGTAAATTTCAATTGATTGACAATGTAAAACCTTTTATACTGACAGTGCATGATCATTAAACTCAATATTAAATAGCAAGCCCATTTACTTTTTTAGAAAACGAAAGAGACAAATTGAAGCCCAACATATTGCTGGGCTGTACAAATGGGCTTAGGAAGCCCATGTCAACCCGAAGCAGAGAGCCCAGGACGGTGACTCTTGTTCGTTTGCGCTTGGTCTTTGGTTTCTCACGAAGAAATCCACCTCACACTCTCTCTCACTCGCTGCGACTTCTACCTCTTGTTAATCCCAAAACCGTGCATCCCCTTCGCTGAGGCGAATGCGACCAAGGTAAACTAAACTAAATTTCCCCATCAAGATTTTCTACTGTTAGTGTTACACCACTTCGCACGTTTTAATTTTCGAGAATGTGGATGATAAAAACGTGAACCAAGAACCAGAATGTTAGGTACTAGGTCTTGGTTGAAGAGTGTCACTTGTTAATGGTTGTAGCGCGAGTTCATGAATTGAAAATGGGTGTTATGTTAATTTTTGATTTGGGAATTGTAGATGCCGAGAATGGAGGACATTCTGAGCCTTCCGGTGCAAGACCCTCTTTCTCCCGAGTTTTCTGCTGCTCACATAAATTGGGTTAAATTGGAAGGCGGTCGCCAAGGTGGTGATGATATTGCTCTCATTCCTTTTGCCAGAGTTGATGATTTTGTGAAAGGGGAATCTTCCAACCCTGAATGCCCTGCGAGTTTCCGCATAGAATCTAGAAGGAAGAGACCTGTAGGAAGCATTGCCAAACCAAGGGTTGATGGTTATCTTGAATATACACTGTAAGATTAGTTTTCTTTCAATTCAAACTTACAAAATATGAAAATATACTTACTAACCTTTTAGGTTAATTTCTATACATTGTCAATGTAAAAAAATTTACATGGTCAACTAATCATAAATAACGATTAGTATGATTTTTAAGGTAGTTATTGTAAAAGTTAACAAACTTACCATATATGGTGTCTTTGTGATTGAATGTCAGCATAAAAACTCTTTACACTGTCTGTGTATAGACTATTTATTCATTTTTTTTCCTTGAATTGACTGGCTCTTTTTGTTTTTATAATTTATGTGATTTAAACTTCAGTTGACTTGAAAGCTGAAAAGATTTGGCTAATTAGCAATATGGAATTATGCGTTGATATTTAGATACTGGTGTTCTTATGGTCCTGAAGACTACCGAGAGAGTGACTTGGGTGTAGGGGATGGCGCGAGCACCAAACCTGCTTCGGGGAAGGGGAGCAGGCCAGGGCGGCGTCATATGATGAGAGGGTGCCTTTGCCATTTCACTGTTAAAAGACTGTACACGCGACCCCTTCTTGCGCTAATCATATATAACCAAAGAAGGCATGTGGATAAATCAGGGGCACCGTGTCATGGGTTACTTGACAGGGATGCGGTAGGGACGAGAGCTATGTATGCTCCACGAATTTCAGATGAGTTACGCCAGAAAGTGATGTCTATGCTTTATGTTGGAATATCTTTGGACAAGATAATACAGCACCATGCAGAGGGGATGCAGAAGCAAGGTGGGCCCCAAAACCGTGATGATTTTCTCACTCGAAATGATGTGCGTAATATGGAAAGGACTATTCGTATTTCTTCACATGAGCTACATGGAAATGATGAATGCAGTGTAAAGATGTGGGTTCAGCGCCATCAGAAGCATGTTTTCTATTTCCAAGATAACTCAGGTTCAGAACCATTTGTGTTGGGTATACAGACAGATTGGCAGCTGCAACAAATGCTTCAATATGGAAATAATAGTTTAATTTCTTTTCATTCAAGTTTTGGCTTGAAGAAGCTTAAGGTATTGCACATTGTTTTTGTATTTACCTTTTCAAGCAAGGAAACTATATATTTACATTTTATTATTTAGTTATTCATGAAGTCAGGATGGCTGAAGGGTATAATTTTTAGCTTGTTTACAATGATTTTTGATATGAAAAAAGCATGTTTAGATGAAACATATATTGTGCATCTAAAATCCATCTAGATCATTAGTAATTTACCAATTTCATCAACGTAGTGTGCTTGGATTGGCGATGAGGGACCCAAAATCATGGTGGCACCATGAAAAACTGAAAGCAACTATGTGTTGCTTTGCCTTCAACGTGGAAAATCTGAATTGATTTTGGCAAAAGTGAGGCCAAACCAAACATGCTAATAATTATGGATAATATGTATATATATATATATATATATCCCTCTTTTTGTTTATGATGAAAAATTATTTGACAGCAGAATGTGGCAGGACTTTAAAATGTCTTACATTTTTTTCTTTCTTGTCCCTGACAGTATCCCGTATGCTCTTTACTTGTTTTCAATTCATCTCAAAATGCAATTCCGGTTGCCTGGATCATCACCTCGTCTTTTGTTGGTAAAGCTATTCATAAATGGATTGTATTGCTATCTGAAAGATTACGAACCAAGGATCCCAGATGGAGGCCTAATGCTATTTTGTTGGATGATCCATCTTTGGACTATTCTATCATAAGGTAAAAAGATTAGTGTGGTTCTTTTTAGTTTCATTAAACTTTTTGTATTTTTAAGAGACCCCACCTTAATAGAAAATGGAGTGAGATCTTGCTTATTGCAGAGAGGCTTTCCAGTGTCGCATCCTATTATGTACCTGGCAAGTTCGCCGTACTTGGATTAAAAAACTTTTAAAAAAGTGCTGCAACTTTGAGGTGCAACGGGAGATGTTTAGGCACTTGGGATGGATTCTGTACTGTACAAGATGTGGGTCAAATGCTATGGATGCAGTTGAAGAGCTTATGCAAATTTTTGTTGACCAGTGTGCCTTCATGGACTATTTCAAGAGCCATTGGCTAGCTAGTATAGGTATTTTTCAAGTGGCGATTCATTTTGTATTCATTGAAGAAATATCTGCTCTTGCTTTAGCCTCACATCATAATCAGTTTTGATCTGAAACACTCTGATTCAGATTTTATATCCAATCCATTTTATTCTCAATCCAGATGAGTGCCTTAAGTTTTGTTGTGCAACAGTCACGCTTGCATTTCTACAATTGACTAATTATTTTCATTATATCACTGAGAGTACCCAATTATTTGAATATTCTGAACATTAACACTTTTTTTGAATAATGGTATTACTGTGCTTTCTCATGCAGATATGTGGATTAATGCTATAAAATCACTCCCTGTGGCAACTCCAGAGCCACATGCTGCGATAGAATCCTATCACCTAAAATTAAAATCCATGCTTTTGAAGGAGAATTATGCTAATTTCTGGCTAAGAGTTGACTGGTTAATCCACACTTTAACTACTGAATTTCACTCATTATACTGGCTAGATCAATACAGTTTAGAGACTGGGTATTTTGAGAATCTACGGGACTATTCTTTCTCCTCTAATGCTTGGTATCATGCTCTTCATATTCCAGATGTTGATGTGGTACTGGATGAGCAAAATCTCCACCTTGCCAAAGTTTTATCCCAGACTGACAGAAGCTTGGTGTATACAGTTTGGAATCCTGGTTCAGAATTTTCACTTTGTGATTGTTCCTGGTCTAGGCTGGGAAACCTCTGTAAACATGTCATCAAGGTGGCAACTTTCTGTAGAAGTCGACAGGTTGCAAGACCATCGTTGTCTGCTCAAGTTTATAAACAGGCTTTGCTCACCCTTCTCCATAATCGTCCTGATGATCCTTTAGTTCTGGACCATACCATTCTACATGTAGCCCGTTTGCAACAAGACATTAAGGCCTTGGAAGACTTGTCCAACAGTGGATTGCTCCAGCCTATAGCTCCTGATTTAAGTTCTCAAATGGCTGAAAATCCTCTACTTTTTCAGCACATCCAGTGACTGGCCCATTTTGAAAATAGATTGACTATATTTGGGTTAAAGCTCATTTTTATGCTTTTCCACTTGAGGCTGTGTTGTGTTCCTTGAGCAATCAATTTGCAAGAATCAAAAAGGATATAGTCTTGCTTTTATGAAGGTTCCACAACTATAAGGTTCATGAAACCACAGCACTCCTTTTGCAGAAGTAACTGTCTTGAAGTGCTACCTATGGTCTGAACCTTTATTTGTATGTGAATGTTATTTTATTTTTTTCCTTTTATTTTTCCTTTGGGGCTGTTGGGGTGGGAGGGGCCAAGATTTGTGTTGTTATTAAAAGTCGTTTAGGAATGTGCATGTTATCTTTTTTCCTTATGCATTGTTTCTTTCAAGTAAGCTAAAAAATTCTTGACCTTCCAAATACAGTGTAGGCGGAGTTTGACCCATGGTAGTTGGAAGTTTGAGGCTGTTATCTGGCAAGCACAATATACCATCAGATGCTTTCACCACTTATGAGAGGATGAACTCCTGTGTGCCAAAAGAAACGAGAAGGGAAGGAACAAAGCAACCAAGATCATGTCGAGGTTCATAACATGCATTGGGACTTCAAGGTGTTTTGCAGATCAAACCACCATACAGTCAGTGTAAGCAAATATTTCTCAAATCTAATACAAAATTACCTTATTACCTTGCTTTATATTCACTATACCTAATATCATTTGGTAAATGTTTCCTTGCCGGTGTTCCTTTTAACCAACCTGATTATTCTTGATCTTCTGGCTGCTGTAAATGTAATTGGGAGTTTGATCCATTGTTTTTGAATCAGCATGCCTTGAAGAAGGTAGTTACAGGAATTCAAGTTATTCATGCTTGATGATGGGGCTTTGTAGATATTCTATGACTAGATGCATTTCCCTCTAAGCTTGAAGTTGCTTTGAAATCTACCTAGTTGTTTTATCTATCTTTCAGGAGATCTTTGGCTTTTGTGCTGAAAACGCCAATTATGTGGTGGTTGCATGGCACCTGCAAGGAGCCATTCAATTTTTGCACTAGAGCGATGTGAACTAATAGTTGAATAGGCATTTTCATTAAATTTCATGTTTGATTCCCACCATACAATATTTGTGGATTTGTTATGTGTCTCAATTGATTCGATGATTTTCAGGTCGTGATTATTGAAGGAGATATTCATGTGGTTCCCGGGCATCCCGCCATTTCAGTTATGGTGTCTCTTGGTGTAGGGTATACAGGTGATAAATCGTTAGATGCCACATAATAAAAGGTGCGAAGAAATGTGAACAAAGACTTGTGTGTAGGCAATGAGCCGATCCACCCTACTTAAGTTCAACAAGAGCATCATTAGAAGAGATATATTAGAATTCCACGGTTGAGGTATCAACCATATGTACAGTTTGATCGGTTGAAATTTCAAGGTTACTGTTTTTCTTTCTACCCAAGGGGGTACGCTCATTGGGGGCTTTTTGAGTGGTTTAAGGTAATATTTTAGACCATTTATCAAAAAATGTAATTTTTTTTTTAAATCAAACTGGTGGTATTTCATTTTGTGTAGCGGAACTTGTATCCACCATCAAATTGTGTTTAAGTAATATATCTTCCCCACAAAACTGTGGACGGACTTCATAGAATCGTGATTTTCAATAAAATTTTTAGGTTAAATTGCACTTTTGGTCTTATTATTTTCAATTTGTGATTTTGGGCCCTCTTTTTTTAATTGTGGACATTTAGTCCTCCAATTATTAAAATTACTCAACTTTGGTTTTGTCCATAGTAGGGATGGTAAACAAATCCGGACCTGTGGATACTTGCCTGATCCCGCCCGACTTTATTATATAACGTATTTTATGTTTTGTTTTCTTAATTATTTGTATGTGTAATTCTTAAGGAATATGTTTTCAAAATCTTATTTAAATTTTACAAATTATTCGAGTATAAAATATGTAATTATTATTATTTGTCGTAATTTAATATTTTTTTATTTTAAATTTTAGGATATGTTAAACTAGAGGTAGGGTAACGAGAAATTATTTTTGTATGAATTACAACATTTACATATTAAATATTTATCTATTAGTATTATGTTCTTCATGTTTTTTAACCAAAAAACAAAAAAAAATATGACAAAAAAATACTGGGGCAGGGGCAGGAATGGGTATCCATTTTTTAACCTTGACGGGGATTGGGGGTGGAGGCGGGGATAATGTAGGGAGTCGGGGGCGGGGATGGCAAAACCCACCCCCGTCCTGCCCCGTTGTCATGCCTAGTCCATAGTTGACTATCCATGGTCAAACGTTGACTACTGACGTGACTTACTAGGAATGGCATGAATTACTGACATGGCATTCTAATGCTGACGTGGTAATACATGTAGATGTTGACATGGTTTGCTAATGTGGCAATGAAATATATGATTTAGCACATGGAAAAATTATTAGGTTGTGAGGAAATAGAACACATGATCTTTTTGCACAAAAAATGATCCTTAACTACAAACCAATTAACTTTTTTAGTTTACATGGTAAAATATATATTACATATAATACTACTACATGATATAATTGTACATATTGTGTTTCTCAGAATGATTAATGTGTGAACTTAATTCTTATTTAATATTAAATTTTTATTATTTAATTTAAAATGTAATGTAAGTATTATAATATTTTATTACATAATATAAACATAAACATACACTCACTTTTTCATTTATTTTTTTTCACCCAATTTTCTTTTCACATTTCTATTATTTTTCTATCACCCCACTTATACTATATTATTTAATAAAATATTATAATAATTACATTATTTTCTAAATTAAAATAATAAATTTAATATTAAGATAAAATATTTAATATTAATTTATTAAATTATACACATTTATAAATTTAATTGAATAATTTATAAATTAATTAAATTATGTGTATTCTAAATTAAATTCAATTAAATAGTTAATAAATTTATAAATTAAATTACATAAATTAAATTTTATGTATTTTGTATATTCTAAATTATATATTTATTTTTTAATAAATTGTATAAATTTATTAAATTACAATAATTTATTAATTTATAAATTAAATTAAGTTCTATGTATTATGTATATTCTAAATTATATACTTATTTATTTAATAAATTGTATAAATTTATTAATTTATATTAATTTATAAATTATATAATTTGATTAAATATTTGATTTTAATATATAAGTTCATAAATTATTTAATTAAATTTATAAATTTTTATAATTTAATAAGTTTATATGATTTAATATTACTTTTATTTAATATTAAATATTTACCATCTTAATATTAAATTTTATTATTTTAATTTAGAAGATAATTTAATTTCTAAAATATTTTGTTAAATAATATGGTATAAGTGGGGTGATAAAAAAAAAAATAGAGATGTGAGAAGAATTTTGGGTGAAAAAGGAAATGGAAGAAAAAATGAGTGTATGTTTATATTATTTAATAAAATATTATAATACTTACATTACATTCTAAATTAATTAATAAAAATTTAATATTAAATAAAATTTAAATTCACACATTAATCATAAATGGGAGGAAAAATATTTGTAATTATATCATGTAGTAATATTATATATAATATATGTTTTACATTATTAGCCAAATATATTAAGTGATTTTGTGGTTAAGAATTTTTTTTTTGTGCAAGATGTCATGGGTTCTATTCTCTCATCCCTTACAATTTTACTATTTTTTAACTCATATTTCATTGCTACATCAGCGATCCATATACTGTTATATCAGAATTCATGTTATCACCAATAAGTCACATTAGCAGTAACGTTTGGCCATGGGTGATTAATTATGAATAGGACCAAAATTGTATAATTTTAAAAATTAGAGGACTAAATGTCTGCAACTAAAAAAAGAAAATTAAAATCGCAATTCAAAATTATAAGAAACCAAAAGTGTAATTTAGCCAAAATTTTATTCACCACCTTATTTATGGCGTTGTGTAGCAATACATGTTTTGACACCTAATGAATTTTGACTAACTTGGTCTTATTGTGTTTACGCACGAAATATTGCCTTTGGATTGGCTAAACATGTTTGGCTTATTGCAAAAACAAAATACTAGTCTGTAGTTTTGTTTTGTTTTGTTTTTTTTAATCTTTTGTGGGCTTCACACAAGATAGGGAGAAATTATTTCTGGATTGCCTCATGCAAATTTCACAAAGGTATAACTTACTTGACTTCTTACGAGTCTTTTTAACTGCAGTTTCTTTAATTTTGGTGTGTTTTGCCTTTACAATAGACAAAATATTGACGTAAAAATTTATAAAATAATGATACAATCTGTCATGTAATAAAGATTACTCTAAATTAGTAAATATATTTTATATTTTAATAAATTATTTAAAAAAATTTCCTTAAACTGGTCAAGAAGTCCTCATTTAGCTTAGGCATGTTACGTATCCTTGATAAAAATAATTTCTTGCTTCTGATAAAAAAAGATGACATGATTGCACATCACGCCGTCCAATAATTTTTCTATAGCTCGTAGCTCCTTGTCATAGGTATGGCCAGAATAATATCAGACCCCCATAATATTGCTTACGTAATTTTTTGTCGTTACAGTAAGAGACAAACACCATAAGTATGATTGAATTTACAACCAAAACTAGAAAGTTTATTAGGCTTTCTCAAGTTACACAATCGTGATATAAAAAAATAGTTAGACGTAATCGTAATAATTCTTACGCAAACCAAAACTAAGACATTTCTTGTGTCGCTAATGTATGATCAAATATATCCATTAATAGTGAATGAATCAAGTAACAAACTTTAGTATGATTTCACGCATCCGCGTGTCCTTGCGCACACACTTTCTGTAAGGAAACTGTTGTGTATAAGTGTATGGTTGGTTACCCATCTAAGATCCATGTCCAAGTGAGAATCACGTCAAAATTGATATAAAAGCAATTAATTGTTTTTTCTGCTGATCCACGTCTAACATGCACTATAGCGAATCTAAACATGCAGTATAAGTTGGTCCTCTATCCGGAGAAATTTTCATACTTATCCAATTAGCAGCATGTAAAATTATGTAACAATGCTTTGTGTGCATATAAAATTATGGCAAATGTTAACTGATGTTTTAAAGAAAATGATTAAAAAATTAAAAGTAAAAAAATTATTAAATAACTTAGTATCTTACAAGAAGTTGTCTAACCTATTCCAAGTAAAAATAAAATTAAATAATTCCATAAAAAATAATTGGTATAATTTTTTATGTTGTACCAATTATTTTTAAATATACAAAAAATTACACTAATTATTTTTTATGAGATTATTTAATCTTATTTTTACTTAGGGTAAGTTAAACAACCCCATCTTACAATGATTGACACTCGTAAAAGCTTTTTATCTTTGTCACGAAACGCATTATTGAGAGCATGAAACGAAACCTTTCCACTTGGCACATATAGATAGGCACGCACATTCTCTTTCGGCCTCGTCAAGCTTGATTTCAGAGGTTAACGAAGGAAAGCAACTATGTTGATTAGAAATTAAATATTCAAACACCAATTAGATTTAGCTTCGATTCCATTAAACTAATAGTTACGGAAGTAGATAATTATGCAACAACCGAAGTGTATACATTTCATTTCCACGTATGATCTACCGATCTAGACATTCATATGGTAAAATCCCATGCATCTTCTCTTGTTAATAAGAGATAAGCTTTGAAACTGAATGAATGTTCAGAAAGCAAAAGAAAGATTAATATCCGAGGACTGCACCTCGAATTGAACTGATTACTTACCAAGAGGAAGTTTAACAATTGTACTCTTCCTCTTAACATATTCTTCATTAAAATTTATGTGAAACATATTAAGAACACATGTTAAAAAGTATATATATATATATATATATATATATATATATATATATATATGTATGTACATTTTAAGATATATAATAGTTATAACTTGCTAACATATTTCAATTAAAAAACAACTATATATACGTTAGTAACTCTCATATATATACATAAAAAGCATGAGGTATATTTAAATAAGAAAATAAAAGAAAATATAAACAACAATACATTTTTTTTATTAAAGAGAAAGTAACTTTCAAAATAATTTTTTATTTTCTCTTTAATTTAAATTTAACTTTTCCTTATTTTCTTTTCTCTCAAACAAGCACAAGGTGATTTTCTCTTTCATGGAACAAAGAATACTATGATAAAATTATCTATTATATATAGTAAATGATAAAATTATTATGATTTCAATTATATTTTATCCTCTTGGAAGGATTTAAGTACTATTTAACATACTATTACTTTTTAACATTTTACTTTACTTTTCTCTCCTTTTCTTCTCTTTTTTTTTTTTATCCAAAAATGGATTTACATAAAATTTAGAGTCGCATTAGAGAATATAATTTTTGGATTATTGGATAAGTAAAATAAAATAAATGTTAAAAAATAATGTTTATTTATCAGGCCTTATTAGTGTAAAAAATTTTATACTATAAACTAATAAAAAATTATTTTAAGAACAATTCTTAAAATAATTTTTATAAAAATTAATAAATTTACTATATAGATGGGAATATATAATTAGATAAAAATGAGTATATTTTAATCAATTTTTTAATATTTTCTACAAAAAGTATCAAATAAAGAATTAGTATATTAATATTTAAAAATATTAAAAATATTATTTTTTTCATTTAATAATTGTTAGAATTAGTAAAAAAAAACTCTTACACGAAGATTTAGAATCATTTTAAATTTGAACAATAATAATACTAAGGTTTAAATATATTTTTAGTCTCTATAAAATATCACTTTTTTGTTTTTAGTTCCTATAATTTTTTTTTTTAAATGGTCCTTGTAATTTTTTTTTTTTTGGTCCTTTTATTTGTTCTAATTCCTTTAATATATTTATTTTTTTGTTTTAGTCCTTATAATATTTTGTTTATTTTAAATTAGTCCCTTCGAAAAAAATTTGGCAAGAACTAAAAGCAAATTATTTATATATTATAAGGACAAAAATGAAAAAAATAAATATATTACAAAGACTAAACAAAATAATAGAAACCAAAATTAAAAAAACATAATTTACAAAGACTATTTTTAAAAAAAAATTATAAAAACCAAAATAAAAAAATAATATATTACAGAGACCAAAAATATATTTAAAACCTACGTTATGAAAACCGGACCGAACCGGCCGGTTCAACCGGAAAACCGGTGAACCGGTCCTGTGTCCGGTCCAATTAAACCACAAAACCGGCTGGGTAAAAAACCGGTCTATGAACCGGTGAACCGGCCAAAAACCGTTAAAACCGGTCAAAAACCGGTGAAAAACCGGTTTGCAGCGGTTCAGTAAAAAAGTCTAATAAAATATTATTTTAATATTTTTTCTTTAAAGAAATAAAAATCAACCTAAAATATTTGTCATTTTCTTTTATATTCTAAATATAAACTTGTTTTTATTAATAAATATTGATGTGTATTATTAAAACTTAGATTTAAGTATTATGACATTTTTAATTTGAACTTTTTTAGGTATTGTATATGTTAAGAACCTATAAAATTATATTTTATTTTTAGTTTTTAATATTATAAAGTTGAGATATTATATTTTTTTAATTTTTTATGTATTATTTAATTATTATTATTATTATTTTATTAATACCGGTTCGACCACGGTTCAACTCCGGTTGAATCATTAAACCTTAAATAAGTGTCTTGACCGGTTCAATGACCGGTTTTTAAAAACATTGTTTAAAACTAATACTAATAAATAATCAACAACATTTCTTGGAAAATATGTGCATGATTATATCTGTAACAGTATTACGAAAGACAAACCGACCATGTCGGAGGACCGAGGGTAGGGCGGTGTCGCTGTCGTGTGGACGGTGTGCCCCAACATAACATTATTGTCCGTACGTCACTCAAGCAATAGATCTGGTGCTGACACGTAATCGATGCAACAGCGACGTGCCCGTTTCGAAACAGCGCGCAGATGTTATGTATTTGTGATTGTGGGTGTATCACAGAGAGAAAGAGGGCAATTTTGGAATGACACAAGCACGAAAGCTGTCACCAGCAATGAGAGTGACAGTTTCCGAAGGCTCTGGAAGGCCACGGAGGTTGAGCGCTATAAATTCCACGCCCACTCCGATTCCGATTCCGATTCCCTCGTGCCCCTCCTCCGTATCCGTGTCTGCTGGGTCAGGGGAGATACCAATCGGAGCTCCCAATACACGACACGTCGTCGTTTTTTAAATTGGAATTGGATCGCCCAGCACTCTCTCCAACTCCAAAGTTCGTTGTTCTGTGACAAATTATGATTGAGCCATTCTTTTTTCTTTCTTATTTTTGCTTGCGTTTGTGTTTAAGTGATTGCTGTCTTCTCTTCGGATTCTTTTGCTTTTATTATATATATGTGGCCATAATTCTTTAGCTCGTTGCATTCACTGAGCCTTGTTTGGAGAAATGCAGCACCATTTCCAGTCTAGTGCGTTTCCGAAACTTGGTTTAATTGATGTTGTCAATTGTCAAATGCTTGCGATTGCGATTCTTTGTTGTGTTTTTGAGGTGTTTGCTGATGTTTCTGGACGGTCAATTTTGGACTCGAACCATGTTCGTTAATGGTTTGAGAAGCATTGCATTTCTGTTAATTAAACACCAATACGTATTACTGTGGATGATTCATATTGTATGACACGTGTATATGCAGCAATAAAAATTCACTTCAGCGTGTGTGATACAGTTTCTGCTTTTGTTATTCCCTCTCCCTCTCTTTCATCTCGTGAGTGTGTATTCTGATTGCACTGCAGAATCACAAACAGCCATCATAGTTAGGTATTGAGTGTTATACCTGTGACTGTGAGTGAGATCCTTCTCCAACAAGTATAACCATCCTTTCCGTTTGTAACACTTGGGCTACTTCTTAGTATTATTATGTTAGTGTTTTCATATTAATATATTATAACACATCATTTTAATCTTATAGAGCTTTTTAGTGAGAATCTCTACACATATGCTTTGCCAGTTATATAGATGGGTAAGGTGCCGCCATATTATAGGGGATTTGTGAGTACAAAAGTTTACCGGTGTTTTTGGTGGAAGATGATGTTGATGATGTCGGAAGCGTGCGCAACTGTGAGTAGAAATGTTTTGCAGGAAAATGTAATTTGTATCCAAAGTGGACCACCAAATTGCAAACACCACAAGGATACTCTTTATTTATGAAGGGTAGAGTGGCCCAAAAAGCACATCTTTTGTTGCCTTACCCTTACCTTTTGTCTACAATACCATTCATCAGTTTGTCTATAATACCTTTTATTAGCACCTACAAACATGCTATTTGGAATTTGGTATGGTTAAAGCATGTTATGGAATTTCCGTTTTGCATAATTCATGACGATTATGCATTTGTTTCTTTGCCCATCATGAACAGTGAAAGGGTTGGCTTGATGCTTCACCTGGTGTTCTGTCTGTAATTATCAAGATACCAATCTTCATTTCTTTCTTCTTCCATCCTGCCTTTCATCGGCGGCCTGATCAAGTTGCTAGAGGAGACAAACCTATTTTGAATATGGATAAGGACTTCATGTTCTTGAATCTTGAATATGAATTAGTCCTTGGAGTAGTGTGAATGTTCCTTTTGGCAAAGGGGCCATGACCTTGAACGCATACTTTGTCAAGTGAACTAACTAAAAGAAGAAAAAAATTCTAATTTAACCAAAAGAGATCTATCAAGGTGCAAATTATATGAAATTTATAATAATAGGTTAAATTATTGGTCCTTATAATTTCATTGAATTTTTAAATAGGCTTTTGTAGTTTGTAAAATTTTAACAAGATTTTTATACTCTTAAAATTTTCAAATAGATGCTTATAGTGTAATCCTAAGTAAATATAAATAGGTGCTTATAGTTTTCACTTCAATCATAAGTATATATAAAATTTTATAATTGAGTCCACTATAACAATGACACAGAATGACCTGCAGAAACTATAAGCAATCATTAATGGAGTCTAAATGGCGTTAGCCAATAGGACCTATATAAAAACTTCTAAGGGAGTGTTTGAAAGGGCTTAGTTGGACTTATGACCTTATAAGAAGTTCTTTTTAGTTTACTTTAAAAAGTTTTATGAGCAAGTTTATCAAAATAATTCTTTTTAACCTAAATTCACAGTTAAGTTTATGTATAAACTACCATTTAATAAACAAGTTTTGAAACATAATTAAGTTGTTCTTCCAAATGTATCCTAAACTTTTAAACTATAAAGGCTTATTTAAAATCTAGTAAAAATATAGGGACCAATTGAAAAATTAACCTTGTAAGTATTTGCTTTTGGTAAGTTTCAGTTGTTGGAGGAGTCAACGCAGAACTGCCGAGTAAGGTAGGCTCTGTCCTTCATGGACAATAAAATCAAGACATATCTACTCTATTTTCATTATTTGGAAGGCGTTTGATCGAGTGATTTATTGCTTTTAACATAGGTTGGAGTGTCTATTGCTTGATTCCAGTCTAGTGGGATTTGGTTCCAGGAGTTCAAGGAATCAAGTGATCATTCAATGCTATTTGGTTTTTATTTACTGCTAGAAACTGACACACCCGAGTGCTACATTGTAGTTTATGTGGAATTATTGTATATGCTCTTGTTTGGTGTGTTCCCTCTTGGAGTATTACTGATTGGAGCTGGCCAACCTAATTCAATTTTGTTGTTGCTGCTTTCAATTGATCTTCAGCAGTGTAGAAGAAAGCAACAGTGCATTCGGTGTTTACCTGGCTTGATGGGGGTGACAACATATGCCTTTTTGAAGTTTTGGGCTTATTTCCTAATATCTTCTTACATGCAGGTCACCAAGCTTACTGCCTGCTTCTAGATAGTTTATAATCTTATCTGAAGATAACTAGCAGCATGCTAGAGGTGGCAGTAATGCACTCTGAGCCTCTGCAGTTTGAATGCAATGATATGAAGCATGTGACTGAGAAAGATGTGTATAATCTACCATCAAATGAAGAGCACATCATTGGAGAAGAATCAAGTCAATCAACAAATCACAAAAAGGTCAATGATTTGCAAGAGAGAGGATATATGGAGTATGGGTAAAGTCCATGTCCCTACACTAATTTTTGATATTTAAGTTTTTGCATTCCTTTTCTTTTGTAAAAGCAATAGATTTCTCCTGCAGATGTCAACATTACCGGAGAAGATGCCGTATTAGGGCCCCTTGTTGCAATGAGATTTTTGATTGCCGCCACTGTCACAATGAGGCAAAAGTGAGTTAATTTCCCAGTCTAGTATTTCACCATAGTTGTTTTTTATTCAAATACTTTATCTGTGGTTGTTGGCTTGTTGACATAAATGATAAAGTTCCTTCTTATTTCATATTTCAAGACATTTATTAGAAAATCCTTTTCTTTTTCTTTGATTCCTTGTAATTGAGACAATATGCATAGGACTAAAGAAATAGTCTGATTTTAATTTTTATTGTTTCTTGGCCTTTCATTTTTGGGGTCATTTTGTGACCCTGCCTAGAGAAAAGGTCGTCTAAACTGGAACAGCAAATGTCAGTTGATTCGACTTACTGCTTGTTTTAATACGTGATACTTTGTTAATAGGGTCTACATAAGCTATGTGCAAGCAGACTCAGATTACTTGCGACTGAGAATTTAGAATGAAATGGCATCATTGTTTTTAATTCTTATGTTTAGCATTCCTTTTAATTTTGATGTTTTATCATCTTGTTTTTGGTAGAATAGTATCAACATTGATAAGAAGCATAGACACGATATTCCCCGCCATCAAGTTAAACAGGTATGCTCATTTATTTTAACACAACCTATTTGAATATCCACAATTTTGTGCTTCATTTCCCTTTTGTTTTTTCACTGTTGAGGCAGTGCTAATCAGTAACTCTGATATATCCAGGTGATATGTTCACTTTGTGGGACCGAACAAGAGGTGAGTTTAGATTTTCTTTACTATCTTATTATGTAATCTTCCATAATGGTATGTTAATTGTAAGGGAAGACTTAAATACTTGATTAAGCTGGATTAAATTATTATTTTTTGTCAAATAATAGAGAAATGGTCTCTGCCTGTGACTCATATACATGGAAAGAACAGAAAGACACATTGTTGACTAGGCAATGTACTGCTTGAAGTTGAAACTACTGAATTATTCATACATTGTTTGCATTGTTTGTCAAGCCATCCATTAGATCATTATGAACGCTGAGATTGCATCATTTAGAATCTTCAATGAAAGTAGTTTTTTCTTGTGTCAATATATGCTGCTTTCAGGTTCAGCAAAACTGTGTTAAATGTGGTGTTTGTATGGGCAAGTACTTCTGTGGGTCGTGTAAACTCTTTGATGATGATGTAAGTGCTTAGTCCTGCAACTGTTTTCTTTTTTCTTTTTCATGTTTATATTTTTATTTTATTCAATCTGTGAGATGAGCACAAGCCAGTGTCTAGTCTCCCTGCGGTAGCAAGTAGGTTGGTGATGGATATTGGATTGATTATAAGAATTGTTAAACCATCCAGATTACCATAGTGTAGCATGTTCTGTAAACATAGAATGTGTTCGATTATAAGACTGTATTATTTATTTTATCTGCTACAGGTATCTAAGCAGCAGTATCATTGCAGTGGCTGTGGAATTTGCAGGTATGAACAGCTAATTAGTTAAGTAATATGTTTAAATTGTATCAAATATCTGCTATATTGCTTGTATCCCAGGGTTAAAGTGACCCTCTTCCTTGTGCCTGTTCTTTATATAATTTGACTCTTTAGTGTACTTTGCTTTGTTAGATTGACAGTATTTTATATCAGGATTCAGAATGATTGATTCTGATATGTTTTGATACAGAACTGGAGGATGTGAAAATTTCTTCCACTGCTACAAATGTGGTAATTAATATTTTTCGTTTCCTAATTTTTTAATAAATACTAAATATCAACACTATTGTTTTAAAATGCTTTACCATTACCTACTTGATCATGCTTTCATGATTTCTTTGCTAGGTTGTTGCTATTCAACTCTGCTGAAAAACAGTCACCCTTGTGTGGAAGGAGCAATGCATCACGATTGCCCCATTTGTTTTGAGGTAAACATTATACAAAGTTCTTATTTCAGCACCATGACTCTTACCAATTTGTTGAATTGCTGGAAGTTGACGCTAGTGCACCAAATTTGGTGATTACAGTATTTGTTTGAATCTGTGAATGATGTCACTGTTTTGCTCTGTGGACATACAATACACAAGAGCTGCCTGAAGGAAATGAGGGAACATTTCCTGTGAGTATCACGGAGCTCTTTTTGTCTCCTACTTGTCCACTTCTATCTGCTCAAAGTCTTATTGCAGTATATGTGCTGATTTTTGTATTTGATTCTACATCAGGTATGTATGCCCTCTCTGCTCGAAGTCAGTTTGTGATATGTCAAAGGTTTGGGAGAAATTTGACTTGGAGATTGCTGCTACACCAATGCCTGAACCATATCAAAACAAAATGGTCAGTATCCTTTGTTTTTTTTTTTCCCTTTCTGTATGATGATGTTGTATACTGTAGGTCATCCTGTTAACCATGCAACAACAATATCTAGTCCTTGATTTTATTGATGTTTTGTTGTGACTAGGCAAATGAGAGAATGGTGGAGAGTGAAGGTTGTATAATTCAGTAGTTGACTTATAGAATTTTGTTGTGAATTAAATACTATAGAGAAGTTACCTTTCCTGCTGATTGTGAGGAACTAACGGTGATAGTCTCTTAACAGGTTTGGATCCTTTGCAATGATTGTGGCAAAACTTCTCACGTCCAGTTCCATCTTGTTGCTCAAAAGTGCTTGAACTGCAAGTCCTACAACACACGAATAACAAGAGGCTGAGCAAGTGGCAATGGTTATTTATAGGACTGCTTTTGATTTCACTTCATTCCTGTGTAGGTAGTGGCAACCCAAGTGCATCCTTCATTGAGTACGAGGAAAATGCATATGTGGGAATTTTTATTTCAAATGCAGCCAGGCCGAACCACATCCTAGGAAGAGAAGAACGGTTTTTCACGTTGATTTGGTGTCGGGGGTAGTGTTGGGTCAGCAGTTGTCGTGTTGGTTGTTTCTGGTTGGGGTAAACTAATTACCATCACCCTTTTAGTGTTCCAGTGTTCACTCGTGTAATGTTTGTTTGGGATAATGTCAATTTTCAAATTAGCTGTGTTACTTGATATATTTGTAGAATCGAACTAGGACACCGATGAACGTCGTCCCAATGTTATCTTAAAAGTTCGGCTAACGTAACCTTCATCCCGTTTGAATCTCAATTCTCTTTATAAACAGATTAAGAAAAAGATGATAGACAAAATAAAACCTACAGACAGAAAATGATGAGATATCGCTGGGAAAAAAAAAAATCTTGGCCTGTGATCGTCGTAAGGTGGGAAATGCTTCAAATGTGAACGAGAATTACGGTTTATCTCGGGAAAATCAATTAGAGAAAGTGAGAAACAGGAATTGGTCAGTGTTGGATACCCAATCTGCATGACATTTTGGGAAAGGTTAGAAGCATTTTGAAGAAGTAAAATACCATGTAATTGAGCATGGCTTTCCTATTTTTTGTAGCTTCAGGTGACGGTATGATCTCTTCAATCAGTTGGTTAAACTGATAGTCAACTGTTGAAGTACGAAATATAAAAAGTGATTTTGATTGTTCACTGTCTTCTTCTCAGACTCATTCACTAAATTGCTAGACGAAGCAGCAGCCAAGTTTGGAAAATGGACTGCTGGAGTGCTAAGTTGAGAAATTGAAAACGTATTAAAATTTTGTAAAGACTAAAATGGAATTTTGAGATATTTTGAGGAAATAAACACATTTGAAAAATGTTAGCAATATATTTTCTAATACTTTTTATTATTGGTTGAAATTTATTAAAAATTATAAATTTTTGTTGGTCTCATTTTTTATTTAATGAGTTTCTTTCCTAATTTTGTAATTTTTAATAAATTTTAACTAATAGTAAAATATGTATTAAAAAGAGTGTGTTAACAAGTATGTTATTAACATTCCTCAACATATTTACCCAAAAGAAAATCACAAAATCCGAAACGCGGACAAGAGAAAACCATGTTGAAGACAATTGTAGGGAAAAGAGAGAGATAAAGAAGATAGAATAATAAAATTTTATTTCTAATAAATGAAACCTTAAACACAAGCTCTCGAAAATTTTATTCTCTCCGTTCTTTTTTACTTGTCGGTTTTTTAGAATTTTTTGTTTCTATTTATTTGTCGTTTTCAAAGTTCAGGATCACATTAATTACTTTTTTGTCAATTATACCCTTATTTCTTATCTAATTTTTAATTAATTTACACATTTACAACTAGTATGTATTTATTGTGGAGTAGAAATAAGAAAAGATATAATAGGAAACTTCAAAACTATTTTATGGAAAATAAGAAAATTTATTGCATTTTTTGGTTTATATATAAAAACTTTAACTGACAAATAGAAAGGAACAGAGGTAGTATCTTTTAATCACGTCCGTAAACCTTTAATGTTTGAATTCTCTGGTTAAGTGTTTTTTGGTTAAAAAATTGTTATTTTTTTCTTATTCATCCATTCTTAAGCTATCAAAAGTTTTAGTATATTATTTCTTATGGGATGTATTAAAAAATGAATTTAATGGCTATGCATTAGTATAAAAAGTTTTACACTGTCAACTAATTAAAAATTACCGTTGGTATAACTTTTAAAATAATTATTTTAAAAATCAACAAATTTATTATACATGATGATTTGTGATTGGATAACAGTTACACTATTAGCCTATTTGCTTTTAGAAAATAATAACCTTTTTCCTGTTTGGGTAAACTTATCTATAAGCATTTATAGGAGATGAAAACAAGAAGAAAAAAAATAAAACAAGTTTCTCCATAAGCTAAAATTAACTTATGCATAAATTAAAAATAAGCTTTTGGAGGAACTAATATAAGAGAACTTTTACAAATTAGCTTACACATGAGTTAATTTTAGCTTTTAGAGAAACTTATTTTTTTTTTTCTTCTTATTTTCTTTTTTATAAGTGTTTGTGGAGTTTATCCAAACAGCCCAAGTCTTAAATGTTATGGTCTTAAAAAAAGTTCAAATTTTTTGCCGTGGATTGTCATCTAGATAAGAGAATAAACGTTGGCAAGTTATCGGGGCCCAATTTAATAAAAGTCAAGCAAGCTATGCCACGTTTCAGTGTCTGTGGGTGTGTATAAAATGAAATTTCCACCTTCCATATTTTAATTGAAAAATTACGGCTATTATATTTGATACAACATTTGTTCAACATGTTGGAACCACGTGGTAATTAGAACATTAAACAAATTAGTTTTAAAATCATTAAATATACCATATGTTAAAGAGAAAATAGGTTATGCACTGACAGTGTAAAGTTGTTTTACACTGTCATCTAATCACAAACCACTGTGTATGGTAAGTTTGTTGACTTTAACAATACTTATCTTAAAAGTCACAACAACGGTAATTTATAATTAATTGATAATGTAAAACTTTTTATACGGATAGTGTATAATTATTAAACTCTATGTTAAAAAACATAGATTTTATTATTTTAATAGTGTTTACAATATTTAATTAATGCAAGATTCGATGTTGGTTCATTAAACTCGAACTGCTAGTAAGAATAAGATGAGCTCCGAGTATGAACCAAGAAAAAGAGCCTGGTTTTCTATTGAACCGAGTTTGAGTTAGGCACTCGGGCTTAAACTCTACCTTAGCTCTTGCTAGATTTACTTTCATTCTGATAAAAATTATACGTTAACACTTAATCCTCCTTCTAAGCTCGGGCTATAATAAAGAAAACTAAATTCTTTTAGTTTTAGGGTCCGTTTGGTAGAGTGAAAATAGAGAGGGAGAGGAAGGAAGAGAATGAAAGTGGAAGAATATTGGTTGTTTGGTAGGATGGATGTGTGAGAAAATATTTGAAAAAAATTGTGGGACCCACAAAAAAAATTTCGCTCAAGAAAGACGAAGATTTGCGTGGAAGTTTCATACGAAAGTAGTGCCATCATTGTTCTTTGTTATAACAAAAACAAGTTAATCGATTTACTTATTTCAATAAACGATTAACTTGTTATTTATTTATTTTTTTGCTGAAAAAGTTGCTTCTTTTATTATTATAATAATAATAATAATAATAATTAAAATAAAAATTAATTTTTAAAATTTAATTTCTTTTTTATTTTTCTTTAACCAAATAACTTTAACTTTTTTTTTGTTTTTTACTTATTTTTTTTCAATCAAACAACCAACTTTTATTTTATTTTTCACCTATTTCTCTTCTCTTCCCTTCTTGTCCTCTTTACCAAACACACCCTAATGCTTCATAAGAAATGTGAGAAATATTGTCTTAAAAGGAGGAGGAGGTTGTTTTGCAAGATAATCCGACACTTTCACCTTTGCTTTTGAGACGTGAAAGCTAACATAGTGTAACATTTTTTAGCCCAAATTTTTATTACAAAATTTATATATCAAATCCAAGTTCAAAATGAAAACTTCATGTTCGTTACTTGTAATCCACCAATGTTTAATCTGTTTGTGAGGAGTAGAGTTTGATGTCAAGCCAGAGTCTCACTTTGACCACCGCGCTCTTGTCCTGTTTGAAGCATTAAAGCTTCTATCTGAACAAAGACATTTTGGATTTGAGTACATAGAAATTGCATTTTTATTTTCTTTTTGGTTTTAAGTCAGTAAAATGTAATTTCGAACGTGAGGGACCTCAACTTTTGACATTTGAAGAAAAGGAAAAGACTGGAAAGAAATGTATGAAAAAAATGTTATTCTTTGGACTTCGCAATAGATTTTTTTTCTTTTTACCAAAATAGGAATCACAAGAATCATCTAAATGAAGCATATTCAAGGCCAAAAGGAACCAACACTCAGTTCAGTTTTCCCATTTTCAGTCCAAAACTCTCACAGGAAAAGGCAAGAGGTTGTATAAACTAGGATAATAACATATCATAGATGTCAAAAAAACTTTTTTTTTTGGGTTGTATACATTGACACGATATAGAGATAATGCAAGAAAAATTCAAAAGCGGAAGCCAGAAAAATAGGCCTCAACCTTTCAATTTTCCGCAGGCTATCAATGGTTTGATAACATATTTCTCCATTTATAAAGAAAGCAAAACTAGCTTAATGAGAGCCACAATCCACCAAAGACCATGACACAGCTGAAACCAATTCCATTCCAGGCAAACGCAGTGATGTACAAGACGATCATCCATGGCTGCTAACAGATGCACATAAAACAGCTCCTTGTGAACAGATGATCTAGGTGCGTGTACCATTCTCATGGACCCGGTGCATGTGGCAGATAAGCCTTTTATGTAGCTGAGAGGATGCCTGTTTCAAAAAGTAGCTCACCAAGTTTTGGCTTTGGAGTGTTTTCACAAGGAGGGTTGGTGTTTGATTTCTCTAGTTCCTCATCAATCATGATCTCCATGGCACGGCAAGTTAAACTGCAAAATGCCTTTTCACCCCTGCAACATATCAAACCAAGCCAATTTCTAGAATCAAATTCAATATCCATCTTACAAACATTGAGTCAAAATAGAAGGGATGCAGTAGGGCTAAGAGCTAACCCACCCATAAATATAAATATCTTTCCCCTCTTCAAGCTTCTTGTTGCAATGGTGGCAGAAACTTAAGAAGTCACTTGAGGGATATGGGTTTGGACTCCCTAGCCTGGTACTCACATGGTTCACTCCCTTCTCCTTCTCTTCATTCTTAACATGGTTTTTAAATGCATTAGAATGAGTCTCCAAAATGCAATCCCCAAAAATGTGAGTTGTTTTGGGATTGGGGCCATGGGAGATCACACATGTGTAGTCCTCAGAGAGTTCAATCTCAGTAGCTGATAGAGACTTAATGAATTCATTGGAAGAGCATATGGAAAGAGTGTTTGAATTTAGCTTTGTAGGTGGGAAGGTATTTGAGTTCTGGCTTCCTCCAATAAAATGAGGAGGAGAGCTCACTTGGATGTTCACATCTTTCATAGCAAAATTATCAGTGTCTGAATCAGAGAAGGAAGAGGTTAAACCAGAGAGAGCTTTCAGTGGACTGCATGAGTCCAATGAACAGGACCTGGTTCTCCCAAACAGCTCATGCTCAGGGCCACTTTCCCCAATCTCAAAAAGAACAGTGGACTCAGATTCACCCTTGTGGATAACAGATCTATTTGGGGCAAAAGGAGCCTTACAAAAATCTTTGGGCAAAGACTTAGATGCCTCTAGAGAATCCCTATGGATTTGGCAATTTGGGGCTTTGATCATCATTTGGGGACTGAGACTAACTTTCTTGCTCTCTGGTGACTGGAGAATTTTCCCAGAAAACCTAGAACAGTCTTCCAAAGACTCCACAATGCCTAGACCTACTTTGCAGCAATCCCAGCTCCTTTGGTGCCCCTCATGGGGTGATGATCTTGGCTTCCTAACAGGGTTGCCGAGATTTGAAAGAACTCTAGCATCAAGTGGAGAAGTGGGGCTCCTAACTGAATCAGAATCCAACAATCCTTTTGGACCTAGACCCACAAACAGACAAGGGACATTGAAAATTGAGTGGCCCTTGATGTTGTTGCGCCCCAAAGCATGATGAGATTGAGAATAGTGCTCCGAATTGGCTTCAGACAGTGTCAGATTACTCATGTGGTGTTGATCCTTCTGCACTGACCTGTTCCTCTTCCTCAGCATTATCTCAAAACACCTGCACAACACACACAACCAACCAATTTGAAATTTGAAATCACAAACAATGCTACACAACTAGCCAAACCCCAGAAAAAAAAATCACAACTTTGAATGCATGTCACACTGTAATTGCAAGATTCTCTAGAGACCCAGAAAAAAAAAATGCAAATGAAGAAACCAAAAATGGAAGCCATTGATTATTTCATTTCACCCCATAAACCCCAAATGCAAAAAGTGAATAAAAAAAACAAAAATAAATAAATAAATTATGCCATTAGACCATTGAAAGATGAGTGAGTGATTAATGACACAAAAAGAGTTACCAATACCAACCCAAGAAAACCAAAGTGAAACTAGATAAAGGGCACAATCAGTGATATGAGGCATGAAAACCAAAGAGTGAAAAAGAAGAATATGGAAGAAGAATCTGAGGGAAAAGGAAAACAAACCCACCCGGTTTTCTTTCTGTGCTATGGAAACTCCACAGAGATGATGGTGTGGAGAAGAGTCCCAAATGCAGTAAAAAAATGAGTAGATGTGTGAAACTTGTACAGTACGACTCCTCTGTCTTGCATGCCTCAAAATCAGCGAAGCAGTGAGCTTCTGAAATACTCCACTCTCTCTCTCTCTCTCTCTCACTAAATAAATTTACTATACAATACTGTATCTGCCCACAGAATTGTTTTCCGTTTGTACTTTCCCCATTTTTGCTCAATGGTTCATTGCAAAGCGGTGCTTCTTTTTTTGCACAATTGGTGATACGACTCAATTAGCAATCTAATTCATGGATGTAGTGAAGGGTCATGGTCTTAATTAAATTAACTAATAAATGGTTAAGACAACTGTTTGCACTTTCTGTGGACAGCAAAATTTTCTTTTGCCAAATTTGCTCTTAAGTGTCTGAATCACCCATAAATTTCTATACATAAATATACAGACAGTTAATTGATACCTTCCATTTATATATGTTGGCAATTCAATGTAGGGTGTTGCTGCAATATTCACAATGAATTTGGTTTTCCAAAATATCTGTTGTAGTACATAAATAAAGAATAATGCTCTCTAAGTAATGTCTATAGTAAAATAATAATAAATGGAGGGCTTAATTGTATTTTTAGTTTATTTACTATTATTATGAATTTGATTTTTACTATTTTAACAATTTAGAATGCCATGTCAACAAAAATGAATTAACGTGGCAGTGTCACACCAATATTTTTATTAAATATTGAAAGTTAAAAGTAATAATTAGCTCAAAATTACACAACTAAAATAGTGGAGAATCAAATTTGTAAACATGAGAGGACCAAATTTGCAAAATAACAATAGTAATAGTAAAAAGACCAAAAGTATAATTAAGCATAAATATAGAGTAATTCAATTATTTATGAATATAAAAATAATGTGATGTATAAAAAGTAATTTTAAATATTAAATTTTTATTCATATATGATATTGACTAAAAAAATGTAACTATACATACACAAGAGCATTAGTGAAGAATGACTGTCAAATGTTTATTTTTAAGGACTTAAAAAATATGAATGTATAAGTTATATTTCTTTGTAAGGCTGAGAATGTATAACTGTTCTTATTTTAAATGCATGCGGTGTAAAACTTCAAATTATTTAGGTTTAATTATATTATTTGTCCCCAAAGTTTCATAGTCTAACAAATTTTATCTCTAAATAATTTTTTACAATTCTTTTTCAATTTACAAAATATCACAAATTTTGTCCCCACATACAAAATTGTGGCAATTTAAAGAAAAAATCGTCACAAATTGTCTTAATTGTGACAATTTAAAAAAAATCGCTACAAAATTATCTTAATGTGATAGTTTTTTTACGTAGGGGTAAAATTCACTATAATTTGTAAATTCATAAGCAAAATTTACGAAAAAAAATTATTTGAGAATAAAATTCGCAAAATTGTAAAATTTTAGGAACAAAAATTATAATTAAGTCAATTATTTAAAATCCTGATATCGAATTTGTGACATTTCGTTGAATTTAAAATTTAATACCATAATTGATAATGTTATCATAATATGAAGTGGAATTAAAGGGCAAATCTAGCTAAGAATAGAATAATGCCAATTGTTGATGGTTCCAAAATACTTTAACTATATGATTTCAATTTAATTTCTGTAATTAATAATTTTTTATAAATATATCGTACATATTAATGCAAGTTTTGTTAACATGCTCTAACGTTTAGTCTATACAAAATCTTATGTTCAAATTTTATTCTTATTATTATACACAAAAAAATGTTTAAGAATAAATTAACTTGTTTTTACATTATTTTGTTTGAAAATAAATAATTTAATTATAAATAACTATTTGGTTTAGTTATTTTAAAAAATTATTATTATTTTGTTGATTTTTTTAAATTTGTTAGAAAATATTTCTTAAAAAAATTCTAAAAGTACTACAAATTAAGTGATGATGATGAAGGGATATGGAAAATGATAACTATGCCCTTTGCATTTTCTAATAATAATTTTACTAGTTCTTTTAAACAAATTTTGCAAAAATGTTAATAATGTATTGTCAACATATCTTAAAATATATTACCAAAAAAGCATATCTTTAAATACTTTTGTTATTCATTGAAATTCATATAAATTTCATCAAAAGTCACCTAATTTGACGAAAATCATATAAAATTCACGAGCGTATTAAAAGGGTGGGTTTACTATCATTACTGTCTATGTGTATGAGAATTGTCGTTGTTGTTTACGTGGCAAAATAATGATTTACCATTAGGCAGCATAAAAGAGAAAAAGTAACACAGAAGAGAGAGATGGAGCGAACAGTCTGAAAGGCTTTACAGAGTGAGTGATCACAAAACGACAAAAGAGAGCTGTGATGATTGAATTAGTACTGACAATGCGTCACGGTCCTGGTCAGTTGACTGAGCTAACTGGGCCCACAAAACGGTCACACAATAGAATAGAAGAGATGCTCCCAAATGCACTCACAACTGCACTACTGCACCGTTTTTAATTATGTATCGTACGCAATCGAGACATTGAAATTCAATTCAAAGTTTCCATTCTCATTGATAAATCTTTTTTTTTTCCTTTCCATTTAGGTTTTAAGTTTTGTTTCTGAAATAGTTGAATAATAGTTCTGAAAAATTAAACCAAATAAAAAAGATAGCGTGGAGTTAAAGACCAATTAAACCGAAGAATAGTCTTTTTTTTTGGAAAAGAAGACTAGTTGAAGAAATTTGGTAACTTCAATTGTTGGATTTTTTAAATTACGGTTATTATTTATAAAAAAATAATTTTATTCGAATCGATAATATCCATAATGTAAAATGGGATTAATTTTTTTAATAGAGATTTTTTTCTATATATAAAATTTTAATTTGAAACCTTATTTAAAAATAATAATTATTTATCACTTAGGATTCTCATTTGTTTGTAAAATATAAAATATTTATATTTAAAATATATTAATTCAAATATCTTTTAGTCTTTAAATATTTTTTTGTTTTATATAAGTTTTTTTTCTAATTTTTTTATCGTTATAAGATGCACATTATTCTTCAAGTGCTTGATGTTAAGATTAATATGTTAATTGATGAGTTGTCCCATAGAATTTCACATCAGCAATTTATTTGGTAGTTATGTCACGTCATGTGGCTTTTTTGATGAATAGGAAAATAAAAACAAAAAAAAAACAAAGCAAGAAAACTAGAGTCTCAACTTGGAGACACCCAAGGCATTAACTAAACAGACAGAATAAAGAGATGGAAGACAAGAATCACATATTTATTTCTTCTTGAAACGTAACTCCATGCTTAGCTAACCAATCTTCACACATGTTTCCTTCCTGGAAAGTATGTTGGAACGAAATATCCCAAGCATAGTGGATGAAGTCTTAAAACTTTTGAATGAGAGACCTATAAGGATGAAATAAGTTCCCATTACCCTTTATGAGAGCAATAGCCATTTGAGAGTCAGATTCACATACCATTTTCTGAAAGCCTTTCTCCCAAGCAATCTGTAACCCATTATAAATGGCAAATAATTTCGCATGCAAAGACATGGTGCTGTCACAAAATCTAGAAAAGCCAATAATCCTTCTGCCAAACAATCGCAAATGACACCCTCGAAGCCAGATAGATTGGGATTTTCGAGAAAACTACCATCCATGTTTAACTTAAGGTAGTCATTGACTAAAGGAAACCATCTAACTACCACTGGTTGATGCTGACGAGTCTGAGAGTCACAAATATTTAAAATAGTATGGTGGAGAGTGTAACATCTCGGGCACTGACGAGGGTGGGGAGTGATCACCAGTGCAAAAGAGATGAGGCACAAACAAGGAGCGGCTCTTAGCAGGCTTCCAACGGGAAGGGTACATGAATGAATCGAATACACACCAGAATAAGAGGGATTTAGAGACTATGTAGGTATGGGACTGTACAGATGAGGATAGCTTAAAGGAATTAATAAGTGTTACCTATACAAACAAGATGTATATACTTTTTGGTAGCCTATCACTTAAGAACTCTACAGTTAAGCGTGCTTGACTTGGAGCAATTTTGGGATGGGTGACCTCCTGGGAAGTTTCTCAGGAAGCGTGTGAGTGAGGACAAAACATGCTGAAAAGTCTTGTGTTGGTTTGTGGGGACAATCATTAATCCTGAAAGCGGCCAGGCGTTACAAAGTGGTGTTAGAGCAGGGCCTCTCTCCCAGTAAGGTGTGGTTCGAGGATGAACCAAGCGGAAGCTGGTGGGCATGTAACATCCCGGGCGTTGACGAGGGCGGGGAGTGATCGCTAGTGCAAAAAAGATGAAGTACGGACAAGGAGCGGCTCCTAGCAGGCTTCCAGCGGGAGGGGTACATGAATGAATCGAATACACACCAGAATGAAAGGGATCCATAGGCTGTGCAGGTATGAGACTTTACAGTTGAGGATAGCTTAAAGGAATTAATAAGTGTTACCTATACCAACGTGATGCATCTACTTTTTGGTAGCCTATCACTTAAGAACTCCACAATTAAGCGTGCTTAACTTGGAGCAATTTTAGGATGGGTGACCTCCTGGGAAATTTCTCAAGAAGCATGTGAGTGAGGACAAAGCATGTTGAAAAGTCTTGTGTTGGTTTGTGGGGAGAGTCATTGATCCTGAAAGCAGCCAAGCATTACAGAGAGCATGAATCTAGTTGATGGCAAACCACACAGACCAAACCTTATCATTGAAGACCTCCCCATTCCTAGATCTCCAAATAAACCAACAAATGATGGAGAAGAGGATGCCATTACATCCAATAATATGTTACTTTAAAGCCAATGCATTGCATTAGTACTTAGGAAATCAAGACCACTGCTCCAAGACATAGCTCTCCAAATAAGTTGAGCTTTGTTGTAATCCCAAAGAAGGTGGAGAAGATCTTTTGAAGTTGTGCCACACCTATTATAGTAAAAATCAAGGGAAAAATGATGATAAAAACAAAACTCATTAATGGGAAGGCTTTCATGGAGCAAAAGCCACAAGAAGAACTTTATGGATTATGGGATGTTTATTGACCATAGCCACAACCAAGATTCTCCATGGGTATCAATAGTGGATGAATCAAAAAAAAGCCATGGGTAAGCTAAGCGGGCAAAATAAACTCTGAATGAAGAGGGACCCCAAATAATCTCATCATTCACATCTTCATTAACAAAAACACTTTTTATTTGCTGCTTAATGTCATCCGAAATATTAGTGGCCAAGGCCTGGAAATTCCAACACCCATTCGTCCAAATATCCTTGACAAGTAATTGAGTGTCTTGGATGTGCACATAGTCCACCAAAGTGCATAAGTAACCTAATTCCAACCATTTACCATACCAGAAGGACACATCTCCACTACTAACTCGGATAAGGAAGCCTTCCTTTAACCTTTCTACTACCTTCATGATTGATGACCAAGAGAAGGAGCAGTCGCAATGTTGTTATTGCTTGTAAAATCAAGGTCATTTATAGGTACTTAGCATTGATCATCTAGACCCATAAATGCTCCTAGTTATGAATGATATTCCAAACATGTTTTCCTAACAATGAAGCATTAGTCTCCCTCACAGAACGAATGTCTAAGCCCTCTTTGCACCTAGGTTCTGTAATGGTCGACCAATTTTGAATACAAAAGAGTACCCAAATGCCGCCAGAGTGCCCCTGGGCTTCCTGAACAAAGGCTGCTTCGTAACCAAGTGCATTCCAGTTTTTCTCAACTCTATAAAATAAGGCATGAGTTTCATATAGTAAGAAAAGAAAAAGGTGATAGGTTCTAACCAACTCTCTGACATGACGCCATGTACATCGGCCGATTGCACAGCGAATATTCCAAGAAATAATGGAGATATTATTAAAACACTCCATAGATAACAAAGAAAAAGCAACGGGGCCATACAACCAGCTCTAGGAGCACTAACCAGTATCTAGTAGGGAATTACTTAAAGGAGTAGTCGACATCTCCTTCATATCAATGCCGTGATTATCATCATTGTCTAGCAGCATAATATAATAAACACTAGAAACCTATTTAAGGTTCACGGTAGATTTCGCCCCAATCCTAAAATTTAAATAATGGACATATATTGATTAGATGACCTATAGGTTGCAAAGTCAGTTCCCTTGGTGTCCCATTCAAATTCCTAGACCCATGATATTTAGCACCATTCTGAATCAAAACTTTTGCCCCAATATTTTGGTCATTACAAGGTCTTTTGTTTTTTAGAGCCTTACCTAATTTGGATTGATGGGAGGTACATTTGACAACACCACGTCCTTAAGAGCCGGCTAGCTAAGCTTTTTAGGTGTATTAAAGTCTCCTGAATGTTTGTTCTTTTCTTTCTTGTCAGTTACAAAGTTGTGTTGATTGGCAATCATTATTGAATCTTTTTGTTTTTGTTGGAAGGATCCATTTCATTTTTTGGGATGAACTACCATCCACTCACCATGAAGAGGGCCCATTTCATCATTCTGCGAGGGCCCAACTTGAAGAAGAATGTGTTGCATCATTGGCTTGAGGCGTAGGTAAGGTTTTTTCCATCGCCTGAGACAATGGTTTCACTTGTGACGTAGGGGGTTTAACACCATGTCGTTCGTCTTGCATGACCTTTGTTGGTGCTGGCTTCACAAAACAATCACAAGCAAAGTGTGCATAATAGTTGCAAGTAGCACAAATTCTATAAAGTCCAACATACTTGACTTTATACCAATGACCTTGGAGATGCATTCTTCCCACCACAGGACAATTCAAATATACTTCCAATCACACTATGGCAAATTTGCCTCTATGAAAGTCAAGTGTGTTGGGGTCCACTTTAACTGAGTTACCCACTATTGTAGCTATAGCCAACAAAATACTTTCATCATAAAATATGAGATTAAGCCCAAGAAATCTTGCCCACACTAGTGCCTTGTTGATCTTTGTCTCTGGAGAGAAAAAGGCTCGAGACCATGTTTGTACAGTCAAATAGTGGCCAAAAATCATCCACAAGCCCTCTTTCATGACCTTCATTCTATCATCTTTATGATCAAACTTGACCATGAAGAAACCTTGACCAATGTCCATCAAATCAAACCCTATAATCAATTTCCATATTTTCGTGAGACAGTCTTTCATAGTATTGAAACCAATACTTTTACCGAGTAACTTGATCACCAATGCATCTTGCCAAGGTGTACACAGTCCTTCAAAAACTAAATCAACAATGTGAACCTATGGTTCTAAACGATTACCATCTTTAAATTCTATATGATCAAGGTTTTCCTTGAAAAGGTCAACCTTAGGTCTAGGGGTCGCCATCACTTTGTTACCCATCACCATATCTTTGAACGAAACTTGTTTATCTTGCCTGTGGTCGTTCGATGGCTCTTTCTTAGAGTCTCATCCACCCCAGATACCTGTAGAGAAAACAAGGTTTCCCATAGCCATACTTTACATAGTTTGCCGGAGTCTCGTCATGTGGTTACTAAACTATAATACATTACTTTATATAATTTTGTTTTGATTTGTCTAAATAAATCTCATTTTGATTTTACTCTTTGACACTTATCATTTATACATTTTTTTGGTTTTAGTCATTTTAAATATACTTCGTTTTTATTTTAGTTCTTGACTCTCATTATTTATGCAACTTTTTATTTTAGTCACTCTAAAATATATTCAAAATTTATTTGAGAGTTTGGTTTTCTAACTCTTTCTCCTTTCTCATCCTTTTTCCCTTCCAATTTATTGTGTGCATGACTATCCCGGTACATCTTATTGATCAATATCCCAAAATCAACTTCATCAATTCCATTTTCAAATCAAACTCGCTCTACCTTTTCTCCCACTAACCCTAAGATGAACCACTGTGGCATGGATATCCTTCATATCTCACTACCGTTGAAGTGGACATTTGATTAGAGGTGCTCTTGAGTCCGTTTGAATAAAAAAGGTGATCTCTCTCTACTTGTATTCATTATCTCTCACAAAATAATATCTCCTTTGGATGTTGAAACTATCATACATGCAAACACTCACAAACTAGGCTTAGACATGAACAATGCCATGGTGGACACTAGAATTATTAACATGTATGCTAAATGCGATTGTGTGGATTCCACTATGTTGACATTCAATCAAATGAGTGTCAAAAATTCAGTGCCTTGAAACATGATTATTGAAAAGTATGGAAGTTGAAGATGTCCTTCAAGTGTTTCAGGAAGAGGAGGAGGACACATACTAATGCTCGTGGGTTGGGAATAGGAAGTGTCGTTTATAGGGAGGTAGTTCGCAATGGCTATCATGGCCGTCATAACAAGAAAGGGGAAAAATTAGGTAGCTAGAGGCTAAAATAAAAACAAAACATATTTAGCTAGACTTAAACAAAAAAAAAAAAACAGAGAAGAAAGAAAGGGGGAGAATTAGGAAGACATATTTAAAGAGATTATAAAAGAATAATATAAAGTGATGTGTCATATGTTGCTAACCTGATATGATTAGGTGTCAAATGTGTTGTTGACGTGAAATTTTATAATCCTATCAAAAAGAACCTAAGTACAATATATCATGTTATAAATAAGTTGATCATGAAAAGATTAATTTTTCTATAAGAAAAAATAGATATATTATAGAAACTAAAAAATTACTTAAATATATTTATGCAAATGTTATTACAATATTACTCAGTTAAAAAAAATAGTTCAGGGTATTATGGAATTAATATTAAAAAGTAAATATTTAAAAACAAATAAGTAAGATTATAAAAATAAAAAAAAAACCACGTACGGATGTCTAATAATGATGGTTATTAGACTCTTCCGTGCCTTCTGCGATGACATTAAAATGCGACTTTCATCTGCAAGGACCCTTACCAAGATATTGTGCAGCAGGCCAACTTGGCGGCATCATTTTTAACTTTAATTTATTATAGGGTTGAATCAAGAATAAATTTATTAAAATTTAAGTTTTAAGTTCATTAATAAAAAATTATTTGTTATTAATTTTTATAAAATAACAAGACCACATACATTGATAAAAAGATTTAACATATAAATTTTTTATTTAAAATAAAATAATTTCTTTCAAAATTTACTTCAGATCTCATTTAACATTATGGTGTCCTGATTTATAATATTCATACCAACTCTACTTCAGTTCCATGGGCAAAGATTTTACGTTTTAAGATAGAAAATACGTGTTTTTGTTTAAACCGACTTAAAAAGCATTGGCAACGGCATGGACAGGTAAATTAAACTATTGTTGCAAGATTATTTTATAAAGGGTTAAATACTAATTTGGTTTCTTAATTCATTTATTTTATTAATTTGGGTCCTTCTATTATTTTTTCTTCCAATCAGGTCTTATTATTTTCAAAAAAGTATAATTAAGTCCTATAATTTTAAAAATACTCTAATATTACTTTTTTCATCTAAAACAACGTCATTTTTTATTATATTTTTCACGCCGTTTAATGTAAAATTAGACGAAAAACGATGTCATTTTGGATAAAAAAAGATAATATTAGAGTATTTTTGAAAATTATAGAACTTAATTGAACTTTTTTTAAAATAATAGAACTTGATTAGAATAAAAAATAATAAAAGAACCCAGTTAAATAAAATAAATTAATTAAAAAGACCAAATTAGTATCCATAACATATATACAACTAAAAATTTATTAGAAAAATCGGTGACAAATGCCTAATGTTTATGATCTTGCAGATGAATGTACTCATTATAATGGCAACAAGTATACATAATAGTACATAAATTAATGGCATTCTCAAGAACTTTTTAATATAGATAAGACCGATCCAATAAGTTATATTGAAAATTTTTATTCAACGGGTTTTTAAAAACTAAATACGAAATTTACTTTATGATTCGATAAATTTTACTTCAAGGGATAATACCAAGAGTGAAATCATTTTAAGAGTACTAATTAGCAATATATATAATTTTTAAAAAAACTAATATTATGAAACTTCAAAATTATCTAGTTAACAATGGCCAACCTGTTAATAAAATTAAACCAATAGATACAGAGCACAGAATTATTTTTTTCAATGTTAACTAATGTTGGGAATAAATGTTGATACCAAGATCGGATTCATCATGTAATTAGTTTTAGTTTTAATAATAAAATATTATTTTGTGAAATATTCCATTTCAATAATATTATGTTAATACATGTCTATAAAAAATAATAAATTTTGACAAAAGTATTTAGTCATTATTAATACTGGCCACTTTTTTTTGGTACATTATGGAAGGAAAGGAGAAAGGATAACAAAACTATCTACAAGAAAAAAAATAAACAAAAAACCATGGCATCAACTTGGAGGATGGAGATAATGTCTGGAATGGGAGAGGTCCGGCAACCAAATTCAGACTCCAAGGAGGCACCATTCTTGGCTAGGATGTTAACATAAAAAATTTCCTTGTCTTAAAGTATGGAGAAGATGGACTAGCCAATCCAATTGGAGAATATCTTGAATTTTCTTAATAAGCACCACATACTTGTGGAAGGAGTTTGCGCAATTTGCAAGTGAGATAGCGAGAGCGGAGTTAGAATATATGACTACCTTTCTATATTCTAGTTTTCATATGGATTGCAAACATTTGAAAATAGCCATAATACCTCTAAAATTCGCTCTCTTAGGATTATCCAATATGCTCCCATCAACATGGACCGCTTAATATTATTTTTGACTAATACTAAAATAAAAAAAGAATTGCTCGTATTACTATCTCCAACATGTTAAATTTAAAAGTAAATTACATTCTTCTTTCTTAAGTGATATATTCTCTTTTTTTATTATTTTAAAATATATACTCTCCTCTATTGATCAGGTGAATATGAATTATGCTTTAACTCTTTTCTATATAAATGAACATTTTAACAATGGTGAATAATTATATAGTAAACTACCATTTTGGTTCCTAAAAGTGTAATGTTTTGTTACATTAGTTCTTAAAATTAAGAAAATTTCAAATAGGTCCCTAAAATTTTCAATTGTTTCAATGTTTCATCTAAGTCTTTAAACTTAACTACTTACTATCATTTTAGGTCCTAAACATATGTTAATATTATCACTTAAGTTACACTTGTTTTGAATTTTGAACTAATGTGATTGACGAATTGCACTTTCAAGGACTTGTTTGGAATTTTCTTAGTTTTAGAAACTAATGTGGTAATACTATATATTTTTAGGGACTAAAACGATGGTTTACTCATAATTATAAATATGTCTCCCAATAATATTTTTTACAACTTTTGATATCACTAGTGACACATTTTAAACATCTTATTGTTGATTTTAAAATTTTAAAAAGTAGAATGGAGTTTTAAATACTTCTATTATTGGTTTTAAAATTTTATCTAAGATTTATATTTCATCTACTAAAGTTACAAATTAAAATTGACATAAATGTTTAAAACTAGTGACTAATGAAATAAGAAAAAGCGCACAAGAAGGGAGAGGTTGAATTGTGTGTTTAAAAAACTTTTCGAAAAAGATAGATCAGTCTAAACAAAACGTTTTTAAGCGTAGGGATAGAGAGAAGAAAACACAGAAAGCTTTATACTGGTTCACTCAACCTGAGCTACGTCCAGTCCCTTCACCTAAAAGGTTTCTACTAACCAATCTTTGGTTACAAGTATTGTTCGTGGCCTCTTTAGGCTTTACAACGCAATCTACCCAGATTGCTTAACCCAAGTATTCTTTTTACACTAAGCCTCTCTAGGCTTTCACAACGCTCAAAAAAAATATTTTTGAGGAAAGATTGACTCACGTAGTGAGGATTTTAAAACTTAGACTCAGGATCACTTTGAGAATAATTACAAATAAAATGACTATCGTCCATTGGACGCTCTTGACAGAATATCACAAAGAAAGTATATGTTGTTGTTTTAAACAAAAATCCACCTATCTCAGTTCTCTATTTTGCTTTTGTTGATGCGCGTATATATACGATCTTCAGGAAAGAGATCCATTACAGATATCTTGTCTCTTCACGTGATGAGGCGCGTGCAGACTATCTTTTCAGAAAAGTCAGGCGTGGCAGTTGAAAACTTGCACTACAATAGAAGTTTCAGGGCTGTGCTGACAGTCTGTTCTTCTGAACTTTCTTCATCTGTCTTGTCGGCTTGATAAGTTGACTTGCTTTACCCATTCTGCTGTGCTTTTGTACTGACTTGATGTTGATGTTTCAAACCGTTTTGAACATTAGCTCATTGGAGTGGTACTGTGTAGGTTTCAAGGCGGATAAACATGATTGATATTCATAATGAAAAACTCAATCGTTTGAATATATGAATACTGGAGATTTAGACGATTGCCTTCGGTCTGTTCATCTGGATGGTCTTTGATTGCGTCTTACTGGACGATCTTCAAAGTGTCCACTGCACGGTCATTGTTGCATCAGCTGGACGGTCCTTCTTGGCGAGTCTTCGTCTTTCGCTGTGATAAGGTTAGTTTATACACACTAATATAAACATTAATAAACTTTGTTATCTTCAAAACATTGAGGGTTTAGACGCTTCTACGTCTTTGGTTCCAACAATCTTCCCCTTTTTGATGATGACAAACCTTATTAATTTTTTAAGAAAAGAAGCGTAAAGCGAAGTTTTCGAAAGACTTACTATGCTCCCCCTGAGTCGGATATACCAAGTATTAAGCATATTATATAACAGATGGAGCAATATGTGAAGTAAAACATATCAACTTTTTATTTAACTATTCAGAGCATAAAATCTGACAAGAATATATGCACAAAAAAAAAACTATATAAAAAAAATGCTTCCATAATGCTTTCTCCCCCTTTGTTATTATCAAAAGAAGGAGTCTTCATCACAGTCACTGTGGCGGCGGCGGCGGAGGAGGAGGTTGAGAAGGATGGAGAAGGGCTTGTTGGTTCTGAAGAATTTGGTGCAGAAGAGTGAAGATGGGTTGAAGTTGAGTGGCGACATATTGTTGAACGGCAGGGTCAACAGGTGGGATGGATGAGGGGGCAGTAGTAGAAACAGGGAGGCTGGCGGGGGTTTGGGAGCCAGGAGTAGGCGGTGGTGGAGGTGTGGGTGAAGCTGGTGGAGAAGGTGGAAGAGTTTTAGAGGGAGAAGGAGGTGCTTCTAAGAACTTGAGGTTTGGCACGTCAAGTTGATAGGGGCGAGGAGGGTTCCAAGGGTAGGGTGGTTGGAAGGTGTTGATATGCGTAAGAGCAATAATCAGTGTATATAAGATAGAAGTTTCCATACCAAGCAGTGGACGCGTATTTGGTGGACGGACAAAAGCAGCAGAAGTGTCCGAAAAGTGAAAGACACGAGCTGGATGTTGCGTGACTACACAGTTCGTTGCAGTTGGAATATCTGCCTTGTCGTCTGTGGAGACGCCACTGTTGGACGCTTCTTGTTTGCATTGGAACATATGTTGATGCTAGAAGCGTTCAGCATCCGTCTCGTCCATGTCTGTGTGAAGATGCTGAGCTAAAACCATTCATGGGAATGGGTTGGGTTATGTTGAAGTTCAGCTCTAGACGGTAGAGGCAAAGACGGTGCCTTGGTTAGAATATTCTTTTTCTTGCGATTTTCATCAATGATTGGCAATCTTGGGCATGTTCGGTCGAGTTGGATGCAGACGGTTGTGGAAGGTCGGATATGTTGGGATGGGGGAATGAATAGCTGATATTTCAGGAATGCTGAGCCTTTGAGAGTGTTGCAGAACATATGCTCAAAGATAGATGGAAAGAATCTATCTTCTTTCGGATCCAAAGGCCGAAACTTCAAATCTGCAGGCCTTAGTTGGATTATCCGTTCGTCCGTTCGTCCCCGTTGTTGTAGAGCTTTTTCCGTGTCTTCGACTGGAAGTACTCTGTGTTGAAGTACTCCAGGAGGATGAGCATTTATGCGCCAAGCTCGTACAACTTTCGGATACCTCCGTCTGATAAACCGCTTGAGCGGCAGGTGTTCAATGGCTCTAGGAGGTAGTGACAGGTATTGCTTAGATGGCTGATGGACGTAGTCGTCCATGTACTTCTCCATATTAATTGGAGAATAGTTAAAGCCAAAGTCTGGCTCGGGAAGCTCTGGACGTAGAACGATTGCATTGTCATCCAAGAAGTTTTGAGCATTTCCTTTAACAAACAACAGAGGCCAATTCTTTTTGGTTTGTGCCAAGGTTTCTGAGAGAGGGGTAGGGAAGGGGATGATGGTTGAGGAGGGAGATGATTTAGGAGGCTTTATGGAAAGGTAAGTTTTGGAGATGCCGGGAGTGGGAATGGTGCAGGTGTAACCTTCATCACCAGGTAACAACATTCCTGGTTCAGGTGTAACTTGTGTTTCGGTTTGTGGTAGGGTGAGAGGTTCATATGGCTCATCAATAATGGATTCTACAAGAACATCTTCAGGTTCATCAGCAACAGTAAGAGAAGAAAGCTTACGTTTCTTAGACTGTGCTTCCCCCGACGGCGTGTCTGCTGATCGTTTGGGTGAGGTGGATGGATGGGATAGTGGTTGAGCAGGAGCAGCATCAGTGGCAGCTTTCTGTTTCTTGACAAGCTTGCCAATGGGCTCATCGTCTTCGTCATCAGAGGCGACGATCAACTGTTTCTTTGCGGGAAGAAAGGTTGGTGCAACAGATGGAGCAGATGCAGCAACAGGAGCAGCTACAAGTGGAGCAGGTGAAGCTGAAGGTTGTTGAGTTTTGGACCTTGTAGCTCTGGCCACCTGCGCCTTGGACGTCCTCCTCCTAGTGGACAGTCTGACAACTATAGGGTTTTCAAACAGTACTTCATCGTCCATAGGTGCAGCATGCTGGACGCTTGGGACTACTGTTTGTAAGGGTGCCATCTCAACTGTTTCTTCTTTGACGTCCACGAGTTTGGACGTGGTTTCTAAGGGCTTCAACACGAACCCAGCCTTCATCTGTGCAACGTTATTGCGTCCGAACGACAGTTGGGTGAATCTATGTCCACCACCCAAAATCCTTATTTTGTTTTGCTCCCCCAAAGACAAAGCAAAGAAGGCATGGAATACCTGCTGTTGCCAGAAGATTCTGTTGAGAAGGGCAGCATAGGTGATCTGGTCGCGCTCTCCGCATCCTCTCATGGTCCTGAAGATGTTGCTCAGGATGAGGTGCGGTAAGTTGAACTGTTGTCCGGTGATCATGTGGAACAGCGCGAACCTGTGCAGGAAGGTGACGCTGTCCTTGGATCCAGCTTTGTGAAGAATTCCTTTATTCAGAAACTGCTGGAATATCTTCCCTTCTTTCGTCAGCTTGCTGTACTCAATTGGACCTTGTCCTTCGGGACCCATCAGTGCAGCGTTGACTGTGTCATGCCCTCCAAAGGTATCTTCCCAGCCATTTTTGATGCAAGACCCAGCCCGTTCACATCCAATGGCTTGGGCGACGGAGCCTAGGTCTAGAGTGACCTTGACTCCCAGGGCGGTTCCAGTAATATCTGTCTTTGAAAATACAGCAGTGTTCCAAAACTGTCGGATGAGTTCTGGGTAAATGATTTCGTTCAGATGGATATAGTTGAGGATGCCACAACTGAGTAGATTGTCTTTTACAGACACCCCCATGTCGTCGAGAGCTTGTATATCGAAGCGGCTCTCGATGAGAACGATAGCTTTGTCTAGGCTCTCTACACGAGCCACGGCCTTTGCAGCGGGACCAGCCTTTTCGATTGCCATATCTGAGAGCTTGAAGAGAGGTTTAGGGTTTTGAGAAGATGATACGTTCAAGTGGATTTTGAAAAGAAGTGAGTATACGGGTTAGGTTTGAGTGTATATGAAGAAACTAAAGGGTTTTGCCTTTTTGGTGGTTCTTTTACTTTCGAAGAGAGAGGTGATGTGTAATAAATAATGGCTCAGGCGCTTACGTGTCTCGAGGTCGGTTATACGGCGCATGAGTGACTCAGACAAAGAAAACATTTATTTCAAATCTTTTTCAGAGAAAACATGATTAAGTACTAATAATAATGCACACACAATTTAAAGTTATTATGGAATGCGAAAATATATGCAAGTGGACTATGATGTATTGGACGCTATGAAAACATTTGATGCTGTGAATTTATTGGACGCTAGTGATCCTTGGACGATCAAGGCATGTTGAACAGAACTATTCATTTATAAATTCCATACCTAGAAGATCTCGAATATGGATGAGTTTATCTTCAGGAAGAGGTTTTGTAAATATATCTGCCAATTGATTTTCAGTATTAATAAACTGAATATCGACAACTCCCTTCTGAACATAATCTCTTATAAAATGATGTTTTATTTCAATGTGCTTTGCCCTAGAGTGCAAGATAGGATTTTTTGACAGATTTATAGCAGCAGTATTGTCACAGAAAATAGGAATTTTACTCTCGTAGATACTGTAGTCTTCTAACTGATGCTTGATCCATAAGAGTTGTGAGCAACAAGACGCAGCTGAGACATATTCTGCTTCTACTGTTGATAGGGCAATTGTTCCTTGTCTTTTGCTCGTCCAGGAGACTAGATTTCCACCAATGAGATGACATTCTCCGCTAGTACTCTTGCGTTCTACTCTGTCTCCTGCATAGTCAGCATCGCAGAAACCAACTAATCTGTATTCTTTGGTCGACTTAAAACATAAACCAAGATTAGTGGTTTTCTTTAAGTATCTAAAAATTCTTTTAACTGCTGTTAGATGAGTTTCTCTAGGGTCAGACTGAAAACAAGCACATAGACATACACTGAACATAATATCAGGTCTGGACGCTGCGAGATATAAAAGAGATCCAATCATACCTCGATATGTAGATTGATCTACCTTTTTATAAGAGTCGTCCAGGCTAAGTATTGATGACGGATGCATGGGTGTACTCATTTCTTTTGCATCGTCCATCTTATACCTTTTTAGAAGTTCGTCGACATACTTTGTCTGATGTATGAATATTCCATTTCCAGTCTGTTTTACTTGCAGCCCTAGGAAGAACTTTAGTTCTCCCATCATACTCATTTCGAATTCCGCTGTCATAATCTTAGAAAAATCCTTGCATAACTGGTCAATAGTAGCTCCAAAAATAATGTCATCTACATATATCTGTGCAATAATGAAATGTGTTTTGACGTCTTTGCGAAAAAGAGTGGTATCTACTTTTCCTCTAGAGAACCCATTTTCTAAAAAAAAGAGCTTAGCTTTTCATACCAAGCTCTTGGGGCTTGTTTAAGACCATACAAAGCCTTTTTAAGTTTAAAAACATGTTTGGGAAAAGTATCATACTCAAAACCAGGAGGTTGTTTCACATAGACTTCCTCGTTTATTATGCCATTTAAGAATGCACTTTTTACATCCATTTGACAGAGCTTCATATTTTTATGAGCAACAAACGAAAGTAAGATGCGAATGGCTTCTAGTCTAGCTACTGGTGCAAAGGTTTCAGTAAAGTCTATACCTTCTTGTTGAGAGTAGCCTTGTGCTACAAGTCTTGCTTTATTTCTTACCACATTTCCAGCTTCATCAAGCTTATTGCGGAATACCCACTTTGTTCCAATGATAGGCTTGTCCTTGGGTGCGGGAACTAGCATCCAGACATTATTCTTTTCGAATTGACTAAGCTCGTCCTTCATGGCACTAATCCAGCCGTTGTCCAGGAGGGCTTCGTCTACTGTCTTTGGTTCCAGTTGAGAAATCAAGGCAGTTTGAGCTTGCTCCTTGAAGGTCGATCTTGTCCTAACATAATCTTGAACGTTTCTAAGAATTTGATTTTCTGGATGATAGGTCTTCATTTTCCAAGAGCGTCCAGTTGGTTCTCTTTCTTCTGTTTTTGGATCGTCCATTTGATCTCTAGACGCTGAAGGTCTGGCATCGTCTAGTTTCATATCTGCAAAAGAGTCGTCTAGCTCTGATATTTCATTATTAGGATTTTTGTCATTAAATTTAACGTGGATGGCTTCTTCCACTGCTAAGATTCTGGAATTGTAAACTCTATAAGCCTTAGATGTTTCAGAATAGCCTAACAGTATTCCATCATCACACTTTGAATCAAACTTACCAAGGTCGTCCTTAGTGTTTAGAATAAAACATTGACATCCAAAGGGATGAAGATATGATATGTTGGGTTTTCGTCCTTTCCACAATCCATAGGGAGTCTTTTTCAGAAGAGGTCTTATGAAAATTCTATTTTGTAAGTAACAAGCAATGTTTACAGCTTCAGCCCAGAAATGCTTAGGAGTTGAGTTATCGTTTAGTATGGTTCTAGCCATTTCTTGCAATGACCTGTTCTTTCTCTCTACCACACCATTTTGTTGTGGTGTTCGTGGTACAGAGAAGTTGTGGAGAATTCCGTTCTCTTCACAGAACTATTGAAAGCTTTCGTTTTCAAACTCTCCTCCGTGATCACTTCTTATTGAAGCTATACTAACACCCTTTTCGTTTTGTGTCTTTTTGCAGAAAGTAGAAAAGATTTTGTAAGACTCATCCTTGTGTTTTAAGAACATCACTCATGTCTATCTAGAGTAGTCATCTACTATGACTAGTCCATATCGTTTTCCGCTTAGAGAGGCTGTTCTAGTTGGACTAAACAAATCAATATGTAATAGTTCAAGAGGTCTAGATTTAGAGACAATATTTTTTGATTCAAAAGAACTTTTTACTTGTTTCCCTTTTTGACAAGCATCATAGAGAATATTAGACTTGTATGCAAGATTTGGTAGTCCTCTTACGAGGTTATGCTTATATAGCTTTGAGATTAATCTCAAGCTTGCATGTCCAAGCTTCTTGTGCCAAATCCATTCATTTTCTTTGATGGATACTAGACAAGATACATTTTGATTTGTGAGGTCAACTAGATCAATCTTATAAAGATTGTTTTGCCTCTTGGCAGAGAATAATATGGATCCATCTAGATTCTTGACAGTGCATTTGTCTTTGTCAAATGAGACATTGTGTCCATTGTCACATAATTGACTAATGCTCAGTAGATTGTGTATGAGACCTTTAACATATAAAACATTTTCAATAGAGGGAAAGGAATGCTTACCAATTGTTCCTATACTTGTGATCTTTCCCTTCTGGTTTCCTCCAAAGGTGACCTACCCACCATTTTTGGGTTGTAGGCTTTGGAACATACACCTTTCTCCCGTCATGTGCCGTGGGCAACCACTGTCCAGGTACCATGACTGGGGTCTTCTTTCTGTTGTCAAGCAAATATGCAACAGTATTACCATAGACTTAGGTACCCAAATGGACTTGGGTCCTTTTCTGTTAGTTCTGAAGGCATTGGATGCCTTCTTTGTTGGACGATATCTACAATGTGTTGATTCATGCCCATTCTTTCCACATATTTTGTAAAAGGTTATATTTTTACCAAGATTGTGGTTTTCTTCTTTAACAAAACCAAGTCCAGATTTGTCATGAGGACTTCTTCTATATGATAGGATTTTATCTAGATTTTGAGTACCATTGACAAATTTAGACAAACTTTCTTTTAGATGAGTGACTTCTTTTTGAAGTTCTAGGACTTTATGAGAAGATGTCTCCTCTGAAATATGTTTAGTTTTCAAAACTTCATTTTCTTTCAAAACATTTTTATACTCTTCGTTGAGCAAATTGAAATCTTTTGTTATTTTTGAAAATTTCCTTTTCAGTTATCTATATCCCACTGAAAGAGTTGAAGAGTTGGCAAGCAGATCATTACAGGCTTTTTGTAGGGAGATTAAGTTGTTGAAATTTACCTCTTCGTCTTGCTCATTGTCTGAGCTATTAGAGCTTGTTCCTGCCATGAGACACAGGTTGGCTTCTTCTTCTCCTTCTTCATCTGATGAAGATAGGTCCATGTCTTCCTAGGTAGCCATGAGACCCTTTTTCTTGGAGAATGTCCTCTTTTTGTTTTTCTGTAAACTGGGACATTCAGCTCTGAAATGTCCAGGCTTCTTGCATTCATAGCATACTGAAGGGATTTTTTCTTTTGGAGTTTTGTTGAATTTCTTTGTGAAGTTTTGGGCTCTTAATCCTCCTTTCTTCTTCCACATAGCCTGAATTTTCCTTGAGATGAAGGATATCTCATCCTCATCAGAATCGTCTTTCTCAGATTCTTTCTCAGAGGTTTCTTCTACGTTTAGCGCTTTGGACGCTGATCCTCTGGATGGTCGCTGGACGCTTAAAGCGATGGACTTCTTCTTTTGTCCTTCGTCTTGCTTCAGCTCCAGTTCGTGTACTTTAAGAGTTCCAAGTAACTCTTCTATTGAGAGTGTCGTTAGATCTTTGGAAGCTCTTAAAGCTGTAACCTGCAGTTTCCATTGCCTAGGCAAACTTCTCAAAATTTTGTCAATATGATCATAATTATCATAAGTTTTGCCTAAGGACCTTAGGTTGTTTGTTATGGTTTGAAATCTACCAAACATTAGTTCAATAATTTCATTTTCCTCTATAGTAAATAGTTCATATTGTCTTACGAGTAAGCTTAATTTTGACCTCTTTACTTGTGAGGTGCCCTTGTAAGCAAGAGACAGGGTGTCCCACATTTTCTTGGCACTTTTTAGACTGTGTACCTTTTCATATTCAGATTCAAATAAGGCACACATCATAGCATTTCTAGCTTTTGAGTTTAAAAGATATATCTGTTTGTGAGATTCTGTCCATTGACTTCTTGGGAGTTCCATTCCATCATGATCAAGGGGTAGGTAGTCGCCAGTTTCTACTACGTCCCACATGTCTATGTGACATGCATCAAAGAATGCTATCATTCTTTGCTTCCAGTAATCATAGTTCTGCCCTTTGAAAAAAGGTGGCCTGTTAATAGCTTGTCCTTCGTTTTCCATGAGAGATCAGGATCGTTTTTACCTCTGCAGTGTTAGATGCTCAACCCCAAGAGGCTGAGCTCTGATACCAATTGAAATAAGAAAAAGCTCACAAGAAGGGGGGGTTGAATTGTGCGTTTAAAAAACTTTTTGAAAAAGATAGATCAGTCTAAATAAAACGTTTTTAAGCGTAGGGATAGAGAGAAGAAAACACAGAAAGCTTTATACTGGTTCACTCAACCTGAGCTACGTCCAGTCCCTTCACCCAGAAGGTTTCTACTAACCAATATTTGGTTACAAGTATTGTTCGTGGCCTCTTTAGGCTTTACAACGCAATCTACCTAGATTGCTTAACCCAAGTATTCTTTTTACACTAAGCCTCTCTAGGCTTTCACAACGCTCAAAAAAAATATTTTTAAGGAAAGATCGACTCATGTAGTGAGGATTTTAAAACTTAGACTCAGGATCACTTTGAGAATAATTACAAACAAAATGATTATTGTCCACTGGACGCTCTTGACAGAATATCACAAAAGAAAGTATATGTTGTTGTTTTAAACAAAAATCCACCTATCTCAGTTCTCTGTTTTGCTTTTTGTTGATGCGCGTATATATACGATCTTCAGGAAAGAGATCCGTTACAGATATCTTGTCTCTTCACGTGATGAGGCGCGTGCAGACTATCTTTTCAGAAAAGTCAGGCGTGGCAGTTGAAAACTTGCACTACAATAGAAGTTTCAGGGCTGCGCTGACAATCTGTTCTTCTGAACTTTCTTCATCTGTCTTGTTGGCTTGATAAGTTAACTTGCTTTACCCATTCTGCTGTGCTTTTGTACTGACTTGATGTTGATGTTTCAAACCGTTTTGAACGTTAGCTCATTGGAGTGGTACTATGTAGGTTTCAAGGCGGATAAACATAATTGATATTCATAATGAAAAACTCAGTCGTTTGAATATATGAATACTGGAGATTTAGACGATCGCCTTCGGTCTGTTCATCTGGATGGTCTTTGATCGTGTCTTACTGGACGGTCTTCAAAGTGTCCACTGGACGGTCATTGTTGCATCAGCTGGACGGTCCTTCTTGGCGAGTCTTCGTCTTTCGCTGTGATAAGGTTAGTTTATACACACTAATATAAACATTAATAAGCTTTGTTATCTTCAAAACATTGAGGGTTTAGACGCTTCTACGTCTTTGGTTCCAACAACTAATCATGTTGAGAATTGCCTAAAAAAAAATCTTTAAAAAACTCATTTACATTAAAATATACTTTAATGTAATATATCATTTTTCAAGGGAAGGTAGTACACAATTTAAAATAAGAGAGAAGAAAAATATAATTTAAATATCTCTTAACAAAGAAAATACAATTTATTCAAAATTTAACTCTAAGTGTTTGAGAATGAAATTCTTTAGCTTTTTCTTAAGAAAAAAGTTATTTTTTTGTGTTTTAAAAACTTGTATTATTTTAATTATATGAGTTGTGATTATTTCTTATTTTCAATGTGTTTTTGATATCATAACTAAATTGATAAACAAAATGATAAGCCATGAAAGCTATTGAATTTCAAAAATATTCCACTCACGTTATTTCGAGTGCAATTTTCACATGAATAAATTTAGTTAATGCTGATTCAATTTTTTGCTATTATTAATAAGAATACATAGATTAATGGACTGATAACTTATTTTAACTCATGTTTTTAATATTTAAAAATAAAAAATGATAATAATATAAAAATATTGAATGTGAATAAATATTTAATAAAATCATTTCAGGATCACCTTAATTCAAGGCATAGATTTTAATAATTTTATTTAATAATGTTTGTTTAAGTAAGGGTGAAAATAGATCTGGCTGTATGTCGGAAACCTACAACCTAACTCATTTAAAGTTTGTCGTGGCCTAACATATTTAGCAAATAGTCAAGGCTTAAACTTTTAAAAAGTTTTTTTAGTCAAGTAGGCAAGATTGTGGACTTCTAGAAAAGTTTACTAGGCTTGATAGACTAGCTTGTTTCTAAATAATATTATTTTTAATAAAATATTGATATTTAATAAATAATGTTATATCATTATTTTAACATCTAAAATATAATGTTTCTTACTTGAGCTAGTTTTAATATCTGTAAAATGTAATATATGTCTTTTTTTCCTTGTGATTTTAATTTAACCATTTCTAGTGTAATAGACATGTTAATTCCCAAGCTTATTGGTTTGCTCAGTGATAAACTCGTTATTTTGTAAATCTATTGGTCTTTTCAATGTTAGACTCATTATCCTGTAAGTTTGTTGACCTTTTTAAAATATGCCCATCAACTTGTTTAAAACCTCTATATGAAATTGAGTTTAATTACACATACTAACAGGGAACTTATATAAAAGTTAGCCAAATCTTTAAAAAACAAGAAGCCTATAACATACTTATAACATACTAATAAGTTAAGCTTGGGCCACGAGAATATAAAGTAAGTTAGGCCAAACTTAGCAAGAGTTAGCTTGACCCAATTTATGGTATTGGTAAAAACCCAATTCCCCCTAATAATAATAATGAAAAAATAAAAAATTAAAAAATAATTTATTATATTTCAAATAAAAACACTTGTGATAATAATTTTATTACTTTATAAGCGAGGGTTCGTTTTTTCTTTAAATTTACATGATTTTTTATAGTCCTTTTTTTTCCCATCGGTTTGATTTTTTTTTTGTCCATTTGAACAATCTTTTCTCATTTCCTTCCCATTTATTGATTTCTTCTTACTTATTTGAATTATTTTTCCTTCCATTTTTTTACCTATTGGCATTTTTTTGCCCATTTTCTTATTCATTCTCATGTTTTCTTCCAATTCATTGGATGATTTTTTCCCTCATAATTTTCTCCGTCATTTGAATATTTTTTTCAATATTTTTTTTTTGCTTATTTTCACGTTTTCCACCTCCCACTTACATTTTTTTTCACTCATTTTTCTCACTCATTTGTGCTGTTTCTTCTTTCTTGTTCTTTTGAATAATTTCCCCCCACCTATTTACGTACTTTTTTTTTCTCGCTATTTTTTCTATTAATTTTTATAATTTTTTCATGTTTATTTTCTCACTTATTTTTAATTTTTCCTAATTTTTTCTCACTCCTTTTTATATGTGCATGTGTATGTGATCATTCGCGTAAAACTATTTTGATAATGATTTGTATAAATATGAAATGTAAGTGATTTGATTGAGATTATATGTATATTTAGTTAATGTTATTAGTGAAGAATTTTTATATGTATTATGAATTATATCAGGAATATATGAGATGGAAAAATTGATTGTTAAATTATGCACAACACAAAAAATTAAACTAGTTATACATATACGAAAACAATTAATTACAGAATTAAAAACTTTAAAAGATATTATAAATGTAAAAGTTAAGACACCATTAAAAATATTAAATAATGTAAAAAGTGATAAAATTATTTTTCAAACATATAAATAACTTATAAAATATTGTTAACTATTTTTGTTATTATTATTTTATAAAAATATTTTTTCAAAATTAAAATTAATAAAACTTATTTGTGTTGAAATATATTTTTAAAATATTGAATAGTTTAACTATTTCATCAGTAAAAAATAATTTCTAAAATTAATAGATGAATTTATATAATATAAAACATAAATTTTAAATAATTTTTAAAACACACATTTATATTATCAAAAAGTCATAATATAGTTTTACTTAAGATTTCAAATATCTTTGAACTGGTCCTTTTACTTAAATAATAGTAGTAGTTAATTAAAATGTTTAATAGTATAATATTATGAACAAATCCTCGTGAAATGATATTCTACTCGTCTCAGGCTACAACTACAACCTACAACTACAAGCTCATTTCTCCAACATCGATAATGTACAAGTAAATAACTAGAGTCAGGAATATATATAAAAAAAAAGGGAAAAATATGCTTCTGATTCTTCTAAAATTTATCAAATTCAGTTTTAGTCTTTCTAAATTTTTTGTCCTATTTTAGTCATTTTAATTTGAAAATATATCATTTTCAGTCCTTAAAATAAAATTTAATAGTAATTATAAAACACTATCTAAATCACTTTGAAAATCAAAGATGATGCATTTTCAAATTAAAAAGACTAAAATAGGACAATTTTTTTTAAAAAAACTAAAATTAAATTTAACAAATTTTAGAAGAACTTAAAAATATCTTTTATCCAAAAAAATAACTATCAGATTGGTTGATTGATTCACATGGCATCAGGATTCACCTTACAAGTGGCGTGGTGGTAACTCGGTGTTGTGACTAGTGAGAGAAAATTCACCTCACCAATTAAAGTGCCTTGCCATGGAGTGAGCATAGTGCTTTTTATTGCCTTTGTAACTTTAAGATACTCAGTCTTTATTGTCGTTTTCTGCGACTCTACTTTTCATGATTTAGTACTGACTACTGAGTAAGAAAGAGAGTGAACAGTAACCAGGCACGTGTGTGTTTCATCGCTCATCTCCATATAATCCAACGCTCCTCCTTACAAGATTCTTTTACAATGATAGCATTTTTTCTTTTTATTTTTTGCTACTGAATTTTTTTTATCTTTTATTGTGCTCCTTTATTATGCAAGTCCGGACCCAGTACCCGGCGCACGTGTTATAATATGAGTGGCGTGTTGGTGAAGACTCAAGACTTGCTAATTGTTTTTTTCTTTTTCTCCTTTTCCTTTTCAGTTCTCAATTAGTCAATTACTTATTCTCCACCTTTTTTCCTTTCAGATTTTCTTTTTTACTAATTATTGTCACATTACATTAATCTCTCGCGTAATTAGTTTTTGGTCTCACAAAATAGGGGTATTTTCACTGTTTTGTAATGAGATTAGCCATTGAACGTTCTGTTCCACTGTTTCCCTTTGGGGTTTTTCTTTAGCATTCTCATGTCTTTTTGCGCTTCAACCTCAAATCCATGTTGTAGAAAAGAGATAAAATAAAACCATTCTTTCTGCTTATTTAAATAGAGAAAAAAAATAACATTTAAACTTAAAAAAAAAGAAAAGAAAAGATATTGAAATTATAATTAATTTTAAAATTAACTTTTTCTTTTTACTTCAACTAAATAAAAAATATATCATTATTCATATTTTCCTCTCTCTTTTCTCCTACGTTCTGTTTATATTAAAAGTAAAATAGAAAGAATAAAATACGAAAAAGAATGAAAGATAAAAATAGAAGACAAATAGAGTAAAATGCAATAAACATTTCCCTTGTATTTTATGATAACCTTAAGAAAAAAATGTTTTTATACATAAGACTTACATTTTTTATTTTATTTTAAGACTTATAATTTGAGCTGAGTTAGATTCAAATCTAAATTATAAGATTTATTAACAACTTGACAACGGGTGCTTCAATAGATTCAACAACAATTGTTTTGACGCTGTCTTAAAATTTAAATTTAAACCTAATTTAATCCTAAAATTAGGCCATAAGGGGAAAGTTATTCTTTACTTATATAGACAATTTTTGCCATATCAGTGGGTAATGCAAGATCTTTCCAAATTTTCTTAAATAAATAGTTAAAATTTAATATTTTCATCTTATTTTTTTGTCTCTATTTTATTTTTCTTTGTTTTTACTTGAACAAATGTACGATAATAAAATATATTTTTTAATGCCTCTAATTCTATCAATGCCGTTTTGAAGGTGGCAGTGCCATTTAATTGGTGCTAATAAGGTGTAGGGAACTTGATTCGAGAACGATGCAAATAGTGCATGGTTCAACATCCACGACCATGCATTGCACATGCACGCGATCAATCGATCAACCAATGAAACAGCTAACTGAAAGCCTAACAAAGCTATGAATAAAGGACCTATCTTGCATTTGGCCAGTCTAATGCAGGAAATTATGTACGTATGTACTAATATTTTGAGGATAATGAATATTTTATGATCGATTCCATATATTTTGTCTCAAACGACAATTGTGTACTTGTTCACTCGATAATCTACAACCATTGACCAAGGCACAAAACACAAAAGAATGAAGGATGACGATGAGAATAGAGATTGCAAGTGCATGCAGATCGAGAGGTTTCTTGGTGGAGTTTGGTTAACCTAGGTTTGTTTGTGCATGTGTGGATAATATGTGGGCAATGTACCTTCAACCTTACCTTTTATAATGTAAATTGAGTTTTATTCACGAGTGCTTGCTTGTTTGGATACACGTGTTCCAAGAATGTTAACTCATACGTTTAGAAACAGAAATGTGATTCTAATATAAAAAAAATTATATTCAATATGATTGGTTTTCATTAATCTGGATTTTGCTTCCAAAAACACGTTAGATTAAAAGCCAAAAAAATATAAATTCAACCAAGCATAATTACTTTTGAGATTGTTCTCCCTAGAACAATAATTAGGAATATGCTCCCGACCCCAGGGCAAGTGTTTGAGATTAGTTGTTCTATGGTTGTGCGGAATCCATTACTAAGACCCTTGACTTGGTTTTTGAGATAAGTTGCCTTGACTTGGTTGTCTGGAGTCTATATAATAAGACTCCTTAAGCATCTCCAATGGGAGTTGCCTAGCAACCTTGCATGGGTTACTTAACAATAAAATACTATTTTAGAGTGTCACATGTGTGATTTTAGGTTGCTTAAAATTAGAGAGATTTGCTTATATAAGCAACTATTTCCTATATATGGGTTGCTTAGCATTTGTGTGTGTACATGTAGGAGAGAGAGATTGGGATTTTTAAGAGAGAGAGAGAGAGAGAGAGAGAGAGAGAGAGAGAGGATATTTGTAAGTTAATAAGCAACTTGTTGATATAAGCTCTCATTGGAGTTAAAACTGTTTAGGTTGCTTAAAATTAAAGTGGCATGTACGGATTTAAAGAGATAAAGTGGGTTGCTTACATGAAGAGTAATACAAATGCTTTAACGTAACATAACTAATGGAGTCATGTGTAACGAATTACCAATCAATTAAAGGGTATTAATTAAAACATGGGTTATTCATACAACAACTCATACAATAATTTATATAACATTTTTTGTTTGTAACTCTTTCCATTACATTATTTATTACATCTCATATTTCTTTCTTTTTTTTAATTGTAAAATTTATTGCACTATATATTATACAAATAACATTTCTCATTAATTAATGGGACTGCCCTCATACAAAGGTATGGTTATTGCAGACTTTCAGTTGCTAGGTTATTACAATTCGACCGACAAAGAGATAATTTTCAAATATTTTTGGATTCGATTTAAACTAAAATTACTTTTTATAAAATCAAAATTATTTAAAATAAAGTTTATCCATATTCACCTAAATACACACGATAGGTTTGACAGAATCATAGGTGAGTTTTAAGATGATTTTAAATCTCAAATTAATCATTATTTAAAGAGAAGTGAAAAGATATTTTTTTATTGAATCAAATAATAATTTGCAAAATTTAATTCAAACACATCCTTTTAAGTAAGAACTTGACATATAATATTAAATAAATTATATTGACACTTTTTGAGATTACACATGATATTTTTTATTTTTTATTTTTATACTAGTTTCTTTAATTATTTAAAAAATATTACCCTGACACTTTTTATATATTATACTAATATCTTTTAATTATTTAAAAAATATTACATCATTTATCTCTATAAAAAAATTATTGTAAATGTTAAAAAAATAAAAAATTATGTGCAATCTAAAAATATATATAAGTATAATTTACACTAAAATATTTTCTCTCGTTTTTTAAGATACAGGGTACCAATTCAAGCCCCACTTGCCTCATTAGCGCCGGCCTATTACAGGTCAAAAACAAGTCATCTTGCAACGGATCAAGTATAGGCCTATAGCTTCAGCTGACAAACTTTACAAGCCATCAATTATTTGAATTAGTAGTTGCTTCACATTTTATTTATTCGTATAATTAAAGTTTAAAACGTAAAATTTAGATAAATTATGTAATTAAATTAATTTGCATTAAAAGATTAAAGAGTAATTATTATTAAAAATAAATATCTTTGTTTTTACATAACATTTAACTAAACTAATTTTTTTTTTCAAAAAAATAAATAAATTATAACAGTTAATCATGATGTTTGAAAATTTACAGGCTATTTCAGTTTGATTTGGACCAAATCGTGTCAGGTCATGTAATGTTAGTTGATTTATTTAGGCTCAACCTATTTATCTTATATATCCTGTTATTTAGAGTTGATCCATTTCAATATCCTTATTTGCAAGTTTAATAAACTTTATCATTTATATATCTTCGGAAAAATTGTAATAAGATTTCATTTATATATACACATGCAGGACAGACAGGTTAATATAGTTGTGGCCGGGATTAAAATTCTGATTTTTCAAATAATTTAATTAAACTTCCTCATCAAAATGTATATATATGTGCAAAATTATATGACATATATATACTATCCATTACTCACATGCTGGTCTCATAGTTACTACAGCACATATAATAAAATAGGGATTTGATTATCTAAATACAAGGATAAATGTTAAATGATTTATAAATAGAAAAAAAAAAACGTATTATTCAAGGATAATTGTATACATTGACGTGGTTCTACAAGTATTGAAAGGAGTACTAACAATATTAAGGTGGTGTTTGGTGTTAGAATTTTTTTAATTTTCCTTACATTGTTTTCTTGGGAATGAATTTTTTAAGAAAAAAATCTAAGAAATTATTTTGTTTTCTTGAGAATGATATGTTTACGGTCAATTATCACGAGAAAATTTAATAATTTTATAATTAATCACTTCAGGAACATTTTATTTTCACCTATGAAATTAGAAAAGCTTTATTTGTACTTATTCAATAATTATGCATGCTTCAATCTAAAAAGCTAATTTAAAAGAAATGTTTATCATATTCTTAAATGACATGGGACATCTTAAGTATTGAATGATTTTTAGGTAGTCAATGTAATAAGTATTTTTTAATAAAATATTTCTTTTAAAAAGATTTTTTAATTTTAAATAAAAATTAATATTAATTTATTAAGATAATGATTAACAAAACTGTAATAAAAAACTCCTACATTATATCGATCTTAAACAAACATAAACGTGCTGGACATTTACCCGACAGATACGGTAAATGACACGAAATAAATCCTAATCCATTAGCGACCGTTTCATCAATTTAAAAAGAAAAATTATTTTTTGTCATCATCATCTTCTATATAATATTATAATTTGTTAATTTTTTGGCGCTATCATTTTCTCTCACGTCTATGTGAGGCTTCCTATGTTCCCAAGTACCAAAAAATTCTTGCAGGGGGAATTATGAAACGCACTATTATTTTAAGCCAAATTGTATTGTTTCGTGGGCAATGCCATTAGTTTAGTGATGAATTCACGTGAACATGAAAGGATACCACTCAAGTAATCTTGGTGTTAACTAATAATTTATTAGATTTTGTTCCAAATGCCACTGATTTGTCTGGCAGAAATATAATTTTGTTTTTGGTACTTAAATCTCGAATTAAATATTTTGCGGAATCGTAAGGGACTTGTGGACAAAAGGCTCATAGGTGGGAGAAGGTCGAAATAACTTATTTGTTAAGGAAAAAGAGTAAAAGTAAACCTTTTAAATTCAGTTCTAAAAACTTTTAGCTTGAGAACATAATATATTACGAGTTTAATTTTTATATACTCTCAATTTGTCATTGTAATTTTTTTTTCATTATCAATCATTTAGAAACTATTTTAAATATGGTTTTTAAAATAGTTATAAAAATTAATAATTTTATCATACATAATAATATATGATTGGATTATAGTGTATACTATCAATACATTATAATCAAATTCAAATATTATATCCTAATTTTTAAAATCATAAATGCTAGTTATATTAATTTTTAACTATTGGATATATTAGTCATTTAGGGACTTGGAATATAATTTTCATATTTTTAGAAGCTTTTATGTTTTTTTTTTTTTTTCTGTTCCATGTCTTCTGCTTTTGTCATCATAATAGCAAGTAATGGGCCGAATGAACATTGTTGAAATTAAACAAGCTGGGCCTGAACAAAGCGAAACCCAATCATGGATACAAGGGTAAAATGCTCATGTTATATTAAATAGCTTCCTTTTCCCCCTTATATATATATTTTATAAATTCAAAAAAGAGGAAAAGCGCGCGTTTGTTGTCATTTCGCTCCGAAGCAAGGTTCACATCGTCGATGGCGACCTCAGAGCCAATACCTCCAGAAGCAGAAACGGAAAACCATCTTTCTTCTCTCATCTACGGTGAGTCATAACTGTTCCTTCCACCTTCCATTGTAATAATTCATCCGCATTCATGAAACTTGAGTTTTAACAATCTGCAAATGCAATCATTAATAAACCTAATTGTTTATTCAGAGCACACATGACGCGATGCGATCTTCCACTTGTAACAGACTAAAATGATTGCATGTGTGTAATGTAATCTAGTTCTAGGCAACGCATGGTTCGATTGATTAACGAATTTCCTCATTGTGTGTTGGCTTCGAATTCTGATTGTTCTGCTAAACCGTGCAGAGATATCAAACGAAGTCCAAGAGATCATGGAGAACATGTTTAAGACGATCATGTCAGCTCCTAATCATCATTGTTTATTTAATATCAAGATATTTTCCATTTTTTCAGTACCGTTACTATTTATTTGTTATGCTTTCACATCAAACCTTGCGATTATTTTGTGCTCCATAACTTAAACGGCTATTTGTCTCTCTCTTTTACAGTGAAATTAATCAAAATTCTGCAGTGATAGAGGAGGAGATAGAGAAATGTAAAGGTTCTGCTCTTGAGAGGAAAAGAGCCTTAGATGAAGAGAAAGATAAGTTTCAAAAAGCCGCTTATGCTGTTCTTGACATGCTCAACAGAGAGTAAAACGCTCCACGCTATCATTCTACATACTTTATTTCTATACATTGCATCCCTATATATCCTGTTTGGTTAAGAAGATTGTCATCTGAAACGACGACGTATCAAAAAGAGTAACATCTAATTAATCTATTTGATTTGATCATTAGAGGATATATAACTCATCATTCTCCCTTATAGCGCTTAGTTCTTCTACTTCTGAGCCGTCAGCCATAAGGATTTTGCTTCCTCTTTTTCCGAACTTTTTCTCTGCGTACACGAGCCTCCAATCAACTTAGTTATCCAATTGAATTTGTTATTGCTACCTCAATATGTTCAGTTCTATGAATACAAGAGCGAAATTATAAAAATATATTTGTCCAATATATTTCTATTGCTGAACATAAAGGCTTTAACTAATGAGCCATGCGCGTGGACATGGAATGCAGTCAAAGAAGGGATTTTAGATTATACTGTGTCATGAAACCACTGAGAATCTTTTGGAGGCATGCATGCATGTGAACGTAGTCAGTCATACCTGCAATTCTGAAAAGATCTTCTACCGAATTTGGGAGAAGTATGAGCTTTTGTGTTGTTCCGTTTCCCATTTTGTTTTCATTGGGATGATGTCCATGGATTGTAACTCTAATGGGGACTGGGCTTGACAGTGTTTTGGAATTTCCTGTTCTTCCTGCAATTACTAGCATGAGCCTATGCCGCTAATTTAGGTAAGCAGGTAAATAATGTCATTTATCTCTGAAAATCTATGGAAAAAATTGACGAATTCCATAGCATTATCAATTTTGGACACAGTGATCAAGCAATGAAACCGAAGAAAGCAACCTAGGCAACCTTTCCATATCAAAAGTTTCCTGCCATGTAGAGTTCGAGTTGTTTGTCAAACTGAATTAAATTTGCAACGGTGCTGGTTTATTTGTAACGGATATCTATCTAGCTTTTATGCATGACCCAAGATTGGTTACCAAGGGACAATCTTGCGTAGTGCGTGGCTTGCTTCACTAACAAAAAATTATATTATAATCTTAAAAAAAGTTATAAATATTCTTTAGTAAAACGAGTATAATCTTAACATATTTATAACATTTTCAGATATTTGTAATTTTCTATAAAATTATTGTGACTTTTTGAGGGATATATATAATTGTGTAAGTTCATCGCATCTCGTTTTTCGGGGAACGCAGAGTTATCCCTTTACCAAATTTCGAATACCATTAAAATCATATATAAATCGTTCAAATAAATATAATATAATTTTAGTTGCTATAAGAATATAGTCTTACTAGTTACTTTGAATGGCGCTGAAGTATTTAGTTGAAATCTCTCTCTTTTTCTGTTATAACTACCGAAAAATGATTCATATAAGAGAGAGAGGAGAGAATTGATAAGATTAGCATTAGTGATACGACGTGATAAAAAGATTGAGATAAATAGAGATAAGGGGTTAGGGTGTAAACGAATCAGCACTCATCATACCCACCCACCCACAAACAAATGCACTTGGTGTTTCTAGGGTGCTGTTTTACAGGACCCCCAACTGTCTAATGGTTCTTGTTTTAATGCCTCTACAGTGTCTACCCACTATAGATTAGAGGCTGTTAAATTGTCTTATTGCTTTTACTAGACATAGGATTAAGGTTACCTTTATTTGGATCTTCTTGATATCTTGAAACTTCATCTTGTGTACCCTCATTTTGTGTTAGATGCTGCAAAAACCAGTGTTCGTCATATATGAAGCGATTCATATGTACGTACATAAGGAATGTTAGTAGCACATACACACATCCTTTACTATTTAGTGAGACCTACGCAAAATTCACTCAAGAATAATATGTTGGAAACGGTATTTTAAAGAGTATATTACTAACATTTCTCATATGTACATATGTCACCAAAATTATAATAGATTTATTTATCTGTGCCATAACATCTATTTTCTGGAGTGTAAACTAGTTAATTAGTAATTCTTTATTTAGTCATTTGCTGATCCATGTGTACATACATAATGCTAGAGATGTAATATAAAACTATTCTTGTGCTTTCACCTTACAAGTTAAGCTTTTGGGGGAGTTATTTTGTTCATGACACATAATATAATAAAATCATCTTTCAGATGTTAACATGTATCTCCACAGTACATACGTTCAATTCAAAGACAGTAATTGTCCATGCATCATCATCTAACCTTAAGGTCCTCTTTGGGAGAAAAACAAGGAGAGGGTATTCAAGGGGAAGTTTTCTATTTTTAGTTGGCTTTTCTTCTGTTGTCCTTAATTTATCCACTTTCCTCAGAAACATGGTTTAAAGCAGGATATTGAAGATCTTTGGAACTTTCAGGCAGAATTCTGTACTTGTGCATCCTTTTTTTTTTTTTTTTTTTTAATTTATCCTATATTTGCGCATTTATAAAAAGTTTATGTTTCTCAATAGATCAGTCAGAAGTTTTAGTGGTTGAAATTCGAAGGTAAAAGAAATACCTCATCATGCAGGTCACCCAGCAATTCTGTTACATATGGCATTTCTTCTAGCACCTTGCCTTTGAGGCCCTCCAAAAACTGAGAATAGAAGAACCAGCATTAACTTAAAAATGTATGGGCTTGTTGACATGGGAATTGAGATACCGATACAAAGTTTGGATAAAGGGAATTCACATAGGGTTTTGCAGTCATAATTTGTGGCTGGCAATGATATTTGGTCAAATTTTAAATGTGTAAAATAATTAATTAATTTTCAAACGGCAATGTGTGTATGGCTACCTGTCTGTCTATCTTTATGTATGGGTGAACTTTCAAACCTGAATAAAGTTGCAGATGATTGCCTTCCCATTGTCACTAAATGGTTGTACTATCTGCTTGAAATGATGATGATTGATTCGTATGACCTGGGAGAGACCTCTACTTCTCACTGTAAATGGTTGTGGAATATTAAACATCACGCCTATTTCTCCTGCCATGCCTCCAGATTCAAGTTTGAACAAAAGCTGAAACAGCTTTTATGAGCTCAATCAAGCAATGTCAGAATTGTTATTAGTGTAGAAACATAGATACTTCTTTTAAATCATTATTATCTCTTTCTCTTTATTAATACTCTGAAATTTGTCTTGTTACTATGCAGTATGCACACTTGAGTGTCTTATTTCCCATTTCAACCTCTTGTTCGATTGACATGTCCGATGAACATGTTCTTTGGACACAGTAAAGGGTTTAAACTTAGTTTGATGTGTTTGCTTCAGCAGGTTACCGGGAAGAGCTTGAAGATTTAAAAAAAGAAAACTCATTCTGTAAGGAAAACTAGATCTTCCAAAATGATTTCTACCTCAGGTTGACGCATTAGTTGTCAATGTCATGCAGTCTATGAGATACTTTTATTCTCTATAGTACAGATGTTTATCTAATATTAAATACAAGGATTCCCTGATTTCAGATCTAAATCAATTACAATTTTAGATCTTTTTAGTCAAAATGAGATTAATATTTTGTCTTTATTTCCTCTTTAACCCACTTTCTCCCGCATGATATTTTGTGGTGTTTTATGCATTCCTCTTTCCAAATCACTAGGTATCTATGAGTTATTACCACTTTACTTTCTTTTGAATATGTTTACTTATACCCTGAAATTAATTGTTTGGGGGATTCCATCTTACCTGTTCGGACCCATTCTTGTATATCAACACATCCTGCGGTTAGAATAGTTCAGTAAGTTAGCTAGTTAAGCCTTGTATAAGGGTAGGATTTGAATAAGATATAGATGTTTACCAGTGATCCAGATACCAAAATGTAGAAATATGTTGGCATCTCATTTTGCAAGATAATGTCAACCTTAGATGGATAGTATTCTGCTTTCATTTCTGACACCTGTTTAGTCTCATGATGTCATTTTTTAGTTGCTATTGAGATGTTTAGAATCTATTCAATCGCTACCTAAAAGAGAAAAAGAAAATAAAATAAAAGAAAAAGCTTTACCAGGTGGGTGATAAAATCATCAGAGACTCCTTTAAATAAATATGCTTTTTCAACTATGTTTTGGAAAAGATGCTGAGCAATACTGGTTCTTATTGTTTTAGGTAGGTCTTGTAGCACTTCTTGCTGTAACTCTGCAGTCTTAAACTTCAATTGCATGTGTGCCAACATTTGCTCCTTTAAGCCTTCCGGGAGTCTATTTTTGTTTGCATATTGTAATATTTTGTTGAAGGCATCCCTCTGTGAAGCCAGGAGAGGAAGCGTATTAGTTTTTGGTATAGCCACTCAGATCAGTTCTTTAGGGACCAAAAGAGCTCCGATGGGGGTATATTTGGCCTAATCCAGGCACTTTTCTAATAAATTCTTTTCCAATTTTGGCTGGGTTAAGAGAGCAAGCTGTTTGCAGTTTTCCTGAGTTCCATTTGATAACCTTAATAACAGTGAAAATGTAAAACTGGAAAATGAGAGGAGGTAAATACTAAATATATATTTTTCTTTTTATTCTCCACCTTCTCACTATCACTATAACCAAGCATGCCTTAAGTTTCTACTTTCTAGTATAGTTGTTGCAAAGTGAAAGGTTTTGGGGATTTCATAATTTTTCTCTCTTTTGCTAGAATAAAGTATTTGGTTCAACTTAAATTTAAAGAAATAATCGCTTAATTTTCTAAAATTTTGTAAGAGATTGGTAGAATTAATTAATTATTTCTTAAAATAAGATGAGAGTTTTTTAGTACAAGGCATTTTAGCATGTGAGGTAAGCTTGTTTTAGATATTCTTAATGGGAGAATGTCAGATGTCAAGAAACTAAAATATATAAATGTTCCTTGGAATTATAGCTTAATGTCATTATGTGTTTTCTTCCTTTAACTTCTAGGAAGAAGACAAACGTTTTTTTTTTTTTTTTAATAATTCTTTTCAATAGGGCTCAAAAGCTTGTTCGTCTTCTGCTAGGTTGATATGCTAGTCCTCTCAAATGTAAAGCAAAGGATTAAACGACCATGGAAATGCTCATAAAATTTACCATGGCAAGGGTTCGGACAGAGCTATGAACCAACAGATTTGTCATGTTTCCGAGTATATATGCAACGAGGCCGATGTTAAACAGCATGTATAAAATACTGAAAAGCTTCTCCTTTAAATTCACTGCATAAAAATCTCCATAGCCAACAGTTGTAAGGGTTGCAATAGACCAGTACATGGAATAGGTGTAACCCAACCCGATGCTCAAATGTTTAAAATCCTCTGTTTTGTTCCCGATCGATGTGTGTTCGGGTGTCTTGTGCAGGACAGCCAACCAAAAATACATGCAGCCTGCGAAGTGCACTGCAAATAGCGTAACCTATGATAAACGAACGAAATGGGAAGCATGAACGAACTTACATTAGCCAACTTGATAATTACATCTTAACTAAATCTATGCTCAAACAGAAGATTTGGTAATTTACTTACGCATATAAGTTTGCAAAATCTTGTTGCCGAGTAGTTAATTCGTATGTCTTTTTCTAGCCTGGCAGACAGTTTGCAGTTTCAGTTACAAATAGGAAAATCTGATCATAAAGTCCATTTCTTTTTTGCTTAATCTATAATTAATTATGGGCACCTTCACATTACAAATACCCATTTAACATCCTTTATTAATTTTTTTTCTATTTTCTCTTTTTATTACATTATATCAATTATTATATATACAATTTTCTCTCTTCTATCTCTTTCTCTCGATCCCTAGCTATGTATCATTTTTTTATTGATTAATTCTGTACTGTTCGAGAGTGTAACAGGAGAAATAGGCACGAGAAAAAAAATTAGTGAACACTAAATGCTATGTAACACCTAGAGAAAAAAGAGAGAGAAGAGAAAGAAGTATAAACATAGTAGGTAATATGATATAATAGAAAAAGAGAAATAGTAAGAAACAGTAGATGTTAATGGAGTGTTTGATATATAGAAGTGTCTACAGCTTAGTATTTTGAGATTTGTGTACAATTAATTAATTTGAGTACAAGTAGTGATAGAAATAAGTAGAATAATTTGCAGAGGACTTATGACCTAGCTTAAATGTAAGTTGGGTTATGTCAACCTTGTAGAGAATTTTTTAAAAACATATTAAGTTTAAAAAGTTAAACTTTAAACTTTTTAACGTGCTTTGAAGTCTAATAAATTTGTCTATTTTACTATAATATTTTGATATTTAACATTCATTAGTTTAGGGCTTAGATCCTTTCACTTTCATAAAAAAATTAGGTTCATTAATTATTTAGAAGTGGGTTTATGAGTCTATTTAAAGGCTTGCTATAATTTACTTCTAACTAGGTTTTTAAGTTAATATATCCTTTTGAAAAGGTTAAATTAAACCTTAAAAAAAGATTATGTATTTTTTATGAGAAAAAGTATGAGATATATGAATTAATAGCTTATATGTTAGCAATAACTCGTCCAACATGATTATGACAAACTTAAACTTTTACATATTTCGTCTTGAAATATGTTATAAATACCATTTTCAAAATTTGAAAATTAGGTCGCACAATTAAAGTGAACTGCTCTTGCCTCAAGCCTATGGTATGTTCCCAATTTTGTAATTTACGAAAAGTCTATATAATCAACTAACACAGGCTCCTATTATATCTTCGTAATTTACACCCTTAACAAGGAAGAGGTATATATACTATTTGAGTGCGTTTTGATTTTCGTTAGTTGCTTTTGCTTTCGTTCTGATCTCACTCTTTTGTGAATGTACCTTGCGAAGAGTTCGTTAACACGCCTTAATCGCCAGAGTCTAAGCATAATTAGGAAACCAAAGACCTCGCTTTTGTTTGGTTTGCCCGTCAGAATTTGGTGTATCTGCTCAAATGGCAAAGTGGAGGCTAGATCCATGGTGAAGTGTAACTTTTTGACGTACCTGTTGAAGTGAAAACGCAAAAACTTTAATAAAAAAGAGGATCAGGACTTTGTGCATTTAAACTAAACAAAGGGTACATGCAGGAGACTATATAAATCTAGAGTCGAGATAGTAAAGTAATAAAATTTTCCCTTGTGCATCATGGCATACGCACCTAAGAGCAATCTTCTTATGGTCGTCAACGAGGAGATAAGTTGATGTATCTAAGTAAGCCACAAAGAAAGTAAGGATTATATCAACCGCAAAGAAGACATCAACAACGAGATCAACGGGCAACAGCGACCCAACTAACAGTTCTCTGAAAGCTAGCTCGAATGGAGATGCCCATGCAGAGTACACCACCAATGCCACTAGGAACGTTTGCCACAATCTACATACATCACAAATTGCAATTTCACAGTGCAGTATATTCATGCATAAATAAATTCAAATAACTAGTTATTTGAAGGAAATTAAATACCCACTGATATCTACGGTCATTGGGAGCAATGACATATTTTCTTAGGTTCGAGTAACCTTCATCATCAAAGATGGTAGTGCCAAATGCTGGAAAGAGGCTACTGGAAACCGAGGCCAAGTTCCTTATTTCGTCCCTTGAACGTCTTCTAACTAGACATTGCATCGACATTCTTAGAGCCACCGTCTGACAAAATGGATTCCTCAGAGAGAGATCAGCACTTCTTGTTGTCAACGTTGTTGTGTATACTTGCTGCACATATGCACAAGGCAAGCCTTTGGCTTCTTATTCAGATAACAAAAACTTAGCTTCTTGTTGAGAGTCTCCCTGAGCATTAGAATAATATTATATGGGGGAGGTGGCAGGGGGCTTTCAGACTCTTAATTATATATAGTATAAATATGGTATAATTACGTACAATGATAACTTTGTATATGGGGGGAAGAGATGCGGGTGATCCAAGGATTTGTCAACGTGCAAAACAGAACAAAAACTCTCTAGTGCATGTTTGGTTTTGGTTTTCCATCGGAATAATCCTTTGCCTTTGTTTCGAGAAGGAGAAATAGGTTGAAGAGGAAAAAAATACGTTAAAAATAAAAAGGTAAGTGTGTTTGGTAGAGAGAAAATGAGAAAGGATAGAAATAGAAAAAGATATGAGATCCACTAGTTATTTTTACTTTATTTCTTATCTATTTTTATTTACCTATTTATCTCTTTCCTATTTATTATTTATTTATCTTAAATCATATATATTTATTTTTACTCCATTTTTTTTTACCTATTTTCATTTAATTTTTTATTTATTTATCCTATTTCTTATCTATTTATTTCCTTCTTACCAAACGGATCCTTAGGCTTTGTTTGGTACAAGAAAGAAAATAAAAGGAAATAAGTGAAAGAAAAGAAAAAAGTGAAAAGAAAGATGATTTTTAAGTTGTTTGGTATGAGAGAAAATATAATAAAATAAATTTAATTTAATTTTTTTTCTTATTTATTTGCATAGAAAGTGGAAGAAGAAAAAAGATATATATAAAATGACAAAAATATCCTAAAAAAAAATAAGATATTATAATTAATTTGCAAATAAAACTTATATTTAAATGTAGTTATTATTATTATTATTATTATTATTTTCAATAAACACACTTATTATTATTATTATTATTATTATTAAAATGTAGTTTTATTTTATGGTTTAGCGTAGCAAGATGGAACAAAACTAGTGGATAGTAGTTTAGGCTCTTTCTCTCTTAGATTCCATATGTCTCTTTTGGATGGGGGCAATTTTGTAATAACACATAAAGTTCATCTATCTCTTAGTTTTCTTTTTGATTATAGAGGATTAAATTTCAAAGTGGGACCCTTTATAAATATTCATTCCTTTCCTATTTGTTGAGTAACCAAATGGAAAGAAATTTTTTTGGAAAAAATATGTTTTTCGTCCCTTTAAAGTAGTTGAAATTCAATTTTTGTTTCTCTAAAATTTTGTCTAGTTTTGGTCCTTCAAAATAAAAAATGTGTCGTTTTTAATCCAAATGTCTATATCTGTTAATTTAGTATTGACGTGACTAACATAGTTCCATGTCAACATCGCACACATGGACATTTTAGATGACGTGATGCCACATGGCATCCACGTTGTTACCACATGGCAAGTGGATTTTTTTCCCTCCCAATTTTTTTTTAAAGTTTGGTTTTGGTCCTATAAAATTTAAAGTTTGGTTTTAGTCCCCATAAAATTGTAAAGTTTGGTTTTAGTTTCCATAAAATTTAAAGTTTGCTTTTATTCCTTAATTTAAAGTTTCATTCACTAGCACTTTTATCTCACCAACAAAATCACATAATATTGTTCAAGGGGAGTAAAGTCGTCAAAACCTTTTAGATACACTATTTGACACCCTACAATAACTAACAAAATTCCAACAATTAGAGCTCTAATTCAACAACCTCTGCAAAACTCTATTGTTAAAGAAATATGAGACAAAACATTGCAACTTTGTTAGTTATTGAATGGTGTTAGAGAGCATGCATTATTGCATTAGAGGTTTTAATGCTCAATTTAGATTTAGGTCATTTGTTTGCCATTATATAAGGCCACATGGTTCCACTTCCACCTTCTTTGCTAATTCCTAATAATAGTTTCAACCAAGGTTTTTAAAATTGGATCGGTTATTGAATCGGTGAAGGCAATGATTCAAGGTTTAATGGTTTAATTGTGATTGATTCATTGTTAACTTGTATAATTAAATAATATTGTTTTAAGTTTTAATGTAATATATTAAGCAATATTAAACAAAAAATAACATAATATTTATAACTTCATAATATTATTGGTAGGGGTGAGAATGCAACGAGGTAAGACAAGTTTATCTTTGTTCCTACTCAACCTAAAACTTTTTGTTAGGGTCATTTATGTGATCTTGAACCCAACCCGATTAAGACTTGATAATATATGGGACAAGACCGGCTGAGTCAGTCCAATTTATTAACGTAAGTAATATATAAATATTAACATTATGTATAGTTAAATTGTAGAATAAAATAAGTATAAAACTTAAATCAAGGTATATTTTATGGTATATGATTCAAAATAAACAATATCATTATAAATATAATATCATGTTATACAAAATATTATCTATTAAATCGAAAAATTTTATTATTAATACACAATTGTTCAAAAAATGTACTTTTTAAAAGAATGTAGAACATCGGGTTGGGTTAGGACAACTCGAAACATAACCAAAATCTGTCATCAAAATAGATCAGACCTAATTTCTAAAACCTGAACACGTCAAAATCAATCTCGGGTCGGACCAAGTTAGTGGGTTGGGATGGGTCATGCACACCCCTAATTATTGTTTAAAATTTATTATAAACTCCAAACTTTTTTATTAGTTAAAATTTATTGAAAACACACTCTTTATTGTGTGGTTAGCATTTCTCAATTAGATATGTCATAACATTGAAATTTAACAACACACAAGCAACGATTCTTTATATGATTGGTTTTTAGGGTTGACTAAACTGGTCTGGTAACTAGTTCCCAATTAAACTGACAACTTTGATTTGAACAATACTATATGATTGTGTTGGTAAGATGAATGTGAAAATGGATGGAGAAGATATTGGATATTTAAAAAATGACTAAAATAAGATAACAAATTAATTAAGGACTAAAATCAAACATTAAATTTTATGGGGACTAAAATTAAATTTTGAATTTTATGGAGACTAAAACCAAACTTTAAATTTTATAGGGACTAAAATTAGAATTTAAAACTTTTTAGGGACAAAAAACTCCTCACTTGCCATGTGGGAGCCAAAATGTCCACGTGTACAGTTCTAACGTGGAACTCTATTAGCCACGTCAACACTAAGTTAACGGAGTTAGACATTTGGATCAACAACAAATTTTGTATTTTGAGAGACCAAAACCAAGCAAAAATTTTTGGAGGGACGAAAACTGAATTTTGAATATTTGAGAGGGATGAAAAATATATTTTTCCCAATTTTTTTTAAAACTTTTCTTTCTCTTCTCCTTTCTTCTTTCTCTTTTCTACTGTACCAAACACAACATTAATTATTATTTGAGCAAAACTTCTCTTTTGTACTATCTTTGTCCCTAAATGTAAGATTTTTTTAACTAATTTACACCCATTAAGAAAGCTGGTTAATTTAGTTAATAACATTAATTTTTTTTAACAATTTGTATTATTTTTTCAAAATCACCCTTAAAATTATTGGGACTTATTATCTCACTCTTTTTACTTAATTGCCTTCTATGTAATTTATTAAGAGAAATGATATTTGTATACAAATTTTACGACCAAGAGAGAAATTTAAAATGTAAACAATGTGATGGAGATAAATAAACCCAGAAAATGATGTAAAAATTATTGTAAGAATTGTATATATATCACATCTAATTAATTAATGTGTACTAGTAATCTTTTCTAATCCTCACAAGAGAGAGAATGAGTTTACTATCTTATTAATTTATAGCACTTATTGTTTATTGATTATAAAAATTGAAAAGTAATTAAAGGTATTTTAGTCAAAAAAAATATTAATACAAGAGACAATTTGTAAGAAGTCTCATAAAAAGGAACAAACAAATTTCAAAAAAGAGTCTTATATATAGGGACAAAGGGGGTAATAATTATCGATGATTTTGAGAATGCTTATAAAACCAAACAAACCATGTTAACAAATTTTTTACCTCTATATATTTAAATCCCGTCTCTCTCTCTCTCTCTTTTTTTGTTACCATGTTATAGGTGAAAAATATTTATCAATTGTGTTAATGACTAATTTTTGTCGGAGAATTTGACTGACCATCTTTAATGAAATCTTTCCACTTAACCATGTTTTTCCATCCATAACTTATAAGGCTCGAACTTAAAACCTTACTTAAAAGATCTGAAATTCCATCTCTTAAATGATTTAATATTATTTAATTCAATTATCTAAATAATTACATCTTGGACTATCATATATTGAAAAAACATATGGTTCAATAATGGGCATTTCATGACGTAATGTTCTGCATGTGGCGTTTGCTTGTCCTATGGCGTTCGTCTATATTTATTATTCTAAAGGTTGTTTGTTCAAAAATTAAAAAAAGAAATAATAGACGTTATTTATATATACCCCACTTAAAGTGACCAGTCAAATTTTTTGACAAAAATTAATCAAAACTAATGAATACTTCGCATCAATAACACGGTTACCCAAAGAAATAAAAACAATGTATTGATTGCATATGATAAACAATTTATTTGTTTGAAAAAAAATATGTACTTAATTAATTTATGATATTTATTAAGGTGTTCTCTAAATACGTTCAGAAATATAAAGAGAATGAAGGCTTACCCAAGTTAGCTCTATGATCTATTATGTAAAACATAAATTTAAACTTCATTTAATTTTGAATTATGAAACGTGTGATCTACAATTTGATTTAATGGATGATTCAGCCCTTCCAAGTTCCAAGTAATTTGGTTCACGATTTAGTAACCATACAACAAAGGGATAAATATAATTGAATCGGCTGATCAGGCAAATATGATCCCCCTTTAGATTAATATCGTTGATCTATATCCTATGATTTATAGAGTGACACACCCAAAATCAATTAATGACATATATACAACACTTTTGATACATTGACAAATGCTCAAAATTCATTTACAAATATTCCATTCTAAAACATCCATATTCTGCTAAAAATTGTAGACTTCTCTTTTCCAATGCCGTATTACAGAGTAACTTTCGTTGGCTGAAAGAGAGTCAATTCCATTGAGTGCTAAAGAGCACCATGTATTGTCGTTGCCATTCAGATGGTCCTAAATTCATTGTTCGCATGTGATTCAAGGATAAAATTGCATCAATTTCTGTGTAGGCCATGTGATGATTTATCTCGACCAATCTTCCAAACCTGGCAACGGTACCAGTACCATACATATGTTGAACCACGAACTTGGATGTTTGTATACACCTCAGGATCAAGAAACCCACTTCAAATCCAGGAACTGTGAAATCACTGAAACAAAATAAGATCTCTTGATTTTTATGATTAATACTTGATTCCCGTTGCTTTGGTTCTTTCCGCTTCTCTTGAGAAATGGCTATGATCTAACTCCAGCTTTCTAGACATTTGCTGCACTAATAGACCAAAATATGCACTTTGGACAATCAGATTCTGCTAGCAATAGATTACATGTACTGAGCCAACCATTGCTTACACATATCAAGCACAGGAAGTGCGTTTGCATGCAGTGCCTGCAAGAAGAATGATAGTAAGTCAGGAGAAATTGAACATTTTATTAGCCAAAATACACATCTACAGGCCATGAAAGCGGCAGTGATAGTGAAACACTATGTACGAATGAGTAAAAGAAAGTTCTTGATATGAGACGTGCAGGTGGTATTGATAACCCTAGGGCAAGTGCTAGCATCCCTAATAACAAGAGCACTAGGATCCATCAAAACTAAGAAATGCATTTTTTCTCAATTTTTTCAATTAATAGCTCATTGGATGCACTATAGGAAGTTGGGTAACTCAATATGCGTAACTATTCAACAATTTTGTACTTTCTTGTCTTTTGGCTTAAAAGCCATCAACCACTTTCTTTTTTGGTCATGAAGTTTGAAGATGTAGAGATGAGAAGAATGAGTTCAAGCACCGAATTTACTAGACATTGTATCTGGCACTAGGTTCTTTCAAGGAGTTTCGAGGCATTTGCTCCTTTATCACTGAGAATTAGAGACACAGGAATTTTCCTCAGGTGATTACTGATTACATATTAGACTTGCAAAACAAAAATCAGAAGAATAACCTTAAATTGTTAATTTTTTTTAAATGTAATATATGAAATCTTTGTAGAAACACAGGACAAAGAAGAAGAGAGAAATACTGTTGCCTGTATAATGATATACAATAACATGATGATTACTCTTCCTATATATGTAGTTAGACTAGCAACCGGGTGTAGTACAAGAGCAGTACAACTCATAGAGGTCAAATAACATATAACTCACGCATCATATTTATCATTTTTGAAGTAAAATGTGGACCTCTTTCTTTCAGTTAAAAGGTATTTGATAATTTTCATTCATTTTGTACAGATAATTTTGTTTTGAATTGCCCCCACCCCCGTCCAGAAAAAGGTATTTTCAACCTTTTTCTTTTGTGTGTACATAAAAGTTTAACATAAGACAACATATAATCTAAACAACTTCACAATAAGCCATCCTAACTCTGTCAGTCAATCATGATTTTCAAGTTCATAATTTGAGAAATGAAAAAAATGTTATTTTTATTAACAGGGCAAAATGGTATATACTCCTCCAAACTCAAATATAAGCAAAATTAACTAACGTTTACGCTTGTTGAAAGGGAGAAAATGAGAGAAGATTGAGTGAATTTGTGTATATGAATTACACCATGGAACTAGGTTTATATATGCTTATTACAATAAATGTACATAATTAAAGAAGATTTTGTTCTTCCAAATTAGATATGAGTTGCCTATAAACCGCTATATAATAAATATAGAATATATGATTCTGATTTTCAACAACGCTAATTAAGAAAATTAGTTAATATCATTTAATTCTACTAATCACATTTAAAAAATAAACTTTTTTCCTAAAGTGCCCTTCATTGGAACTTGATATGAAGAATAAAAAAGAGTCATTGGAAATAGAATCTCAATTAATTGAAGGGTATTTTTGAGATGGTATCATTAAATAGGGTGAAAGTAGTTAAATTTGCTTATATTTGAGTCCACTAAACTTTTCTTTTTTGTTGCTTATAATTGAGTCCAGAGGGAATAACAGTTAGAATAAGCTATGAATAACAATGCCAATCCAAATTTGAAGAGCCTTGCAGTATGCAGGAATCACAGATGGGAAACAGGGCCAAATGTTAGATAATGATAATCCATGTTATAGTGAATGAAGCTGTCTTAAGGTGACGCAGATTAGGTTAACCAGAATATCCAACTATTCAATTTCCAAGCAGATATAGATTAACCCAAACCTGGATATCACATTTGTTATCATTAGAAAGATATATGATCCATAGTTTGAAGAAGTGCGTTTAGAATATATAGGGCTTTCAATCCTAGTGTTATTAATTTGAAGGTTAGGATTCAGTGTCAACGTCACTTGGCAGTTTTATTGAATAGAGCTGATTAGTTAACTCCATTCGGAAAGTTATGAAAAATGGATCCAAAGGTGGAGGCTAAAATTGATAGAAAGTTAACCTGATGAGCTACATATTGAACATCAGCCACACTTCCACTCCGTGAAGCAATTTGAAATGCACTTTTTAAACGACCGCAAACTACACAAGCAAGAACCTTCCTGCATGCCCATTTCGAAAAAAAAAAAAAACATGTTACAATGGTTGCTGAGTAACTGCAGAGAAAAAGCTATGGGGAAGGCACATGGCATAATGTATTGAGCGAATTATAGCTGCAAACTGATTGTCTAATTCTCTTTTGAAAACAATAGATATAAGATATCCAAATATTTGTACCTAAAATTTTTTAGGGAATGAATAATGATTTATAAAAATATCAAAGAATTTTCTATAAAAAAAATCCCAAATAACAACAAAATTGAAAGTGCATGAAGAAAAATAGATAAAAGCCCTCACCTGTGGCTGCTAGTTAACATGTCTATCAGACGGTCTGGGCGCTCTTTATGCTTATTGGCATATACATTTATTGCAGCACCTAAGACCTGCATCATTCAAAACGTTGAAAATATTTCTTAAAGATAAGTTCACTTTTACAATATATAGACCTTTTCCTCCTGTAACAGGACCAAGAATCACTAATAATAAACCATAAACTCAAGTGGTTAGAAAAGGCACAATTTAATTTCCTTACTTGTTTTGACAATATAAAGCCCATGTCTGTATGTGCCACAACGGCACAACCTCTTTGAGGCTAGTTTATAGAGTCAAGTTTTACCATTAACAAAACAATAATTTAAAGCAATATAAAGAAACTGGTGGTGCGACGGGCCATTGACACACATTTACAAGGGAGGAAAGAAAAAGAAAGATAGGCCTACAGTAGAAAAGGGCTGTTGGTTATGAGAGAATGAGAGGATAAAAAGCGGACAAGGATGGAAATAGGATGAAAGGGAATGAAGGAGTGGAGAAATTGGTTGGATTAAAGAAATGACTAATAGACGGGAAAGCTATTAGAGTTCGAAGAGAGAGAATTCAGCAACTAAATGAAACTGTATTATTAAGTCACTAAAAAGTAATATTACAACTGAGAGTCATCTATTTATAGATGACATACAATGTGGGCCCGCTGATGAGCCGGGCCCATAATACAAAATAAGGTCCAAACAGAAAAAGAAAAAAGAGAGTACAACCAAGCATGCGTAATACCCCCCATCCCCCCCTCCCCCCCGTAAACTCAGATGGGGGATGAGACAACTGAATCACTCACGCTGTGTTTGGACCGTAGTAAACAGAAGCCCAATCTGCATCACAAAGGGCAGTGAGAGAAAATGGACCAGTGGAAGAGATGGGCAAAAGATGAAGGCCCCAAGAAATAGCGCCTCTGAGATAGCGTAGAATGAGTTTGACAGCAGCCCAGTGGTCTTCAAGAGGCTGTGACATAAACTGGCATACTTCATTGACAGCAAAACTTATTTCGGGCTGAGTGATGGTTGCATACTGTAAAGACCCCACAATAGAGTGATAGAAAGACACATCAGGGAGATAATCTGAACCCTCTTTGGTCAGCTTGCAGCCACTAACATAATGGTTTGATTACCGGAGAGAAAGTCTCAACATAATCATGACCAAACTGTTGGTGAAAACATTTGGCCACAAGGAGGGCCTTGTATTTGTTGACTGAACCATCTGGATTCTCCTTAATGCGAAACACCCATTTACAACCAATGGGCTGTCTACCAGGGGGCAGTGGAGTAAGAGTCCAAGTGTTTTGAGCCATAAGTGCAGAATATTCAGTCTGCATTGCAGCAAACCATGTGGGATCAGCCATGGCCTATCGCGCACTTTTAGGTTCCACATGAGCAAGTAGCAAGGTAGGATGTATCCGCTTCTGAATGATCCCTTATTTGAACCCGGTTTGCATGGGATGGGTGTTTTGGGTTAGCGGAGGGATAGGTTGAGTGTTTTTGGGAAGTGGACGGGTGGGTTGTGTAGAGTTGGAGGAAGAGGGAAAGGAGTGGTCAGTAGCTGAAGTTAAGGTCTCAGTGGGAGGGATGGTGGGTATAGAGGGCAGGTTAACAGAGGTAGGTGTAGAGGAGGAATGAGTAGAGAAAAGTTCAGAATAAGGGAACCTATGTTCATTGAAGACAACATCCTTTGCAACAAAAATTTGTCCCCTAGAAGAAAGGCATTTGCAGCCTTTACGAGCAGTTGAGTAACCTAAGAAGATGCATTCAGAATAAGGGAACCTATGCTCATTGAAGTTTATTTTTATTATATGGTCGAAGAAGAGGGAAATAGGAGCACCCAAAAACTTTTAAAAAGGTATAGTCAAGTTTGTAGTTAACGAGTTTTATAAAAGGAACTTCAAAGTTTAAAGAGGATATTGGAAGCCTGTCAATGAGATAGACAATAGTGAGAAAAGCATGATCCCAAAACTTGTAGGGAAGAGAGGATTGAGCAAGAAGAGTGAGTCCAAGCTCAACAATGTGTCTATGCTTTCTCTCAACAACCCCATTTTGATGTTGGGTATGTGGACATGTTAGTCTATGTAAAACACCTATTTGATTTAGATATTGGGAGAAAGGTCTCAATTCCCCTCCCCGATCTGTTTGTACAGCTTTAATAGGGTAGTTAAATTGTTTTTCTGCAAGATATTGAAATTGCTTGAAAACATTAAAGGCGTTAGATTTTTGTTTTAATAGGTAAATCCATGTAAATTTAGTACAAGCATCAACAAAAGAAATATAATACAGAAAACCAGAACAGGATTTGAGGGGAGCGAGGCCCCATAAATCACTAAAGATAAGTTCAAATGGGTGAGTGTAAACAATGAGCTTTCCCAAACAGCAAGAAGTACAAAAATCAGTTGTACTTTTATTTATTGAATGGATATTACAGAGTTTGAATATTAACTTCTATACATTAGTACTAGGGTGACCTAAACGACAATGCCAAAGTGCGTATGTTACATCAGAATTGGAAATGTTATGTATAACAAGAGGAATTACACTTGAATTGAAACCAAAACGTAAACTATTTGAGACAACAATTGAAGGGGAAGGTTGTTTCAACAGAGAGGGAAATTGATATAAACCATCTACTCCCACTAAGCCTTGTAGTAGGACTTCATGAGTGTCCTGTGATTTGACCACACAAAAGAAGGATGAAATTCAAAAAATATAGTTATCACGGGCAAACTGACTCACACTGATAAGGTTTTTAGTTATTGAGTGTCCTATGATTTGACCACACAAAAAGAAGGATGAAATTCAAAAAAATATAGTTATCACGGGCAAACTAATTCACACTGATAAGGTTTTTAGTTGTCGAGGGTACATACATACAGCAAATTGTTAAGGGAGAGAGAAATATTGGGATTGGTAGGAGAAGGAAATGTGGTCAAACCTACAAAAGTGATGTTTAGGCCCTGGTCATTCCTAATAACAACCTGATCAGAACCTTCAAACGAAACATTTTGTTGAATATTTTGGATGTTGGAGGTAACATGGTGCGATACACTTGAGTCAGGCTACCAGGTAGAATTGGGATCGACTGTAACTCTAGCGAACATTGCTTGAGGATGAGGATCAAGGGCTGTACCAGTCTGAGTAGAGGAAGAAGGCACACTTGGCCTATAAGTTGGATAGAAAGGCGAGTTAACCCAGGGTGGATTAACTGGTTGAAGCGGCCATGGAAACTGAGCTTGAGCTGGTGCATAGTATGGATAGAATGGGAACTGCTGTGGAGGAGCATAATTATGCTCAAAGCCGTGAAAGCACACCAAAGCTGTATGGCTAAATCTATTACAAACTTGACATTGTACTTGACCGCAGCCACCACAACCACCACGACCATGCCTTCAACCGTTATGACCACCATGATAACCAAAGTAGTTACCAGATTGATCAAAGTCAGACTATTAACTAGGCAGAAACTGTCCTTGAATAGTATTAACTTGTGGTTGAGGCTGTGATTGATTTGGAGCAGTATCGGCAAGTGCAATTTCAATAAGATTAACTGTGGCTAGGGTTTTCTAGCAAAACTTCTCAATGCGAGCTTCATGCGCAACTAATAGGGTTTCAACTTCCTCTATAGAGAGGGGATCAAACTTGCTACTTATGAGCGCCATAGTGGACTCTTACTCCTCCAGCAAACCTTTGAGAATGATATCCAAATCATCTTTCGAAGAGACAGAATCTCCAACAGCAGATAGCGCATCAACAAGAGATTGGATGCGAAGAAAATACTCCGAGATCAACAATCTTCGAGAGTTGAATTATGAAGTTTTGTTCGTAATTGTCATGCTCGAGCATTGGAGTGCGAATGGAAGGAGTGAATCTTTTCCAAAGATACCAAGAGCTCTTGCATCCGATAACCATAAGCAAACATTTCGCGCAAATTGACGATTGAAGCCAGGATAGCAGTAATTGATCTTTTTGTTGTTAGATTCCATCTTAAAACCAATTGGCATTAGGTGAAGTTGCCCAACAAATATATAAGCCGCACCTCAAGAATTAAGGCAACTGATGTAGGACTTCCCAACACCTCCCCCTCCACATATGCTTGCCAAAACAAGCGATGCCTACCAGAATAGGCGATTAACTAAGATAGGCTATAGGCTACGATACTATGTTAGATTTCATCTTAAAACCAATTGGTATTAGGTCAAATTGCCCAATAGATATATAAGCCGCACCCTAAGAATTGAGGCAGGTGATGTGGGGGTTCCCAACACCCCCTTCTAGTAGTGTTATTCTAGCTATATATCTTCTTTAGATAGGCCTACATCTTGGTTGCAGTGTTGAATGGTCAGAGATTGAGAACGATGTTTGGATCAACAGAGCCTATGATCCATGCCATGACTTGAGCGTCTTTGACTTCCCACTTGGAATGTTTGTCCTTTTGGTTTTCTCTATTAGGAGCAAAACTGGTGCCGTCAACATGATCCCAAAGGTCCTTTCCTTTGACAAATATCTGGAACTGGAATGCCCAGGCTGAGTTGTTCTTGCCATTAAGGCGAATGAATAAGACATAATACTTGTCACTAGACATGAGGCTGAGGAGAAAAAAGGAAATCACAAGAAAGAAATCGCAGAAGGGAAGAGGAGCAAGACCAGGATGGTCTTGTGAAAAAACAAAAGGCCAGGAATTTTGGGCACAACTAGGATAGGATCGCAACCTAGTCTGATACCATATTAAACTTGGAAAAATGTAGATCAAAAACTGTGCGTTCTCCAGAGAATTCTCCATTAAATAGAGATGATACAATCTGATTTCTAGCCCTGAAACTGGCTAAACTGCTATAAATGCTATCCTCCAGCTGGGCTAACTAATTCAGGAAATAATTACAGTTGTAAAATCATGCAGGATCTGCTGGTTTAAATGATCAACAAATCTGCGCCAATAATAACAAATATTCTGCAATCTGCACCAATTAATAACAAATATTCTGCCAATCAATTCCATTGACAGTTGTTCCCATACGAGGTGTTCCTTAGAGAAGCAACCGTCATCACGATCTTCGCCAATGTGAAACTTCTGTGGAATTACTGGATTGACCAAAAACTAATGCAGTCAGAGACCTTTGATTATAGGTTCAACTTGCTGACACCATAACAAGTAATTTTTGGTGTCAAGCTTCTCAGAAATGGAGTGACAGAAGGTAATCGAAGCATTTGGAGATACCGCCATTGAAGGCGAAGCGAGAGAGGTGGGAAGATGAAGAGGAAGAATGAAAAGAGAGGGTGAGAAAAAAAAAGGTTAGGGTCTGAACCTCGCTCTGGATACCATATTAGAGTTCGAAGAGAGAGAATTCAGCAACCAAATGAAACTGTATTATTAAGTCACTAAACCAATATTACAACTAAGAGAGTCATCTATTTATAGATGACATACAATAAATGTGGGCCAGCTGATGAGCTGGGCCCATACTACAAAATAAGGTCCAAACAGAAAAAGAAAAAAGAGAGTACAACCAGGCTTGAGTAGATACTAATACTGTATTCTCTACTAATAGCTAGCAAGAGGGAATTGGAGAATCATGAGCAGAATGATGAGAGGAATGATATAGGGGAGGAGCTGCAATATGAGGGAATCATCAAAGAATTTGGGGAAGAGGAAGCCTTTGGCCTGGAGGAGTGGCACTGTGTCTGGCATCAATTCCTATTTTCCATGTTCCTTTTCGTTTCTGTTTTCCCTGGTATGTCTTGCTGCGTCTTTGTGGGTTTGTTTGTTAAACAACATCTCTAGTGTAAGGAGCTGAGCTCCATTTTTCTTAGTGGAATTTTACCTTGAATTTTTAGTTCTATCATGGTGAGGCCACTCCCTATCCTTATATGGCTTGGTGGTAATAATCCACAACTGCATGTACTCCCAGCAGGCTTAAGACGCTTCTCAGTCAACTACAAACTAGCAGCAACATTCTTTTAAGATTTTTCCCCAAACTTCCAAGTGCATTCTCTAAGTATAACTGTCTCTATCATTTAAGCTATTGATTAAGGTACTTCCCACCCACACAGATTGCAGTTACAACCAACATTGTCTTCCCAGCTATTCTATAAAGCTTGTAGCATCAAATACATTCTAGAAGAGTTCTAGTCATTTAACTTTTGAGCCACCTTGAATCATTCAACTGAAACAACAAAAGCTCTTTTCTAAGTAGAAGAGAAAAAGAAAATGTCGTTAGATTACCTGATCCCAGTCATCATCATCTATTGTGCCCTTGATGTTTCTAAAGAATTCTGTCAATTGGCTACCTCTTTTTCTCTCAGCAAGAGATGCAGCAACACCAGCATATATATCAACAGCTGCATGACACAATTAAAAAACCTAGCTAAGTATGTTGACAACACTATGTGAAGCTTAAAAACAAGACAACAAAACCAGATTATAAAGAGGAAATTCAATGTCACCAGGAAGATTGAATTCATAGATCAATTGGAATGCCAAATCAAAATTTTTCTCAACAAGAACCTCTGCAATTTTACACCTTCGTCTGAAATTTTAAAAAACATCATGAGCATTTGTAATAATTGTCATTATATAAAACCATGAATTATTACATGTCACAACAGAAAAATATTTGAATGCATGAAATATGGACAGTGGAGAAATCCAAATAACATTCTACAGTTAACCTTGGTGGTCATTAAGAGCACTATAATGATAGTTGACCCTAAAAATATCAAAGTACTTAAAAATTGTATATGAAAGTACATCATTAAAAAATACTTGAGTATAAATTATAAGTTGTTCTACAATCCATCTAAATACTTTTTGTGCATCAAGGGTCATGTTAAAACATAAAACTATTTGTGTTTTAACCAAATAGCTTAACTTTTAGGATAGATGCTTTATGACATGGTATCAAATCCTCTATGACCTAGTGGTTATGAGTTTAACACTCACCACCCCTATTCTTCTAAATAAGTTAATTCAGCACAAGGTAGGGTCGACCTGTGCATTGTCCACACTTCAAGTCCAAAGGGTTCTTGAGTGAGTGGGCATGCTAAATATTTAAAAAATATTCATGCATTTTCACACAACTTGAAGCTTTTACAATAGTTGGTTCATAATAGTCAGTTTGAAGTCCCCTAAAAAATGGTTTGAAAATTTCAAGATATTAAGTATTAGAGAGAGAGAGAGAGAGAAAACAAAAATGGTAGATTGTATTTACTGAAATACATCATTCATAGCTGCGAACCACTTAGGGTCTTGTAAGGCCTGTTTAGTGCTCTTTGGTTCCACATGGGTGAGAAGAAGGGTGGGATGAAGATGGGATTTGAAGCTAAGTAGTCAATCCCAGATAGCGGAGTGGAACGGCCACCCCAAAAATGCTATAGCGGGATAGTGGGATGGCCGTTATTGCGAAGTATAAAAAATAATATACATAATTAATAATTTTATATTATATATAGATAAATATTGAAAATAGAAAAATACACAAAATTAAAGAATAAAGACGTAGTCATAATTAATATTTAGAAGTGAAAAATAAAAAATAAGAGGTCTGAGACTAGAAGAAATCGACGAGAAGAGTTGAGAAGAAATAGTAGAAGAAAGGTTAATAGTTTGAAGGAAGTGAGAACTTATAAAGAGGAATAGTAACTCGACGTTCACATAAAAGAAATAGGGGGTGTAATGGGAAGACAAAAACATTAATATGGGCAATTTGGTAAAACATTTACAATGGGAAAACAGAAAAGACGAGAGAATTAATAGGGGGCAAAACCAAAGTTTTTAAAATAATTAAAAAAAAGCAAAAAGCAAAATCAAGATTCGAAAGTCGATGTTTACAATGGGAAAATAGAAAAGACGAGAGAATTAATAATGGGCGAAACCAAAAAGTTTTTTAAAAAATTAAAAAACCAAGAGAGAAATCGAGATTTGAAAGTCAAAATGGAAAAAACCAGAGGCCAATTCAATTTTTTTGCCCCCAAAATTGCAATCGAAGCTACCACAATTTCGCTGCCAAGACTGGCTGCGTCCTCATCCGCTGCGACCCTGAAGCTGCACCACACCTAGCTTTTGCGTCATGCCTCCTTCAAAACCACAAATGCTATACGCGAATTGCCGCCAAAGCGACGCCATCAACTACCTAGGTTTAAAGATACCAGCCTTTGATCTAGTTTGCATGGGATGAGTGTTTATTGGTCTAGGAGTAGGTGTGGATTCGGACGAGGAGGGAGTTGAAGCAATGGGAGGAGAAGGCAGGGAATTATGAGCAGTTTGAGAGGAAGAATGATTAGGTTGAGAGGAGCAATGATTAATTGCTGTAGAGGGAGCAAAATTGGATATAGTGACAAGTGGGGACACAGGGACAAGAGGTATAGAGGCAGAAATAGGTGTTGGAAGCTTTGGGGAACTGGGGGATGAGGAGAGAAAAAAATCAGGATAAGGGAATCTATTTTTGTTGAAGATCACATCTTTGGAAATGTAGAGTCTGCAGGAAGGAGAGAGACATTTATAGCCTCTGTGTGACGAGGAATAAGCTAGGAAAATACATTCTTGAGATTTGAACTCAAGTTTATGAGAGTTGTAAGGCCTAAGAAGTGGAAAACAAGAGCAACCAAACACCTTGAGGAAGCTGTAGTTAGGGGAAACTTGAAACAACATAGTGTAATGGACAGCAAAGTTGAGAGCAACAGACGGTAGCCTATTTATAAGGTATACTGTAGTGAGAAAGGTGTGATCCCAAAAGGAAAGAGGGAGAGAAGCTTGACTACGTAAAGAGAGTCCCAACTCAACAATGTGACGATGTTTGTGCTCAACTACCCCATTTTGGCAGTGAATGGAGAGGCTAATGACCCTGTGAAGAATGCCTAAATCATTTAGATAATTGGTGAAGGGGTGAAAACTCACCCCCCAATCATTCTGGACAGCCTTAATTGTAGGGGTGTTCACAGGTTGGTTTGGTTCGGATTTAGGGGGGAAAAAAAATCCGAACCAATCATTTTTCATTGGTTCGGTTTGGTTTAGATTTTTCCATTTTTTTTCACTCAACCCGAACCAAACCAACCCAATCAAGAACGGGTTGGTTTGGTTCGGGTCTATCGGGTCCATCTTATAAAAAATTGCAAAAATTTGTTCTTGAAAAAAATAAAAATTTCATGGTTTTAAACAAAAATTGACAATAATCTTGTCATTAAAAGAGTTTAAACAACATATTTTGTAGTAATTGGCTTACACCAATTAAGTAATAGTAAAAAAATAGGAAAAACAAGAATGAAAAATAGTAAGTTAGATCACCTCTTCGGTTTGGTTCGGGTTCATCGGGTTTGCAAGCCCAAATCCGATGCCCGAACCAATCATTCTCGGGTTTCATCGGTTTGGTTCGGGTTGGAACCGATTGACTTGAAAAATCCGAACCAATTTAATTGGTTCAATTTGGATCGTCGAGTCGATCCGAACCGATGAACACTCCTACTTAATTGGTGTATTGAATTGGAGTTCAGCCATTGATTTGAACAGATTAAAAATAGATAATGCATCAGATTTACGTTTAAGCAAGTAGATCCACGTGAAATGAAAGTAAGCATCCATAAACAACATATAGTAGAGAAAATTATTAGTAGAGGGAACGGGAGAGGGTCCCCACAAGTCACTATAAACCAATTCCAAAGGTGAGTTGTATTTAGTTAAAGATAAGTGTGAGGGTAACCGATGAGCTTTACCCATATAGCAAGTTGAACAAAATGGTAAAGCTATATTAGGATATGCTAGATTACAATGCTAAAATAGAAGACGCAATACATAGGAATTTGGGTGGCCAACCTAAGATGCCAAGCTACAACAGTACTTAGCACTACTGAATTACATGTATTTGATACAAAAGTAGTGTTTATACAAGAAATAACAGCTGAAGCAAACGAATGAGGTGAGTCTTGAGAGGAAGAAGTAAGACAAAGGCTGGGAAATTGATAAAGTTGATCAGGTCTAACACGGCTGTGAAGTAAAACTTCATTGGAAGCCTGAGATTTGACAAAACACTAATTAGGATGGAATTCAAAGTAAACATCATTATCCTAAGCAAATTTGCCTACGCTAATCAGATTCTGTGTAATTGAGGGAACATGTAATAGATTGTGAAGAGCTAGGTTAATAGTAGGGTTATAGGGAGAAGGGAAATATGTGGAACCAGAAGAGAGAATAGAAAGACCTTGACCATTGCCGATGAAAATTTGATCAGGTCCTTCAAACGGAGTGGACTGCTGAATGTTTTGAGAGTTGTTTGTCACAGGAACCATGGCTTAGGATAATGTGAGGAACCAATGTGAGGAAGGACCTGAATCAGTGTTAGCAACCATGGCTTAAGGTTGCTTAGGGCAAGCCACCTATTGATGTGGAACCCATAGAGTGGTGTCCATGTTCTACTGTGGGAAAGAAGGTGGAGTCCATTGAGTATGAGATTGTTGATTCCAAGATTGGTTCCAAGCAGAACCAGAAGTATGCATAGGCACCTGCAGCTGAAACAACTGATTGAATCAATGGAAGCAAACAAAGGTAGTGTGGCCAAAACCGAAAACAAACTTGGCACTAAACGAAACCTCCACCACCAAGACCTCGTCCAGAACCACAAAAGTCAGTGAAGGAGGAGTTAGGGTTTTGATCAGACGCGGAATTAGGTGAATTTTTCTTTGTAACATTTGCCAAAGGTTGCCAAGTGGATTGAGTGAAATTGACAAAGGGAGAGAAAGTTGAATTGGCAGAGAGCTTCTTGCGATATTTCTACAATCGCAATTCTTGAGCAAGTATGAGGCCTTCAACCTCTTCAATGGTGATGTGCTCAACACGACTCTCAATCAGCTCAACAACAGAGTCAAATTCCCAAGGTAATCTTCGAGAATCGCATCCATATGTTCTCACTGCATTATAGGATCTCCAATAGAATACAACAAATCAACTAGGGCTTTGATGTGAAGCAAAAATTCAGCCACAGTGTGATTTTCAATAGTAGAGTTGAAAAGTTTAGATTGCAAATAATAATCCTTGATGCGAGTTTAATGATGAAAGTAGCATGGATCTTCTCCCAAACTTCGTAAGCATGAATGCATCTGAGGACTTGAGAGAGACAATTGCATCCACACAAGTAACATCTGATCTTCTTGTTCCCAAGCAAGGTATTATGGATTAACGCAATTGAGATCACGATGTTCTTCATTGAGAAATCGTGAAGGAATTCAAGGCGAAATTACATAATGATGAAGGCAATGCGCCTTAATCACAAGTTCAATTTGCTATCGCCATAAGAAAAAGTTCTTATCATCTAGCTTTTCGGTGGTTTGATGTGAGAAAATGACCAGTGCTGATGCCAGAATAGAAGAATGTGGAACACCATTAGATGAAGGATGCGATTCCAACGGTGATGTGAGAATCAAAGTTTTAGGTGGTGGTGGAGGAGGAGGACGATTATCGAAAGCCATAGATAAGGATCAGAGTGCTCTTGATACCATGGATAGGCATCGAAGTTGTAAAAAATATATCCCCAAAATTTTTACCATGAATTCTCAAGGAATATCAAACTAACTCCAAGAAAGAGAAATGAATGGTCAAAGTTACTAAGTAAAGCTTAAAAATTAAACAAACCTAAAAGTTTCTTGATCATTTGGATTCCCAAAAAGTGAATGTTTCCATTGTGGTCCTTCTGAGTCATTAAAGGATTTAACAACTTCAACCTACAAAATACAACAAATCTGCATAAACATAGGATTTCACAAACAACTCTTAAAGAAAATATATTCAACAGCAGAAAAATTAAAATCAAAGTGAATTATTTGAGAAGTCCAAAACAAAGAAGCATACATTCCATGGAAATTTCTATTAATAAGAGACAATGCCTTGTCAAATCAAAGCTTCCCAACAAAAATATGTCTACAACTAAGCAGCTACATGTATTTGCATGTTCTTTCAAAGGTACAATAATGTCCACTACCATATAGTCAAGGGAAGTCTCTAATATCATTAAGTTACAATATTAGTTTGCCAAATTGTTCTCAAAAATTAATTATTAAACCACTGAGATTTCAGTATTGGATTTGGGTATATCCAATTACCTGGATTGATACCCGAGCAGAAAATTTTACAAGACCTTCTTCTGTAAGCTTTTCAGAGGCACTTTTTCCTCTAAGACCTTTTGTAACAAGCTTAGTAGATTCCCCACCTTTGTGCCTTGCAGACAATCCTTCATCAAAGTGCATCTATATCAATAAGCAAAAAAACACAGAATTATTAACAAAGAATAACATAAGTTAAACAAGACTGTGATAATTGATATATAATAAGGGGAATTAAATCTGTCTTTTTATGATTCATTGCATTATCTTTTTTAATAAATGCACAAGTAACAAGGATCTGAGGATGACAGTCGAAGGCTTCTTTTAATTTTGTAAGTCAATTAAGAAGCTTGTCACAGAATAAAAAGCTTGCCCTTTCTTCTTAAACTCCCAAAGTTCCCCCTTCTTGGCCATTGTTCACTTTATAACATCTCTTGGTAACCTGGTAGCACTAACGATTTAATAACTATCTTTGTAGCTCCAAAATGTTTTAAGTTCCTATCTACTAACTGGATATCATGGGAGGGGCCAGCTCTTGTATTTTGGTTCATGGGACCTTCACCAAACAATTTACACTTAAATCTTAAAGACAGGGCATATTTATTTAACATTTCAATTTCAATGGAATGCTTTTTTAAGTCAATCAAAGGTGCTTTTCCTGCCCACGAAGTACAGATAAGGGTGAGAAATTAACATATTGATTCACCTTCTTCCTTCTTTCCTGAAGAACAAATCTGTTTCACATGTAGGATGAATCTATATTGGTATATCAAATCAACCCAACGTTCATTTATGTTAAAAACAAATAGTTATAGAGAAAACTAGCTGAATCAGCTAACTGTATCCTCATCCATGAATTAGTCTTCCATGAACCAACATTCCACATTATGTCCCATAACTATACCCTTCTGCCTTCTTAATCTTAATCACTTCAACCCATATCAACTTAATCACTCCTGCTCTTTAAATTTAATATCCTTTCTTGTAACAAGGTGTTCAAAACAGAACATATAGAGAAGAAAAACACTCATAGAATTCAATATTCCTGCAGTTATAAGAATACAACTTGAAGAAAAAAAGTTGCTTTAGAAAAGCAAGCCAATTATTAGTGATATATTCAATAAAAAATAAGCATAAATGTCTTGAGTGTGCTTAAAAGTTACCATGCTACCTTTCCTTTTTTTTATCAAATTATGGACATACCTTGGCATGTTCCAAATGTCTAATGGCTTCCTCTTGTGAAGAAGAATTCACAAACAACTGAATGCAACAGAGTCCAGCAGCAACATGGTCCTTTTTAATTACCTGAATATTGTACACCGTTAGAAAACTAAAAAAATTTAAAAATGTTATAACACATTATATGCAAGCCTGTCATTATGGTTATGAAAAATTTTGTTCCATGCAGGAAATAAAAGTACACAAACAATATAATTTGGATTTACAACAAATTTTTTTTATGCTATTTCCCAAAAGCTAGCTCATGAGGTAAAGATTATCCCACTTACATATACTATTTTGGTCATATTACTAGTCAATGTGAGATTTCCAACACCCCTCCCCCCCCCCCCTCACGTCGAGGATTGGACATCTCAAGTGTTAAGTTTGCAAGACTGGACATTTGCAGGTAGTCCGACAACAACCCGATATTTGTAACAAGTAATGGTGGTGATTACATAGCAAAATAATAACCAACTTAAAATACATAAATGCTCAAAGGAGAAGTACTACTAACAATATTGGACAGACTAATGGTTGAATAATGATCTTAAACTCGGTTCTAAGAATAAATTCCAGGAAAGGGTGGAGATTAGTAGAGATGCAGCTAATTTGAACAGTGTTTATTTGTTCGGTAAACTCTCATTCTCTAATATTTCCCTTCTTGAAAGAGATATTCCCATTTAGGGAAATTATTAAAAAGGATCTCATGGTGAATAATATCCTTGGGAATATGGTTTTTAACCGAGTTCAATGGCGTTAAGTGATCCATGTAGCCAATCTCACCTAGTGAGATACGACTATTGTTATTGTTGGTAGAGATGTTCCCATTTGCAAACCCCCTTTGGAAACTCAAAGTCCTCTCAAAAGTTGAGTTTTGTATTTGGTCAATGGTAATCTGACTGTATAGGGGTTAACACTAATCACTTCATGAATCGCATATTAAAGGCCCCCCATAAAAGCATCTCCTTTGAATATGTCAATATTGCATAGCACGAGTTTAGTAATTTCTGTGCAAGAAAGAATTTTGGAGAAATCTATCTAACTGAAAATGAAACTATATTATTGAATTGAGAAAAGTTAGTTACAAGAGATTACAATCATCTATTTATATAGATGACAGGATCTAGCTATGGGCTAGCACGTAGGCTAGGCCCAGCCTAATATATAAAATACAGAAAAGAAGTAAAACATTACAATGAAAGCATGAGAGATACATTCTCTATATTATACTCTAGTACCCCCCCGCAAGCTCAGGTGGGGGAACTAGCAGAGCAGTCGCCCAAACTAAGCTTGGACCTAAGAGTGCAAAATCGGGCAAGAGAGAGAGCCTTGGTTAGTATGTTAGCACATTGCTCAGTTGTAGGAACATGAAGAACTTCAATTTGCTTGGCTAAAGCTTTTTCTAGGACAAAAAAGATATCTAGCTCCATATGTTTGGTGCGAGAATGGAGAACACGATTGTGAGCTAAGGCAACAGTGCTGAGATTGTCACAGAGGATTTGGGGGCACGAGTGACTAACACCAAGTTCTGACAACAAAGTTTGTATCCAAGTAACTTCAGCTGTGGCAAGAGCAAGACTACGATATTCCGCTTCTATGCTAGAGCGAGCGACAACTGTTTGCTTTTTGGACCACCAAGAGATAAGATTGGAGCCAAGAATCACATAGGCGCCAGAGATGGAACGGCGATCATCAGGATCGGACGCCCAGTCAGCATCACAAAAGGCAGTCAAAAGGAATGGACCAGGCACCGAGATAGGTAAAAGATGGAGACCCCACGTAATGATACCTTTGAGGTAACGCAGAATTCGTTTGACAGCAGCCCAATGTTCTTCAAAAAGACTTGACATAAATTGGCAAACTTTGTTGACTGCAAAACTGATCTCAAGGCAGGTGATGGTAGCATATTGCAGGGAACCAACAATAGACCGGTAGAATGAGGGATCAACTAGGCTTTTGGAGCCATCCTTTGTTAACTTGCAGCCTCCTACCATGGGAGAGGAGATGGGCTTAGCTTCATCCATATTAGTCTTGCAGAGAATGTCACAAATGTATTTAGACTGAGTTAGATACAAGGACCCATCAAGTTGAGGTCGAACTTCAATTCCCAAGAAATAATCTAAGTCACCAAGTTCTTTAAGAGAGAAGGCAGAATGTAATTGACGGATAATACTCTAAATAAGTGCTGCATTATTCCCTGTGACAATTATATCATCAACATAGACAAGTATATAGACAGTCGAATTATCTTTGGTGTAGATGAATAGTGAAGGGTCACACTTGCTGGCTTTAAACTAAAACTGCAACAGCGCAGCCTGTAATCTTTCAAACCATAAATCGCCTTGTTGAGTTTGCAGACAAGAGATTTCTTTGCTGACTCAAAACCAAGGGGTTGACACATGTATACTTCCTCTTCCAACAATCCGTTGAGGAAAGTATTATTAACATCAAGTTGCTTTAGAGGCCAGCGATAAGTGAGAGCCAAAGTAAGAACGAGTCGAACAGTTACTAGTTTAATAACTAGAGCAAAGGTTTCAGTATAATCATGGCCAAACTGCTGGTGAAAGCCTTTTGCTACAAGCCAAGCTTTGTATTTATTTATACTGCCATCAGGATTTTCTTTAACACAAAAGACCCACTTACAGCCTATGGGTTGACGTCCAGTGGGGAGCACTGAAAGAGTCCAGGTTTTCCGAGCAATAAGAGCTGAGTACTCAGTTTGTATTGCTGCTAACCAAACAGGATCAGCTAAGGCCTGTTTAGTAGTTTTAGGTTCCACATGAGCTAGCAGGAGTGTTGAATGAAGTCTTCTTTGAACGATGCTTGACTTGGCATGTGTTTGCATAGGGTGGGTGTTTGTGGGAGGAAGTGAGGATGCGATGGGGACAGTAGAGGTTGGGGGAAGTGGGGAACTAATTGAGGGAGAGGATGACGTAGGTGGGGAAATGATAGGTATGGAAGGTAATTGGTGAGGTTCGGCAATTTGAGATGCGGGTGGGGGAAAGAGGATTAGGTATGGGAACTTGTATTCATTAAAGATGATGTCTTTGGAGGTGATAATCTGACCAGAGGGAGACAGGCATTTGTAACCTTTGTAAGAGATGGAATAGCCTAAGAAAATATATTCTTGAGACCTAAAGGCAAGTTTGTGTTTGTTGTATGGTCTTAGTAAAGGAAAGAAGGAACATCCAAAAACTCTTAAAAATTGATAGTCAGGTTGCTTTTTGAAAAGTTTAACAAAAGGTATTTCAAAATTTAAAGCTGACATTGGAAGTTTATTAATGAGATAAACACTTGTGAGAAAAGCATGATCCCAAAATTTGTAAGGGAGTGAGGATTGAGCTAGGAGAGTGAGACCAAGCTTAACAATGTGTCTGTGTTTCCTCTCAACAACACCATTCTGGTGATGGGTGTGAGGGCAGATGAGTCTGTGAGAGATTCCTAGTTGAGTAAGATATTGGGTCAAGGGCCTAAATTCCCCTCCCCAGTCTGTTTGTACAACTTTGATAGGAGTATTAAACTGTTTTTCTACCATAATTTGAAACTGTTTAAAAACATTTAAAGCTTCATATTTTTGTTTTAGAAGATAAATCCAAGTAAAACATGTATAGGCATCAACAAATGTTATGTAATATAAGAAGCCAGAAGTTGATTTTAAAGTGGCGGGACCCCACAAATCACTGAAAATCAATTCAAGAGGTAATGTGTATGTTGTAGAGGATGAGTTAGAGTGAAGGCGATGTGCCTTTCCCAAGCAACAGAAATCACAGAAATCAATAGCACTTTTATTTATTGATTGTATATTACAAAGTTTGAGTATCAGTTTTTGGATTTCAGCACTAGAATGACCTAGGCGCAAGTGCCACAGTAAATGTGTTATATTTGGAAAGGAAACATTATGCAAAATTGGAACAATAGCACCTTTGCTAGATTCCATGGTAGAAAGCAAACGATTTGTAGAGTGTGAGCACTGCAGTAGTGAAGGGAACTAGTATAGACCATTCGAACCCATTGAGCCTTTTAGTAGAACTTCATTAGTGGCCTGTGATTTAACCGCAAAAAAATTTGAATGAAATTCAAAATATACTGAATTATCTTGTGCAAACTGACTAACATTCAAGAGATTTTTGATAATTGAAGGTACATGTAGTAAATTGGTTAAAGTAAAGAAGATTTTAGGATTAATGGGAGAGGAGAAGGTGGTGAAACCTGTTGATGAGATGTTTAGGCCTTGACCATTGCCTATGACCACTTGATCAAAGCCTTCAAAAGGGATGTGTTGTTGTATATTTTGTATGTTGGAGGTGACGTGGTGAGACACACCAGAATCAGGATACCAAGCTGCATTGGAGTTTGCATTGGTGCCAGCAAACACAGCATGAGGACGCATGTTAGGGGAAGCACCAGGATGACCGATAGTGGCTGCAGCTTGAGGTCTATAATGCTGATATGGTGAGTAGGAAACCCAGGGTTGATTAACAGGCATAGGTGGCCACTGAAATTGATTAGGAGGTGGTGAACCAGAAGGATAATACGAATATTGTTGCTGTTGCGGAACAAAGTTAGTTTCAAATCTGTGAAAACAACCAACTGCAGCATGACCAAAGCGGTTACAGATTTGACACTGAACTTGACCACGGCCTCCACGGCCTCGCTGTCCAGCATTATGACCACCAAAACCACCACGATGACTAGAATAGTCAGTTGACGACATGTATTCATCACATGAAGCATTCGAATGTTGATGTTGAACATTTTGAAGAGTGTTGACTTGTGGTGGAGTCGGCGTAGGAGTTTCTTGAGTGGCACCTTTAGCAACGTTAACTGTGGCTAGGGTTTTCTTGCAGAACTTCTCAAGTCGAGATTCATGAGCAAGCAATAAAGTTTCAACTTCTTCAATGGATAAAGGATCGAAACTACTACTGACCAAAGCCACAATGGACTCGAATTCTTCTGGCAGTCCTTCAAGAACAATATCAAGATGTTCCTTTGAAGAGACAGGTTCGCCTATGGCAAAAAGTGCATCTACTAAACACTGAATGCGGAGAAAATACTCTGAAATGGATCGATCTTTGAGTGTAGCGTTATGAAGTTCAGTGCGAAGTTGTCTCACACGAGCATTGGTATGAGAATGAAAGAACGCATGGATCTTCTCCCATAAGTGCCACGCACTAGTGCAACCAATAACACGAGGTAGCATTTCACGCGATATCGAAGATTGGAGCCACAAAAGTAACAATTGATCTTGTTGCTCCCAAGCAAGAAATTCTTCAGACACGCGACCAGCTTCACAATCTTCTACAGTGTGAAACTTAACCGGAATTACAGGATTCACCAAGAAATGATGTAGGCAATGACCTTTGATGATAGGTTCAACTTGTTGACACTAGAGTAAGTAGTTTTTGGTGTCAAGCTTCTCCGTAATGGAGTGCAAGAACGTGATAGGAGCACTTGACGAGATCGACATTGGCAGAGGGAGATATCAATGCAGAAAGTGCAAAGATAGGGTGGGAGAAAAGAGTTATGGTTCGAACCCTGCTCTAGATACCATGAAAGAATTCTGGAGAAATCTATCTAACTGAAAATGAAACTGTATTATTGAATTGAGAAAAGTTAGTTACAAGAGATTACAGTCATCTATTTATATAGATGACAGGATCTAGCTATGGGCCAGCACGTAGGCTAGGCCTACCCCAATATCTAAAATATAGAAAAGAAGTAAAACATTACAATGAAAGCATGAGAGATACATTCTCTATATTATACTCCAATAGTGCATTTGCCTTTGCATTTCCCAAGAACCGCTAATATCTAGAATGAGACATTTGGGAGAGTATCAGATTATATCATTGTTTTCTTGATAAAATTTTGTTGAGTAGCTAATAGGATGAATGTTGGTGCAAAGATAAGGTTACTGTTTTGTGACCCGGGGGGCATGTGTTCTACTTGTGGAAACAACCTCTTTGCTCACTGGGGTAAGGTTGTGTACATTAGAGAGTAATGAGGGAAGTTATTGTGGAGATCAAGTGTTTATGCATTTTTTATGAATGTTGTGGATTATTCAGTTGGAGTTAAATGGACGTGTCTTAAGAAGTCCCTTATCTTCGTGGGCATGGGGATGGACTCGCTCTCAAACTGAAAAAGAATTAGAGGTTCTCAAGCTGGCCAAGACAGTGTTTAGAAAAACTGGTCAGAATCAGCAAGAAATCAGTTTGACGCTTAGTATATTTCCAAAAATTAATGAACGTGTTTTACACTCTTGGGCCTAACATTGGTTATCCTTTGTGTTTCGAACAATAGGACAGAAGGAGAATAATTTAACGAGTATTGACAAGGACCACTCCTAAAATTAACTGAAGTATCCCAAAATGAACACAACATGGTTAATACAAAACTCAGCGAATGAATTTGACGAAAAAGAAAAAGAAAAAAGAAACTCGTTAGAGGACCCAAGAGCTTCTTGAAAATCCTACTAAGAATCCAAGTATACAACTCTAAATGCTGTTTGTGTTCCAACAAAAATAGGCAGACCCAGTGCTCTCCAAAGATATAAAGAAGGCTACTCCACAGTAAAATTTTAGCCTTGCTTCCAATTTTATAATGACTCGTTAAGTAGATAGTTACCTGAAACCTGTATAAATAATTGAAATGCTTGTGAGTTTCACAATAGAGGCAAATACGGGCAAGGGCTGTCACTGTATACTGATTCACCACTGCATCCTGGGATTGAGTTGATGACATTCTAGTTGAAAGGACTTCCTCCAAAATAGGCATAGCACCATAACCAATGCACAATTCACACAGATCATCAATTGTTCCATAATCAGTTGCCAAAGAATCTAGTCTTTGGGGTGAGGAAGAAGACACTCCACTCATGATTGATGGTTGTGGCGGTGGGGGGACAGCATCAGGAGGAAAGAACAAGAAGCAAGCATCATGGTAGTGACCATGCCTAAACATAAAACTAAGCAAATGCTGGCGTGCATACTGCAAAATTTGAAACAACAATTAGGAAATCAAAAGGTTGCAAGCAAATTGTACAGGTTAGAAAGCATTCTGAGTATACTAAGATTATACAATACATATACATATATAACAAAAACATAAATTGGAGTTAAAACTTTTTATTTTTTGTCTAATAAAACAATAATAAAAAACAGTAAAATAGAGACTTGCTACATAAGCCCAAAAATGTATGTGTAGCTATTTAATTTGACAAAAGATTAAGCAAACTGTTAAATTATGACAGCATTCATGATCCATTTATTTGCAGATAAGGGAGAGTTATGCTCACCTCTTGTAAGTAATTAACACATTCAGCATATCTAACATTATCCAGGTTACTCCGAGGACCATCTTCAAAGTCTTGACTATACGCAGAATTATTATTTGCAGACACTTGTGATCGTCTTGACCTCTCTGAACGGGGAAATGTTGATGGCATGTATAAGATGTTGAGATATGAATCAGCAGAAAGAGAATCATCCAAGATTGTGGGTGCACTTTTAGCCAGATGTTCATACCTGAAGCAGAAATATAATCAGATTTTATTTCTGTGCAGTGACCAGGATCTAAAGGTTTCTTCACTCCCTATTTTTTCCCCATTGGTTTCCTTCCTTTTCCTATCATCCCAGCAAAAATAGCAAGCAATACTTTCAAAAAATTGACCAGCTTTACCAGTCAGAAGTCAAAGGATAAACATATTTAGGATTTTAGTAGAGTGCAAGAAAGCACGTGACTAGGCGTCAGATAACCTGTTGCTCAAAAATCTAACCTAGACAGCCCCAAATAGGTACAAAATTAGCAGCACTCCAAGCAAAATTCATTTACCCAACCATCTTTTTATCTAATTATCTGAACAACACCTTTAAACAAATATAAATTTGAATAGGATAATGCAAATATTCAATACAAATGTTAGATATTCTTGACTCTTGAACACGATAACAATAGAAACTCGAGTACCATACAGCAAAAAGACAATTATCATAAATGCATAACATCTTACATAGAACGAACAGCTGAAACATCAACTGGTGGGCCACCTTCAATTGTATTAATAATCTCTAGAATCACAGGTCCAGGGTCACCCTTGTGCAACTGAAGAGCTTGCCTGAAATGAAATAGATATATGATTTTAACTGTGCTTGAATCCTGTCACTAAAAATGATTCAAAGCTTTAATGATGACGGAGCTAAAGCATTATCACCAAAAAAAGAAGGTTAACATACTTAAATTTCACACGAGCATGTCCGTAGCGCTCCATCCGAATTAACGCATGACCCCATGCATTCCACACTGGGAAGACATCAATCTAAAGGGCAATATTCTTTCTTTAAAACCCATAATTAATGAAAGGTAGCAGTTCTAGTAAATAAAAGAGTAAGACTGACAGGTAGGCAATTTGTCTACCTTACACTTTCTGCAGGTATATACAGCCATGCTGTACCGTTCCACTGCAACCAACCTGTCACGAAGATGGGCAGATGACTCTCCATCAGCGATGTCATTAAGAGAAGCAGCAATCCCTGATCCCAAAAGGCTTTGGAGCAGCTCTGCACGACCCAGCCAGACATCTGCCTGTGACAAGATTTCAGATAGCTCATCTGTGGATTGACTTCCCACACTGGAGCTACCAGCATCAGATGATGTGTCATCAGTATCTCTATTTCTTTCCCAGTTACTTGGCAATTCACTACCACCAGTGAGCTTTCTTAGCAGAGACTTGGCATAAAGTAGACCCTGCAAATTCAACATTAGAAAAATTGCATTTTCCATTACAAGCAAAATCCTAATGATGAACATTGACAATGATGCTGCCATCTTACTGTGCAAGTAAAGCAAATAAACATATTGCTTAAGACCCATCATTATTAACCACTGATAAAAACTAAAATCAATAAATTACTCTATTCCCATTAAATACCTGGACAAAGGTTTCTGTGGCATGATATGCTCGCCCAATTGTTTCCATAGATGCATTCTCAGGCAACTGCTGGGAGCTCAAGACACTCTTCATTTGATTAATGCACAAGTCAAGGGCAATTTTGGCAGAGACTGATTCATCAGAACAAAGAGCAAGCAGTGCCTACAGAGTGAAACCCAAGCATTCAGCAGAAATGAAATGAGATTTATAAAAACAATACAGATATATCCTATGAAGACACTAAGCAACTACAATCGCTTCAGTTATCACTATCAGAACCAGTGACTCCCAACTAGGATGGTTTCAATTATATATTTAGATCAGAGCTTAGAAATGCAGAAATATTCTATGAAGTGACAAAGCAATAGCAGTAAATTCTGAATATGATATCCCACTAGAAGATCAACTCATCACTATACCTTGAACAGTGTAATGTCAGGGGCACTTTCATATCTGTGAGATGAACGAATGCTTTCATCTTTTAGTGAATCACCTGTAAGCATCCATTCCTCAGCAATTGAAACGGAAGGAAGCCGCTCTTGCCCATCTGTTGAAAAAGATGAACTACGGTCCTCTTGTATTCCAGTCATTGCTTCCCAAGCAACTCTATCAGAGGGGGACAATCCAGAACTTTTTCTTTTCCTATAAACATCTTTTGGAGCATTTTTGTCCACAGTATTTTTTGGAGCCCATGAAAAAGCTCTTCGAGCCTCTTTCTGTAAGTTACTTAGACTGCTCGTAAAAGATGATCTCTGTGGGGCACCTGATCTTGTCTTCTGCTTTGGTCTGGATCCTGAAACAGATATGCGATGTTCCCTAGGAGGCGAGCTGATACTGACAGCAATAGCCTTAGTTGCATACGTAGTAATTATATGGTTGTCTCGTAAAGAAGGAAATTCCTTTAATATCTACAATAATACAGGCAAACATTACATTGAATGAGAGATAAGTAATATGAAGAGTAAAGAAAATGTTGCATAAAAATTATAGACAAAAACTAGACATACGTAAGGTAAGGTATCCTAAAAGCTTCACTATCATAGTTGTCAAAAGTGCGCACTTGCGCGTAGGATCGTCCAATTCTATGCTTTTCATGTGGCTTCCAGTCCCATTCCTACACAAGATTGAGAGCTGGTGGGATCGTTAGGGAAGATCGTGAAGACGGTGGAATAGTAAATCTTCACTAGATGCTGTCACCCATAACTTTGAAGAGTTGAGCAGCACAACCCATGACCTAAGTGGTTTTGTCCTATTAAGTATCAGAGAGAGAAAACAGAAATGGTAAATTGTATTTACTGAAATATTGTACAACTGCTGAGTCTCTGTTTACAACCCTATATATACTAGAGACTCAAGTAAGCTCATGTGTCAGTTCTAACAGACTGACAGAGACAGCTGTAACAAACTGAAAAAAAAGTTACAACAATTATACAGTCACTAACTAAAGAGTTATTCACTCACACCACCCCCCCCCAAAAAAAACTCAAGGTGGGGGAGAAGCCAGTGGAAGCTTAGCCACGTTGAGTTTGGACCGCAAGAGTGAAAATCGAGTTGGAGAGAGAGGCATGATAAGGAGATCAGCCCACTGATCAAGACCAGGAATATGCTAAACAACAAGCTGCTTGGCCAGGACCTTCTTGCGGACAAAAAAGACATCAAGTTTCATGTGCTTAGTTTGAGCATGGAGAATGGGGTTGTGGCAAGATTAACTGCACTGAGATTGTCACAAAGGACCAAAGGAGTGTGATGAGGAACAACTAGCTCCCTGAGAAAGGTCTGAATCCACAAAATTTCTGCACTGGCAGTGGCAAGACTGCAATATTCAGCCTCAGTGCTGGAACAAGCTACAACTGTCTATTTTTGGGGCAACCAGCAGACTAGATTCAGACCCAAATAAATGGCAGCACCACAGGTGGACCTTCTGTCATCAGGATCAGCTGCCCAATCAGCATCACAAAAGGCACAAATGTGCAAGGGAAGACGAGGGACAGCCGGGGAGAGAAGAAGTCCACGGTGTAAGGTACCTTTGAGATACCGTAAATCTGTTTGACAGCACCCAGTGAGATTAAAGTGGCACAGACATAAACTGACAAACTTTGTTGACAGAGTAGCTAATTTCAGGACGGGTAATGGTGGCATACTGCTGGGCACCAACATGGACATGTAAAATGAAGGATCCAGTAGAAGATCAGCAGCTTGCTTAGATAATTTGTATCCAGAAACCATAGGAGAGGAAATGGCTTTGGATTCCAGCATGTTGGTTTTGATAGCAAATCCTTGATATACTTGGTTTGAGTCATATGAAGAGGAAGGGATCGCATTTGCTGTCTCTAAAACCAAAGTGTAAGCCTGTAGATAGCTTTATGCAGCCTGCACACCAAGGATTGTCAAAACCCTCAAAACCCGGAGGTTGAGTCATGTAGACCTCCTCTTCAAGAAGGCCATTGAGAAAAGCATTATTAACACCTAGTTGAAGAAGGGGCCACTAGTAAGTGAGGGAAAAAGTGATAATAATGCGAACTTTAACAGGCTTAATAATAGGAGAAAAAGTATCAGTGAAGTCAAAGCCTTGCTGTTGGTTAAAGCCCTGAGCCACAAGTCTGGCTCTGTACTTAATTACAGAGACATCAGCATTCTCCTTCACTTGAAAAACCCATTTGCAGCCAATGGGAACCCTGTGAGGAGGGAGGGGAACCAATGACCAAGTAAGATTACGTTGAAGAACAAGAAACTCTTCATTCATAGCTGCAAACCACTTAGGGTCTTGTAAGGCCTGTTTAGTGCTCTTCAATTCCACATGGGTGAGAAGAAGGGTGGGATGAAGACAGGGTTTGAAGATACCAGCATTTGATCTAGTTTGCAAGGTATGAGTGTTTGTTGGTCTAGGATTAGGTAGGGATTCGGGAGAGGAGGAAGTGGAAGTACTGGGAGGAGAGAGTAAAGAATTATAGGCAGTTTGGGAGGAAGAATGATTAGGTTGACAGAAGGAATGCAGAGGGGGCAAAATTGGATATCGTGACAAGTGGGGACAAAGAGACGGAAGGGATAAGAGGTATGGAGGCAGAAATAGGAATTGGAGGTTTTGGGGAACTTGAGGATGAGGAAGAGAGAAACAAATCAGGATAAGGGAATTGATTTTTGTTGAAGATCACATCTTAGGAAATGTAAAGTCTGCTGGAGGGTGAGAGACATTTATAGCGTTTGTGGGACGTGGAATAACCAAGGAAAATACATTCCTGAGACCTGAACTCAAGTTTGTGAGAGTTGTAGGGCCTAAGAAATGGAAAACAAGTGCAACCAAACACATTGAGCAAGCTGTGGTCAGGGGAAACTTGAAACAACATAATGTAGGGGACAGCAAAGTTGAAAGCAGCAGAGGGTAGCCTGTTTATAAGGTATACTATTGTGAGAAATGCATGATACCAGAAGGAAAGGAGAGATGCTTGACTAAGTAAAGAGAGTCCCAACTCAATAATGTGATGATGCTTGAGCTCAACTACCCCATTTTGGTGGTGTGGAGGCAGATGACCCAGTAAAGATGCCTAAATCATTGAGATAATTGGTGAAGGGGCGAAACTCACACCACCCCCCCGCCCCAAAAAAATAAAAAATAAAAAAAATTAGTCTAGACATCCTTAATTGGTGTATTGAATTGGAGTTCAGCCATTGATTTGAACTATTTAAAAACGGATAGCGCATTAGATTTACGTTTAAGTAGCTTCACATGAAACGAGAGTAAGCATCCACAAACGACATATAGTAGAGAAAATTATCAGTAGAGGGAATGGGAGAGGGTCCACCCAAGTCACTATAAACCAATTCCAAAGGTAAGTTGTATTTAGTTCAAGAGGAGTGTGAGGGTAACCGATTTGCTTTACCCATACAGCAAGCTGAACAAAATGGTAAAGTTTCTTCATTAGGATATGCGAGATTACAATGCTACAATACAAGATGCAATACATGAGAATTTGGGTGGCCAAACCTAAGATGCCAAGTTAAAACAATACTTAGTGCTACTGGATTACATGTATTTGATACAAAAGTTGTGTTTATACAAGGAATAACAGCTGAAGCATATGAAGGATGAGTTTTGAGGGGAAGAAGTAAAACGAAGGCTGGGAAATTGATGAAGTCCATCAGGTCTAACAATTGTTGTGACGTAAAACTTCATTGGAAGCCTGAGATTTGACAAAACACTAATTAGGATGGAATTTAAAGTATTATCCTAAGCAAATTTGCATACGCTAATCAAATTCTTTGCAATAGAGGGAACATGTAATGGATTGTGAAGAACTAGGTTAACAGTAGAGTTATAGGGAGAAGGGAAATATGTGGAACTAGAAGAGAGAATAGGAAGACCTTGACCATTGCCAACAAAAATTTGATTAGGTCCTTCAAACAAAGCCAGCTGCTAAATGTTCTAAGAGTTTTTTGTCACATGGTACGAGGTTCCTGAATCAAGGAACCAGTGTGACAAATAACCTAAATCAGTGTTGGCAACCATGGCTTGAGGTTGCTTGTGGAGAGCCCCTATTGAGGTGGAACCCACTGAGTACTGTTCATGCTCTGCTGTGGAAAGGTAGATGGAGTCCACTGAGCATGAGATTGTTGATTCCAAGGTTGGTTCCAAGCAAGACAAGTGTGCATAGGCACCTACGATTGAAACTAATGATTAAATCAATGGAAGAAAACAAAGGCAGTGTGGCCAAACCAAAAGCAAACTTGCCACTGAACCTGAACGAAACCTCTACCATCACAGCCTCTGCCACAGCCTGAACGACCACCACGACCTCGGCCAGAACCACAAAAGTCAATGAAGGAGGAGTTAAGGTATTGGTCAGATGCAGAATTAGGTAGATTTTGTTTAGTAACATTCGCCGAAGGTTGCAAAGTGGATTGAGTAAGATTAACAGAGGAAGAGAAAGTGGAATCTGCAAAGAGCTTCTCGCAATATTTCTACAATTGCAATTCCTAAGCAAGTATGAAGCCTTCAGCCACTTCGATGGTGATGTGCTCAACACAACTCACAATCAGCACACCAACTGAGTCAAACTCCTGAGGTAATCCTTTGAGAATTGCATCCATATGTCCTCACGGTGTTACAAGATATCCAACAAAATACAACAAATCAACTAAGGCTTTGATTTGAAGCAAAAATTCAGCCACAGTGTGATTTTCAAGAGTAGAGTTGCGAAGTTTAGATCACAATTGACGAGCCTTGGTGTGAGTTTGGTGATGAAAGTAGGCATGGATCTTCTCCCAAACTTTGTAAGCATGAACACAACTGAGGACTTGCGAGAGAATCGAACTTGAGAGAGACGATTGCATCCACGCAAGTAACATCTAATCTTCTTGTTCCCAAGCAAGGTATTCTGGATTAATATGATTAAGATCACAATCTTCTTTAAAAAATCATGAAGGAATTCGAGGCGAAACTACATAATGGTGAAGGCAATGCACCTTAATCACAAGTTCAATTTGCTGTCACCATAAGAGAAAGTGCTTATCGTCTAGCTTTTCGGTAATTTGATGCGAGAAAGGCATCGGTGCTGATGTAGGAACAAAAGGATGAGGAACACCATTAGACAAAGGATGCGATTGCAACGGTGATGCGAGAATCGGAGTTTCAAGTAGTGGCAGAGGAGGACAGTTATCAGAAACCATGGATAGGGATCAGAATGCTCTTGATACCATATTAAGTATCAGAGAGAGAACAGAAGTGGCAAATAGTATTTAGTGAAATATTGTACAACCGTTGAGTCTCTGTTTACAGCCCTATATATATTACAGAGGCTCAAGTAAGCTGAATTGTCAGTTCTAACACACTGACAGAGACAGCTGTAACAAACTGAAAAAAAAGTTATAACAATTATATAGTCACTAACTACAGAGTTATTCACTCACATGTCCTAAACTAACCTTGTCTCCCTCAATTGCCCCAGTCTGTCATGGTTCATTGCTCTTCATCAGTCTCCACTCTTAATGGATCGCTAGACATCATCAATCTCTCAATCCTGCAATCTACACCTATGTTCTTTGCCACTCACAATAACAGCATGAGTGGTTCTCTGTTCCAGACATAATCACTCACCCTCGTGATCTATGCTTATGTTCTTCGTCAATCTCTATTGCAGGTAGAGTGATTCTGTATGCCAGACTTCCGATAATCTTTCACATCCGCGACCTACATCTCTGTTCTTCACCAATATCTGGTGTATTAGAGATATGTTTGTATTGTACTGTCACATTTACATTTCAATTTACATTGAAATGTAAATGTGACAGTACAATACAAACATACCTCTAATATGGTGCAAGATGTAGTAGGGTTCAAGTTTGATCAGTGACAGCATGGTCAACTCATAAGTATGTCTTCTCAATCTCTCACATATACATGTCATCCTTTTTTGCTGGGTGACAATTTCTTTTATGTCCAAGACCCTCAGTATCTAGAAGCGACATTGGGCCCTGACTAATATGGCATGTGTTCTGAAAAACATTATGTATTTTATATTAGGATATATTTAGCTTGTGAATTGACTGGTAAGTTAGACTAGGGAATTAAATAAAATGTTTTTTTATATATTTTCAAATTAAGTTTAAACGTTGTTAGTTGTGATTTGTTGGGCTCTAAAGAGACGAGAAAAAGGTGAGTAGCAGAAATGAGAATGTTAAGATGAATTGTGACTACACAAGAAAGGACAGAATACAAAATGATTGTATACGAGGAGATATTGGTGTGACACCGATTGAGGAAAAATGACACAAAATCTGTCAAGGTGACTTGGACATGTGCAAAGGTTATTAGAAGCACCAATGAAGAAAGTAGATTGCATGGTTTTTAGCCCTATGAAGAAGGTGAGAGGGAGACCAAGAAGGACATTAGAGGAAATTGTTAAGAGGGATCTCACAATGAATATCCCTGAGAATTTGGTTTTTAATCAAACCCAATGGCATTGTGCGATCCATGCAGCCAACCTCACTTAGTGGGATAAGGATTTTGTTGTTGCTATGAGTTGTGATTTAAAGGTTATTTTTTATTTATGTTATTTTACATCTTTATATATTTAAACATAACTTTGTATTTTAGGTAGGATTTTACAACCTGTGTTACCATCAGAAGGTTTACATGTATTTTAAGATCTTGATTTTGACAACCTTGCTATCAATGCTTCCAAATAAATTAGTTAAGTGGAAAACAATGCATGCTAATGAATATGTCAAATTGAAGTTAAAATTACATTACCAGTGTAGCAGATTGCAATTGTTTTCTCATCAGTAGAACTTCCAAAATCAGATGCGGATGCTCATGCAGGGAAGAGCACCTTTGCTGCCATGGCACTGGCAAGACAGCGAGCACACGAAGCCCTAAAGCCCATGAATTAAGCCGGGAAATCTCAGCATCAGACAGATTCCCTTCTCTTCGCTTCAGGAAGAAGTGAACCTTCAAATAATGCATAGAGAAATGGTCATTTGAGATGAGGATGGCATTTAAAAAAATCAGTAACAGTTCAAAGAAATTTATATAATTGAATGGGGGGAAAGATATGTGAGATAAATGCTTGATTACAAGAAGTTGCTTTGACCGCAAATTGGGCAGAAGCTGCATTGCACCCATAGCAACTGGCAAAGCATCATCTGTGTCTCTTAATGAAGAAAGAAAGCGTGAGGCTTCAGCTGGTCCTCCTCCATTAAGAGGGTCAGCTGTTAGAAGCTTCACAAGCTGCCGCCCCTGCAATTCTCTCCGTAAATCAATTGATAATCCTGCACTTTCTGCCACTTTTAGTGCAGCAGAAACAGCTCCTTTTCCAGCTAACCTAAGTGCTAGCCCCTCTGGATCTTCTTTACAATCTGCTTCAACCTAAAATATAAAGATATTTTAAGGAGGCCATGAGCTGCCATAAGAAAAAGGAAATTTGAAAAAGAGAAATATTTTCCTTAAAAGCTAATGTATTATTGATAAATCACTTACAGGCAGTTCTAATTTAAGCTATCATGTACACAGACAAGATAAGACAAACTTCCGGAGAAAAATGATAAAACTGGCATAGCATTTCTACATTAGACATGTAACAATTCACAGAAGAGAATACAACCTCTTGCCAGCTTGCAAAATGATCATCTGCACTCAATATGTGGCTATACCTCTGCAAAGCTAGTTTCATTTGCAAAACCTAAGCATCACAATGAATAATGTCAATTAAGACTAAAAAGCATGGGTATGAGATATGGGGAAAAAAGTAAAACAAGGGTACAGGTATGGGAGGATGAGTATATTATGTAGAAATATAAAAACTAACAAACAATGAAGTAATCAAATCACAAAATATATGTAGTAATGCAAAATTCCTAAAGAGGGCACACGATTTGAAGGAATAAAGTCGGAGTTTGTTTCATTTAGAGCAAAACTTGGCCTTTTGCATGGCTGGCTTGTACTGGAGTGACGTTGAACTCATTGCAATGCATGACCAAGATGTTCCCAAAGGTATTTAATAGTGAATATGTGCCCATCCGCACTCAACAGCATACATCAGGTATGTACTTTGTACAGATACAGAAACCATTTAAGAGTATCCAGGCATCATACCATAGTAGCAATATTGATATAACAATAGAGTATTAAAATAAGAATAAGTGGATAACTTCACCTCTTTCCTTACAGAATCATTCTCAGGAAGATGGCAGCTGCACATTGTGAGAACATCCAATGCAGCATCTAATTCCCATGAGTGCACATTCCTATTATAAAATTTTGAAATTTAAAATTCACATCACGGGCTGAGAAAAATACTGGATAACGCAATTTAATAATGATCATAATTATAAACATGCTACAAATAAAGAGAAAGTATTAGAAAGTGTTAGGTGGATGACCAGGAATGTGTTTTATATGTCCAACATGCCCCACTCATGCAAGACCCCTTGGGCTTGAGGCATGGACAATGCACAAACTCACTTTACCTTGTATGAAAAATTAATTTACTTATGAAAAATGAGGTAGAATAGACGGAACTCCTGATCATTTGGTCACTAAAGGCTTTGATACCATGTTAAGAATCAACTCTCCTAAAAGCTTAAGCTGTTAGGTGGAGGCTTAGGAATGGTTTCATATCTCTAACAGAAGGAATTGAAATCACAAGAGTAAACCATTGAACAATGCAAACAGCACACTCTTTCCAACATAATATTATTGGTGAATGTCAAATGGGTCCCAGTAAAAACCTTAAGGTCACTCTCTTTTTAGTGGAATCCACATGAAATTCACCTAATAATAGTTCGTTGAAAATAGTATTTCAAATAGTGTGTTGCTAGCATTTCCCATAAACCCTTCATCAGATATATAAACTTGCTTCCCACAAAATCATGAAAAAGAAATTATTTACACACCTTAGGGCTAATCTAGCAGCCAGCTGTTTGTCTTTCAACCTTAGGCAATACTGCCAACTATTGCTCCAAATATTTCGTCCTCCAAATCCTTGATGTTGTGCAGAATTTGAATGGATTTCTTCTGTTCGTTCAATGACTAACTGAAGAAGCTGATCAGAGGCCCCATTCCGTAGAAAGCGATCCGAAAGTGCAAGAGCATCCATTAGCTTTCCTTCGTCAATTAGTCTAAAACAGAAGCACAAAGGACACTCTGTAACATGTAAATTGCTAAGAAAGGCAAGACATAATTATTTAAGGCCCTAAAACTATGAACAAAGAAAATACAATAATATTCAGAAAATTGGTATAGACACAGATCATGGTTCAAAAGGTATGCATGTTCTCTACTCTTCCGCATTGTCTATCTCAAACAACAACATTTAATAAAAAGGTTTAACAATGGCATTCTAATTTAAAGTCAATGCAAAGTTCAGATTACCATGAATGAAGCTAAATTACAATTACAATAACAGCACTAAGCACTAATATGAAGTAACATTGATTAAATAGTGGATGTGTACATCTTGTTTGCATTAATTACACCAAATTGGCAACATTCTAATGCAAGTGTAATGAAACTTCAAAAAAAAAAAACTGTGGTTTCAAGTTGGGCAACAATTTGAAGTATAATACCGTTCCACTGCCTTCTCATAGGGCTGTTCATTATCCCAATCAAATGAAAGGAAAACTGTGGTTTCAAGTTGAGCAGCTTCAGATTTTGAGGAATCAAGCCAGAAATCTGTGGCTTCAATCCCATGGCTATTTAGGTCTGTCAGAGCTACAGGGATTGTACTGCTACTAACAATGTCATCAGCATCCGACTCTGTCTCAGTGTCATGTTCATGAACTCTCTTAACAGAAGTTCTTGCTTCAAGGTTGCCGTCATCAGTTGTTTGATTAGCAGTTACAGCAAATTCTGACACTCGATGGAGGTTAGTTTGCATCTGTATCCATCTGTTCAGAGTTGGGAACCTGCACATCAGGAGAAAAGGTTAAACTAATTATTCAATAACACTGACTGATAGCATGCAACCCGTGGCTTCTTTTTTTAAAGAATTCATAAAAGATGAGAAGCACAATGAAAAAAGATTGACCTAAAATGTTCAATCCCTTTTTATTTCCAAAGAAGCAAAGAGACCCCACCCCCGCCCCCAAAACCAAACAAAACAAAACAAAAAAAGAGCACAAAACCATACGCTAACATGAGATGTGAACAAAGAAATGTATGGAGAAAATCTCTTGCGTTATGCTCCATCCATAAGCATCAAAACCCCAAAGAGGTCACGTTACGAAAGGATCTTAAATATTTCCTTTTACCAATATGTACTTCTACCAAACCTATTACTCGTGCAAAAATTTCCAAAATGCCAATTGCTTTCTACCTTCCATCTTAGAGTGAAATACTTTTAATCTTATCATTATGTAATGTTATGAAAGGCTTTTCTTGAAAAGCTTCATAAAAAGTAAAAACTTGTACGACCTACTAAAATAATTCTTAATTGACATACCCTAACTCATACCTTCATCACATAAATATAAGTTACAAAAGGGTAGATGTATAATGTTATTTATATCCGGAAAAAAAGACTATATGTGCATTTGTGAACAAGGTATACATAAGAAAATACATATCAATAAAGTCAAAAATATTAACATGAATAGAAAATATTTTATATTAATGATTAAGTATCTAAGAATATTAAGATTCAGACTAAATATTGTATATATGAAACTGCCATGCCAACCAATACACACAGATAGGGTTGCTACCTTTCAGATTGATCAAGAGCAAATTCATAAAACAACCGATCAGCATCAGGAGCCTGCAGTAATCCATCACTCAAGGAGCTTGAAATTGATGAGCTACTGCTGTTGTACAGTATACTACTCCCAAATACACATGCTAAAACAGCCCTCACTGGGGATATTTTTGCCAAATGTTTCACCACATCCAACTGGAGAGGGTACAAAGCCACTCCAGGTGTTGCTGAAGAACGGCAATAGCAATTAGGCTTTGCATCTTTAGATGAGGGAGACAGCACTTTATTTTCAGAGCTGCTCTTAGGGAATGTAGGAACAACTGGAATACATGCCCATCCATGTCCAGATCGCGGAGGATAAACTGGAGGCACACATGCAGAAATCACCTCGTGTACAAAATCAGCATACATAATTTCAGCTACCTTCCCAGCTGCATCAGTACTACCTCTTTCAAAAACAAGTCGGGTCAAAAGCTGCAAGATAGAACAGTAAAACATAGACAATCAAAGGAAAGCAAAATATGCTCAACACATAAAACATAAAATTTATAAAATGGCTACATAAAAGGAGATAAGTGCATAGGGCTCCATCATTGCAAGGTCTGTGTTGTGATATTTGAGAAAATCAAGCTTGATTTTGTTTCCCGATTTTGCTCATTATTATTGTTTCCTTTTTTCCGTTTTAATTGTTTCCTTATTTCTGTTTTAATCTTGTTCTTTACCCTATAAATAGGGATTAGTGATTGTACAAAAAGACACAAGAATAAAATATACAGTTCTTCTTTCAAGTTGGTATCAAAGCTCCTGATCTTGGGAGCTCTGTTTCCACTGCTCCATTTTTGGCAAACGTTTGCCGACTGCTTGCTACTGCCGCTGCCTTCGCCTTCGAGACTGGTGGCTGGACCAGGAGGTGCATCTTCCACTAGCAACCAAGACGCAAGATTTTTTGGGGCCTGTCTCCGCCCCACGTGCCACCTCTGTTCCCGACACGTGTAGGCCACGCGCCTTGTTCCAACTAGACCCACTCGTCGGCACCGGCACAAACGAGGTCGCCGGAGTCTCCCCTGTTCGTTCCTGGGGTCTATGCCACCTATTTCATCATAGTGTGGCGTAGATCTACATTGCCTCTCTTCTCCTTTTTTGCTTGACGCGGTTTTTCTTGACGCGTTTTTTGTCTCTAGAACGTGCTGAGCAGTGATGGTTGAAGATAAAACTATTACATTGGGCCCTAATGACCTACCAAATTTGGTTGGTTCCTATCGACTTGATGGTCGTAATTATTTACAATGGGCACAATATGTTCTTACTACTCTTAAAAGCCACATGAAACTTAGCCATATTGACAGGGGTGAGCCGTCTCAAGATGACCCAAAGTTCAAAGCCTGGGACAACGAGGACTCTCTTATCATGACTTGGCTATGGAATTCTACGACTTATAAGGTGAGCCGAAATTATATGTTCTATTCCTCAGTACGTGGGATGTGGGAGCATCTTCACGAGACATACTCCATGAAGAGGGACTTTGCTACCTGCTATGATATTAAGAGTAGGATCTTCAATACTAGGCAAGGAACTCTCTCAATGACAGAGTATTATGGAATATTGAACGGGTTATGGATTGAGCTGGACCAATACCAAGGTTTGAAGATGTGCAAAGATGATGCAGCTGCACATGCTGAGGTCGTTGCGCAGGGAAGAATCTATAAGTTCCTCCATGGCCTGAATTTTGAATACAATCCCATCCGTGTACAGATTCTAGGCAAGGAGAAACTTTCCTCACTCTCTGATGTCTTCCATATTGTGCGGGGTGAGGAAACTCAGCGATCTATCATGCTTGATGGAGGGAATTCCAGCACAGGGTCCGCTATGGTGACAGGCAAAGGTTCTAGCAAAAGATCTACTTCTTGTGGGAGAAATCCTCCACCAAGAGTAGTCGTGGGGAATACTGTACGTACTGCAAATGGTCAGGCCATACCAAGGACACCTGTTTTAAGCATCACAAAAGAGATAAAGTTCTTGAATGCATGGAGGGAACCAAAGGACCTACTCAAAAGTAGGTGAATCATACAACTTCTGATCAGGAGATCGTAGCTGACGAACCACCTGTGTCCCAACCAGATAAGGATAGTAGAGCCTTCAGTTAGGAGGAAATTGATCATCTCCGGACCCTTCTCGATTCCTTGAGTAAGCCCTCTGGATCATGTGCCTTGACCATGAAGGGTAAGAGTTCCTTCAACATCTCTGGCTCTGTTTCTCAAAATATCTGGATTCTTGATTCTGGGGCCACAAATCATATGACTCCATTCTCTACACACTTTACTTCATACTCCACAGTACTAAGCAAGCAACTTATCACTATTGCTAATGAAGATCATGTTCCCATTGTTGGATCTGGAAGCATCCAACTCCAATCAACTCTATCCCTACACAATGTCCTCCATGTCCCTAAATTGGCTAACAATCTTATTTCCATACATCGACTTACTCAAGACTTGAATTGTTCAATAACCTTTTTTCATTCTCATTGTGTCATTTAGGACCTTGCCTCGGGAAAGACGATTTTAGTTGCTAAAGAGCAGGGTGGGTTGTACTTCTTACACCACCAGTGAACTGATAAGAGCTCCAGAATAAAGGAGATGTCTTCCAATCAACAAGTACCCTCAGAAACTTGGGTTGCTTCCCAAATTTGGCTTCACCACAAGCGTCTTGGACATCCTCCGTTTAGCATTCTTGGGTCTTTATTTCCACACTTGTTCACAAAAGAGTCTATCAAGTCTTTTCATTGTGATGTTTGTCAAATGTCCAAACACCATTGGTCAACTTATTTGCCTAATAATAATAAAAGTGTTGCTCCGTTTGATCTTGTCCATTCTGATGTATGGGGACCTATTACTGAATCTGTTTCTGGAGCTAGGTGGTTCGTAACTTTCATTGATGACTGTACCCATGTGATGTGGACCTTTCTTATGAAATATAAATCCGAGGTATGCCAAATATTTGTCAATTTCTTCCGTCTTGTCAAGACTCAATTTAGGAAGTCCATTAAAAGGTTTCGATCAAACAATGGTACAGAATATGTAAATCTCGAGTTTTCTAAGTTTGTAACAAATCATGGCATCATTCATGAACTCACTTGTGTTAATACCCCTCAACAAAATGGGGTCACGGAAAAAAAGAATCGTCACTTACTTAAGGTTGCTAGAGCTCTCCTTTTCCAAATGTCTGTTCCTAATGTCTACTAGGGAGAAGCTATCCTAACTACTACCTATCTCATTAACAGGTTACCCACTCGTGTCTTACAAGGTATTAGCCCAATAACACACACGTTGTCCTTCTTTCCCTCTTCTCCCTTAATGTTGAGTCTCGCATTCCATGTGTTTGGGTGTGTTGCCTTTGTCCACTCTCATAATCCCCACCGTAGTAAGCTTGACCCTGGAGCTATAAAATGTGTCTTTATTGGTTATCCCTCAAATAAAAAGGGATACAAGTGTTATCACCCTCAGAGTCGTCATGTCTTTGTCTCCATGGATGTCACTTTTCATGAAACAGAGTCCTTCTTTGTCCGTCCTCAGCTTCAGGGGGAGAGTAGTCTAGAAGCCGAGTTTGTCTTAGAGTCATTACCTCTTTCGTGTCTGCAAGATGTCCAAGACTCTAATCGTGACGAAGCAAAGGAGGATTCAGAAGACCACAATGAAACAGAAAAGAGAGAAGAGGAAGATCGATTCTTTGGACAGAAATATCAAAGGCAGGAGAAACCCACTCTGGTCCCACAACAAATAGAATCGTCTTAACCGGAGACAAATGTTCTTGAGGATGATGATAATGAGAAAGTTACTGATGATTTGCCCATTGCCTTGAGGAAAGGGAAGAGATCTTGTGCCAAGAATCCCATCTCTCAATTTGTACGTACTGATCATCTCTCTGTCTAGCATCAAAGTTTCATTGCAGCTGTTGATGCAATTAAAACACCTGCATCTATCCAAGAAGCTATGAAAAATAGAAATTGGATTCAAGCCATGAAGGAAGAAATGGAGGCACTAGAAAGAAACTCAACTTGGGAGATTGTTGATAAGCCCAAAGACAAGAAAGTTGTAGGGTGCAGATGGATATATATGGTGAAATGTAAATCTGATGGGAATTAGATCGATACAAGGCAAGATTGGTAGCAAAAGGATACACTCAGACCTATGGCATTGATTACAAGGAGACATTTGCCCCTATGACAAAGATGAATACAATAAGGACCGTTCTTTCCTTAGCCACCCACTTTGGCTGGGACCTACAACAATTTGATGTAAAGAATGTCTTCTTGCATGGAGACCTAGAGGAGGAAGTCTACATGGAGATTCCCCCAGGGTTTGAATCTAATGGTGGAAAGAACAAGGTGTGTAGGTTGAAGAAGGCCTTGTATGGCCTTAAGCAATCTCCTTGAGCGTGGTTTGGAAGATTTACTCTGGCCGTGATCTCCCTGGGGTACAATCAAAGTCAAGGTGATCATACTCTATTCAAAAAACATTCCCCTGACGGCAAACTCGCTCTTCTCCTAGTATATGTGGACGATATGATCATTACAGGTGATGATGAGACAGAGAGGCTTACTTTGAAGAAAAAGCTGGCAACCCATTTTGAAATGAAGGAGTTGGGAAAGTTGAAGTACTTCCTTGGAAGAGAGATTGCCTACTCTAGAAAAGGCATCTTTATTTCCCAAAGGAAATATGTACTTGATCTCCTTAAGGAGACAGGAAAACTAGGTTGCAAGACCACAGGGGTGCCCATTGAACAAAACCACAAAATTGGAAGTGAAGACAATCTGCCTGTTGAGAACTCCCAATACCAGAGATTAGTAGGAAAGCTCATTTATCTATCCCACACTAGGCCTGATATTGCCTATGCTATTAGTGTGGTTAGCCAATTTATGCATGACCCCCGTGAGAGACACCTTCAGGCAGTTGAGAGGATCCTCCAATATTTGAAGGCACGCCCAAGGAAGGGACTGTTATTTAGAAGAGATGGGTCATTATCCCTAGAGATATACACTGATGCTGACTATGCTAGGTCAGTCATAGACAGAAGATCCACCTCCTATTATTGCATATTTCTAGGAGGGAATCTAGTGACCTGGAGGAGCAAGAAGCAGAATGTAGTTGCTCGGTCTAGTGCATAGACTGAGTTCTGAGCCATGGCACAAGGCATATGTGAAGGATTATGGGTGAAGATTATCCTTGATGGACCTCACAATTAAATATGAGGGTCCCATGAAATTGTTTTGTGACAACAATACGGCTATCAACATTGCACATAACCCTGTACAGCATGACAGGACAAAACACATAGAGATCGACAGACACTTCATCAAAGAAAAGTTGGATGGCGGCCTTATCATTACAGCACATATTCCTACTGGGCTTCAATAGATTTCGGGATCTTACTGGCAAGTTGGGAATGATGGATATTCATTCACCAACTTGAGGGGGAGTGTTGTGAATATTTGAGAAAATCATGCTTGATTTTGTTTCCCGATTTTGCTCATTATTATTGTTTCCTTGTTTCCGTTTTAATTTTTTCCTTGTTTCCGTTTTAATCTTGTTCTTTACCCTATAAATAGGGATTAGTGATTGTACAGAAAGACACAAGAATAAAATATACAATTCTTCTTTCAAGTGTCTGGGAATAATCAAATGTATGCAGCCTTATCCCCATGAGGAGAAAGGCTATTTCTATAAAAAGAATCCATGACCACCAAGTCACATGACACCAACCTTAAGAATGCATTACGCATCTACACTCAACCTGTATTTCCAAAACCCAAACAAGACATTATAAATAAAAAAAAATTAAACACGTAGCCTTTATTTATATGTGAGAGTGCTGCAATGGTTGCATAAAGGTAAATACAAATATATTGTCGAAATTTGAACATATGTAATAGATTTCAGAGAAATTGAGAGAGAGAGAGAGAGAGAGAGAACTCAAATGAGATGAACTAAAACTGTGAATCTTTCATTAGAAGAAAACAGTACAGAGAGTGTCTTTATATAGACAGCTGGATGACTCATTGCTGAATCAGCAAATAACCACTTAACCACCAATCGAACAAACTCTATAACAATAGAAATCTAAACGAAATTACAATGTAAATGCAAATGTAAATGCACAACTTAAACATATCTCTAATATTCCCCCCTCAAACACAGGGTGATTGACTAATGGTGAACTTATCAACTACTCTGAGTTTGTCACGCAATGTCAAAAATCTGATAGAGGAGAGGGGTTTGGTAAAAATATCCCACATTCTGATCAAGAGCTGGAATATGTCGAACCAAAAGACTTTTGTTTAATACTTTCTCCCTGAGAAAGAAAATATCAAGTTCCATGTGTTCAGTTTTTGCATGTAGAACAGGATTGTGGGAGAGAGAAACAGTACTTAGATTGTCACATAGGATAACAAGTTTGGTGAATGGCACTTGTAATTCTATGAGGAGAGACTGAATCCAAAGAACTTCAGCAGCTGTGTTAGCTAGGCTTCTGTACTCAGCTTTTGTGCTTGACCTGGCAACAAGCGTTTGCTCCTTTGACCACCAGGAAATGAGATTTGGGCCAAGATATATACATGAGCCAGAGGTAGATTTTCTATCATCTAGGTCTGAACCCCAGTCAGCATCTGAAAAGGCAGTGAGAGAGAAGGGTCTAGACTGTACAGTGGGGCTGAGAAGAAGCCCATGGTGAAGGGATCCATTTAGGTACCTTAGAATTCTCTTCACTTCTGTCCAGTGAGAGTCAAGAGGCTACGAGGAAAATTGACAGGCTTTGTTCACAAGAATAGTTGATTTCTGGACGGGTAATAGTTGGATACTGCAGTGCTCCCACTATAGAACAATAAAAGGATGGATCTGAAAAATAATCTGCTCCATGCTTACTAAGTTTGACATTTGCTACCATAGGAGTAGAGATGCCTTTGGCATTAGTAATTTTGGCCTCAGACAACAAATTGCGAATATATTTAGTTTGAGAAAGAAACAGAGAGCCATCTTTCAACCTCTGAACCTCAATGCCAAGAAAATATTCAAGGTTTCCAAGCTGTTTGAGAGCAAACTGATCATTAATGCTGGAAATGAGACGTTGAATGAGAGGCAGATGATCCCCGGTTACTATTATGTCATCAACATAAATGAGCATGATAACTTGATGAGAACCCAAAGAGAGAGTGAAGAGAGATGGATCACATTTCCTGTTTTTGAACCCTAAGGAAATAAGTGCAGCAGTAAGCCTTTCAAACCAGTCTCTAGGAGCCTGCTTAAGACCATAAATGGCCTTATGTAATCTGCACATCAGAGTTTTGTCAGCAGCTTCAAAGCCTGGAGGCTGCTGCATATAGACCTCTTCTTTTAAAATTCCATTTAGAAACACATTGTTGACATCAATTGCTTTATGTGCCTAGTTATAGCAACAGAGAGAACTGTTCTAACAGTAACAGGTTCAACAACTGGAGAGAATGTTTCCTGAAAATCAAATCCAAGCTGCTGATGAAGCCTTTTGCCACCAATCTAGGTTTATATTTCTAAACAGAACCATCCGGATTTTGTTTGATGCAAAATACCCATTTGCATCCAATAGCTTGCCTGTGAGAAGGAAGAGGGACAAGTGACCACATATTGTTTCTGAGTAAGGCTTGGTATTCATCGGTCATGGCTGCTATCCATTTTGGATCAGCAAGAGCTGTCTTGTAATTAGAGGGTTCAACCTCTGTAAGGAGAAGAGTAGGATGCAGGCGTGGCTTCACAATTTCAGATTTGCTTCTAGTCTGCATAGGGTGAACATTGTCAGGGTGAACAAAGGGAATAGGAGGAGAGTAAGTTGAATCTAAGTCTGGAGAGGATGAGGTATCGTTTTGGACAGCAGAGGATGTTGTTGCAGGGTTTGGAGAGGGTAAGGTATTATATTGAGCAGGAGAAGAGTGTGTGCAGGTGCTGGAGTGAAGTTGAGTGCAGACTTTAAGTATTTGATGTTGTAGGTGCAGGAGATGATTAAGGCAGCAGAGACAGTGGAATTGAAGGATTTGGTTGAGATGAAGTTGGTCACAGTGAAGCCTTAGGAAACAGTGAAGAATAAGGGAATTTGTGCTCGTTAAATAGGACATCCTTAGAGATCCATCTGCAGCGAGACACTTGTAGACTTTTTGATATTTGGAGTATTATTCTCTGGAGTGAAAAAAGAGTTTATGACTGTTGTAGGGTCTAAGATGTGGGTAGCAAGCGCACCCAAAAACTTTGAGGAACTTGTAATCAGGTACATGGTTAAACAAGCAAAAGTATGCAGACTTCATATCCAAAACAGCAGTTGACATCCGATTGATCAAGTAAGTGGCTGTGAGAGAAAGGTCAGCTTCAGCAAGAACAGTAAGACTAGTCTCTACCACATGATGATGCTTTCGTTCTACTGAGCCATTTTCGTGATGGGTATGCGGGCAGGTAAGGTGATGAACTATTCCATGTTATGCAAAATCAGGGCCTAGAGTGCGAAATTCCCCAGCACCATCAGTCTGAACTCCTTTCAATTTTGTATTAAATTGCACTTCAATAAGCTCCTTAAAGTGGGTGAAAACAGTGTATGTGTCTAATTTAGGTTTGAGAGTAAAAATCCATGTGTATTTAGTTAATGCATCAACACAAGTCAGCATATAACGATAACTACATGAGGACGTAATAGGGACTGGTCCCCACAAATCGCAATAAAGAAGCTGAAAAGCTGATGTGTATACCGTTGTAGAAGCATGAGATGATAATCTATGTACTTTACCAAGGCAACAAGCAGAGCAAAAATCAGATACTGTTTTATTAGGAATGGCAATATTACAGTGAGAGAGCTACTTTTAAAGCCTCATGATGAGGATGGCCAAGTCCAAAATGCCACATAGTATATACAGAGTTGCCTAAAGAAGAAATACAACCAGTACTACAGTCAACTGAGTTGACACATGGTGCAGATGAAGTTCCAGCAGCAGATTTAGTGGAGAAAATGTTACTGAAAGTGTATAGCCCATCTTTGCCAAGTGCTCCTCTCAGCAGGACCTCAGAATTGGCCTGTGATTTGACAAGACAATACATTGGATGGAATTCAAAGTAGACACAGTTGTCTCTTCCAAACTGACTCACATTAATTAAGTTCTTGGTAATTGCGGGAACAAGTAATAAGTTCTTTAGCTGGAGAGAAGTGTGTGGTTTATAAGTGGAGCAAAAATTAAAGAGCCAATAAAAGAGATTGATAAACCTTGGCCATTTCCAAGGAGGACTAGATCTGAACCAGAAAGTTGTACACTGTCCATCAAGTTGGCAGGATTGTTGGTGACATGATGCATGGCACCAGAATCAGGGTACCACAGAGAAGCGTTCTGAGTAGTGCAATCAGCATTCGTTAGAAAGGCTTGAGACTGCCTTTGTGACATTGATTGTAGATGGGCCTGGTTGCCTAGGGCAATAGATGGGTACTGAGTGTGATTGGGCCAAGAAGAGGGCCCATACCAACCAGATTGGGGCCAATGCAACAGACCAGCCCATGCACCAAAAGGAGGGTTGGACCATTGGTTGGGCCATGACCAGGGTGGAGGTGGCCCAATAGCATGACGGTGAAAGCAAGAGCTTGCTTCGTGGCCAGTCTTGTGGCAAATTTGACATTGGGTGTGTCCAGATAATTGACCACCTCTTCCTCGGGATTGCCCAAAGCGACCGCCACAACCTCCAAGAAAACCACCACGAAACTAATTGTTCTCATACGACTAATTATACACAAGCGATCCTGCTTGCGAGGCGTTGTTTGAGCAATGTTCATTGAAAGTGGTTCAGTGAGAGTCACTTTCTTACTCTCTTGGATTTTGGCTTAATGGCTGGGCAACATTGACTCAGCCTCAAGAAGTTCACACAATTCAGATATGTACTACATAATCACTGCAAGAGGAGTGTATTCCTCAGGAAGACCTTCAAGAATCGCATCCAAGTGGTCGCGATGCGAGACAGGATTGCCAATAGACAAAAGAATATCAACGATTGCTTGAGTCCTCACAAGATACTTAGCTACAGTTTTGTCGCCTTTAGGGATAGTTTTCAGTTCAGACATTAATTGACGAGACTTTGCATTCATTTGTGAATGGAAGAATTTGAGAATTTCTTCCCAAACTTGCCACGAATGGACACATCGCACAACCCTAGGGAGAATCAAATCAGAAGTGTAGAAAGAAGTCATGTGAACAACAACGAGTCTTGCTATTCCCAATCCGAATAAGCCAGATTGACAGAATCTTGATCACAATTGATCTCAGAAACATAGCGCAAAGGAATTGTAGGGTTTACCAAGAACCAATGCAATTTGTGGCCACGAATGATGCATTCAACTTGCTACTTCCAGGATAGAAAATTGATGCAAGAAAGTGTTAGCAATATGACTCTCATGAGAGAGACCAGAACCAGAATTGCACAATGATCGATTGAAGGTCATGATACCATCATAGATTTCAAAGAAAGTGAGAGAGAGAACTCAAATGAGATGAACTAAAACTGTGAATCTTTCATTAGAAGAAAACAGTACAGAGAGTGTCTTTATATAGACAGCTGTATGATTCATCACTGAGTCAGCAAGTAACCACTTAACCACCACTCTAACAAACTCTATAATAGCAGAAGTCTAAACAAAATTACAATGTAAATGTAAATGTAAATGTAGATGCACAACTTAAACATATTTCTAATAATAGGTAATAATAAAACATGTTTTTTACTTTATTTAAAAATAACAATATAGATACTCTTCTCAAAATTTTGCACCGTGTGTTTCTACTTTCAGCAATTGCAGTACAGAGGGGTAAAAGAGACATAAGAATAACGTCTGATTATGAAAATAGATCCACTGTCATGTGCAACAAAAACTTGCTTAAAATATTCATAATCACGGTAGTTGTTGTCTCTAAAATAAAGCACTGTCAAATAATTTAAATATTTTGAGAATCTTACGTCCTTAGGCCACTCATAAACGACGGAGAAAAAGTTAAAATCATGAGTAGTATCAGTCCCATCAACTATATCACCAATTGCAGCAACATGAAGAATGAATTGTGACAGATACGTCATAGGTTTGCCACTCAAAGGAGCAAAAATTCTCTTCCCAGAATCTTTAATGTCATAACCAGCAGACTGCAGGCCAGACTCTCCTCCAGCTGAACTTATAGGTATTTGTTTAACGACTCTTAACCCAAGCCCAAGTACAATGTCCTTGTCACCGTTGGAAATAACACCCTGATCAGCATACAATCCTTCACCTCTAGCAGTACTTGGTTCAGTTTCTTCATCAGCAACAGCTCTTGCAAGGTTATGAAGCTTACCTGATTTAAGTATAAAATATGTATTATAATCATATCATATAAGTAGTACTTGATGAGCATATACCTACCTCATCGCCAGAATTTATATAAAGAGGAATAAAATGCCATAGATATAAGTATACATTTTTTTTTCATATAACACCATTAGCATGCTTAAAGAACAAAGAAAGAGATACCACTCAAAAACTGCCGCTTGCCCATATGAGCATCTTCAATCATCTGATGTAGCAAAGCAAGAGCACGCTCCCTCTGCTCTTGCCGGTGAGACTCTTTCAATGATGTGATGACAATTTCCCCAGATAGGATTGCTTGAAGTGCTGGAGGGTTGTCCTGGAGGAGCAGATCATATAAACATCATTACCAAGATCACAGCCTTCTTCACGGCATTTGTATGTACTACTTTTTGTGGTATGGTGTTTGTATATACTCTTAATAGGATAGGAGCATAAAAGTATAGGTGGAACTTTGGTGCAATCTCCACAAAAAATGTAAGGGGAAAATCAAAATAAAAAGGAAATTTAAAATGTTAATAAACTGAAGATGAGAGAGGAAACTAAATTTCTGAAAGTGAATATTTGTCATTGATGAGAACTGAAACAGATACGAAATATTTATAGAGCTGGAATACACAGCTCTGTACAAGAGATAAGGTTACAACAGAAATCCTTACTATAACTAACTGTAACTGACCGCCCAACTGTCAGTAACAGAAAAATGACTAGCTAGGATACAGTGCTGTGCACTGTAAAGCAGTACATGCAGCAGCATATTCTGATATCTCTAAAGTAAAAACCCAAATCCACTCAGTAAAGCCCAACTTACCAAAGTAAAAAGTGATGAAGGAGCAGACGATGAGACAATATACGGAGTACTATTTATGCTCAGTGAAGCTTACGATAAGGTTTGCCTCAGTGTATAGAACAACTTCTTTTGATTAAGTTCGGAGGCTTTGCAGTAGAAAGGGAAAGTCTTTTTGGCAGTGTGCGATTTATGTTGTTTTTTGGTGTATTTGGCTAGAGATAAATGCTGGTATTTTCATTCAGAACTATTTATCCTAGGTTTATTAGGAAGTAGGATTATGTTTCTGGCCTCTTGTTCATTTTGCAGAATGTCATTAAAAATGTATCCTTGACAAATAAACATAGATATTGGATAGCTCTCTTGTTTCAATGAGTTTCTTTCATTTTTCCTTTGTTAAGGAGGAAGCCTTATCCTCCTCTACATTGCATCCTTTATTTATTTATAATAAAGTTTCTCCATTTATCATCAAATCCAACAGATATGCCACCTACAAGATTACAACTCCTGAAGACACCAAAAGAAATCAACAACCCGGTGGCATCCAGGGATTACAAAAAGACATTCAAGGTTCATTTGTGTCAGATGCTTTATATATATATATGGATCTCTTTGCCATCATAAGGCAAAGGGAATGACAGCGTGAAGGAAATTGTTTATGCTCTCTCTAAGCCTCCAGACAGTGGCACATCACCAGCCTTGCTCACCACAAATAGCTTTCTTTCACATTCTACAACCCATCTCTAAGGTCTTATTATGCAAGACATATTCACATTCAACCACAAAAATATACTTATACTATGTTCAGAATGACATAGGGATGGGCTTCTATTATTGTATTACACAGGTACTCGACCTACATTATTAGTATAAATAGAAGTAACATTAGGCTAGTGTTTTGTATTATCATAACATCACAATAAAATTAAATGATACTATCTAAAGAAGGCAGAACATTACACCTCAAAATGAAAAAACTAAAGCACAGAATAAGCCAATAATAAGTGATCATGCCATCATTAAGAAAGATATCCTGAGAAAGTTACAAATTGGGAGACTAGTAGATAATCTGAAAAGGTATTCAATAGTCAATGAACCATGCCGACCCAAGATACCCCAAAAAATAAATAATAATAATAATCCCTGAGCACATCATATTGGGCAAAAGCCCATTAGGTTTGGATTTTTGCAGACTATCTTGTGCAAAAATGTGCATAGCTCAGCGAGAAAGAGGGTATTGAACTCTAAATTAAATAATTAATCACTTTAGCTATGATACCATGTCAAACAATCACATAACTTCAAAACTAGAACTGTTAAGCAAGGCCAAAGAAAGTGTTTTGTATCTGCATATACAATCACCTTAATGGAAATAACAAAAGTTCACATGGTAAGATAGTTCACTTAAGCCAATGCTTAAAATCAGAAGAGGGAATTATAGCTTGCAAGTTGCAAGGGACATTCTGGTTTTCTTGAAAGTGATTCTTACACCATTAAATATTATTTAAGTCCTCACCTGCTCCAAGAACTTTTGTAAGCGCTTCAGAAGACGCCCAGACACAGAGATGACTCCCTTTTCAAGGATCTGATCCCAATAAGTGGAGCCAACTTTGGGAGATCCTCCTCGATATATATCAGATAACATATCTTCGGCCTGCACATTGTATGGATAATAAAGAAAACAGCATCTAGTCAACAGGACAAAAGCTTGTAAAAGTAAAGGACTAAAGGAGGACTAGATATCAATGTTAGCATTCAATAGCATATCATGAAAATAAAATTTGCCAACTGGGTGACATTCTTGATAAAAATTACCTAATAGAACAATGAATATGACTACAACAGTTATTTCCTGACTTACATGACAAATTTTACTACTTTTTTACCCTAACAATCTCTCCCTTGTTAACAACTTCCAAGTTCTTCCATAAAAAGAAGGAATAAAACTAATGAAAAGAATCGGCTTCACCCTATTTGTTAATGTTTGTTCAGATCCCACATCGACTATAGATATGACTAAAGAAGAGCTTATAAGCTTGGACAATCCTCACCTCATGAGCTAACTTTTGAGGTTGAGTTAGACCCAGCCTAGATTCAAGTTGGTATTAGAGCCTATCATAGATTCGATATTGGGCCACCCTCAACAGTCCAAAAAAAAAATATCTGGCTCTGTGGCTTTCCCAATGCAATATAAAAAAAATTCAGTCCTACAATCTTCACGCTCCATATGTACAATCCTAGGTGTGAGGGGTGTGTTGAGATCCCACATTGACTATAGATATGCCTAAAGTAGAGCTTATAAAGACTTGGACAACCCAGAGAGAAACACACATTCTACAACTAGTAAACAAGCTTTTCTAAACCTACAATTTGTAAACTTCAACAATGTCAATCCAGTCCTTAATTAGGTGTGTCATGACAATCTCTTTTGCTGCTGCTTGATTTCACCTTGTCTTTCTCCCTTCCCTTTTGCTAATCTAGTTTGTTTTGTCAAGGAGAAAAATTAAGCTGAGTGAAATCTATTGAAGAAAGATAGCAGCACCTGTTTAAGTAATTGCTGAGACATCTTTGCCGACTTAGCAGAAGTTGCAGCAACATCAATACAAAGAAGAATCTGGCAAGAAATGCACATTCTCAGAACCGACCATACACAAAGCTTTTTTTACCTTCTCAGTTGAAATAACAAAGTCTAAATTGCTCTAATATCATTTTAGGCACTTACTGTAGCTAAGCGACCCAACTGGGAGCATAAAGAGGAAAAATCTAGATCCTGGACACGGGACACCACATCATCAACCTGTATATATGCAACAAAAGTATATGTATTAACATTCATGACAAGCAATTAGAAACCATTAAGAATGTACTAAAAACCATGACTAGTCAACTGATCAGGTAATACTGAATAAAAAAAGTATATTATGTTACATAAAAACAAAGGACTGGATAATTTGAAAATTATAACAGCATTTACATATCCTAGGATATAATACAAAACCCATAAGAATTACACTAATTAAATTGCTCCAGACATCAAGAAAAAGAAGCAAAAAAGGGGGGGGGGAGGGCGCAAGAGACAAATCATACAGGCCAATGTTTTGGGAGGGGGTGTCCTGCATATCAACCTTACAACTTATGACCATTTTAACAACCAAAAGAATAAAATCATGCCTGTCTCACACTGCTCTTTCTCCTTAAGCATGTTAGGTGCAATCCAGTTTTAAAATAACATTGCCGTCACCTTTCTTTGGAACAATTTCTTTGTGGTTATTATGATCACTGCATATAATTAATTTTTGTAAGTTAATTATAAATGTCTTGGTAGAATTAGAAAAGGGCCAAAATTCTGTGGCAATGAACAGTGTTGCCATTTTGTGGTGCATTTGGTTGGAGCACAAACATGCAAGAGGGTGTCTACTTGCCCTTAAATCTGCTTTGGAATATGATATTGTTTTTTAGCTTCTGTTGACCTTTAATTATAGGTTCGACTTGTTGACATCATAGGATATAATTTTTGGTGTCAAGCTTCTCAGAAATCGCATGCGAAAACATTACAAGTGCCAAAGACGAAGACACCATTGACAAATTGAAGGAGGAGGGATACAATTGCAGCAGTGAAGCGTAGATCGTGGTGGAAGAAAAATCGAGGTTCATCTAGGGTTTGTACCCTGTTCTTGAATACCATGTTGAAAATCAGAGCAAAAGAGAGAGAGAAAGTGTAACTGAATATTTACTGAAATCTAACTGAATTATTACAACTGAATTCTAAAGTTACAACGAGAAGGAGTCAGCTATTTATAGCTGACTATCAAACAGATGTTCAGTAAACTGACTGAACCCGAACAGCTAATAAAAGCCCAAGGCCCAAGAGAAACAAACAACAAATACAGTAAAATAGAATGTGAGACATAGCTAACTCTAATAGGTGTCTGCCCATGGATGTTGAAAGGGTAAGGGTTTAGCCATCTCTGATATGCAGTCTACCGACCCCAAAACCTTTCCTGCAATCATAGGCCTTCACAAGACTAAACTTACTATCAAACATTCAAATCCCAGCCATTTCTCAACCTAACACCAAACTTCACTTTTGTTTGGAAAGTAGCACTCCACAGAAATAGAGATTACAACACATGGTATGCTGTGGATTTGGAGACCTCTTACACCCTTTTTCCTGTTATGTGAATGAAAGCAGGTTCAGATCGGGAACAACTTCCCATGTATATTTTCATTGTCAGGCTGCTACTTTCTTATGGACTAATCTGTTTGAAGCATTTGGTGAATACCATGTGAGTCCTTTGACCTAGGAGCAGTTTCTCATATTCATATTTATAATAATACATTTCAAAGGTTTCAGCAAGAATGAGAAGGCCAAAACTCTTTAGTAGTGTGTAAATTATGTTTTATGTGGTTATATGTATTATTTGGTTGGAAGAAGCCCACAATTGCAAGGTTATCTCATTGCACTTACAAATGGTATAGGGTAGGAGTGTGATTACGATATCTTGTTGCTGCTCTACCCACATTTTTTTAAAGGAAGCTTTCCTGTCGCTATGCACGCAGAGATGAAGAAAAGCTTTGTTGAATTTTTTAGCTTCATTGGTCCTTTTTTTTTTTTTTCCTTTATCTACTTCTAAAAATAACTTCCACACCTCCCCTGTTGTATATTCATTTTCCTTCTCATTGAGTTTCGGCCCTTGCCACAATAAAGAATGGCAACTTGCAAGAAAATCACTTTCAGAAATGTAAATAGCATCTAGTAAAGGAACATATATGGTAAATATTTGCAAAATCAATAACTAGGAAATCCATAAGTTCAACAATTCTAGGAAATCCAAATGCAATAAAGAACATACAGATGTTCTTTTGCAGGTGCTATCTACCCATTCAGCTAACTCAAGAGTAGCTTTATCTTCAGCAGATAATGAAAATCGATGAACCGCTTCTTCTCCTATATCAAACTTTGCTTTCTGCATGCAACTGCAGAAGAGAGAACAATATCAGATTTTTAGGGACAAAAAAGACCAATTAAGACAAGTAAGTATATAGAAGGAGGACAATAAATTTTCCCAGAACAGCTAAAACAACAAAAGAAAGAAAACCAGTAATAGAAAATTATTTCATAGATATCTAATTCTCCTGGCAAATCCATTACAGAAGAACCAAAGACCAAGAAAAGAAAACAGAACTAAAAAATATAAATTACATCGACAGGAAGAGTAAATCACTCTCTCTGCAAAGTGCAAATGCAAGACAAAAAAACTCCCATCATCTAGTGAACTATTAAATATTTTTATTAACAAGTGAAAAAAAGTTAATCAAAGTTATAGTGGTTATGCACCTTTCACATGTAACTCATTATAGAAAAAAGAACATGAAATTGCATGTTTATTGTATTTTATGCATTAGAAATGGGTAAAACTCACAGGTTGAGTAGCTTGGAGGGAGCTGCGCGTAACACTGTCAGTGCCTCTTTCCATCTCCATTGGCGTTCAGATAATGGTAGGAGATGCTGCAAAATTGACAAACGCCATTCCCACTCTTCAATGAAACGCTTTGAGATTGAGATTCTCCACTCAAGGGCCTGTCTGCTAGTTGTGCTTACACCATCATCTAGTGTGTTTTCTAATTCAATCATAGAGGATGGAATATTATGATGCAATACATCAAGTAGCAAACCAGTAAAAGATATAACCATTTTATTTCCCTCTTCACTTCTAGTTGAACAACTATCTTCTGAAGACCATGCATTGGATAATTTAAAACTGCTTCCTGGTAATCCACAATGCATCAAGTTAACAGAGACATTATCCATATGCAGTAGTGAAATGATGACATTCACCATCAAAATCTACATCATCAAAAAATTGGCGTTAGATAAGTACGGTATAATAATAACTGGAAAAGGAAATTATTGCAGTCTTTGATCAATTGATATCAACTCTTTAAACATTAGAATTTAAAGCATGTCAAAGATCACGGAAAATGCAAAACAATGTCACATGGACCCATTTTTCTTAGACGTATCATACCACATAAATACTACTTGATAATTTTTACAACAACTAGTCACTGATACATGGTAAGTTGCAGCCTACATAATTTTTTTCCCTTACATTTATTTTAATAAAAAACAATTAACTGAAGGATACAAATACAGCATATGTTTTTTTCAATTTTAAATAAATGGAAGTAATATTAGAGAGAAAGAAGGAAAAGCAATTAACAAAATATCCAAATATAACGGAATATCCTAATACAACACATAGCACTTGCCACTGGAGAGATGTTTCATCTAAGTCAGGAGGGAAAAAATGATCCCAAAAGAAAAATATAGAAAAAATAAAAAATACAACAATATGTGTGGACTGAGGAGGATAAGATTATGAGAAAATTTTGTTATACAGAACTACATGAAGAAAACTGCTTACAATGACTATCATCCAGAGAAGGGAGCAATTGGACAAAAATTTGGAAAAAAAACTGAAAAAGGACTAACCTTGCGCGGAAGATTACTAATTGCATCCAAATGGTTCTGCAAGTCCTTTACATGAAATAATGGCACATCTTGATGGGTTTCTGCTTCACCAGATATACTCCTTTCCATTGCTCCTAAAGCAAGAACAGCTGATTCTAAAGCATAACGCATATGCATGAGTTCTATATCTTGCTTCCTATGCCAACAGAAGGAAATGCAGAAAAGCAAATAAGGCTCAAAGAACAAAACAAACATCGCATAGTAATTATAAGAGATTATGTATTTGAACGCTTAATGTCAAGAAAGTCTGGCCACACAAGTGTGGCCTACACCCAATTCAGAGCCATCAGATTACATGTCAATATGTGCAAAAAAGTGATACAACCGAGAAAAATCTAAAGGCAAATCAAATGGTGTAGAAAAGAAAAGGTGTGTGCCTAGCAATACTCTTAAATTTAATATATGAACAGAACCCAATGCAAGTTGTTTAATCAAAATGCCCGTTCACAACTGTTGGAAAAGCTGTTTTGGTGTCTGTTGTACAGCTTTTATAAAGCTGTTTTTGTTGTATCTAGATCCTAGGCTATTGCCTTTTTCTCTTTCATTGTAAACCTGCTCAGACTCTTGATTTTATATAAATATACATGTTTGCTGAGTGAAAAAACACACTCAAGCACTATTATTCAAAATCTCCTAATCTTAAGTTAGTATCAGAGCGGGTTCGATCCCACTCTACAGATCCAGTCAAGTCCGGCCAAGTTCGCCGCCGGCCCAGTCGCCGACAACCCCTGGATATGGTGCGTCTCTTCAAACTCGACCCAACCCAAGAGGTTTTGAGGTCAAAAACCTCCTCACATTCGTTCACACGCCACCTCTTTGAGCAGCCCAATTAGGCTAGTGAAGTTCACACGCCACCCTCCAATCACCAGAAAGCCGTTGCCACTACCAGTCTATTCGTTCGCTTCTCCTGGTCCCTTTTCAAGCCTCACCTTTCACCTTCCTTCTATTTGGAGAGTGCGTCCCATATCTTTATCTCTCTTGGGTCTCATTCTTTCTTTGTTACAGCAATATGACCAGTCCTAGTCCTGTTCTTTCTGGCTCTAGCACTCCTACTATAACCACATAAAAACTTTATGGCAAAAATTATTTATCCTAGTCTGCATCAGTTGAACTCTGGTTCCTTGGTCAAGGTTACCATGATCACTTGGAAAAGGATATTAGTGAAGTGTCATAAGAAAACAGGGAACAATGGAAGAAGCTGGATTTTCAGCTTTGTGCTCTGCTATGGCAATCTGTAGAAAATAATATTCTTGGCAAGGTTGTCAAACTCAAGAGTTTACGTAAACTCGTGGGAGCTCCGTAAACTTGTAAGAGTTTACTTACTATTAAAAAAAATTAAAATAATTGTCAATAACATAATAATTCAATATTTCAACCCCATAATAAAAGCAAAATAGTAAATCACAATAATAAAACAATGTTCAACATCAATTTAAACAATTAATATGTAGTGCTCCTTCACCGACTCAAACAAGGTTCAACAGCAAAATATTTGGGCATTTTGATAATCAGTAAAACAGACTTCAATAATCAGTATACAAGAGAAATGGAACTACAAAACAGAGTTGGGGTTGGGGATATCCGAAGAGACAAAACAGAAGCAAAATGCAAACCAGAGTTGAAATCAAAAAAGAGATGCAAACCAAAGTCGAAACCAGAGAAGCAGACGCAGAGTCGAGAAGCGGAGTGTAGATGAACTTGGGGAGTGTAGATGCGGAGTCAAAAAGTAGAGTTGAAGTCGAACTTGGAGAGTGCAGACCGAAGTGGAGAACTCGAAGTTGAACTTGGGGAGCAAATCGACGAGCATTGCGCGAAGCAGAACGTCGACGAATGTTGCGCATAGTAGATCACGTCAGGCATCACCATCAATTTCGTGTCGAGTTCACCAGAGAATATACAGACGGAGCCCTTACCTTCTATTTTGGGTTTTTACGTAACGAAAACGACACAAAAAGCTGTTGTTTGAAACCAAAAAATTTGGCCCTATTGAGCTCACCAACTCGCTTGTGAACTCGCGAGTTTGCGCGAGTTTGTGCGAGTTTGCACGAGTTTACTTGAAAACGAGTTTGCATCCGAGTTAACTCGTTGGGACATCGTGGGAACGTAAACTCGGACGAGTTTACGAGTTAACACTCAAGTTTGATAACTATTTCTTGGGACCCTCAGAACATTCAAAACATGTAACTCTTTTTGGAAAAAGGTTTAGAGTATATTTGCAAATGATATTCAACGACTCTATGATTATGCCTAGAGGCTAGCTTCTCTCAAACAAACTAATCATAATATGATCTCCTTTGTTGCTCAAGCCCAATATGTTGTTGAAGAACTGAAAATGTTCTTGGAAGCTCATTGGAAGGAATTAAAAAGAAACTGGACAAGCTGTACATGGTGACTGTTCTTCGTGCCACGAATCCAAATTTTGATCATGTTCATGACCAAATTCTAACCAGTCAAGAGGTCCCTTTAATGGAGAATTTAATAACATGAACTTTTCGTGTTCCTACCCTCAAGAGTGGAAACCCACCTGAGCTGACTGAGTCTTCAACAATGGTATCCACTCGTGGAAGAGGAGGTCATGGCAATCGAGGAGGACGTGGTGGTAGAGGTGGTCGTCCTCAGTGCTCGTACTGCAAGAAAATGGGTCACACTCAGGAAACTTGCTACTATTTGCATGGTTTTCTTGACAAGGCAGCAAATGTCTCCAAATCTGAGAAAGCTGAACCTAAATTTTTTGATGAAGAGTATCAGGAATATTTGAGGTTAAAATCCAGCAACCAAGCACAACCATCTTCAGCCCCTAGTATTTCAACAGCTTGCATTTCTCAATTTGTGGATAGTCAAGATCCATGGGTAATTGACTCAGGTGCTTTTGATCACATCTCTGGTAATGATTCTCTATTCACCTCTATGTCTTCCCCAAAATTTCCTCATTTAATTACCTTAGCAAATGGCTCTAAAGTTGCTTCCAAGGGAGTTGGTCAAGTCTCTCTTCCTCCTTCCTTAAACTTGGAGCCTGTCCTCTTTATTCCTAATTGTCCATTCAATCTAATCTTTCTAAGTCAATTAACTAGGCCATTAAATTGTTCTGTAACATTTGACGCCAATTCTTTTGTTATACAAGAACGTGGTACGAGTCGACCGATTGGTGTAGGACATGAATCCAAAGGACTCTACTACCTTGAAACCAACCCTTTTGTATCCTGTTTTGCAGCTCCATCTCCAAAACCTATACAAGATCGCTTGGGTCGTCCAAACTTTTGAAAATTGAAGAAAATGGTTCCTAGTCTCAACAAACTTCAAACGTTAAAGTGTGAGTCATGTCAAATCAATGTTGTTAATGGCAGATGGCGGAGCATGGCGGTGAGCCCAAAATCTGCCATAAACATATGGCGTGGCAGCAAATGGCGGAAGCCATGGTGGACAAAAATATACATATATATATATATACTAAAAAAACAATAGATATTAAAAAAAAACTAAAAAAACAGCAACTAAATCACACTAAAAAACAGTAGATATCAATAAAAACATCACAAGTTTCACAAGAACAAAGTCATAAACACGTAACAACTTCATTCAAGAGTTTCAAACAACAACAAAATGATTACAACATAATCTAAACACAAAATAAGGTCTCTAATGTCCCTCTAATCCTCTTCCTCAACCCCAACATAATCCTCTTCTTTGTCATCATGAAGTGAAGCATATCCCTCTCCCTCTTCTCCATCAGATTCCTCAAAATTATGTATAATCTCTTCTTCGGATTCCTCATCCTCAAATTCCACATCCTCTTCTTCTTGAACCGATACTTGCTTTTTTTAAGAAGATACAGCCACTGCTTGTTTTTTAGATGTGTGGGCAGCTGTAAGAGTAGGACCACCACTTGATGGCTCCTTCCTTTTGTTCATTTTGCACCTAGTATACATCCTAGGCTCTCCAAACCCCGATGCCTCATAAACAGCTGCCCAAGTTAAGACATTATCATCATCAAATACCAACTCATTTCCACCATCCCCATTATCATCATCCATCTCTCCCACCAACCACTCATTGCAATCATCAATATCATTGAGAGAAATTGGGTCAATTTCATCTCTAGCATTATATCTTTGCTTGAGGAGTTGGTTGTATTTGACAAACACCAAATCATGCAACTTCTTATGTTCAAGCCTATTCCTTTTTTTTGAATGAATCTGCAACATAACATAAATATAGTTATGTTATGACCATCAAACTAAAATAAAAAATATAGTTATTAACTTATTATGAGTCTATGACAATTACTTGCTCAAATACACTCCAATTTCTTTCACATCCTGATGTACTGCAAGTCAGGCTCAAAATCTTGATAGCTAACCTTTGCAAATTTGGAGCATTTTAGCCATACATTTGCCACCAATATGACTTAGAATTGTAACACTAAAGTACAAAACTTTAAAAAAACTTCAATTAGTAGAAGTGGTGTTCTAAGTTTCTTATTAGGAGAAGTGGTTTTCCTACTTCTAAGTGCAAAATCACAACCAAAGAGACCAACACCAGTCTTGTAAAATGCAACTCAGATAATATTTTTTGTTGCACCTCAGGTTGTGGAACCAACCTCCTAATGCAATCATACAATCCATTCATAACATTAAAATCAAACTCCAAATTTGTGTTGTCATAGAAGAACTCCGGGTTTAAGAAGTGGTCAGCCGCATGCAATGGCCTATGAAGTTGGCAATTCCATCTATCATCAATGATTGCAAACACATCTTTGTATTTGCTTTCATTATTGTTGAAAGACTTCATAATTGTTTCTTTTGCTTTGTCCATTGCCTCATAGATATAGCCCATGGCCGGTTTCCTTTCACCATCCACAAGACGAAACACTTGAACAAGTGAAGCCATCACTTTAAGAGTGTAAACCACGTTCTTCCAAAATGATGACATGAGCACAACTTTTGTTGCCTCCTTCCCTTTAACCTCCTTTGACAACTTGTTTAAGGTCCACTCATTAGAAGTAAACATCTTCTAATATTTCCTTTCTCTTTATGAAGCCTTTCTAAGGATAGAAAGGATGTGGCAAATCTAGTAAGCGCATTTCTCACCAATTCCCTTTTGTTTGTAAAATTCCTCAACAAACTCAAGGTACTAGAATGGGCATAGATAAACCCAACTAGATTGATTGCCCTTTTAATTGTCTTCTTAATCAAGGGAAGCTTCCCAATGTCTTCAAGCATCAAATTAATACAATGGGCTGCACAAGGAGTCTAATAAAGATGCACCTTTTTCTCCTCCAACTTCTTACCCGCTAAAACATAGTTGCTCCCATTATCAATGACAACTTGAACAACGTTCTCTTCTCCAACTTCCTCCACAATAGAATCAAGCAACTCAAAAAGTTTTTTATCTGTCTTCACAAAATTAGAGCCATCAATAGACTTAATAAACATTGTCCCAGCTAGAGAGTTTACGAAAAAATTAATGAGACATCTTTGTTTCCGATCGGTCCATGCATCTAACATAATAGAACAACCAAACTTGACCCATTGCTCCCTGTGGCCTTTCATCAAATCATTAGTGTATTCCAATTCTTTCTTTAGTAGTGGAACTCTAATATCATGATAGCTCGGAATGGGCAAATGTGGTCCATAGGAACCAATGGCTGCAACCATATCTTTAAAGCTCTTCAACTTAATGAGGTTGAATGACAACCCAGCTTGATACCAAAAGCGAGCAATATATTGATGCACCCTCTCCTTTGCTTCCTTGTCACATGCATCTCTTATGCTAGCTTGCTACAACTTCTCCTTGTTTCTTTGACTTATAGCAACTTCTGGCTTCTTACAAAACAGATCAATTGGCCCTTTTATAGTGACATTCTTCCTCCTTGTAGTAGTGGCAACAGTGCTAGAGTCCTCAAACTCATCTTCTTCACTTTCTTCACATCCAATGGGAGCCAAATCAAAATCTCTAACATTTGGCAAATCAACACTGTCCTCCTTCTTTTTGTTAGCTAGATATCCCCAAAGCTCCTCTCTTACATCCTTTGGGCACTTTTGGCAAGGAGCAACATTGTCCTTCTTCCCCATCAAGTGTTGTTTGGCTCTTGTTATTCCTCCCTTAGTGACTTTTGTCCAAAAATTACAAACAATTGTATTTGTATCTCCTTCAAGTTGATAACAGTATTTCCAACTAGGGTCTATCCAAAGAAGTCACGAAGACTTCTCTCTCGTGGTCTGTTTAGGGTTTTAACCCCTGAACCGGGTTGGGCTACAAGCCCATTCCCTTTTCTTTTCTTTTTGACAAAAATCCGCTTCGTTCTGCCGTGGCCACCACGAACGCCATGGCTTTGGTGGCCGCCACGCGGAACTCGCCCCGCCATCGCCATTTTATGGCGTTTTCATACGAAATTGCCCCGCCATTCCACCATGGTGGCAATTTGACAACACTGTGTCAAATAGAGAAATATGCTAGGCCTTTCTTTCCAAAGCGAACTGAAACAAAATGTAACTCTACTTTTTCTACCATTCATTCAGACAGTGCCACATCTTTTGGGTTCAGATATTTTGTCACATTTATCAATGAATATTCTCGATATACTTGGGTATATTTAATGAAAGAGAGATTTGAACTTTTCTCTATTTTTATGTCCTTCTTCAATGAGATCAAGAATAAATTTGCCTTAATAATTAAAATTCTCCAAAGTGATAACGCCAAAGAATATTTTTCTTCTGATCTCTCTTCTATTTTATCCTCACAGGGCATCTTACATCAATCCACGTGTCCCCATACACCACAATAAAATGGTATAGCTAAAAGGAAAAATAGACATTTAGTTGAAACAGCACGCACATTATTGCTTAGTGTAAATGTTCCTGTTCATCATTGGGGGGATGCAATTATGACTGCTTGCTTTCTAATAAATAAAATGCCTTCTTCATCACTTGAAAATAAAATTCCTCATTCAATTTTTTTCCCCCAAACAAACCTTTATATCATGTTTCTCCTCGTATTTTTGGATGCACGTGTTTTGTCCATAATGTGTCTCTAGATTTGGACAAGCTCTCAGCAAAAGCCATCAAATGTGTTTTTCTTGGATACCCTCGTCTTCAGAAAGGGTACCGATATTATTCTCCAAACACTAGATGATACTACATGTTTGTCAATGTTACCTTCTTTGAAGAGACCCCTTTTTTCTCTTCTTCCAAGCAAGATTTCAATTCCATTCAATAGGTCTTACCTATCCCATCTTTCGATTCGTTGCTGTCTCCTACCATAAGACTTCTAATCAAGAACAAAATCAGCCTCACTGTCCAACCAACAATCCACCTAAATCATCTCCACCTCTTCTCATCACATACTAGCACAGGACACAAAGAACTGGTCCAACATTACGTGAAGAGCCATTTGATTCATGTCCTTCCCCATCAATTGCTCCTACAACAGATCCATATGATGAGAACTCTAGTTGGCCTATTGCTCTTAGGAAAGGTATTCGATCCACTCAAAACCCTCATCCTATTTATAATTTTTTGAGTTATCATCGTTTGTCTCGTTCATATTTCTCCTTTGTTTCCTCTTTGTCTTCTATTACCATTCCCAAAAATGTTTGTGAAGCAGTTGATCATCCTGGATGGCAACAAGCCATGATTGTTGAAATGCAAGCTCTTGAAAACAGTGATACGTGGGAGTTGGTTCCTCTTTCCCCATGGGAAAAAGACAATTGGCTGCAGTATATGCTATTAAAGTTGGCCCTAATGGTGAGGTTGATCGTCTTAAAGCCAGTTTAGTAGCAAAAGGATATACTCAAATATATGATCTTGACTATGGTGATACTTTTTCTCCTATGGCCAAAATCACTACTTTTGATATAGCTGCTATTTGCCATTAGCCTCTTTATCAGTTGGATATTAAAAATGTATTCCTTCATGGTGAACTGGATGAGGAGATTTACATGGAGCAACCTCTTGGGGAGTCTAGTCTAGTTTGCAAACTTTGTCTATCTCTCTATGGACTTAAGCAGTCCCCACGAGCTTGGTTTGGGAAATTTAGTCAGATTGTATAGAATTTTGGGATGAAACGTAGTGAAGTAGATCATTCAATCTTTTATTGTCACACTTCTCCTAGAAAGTGTGTTTACCTAGTGGTCTATGTTGATGACATAGTCATTATAGGAAATTATGATGCTACAATTTCCCAGTTGAAAAAGCACTTATTCAGTCACTTTCAAACCAAAGATCTTGGCAACCTCAAATACTTTCTTGGTATTGAGGTAGCTCAATCAAAGGAAGGCATTGCTATTTCACAAAGGAAGTATGCCTTGGATATTCTAGAGACAGGTATGACTGAATGTAGACTCATTGTTAGTCCTATGGACCCAAATCAAAAGTTAACGGCAGATAAGGGTGAACCTTACTAAAATCCAAAAAGATATAGAAAACTAGTTGAGAAACTCATCTATCTCACAATTACAAGGCCTGACATCTCTTTTGCAGTGAGAGTTATAAGTCAATTCATGCAGGCTCCTCATGTTGATCACTAGAATGTGGTGTGATTCACATTCTTAGATACATCACAAGGGCTCTAGGGCAAGGATTATTGTATGAAGATAAAGGAGATACCCAAGTTTCTGGTTACTATGATGCTGATTAAGTAGGATCACCTATTGATAGGTGCTCTACCACTGGATATTGTGTATCCATTGGTGAGAATATTATCTCTTGGAAGAGCAAGAAACAAAATGTTGTTGCTTGGTCTGGTGCTAAATTAGAATACAGAGTTATGGCTTCAGCCACTTGTGAGCTCGTGTGGATCAAGCGACTTCTTCAAGAGTTAAAGTTCTGTGAAATCCAGCAAATGAAATTGTATTGTGACAATCAAGCAGCTCCTCACATTGCCTCTAATCCAGTGTTAAATGAAAGAACTGAACATATAGAGATTGATTGCCATTTTGTTTGTGAGAAGCTGCTGTCCAAGGAAATCGATACTGAATTTATCAACTCAAATGATCAACTTCCAGACATCTTGACAAAGGCTTTGAGAGGGCCTTGGATTCAATTTATATGTCCCAAGCTTGGTGCATACAACTTATACACTCCAGCTTAAGGGGGAGTATTGGAAAAGTTGTTTTGGTGGTGTCTGTTGTACAGCTTTTATAAAGCTGTTTTTTGTTGTATCTAGATCCTAGGCTATATAGCCTTTTTCTCTTTCATTGTAAACCTGTTCAAACTCTTGATTTTATATAAATATACATGTTTGCTGAGTGAAAAAACACACACAAGCACTATTATTCAAAATTTCCTAATCTTAAGTACTACATAGTTGACAAAATTATCAAACATGTACAATTAATCCTATTACTAACAATTATATATCACTACTATAAAAAAATAATTAAATATCACATTTTAACTGCCGACAAGAATAACAAAATAATTAAACAGATGAAAGGACATGAATGGATTAAGGAAGTAAGAGTTGATAAATGAAAACTGTACTTTTAAATTATATAATAAATACACATTTGCAAAAATACCGACAACCTTGTTGCATTTATGAGTCATTCATTTTCCATTTGTTTATTTTTTTTCTTTTACTATTTTTGTTAGATACCATTATGTTAGGAAGTCCCACATCGCCTGCTTCAATTCTTGGGGTGCAGTTTATATATCTATTGGGCAACTTCACTTCAAACCAATTGGTTTTAAGATGGAATCTAACATGGTATCAAAGCCTATAGCCTATCTTCGTGAATCGCCTATTCTGGTAGGCATCGGCTGTACTGGCAGGCATCGCCTGTACTAGCAGGCATCTATGGCAGGGGGGTGTTGGGAAGTCCCACATCGCCTACCTCAATTCTTATGGTGCGGTTTATATATTTGTTGGACAACTTCACTTAAAGCCAATTGGTTTTAAGATGGAATCTAACACATTAATTAGTTACTATCGAGATCTCACATCAACTAAAGATAGCCAATGTAGTCCTTATAAAGCTTGAGCAATCCTTACCTTACAAGCTAGTTTTGTGGGGCTGAGTTATGCCTATACCCAAATTCTAATACGATATCAAAGCCAATCCTAGATTCGTTATTCGGCCACCTGTTTTTGTCTACACTCTAGATGTCTATTCCTAAGCGTGAGGGAGTGTTGTTATTAGACCACCCATATTTGTCCACGTTCCAGATGTTCAGTCCTAGGTATGAGGGAGTGTTGTTATTGGACCACCCATATTTGTCCATGTTCCAGATGTTCAATCCTAGGCATGAGGGAGTGTGTTGAGATCTCACATCGACTAGAGATATGGGTAAGTCCAAAGTCCTTATAAAACTTAGCCAATCCTCACCTTACAAGCCAATTTTGCAGGGTTGAATAGGGCCCTAAGCCCAAATTCTAAGAGTTAAATTAGTTAGTCAATTAGGATAGTTGATTGAAGAAATAAGACATGTTGCCTATAAATAAGAGGGGAGGTGGAGAGAGATATCTGTTGTTTAAATTGGAGAGAATTGTGGCCTTTGGGCAATTGGGAGGTGCAAACCCTCGAAGTTCTGCAGTGTGTCGGTTATTTTCTAAAAAATATACTCTTATAATGATGTGTCTTATCTAATTAACAAACAAACTCAGCACAACCAACCACTTGGGTAATATTTGTCTTAATAACAAAATGACTCTAAAAGTTGTCACTTAGAGAGAAAAGACATCATAAGCACACCTCTTCCTGGCTTCTATAGTAGAAGCAATTGGCTGCATACTGATCAATTCAATGGCTTCCTGGAATTTTATGCCTGGAACAACATCAAATAGCACCTGCAAAGAAGATGATGCTATCATATTAAACATTCAAATTTCATAGTATAATAAATCTAAGATAAATTCTGAAATATTTCATTAAAAATTTGTTATTATTATCAACTTTTGATATATTTTCCTTTAAAATAAAAGCTACAATTTTATAGTAATTAAGCGCTATTTAAGGCTGAGTAACTATCCTTTATGATTTTACATATCAACAAACATAATCTTTCCTAATCAATTCTCTTTTCATCAATAAATATATATCCATGTGTGAACAGTATATTGTAAATAACTAAATTAGTTTTCAGTTGGCTTAGTTAGGAATCTATTAGTTTGACAATTGTACTATAACAGCAATTTCTAACTGTCTTTAGATCCTTGTAATGCAAGCTATAGTCTATAGTTCCTTGCAATGCAAGCAACTTGTAATACAAGCTACATCACAGCTAGCTATAAATACTGCTACTGTAACTACTGTAATTGATTTTTAGAAAATCAATAAAACAAACTATCTTTTTCTCTAAACTCTCTTCCACATTCTCTGAAACTCAACATGGTATCCAGAGCTTGAAGGTCCAGCATGGCCGAACAACCTCCTCCTCCTCCTTCCTCTACACCAGTCACATTCTCTCAAACTATATCTGAAAAGCTCGATGAAAAGAACTTTCTCCTCTGGCGTAAACAGGTTGAACCTGTGATCATGGTTCTAAATTGCGGTTGTGGTCCCAATTGCGGTTTCGTTGAAATCCCTGATATTGCGAGAAATTGCGGGAAAATGCGGTCGATGCGGCCGCAATTGCGGTTGCGGTGAGTCCAAAAACCTTTACGTTGCGGCCGCAATTGCGGTTGCAGACCGCAATTTAGAACCATGCCTGTGATCAAAGCTCATTGCCTTTAACACTTCGTAGTGTGTCTGCAAATTCCCCTTCATTTTTTAAGTGAATCTGACCGTGAAGCAAGAATCATCAATCCTACATATGACATTTGGGAACAACAAGATCAAATGTTGTTGTCTTGGCTCCAGTCGTCACTATCGACTTCGATCCTGTCACGAGTTCTTGGAAGCATTCATTCCTATCAACTGTGGGAGAAAATACATGACTTCTTTCAAAAACAAAGTCGAGCCAAAGCGCGACAGCTGCACACTGAGTTGCGCTCCTCAACTCTTGATGAGCGTCATGTCTCAAAGTACCTCTTACGCATCAAAGCTCTCTCTAATGCACTGGCTTCTGTTGCTGATCCCATTTCCCTTCAAGAACACATTGATGTCATTCTTGAAGGATTACCACAAGATTACAGCTCTATAATCTCAATTATTGAGAGTAAATTTGAACCGCTGCCTATAGAGGAAGTTGAGGCTCTCATTCTTGCTCATGAAATGTGCCTACAAAAGTTTTGCAAGAAAGTTCTAGCTGATTTTGCAACTGTCAACCTGACACAGGTTTCTCAAAAATCCTCTCTCGCCACAAAAACCGAATCCTGTGACTGCTCAATGCAATCTCACTCAATCCTCTGACAGTCACAACCATCAATATGGCTTTCGTGGCTTTAATCGTGGCCGCGGTGCTCGCGCAGGCTGTGGAGGCCACTTTCCCAACATACAATGCCAACTATGTCTTAGATACGGTCACTACCTCTCACATTGCTTTCATCGGTTTAATCCGAATTTTCATCCACCAGTCTCTGCAAACTATCAAGGTCAAGGTTACCACCCTAATTGGCAACATCCATCCATGCAACAGGATAATAGCACTTTACAGAACCCTTACAACTATGGTCCTTCTCCTCCATGGGGCCAAACATCAATGCCGCCCAGACAGCAGTTTTCACAAGCCACTAACCAACCTAGCGCTATGATCACCAACACTGGCCCTACAACTAGCAACGCATGGTTCCCTAACTTAGGAGCTTTGTTTCATGTTATTGGTGACCAGAAAAATATCCAACAAATTGGCAGCTTTGAGGGTCCAGACCAAATCTACATTGGAAATGGTCAAGGTATACAAATTTACTCATCTGGTTCCTCTTATTTTACTTCTCTTGTTAATCCCATTGTCTCTCTCATTTTACACAATTTGCTACATGTTCCCTCCATGACCAAAAACTTAATAAGTGTCAGCAAGTTTGTCAAAGATAATTCAGTCTACTTTGAATTTCATGCTAATCACTGTCTTGTCAAATCTCAAGAGACTAAGGAAGTGCTGGTTCGAGGTCAAGTGGGTCCTAATGGCTTGTACAAGTTTCCAAGTCTCCATTTGCAACCTCATCCACAAAATACTGCTAGTTGTTTAGTTTCAAACTCTGTAAATTCTACTAAGCTGTCAAATCATAATTCTGTTGTACCTAGATACTCCTCTAATTCTCTTTTCTTGTGGCATTTACGATTAGGTCATCCTAATGATAATTCACTCAAACTTGTACTAAAACAATGTAATATACCTGTTTCAAATAAAGATCATTTCTTCTATTTTGCTTGTTGTATTGGTAAATCTCACCGGATACACTCTCCCTCGTCCATTACCAAGTACAATTTTCCTTTGGAATTGGTGTACAGTGATCTGTGGGGACCAGCCCCTGTTCCTTCCTCAATTGGCTGCAGGTATTATCTCAGTTTTGTTGATGCTTACTCAAGATACCTGGATATACCTTCTTAAAAATAAATCTGATACACTTACCTTTTTCAAACAATTTAAAACTATGGTGGAATTACAGTTTGGAACTGCACTTAAAACACTACAAACTGACCGGGGGGGTGAATTTAGACCTCTTACAAAATATCTTACAGATTTAGGGATCATACATAGACTTACATGTCCTCGCACTCATCACCAAAACAGGGTTGTCAAAAGAAAACATCGTCATATTGTTGAATTAGGACTCACTCTATTAAGTCAAGCCTCCTTACCCCTTAAATACTGGGATCATGCATTCTCCACTGCAGTCTACCTTATAAATAGATTACCAACTACCTCCCTTAATCAATCCATACCATATACTACTCTATTTCAACTACCTCCCACCTATCAACATCTCAAAGCCTTTGGATATGCCTGCTTTCCTCACCTCTGACCATATAACTCACACAAATTGGAATTTAGGTCTCATGTATGTGCTTCTTAGGCTACTCTATCTCTCACAAGGGCTATAAATGTCTATCTCCAACGGGCAAAATTTTTATTTCAAAAGATGTTGTCTTCAATGAACTACATTTTCCCTATCCCACCCTTTTTCCATTACCCTCTGTTACTTCTCCCACCCCCTCTGCACCTCTACCCCTTGCCACCATTCCTCTTGTTAGTCCTCCACCAAACTTCTCCATACCTTCTCCACCTATCACTGTACCCAATTCCATCTCTCCTAGTCCCTCCACCTCTACATCCTCCCTTGTCACCTCTGTGCCTGTCCCTTTGCCTATCAACACTCACCCTATGCAGACTCGGTCCAAATCTGGTATAGCTCAAAGACGGATTCATCCCTCACTGTTTCTGGCTCACACTGAGCCCAAAACTGTTAAACAAGCTCTGGCTGACCCAAAGTGGTTTGCTGCAATGCAAGATGAATATGATGCACTGCTTCGCAACAATACTTGGACACTTGTAACTCTTCCTCCTAACAGGAAAGCTATAGGCTGCAAGTGGGTGTTTCGCATTAAAGAAAATGCTGATGGAACAGTTAATAAATACAAGGCCAGGTTGGTGGCCAAAAGGTTTCATCAAGTTCAGGGGTTTGACTTCAATGAAACTTTCTCTCCAGTAATTAAACCTGTTACAATCCGAATTGTCCTTAGATTGGCACTGAGCAAACATTGGATTTTACATCAATTAGATGTCAACAATGCTTTTCTTAATGGGTTACTTGATGAGACAGTGTATATGCAGCAGCCTCAAGGTTTTGAATCCCAGGATCGCTCTCTTGTATGCAAACTGAACAAAGCCTTGTATGGCCTCAAGCAGGCTCCTCGCCAGTGGTTTGAACGCCTACAGCACACTCTACTTCAGTTGGGCTTCAAAGCCAGCAAGTGTGATCCCTCTCTCTTTATTTACTACAGCAAATCTGACGTTGTTTATCTTTTGGTGTATGTAGATGATATTATCATCACTGGCAGCTCTGCCTCTCTAATCAAGCACCTCATCGCTCAATTACACTCTGTTTTTGCTCTCAAATAACTAAGGCATCTTGATTACTTCCTTGGCATAGAGGTCCAATATTTGCAATCTGGTTCAGTTCTTCTCACTCAGAGTAAATACATTAGAGATCTTCTTGCTAAAACCTATATGACAGAAGCCAAATCCATATCTTCTCCCATGGCATCCAACTGCAAATTGTCCAAATCAAGAGTGAATCTTCTTACTGATCCTACACTCTACAGGTCTGTGGTTGGTGCACTCCAATATGCAACAATCACACGCCTAAAATCAGTTACACTGTCAACAAGGTTTGCCAATTTATGGCAAAGCCTTTGGAATCTCATTGGATTGCAGTCAAGCGCATTCTCAGGTACCTTAAGGGTACTCTGAACTTTGGGCTACAATTTTGTCTAGCCACTCTCAATACAACTCTGAATCTTCATGCCTATTGTGATGCTGACTGGGCAACCAACCCAAATGATCTCAAATCTACATCCGATGCTGCAATCTATTTAGGCCCAAACCTTATACTTGATGGTCCAGAAAACAACAAGTTGTTACCAGGTCCAGCACTGAGGCTAAGTATCACAGCCTTGCTCAAGTCACTGCTGATATCCTCTGGATTCAAACTCTACTCACTGAATTTGGAGTTTCTTTCTCCACTCCTATTGTCTACTGTGACAATCAAAGTGCAGAGTATCCCTTGCCCGTAATCCTATTCTCCATGCCAGAACGAAACACATGGAGATTGACCTATTTTTTGTCAGAGAAAAGGTCCTGAAGAAACAGCTCTCTGTTCAACATGTTCTAGCTCAAGATCAGCGGGCTGACCTGCTCACCAAGCCTCTCTCCCCTACCCATTTTCAGTTTCTTAGGAACAAACTCAAAGTGTTTGAGCTCTCTTCTTTAACTCAACCACCTTGAGCCTTTTTTTGGGGGGGGGGGGGGGGGGAGGGGGTGAACAGTATATTGTAAATAACTGAATTAGTTTTCAGTTGGGTTAGTTAGGAATCTATTAGTTTGACAGCTGTACTGTAACAGCAATTTCTAACTGTCTTTAGATCCTTGTAATGCAAGCTACTATCTATAGTTCTTTGCAATGCAAGCAACTTGTAATACAAGGTACATCACAGCTAGCTATAAATACTGCTACTGTAACTACTGTAATTGACTTTTAGAAAATCAATAAGATAAACTCTCTTCCAAATTCTCTAAAACTCAACAATCCACTATGTAAAGGTCAAAAGAACTATATTGTCAAATGGCATCAATGAATTTGCACAGCCACACAATAGTTTTCACAATGTTACCAAAATAAAGAAGGAATGTATGTTACCATCCAAGATCAAAGAGGTCAACAAAACACACTACTGTTTACAATTCGTATTACCTCTGTCATCTAAATAAAAATAAAGGCAGTCCCTGTAACTGCTGCTCTACATACCATCATGTATAAAAAATAATAATAATAAAAAACAAACATAAAGTTCAAATATTCAATAGCATCCTATAAAGGAGGAGCTTCTTAAGTGAAAAGAGGAATAAAATTACATATGAGCCAATCACATCAGTAATTTTTTATATACAGTTGTAACACTTCCAAAGATAGGCAAGAATTCCAAATATACTGATTACAATCCCATGCATTTGACATAAAGTATTACCCGAAGAGGACTCTGGACAGAAAGTCGTTCCAACACAAAGTTCTCGACAAAAGGATCAGAATAAACATCTTCATCTCTAAATGCCACTTGCTCTTTTGCAGAAAGCATTAATGAGAATTTTGAATTCCAAGACTGGCCAGAATTCACACAAGCAACAAAAGAGGCAAGATCAAGCTGATAACACAAGGTATCACATAGATGCTCCACACAGGACATCTGCCGGAAAATTAAATCAATTTTTTCAGCAAAGTTTCACCTATTAATTCATTTAGTACCAACAAAGCACATTTTGAAACATGAAAGGCGAAAAATACCTCATCTGATTTTTTACCATAAAGAGAAGATTCTTCAAGCCGAATTACTTGTGACTTACTTGTCCAGAGAAGTTGCATTAATTTCCTCCGTGCTGCTATTTTACCAGCCAATAAATCCCAACCCATGGCCGCTACCAAAGGGTGAAGTAGTGGAAACAATTGGAGGACCTGCCACAAACAAGAAGTACCTAAGTAGTACAGCTACATGGGGAGACTTAAGTTGGAAGTTCATACAATTGATACAATACCAATTTTTATACAAATAAACATTGAAAGAGATAACAAAAATAGGCACATACATAGCTAGCTTCATCCAGCTGCTCCCTCTTCACAGCAGACAGGGCAGTATCCATAATACACTCAAGAACATGTAGTCCAGAAACCCGAGCATAATGATACATATCTGTCTTGCAATATCTGATTACCTCGTTCAGGAATAATGCCTTATCATCTGAATTCTTACCAGACTTCACTTCTTCCAGATATCTTTGAAGACATACAAGAGGATGCGGAATGAAATTCTCAGTTTGAACTCTATCCATTTCAATCTCCTCAGACAATAGCTCGTCGTGAATGCTCTAAAGAAAAGCATTGATATTTAATATAGTTAAACAAAATAAAATTTTCTTTTAGACAATGGCTAGGGGGGAAAACCCTATGTTGTAAACTCATATGATCAACAGTTAGACACTTTTTTAAATAAAGGAAAAGAATAACCCCCATAACAAAGTGACAAACTAAATTGATACGAATGATTGTGAAACCAATTTCTCCAAGTTGGTTCCATGGGGGAAGGAAGAGGAAGACACCAAAAAATTTATTGATGGTTTTCTATAAAGGACCTTATTTATCAGAAGTCAGAATGCCTTAATAAATCATCAAAAGGACTCTTAAAAGACAATAAGCATTCCCAGAAATTTCTGCTTGCTTGAACAATGGTTTAGCCTGCTTTCTTTAACATGAGGTATTTCAAAATTATAAGATTCTTATTATTTTGTGCTTTGTTTTTTCTTGCATCCCTTTTGACCTCATGCATACGTTTTATGTGATTGTGTCACTTTGGCACTTCCTGAATGTTAATTACTTTACATATGAACAAGCTAAGGAGATAAAACTCTTGAGCAATAAAAGAATATGATATGATAATGAAATCCTATACCATGCAGAAATGGAAGTATGCTATAAACTGAAGGCTTTGTTAAGATAATATCTTCAAGAAAGAATTACACAAATGAATCCCTAGGGAGAAAGAAGAGAGACTGTACACCTGCAACATTTGAACAATATCACTGCAATTTGACGAAATGGCTTCACTATAAATCTGTAGCAATTGATTACGCATGATAAGCCACGAGTCCCCAAACTTCTCACTTCTTGATAAGACAACCTTCAAGAGATCTTTCAAAACTATGCTACAAAAGAATTAGGAAATGCAGGTATGAACATCTATGACAGGAAAAATGTTGCAAGGAAACTATAAAAAACAAACACAAAATAATTAAGAAAGAAGAAGAAAGATCCTTAACTACTTAAAAAACAAACAAAAGAATGGCACATGATTTATCATTCATTCAAGACACCGATGGCATCCATGAAAAAAAAAAGGAGGAAAAGCACAAAAAACACAGGAACATTGTAAACTTCCAGGCAATTGGATAGGAATTAAATCTTTCCATGTATCGTCCAATTTGGAGAATAGGGTTTGAATTATTGAATCTTCAAGGGTGCTTACTCATGCGTCATGACTGTTTTACATGAATTTAAATTACAAATATTCAAAAAGATTGGTAACCTTTCAGCTGCTTTCTTGAGCCATGTTGCCTCACTGTTTTCTTTTTCTTTTCTCTTTTTACTGATATTTCCTAACCTGCTCTCCTCCCAAACATACCTTCATTCATTCTATTATCCATTCTTCTTTTATCTAAATAATAATGATTTTAAGAAAGGAGTCCACTATACCACTGAACATACAACTAAATAAGAATGAATTAAATACATATATATATATTATTTGTTTACTGTTTTCCATAGTTCAAATAAAATCTAGAAACAAAAGTACAAAATATTTATAGGCTTCCACAATAGACTTATGGTAGGATAAGGTTTTTTGTTGTTGTTGTCATAATGCCTGTTTGGAAATGCTTCGAGAAGCACATTTGACGTGAAAAGTCATGTCTTCACCGAAGTTGTTAGTTCTTGCATTTGCGTTTTTTGTTGTTGGACGTGCTAAACTGTATTCTGTAATCATTTCCAAACACACGCATAATATCAAAAGGGAAACTAATTTCTTCACTAAAGAATACTCCAAATTCCCTTGGCAAATGCACGCATCAAAATCAAAGACAGCAGAGGCAACTCACTAGACAAGAAAGACATAAAACAAACCACACAACTCCAAAAGCAACAACCCTCACAAGCTGCTTGTGTTTGCAAAAGGGAATAAAAAAAGGCGCATACCGGTACTCAGATTGCTCCTCAATTCCATAATCAAAATGCAGAAAACGTATATGCGAAACAGCCCCTTCTGCATCACCCAACTCGAGACTCTCCCTCATAGCATCCAAATGAACAACCTGACCCGTCCTCTGTATCCCACGAAGCACCCTAACATCATCCTCTTCCAGCTCCTTACTTCCCTCACCCAAATCCTCACATTCCCAGTGCCTAATTTGCCTATGTATGTTCCCACAAAGCGCGTCAAAAACACCCGCGTGATCCAAAATCAACTTCCTCAAACTCACCAACTCTCCTTCTTCAATCTCAGCCACAGTAACACTCTCACTCCCATCGCTTTCGCCATCCACATCCACTCTCAGACTCTTCACGCCCAATTCCAAAACCCTATCCAAAACATTCCTACACCTTCCCCACTCGTCACCCTCAGGCACCAGGTCGATTAAATCCTGAACTAGAAGCAGGAACTCGGCGCGTGAACGCAGCGTTTCGGCATCGAAGTTCCACGCCGAGGAAGCGTTGTCCAGTTGCAGCAATTCGAGCGTGGATAGGAAGGTGAGGAGCGCGGGAGAGGGACACGAAGGGGACCACGCGATGTTCGGGAACCGACCCGATCGGGCGACGATGGTTTGGAGAATATCGCGAGCTAGGTCGCGATTTCGCGTTCGGAGGGCGAGGAGAACGCCGCGCAAGGGCTCGAATTGAGCGAGATGGAGGTGGTTCGCGGCGAGGCGAGAGAGGATTTCTGTTTCTCTCCCCATTGTGCTGCGATGATGCTTGCGATTTCACTGCATCGGAAGCCGGTTGAATTTAAGGGGAGTGTATGTGTGTCGCTGTGAAGTGTGAATTTTCTGTTTGGCTCGGCCCGAGATGATGGTAATTGGAATTGAAGAAAGAGTGAGACAAAGAAGGTTGGAACCTGAAACTGTGAGATGTCCCAGAAAGAGTATTATATTAAGAGAATATTATTGTTGTTATTATACACGGTAAACAGGGGGGAACAATCAATTGAAATAAGCTGTAAAAATGTTATACTTAGATCACGTAAGAAATTAACAATTAAGCTTTGAATAATTTGATATTTGCACTTTGTAGATAAAATTCTCCATAAGTATTTACAAAAGTAAAAAATAAGAAAAATAAAATAAACTTATTATATAATCTAAAATTAACTTATAAATAAGTTTAAATTAACTTTTGAAGAATTTAATATGAGATGACTTGTAAATGTTAGTTTATGTATAAGTTAATATTAATTTATGAAATAAGCTTATGAGAAATACTAACAACACATTTTTTAACACACTTTTTTGATCACATTTCCTTTCATTGATTGAAATTTATTAAAAATCACAAAATAAGGAGAAAAAAACGTTAAATAAGACGTGAAGACCACAAAATTTTGTAATTTTCAATAAATTTCAACTAATAGGAGAAAGTATGTCAAATAATATGTTGCTAACATTTCTCATAAGTTAATATCATTTTTTTTTATTTCCTTCGTTAATAAGTACTTATGGATAAGTTTATCTAAAGAAGACTATTACAAGTATAATTATTATATCAAATTTTACATAAATTAGATATTTGATGATATGTTATTTAATAATAGATATTTATTTATACAATCAATAGCATATTATCCATTAATATAAAATAATGTAATGAAATATCAATTAGTTTTTTATTCGTATCGAAGTTTATAAATTTAATCTATTTTATAAGAATTTTCAATTTAATAATTTGAATGATTAAGTTCATATAAATAGTGTGAGTGCAAATGTTTGAAATTTGATGTTAACTGAACATCCCTATTACATATATTAAAAAATATGTATATAGTGGAAATGTTTGAAATTTGATGTTAACTGATCATCCCTATTATGTATATTATAAAATATGTATATAGTGGAAAACAAGGAAAAATGATAATGAAAGATTCACCATTGTCACAGCCATTCTTTTTTTATAGTATTAAGGAAGGGCTAAGCCCCACAAAAAGAAAACACTACACAAAACGAATAAAACAAGAAGAAAAGATTCGTATAACATCCTTTTAAAGCACATGAGAGCAACCAAGAAGGGAAAAGGAAGCACGTGAGTCCCCAAACTGAAATTACAAACTGAGTTAGTTAGGTAGTCAGCAATTAAATTGGCTTTTATAAGAGTGTGGTAAAACTTCCCATTGTTTGTCTTTTAAACTGTGAATCAAGCAAACTAAGTTATTATAGGGGTGCCCCAGTAAACAACCATTACTGATAAGATAGATGGTTACCTTAGAGTCACATTCTACAAGGACTCTAAAAATACCAACTTCCCACGCAACCTGCAACTTGGACAAGACAATCAAAAGCTTGGCCATAAGGACGTTATACGATCCCAAGTTCCTAACAAACTTAGTGGACCAATTCCCTTAGCAATTACAAACCATTCTCGCATAAAGAGAACCTTTTGTCAATGACAAAACCATCCATATTACACTTAAACCATATAAGGAAGGATTAGACCAATAGATGTTAACCCTTTAGTAGGAAACAAATGGGATAGATGGGAGAGAAAATCAGAGCCCGGTTTTCCCATTTTGATTATGGGGGTCTATTTTTTGTTGTCAACTTCAACATTTATCATGTGAGGCAAGTGCTTTAAGCATAACACAAACAAAGATGGGGACAAATGGTCACCCTGACGAAGGCCCTTAGCAGGAATGAAGGATTCAAACGAGACCCCACTCACTAGGATAAAGATTGAAGGGGAGGAAACACAAACAAAAATTAATTTACGAAAATGATTATGAAACCCAACATCTTTGAGCGTGACCATAAGGAAGTCCTAACGAAGCTTGTCATAAGCTTTCTCCAAATTGACCTTAATACCCACGAACCCCTTCTTACCTTTCATCTTTTTTCATAGAGTGAAAGATTTCCTAGGCTATAACAATGTTATGGGAACTATGTTGCCCAAGGACAAAACTGCTCTGATTGGGAAATACAAGTTAATCTATAACCCTTATAAGTTTGTTAGCCACAATTTTGGTGATAGTTTTGTAGCTAGGTTGCATAAACTAATGGGTTGATATTGGGAAACCAACATAAGAAAGTTACTATGGGGATCATCATAAGAAAAGCCCCATTTATATCCTTAATATGATCAAGATTAGCACAGTAGCTATAAATAAGTGAACAAACAAAGTTTCCCACAATATCCTAGTTGGAATGGAAGAAAATAGGTTGTAACCCATCAAGATTGGAAGCCTTGAAAGGCCTTGTGGCAAACACAATCTATCTTACCTCGTCATCTAAGAAAAGGGTTTGAATGTGAGCTAATAAATCTATAAATGATGTAGATTTATAGAGCTACTTTACATGATATTCACACTTGCTCAATATAAATTTATGAGAAATTAACCTGACAACAAGACATTTCATGGAATAATTTTTTTTTAGTTTTTATTTAAAAATTACATAATTTCTACGGGTTTATTTGGGTTTTGATAAAGACAGAAAAAAATGAGCAAGAGAAAATGATGAGTTTTAGATGAAGAACAATAAAATTCTCTAGCTGCAAAAGATACAAGAAGCAGCGTTCGGGGCCATTTAGAGCCATGCCTGGTGCCGAAGCGAAATAGAGCTTTTGGAGAAAGTGGCACCCAGTGCCAAATAATACTGCACTTGGCACCAAGCGCCAACGTTGAAGAAACTGGTGCCCAGTGCCAAAACGTTGATGGATTTTCGAAGAGGTAGTGCCCGACACCAATTTGGTTTACGCCCAATGCTAACACGTTCCAGACTTTCTGTTTTGCGAGTCTAGTTTGTTTTACGGCCCATATAGCCCAAACTCACTATAAAAAGGAGGAAATATATGTTTAGGGCACTCTTTTTGACTCATCTAAGGACCGAAAGCGAGGAAGAGCTTGAAGATTCATCTATGGCTTTGGATCTTGAAGAATTATGGTTTGATTTTCAAGATTCATGGCTTCTTTTTTATCTTCTTTTTATTTTCTTTGTGTGTTTAGTTTCTCTATGAGTTTCTAAACCCCCTTGGGGTTAAGTTAGGATGAACCTTGTTTTGAACTTAATGTAATCGATTTCTTTTTTAAATCCTTATCTTGTTTTTGTTAATTTAGTTGTTGAATTTGTGTTTAATGGTTCTCTATTATTGACACTTATTAAGAAATTGAGTAGTAATATAAATCTTGCAATTGGAAAATTGGAGTTTAGACCATTCCAATTTAATAACCATATAGCTCTTGAGCATAGAGATAGGGATAGGTTGTATGTCTCTGCGTAAACTTCCTTCTCTTAATACTTATGACTGATTTTGCTTGCTTAAGAGATCAGGGTTCATCATTGGGATTAAAGGGTTTATCATCTAAGGAATTAGGGTTAAACTAAGTTAGAAAAATTGAAGGTAAATTACTTAATAATAAGGGGTTTGGAAAAGAAACATATTACTTTAGGGAATAATCAAGAGGATTTCGAAACTTAACCATTTTTACTCATTAATTTTGTAAACAACTTTAAATTGCGCTTTTTGTTCTTTATTTTTATTAATTAAAAAAATACAAAATCCTCTCATTCATCTTTTAATTCTTAAATTCATAAGTAATTATTTGGTTGTGTTGTTATTAAACCACGATCCCTGTGGAGATAATAATTCCTACTTTTTCCTTTATTACTTGTACAACCGGTACACTTACCGTAATCTTAACATGAGCCAAAACATCATCACCAATAAGAGGAAAGGAGTTTTGGGGAGTCTCCTGTGTAGAGGTGTCCTCCAACAAGTAAAGGTCTTTAAAGAATTAAAGCATATTGCTTAATATCATCCTAGTTCATAATATTGTCATTCGCATTGTTTGTTAACACATCAATTCTATTTCTCTTTTTGTCCATCACAATGGAGAGATACAAAAAGTTTGTGTTTTTTATCCCCAAAATAGAACCAATTTTTTTATAGTTGTTTTATACCAACAAGTTTTCTTTTACACCGGGACATTTTCATACTCCTTCTAAAGTTTGGTTTGGAACTTCTCTTTAAATGTTTATTACTTTTTATGCTCATGTGATTATTAATTCCTTGAAGTTGAGCAAGGATTTGCAATTTCCATGGGAGATATTTCCAAAACTGGCTTGGTTACGATACATTATGCTTTTTTGAAAGTTCTGCCCAACAACCTTCCTATCATTAGCCTCCCTCCATGCATCTTTAACTACCTTGTAGAAAAAACTATCCACGAGCACTTTAGCAATCAATTGAAAAGGTTTATTGCCTCTCTAAAATCCTTGTTGACGGCCAAATCTAAGCAATAAAAGCCTTGTGATTTGACTTATAAGCTAGAAGATGTACAAGAAAAGCATCCAAATAGTCCATACGCCAAGCCAAATTATAAATAGCCTTGTCCAACCTTTTATTCACACCTGACCTTCCTAAGTATAAAGTGGGCTTATAAAGCCCATATTACTAAGTTGAAAGTGATAGAGACAAGAAACAAACTTATTCATCGTGCTTATTTAGGAAGCCTACCTCCATTTTTCTCATGCTAAAAAACACTGGTGTTAAAAGTCCCTTAAAGCCAACCATGAACCATGGTTCGAAGTAGGGTTTGGTTTCACATCTTTGCTTAGCAATTTTGGATGAACTTTGAGCTCATCCTTTTTCCCAAGACCTTAACAAGGATAGCTTGTCTCTAGGGTTCATAGGCTCCCAGCCTCTCTTCATTGGTTAGCTTAACCCTATAGCATAGGATATCCTCAACTCCTTTCTTTTGTTTCTATATCACCCTCTACATTCGAACTAGTCTTTTCCTCAATGACACACTTTTCATCCAACAAAAGTTTTTCACTCATGTCTAAGCACACAAGGTCATTCCTCCTGATAGGTCCTCTATTAACTCCTATACCAGTATCCTTGTAGGAGACAACATTTCCTTTGAGTTTTGAACTTGCTGGTTCCCTTACAATCTCTTTCCCTTAGCCAATAGCTCTTTCTTATAGAGTATGTTGCACACCATCCATCGTGTCTTGGGCCTTCTCGTGCAAAACTAAAGAACGTTCACCCTACACTTTAGGCTTTTTTTCTTCTTTGAATTTGGTTTTTCTGTTCTATTGAATGTGTTATTTGTTGTGTAATGGGGCATTTGTTCATGACTTTAGGTGGTAGGGTTAGGTTTGAGTGGGCCAAATAGTGGTTTGCAGTTGAAAATGACATGGTTTGATATATGAGAAGGCAGTGTTTGTAGGTTAGAATAGTTTAGGAAGGTTCAAAGACAATAAATACTGTCATTTTTACCATTTATTATCTTTCTCACATATTGCACATTTTGCCTCATACTTTTAAAATATTGTACATTTTGCCCCCTAATCACACGTCATCACCGCCATGTTAGCGCCACGTGTACTGTCACGTTAACGTTAGATTGCCACATCAATAATCAATTAACGAAATGGATGCTCAATTAATGGAAGGGCAAAGTTTGTGAAAATTTGAAAATATAAGGGTAAAATGCGCAAAAAAATTCAAAGGGCAAATTTTGTGAAATCGTGAAATTATGAAGACAAAATGTGTGAGCCATTTATTTATTATTTAATAATTGACAATCAAATATATTAAATTGAAATTAAGATGAATAATAAAATATATTGTGGGGTCCATTAAGAAACTTTAACGAGTTTCTTAGTTGGAGAAAAAAGTTAATTAAGTTGCTTAAAGTAAGAAAGATGATGTGATGTTATGGAAAAGTGTAAACTATTTTTTAAATTGTAGTGTAGAAACTCATGTAAGCTTCTTTGATAGAGATGCCCTTAATGAATCTTTTTTTTTTTTTCCAAAAGAGTGCTTCAATCTTGAAAATATCTCTAATATTATCTTAAAAAAACATCTCTAAGATTTGTTTATTTTTTAATTAATGTTTCTAAGTTTTGTCATCAATAATATAATTGTATCTTTTTAAATTTCATTATTATTATTATTTTATAAAGTTAAATTAAAGACTAAATAATTATAAATTGACATATTTATTTGTAATTCTAAATTCTAAATTGAATGATGAAATCATATTATCAATATTTTATAAGTTATCTTTGTATTTTAATTTAAAAACAAAAGACTATACCATTTTAATTCATGTAATCATTTTATTTTTAGTATTTAGATTAAAGAAACAAATGTTTATATCACTTTATTATAATATATTTATAAAAATAATTAATTTTCTATATTTCATGCTTCAATTGTAGTTAAGATATAAAATTTCAAATCTTTTAATCATGTCACTATTTTCATTTTAACCCGGGTTTGGAGTTTTTTCAAAATTATATATAGTTAGTATTACAATTTCAGTCTTCTGATAATATGTACATGGTAGTTGATGTAATTTAAAAAATGGTTATAATAAATTTAAGTGATTTATATACTCTAATTTTAAATTAAAATAAGGTGTGATTTATAACAATATCAATATTTGAATATCATTGTTATTATTATTATCTATTTAATATTTTTATTAAATATTTAGTAATTTATTCAGAATTAGTATTTTGTATTTATTATTTTCAATGGTATTTACACATATTCATATAATTTTTTTTTATTAAACCTATTGTGTTCAACAATGTGGACCATTTAACCCACTAAGGTCGGTCTAGTGGGGGGGTTGGGGTAGCTTGTATGAGATAATAGGTTTGAAATTTAGTGTTGTCATTGTGCATACACATAAAAAAAAAAAAACACAATGTGAATCATTTTTCCAAAAAATATTTCAAATTTGAAAATGTTTCTAACATTTGTCATTGGATTTTTGTAATTGTGTATTTTTTATACACACTTATAATTATTTTATAAAGTTCAATTAAAGATTATATATATATATATATATATAAATTAATGCATTTATTTATAATTCTAAATTTTAAATTGAATGATGAAATCATGTTATCAAAGTTTTTATAATTTATGTATGCATTTTAATGTAAAAATAAAAGTCTAAACCATTTGAATTCATATAATCATTTTGTTTTTAGTATTTAAATTAAAGGAATGAATACTTGTATCACTATATTATAACACATTTATATTATATTTATAAAAATAATTCTTTTTCTATAGGTTAAACATATAATTTAGTCTCTATACATGTTGCAAATTCTCAATTTAGTCTCTATATGTAAAAACTTCTTAAATCGATCCTTGTACATGTCGCGAATTCTTAATTTGGTCCTTACCGTCATGACGCCATTTATACATTCTTAATTTAGTCCCTATACATGTAATGCATTCTTAATTTAGTCGCTATAGGTGTAGCGCATTCTTAATTTAATCTCTATACATGCAGCGCATTCTTAATTTGATCTCTGTATTATAGAGACCAAATTAAGAATGTGTTGTACATATAGGGACCAAATTAAAAAATTGTAAACAATAGGGACCAAATTAAGCATCCACAACACGTATAAGGACCTATTTAATAAGCTTTTTCGCATAGGGACTAAATTGAAAATCCATGACATATGTACAGACTAAATTATCTGTTTAACATTTTCTATATTTCATGCTTCAGTTGTAGTTAAAATATAAAATTTTTGTTTTTTTTATTATGTCATTGTTTTCATTCTTATATGGCTTTCAAATTTATCCAATATTATATGTAGTTAGTATTAATATTTTGGTTTTCTAATAATACCCGCAATGTAGTTTATTTAATTTAAAAAATGATTATAAGAATTTTAAGTGTTTTATATAGGATAAAATAGGTGTAATTCTTTTGATGCTTTTGATGTTGTTCTCAAATCAAAATTGGAGTTTCATCTCGATAATTTGCATACATTAAAGATCAATATAGATTATTGAGGTGAAACTCTAATTCTGATTGAAGAACAACACTAAAAGTACCTAAAGAACTATATTTAAGTTTTGTCTTTTTATATACTCTTAATTTAAATTAGGTTAAATTAATTTGTAAATCCCTACAGTTTTATAGAGTTTTTAATTAAGTCCATACAATTAAAAACACTTTCAAAAAGTCCTTATAGTTTAAAAAGTTTATAATTAAGTTCCTACATGCTAACGGTGTTATAATTCCATTAATTCATATTTAATTTAATTGCACTTTTAGTTTCTTAACTTTTCTCTTGTTTACAATCAAGTATGACTATATGTGGTAAACTTTGTAAAAATATGAAAGGAAATAATAAAAGTATTGAAGGTGAGAATCAAATCCCCAACCTTAAAGTTCACTAATAATATTAAAAGCACTAAGCTAATGACTTTATTTGATATATAAATAAAAATTATATTATATACAACTTAAACAAAAGACTAAAATTACACATATGTTTATTACTACTAAATTAAATAATATTAACATTATATAAACTAATAGTATTAAAATTAACATTAATAAATATAAAATAGCATATATTTATAGGATATTAATAATATTAAAATTAATATTAATAAATATATACTAAATATATAGTAATAATATTAAATAAATACTAATAATATTAAAATAATATTAATAAATATAAATTAATAATATTTTGTTTTAAGCCACTAGGGTCACCCTAATAGTGAAGGGTTAGGGTAGTATACATGAGATCATAAGTCCTAACCTCAATGTGACTATTGTACACAAAAAAAAGCCAAAATTACACATATATTTACTACTAGTAAATAAATAATATAATGTTGTGAAACAAAATAGACAATAACTTATACTTTTTAATACTATATATCTTAATTATAACTTAATCACTCTATTTTTAATAATTTTCTTTTTTATAAATAGTGTTGTTTTTATTTTTTATTTTTTTCTCTGCATATTTTAGTGACTAAAATAAAATATTATTATTGATGAAATAATTATATATATATATATATATATATATATATATATATATATATATCACTAAAAAAAGTATATTTATATCATATATTTCTAGTTAACCTTCTTCTGATATATTTATATCATATCTAATATATTTAAATTTTTTTAGAAGTTTATTAATATATACTAATTTATATATGGACAAAACTTAGATATAGTACCTTAAGTACTATTGATGCTGTTCTTCAATTAGAATTGGAGATTTATCTTGGTTATTTGCATAAACAATTTCTTAGATTACCAGGTGAATCTTTAAGTTTGATTGGAGAAAAATACCAATAGTGTCTAAAGTACTATATCTAAGCTTTGTCTTTTATATATATTAGTGAGCTTTAAGGATGGAGATTCAAACTCCATTCATGCTGACAAATATATATTATTAATTTATATTTATTATTATTAATATCTAATAAATATATACTAATTTACATTTATTAATATTAATTTTAATATTATTAGTTTATATGATATTAATATTATGTAATTTAGTAGTAGTAAATATATGTGTAATTCTAGTATCCTATTTAAGTTATATACAATATAATTTTTATTTGTATATTAAATAAAATCATTAGTTTAGTGGCTTTAGTATTGTTGGTGAACTTCAAGGTTGGGAGTTTGATTATCACTTTTAACACTTTTATTAATTCATTTTCCATTTTTGCATACCACATGCACTCAAACTTGATTGTAAATAAGAGAAAAGTTGGGAGACTAAAAATGTAATTAAGTTAAATATAAATTAACAGAATTATAACACTATTAGTGTGTAGGGACTTAATTACAAACTTTTTAAACTATAAAGACTTTTTTAAAGTGTTTTTAATTGTAGAAACTCAATTAAAAACTCTCTAAAACTATATGGACCTTTGGATTAATCTAACCTTTAAATTAAAACAAGGTGTGAGCTATAATAATACTTTTATTAAATGTTCAATGAATTATCCAAAATGAGTGCTTTGTATTTTTTTTTTCAATGGTGGTTACACATATTTAAATAATCTTTTTTGACTAAACTTGGTGTATTGTAATTAATGAATCATTATCCTAAAAAATGCTTTAACCTTGAAAATGTTTATAAATTTATTTATTTGATATAATTAATGTTTACAACACTTGTCATTATATTTACAATTGTATATTTTTTAAATACACTTATTATTATCCTAAAAAAATGCACTTATTATTATTTTACAATATTTAATTAAAAATTAAATATTTATAAATTGATATATCTATTTATAATTTTAAAATTATAAATTAAACGATGAAATCATGTTATCAACATTTTAATAATTTATCCTTTTATTTTAATTTAAAAATAAAAAGTCTAAATAACTTAAAGTCATCTAATCATTTTATTTTATTTTTAGTATTTAAATCAAGGAAGCAAATACTTATATCACTATATTACAACATATTTATAAAAATATTTAATTTTTAAATTTCATGCTTCAATTGCAATGAAAATATAAAATTTTTGCTCTTTTACTTATGTCATTATTTTCATTTTTATTTGAGTTTGGAGTTTCTCCAAAATTATATGACTTGGTATTACAATTTTGATCTTCCTAAATACTTGCAAGGTAGTTGGTTTAATTTAAAAAATGGTTATAAAAAAATTAAGTGATTTACATATTCTAATTTGAAATAAAGACAATGCATGAGCTATAACAATACCATTGTTTAAATATTATTGTTGTAGTTATTATTATTTATTTAATACTTTAATTAAATCTTTAATAGTTTATTTTTTATCTTTGCCAATTGTTTAAGAATCATTGTAAATATTTTTTTAATATCATTATTATTATTACTGTTTTCATCATTAATATTTTATAAATAAAAAATGAAAATGACTAATAATTTATTTATGGGATTGGTGAAAATTTTTGGTAATTAATGAGTTTGATTTTTTTATTTATTTACATGCATTACATAAACAAAGTGAATAAATTTTTGACAATTTTACATTATTTAATATATGGAAAAATGTTTATTTACATTATCTAATTACTTTTTTATGTATATGTATCTTTTAAAAACAAAGTAAACAATCAGTTAATAATTTATTTTCAAATATTATTTAATAAGGATGTCACAGATGTTTGCAACATGATTTTATCACAACATTTCAAATCATATCATGTTTATTGATCATACCGACAACTAAATTAAAGTCTAAATATACAAAAATCTAAAAATCTATGTTGTGTGCAAATAAGGATTGACACATCTGGTCAAGTCTTTCACTTATACCAGTCGTGACTTGAATTCAATTATTATATTTTTCTTATTGATAGACAATATGTAAATTCCAATATAAATGCTCACTAAAGTTGGTGGTCTTCCCTAACCTTACAAAGGAGTGTGCCTTCCCCTAGTTTGAACTTTTTGTAACCCAAAAAATATCTAAGTTGTGTGTATTTGATTGAATGATGATGTTAAGTAAAAACAAATCTAAGTTGTGTATTTGACTAAAGGATGATGTAAAAAAAATATATATACAAACTATATAAAAAAGAACAAATTAAAATTTACTATTTATATCGTGCAAAATTTATCATTCAAGTTAAAGAAAAATGTATTTATGAAGTAAAATGTTTAAAGTCTCCTCATTTATTTAAAGTTGGTCAAGAAACTTCTACAAATCAAATGCCTTTAAATAACAAGGAAAAAACAATGTTGTTAAAATTGATAATTGGGTTTTACTTAAATTGTAGACTAATTGTTGACAGCATACTAATTCAGAACTTCATCATTGATAACTTGTAATTAAATATAACATTTTGTTATTATTTCATAGGTAAAGATCATTATTTGATTCAAGAAAGTTATGATTAACTATGATATAATTGTTGTAATGTTTGCCAATTGATTTTACTATTGTGTCATTCTTTACCAAACATATATAAAATATGTATGTTAGAGAACAAAAACAACACAAGGTGATATTGCAACCTTAAATGACAACAAAGGACAATGAATAAGAGTTATTTAACGAATAAGAGAAAAAAAATTTGTTTTGAAAAATATAACAATGTCCCAACACCATTTATGTTAGGAAAATTTTGGTTTTATATAGAATGTTATTTTATTTTTTGTAGTACATGTTATTTAATTAAACATGCAACTTTGTTATGTTGTATGCATATTATGATGATTACATATTTTGTTTATAAATTGTGCATATCTAACATTGTTATCAAATTTTATTGTTGTATTGCAAAATAAGTGAATTCAATCATCTTCTATTTTTTTCCTATTAATTAATAAATTCATATGCAAATTATATGTTGTTTTTCTATAGTAATATGCGAAATTAAGTGTCTTGTTGCAAAAATTTTAACTTATATGAGCTTTTTTTAGTAATATAAAAATGTTAGTATATTTATTTATTCAGAATTTTTTCCCAAAATTCACTCGTGTGTCGCACAATTCCATATTTTATAATATATAAAAGTAATAAGGTACGTGGTAGTTTTCATGCCCAAAATAAGGAAAATTGAGTCATTTTTGTGTCAGAATAGGTTTAGTCAATATATTGATTCACTCAAGATCAATGTTCTATATTTATTATTTTCAATGGTGGTTTCAGAAATTCACATAACTTTTTTGACTAAAACTATTGTGTTCAACATAGGAATGGCAATGGGTAGAGTTAGGGTAGGGTATTATAATACCTGTTTCCATACCTGTGTTTTAAAAGAATACCCATACTCGCCTCCATACTCGTGTGGGTAGCAACTTTAATCTCCATTCCATACCCGCTAGGTACTTATATACCCATACCCGCACCCGTTACTCGCACTTTACTTGTGTGAAAAATCAATAAATCAATAAAAATATGTTAATTAAAAAAATGCTACAACTAAATTGAAAATTCATTCTTATATCATTCAAACACAACCTTAAATCATCCAAATATAACACTAAAAGCATTCAAACATAACATTAAATCATCCAAACATAACATTAAAATTATCCAAACATAACCTTAAATCATCCAAACATAAGTTATAATCATTCTTAAATGTAATGTTCTAATTATTTAACATAATTATTAGAAACTAGGACATCATATATTGGTACTCTCCAAGACTGACCAAAAAATAGGGCATTGACTCTAATTATCTTATAAATATATTGCCTATAATAAATAGTTACAGATTATGGACAACTAATATATGGACACCTAAAGTTGTGCACCAGGACACCTAAAGTTAAAACTTGTATATACCACAAATATAGCAAATAATATAATGATTTCAAAGAATTTATTAAGCACAAATAATTAAATTATTAGCACATAATTAATTCATGTTTTCAATAATCAATACCATGCTTTAGTAATTAAATTAATAATTAATAATATATATATATACACACACACACACACAAACATATATATATATATATATATATATAAGATATTTTAATTAAATTATTATATATATAATAAGTGTGGGTATGGGGTGGGGTAGGCACTATAGTACTCATACCCACACTTATCCCCATTAAAATTTGCGGCTAAATACTCGTTCCCGAACCCATCTTCAATAAGTGGGTATTTACCCTACCATTTACTAATATTTTTGCGGGTGCCTATAGGGTCCGGGTACACTTTGTCATCCCTAGTTCAACATTGTAATTAATTATCCTTAAAAAAAACATTGTAATTAATGAATCATTTTCCTAAAAAGCATTTCAACTTTGAAAAAGTTCCCAACATTTATTTATTTGTTGTAATTAATGTTTCTTACATTTGTCATCAATATTGACAATATTTTTATAGTTCTATTTTTTAAATACATTTATTATTATTATTATTGTATAAACTTTAATTAAAGATTAAATATTTATAAATTGATGTATTTATTTATAATTATAAACTTTAAATTAAATGGAGAATTCCTGTTATGAAAAATTTTATAGTTTATCTTTGCATTTTAATTCAAAAATAAAAGGCTAAACTATTTAAATTTATCTAATCATTTTATTTTTACTATTTTTTGGTTTCCCACATGTCTCTTTCTTTAGAGGCAATCCTGTTTGAGACACATTTGAACAATAAACATCAACACCTCTCCCAGTAGAAATTCAAACCTTGGTTCACCATGTTGTGAGAGACTAATCATTTCACTAAACTTAGTCCTTGTTGGTTAAAGAGATACATATTTATATCACTATATTATAAAAAATTTATATTCTATTTATAAAAATAATTATTTTTTATATTTCATGATTCAATTATAGTAAAAATATAAATTTTTTACTCCTTTAATTATGTTATTATTTTCCTTCTTATTTGGGTTTGAATTTTCTCCAAAATTATATATAGTTAATATTGCAATTTTTGATTTTCTAAAGGTAAATCGATTTAATTTAAAAAATATTTATAAGAAATTTAAATGATAATCTTAACTTATTTTATGTCTAAACGTTGATTACCAATTTGTTATTTCAAATGTATATGTTTAAATACTATTAAAATTATTCACTTAATTTTTGATTCATGTACTCTAATTTTAAATTAAAACAAGGCGCGAAGTATAATAATAACAATGTTTGGTTTATGAAAAAAAACAATATTTGTATATTATTATTTATTTAATACTTTAATTAAATCCTTAATAATTTATTTCTTATGTCTTGCTAATTGTCTAAAAATTATTATAAATATTTTATAGATATCATTAATATTATTACTATTTTTGTATTAATATTTTATTGATAAAATATTAAATGTATGACTTATTTATGAGATTGGTAAGAATTTGTGGTAATTAATGAATGTAATTTTTATTTTTTTTATATACATGTATCTTATACAAACAAAATAATCAATTTTTTAATAATTTATTTACATTATTTAATGCATGGAAAGATATTTATTTATGCTTTCAATTACTTTTTTATGTACATGTATCTTATAAAAATAAAGTAAATAGTTATTTAATAATTTATTTACAAATATTATTTAACAATGATGCCACAAATGTTTACAAGTGGATTCAATTATCTTCCAAATTTTCTTATGGTTTAATTAATCATTTGATTTCTATGCTTGCATTATCTTTACTGTTTGATTTCTATACTTAGAAATTATTCATTTTAGTCCCTATGCATGCACTTTTAATATCGTTTTGGTTTCTACTATCAAGTATGTCTTAATTTCGTAAAGTAAAACTATCACAAAATGAAAATTAGTAATGTAAAACTGTCACAAATTTTATGACAGTTATTAAACCGCTACAAATTCTATTCTTTTTAATTTTATGAGACCAATTTTTGACTGTTTAATAATCACTATAAAATTTGTGACAGTCTTACATTGTCAATTTTCATTTTATGACGATTTTATTTCATAGAATTAAGACATACTTGATGACAGGGACCAAAATGATAACAAAAGTGTATATATAGGAGTTAAAATAGATAGTTTCTAAGTATAAATACCAAAACATAAAAATAATGCAAATATATGAACCAAATGAGTAATTAAACCTTTTATTGTTAGTGAATAAATTTATATTCTTCGACAATAATATATTTTGTTAAATGTTTTATTGTAGACATTTTAAATGATATGAAATATTTTTCATGCAATATAAAGATGTCAATATATTTTTTTTATACATACAAAAATTTACTCTCCTTTAGAATTCACACTCAAATTATATTATATAAATTAAAGAAGATTTGTTTAAGGTAAAAAAAGGTTTAATAGAATCAACTAATAAGAATTTATTTTTAATATCACTTTTAAAATAATTATTATAAAAATTATCAAATTTATCATATGATATGTAATTAAATGATTGTAATGCATGTATTATTATTTAAAGTAGATTATACTAACACCTCCTAAAATTTTTTTAGATAATGCACAATATCTTTTGTTTTTCTATTCCTACATTAACTCTCTTAATTGTTTGATAAATATTATACTAACATTTCTTATACATTACACTAATCTCCTTAATTGTTTGAAAAAATATTACATCGTGTACTCTTATAAAAAAATTGTTATAAACATTAAAAAAGTAAAAAAGATTATGTGTAATAAAAAAAATTCTCAAAAAATATTGCGTAAATTACTCTATTATTTATTATAAAAAAATACCGAGCAAAATTGACTTAATTACTAATTTGGTTTCTTAATTTATTTATTTTATTCATTTGAACCCCCCTATTATTAAAAGGTCTAATTAGGTTCCATAATTTTCAAAAAAGTTCAATTAGATCCCATAATTTTTAAAAGCACTCCAATGTTATTTTTTTCATCCAAAATGATGTCATTTTTCATGTCATTTAATGTAAAATTGGATCGAAAACAATATTGTTTTAGATGAAAAAGGGTAATATTGTACCTTTTTAGAAATTATGAGACCTAATTAAATTTTTTTGAAAATTATGAGACCTAATTAGATTTTTTAAGAATAGAAGAACCCAATAAAATAAAATAAATAAATAAAAGACCATATTATTAGTAATTAAGCCAGCAAAATTTGATTAAAGACGAAGCGATGCGATGTAGTTTCTTTTTTACTATTTTCGGAAAGACTCAAGTCAAAGAGACCATGTTCTGAAGATCCAAAATGGCCCGCATTTTACTGCGGCAATTACCACTGGAGTAGGCACATTGTTGATTGAACGGTGCGTTTAACGTCGCGAGGGAATGAAAATTGGAAGGCGCGATCCTGAAATTAACCCTAGAAAGTTCTTAGTTCTAACCTAGACATGGAACAACAGTGTGGTGTTGAACGCTCAACTGGTAAAAAGTGAAAAAAACGATTTGAGCGGGAAACTGCCCCGTGTTCTTTCCCACACAATATAACATAACTCCCCATTTTATTTCACATTCTTTTAATCAGTTCTCGCTCCTTCTCCGCGAAAGCATATAGTCACACAATGCCGGCCGCAGAAGAAGGCGGTGGCGGCGAGGAGCGAAACGCGCGTTTGGAGGAAAAAAGCGATTTGGAGTCTGAAATTTCGAAGCTGCGTGGACGATGGGAACTCGCTTCTGTTCTCAATTTTTTGGACGTAAGAGATCTGAATTTTTTTTTGTTTGCTAACGGTATTTTGCACGAGGTTGAGATTGTTTCTATTAGGTCACGAAATCGTTTAGGAGATTGTATCGTATTTTTCAGTGAGAGTAGAGTGACTCGAGCGGTGCGTAATATTTATTATGGTTATTTATTATGTATTGTAATGGCGTGATTCAGGTGTTTGGTCCAATACTTGGTAAAGATTTGAAGCTTTCTGCTGAAGATATTGAGATTGGGCTTGTCAAGCTTGATGCTTCGCTTGCTCGGCTTCACATTCAACTTCTGAAGGTACCTTATTTTCCGTGGTTATTGAAACGTGCTAGTGTGTGTGGAAAGCTTTTTTTTTTTTTTGCTGGAAGAATTGTTGATTGATATGTCGGTGCATGCAGTTGGTAGTGGTAGAGAGGCATTGTGCAAATGTAAATTTTGCCATTTTGGACATCTTTTATGTTTCTAGTTTGAGTTCTGGTGTAAAAAATGGATGGAGAAGTGGTCATGTGTTTTTCCATTTCTTTGTGTGTAGTGTCTGGTGGGGTAAGAAGAGATGAGGGGTGAAAATTACTTGGTTGGAGTGATTGTTTCGTGGGTACAATCTGCAATTATTTTGTTCAACACTCCAATCTATAAGCTTTTACTAGTAACACTTGTTCCAAGGACTTTGTTTTCACATTTTACATAACAGAAACTCAGATGAGTTATGATCTGAATTAAACTTCTTATGAAATGTATTATTGGATTTTAAAATTAATTCCCAAAAGTGCATTAGATCTATTGTCCAAAGTACATCAAGTCCAACTGAGATATGGGAAATGGGCATGTTTGTTATGCATGTACAATTTTGAGGATAGCCCAAAATATGCAAGGGAAATGCATTTTGACGAGGAAATTGAATATACTAATTCTATAACTTGGCTAACTTCCGCAAATCAAACAATCTATTCTACTTTCACATGGTTTTTATTTTTCTGTTGATGGCTTCCTATCCTATTGTTATTTAGAATTAGATATTATTATATCTTTAGTTTCTCTGTGGATTTTATTTCATTTGTATTCCTGCCAGGGAATGCCACCTGTGAGTAAAACACTGGAGGATTCTGATAAATGGGTGACTGCACTCTGTAAGAAACTGACTATGTGGTGGCCATGGGTAAGTCACTGACATATTGCTTTTGAGTTTGCCTTTTCTTTTCTCTCCCCATTGCTGATTGAATTTATTACTTACATGTGCTGGTTGGATCTGTGCTACAGGTTGCTGAGGGGGAGATTCCACTTGTACCATCTAAAGGGTACTGAGATGCACTGATCATGTTATATTTTGTTACTAATAGCAATGACATTTTTAAAAAAACTGTTGTCATTAATGCTTGCGCAGAGAGGAGATATCCAAGTACAAGGAACTTGATCCGTCAGATCGTTTACTACTGCTAAAAGCGCTTTGTGAAGTTAGAGCTGATGTATTATTATCTCCTGTTTTGTTTCTTCAAATTTTGTTTATTTAGTAAATTAATACATGGGTTCTTTTGCATTCTTATGACTAGATAATCTTCCTTGTCTATGTTACAGATTGTCTTTGGTGTTTCCCCCCTTTTTTTATTTAATTCCTTTTGCTGTTTTAATTTTGTCTGATGTAAATTATTTTGCTTGGGTGCTTGTTTATATTCAGCAACATGATGCAGTGTCATACATCAATGATTCTTTAAAAGAAGGAACCCAAATTTCATCTTTTCTCAAAGATGCCTTAGGAAGAGATGGAACTGGCACATCTTACTGGTATTTTTTTCTTTTTTAAAATATGTTCTTTTTAAGATTCTCAAAACTAGGGGTGTAAATGGTCCGGGTTGGGTTAGGTTTAGGTGTATTTAAGATCTAACCCAATTAAAAATAATCGGGTTGGGTTGGGTTAGGTTTGCATTTTTTTTTTATGCGACCCAACTCGATCTTTAATCGGGTTAGGTTATCGGGTTGGCCAATTAAAATATTAATATATTTTTTATATTTGAAAAAATTCAAAAAAAAAAGAAGAAAAAGAAAATACTTAATTAGTTGAACTTATTTAACACATATTCAATTTAAAATACAAGTCTAACCACACAAATTTAACACTAAAGAAAAATATAATATATGTGAATATTATAATATTTTTATTTTTTTATTAAAAAAATAATAAATTGGGTTGGGTTGGGTTAAGAATGCATCAACCTGTTATCTAACCCAATCTTAATCGGGTCAACCAAAATTGAACTCAACCCAATCCAATGACCCAACCCAACTCGCTAAAATGTAGTTGGGTTGGGTTAGACCCACTTACACCCCTACTCAAAACCTTAAAATTGTCATTGCTAATGTGTCTATTTTTGTTATAGGTATGATGCAACTTCAAAAGGTCAGAGTCACAGATTGTACAGGGAAATTATCACATCAGACTCAATTCCAAAAGATAAGGATGAAGGATGTTTATCACTACCCACCGTTCAATGGGAAACACTTGCTTCCAATCTTGAAGGTTTTTCAAAAGTAGCTGTAAGATCAAGTTAACTGCCTTTTGTTTTATCCCCCCTGGGATTTGAAACCTTTATTTTATTAACTTAGCCTTTAAATGTTAATTGCAGGAAAAATTCTCATTCAGCAAGTCTGCTGTGGAAGTTGCTGTTAGCATGAAGCTTCAAAGTGATGCTATTCCTGCTCTTGAAAAGCTTTGGAAGGTATGGACATCCTTTTGTTTAGTGTTTGATAGGTATACATTCTAGGGAACACCCTTATCTTTGGATGTGATATTGATGTAAGGGAAAGCCACCTTTGATTTATGCAGAAGAAAGAAAGAGCAATAAAGCAAAAGCAAAGGCAGGATATGCTGTTAAAAGATTTTCAGAATTCATATTGTTCTGGAAATACACGCTCTTGTCGCACTCGAAGGCCTATTAATTATACATTTGGTAAGATGTGTATTATATGTTCAATTACATGGCATACACATCTTGCATTCTAGCACCTACAAATTCTGATGCACAGGACAACTGTTATCCTGCATATTAATGGAGTTGACTTTGTTGTGCATTGTTTTGTACTTTATTGTTTATGTTTATGTATTGCTTGTTTTGTTAGTGAGGGTGGGTCTTGTCAACTGAGCAGGTGAGGATGTTTGTGCACTTGTGAGTTGTGAGATGTCCTACATTTTACAATATCATGCATAGAACACGAGTCATTACTTTTCACTGTTCGTAATTGCTCTGAATTGCTTTATCTAAACTTTCTTTGATCAAATGAATTCAGTCTCACTTTCACTAGTCTTGTGTTTTTTGTTTCAGTTTCTAGTCTTAGGGAGTGATGAGCAATGTTTGCATGAAACATTTAAGTATCAAATGACTATAAGTAGTTTTTGTTTCTTTCCTTTTCCTGCCTCTTCATGATATCAGTTGGAAATTTTGATATTAATTAGGTCTGTTTGGGCAATATTGCAGAAGCTTATGATCGAGCAATGAAGGAGGCAATACAGCTAACAAAGTATGTTTTGCGTGATATTGTACCTTGTTAGTAAATGTTCTGTTTGCTTTGTAGTGTAGGGTTATCCCTGTAGAATGGGAATAATAATTTTTTCAATTATTAAATGGAGTTATTTAGGTTTTGTTGAGTCGAGCCTCAAGATCGAAACAGAAAAAGGGAGCAAAGTAAAATTTTTCTTTCAACTTATACTTTGCTGCCTTTGAATCATTGCTTTGTCATACATGGTCATGCTGAGATGAAGTAGATGTGATTGAGAATAATAACCTTGGCTATTTTAACAATGGTTACCCAAGGTTGTAATTGCAACAGAAGTCTAACATGCTAATATTTAATTTTGTGGTTTCAATTCTCTAAGGGTGTGTTTGGGACAATTGTGAAAATTAAATTATTTCAATAATTGATTATATATATAATTAATTATTGTTATAAATGATTATAATCATGATTAGTTTTTGTTTAGATAAGTTTGCTAAAAAGTTATTTTAAGATAATTAATTTTGTTTGGATACAACAAAAAAAATCTGTTTTTACATGATAAATTACAAAAAAGTATGTATGAAGGTAAAAAAGAAAAAAAAGTTGTTGGAAAAGTTAGGGGTAATTTGGGAACAATGTTCTTTAGAAAAAAAAAGCTTTTGGAAAATAATCATAAGTTCTAAATTTCCAGATTCAAGAAAACAGCTTTTTTTTCCATAAAAAAAGCTTTTTACGAATTTGAGCTATTGTCCCAAACACAACTTATTTTGCAAACAGTTTTTTTACTTTCAAAACAGCTGAAATTTGCAAAAATAATCTGTCCCAAACATGTTCTAAGGTGTGTTCATTTCTGACTCTGCTTTTATAATTTTTATTTTTCTCATTTTTATTAACGTTCAGTAAAAGGAAAAAGTCTCCTGTTGCTGACCAAGATAAAACCAGAGGATCAGAGGATAAAACCAGAGAATCAGAAGATAAATCCAACACAAAAGATGTTTCAACAGACAGTGATTCTGAAAGGGATGTGTTCCCGGTATCTGATAGTGATGACACTGGTTATGAAAATGAGAATCATGGTAGCAGCGAGGATGCTGAGGAGGATGGTGTTGATGGTGAGTTTGGCAACTCGGAAGCACACTCAAGCCATGCAGTTTCTTATCCCAAGGGGGTTCGCTGCAGCAAGCGGTTAGCTGGAGTTGCTAGCCACACTATTTTAGAAAGCAGAGGCTTAACTACAAAGCAAAGATTGAGACAAAGACCCACCCGCAATTCTGCTATAGAATCTATCATCGTACTGGATTCGGAGGACGAAGCACATGAAGGGAAGACAGATTTGTCAGAGTCTACTTAGTCCTGGTATTATAACCTGCGTTTTGGCTAAAGCATGCAAGCCTAGCAGTGGCATAGAATGTTCGTTATCAAAATTTGGGTAGATTTGAAGAAGCCATCCTTTTTCTAGGATCGTAATTTTTTGCTTCTCCAATTTGTCCTGGAATCCATGAACCCATTTTTTGTCTCTTGGATGTGATCCGAGAAATTTCTGAAATATTCGAGTATATAATATATAGATATGGTTGTTAGTTTGATGTATTAGCTACCCTAAATTCAACCATCTCTTGTATGATGCAAGTAACCAATCATAATTTCGCATAACAATTATTGCAACCTCAAGGTACATGATTGACAAGAAACGAACACAAAATAACAACGAAGATCACCACCAATCTTTTTCTGTGTAAAAGGAAATTAATGAAATAAAAATTAACCTGTTATTAGAGGTATAAATAGGAAATTACTATATAGCAAAGGAGATTACTATTTGCATTTTTTTTAGGTTAAACATATAATTTAGTTTTTGTATGTATTGTTGATTTTTAATTTAATTCCTATAAAAAAAACTTATTAAATTGATCTCTATATATATCATTGATTCTTAGTTTAGTTTTTGTCGTTTACAAATTTTTAATTTGGTTTTTATATTTGTAACGTATTTTTAATTTGGTCTTTGTACGTGTAGCGCATTTTTAATTTGATTTCTGTACATGCAGTGTATTCTTAATTTGGTCTTTATACGTGTAGTGCATTCTTAAGATAGTCCCTATAAGAATGTGTTGCATGTACAAGGACCAAATAAAAAATGCACTACAGGTATAAAGACTAAATTAAGAATACACTATATGTATAAGAACTAAATTAAGAATGTATAAACGATATTATGATGACAGAGATCAAATTAAGAATTTATGACATATAGAGGAATTGATTGAAGAAGTTTTTGTATATAAGGATCAAATTAAAAATTTACAACAAGTGTAAGGACTAAATTATGCATTTAACCTTTTTTATTTACTTATACACTCTTTTGCTTTTCTTTTTCTTATAATTTTTTTTTCAAAATTGCTTTTTTTTAAAAACTAAATTCCGGAATTTATTTTTGATAATTGGTAGATGTTTTGAAATTTAGTTTTTGGAATGTATTAAATACATTTTAGAAACTAAATTTTGAAATTCGAAGAAGAAAACATGAATGAATTCTTAGGTTCTAGGGTCTGTGGTCTCTGTTTCAATCTCACACCATTATCCATGTTGTTTAATGCTTGTTTCATTGTTTCCTTTGCTACCCACTACACACAAGTCTAGCTTTCTTCTATACTGATTTGTTCACTTGCTACCCCCTACAATTAGTGTTTCCTCTCTGGCTCCTTCACTTTCCACAACCCAAAATTGAAACCCCACATACTGAACTGTGTTGAAGTTTAAAATTTCCCCAAAGTTTTTGACTCCCTTTGCTTCCAAAATGCACTGCTCCCACTATTTCCATTTATTGTTCTTAATTGTTGTGGTGTTTTGATTTTGGGTTCCATAGCTTGGAAACCAAAAGAAGACGAAGAAGCTTAACGTGACCTTTGTATCTTCCCCAAAACCTTTGTTGTTGGGACATGTTTCTACAAGAGATGTTTTCAGAAGAAAGCCCTTCTCTCTTGGGAGGGTCTTAATTACTCCTCACCGTTCCATATACCACGTTTCTGCACTCTCTTCCTCTCGTGTTCTGGAGTTTTTTTTTGGTGCATCTCATGTTCTGGAATTTAGTTTCCCGAATCTATTTAATACATTCTAGAAACTAAATTTTACAACTTCTACCGATCACCAAATATTAATTTCAAAAATTAGTTTTCGAAATGAATTAAATACATACGGGAAAATAAATTTTGGAACATCCACTAATTATGAAATTACATTTCAAAAATTAGTTTTTTTTATAAAAAATTACAAAAAAGAGAACGGGTTGTATAAGTAAAAAAGAATGCAGAAAGTAAAACTCTTCAGCGAAAAAGTCAAACTCATACTTTTTAAAAGCCTTTTTAGTTAAGTAGGTCTGATTGTAAGTTTTTAGAAAAGTCTACTAGACTAGGCAAGTCAACTTACTTATAAATAATACTATTTTTAATAAATATATTAGTATTTAATGTATAAGTATATATTATTATTTTAACAACTAAAACATGTTTTTGATTTGAGCTAGTTTTAATATCTAAAAAATGCAATTTGTTTGTGGTTTTAATTGTTTTTAATGTGATATACCTATTATCCCATAGGTTCATTTGTTTAGTAATAGGTCATTTAGCTTGTAAATCTATTAGTCTTTTCATGATAGACCTCTAGCTTATTGGTTTGTTAATGATAAATGCATTGACCTATTTAAAGCCTTCATATGAAATAGACTTTTAAACAGACTAACAGACAGTGTTATTAAATGACGGTGCCATGGCCGCCATGGCGAAATGGTGTGGCGAATAATTTGCCAACTGCAATAGCATGTTTATATGGTGGAATTTTGACCTTCCACCATCCGCCATTGATAACACTGCTAATTGGTCAAGTTATGCTTATATAATGGCTAGGCTAGGCCTAATAATATCCTACAATAGGCTAACAGGTCAAGCTTAAGTCGCGATATTATAAAGCAGGTCTATTTAGGCTTAGGCATGATTGAACTTAGCTTGACTTAATTCTACCCTTACTAGCTATCATAATTCAACACCTTCATTAGTTAAAATTTCAAATACCAACAAGTGAAGAACTAAGGGTCCGTTTGGGGTGTTTTTTAGTTGTGAGTTTTGAAAATTTCAAAAACTACAACCAATTTTTAGTTTTTAAAAATTAGTTTTTATTTTTTTTTCTTCTAATTTTTGGTTTCAAAATAAACTCACTTTGAAATTTCTTATTCTGTTAAAATTAGTTTAAAGATATGTTTGTGTGGTGATAGTGGTGGTGGTGACGACAACAATGATGGTGGTGGCGATGGTAATGCCGATGGTGAAGGTTGTGGCAGTGTCGACGGTAACGGTTGTGGTGGTGCCAACGGTGACAGTTGTGGTCGTGTCAACGACAGCGGTTGTGATGGTACTGGTAGGGTGGTGGTGGCGGAGTCAGTGGTGGTGGTGGCGCTAGTGGTTGTGGCGGTGATGATGGTAGTGGTGATGAAGTTTGTGGTGGTGGAGGCGATGCCGGTGGTCATGGTTGTAGTAGTGGTGGTGATGGTAGCAGTGGTGGTGGTGGGGACGACAACAGCAGTAATGGTGGCGGTGGTAGTGGTGGTGACAATGGCGGTGCTGGTGACGAGAAAGGTTATTGTTAAATATAGTGATGTGTATTTTTTAAAAAAACTAAAAACCAAATTCACAAATCTTTTTTCTTGGTTTTGAAAATGAAGGTAAGAGAGTTTTGAAATTGAGTTAAAAACCGTTTCAGCTCCATTTTAGCCAAATGCATTTTGTTTTGAAAATTTGATTTGAAAACCAAAAATCAAAAACTCACAACTACCTCAAACGGGCCCTAAACTATCAATATTGGCCATGGTAACCCAATGTTATCAGAACTGAATCGGTTATTGACTCGGTCAGTGTATTGGGTCAATGGATCATTGATTGAACCAGTGAGTTAATGATTGAACTGTATGAACCGATATATATTAAATATGTAAATTTTACATGAAAGATATTATATGTAAATAAAATCTGTCAAATATATATTAAGTAAAACTTTTAATATATTGGTTAAAATTATTTTAGGCATTTAGAAACCTGTGTTTGAATGCTTCAAATTTCGCTTTCAAATTTCATTCAATTTAAATTTTAACCATTAAACACTTGTTTACGTTCCCAATGCACTTTGGGACAAGTCTACGTCCATCACCGTTAGCTTTCAAAACTTTAATTCCCAATGCTTACCTTTCTATTGATTTTTTTAATTTTTTACTTCCAACACTCTTCTACTCTTTTGATTGAAACATATTCGATACTCATTCGCTTTTATTTTTTTTCTTTTTCCTTCACAGGTTCAGCACTTATATTCAACCTTCAGACACTATGACAAACTCCTCTTTTCTTCTCTATTTTTTTGGGTTCTCCAATCTACTTCGTCTCTTTTTCTTTCCCAAACTCCATTTCACTTATTTTTGTCACCATTGACATGATGAGTGGCCACACGTGCATCGAGTGTTGCCGACGAATGAAAAAATGATTGGTCGTTCCCCCCTCAATTGTGAAGCATGGCGGTTGTTCACTAACTGGCGAGTCAACCCTTTCCGGTTCAAGTTGGTTTTCAACGATTTTTAACTGGTTTAATGGTGTCATTATCGGTTTAATAACATGTCCAATCCAATAGTTTGACCAGATTGGCCATCTATCCAGTTCCTAGTTGAACCGATACGACCAATCGATCTGGTCCAATTTTAATAATATTGTGGTAATCTCTTGTGCTAGTAATGACACAAAATTGGCATTAGGTATCATGAGAGAAAATAGAAGAGCAACAAAGAATAAATTATCAAATATGATAGCTATATCTCAATTGCACTTCAATACTTCATTTGCCCCTTTTGTCCTTGCTTTTTTGGCCAACTAAAAACTCATAAACACAAATATATACACATTTATTTATTTAGTTTTATTTATTTTTATTTCAATGCTTCTTCTTCTTCATTTTTTTTAAATTGTTTCGTTTGATTCGTATGACATATTTTACAACAAACAATGCAACATTGATATTTTCTTCAGACAATATTGTTTAACAGACGATGTTCTATAAGATGATAAATAATAACATGCACAAATCCCCTCACTTATTTGAGAACTTATTTCCAATACAATTCCAAAATCCAAAACTCTTATTTTTCCCAAGACAAAGTATTAACATGTGTTTTTTTTTTTCCTTCCTCAAGCTTGTAACGAGCTTCATAACAGAGGATTCATAGGCTCAAAAGTTTTAACAATGGTAACGTTGGCTAGTAGCTTGTTCAAGAAAACAAGTGCCTTTATCATTTTAATGCATACGAATGAACAATTAGCTTAAAAAGAGTCAAGTCAAGACATACACTCATAGTGAATCACACAAGAAAAAGAAGAATAGGATGATATAATCCATTCTTAACATTAGGCGCAAAGTCGAACAAGCTAATTTATCTACCACAATTGATTCAATCAATTCTATTTTTGAAGGACCACTCCTTGAATTTCTGATGCAAATTTATCCACCAAAACAATTCTTCAAGCATTTTTATTTACTATTATCTACTTATAACTCAAATAGTTCTCAAAACATGAGACAATATTAACATAAGATGATATTATATTTTCCATGTTTTTTAAAAAAAATATTCAAATTAAGAAATGCAGAAAAAAAAAAATATTTAACAAACAAAATACTTAAGATTCATTTTAAGAGTGTTCACAGGTAGAATTGGTTTGGGTTTAAGGCAAAATCAAATGTGAATCAATTGTTTTTAATTGGATTAGTGTGGTCAATGCTTTAATTTTTTTCTTGACCAATCTAAACAAAACTAATTCAATTCAAATCAAATTAGTTTGGTTTGGGTCATTCAGTTATAATAAAAACAATAAATTATTATATTTTTTAATACTTATTATTTATTTTATAAAAATATTTAATTTTATATTAATGAAAAGTAAAAATATTCCTTTTTCTTCAATGACTAATTATTAATTTTATTTAATATTTTATTCCTTGTCCATCCATACTTCATAGTAGTCCTACCTAATTTGAGCATGATTGGCTCTTGTTAAAGATACATGTGGTCTCCATAAAAAATAATTTTTTTACCTAAAATGTAATAAAAAATTACATAATAAATGTGACCAAATTAAAACACTTGGTAACACCAAATAATATTATAAATGAAAAAGGAAGAAAAGACAAAAATAGAAAGAAAAATTAAGTTCTAAACTCTAAAATGAATTGAAATAAAAGTTAAAAAATAATTAATTGAGTAATCATATTGGTTTAGATTGAATATAGATAAATTCAAGACCCGAATCGATTATACTTGGTTTGATTTAGATTCGAAGTGAAAAGAACCAATTTAATTTGTTTAGTTTGAATTGTCAAATTCATCAAGTCAATTTGATTCGATTAACACCCCCAATTCTTTTCCTCTCCCATACTTAAAGTCTTGTTTAGATAAACTTCTTCATAAAGACTGATAGGAGAAAAACATAAAAAGGTAAAATAAATTGAGTTTTTCTTCTAATTTAAAATTAACTTATGCACTTTAACTTTTGAAGAAGTTAAATAAAAAGCTTGTATAAAAATTAAGTACATAAGTTAATTTTAACTTGTAAAAAAATTCAATTCAGTTTATTTTTTTTTCTTTCTATAAATGCATATAAAAAAGTTTATCCTAACAAAATATAAATCATATATTGTCCTTAACAATATGTTTGGTAGAGAAAAAGGAAATAGAGAGAAAAAAAGAGAGGAAGTGAGAAGAGAAGAGAAGAGAAATAAAAGAAAAGAAAAAGAGGAGGTGAAAAAAAAAAAGAAGAAAAATAGATAAAAAATAAAATAAAAATTAGCTTTTTGAAATTGGTTGATTTGAAAGAAAAGATAAAAAAAAATAAGAAAAAATAAGATTAATAAAAAAATACATTTATACCCTTTAAACTGCTACGAGAACCATCATAACCTTGGACACCACCTCAGCCCTCTTTGCACTCCTCCTTATTCCCCTCTTGCTGCTCCACCTCACCGCCACCGCGCACGCCATCGGCATCGCCTACCGCATGCTCAGTGACAACCTCCCGCCGCCGACAAACTTCCTGAAGATGTGAACGACCATTGACTGTTTGAAGATCTACGACGTGAACCTGCAGATCCTGCATTCGCCATCCCTGTCATGGTGACCGCCCCTAACGGCAACATCGAAGCCGTCACGAAATTCGACTCTGTGCGGCGGCAATGGGTCGTCGCGCACATCAAACCCTCCCCCCCCTCAAACCAAAATCAACGACGGGCTTGTCATTTATGAATATGCATATGCATAATCGATTTTACCATACACATAATCGACTATGTGTATGGTAAAATCGATTTTTGGGGTTGTTTCAACATGTAATTTCAGCTCAACATCACAAGATAATCGATTAAGCTCTGCTTTGATTCATTATCCATGGCTATTTCATCAATATTTACTGCAATCTCAGCTCAAAATCAGCTAAAAAATATATTTTCACTCTCCAAAACGAGCTCCAACAGCAGCGGGAAGAACACCAGGCACAAGAAACATGAGGTAGCGGGTGAGGGTAATGCTGTAAAGTCTATACACGCCGTTCAATTTCCATTCGTTTCTTGTCATTTGTGAGCGGAAGTTATAAAGTGTGGGGTCCACCAGTTTTTCAAATATTTCGATTGTATTTCTACGCTATCAAATGAGTTAAGTCTGCACATTTCCTTGCATTTCAGTTCTCTTCTTTATAGTTCTTCTCCATTTCGTAGCTACCAAACAGGGTGTAACGTATCAGCAAGTTAAAAGTAAGAGTAAAAGAATGTAAGAAAGCCAGGAAGGAAAACACCTTTTTACAGTAGGAATATTTATCTGTACAATTATTTAGTTCAATATGCAATGTAATTAGATTGGGTGAGCTAAACACATTTCATGTGATAAGTAATCACACATTGCTATTCGGGGATCACTTTGCCAATTGGGTTGTGGATTCCAGAGAAATCTATGCTCTACAAATACTCTAATGTTTGAATTGTAGGGAATTTCATCTGTCTTCAACTTGTTGTGTCCAAAAATATGTCCAATGTTTGGATGGAATCTGATTCCCTTTTGGCAGTCAATCTTGCAGTGCTTGGATGTCACAACTAGCACCCACTTTGGAGCAGGGTTCAGATGATAATTCAACGCAAGAACAAAATTAATTGAGTGTATATCTCCCATGCCTTCAGTGAAGCAAAACACTATTGCTCACCATCTAACAGGTTACTCATACTCTACCTCTTGGTTTTCATGTCATTGAGGACTTTCCTCATCAATGTTTCATGCTGGCTCTTCATGATGCCATGGGACTGCATGTCCGTCGTGGTTTTTCCCGTTAGTTTTTGTGTTTTCGGGCCTTGGGCCCTCCTTTGTACCCAAAAAAAATATATATATACTTCTAACAAATTATCAATTGAATATAAGTTGTTTTGATTTTAGACAGATTCTACCATGCAAAGCAACGGTGCCCAACAAAAAGTGACCCCTAATAGTGAATCTTCCCGGTTTTCTTTTTTGTTTACATGTCAAATAAACTTTTTAAAATTTTACAGTCACGTTTTTGCCCTCAGTAGAATGTCCGATACACCCAAAATGTGAACAATGATAGTCGTAAGGCAGAGTAAGTTCCACAACAACCTCCTCTCTTGCTTCTCCATCGACCTCCGCCTCACACCATATCCTCCAACTATTGCAAACTCTTCTCCAAACTCTCCGTGCTCAGCCTCTACGACCACAAGGACCACACCACCTTCCCCATCTTTTTCCTTAGCTTCTATAGCGTCCTTCTCTCTGACCATCTTTAGAGCACTAATCGGCTTAATGTGGATATAGAGCGACTGGATAGGCCATGATCTAGGTCACTACAACATTGGGGTTGCTTGTGTTTTGGGTTTGGTAACCTTTGCTGGTTTCGTGCTTGCCCAACTAGAGGGAGAGGGTTCTGTTTGTTGTGGCAAGTTTTGCTGTGACTGGGATTTAGCATGTGCAGATCTGTTTCAACCATTTCTCTTCCAATGGGTTTGAGAAGCTAACTATTAGGACTCTTGATGTGAGGTTCTCTACTTGGATGGATTGGTTTCATGAGGGTTTGCAGTTTTCAGGTGGAGCATCATTTGTTTCTCAAGCTGCCGCGGTGCCATACCATCGTAGGTGTCGAACATTTGCAAGATCTTCGTGGAATACCTAAGGATAATTTTGTAAAGACATTTATGCCGATTAAAATAATTCTAAAATAAAAAAACTAACTCCATCGGTTGCAACATAAACATCTGGGTCACTCAATAACAAAATAATAAATCCAACGGTTCCAGAAACCTCCCCACCATACACCACTTGATTAGTTAGTCCACTGTAGTTTTTGTCCTGATTTCTTTCCTGTCATGATAACAATTGGAAATTTGACAAATTCTCCCACGAACGAGGCCTTTGTATGGTCCACAATGAATCACTATTTTTTATTGAATACTATGCTACAGTTTTTTTTTAAATATAATTTTTCGTTGATGCCCTTCATAAAAAGAAGGGAAAACCCTAAATTGAATCCTCAGTCTTATCCCCCTACGCAGCCACACCCATCCATTCACAATTAGGGATGGCAAAAAAATTCGCGGGTGCGAATATTTGTAAATAAAATTCGTCACGGGTAGAAAATAGATACTTTAAATAGGTACTCACGGATATTCTAAACGAGTATATTTGCTACCTGTTTATTAACGAGTACGGGTATCATGGTACCTATACTCATAGATAGCCGCTATTCACAATTATATATTTACTTAAATACCCTTTTATATTACTATAGATAAAATTATATAAATTTATGCAAAATTTTAAAAATGATTGTTCATTATAAGAGAAATCTTATACAATTATATTACAAGAAAAAAAGAACATAAATTTGTGAACATTTAAACTTTTTTTTTTTTAGAAAAATTGTTAGAATAATTAAAATTATTGTTCAAAATAATTATTTTAAAAAATAACTCTTTAATTTATAAATTATTTATAAATTCAAAGTGGATATTTATAACACTTTATAATTGTCCATAACACAAAATAAATTTGTTATTTTTTTATTTTTAAAAAATATCTGCAGATATCTACGGATATCCGCACAGGTAATGAGGCGGACACGGATACAGATTTTATCCAACAAGGCGGGTAGCTACTACCTGCGCCCGCCTCGCCCCGTTGACATCCCTATTCACAATTCAACATCCTTGACATCTTCGGCTACATCAAGATCCTTGCCAACCACCTCGACCTTTAGTACTAGTACATGCCCCCCCATCACCTCCTTAATTCGCAAAGGCTTCACGCCCTTCCTACCATCGAAGAAACCACCGACATCTTTGGTGTCGAGTAGAACCGCTTCATCATCACCGCCCAAGTCTGCAAGTCCATCATACAATCCAACGCCGACCCGACCTTCGCTGCCTTCGAAACTGCAGTGCTAAACTCCTCTACAAGATTCGCCTCCTCAACGCGTCACAATGCATTGCCACTGCACGGTACCTCATCGAGAATAGGTGCAATGGAAAAAGGGTATAAGAGCTTGCACACGCCATGAAGGACTTCCCGACCAGGTGCGACAATAAAGGGTGGGAATGCATTGACTACACTCTCCCCAAGTATTCTCTCTCTTTCATGTACTGTGGTGTTGTTTGTTAGACTGTCCAAAGTAGAAGATGATGATCAATTGAGTGATAGAGACTGGGAGTGAGCCATGAAGATGAAGATGATGGCAACCACGTTAGATCCAACCACCATAAGCACGTATCAACTGCTACCCCTTGTGCTATGTTGCAAATGTTTTGATTTTTGAACACTGGAAATTAATCTTCAACAACCAAATGATAGAGATCAACAAGTTCAAATGATAGAAATTCGGATTCATTCACAATTCGTTGTCCACTATTTTTTCATTATCTTTCATTGTTTCACACAGCAAGAGCAAGGGCACCAAGTTTGGTCTTGTCGGGACTCTATTGGGTAGATACATTTCACTGAAATTATTTTCAATGGAAGGGACAAATGTGTAAAATGAATATATGTTGTAAAAAATCATTTTAATTATTAATAACTGGTACAAAAGGTTGCAGATAACTTATCTGTACCTTTCAATATTTTAATAATAAATCTAATGGTTATTATATAGTAGACCACCATAAACCACACCATATAGTAGTCCACCTTAGCCTGGGTCTGGAAATTTAGATATAAATCAATTCTGTGCTAACAAAGTTATTAGTAAATGTTCTGTTTGCTTTGCACTGTAGGATCACCCCTGTACAATGATGATAATAATTTTTCAATTATTAAATGGAGCTTTTGGAATTTAGTTGGGCCAAGACTCAACATTAAAACCCTCCGGGGGGGGGGGGGGGGTGGTTGTCCCCTGAGATGAAAATCGATGTGATTGACCATGACAAGCTTGGCTGTTTTAACAATGGTTACCCAACCTTGGCTAAATCATGCAAGCCTAGCAGTGGCATAGAAAATTCATCATCAAATTCGCGAAATCCATTAATTTGTTGCTTCTCTAATATTTGTCTCGGAATCCATTAACCCAATTTTTTTTTCTCTTGGATGTAATCCGAGTAATTTCTGAAATATTTGATTATATAATATATAGCCATGGCTAATGAATCTGTATGCTATTACTAGTTGGATGCATCACCTGCCTTCATTTCAACCATCTCTTAAACAATCACGAATCTAACAAAACAAGTGCTGCAATGCAACCTCAAGGCACACACATGATTGAAAAGAAAGGATGGCAACAACATAACAACAACGACCATCATGACCAACTTTTAAAAGCATTTAGCCAATTATCATAGTTCCAGCACCTTCATCAGTTAAAATCTCGAGTAACAAAGAGTGCGGAACCCTACCATCAATAATACTCGCCGTAGTAACCCCTTGCGCCAGTGACCTCACGCAACAATTAACCTTAGGTATCATTCCACCACCAACCTTCCCATCTTCCATCATTCTCTTAACCCCTTTTATATCAATCTTCTTCACCAAGCTGTTAGGGTTGTTCCTATCTTCCAAAATCCCCGCCACATCGGTCAACAGAATCAGCTTCTCCGCGCCGAGCGCCGCCGCCAATTCTCCGGCCACCGTGTCGGCGTTGATGTTGTAAGGCTGTCCGAACTCGTCCGCCGCGACGGACGTCACCACCGGAATGTGGTTTGTGTCGATGAGGGAGCGGAGCACGGCGGGGTCGACCCTGGCGACCTCGCCGACGAACCCTAGGTCGGCGGCCTTGGGGCTGGGGCGCGCGGTGAGGAGGCGGCCGTCCATGCCGGAGAGGCCGACGGCGGTGGCGCCGGCCTTGTTGATGAGGGAGACGAGGGTTTTGTTGACCTTGCCGACGAGGACCATGGAGACGATCTCCATGGTGTCGGCGTCGGTGACGCGGAGGCCATCGCGGAAGACGGCGGGGATGTTGAGGCGGCCGAGCCAGGAGTTGATCTCGGGGCCACCGCCGTGGACCATGACGGGGCGGAGGCCCACGCACGAGAGGAGGACGAGGTCGTTGATCACGGAGGCCTGCAGCTCCGGGGATTTCATGGCGGCGCCACCGTACTTGACGACGATGATTTTGCCGCGGAATTTCTGGATGAAGGGGAGCGATTCCGAGAGCACGTCGACTCGGTACTGACCCGGAGTCACCGACTCGGCGGTGATGGGTGGAGGAGGTTGGACCGGGTTGGCCACCGCTGAAATGGCGCGGTGGCGAAAGCGAGTAGAAGGGAAAGAGTGGTTAGTTGTGGGTGTGGTGACTGGGTTTTGGGTTTTGGTTGTTAATGGGAAAGAGGAGCACAGATTTGTTAGGGTTTTGGCTGCCCCTCCCATCATTGTGTTGCAGACACAGTGTGTGAAGGGAGAGTTGCAGAGCGAAGGGTTTCGAACTTCGACGGCTATTGCTGCTTCAGATACATTACAGTACAACTGTATTTATGGTCATTTTCACCACGTGCTAAGCGTACTTGTTTATATTAAAAGAAGGGAATTAAACTCTTATTTTAATGTGAAATTTTATTGTGATTTTTAAGGTAATTATTATTAAAATTAGAGCTGTTAAATGGGCTAGGCCGGTCTGGCAGGCCAAGTGTCAAAAGCAGGTCAACCCAATCTGAATTGTTAATGGGTTGTTTTTTTTTACCCAGCCTAGCCCAACGGACCGGGCCAAAATGACTTGTGACTATTTTTTTTCTTAGTTTTTTGTATATTTTATAATGAAAAAAAAAATAGTATTGAGCCAAATAGGCTTGATTTCTTTTGGGCCAAATTTTTTGGTGGTTATTATTAAAATTAGAGTTGTCAAATGGGCTAGGTCGGTTCGACAGGCCAAGTGTCAAAAGCGGGCCAACCCAACCCGAATTATTAATGGGCTATGTTTTTTTTTACCTGGCCTAGCCCAATGGGCCGGGTCAAAATGGCCTGTGACTATTTTTTTTCTTAGTTTTTTTGTATATTTTACAATGAAAAAAAACAAAAAAAAAAATAGTATTGAGCCAAATAGGCTTGGTTTCTTTTGGGCCAATTTTTTTGGGGTCTAGCCTAGCTCGACGGGCCAATCGGGCCAAGCTATTTTGGTCCGATTTTTATTAGACCAAACATTTAATGGCTTAGCCCAGCCTAGCCTGTCAGGCCATCGGGTTGGGCTAATTTTGTCAGCTCTAATCAAAATCAACAAACTTATCATATATTATGAATTGTGATTAGATGACAATGTAAAACTGTATAAAACTGAAACTGTTTTACACTTTTAGTACATAATCTATTTTTCCTTTAATGCGCGCGATAGAGAATCATATTTTTAATGTTAAATCTTATCACTTATAATCATAAAGTCAAGGTTTATATGCCTTTATAAAAGAAAAAATAGATTATACACTTACAATATAAAGCAATTTTACAGCTTTCATAAAAGAAGAGTTAGAATTCTTTAAATGAGACAAAAAAAATCAGGATCGGGATGATTTTGTTGTTACTAAGCACAGTTTTCACGAGCAATTTTTCATGTTTTCCATTCTTGACAAGCACACAAAAATCAAACTGTATAGTGTAATAACATTTTTAGGACCACATAAATAAGAAGAAATTTGAGTTTGAGTATGTTACGATTTTGTAGCTATAGTTGATAGATTATTTGCGACTTTTTAACCAAAATGGTAATTAAAAAAAACAAATTACCAAAATATTACAAAAAAAAACATTTTACCCAAATGAGTTGTTTTAGATAGGCTGGATACTGATGTGCAAGTGGTACAAGAGAAGGCACTAGTAGCAGTGGTACCATAACTTTTTCAAAAATTGCAAATGAAGGAACTGGTGACAGTGGCGCCACCCAATCATGTCTCCCAAAAGAGAAGGCGCTAGTTTGACCAACGCCACTTGTTCATTCCGATTTAACATTTAACATTTGTAGGGTCGAGAATCAGAGTAGTAAAGGAGACAAGAAATTTTTGTTTTTTCTGAAACAAGAAATTCTGCATGTGACTATTTGCTACTTTTTTTCACGTCAAGATGTTAGCATCATTGAATAGGGAAGGTGCTAATTAGATAAGTGCCACCTACAAAACATAATTAACTACATATTATTTAACTTTTAAATTATTTAAAAACAATAAAGTGTAATATTTCTTAACTAGGTCACCATTAAGCATGACTCACATAATACCATTTTTTTTTTCTAGAACGTTGGTTAAGAAATATGGGTTGCCATTATTAATGTCGTATGCAAGATCTAGACCTAGGTGCATATAGTTCGCATTATTTTATTTTTTTTAGCCTACATGGCACATTTTTTAAGTTTTTAATCCACCAAATTTAAATTTAAAGTTTTTTTTTATTTTATGTTGCAATATTTTTACACTTCACTACTTAACCTGTGAAAAGTAACACTAGGTACAGGTTTAAATCATAATTTGTAAATCATAAATTGACAAGAATTTTTTAGTTTTAAATTATGATCTAAATTTAGATAAACATTTGTATAAGTTTAAAAAAATTGTGATATAACACTAGGTTCAAAATTGTGATGGTTTAAATTATACTAACATCTTGATGTGAAAAAAAAAAAAAATAGTTGTGTGTAGAATTTCCTGTTTCAGAAAAAACAAAATTTCCTGTCTCCTTTAATGCTCTGATTCTCGACCTGCAAGTGTCAAATCGGAACGAACAAGTGGCACTGGTCAAACCAACACCTTCTCTTTTGGGAAACAAGATTGGGTGGCGCCACTACCACCAGCCCCTTCATTTGCAATTTTTGAAAAAATTATGGTGCTGCCGCTACCGGCGCCTTTTCTTGTACTAATTCCACGTCAGCACCCCACTTGTCTAGAACAACCCATTTAGGTAAAATATTTTTTTTCTATAATATTTTGGTAATTTTTTTTTTAATTACCATTTTGGTTAAAAAGCCATTATTTGCTGCTATGATCAACAGTTTGAACCAAAATTGAGAGTGAAGCTGTGGAATGGAAGTATCATTTGAACTTTTATAGCTGTTAATTGAATAATCCATCAATTTAATCTCTCAATTATTACCTTATCTCCTATATATAAATAATCTTTAAAATATTAAATATTCATCAATTTAATCTGAAATAATATTTTTACCAACATTGAAAGACTAATTTGAAAAAAATTTCAGTACTTAAAAAACACTAATTATGATTTTTAATACTTAAAATACTACTTAAATAATTTTATTACTTTAAAGACCAATTAAGAGAAAATAATACTTTGGGAATGAAATTGAAGATTTACTCGCTATTAATTTGTCGGGTCACCCATGTCACAAATGTCCTGATCATGTAAATTACTTGATCATGAATGTGCTGTGCGTCTGCCGTCTGGAACGGCATTATCCTTTTTTCCAAAAAGAGACCAGCTGAGATAACAACGGAAGTAAATATGGTGGCAACTTTATAATTATAATTGTAATAAAACTAGACAAACCAGCTTTTTTTTTAATTCTAAAGTTAAAATGGAAACAGAAAGAATGTATTCTCCGAAGTAACATAGTCTAAGCTTATGTAGCTGTTAAGTTCCAGATACGATGCACCCTCTCATTAAGCGTGTAGTCGTGCTTCCCCGTGGCCTGAATAGTAATCCCAGTGACCCCGGATAGTACAATAAATATCAGAACACAAAATTGAGATGCTGCATGAAGCCAGTTAAGGAATATACTCTTTCTTCCTCTATTACCTTATTATTCCTACGAACATGGACACCTCTGCTCCGAACATCCCGAGGCAGAAAAGAAAGATCGTAGGCCACATCGTAGCTCTCGGTAAAACTGCGGTTTTGTAACATTATATACAACTGCGCTTCTTGACCTTCCAGCATATAATAAATTCGCAGAGGACATAAAGGTGAAAGACAACAGCAAAATTTTGAGCCAAAATAATTGACCTTTCGCCCAAAAATGAATATAATGAAGAAAGAAATAATTACAGCTTCTCCTCGATTAAAAATTAATAACCAAAGCCATTACCCACAAAATCCTCATCGTCACTACTCAACGATTCTAGTACCTGACTATCATCATCATCCTCATCCCCTTCTGTCACAATCTCCAATATGCCAGGTCCTCCATCAAAGTCTACATCATCCAAAATGAAATCTCCATCTTCATCTTCATCAAGCTCACTCACACTATCGTCGTCGTCGTCATTGCTCATGTCATCAGCATCACTTCCACTATCCCCGCCAAGACCGGGGCCTAAAAGAGGATCTACATCAGCATCATCATCATCATCCTCATCTTCCTCCTCACTGTCAGCATCATCAGGATCAGAATCATCATCAGTTGGCCTCCGACGACCAATTTCATAAATTCTGGCAGAAGCATACATCTCATCCTGATCATCCATAGTAACCAGCCCAACAAATGAATCTGTTGGCTCAGTTGCAAAATCAAGAACACAGCGGTCAACAGGGATGGTAGCAATGTCAGAATAATTGATTGCATCCACTGTGCGGAAAGCTGCAAAAAGAGGATGCTTGACACGACGAGTGTGGACTGCTGACATTACGTCCTCAAGATTTCTCCTTAAGATGGCGTACATTACGTCACCACGTGCATTGAATGTTATTGATGTCTGATCTAATGAAGGTACACTGCGTAGGAGTCTGAACTTGCGCAGATCCCAAACCTCAGAGTTTATAATAACCTAATTAAAAAACATTTTTTTTTACAAACATAAAAGATAAAGGTCAGAAAACCACCTTGTAGACAGACAGTATAGTCAAATCAAATAATTAAAAAAAAAATAATACTATATGCTCACTACAATGCTGTCCAGGTGTCAAATTCAACAGTCCTAGAATTTTGGACATAAATCGCAAAAACCTTTCTTCACAATGAGGTTGATACTCAAACCTTTAAACATCCCTTCATCCACTTCCATACAGACTCATAAGTATACCTATATTTTATATATGACTATTTTCTCACTTTTCACTTGTAGTCAATTTAAGATAATTTTCCTTACTTTATAATTCCCCTACATGATTTATAATAGAACATGATTGTGTTGTTTGATCCATGTAGCTGACCCATCTAGGGGGAAAAGGCTTGGTGGCTGTTTCAAAATTCTATTGTTTAGACAGAAGAAACATTATGCATACCTCGTTGCCAGCAGGATGGAAGCCTCCACCACCGTAGTCTGTGAACTGATCAAAGCGATGAACAGGTCCAGAAACCCGCCGGTCCCACAAGACACCATTCCAAAGCAACATTGAGTCAGAAGGGTTAAAATGGATTAAAGAATAAACATGACCTCGCCCTGTAGAAGTTGCAAATGTATCTGACAACCTCGACTCTAACTGACATGTGTGGATATCATATAAGAGGATTTCCCGCCGTGCAGATTCTGACGACAAGGCTGCAAAAACATTCCCAGAATTGCTAAACCTGGCAGCCTTGCATCCTTCAAATGAATGGCTAGGACCACCTAAAATTGATGTTGCATCCCACAACCTAACATCTTGGGAGCTTGAAGAAAGCAGTAGCTGGGTCTCACCAGAAACAAAAGACTGAACAAGAGTCAAAGGAGACTGGTGACCTGTGAAGCTCTCCACCACATTGCTGTTGTTAGAGTCAAAAAATTTGAGCTCTCCATTATGGCTACCAACAGCAATATGAGAAGAGTCCCCAACAAATGTAATGCATGTTAACAAGGCACCGGCATCATCCCGACAAGTGCGCCACGGCCTAAACCGACTGTAAACAAATTGACGATCCCTGCGATTCCCATGTACTCCCCCATACATATATTTAAATTCCCGTGTACCAAGCCGGGCAGTCACATTAGAAGGGGCATCAAGGCTTCGCTTTGGTTCAGGACAGACATGTGGGTGCAGAAGAGACAGTGGAGGAAGAGTGGTAATAGGAGCAGGGCATTGGCGATGCTGATGCTTCAGATACTGAACCACTAAAGAATCTAATGTTACACGCTCAGGGTTGTTGGGCTGAAGGTCATTTAGTAATTGGGAGGATGGTGTCATCTGGCCTAGATTTGGAATACTATACTGATTCTCATCCACAAAGTCACCCATACAACGGCCCTGTTGATTTCTCAGGTTACAAGTTGGTGTGCAAAGCCCAACAGCATCAGTCTGCAGGCTGCTTTTACGAATTGTACTTGAACAAATAGGAGAGCGAAGTCCTTGATCCCCAATATTTAGTCGTTTTCCAGATGATGAAAACATTGCTATATCCTTCAAATCAGATAACTTACGCTTTGCTGGTATGGTAATAGGAGTCTTATACTGAGATCCAGTATCAATGTTATGTTTCACTGAAGATTCGGACGTAGTCTCTACTACACTAGTTTCTGAAGACTCTTTACCAGTACTTGACCATTTCCTGACCGATGATTGCTGAGAGTCGACCTGTTGAAGTCTTGAATGAAAAGATGATGAGAAAGTCAGTGATTTTTTCTTCGCGGAGACAGAATCACTTTTCAAGCTGGCATCCTCATCCTTTGCATTAAACTTCAATTTGTTAGTGAGAAATCCAGAAGGAGTACGACCAGAGGGCCATTGAATTTGTGTTGAAGAAGCTTCCTGTGTGGTGGGCTGTTGTGCAAGAGAAGATGGAGCAACCAATGATGGCAAGGGAGTCAACTGAGCCTCTTTAAGCAATGCAGAAGCAGTTTGTGCCAATCCAGATGCCTGTAGGTGTTCATGAATTAGGAGCAGGAGTTCCCTGAATAAGAAAAACATAACACAAAAGAGCCATCAGCCATCAGAAGAGTGACCCCACAGGGGCCCCAGGGGGGAAGCACATGTATAGGAAAATCCTGAATGGTAAAATTGAGAGAAAAAAGAAAAACCTTGAATGGTAAGTAATAGGAGTGGCAGCAGCTATAGCAGCTCTTTCTATGCGCCTTAAAGTAGGAGTAGCTGCATCAGTAGCTGCTAATGTACTTGCACGCCCTGAATTAGTCACAATCTACAAATACAATTTCAACAAAAGTATCAATAGCAGCCTTCATAAAGGACATATTATATTTGTTTATCTTATTCTTAGTTTAAGCAAGACCACTGCATATTGAACAAAATAATTGACCTGACTTACTTTGTTTTCAGGAAGCAACTAAATTAGATTTAAAACCAGCCGGTCAAATTGAGTGCATGTGTAACTGCATCAGCTAATCGTTTAAGTCCTAATGTCAAATATGTTCAATACTTATGTCTACTTAATTAGCAAGTAAAGATATGTAGTCTACAATTGATATGAAGCAAGAAATAGATTTAGGCCCTGTTTGGATAAACTTCTCCATAAACACTTTTAGGAGAAAAAAATAAGAAAATAAAATGCATTGAGCTTCCCCATAAGCTAAAATTTTGGAGAAGTTAAATGAAAAGATCTTTTATAAAAGTCAAGAGCATAAGTTGATTTTAACTTATGCAAGAAGCTCAATTCATTTTACCTTCTTAATTTCTTTTCCCATAAGTGCTTATGGAAAAGTTTATCCAAATAGGGAGTCAGAAAATGAGACTAAAAATACGTGTACATTATTACTGCTGTCAAGTTATAAAATCCTGTATTTTGCTCTCCCTAAGAAACTTTAAGCACAATATTATAGCCATTAAGAGAAACTAGAAAATTCAAGGCAAAAAATTAAAAAAAATAACAATTATTGATCATAATCTCCCAACTTGGCATTGTTTTGAACCGATGTTCACTATCACTTTGACTATTTCTTAAAGAAATTTTACAGCTGTCTTGAATCACAAGCAAATAACCAAAAATCATGTGCCCAATGTGACTAAAACAGAAACTAACACAAAATTCAGTAATCAATACATATTGAGAAAAATCCACCAAACTTGAAACCAAAAAAATTGATTATTATAATGTGAATCGTAAAGGGGGAAAAATATCAAAAGCGCCTCATGATCCAATATTCTTCTAAATAGCATATAGCCAACTATAAATTGATATGCCTATGGCAACCAAAAACATTAATCCTGTTCAAATCCATCCAATGGGTTTCATCATGTGTTTTAAACCAATACAATAATAATCTCTAGCAAATACCCTCAAGCTGTAATTTTATGGCATTTTGTTAATATGGGTAGTGAAAACTTATACACTAAGCATTCTAGTCTGTAGCAGATTTGTGGCACACGTTTTAAATTTTCAAAACTGAGATCCTATTTGGTAGCTCAAGGATTTTAGGTCCATTACTAAGAAGCTGATATTCACTGCCCTACAAATTCCTGGCCAACAGTCAAAACCCAAAATTAACACACACACACACACTTCAAAGATTTTGTAGGTCCATCACTAAGAAACTGATATTCCCTGCCCTACAATTCCCTGGCAAACAGAGAAAACCCAATTAAAAACACACCCACACTCGTGCATGCAGTCACGCGCACGCGCACACACACTTCTGGCCCCATGCACAGACGCACGCACACAACTTTGGCCATACGACCATATATGAATGGTCAAGATTGTTTGAATTAATTTTAATACATAATTTTGGTTATAGAACCATATATGGACAGTCAATATATTTTGAGTTAATTCAAATCTTGACCATTCATTTTAATAGTAGGGTTGAAAGTTTCTCCTCTCATCTCTCCCTGATATGCTTCCTATGTATATATTAGTTATTCTTTATGCTGCAATTACTTATTTAAATAGATAATAAAAAGTCAATTAAATAGATGCACATGAAAAACAGTGAAACACACAACATGGCTCCATAACGAGTTTGCTCAAACCAATACATGATACCCTGAAACACAAACTTCAGCTTCACCGAAGAGAGGAAATGCTCACCCCGATTAGCTCAATTGCAGCCTGGGAAAGTTCAGCTTGCCACCTACCCTGCTCTGTTCCATGTGTTTGGCTGCCTGAATCCCGAATCAGTTCTGACAGCTTTTTCCCTACCTAGAACACCCATACAAAAAAAATAGGATATTAAATTCCAACATTCGACAATATGTATTTTTTTCTAAAGCCATCATCAGAACAGTATTAAACTGATATACAAGAAAAAAGTTGAAGCAGAGTTATCTCAATTTCCACGCTTGATACTGACTCAGGATACAATGGATAGAGTCCAGTTTGAGTATGACTGAGTTTAATGAAAATCATTCTAGTTGTTCACCTGAAGCTTTGTCAATATGTGTGCAATAGTATCATCTCTGGCTAATCCAAGCAGGACTCGACATGCTAGAGCACGAAGACAGTCCAGAGTGGCAGGAGGTGAATATATGCGCGGCTGGAGGAGATGCAGAAGAACCTTTATACCATTATTAGAGCGGACAGCCTCTCTTGCCTGACGATATCCTTGTTCCAATTGTGCAGCAAGGCCGGCACAACCTGCTCCTGCACCCAAAGATATTCTTCGGTCGCCAACCAATCCTGAAGTTGCAGAAGCAACAGGAGTTTGTGGAATACTATTAACAGGCTGCGTACTTAATCCTGCAGCATTGCCTCGATCTACAGCATTGGACTCCCCATTCCTCTCCCTAGGTTCAATCTGGCTGGTAGAGTGAACAGCTCGATCCGAGACATTACGTTCAGCATTTCTATCTCTAACCTCTGAGGGAGGACCATTAGATGTTTGGGAAGACGCCAATTGCTGACCTTGTGCAACCATAGCTGGTTTATTGCTGATTGAAGGAGGAGGGCAAACAAGATTGACTAAAACATTTAATGCCGGTTGAATTATCTGAAATGCAGAAGTGTTTGCTAACAAAAGTTAAGATACCATATATTGGGATACTCAGTATGTCAGTCAAAATCCTAAAAGGCTTTCTTTTACCACCTGCAGAAATTAGGGCAGTGAATACTAGAATTGCTACCAGAAGAAACTTACCTCAGGGTCCACATGATTACTAGCTATATTTGCAGCATCCAAAATTACTGCAATACCAACACGATTATTGCTTAATGTTACATTTACGATCATCTTACGACTGCTAGGTACCAATGTAACAATGTGCAGAACACCCAATGCATACTGAAGCAAATCATGCAGATATCGCTCCACAGGTGGGGCCTACAAACAACCAAGAGAACAATAAATAAATAAATTGCAAGATACAGGGAATGCATAAAATAACTATGTCATACCTGACACAATTCCAACATAGTAATATATCCATTAGATGCCAAGAACTTCTCAACTGCTAGCCAACGTGTTCTCACAAATGCAGGACCTAGCTTCCGATCTTTTTGTAATTGTAGGAATACTGCATCCATTGCCTCATTACTAATATCGAGCGGCTTGTACACAGCCCTTACACTTGGAATGTTTCTAGCAGCACTACGATTGCTTTTGTTTGGACGAATGGAATCCACTAATACAAGGAGATGTGCCCTGAAATATTGCCGCAAAGCAACACAAGTGTGATAGGCTATCTGCTTCTCAGATGATGTCAGCACTTCAGCAGATGATCGATCATTTCGAAGTGACCCCGAGTTAGATAAACTCAAGGCTCCAGAATTTACTCCTGATCTTACTGAAGCAGCATCATTCAGAAGGCCCAGTAATTTCTGTAATCCATCCAGGGAATCAAAGGCATCAAGAACTGCTCTGAAGACAAATGCAGCAGCAAAAAACAATGCTGCATTCTTCCGGGCTTGGTCTTGATTGCAGTCAAGGAGTTGGAGAGCTAACTCAACAACATGATAAACAACTTGTGATGGAAGAGCACAAACCCGTTCCATTATCCCCTGAAATAATCATCTAGGGTTAGAAAATGTAGCAGTGTTGTACGTGTATGTGTGTGAGACAGAACTTAAAAACATTACTAGGCATCTCAATTCACAATTATCACTACTATTAAACAACAAGAATACCTGAAGAGAACCAATAGTAAATAGACAAGAAGAAAGGCCAAAGAAAGTTTGTGCCATTCTAGGTACAGCAAGCAGCTTTTGCATTCCCCCACGGTCCACAAATAGTGCAGCAAATTTCCTATGTGCAGCCAAAGCACAGATTAGCTTCATGACATCAGGCAACAGCAAAGCAACCTTGGATGCCTCCCAATGTTTAGAATTCTGCTGCAGAAGTGCAAGACACACATCAACCCCTTTCTCGTGCAACACAGGGCCAAGAACTTCTACATATTCTCCAAGTAACTCAAGACACTGAATGCAATATTTTTCTCTCAACTGTGCAAGTGATTGAGTATCTGGGATGAAGTACTCTTCAACATCTTCTTTAGTTTCTGTTTCTTTGCCACTCACTTTCTCTGTTACTGTATTGTCGCAGATAGAACTCCTGCCACCAACCAAAGCACAACATTATTAAAGAACTACTCGACATGTGTCCATGTTTGTAATCAGAACTTAAAAGGTACTTGTAAATTATATTCTGACATACCTTGAAACTTCAACTGCAGAAGCAGCATCAATAACAGTTGATGCAGCTCTCGAAGCAGCCAAAAAAGCTGCTTCTTCATCATTAGTGGATTTATATTCCTGAATTTAAATGCAAAATAAACTATTTTAGTATTGAGCTTAAACTATAAAGTGCTGATACACAATCACATAGACATAATTTTTCCTTTGGGGAGAAAAAAATGAATGAACCCGAGCATACCTCTGAAGCTGCAGTTTTAACAAGGTCAGCAGCAGCATCACCAGCTGCTTTGACAGCTTCTTCAGGTGCATTGGCTGATCTAGCTTCAGCTTCAGCAGCTCGGACTGCTTTCCGGACAAGATCGGTAATATCTTTACTTCCAATTCGGCACTCTTGGAAACAATCATCATTATCCTCTCTTTCAAAAGCAGAAGCGTCAGAAGGGGTCCTGCCAAGGGTCTTCTTAGAATCAGCCACCCTCCTAATGTCAGCATTCCTCAATATGCTTCTATCTCTAACACTCCGCCCCTGTCCTAATCGACTACCAGAACCAGGGGATGACAAAATGGGATCACTTTCTACAGTCCCTTCATTGACCCTTCCTTTCCCTCTAGATCTTCCCCATCCACGGTTTGCACGCCGCCTTGAAGAGTCATCTCTAACATTGTCATCATGCTCACCATATTTTATCCTTCCATCGCGTACATCTCTGCAGCGCCATCTATCCTCCCCATCAGAATCTACCTCATGGACATCAGCACCTTCACCAGACCCATCGGGTGGTTCACCATCTATCCAAGATCCTTCTTGGCAAGTTTGTCCACTAATGCTTCTATCCGGACCCCTTTCAAGAGTTACGTCATCTAAAGATCTCTCATCAATCATCCTAGTATCATCCAAATGATTTGATTCAAGGAGCTGGCGAAATCTACCACGACCATCATCTCTACCTCTCCCGGAAGTATTTGCAGATGCATGCCTACTCTCTGTTACATGAGTAACATCTTTCTGGTTGCTACTTGTCTCTCCCAGCACGCGTAAACGAAGATAACGCATAAGCTTAGCTGACAAGCCAGATGTCAATACATCTTCCACTATTTGACCTCCACTGAGATCATTCCAAAGTTAATTAGAAAATTTTAAAAAAAAATGAGAACTAAAAAAATAGGGATAAGCAAGATGGCCAAAAATTAAAGCCCAAAATTAAGCCAAACATCAAAGCAAGAAATCAAAATAATAGCCTATAGATGAGCTGCATAGCATACCCAACCAAACACACAGCAAGGAGTCCAGTAGAATAGGTTTTCAACATTTCAGAGTCTGAGGCCTCCCTTCTCCCTGGATTATGCTTCAGATTCTGCTCTTCAGCAGGCAACCCAGTGTTATCATCCATCACCCAATTTTTTATGTTTTCCATGACGGATTCTTCAAAAACATGAGGATACTGTCCATTTACACTCCGTCAGATCAATTTAAAAACACGTGGACAGCGTTAAGAGAATTAACAACAGCATTCAGAAATAAGTGAAAAGGAAATCTTACAATCCAAGTTAGGGAACAGCATAGGAGAAGTCTGCCAGCAGCAGCTTGAATGGAAGTCGAGTATCTTGTTTCTGACAGAAACTTCGAAGATATCAACTCAAAGAACTCATCGTTTTCCTGCAAAGGACAGAAGAGCCAAATTACTATCTCAACAATCCAATACAAGAAATTAGCTGAAGAAGAAGCTCAACACCCAAATTAACAAAAACAACAACAACAACAAGGATCACACGTCAAGAAAATACCCGGATTAAACCGCCAAGGCGACCAATGACATGAGCAGCACGAGCATTGCTGGACGAAGAATGACCATTCTCTTCCATGTACCTGCATTGCAAAAATAAACTATCCATAGAAACCAGAAGGAAATAGAATCCCACCCCCTCCCCCCAAAAAAGTGATAGGTACAGTACTCAGAATATAAACTAGAACTAGGCACGTAGATGACATAAAATTGACATTCATAGAAAAAACCGAATTCACGGATAGATACATATATTAACAAACCCCTAAGAAATTACTCCAAAAGAAATCAAATAAAAGACGAGCGTGCGTGCGATTCCATGCGTGAAGAAATCCGTTAAACAAAAACGAAGATAACAAATATACCGTGACTCTTGGGTTTCAAGAATAGAGGCAAGGGCGTGGAGCACGGTGGCTTTAGGGTTATCAGGTGCAGAAGTGATCTTCTCCATGAGCGCGTTAACCTTTGCAATTAATTCCTCTTCTTCCTTCTTAGAATCCTCCTCTTCATCCCGTGGGGGTGGAGCTTGATTCGCTTGATCCTCCATCAGCGACACTGAGACAAGAGAATCGTATGATAATATATGATATGATTTGATTAGGTTATTTTTTCTGTGTGTGTGTAATATGAATATATGTATCTATATATTACAGACTAGGGATATGAGCGTAAGCAGTTTCAGTTGCGCAGGTGAGAGCGAAAGAGAGGCATAAATGAAGAAGAAAAAGAGAAAGAAAGACAGTGAGAAAGGGCACCGCACAAACAAACCCCAACACCAATGCCAACTCTATGGATCGGAAGCTTCCGGAGATATCCGACCCACTTGCTCAACCCTACCCAACCACTCAAATGCCCATTCCTTTAGGGGCCCAAACAATACCAGACCAACAAGAAAAAAGGGCCCAAACAATAAAATTTTCGGTACCCAACACGGTTTTTATTTTATTTTTTATTTTTTCTATTATTCATGAGCAACAGCATGAGGGTAATAGAATCTGTCAATTATCTATTACGATTAACAAAATAAAGTTTCTGTTGGGACACTGTCATCTATTACTATTACTATTACTATTAATAAAACAAAGTTTCTGCAGAGACATTGTCATCTGTTATTATTAATAAACAAAGATTATGCAGAGATACTGTCATCTGTTACTAAAGTAAAACAATGATTCTATTGGGACACGTGTCATGTTTTTATCAATTTGTTTTTGCCTATTTTCTATCTCCCATTTATACGGTTGATTGATTTTTCTTACAAGATCCAATCTATATATTTATATATGGTTTAAATATGTTTTTAATATATGTAAAATAAGTGAGTTTTAATTTTAGTTCTTATAAAAAAAAATTGGTTTTTATTCTCAAAAAATTAAAATAATTGTTCTTGGTCCCTATTATTACGTGACACTCATTAATTACTTATGTGTTTAATAGAAAGTCAAGTGACCATCCCATGTGAATCTCACTAGTGTCTATTGTACCATGACAATATATGATACCTTTAAAAAAATTTCTAGATTTCTAAAATAAATGTTATTTATTTACCTTATAATACATGTTAGGGACCAAAATCAATTATTTCAGATTTTAGAATGATGAAATCAAATAAAAATGTTTTGCAAGGACCAAAATCAAAATTTGCTTATTTTATAGGGACAAAAATAGTGATTCTATATTTTAGAGAGATAAAAAACAAAGAAATTTTTTTACAAAAATCAAAATCAAAACTTACTTATTTTATAGGGACTACAAACATATTTAAGCCATCTATATATCTACATCATATATATATAACTTGAACTAAGATAAGTGACATAGGATATTCCACCAACTTGTAGTATTTTGTATTCCTTCACATTTAATATTTGTTTACATATAAATTTGCCTAATAATTATTCTTTGTTTTTAATTAAGCATTGAAATTTTTTGCTATGTAATTGTAGCAACCACACTTCACCAAAATGTTAACAATGGAATGACATGGACAATGTCTCTTGATGAGTTTGATTCAATTATTGTTTCAAATGAAGGTATATTACATAGTTCATTGTTTTTATACATTTGTTATAAATAATCAAAATATACTAATATTGGTTACCTAATTTGTGTTATTCTGGAATATTGAGGCATTAGTGATTTATCTTGGAAATGCCAGCACTGTAGAAAATTATGTGCTATGCTGAGAGTTTTAAAAAACAATGAAATTAAACCCCAAAGTTTTTAGAATGTCAAATGCAAGGCAAGATAAAATTTATTGATTTAATGCATCTACCACAACCTTCGAAGGATTTATTTCACAATGATAACAAAATAATATATTTTCTAGAGCAAATTTGCTCATTCAACATGATTAGTATTTTTTACTTTTTGTATCTTTTAGTATTTGATAGTTTCTTGCTATGGGTTGCTAACAAAGTCACTTTACCCCTCCTCACTACAATGACTTGTCTCAAACAATTAAGGTTTCTTTTCATTAGACAAAGCAAGTTGCTATTAGTATAGCTCTGATTTGTTAGGTGCTTTCTTCAATTGCCTAGATCCTATATTACCTATTATTGTTGGAGTTAGTATAAGATCCTTTTTTAACACCATTGGATAAAATATACATACATACATACATACATATATATGTATTGTTCATGTTTTAGATGATTGTATTATGATTTAAAAACTAATCATTTTTCTTCCAAAAGTCACTCAAAATTTCAGAACTTTAGATCCACTTGAATGATGTTAATTTCTTTTGTTAGCTGTTGTGAAGGCAAGGCAACAATTTCCTTGTGTTTGATTTACTTTTTGGGGTAATTTGTGATAACAAAGGCAAAAGAAAAAATGAAAAGATTACATTCGAGGGAACATAATGCCCATGGCATTAGCTTGCAAAGCCAAACCTAGATCTTGAGGGGGACTTGCATGAATATAGAGGAAATCATTATGAGTAGCTTCATATTTGGCCAAAAACTCAACCTAAAAGCTGCCTTCACGAAGTGTGTGATGTAAAAAAACTTTCCAAATCTTTCTTAAGAGATCACGAATATAAAGAATGATAGAAGAATATGCATAAATGGGGGGCTGATCATGAGATAACATTCATGGAATTAATGTAACAATGGATTTTGCAAAAACCCATCTCCTATGATAGTTGCAAACCCAAAGAAAGCATGAATATAAGGCTACCAAAGAAACCGCTCAGTTTTTTTTTTTTAACAAGAGACTGCTCAATTTAGCATGAATATGATTTGATGCACCAAGAAACCCAAAGAAACCAACAATCTAATCTCCATAATCTCACCTAAGAAGGCTACCAAAGCCGGCTTTATCATTACAATAATGACCATCAACATTGAGGACTATATCTCCAGTTCACTCAGTGTGCCAAGAAACCAATATGGTGCAGGAAACATTGCTCCTATTAACTGTAGCTGGAAAGCACAAAGCAAGAAGGTCAGCCAAGTCAAGAGCTTTAACTTGAATAGACATAACTGAACTTGCTTTCCACCAATAACCTGCATATTACAAGTCCTACAAACCCGCCAAAAACCTACAAAAAAGATATTGTATGCAATATGTGAAATACCAAACCTCAATCAATTTACATTTTTAGGAAAAAAAATGTGTTTTAATCTACTTAAGAGAATTGCAAAAAAAAATTCTAATTTGCTGATGAGATTCTCTAATTTTTAATAGAGAAAATCGAAAAATGTTTATCCCTTAAGATTGCACCTTATCACTTTCAAGTTACACATTTCCATAGGGGGTTTATTATGGAAGGAAATGTAGAGGTCCAAGGGAATCACATCTCTCATGCCTTCAAGTGTTGATCAAAATTGTTCCAACCTGCATATGATATTATATTTATGGAGAGTTTATTCACACTTATTTGATATTTTGTAATTGCATAATGATATTATTTCTAATCTCTTCCCTGTAATTATATGTGGTAATTACAAGTTTTTAAATTCTATTATTTATTTATTTTTTTAGTGGATGAGATGAAGTTGATTCGTTGTTTTAAGAGAAATGTTATTTATACAACAACTCATACAACAACACTTTTTTATGTCCATCTTTCTTCTATACATCATTTATTAATCTCATAATAATGAAGAGAGATAGACACAAATAGTATTATTGTACAAATTGTTATACATATATGATATCTCTTGTTTTAATCATTAGAAATTTATTGGACAAAACACAAAAAAGGATGCATATAAATGTATTTGATAATGTTATAATTTTGGTAGTAGGAGTTGACATCGTTGACACATGGTAATCATACTATTCTATTTGAAACCTAAACAATATATGATATTTGTTGTTCATCATAGTAAAGGGTATTTAAATGTCATTAGAGAAAACATGGTAAATGACCAGAAGAAATGATATAGTAAAACATATTGAAAAATGTAATGAAAAGATACCTTTTTTTAAAAAAATTCTTACTAGGCTAAGTTTGTAGGCACTAATGTATATTTACTCTTGAGAGAACTAGACATACTCATTTTTAAAATGTCGAATTTGGTATATGTTTTAAACTCTTCCTACTTATGGATTTGTTGTTTCTACTTCTTTGATTGTTTTCAGCCTTTTGCTGCTAAAGATTTATTTGCAATTTGGTGTTGCCTAAGTAGAGGTCACAAAATCTAAAGATGTTTGTGGTTGTAATTAGCATTTTTCTTTAAATTTGTAGTTTATATAATTATTTCTTCATTCTTACATTTTTAGTTTAATTCATCTTATGAATTGATCATCTCTGCCACCAATGTCAAAGCTTATAAGTGACAGAGGGAGCCATAGCCCTCCCAAACTTAAAATATATATATATATATATATATATAACTCTTTAATTATTATATTTTAATATTTAAACTTCTACTACACATTTCTTATTTAAAAGCTAATGGGAGAAGTTTCTTTTGAACAAAACACTACTACTACCTACTGTTATGCTCACTTACTCCTTGCATCCAAAATTTGAGTTTGTGTTCCTTCAACCAATCAACCTCGTCTCTGACCACTTATCTAAGGAGGTGCATTCTCATTTTTCAATATCACCTTTTTTCTCAAATTATCCATATTATATAGGCTTAAATACACTTTTGGTCCTTTATCTTTTTTTAAAAATTCATTTTGGTCCTTTATCTTTTCAAATCATTGATTTGGTTTATTTTTTTAAAGTCCTTCCATTAGGTTAGAACTAACGTCAGTGTTTTATGTTTAAAATAATTAATTTTAAACATAATGATGGTTAAAAATCACCATTATTCGTAGAACCCTCAAGAACTCTAAACTTCTACGAATTCAATTACTCATAATTGGAACAACTTTTTCAAAAATTGATTAAGGGTTTTTCTATGTCTCTTAAATGTGATCAAAAGCCCTCAGTTTGCAATAAATCTCTTATTGTATCAATTAAAATTTATGAATATTAATTGTTGGCGTGTGAGTTTTTAAATTTTAATAAAATAAAATTATTATAATAGCAGTTAAAATGTTAAAATTAATTATTTTAAAATCAATGAAACTCAGTTTTCTTCATTGTGAGACGAATTTGTCCCCAGTTTTCTTTATTATTAGAGTCTCCAACTCCAATTGCCCTAGGCTGTGACAATTTAAGACCCCCACTTTCAAAGCATTATTAACACACCCAACTTTAGAGTAAAAATTAATAAGAGCGGTGCTCAAAACAACCAGGTTACGCCCTATACGCCTCACCAAACCATGAACTTGCCTACCAAGCTCCAATGCCTTCAAAGAAACACAATATTTCAATGTGGAGCACAAAGACCACGATAATTATAAAATTCCAAACGAGAAACAAGGGAAATCACGACAAATCAATAGATGAAAACATTGAAAGAGAAAATTTAAAAAGAATCAAAAAATGAAAGAGGAAGGGAGCGTAAGATTGAGAAAAGAGATTAATGAGGGTTTTAAATTGTCACAAATTGTATTTTAAAATTTAATAAAATAAAAATATTATAATGACAGTTTTTAACCGCCACTATGTTAAAAATGGTCATTATCTCATTTTTAACATTGACGGTGTCATTTTAAAACTGACGAAAGGACAATAATGATTCAAATTTAAAAGTTAAAAGACCATAATAAATATTTTAAAAGATAAAAGACCAAAATGAATTTTACTAAAAAAATAAAGGATCACAAATGTATTCTAGCCTATTATATATTATGGTTAACAAATTAATATTGGTATTTGGTGGCTACTTTTGTATGAGAAGGAGCTGGATTGAGTGGATTCTATTTTCATTTGCAATTTTGTTGATAAAAATTTTGTTATGCTCTGTCGCTATTTTTGATTTTGGATAAAAGTTTTGTTTTGCACCACCACACCTTTGAAGAATAAAAGTAGCCTGCACCTCACATCCTCAATGGTACTCATAAACAACTCATTGGCATAACAAAACAACACATTATATTATTAATTCATTAAAATTAATCCATAATGTGTATGTATCAAAATTCTATTGCTAGTTGCATGTGTGAAAATATTTTGTTTGACATAGGTTATACTTAATTCAAATGATTTATTTGTTTTGAAAAGAAATAATCTCTATTTGCTAATAATAGATATCTTAGTACATGTTAAAAAATTAATTTCTTTTAACTTAATATTGATACACCAATTTTTATTTAATAGGTTAGTTTTCATTTAACAATTTTTTTATTAATACATCAATTTAGCAATGTTGTTCATGTGCAAAGCTCAGATCAAATTATGAAGAATTGACTATGACTCAAGACTTTAATTGACACCGTTTGTTATCTAACACTTCAAGCTCGTGCTTTTAGGGGTCATGATGAAACCAATGAATTAAGAAATCTAGGCAATTTTCTTGAGATGATAAAACTCTTAGCATTATACAATGATGAAGCTGCAAAAGTTGTGTTGCAAAATGCTCCATATAATTTCAAGTATACTTCACATGAAATTCAAAAAGAGATCTTGCATATTCTTTATAGCAAAATGAAGAACCATATTCGTGAGGAAATTGGTGATTCTAAATTTTGCATAATTGTTGATAAAGCTCGTGATGAATCAAAAAAAGAACAAGTGACTATTGTTTTGATATTTGTTGATAAGAATGGTTTTATACAAGAGCTATTTTTTGATATTGTGCATGTTAAAGACATTGCGACATTAACTCTTGAGGAAGAATTATGTGCTATACTTTTTTAACATAATCTTGATGTTTTTAACATTCGTGGTCAAGGGTATGATGGTGCTAGCAATATGAGAGGAGAATGAAATGGTTTACAAGCACTATTTTTGAATGATTGTCCTTATGTATATTACATTCATTGTTTTGCTCACCGATTACAACTTGCCTTGATTGTTGCATGAAGAGATGTCATTCCAATTCATCAATTCTTCTCAAAATTGGCTTTTGTTATTAATATTGTTTGTTCTTCTGGTGAGTGCCATGATGAGTTACAAGCTGTCAAGTTTGATGCAATTGCACATCTATTAGAAATTGATGAGCTTGAAACTGAAAGAGGGGCAAATCAAATTGGTACATTAACACGAGTTAGGGATACTTGTTGGGGATCACATTTCTCTTCTATTTGTAATTTGATAAATATGTATAGTGCAACTTGTTATGTTTTACAAAATTTATTGTTGATGGATTAGCTTATTCTCAACGTGGGGATATTGATAGTGCTTATAATAGCTTGACCTCATTTGAGTTTGTATTGATCTTACATTTGATGTGAGAGATTATCAGGATAGCATATGTTCTTTGTTAAGTTTTATAACAATAATCTCAAGATGTAGTTAATATTATGCATTTAGTGCTTTTTATAAAAGCACGTATTCAAAACTTAAGAGAAGATAGTTGGGATAAGTTGTTAAAAAATGTGACATCTTTTTATGCAAAACATGATAGAGGTTTCTCAATTCAATGCTCCTTATGTAGTAAGGTAAGGGCACTTTCATCACCAAAAGGATCACATCACAATAGAGCATTATTTTAGAGTGGAAGTATTTTTAATTACCATTAACAAACAATTGCAAGAGTTGAATAGCAGGTTTAATGACCGACCAATGAAGTAGTTAACTTTAAGCTCAGCTTTGATTCCTAAGGATTCTTACAAAGCTTTTAACATTAATAATATTTGCATTCTTGTAGAAAAATATTATCCCATGAATTTTAATGAGCAAGAGAAGATTAATTTGCAATTTCAACTTCCACATTTCATTATTAATACTCATCAAGAATCAAATTTGAAGATGTTATCAACTATTCAAGAATTGTGTACATGTTTGGCAACAACAAAAAAGTCAAAAGTTTACTACTTGATTAACAAATTATTTCATCTTATCATGACTCTTCCAATCTCTATGGCTACAACTAAAAGATCTTTCTCAATAATGAAAATTATCAATACTAGATTGAGAAACAAGATGAAAGCTAAGTTTTTAGTTGATAGCATGATAGTTTACATTGAAAGAGAGATTATTGCAAGTTTTAGTTCTGATTCAATTATTGATGATTTCAAGTCACTCAAAGAGAGCAAAGCTGCACTTTAAGGTGATTTTTTATTATTTACTTTAGAATAAATTATATTGACACCTTTTGAGATTTTTTTAGATGACACATGATACCTCTCATTTTTCTATCCCTGCACTAACTCCCTTAATTATTTGAAAAATATTATAGTAACATCCCTTGTATGTTACACTAACCCTTCTTAATTGTTTAAAAAACATTACATCGTGTATCCCTATAAAAGATATTGTTGTAAATGTTACAAAAACAGGGAGATTATGTGCAATTTGAAAAATCTCAAGAAATGTTAGTGTAATTTACTCTTTACTTTAATATTGTTTTCTACCATAATGTGTCTTGAAATTTTGATCCAACCTTTTATGGTACTATTACAGTGAATCTATCTACTGATATGGGTTGGTCCATTTTAGAATGGTTTGTAGGTGTGCAGAACGGCTTACAACAATTTGTGATTGAAGCATAAAGAGGTATGCATAGTATGAAATATCTATTGATATATATTATTATAGTTACGTGATGGGGTTTGAATTAATGGGGCATATAAGGTGCATGATGGCATCTATAACTTATACAATCCAAGGGTGCACTTTTACTATTCATCATCTAATTGTTTGTTTTATCTTTACTTGTCTTACTAGCAAAAGAAACATTTTCTTTTAGTTTTATATGGAAGGCCATTTCAAATTGACTTCTCTTCCTTACAATTACTATTTATCATTTACTTTCACGTTATTTTCTTTTAGCTTTATATGGAAGGCTAATTTTTTGTATTATCTTTATTTGTCTTATTAGCAAAAGAAATATTTTCTTTTAGTTTTATATGGAAGACTATTTCAAATTCACTTCTTATGCAATGCATACCACCATCTTTATAATCAACATGAATTACCCAAAAATAAGAAGTTAAATGAAGTATCTAATAAAAAAATATAAAAAATTTATAAATATTATTGAGTTAAATTTTATTCTTTATTTTTTGTTTAGATGTTTACCAATTTTTCTTTTCACCTTTTAGTTAAACACACAATGAATACAACATTTTAATAACGTGTGTTGTTATATTTTTTACTTTTATGCCAATGCAATTGAAAACTTATGTCACTTATTTAATTAGTTGAACTTCGTTTTTATTGTGATTTTTTTTTCTTTTTTTCCACATTTTTGTCATGTTTTTTGCGAGTAGTGGTCATTTTCATTAAACCTTCTCTAAATGTCCACGTTGAGTACATGTGCGAAGCACAAAAGGAGAATTGTCTATACTGAGTACAAGTAGTAGGTAAATGTTACATAAAGTCTTCACATGCAGTGTACGAAGTGCATCTTTTACTTTTTTATTTCCTATTTATCATTTTACGTGTTTTTTTCATTGTATCCTTTTTTGTAGTCAGAAACTCTTCTCTCCCTCTCCCTCTCCTTTTATTTTCCTCTCGCAACTCTCCATCTTCAATGTCGAGGAGAAGATCTAATGGCGTGGCAAAATCGTGCGACAGATTTGCAAGCACATATGTTTTTGGTGCTGCTGCGTTGTCATTTTCTACCTAATAAACCGATTAAAATGCTCATCACTTTCCCCAAAACGTTCCTTGTCAAGAAATTTGAAAAGGGGACCTCACCTTGTTGAACTCTAACTTGTATGTTCATTTGGGCCGACATCGAGATGCCTCCCGCTTACCTTCTTTGTCGTTGACAACAGTGCCATCTAGATTGGGCACAGAAAAGGAAACTAGGTGCTTACTCTATTTTTTTTGTTATTTGATTTTGCTTATTTTTTAAAATAAAAACATTGAAATGGTGCTTGCTTGGTGGTTACCAATGGGTTTGGTGGCGCGGCTTGGCTTATTGAGGATTAGGTGTTGACAAGGAAAATAATGGAGTCAGTATGTTTTGGGAGCAGTTTGGCTTGACTGATTGCACACTTTATTTTTGGAAATGATGCTAGGAATGTTTGACTGTGCTATATAAGATGGGTGTTATTTCATTTCTTCTTCTTTCCATTTTTTCCTCTATTTTTGCCCTTTTCTTTTTCCCTTCTTATTTTATTCTCTGTTCATGCACCTATTTTCTTCTATAGTAAAGGAAATGGATGTTTTGTGTCTTCTAAGGAGGTTTCATTGCTCGATGATGGTTGCTTCATGCAAGCACAATGGTTGTTGTGCCAGAAGCTCGAATTATGTTTTCTCACTTTTCTGTGTATAGAAGATGCTACTTTCCTTTTTTGGCTTCAATTTTCATTTCTATATATTTTAATTTTTTTTCACCCTATTACTCCAATAAAAAGGTTTGATTTTGGTGTGTTGTTAATTCTAGAAGATACTTGGGATCATCCTTGCTGCACTTGGGAGAGTCTTAGGGACAGCAAGAGGAGAAGACCTTTTTTTCCTTTGGCTTTTAAGCTCCAAAAATGTAATTAGGTCTATCCTTGAAAACAGCCCAAACTTTTTCTTCTTCAAAGTCTATATCTCTCAATCATCTCTATATTCCACTCCTCTGCCTATTTAGACTATACTTATCCCTTATCAATCACTTCCTACATAATCCAAAACAAAAGAAGTTTTCACTAGAAATTGAATCAGAATTGGGCTTCCTCCAAACTTTATGATTGTTTAATATAATTGGAAGATAAAAAAAGGAGGAGAGGAATTGGAAGTTGAGGAGAGAAAGATTCAAAGATGCATGCATAAAGAAATCTCAAAAACATGTTATGAGAAATGGTATTTCTAATATTCCATTAAGGTAAACAATAATATACCTTCCTTGGAATCAAAAGTTCCAAAGGCTTGAATTTATGTTGATTCTAGACAATTCCTTTTTTTTCTTCTTCCGTGAGATATGGAAAAAATATATAGAAGTTGAAATTAGAGACGAGTCTCTTTTGATTCTGATATCATAATTTGAGGTTGATAATAATACTAATGTTTTGTTTCCCAAGTCCTAAACTTCCTTACCTCTATGTGTTTGAAGGAGTTTGGCTCATGATAGATTTTATGGAGTAGAAGGGAACCCCACAAGAGCTGAACAACAGCAACAAGTCCCCAAGGGGCAAGAATAAGACAGACCTAACTTCTGCTTCTGCCTTTAAAGATCCTCTAAATGATGGATCTCTCCATGTATTGAACTCTTCAGACTTGAGAGGACTAGCTTTTGACAAGGAATGGTAAAGACGAGCAGTAAATCCCTTTTACTCACTGTATCTGAAATTATATCTATTGGAACAATGGCTTTATAGGTTGGTGACTTTATTTTCACTATGGCCATCAGTGGAATATTTCTTTTTGTGCTTGATCGATTTTTGAGGTTTTATATATTTCTTTTTGTGCTTGATTGAAGGACAGTTAATGTAATCTTGTCCAGCTGCCTTCCATGTGGCACTATGGAATTGGTTTTATCAAAACCTCAAAGTAATTATACTTATCATAGTATTTTTTCTAACACCTGTGTTTTCTTAATGTATGATTTAGTGATTTAATAACCAAAAATGAAAATTAATGTGATATTGGTGATTAAAACGAACAAATAAGTTGTTGTTGTGTGATTGTTGTTTTGTGTTGTTTGTCTTGAAATTTTCGGTTTGAATTTAGGGAACTTGAGGAAAATGTACTTGAGCCAAATGCAAATGTTGGTAGTATTTATCTGGGTTGTTAAGGGAACAAGCTGAGCGAGTGTTCTTGAGTTGTAGTGATGGTTAAGGAGAAAGAGGAGGTTCGTTGAGCGATATTTTATTTACTAAGCGAGTGTTCATAAGGATCTAGAAATTTTCCGAAAGGTAGATCGCCGAGCGAATAGTAGACATTCCAGAAGGTTTTGAAGTGGTTCGTTGAGCGAGGATTGGACTTGCTGAGCAACTTGGGATCCTGGAGAGTTGGTGCTCTCTGTTGTAAGTCCTTCGCTAGGTGAAAAATATGTTCGCTAGGTGAGATGTATGTCTGAAACTTGGCTACTCTCTAGATTGGCTAGTTGCTAAGCGAGTAAGATGCTCACTGAGCGAATTTTGTGTGAGAGTAAACTGGCGGAAGCCCCTGAAACAAATTCGCTGAGCAACCCCTGTTGTTGTTGAGCGAGAATCCTAGAAACAGATAAGGGGTATTCCCTGGAGTGGATGTTCGCTAAGCGAGACTTATAGTCACTGAGCGAGAACCTTTGTGGGGGAAAGTTGGTCCTCTATAAGGAAGGTCTTCTCTGAGCGAGCATATGAACCGTTGAGCGAATAGAGTATTTTGCTATTGATTTAAATTTAAAAGTGTAATTGTATCAAACGTGGTTGGGAAAGGACTCCTAATGTGAGTCTAATGTGAGAATTGTTGAGAATGTATGAGTAGTGGAAGGTTGCTTGGATAGGACCTCCACTTGTTGTGAATAATGTTGTTGTTGTGAGACTTTTCCCATAGGGTGCGGGCTGCCTGAATAAGGCCTTACCTGTTGGCATGCATGGGGCTGGATTTGGGCCTACATGGGGTTGATAGTAGTTGTCTAGATATGTGTGATGCTGGATTAAGCCCTATGTTGACGTTGCTTTGTATATGTTGACTTGTTGCTGTTGAGTTGATGTTGTAATGTGGTACATGCATTTCATGCATATGTTGTTAGCTAAGGTTGTGGTTGGTAGACCTCTAGTCGTGGTGCAGGTAAGCATGTAAGTTAGCTGGTTGACAGGAGTTGCGGCTTAGACGGGTCTCCAACCTAGTGCTTGGATAAGATGTGGGTTCTTAAAGATGGGCTTTCAAGGATGAGTGGATGGGTGATTCTACAGGGGGTCAAGGTAGTGCAAACCTTGAGTCACAGTGAGCCACCACCCGTGAACACTTATCCCGACACACCACATAATCCTATCCATAGATCAGAGTTTGGCAATCCTTGAATGGTGAGAGGCAGGAAATTGGGTGTTGTTGACGCCATGTTAGGGGGTGAGACCTGGTTGATTGCCCGAGATGTTGTAAATCTCTCGAGAATTGTGTCTTTATGCATTGACATGGTGGTGGTGAAGTCGTTGTGTGATGTGTGTTGATGTTACGAAACCCATAGCGTTGTGATTTACGATTCGTATTTATATGCTGATGATTCTATGAATTGTTGATGGTGTACGATGTTGTTTTTTTTTTAAATAAGCTTACCCTTGCCTTGCTGTTGTGTTGTAATTGTTGATGTTGTCGTTGATGTGTTAGTGTGACTGTGATGATCACGTTGTTGGGTGTAGGAGCAGACGGTGAGCCCTTAGTGGATTTGGCTGCTCAGAGCTGAAGTTGGAGCTACTAATAGGAGTGCTTTTTGGATGTTTTTGTTTTATATTTCTTTCTTTTGATAGGGTGTATAGTGTGACCAGCCATAGGTAGTGAGTTTTGTACCCCTCTCCCCTTGTTGATGTATATATATGTATTATGGCGTTGGTGTCATACTCCTCATTCTTTTATTCTTAACGGGTTGCAAGGATAGGTATGGTGCGATGTAAGTTGGTAGAGATGGATGGGTCTCATATGATGATTACATGTGTGTTTCTATATATATATATATATATATTTGCTTCCATAAGACGGTGTAGTGAGGTTGTGGTGTAGTGGCGACAGTGGGTCGTTATATTTTTTGTGCACATAATTTGGTACCATTACCAGTTCAATTACAAGAAATATTTTTAAAATGTAGATTTGAGATACAAAGCACTAAGTTTCATTTTCCTTCAAGTTCAAGAACTGTCATGACTGCAATGGCATCCATTTAGTGTTTATTTTAGCCCTCTGGGTGGAAAGCATCACCTCACTGTTCTCATAAAGGTTCTTGGCAAATGGACAGAAAGGTTGAGAGAAAGGATTACTGATGTTGATGCACTAAAAGATGTATCTGTCATAACAACTTTAGTTGAAGGGCCATATGAGCATGAAGTGTTATACCACTTAATGTAAGTGGCTACGTGTCTTATTTATTTTGATGTTGCACACATAATGACAGAAACCTTGATTTAGTCCTTAATATGCATAGACTTTCAGAGCAAAGAATATTTTACTTTTTAAGCCAACTTATGTTTTATTTCTTCAACTAATGAAATGATTGGCCATTTTGTTCTCTTAGGTACGAAAATCTTAATGGCCGGAGGTATTGGACTTTCAAGTTTCACCCTTTCTTGCTATATATTGAGTGACATTCTCCACCGTGTTATGGAGGGGAAACCCTATCAACCGAGAAATATTTTACTTGTCTGGGCTGTGAAAAAGTCCAATGAGCTTCCACTTCTTTCAACCATTGACATGGAAACAATTTATCCATCCTTTTCAGATAAAGTAAACATTGACATTCATATTTATGTCACCCGAGAATCATATTCTCAAGTGGTGAGTCTACATTTCACTATACAAAATTTGTACTTTCTTTCATTGCTGTTTTCTAATGATTTATTTATTTTTCACTTAATTGTATTTTCAAGTCTACTGTGCAGGAAAATTAGAATATAGTTATCAGGATTGATCATATTCTGTATTTTTAATATGTAACAACCCATTTTGATGTCAATTGATGACATTGGAGTTTAGATGCTTTTTCTTTCATAGCATTTATTATTACACTGTTTTAGTGGCGTGGTGACATAAGATTGAGCTTGGGCCGAACACAATTTTTCTATTCAAAAACAACAATGCATATATAATATGGTTGGTTCCAAATTCATTTGTTTAAACAAAATCCTTTAGATCACTGACAGTGCTGCTAACTATTAATGTGTGTTAACAGAAACATACATATTTGCTTCAGAATATAATTATATATGCGGTTCAACTATTGGTTTAAAGTGCACAAAATACTTTAATTGCATTCATTGTTAAGTAGTCCTAACTTATAAACCTTTCTATGATTTCAAGTTATTATATTAATAAAACTACAATAGGTTATGATTATGGACGAATAAAGTTTGTATTGCCACTTAATGGAATTACAAATTTAGTATATCTAGCTTTACTCTAATAAATGTGCAAGCTTCTACAAACATTTCTTTCTAGCTTCTAGTTTTCAAAATTGATAAAAGGTAGGTAACAAGCTCTGCACCTATATATGTAATAATAAGAAAAAATTAATGGCCATTTACAATTGATTTCACGTACATAGGCGTTTTTCTTTTGGACTTTAAATTCCATTTGTGTCATATACTCACAGTGTCCTTAATCCTTTCAAATATATATATTTAACTGAAAGATTTGATGTAAATCTTAGCTTTCTCTCAGATAGATCATGTAAGTCAACCACATTGTGCATGAAAACGAGTTAATTATTTTCCTTAGGAGGTGGTGAATGTCCAAAGACTCAGTAAACTATGCTCTAATTTTATTATAGTACAAATTTCTGGCCAACTAACTTCCATGCTTGCCTCTTTCTCAAAAACGCTGAAGAGGTCTAAGAATGAAGACATCCCTATCAACTGAAATGCATTGATAAGGGTTAGTGATCTTGAATTCCTCTCTTAGGCTTCATTTGGCTATTGCCATGAGTGATTGATTAAAAATTGTATTGCTAGGTATTGCATGGAGTAGATGAAGTAAAGGAAGCTCACAAGCAGTAGGAGGATCGTTGCCTTTTTTCACCAAGTTTATGGCATTCGCTAATGGGACTAATTCATCATGTTTACTAATTTGTCATTTGTTTGATTGGAAATTATGTTCATCTTGATATTAGTATATTATAAATATATGTGGTAGCTGATGCTTAACTCAAATAACCTATCATTATCCTGTGAATGTACCTTATTAAGATGCAGAATCATTAAATTTTTTTAGGACAAAAAGGCTAAATTAATATTAGACACAAAGCAATATTTTATAATGTGAGAATGATTTGAGACAAGTCATTCGTCATATGTGCCATGTTTATTAATTTGTATGCAATAGATAATTATATCAACAAAGCATCCTACTAAATAGTGGACAATGAAAAATCATCACTATTTAATAAACCATTGAGACATTGCCTATTTTATTATACCGTTGTGAAAAAGTCTAGGAGTAACATCATACTACTATAAAAATAAAAACTAACTATTTAACTGATATAATTCAAAAAACAACAAATATATTAACTACATAATTTATTAAACTTTATAATTCATTCTCGAGTATTCATCATGGATATTTTAAACTTCAATGAAGCAGAGAAACAACAATTTTTTTTAACATAGTAATTTCCACTAAAACTTAATCGAATCCTACACGTGCTATGAATTTGATTTGTGTTGAAGAAAATGGGAGGAGCTCAAGCACTAAAAATATTCTATACAAAGAGGTGTTTCAAAAGATATAAAACCTATCATCTCTTTGAAATTTTATTTTATTTTCTATCATATTAAATTTTTAACATTTAAAAAATAAAGACAAAAATAACCCATGTATCGTAAGATACTAATATTTCATTTACTTTAACATTTAAAAGGCGAGAATTAATTTAATATAAATTATGGTACAAAAAAGCAACTGTACTGTATTTACCAATATATATATATATATGAAAATTATGTTAGCTACATTCAACTTTTAAATTGAACTCCAAATATATTTGAACTAATTACTTTTTTTAAAAAAAAGTCTAAGATAAAAGTTAATTTACATTACAATAAAATATTAAATATGTGCGTTTATTATTGTTATTATGTTGGTTTGATATTGAATGAAATTATAAAAAAATATAATCTATTTTAAATCCTTCAATATTTTTATTTTAACTTATTAAAAAATAATAATTATTTCATAATGAAAGATGTTAAAAATCCCATGTGTTGCACGGGTGGGCAACTAGTTGGTCTACATGTTGTAGTAAGTGACTCTCAAGCTATATAGGATATATAGGAAAGTTACTATAGTGTCTTGAAAACATATATACCCTGCTATGTGGACTTGTCATAGGTGATATTAGGCTTTTTGTTTTGATGTCTTATATGGCTTTTTGTATTTACACTGCAACTTAAATTTTAAATATATAATATAATATTAGATATTTGATTTATATATTCAATTTTGTTTTGGCTCCCCCAAATTTTTGGTTCAAGCTCTACCATTGCTTGTGATGCTCTAGTTATGATGCTTGCAAGAACTTGTATTGTCAAACCAATGTGATAATATCATCTAACTCTCTATATGTGGTGCTTATAAGAGTCTTGATCATGTACACTTAACCATAGGTGATGACTAGTGAATGCTACATTTTTATCTTGGAACAATCCAAACAGGTGCATGCAAGTGCATCAATAAATTCATTAAATTAGACTGATTTCAAATTAAGTTCAACAATTAGCTATGTAACAATGTCATCAAAATATAACATTTTCAAATTAAGTCATAATCAATTGATTGTGCAGATGTCAAATTTTTTTCATTTTATTTTCTCTTCAACCAAATAAAACAAAGTTTATCTTTATCGATATTTTCTTTTTTTATGTATTTTCTTCTATCTCATCCAAAGGCACCATACATTATATATATAATTACTCATAAAATAAGTTAATCCTTCTTTATATATATAGATAGAAGAGGGAGACATAATCTTTTATTATATACTTATGGAGTAAACCTCGTTTTAGTCACTGAATTTATGAGGTACTTTCATAATGGTTATTGAAATTAGAAAAATATCAAATAAATTCTTAAAATTGAAATTTGTTAGTTACAATAGTCTCTTTCATTAGCTCTGTTAGAGACTATAATGATATTAAGTTATACAATTTAGAAACTAAAATGATAATAAGTTGTATATTTTAGAGACTAAAATAATAGTAATTTCAATTTCAAGAATTTATTTGACATTTTTCTAATTATAAGGACTACTATAACAGTGTTTCACAAATTCATGGACGAAAATGAAGGATTACTCTATACTTATGAACACATGATAAGAAATTAAAATAAAAAATATTAAAAGTATTTATTATACGTACACCACAAAAATGTCCAATACTTATTTTAAAACAATTTAAAATATTAATTAAGCTTTATAATACTTTCATACGTTAACACAATAAACAACCAGTAAAATATAATCATTTGAGTAAATGAATTAAAATTAAATTCATATGAAAAGAGAAATAGACAATTATAGAAAAATAAATAAAAGAATTAATTTTCATGTACTATCACTATAAACAATTTCACAATGTCAATTAATAAAAAATCACCTTAAATATAACTTTTAAAATAATTATTTTAAAAATCGATAATCTTACTAATCTATTATTAGACAAGAATATAGAAAACCTTTCACAGTTACGTTCTAATTATATTCATAAAATATTTAAACAATTATAGGGGAGGGACGAGTAAGACAGACAACATTAGTGCAGTAACAAACAACTTAACGCGTTTTTTTTCTTACACTTGCTACACAGTTTCCTTCATCGAAATACAAGTCAAAAAGCAAGCAAATCAAAACCAAAGATTACAGGATAGCCAAAAAACAAAAAAACAAAGCACTATTGTTAGAGATCCAACTCTTCCATGTAGCCCCGCAGAATCTGTCTGGATCATGATTCTGAACTTGCAATCTCCAACGGAAGGATCCTTGTCAGTGATCATGGAGAGGCCCGGGAATTTGCATGCACTGTCCATCTGGTCATTAATCTGGTAGTAGCTATTAAACGCAAAAGAAATGTTACCATGAACATCCAAATTGCCACACGATGTCCCATACCCAAGACTAGTGCAATCCGCATTTTGACAAGCATAGGCCACACTTGGTGCCAGTTGGTTATCATTAAGGTTTGCTGAGGGTTTCAAAACACACCACTTTTTAGCCAAGTGATCAACGCCACTAGCCCCTACTAACCCATTACCTCGTGTTGACCCAAGGTTGAGTTGGTACTTGGGTTGCCCATCAAAGTAAAACAACCCCCAATGACGCTCAAAGTTCCCTGGCTGAATGCTTTTGCCATCTTCATCTACGAGACTAAACAAATAAGCATCTATAGGACCAGGCCTCATTGGGGTACCCTTGCCAGACATATAACGTGACATGAAACCTTGGTTAAAACGTTGTGCATATTGAAGATTTGCATTTCGGTCCCCATCTGTGGGCCACCCAATTTCCCCCACAATTATAGGCAAGTTTCCAAACCCATTCTTCTGCAGTGCCCACACTAGAGTGTCATGGTTAGCATCAAAGACGTTGTCATAGGTCCTTCCATTGTCGTTTATGGCAGGCTGATAGCCGTTGAAAAAGGCGTAGTCAACGGGAAAATTGGGGTCTGAGTAGAGGCTGATAAAAGGGTAGATGTTCACTGTAAAGGGAGCTCTATTGTCGTTTAAGAACTTGACAATCTGCAGCATGACATTGTTGATGTCTGGCCTGAAACCGCCGTCGGATGGCTTTTCGGACGAGCTTTGGTATACGTCGGCATTTAAGGGGACAGTGACTTTAACCCGGTTGCTCAAACCGGATTTTGTGAGAGCTGCCTGGATGTTTTGAAGAGCTGGAAGAGTTGTGGCTTCGTAGGTACCATTGTATGTTGACAAGAATGGTTCATTCCCCACTGCAACGTACCTTGCAAAATCCACAAGAAATAATGTGTAAGAAATAGAATACATAGATAATTGCAACATATATGGTCGTTGAGTTTACATTACAATCAATGAAATGTAAAAACACACAGCATTATCCATAATCCAGGAGTTAGATCCACTGACAGAGTTGCAACATTGTTTCCTTCAAAAAAGCAGATATTCCAATCTATCTCCCTATGAGTTTTAACTACATACTGCCTCTAACAAAATTAGGATGACAGTTGAGTCTCAAACTGATATGTGTTTTGATTTATGTTTACTTTTTAAGTCCTCATTTCAATGAATGTTGGGAACAGATATAATACAAATGAACAAGAATTTTGCATCATATTTGAATCACACCCTCGATTGAAATCAAGTCTTATGCTACTATGTGGGGCCGGATATAAGGATCAATCACCATTGAGCTCTACTAGTTACTAAAGTGATTGTAAATGAATTAATAAACTTGATTTTTAGAAGAAAGAAAGGCTTTGATGCTAACATATAGATTCTTGAATCTTGATCTTCTAGAAGGGAAACCACTAATTCTTACAATGATAGAGTTGTTGATCTTCTAGGATGGAAAGTCTCTTGTTTTTTCCTCAATTGGCAAAGGGTCAGGAATAATTAGAAATAGACATCATATGTGGACATACAAATTATAATACAGAGGAATCTTACTGCAGCAGATATCACATGTTATCAAATGAGTAGTTGAACACCCACTCTAATTAAACAATCTATTCACACAAAAATTGTTTGGTAAATTGTGAAGGAACAAGTGTATGCTCCACATTTTGCAGAGATTAACAATAGAATGCCATTCATCAATGCAGAGAACAAAAAACAAGGATGATAATTATAAGTCAATAAAAAGCAATTTTTCCTTCCATTAACAGAGAAACAATAACCTCTTTTAAAAAAAAATAATCACACATGGGCTTCAGCTTTGAGGGAAGAAAATACAAGGAAAAGCATTCAGCTAATAGCTGTAAGGACATGAATTGTTCCATTGATAACCTTGATTGATGCACCCAAGCATAACCTTCCAAATCTAAAGCATTGGATAAAAGAAGAGCATAACTTTTGATGTTGGGGAAACATTAATTGCATACGAGAACCACAAGGATTGCATATGATTTATGAATAACAAAATATAATATAATTGGCATTTCAACTTTCGGCAGGAATACAGTCTGACCAATTGGTCGTCTAAGAGTACATTATTTTTTGAGATAAGAATCTAGAATCATTTACATACATAGATGAATGTAAAATTAAGGAGATTGGGCTATTAGAAAAACTCAAACAAGGGGCATAATATTTCATTCCAAGTACGTTATAAATGAATGGAGCTTTCCCAGATTAGCATATATGAGAATTAAGAGGAATATATTAGGCAATAGAAGATGTGGAAGATTAGACATTGAACAATCTTCTCAACAGAATAAGTAAAAGGAAGACAGATTCAACGGATCATGACAAAGCACAACCTGAACCCCGGAAACAAATACATTTCATTGCAAATTTCACTACAGATTCATCTAGGAAAGACACTTAATTTCCATTCATTATAAGTCTCTTCATCTGCAGTTGCAATGTTTCCTTCTAACATTTACAGTACCAGTGTACCACCACTCCTCAAAAGCATTGAATCTGATAACACAGTCCTTTAATGTCCAGGACAAATATCCAAAACAAAAGAACCATGCAACAAACAACTAAAATCTGCCAAACACATTGCTCAGCAAAGAGAAGCCATGTATTTTTCACAGAATCAGAAACATGGTAGTGCTGAATATAAATATAATAACCAGAGGTAGAGTATACAGTATATTGAATTTCACTTCTTATATCTCTATATTTGTTCTTTTCCATTGCTAATATTAGGCTAATTTGAAGTAGAGGATCATATGTGGAGTTGTGGACTTATATAACAACTACACGTGTACATCTTCCTTGATGATAGAAGAACATTGCATTTTTTAGGTTGCAAAACCGTAAGGTACCGAGAATACACCAAAGACAAAGAAGAAGAACTAATGTCATGCAAAATCCAACAGTATGCAAGCTGAGCGAGAAGTCATAGGGGTTGCCCTTGAAGAATATTGTGGAAGTAATAAATTAATAACCAGTATATGTTTTCAGAGTTGAACAACCGAAGCTGTCTAGAATTTCCTACTCTGCATCTCTTAAGATCAGGAATAACAAGCAAAATTAGTAGACAGTTAGAAATTTGGATTCTCTTGAAATTCTCAGTTCCAATTTAACTAGCATTCTCAACTGCACCTTACTTTTCCAAGTTGTTACATAATTACATTAAAATGACGTTTTCCATTCATATTTCTAAAGAGAGTTGTTTGGTTTATCCACATCCATTTCATCAATAAACAGCTGAACCAAGCAACGAAAACAGTGGCAACTAAAAGCATGGCTTCAACTCAAAGCTACGAGCCTGCATATGCCAATAGTTGGTAGAAGTATGATCTCCCAACATAGAGAAAAGGGGTGTACCTGATGTCCACTCCGCCAGAAGAGACGTGCTTGGAAACATTCTTGGAAACCCATTTTTCAGCTGCTTCCACACTGTTAGCCAGCGAATAAAGCATGTCATTTGGAATACCCACCATGACCTGTATCCCAGACTTCTTGAGAGCATCTAAGATACCCGGATCAGCATCAAAAAGCTTAACCTTCTGAATGCCATTGTCCTTCAGCATTTTCACCACCTTGGACGGTGACAAAGGGTGTGTCGACTGTGTCCCCCAATTCACACCAATCCCACTCACTGACCCCACTAACAGCGCGCTAAACAACACAACAACAACAACAACACAGCTACTAAACTTTGCACCCCCCATCAACTCCATAAACCGGTTTATCAGTGTAAGCCAAATCTGAAGCTCAAACTTTGTTGATCTGCACAATGAAGAAATAAGTCAGGGTCAAGAATTAGAAGATAATAAAATACCCATTGGGCCAGTGATACCAGTCACAAAGAAGAAGCATTGAACAACTTCTTGGAAAGTATAACAAGGTTAGCAGCTACAGTAAGTACACAGCGGATCCTACGGACACGTTGCGTCTGCTTTTTGGTCAAGCTGCTTTCTGCATTAACTACAGAAAAACGGAGGAATGAGGGGAGTGAATGAGAAAGAAGTTGTGTGGTGGAGAATCTTTTTCTTTTGTTTTCTTTTTAGTAAAAACCTCAATGTACACATTGGGGTCAGGAATGGAAGTAAGAGAAAGACAGAGAAAAAAACTGATAAATATGATAAATAATATAATAATAATAATAAAAAGAGGTAGAAGTGAATTATAAGAAAAATTAGATGTATAAATATAAGAACTCTTCCTTTAATTTGAGCTGAAATAAGCCGGCAAAGCAACACAGCAAACTGGTGTCCGTGTCAGACTTTTTCAAAAAATCTCGAAAATCACATGCTTAAGTTGCATTTAATGAGGAAAATGTTTTGTGAGATATTCTGACGTTAACGTATTTTTGAGACCGGTCTACAAATACATTTTTTTAAGTCAATGACTAATTTTTGAAAATTGCAGTGAAAGTTAACATGAGAGAGGAAAGTAAATGGATCTTATTCATACATAAATTTTAAACATGACTAAGATTTCATGTAGTAAAAATACCAATGCAGAGAATCTTAACTTACTAATGGTCAATTTGGTATTAAAGAAATAACGTGGAAGAAAAGGAAATAACAACAAAATTACTATGCTCCGCGGGTTTGTTAGTGCAAAAAAGTGAAGAAATTTTTGAAAAAATATGTGAAACCCACTGTTATTTTTTTGTTGTTGCAAAATAGTGAAAAATGTGTAAAAATCACTTATAATTAATAAAAATATTAATAAAAAATAAAAAAATATTAAAAATAAAAATAAATAATATTAATAATAATATTATTATTAATTATAAAAATAATCTAAAAAAGTTAACTTTTTTTATATTTTTCTTTTATTTTTCTTCAACCAAATAACCTTAACTTTTATTTTATTTCTCACACATTTTTCTTTTTTTCTTTTCTTATCTCTTTCCTTCTTTTTTTGCTATTTCTTTTTTCTCTACCAAACACACCTTAAGATCTCTAAAGATCTACACATACATAAAAGAGATAAAATGGGAAAATTAAAAGATAATTATTACGCACCCTGTAAATTTCTTGTAATAATTTAACGTTTTTTTAATCAAAAATACATTAAAAATAAATTAAAAACTATGGTGAGGTGTATTAACAATGTTTTAATAGAAAATATATTTTTAATTCTTTAATAATATTTTTAGGATATTAATTAGCATTTGCTATTATATTAATTCTAAGCACTTCTTGAAAATTTTATTTGACTTAATTTAACCTTTGAAAAAAATATTATATTAAATATTTATTTAAGATTACAAACGCGAATTATTTTAATCCTTTTGGCTTTTTTTTATTTTTTAACATATAATTAATTATTAAAAAATAAATATGTATCAATCTAGTTCTTTTTTAAAGAAATGTTAGTATCTTAAATTAATTTTTAAAAATATTAATTAAAATGAATAAAGAATTAAAATATTTTACATATATAATCTTAAAAACTTATTTGATATTTAAGATTAAGGGTGTTCAAATCTAAATTGATCCAAAAAACTGAAAACCAATGTAAACCAAAATCTTTTGGATTTGTTTTTACAAAATCAATCGGTTCGGTTTGTGTCTTCGCAACCGATCCAAACCGAACCGATAAAATATATATTGATATGCATTGATTGCGTTTTACATATAAGCGTACATATGCTGCGGACACCAACTTTGCTCTGCTTCTAATTTTTTAGGAAATTATGGAGTTGCCCAGTGGCTGTTAATTTGTATGTTACCCTTCTGGGTTTTTCCTTTTCTCAGTATTTTTTAGTTTTAAGCAATTTGCTTCTATGAACTTCAATTATTTTCCAGAAACCATCTCACATTTATTTGAATTCTACGTAAATATGCAAAAGGTAAATTTGTTTCATAATTGGGACATTCGTGTAGTTGTTTCGTAGAAGTGAATTCACATGTGGAATTCTGCATCATGGTTTATTCCATTGATATGTCCAAACTTGGCAAAATGATATTCACGGTAAATTTGATGTGTGGAGTTCTGCATCATGCTTTATTCAATTTCATTCATGGTTTATTCTGATAATAGCTATCCGAATTCTGCATCTAGATTCTACATCAAAATTTGATATGTAAGCAAAAATCATGACACGGTACCTGATAATATAATCTGATATTGATAATATGATTTGATTTATGTAAGAAAAGAAAGTAGAAAAATTTTAATGAAGGAGAAGATTAAAGAAGAAAACAGATTAGAATTAAAAACCAAATCATCCTATCCAATCCAAACTGTGTTTTTTAGATTGGATCGGATCGGATTTTTTTAGAAAAATAATCCAAACTGAATCAAACTGTATAGTGTTTTGAGTTTTGGATTGAATGAATTTTTAGCTCAAAATCCATCCAAATCAATTTGTGTGCAATCCTATTTAAGTTTATAAATATTTTACATTTATAATCTTAAAAATATTCCATGGACTCGTCGTGGAATGGTTTTCTGTAGCATGTGTTTACTCTATTTTTTATTCTCGCGATACGATACAAGGTTCGCCTTGTCGAGAAAGTGTTTAACCAATACTCCTTGTCGCGTCCCAGACACCTTCCTTCGATTCGGAGTCTTGTGATGCCGTATGCCACATATAACATTTGCCCCAACCCTCAACGAAGTTCTAGCTCGCAAGTTTCTGCTTTAAACTTTTTTTTATTTCCCTTTATATTTTATTTATCAACACTATGCTTTTGCAATTTAAGTTTAGATTAAAGCATAGAGTATTGATGGTAGAAGCTGGATGATATTCGGAAGGTAGTTATGTGTACATCAACTAGTGTTTAAGGCTTAAGCATATAGGTACTGTCATTGGTACGTAAGTATGGAAGAATATTTGTTAAAATATATCAGTTTCTTAAACAGATTTTTGTACTCAATCAATTTATAACTTTCAATGGCAATATCTTGAAAAAAAAAAAAAAACACTAGTGTTTAAGAAAGTTGATTCCTCCTCCTTTGATAGACTAATAAAAAATAGAGAAATGCTCCTTGATTAGATTTCTCTAGCGCCAAAGCTATGTATGATAGTGATAGGTGTAACATGATTTCACTCTCTCTTATAACATAATGAACCAAAGTTCGAATATTTATTGGGAGAGATGTTTATATTTAATGTCTCACAGTACCTCAAACAATATTGTCTTTAAATAAGGATATTTGTGAGAAAAAAAATATGATTTCTCTCCAACTACTATTTTAATTCATATGAGTAATTTTTATATTTTACTAATGTTTTTAAGAAAATTGAAAAATTGTATTTTAAAATTTAAATAAAAGTATTTAAAAGATATGAAGAATTTTCAATTTATTAATTATTTTCTCATTATAATTTAAAATAAAATAAAAAATCATGTGAATAGTAATGGATAAAAAGAAATTCAAACTTTTGTAACGTTAAATAAATGATATGGATAACTTTGATAAAGATAAATTAAAATTTTTATATTGATTAGAAACTTTCTACTTTATTAATTTTTTTATGATAATTTTTTATAATTTAATTTTTTATAATTTAAAATTAAATTAAAATAAAAAAGTCACATGGAAATAAAGAGAGTAAGAGGAAAAATTTATACTCTAAGTAATTATGAGTGATAATCATACTCAAAAGGAGAAAATAGAGAAAATATAAATAGTAAATTAATTGAAAGAGAACGCAAAGTAAGAATCTCATTTTGTAAGCCATATACTATAACTTATACAGAGAGAGTAAATTTCTTTTATCCCCTTAATTTAAAAATTCATCTAATGAAAAATTGTAAAATTTAGGTTTAATTACACTTTTTGCCCTTAATGTTTTACAATTTTACAAATTTTGTCTCTTAAATTTTTTTTCACAAATTTTGCTCTCCAATTTACAAAATATTGTGAACTTTACCATAATATAGAAAACTTGATACAATTAAGATATTTTGTAGTAATTTTTCCTTTAAATCGCCACAATCGAGACAATTTTGTAACAATTTTTTCTTTAATTGTGCCTTTTTTTTACTTGGGGACAAAATTCATGATATTTTATAAATTGAGGGACAAAATTCGAGGAAAAAAATTTGGGAACAATATTTGCGAAATTGTAAATTTTGGGACAAAAAATGCAATTAAGCCTAAAATTTAATAATGTTGTAAATATATAAAACAAAAGTAATTCAAAAATTGAATGTATTTAATTAAAAATAAAAAATATAGATATTAAATTCAAATTCTGGAAACATATGTTAATGAGAAAGGCAATTATAAGTGACGATAAAAGTCATTTTATCATTGTTGCCATTATCTTTGGTTTCTTTCTTTAATGTGTTTATATAAGAGAAAAAAAGGCTTATATTGTTTCACAATGAAAAAGTTATATAGTTTGAACCTCTCGTCCACCCGTATAAGGAATTGCTGTTTAAGTGTTTAATTAAGCATACAATAAAATCATAATTAAAGACACTTGAGCTTAACGCGAAGTCTGGAACTTATATCATTTTAATTTAATTTCTTTTAAAGGCTGAATCGTAAATTCTTTAGTATTCTTCAAGGTTGATTTTCAAGTACATGTAGGGGTTGATATGCTAAAACTTTGTCATGTTTGTGGTTAATCTATCCATTTTATTTATTTTTTTATTAATTTGATAGATTGGAAATCTTATTATCACGGACTCGGAAAAGAATAAAAAATAAAAAAAAATCTCATTTAATTATTTTAAGATTATATTAAAAATTAAAATACAATTTTCAAAAAAAAACTGAAAAAAGAAAAAATAACATAAAAATCCACCAGCTTGAAATTATTTAATAGAAAAAACTTGAGTTTTCATTGCTTCAAAAGATGCAAAAAAATGAGTCTCAACTCGCTAAGGAAAAAATGTTTTTTATATGAATGTATTTTTGTTCCATTCTTTTAATTTATTTTAGGCTTAAATATGTTTTTGATCTGTATAATATATCCTTTTTTTGGTTTTGATCCTTATAGAATTAATTTTTTAAATGGTCCTTGCAAAATGTATTCTTTTTATTTTGGTCCTTGTTATTTTTTTTAGTCCTTGTAATATATCTATTTTTTTGTTTTGGTCCCTATAATATTTCGTTTATTTTGAATTAGTCCCTTTGAAAAAAAAATGATAGAGACTAAAAATAAATTATTCACATATTACAATGACAGAAAAAAATGAATATATTATAAGGACTAAAATAATATAATAAGGACCAAAATAAAAAAAAAAATTATGAGGACCATTTTAAAAAAATAATTTTAAGGACCAAAATAAAAAAAAACAATATATTACAATGATCAAAAACATATTTAAGCCTTTATTTTTTATTTGAAAAAATGCTAAAATAAAATCTTTGAGATTGCTTAATTTACAGAATTAATTTAATGTAACTATATTAGGTGGGTGTCTTAACTCTTAAGGGTATTCTTAAACCAAGTTGGGATCAGGCAAAAAAAATGGAAAGATTATTAATTTATCAAGTAATAACTTGTAGAGTTTTAATTATGACACCTTTAAGTTTAAATTTTAATTAGATGCATGAAAAAGATTTTATTATAAGTGGTAATACTCATTTTAATTTACTCATATATTAAAATTCACAACCTGAAAAAGCAAACTCTTATTTATTTCACTTTCTTAATTAGACATTTTCAATAATTATCTCTTCTTTTATTTAGAGGTGTATTTCACACACTACCTCATAACTAGTAAAAAAAATCCCTCTCAATAATCTATCTCTATTTTATCCTCTTTTAACTTTATTTTTAAATTAAATCTCAATTTTTTTAAAAGAACTTGTTAATAGTTTAAAATAATCTTATACTGCAATTTGAATTAATTATTATAAATTTAAAATATAACTAGTATTTTAACCAATGCAATACACATGATAAATGTTTATTTTATATAACTGAAAATTATAATAAATAGATACTTTTGAATATATAAATTATATTATAATTAAAAATCAAAATAAAAAATATTTTAAACATATAAATTATGTTTTAGATTTGTGATAAACAAATTATATTGAGATATAAGGTTATTTTTAACTATTTATAATTTTTTTAAAAATATTAAAATATAATTTAAAATTTAAGATGAAAATGATAAATTAAAAGAGATAAAGGGTTAAGAAAAATTCTTAAAAATACTCCTATTAAAGAAAACCTCTTAAAAACACTCTCATTGAAGAATAACTCTGAAAAAATTATCGTTCAAGATAACTATTCTAATTTATGATTTTATATATAAAGAGAATTTATATATATATATATATATATATATATATATATGTTACATAACAAATATTTATATTGTGCAACACACAAGGTAAAATATTAATTGTGTTAGCATGCTTAAAAAAGTTAGTTGTCATAGTTTTTAAATATGGGTCGGCTGATTTGACTAGTTTGACTAGTCTATTAACTATAAAAAATAGACCATTTTAGAATCGGTCTAAAACCAGTAAACATCGATGAAAACCAAATTGAATTGGTATTTTCCAAAAATATATATATATATTTTTAAAAAATCGAATTTAATCAAAACATTTTAAAGCTAAATAGAAAGATAGTCTGGTATTACTAGAAAAAATTAAATTTAATAAGAAACAAACTGGATAAATATTTAAATTTATGTTGTAGATAAAATCCTCCCTATATATTAAATAAGAATAGTTATCTTAAATGAAAGTAGTTTTAGCTGCTATTCTTAAACGAGAGCATTTTTAGCTGTCATTCTTCAATGAAAACATTTTTAGGAATTTTTTAATTTCTTATCTCTTTCAATCTATCATTTTCAATATCTTTAGTTCTAAACTGAATTTCAATATTTTTTAAAATAAATTATCAATAATTAAAAATTAACATTGTATATTGCATTATAATAATTATTTATTATAAATTTAAAATATAATATATATGTTCAAAAATATTTATTTATTACAAATTTTGATTATAATATAATTTATATATTCAAAAGTATTTATTTATTATAGATTTAAGGTATATAAAATAAATATTTATTTTGTGCAATGCAGAAGTTAAAATACTAGTTAGTGACAAATTTGATTAATTAAATTTAAAATAAAAAATATTATTTAAAAATTAGATCTAATTTTTTTCTATATATAAATTAAAATAGTTATATTGAATGTGAACATTTTTAGGAGCTATTATTCAACTAGAGTTTTTTTAAGAGTATTTTTTTCGATGAGAACGTTTTTTAAAATTTTGCTTAATCTCTTGTCTCTTTCAATCTATCTTTTTTTTTTGGGGGGGGGGGGGGGGGGGGTGGTGTAACAATGATATAAGTGTAGAGTATCCACCGTCTTTGTCAACGATTAATCTCTACTGAGGAACCTGGTTGACCACCTTTGGTAGGGTGTCCCCTCCCAACAACATTTTTTTTCATCTACAATGTTCGAATCTAAGACCTTACTTAATGGATTCGAGCCCAATACCACTTAGACCAACGACACGTTGGTCTATCCTTCTTATTTTATTTCTAAATTAAATTTCAATATTTTATTAAAAGAAATTATCAATAGTTAAAAATAACCTTGTATCATAATATAAATTGCATTATAAATCTAAAATATAATTTACATATTAAAAAAATAGGTTAAATTACTCAATTGATCCCTAAACTATTTGAGAATTTTCAAGTAGATCCCTACACTAAATTTTTTTAATTGAATCCTTTATTATGTATTTTTTTAATTAAATCCCTGTTCTTGATGGCAGATTGAAGGAATTGAATCCTAGGGACTTAATTAAAAAAAATTACATGATCAAAGATTCAATTATAAAGGTTTAATTAATCAATTAGTTCCAAAACTATTTAAATTTTTTCAAATAAGTCCCTAAACTAAAAAAGTTTTTAATTGAGTCCTTGACAAAATTGATGGCAAATTGACAAAACTGAACTCAGAGACCCAATCAAATTTTGTTTTTTACATGGTCAAAGACCCAATTAAAAAAAATTAGCTTAGGGACCTACTTGAAAATTTCTAAATAATTTAAAAACCAATTGAGTAATTTAACCTAAAAAATATTTATTTATTACAAATTTTAATTATAATATAATTTATATATTTAAAATTATTTATTTATTATAATTTTTAGTTATATAAAATAAATATTTAGTTCAACACATATTGAAATGAAAATCAGAAACAAATATTTTTTTATTAAATTAGATCAAAATTTGAAATTTATTTTAAAAATTGATGTAATTTAACACGAATTTAACTTTTTTATATTACACTAGGAGAAGAGAGACACTTCGTGCCTTTCTATATGCAATTAGTGGAATATATAGTTATTTTATATTTTTAAAGAATAAAAAAAAAATAAAGGAGAGATCGATGCATGTTAAATAAGAATTGAGAATATAAAGTTATTTTGAAATTAAACTTTATATGTAATTAGTAGGGTGATTTTTTTATATGTAATTAAAATATAATAGTGATGTAATTTATAATATTGGTTAAAGGACAAAATAATATAAAAAATATAAAAACAAAAAGTGAGTATTGTCATTATAATAGTTACTAGTATTTTAACCTATGCATTACACAGAATAAATATTTATTTTATTTAACTTAAATTTATAATAAATAAATACTTTTAAATATATAATAAGCATATAGATTATATTTTAAATTTATAATAAACAATTATTGTAATACAATGTTAATTTTTAATTACTAATAATGTATTTTTAAAAAAATATTAAAATTTAATTTAGAACTAAAAATATTGAAAATGATATGTTAAAAGACATAAGAGGTTAAAAGATTCTTAAAAATGCTCTCATTGAAAAAATGACAGTTAAAAATGATATTGTTGAAGAATAACAACTAAAAATGTTCTCGTTCAAGATAACTATTCTCATTTAATATATAAGATGGATAAATTTTATTATTATAATATCATATTTTTAGTTTATTAAGTTTTAATAGTATTGTCATTATTCAATGAGAGCATTTTTAGGGTTTTTTTAATCTATTATCTCTTTCAATCTATCATTTTGGATATCTTTAGTTCTAAATTGAATTTCAATATTTTTTTACAAAAATTATCAATAATTAAAAATCAACTTTGTATTACAATAATTATTTATTTTAATTTTAAAATAAAATCTTTATGTTCAAAAACATTGATTTATTACAAATTTTATTTATAATATAATTTATATATTCAAAAGTATTTATTTATTATAAATTTAAGTTGAATAAAATAAATATTTATTTTGTACAATGCATAGGTTAAAGTACTAGTTTAAATTTAATTTTATATCTTGTATTTTTATTATGTTTTTTGTGCTTTATTTTTCAAAATATAAGAGCTATAGAAAAATTCATAAGGAAGGTAAAATAAGTTTTATTTATTATTCCTAATAAAACAAAACATGATCTAGTCTAATCTCAAATAAGATTTGACAAATTTGATTTTACAATCAAATCATTTGGATAGTTAGGAAAATGTTGGGATCATATTATATTTTAAAAAAAAATTAAGCTATTCAACTCTAATTTTTGTAGCCCTAGTATCTAATCTAATCTTATCTGCAAATAATTTTAATTTGGGAAGTAATTATTTTTATTAATGAAATAGACATTTTTTTTTTGGTATTCAAAGGTGCCTAAGCCCAAAAGGAATGAAATAGACATTTCGATAACAATTATCGTTAAAGAATTTAAAATTCCTATACAAGAAGATTACCGATAAATAATTTAATCTTTAAAAAAAACAATTCACCTTAAAAAAATTGTTGATATCGTATTGATTCACCCGTCCCTGTGACGAGTCATTCTATCTACGTTGACGTTTTGGTTATTGACGAATTGGCGGTCGTCGCTGCCAGCGGCCAGTCTACCATAACGTAATCGAGATTTTCGCTCCTCACATTTCACACTTGTAACGATTCCCTTCTCTTTTTGAATCTCTTTTTCCTTTCACATTCTTATTTTACGCTTTCTGTTCAGTTTCGTCGTCCGCTAAATTTTCTCCGTCCCTTCCTTTCTCCTCTCGCAGGGCACTATGGCCGTCACCGTGAAACAAATGGCTCTCACCATTTCCTTTTTCGGCCTCTTGTCTTTCATCTTGGGAGTCATAGCCGAAAACAAAAAGGTAATCAATTAATTTTCTGCAATTATTTGTTTATCGGACCTTTTGGAACTGGACTGTTAGTCTTTCATGAAATATGTATGGACCGGGCCCTATGAGACAACATTACAACAATTATGTACGCATATTTATTATTTCAAATTTGTTGATTGGACAAGGTTATATGAAATTTGTTAGTCTGTGATGAAATAGAGCTAATCAAAATTCTTAATATTTGTTTTCATAATATAATTTGTAGCCGGCTGCTGGAACGCCAATACCCAGCAAGGATGGTGTCACGTGCAAGTTCCCAGCTGATCCAACAGTTGCACTGGGGTATCTTTCTGTAGCGTTTCTCATTGCTTCCACTGTGGCTGGATATCTTTCTCTGTTTTACCCTTACAAAGGAAAATCTGTTCCGCAAGGAGTTCTGTTTAAAAGCACTAGTTTCGCGGTATTCTTCAATATTGCATTGTAAGTACGGTTTCCATGTGCTTTTCTTATGGTTAATTTTTCAAGTGCAGTGTCCCCCCTTCTTTTTCCTTGTTCATAAAAATAAAAGATACACCCTTGATTAACTTAGTTAGGAGTGGATTATTGTAGTATATATCCTTTGAGACTAAAAAGCTGGATCCTGTTTTCCTCAATGAAAGGCTGTAACTATTCCATTGACATTTGAGCAGTTATAGTAGTAATGTAACATGATTCTTCTATGGTACCTTGTGCGGTGGATCTTTTGTTATTTTTCCTAGCTACTCTGGGCTCAAGATTCATTGAATGTACCTGTTATGCCCCCAACTAACAAGGTCTGTAGGAGAAGTGATAATGGGCCCATATTATATAGAAGAGCCCAATCCTCTTAATGATAAGATCATTGACTATGACTTATGATAACGAGAGAGATGCATTAGAAAGTTAGTTAGCCAAGGGGAGAGAGAGGAAGCGGTATTTTGGGAGTTGTTGAAATATATGAAGTAATTAGCGAAGAGTAGTTGTATCATGCGGTCTTTCCTGAATAAAAGTTTATTTCTCTTAAAAATAGATTGAAAGAAAATGGAGTAAAAGTAGGAGGAAAGAGAAAATGGGTATATGTGGAGGATTTTTCTTTTTTCCTTTCTTAAAGCGGGGTATCTTAGTATACCCTCCAAATTACTCGTGTTTTAGAAATGAGTCTGCTTTAGTCAGTGAAAATGTAAAATACATGTTGGTTGCTGTTACATTTGCTAGTAGAATAATGCTTTTTGTTGACACAATACGTACGTAATATTGTATACAATTATCTCTATTTTTCACTTTTTTTATATATATACACACATCTCAAAAATACACACTAAAATCAAAACATTTTTATGTTTTTTAGAACATTTTCCTATCTCCTATCTGATGACCGGTTGTATACTCGTATATACGTAGCACCTGACAGCCATGATATAAAAGATTATGTACTGGACTGGCTGTAATCTGGAATCATTGTATACTTATATGTTCCATACCAATTTATGTTCTATTATTAATTTTTCTGCTGTATTTTCCTTATCTCTATCTTCTAGTTCCCGCTGAATGAATTTTCTTCCTATAATCATGTATTTACTTAGGTTTTCAACTGGACTAGCTGCAACTATGCTGTTATGGCCAACGATCACTGAACAGCTTCACCTTACACACAATGTGCATCATGATCTCAAATATACTTGCCCAACTGCTAAAACTGGTCTCCTTGGAGGTGGTGCCTTTTTATCCCTTGATTCATCCCTCTTTTGGTTGGTTTCCCTTATGTTGGCTGACAATGCTCGGGAGGATTTTTTGGATGAAGACAAGGATAATAAGGTTGATGTTGATGTTCCCTCAAATGCTAATTATGCAGATATGGTCATATAGCTGCCAATGTAAGTGCCTGAGTTGTGTTACTGAGAATAAAATTAGAAACATCACGCTGCATAGTTACTTTGTCATTGTTTTCAAATGTGTTGATGGAATATGGATGTCAATACTTTACGTGGTTGTTCTCCTTTATACATTTTCATTACACGAACATGTCGCTGTTTATGAAATGGCCTCTTGATCATTGGCTCTATTTCTGCCTTTTTATTTGTCCTTAAATTAAAAACAAATCTATTTAAGGGCATCGCGATGTCACAGGAGTGGTTCCTTCTTTTTAATGTTTTATCTATAACATAATATAATGAAAATAAGCTCTTTTGGTCTTCACTCTTTTTTAGATGTCTTTACTTCTCAACTACACGTAATAATTGATCCCACTTTTCTTATGTCAAAAGTAAAGTTTTACTCCTTAACTGCACACTGCCATCTTTCATTTCACTTCCTTTCTCTCGCTCTTTTATTATGTTTTATTTTAAAAAAATATGTAGCGAGGCACGAGAGGTTATTTACTACCAATGGTTGAACCTAAATTCTATACATAGGCCAATTATGGTACATTTTTTTTAAAAATATTTTTCCTTTTACTTTTTATGTTTGTTATATTGAAATTGACTTTGGTTGGTTGTTTATATTGAAGTTGAAAGAGTGTCCCCAAATACGTCATCTAGTGTGAAAGGAAGGGTAAGCATTTTATTTTGGTTTGTTCAGAAGTTAATTTAGTTTATGTACTTAAGAATATTTGTTGGGTAAATTCTGTTGCTACTATTCATCACATAAGTATGTTTATGTAGGGTTGCTTGTGGAGCTGTCCACCAAGTGATGTTAAAATATTCATCTATGTAGGCGATGACAAAAAAGTTGTAGTAGAACCTATAGGAACTTTTAAAATCTAGTTAAAGACGGGTTTTTTTTTGGATTTATTTGAGATATATGTTGCATGTTCATTTAGACAAAATGTGATTTTCATTTCTAGTTCGGACAAAAATATAGCTCTTGTTCATTTGGAAATGACAAAGTTAATTTTTTTTTATATAATTCAAATATTGTTGATTTTAGTTTTTTAATTGATAATTTGTATATGTTAGATGTTGATAGTTCCTAGAATGTAATATTGCAACAAATACACATGGTTCAAGGCATAAATTACATGAGCATTCCGCCTTCTTATGGCATACGTGTTTAGGCTACATCTCTAAGCAAATAATTCATAGGCTTGTGTTAGGAAAATTTCTTGAACTGTTAAGTTTATCGAACTTTGAGGTTTGCATTGAATGTATTAAGGAGAAACACAAAAACATAAGGAAATTAGTTGTCAAAAGATTTTAGGATATCTTGAAATTAATACATACAAATGTTTGTGTACCTTTCCTTACAACATCTTGGAATAGACAATAGTACTTTATTACATTTATAGATGTTTACTTAATGTACGATTACATATACTTATTCATGAGAAGTTTTAATATCTACATGTGTTCAAGTCTTCCAAGGTTGAAATTGAACTTCAACTTGATAATAAAATTAAGGTTGTCAAATCTGATTGTGGTGGTAAATATTATGGTAGATATGATGGATGAAGAAAGCAATGTCTAAAGTCCTTTTTGCTTTTCCTCAATGGATGTGAAATTGTTCCGCAATATATTATGTTGAGTATAAAGATATAGTGAGAAAATGATTAGTCTTTTTTTTTTACCAAAGTCACTTTGGGGATATGCATTAAAAATTAAAGTTTATAAATCCTTAAAAGAATACTAGTAAGGCAATTGCCAAAACTCCTTATGAGTTATAGATTGGTAAATAATATTTGGCACTTGCACATTTAAGGAATGTCTAGTTGAGGCAAGGCCTTGAAAGCCATGTGAAAATAAATTGAACTCGAGAATGATTACTTATTATTTCATTGGATATGTTGACCACTCTCATAGGTAGTTTTATAATCCCGCTACAAGATCATTCTTTAAGACAAAAAATGCAAGACTCCTTAAGAAAGTTGAGTTTGGAAGGAAAGAAATGTAAAAAATGTTGTCTTTAAAAAATAACTTGTGATGGATAGTGATGAAGTCATTGTGTTTATCATGATCCAAGTCACATACACGGAATTAGACAATGATGTTCGTACTATTGTTCCTAACAGCATTCAAGAATAAGGCAACATTGGTATTTCTTCTAAAGTAACAATTGAAGGACAATCTCAACAAGTGTCATTAAAAAGATCTTTTGCAAAAAGGAGAAATGTAATTTTGGGTGATTATATTATATTGCTCCAAGAACATGATGATGATGTTAGTTTGGTAGAGGACAATCCATTCCAAGAACACGAATATATATATATATATATATATATATATATATATATATATATATATATATATATATATAATGACAATTTTTGTTATAGTAAGAAATAAAAATTACAAGTATAGACTATTAGATTATACTTAAATAATTAGTGATAGGTTCTAACCTTAATCCGACTATTATGCACAAAAAATAATTAAAATTAAAAAATAAATATACATAATCTTTTTAAATGATGATGTAATTATTGACTAATTTTTGATATTGACAATCAGCTAAGTTCACTTATATCTCTATATGTCACTGTTATAAAGAATTGCATTTTTTAGACTGGTTATTTTTTAATTGACTTTTTTTTGTAAAAAAAATCACCAGACAAATGAAAATGATGATGTTTGAAGGGAGAAAAATGTAATAATAGTGTTTTTTTTTTGTGTATTAGAGTAACTTTAATGGTAACAATTTAAGAACCCATTTTGGGTTTCTTAAGTGGGCTCCACAGTGCCACATCATTTTTAAGCAATTGTTAAGCAACTCGTACACCTTTTGCTTCAATGCATACAATTTTTGAAGCAACTCACACTTTTATATTTTTTTTATTTGCATTTCATTTTGTGTCAAATTAAAATATTAATTAAATTATTTTAATTAATACACATTGTTATATTAAATAACAAAAAACATAAACAAAAATTAATTAATTTTTATCATAATAAATAAAAAAATGACAAATTCATAAAATTATATAATTAAAAACGACGAGAAATACATAACATTATATTAAACAAATGAGAATTACATAATGATGAGAAATACATAACATTACTAAACCCCCACCCATTTGAAATGGGGGTTGACGAGCAACATATGACAAGCAAGACACGTATTCAGAATAACTATGACACACAAACTTACTAAATCTCTACCCATTTAATTTACCTTGAATTTTGGCTAGGAAAGAGATTTAATTAACAGTACTCCTCAGAGGTTACACTTCCGTACAGAGAGTACCACCAAGGATGATCATTGTAACCCCTTAATTTCTCCTCCATGATCTCATTCATGATATTTGCATTTGAATCTTCATCTTGTAGTGGTTGTAGGTTGCTGCTTGACTCCACTTCATTGTTATCTTTAGTGGTGAGCAACTCAATGCATCTAAGGTTTAGGTATTGGTCAAAGATGGAGAACATCGTTTCTACGTCCATATCATTATGAAGTTTTGACGCCCTGTAGTTGACACAATCACCTACACTGGAAATAGGGCATCGATAATACAAATTCGTCACCGTTTTGCCAATGGGACTTGTAACCTTGTTTTGGACTGTTGCCTTCAACCCCAAGTTTGATGCCTCTCTCGATGCGAAACGACCTTGTGTCTTCACTGAGGAATGTTGCCCCTTCATGGATAGTATTTGTGATCTGGCCGTTGTGGTATACAAATACAAAAACCACTGATAAGCTCATGGTCTAAGCAGGACACTACAAGCAAGAGACAACAAAATAATAGACTAAGCGTTGAGAAGTTGTATGCAAAATGGAATGAATTAAACCATTATTTATATTCCAATTTCATAACAATTTAGTTTTTTACTGACATTTCAAAAGGGTTACTTTTCATAGACTGAGTGCTATATCCAATGGTAACAATTTAACATTTCTAAACATTTCCAAACATTTTAACAATTTAACTATACAATGGTAATATTCTTGATGGTAACATTTTCAAACTCTCCAAACATTTTTTTTTAATTTGTATGTTGAGAAGCTTCTCCGAATTGGTTCATTTTCAATTAAAGGCTCATATTATTATTTTTTAATTTCCAAAGTCACTCTCACCACCACTCACAATAACCTTCCCCCCAATCAAACTTTCTCAGCAAAAGCGTCTTCTCACTCCCCCACCCCCAACCCGGGTGCTTTCACCCTCCACATTAGGCGCGTCTTCTCCCTCCCCACCCCTAACTCGCTGCGTCTTCTTCCTCCCTATCCCGAACCCGTCACATCTTCTCCCTCCCTACCCCACCCCGCTGCATATTCTTGCTCCCCACCCATGATATTGTGCTATTAAACCTCCCTACCCCCATCGTCGCTTCGATCTCGCTCCCCACCTCCACCGTCGCGTCAATCGTGCTTCTAGAGTTGTGAAAATGGGCTCAACCCGATGGGCCGGCCTACTTAGCCCACAAAAAGGATGGGTTGGGCTCAAAAAAAGACAGCTCAAAAGAAACCAAGCCATTTTGGCTCGGCCCATCTGACTCAGCTATATATATATATATATATATATATATATATATATATATTAAATAAAAAATATTGATATACTTAAAAAAAATTAAAAAAGAAAGGGTCACACATGTTTGTAAAAAAGAAAGGTTAACATGGATACTTCATTTTGTAAATAAAATTATCTAAAAGATATATTTTTAATCAGACTATTAAGTAATTAAGTCAATTATATATGAATAAAAATATTCGTTTATGCTAGAAAGTATGTAGAATTTAATTTAAATATTTAATATGATTTAAATAATTTAATTTTATATAATTTTTTGCAAAAAAAATAATAATTAAAATAGATAACAATGTTAATAAGTTTGAAAAAAATTTAGGCCAAATTGGCCAAGTGGCTAGCATAGGGCTACGCTAGGTAAAAAAAAAAAGAGGCCTGGACACAAATCGGGCCGGCCTGGCTCGCTAAAGAGCAATTGCAGGGGCGGACCAGACCAGCCCACCCAATTTGACAGCTTTACTCGCTCCCCACCCTCACCGCTGCACTAATCTCGCTCCCCACCTCCACCGTTATGTCGATCTCACTCCCCACCCTCACTGCCGCATCGATCTCACTCCCCATCTCCACTACCATGCTAATATACCTCCCCACCGCTTCGCCGGTCTCCCTCTATGCCCTCCCCTACCATGCATGCCCTTTTCGTTCCTTGGTTAGCAACTAAAGACGTGGTTTACACCTTTTTTTTTTTTTTTCTTTTTCTGGTTGTGTGTTTGATTTATTTTGTGGATTGATAAATTTATAGTGGAAAAAGCACAAATCTGGTTGTGAATATTTTTTTTGTTGAATTTTTTTATGATAATTATTGTAATTTTTGTTATAATTTAGTTTTGTGGATTGAAATTGTGGTTGTTTTTTTTTTTTTTTTATGGTAGTGGTTGCCAAATCTGTTCTCCCCTTTTCCTTTCTTCATTACTGATTTTTCCCACTAATTTTGCAGTGATGCTTAATACTGTAAAATAATTTTTTAATATTAAGGAACCGTTTCTTATATAAGATACGTATCTTAATTTTAAGCAATTGGTCTCGCCACATATGCCAACTCCAATGCGGAGAAATTTTAAGACACGGTTGCTTAAACATAAGCAACCGTTAATAAATGTCAGTTAAAGTTGCTCTTTGAAACTAATCTCTTTAAAGTGTAAAAGATTAGTGATTTTTTTTTCTCATCTAATAAAATCCTTTTCAAAATAGTCAAGAATGAAGTTCTACTAATTTTTACTTCGACCAATGAAGAAAATGGTACAAGAGTGAACTTCCATCAATTTTTACAAAAGAAATATATAATGTTTAATATTTTACAATATACAAGATAACTATTTATTTTATATAACTAAAATTTATAATAAATAAATATTTTTAAATGTATAAGTTATATTTTAGACTTATGATAAATGATTTATATTGTGATATAAGATTATTTTTAAATATTTATAATTTATTTTAAAAATTATTGAAATTCAATTTAAAAAAATGATGAAAAGGATAAATGAAAAGAGAAGATGTTAAAAAACTCCTAAAAATGCTTTTGTTAAAAAAAGATTCCTAAAAACATTTTCATTAAATAATAACTCCTAAAAATACCTTCATTCAAAATAAATATTCTAATTTATATATAAAGAGGATTTTCTATCAAGTAAAAAAAAACCACTAACAATATTATAACATTGATTGGATAAGTTTTATTTTAATATTTTACCATATATTTTTAAAAAATTTCAAGGCTGAATTTTTATTTTAATATATAATGTTCTATTAAGTTAAAAAAAAAAACACTAAAATGGACTGCTGTTGTAACTTTTTAAAATATATTTAAGTGAAAAGATTATTTATTAAATATGGTGGTCTTAAATTTAGATTTATTTTTTCATTTTAAAATATTTTTTAATTATAAAATATTTCAAACATAAAATTAATCCAACCTACTTACGAGGTGGTTCATAATTTTCAAATTTCTTTTAGTTTTAGGCTTAAAATAGTGTTCAGAAGGGAGCTATTATTCCTACCCATTTTTTTGCTATTTTCACCTCCTACTTTTTTAAAAAAAAATGAAATTACTATTTTAACCTTACCTATAGTTTTACCCTTCCCCCATCCATCTTCCCACCATTCTTCGATTCATTTTCGTCGTCTTCTCCTGGCAAAAATGACTCACACCTCATTCATTTCCTCCTTCTCCCCACCTGCATTTCATTCTGCTATCCCCGAAGTTTCCACTCGTCGCCTTGTCACCGCCACACTTCGCTGGAGTCCACATGCTTTGCTATTAAAGTCTTTGTCGTTGTATGTAAGCTTCCTCCCCTTTTTTCTACATCAAGATTTAACAAAATCGCAATTCTATTATGTATTGATATACAACGAAATTATGTTTCTGTTGTGTATGTAGGCACGATATGATTTCATTGTGTATCTTGTAATTTTTAATTTTTGCCCTTTATTTATTTAATTGATTTAAACAATATGTTTATTGGTCGTTGATTGACAGCAAGATTTGTGTGATGGAGTAAAGTTGGAATACCATTTTTTTATGAAGTTAATATGCTAAGTATTTGGGGGAATGTAATTAAAGCAAACAATGATGCTTTTGAGCATTTGTTACAAGTAAGTGATAATGCTTTGAAAATCCTATAGAAACAAACGAAAAGTATGTCATTGAGAAGTTGGATATGAACCCACAAGATATGTTTTCTAATTATAGTGAATTTTTCATTACTACAAAGGTATATTGAATAATTAATTGTTCGGGATTGAAATTTTGTTTGATATTTATTATGTTGTTGAATTGGTAAAGGATTATTGGATACAATTTTTTGCAGAACGTGATGATTTGTTGAGGTGGGTTCGACAAATTGGGAAAAGGTGCAAATTTGTTATTGTCATAGAACGGCCAGAGATAGGACCAAAGAAGACATTTGTCTTATTGTTTTGTGAAAATGGAGGAAACTATAAACAATACAAAGATGTGTTAACTTGCAAGTCCATCAAAACCAAAAAATGTGATTGTCTCTTTAGACTAAAAGGAAAGTTTGTGAAAGGCATCAGATGAAGACTTTTTGTTATTTATGGATTTCATAACCACGATGTAACTAAGACATTGTTAGGCCATGCATATGCATGTTAGTTGAGTAGTGAAGAAAAATTTCTACTAGATGAAATGACCAAAAACATGGTGAAGCCTAGTTAGATTTTGCTGACAATCAAAAGCCAAGATGAGACAAATGTCAATACTATCAAAACCATATATAGTGCATGTCAAAAGTATCGTCGACATCAAAGGGGTTCAAGAACTAAAATGCAACATCTAATAAAGTTGATGGAATGTGATGAATATGTCTATTGGTATGGAAGGGTTGATACTGAAGATATTGTCAGAGATATATTATTAGTGTTATCAGAACTGGATCGGTCATTAACCCGGTGTAGGTATTGGGTTAATGGATCATTGGTCAAACTAATGGGTCAATGGTTAAACCACATAAATTGATATATGTTAAATATGTAAATTTTATATGTAAGATATTGTATATAAATTAAATTTGTCATATATATATTAAATGTTTACATTAGTTTAGTGGTTAAATTCATTTTAGCAACCCAAGAGACTTGGGTTTTAGTCTTAACAATTGGAAAATTATCTAACGTATTATATATTCAAAATTCAAATTTCATCTGAGTACAGGTACACCTTCTGAGTCTGCCACTCAAAATTTAGGTGTGGGAGAGTCACGCTAGGTGTTGGACAGCATGTAGTGTAGACCTCGTTGGACACGTCATTATGATGTGTGATGCGCAAGACTTCAAAAGGAGAAGTTTAAAGCGGGTTAAAACGTCTAATCGATCAATTGAGTCACCGATTTTGTCTGGTTCAACATCGAGTTGGTGATGTCAGCACGAGGTTAGGTGCATATCCGATTTGAAAAATTGATTGGATCGGTCACTAGTTCGATTTTTGGTTAAATCAGTCGAACCGACATGTTCGGTCCAAGTTTAATAACAATGTATATCGTGGTCACATCCAGATTCCATCAAGCTTTTAAATGCATTTCCCATTATGTTGATTATTGACTCTGCCTACAAGACAAACAAATATTGACTTCCATTACTGAAGATTGTCAATATTACTTGTACCGAGGTGACCTTTTTTGTGGTGTTTGCTTATCTGGAATATGAGTGGACAGATAACTTTACATAGGCAATAACTAAGGTAAACTGATTGTTTGTAAAAGATGATATCTTGCCTTAAGTTATTGTCACTGACAGGGACCTTACTTTAATGAATGCCTTGCAAGATGTTTTTCCAAGTTTGACAAACTTGTTATGTCAAATTCGTATTGCTAAAAATGTCAGAGCAAAATGCAAGATGTATGTGAGTCTCGCTGAGGAATAGGATAAGGTGTTAGATGCTTGGCATGGGTTAATGCTATCTCCTAATGAATATGTGTATAAACAACGCTTGATAAGTTTTGAGGAGATGTGTTCACACTTTCCTTTCTCCATTGATTACGTTAAAAATATATGGTTGATACCTCATAAGGAAAAGTTTGTCACAGCATGAACAAATCGGGTGATGCATCTCGATACTGCAACAACTGATAGGTATTTGTATTAACTTGTTTATGTCATATGCTATTTATAACAATGCGCTTTTGTTTTCTATAGGGTTGAGGGCACACATGCAAGATTAAAAGGGTTACTCCAAGATAGCATGGGAGACTTGTGTAGTTGTTGGGATGTAATGAATAATATGCTCATATTGCACCACATTGAAATAAAGGCGTCATTTCAAAAGAGCATCAATGTAGTGAAACACAGGTTTAATAATAGATTCTACCAAAAGCTACGAGGCTTTGTATCAATAGAAGCATAGAACCTGATGTTTGGTGAGTATAAACATGTTAACACTGTTGGTGTTGATAGTGTTGCTAGTGGTTGCACACTTAAAACTTCTGTGAACTAGCATTTTCGGATACCACTTCAATGTGTCTTCCTACAGAGAAGGTAAAACCAAACGGAGCACCGAAGTTTGAGAAATCCATTAAATGTCTTTCTTCGATGTGAGAGTGAGTTGATGTAATGCACACAGTTGTCGACAGTTTATCACCTCCCAGCATGCCTTGTAACGTTTCCCATGACACTAAACAAAAAAAATGTGGCCATTCTTAGATGAATTTCCAGATGAGTTGCACGAATATATTGTTCGTATTGTTCACATAAGATTAGACGAAAATTACTGTTACCAAGTAATTGCAGCTTTGCTAGGTAAGGGTGAGGAATCTTGGCCCCTAATTCGTGATGATTTGATTCGGGAACTTCAGCGGTGGCACGTTGAATATGCCAAGCTTTTTGGCACAAAATAATGAGTGGATGAACTTAAGACCTCTTTGTATGTTAACTATCACACAATAGCAAGTCATGATAAGCGGATGTCCATTCTCGACATGGGTTATGTTATTACTAGTTGGTATAATGTTGTGTTGGTCCATTTATCTAAGCTATGAAGCTGGACATTTTTTTTCGCTTAGGAGTCGACCATCATCAGCTTATTGCTATTTGATTTGTTCACGATTATCACTTTGTGTAGGTATACATTTTCCAATTGTTCTGTTATTTAGCATTATAAATGTATTAATGTATTTACTAACTTTATAAAATTGTGTCTTTTTCTAGGGTTATTTAAAGAATATAGCCCCCTTACCTCTTATCGCACCATAATAGCATATATACTATAATGACGACGTTTGTTCTTGGTAAAATCCATACTTGCACCACATACAACATTTCAATTCTTTATTTGTACCTAGAGGGGATGAATATGTAGTAGATATTACTCGAGACTCATTGTAATCAGATGAATGTGTAGTAGATCATTCATTTTGTTACACAAACTTATTTTATGATGACTAATGTAATGGTATTGATTTATATTTCATATCAATTGATAATGGTTTTGGTCTTATTTTTTGTCTGATTGTCTTTGATACATAATTTGCAATGTGTGTTTGATATGTAATATGCAATCTTTCAACATACACAATAGAAACACATTTTTGTTGTGTTAGTGGGGAATCGTTTCCGTTATGTGTTAAGGATGCATCCCTCACTAACACAATGAAAATGTATTTTTGTTGAATATAATACACAATGAAAATGCAATTACATCAAAAAATATTTTCGAAAAAAAATCCAAACACAAGTTAGGGTGAAAAAAGAAAAAAATTGGGGTGGGAATAGCGGCTCCCTGTTCAGAAACTCCTCAACGGATAGTTGTAGAAGAGCCCACCCATTGTACCCCGAAACCCTAGTGTTTGGTGGCCGTAGCAGCTTAGCTTCTTCTACAAAACCCTACCAAAACCCTCCCCTCTGTCACCACTCTTTGAACACACGATGCTCGAAATTGCTTGAGCTCATCATAGATAGAACCGCAAACCCAAACTCAAACTCAAACTCGACTACAGTTGTCGGCGCTAGAGAGAGTTGAAGCAGCGAAAATGCCTCTGGGAGAAAGGGCAGGGGATAAGAGCGAGTCTCGGTACTGCGGTGTTGAGACTGAGTTCAACGATGACATGCCACACGTCCTCCATTTCAACCTCTATTCCGGAAGTTTCGATTTCGTTCTTGCTCCTCTGGTTCGTGTCCTTCATTTTTATTTTTATTTTTATTTTTAATGCATTGCAATATTTTGCCATCACATAGAAGATTGGAGAATGAGGATTATGGAGTGAAAGTGTAAACTGCACTGAAAGTAGGTAAATTATGGTGGCCAATTAGCCACTCACACTGCAACTGTGTTGTTGTCCCTTTTGTGTGTGATTGGTCAGTAAGCTCACCTAGAACGAAATTGATCGATGGGCCTTTTACAGTGAAGCTGCTCTACTAGCGAGCCTTTGGGGTTTCACTGTTTGGCTCTACTGAACTACATTTCACAACACATGTCTTACCTTGTGAGGGTTAAAATCTCCCTTGGTGTTGGCTTTGCTATATGCCCAATCTTTTTTATTCATATTCACCAAGCTTTGCTTAAAGAAAAAACATTTTATTATTTTTTAATGGACAAGTAGGGGTTGTGCTTGTGCATCGGGTTACGTGTGTTTTGTTTGCTCCTACGGTAGCCAATTAGCCAGTCATATAGCAGCTTGTTGCTGCCATTTTATATATGTCTGGTCAGTAAGCTTACCGAAAGTAATAATGTCTAATGCTTTACCTGTGAAGCTGTTTCAACGTGGATTCACTCTAAGAGCCTTTTAGACTACATTGTTGGAACCTTTCATGGACTTGTAATGAAGTTCCCATGTGAAACCCTGTGCCTGCTGAAGGGGCTTAACTAGGACTTTGTATCTTCTAATGGACGTTTAATTTCTTTAGCATATGTAGTCTATTTTGCTACTGGTGAATTTTTCTTATATACATTTATGAATAACATGTACATTATTGAAGTATGGCTTTATTTTGCTGAGAAATGATCCTTTTGCTTATGTAGTTTCCCACTGCCTGTTTAGCTTATATGATTTTATGGTTAAATTCAGATGGATCCTTCTTATCGGCCAAGTTTAGTGCAAAAGGATGGTTTGGGGTCTGGTGTTCTGCCATTTGCCGGGTCAGACTTGGTCTTGAGTCCATCCCAATGGAGTAGTCATGTAGTGGGTACGAGTTACCTATTATTATTAGCATTTGTATTTTTAATTGATATTATAATCTTTGCATATTTCATTACGAAATCTACTATCTTTTACCTACATCCGTTTTCATATCTTGGATTGAAAGCACATTGATTTATTTGTGAATATTGTCAGGTTACTTAGTTTGAAATTTCTTCCTGGACCAAAAGTAAATATTATTTTGTAAATTTTATTCTTCGGCTATTTTGAGGATTACATCATGGGATGTAATCCTCATCCTGCCTTAAACCCCTTCCTCCCTGGCAAAGGCAGGACAATTGTGCACTTGTAATAATGAAGCTATAACATAATATGAAGCAATATATTGAGCTTGTTATGGGGTTTATAGACTGAAAATGTTACTATGTTCTTGGTATATGTCTGTGTGATATGGTTACTGACTACAATTTAAAATGTTACACATGATTTTTGTTTGAGAATATCCATTTATAAATGCATATATTTATTTTTTAAATGATGTGTTTCATAGGTGTTGAATTTGTTGAACCTAATAATTTTCTGTTTGTTCTTTCAATTTTTACAATCTTTCGGTAGTGAATTTTCTATTCTTCATCGATAATCTTGTTGGATTCACAACTGTGTGAAAGTTCTCATGTAGCTTATTGCATTTTATTCAGGAAAAATTAGCTCATGGATAGATTTGGATTCGGAGGATGAAACCCTCAGGATAGATTCTGAAACCACTCTTAAACAAGAAATAGCTTGGGCTTCTCATCTCTCTTTACAGGTTTGCTTTGGTATAACCAACTTCAAAGTTCAAATTTGTGTTGCTTTAATCAGTCTTTATTCCTTAGTGTAATCACTAGTTTTACTCATTAATTGGTTGAGTTTCAAACTTCTTTCTTATTTTCTTTGAATTACAGAAATGCTTAATCTTTATTTTCCTTTGCAAAAATCAATATTCTTTTTGTGCTTCTACAACTTTAATTGACTATCTATGATATTATTATTATTTCTCTTGGTTGCATGGATATGGTTATGGTACCTCTACCAGTATGAGTATGGATATGGAATATGGCAATTTTTTTACAAATAGGATATGGGTATGGGAGAAGGACTGAAGGAGTGTGTATGTGACTGTGTATTAACTATTAATACATTCTAATAATAATATTCCAATTCAATTTTTTTAAATAAAAAATGTAAAAGAAAAATGCATTCAGTGATATATATTATATAATACTTCATCAACCTTTTTGCAGAAATAAAATTAGATAACTGTATCATTGAATTCCAAATCAATACTAAAAAACCTTTGCAGCATGGGACTGAAACAGAATAGTTTGCAGCTCCACGTCATGGTCCAGGGAGATTTTTGTATTTCAGTATTCATATAGGACTAGGGAGTTGATGCACGGATTTTCTGAAGTTTCTTAAAACACAGCCAAAATACTCCTTTTGGAGAGCCAAATTGTATTGGCTGGCTGGTATGCAAACCATATCCTTAATTTAAGGGGAAAAAAGAACACATTTGTATTGGGTATGCAAATGTATGTATATGGATTACTGGTTTTTGTAGCTATGTGTCATATTTTATTCTTTCCCATAAGTAGATTCCATATTTCTGTTGCATAGGTTAAGTAGAAAGTTATTTTTGGCTATATCAAACTATGTGGGAAACTTGTTGAAAAATTGTTGAAAAATTGATCAGTGATGTGAATACATATTCCTAACTTGAGAATGCCCTAGTTTTGCCCTGCAAATCTGTCCTCTACTTTAAATGCAAATGGATGTGGTTATGACATTTTAGTTACCTTTTGTGTTTAATGGGTTAAAGCATGCTAATTGGTTTTATTTATAAAGTTATTTCATGCTTATATCTGTTAGTCAGCTGAGTTACACGACATTGTGTCATACTTTGACATGTTGTCACCCACAGAAAAATCTTTTATTGGCTGAGTTGTAAATGGTTTTTCTAATTCCTTTTAATATGTTGCAGGCCTGCCTGCTTCCTGCCCCCAAGGGAACTTCTTGTGCTAATTATGCTAGATGTGTGAATCAAATCTTACAGGGCTCAAGTAATATGCAGGTGCTGTTCTATTTGTCTGGTTTATTTGTCTTTCCTTCATGAATGATCTCATATTTATTTTTTCTTTAACTTTATAATACAGTTGTGGCTTAGGATTCCATTGGTGAAGCCTGATGATGACTCTATGGATGCAAAGTCTGTTGCTTTGGTGAGTAAATATATACAATGATAATGTGGAGGTCTTGTCTTCAAATCTGTATAGCTATGTTGGGTCTTGTATTATATCGCTACTTTCTCATTGCACATGCATGCACCTGTCCTATTTTCTTTTTCTCAAATGTGGACTTCTTAGTTGTTAAATTTGAGTTAACTCATTACCTACTAATTCATGATCCTAGGACAAAAAAGATTTTAACTCGTGTGTAAGCTCTGACCAAATTATTAAACTTAGTTCTAGTAAGTTTATGATCCTGGGTTTACACATGATTTTGGCTGTAAAATGCAAATTTTTGGTTGATTTTGTTGGGTACTTGGGTTGGATAGTCTATGTTTTGCTTTTGCAATATATATAGTGTTATGAATTTAATTTATGTTATTGTAAAATACTTTGTTCTGTTTTACTAGACTGCAAAATAGTGCAAGTGGTGATAACTATAAAATATAATACCGGTTCAGGTATTATGTAATTTTTGTTTTTTATTTTGTAAGTTTTGCTTAAGATGACTGATATTTTTTGAACACTATTTTTGAAGTATGTGAATCTGTGTAGGAGTTTTTGATTTGTGTTTAATAGAGTTCCATGTATTTTTATTGAAAACTGAGTTTGACAACTGTATCTTAATTTATTTTTTCTTAATAAAGGAACAGTTACTATTATAAAGTCAAACTCCTGGATAATGAACTTTTGGTTCTTAAGTTCAACAAGACATGATACTCGAGATTTACATAGTGTTTGTCCATATATATATATATATATATATATTATTTTTATTTTTTTTCTTTTTTCACTTTTGTATAAGTTATATTTGCTGATGATCAAATTATTGAGGGTTGGATGGTTGGCTCATGAAATTTTAGGCTCATTCTAGACAAAAAAAAAAAGTAAAAAATAAAAATTAGGATGCTGAGTTATTTTTTCAGAACTTTGTGATTCTGATTTTTAGGTTGACTCCTGGAAAACTTGGAATTCATTTCGTCTGCTGTGTGAGCAACATAGTCAACTGTCAGTTGCACTTGATATTCTGTGAGTAGTCTACACTTTAGTCCTTTCATCCATTATACTTTTTACTCTGATCTTTGATTTTGGTGCTTGATTTTTATTCCTAAACTATTTTTATAATTGCGTCGATTTATTATTGAGTTCCTGAATCATGTTAATTTTTCTTGGAAACTTATTCATAGGAGTACTCTTCCTTCTGCAAATTCACTAGGACGTTGGTTTGGGGAGTCTGTTAGAGCAGCTATATTAAATACTGATGTAAGGATATCTTCTGGTTTATAATGCATTTTTCAAATATCAACTATGGTGGTTCTGATTCTTGTCTAAAGTCATAATGGTTTTGATTGGAATTTTGCCAGTGCTTTCTAACTAATTCTCATGGTTGTCCATGCCTCTCCAAGCGCCACCAGAGGTTAATTACTGGTTTTTTTAACCATTCTACTCAGGTAAACCATTTAAATTCTTTGAATCTTGTATTGTAAATATAGAGGCAATAGTTGTGAGGATTTCTACTGCTTGCTGTCTTTCAATTCTTGTAAATCATTTCATTTATCTTTTTTTCTGGATACTGCATTGCTGCTTGGTTGATCATAAGAAATGGAATTTAAGTTCATGTCTTTGTTTTCCTGCAAAAGGTACTGAGTTGATTTGAAACATCTGTGTAGATTATTATATCTGGAAATTCAGTTCATCCAAATGCAAGTGTGGATGCAAATGCTTTTCATGATAATACGGTTACTGGTAGGTTCCTTTTCTTGGTTTATAGATTTGTTGTTCTTGATTTTGAAGATCATCCTTTAAGTAGTTAGAATTTCTTATTCTTCACTTTAAATTAGTTTTTCAACATTTTCCTAATTATTATGAGCCCATTTTTATTTATCTTGCATTTAGGTTACAAGAACTATCACTATTGCCTATGTAATATATATTTAGGGATCTCTTCCATTCTTTGCGTGTGTGTGCCCGTATGGAATGTGAAAGTTGTCATTTGGTGTTCCACTGTGCTTCAAGTATGTTGCCCTTGGCCAAAGTCTTCTGTTTATAGTCAGTATTTTTGCATGTCAGATTCACAAAGACATTCCTTGCGGCCATATCTGGACTATGTTGGATATCTATACCAAAGAATGGATCCTCTTCCTGAGCAAGAACGTTTTGAGGTATCTATCTTGACATTTGTTAAATATATAGGCACAGCATTATATGCTATTATATTTCTCTTGACCCTCTCATCATCTTGTGCCAGCTTGGTTACAGGGATTTTTTACAGTCACCCTTGCAAGTAAGCATTCTTTGCTGTGCTTCTTTCTATGTTGTTATTGGCTTCTATGTTACTATCTGATTTTCAGATAAATAATTTTGAAATTTTTACTATTTTTTTTTTGCAGCCTTTGATGGATAATTTAGAAGCTCAGACTTATGAGACTTTTGAGAGAGATGCAGTGAAATACATTCAGGTATGGCAATGTATGCATGATATTCTCAACTTAACGTATCCATTTCATATTCATATTTCCTTTCTGTTCCCCTTGGCATGGTCCCCTTAAACCCAATTTATGAAACTGTTGTAGTTGATAGTTGTGAATCAGTACGTCCATGGCATGCAATTCTTGAGCAATTGAGCTGCCTAGAGTCCTGATTGAAGTTGATTAATTATAGCACTTCTGTTGATGTGATGTGAGCATTATGATTTGACCTATCCTATTCTTCAACCAATGTTGTTTGATTTTTTTTATAAGTTGGGGTGATCTAGATTGTATTCTATATGATCTTTAAGAACAATTTGATTTTCATCTTACTGGAAATGAAGGTATATATAATTGAAGGCATTTGAATTATGCATGGTTTATGTGACATTATTGTATTTGGTGGGCATAGGATTAGAAAGATGTTTGTGCTCTGTCAATGCTTGTTTGGTCAAAAAAATATTTGAGAAAATGACCTTAGTACTTGCTGTCTTGTTTATCACCTGAAGTTTAAGGCTGTGAGTTGGGGGGTAACTTGTCTTTTTGGGGTCTTTGTGTACTTGTAATATAACCGTTAATATAACTGTTAGCATAACCGTTAGCTTTCCTTTTGACAGTACCAAAGAGCAGTTAGTAAAGCATTACTGGACAGGGTTCCTGATGAAGAGGCATCTGTTAAAACCATTGTAAGATTTGTTTCTCATGTTTTCTTTTCAATGTGTCTTTATTTTTTAATTTCTGTTTTTTGGGGTGTGATACATGCGCCAGCAGAGACTTGAAGGTTATTTATTTTTGCTCCTGTGGCTAGGTATTGATGGTTGTTGGGGCAGGACGTGGGCCTCTTGTGCGGGCATCATTACAGGTGTGGTTTTGTACCTTACCTTGATGAATTTTGACATATTGTTTAATATAAATCACATTCTGTGAAAATCCGGATTTTGGTATAGCCTATTCCTAAGTGATTTTTGTTATATTCATATGTAGGCTGCTGAAGAAACTGGGCGGAAGCTCAAAGTTTATGCCGTTGAAAAGAATCCAAATGCAGTTGTTACCCTACATGTTAGTTCTGGATCTTTTAACATTTATGATGATTCCATGAATTTATGTGCCAATATAATGTTATTTATATTTTACAATATTTGCTAAATTCAAATACATGACCTAAATTTCATTCAAGTATTAGTTTTGGTAAAATATCTGTTACATACTTGAATGTGTGCCAAATCGTTTTGTTGTGGACTTTGTTTTGTTTTTACTTTTTATAAATCATAAATGTGATTTTAGCATCATGCTAAAGTCTAATGGTTTGTTACCTAGTGACTTGAGTCAGTAGGAAGCATTTGACGTAGTGTTAATGTTTGGTCAATGTAACATCATTTTTGGCTCTTGTTCTTGATGAGTGGGGTTCATACTCTTAAATTTGTTATGAAAATCCTTGAATTGTTTTTTATGTTGTTTATTTTCCCTTTCTGCCTATTGTTTTAGATAATCTTCTTCATGAAAGTATTAATTTTTGGACTAAGGCTTCTATTTTTTGAATGTTACTACTATTTTTCCTTTGTTTTAGACATGTCACTTGATTGTTGGAACAGGCATTAATCAAGTTAGAAGGATGGGAGGATACTGTCACCATAGTCTCAAGTGACATGCGTTACTGGAATGCCCCTGAAAAAGCTGACATATTGGTATATTTCTATGCTCACTTAGTCAATTGTTTGACTTTTATTGTTTATATTCCAGTGTCTGATTGTTGTTTTTTTGAATTTAGGTTAGTGAATTGCTAGGTTCTTTTGGTGACAATGAACTGTCTCCTGAGTGCCTTGATGGAGCCCAGAGGTTTCTAAAGCAAGATGGAATTTCAATACCATCTTTGTATGTAAATTGCTTCCACTCCATTGTTACTGATTTATCTTTTTTGTTAGGGGTTTTGTTTTTATTTTTTGTTTAGGGTTATTTAATGTTATTGTTCCCCATGTTAAGTCCCTTTAATTGAAGATGAATGGCTACTGTGTATGAGTTAAATGCTGCATAGAGTTGCATATGAATTCTCGGATTTTTTGCCCAATGTAAATTTTGAGAATTGTTTCTACTAATCATTGTAACTTGTTGAGGTTAATAAATTTGCAACAAATATTACTTTTACCTTCAACGTCATTTAAGACAGCATTAGGAACATAAAATTTTGACGTCATGATTATGGTCATGGAGTTTCACTTGTGTCTTTTAGTAGAAATTGAATTTGTAGAGAGCCATTAATATATAATTAATTTAAGTATTTTCAATTTTATTTCTTCTTTTGTTTGTTTGGTTATTCTATTTTATTAATCTTTGTATATTACTGACTTTCAGGTACACAAGTTTCCTCCAACCAGTGACAGCTTCAAAGTTATATAATGATGTATATATCTTGTACTTCCCAATTCTCATGTCAAATTCACATTTAGAAATTTAGTACTTCATATTATTTGCTTATGGTTGTATTTCAGGTTAAGGCGCATAAAGACCTTGTACATTTTGAAACTGCTTATGTTGTGAAAATACACAATGTAGCTAGACTTGCACCATCTCAACCCGTGAGTTTCTTCACATGCAGTTTATTTTTTGTCTTTTACTTCGATCTATCCACCAATCTGATGATTCTGATCTCTGCCATTTTAAGTCCTTGCCTTTCAGATTTTGCCATACTATTTATTGTTTCTGCCTCGTTGATTTTATATTAATTCAATTCTGCTCATTTTGTTGATTTGTTTTGATCTGTATAGGTTTTTACATTTACTCATCCAAAGCGCTCCGATAAAGAAAGCAATCAGCGCTATAAAAAGTTGAATTTTGTGATACCTAATGACACTGGGACAGCAATGGTACACGGTATGTGATGTTTCTATTCTTGCAAATTTTCTGAATCCAATTCTGAGTATTTTTGTTTATCTTTTTGAGATTGACCTTGTGTTCTCCTTGATCATAGGATTCGCTGGTTACTTTGATGCAACTCTTTACAAGGATGTGCATCTAGGAATTGAACCTTCAACAGCAACACCAAACATGTTCAGCTGGTATTGAAATTTATTTCTTTGTTTTGTTCTATTTTGGGATATGAGAAGTAATTTTCTTGGAGTAGGAAAAAAGGAAGTAAAATATCGAAGATTAATATATCCTCATAAAGAAACCACATAGAAAAGATCAATTTAAACAAGCTAAACACATCAATTAAGCAAATTTGACCCTTTTTTTTAACCGTTGTACATATGGTATTTTTTTTGGTGTACAATAACAACACTGAGATTAGAATTTATGATTTCATGTAAGTTACCCTAACCTTCCACCACTAGGCTGATCATAGTAGGTTATTGAACATATGATCTGTTGCATGTCTTTGGAAATTATTTTTTATTATTTGGTGTCATGTGTGGTTTGTAATTGCTGTTTGAATAATTTGGCATTATTTGTTAAAGGATATTTTATTTTTTTGAAGGTGACATTTTGGTAATTTCAGTAGTGACTTTCTTTTAAGTAAATACCATGACTTCTTGGGACAAGTTCATAGCACTAAATTATTTGAGGATCAGAATTCATTATGGCTTCTATATATTGTTTTGCAAGATGGTTATCAGAGGATTCTCTCACATGAATATTAGATGTTGTGTATAGTCCATGAGATTTCAGGGATTATTGATTTAATTTTATGTGTTAACTCTATTACGATGATGCTTAACAGTTGACACTATATTTTATGCTGTTTTCCACTGCTAATAAACTCTCTTCAAAATGAAAACAGTGCGGTAATAGTCTTGTGTCTTTCCCCGGACCCTTGTGAAATGTTAAAGATTAGTGATACGCGTCAATTTCTCAAACCATCCATTTTCTTCGCCTTCATCTGCAGGTTTGCAATATTTTTCCCATTAAGGGCACCCATTTGTGTGGATCCTGGTTCTACACTTGAAGTACATTTCTGGCGCTGTTGTGGTTCTACGAAGGTTAATTTTATTTCACTTGCAACTTTTGATGTTTCATATTTTTTCTTGTCTTATCCCAGTCATCTGTTTCCACTTAATAATATTGATTTCTATTTCTTTATGCAATCTGAGACAGGTTTGGTATGAGTGGTGTGTTGCATCTCCCTCGTCGACCCCAATTCACAACAGTAATGGACGTTCATACTGGGTTGGGCTTTAGTGGCTTGTATTTTGGAATATTTATCTGAGTCTTGAGAGTAGTTAAGTTTATAATGCTGCAAACCAGGGTGAAAAGTAAATACTTTTTTTATGGTTATTTCAAGATTCAAGCAAAGCTGAATACAAAGTTTTTTGGAGCAAGCATCTCGGCGGATCTCTTCGTTTTAATTCATTCTGGGAAATCTTGTTGTACAATAAGATATTTTATTTGCCATTATTCTTCTTAATACATCGATCTAATGTAATTAATTTTATAGCATTCGTATACCTTGAAGTTCTATTATTTGTTTTTCCTCTATTTCGGTGAGTGGTTTATTTATATTTTTTTATTTAAAACTAAACGTCCCCCAAGTATGGTCAGTCTCCATTGGTGTAAATTATATTGGAACACTAAACCGAACATGATATGCCTTATCTTTGGAGATTAATATTGGTGTAAAAAATTGCCTTTAGTATGACTTGTGAGTTATTTCAAAATGTAACAAATTATCATATAATGGTTTATGGTGGTTTGTGATGGAGATTCAGGTAGCTATTGCTGAGAAATGGCCGAAAAAAGGAAAGTCTTATTCCACTTGCTTTCTTGCTTGACTTGAAAACTGGAAAAACTAACTAGGCAGCTATTGGAAAGAAAACAAACAAGGAGTTTACTACACAGGCTTCTTTTTTAGAGAGAGAGAGAGTCGGGGGTTTGCTTGCTGGCTCTCAAGGCTTGTAGTCCGTTCTAATCAAAGTCCTTTTCATTAGCTATGCTCAGATTTTTTTGGATTTTCAACTGGAATCTTAAAAAGATGTTTCATAAGACTTCATAATACGCATTATACATAAATGTCGATTTAATTGCTTAAAGTTTAAAACTTATGAAAAACTTCAGAAAATTCTAATAAGTTGTCTAAAACCTTGTTTTGGGTGATTGAAAATGCTTACAAACTTGTAGAGGACTACCCATGGTGTAGTGGTGATATTAGGACTGTTGGTGGTCAAACTGTGACTATAGATTGATATTGTAATGCCCAAGTACATTGTTATTCTATCTCCATTTTATAATGATTGTCTTGAAATGATGTGGATGTTGATTGTTATATGTTTATGAGCATGAGTTGTCGTTTAAACTTGTTAGCATGCACTTTCTCTTTGATAAGTGTGGAAGGTTGATGGAGGTCACTCAGATAAAACCTTGAAGATATATAAACACATGAATCTACAAAAAGTTAGGGTGCTGCAAATCTTGTGTTGTGGCAGTGACTACCTTATTAATATCCTGACGAACCCACAATCACTCCATGATCAGATACTAGTGTGTTCATTGAATGATCTTTGACACGTGTTGTTTGTTGACCTGAAGATCAATGTTGATGATATACCATGCCAGGGGACATTATAGGATGGTCAATCGAATAATATGAATCATCATGGAGTTAAATCTGTCACATGCACTGTTTATCATTGGTTTGCTTGCAATGTTGTTATATTTTGTTTTGTAGTGATCTTTATTGCATGCTATTATTAATTTTACTTTTGGCATATGTTTCTATTTTATTATGCATGCATGAAACATGTCATTGTGCACGTACTTTCGCGTTATTTTTGTTTTATAAGCTTACCTCTTTTGCTTGTGTTTATGTGATAATCATCATGTTCACATTAGCAGGAGTAGATGGCTCATTTGCACCGACACATAGGGACATTTTACATTAGGTTCATAGAAACCTCAATGGGAAGATATGGAGCATGGCAGGTTGACTTTGATAGTCAACAGGCCCATTACATGAGGAATGTTATGTTCACTTACATTCCTATGATCTCCTTTACCCTGAACATGTCCTTGGAACTTGCTTATTGAAGAAATGTGGAGAGCACCTTTCTACATACCAAGGAATTGTTCTGTGGCCTTGTTTACTTGTGGAGGACCTTGATATCAATAAACTATCTATATCTCTAGTTCACAGGAGGAGGATTCGTCTGAAGCCTATTAGCAATAGTTGTAGGATTAGAGTAATAAATAGTTAGGAGACGTTGTGACGTAGTAGGTTATCTCCCCCCCCCCCGCCCCCATTGGATTGTATTTTAATTTCTTCTCCTGACGTCTAATTTCATGGCATGTACTAGGTTATTTTGAAATATTTTGATATTGGTACTTTTATTTTCAAATCATGGGTTGTAGTATCATGTGACACAATACAATATTTATTATCTTGTTTATGAATGAGGTATTTCAGTAATTATATTTACAAATGTTTAACTAAGTTTAATGCGATTATTATATATGTTGCCTTGTTTTTGCATCGTGAAAAATTTGCATGTATTTTCATAATCAAACTAAATAACCTTTTTTCTAAAGTTGAACCATTTTTGCATTTATCGTTAATCAATGTGATGTCACAGGATGTTGCATTTTATGTTTAGTATTCTTGCATAGAAATATACAATGTTTGATTGTCCACCACCTTTGCATTTGCTTCCTTGGGTTCTTAGAGGATTCATCAGGATAGTGTGGTTTTACATAGTAACAAACGAGCTTGTGGCTCTATTGGTAACGTTTAGTGTAATTCTTAGAATTAATACATTCATCTTGGGACTAACTGTATTAGCATAGGAAATTCAATGGGAGATTTGATGTCAAATATTGTAAATCTTACTCAAAATTAGTGTGGATTTTCCTTCAAGACTCACTATTCTAGAATATTTGGACTTGTTATATTTTTAGCTTGCACATGTGTGTGCAAATTTCATCAATTTGATTTTGTGAAGAATTATTTTGGCTCATATTGGAGAAGTTTATTATAACTATTTTTAATGATTTCATACTTGACTATTGTTTGCTTCTATGCCTAGTGGTTAGGCATTACTGATTTGAGTTTTTGTTTGGGGTGGTTAAGCATTGATATTAATTTGTTTTGCTTTTATCTTGAGTAGTTAAGGATCATATTTAACTTTTGCTCCTAAGGATAAAGCATTGGTAGGGCGAAGGTAGACATGAATGGTGGGAACGGCTAACTATAAAAATTAAACTTCATCCAATAAATATATAAGTATCAAATTTCATACAAAATATGTATAATAATATATTTTTCAAGACAATCCAAGAACATATAGTAGAAAATATCTTTACACAGAAGACAAACTAAACATCTTTTTCTTTTAAAGGCTCAAGATTATAATTGTCAATCATTAGTTTTACATGCTACCAAAAACTTTCATGAATTTATAATAAAAAATGGTATTTTTGATAAAAATTAGTATCCATGTCAACCATAAATTTTTAGGAAAAAAAATCCAATTATTATGTTCTAAAGGGAAAAAAGAACAAAAACAAAAAAATAAAAATAAAGAGAATATTAGAATAATAGTAATAGAAAGAGAGAATATTTGTCGATGTGTCTCATAGTTCTCCATCTCTTATATAGTATTTATAAGTTTGCCTGGTTGGCAGAGATTAATAAATAACATTTAATTCTCAAATCAATATAAAGAAAAGATTGCTTATAGAAAAAAGTAAAGAAAATACTAATAAATTTATTTAGTTGTAAATGCAATCATTTATAACTTTTAAAATAGTAATAACGAATTATAAAAAAATATAAAAAAATAAACGATACTCTTATTTTGTCTAAAAAGAACAAAATACAATTATCTCCACAATAAAGACTAAAAATAGAAATAAAATATTTTGTTAAAAAACAAAAAAGAAATAAATAACACTTAAATTTTATTATTTCCATTAACAGACCCCAAATAAAAATAGTTACCATAATATACATATTAAAAATAATTAAATTAAAAAATAATTAGGGGAGTAAGGCCCCCCTACTTCCCCAAATAAGTTCGTCCCTGATTGGTAACTTCTATCTTATATGTGGTTAAACCTTTTTTTCAATTGATGATGTTGATAACTTCTGCAAATAATTACTAATTAAACACAAAGTTAGCTTATGCTTCTGTAGTTAAAATTTTGTCCAATTTACTTCTACTAGATGGTTTAGTATTTTGTCGTTAACTTTAATGATTACTCTCATATTTGGAACTTGTATTTTGCTAATTTGATTGCATTTGATTTAATATTGCCCATCCCAAGCTGTAAGGTGCAAACATGCACTTCCAACTTACATAGGAGTATAAGAGATACAAGTAGTAAAGGAATAGTTATTAGTTTGTTGATAGTTAGTTACTTAGTTTGTTGCTAGTTAGTTAATCTGAATCACTTTGTATATAAGCCTATAAATGGCTCGACATACTTTACTCAATCTATCGATAACATTCTCACTTTGCTCACAAATGTTTACTAACACCTGAGTATAATTACAATAAGATGAATATGATAATGCAGGAAGAATTGGATGAATTTTAAACAATAGTGGATCCTCTACTGTCTGCAAAACATAAGCAAAAATACACAACTACAATTTTTCTTAAGCTTATCGCAAACAAGAGTCTTTGATTACTTCACATCATCTAACTTAGATGGGCGATGTGGTTGTACAGTGTCATTTGAAGAGCTGAATCCGTTCTTGATCTACTGCTTCCATTGTAAGTGATCATCTTACTGCTTGCAACATTATATTTAATGATCCAAGTTATGATTGTATGATTGGATATAATAAATAAAGAATATGCAAATTGATGGCTCACGTACTAGCAAGAGTAAAGGTTCAGTAGATGCTGACTGGGATCGATGGTTCGGTAGGGGCTCTCATAATTCATGAAGTCATAAACGTTGGACTTAGATAAAGTTCAATACCCCTGCAACTGCAAGAACAAAAAACACAGGATCATTCTATTGCAATACAAAGACGAAATAATTAAATTTACACCTTCCCATTATCCTTCTACTCTACTTGATGGTTGCTTTGATATTTATTTTATTTTATTTTTTGCGGGATTAACCATTGTTTTATTTGTTTTACAACGGCTATTCAATGGCCAAATAACCATCAATGATAATCAAACGTGTCTCGTTGACAAAAATCCCAACAAGTTTTTTTTTTAAATTCTAGTATATATTGCATGCGTGAGTTCCCCCCACCCCTAATAATGAATATGTTTTCCAAGACTGATGCTCTCGTTTTTTTTTTTTTTAATCAAAATTACACTCAATTATTTTCATTCATATGATACGCAAAGTGAAGAATTTAATAAATTTTAATAAAATTTCATACAATATGAACAATTTCTTTTCACACAATAAAATGAGAAAAGAGAAAGGAAGCAAGATTAAACTAGTGCAGTCTATTAACCCAAATATGCACAATAAATAGCGTACAAGTGTCTATTATACACAACAAAAGAATATGTCAGAGAAGTCGTGTGTATTCTATGCAAGGGTGAGAAGACTAATTTTGTATATACAACACGAGATTCTCTTTTAGTTGGTGTAACTTATTTGAAAAACAGAAAGATAAATATGATTCGGCCATTGGTAAGAAAATAATAAATAATTCATGTATTAAACTAAGGTAACCCCAAAAACTACTAGATCATTCACAAATCTTGGACTAGTTAACTTTTTCTTAGTGAATTTTTTTTACAACTTAAATTACAGTTCTCTCCAAAATATATGGACTTCATGGTAACTGAGAAGTACTCATAATAAATAAGTAAACTAAAACAAAATAATATGATTTTTTTTCCCTTCATACAGAAATATCCACTTTCCCATATTGTTTCCTCCATCCTCATTAATCTTTTATGACAACACATGCGTGTTCCACGAGTTACTAATAGAGAAATACATTCCAAAATTTGCCTTTACCTTGGCTTTGGAGGATAAAATAGCGGTTGACAGTTAAAAAGCACCAGGCACATGGATTTACATGGTTGTACCGAACTACTTCATTCAACTGAATTTTCTTTTAGATATATATACACCAACAAAAGATGTTACAGAGATATGTCAGCTACTGAAAGTGCAGTTCTTAAACAACCTGGGATGAAACGTTCGTTGTCAGAAGTGTTCCACGGAACCCTTCCTCGGTATGCTGCAGATCCATTTTATCATCGCAAAGCTCATCTGTAAAAGATGAATATAATTCGTTTCTAACTTTATGTATCTTAAATTTCCATTTGGAGAGGATAAAAAAAATATTATTTACATGCTCCCTATATCACCTATTGCAATAACATAATAGAATGACGAAACCACATTGCCACTATGGCACTATCAAATAGCTTACCAGCAATATCTCGATTTTCATGGATCTCAGAGTCCCTTACTATAATCTGATCTCCAGCAAATATGTTCACATCCGCGAGGGTAGCACATTCATTATCAGTATCAATTATCCTATCACCTTTATGTAGTATCTGGTTTTCCTTGACAACCTGGAAGAACAACTATCACTGATAAGATTCATGAACAAAAATTTAGACATTATGAAGCTGTGTTATCTTTTATAGCATTCATTGATTATTATTAATGCTGAAAATAACACTGGCTATATGAGTAAAGTGAAAGCAACCACCTATCGTGTCATTTCATGTGTATAACCTACGAAGATAATGCCTCACTATTGATGTTCACCAATTTCATACTGAATCGATTACAACTACTACCATTACTACTATTATTTTCTCCATCTTATAATCTACATTTAGGGAGTGTTTATTTGAATGGAAAATTTCGAAAAGTCACTTCACACCTGCTTAGGACACAGAAAAGTGTGATGGTAAAAGTACAATTCATATATACTTCAACGTACAATTTTTGCCCTTTGACAAGTATGTGAGTTGAAAATGGTTTTCCACCCTTTTCCAAACAACTATGGGTGGAAATCACAACTTTTCTGTCCCTCAATATATTTCATTCCCATCCCACTTTTCCACCTTTTCATTTTCTACCTCCTTAAACAAGAACCTCATTGAAATTACATGGTGGCATAGATACCAGTGATACTTATAATCTAACACTACTAAAAAGGTGATATAGTGACACCACCCAAAATATTTTCACCTGGGTTTGTTTCACAGGTAAATTTTGAAACAAAAAAAAAGTTAGTAAAACTGCAAACCACAAAATCACATTATATATATGAGATAATTATTAACCCAAAATAAAAGGCCATAGTATCATTTATCCACTATTGGAAAGTTCTAAGCAGAGGAGATTTTTTATTAAAACCACTCCAACATTTATACACGAGTAGCTTAGCATGCCATTATACCTTAACTATCATTTATCAACTATTGTATAGTTCTAGGTAGAGATTTTTTATTAAAACCACGTCCAACATTCAAACACAACCAATTTAGCATGGCATTATCCCTGAAGTATGTTTAATCCATTGAAGTCGGTTTTTCCTTCACATTGAAATGATATGCTTACACTTTTACTCAAACAGACAAGTTGGTGACCCAAACTTAACATAAATTTAGCTTAAATATGTTTTTCTTCCCTCAAAAATTAGACAATTTTGATTTTAGTCCCTATAAAAAAATCCCATTAATTCCTAATTTTACAAAAATACATGTTTTTAGTCCCTGCCATTAGTTTTGCTCTGGCAAATGGTGAGATGGCAAACGGATCATTGACATGTAACATAACTTGATTGTGCCACATCATCTTTAATGGAACAAAACTAAAGGGAGGGACTAAAAACATGTATTTCCATAAGGTCAATGATCAAATGAAAAAATAATTATGGGAACCAAAATCATAATTTCCTATTTTTCAGGGACAAAAAAAATACTTTACTCTAGAAATTTTACTGGAGTTCCTATTTCCATTGCTAAAACTCAATACTAAATTGTACTGAAACTTTAATTGCATGACTTAAGGCTTTAGCCACCTGGCCATAAGATAATAAGGGCCCAAGAATGTTTTTAATAATACTTTGATAACAAACCTTTCAATGTATATAATGATATGCACATAAGCCTAAGTGGTAGGGAAACTCCTTAGCCATTTTTAACATGTGCTTACTTGCAACATTTAAACTGAATTAAAGCATATGCATACAACATAGACTAAACTTACCCCAAAAGATTCCCATATCATCATTTTCAGTTGATATAAAGATGTTGAAGCAGAAACTTTTAGACTAATTGAACTCCCATTTTTAGTCTTGCGGGAGCGCTTGGAAACTCGCCGATCTGTTTCAACAAATCCCTTTGAAGCCTCCAATATTGATCTAGGTACCTCCTTACCACGAACAAGAATTACACATATGTCCTCATTGCAATAGTTAAGTTTCTGCATTAGCTCACAGCTCTCTCTTTCTCCAATGCAACTTTCACAAACCTGCATATTGAGAGGAAAAAAATTATAGTTCAAACAAGGGTTAAAATATATTATCCAATAAAAGAAAAATAATTTTGCATAAGAATATCAGAATGAACTAAACTAAACACAAAAATGCAATGACACAAGTTGATTATAGAAATGTTGGGGAGAATGTGGCAGAGGGGTAAATAATATTCAGTCAGCTGAATAAAATAAAGATATCTTTCAAACTTCAGTTACATTATTAACTCAAGAATATTTAGTCAGTTGAGTTAGAGGCACAAATTGAGAATCCCCTTTTTCCATATGTGATGCATTCATTCAGCAACATCTAAAGAACCAAAATTTACTCAAACAAGAGTTATTGTGATATCAATGTGATGAAAGGAGCTATGAGCTAGCAGAGGGAAAATAGGAAAACCAAGAACACAGCTTTCAAAACTAAACTGCAATATATGTATGTAAAGCTGCAACTGTAAGACTTATTTTCCAAAAGACTAAAAGAAATGGAGGATGGGGGGCCAGCAACATAGCATAGCCAACTAAGGCAGAGTTTTGGATTACCTCAGGACAAGTCTTAATTAAAATTTGTCCAGTCCCATTTTCATAATTCATTTTATCCGCCGTGCCCAACTGATCCTTACATATTAGCATCTCTTCACTGGATCCAGTCAAAACATTCTCTGAATCATTAACATGATCAATTGTTCCAGATATTCCTTTGGTCTCAATACCGCCCCACTCTTCACAGAAGCATTTCCAATCATTCTCGGATACAATGGTTAAGCCACCTGCCTAGAATCCACGAAATTGATGGAAGTAAGATAGAGACAAGAATTTACACTTAAAAGTAACTAAAACTACTCCCATTGAAATGTGAATAAGAAGGAGAAAGAAACAAAATGAAAGAGCAAATAGATGACAAGAACTCATAATTTACTTGTTTAAATTTTTCGAGGGATTCAAAGCATACTAAAATAAGTGAATTTAGTTTGTTGAAAATAATAACATACGATTGCATGACACAATTACAGAAAACAATCTCTTTTCTTTTTTTTTCAAGTAACTTACAGAAGACTCCCTCTGGATTATAACACCACGTCTGAAAACCAATTCAGGAGGTCTTTCAACAAGCTGCGAGTGCTGATGCAAAACAAGAACACAAAATTCATCATAACAATTTCCTAAGGATTAAATTAGAAAGAATGAAAAGGTTATCTATGTGCAGACCCAATCACTCTGTCAGTTGAAGAGTAATCTCTGCTACTAAAGTTCCTATCACATGGTGGATAGGATACCTTTTAGCAATAAATCTTCTCCTCATAACAGTTGCACACAAAAATTGCTCAAATTTAACCAAACACCAGTCAAAATCATATAAAGTAGTAACTAAAGCAACTAAATGCATACAGTGGAAAAAGATGCAAAATATGACAGAATATCAAGGTGAAGTAACAATGTACCTTTTCACACAACAGTGAATCAATTACCCCATCTAAAGTTTCAGGTTTATCTGAATTCTTCAGGGTTGGACTAATGTAATTTCTCCATTTTGAAATCCATGAAGAAGGCACCAAGAAATACTTGCAATGCATAGAAAGTGGCATACTTTTAGCCTGGAATAATTTCTCATGATTCTGACGTTGCCTTTGTTTAACTAATCTGCAGCATAAAGACAACTCACTTTAAAATTTGTCCACATAAGCTCTATATTAATAGCAATGAATGAATGATAAAACCTCAAGGAGTCCTCCAAGCATGCTACTTCAGATAATTCATTACTGCATTGGGAACACTCTTCAGAATCTGAAGAAAAAGTTGGGCCACCCAAAGGATCATCAGGCTTTACAGAAACAGCATCTTCATATAAGAAGAGCCAAAAGCTCTCAGGAATAAGCACCCGCTTAGCACCAGGAGCTTGCTCAGGCATCAGTTGACCATGTGGACAACTAATGGCTGCTGTTAGTCCAGCATCAGCTTCAGATGGAGCATCAAGGACTTTTCTTTTCCACCACTGCTGCAACCTACAAAAGCATGTTCCTCAGCATGACATGATCTAAATCCATTGCTTTTAAAACATCTTAATAGTATAGTGAAGAAAAAACAATCACCACCAAGCCTTTTCCCACTAGGTGATGTCGGCTATGTAGATTATATGATGCCACAGCATTTTGTTGTAAATCATGTTTGTCGATAAACTATTGAACTCTAAATCCTTCTAAACTAATTTGCCTATAATTTTCTCTATAGTATAGTGAAGAAAAAAATAGAGCTAATGAAAACAGGTGATGGAGTTCAGCCAGTCCAAAATATTTACAGTTTCTTACTGTGGCAGCATGAATGGCATGAGAGCTGAGAGAAAATTCGTTATCATACCATGGTCTGGATATGTAATACTTTCCATCTAGGCAGTTTCCATCTAGAATATCCCGTGCAAGTGACTTCATTGATTCTCTTCTATCCCGATAGGTGTCAGCTGACACCACTGTCATAGCCCCATGAATCAGGCAATCCCAACAGTGGTTATCATGAGACAATGCTGGCCCCCCACCATACTGAATTTCAAAAGTCAATAAAGGGAACAAGTCATTGATATTATAACAGCAAAATGGTCGGAGCTGAAGTAGCAGTAGAGGAACAAGAATTTGGGGAAGATATACAAATAAACCATAAAAAAAGAAAATCCTCATTGTCTAAATCTCTCAGCTGAGCATGCACTTCCTGTCAATTATATCAGACACTGTAATTCATTCAGATAAGTATACGGCATTCTCCTCACATAAACCAGTTACTTTATAAAGATGGGCATTTGTCAGAAAATTTCTGTTCCATCAGCCCCCCATATGACTCTAGTTTCCTTGCAGACATCACCAGGAAGAAATGTGGTAGTACTTCATGACCAACACAACCACTTCCTCAACTTCTAAAGTTCACTTATAGAACACTAGATTTATCTCCACTACATCTGATAAATTTTCTTTTCATCTTTCCTACCAGTATTGTCCAACACTATGTAAAAATAGATTGAAAGAGTTCCTTGTCAAATTTATCATCTGCCTCCCACAAGACACACAATCATTGGTAACCTTTCATCATTATTTATGACGTAATGGCAACAAAATAAAACCATTAAGCATAAATATATTGCAACAAAGAGAAGAACTCCCGATCAATGAATGGCATTATACCAGTAGACAATTAATAATCCAAAGAAACATGTAACAGCAGACTAACAAAAAGTTACCTTGGAGAACAATGTATCCCACGCTTTAGCAGACAATCGCTTCATTGAGGTAACCTTTGAAACTGGGACTTTCCCATGTGAGCATTGGATAGACGTGTTGTCAAGAGGACTGCATATACATTGCAAAGTAAGCACCCTATAAAATACATCAATTAACCCTACCCTAATAATTGACAGAAAGGAATTTCAACATACGATACAAAAGAAAGAATTTAGCCACACACTATTAAAATGGGCGAAAGGGGGGAGGGGGGAGAGAATGGAAGCGTTCATGGCCAATATAATACCATAAAAACTAAGCACTAACGTTGGAATAATGTTGTCGGCCCATTGGCGAAGCCATTCACCAGAAATCCAATAAAATGGTTGCTCCACTGGTTGAACAGGAGCTTCAGCTAAAACAGATCGAACTTCCTGTCTCCTCTCACTAATACGACTCAATTCTAACTCTTTCCTATTATTATACTGCTGACAAGCATCAACATATGAGGCGTTGAAATTTTGAATCTCATCATAAAGATGAGATGGAAGAGGAGCACCATTTTGCACAGCAACTGAAACACCCTCTCTTTCTTTATGGTTAGCACCGCAAATTACACCCCCACTTTCACCTACATTTTTTGTATGTTTAAGATGGTACATCAACATGTACGCATCACTAGACAAAAATGTCTCCACATGCAAAGATTGTGAATGAGTAGCATTTAAACCATTTCCATTACTGTCAGCTATCATTGCTTCAGAACTATCAGAATGAATTGCATCATTCTTAATTGATTTAGTAGTAGAACTTGAAGACCCTTCGCCAAATGGATGACAACCCAAATTAGTAACATGCTCATCATCAAATTCCCACCATTGTCCCGTGTTTACATCCTTGATGTGAGCAATGTAATGGCCACTGTTAGCACCAGTTCCCTTGTGAATAAGTACAGCAGACAAGTCATATACCAAGTTGAACTGAGACAACTCAGACATTCTATGACGCATATCAAGTTCAGCAGGAAATGAAAATGCGGAAGTAATTTTCTTCTTTGTTGTAGTCTGTCAACACAAATAGATAAATAAGGAAATACACTATCAGAAAACAAATGAGTAGTAAAGAAATCAAACTTTACACCATATATAGAGAACCACCCTTACAAAACCACTACTTTAAGAAAGAAAAATAATAAATAACGCTCCCTTTCCTTGACAGATGAAAGTGTGCAATGCTTCATCTGAATGTAAATGAATCTCTTGGCAATTGTGAGCAACTATGAGTGACCCTCCCAAGGGCATTTTTTTTTTCTCTATTTGCAACTCTCAATGTCACTAACAACTATTTTTGAATACCCTATCAGCTTAAATACTTTAGAAGATGAAATGAAGTTTTGAACTATGAAGCATAGACATCTCTCCTTTTTGAAGTGACGTAGTGTCGGATACGTTTCCAACATCGACACCTATTTGACACATGTTAGACACTTCTCATTAAGAGTCCAACTAAAAAAGTACTTTTTGTTAGCTTGGATACTTAAGCTGACACCTCCATGTAGGTGGAAATCACACTAATTTCATTAAAAAATATTCTTTTTTTAACTTTTAGAAAAGTCAGCTTAAAATATAATATAAATTATTAAAAAACAATGTCTCTCGCCTTTTCTTGTAAGGCTCATTATCATAGAAAAACTTAGTTGATTTGAGAAGGTGAATACACTTTTCTTAAAAGATATGATTTCATCTTCTTATTTTGGGATTTTTTATAAAGAGACCAAGTTCTTTCATTTTAAAATAATGTCCGTTAATATTCTTTTGTGAGGCTTATTATCATAAGAAAAAGGTGAATAATATACAAGAATATATACAAATATTGATTATCAAATTAGATTTTTTGTTATGTTACTCATATTTCATTTCATTTGACTCTCTCTCTCTCTCTCTCTCTCTATATATATATATATATGCAATGTCCTAGTGTCCTATATTTTAGACATTAGCTATATCAAAGTGTCCGTGTCACGTCCAATGTCCGTTCTTCATAGGTTTTGAACACCCTTTATATGCTTTGGAACTTCACCTAAAATCTTCATCTCATCTTCTAAAGTGACAAAGTTGATACTTGATAGTAAGGGTTGAAAAATTAGAAGCCAATGACACTAAGAGTTGCAAAGAGAGGAAAAAAAAGCTTTATAAAGGGCTTGATCAATGCTTACAATAATAATGCACGCCACTTAGTTGAACAATGCTCACAATAATAATAAAAAATACGGAAATTGCTTATATAGTCTATCACAATACCTTTGGAAGGAAGACATAACGTTTAAGCTGAAAATTAAGTACTTTGGGTAATGTACACAGCTTGATGCTGCGAGTAGCATCAACTCTTGTTTTACATGACTCACAAAAATATTGATTGTCTCCATTAAGCTCTTCAATAGTGAGATATTCATCTAGGCTCTCATCTAAACTTTTCAATCCCTTGACATTCAACTCCAATTCATAAAAATCTTCCATTTTGGAAGAAGCTTCAGAGTCTCTTCCACATTGTGAGCACCTGCATAATAAGTCATTAAATTATAAGAAATAAGTAAGAGTCATGGTCATAACTCATAAACATGGCCACTACTGGTCAAACATACATTTAACATGAAAGTATATTATATGAAGACAATATTTGAGATCATTTGTACATAAATTACTGGAGTTACTTCAGAGTTCTGACCAGTTATGAAAAAAATTAAGTGTCATGAAGTATATTACAAACAACAAACAGTACTCAAAGAATTATAGTATGTAACATCCATGTTAATGCAAGATAATCAAAGGCAAGATGAAAAATACTCTTCCAGAGAAAACAAACACAAATACACATTTTGTGGAAAGATTCAACAACACTCACCAAACAACCACATCACATGTTAGCAATATTTATGATTGCTTTTTAGGTTTTTATTTTTAATACTTTTGGTGGTAGGAGGGTCAAAATTAAGAGAGAAAACTATAGGATATCTAGCAAATATATAACAGGCTAAAAAACTAGAATATTAAAAGGAAAAAATCATTGTTAATTAGTATATAAGTTGCTCAGATTCAACAATTCATACGTTGTCACATGAGACACACTTCCCCGGAAAAGATCTTGAACTATTGTTCTTGCCTTGGGCACTTTGGAATGGCTCAGACAACGCTCAAGCAAAGAGAGAAGCAATGTCAGGAACTCATGGCTATCCTGCTGAACTCCATTATCTAATTCCAGTGTTTTTACAAATGGAGAAGAATCTATGAAAGCCATTTTGCTAACATGCAACTGCACAAAAAGTCGAGCCAGCTGATCTAGCACAGGCTGTTGTTGTAAAACATCTGGTTCTACAGAAAACATGCCTTCTCGGAAAGATTTATTCATGTACAAGCACTGGAGTATACTGTTGGCATAACATGTTGCACCAAGATTTGTGAGACCTGCAGGAGAATTCGCAGAAGCACGAAGATCCTTGGTTGGGTCATGGCCAAGACTTTCAACAATATCTGACATCTTTTGCCATAAGCCAGACTTCCGGGCTCCATTTTGAGGTGGAACCAACGCACAGAAGCAATTTGGGTTATCTTTGCTGTTGACACGACAGCCTGAACAAACTGGCTTCCAAATCATATACAGTTGATTCACATCATGCTCAGTTACCACACTGGTATTGTGAATTTTCCTATACAAAGGACATATAAAACAATTAACAACGCTAAAAAGCTAGGAGTAATAAATTTCATTTCACAAACTAAAAACTGAACATCTGCTGGTACCTCCATATTTCACCAGTGCCAGTGCCATCATCCCCTTGTCTCTGTCTTTTATTTTTACTTCGCGTTGTGGGTCTGCTCATTCTATAACACAAGTACAACCTAGCCCTGAGAAATGAGAATAGCATAACACAACTTTGTTCGGGCAAAACTGACAAATATCAATTCAACAATTCCACATCCATTAAATTTCCAAAGAAAAAAAAAACAGCATATCAAATGAACATCGTATTCATATCAAATGCATCACTTGTTAGCATGTATGCTAACAATGTAACTCAAAAAATTAAAGACTATGATAGCATAAAACGCATTAAAATTTTATACGAAGTAGTGGCTATCTTCCGTTCCGTCTATGCTGACACATTGTCGTAACCCGCGTTTTGGCGATCATTGCCCCGCAGAAAAGGCATAAATGAAATTCGACAAAACAAGGGGTAAGCGGAAGAGAACCCTAGAATTTTCTATCTAATTCCACGAACGAGAAGACGACGCAACGCAGAAATGAGAAACACGTGAATGTTTCAGAGATTAATCAAAATCGAAAATAATTAACCCAAAGTTCGTTAAACGAATGATAGTAAGGGAGAAAAATTGTTATTGCGATGTTACCTGAGAGACAGAGAAGAGAAAAACGAAGCTGCTTTCAACTGCAAGATAAAAAAAACACTTCCGATTCTGGACAAAAGAAAAAGAAAAGAAAAAAGAGGAAGAAGAATTTTTTTATTTTTTATTTTTCACTTTCATCGAAAATTACTGAATGTAAAGAAATTTACAGAATTACCTTTGAGTTTGCAGAGCAGGGAAAGGTGGGAATTAGAGAGACAGAGAGAGTGAAGAGAGAGAGAAAGAGGGATAGAATTGAAAGGGGACAGAGTTTTGTTGGGTTTGAATGGGAATGTCATGTCAGAACTTAGAAAGGGGGGAATGGGTGGGTCAAGTTTGAGTCAGAGGACTCAGCTCCTGTGCCAGAGGTTACCCCTACATAACACTTTTTTCTCTTTTACATTATCACATTATTTATTATTTATTATTTATTATTTTCTTAAAATAATGCGGTTATAATGAATATATTAATTAATAAATTAAATAACTAACATCTCATTAGCTCAAGTAAGACTAGGTTTGAATCTCTTAGAATAAGTTTTAGGTTTGAATCTTGTAGATGAAAAAAATGTAATTAAAAAAAGAGACTCAACTAAAGGTAATTAGCCATATTTTTGGGCAAATATTAATTATTAACAAAATCGGTGAATATTTCATATTAATAATATAGTGATCCAAATAATTAATAAATTAAATAAATAAAAGATTTATTGAAAATCATGACATAATTGAATTGAATTTTATGGTAAGAAGTAGTATTTTAATTTGTATAATCTACAAGATAAATTTTTATTTTATATAATTAAAATTTATAATAAAAAATTATTTTTGAATATATAAATTATATAATAATTAAAATTCGTAATAAATAAATTTTTTAACATATAAATTATATTTTAAATTTATGATAATAATTTATATTGTGGTATAATATTATTTTTAATTATTTATAATTTTTTTAAAACAATATTAAAATGTAATTTAAAAATAATGATGAAAATGATAGATTAAAAAAGACAAAAAGTTAAGAAAAATATTTAAAAATGTTTTCATTGAAAAAAAACTTCTAAAAATGTTCTTGTTGAAGAATAACTCCTAAAAATGCACTTATTTTAAATAACTATTCTAATTTATATATATAGAAAATGGAATATGTATTAAAGTTTAGTGGTTATGCACTGTCAGTATGAAAAGTTTTATATTGTCAATCAATCAGAAATTATCGTTGGTACGACTTTTAAAATAATATTGTAAAAGTCAACAAGCTTATCATTCATCGTGATTTGTAATTAAATGATAGTATAAAACTACTTTATACTGTTAGTGCATAACCTATTTTCTCTGTGTATTAATGATAATTAAAAAAATGTTTTATTCTTATTTTTTTAATTACTGACATTTTTAACTTTTTAATTAGTGCCCTTGTTAACATTTTTTTATATTGACAATCAAGTTGAGTGATAAATCATTTAGTATTTTATGTAAGTAACATGTTCCTGTACGAGATGTAAACTTATTCGATTATATTATAGTAACATGGTTAAAGACTACTTAAAGCTTGGGAATTTTGGTACAACCCAAATTGGGAGATTGGATATTGTTACATTTTTCGTGAGGCCAATAATGCAGCGGATTGACTTGCTGCTTATTCTTTATCCTAGTCTTATGGGCTTAAGAGGATTGTTGATTTTCCATTGGGTGCGGGATGTTCCTTACTAGAAATGTGATGGGGCTGTCTACCCCGTAGATTGTAATCTTCTTTTTGGGCTTTGGCCCTCCTTAATAATATATGTATGTATATATATATATATATATATATATAACAGTAATGTAACTCAATACTCTTGAGCAAGAAATAAAAATGCTTTAAGCAGAAATTTATTAACATTTCAAAATGGATTGATTTAACAATTAATTAATTGATTATATATATCTATGAAAGAAATATTTGATTGGTCAACTATTTATTTAATTTATTGAAATCTTTATATCAGGGTGGCTGAAAAATATATATATATACGAGAAATAGAATAAATATAATATCGCAACATTACTTAATTCAAGCTCATAAAATATATTTTAAAATATATTTTTTTTATTGCTAAAATTATTTTTAAAAATAAAATCTATTCTGCTAATGTAATTAAATAATTTATTTTAAAAAAATATTTAGTTTTAGTAAGATTAAACATGCACGTTTTTATATCATAAAATTTATTAAAATTGACTTAGTGTAAAACTGTTAATAATGTAATTTTTTAAATAAAGCAGTTATGTATATTAATATTATAATAAAATAAGTTGTAATAATTAATTATAAAATAACACGTAAATAGTAAAAAAATAATGCATATTATTATTTAAACATATTATTACACACTTATAAAGGCATAAATTTCCATAAGAAAGTTTAATTTCTTAGAAATAATTGCATACTTTTCAATTTTTCTTTCAATAATTCAACAAGAATATGTTGGAACCAAAGACATAAAAGCGTCTAAACTCTCAATATTTTGAAGATAACAAGCTTATTAATGATTAATTTTGTGCGTATAAACTAACCCCGTCACAGCTAAGAAGACCGTCCAGTAGACGTGTTAAAGACCGTCCAACAGACGTATTAACGACCGTCCAATAGACGTGTTAAAGACCGTTCAGAAGACTCGCCAAAGAGGACCTACCAGTTGAACAAACTGAAGGCGACCGTTCGATGAATAAACTCATACAAGCCTCCAAGATCATATATTCAAACGGCTAAGTTTTTAGTTTGAACGTCAATTTGATTTATGCTAAATCTTCCTCGTAACTGACATATTACTACTTCTGTGAACTAACGTTCAAATTTGTTTGAAGCATTAAATAACATCAATATCATTTCAGTGCAAAAGTGCAGCAGAATAGATAAAGCAAGTCAACTTATCAAACTGCCAAGACAAATGAAGAATGTTCAGAAGAACAGACCGCCAATGCAATCCTGCACCTTCCTTTTTAGTACAAGTCTAAAAACTGTCATGCCTGACCTTTCTGAAAAGATAGTTTGCACGCTTCTCATTGCATAACGAGTCAAAATCCTCTACAACGGATCTTTTCCCTGAAGACTATATATATATACATGCACCAATGAAGAAGTATGTAGCGAAGTGAATAGAAAAAGGCGAAGTCTGTGAAAAAGAATAAGAATATAAAGATTTTTGTAATACTCTGATAGAAGCGTCTAGTGGACGATAACAAAAATCTTGTAAAGATCCTCAAAGTGATCTTGAGCTTAATCTTTCAAATCCTCACTACGTGAGTTGACCTTTCCTTTTAAAACACTTGTTGTATTGTGAAAGCCTTGAGAGGCTTAGTGTAAAAGAATACCTTGGGTTAAGCAATCTAGGGTAATTGCGTTGTAAAGCCTAAAGAGGCCGCGAACAATACTTGTAACCTAAGGTTGGTTAATGGATACCTTATGGGTGAAGGGACTAGACGTAGCTCAGGTTGAGTGAACTAGTATAAAACTTTCTGTGTTCTCTTCTCTCTATCCCTACGTTTGAAAGCGTTTTTCAGTTTGATCTACTTGTTTTGAAAAAAATTTAAAACGCACAATTCAACCCCCCCTTCTTGTGCGCTTTTTCTTATTTCAATTGGTATTAGAGCTCGGCCTCTTGGGGTTGAGCATTTAACACTGCAGGGGTAAAAACGATCCTGATCACTCATGGAGAACGAAGGACAAGCAGTTAACAAACCGCCTCTTTTCAAAGGTCAGAACTACGATTACTGGAAGCAAAGAATGATAGCATTCTTTGATGCATGTCACATAGACATGTGGGACGTAGTAGAAACTAGCAACTACCTACCCCTTGACCATGATGGAGTGGAACTCTTAAGAAGTCAATGGACAGAATCTCACAAACAGAGGTATCTTCTAAACTCAAAGGCTAGAAATGCTATGATGTGTACCTTATCTAAATCTAAATATGAAAAGGTACACAGTCTAAAAAGTGCTAAGAAAATGTGGGATACCCTTGCTCTTGCCTACGAGGGCACCTCACAAATAAAGAGGTCCAAATTAAGCTTACTCGTAAGACAATATGAACTCTTTACTATGGAAGAAAATGAAACTATCGAACTTATGTTTGGTAGATTTCAAACCATAATAAACAACCTGAGGTCCTTAGGCAAAACCTATGATAATTATGATCACATTGATAAAATCTTGATAAGTTTGCCTAGGCAATGGAGACCGCAGGTTACAGCCTTAAGAGCTTCCAAGGATCTAACAGCATTCTCAATAGAAGAGTTACTTGGAACTCTTAAAGTCCACGAGCTGGAGCTGAAGCAAGACGAAGGACAGAAAAAGAAGTCCATCGCTCTAAGCGTCCAGCGTCCATCTAGAGGATCAGTGTCCAAGGCACTAAACGTGGAAGAATGCTCTGAAGAAGAATCTGAGAAGGACGACTCTGATGAGGATGAGATATCCTTCATCTTAAGGAAAATACAAGCTATATGGAGGAAGAAAGGAGGATTAAGAGCCAAAAACTTCACAAATAAGTTTAACAAAACTCCAAAAGAAAAAAGTCCTTCAGTATGCTATGAATGTAAGAAGCCTGGACATTTCAGAGCTGAATGTCCCAGTTTACAGAAAGACAAAAAGAGGACATTCTTCAAGAAAAAGGGTCTCATGGCTACTTGGAAAGACATAGATCTATCTTCATCAGATGAAGAAGGAGAAGAAGAAGCCAACCTGTGTCTTATGGCAGGAACCAGCTCTGATAGCTCAGACAATGAGCAAGACGAAGAGATTTGCTTGACAACCGAAAGAAAACCCCAGTCATGGTACCTGGATAGTGGTTGCTCACGACACATAACGGGAGAAAGGTGTATATTCCAAAGCCTACAACCTAAGAATGGTGGATGGGTCACCTTTGGAGGAAACCAGAAGGGAAAGATCACATGTATAGGAACAATCGGTAAGCATTCCTTCCCTTCCATTGAAAATGTTTTATATGTTGAAGGTCTTAGACATAATCTACTAAGCATAAGTCAATTATTTGACAGTGGATACAATGTCTCCTTTGACAAAGACAAATGTACTGTCAAGAATTTAGATAGATCCATATTATTCTCTGCTAAAAGGCAAAGCAATCTTTATAAGATTGATCTAGTTGACCTCACAAATCAAAATGTATCCTGTCGAATATCCATCAAGGAAAATCAATGGACTTGGCACAAGAAGCTTGGACATGCAAGCTTGAGATTAATCTCAAAGCTAAATAAGCATAATCTCGTAAGAGGACTTTCAAATCTTGCTTACAAATCTGATGTTCTCTGTGATGCATGTCAAAAAGGAAAACAAGTAAAAAGCTCTTTTAAATCAAAAAATATTGTTTCCACAACTAGACCTCTTGAGCTATTACATATTGACTTGTTCGGTCTAACTAGAACAGCTTCCCTGAGCAGAAAACGATATGGACTAGTTGTAGTGGACGACTACTCTAGGTGGACATGGGTTATGTTCTTAAAACACAAGGATGAGTCTTATAAAATCTTTTCTATTTTTTGCAAAAGGATACAAAATGAAAAAGGTGTTTGTATAGCTTCAATAAGAAGTGATCACGGAGGGGAGTTTGAAAACGAAAGTTTTCAAGGGTTCTGTGAGGAGAACGAAATTCTCCACAACTTTTCTGTACCACGAACACCACAACAAAATGGTGTGGTAAAGAGAAAGAACAGGTCATTGCAAGAAATGACTAGAACCATGCTAAATGATAACTTAACTCCTAAGCATTTCTAGGCCGAAGCCGTAAACACTGCATGTTATTTACAAAATAGAATTTATATAAGACCTTTTCTGAAAAAGACTCCCTATGAATTGTGGAAAGGACGAAAACCCAACATATCATATCTTCATCCCTTTGGATGTCAATGTTTCATTCTAAACACTAAGGACAACCTTGGTAAGTTTGATTCAAAGTGTGATGATGGAATACTGTTTGGCTATTCTGAAACATCCAAGGCTTATAGAGTTTACAACTCTAGAACCTTAGCAGTTGAAGAAGCCATCCACGTTAAGTTCAATGACAAAAAGCCTGATAATGAAATATCAGAGCTAGACGATTCATTTGTAGATATGAAGCTGGACGATGCCAGACTTTCAGCGTCCAGAGATCAGATGGACAATCCAAAAGCAGAAGAAAAAGAACCAACTGGACGCTCTTGGCAAATGAAGACCTATCATCCAGATAATCAAATTCTTGGAAACGTTCAAAATCATGTTAGGACAAGATCGACCTTCAAGGAGCAAGCTCAAACTACTTTGATTTCTCAACTGGAACCAAAGACAGTAGACGAAGCTCTCCTGGACGATGGCTGGATTAGCGCCATGAAGGATGAACTTAGTCAATTCAAAAAGAATGATGTCTAGATGATAGTTTCTGCACCCAAGGACAAGTCTATCATTAGAACAAAGTGGGTATTTCGCAACAAGCTTGATGAAGCTGGCAATGTGGTAAGAAATAAAGCAAGACTTGTAGCTCAAGGCTACTCTCAACAAGAAGGTATAGACTTTACTGAAACTTTTGCACCAGTAGCTAGATTAGAAGCCATTCGCATCTTACTTTCATTTGCTGCTCATAGTAATATGAAGCTCTATCAAATGGATGTAAAAAGTGCATTCTTAAATGGCATAATAAACGAGGAAGTCTATGTGAAACAACCTCCTAGTTTTGAGTGTGATACATTTCCCAAACATGTTTTCAAACTTAAAAAGGCTTTGTATGGACTTAAACAAGCCCCAAGAGCTTGGTATGAAAAGCTAAGTTATTTTCTTTTAGAAAATGGTTTCTCTAGAGGAAAAGTAGATACCACTCTCTTTTGCAAAGACGTCAAATCACATTTTATTATTGCACAAATATATGTAGACAACATTATATTTGGTGCTACTAATGACGCTTTATGCAAGGATTTTTCTAAGATTATGACAGCAAAATTCGAGATGAGTATGATGGGAGAACTAAAATTCTTCCTGGGATTACCAGTAAAGCAGACTGGAAATGGCATATTTATACATCAGACAAAGTATATCAATGAACTTCTCAAAAAGTATAAGATGGACGATGCAAAAGAAATGAGTACACCCATGCATCCATCATCAATACTTAGCCTGGACGACACTTCTAAAAAGGTAGATCAATCTACATACCGAGGTATGATTGGATCCCTTTTATATCTCACAGCGTCTAGACCTGACATTATGTTCAGTGTATGTCTATGTGCTCGCTTTCAGTCTGATCCTAGAGAAACTCATCTAACAGCAGTTAAGAGAATCTTTAGATACTTAAAAAGAACCACTAATCTTGGTTTATGTTTTAAGTCAAACAAAGAATACAGATTAGTTGGTTTTTGCAATGCTAACTATGCAAGAGATAAAGTAGAGCGCAAAAGCACCAGCGGAGGATGTCACCTCATTGGTGGGAATCTAGTCTCCTGGACGAGCAAAAGACAAGGGACGATTGCCCTGTCCACAGCGAAAGCAGAGTATGTCTCAGTTGCGTCTTGTTGCTCACAACTCTTATGGATCAAGCATCAGTTAGAAGACTACAGTATCTACAAGAGTAACATTCCTATCTTCTGTGATAACACTGCTGCTATAAATCTGTCAAAAAATCCTATCCTGCATTCTAGGGCAAAGCACATTGAAATAAAACATCATTTTATAAGAGATTATGTTCAGAAGGGAGTTGTCAATATTTAGTTTATTAACACTGAAAATCAATTGGCAAATATATTTACAAAACCCCTTCCTGAAGATAAACTTATCCATATTCGAGATCTTTTAGGTATGGAATTTATAAGTGAATAGTTTTATTCAACATGCCTTAATCGTTAAATGTTTTGTAGCGTCCAATGTTTTCATAGTGTCCAATACTTCATCGTCCACTTGCATTTTATTTTTTTTTTGCATTCCATAACGGCCTTCATTTGTGTGTGCATCCTTATCTGTACTTAATCATGTTTTCTCTGAAAATGATTTGACATAAATGCTTTCTTTTTTGGTTTGAGTCACTCATGTGCCGTATAACCAACCTCGAGAAATGTAAGCACCTGACCTAGCATTTACTACACATCACCTCTTTCTTCAAAAGTGAAAGAACCGCCAAAAGCAAAACTCTTTGATTTCTTCATATACACTCAAACCTAAACCAAATACTTACCTCTTCTCAAATTCACCTGAACTCCCTCAACTTCTCAAACCCTAACCTTCCTTCAAGCTCTCAGATATGGCAACTGAAAAGGCTGGTCCTGCTGCAAAGGTCGTGGCTCGTGTGGAGAGCCTAGACAAGGCTGTTGTTCTCATCGAAAGCCACTTCAATATCCAAGCTCTCGACGACATGGGGGTGAATGTAAAGGATAACTTGCTCAGATGTGGAATTCTCAACTACTTCCACCTGAATGAAATCATATACCCAGAACTCATCCGACAGTTCTAGAACTCTGCCGTTTTCTCAAAGACGGACATCACTGGAACCGTTCTGGAAGTTAAGGTCACACTGGACCTAGGCTCTATCGCCCAAGCCATTGGCTATGAGCGGGCTGGGTCCTGCATCAAAAACGGCTGGGAAGACAGTTTTGGAGGACATGACACAGTTGATGCTGCACTTATGGCTCCCGAAAGACAAGGCCCAGTCGAGTACAGCAAATTGACAAAAGAAGGGAAGATATTCCAACAGTTTCTGAACAAGGGAATTCTTCACAAGGCTGGATCTAAGGACAGTGTTACCTTCTTGCACCAATTCGCGTTGTTCCACATGATCACTGGTTAACAGTTCAACTTGTCGTACCTCATCCTGAGCAACATCTTCAGGACCATGAGAGGACACAGAGAGCGAGACCAGATCACCTATGCCGCTCTTTTTAACAGAATCTTCTAGCAACAGCAAGTATTTCATGCTTTCTTTGCTCTTTCTCTTGGAGAGCAAAACCAGATTCGGATTCTAGGTGGTGGCCATAGATTCACACAACTGCCGTTTGGACACAACAATGTTACACAGATGAAGGTTGGGTTCGTGCTGAAGCCTTTGGAGACCACTTCCAAACTCGTGGACGTCAAAGAAAAAGCTGTTGAGATGGCACCTTTACAAATAGTAGCGCCAATCATCCACCATACTGCACCTATGGATGACGAGGTACTGTTTGAGAATCCAATTATTGCCAGATTGTCCACCAAAAGGAGGTTGTCCAAGGCGCAAGCGACCAGAGCTACAAGGTCCAAGACCCAACGACCTTCAGCTTCGTCTGCTCCCCTTGCAGCTGCTCCTATTGCTGCATCTGCTCCTTCTCTTGCACCAACTATAATCCCTGCTAAGAAACGGTTGATCGTCGCCTCTGATGATGAAAACGATGAGCCAATTGGTAAGCTTGTCAAGAAGCAGAAAGCTGTCATGGTTGCTGTTCCTGCTCAACCACAATCCCAACCATTTACCTCACCTAAACAACCAGCAGACACACTGCCAGGGGAAGCACAGTCTAAGAAACGTAAGCTTTCCTCTCCTGTTGTTGCTGATGAACCTGAAAATGATTTTATTGAATCTATCCTCATTGAACCATATGAACCTTTTACCCAACCACAAACCGAAACACAAGCCACACCTGAACCAGAAATGTTGCTGCCTGGTGATGAAGGTTATACTTGCACCATTCCTACCCCTGGTATCTCAAAATCTTATCTCTCCATTAAGCCTCCTAAATCACCTCCCTCCTCAACCATCATCCCCTTCCCTACCTCTTCCTCAGAAACCTTAGCGCAAACCAAACAGAAATGGCCTCTACTTTTTGTTGAAGGAAATTCTCAAAACCTTCTAGACGACAATGCCATCATTCTACGTCCAGAGCACCCCGAACCAGACTTCGGTTTTGACTACTCTTCGATCGTCATGGAGAAATACATGGACGACTATGTCCATCAACCGTCGGAAGAATACTTGGCACTACCTCCTAAAGCCATTAAACACTTGCCGCTCAAGCAGTTTATCAGACGGAGGTATCTTAGAGTTGTACAAGCTTGGCACATAAATGCTCATCCTCTTGGAGTACTTAAACACAGAGTACCTCCAGTCGAAGACACCGAGAAAGCTCTACAACAAAGAAGACCAGAGGACAAGCGGATCATTCATCTACGGCCTGCAGATTTGAAGTTTCGGCCTATAGATCCGGAAGAAGATGGATTCTTTCCATCTGCCTTTGAGCATATGTTCTGCAACACTTTCAAAGGTTCAGCATTCTTGAAGTATCAGCTGTTCATTCCTCCATCCCAACATATCCGACCTTCCACATCCATCCGCATCCAACCAGATCGCGTCTGTCCAAGACTGTCAATCATAGATGAAAACCGCAAGAAGAAGAAAATTCTGACCAAGGCACCATCTTTGCCTTGACCGTCTCGAGCTGCGTTTCAACAACATCCAACCCATTCCCGTGAATGGTTTTTAGCTTAGTGTCTTCATACAGACATGGACGAGACCGATGTTGAACGCTTCTGGCATCAACATATGTTTCTATGTGAACAAGAAGCGTCCAGCAGTGGCATTTCAACAGACGACAAGGCCGATATCCCAACTGCAACGAACTTTGAATTCATGCAGCGTCCAGCTCGTGTCTTTCACTTTTCGGACACTTCAGCTACCTTTGTTCGTCCACCAGATGAGTGTCCACTCCTTGGTATAGAAACTTCTTTCCTATACACTTTGATTGCTGCCCTTACTCACATCAACAACTTCCAACCACCCTACCCTTGGACCCCTCCTCGTCCTTACCAACTTGCTGTGCCAAACCTAAAGTTTTTGGAAGCACCTCCCCCCCTCTGAAGCTCTTCCACCTTCTCAACCATCATCACCTACACCTCCACCACCGCCCACTCTTGGCTCCCAAACCTCCGCCAACCTCCCCATCTCTACTTCCGCCCCTTCATCCATCCTCTCTGTTGACCCCACCGTTCAACAATATGTTGCCACCCAAAGTCAACCTATTTTCACTCTTCTTCACCAATTTCTCCAGAACCAACAAGCCCTCCTCCATCCTTCTCAACCTTCTCCTCCTCCGCCGCCGCCATAGTGACTGTGATGACGACTCCCTTTTTCCTATTGTCTTTTTTTTGCTAATGACAAAGGGGGAGAAAACATTATGTTTTATGTTTTTGTTTTTCCTTTTTGCCTTTGTCGCATTTTTTTTTGCATATGTTCTTGTCAAATTTATGCTATGAACAGCTAAATAAAATACATAGTTGATCTGCTTTACTTGAAGTATTGCTCTGCTTATATTAAATCATATATCTGTTATATATAATATGCTTGATACTTGGTATGATATTTGATATGGATTCAAGCTAATATCCTATGTCTCAAGTATACAAAACTTGGTATATCCGACTCAGGGGAAGCATAGTAAGTCTTTCGAAAACTCCTTTATACGCTACTTTATTTTCTAGCAAAAACTTAAAAATTAATAAGGTTTGCCATCATCAAAAAGGGGGAGATTGTTGGAACCAAAGACGTAGAAGCGTCTAAACTCTCAATATTTTGAAGATAACAAGCTTATTAATGATTAATTTTGTGCGTATAGACTAATCCTATCACAGCTAAGAAGACCGTCCAGTATACGTGTTAAAGACCGTCCAGAAGACTCGCCAAAGAGGACCTACCAGTTGAACAAACTGAAGGCGACCGTCTGATGAATAAACTCATACAAGCTTCCAAGATCATATATTCAAACGGCTAAGTTTTTAGTTTGAATGTCAATTTGATTTATGCTAAATCTCCCTCGTAACTGACATATTACTACTTCTGTGAACTAACGTTCAAATTTGTTTAAAGCATTAAATAACATCAATATCATTTCAGTGTAAAAGTGCAGCATAATAGATGAAGCAAGTCAACTTATCAAGCTGCCAAGACAAATGAAGAATGTTCAGAAGAACAGACCGCCAATGCAGTCCTGCACCTTCCTTTTTAGTACAAGTCTAAAAACTGTCATGCCTGACCTTTCTGAAAAGATAGTTTGCACGCTTCTCATTGCATAACGAGTCAAAATCCTCTACAACGGATCTTTTCCCTGAAGACTATATATATATACATGCACCAATGAAGAAGTATGTAGCGAAGTGAATAGAAAAAGGCGAAGTCTGTGAAAAAGAACAAGAATATAAAGATTTTTGTAATACTCTGATAGAAGCGTCTAGTGGACGATAACAAAAATCTTGTAAAGATCCTCAAAGTGATCTTGAGCTTAATCTTTCAAATCCTCACTACGTGAGTTGACCTTTCCTTTTAAAACACTTGTTGTGTTGTGAAAGCCTAGAGAAGCTTAATGTAAAAGAATACTTGGGTTAAGTAATCTAGGGTGATTGCGTTATAAAGCCTGAAGAGGCCGTGAACAATACTTGTAACCTAAGGTTGGTTAGTGGATACCTTATAGGTGAAGGGACTAGACGTAGGTCAGGTTGAGTGAACCAGTATAAAACTTTCTGTGTTCTCTTCTCTCTATCCTTACGTTTGAAAGCGTTTTTCAGTTTGATCTACTTGTTTTGAAAAAGTTTTTAAATGCACAATTCAACCCCCCCTTCTTGTGCGCTTTTTCTTATTTCAGAATAAATGTTTATTTTTTAAAACTAGTTAAGCCAAACAAATACCTAAATTATTGTAGAAAACTAGACCAATTTGATTAAGAAAAAGATAAAATAAAACACATGTCTAGAGTTGCGTTTAATATAATCTAAACATATAATGTATGAATGGCATGTAAGCTTCAATAACAACTTAGTCTAAGTGTCTAACAGGTATCTAATAATAAGATTGTACTAATATTATCGATTTAACTATGATAATTGTCGAAAATCCAATCAAATCTCTCCTAAATTTTAAGTAAAACCAGCTGTCAAATTTAACTTGTTCAATATCCAAGTAACATAAACCATTATATAGATTTCACCTCTTAATTACGTGGATCAATGATAAATACTAAGAGGAAAACAACTGTATAAAAAGAGTATATATATCAAGGTTTTAAGACTGAACACATATCAACAAAGCATTTTTGGATATTTATCTAATATATGATATGAGCATTAATCATATATTATAAGTTATTTAAAGGATTATCTCTTTTAAAGTAATCTTAGGAGGATTAAGTTTTGGGTGCTAACATCTCATTTGGTATAAAGTTTGTAATATATAAATATCAAAAGTCTTATTTTTATTTTTATGATAGACTAAGAAAAGTTAAAGAACAACATTCTTTGTGAAAAGGTTCGTACATAATATATAAAGATTATGATTCTTGAGTTATATATACATTTTTCTTTTCTTTTTCTAACATCTCATCATCGGAGAAGTAAGGATTCATTTACTTCTGTTTAATTTTTTAATTACGAAACTGTCACCTTGTTTTTATTTTGTTTTCTGTTTTCAAAGATTTGTACAGGAAACAAAGAAAACAACAAAAAGTTGTTTCCACTATTTCTTGTAAAAATCTTTGAAACCAAAGAACAGACTGAAAACAAGGACAATTTTGTAATTACAAAAAATGAAAACAGAAAATAAAAACATAAGTAAATAGCTCCTAAACTCTTTATTTTTAAGAGGAATATAAGGCTTAGGAGATTGAAGATCACAAGTTTCTTCTTTTTTGTGTTTGATATAGATTTTGGTATGCTTTCACTTGTTTATATTTTTCTTGTTGAATTAACATAAAAGTTATTTATCTGATGATAATTATTATCTATAGTATCTCCTTTCATTTTTCCAACAAGCAAAACATGGTTTCATCCACTAAAGTTATAGTTGCATCATATTGGAATCAACAACCATTATCCCTTAATGATAATGAAAGACTGCCAAAAAATAAACAACTCCTGCAATCCCAAGACCTCTCTACTCTATAACTTGCAAATTTGGAACAAAAACTAATATGGTGAATTACATAAACTTGGTGAGGGTACAATAAAAAAAAAGTAAGCAAGAAGGATAAATAATTGACCATAGAAGCTTTTTCATAAACTAGCATAATTAAGTTAATTAAAAGAACTAAATTCATAGCAATTCATATCATAAAATGAAAGGCTTAATTTTCCAAACCTTGGTCGTAATTCAAAAAAACAATTTGAAACAATGATTTATTTACCAAACATTAAATAGGCCGTGATGAGTTATACATAAAGAACTATACTAGTCTAAGTTTTAAAGCAATCTCAATCCATCAAACTCATATAGGTCGCAATAAGTTTCACATGGTTAGACCGTTGTCTTTGAATTGAATATTAGTTTGAATTCGTGCTTCATTGCCCTATATGAACCAACATTTCAAATGAAAGAGAAACATATCATCTTGTACACCTCTCCTTTAGCCGTGACATAATTGAATTTCTTCATCATAGGTTTTCTTACATTGACTTCATCTTGCTCCCCTTGTTTGTTGAAAATTCAAATTTAAGTTAGAAATCCACCATAAGGTACTACAACCTTTGCAAAAAAAACAATAGAAAGAAACAATGATGATAAGCATTATATAAACAACACATTTACATAAACTAATACCATTTGTATAGTAAGAGGATTGAAAGGCTGGTCCACAAAACACGTGTTCTACATCCTAAGTAGCCTAACTTTAAGCCTCCAACTGTCCTCCCACTCTTGAATGCTTCGCACCCCATCAAATTGACGACCCACAAAAGTTATGATTTTCTTATGGATGTAATAACAAAGTTAAAATTAGATGAAGTAAAACCTTCAAGACGAGAAACCATTACCCACGTTGAAAACCCTATATAGACAACCATGCATAGTAATGGAACATATAAGAATTCAACAACTCATTAATTCAAAAGAATGCCGAAAGGTTAAGAAATTGAAAGTTTAATCCAATCAAATTTATTGTTATAGAAGGTTTGTCATACATATATGTAAGAGAAATAAAAAAAAACCTAATGCAAGAAAACCTTAATGTAAGAAATAACGAAACACCAAAAAGGTCCTTACAAAAATGAAAATTATAAAAATACTCCTAAAATTACGATAAAAAGGAAAATGCTATTTTGACCTTTCAAATGATGGAATTTGGCTAAAATCACACGACACTTAGGGTAAAGCCTGCATTTTACTTGAAAGATAATTTTCATATGAAAAAGTGTACTCGTTTGTCAAAAATGGACATTGTTGACTTTTTTTGTCAACCTCACACTACATTAGCAACCATAATTCAAATTCAAACTAGAAGAAAATTCAAAACAACATCACTTATAGTGATGCATTGCAAGAAAAAAAAAGTTACCCATTAGCTAATAACAATCAAGCCCCAAAAAATGTGGAAAGAAGAAATTAATGGAGATACAATGCATTAGCATCCTCTGTGACGTCAACACATGATAAAGGCATGATTCCAGTGAAAGATCAGTAGAGTAAGTAGCCAATGTCACCTAAATAATGGAAATGTATTACGTGAAATTAGACCAAACATTAAAGTGTATAACCTCTCATCTTTAAAGTTGTAAAGGTGATATGTGAACCACAAATAAAAGAAAAACACAAGTTAACATCATAAACCACTCATAAATAGATTCTAGCATACATATATATGATAATCCCGAAACATATTACAAAGGAAGACCACAATAGAATATAGTTGAAAAAAAAAATATTACAGTGCAATAATGAATTAAAATTAACAAACGAAAAAGAATCACACCAAGTATGCAATTATCACCAAAGAGTAAGCACTTATATCCAACACTAACTTCGCATGATGTACTCTACCTCACCACTACCCGTCATTTTTCGATTGCAACACATAAATAATAACTCATAAAATGTAGACAACTATCATAATGAAAAAACCCTAATCTCTCATGAGTACACAACTGGTCAGCCCTAAAGTTGAGCTAGTGTATATAAGTACCCAACAAGTAAGTTTAATACCTCCATCGTATTGTAGCCTTTTTGGTCCTTTCATAAGTCATGCACGTGGCTTAAAGCAACGAACCCAATTTGAAACATCTTTAACCTATACTACCTAATATATCATAGTATCCACACATATAATATAGAGAATCAAAAAAATAAGAATAAACCATTAATTTAGTTCCCTAAATATTATTCTCTCTTTTAAATAGTCCTTAAACTAATTATCTTTATATATAAGTTAGAATAGTTATCCTGAATAAAAGTGTTTTTAGCCGTCATTTTTCAATGAAAACGTTTTTAGGAATTTTTTTAACCCCTCATCTCTTTCAATATATCATTTTCAATATTTTTAATTCTAATTAAATTTTACTATTTTTTTTAAAAAAATTATCAATAATTAAAAATAACATTGTATCGCAATATAATTTATTTATTATAAATTTAAAATATAATCTATATGTTCAAAAATATTTATTTATCATGAATTTTAATTAATGTATATTTGTTATATTTAGAAGTATTTATTTATTATAAATTTAAGTTATATAAAATTAATATTTATTTTGTGCAATGCACAGGTTAGGATACTAGTCTATTAATCTATTAACTATATAATAAAAGAAGGTCTAAGATGTACACGTGTCACCATATGAGGAAATTAACTCTATTAACTATATATCTATTAACTATATAATAAAAGAAGGTCTTGGATGTACACTTGTCACCATATGAGGAAATTTTTTCCCGCTTAACTATTTTTTATTCCTACTAGTATGGTACCCGTGCAATTGCACGAATCACATTGATATTTCACAAATGTTTCAAAATAATTAATTTGGATATAGTAATAAGTTTAGGTTGTTGTGTGTCTGGATAGGACTTTGTTTTATTATATAGGAATATATTCAAGTTGTCATTTAAAATTTTGAAATAATATTGACAATTATTAAGGAAGATGTGATTGATAAAAATAAAATTTAGGATGATTATTATACTTATATTGTAAAATAAAAATATTTTGAAGTATTTGTTTGTACAAATTCAATTTTCTGTAATAGCTATTACATTATGTAATAATTTTATGTAAGAACAAAAGTATGTTAAAGTAGAAGTCTTATGAAAGATAAAAAATTAAAGCAATGTTTATATATTTTAAGCCATGAAAAAATATTAAATAAGTTATTTTTAAAAATTAATTTAAACACACATTAAAATCAAAACTTAACTTGAGACATGAGTAAAACATATAAACAATAGTTTAGTTTTTAGCTTTCGTAGGGCTTCAACTTTAATATACTTTTTTTGTTTGAGCATGTTTCTTCTTAAATTCTAAAACTCATGCAAAATCATAGTCAAATTATAAAACTCATGCAAAATAAAGTCTAAAATTGATAGAGCGAAAAACAATTATAATCCGAGTGCAATGTGGAGTTACAATTGATGAAGTAGAAAATAGGAAAAACAATTTAAGGAGAACCTTTCATGTGTCTAGATTAGACTTTCTTTTATTATATAGTAATAGATTGAGTTTTAATATTGATTTTGAAATTTTACAATTTTCTTTCTATTAATAATTTTTCTTTATAATAAAATATTTAATATAATTTTTCCTTTTTATTAATAATGGATAAAAATATATATTTTATAATTTAATTATAAATAAAAACTTAATAAATCAATACAAATTTATGATAACATTATATATAACATACATTTCCCTATATTGCATGTGTAAAATTTTATTAAATTTTTATTATTTTTTCTTAGTTCACAATTTTTAACATTGTTCTATATTTATAATTTATTATATAGCTCAAATATTTAGACAAAAAATTAAAATTCAAGAGTTTTTGGTAGAAAAAAATTATCAAAGTAACTAAATTTACCTATTTTTAAAAGTAGAACTTAATTGTCTTTAAAAAAAATTAAGAAATCAAAATCTTATACAATCCAAATGTAAAGAATAAAAAATACAATTAAATTTCATTATTTTATATCAAAGTCCTTAATCCTCTTTTTATTTTATAAAAGATAAGTAGTCAAAAGAAAAAAAAATGTACACTCCAACATACCATTATTCAAATTCAAAAAATATATATATAGTCGATAATAATTACACAACTTGATTAGGATTGATTAGATGTCTAACTTGATTTTAAGATTTTAATGTTCTTAAAAAAACATTTTAATGTTCTTACAAAAAAAAAAAAGGAGAAAAGAATGGGATCTTGTTAATGTGTTATTTTGATTGTGCAGACACCCTCCCTTTGGGGAAGGATTGGTTAAGTAAAAAATAAGCAGGAAATAATTCAGGGAAAACTTATCGTATGTTTAAATGGAATTGTTTTATTATATAAAAATATATAATAGATAATCGACAACCAAAACTTCTAATACTTCAGAAAATAATAGCAATCAAAATTTAGCTCATTGACTTTAAATAATAATGAAAACATATTATTGTATTCAATTATTCATATTAGATATTGCACCCAAAAAATTATTCATATTAGATAAAGATTGGACCAGGTGAAAATCAAGTTTCTAAATAAAATATTAAATAAAATAAACCATGTTTATAACCTGGATATAAGTAATTCATGATCTTATGTTCTAAAAAACAAAGAAAAAAAATATTAGCATGAACCATTTGCTCACTTCTTTACATTTTATGTTTATAAAAAATTCATCTCACAATTAAAGCATGTAAACATAATAACTTTCAGTTTAAATAAACTTACAAAATTCTTCTGCAATTAAAGAAACAATTGTTGACCTTGTAGAGCCATTTATGACACTCTTTCATATTAAAATACAATTACAAAATTGAGTACATATATCTTTTGGTAGTGGAGACGATTCTTCGATTCAAGATCCTCAATTTCTTCTTGAATTAGCAATATCTTGCACACAATACTCTGAAACAATTAGAATGTGTTTCTCCATAGATTTAGACAATTCAAATTAATCTCAAAAACAATTATGTGGAATAAAAGAATACTTGCAAATAGATTTTAATTTTTAAAGATTACCCAACTTGGGATGCTGTCACTACTAAAAAAAAATTGGGATGCTTTCCTTTCCTCTATCAATTGACTCAAAATATTAATAATATTCTTGCTTGAAAGACACATTAAAGTTGATATATCAATGTACAGTTGAAGAAATGGAGTAGCAATATGAACAACTAAAAGGTCTAATTTTTTATAAAATATAATATTAAACACCAATAAGAAAAGATGAAGACCATAATTGTAATCCACAACAATAATTTGTGCAAGCTATCATGAGATATTTTGATAAGCGGACATTGAAACCTAAGTTTTAACATTCCATTTTTATAAAATATATTATCAAGCACCATTGAGAAAAGATCAAGGACCTACTTTTCAGCTTCTTAATACTGTAAATAGAAGGCAAAACAATCAATGTATATGATCAACTAACTAAAAATATATTTCTTCTCAAAAGCAAAGAATCAACCAACTAAAAATACTTACCTTGAAGAAAATCATAAGTTCCCTTGTATTGCTCATCCATGGCAGGAAGAAGCATTGTATACCTATAAAAAATAGTGAATAACAAATGAAAATACAAAACATACTTATGATTTCTTCTCGATGAAAGAATCAAACTAAAATCACTTACCTTAAATTCAAAATTGATAAATACAATCAATCATAAGTTCCTTAGATTACTCATCATTGGTAGCAAGAAGAATCTTTGAAGTATACTGACAAAAAATAGTAAATAAAAAATAGAAATAGGTCAAATCAAGAGACTCATGCAAAAGAGTATGAATTCTTTCTTGCCTCTAAGCAATAATGAAGCTGTTGGTGATGAAGGAGGACCTAGAAATGTTGGTGATGGTGGTGGCGCACCATGCTTTTTCCTTTTATTTGTCATTTTTCAAATGAAAGGGTCTGATGAATCTAATTAAAGAGAAATGGGAGACAAAGAAAGCAATAAGAGGGGAGGAATAAAAATAGGGTATGTAGAAAACAATCATATGAGGAAAGGAGAAGGAAGATGAAGGGGTGATGAGACAAGGAATAAAAATGAAAAATAAAACTAACAGTGTGAGAGTTATCCTAGGTAACTTAAAGGGTGGAGATAATGTCTTAATTATAAATTAATTATGAAGAAAAATAATTAAATAAAATAAGGTGGCTAATTAATAAATTAAAGGTTAAGTATTCAAATTCAAATATTTAATTTATATTAACTGTAATAAAGACGCACAGGAAATCAAAAATTAATTATTAAGAGTAGTCAATATTTATTACAGATATTAATGGGAGTTGAATTTTCATTTTTAAAGATTAAGTATTCAAATTCAAATATTTGATTTATATTAACTATAATAAATATGAATGAAAAATTGAAAATTAATTATTAAGGCTAGTCAATAGTTATTATGTGTTTTAATGTGGGTTACATTTTCGTTTTTTAGTGATAATTTATTTTTATTTGTAAATATGTTTTAATCTAAATTTTCTTTTTTAGCAAGGTGTAAAGAAGAGTATCTTGTAAGGCATTACACGACATGAGGACATATGGCAATACTTTTCTCCAAAATGAGTTCTAAATACACACACATATATTGATAGATAGATAGATAGATATAGATTCATAATAATATAGAATTTTTGTCCATATTAAATTATTTTTGTAAATAAAATCTTTATTACTTGTCCATTCCATTTGAATTGAATTTGGAATTGATCATTATTGAAATTTTTTTAATGGAAATGCAAAGAATTTGAAAAAGAGGCATCTAGAGTGAAATATTCATTTTAAATTAAGTATCATTTTAAATTTTCTAAATTAAATTATTAATTCACAATAATATGGAATTTTTGTCCATATTAAATTATTTTCATAAATAAAATCCATATTAATTATCTATTTGAAATTTGAAATTAATCATCACTTAGTTTTTAATAGAAATTTTGATTTTAAATTGAATTAGCTACAAAAATAATATGAAATGGGTAAAAATTGTCTGATTTCAAATTTTAATGGAAATATCTATTTTAAATTAAATATTATTTTAAATAGCCTGAATTAAATTATTAATTAATAATAATATGAAAATTTTGTCCATATCAAAATTATTTCCTTAAATAAAATCTATATTAATTGTCTATTTGAAATTTGAAATTAAGCATCATTTAAATTTTTAATAGAATTTTTTATTTTAAATTGAATTAGGTACAAAAATAATATGAAATTAGCAAAAATTTCCTAATTTAAAACTTTAAAGAGAATATCCATTTTAAATTAGGCATCATTTGAAATTTCCAGAATCAAATTATTAATTCACAATAATATGAAAGTTTTGTCCAGATTAAATTATTTTTGTAAATAAAATCTATATTAATTTTCCATTTGAAATTTAAAATTAAGCACCATTTAAATTTTTAATAGAAATTTTTATTTTTAATTGAATTAGCTACAAAAATAATATGGAATATATATTTTAAATTAAGCATAATTTTAAATAGCCTAAATTAAATTATTAATTGATAATAATATGAAACTTTTGTTCATATTAAATTATTTTTGTAAATAATATCTGTATTAATTGTCCATTTGGAATTTGAAATTAAGAATCATTTAAATTTTTAAAAGAAATTTTTATGTTAAATTGAATTAGCTACAGAAATAATATGAAATGAGAAAAAATTACTTGATTTAAATTTTTAATGAAAATGTATATTTTAAATTAGGCATCATTTGAAATTGCCTTAATTAAATTATTAATTCATAATAATATGGATATTTTGTCCATATTAAATTATTTTTGTAAATAAAATCTATATTAATTTCCCATTTGAAACTTGAAAGTAATCATCAATTATTTTTTAATAAAAAATTCAATTTTAAATTGAATTAGCTACAAAAATAATTTGGAATTAGAAAAAATTACCTAATTTCAATTTTTCTTGGAAATATCTACTTTAAATTAAGCATCATTTTAAATGGCAAGAATTAAATTATTAATTCATAATAATATGGAATTTTTTTTCATATTAAATTATTTTTGTAAATAAAATATATATTAATTGTCCATTTGAAATTTGAAATTAAGCATCATTTAAATTTTTAATAGAATTTTTTATTTTAAATTGAATTAGCTACAAAAATAATATGGAATGAGAAAAATTGTCTAATTTAAATTTTTAACGAAAATATTCATTTTAAATTAAGCATCCTTTTAAATAGCCTGAATTAAATTATTAATTCATAAAAATATAAAATTTTGTTGTTATTAAATTATTTTTGTACATACAATCTATATTAATTGTCCATTTGAAATTTGGAATTCATCATTATTTAATTTTTTAAAATAGAAATGCACAAAATTTGGAGAAGAGGACACGTAGGATTTCTGAAGTGAAATTTGTTAATAAGTTGACATGTAGCAGATTAAGATTGTTTGATTAACATGTGGTAGATGAAGACACTAGATGGGGATAATTTTGTATATATTATAGATTATAGATATAGATAATAATAATTACCTTAATTTAAAATAATCTTAACTATTTTATTTAAAACATATATATGATGATCATGATTACCTTAATTGTTTCAAATCAAAATATATACTTATTGTAATTACCTTAATTACTATAATTATATATTTTATGAATTAAAAAATATAATAAAATTTTTTAGTAATATTTGGTTAAGAAAAAATCAATGTGGTGCTATCACGTGACATTTGCATACGTGACAAAACCTTCGTTTATATAATATAATAATAAGTTATGATTGATAATAACAATAATAATAATATAATTGATTATTATTCATTATGTTAGTATTTAAGGTAATATAATAACTTATTATCATTATAATATATATTTATAGTAAGTTGTTATAAAATTGTGATAATAAATAAAAACTTACCATAATTACAAAAAAAATATTTCATAAAATTTAGTAAATTAATTATCATAATATATAGAATCAAAATTCATTTAAGATTTAATGATTTCGTTAATTAATATAATCAGAATATATACCTGTTATAATTACCTTAATTACTATAATTTTACTGTAATTAAATATAATAATGTGTTTGTATGAATTAAAAAAAACAAAAAATCAATGAAATTTAGGCAAGAAAAGAATGAATATTGTGATGCCACGTGATATTTGCCTATGCATTTTAATTTAATCGATGAAGAATTTTAAAAATCAATATCTTAAATTAATTTATAATAATTATAGTTACAAATGAATTTAAAAATTATACACAAATATCTTCCCAAATTATACTTATAATATATTATAATAATTATTTGGGTCCTTGAAACGTATATTGAATTATTGTTATAAATAATAGAATGTAAGTAAAAAATTATTGATTAAGTAAAAATTATTTATTGATTTCTATTCAGGACAAAATTAGGATGCATGTAAGTAAAAAATTCTTGATTAAGTATATAATTTTTTAAATAATAAAAAATACTCTTTAGTTTATCCTTGATTAAAAAATAATTAAGAAAATTATATATATTATTCTCGTTAGTTATTGACAAATAATTAAGTCAAATGTCTAATAGAATTTTTAATTAAATTACGGTAGGTGTTTTATAGAATTTTCAAATTCAAAATTTAAATGTAGTTATTTAAAACTCATTAATGTAATAATTATAATGATTATAATTATGGTCTGTAACTGAACCAAATATTTATGAAACACCATATAACAACACGTTATCTGAACTTCTGTGTAAATGACACATGTCATCCAAACCTTGAAAGTTATTCTTAATTCGCCAAGTGTAATCCAAACCTGTAAATGGATTCTCAAATTTATTTATAATGATTCGTTTGTTTTTCATTTTTCTCTTCTTCTTCTTCTTCTCTGTCATTGTTGAAATTCACTCTTCCCACATTTCCCTCTTACCTCAAAAAACCTATTATATTCCTCCTTGCTTCCATTGTTTTCTCTTCTCCATCTTGACCCTTTCTGAATGGAACTATCAATAGGTATTTTTTTTTCTTTTCCCCTCTTCTTTATCTTTTCTTTCATTCTTTGAATCTTTGTTATCTTCAATCCCCTTTTCTATATCTTGTTACTTTACTTTTTCTTCTCCTCACGTGTGCTCTTTGTTCCTTTTTCCATTTCTATGATAAGGGACTCCAACAGATGCTCCTAGGGTTTATCCTTTACTTCACTGATTGCATTTTCTTTCTTTCATTTCAATCACTAATTTCTCTAATTTCCTAGTTGTTTCAATAGTTTTCCTAGCGTGTGTCTTCTTCTCAGCTGAGGTAAGTTTTTCTTCTTTAATTTTGTATTGCTATAGGTATTTTTTTTTCTTTTGATCATCAAAGGAGAGAAGAAGTAATACTAATATAACATCAAACTATAAGTTTTATCACTGTTCCAATTATTGGCAACTTTTTAAAATCCTAACTCTAAAGTTTTTTCACCATTATAGATTTCTTGAACCCCTTATAGTGAATAAATGGTCAAATATAGGCATTCTTTATTCACCATTGTAGGCCTAATACATTAATATTTGAGATGGATATATGTTCTCACAATATATAAAGCTATTTAGTTTTTACTGCAAAAATTAAGTTTCGATTATAGGCATTCTTTATTCACCATTATAGGCATATATCCTACAATCATTATAGGCATTTTTTCTTTTAAATCCTATCTCTAAAGTTTGCTCATTGTTCTAATTATTTAAGTATTTTTAAATATTATTTGTTGGTTGATAAATCAAATTTAATGAAACATGCTACCTTATTTATTGTGTGGTTGCGTTTGGCTATTTTAATAGTACCATGTAATATAGACTAGGCAATTATTGCTAGCCTTAAGCACACACATTAGTCTCAGTGACTTCAAGAAGTATTGCTAGCCTTCCTTACTATTTGTGACTTTACTTCTTGATACTCACATTTCTTTTTTCAATATATTTTCTGCAAAACTATACTTTTGGATGTAGTTATAACCTATATGATTTGGATGCCATAAATACAAAAATAGTTTTAAAGTATTCTTCTCTGCATTATTTTTATTTATTTTAGACACATATGTTCAACTTTTATAATTATCTATATACTAAAAGAAGTTGAATGGTAGTAAGTGATGAAACCTGCAAAGATACTATTTTCAAGTGTAAAGCACATTTTTCAACAGCCCAAATAAACTTCATCAAGCCATAAGGTGTTTCATTACTAAGACCAACGTATATAATATGCAATTTCATCTTTGTACTCATGAATCATGTTTCAAGAATTATAATATTGATGGGTTGACAATTGAAACTATTTAACAATACCACTCGCCTTACCAACTTTCACAGTTGTGCTGAGAGCTTCAAGTTGTTCATCTTGAAGGGTGTTGTTGGATTGGGTCATACATGGTTTCTCCAAATATTGGAACATAGCTACAAGGATTGGTGTAACATTTCAAGAGTTAAGATCCATATATGTACCTTCATATATGAAATAGTTTCTGATTCTGAGGTGTTTCATTCTAATTTTCTAATTCTAAGGTATCACTTTTTATCATGGTTTTTGTCTTATTTATTGTCCATTTATCTATTTCAGTTCCACTAGGATTCAGACACAACTTTTGTGGATAACGTACACAATGTTGTCTCAAAAGCAAGCAGAGGAAGCTATAGAGTCACAATCCTCAATAAGACAAAACATGAAAGAGACAGCAAATGGGAAGAAGAGAGGGTGTAAGACTAGTCTATATTCACCGAATTGGCAGTCTTTTACCTACGCCCAATCATACTCCCAAGTTTTCCTAGCTATGCATTTATGATACTAAAAATGAGATTCAAAATAGGCTTGGAGGTTTGAGGTAAAAAAATCTTTTTGATAGTGCACTTCACTTAATTTTTTATATACCACATATTTGTGTGAAGGATGTCTTATCTGACTATTAATTGTTTGATATATTTTTAACATTAGGTCCAAACCAATCTAGATCCACAAATTATGACTTCATTAAAAGCTATGCTTGATGAGCATAATGTATTTGCTAAGTCTTTTAAAATGGCTAAGGAGAAAGATGAAGACGATACAATACATGATCTTAGATTGAAACTTATTGTTGATAGAGCTACAGATGGAAAGATATATAACCTACCCACTGTTTCTGAGGTGCCTGCTCTTATTGTTGGTGATGTAGACACTCTATCAAATAGAGACATTATACTTGAAACACAAGGTGGTAGACTTCAGAGAATCAATGAATTGCGTACAAGTTATTTAGGTTTGCAATATCCATTTTTATTCCCTTATGGTGAGGATGAATATAGACATGATGTGCAACATAGAGATAGAGGTGACTCACAGGTTGGTAAAAGGAATAAACTTACTATAAGGGAGTTTCTTTGTTTTAGACTTCAAACTAAAAAAGATGAAGCACAAACAATGTGAGATCTATGAGACTCTTTCAACAATTTGTTGTTGATGGTTATACTATGATGGAATGTAAGAGATTACACTATATCAGGACTCACCAAAAACAATTGAGAATGGATGAATACAATAATCTGTACCAACCCAATGATTAGAGTCAGACCCAAGGATCAAATAAGGGAAAACGAATTATCCTTCCTTCATCTTTTGTAGGAGGTCGTAGAGACATAAATCAATTATACTTTGATGGGATGACAATTTGCAGCTTTGTTGAATTTCTGAATTTGTTTATAACTTTCATATGTAATCCAAATTGGCCAGAAATTCAAAGAGTGTTGAGGTCGATGCATCTGAAAGCACAAGATCGTTCTGATATAGTATCCATGTTGTTTCAAATTAAGTTAAACTAATTGCTAATAGACTTTAAAAAAAATGAAACCTTCGAAAAAGTGCTTGCATGTAAGTAACATATCTTTTCATTTAATTTATATATTAGTATACTTATGTCGAAGACTATGAAAAATGTTTAAAGCCATATAAATTTTAACCTTAGCTTTGTCATGCAGATATGTACACGATTGAATTCCAAAAAAGAGGATTGCCTCATGTCCATATACTTATTTTCTTACATCCATCCAATAAATACCCCACACTGAATGATATTGATAGAATTATTTCAGCTGAAATACTAGATCAACAAAAGGAAAAGGATTTATATGAGTCAGTGAAAACTTATATGATGCATGGTCCTTGTGGTTTAGCTAAGAAAACATCACCTTACATGAAAGATGGTAAGTGCTCTAGATATTACCCCAAGCAATTTCAAAGCAATACAGTAGTTGATCAAGATGGTTATCCTACTTATAGAAGAAAAAACAATGGACATATCATTGAAAAGAATGGCATTTGTCTAGACAATCGTCATGTTGTGCCTTATAATCCTTAGTTATTGATGAAGTACCAAGTTCATATTAATATTGAATGGTGCAATCAAAGTACTTCAATCAAGTATTTGTTTAAGTAAATTAATAAAGGATATGATCGTATTACAGTAGCTATTGTACCCACACAAAATGAGGATGAATTGAGATTAAGATCATAAATGAGATTAAGCAGTATCTTGATTGTAGATATATTTCACCATGTGAAGCACGTTGGGGTATATTTTCATTTCCAATTCATGGTAGATCATTGGCAGTTGAAAGATTACACTTCCATCTTCCAAATGAATAATCTGTATTCTTTAATGATGATGAAGACATTGATTCATTTCTTTCTAGACAAAGTGTTAAAGAGTCCATGTTTACATCTTGGATGACAGTTAACAAGATACATTGTGAAGGTAAAGATCTTACTTATCCACAATTTGTGTCTAAATTTGTCTATATTGCTAGTCGAAGATGTTGGAAACCAAGAAAGCAAGGTTATACAATAAAAAGACTTAATTGGGTTCCCCCCAATACTAGAGAATTATTTTATTTGAGAATGATGCTATTTGTTGTTAAAGGACCATGTAGCCATGAAGACATTAGAACTGTTGGTAATGTGCAGTATCCTAATTTTAGATAAGTGTGCTTTGCAACGGGATTTTTTGAGGATGATTGAGAATATATAGAAGTTATAAAAGAAGCCAAAGATTGGGGATCAGACCATTACTTGAAAAATTTATTTACAACAATGCTTATCTCTAGTAGCATTAATAGGCCAAAACATGTGTAGGAACAAACATGGCAATGGTTGGCAGATGACATTCTTTATAAACAAAGAAAAATAACAAACAAGAAAGGTATATGTATCTAACATTATTTTACTTCATGCGTTTTAGTTTTTGATAACCATTTCACAAATTAGAGTCATGATCCCCAACATGCTATCAACTAACACTTGATGTGTTTATAGACTTATAGCTTGATGATGCACAATTGAAAATTTTAGTTTTGTTGCAACTTGAGGCTTTATTGTAATCAAATAGAAAAAGTCTTAAAGATTATCCATCTATGCCATATTTTCAAGGGCATGTCAGAAGATAGCTGGGAAATAAACTCATTTATGCTAAACATGATTATGATATAATAGATTTGTATGATCAGTTTCAAAATTTGTTCCACTCACTTACAGTTGATCAAATCTATTACTCTATATAAACTGCAAAATTATTAACATACATGTTGTTCATATTAAGTTTGTTTTATGTATAACAAACAAATTTGAACTAAGTAGTTGCTATTTCAGATGAACAAAGGGGAATATTCCACACAATAATGAAAGTTATTAATGACCAACATGGTGAAATGTTTTTTCTCTATAGTTATTTAGGTACTATTGTTTTATGTGGAAAACATTGGCTTATGCATCACGTTCAAAAGATGCTATTGTTTTGACAGTGGCATCAACTAGCATAGCATCCGTATTATTGCTTGGAGGGAGCACAACACACTCTAAGTTTGCTATTCCTATTCCTACATTTGAGAACTCAACTTGCAAAATCCATCAAGGAAGTGAACTTGCTGAGCTCTTAAAAGTGACAAAGCTAATTATATGGGATGAAGCACCAATGGCACGTAAATTTTATTTCGAAGCATTGGATAAAAGTCTTCAAGACATTATGAGTTACTCTAATAAAGAAGAATCTCCATTTGGTGGAAAAGTCATTGTTTTTGGAGGTGACTTTAGGCAAATTCTTCCAGTCATTCCTAAGGGAAGTCGTTCTCACATAATCAACGCCACAATCAATGCTTCATGTTTTTGGGAGCATTGTAATGCCTTGAGACTCGCAAAAAAATATGCGTCTACAAAATGGTCTAAACAATCTCAATGCAAATGAACTTAGACAATTTTTACAATGGATATTAGATGTAGGGGATGAAAAAATTAATGAGCCAAATGATGGTTATGCATCTATACAAATTCTTGAATCCTTTTTTATCACAAATTTTGATGATCCCATCGATACTATTGCGCGAAGTACATATCTTAATTTGTTTGCTCAATATCAAAATGAGGAGTTCTTACAATCCATAGTTATTCTAGCATCAACTATTGATGTAGTTGACGAAATTAATGATTATGTTCTTTCATTGATCCCAAGTGATGAAAGAGAATATCTTAGTTCAAATTCTATCGACAAATCTGAAACAGTTGAAAATCCAACACTTCAATCACTCACTCCTAAATTTCTAAATTCATTAAGAACATCAGGCCTTCCTAATCACAGGATCAAATTAAAAGTTGGTACTCCAATAATGTTGTTGAGAAATCTAGACCAATCTGAAAGACTTTGCAAGGGGACTAGATTGATTGTGACAAAACTAGCATCTCATGTTATTCAGGCAAAAATCATATCTAGAAAGAATATTGGAAATCTCATCTATATTTCGTGGATGTCCATGACTCCACCCCAATCACCATGGCCTTTCAAACTTATTAGGAGTCAGTTTCCTTCAATTGTTTCATATGCAATGACTATAAACAAGTCTCAAGGTCAATCACTGGCAAGTGTCGGGTTTTATTTGCCTAAACCTATATTTAGTCATGGTCAATTATATGTGGCATTTTCTAGAGTTCAAAGTAAGGAAGGACTAAAGATCTTGATACATGACAAAGACAAAAGAGTGCTAAATACAACTACCAACATTGTGTTTAAGGAGGTTTTCCAAAATAAGCAAGTGATTACAAGCTTACATGGTTATAAATAGGCACTTAAAATGACTTTATGTTGGTTTAATATTAACATGTTGCAAAATTGCACATGTTGCATAATTGCTGAACCTTTATTAGTTCTTTTAAATTTTACTGTGAAACTATACGGTCTACATTGTTGTTTTATGATTATTTGACTTTATTATATTACCTAAATCTCCTATATTAGGTGTAATTGTAATGTCATGGTGTTCCAATGATAGTTCTTATTTTCAAAACTTTGGCAAAGATAGTCGCACTATATGTTGGGAGACAAATTTTGGAGAGGTGGGTCTGGCCTTCTTTTATTGCTTTCATAATATTTTTTTTTGAAGAATTTCATAGTTCTAATTGAGTTGAATTTCTTTATAGGACTTTTGTTCAGCGGTGACAATTTTTCCTTTTTGGGTGGGGACGAGACATATATTGCCTATGAATTGTCAGTTGGGACCAAACTAGAACTTTGATGTGCATTGGTATCCTATCATACCTTGAGTAATATCAACATCTTCCTTTCATTGAAAAATTGGCATATACGATATTAAGATACATAAATATATTTTGATGACTCTCATGGCCATTGAAAAGTCTGCAGGAGTTAGACTGTTCACTCTTGATTTATAATCCTCTATTAAAGGAAGATGAGTTTTGTCATGTTGTAAGCAAAAACTTATGTACCTTCAATTACTTTTTTTGACATATTTGACTGTATACTAATTGATATTTTCATCTTTTCATGCACTCTACAACAATGATGGAGTAGTCATGAATTGGATTAATGAATTTATTATTTATCATCATGTTAATATAAAAACATACAAAAAGATCCGTGCGAATACACAAATATTGGACTAATAAAACAATGAGTAATTCCTCAAGTATTAAATATCCATCGGTTTAGTCTCTCGATTAATATATTTTATTAACATTCAAGAACCAATTTAAAGAATTTTCCAATACTTAGAGGACTAATTAACATAATTTCTAATACTTGGACAATTATTTATATAGTTTTCTTCTTTTAGGGATTATTTATGAGAGATTAATACTTTATGGATGAAATTTATGGTTTATTAAAAAAATTATGACCGGGCAAATGCACAGTGCCCTACAGATGTTCAAGTACAATAATAGATGTTTTAAACAAGTGAACAATAATTCTCGCGTATACAGTATATATACAAAAAATACCAGAAACGGAGCATTGGACTAAGGAGTTTCAATCAGCTACTTCAGTCGTTAATCCTAGAATGAAATTATAGCCCGTGGATTCAAGGCTGGGATGGTCGAATGCATAATATTTAAACCCATTAAACAAAATTTCTTTCAGGTACAATCCAAGTTTTAAACTAGAACACTGTCACGATATAACGTCAGAAAAAAAAAAAAAAAAAAGCCAAAATTGTCGTAACTCAAACAGTACGTGTAATCTATGTATCACAAATCACAAGACGTCTCAAGTATTTCAGTACTCTTCCTGTTGCAAAGCCAACCAAGGAAACCAATTGCAAAGTTCCTCCCTCTATATATAGTCAGTTTGTGCCCAGAACAAGCGGCAAGACATGTCCTCCCAACAGCTGAATCATCAAAAACCGGTTGTCCTTTTAATCAGCTTTCTCGTCCACACTAGCCCTTTCTGATACTTCCTCAATCTCAGAGCTGGTAGCACTTCCGGGACTACTGCTTGTTATTACGCTCTCGGCTGCAGAAGCCCTAGCATTCTTAACGGCATCAGCCTCACCATCGTCTGTTTTCGGAGTCCCCATGTTTGGAGAAGCAAGACCAGAGATACGCTCATCCATTTGCTTTGGTTTGTTCAGGGCATGACAATGCGGGCAGTAGTATGTGATAAATGGGAAATCCTCCTTCCGAGCTAGACCTGAAAGAAAATAAGTAGATAAAAATACATATTTCATGACCGTTGTGTTCATCTATTAACATGGTCTATAATACGAAAAACAAAATAGTACTAGTACAATCATCTTTATTCTGCAATAAGTGCAAAAGGACATGAGCATAAAAGATCAAATCTAGCCCCCTTACCATTATGCATATAGCAGTTACCGCATATGAGAGCATATGACTGTGTTGGATCCTCACCCACAAGTAAAGCTGCAATTCGTGCAATCCATCCTCCATCTTGTGTGGTTGAACTTTGAGGTTGGTGATGTTCAACAACAGGCTGATTGTGCTCAAAAGTCTGAGTTTGATCGATTCCCCGCAAACCAGAATTTGGGGTGGTTGTCCCTGGACTAGTGGATGTGGATCTATATTGAACTTGTTTCCGATTTCGAATTCCAGTGGACTGCACAAGTTCAACGTCATTGCTCTTCCCCATTGAAGCACCGGGATTGGATTCATCTCCCACGTACACTTTCAAACCAGAATCTGCACCCAACTTAGATGCTAAAACAGTTGCAGCAGCTGCTTTGGCAGCTGGGTCTGGATCATATCTCTGAGTAGATCACAAGCATAACAATATTAAAGCAGTTGCAAATAGATACCGTCAAGAGCTGCTCTTCAGTAATGCACTTTAAAGCATATGCATGAGCATAGCCGCTTAAATCAATGAAATAAATGAACCTTGATTACAGCAGTCATGTGATTTTATTTGCATGATCACATTATTGATTCTTTCAAAAAATAGAAGCACTGCATTTTGAATGTCATGGATAAAAAATTTCAACATAACTGAGACTTAGGAGCCATGTCATCAAACTTGATAGGATTCCGAAAAATTAAATAATGCACTGTGCCTTTAAACTTAAGATTTTGATATTAATGAACCCTAACAGACTACAACCTCAACGTTATTTTGTCCACTCCAAACGGCATGAAATGAAAGAAAGGTGATATTGAAAACTACGTAACAAGCCTTGCTTCAAACAATCACCTGAATGAGCTGTTGTGTAGTGTAATAATTTGTCTTTTCTTTGAGCTCATCAATTTTTTCTTGCCTTTCAGCTCGAAGCCTTTCTAGAATTTTCTGGTCCCTGCGATCACCTATAAAATCACACATTATAAATTAAAATTTCAAAAAGAAAGGGAATTTTATTTTCACTTGGCATATAAATTATAAAATTCTAAGCGCTAGTTGCCTGTCCAAAAACTGCATTGTTAAATTGGAATCCAATGTTAAAATCATTAGAATTGTGAATAATAGCTTTTATAACTAATTATTGATGGTGAGAAATTACTTATTAGTATCAAATGTTTCTCCTTCATACATCTTTCTCTTCACAGAAGTTTCCTTAGAGCCATTTGAACATGATCACATGAACTTCAGGAACTTCTAATGAATTTTAAAACCTACTGTGATCAAGCATTGATATCAGTATTTGCAGGCTACACCGGAGCTATGAGTATGACAGCATGAAGAAAATCAGACATTCTTTCATAAAAAGCATTCACCTAGGTAAGTACTAAAACTTCCACCGGCTCTACCAATTCTTGAAGGCATTGCTCACAGAAGTTGATCAACAATTATTTGCTTAAAACTCACTTTTGAAACTTTTCCATTCTAACTTCTTGGAAAAAAATTCTAATGACAGATGAATTCAAAGCTCTTTTTAATAGTAAGCTGTATCATAAATCGGACCACCTGACAAAGTCAAATTTGAGAATTACAACATAAAAGTTAATATTCCATCAACATAGATGACAATACAGATTAAGTAACATTTAGTACTCTCAATCATGGTAGAACACACAACATACATCCAAATCTTCAATCGTTAAATAGAAATAAAAATGTACACTAGCCTCTGCAAGATGTGCATGTTAATTGTAAAGCTTATGACACTTACACATCCTTGTGAAGCTGATAAATGCTGTATAGGCAGTAGATGCCAGTGCAGGCAAAAGAAACATTGGCAAAACCCTGATTGCCCTCGTTTTCCAATTCATATCCATTGATCTCGTCGTCATAATAGCATAAACTACAGCAACGACCTGAAAGTTGAAACTATTTTATGCAAAATTCCTTCCTTTTTTTTAATCACCATATAAAAAAAATGGAGTAACAGGGTAGCACCACGAGAGCAACTTATTTAGAAATAGAGAGACTAAGTAACCACTTAGTTGGCTAGTCAGAAAAAATGAATAATCACTGTGATTAATTATTTGCTCCCCATCTCTGTAAAGTGTCATTAAGTAGCTATGATGGTCCTAAACTAACTCGCAGAAAAAAAAAAAAAACTCACAGTAATATAATATCAATTTGCTGGCAGAGAAGTTAAAAATTTTAGGTTAAGCTATTCACTTGGTCCCTATAGTTGTCTCCATTTTAAGTTTTAGTCTCTATTCAAGAAAACTTTAAGTTTTCGTCCCTACACAGTTTTTTATAGCGGTTTATCACTGCCAGAAAGTTTTTGTAGTGATTTTATACCGCTAGAAATTCTTCTCTGAATAGGGAGCAAAACTGAACTTTTATGCATGTATAGAGACTAAAACTTACAATTTTCTTATGTAGGGACTAACACCTAAAATATAGACAACCAAGTGAATAGTTTAACCAAAATTTTAATTCACATCGTCATGTTTAAGGGACAAAATATGATAAACTGAAACACATATCAATCTCACAATTGAAATGTAGAAAGGCATGCATTATTGATTAACAATAAATGTTTAATGGGAAAAGTATAATCAACCATGAACAGACCTCAAATATGACAGATAATACAATAAGATGCCGGGAAATTCTCCTCCACGATCGGGATCTCCTGTTCATTCTAGTCATAACCAGAGCTTCCTCTTTAGAAATGTATTGCAGTCTCTTCTCAAAATCATCGCCGTGTAACCTAAATATCCCATTCCAAATTCGCGAAACAAGACCCTTGCGCTTCTTCTTTCCATTCCCAGCGTCACCAGCAGCGGGACTTGTCTCTTTCTTCTCACCTTCCCCAACCACTTTGTCATCCGCCATCCCCTGAAATAAATAAATAAATAAATATTGCGCGATTCAAATTCGCCGCAACAATTCAGCAACTGACCGATGATTTTCTTCCGATAATCCAAGAATCGGATCAACGAAGGGAGAAACTGAATTGGAGAGATATACCTGATTCTCTGGTTGATCTTACGCTGTTGTTCCTTCGGATCTCGCAAGAAACAATGCGTGCGGTGATTGGATTGGGGAGTTATCTTTCCCTACTTTCCACACACGACGTGAACACGGAGCACGACGGTTGTAATCTAAAACGAAAACGAATACTTGGATGCCACTCAATCACCGTATCAATTTTTCACCTCCCAAGCTATTAGGATTGGAGAACCATATGAGGGGTAAGGGTTCTAAATTGGTACCAATGATTGGAGAGAAAACCCACGATACCTTAATCACTGGGGGTTAACGTGAAAATGGTGTTATGAAAAGGAAAAGATATTCCGTAGTTCTACGGGTAGTAATTTTACAATCTCGTTGTGGCTTGATGAACGAGCCGGGACCCAGGGACGGAAACTTAGATTCTAAGTTTAACTTGTAATAAAAATTATTAAAAATTGATCGTTTATTTGAATTGGACTTATATTCTAATAGATTTAAATCTAGAGAAATGCTACCAGCTCCGAACAACTTAGCCGAAAAAATAGCCGAACCTCTTACTTTAGCCATCAGGCAACTTTTTAAATATAAAATATTATTTAACTTTAACTTTTTAATGTTCTTTTCCTTTTCCAAAACTACCCCTGACGCTTGCTTTACCAAAGTCATGTTTTGGTTTTCCTTTTTTATCACTCGTAACATCTACAGCAACGAAGCTTGAGAGACAAGTTGTTCAAATATAGAGAGAAAGATATTGAACATTTTTCGATTGATGAAAGTTTTTCTTGTTTGTCAAAAAATGCAGAAAAAAATATTGAAGGTGTCTCTTTTTAATCTCTTTATTTTTCCTTAATTCTTTCGATGGTGTTGTGGCTTTTTTATTATTAAATTATTATTATTATTATTATTATTAAGTTTAATTATTTATTTGGTCTTTATAATTTCAATTTTTTTTCTTTTTAGTCCCTTTATTCAAAAACATTTCTTTTTAGTTTCTATGCTTATTATTTTTAATTTTTTTTAGTTCCTACATATATCATTTTAATTCCTTTTAGTCCTTATGGCAAGGACTAAAAGGGATTAAATATGATATGTATAAGGACTAAAAGAAAAAAAAATTAAATATAGGAATTAAAATAAATTTTTTGTAATTATAGGGATTAAATGAACAATTAAACTTTATTATTGTTATTGTTATTGTTATTGTTGATGAAAGAGTTCTCAAATATATGTATTTGATTTTCCCATAAGAGATTCTTGATTTATTTATTTATTTAGAGCATTTTATCATGAGTTGTTTTTCTATGATATTAAATTTTAGTTGTAACTATCTTGTTATGTTTGTAATGATTAAGGTATAGAGGTGACAAATACTATAGTTGTGGAAGAAAATGGAGAGCTTGAAAAATGTTCAACTAACCTTGAAGAACTAATTTCAAATGTTGGAATGTTATTATATTTTGAAGAAGAACTTTATACGTTTTATAAGATATATGCCTAGGAAGTTGGATTTGGGGTTTAGAAAATTAGCACAAAAACAAAAGATGGAGTCAAGTATTACTCACTTGCATGTTCTAAAAGAGGTAAATATGTACCTAAGACAAGTTCTTCTAAGCTAAGATTGTCGAGCAAAACTGAATGTCAAACAAAATTTTTTGTGATTGTTCATAGAAGTGGAAAATGTACCATTTCTTGTGTTAATTTAGAGCATAATCATGTTGAGTCCAATAAAGTCACAATTTCAAAGGTCTCATAAAAAGATGGATAGTTATTCAAAAAGAAGACTTGAGCTAAATGATTTTACTGGAATTCCATTAAACAAAAATTTTCATTCATTGGTAGTTGAAGCTAAAGGGTATGAGAACTTGCAATTTGGTGAAAAAGATTGTAGGAATTACATAGCAAAGGTGAGACAATTAAGACTTGGAGTTGGAGATGCCAAAACACTTCATAACTACTTCATTCGTATGCAAAGGAGAAATTCAAATTTTTTCTATGTCATTGATATGGATGATGAAGGTCATTTGCAAAATGTGTTTTGGGCAGATGCAAGATCTAAGGCAGCTTATGACTTATTTAGGGATGTTGTATAATTTGGGAGTACATATTTAACTAACAGATACAATATGCCATTTTCTCCTTTTGTTGGAGTGAACCACCATGGGCAATCCATCTTGTTTGGGTGTGGTTTACTATCAAGGGAAGACATAGAGACTTATGTATGGTTATTTAAATCATGGTTGGAATGCATGTGCAGGCGAGGTCCAAAAGCAATAATTACATATCAATGTCGGTCTATCCAAAAAGCAGTGGTAGAGGTATTTCCTAAATCTCATCATCATTTTTGCTTTTGGCATATTATGAAAAAAATGCCTGAGAAATTAGGTGGATTGGCTCAGTATAAAGAAATAAAGAAAATCTTAAAAAACGTTGCGTACGATTCAATTGAGCCAAAGGACTTTATTGATGGCTAGCATAAAATGATTGAGGATTATAGTCTTCAAAAAAATGAATGGTTAAGCTCCTTGTTTTCTGATTGTGATCGTTGGGTGCCAACATATGGTAAATCAATATTTTGGGCAAGGATGTCTACAACCCAAAGAAGTGGAAGTATGAATGCATTTTTTGATAAGTATGTTAACTCGAAAACCTCACTGAAGTAATTTGTTGAGTAATATGATAGTGCATTAAAAAGTAAGGTGGAGAAGGAGAATAAGGCTAATTTTGACTCTCTTAATTCTTCTTATCAATTGATAACAAGTTGCTACTTTGAAAAGCAATTCCAAGATGCCTACACAAATGCAATGTTTAAGTTTTTTCAAGATAAGTTGCATGGTATGCTTTTTTGCAATTTCACACTATTAAGAGTTGATGGTCCAATATCTATATTCAGTGTCATTGATATTAAAAAAGGGAAGGACGGATACCACAAAAAAAGATTTGCATACACATTGCAATATAATGACGTGGAATGTGATGTTCGATGTTCTTGTTATTTGTTTGAATTTATGGGAATAATTTGTAGGCATATAGCAAAGATCTTAAGTGAAAAGAATGTGAAAGAGATCCCCTTCCATTACATTCTAACTCGGTGGAGAAAGGATGTAAAGCATAGTCAATATTATGTGCTAAATTGTTATGATGAGATTAGTGAGCAGGGTATAGAATTTGATAGGTTGTGTGCCAACTTTTATGAATGCACATTTGGCCAATTCAAGAACAAAGTATGAATTTTTTATGAGATGGATAAATGAATCAAAGGAAAAGCTTAAGGATGATATGGATTGAGATAATAGTAAACAAACTACTCTACCAAGTGCTAATCAAGCAATGGAATCAAGTGAAAAATTATTATCTCCTTTACAAGTGCATAACAAAGGTCATTCACCATCCAAGAGAAAAGAGTCCAAAATAGAGAAAATAGTAAAGACAAAAAAGAAGAAGAGGTAAATAATTAAATATATTTTTTTATAGGATATTTGAATACAATAATTTATTTATATCATATAAAATCACAGTTCAATGGAACAAAAGAAGACATTGGACAAGGTCACAGAAGTCTACCATGCTCAAACATCACTAGTAAAATGGTAATATATATTGTATAATTTATTTATTCTGATATGAATTGAGAGTGTTATTTTGTTGTTTGTAACATTTTATTTCCTTAATTGGTTATCCCAACTCACCACATGACAACTCAATATGAAACTTGGGAAAATTACATTTTTGCTAGACAATCACAAGTTCATCATGAGTATGATTGTATTTTATTTATATAACTGCTTCCTAATTGTATGACTAGCTAGCTTGGAAAATATTATAATAGGAGTATCAAGCATTTGGGTAATGTCATTTAGTGATACAAGCTTTGATCTTAATCACTAATGATAAAGTAGCAGGTGAGTGATTTTACTTTTATATTGCTTGGTAATTTTGTATAGCCAGCTGATTTATATCTATGTCTTAAAAATATGTACATCTTAGTTGACTTATTGAGTTATTATTGTGGTTTGCGTATGTCTGAAATTCTGACTCAGAGCTACTTATATATATTTAAAAGCACTTTATAGTTTAAAAAATGGTTCTCAGGTGGTTTAAAAATTGGTTTTAAACCAGTTCATTAGTAAAACCTAGTTCTAAAAAATGTTTCACAATTAAAAATTGGTTCTGAAGCAGTTCATGGCTTTAAAACTGGTTTAAGGGTTAAAAACCAGTGTTGTAATGGTTAACTCTTCAGGAATTGAAAATCAGTTCTGCACTGTTCTAAAAACTTTGACGAACTATGTTGTTTGTCATTTTGTGGTGAAGCTAAGTTGCTAATTATTTCAATTCTTGTTGACTATATTTTAAATTTTTAACAAGCATGTTACCATTGCTTCAAGTGCTGCTATACATGTGTTCAATGCTTACATACTATCAGAAGTTATTCACCATAAACTCCTTTAGATAGAGGAACTCTAATGCCATCTTCTCAGACATTCTCCATTGATTCTGTTGTACATGTGATCTGAATTTTGTATAAGATCACTTTTAGGATGATATGATGATAGTAATATTTTGTAACAGGTTCACTTGGTTATACAGCAATTAGAGGGTCCTTTCCGGTGGTTTTGGTGTATCCATATAGCATGCATCATGGATATTTGGAAGTGTTTGCTTTGAGTAAGAACAATTTAACTGGAGATTTTTCAGATGATATATATCTCCAAATGGTATGGTTAATTGTTTTGTTAGCATATCAGAATCACTTTTCAAGTACTATACCAAGGTTATGGGCAGATTTATCAAACCTATAATTTCTATATTATTTCTTTTCAGCGGTTAGTATGGGTACATGATGCAACCATGCCCCATTCTAGTAAAAAATGAAACCAGTCTACGTGTCAAGGCTTTCCCTTTTGATGCATAATTGGTTAACAAATTGCCAACATGCCGCTCACTGCCTAGAATAATGCTTATTGAGCCAATGTGTGGTTACTGGCATTGGTTTATTGGATACTGAATTGTCAGCATCAACGCGTGGAATGTTGGCCGGCCAATCAGCAAATTATTTGTCAGGATTTCATTGTTGTTACAAAGGTAGTGTTTTTTTTTTTTTTAAGCCAAAGGAAAATTGCATTGAATAAAGGTACCAACACTAGCATAAGTAATGCTAGACTTTGGCAATATGAAATACAGACACCAATCCTTTCCAAGAGTAGCAATGGGACACGACTCATTATGATGTATATTATGGGGTCTTGATATTTGTCTAACCAACACTGCCCCGAAAACCACTCGAAATTGCTCCTCCTTCGAGACATCACTACCCAGAGAATTTCCAATGTATGTGCACTTTCCGTAGGTATCTCGACCTTCACCAGTAAATCCATCACAATATACATCTACTGTTAGCCGCCCAATCTACATCATATAAGCTCCCTACATCAGTTGTACCAAGGTAGATACATTTATTGTACATACACTGTGATAAACATCCAACCTATGATTAACAAACACAGTCCATCGCCCCCTAAACCCCCTTAGTATCACACACCATCCACTGTCAACCTGCAGAGCGTATTAGTCCCCCCTGTGCGTCTCCATCACTCATGTTTCCCTTTAAAACACACCTGCTACCTCAAGCTCAATTCTAAAGCAACCACCGTACGCTGCTGTTTCATTTTGCCCAATCTGCTAGAATCCATCTATACCAGTCCTCTGTTGAGCCTAGCCTTGCATGCCATTTAGCTCACGCAGCCACCCAACCCCTGTTCAATACTCCTTCATGTAGCCCCTACACCCTATTCATCGAATAAAAACACAAATTCTTCACACATATGGAAGAAAGGTGTCACCTACGGAGGGTTATGTCAACCATGGAAAAAGGATCCCTAAAGAATAAACACTTCACTGTAGGCCGTTGACTTGGTACTAAATACCCCAATTTGACTAATATTTTTTATTGTTGACCGCTCCACTTTTGTATTATGTTTCAAAATAACCACAAATTAATAAATATTTTGTAAAACTGATCTACATTGGTTGCCGATTATGTACTTATATTGTTCCCCAAGTCTTTTATCTATTTGAGAAATTTTAAATAAGTCTTTATATTAAGTTTCTAATTTTATAAATTATTTCCCTAATTACATTTTTGCATAAGTTTAGGTTTCATTAAATATAAATTTTTTAAATAACTTAGATACCTACTAAATAATTAAACTAGTGATTTCATCTCTGAATTATTTAAATAATTTTAATTATATTTCTGTAGTTAACAAAATCCTAATAAAATTCTAATAGGAATGTGATCAGAAATAATTAAAAATAATTTAAAAGTTTAGAGATTTAATCATAAACTTTTAAAGTATAAGTATTTATTTTTTAAAAATTAAATAATTAAGAGAGTTATATATTGTTTTAATCTAAATTTAATTCCTTCAACTTATTTATATTTAATTATCTTTTAATTTATCATTTTTTTAAAAAAATTGTTTATTAAATTAATATTTAACATATACTTTTATGTTAAAAAATAAAGTAAAGTCATAACAAAATATAATTTTGTATTCTGAAAGATGACTTAAGATTTAGAAATAAAACTTTTGATATCAAGACAAAAATGGTAAATTTCTTTAAGAAAACTTATGGCCACTTATTATGATTCTTGAAAATTAAAAATAAATAATATATAAATATATAAAAGATAATAACAAATAAAATCATATTTATAACTCTGATTTGTGTTTTTCTTATGAATTTTAACTACTTAGAGAAAAAAATATCACTTTGACTTTCGTTCCAAAGGGTTCTTCTAATGAAAAAGTATTTTTAATTAAAAAAATGTGTAAAAAACTTATGATTATTAAATAAAAGTTTTCAAAATTTTAACTCTCATAAAAACAATTCAAGTGTCTTTCTTACAAAGTAAAACAAATTGTTTCTAATAAATTTAAAAAGTTAAGACTATATCATTTTTTTTTCAAACCTTATTCATAGATGCATTAAAAAAAAAAAAGCCTTATTCATAGATATCTAGAAGTTTCTGTTTGTTTAACATCTTTTCTAATTCTGTCGAGCGTTTATTAGGATGGGCATAATACTGCTAACGTTTATTAAAAATCAACGAGAAATATTTACAATCTACTTTTTTTAACACAATATTTATTATTAAGTGAGATTTAGACGAAGTTGATCCACCTTAATTAATTTGTTTTATATGAATTTTATCTAATAATAAAAAAAATAAGTTAAAAAATGTTGTTAACGTTTTTCTTTATTAATAAAAAATATTCATATCCTTTATTATAGGTGTTAATCTATAATTTGTCCTCATCATTTTCAAATAATTTTAAGCACTAATAAAGCACTTAAAATTATCTGCACTAGCTTCTGTCAGGGTCAGGGTGTTCAAATATTTTGTGGAAGAGTTTATGAAGATACTCGGTGAAGCCAAAAACAAGTATCATTTCACTTTATCTTATGGCATAAGTTCATGTTTATTGCAGAAAGGATAGAAACTGGATCAAACTTCCTTTCCTCTTTTAGCGAAGAAAAAGAAAACACTACACATAACAAAACAAGTATCAATAAGAATGAATTTAAATTATCAAAAGCTACAAATTCCAAGATATATACATATAGATACACACAATATTTTATTTTATTTTTTTTGATTCACCCGAGCAAAGCCCTAGGACCAAGCAACAGAACGAGGGAATGCCAACCCAGTGCTATCTTTCAGAAGATTTCCACATCCCATTGGAGAAAGGCATTCCCCAGTGGAAATTAGAATTGATGAGAGCAGCCATGTTTCTTCTTCTCTTCTCCAAATTCATCTTCTGTTCCATCTTCTTTCACTTCCTCTATCGTTGGCTCTTCTTGCACCAAGGGACTTGTCCTTATTGTGTCCACTAGCTGTTCCAAACTTGAGAGGTACAATTTGAGGAATGTATAATAAATTTCCAGGAAAGTTCCTTTTCTCCTTTGGGATTTTTCGCAACTGTGGCAACCAGTATGCAACGTACTCACCTTCAGGGTCATATGTTTGTGCCTGAAAAAAGGTATGATAGTGTCGTATCAGTTCAAAAATTTAAGTTCACTTTTAGTTTGTTGTTTCCAAGCCATTTTTCAGTTGGACCTTCATCTAATATGTACTATGTGATCCCTATCAAATATCCCTAGATGGCAAGACTTACAAATCATACACTCAACCTGAAAGAAGCACCTTCACAGCTACAAGTTTTTGTTATGATTGTGTTACATACAAAAGGTTCATAAACCTTCTCTAAACTTTCGGGAGAGCTAGTCTGTGACACCTCTATCACCAAGTGACCAAAATTTTGATCTTTGCAGTTTCAATTCTTACAAATAATAGTTGAAACTTAGTACAAGATAAACTGGGTCTTTGAAGCCCAAAGAATTCCAGTAGGATGAGGTGTGGTAGATATAAAATCATTCATGAGCCTTAACCTAACAGCTCAAGCTTATAGGAAAATTGGTCCATATTAAATTATAATGACACTTCAAATCCTTAAGACCAATAAAGCACCCAACCAGATGCCCTTCAAGAATCAACACCAATATAGCATTTGTAAGTAAAGGTGAGGATCGCTGTGGTTAAATCGTGTATTGTAAAACATTAAAACTCCTTATAGTCACTTACTTGTTTTGGGATGCTGAAATAACGATCTTCTCTGGGATCATTCCCAACTCCTGAACAGGAAGAACAGAGAGTATGGATTGTAATTTTCATTGTTTAAAAATTTATGTACAGAATAGTAATGTGGGCATGGCATATTATGAATCTGAGTAAGCTTAATGTACACGAATACAAACAACCAAATCTCAAACTAGCAAAAGAATCTGTGGTCCAAATAAGATATGGATGGTCCTATACTGAATAAACGAATATCTCCTCTAGATGGAATAAGATTTTCTTTGAAAAGTAATTTTGTTCCGTCTGCTAAAGCTTGAAGAACTCCAAAAGGACCAATATATTCAGGTCCAATACGTTGTTGTATCCCTACGGATATTTCTCTTTCGAACCATACAATTGCTAGTACACTTATTGTAATTCCTAATACAAGAATAAAAATAGGGGCAAATACCCATCAAATTCCATATGCCTCTTTAAAAGATTCCAATCTGAAAAAAAATGGATATCTTGTATTTCTATTATATCAATTATCATTTCAACGATCAACTTCTCCCATACTCATCAACATGCCCATGTTAACAAATGATGCAATGCCCCAATTCGTTATTCCATTTGCAGTACCACTACAGCCTGGTACTTTAGAGGGCACACACTGGCTGACATGTGGGTTGAAGGATTATATTGGATATCAACATAAACATTTTCTAAATTAAAAAATGAAGATAAATAATGTGGTACATGCAGGCTTACTTCTCCATGCACTCTTGCGGAGTCATGCACTAGTTGATTAGCATAGTTATCAAAATATATAGTTAGTTACCTGATCCATAAGTCCAGTTTCCATAATTAGAACATGGATCATAATCCAAAAGACATTTCTCAAACCATTCTGCTCCCATGCGCCAATCTATGCCCATGTCACGAACAAGAAAGGAACACACAATCTGTCCAAAAGGTAATCAAGTTTCATGTTTCAGTTATAAAGGTGCTCGCAAGATCCCAGTAAAATATAATACAATCTACTATGGTCCAAGAATCGTATTGTATAAATTTCTAGCAATTATTATACTGTAGAAACACAATAATGGGCTGTGGTTCACCTGCCGTCCTCTATTTGACATAAACCCTGTACTTGATAGTTCTTTCATGTTGGCATCTATCAGAGGATACCTAAAGGTTTATGCCAAAGGGAAAAAAAAAAAAAAAAAGAGTGAAAAAAATGTCAATTCACTTCGGAAATACACATGCAGATATTCTTAACTCTTTGGTACATGAATGCAATTAGTACTTTCAACTGATAGATGAAAAAAGGTTTAAACTAGTAGATAAAAATAAAGTGAGGAATTAAGTTGATTTACTTTCAAGCAATTTAAAGAAGTAGAAGTCACAGTACAGTGAAATTAGTACTTAAAGTCTCCAAAATCATGCAGAAGGGGGAAAGAAATGTTGCATTCAAGGTTTTTTTTTTTTTTTTCACATCTTTTTATTATTTTGGTCCTCCCCCTCATAAATTCAATCCCATAATTATATAAGAAACAATAAAAAGATGTCCTAATTGTGATTTGATTATTTAAATCAAGGGTGTTTGGGGACAGCTGAAATTTTAAGATTTCAGCTGTTTTTTCAAAACAAAAAGCTTTTTGCCAAATATCAGCTTATTTGAGACATCAGCTGAAATTTTGTAAAAAGCTTTTTTGTTGAAAAATAAGCTGTTTTTTATAATCTGTAATGTAGTAGCTTATGATTTTTTTTAGCAGCTTTTTTTCCCCTCAAATACATTATTTCCAAATTACTCTCAATTTTTTCAACAACTTTTTTCCCTTTCAGATTTATACATACCTTTTTCATAATTTACTATGTAAAAACTGATTATTTTATTGTATCCAAACGAAATTAATTATTTTTTAATTATTTTTCAGCAAATTTACCCAAACAAAAACTGATTATGATTATAATTAATTATAAATGGGTTGTCTAACTCACCCCAACTAAAAATAGGATTAAACAACTCATCCAAAATGATTGGTACAATTTTCTAATAGACTTTAAGATGGTTGGTTGTAAGTATTAATTGCACCAATTATTTTAAATGGAGCTGTTTAACCAAATTTTTACTTGGGATAAGTTAGACAATTCCATTATAAATAATCGATTATACATATAATTGATTATTAAAATAATCTAATTTTCGCGGCCATTCCAAACACACCCATTGTTCCCAAAATACTTACACACGATAATTCTAAGACATTACATTAGAAGGGCAAATTTTGGGTTGGAGTTATAAGACAGAGCATAATATCAAGTAATAGTAATTGTATCAAAACAAACAAGAAAAATTCTGTAACACTCTGAATCTCTGACAGAAATTTTACCCCGTACAACCATCTCTCCAGGATTCAAACAAATTCTTGTCTTGGCTCCAGTTGCGCTGAACTTTCCTAGGGCCACCTGAAAAGCAAAACAGATTATACGTACGTAATCTGAACAAATTGATTTTAACAAGTGTTCTAAAAAGATGCATTATCGCACTTGCACTTCATAACTGCTAGCTATGGACAACACCCCGGTAACAAACCAGCAGAATTTTTAAACCATAACTCTATAAAATACCAGAGGCATTCAAATACTTCAACGCATCAATACCTAAATGGAAAAGCGAATTCCCATATTTCACTGACAAAAACCTAAAGTAATCCCTCCATATCAACTCGAACAAAACCCTGAAAAAATAAAGATAGGTTCAGAAGAAGAAAACATTATGAGAAGGGGGAAGAAACCAAACCTGTCACTGTTAAACTTTGTCTAACATTACTGAAATTTCGTTAAGATTGAAAAGTTGTTGTAAAGGTTTTCTCCTTCTATTCCTCCTCCTCCTCCTCCCCCCCGCTACTTCCTTAAGCATTACCCTTACTTTTTCACTAAATTCATTTTATCATTAACACACAGAGAATTGATAATTGAAAGATAAAAACCTACTATGCAAAAGAGTCTTTTCTGGATGCAGTTAAAGTTACTTCGCAAGATCCAACTAGACAAACTAGTTAGTTCTTTTATGAATAATTAAGAAACTGGTAATAAGAGAATACCATCGTTATGATATAGATATACATTAGTAAGAAAGAAGCAATGTTACCACTTACCAGTAGGTAGAACTATTTGCTTGTCTTTCGTTCTCATATCTCTTCACCTACAAAGAACAGACAGAACTTTGTCAATGCATGCACTCTCCTTTCTTAGCTATCATACAATGCACAAAACAGAGATCATTGCCAAGTTTAACCTCTTCATGTATGAAACGAGGAGACAAACTTCCTGAGGCAAGCCATGGTGAGAATTTGGTAGAATAATCAGGCCCTAACATCCCATTCCTGGTCTCTTTATACACCTTTAGCAAATCCTACATATGAACAATCTTAAGAATGCATTATCTAATCAAACAAGCGCTAACATTAATGTCCCCAGTATGCTATATATTTAGGTCTCAAAATCTTACTGGAGTCCTAAAGGTAATGTATTTATTTTTTATTTGAACCATTTTCCTATTTTTGTGTCATACGAAATTAAATAGCTCCCTTGTATTCTGTATGCAAAGTCACTGAAAACCCTTTATCTCAAGTTGGCCCGCCAATACATATGGTGATACATTCATTTCATGAAAGATGTGATAGATTCCATAAACGCAATTAATAAATAGAAGATTAATCACTATCAAATATCACTCCTGCACTAACTCATTATGTACAGAATAGCCATATGCAGCAACAGTGACATAACATAAATTGGATCAATTTGAGATAACCAACCTTCTTCCAAAAGTATTCATATACTCTGCTCAATGCTGCTGTTTCACCCCCCACAAACTTCATCCCTTTGTTAACCTAAATCAAGAGGAGGAAAATAAAGGAATGAACAAAAATCGTTATCTTATCATTCTGGAGCTCAAAAGACTCAAGTTAACTTCTTGTAAAAGCAGGCACTGATCTTGAAAGATGTCTACAAATAGTTATGGCAAAACCCACATTCTGTAAGCAAAGTCCCAGCTGCTCTAATGAAGGAAGGCACCCCCAATCCTCAATTAGGGGAGGTGGTCCAAGAGATGCTGGTAGTTTGATGCATGTGCGTACGGTACATTTGGCTTCAACAATCTGCAAGTTTCGAATCCCATTAGAATGCATAAGTAGCACTGAAAACAAATCTCAAATGAAAATATCATGCCTTACGAAATTGAGTATACACATCTGGCAAACTAATGGCATCAAAAGGGAGGTCATCAAGGTGGTACATGGTAGTACCCCAAACAAATTGCAACTTAGGGATGTTGTTTGAAACTGTCACACCACTGGACTGCTCAGGTGATATCACAACTTGTTGAAGACCTCTGATGACTAACCTTTCAACATTCAGCTCCTCACTGCAAGTTTCTTTCTGTGCATACACCTGACAATTTTATATTCATTAATGAACTCTATAGCTTCAACCATGAAATTCCATCAATTCAAACTAGCTTATTGATCGGGGTTTAAATTCAAAGACTTACTGTGTGAGCTCCAAAAGCTTTTGCGAGAGAAGGAAGAATATCCTCTGGCTTCCCAGGTTGTACAAGCAAATTAAGTCCTTTCTTCATCAAATTCTTCCTCAAGTCAGCCAAGCATTCAAGGAGAAACTGCGCTCTCAATGCTGCACAAAAGTTACATGAGTGATGCAATGCTATTCCTACTACATTAATTAAATCCATGAGGTTAAACTATTTATTTGGTCCTCATAGTTCTCATAATTCTAAGTTTTAATTAGTCCTTATACGAGAAAAATTTAAGTTTTAGTTCCAAACAGTTTTTTGTGGCGGTGTTCTTATAGCGGTTTTACACCATCAGAATGTTTTCTATGATGTAAGACCAAAACTTAACTTTTATGCATGTACAGGGACTAAAAATTATAATTTTCTCATATAAGCGACTAAAACTTAAAATGGGGACAACTATAAGGATCAAGACCAAGTGAATAGTTTAACCAATCCATAAGAACAACAACAAAGCAAGAAGCAAACTTAGATTAAGTAGTTCCTTACGTGCTTCTGATATTGTTTTACGTTCATAATTGGAGTTTCACATCAAGAAGGTAAGTTATGCTTATCTTTAATGTGAACTTTTATTACATGTACTATCGAGGTGAAACTCTAATTTTGCTTAGAAAACAACACCAAAAATACCTAAGAAAAATTGCATTTAACTTTGTACAGAACAGAAGGAACTACATCTAAATTTGTCTCAAAAGAAAAGGTGAATATGAATATAAGTTATATAACGGTACCACCGGTTTTTGGAAACCCGAAATGATAAGTAGTGGAAAAGTGTCGAGGATCAACACAATAGACAGGTAACACGGTTTCGGAGGAAACCCATGCCTTATAGAGAGCCTCATTATCCAAAACTCTGAGATCGTTCCTGAACCACACAATGGCTGTTCCTTTGCCACTCCTCTTGGCGTTGGACGTGTACCTTCGAAATGTGTGGTTTGCCACGCGGTCCATGTCGTTGGCATCTTGCTCTGGCACCTGGTACGTTGATGAAGAGGCTGAGGACGACACGGGTTCGGATTTGGCCAACGTGTTCATCGCTAGGAACAACCGAATTCTTCTTCTTGGGTTTGTCAGTGTTGAGTTTAACGTGGACTTGGAGGAATTGGTGGTGGTTCTCAGAGAAAGAAGTGGAAGTGGCTTGCAGAGGAGAATGGCCATGTATAACGTTGGTTGGGTTTTGCTGCGGGAAGGGGCAATCAAGCAGTTGAAAGTGTGACACGTGGCATCCATGGGTTGGTGTGACGTGGCCAGTTGCTAGCCTATGGCTGTACTTACTCCTTCGTTGTTGTTTTTTTTGGGATAAAAGGGGTTAGAAGCCCAAACTAAAAACATAGAAAAAACCTAACCAATAAAGTATCAGCGGACATATGAACTGAATAGTGGAGCCCTCTCAAATATGTGATTCCTACAACTTTAGAAAGCATTAGAGCTGTAAAAAAAAGTTAGTAATAAATTAGTTAAATCAATTAGAAAATTAGGTGTTATGATTGATTATATAAGCTTAATTGTACTCACTGTAATTTCATTTTCTCATTTCAATACACTTTTATTTTTGAATTTTATACTTCTCTCTTAATTTTCTCCTCTAAACCACGAATTCTAACATGGTATCAGAACGATACTACCCACCTTAAAGATTTTTCTTGTTGCTTTCATTTTTTTTTCTCTTCGTTTATTCATTTTCCTTTTTTCATTTTCTAGAGAAAAATCAAATAGATCTTTCTCCCTTTTTTTATCAAATTTTCAAAGCTTCACAATTAAAGCCATATAAGCTTTAGTGTCTTTGTACTTCATCGACACATTGTAGTCGTCTTCGTGATGGAGTTCTGTCTCAATACTCACCTTTGATATTGATTCTCAATTATGGCTGTTTTTGTTTTGTAGTAGAGCTTTGTTTCATTGGCCCCAGTTCTAGGGTTTTTACTCCAACAACAATTCCTCCATTTCGATTTGGCGCTGAACGCTAGGGTTTTTTGCATTTCTAGTTTCTTCATTTGTTTAGAGCCCTTTCTTATGCAATTTAACATGTTTTGGCACACACTTGACTTGTCTACCATGTCTCTTAACTTTCTTTACCGGCAACACACACTAACAAATTCATTATGACGGTTTCACCGTCATCACATACGTCACCTCTATCACATTGATTTTTAGGGTTCTTGATCTATCATTCATCTCTGTCTCGCGGCCTTGTCAAGGTTAGGAATGTGAGTGTGCAGAGGATGGTTATGATTTTTGCACTCTTGGTTACTCTCAATTGATAATTTTCGCACTCTCAATTTGTTACTTTCAGTATGGTTCACTTATGAATCTAACTAGAGGCTGTAATTTTGGTTCTAATATTTGAATAGTTTACTTTTTATTGATCTATTATCTTGTTGCTTGGCTGGCTTTGACTGTGATGTTGATCTTCTAGATTTTTTGGTTTTTTATTCATCGTGCTTGAGTTCTTGGTGGGTGAAGACTCTGTTAAGAGGTTTCTCCACTATTGAATGGTTCTCTTCTTGGTTGATGTTTCTCATGCACACAAACTATTCAATGATTTACTCCTTTGATGATTTCATTGTTGTTCAGCCTCCTTTGGCTTAATTGTTAGCTTTTGTCTATTTTTAGGTAGTTAAGCATGTATGCTCTGTTAAGTGGTTAAGCCTCATGCTGTGGCTTATGCTTAATGGTTAAGCTTGGCTTTGATGATTTTAGCTTCTGCCTTGTATAGTGGTTAAGCATTGGTGATTTTAGTCATTATATATCTTTCATCTGATGTATTTTCGGCATTTTACATTTATATTTCTTTGACTTCACATGCATTTGTATTGTCCATTTCAAGTTGGAAGTGTTGTGAACATCTTCCAACTTGCACAGGGCTATTAGAGATTGTAGCGGGCCTTGACCCGGTCAGCCCAAAGGCAACGACACTAAAGTCACTTCACCTTATGCACTCGTGGCTTGGAGGGCTGTGCAGCAAGCCTTAACCCGGCCCAAAGGCAATGACACTGAAGCCACTTTGCTCTGTGCGTTTGTGACTTGGAGGGCTATGTAGCGGGCCTCGACCCAGTCGACCTAAAGGCACATAACTCAGCCTACATTCCCCCGCCTTGCGACTAGCAACTCCACAGCACCTAGATTAGGAAACTTTGCCCTTCTTGCTAAGATCTTGGCAGATGGCCTGAGATAGCACGCCAAGGAAGGAAAGCCCACATTCATGGCAGACAAGATGTATCCTGAAGAGGAAGGACTAGATACACAACGATCCTCAGATGTTGTATCTATCACCCCCCATAGTATAAGTAGGACCTTATCTTAGGTTTAGAGCATTTTTTACTCATCAACCATGAGTACCTGCCTAGGAAGCGTTAGGTTTAAGGGCTCTAAAGTGATTGTAAGAACAGAGATGTAAAAAAAATGTTAGTTATAGATTAGTTAAATCAATTAGGAAATTAATAGTTATGATTGACTATATAAGCCCTATTGTACTCATTGTAACCTACCTCACCTCATTTTAATAACTTCTATTCTTGAGTTTTGTACTTTTCTCTTGATTTTCTCTTCTGAACCATGAATTCTAACAGAAAGACCATACTTTGCAAGCCTATCCACAATTTGATTTTCTTCACACAAAAATAAGATTTCAAACAATACTTTTATGATTCTTCTCTAACTACTTAAGGCCTATTTGGATAAACTTTTTATAGAGAATAAAATAAGAAGAAAAAATAAAATAAACTTCTCTAATAAGCTAATATTAGCTTATGCATATGCTAATTTATAAAAGCTCTCTCATTTAGCTTATCAAAAGTTGGTTTTAAATTATGTATAAGCTAATTTTAGCATATGAGAGGAGTTTATTTCATTTTTTTATTCTTATTTTCTTATTCTATAAGTGTTTATGACAAAGTTTATTCAAACAGACCATAATTCTTTCAAGAATAATGTTGCATGGATGAGATTGAGCACATCATTCGATAATTAATTTCAAGGCAATTTTAGAACCATACTCCATTATGATCTTGTTATAACCACGCTCCCCGGCCATTTACTCCTCCGTCAAACTTGTGATTTGTTTTCTTTTGGTCAAGAAATTTGTAATTTGATTTTGCAAAGTTAGGTTGTGATTAGGGGTAGAAATATGTCAGATGGCCTGTCAAGGACCTACAACCTATCTATTTATTAAAAGGGTCAGATATAGGCTTCTTAAAAAACCTTTTTAAGTAAAATAGTTAAGCTTTAGATTTTCAAAAAAGCTTATTAGGCCTATCTAGCCAGCTTGTTTATATTCATATTATATATTTATATTACATATATAATTTATATTTATATTTATATTTAATACATATAATTATTAATAAAAAGTTTTTCAATAAAAATATTTTTATTTGAAATATCTTATACTATTATGTTAGAGGAGACTCCACTTTTCCATATTCCAAACCCTAGCAGTTTAGCACACTTATCTTATTCTTTACTAGGGTACCTCTGCTCCGCACATCGCACACTCATCTTTTTCACATCAACTATGATGGCCTTGTCTCCATCTTCACCTACGACGACACCAACTGCATCCCCCTTTGTCTAGCACACCCTCTTTAACACTAATGTTTCCCTCAACCACATCCCCGCTAGTACCACATTATCACTTCGTCTTTTTGTATTGTTTGTCATTATAACAAATTAACAGTGTAACTAACCATATTGTTGGAAATTGTGGTCATGTCTTTTCTCAATAATGGGTTTCTCTATTTTGGTTTCAGAAAGGACCAAGTGTTGGGTTTTGTTTGTGTTGATGTGAAGGTTTTCTTCGAGTTTTGGAGTTTTAAGTATGATTCTTTTTCCATTTATTTTTTGATTTGTATTTTGTCTTATCTATGTGCAAAAAGGAAGAAATAGAATAGTAAGATTTGTGCTCTGATTTTTTATTCTTACTAAAGATTTAATATTGTGTCTTTATTGACATAAAGATTTTTAATATTGAATTAAAGCCTTGACTAGTTGAAGTTATTTAAGAGATTAATGTTGACCTCTCTTATTTCTAAATTGATTTTAAATACTTTGGTTCCTCTTAATTGCAATTGCGTAGCTTGTAGTTTTCACACTTTAACAGTCTTGTAGAAATGCTTGTTCGAGTTGTAATCACATTGGTTTATATTATTCAATTCAAATAACACAAAATCTTGTGTACTGGGGGGTTTGGTAGCTCGGTGACTAACTCATTATTTTGAATGGGTCATAAACTCGATGGGTTTTATTAGAATTATTGGGTAGTGATGGTTTAGTAGGTAACAATAACATTGGGGTTGTGTGAGTTCTTTTTTCAAAAGTTGACATTGTTGTAGTTGGATTGGAGTAACAAATAAGGAAAATGTTAACAAATGTTTTTAGGTATATTAGTTAAAAGCAAAATAATAATAATAATATTTAACGAATTTAATACTTTTTTTAATAATTGTTAATAAACTTTTATCAATTAGTTCTTTAATTATTATTCATTCTTTAACAAAAATCATAAATTATATTATCGTGTAGCTGTTGCATAAAGAGATATATAGTATGGATGCTAAGAACTTCTTCAAACCATCATTTCTCATAACAATTAAAGGAAATATAGAAGTGAGTTTTAGAAGTATAATGGCTTAACCTTGTGAATAAATTTATACGTTTGAAATGTTTCAACCACATTTTTTGTGAAATATTGGTATTTCACATTTCTTTCCTTTCCTTTTGTCCCTTCTAAATTAGTATTTTATGTTCTTATCAAGTTATGACTACTTAGGTGGATCATTTTCAAAGATAGGTCCATGAAACCAAATTCAAAATCACACGACCTAATATGATGAATCAATATGGTGGTGTTCTTAATGATTTTGGTTCGGAAGCCATGCTTGACAGATTCATGAGTGATTCTAACATCCTATATCTCGAGGTTATTTTTTATTTTTCTTAATGAAAATGAATTAGAAAATTATGACTCGGATGAAGAAACTAATCTAATGATATGGACTCACTTTTGCAATTTGAAATTTTTTTGTAGTTCTCTACACTAAACTTGGTGGATCCTCATTGGACTCTCATCATTGTTTTGTTGTCGAATATGCAATCAATAGAGATATGGACTTGGTAGGTTTCTAAAACTTAGGTCACTGATTTGTGGATTTGTTATTATATGGAATAATATTTTGAACCTAAATGGAGTTTAATGTTTCAAGCATATCTATTTATGATTTTATATTAATCTACTTTAATCATTCTCTTTATGGTATATGCATATTTACTTGTCATCTTATAGATTTTGATTCTTTTATTTGACTGTAATAAAAGGATAAGAAAATAAAAATGCAATATATTTTTCAGATTGTCTAAAATACTTAGATATTCAATTTGGTTATATTTTTAGCCTTATATGTTTGTTTTGTCTTTTAATTTCTATGTAGTAGGATACCTTATCTTCCCTCTAAGTAAGGATGCTTTTGGGATTTTTTATTTTTTTTTGGGAGGGGTAAATTTAGTTTATCTGATATATATACATTTACTTTATTTTCCTTCTCTTATTGATTTAAAAGACAAATAGATTTCAATTGCAAGAGTCAAGTTGCTACAATTAAATATTGTGCTAAACGACTACCACCACCACCAATGTTCTAGCCATTCAAGACTTAAGAATTGTCTTCACGAAGTGTAGCAATAAAAAACTACCAAGTTCATATCTTTATCCTTGTTTAATAGAGGAAACCACACCGGAGTCTCGTAGAAAAATTATATCGTAACTGAGTAAATGGCGAAAGCTAAATAGAATAAGGCTTGTTTCCATGTGTGGCAAGTGGTCTTGTGTACCAAATGACCTAGAAGAGATGTTAAACGTAAATTCATTCAATTACAAGCGGTTCAACCTTAAGGTTCTAAAGTCTTGCACTAGCCAATTCTCTTCAGGTTAGACCATTATTGCTTAAGCAAGACTTTAGCACCTCAAGGATGAAATAGTCGCAATTGAATGAATTTACGTTTAACATCTCCTTTAGGCCATTTGGCACATAAGACCATTTGCCACACATGGAAACAAGCCTTATTCTATTTAGCTTCTATCACTTACTCACTTATGATATAATTTTTTTATAAGACTTGGGTGTGGTTTCCTCTATTAAATAAAAACACAAATATGAACCTGGTAGTTGGTTATTGGTGCACCTTCTGAAGACAATTCTTGAGTCTCGAATGGCTAGAACATTGATGGTGGGTGGTAGTCATTGAGCACATTATTTAGCTATGGTAGCTCAACCCCCGTAATTGAATTTTGTTTGTCTTTTAAATCAATCGGAGAACACAAATTAAGTAAATGTACTTATCAGATAAACTAAATTTACCCTCCCAACCCTTTCCCCCAAAACCATTCATCCCCAAGACATCTTTACTTAGGGGAAAGATAAGGTATCTTACTACACAAAATTTAAAAGACAATGTAAACACATAAGGCATTGAGGCTAAAAATATATAACAAAAATAAATATCTAAGTATTTTAGACAATCTAAAAAACCTAATGCATTTTGTTTTCTTATCCTTTTGTCATGGTCAAATAAAATAATCAAAATTTGCAAGATGATAGGTAAACACTTATACCAAAAAGAATGATTAAAGTAGATTAATGTAAACCATAAATATACATGCTTGAAACATTAAATTCCATTTAGGTTCAAAACATTTATTATAAACTTCAAGCAATATCAAATCCACAAATCAATGACTTAAGTTTGAGAAACTTACCAAGTTCCACATCCTTATTAATTCCATATTCAACAATAAAACCATGATGAGAGTCCAACAAGGATCCACCAAGTTTAGTGTAGAAAACTGCAAAAAATTTCAAATTGCAAAGGTGAGTCCACATCATTAGATTAGTTTCTTCATCTCAATCACAATTTTCCAATCCATTCTCATTAAGAAAAAAAAACTTTGAAATATAGGACATATAAAATCACTCATAAATTTGTCAAGCATGGCTTATAGGCAAAATTCATCAAGAACAACACCATATTGATTCATTGTATTAGGTTGCATGATTCTAAATTTGGTCTCATGAACCCATCTTTGAAAATGATCCACTTAAGTAATCGACACTTGATAAGAACATAAAACACTAATATAGAAGGGATAAAATGATATATGCAACAAAAGGAAAGGAAAGAAATGTGATACCTCATATAACATCATCTTACAAAAAATGTGGTTGAAGCATTTCAAACTTATAAATTCCTCCACAAGGTTAAGTCATTATACTTCTAAAACTCACTTCTATATTTTCTTTAATTGTTATGAGAAATGGTGTGAAAAAGTTCTCAGCATCCGTACTATATATCTCCTTATGCAGCGACTACATAATAAAATAATTTACAAGTATTGTTAAGGAATGAATAATAATTAAAGATTTAATGAATAAAAAATTATTGAAATTATTCAAAAAATATTAATTTCATCAAATGTTTTTTTAATTTTATTTACTTTTAACTAATATACCTACAAATTTCATTAACATTTTTCCTTATTTGTTACTCTAATCACACAACCTCAATGTTATTATTACCTAGTACCATCACTTCCCAATAATTCCAATAAAACCCATCAAGTTCATGGCCCATTCACAATAAAAAGTTAGTCACCGAGCCATTAAAAATTCCAGCACGCAATAGCTATGTTATTTGAATTGAATAATACAAACCAATGTGATTACAACTTTATTTGTAGCAAAACCTAAAACAAGCATTTCTACAAACAGTTAGAATGCAAAAACTACAAGCTATACAATTGCAATTTAGAGAAATCAAAGTATTTAAAATCAATTCATAAATAAGAAAGGTCGCCTTTAATCTCTTGAATAACTTCAACTAGTCAAAGCTTTAATTCAATGTTAGCAACATAAAACCTTTCTTTTAGTCAAGACATAATGTCATAGCTCTAGTAAGAATAAAAAATTAGAGCACAAATCCTAGTATTCTATTTCTTCCTTTTTACACACAGATAAGACAAAGTACAAATCAAAAAAGAAATTTCAATTACAAGGGAAAAAGAATCATACCTAAAACTCTATAACTCAAAGAAAACCTTTATGTTAACACAAACAAAAGTTAAAACTCGATCCTTTCTGAAACCAAAATAGAAAAACCCATTATCGAGAAAAGACACAACAACCATTTTCAATGGTACAGATAGTTACATTGTTAATTTGTTATAATGACAAACAATACCAAAAATAAAATAAAATAGTATTGTGGTACCAACAAGGATGTGTTGAGGGAAACGCAAGTGTTGGAAAGGGCATGTTGGACAAGAGGGAAGATGCAATTAGTGTCGCTGTAGGCACAGATGGAGACAAGCCACTGTAGTTGATGTGGAAAACACGAGTGTGTGACATGCAAAGTAGAGCAAGGGTGCGTTGTGCCCTAGCAACAAATTAGACAAGTGTGCAACCTACCAGGGTTTGGAATGTCCATTGATATAAAAGTATAAGACATTGCAAATTAAATTATTGTTACTAAAAAACTTATTATTAATAATTATATGTATTAAATATAAATGTAAATTATATATATTTATAATATAAATATATAATATATAATATTATATACGAATATAAACAAGTCAGGCCTAATAGTTTTTTTTTGAAAGCCTAAAGTCTAACCTTCTTACTTTAAAAGGCTTTTAAAGAAACCCAAGCCTAGTTTTTTCAATAAACAGGACAGGTCAAGCCTTATGCAGGCCAGACCAAAGACCCTAAATTCATTTTATTATTAATTTAGGAAAGAAACTGAAATTAACAAAAGTTGAAAAAAAGAAAAAAAATAACAAGATGATATTTTAAATTGTTTGATATGAGAGAAAGAGTAAAAAGAATTATTTTTTTTTGTTTGATTGAGTAAAAAGTATAAGAATATACACACACACACACATACATACATACATACATACTATATATATATATATACATATATATATATATATATATATATGTGTGTATATATATATGTGTGTATATATATATGTGTGTATATATATATGTGTGTATATATATATATGTATATATATTTGAAATGTTATAAATACTTTTAATTAAGAATGAGATGTGATAATTATTTTTTGATAAAATATATTTAGAAAATAATTTTTCTATAGAAGATTCTTTTTTGATATTTTTCTCTTACAATATATAATAAAACTATCAAAGACAAATAATAATATTTTAAAATAGAAACAACAATTTTGTCTTAGTCAATAATATATAAGCTAATTTATTATTTTGCTTAAAATCCAAAACATTATAAAGAATAAAATTGTTGAAGACAAGAAAGAGATCATGAAACTGGAAGCAAAAGGTTGCAACTCCAAGAAAAAAAAGATGAAAAAAAGGTAGTAACATTATTGCTAAATAGAAGGACACACACAAAACAAACATAGGAAGCAAGCAATCTATTACAAATCATGCTTGTGAGGAAGGGGAACAAATTTTGGTGGCCTTACAAAAATTATTTGATTTTGTTTCCTTTTTCACCTTAAACTTATAGTCTTCTTTTTAATCCACTCGTTCTTGTTTCAGGCTTTCCTAAATCATCCAAAATAAACAAAGGATAAAACAAATAATACAGATGAAGTGTGCTAATAGAGGTTAATGGGTTCTATAAAGTTCCATCTGTACTGTGATGTTTTAAAATATGTTAATTTGATGATTTGGTTTGAAACAATCTTTATCTAATTAGTTTAATTTGAGTTTCACTGCTTTAGCTCACAAAAGTAGAGTTGTAGCAACGTGATAGCTGCCAGAGGAGACGGTTCTCGCTAAAGCACCTAGGAGCTAGTTGTTGCTCCTGAGCCCCAAGTACATGCTCCTAAGCCATGGGCATATGGGCCCCCCTCTTCCAATAGGCCCGAAGGACCATCTTGTGTTGAGATCTTATATGGACCATATTGCCCCACGATTGTGGATCATATTTTGTATTATTTCATCTTTGATATTTTGTATTATTTCATCTAATGTTGACTTATTTTATGTGAGTATGTTGACTTATTTGGATTTGTCTAATATTTTTGCCTCATATTTTATTTATCAAATTATTCAACTATTAAAGTTATTTAAAACAAATAAAAATTTAGTGCCAAAATTAACTAAATTAAATAATATTTTATTTAATGAGTTATTTAACTCATTAAAGTTATCAAATTATTTAATAAATAAATAACATTAACACAAATAAAAAATAAATTAACTACACAATGGAAACTAAATTCCATTGTTTAGTTAATTGACACAAAAAGGTGTCAAATTCTAATATACAACGAAAACTAATTTTTGTTGTTTATTTGGTCCTAGTTTTCATAATAGGTACTTTTATAAAAAAAATTAACAAAAAAAAGGGCAAGTGCAAAGAGGAGAAACGATAGTATAAATAGCATATCTCTTTTTTAAGTGTATACTTAGGTATATCATCAAGACCGACCCAATATTTTTTTTGGGTAGTTATATTAGTTGAAATTGATAGAGGGTTGAAGATGAGGTCTCAACAAACATTCTTTTAATTATTATGATTTATCTAAAATTTATTTTTGAATGCAAATTTACTCATTAAATTATCGTAGTCAATTTTGTTCAACATTTCTTTTTCACTCATTAAATTATCATAGTTAAATTATCATAAACAACAAGGTGTTAATGAATAAAAAAAAGGGTAATCCTCCCACATGTAACACGACAAGGAAACAAGTGTAATCCTCCCACATGTAACACAACAAGGAAACACTCTTACTGATAAGCTACTGAAACTAGCTTTTGAGTATCTTAATAGTTGTTGGATTGAGGAGGTCCTTCTCTAAATTGGACCCTTCTTTTAATATATGTGTGAACACCCAATTTTATCCGGGTCATTGTAACTTAAAATAAATAAATAATTGGGTTACAAAATTCTTATTGAAGATGGGGTCATAAATAGAGAAAAGGAAGATGAAGGGAGAAAAAAAGGTCTGGAGACTGGGAAAAAGGAGAGAATAGTGAAATAAAGGGAAGAGGAAATGTGAGGAGAATCAGAGGGGGAGTACGAGAAACAGAAAGGCAGAGGAGTGTTGTTATGCTGTTGAATCAAAGACGGAGGTGTATTTGCTATTGAAGTCTTAAAAGAAAGAAACAGAGGGACATCACCACATAGACAGAGGAATTCAGACACAAGTCATCTTCGTGCAAGTGGGAAATTCCCTGGAGGTATTTCCTCTCTCTATATGCATCACCCAGTTCATAGTCTTTTGAGCATTATCATTTCTTGAACATTGTGAATCCGTGTTGCATTTGTATATTTGCTTCCGTTTGTGATTTTTGATTTTGTTCCTAATATTGATTTGCAATTAGTTTCAACGTTGTTATCCTCCTCATCATCTATCTTAAGTCATGATAATAAACTTGCATATTTGACTCTCCTTTTATCGTTTATGCAATGCGTGTCATGATACACTCACATCACAATAACTCCCTCACATATGTATATGATAGATTCACCATTCCACACAAGACTGAAACATTTTAGCACTCATTTTTTTTTTTTAAATTTCGAATTCACACTTACTACCTTACACGCATCACCAAGAATTCTCAACAGAGTTTCAATGCCTCAAAAACTCTAATGTTGCCAACTAATACTTTATAAACCCTACAAAATCTTTCTTTTGTATATATTAGAGCATAAACTCGTGTGATGCAGAAGAAAATCATTGGATTTTTTTTGTATGTATAAAAAATATATTGACAATTTTTGTTAATTTCTTATTTTGCTGAAAAAAGATCTTAAATAAATCAAAATTTTCGTAATAAGGAAATTAATTTACTATATTATTATAGAAAAATCACAGATTAATTAAATATGAACTTATTCATCAATTAATAAGAAAAAATAGAAGATAACTTAATGTGTTTATTTTCCATTACAACTATAAATTTAAATTTTAAGTTTTTTATGATGCTACAAATATTTTTCTTTTAAGAAATCCTACATTATTCCCCTTTTGAAGAATCAAAGCATTTATAACATATTTTGAAAATTTGAAATTTCAAGAAAGCATTTATAAATTTTTTTAGATAATTAAAATAAGTCAATTTAAAATTACTAATTTAACCTTAAAATATTATTAGTTTCAACAAACATTTATTACATTTTTGCAAATTTAAAATTTCAAGAAAACATTTATAACGAATTTTAAATAATTAGAATTAGTAAATTTAAATTTAATTATAAAATTGAAAATATTTCCAATTGCAATAAAACATTTATAATATTTTTTAAAACTTTAAAATTTCAAAGAATGTATTTATGACAAATTTTAAATAATTAAAATTAGTAAATTTTAACCCTAAGTATTCACAATTGTAGGAAAACATTTATAATATTTTTTTTAAAATTTAAAATTTTAAGAAAGCATTTTATAATAGTTTTTAAATAATTAAAATTAGTATATTTGAATTTAATTATTCAATCTCAACTATTTTTGGTTTCAAGAAAGTATTTATAAAAGTTTAAAATTTCAAAAAAAACATTTATAGTAATTTTTAAATAATTAAAATTAGTATATTTGAATTTAATTATTTTATCTCAATTGTTCTTAATCTTTAAACGTATAAAATTTCAAGAAAATACTCAAAATTTTTTTGAGAAAGTATTTATAATAATATTTAAACAATTAAAATTAATAAAAATGAAATTCTTAATTAGGAAAGGGCATGACGAAAAGTATACCAAGTTGCATTATTCAACATTTACTTTGTTAGGTATGTCTTTCATTGCCTTAATGAATACTGAAGTGGCAATGGTTGATTAATGAAAACATTTTAATTAATTATTATTATTATTGATTATTAATACAATTAAGGAATTGATTAACTAGTATAATTACAATTTTAGCCTTATTTTAGGCGGGAAAGGTTTACTGAAAATACTACTTTACTTATACACACACACACACACACACACACACACACACACACACACACATATATATATATATATATATTAAGATTAAGATAACAAAAAGATAAAGATATATTGGATTAGATTTTGTATAAAATATTAAAATATTGTAGTTATATAATATTATAATAAAATTATTATAATTATAATATTATATATTTATTTACTTTTTATATATTTATATATATTAAATAATATAAATAAAAATGTACAGTTTAAGAAATAATTAAAATTTTGAAATATATCAAATTATTATATATTGTAAATTTTACATACGTCAAAATATCAAAAGATTAAAAATTATTAGGTATAAATAATTTATAATTATAATTATCATAAATATAATTATAAATTATTATAAAATCAATAAAAATGGAAGAATTTTTGATATAAATTACTTTCAATAGTTATTGGTATTCACATTATGAATGTTGTGCAAACCTCCTATTTTCCAAAATTACAGAAATTTAATGCGGGTATTAAAAAGTATATTGAAATTGACGATCAATTTGAGTAAAAGAACAATTGATTGAAATAATAAATTGTAGAAAAAGTTACTATTTTTACACTATAATCTCTAAAAGATTGAAATAGCCTGAAATTAGGCAGAAAAGTTGAAATTACTTAGTTACCCCAACTACGTTACTTTTTTTTATTATAAATCAAACAATTATTATATTCATTGACAATTTTTGCTATATCAAAGCTTTAAATTAATTTGATATTTAAATTCCATATTGATATAATTTATCTCTTTTTGAGATAAAGATGATGAGAATTATTAATTAGTGGCTAATATATGATTGAAATTAGTCAATATTTTATTTAATGAGTCCTTTTTTCATATTTAATTGATTTAATATATTAATAAGAAATTTATTATAAAAATAAATTACATTAATGAGTATTGTTAATGATTACTATTTTTTGTATTTAATTAATTTAATACTAATAGGGTAATCTTTATATCTTTATATATATATATATATATATATATATATATATATATATATATAAATTAATATGAAATTTGTACTAAAATTTATTTTAGGAAACAATTTAATATGAAATTATTGATCGGTTAAAATCAATCAATAAAAGAGTTAATGAGTAGTATTTTCCTATTTAATTGATTTAATATATTAATGTGGAATTTATTACAAAAATAAATTATATTAATGAGTAGTCTTTACATATTTAATTTATATTAATTTTGAACATGTCAATTTTTGATTAATTGAAATCAATCTATATTTGATTTAATGAATATTACATTAAAATTCAAATTGATTTTTATGACTCGTATTAAAAATTGATTATATCTAAAATTTATTATAAAAATAATATATATATATATATGTGTGTGTGTGTGTGTGTGTGTGTGTGTGTGTGTGTGTTAAGTAGTACTTTTATATTATATTTAAGGCTTAATTACTAATTTGATCTGTTAATTTATTTATTTTATTCAATTGGGTTCCTTTATTATTTTTTGCTCAATTCAAGTCCAATTGTTTTTAGAAAAGTTCAATTAGGTCCCATAATTTTTTAAAAATGCTTCAATGTTACCCTTTTTCATCCAAAACGACTTCATTTTTCATTTTGTTTTTCACGTCATTTAGTGTAAAATTAAATGAAAAACGAAGTCGTTTTAGATGAAAAATGGTAACATTGGAGCATTTTTGAAAATTATGGGACCTAATTAAACTTTTTTTAAAATAATAGGACCTGATTGGAGCAAAAAACAATAGGGAGACCGAATTGAGTAAAATAAAATAAATAAATCAAGAAACCAAATTAATAATTAAGCATATATTTAAAGTATATATTATACACCGAAATTCAAATTGATTTTGATGACCCTAAATAAAAACTGATATGTTGATTACCATTTGAAATTGATTATAAAAATTGATGAAAAAAGCTTATTAATATATTTGCAATAATTGTACTTTCATATATATATGAGTATAATATTATATATTTTAAATATAAGTATAAGAGGATATTTTTGTGCTTACAAAATTTAGGTAAAATAAGGAGTAATTAATATTCTACGTCATATTTATAATATAATAATTTTTGATGTATTTTCTCATAAAATAAATTATTTTCACATTTTTAATGATGTAATTACAGGTAATTCATATTTTACGTCAGATTTATAATTTAATGCTTATGAAACCATTTAATTTGTTTTACATCTTTATATAAAAGTAATTAATATAATATAAAAGTATTATTTAATATATATAATCAGTTCTTATAATCAATTTCAGATACAATCAATATAATTATTTTTTAATGCGGATCATAAAATCTTTATATATTTTAGTTTTAAAAATACAATAAACTATGCTTAAATAATTTTTTTTACTGAAATTATCTCTGGCAGTCAATTTATTGATAATTTATGTATTTATTTATTCAAATTTAATTTAAATTCAATTATTCAACTCTACTTAGCTAATAATGCTTTTGTTTATTTATTATATCATTCAATTTGTACTAAAATTTATTTTTGGAAATAATATAATATGAAATTAATGATTGACTAAAATTAGTCAATAATAGAAGAATTTGAATATAATATTCAAAAATCAATTTAAGTTTATAAAATAATAGATCGATGGAATTTGAAATTATCTATCTCCATTAATTTAATGAGTAGTATTTTCATGTTAATTTGAAACATTGTGTTATAATAGATTATATAATTATTTTAGATAATTATATATCTAATTTTGTCAGTTAATAATTTCATATTATATTGTTTACTAAAATCAATTTTAGTACAAATTCCATATTGATATATTTCAGTAAAGATGCATAGATATTTTATTTTAGAAAGAATCAAATTTTGAAAGAATCAATTTGAATAAATAAATAAATAATCAATAAATTGATTAAGAGAGAGAAATAATTTTAGTACAAAACTGAATGATATAATAAATAAACAAAAATATTATTAATTTATTAGTATTTTAATCTAGTATATATTTTATAAAGATATAAATAGTTATAAATCATTCATATATAAATAAAAAGAGATAAGAATAATTATTTATATATGAATAATTTACAATTATTTATATCATTATATAATAAATTAAAATACTAATAAACTAAAATACTAATTTATTCTTTATTTAGGAAAAATATTATTTATTTAAGAATATTTGATATAAAGAAAAATATCACTAAATTTTTACTAAGATAAATTAATATGAAATTTGTACACTAATTTATTTTTAGATACAATTGAATATAAAATCAGTATGAAATTATTGATTGATTTAATGTCGTCAATCAATAATAGGAAAATCTAAATATAAAGTAGAAAACTTAATGTCGTCAATTAATGTTCCAGAAACTTTAATGTCGCCAATTAATGCCCTAGCAATCCTAATGTCACCAATTAATGTTCCAGAAATCCTACTGTGGCCAATTAATACCCCATAAATCCTACAAAACTTTGCTTTTATATATATAAAGACAAAGATATATAAAAATAAAGATATATAAAGATAAAGATATATAAAGATATAAATATTTATTTATTATTACTAAAATAGGAACGTTTAATAATAATGTGAATGTTTGATATAAAATTATATATATATATATATATATTCTTGATTCTATATTATCCAATATTATATATTATTTGTTATTTATTATATTATTTATTTATATATTATATTTTTGATATAATGTGTACACCAATTTATTTTCAAAGACAATTTAATATGAAATCAATATGAAATTATTGATTGATTAAAATTAGTCAATAATAGTAAAATTTGAATATAAAGTACGAAACCCTAGTGTCGCCAATTAATACCCTAATAGCCGTAATGTCGCCAATTAATACCTTAAAAACCTTAGTGTTACCAATTAATGTCTCAGAAACCCTAATGTTGCCAATTAATACTCTAGAAACCCTACAAAACTTTCTTTTTTATATATAAAGATTAATATAATATACACTTCTAAAATATATAAAAATATAAATCATTTGATTATCTTTTTATTATTGTCCAATTTTAACACAAACAATCAAGGTAATATATAATTTTAATTCAGTAGTTAGATCAATACAAATGATTAATAGTGTAAATATTAGTATAAGTTACTTTGATGTAATTTCTCTCTCTATATATATAAGATACAAATACAAGACTTTAATTAAATAGAATTAAATATATATCATTGAAATTTACATCTTGTTAATGAAAATTCAAACCTTTGACATTAACAAATCTCAATTTTAGAGAACAAATATAATATAATGGTTTTGTCAATTACACGAGTTATTTCTATTTAAAAATATTTTTTTGGTCTAACTAGGAGGTATTTAGGGTTTTTATTTGGCACCTAACTAATTCTTTTTCCACCGGGTCGACCCATTTTAGGAATAAAGTAGTACCTCTACTCACGACTCCATTTTCAAGTCAGAGATCAAACTCCAATCCTTGGTTAAGGGACACAAGTGCCAAATCACTTATTTAAAAACATTAAACACACTCACTTCATTCATTTTTTAAAAATTCAAAATCTAGGACTAAAATACTAGTAAAAATAAGAAGAAAAATAACATCAATACACGTACAAATTATATTACATGCGTAATTAATATCCTTGTGTTTAAGAACGAGCAATCAAAAAATGGCCCGATAACTTACTTATCCAAGAAGGGGCTACTATTCTCACCTTTTTTTTGCTTTTTTCACCCCTCACTTTTACAAAAACATAGCCAATTATTTTTTGACCCTCACTTTCTTTTTAATCTCTCTTTCTTTTTCCCACCCTCAATTTATCAACACAATGGAAATGCATTTCCGTTGTCTATGTTATGCGCAATGGAAATGCATTTTTGTTTTGTTAATTTATTGAAAAAAATTAATTAAAATATTAATTATGATATAATTGACCCTTTTTAATATTAATCATAGTAATTGTAATATATATTACCATTTTAATTGAAATCAAATTAATTACGATACAATTTAACCTTTTTAATAGTAATCAAAATAATTATGATATAATTTAAAAAATTATACGATACAAGTTACTATTTTTAATAGTAATCAAATTAATTACAGTAACTTGTATCATACATTTTTTAAAAGTGTATCATAACTAATTTGATTACTATTTAATTAAATTAATTATGATGCAATTTTAAAAAATATACTATAAAATTTACCATTTTTAATAGTAATTGAATTAATTATAGCAACTTGTATCATATATTTTTTAAAAGTGTATCATAATTAATTTGATTACTATTTAATAGTAATCAAATTAATTATGATACACTTTTAAAAAATATATGATACAAATTTTATTTTTAATAATAATCAAATTAATTATGGTAACTTGTATTGTATATTTTTAAAAATATATCATAATTAATAACTTAATTAATTTTTTTTAAAAATTAACATAACAGAAACACGTTTTTGTTGTGTTAAGGACAGTGTACCCTCCATGCACAACAAAAACACTTTTTTGTTGTGCAATATACACAGCGAAAATACGTTTTTGTTGTGTATGAAGGCACATTTCCTTAACATTTCGTTATATATTTTGTACAATAAAAACACATTTTTGTCAGAAATATTTTTTTTTTAAAAATAACAAACAATACATGAAATGAAAAAAGCAAAAAATTGGGTGGGAATAGCAGAACCCATCCCAGATTGCATGAGAAATCGGGGTTGGGCTATTTGGGCCAGCCCAAACAAATAGGGAAGTTCGTTCGACTTGTTTCTAGAAAATTCGCCAACGTTCCCTCGCCACGCGTTATTATTTCATTTCAATTATGCCGGTGATAACTTTCGTCTTTCGTCATCACCGATTACATCGAATTCCTAATGTTCTCTGATTTTTAATCGTAAAGCAACGAGTACTGATTGTTGATCGTTGATTCTGTATTGGGAAGATTCTCAAAAGCTTGATTTAGGTTCTGAATCTGACAGTGAAGATGTCGCCGTACGACAGCGTTGTGGCTGGGAAATTGAAGCTGAAGGGAAAAGCATTGGACGTGAAAGTTTGTGGGATTAAAAGGAAGAAGGAGCGCGATAAGCGATACCATCACCTCTCGCAAACTAGTTCAGGTGAACATAATATTCTCTCTCTTTCCATTTTTGTTGTTGTTGTTGTTTCCCTTTCTTTTTCATAATTGCATTTTCACCAGTGCTGAGGCATTAACAAGTGTATTTGATTACATTTATGGCATTGTCACCGCATTTTGCTTAGAGAGGCCAATGACTGATGTACAAGTATGATTATAGAAAGAGCTAAATGGCAGTTAATATTTTGAATTGATTTGACTGCTGAATCGGATTATGGAAAAGCAAGAAACAAGTATTTTACCTCATGTTTGTATGAATTTCAAGTTATTAGAAATTCTAGATAGAGTAGAAGATAATTTACGGGGATAAAACTTAAAATATATATGTATGTGTGTGTATTTATTTATAACAAATGATATTCTACTTTAATATGGTAAACAGAACGAAATTGACCCAATCTTAGTCAAATTGGTTTGGTTCAGGTTAGCTAAATTCTTTTTCAAATACCAAAGCAAACCAACTCACTTGAATTTGATTGGTTTGGTTTCTTTTACAAGTTCTTCTATTTTTATATATCAGTATTAGCTTGTACATTTTCAGTGTTTTCAGCCCTAGCTAGAATTTTGAACTTTGAATGCTATGTATCAGGATTCAGGAGTCTTGCAAACCAAAGGTGCTCTATTTTCCCTCTTAATTTCACGAGGAGTAATTTGTATTAGAATTCTTAGATTTTTATTTAACACTAACACCGTCCTATTTATCTAAAGAAAACATTTCTGATTATCACAATATCATGCAGCATAAATTTCCATGCCCTTCTCTGTGCTAGAGTGGTAAACATTTCGGAACTCTTGGACAAGTAACCCTAGCTTCCCCCAACTAATGATGTAATTTGTTGACGAAAACCATTCCCAATGATATTGTGCGGATTTTTGTTGTGTCAAGTGGAAAAATACATTACCATGGGATGTTTTGATCAGTTTTGTTGCTCATTAGATGAGATTGGCATGTGTTGGCGATCTAGCAGCGTCAAATATCTCAAGGGTACTTAGTCAGTTGTTCCCTTTATTGGTCACTTTCAACATTATTATATAACAATTAATGTTGGTGAAAATGATTGTGGCATGATGCTTGGCGATCTGGATTCTGGTACATTCTAAAGAAACTACAATGAGGTCTAGCTTTTTAATCCTGCACAGTGGATTCTTATAAATGATAAAAGTGTGTAATTATCATTATTCTAGCATTGGAGTTCTTTTGGGCTAAGGAAATAAATTTCTTTCACCTCTAAAGGAAGTGTGATTCCACTCCACTTGAAGCTACAAGAAAAGTGGCTCTTAATTAGTGTTGTCAAATTGCCGCCATAGGGGAATGGCGGGGTGGTTTAGGGGGAAAACGCCATAAAATGGCGGTGGTGTGGCGGCTTTCACGTGGCGGCCTATGGCGGCCGCCATAGCCATGGCATTCGTGGCGGCCACAGTGCCCATGGGGGACAAAGTAGGAATTCTTAAAAAAAAAGAAAAGGGAATGGGCCTGTAGCCCAACCCGGTTCAGGGGTTAAAACCCTAACAGGCCACCGAGAGAGAGGAGTTTTCGTGACTTCTCTAGCCTCCGTCGTTCACTGCATTAGCGCCCTTCACCAGTGACTGTCTCCAATGATGGCGACGCACTCTAGCGACAGCAACCCCACTTCGACGACCATCTCTAGCGACGACAACCACCACCATCTCCAGCAATTTTCTTTTTTTCCCTATTTTCTTCTATCTTTTTTTGTTCTGCTTTGTTTTTTAGCCTTCATTTCTTATCTCATCCAACCTCCACCTTCTCTCTCTCTCTCTCTCTTTTAATTTCTTCTTGCTAGGCTACTGTTCTCCATTTAATTTAATTTCTTTAAATTTCTCTGTTCTCTCAAATCTGAATTCCTGCTAAGTGGTGGCTATTTTCTATTCTCTTAAATTTCTCTGTTCTATGTCCTGTTCTATTCTTTGCAGTAGTGCTATACTGCTGTTTAATCATTCTTTAAATTTTGTTTTGTTCAGCCTTTTTTCTACAATGGCTGAAGCTTCCACACATGACTCAAGGGCAAACTCTAGGACAGGCCCTGGTTGGAAATACTGTCATCAACTTGAAGAAGGAGATGCAAACACAATTGTTTGTAATTTTTGTGCAAAAGTTACTAAGGGAGGAATAACAAGAGCTAAACAACACTTGATGGGAAAGAAGGTCAATGTTGCTCCTTGTCAAAAGTGCCCAAAAGATGTAAGAGACGAGCTTTGGGGATATTTAGCTAACAAAAAGAAGGAGGACAATGTTGATTTGCCAAATGTTAGAGATTTTGATTTGGCTCCCATTAGATGTGATGAAAGTGAAGATGAGTTTGAGGACTCTAGCACTGCTACCACTACTACAAGGAGGAAGAATGTCACTAAAAGAGGGCCAATTGATCTATTTTGTAAGAAGCCAGAAGTTGCTATAAGTCAAAGAAGGAAGGAGAAGTTGAAGCAAGCTAGCATAAGAGATACCTGTGACAAGGAAGCAAAGGAGAGGGTGCATCAATATCTTGCTTGCTTTTGGTATCAAGATGGGTTGTCATTCAACCTCATTAAGTTGAAGAGCTTTGAAGATATGGTTGCAACCATTGGTTCTTATGGACTACATTTGCCCGTTCCTAGCTATCATGATATTAGAGTTCCATTACTAAAGAAGGAATTGGAATACACTAATGATTTGATGAAAGGCCACAGGGAGCAATGGGTCAAGTTTGGTTGTTCTACTATGTCAGATGCATGGACCTATCAGAAACAAAGATGTCTCATTAATTTTTTGGTAAACTCTCCAGCTGGGACAATGTTTATTAAGTCTATTGATGGCTCTGAGTTTGTGAAAATAGGTGAAAAACTTTGTGAGTTGCTTGACTCTATTGTGGAGGAAGTTGGAGAAGAGAACGTTGTTCAATTGTCACTGATAATGGGAGCAACTATGTTTTAGTGGGTAAGAAGTTGGAGGAGAAAAGACTGCATCTTTATTGGACTCCTTGTGTAGTCCATTGTATTGATTTGATGCATGAAGACATTGGGAAGCTTCTCTTGATTAAGAAGACAATTAAAAGGGAAATCAATCTAGTTGGGTTTATCTATGCCCATTCTAGTACCTTGAGTTAGTTGAGGAATTTCACGAACAAAAGGGAATTGGTGAGACATGCAGTTACTAGATTTGCCACATCCTTTCTATCCTTAGAAAGGCTTCATAAAGAGAAAGGAAATATTAGAAGGATGTTTACTTCTAATAAATACTTCTAATAAATGGACCTTAAACAAGTTGTCAAAGGAGGCTAAAGGGAAGGAGGCAACAAAAGTTGTGCTCATGTCATCATTTTGGAAGAATGTGGTTTACACTTTTAAAGTGATGACTCCACTTGTTCGAGTGCTCCGTCTTGTGGATGGTGAAAGGAAACCGGCCATTGGTTATATCTATGAGGCAATGGACAAAGCAAAAGAAACAATTATGAAGTCTTTTAACAACAATGAAAGCAAATATAAAGATGTGTTTGCAATTATTGATGATAAATGGAATTGCCAACTTCATAGGCCATTGCATGCGACTAGCCACTTCTTAAACCCAGAGTTCTTCTATGACAATGCAGATTTGGAGTTTGATTTTGAGGTCACGAATGGATTATATGATTGCATTAGGAGGTTGGTTCCACAACCTGAGGTGCAACAAAAAATTACTATCTAAGTTGCATCTTTACAAGACTGGTGCTGGTCTCTTTGGTTGTAATTTTGCACTTAGAAGCAGGAAAACCACTTCTCCTAGTAAGAAACTTAGAACACCACTTCTACTAATTGAAGTTTTTTTAAAGTTTTATACTTTAGTGTTAAAATTCTAAGTCATACTTTTGGTTTTGTAGCTTATTGGTGGCGAATGTATGGCCAAAATGTTCCAAATTTGCAAAGGCTAGCTATCAAGATTTTGAGCCTGACTTGCTGTGCATTAGGATGTGAAAGAAACTAGAGTGTTTTTGAGCAAGTAATTGTCATAGACTCATAATAAGTTAATAACTACATTTTTTATTTTAGTTTGATGGTCATAACATAACTATATTTATGTTATGTTGCAGATTCATTCAAAAAAAAGAAATAGGCTTGAACATAAGAAGTTGCATGATTTGGTGTTTGTCAAATACAACCAACTCCTCAAGCAAAGATATAATGCTAGAGATGAAATTGACCCAATTTCTCTCAATGATATTGATGATTGTAATGAGTGGTTGGTGGGAGAGATGGATGATGATAATGAGGATGGTGGAAATGAGTTGGTATTTGATGATGATAATGCCCTACATTGGGCAATTGTTTTATGAGGCATTGGGGGTTGGAGAGCATAGGATGTATACTAGGCGCAAAATGAACAAAAGGAAGGAGCCATCAAGTGGTGGTCCTGCTCTTACAGCTGCCCACACATCTAAAAAACAGGCAATGGCTGCATCTTCTAAAAAAAAGCAAGTATTGGTTGAAGAAGAAGAAGAGGATGTGGAATTTGAGGATGAGGAATCTGAAGAAGAAGAGATTATACATAATTTTGAGGAATCCGATGGAGAAGAGGGAGAGGGATATGCTTCACTTCATGATAACAAAGAAGAGGATTATGTTGGGGTTGAGGAAGAGGATTAGAGGGACATTAGAGACCTTATTTTGTGTTTAGATTATGTTTTAATCATTTTGTTGTTGTTTGGAACTCTTTGTTAGGTGTTTATGACTTTGTTCTTGTGAAACTTGTGATGTTTTTATTGATATCTATTGTTTTTTAGTGTGATATAGTTGCTGTTTTCTTAGTTTTTTATTTATAATTACTGTTATATTTACTGTTTTATAGTTTTTTTTTTAATATCTACTGTTTTTTCAGTATATATATATTTGTCTGCCATGGCTTCTGCCATTTGCTGCCACACCATCCGCCATATGTATATGGCCGGTTTTGGGCTTGTCGCCATGCTCTGCCATCCACCATTAACAACACTGCTCTTAATTATTACTTCTGGCTGTTTCAAGAGTAGTGCAGTATTTATACGTAGAGGAGCCAATTAGCCAATGGGGTTGGCTAAACCACACAGTAAAGTAAAGCACAATCAAGAAAATTTTAGTACTTTATTGTTCGTAAAGTTCAAGGGATTATTAGTCTTTCCTAATTGTGAGATTGAATGAAACAATGTGCAGCATCATTCAAGAATGTAAAATATATGTTTCAAGAAGCTGAGTTGGAAAAGAAAATATATCATGTTCCTTGATTTTTGGCTATTAGGATAATGTCAATAAATTTATTTCTAAAATGCAACAACAAATATACCATTTTTCTAGATCTTTAAAGATGCGATGCAAGAGTAGTAAAAGAATATATGTACCTGGATAAGGGTTTCGGATGGAATGTTTTCAAGGAAGTTAGGGTGTGTATATTCAAGTTGTTAGAAAACCTTAGAATTACTTCGTCTAGTTTATGAAGATTGATGGGATTCTATCCTTTTAATCTTTCTAATAGGCAGGGTGGTTATAAGATTTATTGTTTCATTTAGTTGGAAAGATAATCTTGTGGTAAAGAGATAGTTGGTGCTCCTTGGACTACAAAGTGAGGGGGTTTTTGCCCATCATTCATGAGATCTACTGATGCTGGCATCAGCTAAGTTAACTGCATCTAATGGTGTGAATGATAGTTTATGGTGTCTGCGAAGTTACTGGTGAAACATGCTATTCAGAATACATGCTTACCAATACTTTGAGCAGGTGATTAGTGGAGGTTTTATGGGGACATACAGATAGTAGGGACGAGGGAAGCAAGTATGAAAATTGCATGATGCGTGACAAACATTGTTGTAGTGTGGCTTAAAAATATTTATTTTTGCAAGTCACTTGATATTGCCTTGTTATTTGGTCAAATGTTGACTCTTCTTTTAATTCAATATTCGTTGCTTTCGGTCAATGTATTTGGGTTATTGAAAATTTCTTCTTGTCTCAGGATGGAGTGATGCAGACTGCTAAAGATTCAGAGAAAAGATATCAAGGGACAAAGAATCATTGAAATGCGGCTAATATTTGATTTAGTGCCTAACATCTTTTCCTTAGGTTTATATTTATTATGTTTAAATCTTTTCAGTTAGTTGATAAAAATTTGTTTGGGTGTATATTTTTCGAGGGCTTCTTTGATTATGCAAAGTTTAGCAATTTTGATTTTTTCTGCATTTGCAGTTGAGTTTAGAAATGGGAGTTTTTGACCTCTGCTGGTGTTCTGTATCACTTGACAACTTATCACAGCTTTAATACTCAATATATGGTTCCTCTAATTACTGTAAGGGTTAACCTGCTAAGAAATTCCTTAATCATTCATTCATTATTCAGTTTTTCCAATGTCTTTAAAAAGACAAAATATTACAATTATGGATTACTATTCAGTATTCAGTGGCCTCACAGCTATCTATTTCAATTTTTCTTCTAGTTCCTTTGTGCATAAGGCATGCCTTAAATATATGCAGTCTACTTGATTATATTACTCTAGAGGCCTCGAGTCTTTTAGTATTGAAAATCATGCAGCAGAAACATTCCACCTCCTATATAAACTTTCGAAATTAGGCATGCCTGATCTTCTTGCTAAGCTTGTTTGGGGTTCTTTAAATAGTCTTCTAGCAAATTTTTGCATGTAGAACATGTGAATGGATTCATCATGATAGATGGGGCAATTGAATAGTACTTGGAAAGGAAAGGATTTTTGTGATTTCATCGAGAAGCTCAATTAGTGTAAGTTTTTCCGTTATACTGATTTGGTGATTTAAACCTTGAGATGCATCGAAAACTTTGGGAATGGATTGCTCTAAGCATGTTTGACATCAATTCATGTTCCTCTGCAGCATACCGTACTCTCTTAAAATCTCTTTTGTTAATGGTATATGTATATTTTTTCGTTTTGGAGATGTTAGGTGGAAACATGTCAACGGATCACCATGAAGATAGCATAAACGAGGCTGATAAATATGGTGGCAAGGAAAATGGCGCATCATATGATGATCATCTTATTCCAGCTGAGAGGCGATTTCTCCAGCAGACACAGAAGCTTGAGCTTCAAAGGCTAGCAAAGATGGCGAGCAGGTCTCATCGAGATAGGATTCAGGAGTTCAATCAATATCTGGCCAATCTTAGTGAGCATTATGATATTCCAAAAGTGGGGCCTGGCTAACGAAGATGTGTCTTTTTTATTTTGATTCTATTGCACTGTTAAATTTGACCAACCTTTTTGAATTTGACAATTGAGAATGATTCGAGTACATTATGTTTTCAGTTTGGAAATGTAAGATATTTTTAATTTTTAATACTCTCTCGGGTAATTTATATAAAAAACAAATGCATGCACTTTTTTGTCCTAATTATAAAAAATATAGATCCACTTTTAAATGTATTAATTGTTAACTTTCATTTATATTATTAATTTATTGAGAAATCTGTTAATGAAATATCTACTTAGGGATGACAATGGGTAAGGCATTTAGTATTTGTTCTTATACTTGCTTTTGAAAAAAATATTTGTATCCATCCTCATAACCTTTCATGTAGCAATTTTAATCTCTATTTTTGTATCAGTTGAGTACTTATATATTTATATTTGTATTTGCTACTTGCATTTTATTTATGTATAAAGTCAATAAATTAGTTAACAAATATTAATTAAAAAATTGTTATAACTAAATTAAAAATTTATTTTTATATAATCCAAACATAATTTTAAATCATTCAAACATAATATTAAAAGCATTTAAAGATAATCTTAAAATCATTCAAATATAAGTCATAATCAAATAATATTAAAAAATAATTATTCTTATATATAATATTCTAATTATTTAACATATTCCTTTGAAACTTAGACATCATGTGTTGATATTTTTCAAGACTTTCTAAAAAATGATGCATTAACATTAATTATTTTATAATTATATTTCTTATAATAAATAGTTGTAGATTATGGACAATTAATTGCATAGAGGTTAGTTGCATATATGGACAATTAATAGAATCACATTTAGACTACCACATCTATAAGGAGCTTATATAAAGGTTTGATATATATATATATATATATATATATATATATATATATATATATATATATATATATATATATATATATATATATATATATATTTAATTAAACATTATCAAGTTGCAACTGTAAGCATTCATTAATTTCTTGCACAGTCCATTTTCTTTTGTTAATATGTCTCTTAAAAAGGAAAAAAGATGAAAGGGTCCAACTAAAGTTTTACAAATAGCAATTGGGTATATTGAATAATAAATCTATTCGGAGAAAACAAATAGCAATGTTTTGCACATACACACCTAAAGTTGAAAATTGTATATACCACAAATATAGCAAATAATAAAATGGTTTCAAATAATTTATTGAGCACAAATAATTAATTTATTAAGCACATAATTAATTCATGTCTTCAATAATTAATACGATGTTTTAGTTATTAAATTAATATTATATATAAGATATTTCAATTAAATTATTATATATATAATATGTGTGGGTATGGGACGGGGTGGGTACTAAAGTACTCATATTTGCACTTATCACCATTAAAATTTATGAGTAAATACTCGTCCTCAGACCCAACCCAATAAGTAGGTATTTACCTTACCTATTTGTGGATATTTTTGCAAATACCCATAAGGTCTGGGTACACTTTGTCATCCCTATCTACTCATTTTTCATGCAAGTGGATGCATTTATTGACTTATTAACAATATAAAGTATACTCATTGATAGAAAAAATGATCTCTTAAATTACAAGTAATGTCATTAAGTATAATCACTACTTAAACCATTTAATTCTATAGGTATTTCTAGAATAAAATTTTAATTTATTACATTGTTAATTAAAATTAACTAACTTAACTACTTTTTATTGGTCTTTGAGTTTCTTATTCTACTCAATGTGAAACTCTTAACATTGCCACGCCCTTTAAAAGCTGACATCCATGACGGCTTCACTCGATCGGCATTGACCCAATGGTAGCCTTTTTCACTTTGGTGGCTTCACTCATCTATTGGTATTTGGTACATTGCACCTTAATCCAACCTATAAATAACCTTTTTCGTAGCCCAACTCTCAACGAAAACACCGATTGTTAGGATTTAAGTATAAGAGAAGAACTCAACCCAAAAGACTAGTTTATTAGGTGAGAGAGCTTCTTGGCTTAAGTACTACATTGAGCTTCTTATTTTACTCAATGTGAGACTTCTAATAGTAAGCATCAAGTTGCAAACCTTCGTACAAAGATAAATTAATTTTTTTTATATAAGAATTAAACTAAAAATAAATACATATAGAAAATAGAAATATATTTTCAAAATAAAATTAATTGTCTATTTTTAGTAGTTATTATGATAATTTCATACTGCGACAATTCGATATGCTAAATATAAAGCGGAAGATTAAATAAAATATTCATTATATTACTAAGAATTTAGATTAAATTACTGTTTGGGTTCCTGAATTTATGTAGCACTGTTAGATTAGTTCTTGAATTTAAGAAAATTTTAAAAAAAAGCTCACTGAAACTGCATTATGTCATTTATATTAGTTTAAAAGTGGATGTTCGATAGTTAATTATGTTAATGGTACGGATATGACGTGTTAAGTGTTATGTAGTGTTTCTATTATCTTGTCACGTTAATTACACGTAAGCAAGACTACATTCAAGAGTAATGCTGCGATGGTAATGACTTTGGCCACATGACATTGTTAGCTTTGGTTGCCATTAGTATCACGTGTCCGATAGTTAATTCTATCAATAGCATTGATGTGACACGTTAAGTATCCCTGCACAAGGACTATAGAAATGATTAACGAAATATTTGCCTAATTAATTTTATATTGAGAAAAGGGGAATAAAACAAAATTGTAAAAAGAGAAGGATTTTAAAATAAACAGTAATCGAGTGAAGTTAAATGTAAAGAGCTTTCTAAGTCTTAGGTTTACTACAATGGAAATTAACAAATTTCTAAAGACTGTCTTTTTTTTTTATTAAATTATATTTATTTTAAGGTGTATTATCTTATTGGTTCATTTCAGAATCACAATAATGTATTTGATTATATCAATTTTTTACTTTCATGGTATTTGAATTTCATCAAACCCATTAAGATTTGTTACTATTGAAAGAAAATCCCAAGAGGTTAAACTTATTTTCGAAGTTTGAATCCTTAGGTTCAATTTTAGGACTTATAATTTTAAAGTTCACCATTAACATTAAGTCTTTCCCTTAACATTTAAGTCATATGCATAAGAAGAAATAAAATTCATAAGCATAAAAAACATCTAAACTTACATTAAAATAATTCTAACATTAATAAAAGAGGACAAATACAAAAGAAATCAACAATCTCTCATTGGGTCATCCTAATTCCTAGAAATAAAAAACTACTCACTCATGGTAAATTTACAATCCCTAATCATATAATTAAACATAAAACTATCTATCAAAGATACAAAGAAAAACAAAAAAGAGTGGATAAGAACAACTCTAAATCTATAATTTATGAAAAATTTCAGCCTCGTTGAACTTTTAAGATTATCTTTCACCTTGCCCTCTTTGATATCCAATTGTCGTTCTTGATCTCTAAGTGCAAGATGACTCTTTGTAAAAAATGTCTCCTCTCTAAAGTTTCCCTAGTCTCTTTTTTTATATATTAGGTTTCTCATTTATTTGTTTCTAAGCCCAATAGATGATTAACTGAATAAACAAAAATAGTTCTAATAATTGAAGGGTAATTTATTTGTTTCTGAGACCAAATAAATAAATAAAAGTAGTTAACTAAATAAAAACATAAAATAAATATCAAAAAATGAGATAATTGAAATATTTTAGAATGTGGTAATTAAAATCTTTTAGAGATTTGATGGTCACGTGATATTTTAATGAATTATTAAGTAGGTCTTTAATCTAGGCTTTTCATTTTAATTTAACGGTTGAGATTCACCATTTCCATTTTTGAATAAGATTAAAGTGATAATTTAAATATTTTAGAACATAATAATTGGAATCTTTTAGAGTTTTGATGGTCACGTGAAGTTTTAATGAATTATATTAAGTAGATCTTTTAATGTAGGCCTTCCATTTCAATTTAACAATTGAGATTCATCATTTTAATTTTCACCTAAGAAATTCATTCTCATATGATATGTCCCTCATATATATGTATAATATTGATATGAAATAAAAAAATTGCATACAATTATATTTAATAATCATTAATTTTATCATTTAAAATTTTGTTTGTATTGGATAATAATAATAATAATAATAATAATAAGGAAAATCAATATCAAACAAAGGACCAATTAAATTTATAGTCATTTTAATTTTAAGTTACATGTTAAAATAAAAAATAATAATTTAGCAACAATAAAAACGTCCCCTCACATTTTTTTCTCGATTTTTCTTGTGTCAGTTAGTAATCTTCTTTCTCACATTCTTTTGGGTTTTGTACTTTTCTTTAATGGGATTCAAAAAACTAGTCGCCCCAATTCAAGAAATGCCTCCAACTTCTTACCAACAAAAAGTTTCTCAACATCTCATCTTTTGAGATAAATTTTGTTTAAACTAGTGTAATTTATAAGCATGTTAGTTTGATTATTTGGTCTTTTAATTTGTTTCACTCTAGCATATTTAAAGAAATGCATTAGGTCTTGTTGTGATGATTAATCATCAAATATAATTAACTAATCAAATATTTAAAAAGAATATTAATCTTGAAATCATATGTTCCTATAGGTAAAATCAAATTAACTATATGTTTTTATAAAAATATATTAAATTTATAAAATTTCATTCAGATCAAAATATAATTGCTACTTTATCACACTATTTTATTTTAACAAATAATATACTATTTAAAATATAAATAAATGTCTATTCACTAGGTGACATACTAATAAATGTTTAATTTATGTAAAATTTGATATACATTATCAAAATGATAATATCAAATAATTCAAAGGTTGAATTTATTAAATTCATAGTATATAGAAATGTATTAAGTGATATTAGTATAAAATTTGACACATAGTATCAATTGGTTGTGTCCCTTCATATATATATATATATATATATATATATATATATATATATATATATATATATAAAAGGTCAGGATCTGTTGACACTAGGTGTCAAAATTAGTCAAATTATACCTTCAATAACTTTTTGTAGAATACAAATTTAACCAATTCAACCATTGAATTATGTGATATTATCTTCATGATCATGTATATGAAATTTCACATCATTTGAACTTTTCTAGATATGTTATCTAATAATGAATATTTACATATATTTTAATAGCATATTGTAAGTTAAAATAATGTGATGTGATGAACTACTAAATAATTTTGGAATTGTATCAAATTTTGTATACTTAATCTAATTAATAAGAAATTCAACGGTTAGATAAGTTAAATTTGCATTCTACAAAAAGTTATTGAAGGTGTAATTTGACTAACTTTGATACTTGGTGTCAACGGATCCTGACCCATATATATATAATGAAGTTTAGATTAGGAAAAGACCACCAACCTCAGCAAAATTTTATAATAAAACTAGTATTTTAGCTTGTGCATTGCACAAAATAAATGTTTATTTTATGTAACTAAAATTTACAATAAATAAATACTTCTAAATATATAAATTATATTATAATTAAAATTTGTAATAAATAAATAGTTTAGAACATATAAATTATATTTTAGATTTATGATAAATACTTTATATTGTGATACAATATTATTTTTAATTATTGATATTTAAAAAAAAATATTGAAATTCAAGTTAAAACCAAAGATATTGAAAATAATAGATTGAAAGAGATAAGATATTAAGAAAATTTCCTAAATAGGCTATCGTTCAAGATAATTATTCTAATTTATATATAAGATATTATATGCATGTTAGGAGTGTATTTGAATTTTGAAGATAATATATATATATATATATATGTGTGTGTGTGTGTGTGTGTGTGTGTGTGTGTGTGTGTGTGTGTGTATTTTACATGTTTATATATATAGAGGAATTTACATATCACCTGCCAATAAGGAAAATCTAAGAATCGAACTTAAGTCACAACTAGTGTGCAAAAGGTATCTTGTTTTATTTACTTGCATCCATCGTCAAATATATATACAAGAGCCTACACCTTGGTGTGACCTAATTGATACAATTGCTCCTCAATCTATGCCTATAATTAGTCAAATATACAAATACGCCACAAATAGATAGAAGTGCCTAAAGTACCTCACTTATCTACCTTGATATTATGAAATTACAGATTACATGACAGTTGTTATATTTCATAGATATTGACACTAATATATACCAAATATATTTAGCCACTTAATACCCCCCCCCTTTCAAGTTGGTGCATGGAGATTCAAAAATGCCCAACTTGCCAAGAAAGTAATCAAATTGTGATTTTCCCAGTGCTTTTGTAAATATATTTGCAAGTTGTGTATGAGTGGAGACATAGATAGGCTGAATGGTGCCCTTAGTAACTCATCTCTGACAAAATGACAGTCCACTTCAATGTGTTTGGTTCTTTCATGGAACACCGGGTTCTTGGCTATGTGTAAGGCAGCTTGGGTGTCACAGTAAATGCGCATGGGTTTGGAGTGTGTGATGCCAAGGTCAGACAAAATACTGCATAACCACTTCAATTCACATGTTGTTGCTCCCATAGATCAACACTCCGCTTCTGCTAACGAACGGGAGGCAATGTGTTGTTTCTTAGTCTTCCAAGAGATAAGAGAATTACCTAAGAACACCAACCAACTAGTGAGAGATCGTCTGGTTAAAAGGCAACTAGCCCAGTCGGAGTTACACCAACCATACAACTGTAAATCACAATTATGCTATAGCAAAATTCCTTGTCCTAGACTGCCTTTCAAGTAACGAACCACCCGTAGTGCAGCCTCCTAGTGTTCTTCCCTTGGCTGCTACATGAATTGGGAAAAAGTATGAACATAGTAAGACAGTTCAGGTCTGGTAAAGCACAGGTATATAAAATGACCTACTAAATGTCTATAGCGTTATGTGGTATCGAGCAAATGGCCACGCGCTAGTGCTAGTTGGTGATTCTGCTTCATAGGAATCCTTGCAGGTTTGGCTCCTAGGAGTCCAGTTTTAGAAATAATGTCTAAAGCGTACTCACGCTGACAAGGATAAACTCTTGTGGAGTTCTGAGCAACCTCGACACCCAAAAAATATTTTAAAATTCCCAAGTCTTTCATGTAGAAACAAGCACTTAAGTAGGTCTTGAATTGTTGAATAGCAATGGAATCATTACCCGAGATGATCAAATCATCAACATAGACAAGAACAACCAACTTTACTTCCTTATGACAAAAAGTAAACAAGGAGTAGTTATAGTAAGATTGTCGAAAGCCATAGTCCTTCAATGTAATGGAGAGTTTGGCAAACTAACATCTAGGAGCTTGTTTTGAGCCATAAATTGACTTTCGCAATTTATACACCATGTATGGCTACCTCACGTTGAAGCTAGGGGGCATCTTCATGAAGACTTGGAGGTCATCATGTAGGAAAGCATTACGCACGTTGTAACACCCTAAAGGGTATTACCTTTTGCCTGCTTATATTGCTAAAACATTGGAGCTTAGAATATAAGAATATCAGAGAAACTATACAGAAACTAAAACTTAGACTTGTATTACATAAACATACTCAAAACAAATCATACAAATCTCTTGGCACTTATGTGTCGTACAACACACGAACAAAAATAAAATATAAAACATAAACTAACTCCCACACATTGGGAGGTTTAAAACGATAAACTCTTCCTCTTGCAGCAACTCCAAGCTCTATGTTCCAAGCTACTTCAAAGAGAGATTCACCTGCTTAACTTGTAAAAACATGAAAACCGGAAAGAATGAGGCATAATGTCTCAGTGAGTGCTTTAAGGACTCTAGGCTGATCCTCTATTGTAGAGAACCTTTTCTTACCTTTCTCTTTTCTTGTCCTTTTGGTGACTCATACATAAACTGCGTCCTCACTAAGCACATAGGTTTCCTAGTTTAGAATTAACTAGACTCACCTATGACTAGGCGTACACATCATCATATACCCTATAGGGCAACATACATGCCTCATAAAGGCATTCACATCAATCATATCCTAGTTTTTTTTTCCTATTTTGTGTGGTTCTTGTTATCTTTAGTATTAGGTTTCAAGTCTCTCGTCCTTTCTTGGGTTGAGCTCTAACCATCAAGAGGTGTCCCTATTGCTATGACCTTTAAACAAACCACTGGTCCATGTGTTGGACTACCTTCTATTATCGAAGGAGTTCCTCTCTTTGTGTTCTTAAAGATACTGTTCTTCCATTAAGGAAAAACATTGTCTTTCCCCTAATATCTGAAGGATGACGGTCCCTTCCCTTGATATCGAGGGCCTCCTAGCCCTTCTTCTCTTACAACTCATCTAGAGTTGTATATAACCTCATCTTCCCTTGGTAACCTCAGAAACCTCACTATGGTTTGCACACCGTAGTATGTCGAGGGTACAACTTGGACACGATTGGTATTGGGGAAGTTCTAACATTACTAAGGAGGTACTTTTTTTTTGAAAGCATAGCTTCTTTTTTAAAACATCTTTCTTTGAAGACATAAACTTTTCTCAAAAATGTATTCTTTTCTAAAACAACTTCTTTTTACAAAAACCTTTTATAAACTTAGGGGAAAATCCCTACCTTTTCTACGAAGGCAACTGTTAGTGTCTTAAATATCTTAAATGTCTTATTATATAGGGTTTATCGTTACATACAAACCATCCTAAACAAATACAACAATCACATGAATGCAATATACTGCAGCTACTCAAGCAATCATCATTAAATATTGCAACACAATATAACAACCAATAGTAATCATACAATAATAAACATCGAAAACAAGGGTGCAACCATACTAAACCTCACATTCTAAAGGTATACCTTCGCTTAGGGAGTGAAGATTTCACTCAGCGATTAGGCATATGGCTTCCAGACTTGGTTCCTGGAGCTCTTTTTGCTTAACCAATGTTTGTCTCGCTAAGCAAATGAAAAACACTCAGCGAGTTTGCATAACACTTCCAGACTTGTCTTTGGAGCTATTTTCGTTGAGCTAGATTTTTTCTTGCTTAGCGAAAATATAATTTTCACTTAGCCACAACGTGATTTTGCAGAATCACAATTTTTGCAATTTCTGCGCATTCCAGGCCAACCATGACCTTCCCAAATTTCATCATAAATGGTTCAAAAAATGATTCTTAAAGCCTCTAAACATCAACCCAACATAAAACAACTCATCAATCATACAAAACTATGAAAAATTCCAGAATCCCCTTTTGTTAGGGTTCAAACTCAAAACAGGAAAAAAAGGGGAAAAACACTAATCTAAGGGGTAGGGGAGGATAAGGAGGAAGCATTCACCTTGAGGATGTACGAAGATGAGCTCTAGGCTTGGGGGTCTTCACTCCCCTTCTGTTCTTCCTCTCTTCCTTCTGTCTTATTTTCTCTTTTCTTTTTTGTTTCTCTCTCTAATTCCCCCTTCTCTTCTTCTCTTAACCCATATGTGTGTGAGTGGGCTTTGGCCCGCCCTAGGCCTTAGCTCCCTATTTGGTTCTGGTTATCCTATTTTTGTAGTATTCTAATACACGGGTAACTATTATTATTAACACTTAAAGCATCTATGACCATTTATCATAAATGTTATTACCATAAAAGAAAGATCTATATAACTTTATTTCTAATGTTCATATTTTGGGGATGTTACACATCCATTTGATGCAACTCCCATGCCTTTGTTGTTGTTACGACCCAAACCAGTCGCACTATCACCATTTTTGCAACAGGTGCAAATATCTCAGTATAGTTAATACCCTCAGCTTGGTGATTGCCAAAAATCACCAATCTCACCTTAAAATGTTCCACAGATCCATCTAAACGATGCTTTATTTTGTAAACCCATTTGCAACCAAGTGGTTTCTTTCTAGGTGGTAAACGTTGCACTTCCTATGTTCCATTATCTTCAAGGGCTTGAATCTCATCCTGCATTGTTGTTCTCCATCGAGCATCTTTTACTACTTCCAAGTAGGATATTGGCTCCTTCTCTGCAATGACGGCTGTAAGAAAATTTTGATGTTGCAAAGGAAAATTTATCACAATTCACATAGTGTGCTATAAGATATAGGGCACCTGTAGTATGCGTTGGTACAAGTGAACTACTAGCAGTGCTCAATTTTCAAATAATGTTAGTCACATAATCATGCAAACGTGTTGAAGGATGTTTCACTCTGTGTCCCCATTCTAGTTGCTCATTATCACATTACGCATCACTAGTTTGCATACTCAGTGTTCCATCACTTGGATCCTGTGTGACAAATTCTGCCTCTCCATGTTCACCTTTATTGGGGGTGCCCCCCCAAACATCCATTCCTGTTTCACTTAACTGCTCATAATTGTTCCTGCAAAGATTATTATTATCATGCTCAATACTTCCATAATCTTCCTCTGCAGCATTTTCATGATTTTTAGCAATGGTAGGCTTCTCTTTAGGTCCCAAGACCCCTTGAGAAAAAGGAAACCCTGTTTCAAAGAAATCAACATCCCGTGACATAAAGATTTCTTTTGTTTCTAAATCATATAAATTCCAACCTTTCTTACCATAGGGGTACCCAACGAAAAGACACTTACAACTTCTGCTAGCAAATTTGTCTCCATTCTTGTGTTAGTTGTGGGCATAACATAATGACCCAAACACTCGCAAGTTAAAATACGAGGGTGCTTGGCTATGCAACACTTCATATGGAATTTTTTGATTTAAGACTGAGGATGGAGTGCGATTAATCAAGTATCCAGTCGTTAATACACACTCACCCTAGAATTCAATGGGAAGGTTTCCTTGAAAACGTAGTGCTTGTGCCACATTCAAAATATATTTATGTTTCCTTTCTACCCGCCCATTTTGTTGTGGTGTCCTTGTGTAAAAAGTTTGAAATACGATACCATGTTCAAGAAAATAATCCTTTAAGCATGTGAACTCTGTTCCATTATCACTTTGAACTATCTTAACTTGTTTATTATATTACCTTTGCCTTTCAACTAGATCAAAGAAATTCAATAGTGTATGCAACACTTCTTTTTTATCAATTAACAAGAATATCCACATAGCTCGGGAACAATCATCTACTATTGTCAAAAAATATGAAGCACCACAAGAAGATGCAATTCTATATGCTCCCCATAAATCATAATGAATCAATTCAAATACATCAGAGGCTTTATGATCACTTAAAGGAAATCTTTCTCTGGTTTGCTTGGCCCATTCACACACATCACATGCTTGATTAATTAACTCACTACTTTTCCCACAACTAAGACTAGGAACTAACTTGATAATTTTCATGGACAGGTGTCCCACACGCTTGTAACACAGCTCTAGTTGATTAGCTCTATTGGTTTTTAAAGCCTTCACGCTTGGAATCCCTTGAAAAAATAGAGCCCATCCTTTCATTCACCTGCTCCAATCAGCTTCTTCGAAGTGCATCCTATATAACACACAATCTATTAGTGAATTGAACAATACAATTTGACTCATCTATCAACTGTGACACAGAGATCAAGTTACAATTTAAATTAAGGACATAGAGAACATTTTCAAGTTTTAAGCCCCCATCAAGTTTTAGTGATCCTTCCTTAGTTGCTATGACATGTTGTCCATTTGGCATTCTAACTGGGCATCCAAGCACTTCTTGCAAGTCATACAACTTCCTTAAACTCCCTATCATATGATTAGAAAGCTCCTATATCAATGATCCATAAATCATGTTTACGCTTACCAGTCATCCTTTCACTCGTGTTAGACTTAGAATTATTCAGCATTTTCAGCAAGGTTCGCCATTGTTCTTTACTCAATCCTATCAAGCCTAAGTTTTTTGTCTCTGCAGGACCAACGTCTAAAGCCATTGTCTGTGCAACATTGACACACACTACTCCACCTTGTCCACGACCTGCATTACCCCCAACACATTGTTGTTCTTTCCCTTGACTACTTGCCTTTATTTCACCTCGCGGTCGATCACCCCACCAATCTAGATATCTGATGTGCTAGAAACAGTTTGCCTCATCATGACCAACTCGTTTGTAGTTTGAACAAATCATTGTTTTGTTCTTAGTATCTTCATGCCCTTTCGTCATGACCCCTGCTTGAATAGCAAGCCCTACGACATCCTTTCTTTCCTCCTTAGCTCGAGTAATAGACCTCATCCTTTCCTCTTGTACCAAGGATGAGTACATCGTATTCAATGAAGGCAAAGGATCAGTAGTGAGTAAATTGGAATGAATTGTCCAATAGGTCACATTGTCCAAGCCCATCAAAAATTGAACTTTTTCTTCTTCTTGGCATTTTTCCAGTTTTGATGCAATGCCGCACTAACACCTTCCACACGTGCAGATTGGAATTTGCTCATAGTTGGCCAACTCTTCTTATAAAGATTTCATTTTCCCATAATATGCAACCATGGTCATACCCCCTTGCTTGCATTCTGCCAAATCTGTTTTTAGTTGCTGAATTATGGACCCATTCATGATTGAAAACCTTTCCTTGATGTCCTCCCACAAGACCTTTGCATCCTTCATATATGATATTGTTGATCGTAAGCTAGGTTCGAATTATGTTAAAAATCCATGACACTAACATGGATTGAATTGTCCACTAGTCCTCCATTTTGGACAGATCTTGGGTTAGTTGTTCAATGGTTCCTTCTACAAAACCCCACTTTCATCGTGATCTCAAAGAGGTGCGCATAGCCCGTGCCCATTCTTCATAGTTTTCACCCCACAACTGCACTTTCGTAATCACATTTCCAGGGTTGTTGTTAGAATTTAGATCATACGGCGATGGATTCCTCTTGACAGAGTCAACTTTCGACTGCTCTTGCTGCTCTGCCATGACAGTCGCAAGGGTAAGGCTCTGATACCATACAAAAGGTATCTCGTCTTATTCACTTGCATCCACCGTCAAATATATATACAAGAGCCTTCACCTTGGTGTGACCTAATTGATACAATTGCTCCTCAATCTATGCCTATCAATTAGTCAAATATACAAATACACCACAAATATATAGAAGAGCCTAAAGTACCCCTCACCTATCTACCCTGATATTAAGAAATTACAGATTACATGACAGCTGTTATATTTCATCGATATTGATACTAATATATATTCCAAATATATTTAGCCACTTAATATAGTGTGAGCGAAAGACTCAACTAGAGGTGCCAAGCTATGTCCCTTTGTTTACACTGTGTTTGCTAGAGAGAAAAGAAATAGAGGGAGTATAAGTAGGTAGGAAAGAAAAGAAGAGAAGAGAAGTAAGTAAGAAATAGAATTTGTTTAGTTTGAGAGAAATAGAGTGAAAATGTACTATTTTGACTTTTGGGTATTTTGAATAAAAGAATAAAATGACACTTATATCTTTTTTTTTTACTGTCTTATTTGTCGAAAAAGTCCAATAGCTAGTAGATATAGACACATGTCTTTTTTACCGTCTTTTTTTTTATTCATTAAAAAAAAATGAGACCTACAAATATTTATGATTTCTAATTAATTTTGGCTAAAGAATATGTTCAAAAGAGTGTGATACTAACGTTTTTCTTGTTTATAAATGACTTATTTTCGTTTTTTAAGATTTATCCATACGAAATTATTTTTACAGGCCAAATCCTTTTAAAACAGTTGAAGGAATTGTAACCATTATTTGTATAATATAACATTTCTCTTGATAAAAGGAGTTTGATATCTTAATGTCCTAATTGATTCATCTTTTTCATACTTTCTTATTAAAGAAAAAAAGTATTACATATTTATTTTTGAAAGAAAAATAATTTAATAATAAAAAATTCCAGGAGCAATTGTATGGTTGGATCATTTTTATTAAGAGAAATGTTAATAATTTATTTTATTATTAAATAAATTATATATAAAACTCATTAAGAGATATATGAGTTTGAATTATTTAATGGAAATTATATAAAATTAAATTATAAAAGTATTTAAAAAATTTATTAATAACGTTTATCCTTGAATTTATCTAATGCATATATAGTTTGTTTAAGAAAAAAAGGAGAGAAAAAAAGAACATAAAGAGAAAAAGTAAGTAAAAAATTCTTTTTCTTTTGATAGAGAATGAAAAATAAGGATTTTTTTTTAAAAAAAAAACTCACTGCAAATTTTTCTATTATGAGTGTTAACATTTTTTTAATCTTTTTTTTTTTTTTTCGTTTTCTCTCTTCTCTTGTCCATCCATTGTCCAAGGCTTCAAATGTTAGGTTGATAATAAATAAAGCATTTTGTATTAAAATATAGGTGTGGATATTGATAAGAAATTAAAACAGAGAATTTTTTATATTTAAGAGATATAAAAAATATAAGATAAAATAAGTAATATAATAAAAGATGGATTATAAAAATTAATTAAAGTGTTATATAAAATAATATAAGCAACACATTTTTTAATATATTTTTTATTATTAGCTGAATTTCATCAAAAATTACAAAATTTTGTAAATTTTATTTTTTATTTAATAAATTTCACTCATAATATTATAATTTTTAATAAATTTTAGTTAATAACAAAAAAATATATTAAAAAGTTATTTTACGAGTTTTGCTCCGTACACAATCGTTAGTCAAGGGTAAAAAATACAATTTGAATCCTCCACAGCCAAATTTCTTTTCAGCAATCATCTTACAAAATTTAAACCATTAATTAATTATTATAACATTAGTTAAAAGCAAGAAAATGTAATCAACTTTATTTCATACTATTGAAAGGCTGAAAAGAATTCAGAAAAAAAAAAAGATTGAAAAGAAAGAAAAAGCTTTAACTCAACCCTTCTTCTGTTCTTGCTTTCAATAGTCCGTAATACTATCTAACATCTCAAGTCTTTTCACATCATCTCAACCAAACACAACACGCATTGATCTTTGGTGTCTTGCAGAACAAGCTTACTGAATCTCAGAACCACGGCAATGGCTCCAAGGAAAAGCAAAAATAAGGAGCCACAAAGTCAAAGCTCGTCGAGGCTCACTCGAGCCGCAGCTCGCTCGGCGGGGAGAGTGACTCGGTCCGCGGCTCGTCTAGCCGCCGAGTCTGGCTTGACTGTGACATTTTACGTTCACGAGTCACCGACGAAGAAACGCAAGAACGACGAGCAAGAAGCTTCCCGCGCTGCTTCTTCCAACACCATCGTCATTGAGCACTGGTAGTTTATTTCCTATCCAACTTTCTTGTTTGCTCCTTCTTTATTTCGATATTTTATGCATTTTTTTTATTTATTCATGCATCTTGAATGAAGAAATGATAAGCAAATGCAGATGGGAAATTTGCTTTACGTTTGTTTCTTGATAGCTAGCATGATGGCAGTGTCCTATAAAGTTTACTTTTTTTTTAGTGTAGAATAATTGACAAATGTATCAAAAACTAAATTACAAACTTCTGATGAAAATTGAACCGTTTTAATAAAATTTGTAATATAAATACTCGTATGCTTTGCAGATACGGAAAGTGACATTTTAGGGTTTCATTTTTGAGTACAGTGGCCAAAATGAATTATTTTCATCATCTCTTTTAAAATTATGTTTCAATATCTTTTTGTCTTTTATATTTATTTTTACACTTTTTTTTCCCATTTCAAAAGTTTATTATTTTGAAATGAAAGAAAGAGATCCGATATACTGAAATAGAAATTAATAAGTTTTGAAAAACTTTCCTTCTATTGGTAGGGCCATTTTTTTCTATTTAAAATAAATTAAAGTGATACTTTCTGAAATTTTTTCATATTGCATATATTTTTTTTGTTTTTTTAATGTTTATAATAATTTTTTTTATAAGAATATATGATATAATATTTTTTAAATAATTTAAAAAATTTAATATAATATATAAAATATGTCAATGTAATATTTTTTAAATAATTAAAAGAGTTAATATAAAAAAAATAAAAATCGTGTATAATATGAAAAAATATTAGAAAATATTAATATAATTTACTCTTTTATTTAATATGATTATGTAAACTATTTAAATTCCCACCCTACACCGGTAGTAAATTATGAAGTTTATTATTGTATTTTTTTTTCATTTTTAATCCATGATAAATAGATATTTGTTTTTCATTTCTATTTTCATAATAAATGTGAAAATTAATTGAAAATTAAGTGAAAAATAAAGGTATAATTAAAAAAATAATTAATAAATAAAAATTTTCTGAAATACAGTAACTTAAAAAGAAAGGGAGTATTATCGTGTAATAGTGAGACTTGTTAGAATTTTTGATTGACTCTACCGAAAGAGAATGAGGCTCAGACACTTTATTTGCTATTTCAAAAATTATCTATTTCATTTTATTTTAATGCCGTTGAATTGAATTGAACTCTTTTTGTTAATTGCCAAAGGTGAGTTATAAACACTTTTTGTTGCTACTGCTTGGTTTATTTGCTATGCTTAGTTGCATATTTTTAATGAAGCGTAACTGAAACTGCTCTCTCTACTTGTGTTTTATTTTCTTTGCCTTAGCACGCAAAGTGATTCATTCGAGACGAAAGCCATGGTGCTGAAAGAGCGTCTAATGAGCAAGGTTCTTGATATCACCGTCAAAGTGAACCCTAAAAAGGTAGGCTCTGTTCTTCTAGGCAATTGGGCATCATGAGATATTATTTTCATTTGAAAATGCAGAATTCTGTTGGGTAATCATTTTATCCACATGAGAAATAAATGTAACTTTTTTTTGTACAAAAGGGGCACTCACGTCAACGTTTGAAGGTCATGCATTTTGTATTTTGGGTGATACTAGGCCTTTAGAAGATATTTTTATTATTCAAAATTTTGATTTAAGAGAACTTACAAAGTTCAGGACCAATTTAAAACATTTGAGCAGTGCAACGATTCTTTAAGTTTCATATGATGTATTTGACTAGTCTAATTAGTTTAGTAGAGATGTCGACTGATCCTATTTTGACACCTTTTTTACAGCCAAGAAAGGGTTGCTTTGAAATACGGAATGAAGGAGGCGAGAAGTTCATCAGTCTCCTGGTAAATCTTACCCTAGGATTGTCAAGCTTGAATAATTGGAAGTTGTTATGCTTTTAACTTATTAATTATCAAATAGTCATCCACTTTTGCAAAATTAAAGTTGCCATATTACGGATTGGTTATTTATAACTTAATAATGTGACATTTTTTTTTTGTGTATGTTAATTACACTTTTTGCTTTCAAACTTTTATAATTTGGCTAATTTTGTTTTTAAAGTTTTAAAACATTACAAATTTTTCTCTTCTTTTAGTTGTTAGTTAAATGAGTAAATTAGTCAAATATCTCTTACGTACAAACACATTACAATAGTAAATTAGCCAATACTTTTTAAAATTACAGTTAAAAAGACAATGATAATCCTCAAGATACAATAGCAACAACTCTTATCCCTTTCACCTTCATCTTTTTCAACAAGATTTATCTTGTTCTTTGAAACCCTAGCAAATGAAAGCTTGGTAGAGCAATTGGTTTACACATTTGTAGGAGCATTTCTTTAGCTGCGAGAACCATGGAGGGTAGGATTGAAATGTCTAAAACTTTATTTGTATTGTATTCTAGATTGCCAAGGAGGAGGCAACGATGTTGTGAAGTTGTAACTCCGTTGTTGACTTCTTGGAAGTCTGCTGCAATTACATCTTCGGGATTATTATTGTCTTTTTATTGTAATTTTGAAAATCACCGGCTAATTTACCTTTGTAATGTGCTTGTATGTAGAAAAAAATTGACTAATTTAATCATTTAACGAACTATTAAAGGAATGGCAAAATTTGCAATGTTTTAAAACTTCGGGGACAAATTCTGTCAAAAAAGTTAATTGGGGACAAAATTTATCAGATTGCAAAAGTTTGAGAATAAAAAATATAATTAAGTCATAAAAAAATAACATCACATCATTAAGTTACATCACGTTATAAAGGCTACATCAACTGACTGTTAGTTATTTAATAGATAATTGAGTAAAGGACAAAATTTGTAACATTTGAAACTTTGAAAGCAAAATCTGCCAAAAAAACTATTTAGAGACAAAATTTGCTAGATTACCAAAAATACAATTAATCCGTACTATTTTACAAGAATTGAGTCATTCTTTTAGTTAGTATCTTGTGCTGATTTTTGTCTTGTAAAAAACTGTAGACTATTCAGTACTTAAAATAAGTTTTATTTTTCTTTATTTTTACGAGACCACCTGCAATACGTTATATCTTTCTTGAGAATCAATGCATATTTGGTTTGCAACGTATAGATTCGTTTGGGTTTTAAGAAACTGTGTTGCTAATCTATTTTTTCTGTGTTGCATTAGGGATTGATTGACCAAATTGAGTCACTTTTAATAATTATTTACCAATTTGAGATTTTTTTAAAACATATTACTATGTCAGCTTTTTTATTTTATTTTTTTAATGTAACTCCAAAAAATGTTAAGTGGCTGCCATGTGAGATATTCCTATGGTAATAGTGTTTGCTACTGGAGAATCTCACATGACAACTACTTGACACATAGTTGACAATGTTGGTAAACATGTGTGAAATATATTAGTATTATTAGAGTTTTTACTTTTTTATTTTTTTTAAAACAAAAAAAGTAATAAGTGTGAAATATGTTAATATTATTAGTATTTTTACTTATTTATTTATTTTTTAAAAAACAAAAAAGGCAAGTTTTTAATTTTTTATTTATTTATTTTTTAACTAAAATACTTTAATATGTGTTTACCCTTCATCCAATATATGTGAATACAGTTGGAGATGACAGCCAACATGTGTAGACGCTAGTATTACTAGCATTTATAAATGTAGACATGATCATATAATATATTTTTAAAGTCTTTATATAATCGTTCAACTTTTAGATATAAAAAAAAATAAAAATCATTCAACTTTTACTTAATAAATATTATCATGTTATTTTATTGTCATAATTTTGTCTCTCTTTCCAACTGGGAGTAGGCTAACTAGGTAGCTGCACACAGAAGCCCATAGGGTACAGCTAAAAGTAATAGCTTCTCACGTTGAAGTTGAAAGGAGCAGTTATTGTGCATCCGAGGCAGACTCCACACCTGCGTTTTTCGGTTTTTAAAAAAATAAAAATAAAAAAGCGTAAATATTAGTATTATTAACGTTTTCTCAATTTAAAAAAAATAAAACTTTAAAAATTAGCATTTTTTGTTTTAAAAAAAAATAAAAATAAAAATATTAGTAATACTAGCATGTTTTATACATGTCACTTTTTTTTTGTTTTACAAAAAATAAAAAAGTAAAAAACACTAATAATACTAACCTATTTCACAAGTAAAAATACTAGTAGTATTTGCATATTTCACATGTGTCAAGTGGCTGTCACATGAGATATTTCAGTGGCAGTAACGTTTTTTGAGAACGTTATTACTATTGAGGTATCTCACGTGATAGCCACTTAATATTTTTTAGAATTAAATTAAAAAAAAAATGACTTAGAATTGAAAATGCTAATTTAACTAGTATTTTTCAACATTGATTAGTCTATTCTGGTAATATGTTTCAAAATAATTCCAAATCAGTAAATAATTATTAAAAATGACCTAATTTTTTTATTTTTATTTTTTTTACGAGACCACCTGCAATACTGTATATCTTTATTGAGAATCAATGCATATTTGGTTTGCAAGGTATAGATTCGTTTGGGTTTTAAGAAAGTGTGCTGCTAATCTATTTTTTCTGTGTCGCACTAGGTGGCTGCAATCAGTATGCACTCAGCTCAGCATCTTTTTAATGCTACTAATCCCTTATTTTTTTAAAATTTATTTCAGAAAATGAAGCCTCCGTTTCAACCAATGTTGGATTTAGACATGGACAAGGTCATCTCGGATATCACTGACAAGATCAATGGACAAGATATCAATCCTTAGTATAAATCTACAGGTATCCAGCAAAAGGTTTTTTGGCATGACTAGCTAGATAATTTCCCTGTTTGTTGCATTCTTTATGTTGGTTTTTGGTTACTTGACAGTCATTATTCGTTTTGTGAACTGTGCCGGATGAATTCATATATATTTGGTTTATCTGGCTGTACAAGACTCTTGTTTAGCCAAGGCCTTTTCATTCAGATCAAATTCCAAGATAAATTTCTAGCAGTTCTTATGGTTTCTTTGATAAAGAGAAAAGTAGGAAAAAGAGAAGTAAAGAAGAGAGAAATACGAGAGAAAAAAGAAAGAGTAAATAATAGTTAAATTTTTAAGGTATTTGAATTAAAAAAAAGTATGAGAAAAGTAAAAAAGAAAAAAAAAATAAGTTTTTTCTTTACTTATTTGGTTGGATAAAAAAGTTGGGAGAAAGAAAATAATTTTTTTTTGCAAAGACATGTTTACCCTTAATATATATAGATTTTGTGAGATAGAAAGAAATAATAAAGTTATAATTGTAATTTTGAGTAGGTTTTACAATTTTTTATCTCATTTTTTTTTTCTCTTTTCTATCTAACAAAAGAGAGATTTTTTTGAGTGGGTTCTACATATATATTTTCTCTCTTCTCTACTCTCTTTAAACAACATAAAATTACTTTTTCTTACCCACTTATCTTTTCTTAATTTCTACTCAACCAAATAATGGGTTAGGGCTTTCTCGGGGTCTGTATGGTAGGAAAAAAATAAGCAAAAAATAGAGTGAATAAAAATAAAAAAAAGGTAAATTAAAAAAATAGGTAACAAATAAAGTAAAAACAAACATGTTTAGTTTAAGAGAAATAAAAAAGAAATAAGAAAAGGACAAAACTTAGGTACAGGTGCTGTTGATATTGTTTTTCAATCAAAAATGAAATTTTGCTTCGGTAATTTACATAATTTTTTAATGCATATCTTTATTATGAAAATTACTAGGGTGAAACTCTAATTCTAATTGGAGAAAAATAGCAACAGCACCTGAAGTATTCTATGTAAGTTTTTTCCATAGGAAAAGATAAATTGGTAAATAGAAATAGATGAAAAATACAATAAAAATAGTTAATGGATCCCACACCTTTTATTTCTTTTCTCTTTCATTTTTTCTCTATTAAATATATTCACTTTTTTATTTCTCACTTTTTTCTTCTTTTCTCTATTATATTTCTCCTTCACCAAACAAAGCACGTTGACACATATTCATTCAAATATAGAATTCTAAGATGAGAAAATAGGTCATATATTTTATATTATCATCTAATCACAAATTATTATGTAAGGTAAGTTTATTAACTTTTACAATAATTACTTTAAAAATTATACTAACTATAATTTTTGATTAGTTGACTGTGTAAATTTATATTAACAGTGCATAATTATTAAAATTTTGTAAGATGTATTGTTAAGAATAATTCTAATTTTTTTATAATATCTTTTTGCTAATTCTTTTGTTTTATATGGCAAGTATTGATATATATTTTTTAATACATTAAACGCATGTGTGGTTGCACGACCGTTCTTGTTGTAATACACGCCTCCATTTTCTACGTTTAATTAGGAGGGAGTTACTTTATATGGCTTCAGTTTTTTTCATTGTTTTTAAACCGAAGTGTAGGACTTTGAACATAGAACCAAACATGCTGAAAATATATATATGTTTTTATTAAACACTTTCTTATATTAGGAGGATTTGGAAGAAAATATAATATTATTCTATTGTGAATGCCTCCAAGAAAGTCATGTTGCAATTTTTGCGTGTTATCTATCGGCTAATCGGTTGACGCATTCCGCTATATATTTAGCATCGCATCACGAATCGGCACCAATCACGATGATCCACAAATACTCATTCCATGACACAAACCATGCTCGACCACCCAAAACCTCCATCAAATAGCAACGACCCGGAGTGTTTCGCTCCTAGGCCACAAAAATCGGCCTTGAATTAGTTCCAAGAGCAAGTATATATACCCGACAACTTCATACACTTTATCCCATTCATCCAGCTTGGTTTCGGGTATCAATCAAACAGAAGAGAAGAGGAGAAAAAAAAAAAAAAAAAAAACAAGAACACACAAAAGAAAAAACTTGAAAAAGATGGGTTCTAGAAAGTCTTCTCTTGTGCGCTTGGCTCTTGTGTTGGCCTTCTGTTCCACCATTCACGCGTTGGACATCACAAAACTATTGGGCCAACACCCCGAATACGCGCGGTTCAACAAATACCTAACCGAAACCAAGCTGGCGGATCAAATCAACAGCCGCAAGGCCGTTACGGTCCTTGCCCTGGACGACGCCGCCATGGCCTCTCTCTCCGGCGAGTCCGCGGAGGCCGTCAAGGCGATCCTGAGCACGCACGTTCTGGTCGACTTCTACGACGAGAAGAAGCTGATGGAGGCCCAAGGGAGCCGCAGCCAGGTGGAGACCCTGTTCCAGTCCTCCGGCGCCGCCAAGAACAAGGAGGGCTACATCTACGTGGCGCTGATCAACGAGGGCGAGATCGCGTTCGGGTCCGCCGCGGCCGCGCCGGGCGCCCCTTTCGAGGTGGTGCTCGTGCGAACCGTGACGATGGAGCCCGGCGCCGTTTCGGTTCTTCAGGTTAGCAAGCCCATCGTGGCCCCCGGCATCATTGGAGCATCGACCGCGAAGGCGCCGCTTGCGACGGCCAGTTACATTGCCCAGCCCCCTGTCGCTGCGGCGCCCGCTCCGAGCAGCGCTTCCCGCGTCTGCATGGGATTCGTTGGTGCATTCGCTTCCCTCTTGATGCTCGCTTTCTAAAGCGTCGTCGTTTGAGGAGACTGATTAAACAACGATCAATATCATCACGGATGAGGATATTGAAGTGATTTTTTGTTTTTGGTTACTGCGAAAACACTTGTCTATGATGTTACTATGTTGATTCGTGTTTATGGGATTCGTTCCTCAAATTGAACAAGATGCTTGCCAGTTATTTATTATTTTATTTTGAAAGCAAATGAATTCATTGATAAGAAAACCAACGCTACAGCACAAGTCGTGCCACAGTAAGGCATAAGCGGTCTGATTACAAAAGCATCCCAAATAAAACATATATGAAAAGAATAACTAATGGGCTATATATATGTGTGTGTGTGTGTGTAATGTTCCTGGTTAACTAAGACGACGGCATTAATTTTAAGCAAACTAGCAACGCTGTAATGTCCAGTTTTATTTTACGAAATTTAGATTTGTTTTTTAGGTTACATAAAAAAAAAAAATCTAAATTTAGATTTGTTTGGAAACAAAGGATTTTTTTTATGTATGAAATAATTTCCAATTTGAGAGTGAAATTTTTAGAATAATAATAATAATATATCTGAAAAGTAATTTTGAATTTTCTGAAGCATAAATTTTTAACTTTTAGAAAATTTTAGATTTTAAACTTTAGACATTAAATTTTACGTGGCATATCCGATAAGATCTTTCAAAAACGTGGCTATTAAATAATAGGATTCTCAAAGTCTACAACTTATAAATATATCAAAATATTAATCTTTATCTTGAGAGATTTAAAATAAGTTAGTAATATAATATAGATATTTCTTTCTTTTGAAGTGAGAATTTTGAAGTTAAACTTTATTTATGAAATTAGATTTAAATTTGATTTCTAAGAAATTAAATTAGCGAATCAATTACTTTTAAGATAAAATTTTTGAATGCTATTATAAATATTTAGGGTGTGTGTGTGTGTGTATATGCTCACAATATTTAGATAAGGTTCATATTTTAAAATTAATAGTCTATCTTTAATCAGATGGCACAGTTAAATAGACGTAGTGTTATTATCTTATTTTAGTGGGGTGTTACACACGGCTTTCTAATACATAGTGTTCAAGCAAGTTACCATCTTTGTGGATTAGAAAATGAGAGCATATGAAGATTTTAGTGGACGTTAGTATCCCTTCATGATTCTTTAAAGAAAATTTTATATGAACCTAAATAAATGATTGATATAGATACTAATTATTAATTAGGAGTGTAATTAGATTGGGTTGAGTTGAGTTTAGTCTATTTTAAGACTCAATCCAATGAAAAGTAATTAGGTTGGGTTTGTTGTTTTTTGATAAGAAATTGAAACCAAACTAACCCGACCTTAATTGGGTTTTTTTTTGGTAGTTGGAGAAAAGAAGGCAAAACAAACAAACAAAACAGATTCAATCTATGAAAAACTATTCCCCTAACATCAACATCCAGGGCAAGATCAAGGCCTAGTGGGGGAGCATCAAACAACAAAAGATTGCCTTCTCTAAGAGTATGATCAAGTCTCACCCTCCAAGAGCGATTCACAAGCTCCCTAATAGAATGAATAATAGAAGTAAAGTGGTGAGTGTTTTTTTGAGGCTGAGATATAAGGTTGAAGGCATGCAAGGAATAGAATAACATTACACGTCCAGCAAATCACTTAATCCACTTTCCTGTAGCCTGTTGAATGAGGCCTCCAAACCTAGCTTTACCCGGGTTGGTTTGGTTTGGGTAGTCAAGTCAGTTGTTTGAAACATTAATATATTCTGAAAGTTAAAAAAAATTAGAAAAAGAAAAAGAAAAATCAGAAAAAAAATTAAACAAATAAAATTTGAAAGATTAAATAAAAGATGACATTCCATAGCTAAAATTAAAAAGAAAAAAATATGAGAATCTTGCTTATAAAAAATAAGACTAACACAATATTAATAATAGTAACCTCAACCTATATTTAGAACCTAACATGTGCCTTATACTAACACTATATTGATCATAATTATTAAGTTATTATTAATACTATATGCACCTTGAGTTAGATCGAATCAATTGGGTTTGGAACTCATTAATCTAATACTCAATCCAATTATAATTAGGTTACTCAAAATAAGCCCAAATTGAACTAATGATCTAACCCAATATGCTAAAATGTAATTAAGTTGGATTGGGTTGATCGGGTTCATGAATTACCTATACAAGCTTATACCCTTACTAATTATAACATGTTGATTCATATAATGAGAAGAAAATAAAGATTGAGAATTATATATCCAGCATTAAATTATTCTTTTTGATAATATTGATTTTGATAATATTAAGAGTGAATTATTCTTTTTAACTTCTACTTGGTTGAATGTATTTAGGAATGAAAGAAATAGAAAAAGAAATAGGTAAGAGGAAAAAGGTTTTCATTATTTGAATGGATGTAAATTAGGGAAAAGGAGAACTTAATTTGTAGGACTTAACAAAAATAATTTCTTCCTCATGAGCCATAAAATGGGAGGGGAAAAGTACATGCTATTTTTTTGTTTTAAATATTTAAAAAATCATAAGTTTATATTAAGAGAAAATAGTATAATAAAAAAATTACATTTTTAAGTTAAATTTAATTTTTTAAATTAGTCTAAAAGTTTAGAAACATTTCTTTTCCTTTTTCACTCACTATTTCACTTGTCCAAACAAATAAAGGCTCTGTTTGCATTGGTGGTGAAAGGTGAAATAGAGAGGGATGGAGTGGAAGGAAAAGTTGTTTTATTGTTTTGTTCGTAAACATAGGAATAAAACATAATGAAAGAAAATGGATCATGATCTATTCTATTCCATTGCTTAACCCCAATTTTCTTTCTTCTAAATTTGAGGTGTATTTAATGGAAGACCAAAGCTTTTAGACTATTAAATAATTATTTTATCTTTGCAAATTTTACCCTAATCATTAGTCTCTTACGGATAATATATTTAAAATAAATATAATATGAAAATTAAAATTTTATAACTTATTCCGTTCTGTTCTTTTTTCAAATAATAAAATGAATCTTTGTTTTGTTTCATTGTAAAATATTCAAACAACAAAATGACATTTTTATTTTATTTCATTTCAATTTATCTCATTCTATTATATTTTGATTCATTTCATTTCATTCTTTAGCACTAATCTAAACATAACCAAGGAGAATTGTTTTCTATTTTTTTCTATTTTTATCCATCTAAATAACATGTTTATTTTTCTATTTTATTTACATCTTTTCTATTTTTTTCTCTCATTTATTTCCTCATTTTACTTTATCCAGCGCATAGTGATCAAAAGATGCTGAGCTAAGTGCAGCCTGATTGCAATTTGCACCCACCAATTGACACACAAAAAATAGCTTAGCAACAATATTGTAAACATAACGTTATAACGTCATGGTGCAATTGGCGGAGAAGAATGCCTTGAATAAAAACAAAGTCCTAAATTTGGGAGCATCGGGAGAGAATACATTAATAAAAGTGGAGCTCGAAACTGGTTTAATTAATTCATATACAATAACACTGTCTCTAATCCAAAACAGCTTCATTTTTCTACCAAGATTCAAAAATAACCATTCCCTATGGTAGTTAAGGAAGAATGCTAGGTCCTGGAAGAAAGACAAGCTTCAATCTCACCCTGTTTAGAGCATTTAAAATCACGTCATATTTTAAGTAATTGGATCATCTACATTCTACAGTAGAAAAATCTTTACAATCTAACCATAAAAAAGTCCCAACTCTTGTATATTATTGTTGAATAATGATCGTGTATTTATCCTAAAAGGTTTTGCGCAAAGCAAGAAGCCTCTCATTATTAGACGTTAGCAACGTCTTATTAAGTTATTATAAACACATGCTATAATTTTGAAATACCAACAATAAATCAAACATAATATTTGCCTATAAGAATTAAGGGATAGGGAAGCAATCTAAGAAGCCAAGCTGGATCAACAACTTGTTCATTAATGTTGTAACCATAACAGCTAATGCTTTCAACATATTTTGACTATTTTACAAATTTAATAATTATTTTTTTAATTGACGATTATTAATGTACTTTATTTTTTAAACTGTATTTTTTTAACTTAAAAAAATAAATCTCTAAAAAGAATCTTTTAGAAATAACAAAATAATAATGAATTTAATTATTTATTCTAAAATAATAAAATCATATTTTAAAAAATAAAGTGCCCTAATAATTATTAATTAAAAGTTAAATAATCAAAATTATAATTAACTTAAAAATTTATTATACATGTATTTAATTTTATCATAATTTTTAATTGTTATTTTTCTAATTAACTGTTATAACTGTATTTTATTTTAAAAATACACATATTCACTTTAAAATAGCGAAATCTTTCTTTTAAGCCGTACGTTTTCTTAACTATATCATCGGGGAACATGATCCACTCTAACAAGATCAATAAGACAATGAGGCCAAGAACCAGGGTGTATTTGATAGAGAAGAAGAAAATAGAAGAAAATGAAGGGATGAGGTGAAAAAAGGAAGGAAGGAAAAATAGGTAAGAAATAAAGAAAAAGTTAAGATTGTTTTGTTGAAAAAAAATAGAAAAAAAATATAGTGAAAGTTAATTTTTAAAATTATTATTATTATTATTAATAAAATTTATTTTTATCATTAATATTATTTTTATTTATTTATTTATTTATTTATTATTATTATTATTAAAAACAAGAGAAACAACGGGACGTCTTCAAAATCGATTTGGTTGTCCATCATTGTGCATAAAAATCGATTTACAGTATACAAAATCGATTTTGTTTACAAAATGGATTTAATGTTTTTGTTGGATGACGGAGGATACTGCTTACGTGTCTGCGCGAGAACGAGAATAGTTGTACTTTGTGCTTACGTATGCCCAATGCTTACAAAGAAAATCAGCCAATAATTCCGGGTCTTTATGCAAGTTTTGTTTAACTTTATTTTTGAGCAAAATACTAAATTTTTTTCCTTAAAAAAAGTAACTTATGCAAAAAAGAAAAGAGCTTTTCTTGAAATATTTATTTTGAAAGCTTTAGAGAAAACAAACAAAAATGATCTAAACGAACGCAAAATATTAGTATTTATCTGGGAAGTATTATTTTTTAAAAAGATTTCTTTTTTAAAACCACAGGATTATATTTTGGGTCTGTTTAAAGGTGAACATAGGTCGAGTTCGTCCAATTAACATGACCAACATAAACAAGAAAAAAATTATATTGAATTGAGTTCACGAATTTAATCAGTTAGAATGTGTATTAACTAGATGAGAAAGGTTAGCAATAGCTAATACGCTCTCTAATACATTTTTAGAAATATTATCTATTATTTGTTGAAATTTATTAGAAATTTCAAAATCATGAGTAGAGCTCATTACTTTCTCTATCCTTATATATAAGCCTCTTTAAAGAAATTTGTTTGTCCCTCTTTATAAGATTTCATTCAAATTGTCTCTTAAAATAATTATTTTTTTGACCAGAATACTCTTAATTATTTTACAGTTTTTGTAGTCAATACACAATAAATGCTGTAAATTACTTAGATAAATTTATTCTCTTTCTTTTAAGGATGGAGGAAAATGACTAATCATACATTAATTAATTGGAACTAAAGTGCAATGTACATTCTAGAGAGCAAAGTACACTAATCATAGTCCTTCATTATAATGAATGGTTCAAATTAATATATCTTAATTAAAATTGTCACATCAAAAAATTATTTTTAACAAAATAAAAAGGCTTAAATATGTTTTTGGTTTCTATAAATAAGCGAGTTTTGGTTTTAGTCATTACAAAAATTTTATCTGATTTTCATCCCTAAAACTTTGACATCATTGTTTTTTATCGTTACTATTATATGACACTCATTAATTGCTTATGTGTTTAATAAAAGATCAAATAACCATCCTAAGTTGCACACACTAGTATCTATGGTACCATATTAGCATGTGACATCTCTAAATTTTTATAGATCTTTAAACTAATTTTATTTATCTACCATTAAATAAACATTAAGGATAAAAAATAGTGATTTTAGATTTTGGAAAGATGAAAATAAAGAAAAAAAGTTTTATAGGGACCAAAACCAAAATCATTTTTTTATAAGGACCAAAAACAATGTTTTCAAATTTTAAAGGGATGAAAAATAAAAGGCTTAATTGCATTTTGTGCCACCCAACTTTCATTATTTTTGCCACGTTTTTTTTTTCTCGCATTTTGCCACCTTATTTTTGTAATCTTGCGAATTTTGTTCAATTGTCAATTGTTCGTTAAATAACAAATGAAGTGATGACGTGTCAATAATGAGTTGGCATTAAACATTAACATCAACTTTTTCTTTTGAAAAAAAATATTTTTCTAAAAAATAAAAATTGTTTGAAACAAAAAAATGCTGAATCTATACTCCACGTAGCTTTTAGGGATTTTTTTTCAAATAATTTTTATTTTATTAGAAAAACATTTTTTTCAAAAAAAAAGTTGGCGTGAATGTTTAATGTCAACTCATCACTAACACATTATCATTCTGTTTGTTATTTAACGAATAGTTAACAATTGGATTAATTTTGCAAGATTACAAACATAGGGTGACAAAATGCGAGAAAAAAAAGTGGTAGTAAAATCCACAAAATAACAAAACTTGGGTGGCACAAAGTACAATTAAGCCAAAAAAAATTATAAGGACCAAAATCAAAATTTGCTCATTTTATAGGAATTATCATAACTAAGCATATATATATATATATATAAGAATTTGTTAACATACACATACTTATTTTTTAGTTGAAATATGTTAGCAAATTATACCATAAGTGTATTTTAAGATATATTGTAGTTATAGTTTGCTACACTACAAGAAAAATCATTTTTAACCGCGGTATATTGACTGCGGTTCCTTAAAACGTCGGGAAACCAAAAAAATATCGGGGGTTTAACTAACCAAAGTTAGTTACCTGCAGTTTATGTTATAACCGCAACTACTTCCCTACAATTCTGTATAAACCGTTGTTGATTTAATTTTTGTTATCCATCCTTTTAATATTTCCCTTTCCCGCTTTCTTTTGAGCTTCCCTTTCTTTCGATAAACTTTTCTCTGTTTCTTTGCATTTCTCTGTTTCTCTTTCAATCTTTTGCTTCTCAAACTACGTATCAGCATCTGCACAAATTGAAACACAAACACTCAATCACAGAGGACAAAACATATATATAATTAGAGCATCCACGAGTTAGGGTTAATAGAACAACACATGGAGTAGAAGATGTTTTTGACGTACTGGGGGACCCTGCCATCGCACCCTCTGCTAACGACCACTGCATGGAGACGCCAATGCTTACCTTGCATAGAATTGAAGAGACCTACAAAGAGAAACCCTTTCCCTTTATCTTCGTGAACCCTAGCCCCCTGTGGCACCGTGTTTCCTGCCCCCATAGATCCCTAGTCATGAAACCGACACCATAGCTGGAACCCCTAGTCAGTCGTCTCCAAAACCCCCACCCTATTAAACCATTTTGCAGCCCAGCGCCACTGTCGGCCGCCATGACTGCCACCGCAGGGCAATTTCCAATTCTGGCTCTCATTGTCGGTATTGTTGTTTATACCATTAAGAAGAAAATTGGTCACACCGACTCCAAGAGACAACTCTGGTTCTGGGTCTTCCTGGTGCCATTGACCTTTGCACTCAAAACCATAATGCAATTCTTCTATACACAGAAATGTACTTATTCTTTCATCTTCTTTAATATCTTTTTCCTTTTTTATTGCAATATTTCACAATGTGGCTTTTTGGACGCCTTTGAACCCTTCGTCAGATTTGTTGGCTTTGACAACTAAATCTGCAAGAGATAATATATATTTATTAAGGCATTTATTCACCCTGGCATATGTATGCTAATGCTACATATGATTAATTGATTGTTCTCTTTGATTTCTATAATGCTTATTCCATAGGTGTTAGTGTTAGTTAACAATGGTAGTTCCTCTTCTCATGCAGTTGGTAAGTTAGTCAACAACAAAATAACTTGGGGAGGGGATTCAACTCTTAAGGATGGAAGCCAAGCGAGATTGGATCTATCAAAAGGTATTTCTCAGTATGTAATTATGCTGATATCTTCACTTTTTCCCTTTCGAATCTTCTGAATTTTAAACTAGTAATAAACTTTGAGGTCACTTCTAGACTGGCAACTGAGTTGTGTTAATATAGGGTGTAATATGTGCATGACTAAAATTTTTTACACACATTAATGCAATGTTGTGTCCTGTCCTAGTTCTTGTACTTCATTTTCTCATAGCAATAGTGGTGGGAGCTTACTGTTACTCTATTACTCTACTGCTAACTCCATTTAATTTGCAATAAAATACTCTCAAATTATTCTGTACACCTATCTTTTCTTCAGGGATTTAGAAATTGTCTGATTATTTTGGATGGTAAGATGGCTAATACTCTCAATGTTTCCTTTCCTGTTAGTAGGTTTTATTACTTGGAAGATTACATCACAAAACCTTGTGGATTTGGTGGGATATGCGGCAAAAAGAGGGCAACATATGCTTCTTTACATTTACATGAGCAATGGCAAGTCTTGTTTCCCACTTGTGTGATTAGAAAGAGATCAACTTTTTTCGTGTCATTTTATACTAGTAGGCAAAACTTGGTTGGATATTGCTAGATAGAGCAAATGTTTCTAGTGTCTAATGGTTTCATTGTTTGATCCTTAAAAAATAGTTTGATCTAAATATTTTGTCTAAATTCAGGGAAGCACCTATATTATGTCTAATGGTTTCAGAGCTAAGTCTCTTGGGCCACGAAAATCTGCTCAATCTCATTGGTTATTGTGCTGATGAGGATCAACGTCTTTGGGTGTAATGGTTATTTCCAAAATGCAATATTTTATCTCAAGTCATTTGCTAACAAAGATGGTGCCTAATTATATTTTGTCGTACATGCTAAGCTAAACAAGACAAGTTCATTTTATTTGTCTCTGCCTCCTTAACAGCAAAGAACTACACATGGTAGTGGAAGTACCATAGAAGAAAAAATGGAATCAAATCTTTAATGACATTTTTTCTAAATCTTACCTAGCCTTGTTGGTTGTTATCCTTCTGATACTCCTCCTAGAGCTTAATAGTGTAGATGATGTGATTTTTCTTCATCTTGAAAAAGATTACTGATGAAAAATATTTAAAAAATGTACCTACTTTGCTCACTCTTGAAAATTTTCACATATAATTATCTTGTATCACTTCAGGATTATTCTCATTGGGATGTAATGGCTTCCCTCCCTTCTTATGGTAGAGGAATTGACGTTCTAGGTGGGAGATATCACAGCTTGGTCTATGGATAGAATTTAATCGATGTGGTAGTTACAGGTAAGAATTTCCTTTACCATTTTCTCTTTTAACTATTTCTCTCATAGGATGGGTAATGCAATTCTGCCTTACTTAAATTGATATATTTAATAAATGCGCTAGGTGATAATGGAACTATAAATGGGCAAAGCTCTATCTGGTGGGAGTTATTCAGTTCTCATTCCTTAAAACACAGTCAACCTAATCTTATGAAATTTCTGATTTTGTTGATGTCATAATTTCTAATTTGACATTTTTAGACTCTCATGCTTGGGACTTCCATCTACCAATATCTCATATTTGTGTTCGCTAACCGATTTCTCAAAGGAAACCATTCTTTTTTTCCTTTTTAATCTTTTTAATTACCCGTTATAATTAAGTAAATATATTAAGTTTATTCTCCATAACGTCACAATTCATGTATGAATTCCTTTGAATGTTTTGCAATGTGATTAATCTTTTCCCTTTTCGATAATAGGTTACCTTGGATGATTTGGCAACTCAAAAGGAGTTAAGTGGTTTCATAAAGTGTGTGACGAGCCTAGAAGCACTTGACTTTTTGGTGTACTTGAAGTCAGATGTATTCGTGATGACCCATGGAGGCAACTTTGCTAAGTTGATCATTTTCTTTTTATATTTATGATACTTGTATCTATTATTTGTGTAGCAATTGCTAATTTGAACGTTTTTTAATTTTATAAATGTAAGCATACTATTACTTTTGTATTATTAGTTTGATTATCAATGCAAGATATTGTATTTTTGACGCCAGCTTATAATTATTTTAATTTTGAAATTCTATTCCATTTCTTGAAAATAACTGATAAATTTTTCGAAAAAAAAAAATGGTATTAACGAAGGTTAGTAAACTCCTAGTAAGTACCAAGGGTTCTAACCGTAGGTAATCATTATGGTATTAACGGGGGTTAATAAACCTCCAGTAATTACCGGGGGTTTCAAAACTGCTGGTAATTTTTGCATTTTCGAGGGTTGATGAAAATTGTCGGTAACACGTTAGTCACATGCTTTTCTTACAAAATGACCAACCGCGGGTAATGTATTTAATGGAGGTTTAAATCCTTGCTAAGGAAAAAAATAACCCGTTAAATTTATTTTTTCTTGTAGTGTTAGAATACTCCAATTAAAAAATAAGTGTGTGTATATTAGTAAATTTCATAAGTATTTATTAGCGTATTCACACTTATTTTTTAGTTGGAGTACATTAGCAAGTTACACCGTAGGTATATTTTAAGATATATTATAATTATAACTTGTTAATGTATTCTAATTAAAAATTAAATATGTATACATTAGCAAATTATATATATATATAATTAGACTCAAATTTCTCATAAATCTGACAACTTGTGTAATTACCCTTATGTCTGCCTCTTGCGAAAAGGACACATACAGTGATCCTTTTTTGAGGGGGTGAAACCATGTATCTCTTAGTTGATATTAGGGCTGGTCCAATGATAAAGCTACTAAAGTTTAAGTTTTAGATTCATTAACAAAAAATTATTTGTTATTAATCTTTATAAAACAAAAAGACCATATATATTGACAACAAAACCATAAATGTTGACAAAAAGACTCAATATATAACTCTCTAATCTATTATATATTATAAAAGAATGTTTTATAACATAAAAAAATGCCACGTGGCAACACCATATTTACTCTTTTCCCACCTAAATTTCACAATTTTTTTTTGATTCATATAAATACGTTATTATATTTAATTAAAGTAATTAAGATGTTTATAATTAAGACATTTATAATTAAGGCATTTATAAAAAGAATATATTTTACTTAAATTCATCAATTAAAAAATTAAATCTTAAACTAAATTTGATTTTATATAACAAGAAAATCAAAATTTCTAATTTTATTAAATGTTATTTATAATTATGGAATTATGATAATTATTGTAATTTTTTTTTATTATGATAATTAAAGCATTTATAATATATAATAAAATTCTTTTCAATTTATTGCTTATTTACGCCCAATACAATTATTAAATTTTGATATTTTTATTACAAATAGAAAACGAATTGCTTTACAAATTGTAATACGAGATAATATATTTTTATCATGTTTGTAAAAAATGATATGATTATCATGCTTTTTTTTGTGATTTTGATCAATCGTTAAATTTTAAATGAATTTTGATTTTATATAACAAGATAATCAATATTGGTCTGAAATGTACACATTCTTATTTAGTCGATGATCCTTCTTCTATGTTTATTTATTTATTAAGCATATTCTCAATGTTTGAAATGTACAAATCAATTATTATAATATCAGCAAAATAGGGTATGGCTACGTTAGACAAAAATAATAAAGAAAAGTAAAATGGTTAAAAAATTATTTTAAAATTTAAAAGATAAAATCAATAAGAATAAAAGAGGTATGATACGGCTAAGAAAAAAAATTATAAAGTAAAACAGGTATAACAAATATTACAGAAATTATTTAATTATTTTTTATTTCATATTTACAGTGACAATAAAACTTATTCATGTATACAAAGGTATTTTAAGTTTTAATTATTTTATTTGCAAATATAAAATATCCAATAATGTATAATAAAATTCTTTCCAATTTATTGCTTGATTACTCACAATACAAGTATTAAATTATGATTTTTTTATTGCTAATATAAAATGGATTGCTCTAAAAATTGTAATATGAGATGATATATGATTATCATGTTTATAAAATCAAATTTATGATTATCATGTTTATTTTTTTGTGATTTTATTCAATCACTAAAAAAATTAAAAATATCACCTAAAATATATTTATTTAATATAAAATAAATAAGAATAAGAATGTGACATACATCAATATATAATATAAAAAGAGTTAAGGTAATCTCACTGTGAAGTAACTCCTTCTAGAACTTCATCAACATGAATTATCCGAGCAATAATGATGCAAGGCAAGCACGGTGGAGGAGAAGAATCATACTGAAAAAGCAAAAGAAATCAAACATTATAAAGTTATCATGCAAATGTAGTCTGTCAAGGTATGTGTTTAATTTTTTAGACTACATATTCAAAAATATTTTGATTTTTTCTCTTAGAAAGTTAAAACGGGTTTGTCTAGCCAAAAATACATATTTTTCTGTAGTGGTTGATCACTTTACACAGAATAAAAACAATTTAAGGCCATGTGTACTTTGATTTTCAAATTCAATACATCTAATACAATATTAAAACAATTCATATATATTTAATTTATTTTTGATTATTTTTTTATATTACACTTTAATAATAAATCATTCTCTTCAATCAAAATAATATTAATAATAAATCATTATTATTTAATTATGTCTTTTTTTTTATCAAATTTCTTAATGAGAAAATTAAATTATCCTGTCCATTACGTGTACTTTGGAGATAACACTTTTAAAACATTTTTTATTACTCTTATTAACTAATATATCATATATTTCCAAATGAAGTTACTGCAGTTCCACCTTTATTGAATTGTAGCTGTGGTAAGTATATGTATAATTTTATTTTATTTTTTATATTTTAATAGTGCATTGATATTTTAATAGGTCATTCTAAAATTATATATCAATTTATGATGTTTCATTTTAGCTGGTAAGGAGAATTTGATGGTGACCAAATTTGGAGGAAATATAGCAGAACATCCGTCATACCAGGCCACGTCTTGTTATCATGCGACTCATTTGTCTAGTACAACTAACTTAGGTACAATTTTTAATTGAAAACTATACATGTTTTTCTTTGCTAAATTTCGTTGTTGCCAACAATTGAGATCTAGAATTGCTTTTTGTCTCTCGTGGTTTGATAAATTGAAATTCTAATTTAGGACAAATTGAACTAAGTGTTCGAAGAAAAAGGCCAATAGACATGCTCCAGTTTGTTGATACAGATAGTGAGTTTGGTTTAATATATATAAATAGCAGGTCAATAAATATTTGTAATGTTGTGTACAACAATGTAAATCTAGATGCAGGACACCAAACAATTTGCTCACCAAACCGAAAATTATCATATTTAAATTAATTAATATTTTTTAATCAAATTTATTAATTAAAAATTATACTACTCCATCCAACTTAAAATTAAGGGCATAAAAATAATGTGAATTATTTTTATTTACTTTACGGTGCAAAACGTTTAGAAAATAGTATTTTACTCAATTAGATTTAGTAAATATTTAATTATTTACAAATTAACCTATTAAAACATTTTGAAAAATATTAAATTTATCTCAAATTTAAGGACACGTGTACTTTGATTTCAAATTCAATACATCTAATCCAATATTAAAACAATTCATATATATTCAATTTTATTTTGACTATTTTTTTATATTATACTTTAACAATAAATCATTCTTATTTAAATTATGTAGTTTTTTAATCAAATTTCTTAATGAGAAAATTAACTCATTCTCTCTGTTACGTGTTCTTTGGGGATAACACTTTTAAAAGTTTTTTTTTATTAGTCTTATTAACTAACATCTACTAACACATTTTATACTTCTGAATGAAGTTAATGTAGCTGAGCCACTTTTGCAAGTTCAAGAAAGAGGGAATAGTCTACCTTTATTGAACCATAGCTGTGGTAAGTGTATGCCTAATTTTGTTTTTTTGATACTTTTAATAGTGCATTGAACAATGTAAATTTAACAGTTTGAAATACAATGTAAATTTAGATGGAAGATGCCAAACAACTTTGTCACCAAATTCCAAAGTTCCAACTCTACTAGACCTTAGCCATGATAAGTATATTCATTTGAATATATATCAAAATTTATTTTTATTTTTATTTATATATATATTTAAATATTGATATAGGTATCTACTATCATATCTTATCTACTATTAGAATATATACATATATATACACACACACACTAAAACATCTAATAAAATATCAAATCTTTTGTATTCACTATACGGTGGAAAATATTTAGAAAAGAGAAACATACTCGATAAAATTTATTAACAATTTAATTATTTACAAATTAAACCTATTAAAGCATTTTGAAAATTATTCACTTTACCTCAATATTATTGTCACGTGTACTGTAATTTTCAAATTCAAATACATCTAACACAATATTAAAACTTCGTCTATATTCAATTTTTTTTTTTGTATTACACTTTAACAAATTATTCACTCAATATTGTTCCCAAATTAACATTTTTATTGTGTAAAATGATAATACAACTGTCTTATTTTGTTAAATTTTGAAAGTGATTTTGATGATTATTTTAATGACCAATAACTCGCTTGCAAGATTTTGATAGAAAATCTCTTCATAGTTCATTGTACAATACATGATATCAAATATTTAATAGGAAAAAATGTGCATAAAAACCTTAGACAAATGGTCTAACGAATTCAATTTAAATGAAGCATGCGTTCATTTTATAATACATGTAGAAATTGTACATCCAAATTTTATGCTAATAAAATTCTCAAATTCTCATTTTTGGTCTCAGTTTTTTAATTAAATTCTGTAAATCATTTTAAATTTATTTTCACTCAAACTTCATAAGTAAATCATAATTTATATATAAATATAAATATATTTACAAAGATAATATTTTTAAAAAAGTTTATATGACTGAAAATAATATAACAAATTTATGAATATAAAATTATATAAATATATATTCATATTTATTTTCACACATATTTTCAAATATTTATATATACATCTATTAACATATATCCTTGCAAGATTAAAAAATAGTTAAAAAATACAACAATATAAAAAATTATATATTATAAATTAATACTCGTACAAGACACGGGTTATTACATTAGTTTAAAGTTAAAACAATTTTTTTCAAAGTTTGTTTTAGGCCACACTTAACATTGGGTGGGTTTTGGTCAATATTGACTAATTTCTTGATACACTTAGAAAATAAGTATTAAAATTTTATATACAAAAACTTAAAGATTACATTTCTAATCACATATTTGAAAGAATAATTACCTGTCAACCATACCATACACAAATATACTTTAAACTTGCATGTTTTGCTTTACTATTTTAATATATCAATTTTGGAAAGTCTAGGACCACCATTGAATGAGTCAACCCTAGCTATCGCGATCGGGCATTTATATTAATGGAAATCATATGTGGATAAACCCAACACTATCACCTTCATTGACAGGGCCATATTTGAATAATCAAATTGCGCAATATCACGATTTTTTTCACACGTATCCTTGAGATGATCGTGCTCAAGATATGCTTAGATATTAAAGGGTATATTTAGAAAAGTATGTTTGATTGTATTTTTTATATTTTAGTCTTTAATTTTTTTTATAGAATAATTTTTAAAAAGTAGAAGTGAAAATGCAACAAAAAATATGAGTAATAGAAATATGAAGACTAAAAATCAAAACAACTTAGGGATTTTTTTCAAAAGAAAAACTGAAAAAGATATATTATAGTTTGGAAATCAATTTTCAAAAACTACTCTTACCAAATAAGTTTTTTTTTGTTTTTTCCGCTTTTAAAAAATAAAAAACAATTTTAAAAAGGGGAAACAAACAGGCCCAAGGCTGGGCTGTTTGACATAACTAACTAAATAATTAGCTGAAAAGTGATAAGTTGTTTGATTGAATTGAAAGTGTTTAATAAAATTAACTTATAAACTATTTTTTTTTTTCAAGCAGCTGACATCCTTTTTGGGAAGCAATCCTATTCAGGGCTTAGACACAATTAGCACTCCTCACTCCTCTCCCAAGGTGTGTTTGTCGGGATCAAACCCATGACTCTTCCTACAAAAACTCAGTCTGCAGCCAGCAGAACTACATCCATTTTGTACTTATCAACTATAGCTAATATATACAAAATGACATAAAACGGCTTATTTATTTATGTACGTATGTATGTGTGTGTATATAATAATTAAAAATTAAATAAATTTACGTATAAAATTTTTATTATTATAAGACAAATTATATTTAATAAAAATTTAAAAATGAAATGACTAAGTACGTACATATAATTCTGTTCAAATAAATATATGTACATGTAATTTATTGAAAAAAAAAAAGAGAGGATAAAATTGTAATTTTAGAAATTAATAAAAACAAAATCGGGAAAAAAAATATCATGCAATTCCTCACCTATAACCCATTCATTACTATTATTGGTTTATTAAATTAGAGCTTTTAAGACCACCAAGTATGTGAATCAATTGGTATAAGGTTGTTTTAACTTAAACATTAGTCTCAAGTTTGAGTTATAAATATATAACTGTGTTAAATACTTGGAGGGACAATGTTGTTGCCTATAATAGAGGCTCAAACAAAATCATCTCCTATAAAAAATATCTATGGTCTTTACCAAAAGAAACAAAAATAGAACTTTCAAGATACTACTTTTCGAAAGAGAAAGAAAGAAAAAACTCTCTAACCAAATACTTCGAGTAATTTACTTTTAGTTAAATAAACTAGTTAGCTAAAATCTGATAAATTAGTCGATTAAATTTTTATTTTTTTTGACGAAAACTTAAAAGTTATTGATGAAACTAGTTGTTATTGAACTAACTTAGTTGGTCATAACTTCAAATTTAATATGTGTATATATAATTGTCACTTTTCATGTTTTGAGTTATTTCAAATATTTCATCATCATAAAGATTAGGAAAATGAAAATTTTAATTTTATTCCCATTTAAAAATATTTTTTCTAAATGAAATGAGATTATAAAAAAGGATTTATTATATTGTAATTTTAATGATTTTATATTAAAAAATGATATTTGATAAAAGCAAGAGAGACTGGGAAAGTATTAAGATAGTGAGAATAGAAATAAGAAAAATCAATAAGTTAGAAATTTATAAGTTCAAACATTACATGAGTGTTTTAACAAACATTATAAGATAGTAAAATAAGTTCCTTTACTAAATAGTTATGTTTTAATCAAATAAACTTTTAACCTAATTAAATATGGTAAAAATTAAATTATTTATCGTATCAAACACGAGTGTGTTAGACTAGACAAATAATTTAGCTTTTTTCTAGTTTTTTTTTAAATATATTTTAATATTATTTTACACATGTCAGTGAGTTCAATGACTAAATTTTATCAAGTGTTTTAATTCAATTAGTTAGCTTATGAGCTTTTAACTTTCAACTAATTTTTTAATTTTTGGATAACTTAGCATTTTCAAAAATTAGCATTTTGAATTTGATAAGTTTAAAAATAATTTTATTTTTTTATCAAATATAGTATTTTTTTTATGTCACTTTTTTTTTTAAAATATTAAAATATTTCTTATACAAAACCTGACCCGATTAAAATACAATTCAATTTTAACTGAACCAAAGGTATTTAAGAAACGTTGATCAAGTATGGCTCGGAGACAATAATCCATAGACAAACATCCAAAGAGAATTAATGACAGATTTGACAATAGCTTAGTGATTTTCTTCTTGTCGGGGAGGACCATGAAGCGCACAAAGCCCACGTGATGCCATGTGGGTAACTCAACATTTTTAAGAAATGGAGTTTTTCTGCCTTGTATGAGGTACATTTATAGAATTGTAGGACAATGATAACTGAAAACCTTGTGATCGTTTGAATGAGGGATGCTTTTGAAGGTTCTCTGATATGATATCGTAGGCATATTGATGATGAGGTATGAGTGGTGATAGAAAATTCTAGGGATAACCCAATCATTCTAGTAACTATCATTGGCCAACGAATCAGAGACTGATCTACTATATAATAATATAAGGGAGAAATTATAAAATACACTTAAACACGAAAAATATTAAAGGAAGCTGCGGACAGCGGTGGATAATTGCAAGTTTTTTATATTTCTCATATGGATAATTAGTATCTGAGTAATTTTCACTAATAACTGTCATTTCATCTAGGTGAAATAAAAGACAGGAAATAGTAGCTGTTTTAATCTTCTTGTCTTTCCCATAAGATTGATAATTTACAATAAGCTTAATTTTACTTTTTGTCTTTTAAAATTTTATAGTTTCACAAATTTTATCTTCAAATAATTTTTTACGAATTTTGTCCCTATATTTATAAAATAACGCAAATTTTTTTCTCACATAGAAAAATCATCTTAATTAAGACAATTTTGTAATAGTTTTTTCTTTAAACCACCACAATTAAAACAATTTTGTAGTAGTTTTTTCTCTAAACTGCCACAAGGCCCACAATTTTGTACATGAGGGCAAAATTCACAATATTTTATAAATTGGGCGACAAAATTTGTAAAGAAAAATTATTTGAGATAAAATTCGCAAAATTATAAATTTTTGAGAGTAAAACCTGCAATTAAGTCTTTACAATATCGACCCGAATGTTCTCTCACGAGACAACCTGTTTGGGATTTATAATACGACGAGACAAAGTTAACTATTAGATGTGATACCTAGAATCTTAAGAAATTTAATTTGTTTTAGAATGTGATAAAAAAAGATAAGTTATTTCAAATTTATTAGTGAAGACACTTGTAAGATATTTAAAAAAGAAATTATATTTATATAATATTTAAACAAAATTTTACACAATAAAAAAATAAAAAGAGAAAGAAGAAAATGTGAGATAAGATGATTAATACAATAAGGGGAGATAAAATAGAAAATTAATATTATCAAAAATATTATAAAAGATTATGTAAAAATTCATAAAAGTCAAATCTTAGGTACACTTAGAATATTTCATTCCTTGCTTCATCGAACAAAAGAACTTTAATTAACGATGTAACTTTCTTTTTTTTTTTGAAACATTTGAAAAAATACCACATATTTTACTTAGTGTATTTAAATTTACCTATTTTATGTACTTGAAAAACTATCCTATTTTATTTTCCAATTTTTTTTTAGAAAATTAATAAATTATCAAAACTAACATGTAATCTATAGTTGTCATAGTCGTAGATCACATTGTCCTGAAGAACATATTCGTGTATGATGCATTAATCTCCCAGGATTTGAGAATTGTTTGAGAGAGAAAGAAGAAGGGTTTCAAAATTAGGTTAAGCTAAAGTGTTTTTTTTTATAAGGTATAAATAAAATTAGATAAAACAAAATGTTAACTTAGTGGATAAAAATTGCATGTTAGTAGGTAAGTGAATGGTGAATGTTGGAAAGGCTCCACTAACCTATGTTTTTGGGTAGTTGACCAAGTCAAAAAAGGGTCATATACCACACACGTTTTTAGATAAGGTCAAAACTAAAATTCAATTTAATTTTGAAAAATAATTACATTAATTAAGGGAAAAGCAAAAAAATCCATTAAGCTTATTATTGGGCAGACAAAACTTAAATGCAATTTCATATGTATTGTTGGTGTTGTTCTCCAATTAAAATTAGAGTTTCACCTTTATAATCCTCGTTGACATTTAATGGAATTCTTTATTGTGTGAATTAGTGAGGTGACACCCTAATTGATATGTACTGTCATGGTAAAAAAATTTATACTACCAACTAATCAAAAATCAGCTTTAATGTGACTTTTAGGATGATTATTATCAAAATTAACAAACTTACCATATATGGTGGGTTGTAAGTAGATGATAGTATCATTGTTAATGCATAGCCTATTTTCTCTTTTATATTAAAAATTAATCTATTACATATAAATTAGAAGGGGTGGGAATTATGAGACGTAAAAGTCGATTAGTATTTGTACCTTGATCAGTTACTACTAGTGGTTTTGAAATTTAAACTATCATTAAAAATAATTAAAAGTTGAAATCTTCAAAGTTAAGTCCTGTTTGGAGTGATTTTAGTTTTAAGTTTTAAAATTTTTAAAAACCAAAATAAGTTTTCAGTTTTTAATTTTAAATTTTCAATTTCAATTTTAAAAAATTATTATCAATCTTCTAATTTTTCTTTAAAAAGTTATTGGCAACAACAATTCTTTCACAAATTATGTATTTTTTTAAGTTCTTATTGCGCAAAAATTACATAAACAATAGTGATAAAAAATAAAATTAATTTTAAAAAAAATAATATTAACAACAACAATAATAATATTTATTTTCATAATAACAATTTTAGTAGTAATAATAATTTAATAATAATAGTTTTAATGATAATAATTTTAATCATAACAATAGTAATCTTTTTTTTTGTAACAACAATAGTAATCTAAATAATAATAACAATTATAATAATAATAGTATTTTTAAATATAATAATAATAATTTAATAGTAATAATAATAATTTTTATAATAATAGTAAACGTGGTCTTGACATTGCCAATGACATAGTTTTATAACTTAAACAAGGAACAAGAAACCAATTTTCATGGTTTTGACATAATGCTTAAATTTGTTTTGAAAATATATTAAAAATAGTATTTATTTTATATAACTTAAATTTAAAATAAACAATTATTTTAATATAATATTAATTTTTAATTTTTGATAATTTCTTTAAAAATATTGAAATTCAATTTAGAACTAAAGATATTGAAAATGATAGATTGAAAGAGATAAGAGGTTAAAAATATCTAAAAATGCTCTTGTTAAAAAATAATAGCTAAAAACGCTCTCGCTGAAAATAACAGTTAAAAAAGCTCTCTTTCAAGATAGTTATTCTAATTTATATATAGAGAGATGATGGTTTCAAAACTATTTTAGCCAAATGCATTTTATTTTAAAAATTTCATTTCGAAATCAAAAATAAAAAACTCACAATCACCCTGAACGAGACCTTAGATAGTTGTTGAAAGTACCGTTGTAGGGACTCAAATGTAACTGAGAAAAATTATAGGATTGACGTTCAACAAGGTTTTGAACGAAAATATAGGCATGCACTAAAGCTATTAAGTTAACTTATTAAATTATAAATGTTTGATATAATTATCTATTGAAAGCAACTAATAAATGTAAAATGAGATAAATGAACATGCTTATATTATATTTTTATATAAATTTTAATTTTATTTTATGGGTATAAAAATATTTTTTGGGTAATTATAATTTTTTTAATTAATTTTGAATTCTTATAATTTTTTATTTAAAGACCAATTATTTTAATTATAATTTTTAGTTTCAATTTTTTTTCATATTGTGTATTCTACTATTAATTTTTATATTATATCTTAAAATATCATCAACCAAGTTTAAAAATAAAAAATAAATAACATACATTTAAGTAAATGTCATACTTTCATTATGTTGATTAATATGATAATATCATTACATACTTTTAAATATTATTAGATATTAGTATTGTCATACTAATCGATTAGCAATATCTTGAAATACATTACTAAAATAATAAAATAAACAATATAAATAGTGTAATGGTTAAAATAAAAAAGTATAATATAAAAAATATTCAAAAAATAATGGTAACAATAAAATAAAATAAACTTATCATTTAGCATTTCACAATAAATTAAAGGTAATAAAATATAAGAAAATAAAAGCTAAAAGTTAAAATACTATTTAAAGTAACGTCTAAAACAATGCTACAAATCATTCAAAAAGTTTATCTAATAAACATTATTAATATAATCAAACAAATATTTTAAATAATAAAAAGAGCTAAAAACTAGCTAAAAATACTTGCGAAATATAAAACATATGGAAGTGTCTCAGCCTTTTAAGATGTTAAATTTCTTTCGAATCACATACCCAAACTTCATAAAAGAGTACGTATTTTGAGTCCTGTCCGTGTCCTACAGATTAGTTAAAACATCTTAAACATATTTATTAAATACTTTTAATTAATTATAATGTGAATGTTAAATATTTTTTATATAATAAATATATTTTTAATTTTTGTTTCCTCATCTGTTGAGTCATGATGATATAAACTGAAGAATTAACTTATAAAAAGTATTCCCTTTTAGTTTTTTAATGTAATATTAATTATTTTTTTATTTATATTCTTAATAATATTTTTTAAAAGGATGATGTTGTGCTGCATTGTTTCTAGTAAAGAAGATTAATTTTCTTAAAAACAAAAATAATAATAAGATTAATTTTATGAAATTCTTACATTCTTTTATCTATTTACTAATTTTTTTTTATCTATATAACAAAAATATAGGACGACACTTAGTAAAGACGGACAAAGTACTACATATATAGTATATTAGGGAAAACTGGTATACTTCGATCAATACACAAATCACTAAGAGTTAAATTACTTTACTTAATTTTTGTCTGTTGAAAAAGACACCATTTTTCTGAGCCGCAAAATCCAATGTAAGATATTTGATTAGTGGATAAAATTGCCTTTAAGGTGTCCAATTACTCGCAATGTTGAGTACGAAACAAAATAACAGAGCAGCCTCTATCAGCCAGCGATGCCTCCAACATACGTGGAAGCTGAAGCTTACAATCACTATAACTGCCTTCACGTGGACATCTCGTGATGTAGGTAGGTGGGACCAACTCTTGCATTGATTGACTTTGTAATTATTACTTTTTCTGTTTCTTATTATAAGTTATTTTATATAGAAGTTTTTAAATCATTTCTTCCATTGGATTTTGCGGCTCAGAAAAATGGTGTCTTTTCAATAGACAAAAATTAAGTAAATAGATTGTATAGAATAAATATTTATTTTATATAATTTAAATTTATAATAAATAAATATATTTAAATATATAATTATAATTAAAATTTATAATAAATAATTATTGCAATATAATATTAATTTTTAATTATTGATAATTTTTTAAAAAATATATTAAAATTTAATTTAAAACTAAAGATATTAAAAATAATAGATTGAAATAGATAAGAGGTTAAATAATTCTTAAAATGTTCTCATTGAAGAATGACAACTAAAATACTCTCATTGAAGAATAACAACTAAAAATATTCTCATTAAAAAATAGCACCTAAAAACGCTCTCATTCAAAATAACTATTCTTATTTAATATATAGGGTGAATTAATTTATAAAATTTAAGAAGTATTAAATATTCTTTTAAGCCTGTCCTTTAATATTTAATCACATTATTTTCAATTATTTTATATATTTCTACAAGTTTATCCACTTATCTAATAATAATGCTTTGTATGTTTACTATAATTTATTAAAGTGTCTTCTATCGGAGGGAACTAACTTACAAATTTTTAGGTTTGAACAATTATTTAAAACTGAAAGTTTTAATTTGAAAATATTTTTTTAATTGAAAAGATATTGAGAGGGAAATATTTTTCTGAAGAGCCAAACCATTATTTAGAGAGAAGGATAAAAAAGATAATTATATTGGAAAGAGAAAATAATAAAATTAAATAAGGATAATTTTAGAAAGTTTAAATCATTTTTATTGATTCAAAAATGAAAACTATTAACTAATTTTAATCAAAAAAAATTATATGTGCAAATTAGTTAAAAGTAACTTATTGTAACTGGTAAAGAGCATTTGGTTGTTTCATTTTTTTTAAAATTATAAAGTTTGAATTTATATATAGTTGCTTTATGTAATTCAAGTTTAATGTGTCTAACTTTTACGAATTAGTATTGTTATTTACTTTAATTATATTTTTAGAGTTATACAGTTAAAATGATATACATTTAATGATAAAATTTATTTTGAGTGCACCTAATAGTTTCTCGTATCAGCAATATCCACACACTTTTTTGAAAGATAATTCTTTCTAACGCTCTATCATCTAGAAATTTTAGCCGAAAGTATGTAAATTAAAAAAGAGTAGACCCATATGTAAATGTAATTTTAGTAAGATTCAAGTAAAATTCACAAAATAATAAAATTTATATTTACAAGTATTATATTTCTAACATTTTTTATATTATTAATATCATTTTACCCTTTTTCTCTCGTATCAAGAAGTTACACAAATGTCACTCCAAAAAAAAAAGGTTACACAAAAGCATAAATAAATGCATCAAAACCACAGATTCTCCCATATCGACGACTAATCCTTGTCCACCTAATTTTTAATTATTTTACATCACTTTTTACATAATTTTTATATCCATTAAAAAACAATAAATATTTAAAGCAATCAAAAAAATAAATATTTAAAAAGTGATAGTAAAACAAATATTTTTAGTAATATTATTTTCACTTCATATTTTCATAATAATTTTTCTATAAAAGAAAAGAGAGAAAGTATAAAATAAAATACATGATTTGATAAAGAGAAATAAAAAAATTATTATAAACAATATCATAACGCATAAGAGTGTGAAATGAAAATAACATTGTTCAATTTTTCCATCTCTCTCTCTCTTACCACTATAGTCGTTGCCACCATTATTTTCACAGTAGCTGTCACTATTGTCGTCACTACCACCGTTACCACTTAGATTACTGCTACCACTCATACCATTGTTGTTACCACTATCATTACCATTGGTTATGATTTTAAGCAAGTCTTTTATTTTAAATTTAAGGGTGGTGATTGATAATTTTCATTTTCACCTAAAAAAGTCATTCTTATATGATACTCTCTCTCTCTCTCTCTCTCTCTCTCTCTCTCTCTCTCTCTATATATATATATATATATATATATATATATATCACTCCCTCCTTAGTTAAAATCCCATATTAGCCCCTCAATATCTATATTTTAAGGGAGGGCCTATAGCCTACCAGAGAAGAAAAAATTAAAAGAGATGCATGTCTACACGTCGGGACAAAGTAGCCCCAGAGACATAAGCTTTTTTTTTGCTTAATTAGAATAAGAGGGGATGCCCTTTTCTAGACATTGTGTTTAGAGTTTCTTCCACGAATATATATGGAATATTTAATTTCCTCGTTTTATTTGCCTCCTTTGACACACTTGTGTCATATCACGTTGAGTAAAATAAAAAATTTGATGTAATATTTAAGTTATGAGGTTTTCTCAACTATAGATTACTTTTTTAAGTTGGGTTCTTCTTTTATACTTAAGTTATAGCAATTGGTAATTTGATTAAGAATCAAGTTCTAGAAAGAGGTGCTTGTAGAATAAATTAAGGTGTAATGTACTAACTATTTATAAGTAAAAGTAAATGAACTTGTCAATGTAGGAGAAAAAGACTACCTGATGCCAATGTAAGAGAAAAGGATGTGACAATATCATGAGTTTTACATTAAATAAAATAAGAAAATTAATATAATACTTAAACCATGAAACAATTCCACTTAGTGGACCCGGTTGGAGTGTCTTTCGTGCTTTAGTCTTAGTCTTGTGCATATATATATAGTCTTTCCCCCTTTACTTTCCTCGACAACAAACAGAACCCTCTTTTATTTTCTCCTCTCTGTTCCTCGCCCTCACCTCACCTTACCTCGTAGAAAACTCAATCCTAACTAAAAGAGGGAAATCAAAGAAAGAACATCAATAAAAAAATGTCTGGGGTTTGGGTATTCAAGAAAGATGGGTTTCGTTTAATGGAAAATCGCCAAGTTGAGGGGAAGGCATGTAGTTTAAATAAAAAGGTGTTGGTTCACTTGCCAAGTGGGGAAGTGGTCTCTTCCTACAGTTCACTGGAGCAAATCTTGACTAGTTTAGGGTGGGAGAGGTATTATGGAAGAGACCCTGAATTGTACCAATTCCACAAGCACTCTTCCACTGACCTAATCTCTCTTCCAAAGGACTTCTCCAAGTTTAGCTCTATCTATATGTACGATATAGTCATCAAGAACCCCAATGTCTTCCACGTACGGGATATGTGACCTATATACTCTTGTTTGTTGCATGCTTTTCATCTAGCTACTTGCTTCCTCTTGTTGATTTTTTTTTCCCCTCATCTTTGGTGGAGGGTTTTCAATTAGGACAAAAATGCAATAATATAAGTATCGTTGGTACTGTTTTTTAATTAGAATTGGAGTTTTATCTCAATAATACGTAATAACATTTAATAAAATATTTTATTACGCAGATTACTAAGGTAAAACTTCAATTTTGATTGGAGAACAACACCAACAATACTTATGGTCTAAGTTTTGTCCTTTCAATTAAGTGTTGATGTACTTATCTGGTTCTATAGTGCGGAGAATATATCTTGCTAGATGGGTTGGCAGGTTTGTAACAAGTTTAAATATGTTTTTGATTTTTGAAAATATATTTGTTTGTTTGTTTGAGGGCTACTGTTTAGTAGGTAAAAAATTGTACAAAATGCGTGAGAAAGAGCTTGTACGCAAATTGTTGTAAAATAAGTTAGAAAATAGATGAAAATTTTGGTTTCAATTGAAATCATGTATGTGTAGTAGTAATTGTCAATTTTTGTCACAGTATTGATCGAAACTATTTCGTATTGTTTATCATTTTTTTAGTTTGTCTTTGTGAAAAACATCATACTTATTTTTTATTTCTAGTATCGTAAATGTATTTAAGATAAAAATAAATGTTATGGGTCTATAGAAATTCTAGTTTTCTTACTATTTTTCCCTTGAGTAGAATTACCTCTTCAATGCGGTATATTTCGTAGACGTGGATTCACAAAAAGCGGTAAGATCTATATATTCTAGAAAATCATAATACAATGCAAGGAAAAAAATATTATTGAAAAAATAAATATTTTCTTGTGATTCTTGATGAGCGTCCTTGTCACCCACGTGCTCTGCTCTCTTGGATTTTTCTCCCCTTATCCAAGTAGGATATGCAAAAGTAGAGCAGCTTATAGAACTAATAATGACCGTCACTTAGGGCAAAAGTATGGTTTTGGGAACCTAATTAAGAGGCTAATTTGGTAAATAAAATAAATAAGAATTTTGAAAACTTTGTGAGAAAAAAATATATACATGATTGATCAGCATTTATAACTTAATTAAGAAAACACATTATAATAAAAGTTTGAATTTAACCCATTATTCGTATTCTCGAAGTGAAACCTATATAATATTACCTCCGGTCTTTCATATAAGCAACAAATAGATGTATTTTTTTGGTCCTAATTATAAGCAATATAGGATATACTAATTGTTAGAGTAGTGTTAGCAACACACTTTTTTGAACACGCTCTCTCTTTGATTAAAATTTATTGAAAATTATAAAATCAAGAGAGAGAATCATTAAATAAAATATGGAACCCACAAAATTTTATGATTTTTAATAAATTTCAACCAATAGCAGAGAATGTGTCAAAGAGTGTGTTATTAGCATTTCTCTAATTGTTATCTTTCTTTTATACCCTTAATTTATTGTAATGTCTATTAATGAGATATCCACTCATTCTTCATGCAAGTGGATGCATTCATTAGTATATTAACAATATAAATTACACTCATTACTAGTAGAGAAAATTATTTATTGAATTATGAATAATATCATTAAATATAATCACCACTTAAATTATTTAATTTTATGGGTATTCCTGGAATAAAATTTAAATTTATGATATTATTAATTAAAATTAACTAACTTAACTATTTTTATTGGTTTTGATGAATTAGTTATTGTTGCTTATATAAAGGACTGGAGGTATTATTAATTATAGTGTGTAAATTTACATTTTCTTTGTATGCTTTTGAAAGAAAATGCATCTATTTTAGTTTTTAATTTCTAAGTTTGTTTTGTTCAACACTATCTAAATAGTTATCGATCGATCTTTAAATATCCAAAGTTAATGATAAGCATCTTCAAGAGAGTGGAATGCTTGGTTCTTAAAGTTTTATTCATTCATCTAGAGATTTGATAATTAACTTGAAAATAATGATCATGTGATTATTTTGCTATTTTGTTCTTTTCTTTTTAGGAATTGGCCAAACTAAGGTACTCCCTTCATAATAGTATAGAAGATGAAAACAATTAATTTAAGAGCTTTGATATCAAGTTAGCCAAATTACTTTCAAAAACCAACATTATGTTTATCCGGGTAAAACTGAGCTTAAATATCTTAAGTAAAGTCTTGGTTTGAATCTTGTGGATGAAAAAAGACATGGTTAGAATGAGAAACCCCATTAAAAGTGATTAACCAGGTTTCTCAATGGAAATTAATTGTTGATAAAACCAATGGATACTTTGCACTAATAACATGATAACTTAAAAAAAATTACTTCCAAAAGTTGTGCATGTACTACAAAAAAAAAAAGAGTTTAGTTTAACCAGAAAAATCGTGGCCAAATAAAGATAGCTACGGTAATTGTAACTGTGGCTAATTTTTACATTGCAAAACTCTAGCTATCACTATTTGCAATTTAAGTGTGATAACAATAATAAGTCAGTTACATTTTCATTTAATCACGTAACTTCCGTATTTAACTTTTTTTTTTTGGTGATAACCTCTGTATTTAACCATTACATAAAAAAAAATTGATAACTATTATTTAATCACAGTCATGCCTGGCCATGGCTAAATTAATACTTTTTAAAATTTAAACTACTATCTCTACAATACTTGGTAAGTTTTTGATAATTTGCTAACACGATCATAATTCTCTTGTACCCAAAAAGAGAAGATAATAAAATCTACGTACAATACAATAAAATAAAGATACCACATATAATAATAAAAGTCCAGCAATTTCATAATAATGAAAGATAAACATATTTAACGTTGATAACACATACATGCATATATTTATAAACTTCTATATTTCCTTGCATGAGTTTGTTGAAAAGGATTGATTGAAATGGTATATAAGTTAGGTTGGTAATTATAGAACAAAGTGTTCAAATAAAATCAGTTACGCTTGTTAGATAATATGGTTTTTATGAGTTTTTGTGTATTTTTATTATTTATTCTCACTTAGGATAGCTTAGTCCTCTTGTTTTTATATATATTTACTATTTATCTTCTTATAATGTTGTTGGCTTATGCAATATAAACTTTAGCCTCTATTGTTCTCAATTCTTTCTTTTCTTCTCAATTCACCTAACATCAAATGAAGAGCAAGTTTCGATCCATCCACAACTTTCACGGATTTAACTTGCAATTTTTTCACTGATTAGGAGTAATTATTTTTGACAATTTGTCGTTTTCTTTTGGTGATCCGTTAGAAGCAATCAAATGTTTCGAATTGTAGCAATGGCTAGTGAAAAGACCGACGACTTTCTATCAGAAAATATTAGTTAATTACCTACAGCTGTCATTAATTAGTCACGAATTTGAGTCGTCAGTAATTGAAAAACATACCAATAGTCTAACCGTCGCTACATATTGACAGTACTTTTTTTCTTTGACTGCCAGAAAAAGTTACCGACACCTCTTTTTTTTTTTTTTTTTTACAAATAGCTTCTAAAAAAAGCAAAAAATTGCTTCTTTTTTAATTGTAATTCTTAAAAAAAAAAAATCAAACACTTAACAATTTTTTATAAGTGATTTTTTTTATAAAAAAATATTTTTTTAAGAAATAATTTTACGCAAACGTATTCATAATTAATATGAGTTTATCTTGATAAATTACAATTGATGTGAATAAATTGTTATGCTGTGAAACTTAAATCTTCTAAAAATTAATATCTAAATTTAGATGGGATTTTCCCTATCACGTTTAACATGAAGAGTTTTGAAAGCCTTTATCACTGGAAATTTAATTCTATTAATTTTATTTTTACTGTTGTGCTGCTAATCTTTCCAAATCAAAAATCTATGCTATTTATGTTTGATATTAACTGTAGGACTCCAGACTGTTGAAAAGATCGAGAGATTGTGAGATTTAGAAGGCAAATTTAATATGAGAAATGCTTTTTGTAAAATAAATTTTACAATAAAAAGAGAGAGAAAGAGAAAAGAGAGAGAAGTAGGAGTGTAATAGATATTGCGATAGAAAGAGATAGAAATAGAAAATGTTGTATAAATAATAAATTGTTGTATGAATAAGACATCTCTTGTAATATACTCCTTGTCTCGTATATAAACAAAAAAAAAGTCATGTATGTTGATCTCAAATAAAAGTAAATTTTAACTAATTTCACCCTATTTAATGAATTTATCTCCAAAATACTCTTCAATTAATTAGGATTATATTCGAGACCAAATGAAGTACTTCCTTTCTTCCATATTGATTGATGTTTTAGCATTCAAAAAAAAAATCATATTAATTGATATTTTCAATTTTCAATGAAATATTAACACTTTTACTTCAAATTTGCCCTAAATAAATACATAAACTTAATGATTTTTTAGTGTTGTGTCAATCAATTTTTGAAAAGGAGAGCAAGAATATATGTGTAAAATTTGTTTCGCTAAATAACTTATTTATTATTTTTCTTAATCTGTGTTAAAATACCTTAAACATCAATCAATATGGGGCGGAGGGAGTAGCTAGCTATAATTGTGATTTTTGGTTGTATTGTAATATAAAAAATGAGCATTAAGTATTTCAAGCATGATGGATTTTATAACCTTGTAACGGTGTAATTAATGAAAAGTATTGCTAATGTTTACTACCAAACTTCTATTGTTAATTGTGAACACCCAATTTTATTCGGGTTAAAAAAAATTTAAATTAAATTAAATAAAAGTTTAATAATAAAAAAGGAAAAATATTTTTAAAAATAAAAAATAAAAAAAACAACTAGTTTTAAAATTTTGTTTTTGGGCTTACATAGAGGCCCATTCATAATGAAAAGGCAAAAAAGAAGAAGAAAGAGGAAATAAAAAGAAAATATTGGGCTTGGCCCATTTGAGAAAAACAAAATACAAATAAAATAAATGAGTAAGAAAGGAGTAGATGATTCTAGAAAAGTTTGTTATAACAAACTTTTCAAAAAGTAATCTGAAACAAAAATTTGGAGGGAATTGGGTCAATATAAAAGAGAGAGAGAGAGCTTCTACTAGGGGAGGCTAATAAAATGAGAAAAAACAGAATTAAGAAGAAGGGGGATTTTGACAAAAAAAAAACAGAACAGGGAAGCGGAGGGGGCTATTCAGGAAGAGAGACTTGCAAGTCTTTCCAAGCTTATAAATAGCCTAAAAAAAGAAAAAAAACAAGGGGGGGAGGGGGGGGGGGACGTCATTTTTAAAAAAAGAAAAGAGGAAGAATCAAGAGGAGAGTGCAAGAACAGGAACGAGAAACTGAGAGGAAGAAGAGGAGAACACTATATAGAGAGGCTACGAAGGTATTCCTTTTTTCCCTCACACTCTGATATTGACTTGAATCGTATGAAATTTGATGCTACTCTCTCGCATGATTGAATCCATTTGTGTGACATAGTAACATCGTTGTCCTTTACTGTTTGCTAGAATTTCGAATCTGTAGCTAATTTCTTAAATGCTTGAATTTAATTTCGATCAAAACTTGATGTGTTTCTCTGTTGTTTTTATTCCTTCTCAAATCTCTCTACCTCTTCTAACACAGTAATTCCAGATTACACAATTCATAAATAAGAGCGTCATTTCCAATATCATTTCCAGATCAAATACCTTGAGCGGATGGCTTCGTTTTATTTTCAAAGTCACTATGATGTGTAAAAACGCACACACTCTTTTCTTGTTCTTATACTTACAAAACTTAGTAAAAAAAAACTCTCTGATACTAAGAATGCGATCTCAAGACTACAGAGCATGACAATAACCAAAAAAAAGAAGAAGAAGAAAGTCATTCTCCATCTTCGTTGAGTCATTGCGAACACTGTGAATTCGTGTCCATTTTGCCTTCGCAGAACAAATCGTTGTCAGCTATCTTGAAACCTCAGACAAATCAACCATAGCTTTGCCACCGTCCAGTCTGTAATACACAAATCTAAATACTGGACTCAAACTTACGTTAGAGTCTTTGCTATTCCACACACCATATTCGCATTGTCGTCGCCTCTCATCGGCGCTTTTGCCGTACTGTCGGCGCATCCTTAATGTGTTCTTCCGAGAATCAGCCATTTTCCATTTTTCTCCTACAGTGGTACATCACGCATACATTGAAGTTGCGCACCTTGGACGAAGGATGTGTACCCTGTAAGCTTCCCAGATCCTTCCTCAATAGCAAAATGGATTTAGGAGTCCAAGTACTATCCGTTTAGAAGTGTAAAGATATTGGGCCTGGCCCCTGAAAATGTTTCTTCCCCTTTTTATTTCTTCGTGGAATTACCCTTCATATACTTGTAGGTCCAATGCAAATACAATATAGCTTTCATGTGTACCATTATATACATTTTATATATATGCCGAAGTGGGTGCAAGTAAACGTTTTATAGGCCTTTTACTATGTTAGTTTAAAAGAATATTTATTAATCAACTGTTTCATTTATTGTTTTTTTAAGTTTTTTTTTATTTTGATAAGGTATAAACTAATATTTTCTCCCTATGTAAATAGTTAAATTTACTTATAATGTCCATTTAGGATGCACTTTTTATTTGGACATTATTAAAGTTTTAATGATGATCATTTAAGATGCACTTCTTATTTGATTATCATTTTTTTAAAATAATAATAATAAATAAATAAATAAATAATAATAAAAATAATAGTCACAATAATAATATTTAATAAACGTTAAGTAAAGCGTCTAATGATAGTTACTTTGGATGCACTTCCTATTTGACTATTATAAAAACCTTAAAAGGTATATGGATAACTACTTTAGATGCACTTCTAATTTGGTTATTGAGTATACCTTTACAATAAAAATGGAATAAAATTGTTAAATCTTTTTATAAAATTGAAGGTTTTACAATATTAAACTTTCTCTTTTTAAAAGGATTTTAAATAGTCACTTTGGATGCACTTCCTATTTGACTATTATGAAATCTTAAAAGATATATTGATAACCACTTTAGATGCACTTCTAATTTGGTTGTTGAGTATGCCTTTACCATACTAAAATAAAATAAAATAATAACAATAAAAAAAATGACAAAAAATCAACCAACCAAACAGTTTTCTACCAAAGAATTACGTGAGTCTGATTCTTCATTGCACCTGAGGATATGTAGGAGTAGGAGCCCACCCTTGTCGATCTCAACAAAAAAAAAAACTTAATGTCTTTTCAAAAATAAAACTGTTTTCTTTTAAAAATAAAATTCTTAAATAAAATAAAGACATTTTTTCTTAGGGGTAAAATAAATATTTTAGAAGCTATCCATTTTGCACATTTAATTAGAGGTAACCGTCTTTATGACGGACGTCGTAAGGTGCTAACACCTTTCCTACATGTAATCGACTCCTGAACTCATTTTTGGTTTCATAGACCACATTCTTTTGAAGGATTTTTCCAAGGTTTTCCTTAATAAACTTTGGTGGCGGCTCCTCTGATTTTAAATTTCTTTTTTGCCGTCTGGTTGTGACCCCGGTTGCGACATTAATTATTAGGCTTAGATATATTTTTAGTATTTCAAATTTAGGGTAAGTTTGTTTTTATCCTCCAAATTTAAAATTGATCTTTTTAGTCTTTGTAATTTAAAAAAAAACTTGTTTTAGTCTTTTTGTCCAATTGTCTTTTACCCAAACGTCGTCAAAATAAATTCTCTAAAAGGAAAACACATATGTGATAGGATGTTTGATAATAAGAATGCAAAATCAAGGTGAGTTGTCATGTAAGCAACTTGTAATTCATTAGCCACGTAAGTGAAGTCTCTAACTTTGTTTGGATAGAAGGACTAAAACAAGTTTTTTTTCGAATTACAAAGACAAAAAAAATCAATTTTGAATTTGAAGGACCAAAAACAAAAATTTGCTTCAAATGTAAAGGATTAAAAACATATTTAAGCCTAATTATTATTATTATTATTATTATTAACGTACATTTGCTATTTCAATTACCTTGTGATCTTTAATTACTAGAGCTTAAACTTAATAATGAAATTGTGTCACTATGCTAGTTAAGGGTGTCACATCTTTTTATTTATTTATTATCATGTTATAGGTATGAAATATTTATTAGTTTTGTTGATGATTAATCTTTACCAATAAATTTAGTTGATTACTTTTAGTGAGGTCTCTCCTTTCAATCATGTTTTTTCTATCCACAAAACTTGAATATGAGATCTTGCTTAACAGATTTAAGTCTAATTTTACTTGCACCAATGACATGTTGATAGTATCACATCTATTGTGTGATAGAAGAAAGATTTTAGAAATAAAATTACTACTTTAATGGTTATACATTGTCAGTATAAAAACTTTTACACTGTTAAGCAATCAGAAATTACCGTTGACATGACTTTTATGGTAATTATTGTAAAAGTTAATAAACTTACCATACATGGTAGTTTGTAATTAAATGACAAAGTAAAACCGTTTTATACTGTCAATGCAAAACCTATTTTTTCTAAAATTATTTTAAAGGTGGGAATAAATAGCAAAATAAGTAATAGAGGACTTTGACTTTAAGTTTTAAACAAGGGTAATTTTGAAATGAATAAGTCAAATTTTATAAAATCACGTCCTTAATAAATTTTTATATAAAATATAAATTTATCAATCTAATCGTTAGATTTAAAATATTTATAAAATAGGTTAAAATTACAAAAATTTATACAATTTAAAAATTATATGATATTTTATATATTATTTTAATTTAATAAATAACATGATACATAAATTATAAATAAATATTAAACATCATATTGTATATTTACAAATGTATAAATTATTTAAAATTTTATATCCATAATCATCAAAATAATATTATATGATTTAAAGATTAGATTGAAAATTTTCACTTTTTATATATAATTATTAAAATTTTTACAAATATTTAATTCTTTTGTCAATTGATCCTGTTATAATTTGAAGAATGCTATAAAACGAATGTGAATCGATATATTAGTGTCGATGACTTTACCTTTCTTAATTTTTTATTTTTAATTTAGTTTTCTTCAATAATTTTTTTAGACAGTCAGAATTTACTGTCTTTGAAATAGTTTTGATGAGATTAAGTATCTTAAATTTGTCTCACCATATGACATATTTTGAACCTTTTTAACTTCGATGTTCTTAGATTCGTCTCATACTTTGACTTTACATATTAGGATAACTTTTGTATCTTTTAATATAAGGGAAATGATATTCCTTTTTCTACGACAACACTTCATGTGTTAGTTTTGATAAAAAAAGTATACAATATCGCCGAACAAGTTAGTTACACGGATTAGTCTCGGCAGGTAATTAAAGTTTATATTTGTCTTTTTTTCTTAATAAAATTATTTTTCACTAGGCTTATTGATTGAATAAAATTTTTATTTTTATATAAAAAAGTAAAGTATACTTATAACATATTCTATATTTTGAGGTTGTGAACTCATCCATGATCATACGAAAGTATGAGTGAGCAGTTAATTAACAACAAAGTACAGCCGCGTAGAATCTCTCCTGAATGAGCAAGGGGAAATGGTGATGGTTACGGATGTCAACAGGGTGGGACGGCTATGGTTAGTAATCCTTTCATATTTGTCCATATTTATATAGGTGTTTATTAAGTAAGTATTTACGAATTTTATATATATCTACATGTATCTACAGATATCCGTAGATATTTCTTAAAATGTAAAATTTTAAACAAAAAATAAAAAATAAAATAAAACTAAAAATAAATATTTTTAAAACATATATTTATACTAAAAAAATAATTTTGTAATATATATTTATACTAAAAATAAATTAAAGTAAATTATTTTATAAATAATTAATAATATTTAAATAACTATAAAGTGTAGGTATCTGCGGGTACGGGTATAGGTACGTTACTACTCGTCCTCTCCCATTAATAAACGGATATTTATTTAATATCCATAGCGGGGTTTACCTACAGGTATCCGCTAGTACAATTTTTTTTTTGGCCATCCCTAGTGATGAATTAGCAGGTGCTCAAGAGCCTCATTGTTAATTTCTACTAGCACCTGTACAAAGAAGAGGGGTATTCCAGCACATGGTAGTTTAGGGGAATCTTTCCTCAACTCTCCTAGGAGGACATGGAAAGTATGCATCAAAGTTTCATTTTGGAAGTTATTTGACGGTCTCCCATTTATAGTCTGACAAATATCTTCCAAAATGAATATAGTCTAACAAATATCTTCCACAATTCCACAATCCGAATGGACTTCACCCATTTTTTTCAAACTAATTGGGAGACCATTAAAACCTTAGTGTGTAATTGGGTTATGGATTGTGTTGAGACTCTAGGAAAGATTAAAGAAATCAATGACACCCTGATCTCTCTTGTCCCCAAAGTAGAGGCCCCTATCTCTCACTCAATTTAGGCCCATAAGCCTTTGTAATGTTTTATATAAAACCATTATTAAGATTATAGCTACTAGACTGAAGAAAGTTATGCCTTTGTTGGTTTCTTCGAATCAATGTATCTTTGTGCCAAGGAGTCAAAATTCGGATAATATTGTTAAAGCCTAAGAGATTTTCCATTCAATGAGGACTAAAAGAGTGCACAAAGGGTATGAATGGATAGCTGTAAAGGTAGACTTAGAAAAGGCTTGTGATAGTATTCGATGGGAGTTCTTACTAGATACCTTAGTGGATATTGGTTTTGAACAAAAGTTTGTCACATCAATTGTTGTATCTCCACACCAACTATACATGTTTTGTTTAAGGCATTTCCTTCGGTACATGGTGTGTTTAGAGGGTTTAGGTGCCCCCTGTACTGCATGCAATGAGATCCTGACACGTGGCAAGACCTTTCTAGCTAGATTAAACACATCTCATTATTTGAATAGTGAGCACTTTTTTTTTGTCCACATTTCTTTGAATCGAGGAACCAAAATTACTTGTTTGTCCTTATTGAAAACCACTAAGTTTGACAACTGCTACATGTCAATGTCTCGACACATCGAAGATTGGAAAGTGGTTTCCCCCTTTCTCCCCCTGCCAAAACACATTAGCAAGTGGTTTCTCTATCTCCCTTCCTCCATTTCGTGAACGGCTTAGACAAAGCAGTTAAAGGATCGTCAATGTCCATCCCCAGTTACGGTCGTGGTGGTGTTGCAGTGGTTTGCTCCATTGGTTCTCCGACTTAGACACAACAGTTAAAGGATCTTTAGTGTCATTTTATAGTTAGGGTACGATCCTATGTTTAACTTTTGTGATTAAACATGATATTCTATGAATTGTTACATCCCCTTTTTCTGTTTGTGATTAACCCTAAAAATGGTGTCCCTTAATTTGCATGTGAGATTATGTTTTCTGTGTGGAAGGTGAGATGAAGTAGACATGTGAATTTGGTATTGTTGTAGTTTTTGTTGCAATTTTTGAAGCCTTTTTTTTTGTTATGACGAACCTTAAAAATTATTGCATTGATTGTTAGATACTGTGTTTTGCAATGTGTGTTTATTTTTGTGGAGTCCATTGTGGTTTGTGTTCCATTCAAAGGTCATTGCATTGCGTAAATATTGTTGATTCCTTAAGGTAAGTTCTTTTGATTTTTTGGTTGTTGAAAGTCGTTAAGAAATTTAAGTGTTAAGAGAAGTGTGAAAAGAATAATCTCGTAGATCTATTTATGAGTTTTGCTTGTTACTCTTGTTAATTTTTAAGAAATAAATGAAACGTTATGACTTGATTTTCCTCCATTTGTTTTGTTGAATTGATCAACCCTTGTTATGAGCTGATTTTCCTTTCATAGTGATGCTGGATTAGGTTGATATGGAGTTGATGCTACTTTTGAATTGGTTGTGTGCCATAGATGGAAAACATATATGTATTGTATTCAAAATATTGACATCGATTTTTTGAACCTAAAATTTGTAAACAAATTTAAAATATGTATAGAAATGCATTGAAAGGAGGTAAAAATAAGAGTTTAGGGTGTAGTGTGTAGATATGCTTATTAATAAATTTAAATGACCTATGATATATAAGAAGAGGTTTCAATGTCTTTTTTGTGGTTAATACAAATAAATTTTGTTGACAATTTATTTCTTAGATCTAAGAAATGGAGAATGGTTCTTCTTCACAAAGTAGTAGGGTAACATTGTCCACATCCAGTAGGAATATGCCTATGTGTTTTTGTGGTGTCCCTTGCAAAATTCAAACATCAAGCACATCTAAGAACCCAAGTAAAAAGTTTTTGGATGTGGAAGATTGATGGGTACACTAAGTACTGTCAATTTTTTTCATGGTGCAACCAAGTTAATGAAGTGGAGCAGAATGAAGAACTGATCGCATTAGTGGGGGCGCAATTGTCGGACATATCATAATTGCATGACAAAGTTGATAAAATAAACAATGTTTTGAATGGGCTTAGTAAGAATGTTGAAAGACATAATGAAGTTTTGAAGGATCTGATTGGCAGGGTTGAGGCAAATGTTATTGAATCGACATGGTGTATAGTTTTCATTTTGGTAGCTAAATTGCTTTCATTTACTTAAGATCTGGTGTTGAAAGAGTTAAGGCTTAATTAGGGGCTATTTTTAGGTAGAACATCTATGAATGAATATTGTTTGAGTTTATTTACTTTTTTTTGTTGGATAAGTTTTGTGAAGGTGATGTTTAGACGTTTAAATGGTTGACTTATTTTGTAATTTTAATTATGTAGTGTTAAAGACGGGTTAAATGTTGTAACTTGACATGGTTTGTGAACAATTTTTTTTCCTTTGTAACCATTTGTGGATATTGTTGTTTGTATTATGTTGTAGGGTGTCTAAAAAATTTTAAATTGTAAATGAGTAATGTTATTATCATATATATTTAACTATTTCGAAGTTGTACCTATTTTTTTTAAAAACAAACACCCTAATGTACAGTGTTGGGTAAAATAGTTATTTAATAAATAAATAAATAAATTGAATAAAAGTATGATATTAATTGTTAAATTTTGTTGTAGTAAAAGAGAAAGGAAATTATTGATTTTAAATGTTTTATAATATGAATGTATATGTTGGAATGGTTTAGGGTTTTTTTTCTTTAGTTTGTTGTCAACTTCATTCTCATGAAACCATAGATAAATGATATTTAAGGCCTTCTTGACACTTTTTCGGTGGGTTATTTACACGACTTAGCTCAGATTTGGGTTTAAGGATATGGTATTCATAAGTTATTTTTGCATCTGATTTGGAAATTAATTAATTCATTGGATACGAGTTTACCAAGTAAAATGTTTATATTTTTTTAAGTTAATATAGGATAGATTTGATGATAATGTTAGTACAATTTTTTTTCAGTTGGTAAGTGTTGTTTTATTTTTTTCAGTTTAGGTTCATGTAATAGAAAAAACTACATGCTTTTAAAATTAATGAGTCACAATTTGTGCATTCACATTATTAGTGCATGAAAATAAATATTCATTAATGTAATGTGATAAATATAAAAAATTTAATATAAATTACTTGATGAAGTGATGTTAACAGACAATAATTTTTTTTATTCCAAAGAAGAGAAACCTGTGTTGACAATTAAATATAATTCTTATAATAACAGTAATACATTAATTTGCATGTTTTAAAGTTAAACTTTAGAATATTGTAAAAACACAACCAAAATAGGTCTCATAATTTAGTTGTAAAATGCAATGAATGTGAAAGTCATCACTGATGAAAATAGACCGGTTAGCGTTGATATAAGCCATAAATTGTCCAATAATGTGATATAAATAATAGGATAAACCCAAAATTTCATGCAAAAGCTGAACAAAGTTGTTCTAAATAGAAACAAGCTTCAAATGGACAACCAAGTCACACACCATAGAAGAACCAAATACATAAGCAGCCAAAAAAAAAAAACAACACCAATCAGATTGGAAACGCAACAGTTAGCAAATAACTAGTTGTTTCTTCTTTTCCTCAATATGTTTTCAATTTGCAGCTGCCAACTAGATGAGTTCATCCTTGTTGGTGTTATACGAACTAAGCACCAAATCGAGAGTAATCTTCATGTGTGTTTCATTGTCAACCTGACAAGTTGTAAGTAAAAAATAGATTGTTGTATGGTGTTAGGTTAGTTTAATGAATATGTAATTCTAAAGAGTAGTATGAGAATACTTTATTACATTTATCTTGTAATCTTTCCAGAACCCACAATCCATCATCCACTTTGCAACCCAAATGTCGCAATCATTTTTAGCATTGAATCCAATGATCAAAAGCGTTAGTGTAGATGATAGCTGAAAAAAAGATCATAGAATAGTGTACAAAAAAAATAACACTAATAAGTATATTACTGTCGCAACCAGGATCATGACGGGATGACGAAAATGAAGACTAAACGACAGAAGAGTCGTTACCATAGTTTATTAAGGGAAAATGTGGAAAAATCCTAAAAAATGATTTTGAACCAAAGATTGGATTTATGAGTTGATTACGTGTAGGGAAGGTGTTAGTATCCTATGACGTCTATTATAAAAACGGTTACCCTTTAACTTAATGTGTGAATAAAACCAATTGTTTTCTTTGCTTGCTTGTAAAATTATTAATCCTATTTTAAATTTATTATTATTTTTTTAAATTTTATTATAGATTTAAAAAAATATTATTATTCATACTATTTTATTTTTATTATTTTTGAGATCGACAGGAGTTGGCTCCTATTCCTACGTATCCTCTGGTGCAACGAGGAAATTAAACTCACGTAATTCTTTGGGTATAAAATCGTTTTGTGGGTTGATGTTTTTGGTTATATATTTTTTAGTTATTATTATCATCATTATTATTATTATTATTATTATTAAAATATTAAATCTTAAATATTATAGAATATTATCCACAACAATAGGCAACCTAACAGATGTGAAATACTCTTGCAAAACAAAGTTATAGAAGATCTCATGATATTCAAGTGGGTCCTAGACCCAACATGATAAATCACTAAATCTATATGTTTTAGTTTTATTACAAAAGAAATATCAATTAACAAATTATTAATCAATTTTAAACTCTAGATAAGATTTTTGTGATATTCAAGTGGATCCTAGACCCAACATGAAAAATCATTAAAACTCATTTTTAACTTTTATTAAGAAGAAAAATCTATTAACAAATTATTAATTAAACTTGATTATACATTTTTAAAAAAAATATATTCAATATTTCAAAAAAAAAAAAAACCAAATAAGAAGTGCATCTACAATGGTTACCTTTAATATTTTAAAAGTTTAACAATGTCCAAATAGGAAGTGCATCCAAGATGGCCATCATTAAATTTAATTAAAAATATTTTTAACTAGTAAAGGATTAGGAATTGAATTCTCAATTAATAATCTAAGGAAAGACTAACTTTATCTTCTTATTTTTTAAATAAGGTCTTGGAATTAATTTCGTAAAAAAAAAACTTTATTATATCCATATATAATGTCAAAAGAAAGTCTAACTAAAATAAAGGATGCTAATACGTTATGTTTACGCTAATATATATTCGATTTAGATTCAATTATTATTTCCTTATTTAAACTTAAAAAAAAAAAAGGTGTATAAAACTTAAATCTGACCAAGCCCGATCCCTATGTTCTAACAGCTAAAAAAAAAAATCTGAATTGGGCCAGATTGTTACTACGTTGCAACCCACTAAACCCAAAGGTCACAAAGCTTCAACCCCTTTGAAAACAAACCTTTGTTGACCTAAGGGGAACAATTCCTACAAGGGTCGCTGTAGGGGATATGGATGAAGACGCATCACCGCTAAGGCGTGGCAAAGACTTAACGAAAATGCAACAAGAACGCATCGGCGGCATGGTGGAGGCGGCGCGAGCTTGTCGCGCGACAACACACACACACAGCGGTAGACGATGATTTGAGCTGTGGTAGCGTGAAGGACTGCGTGGGCAACGCAAGGATGACTGCGTGGTGGCAATGGACGGTGGAGACAGTGGTGGGCCTGCGTCGGCGACACGATGGAAGTGGCGCGAGACTAGACGCGGTGGTGGTGGCGGAAACACCGGGCTAGCGTTGCTTCGACTCTTTTTTCCTTTTGTTGTTTTTTTGTTATCTTTATTTTAATTCATCTTTAATCCGTGGTGATTCTGAATTTGAATGTGTGTGTGATCTGTGCTTGTATGTATTGACGGTGATAGCGTATAAACAGTAATGTGCTTGTGTGGAAGAGATGAAGGATTACAGATTGAATAAACTTTAGATGTATGAGAACATGGTATTGCTGATAGTATTGCTATATCAGCACGTATTACACCATTGCCTATACAAAAAAAAATCAGAACTCAGAACTAGATTTAGGCCATTCCACGTTTATTTTGAATGCAAACGGATAGGGTAGAACAGAGAACAATGAAGGTAAAAGCAAGATAACAGATTGCTAAGAATTATACCTCCAGATCTCTAATTAGCCAGAGGAAGAATTCACTAACTGAGAGGAAGAGTGATGAGACCGATATGGTAACCACCTCCCAAGCTTTGCTATCAATATCTGAGAATGACGTGAGAGAGTAAGAAATGAGTCCCCTCCCTCCAGCTTCCTTCTTTCGTTTTTTTTTTTTTATTCAACAGCCTCCTCTTCTTTCGTTTTTCTTCAATCATCCTTTATATAGGCACCGTGAGCCTCTCCATTCCCCATTTTCAGTTTTTGTTTTCAGTTTTTGAAAATTGGTTGTAACCACTTCCGTTCTAGGTCCTTCCATTTTCATGCATTTTTATTTTACTTTATTTTCATTTTTTCTTTTTTGTGTTAGACCATGGGCCTCCAAGATAGGTAAGTCCAAGAGTAAAACGAAAAATTATTTGAGCCCAATTTGTTTCTCTTTTATTTATTTATTTAATTATTTAATTCTATTTTATTTTTATTTCTTGAAATTTTTATTTTCTCTTTTTTTATTAAATTTAGATAAAATTGGGTGTTCATAATTACGATTAAGGAAGTTGTTCCCCTATTCTTTGGGGGACGACCAAAGTAAAATCAGAAATATGTGGCTTGCTTGAACAATCAAACTGGTAAAAGGATTGATGAAGAAATATTTCTTCCAAAAACAGTGCCTAAAAAAAATAAATCAATGGTTAGGACAGCTGATGTTAGAAATTTTTTGCATTTGATTAACGTATACTTTACCACTTTCTTCACTTGTCTTCTTCTTGCATCCCTTTTTCCTGGTTCAGGTTTGGAGTCCAGCATCACGAGCTTTTCATCCCTTATGTCAATAATAAGCAAGAACCAATGGAAGTTCATGTCATTGATTGGCACAAAAATCTATATTTGAACATGTTAAAAACATTACACAAGTTATTTTTGTACTAACGAAACTGTTTGACAAAGTAATTATAAGTGAAAGTGTCAATTTATCATTTAACCTTTATGAAGTATTCAATCTTCCCTGTATAGTCTTTTCTGACAAAACTGCATTACCATCTCAGGATGTGTTAACCATCCCAGTGCATACTGTGAAATGAATTACACAAATTTATAATAATATGAATTAGCGTCCATATGAACATGTAAGACATACGAGATGAGTTGTTTTAGAACGAGTATTACCGCGACAGTCGTTGGCAAATACCAGTAGCCACTATATGCAGAAAGAGATCGTTCTTGGTGAGTGAGCATGCAGGCAAGTAAGTTAAGAACCTGTATAATACATTAATGATTACTATTATGTTATGACAATAGATAAAGGGGTTAATTCTCGTCGTTGGCACCCTGAAACGTTTCTAATTTCTTCTCTAACAGACCTTTTTTTTTCTTCCTCTTCTTTGATAGACCTTCTTTTCTTCTTCTTCTTTTATGATAGAGAGTTTAATTTAACATGAAAAATTATATTTGAGGTTACTTCCATTGGCCATTCCACCACAAGCTACAATTTGAACCATAATTATTACAAATCATCATTGTCCACTTCTTCAATTTTTGTTTTAGGGTTTATTTTAATTTGTGAATGCTAAACTATGTATTAATCCTTTTTGTGCAGACCAAAAAAACTGTAATAGCAATATCCATTATATCTACATCGTTATTTTACTTTTTAGAGGTATCTTAAAATAAATTAATTGTATATGTCTTAGTTTATTAGTATACATAATTGTTGTTACTTTGTTGTATTTGTATTGTCAAATATTACAATATTGTTAAAGTTTTGAGTATGGCCATTTTTTATGAGCTAGACTTGAGATTAAAGATGTAGCCCAGCTTAGATAATTTTTAGTTCTATATAGAGTACGCTTGGAGTAGGGATATTTTAATTTTTTTGTTTTTTCAAATATTTAAAAAACGCCTTCATTTGGAAATGTCATTTGAATATTCTATGTGACAAATAAATTACTTTATTTCAATACACTTCTAAAAAGTAAAATAATTAAAATTATCAATTTCAAAACTAAATTATAAATTAATACTAAATCTATATGTACTAAACAATTTTGCTTATGTGTTAAGAATATTATCCCTTATCTTAAATATGACAAACAGTAGGAATATATTTAATATGTCTCATTAAATTGAGTTTTAATAATTTAATATAATGATTTTAAAATATTTAAAGGTTGATGCACATTGATATGAATTTTATTTTTTAAAATGGAATTTTATTTTATATCATATTATTTTTTTGATATTTTAAAAATGAAGACAAAAAGACTCAGTATCATTGGGATACAACACTAGTTTAACCAAAATTAACTCTGTTGTTATTACTCACTACATATCATCGACCATGGTTAACTAATCAACAAAAATTGAAAGCATAGATATCCATGTACATTTAAAAAGGATAACATTAGATGTGATAGGGAAAGAAAGAAACATCATTATGGAAGCATACATATATCACGCTTTAGGATTTGTGGGTAAAGTGGTGAGTGGTTAAATTATTGGGTTTTGGGGGCTAGTGCAAAATGACATCGTGTCCAATGAATGGAAGGAAAGCTTGACCCTTCTTCCTGGATGTTGGATAAACGAAAATATGTAGTCTATAATTGATGAATTAAAATAATTAAAATGAAAATGAATCACAATGTCTGCTATAAAAAGTATTGAATTGATTTACAAAAATAATTAAGAAATAGGTAAGTTGTTGTAATATGTAGATGTAAATATGAAGAGAATAAAGGATATATAATTAATATATAAAGCAAATTAATATTATTAATCAAATAGTAATAGGGAACATTATCAGGTAAATCAATTATCAATTTTTATTATAAATAGAAATCCACACTATGTTTATAAAAATTCTTTACTTAATTTACAAGGTTCAAAAGAAGTAATAACATGTACCTCTTGATCAACTAATCCTCTTGGCAAAAAGGTCTTCAAAGTCTCTTTATCTCTAGCCATTCTACTATTTGTGGTGATAATGATTTCCTTCCTAACATGCAGTTAAAGTAAAGTGTAAAAGAAGGCAATTTGACTTTTTGTGTAAATTTTAACTTAATTAAACACTACAAGAAATTTGCGGATTAGCAAGAGAACCTTTCGTTTCAAATTCCTCGCAAATCCCTTGCAAACTACATTAACGAGGGATTTGCGTGATTTTTGCAAAGGAAGGTTCGCTCGCTTAATCCAGGTCGCTAATTGGCTATGGCGCATTTCCCTCGTTGATCGTTTGCAAATTCTCTCGCTATTCCTTTGCTAAATTCATTGCCAATCTATCGCGATACATCTCTCGCTAATCCATCGCAAATTCCTCATACAAATAATTCTTTTTGTCCATCGCTAAAGGTCATTGCCATTCCTTCGCTAATCACTCACAAATCCTTCGCAAGATATCCCTTGCAATTCCTTCGCTATTCCCTTGCTAGTGATTGTTTATTTGCCCCTTGCTATTCCCTCACCAATCCCTCTTGAGCTTCCCTCGGTAATCCCTCACAATTTATCCCTCACCATGTCCTCGCTTACCTTTCGCAAAAGAGCTTTGCTAAGTTATTGCTATTCCTTTGCAAGTGTCCTTTGCTACTTACAATTTGAAGCAATATTTCCTTCTCTACTTCCTCGCCAATCTCATGCAGTGTTTCCCTCGCCAATCCCTCGCAAGGGATAGACTCTAATTGCTCGCCAATCTTTCTATTTTTCTCACGATTTTAATTCAAATAATCAAATTTTTTGGTAACTTTTTATTTTAAAGATACATATAATATTGAAAAAAATTATATGCAAAATGTGTATTGAAAGAAATTTATCAAATATAAATGAAACATATAATATGTTGAATATTCAAAAACTTGATTTAAAATAAAACTTGAAAGTAAACTTATACAATGTCTTGCAATTTTAAGTCTACATGTCCTACGAAATATAAATCATTGCACAATATCTTGCAAAAAGAAAAAGAAAAAGAAAATATCTAATCAACCTAAGCTAGTAAAATCATCATCGTGGCCTTGATCCTCCCTAGGTTGGTTGGTTGATGGTGGTGTCGGTGATTAGAGGATAGGGACTATCTTTGCTCGAATTAACTGCCTCATCAACTATGGCAATTCTGTCTTAAAAAAAGAGGCTAATGCAATATTTATAGTTGTATTGACCTGTTCATCTGTCATAGGTGGAGGATTTGTGGAGGGACCTACAACATCTGAAGATGAAGCATGTGAAGAGATATTGGTGGTAAGATCCAAGCTATGACTGAGGCGATGGACTCTACCTTTTTGGTTTTTACCTGCTACTTGTAACCAAATATCAGAATCAACAACAGGATGGTTTGAAGCATCTTTTGCATATTTCTGTGTCATTGAAGCTTTATATGATTCCTACAATAAATAAAAAATTAGTAAAATGGCAATAGCTTAACAAAAGTAATCAATCTTAAAACTTAAAAACACATACCACAAAGTTCTTCGCCCTAGGAGAGACAAATTCACCATATTTTTTTTCTATGAACTTTGCTATACACTTCATGGTACAAAACAGGACGCTTCATCTCTGCCTCCTATGGTAGTGTTGTCAAATTGTAAGTCATGGCCACTTTTAAACTAAAGTATTGATGATCATGTTTGGGTGTTGTCAAACTTAAAGAAAACAAAATTCAAAAACAATCATTTCATTAAATTAATCAATCAACAAGCTTTCTCTCTCTTTACTTCACAATAGCCAAATCTTAGATAAGACATATCATGAAAAGATTAACAAGCTGTCTAATTCCTTGAAATTCAACTTTTGGCTAAGTTGAGTCCAAAAAGTGATGTCAATTAATCCCTCAGATTTCAACCTACAAACCATAGGAAAAAAATAAGAACCTACAAAACTAAAAAAATCTAAGAAAATGGTAGGGAAAGGTAAGACCATTGAAAAAAAAAATCAGCAAAGCATTATTTAACAAATCCACAAATAGCCTGAACCCACAAACATCCTTTCTTGTACAAGAATGGTAGTTTGGAATCTGCAGCAAGCAATCGCTGTAGTGAATGGCATTTGGTGCGGCAATATTAAGGGTCAGAGGCAATATGCGACACAATTACAAATGAGATGGGAGCAAATCAGGTGAAGTGGTACGTTTACTTTGGTGTGAGACGCATGACTTGATGTGGAGGGTGGTATATATCTAGCCTGATGAGGAAAAGCTGCAGGTTCTTAGTTCAAAAATATATGTAGTAGCTATATGATAGGTAGGATAGGATTTGGTTGAACGCTTGGGATGATAGTGTGTAACAAGATATGGGATGTATTTATGGTTATAATGGCTTACAATTTTTGTTGGCCTTATGGGAATATCATAAAGTGGATTAATATTTTGGGGTGGGATGCATTTGTATAGGGCATGTGGGAGGAGTCTATTTTTGTATTTTGCTCTTACAGGAACTATTAGGCACGTCTTGTGCTTAAGAGTTTTGTTTTCCAATATCCATTAATAATATTTCCTTTTGCCTTTTCAAAAAAAAAACTATTAAACTCAAGAAAAAAAATGCATGGAACCAAATTAACCCTGTCAAGTCAGAAGGCTTTTCTTTCCCTCTTTAATCTTTCATTCAGGAAATACTTGTGAAAGTCCATAGAATGATTCATTATAGGAACTAAGTATTTTACTATAGATATATATAGATAAACCCTAATAGAAATATCAGAACACTGCAACATTTTAAGGATATGCAAAAACCTCTTTAATCTTTCAGGAAATACTTCAAAAAAAGCGTAAGAAAAGTCATGCCATTAACAGAGAGAAAAAAATGAATTGTAAAACAGTTCCCTATGAAACTAATTTGGCAATTCTAGTCATCCTAAGTTACTAGAAAACTAGTAAAAGACTTGTATATCACTAACACAATTTCTTTATAAATACAAGCGGTAAGGTATGACTACAAATGTAAAAAAATAAACCTCATTAGAGGATGTAATAGAAAAATAGCCCAAACAAGGCCTCCTTTCTCGTATGTGTATATACTATACTCACATGCCTTAACAAATTCAAACAGGTAACATTCACCAAATGTTGCCAACCTCCAAAGGCATTCACAATACAATTCTAGGCCACTGGAAATCAAATATTATGAAAACATGTTGAAAAAGAAAACAACAGATTGCAATAAGCCCAATACCTATGGACCCAACACAAATTACTCAACGAATTGAGAACCAAATAGATGTGCCAAACCCATTGCCACACACATGACCAAACTATTTTAACATTCCAAATCACAGTCAAACAAAACAACCAAATTAAAAATAGCCAAGCCAAATAATGTAAAATAAAAGACAAAACAATATTTTAATTGAAAAAGAATGAAGTAGCTTGATATACCAAATGAGTGGCAAGGCATTGGTGCAAGACTGGACTTCAGTGAGTGCTTGCTGAAGGGTGCAGTGAGGAGGAAATCAACGTTAGTGTGGTGAAGGGAAAAGGAGAGTTGGTCGAAGCTTTGCAGGAAACAAATGTGAAAAGGGTGAAATATATATATATATATATATATATATATATATATATTCATATGTATTGGTTCTTCAAGAAAGTGTGAAACCTGTTAGAGATGAAGTGAAAATAGCTATTTGCCACTAGGTCAGGCGAGTGCAGGGAGGGTGCATTGAGTTGTGTGGGAAGAGCTGGCGGCAAGAGCTATGCGGGAAGGCTGGCGGCAAGAGTTGTGCAGGAAAAGCTGTGCAGGACAAGTTGTGCAGGAAGGAGAAGGGTTTCGCTTAATTTGGGGCTGTAGGGGGATTGGTAAAGGTGCTTAAATGTTGGCTTGGAATTCGTATCGCACTTAAAGATTTGAACACACACATCTCAATTTGTGGCCTATTTTCATATCTTTTAAATATTATATATTATATAATTATATAATTGTATATACAAAATATTATTAAATATAACTTCTACAAATTATTAATATAAATATATTATCATATTATATATTATATATATTACGTAATTTTAAATATAAATGTGTTATACATATTTCAAAATATATTATATAATTTCAAAATTTTCTTGTATATCATTAAATATAAATATTTCAAAAAATTTCATATATTATATATTATTAAATATATGTTTTTCAAATTATTTAAATGATAAATATGAAGTAATATTTTATATTTTTAAATCAATTTAATATAAAATAAATTTAATATTAAAAATAACATAGTTTATATCATTATGTGAAAAAATATAATTCAAAAAACTCTAATCATTTATATTATATATATATATATATATATAATGTAAGATAATGACATAATATTATAATTATAAATTAAATTAAATGTATTACCTTTGTTTATATTTTTTTAAAAGAAAAGCTAATTCAAACACACAATTGTGCTATGAGCCCTATCAAGGTCAGTTTTGTTATAATTACAGACTAAATCAAACAAATTTAATTTAATTAAATATTTTTTATGTCAAATGACTCATAAATACTAATTTAGTCTTATATTATAAATATGAATATTTATTCTTATGTTATGTGACTTCTCAAGTATTAAGTATTTCTTATTTTATAATTTTTATTTTTTTAAAATATTATTACCTAAGTTTAGTTTTAAATTATTTTAATTCAAATTTACGATCTTGATATAACATATCGAATTGGGAATATTTTAAAATAAACTAAATTTTAATATTATTATAATCTAAATTAATCTTAATTTAAATCTATTGTTTAAAATTTAAAACTAATATATTTTTTAGCATACATAATGTATTTTGAAATATATAATAAATATTATATTTATATTTAATAATTAAATATTAATATCTTAACTTAAATATTACATAAGATAAATATTTATTTTTATATAATTATAATTTTTAATTAATAAATACTTTTAAATATATAAATATAGGCTTAAATACGTTTCAAGTCCCTAAAAATATCACTTTGTTTGGTTTTAGTCTTTACAAATTTTTTTGTTACTTTTAGATTCTTGACATTCTCTTAATGTTTCTTTTTTAGTTCTTACCATTAACTTTAGTCAGTTTAGTGCTAACATGGTTACCAAATTGAATAATATTAATTAAGATAATTAAGGTAGTAAGGAATATTCTAAATTAAGATAATAAGATTATTTTAAGGGTGTTTTTAATAAAGTAATGTATTTATTATTTATATAAATAAGGTAATTACGTATAATTTATTTATAATTTTTAATATATTATGAAAAGAGATTTTTATCGCTTTTAATATTATTCTTATTTTTTAATTCACTAATTTACTTATAACATTGTACTTTTTTAAAAAGAATTATAATTTACTTAGATGCTTTTAATTTAATTTTAATATATTAATTTTGATTTTTTTATATTTTAATTCATTAATTTTGATCAATTGTAATCTATTTTTATTTTTTTAATATTTCACAAGCAATAATTTTGTCTCCAAAAACAAAAGTAATATATTAAAAGTAAATTATAATCGCCTAAATAAATTATAATTTTTTTAAAAAAGTACAATATTAAAAGTAAATTAGTGAATTGAAAGGTAAGAATAATATTAAAAGCAATAAAAATTTCTTTTCAAAATATATTAAAGGCTTAATTGCACTTGTGATCCCTCAAGTATCGCAATTATGGGATTTTGGTCCCTCAAGTTTTAATTGAGCAAATTAGGCCTTCCAAGTATTGCAATTATGCGATTGTGATCCCCTAAGTTTCAATTACGCGAATTGAGTCCTCTAAGTATCTCAATTGTCCAATTTTAGTTCCTTTGTCAGTTTTTAGTTATCAATCACGCATGTTAAATATTTAACGAAAGACTAACAAAGTGACTAAAATTGCACAACTACGATACTTAAGGGACCAAAATTGTGCAATTGAGATACTTGGAGAACTTATTTTGCGTAATTGAAACTTAGGGGATGAAAATCACACAATTGTGATACTTGAGGGACCCAATTTGCATAATTAGAACTTAGGGGCCCAAATCACACAATTGCAATGCTTAAAGGACTAAAAGTGCAATTAAGCCTATATTAAAGATTAAAAATAAATTATAAAAAAATTATATGTAATTACCTTATTTATGTAAATAACAAATACATTACTTAATTAAAATATGCCTTTAAAATAATCTTATTATCTGAATTTAGAATATTCCTTATTACCTTAATTATTTTAATTAATTTTCATGTTGTTAGTCATGTTAGCACTAAACTAACTAGAGTCAGTAGAAAGGACTAAAAAAGAACACTAACAAAATGTCAAGGATTTAAAACTAACAAAAAATTTTACAAGGAGTAAAACCAGACAGACTTATATTTGCAGAAGAGACTTAAAACATATTTAAGTCATAATTATATTTTGAATTTACATTGAATATATTGGCAAGGGAATTGCAAGGGAAGAATACCCTAGCTACTTTGCGAGGGCCTGCGAGGGAATATCTTTCTCGCTATCACAAAATCCAATTTTCTAAATATCTTAAAGCTATTTGCGAGAGATCTGCGACAAAATATATCCTTCGCTAATTTGAGAAGGATTTGTGAACACATCATTCCCTCGCTAGATATAACTTTCATTTTCATAAATTTAATTAAGGATTTTGCGAGGGAGTTGCGAGGGTTTTGCGAGAGCTTGATTGTCTCGCTAAATAACTAATCGTTTAAGCGAGGGAATTGCGAGGGATGGTAGGTTCCTTGCTGATCCCATGCTAAGTAGCGAGGTATCAACGAGGGAAGTACTCACTCGCTATTGTCTCGCGAGTTAGCAAAGGATCAGAAAGGGTTGGTTGGTCCTCTTTAATTCACCGCATACTAGCGAGGGATTAGCGAGGAAATAATTCCCTCGCTATATTCATTCGCTAATCCGCGAATTTCTTGTAGTGAAAGTCAATGTAACTAACCCATTTATGTCATGTCCCTTTGGAACCAAATATATAAGCAGAAACCATAGATTGGACATCATTTAACACCATGCCCAGTGGAGGCCTAAATGTCAGGATATCCACTACAAGTGTAAAAACGGTTTTTTTTTTCTTTTAATTTTCTTAAATACAAAGTTGATTTTGTTGTTGAATATACATCGAAATTCCAATGAGTATGTCAAGGAAACACCTTTGGTATGTTCACGCTTGTTTTCATGCCATCATACTTTGCATTGTGTAGTGGCTCCATGTCTGTAAACAAACTACACTTCTTTCCCGCTATGGTATGCGAGAACAATTTTTTTTTTCAGGTTGTTGTCTGTCACAGGTTCATTGTTTTTAACTTTATCTAGTTTTGTCTTTTTTGAGACAGATGATGCATTCATGGTCGGGGTCAATTGGCCAAAATATCATCTACTTTTGTATGCCTGCTTATTGATGAAGGTCCTGGCATTTGACTATGACTATACATAAAAAGGATTGAGGAGTGCTTATTCATTGGACTAAACTTGGGATTCTGAGTTGTTACAATGTTTGTCAGGTTATTTAATCCTTGAATAATGACTTCCACTGATGACTCTAATCGTGACACTTTTTCTTTGGTACCTTCCTATGAGAAATGGATAAAGCATGTTAAATGATTTATTTCTTAAATGATAAATGGTTTTTCATAGATGAGTGACATTTGTACTTGTTCCCAATCATCATTACAAAAAATTGGGTAAAAAATGGCGCTTTTAATATTGTAGTTCTCTTAAATCGCCATAATTTACCGTATATTGCGATATTTTAAAAACTACCCTAATTTACATGTAAATTATGGTGTTTTTAATTGCCCTTTTTTATAACTGCCTATTAATCATTTAAGAGATGGCGTTTTAAACCCCCATTTTTTAAAACCGCCCTTATTTACATTTTAATAATACTACCCGCGCATTTGGCATATTTCATCTTTCGCGGCTGCTTCATTTATGCTTCCCCCTTCACTAAAACAAAACCCTTCGTCTCCTTAAACCCCATTCCACTATGTCATTGTGACTGTTGAGGGAGATTTTTGAGAGCGTTTGTTGAGTGCGTTTGAAGAGTGTAGTAACCCAACCCTCTTGCTCCATCAATCTCCTCTGTGTACACGTTGTTTTGGAGGCACTCCTATAGGTAAAATTTCACACCTTGAGTGCAATTGTACTTGTGAGTGCATTTTTTTGCCACTGATTGCAAAACCCAAACCCCATTTTTCTTGCCGTTTTGATCTTTCTCAAATTTGGTATTCATTATTTAGGTTTTTGTTTGAAGATTTCAATCTCCCTTTCTCTTTCAAGCTGCCACTACCCACCACTTACAGGTAAAATGAGTCATTTGCTCTTTCTTTTTTTCTACACAGTTTGATATTCATATGCTTGTTAACTGCTCTGTCTTTCTCTTTTTCTTTAAACGAGTGAAGATTCAATATTTTTAATTTAAGAGTCATAGTTCTATTTATATTCTTCTTGTTCAAGTGCTTATGTAGATGATAAACTTTTTTTATGTTTTTCAATGATGTCCTATTTTTATGTTTCTGAAAATTTGTAAAATGGAAGAAAAGAGAAAAGCGAGTCTGTGTCTAAATTTGTTTCTGAACAGATGAGCAAGCACAGAGTTTATCATCTGAATGATCTTTTGTGAATTTATTGTCTTGTGCTGTCAAATTTTTGATAAATTGCTCTGTATAGTGTATTCTTTTATTAAAACATTAACATTATTCATTAATTCAAGTAATCTTTTCTTTTTCCCTTTTTGCTTTAGGTTAATTTACTATGTTATGCAGGTATAGGTAGCTCACAGAATTTGCATAACATAACCATTAAAAGAGAAAATTAGGCTAATTGACCTTTTTTTTGAAATATAAAGGAAAAAGGTTAATAATATTACATTTTGGGATTCTACGCAAAATTTTCTTTTACTGTTATGAATGGATGGCTATTTTTAGTGATGCAGAGTTGTGCTTGATATAAATATTGTATAAGCCCCTTGTCCAAAAATGGATATATTTGAGATAGATAATTTATGCTTAATGATATTTTTAATTGAATAATATTTTGGCTACATGTGCCTACTAGGAAATATATCTTACCATTGCTACCTTTTAGGTAAATCAATAATAATCATTTATTGGGTTAATTGATTGGTTTTGGCTAATATTGGAAGTTATATGAAAGGCATTTTCTTTCCCCTGTTGCTTCCACTATAATAGTGTTAGTAGAAGGTACATAAATTTCCTTTTTGGCATCATCTCTCCCAAGTTTTCTTCATCTCGTCCTTAGGCTTGTGTAGCTCATATGTATTATTCATAGGAGCTAACATTGTTGTTCTTAAAATTTAAAAAAATATCACAAATCAAATCAAAATCTGTCATGTTTCTTTCTTCATTATTTCGGGGGTTGGCTTAAACACTGGACTCAAAATGGGCATTGGATTTTGAATTTTGATTCAAAGGGTTTTTTTTTATTTAAGAAAATTGTATGTTAGAGAAAACAATTATTCGAGTAGTTGAAAGCCATTGACTTTATGATTGCCTTTGAGTCATGGTAAGTCTGATATGTTATTTTTATATTCACTTGTTCTTAGTGTTGAATAAAATTTTATTTTTTTTCCAAGTGATTGATTTATTTATATACATATTATATTGTGTTATAATAATAACATATAATATTTTCTTTGTCCTTTTCTGTTTCACAGATCCTAGAGAGGGAAAGTGTGGAAGGATTTGAAAATTGAAACAAAAAAAAAGGAAAATTTTCTGACATTTTGCTTTGGGACTACTAAACAAAAGGTATCACTTTGTCTTCATACTTCACTTGGTTTTCTATATTGTCCAACATTTTACTTTCTATTAAATATTAATGAGGGAGGGGTGGTGGTGAATCAATTGGGTCTGTTTGCTTAAGGTGCAAAAAACATATTAAAGATGGTTGTAGGCTTGATTTGCAAAAAAGTGCAAAGTAGTAGACTGGTAGCTAGAGAATAAAAGGGAAAGACTTCCATTATTTGAATATTTAAAAAATAATATTGTATGTGATATCAGCCTATCAAGTATAGTTCTTTTAATTTGTTTTTAGCCTAAAGGTGGAAAATAGATTATATCTTATATTTTTTAAATAAAAATATAAAAGATTTTATCAAACTTAATTTAATAATAATTTCATACAAAATATAAAACATTAACTTTTTAAATATTTTTCTGTTTAAACTTATTTCACATTTTTTTCGGTGGGGTAACTTTTTTCACACTTAGTATCATATATTATATTATTATATAATAATATATATAAAATGTTAAAAGAATGTCACTAACTATCCTAAAATAAAAACCTTTTTAATAGCAATATAAAGATGTTGGCAAATTGTATCCCTTTTAGAGATAAATACTTTTAACATAAATATATACATAAATACACAATCTAATGTTAACGTGCCTACGATAATAACCTCCTATTTAATATCGTTAAAATATTCTGTCGCACTCATAAATGACTTGGTACCTTTGACAATTTTTCCTTTAACCAACCTACACAAATTTGGAATATGAAATGTAGAAGTAAAGATTTGATATATTTTACTTATGAGTTTCTGTTTATATTTGAAATTATTAAGTTGTGACTTATGAGTTTTATGCATTCTCAATCCAAGTTTATTTAAATTTAATAGTGATTATAACATTTTCTAAGCTGAAAGTTTACAGCTTCTAGGCTTTGACCACCTTTGATTATAAGAGGTGATTTTCGAACATAACCACCTTTGATTTGACCACTTTCTATGTATATAATTGAATACTAGAAGTTAATGCTCAGATAATTTTTTTTATGTAAAAAAATTTGCCCAAAGTCGGAATGAGTAATTTCTTGCTTACCCTTGCACAACTACCGCACCTTAATTAATTATATTTTTATTTTTTTTAATATTTAATTTAATTTTCCCACTTTAGGATAAGGATCCTGGAGCTAGCTAGCACTAACTAACTGTAGCAGTATCGGATAGGCCACTTCTTCTAATAGCTTTTTGTAGTGACCACCTCATCCTTCAAATCTTCATATATGCTTGGCATCTGTGAGCGAATGAATTGTTGATATGAAAGTTTAAATTGCTGATCCCACTTTATTAGAAATTTTGAATAAAATGGAAAAGTAATAGAAGAGTAGTAGAAAGTTTGCTTGAGAGTTGTGAACTGATAAATAATTCTAACGTGATATGGAGATAGAACATCCTTTTGTTGGTAGTTTTCTTCTTTTTTTAAAATAATTCTAACTTATTGGAGTATGATATGTAACAATTTAGTTGGCAACAACTTCCAAGCAAAGAATACAGAGAGCATGTGAATTTTTCAATGTTGTATTGTTCTTCGTGAATGAGCTACAATTTTTCTAAATGGTTTTGAAACTGATTGGGCCTGTAAGTTACTGAATTTTTTTGAGTAGGGATTCAATGGTTTTTTTAAATGATAGTAATTTGGTTGTACACCAATTCTAAATAGACCTTAAAATATTCCTATAATACCTCTAAATTGCAATTATTAGGTCTGTAATTTGTGTTTACATGCATTGAAGTCTTTGATAGCTAGGCATATGTCATATTTTTTTTCTTCCTATGTCTTTAGACTTTGAGCCCTTTTCCTGAATTGTAGGACTTGCAGATTGTGAAATCAATTTTGCTATCTATCTTTTACATCTAAAGAAACAACTATCCCTTTATCCCACTCCAGGTATCTATAAATGGAAAGGAAAAGAAATACAGGTTGCACTAAATATTCTATAAATGTTTGTCATGTAATTCTAGCACCTTTGATATAATCTCTTTATTCTTTTCTCTTTTGTGATTTAAAGCTGTTAAGAATATATACTTTTACTATGTTGCAGTATTTCTTAGATTGCATTCTGCTCCATACATATATATGTGATGTAATACATTTTTCACTCTAAGGCATCCATGCCTTCGGACACAAAATAGTTTCTATCATAATAATAATTATGGTTTGTTTATTTTACACCAAGAATCAATTTTTCGCACTAAATACATGTTCCAATATAACCAATGACCGCCCTTTAGAATATAGACATTTTCTTAGACGAATAGCTACCACTAAAAGAGACAAAGTTGTTCCTATATATGAACTTATTTAAAAATTCTAAAAAAGTATAAGGACATACAAATTAATTTAGTTCATATTCTTGTTAGCCTCCTTAAAGTGAGGCCCAACAGTGATGATCTCATGGATAAGATTTTTAGTGGATATGATTCTATATTTGCAAAGTGTCTCTTAGAGCAATTCTTTGCTTATTTAGCTTTTCATATCCTCTCTTATAAATAAGTTCTCTTATACTCTTCGGATTTAGGTATCTATAACAAAAGTAGAAGTCTCTTTTGCAGTAAAAGAGGAATTAACATATTTAAATAAGTATGACAAGAAAGTTAACATACCCATAAGTCGCATAAAGCTCAACTCTATGCAACATGTTCACTGTGGCTTTGTTAACTTTAAGAAATACACCATTGAAAATCTATAATGGTATTTCTTTCTCTCTTATCATCTACATTCGACGAGTCTTAACTTTTCAAATATGCTTTGTAGATATGAATATTTAATTTTTGATAATCATGAATTTAATATGCAATATTGTATTTTGTTTTGTAGTCATGCCAATTGATAAATCGTGGATTACTAAACCGCGAAACACAATTGAATATGCAAATGGGTTGCAAATTTTTTTGGATTTTTCTTTTACACATGTTGAGGGTGGTGCTATTAAGTGTCCATGTTCAAAATGTGGTTTCAAGAAGTGGCAAACAAGGGATGTAGTTCAAGAACACCTAACATATAGACCTTTCCTGAAAATTACAAAGTGTGGTATTTGCATGGTGAAGGATCGAATGTAATTAGGTCTACGGCCGTTGAAAGCACACAAGTCGTAGAAGATACTTCGCAACCTCAAAATCCAATGGAAAACATGCTCAACGATGCATTTGGGTTTGTGAGGCACAATGACAATGATCTCGATGCCTCTTTTGAAGATGATGGTGTGCAACATAATGTGGTGCATGATGGAGAGGATGTAGACTTGTTTGAGTTGCTAAAAGACAATAACCAACAATTATATGAAGGTTGTACAAAATATTCAAAATTGTCTTTTTTACTTCAATTGTATCATAAAAAGTGCCTGTGTAGAATGAGTGACAAGGCAATGACTATGATTCTCCATTTATTAAAAGATGCATTCGAACATGCTAAGATTCCTAACTCATTCTATGAGGCCAAGAAAATCATCAACAAACTTGGTCTTAATTATACCAAGATACCAGCATGCCCAAATGACTGTATGCTATATTGGGGTGAAGAGAATGAAGACTTGGAAATATGTAAAAGATGTAAGACATCTAAATGGAAGGATAAAAAGAAGAAGCAACTTGCAAAGATCTTGCACTACTTTCCACTAAAGGTGAGATTGAAAAGACTATTTATGTGTTCTAAGACAACTGGGTCTATGACATGGCATGCATTGGAGGGCAATCAAGATGGATTGATGAGGCATCCTAGAGATTCTGAGGCTTGGAAAACATTTGACCTACTTCATCCAGAATTTGCAAATGATGCTCGAAATGTACGGCTTGGCTTAGCTAGTGATGGTTTCAACCTTTTTGGAGCCATAAGTACAAACTATAGTATTTGGCCAGTTGTTCTTATCCCATATAATCGCCGTCCTTGGGAATGCATGAAGCAAACCTCATTCATACTCTTTATGATCATTCCTGGAAAACAAATGCCAGGAAATAACATAGATGTATACTTACAACCTCTCATCAAAGAGTTGAAGGAATTATGGCGTGATGGAGTGGAAACATTAGACTCTTCAAAAACTGAAATATTTAGAATGCGAGCAGCTTTGATGTGGACAATTAGTGACTTTCCTGGTCTTGGGACTTTATCTGGGTGGAACACATATACTAATCTTGCTTGCCCCACGTGTAACTTTAACACGGGCTCTTGTAGGCTAAAGCATGGCAGAGAATGGTGTTTTATGGGACATCGTCAATTTTTAGAGAAAGGCCATAAATTCAGATTAAGTCGGTCTCGTTTTAATGGGAGAATTGAGCAAAGGGATCTGCCGATAACTTTGTCAAGATCAGATATATTGAAACAAGTTGAAGGCATTAATGTTACATTTGGAAAAATATTGGAGTCTAATGGCACAGGTAAAAGAACATGAGGAAAGAGATCCGTTGAAGATGGATCAGGTCAATGGAGGAAAAAAAGCATATTTTTTTTATCTTCCTTATTGGGAGTCTAGCCTGTTGTGCCATAGTCTAGATGTTATGCATATTGAAAAAAATATGTGCGACAATGTGGTATACACTTTGCTTAATGAGATTGGGAAATCAAAAGATAATCTTAAAGCACGGAATGATCTTAAAGAAATGAGTATAAGGAAGGACCTTTGGCCAGATGATAATGGAAGATTTCAGCCATCTTTGTTTTCATTGTCAAATGCAAAGAAAAATGTCTTTTTGCAAACTTTGAAAAATGTGAAAGTGCCAGATGGGTACTCAAGCAATATTTCAAGGTGTATTGATTTAAAAAATCGAAAGCTTTTTGGCATGAAAAGTCATGATTGTCATATTCTCATGGAGCAATTATTACCTCTTGCGATACGCAATGTGTTACTAGACAATGTGACTGCAGTGCTAATAGAGTTGTGTTCCTTTTTTCGACAATTATGTGCCAAAAGTTTAAGTCACTTAGAACTTGATAAGCTTCAATTACGCATCATTCTCACTCTTTGTCACTTGGAAATGTTATTCCCTCCTTCCTTCTTTACAATCATGGTTCATTTAACTTGTCACCTAGTTGATGAAGCAAAACTTGGAGGCCCAGTACATTATTGCTAGATGTATCCTATTGAAAGGTAAATGTCTTATCTTTCATAGTTTTGTCTTTTATGGAAAAGTATTAGTGATTCAAATTTACTAATTGTCAAACCATCTTTTAGGTATTTGGGACACTTAAAATCCTATGTACGAAATGGGGCACAACCAGAAGGTTCTATTGCTGAAGGATACTTAGCTGAAGAGGTTCTTACCTTCTGCTCTCAATATATGGAAGGGATTGAGACATGAAACAATAGGCCTACACGCGTTGATGATTATCCTAATGATAGAGATTCTTCATATTTGTCTACCCTTTTCCCATCAATTGGTAAAGCAATTGGTGCTTTCTTAACCTTTGAGTTGTCAACCATGGAGAAAATTCAAACACATCGATATGTATTATTAAATTGTCCACAAGTCAAGCCTTACATTGAGTGAGTATTACACAAACTCTAAATAAATTAATCTTTAGTAAACTCTAAACAGCATTCAAGATGTTATATTGATATCAAATGTTTCTATAGTGAATTTAAAGACCATTTGCGAAGGCGCTCTAGGGGACGGAGGATTACAAATATAGAGATAGAAAAGTTAGTTAATAAAGATTTCATTAATTGGTTTCCTCAAAGGGTAGGTAAAATATGTAACAAAATTGTGTTTACTAATTTTTCTATAGAAGTTTGTAAAATTATGTAAATAGTTAACAAATTCATTTATTATTGTTTTAGATTATGAACCTAGACATTTCGAGTACAGTGTTGATTGATCTCAAGTATCTAGCTTAAGGTCCAACATCACATGCTAGAAGATTTTCTGCATTTAATATTAATGGGTTCAAATTTCGAACAATAACTTGAGAACATGGGTTGAAAACCCAAAATAGTGGAGTTTTTGTAACTTCTTCAACATCTTATGTTGCTAGTAATGTTGATGGAAACCCTAGAGAAGTAGATTTGGCATATTATGGAAAATTAGAAGATATCATTGAGCTTAACTACTATGGTTAGTTTAAGGTTACTTTATTCAAATGTAAATGGGCTGACACCACTAGAGATAGGGGGTTTAAAAAGGATGCATGGGGTTTCACGTCCATTAATTTTTCACAATTGATTCACACTGGTGATCGTGAAGAACATGATCCATACATTGAAGCTTCACAAGCTGAAATGGTTTATTATGTGAATGATGAGTTGAATAAGGACTGGAGTGTTGTTGTCCATTTAAAGCTAAGAGACTTGTACGATATGGGAGAACAAGGAGATACTGAAGTTTGTGAAACTGATCCATATCCGCAGCAAGACTTAAATCAAATTTTCAGAGACACTGATGATCTACCATTGTCAAGGGAGGATGTAGATGATGATATATTTAGTGAGGAGAATCCTAACGATGAAGTTGATGACAATGAGAATATGTCAGAGTAATAATATTTTTGTGGTATGACTTTAGTGTTCTAATTTGATTATACATGTGTATGTTATCTTGCAATAAAGTGTTGATGGCAGATATATCTTTAACTTTGTCATTATACTTACTTTAAATCATTTAAATTGATTCTTTGATTATATGTGCAGATATGCCAAAGCCAAAGCGGATTAGGAATTTGCTTAAAAATGTTGATGGGACCTCCCAACATGCTTCATTTGCTTCAAACACTTCTATACAACCTAGTTCGCTACCTATTGATCCAATTCAACCTATTTTGATGCCTAATGATTCACCACAGGCTAATTTGACACCTAATGCTCCAGTTCTTACACCACCACATTCAACACAGGTTAAGTCATAAACATTGATTAATTAGTTGTGTATTTTCTTCACTATGCTAGTTTTGATGTTTTGACTACTATAATTTATGCTTTAATTACACAAGTTATGTCTTCCCAAACTGCACATTCAACAACAAACTGTACAGGCAGAGATATCTAACGAACAACAATCTGAGTTGCCATCGGTTGATAATGGAGCATTGCAAATGCCTAACCAATAGCAAACTACACATCCAGAAAGTTAAACGTCACACCGTAAAAATGGACGAGAGTCTAACCATTATTGGTTGGTAGATGCTATAGGTATAATATATAAATTGATTGAATATTTTGTTTCCCCTTTCATTTAGTGTTATTGACGACTATTTAACATAATATTATTTGTTATAGATGAGCATGGTGTAACTAAGAAACTTAAGGTTAAGGTTAAGGATGTCCATAACTTGCCTGCTAGATTGCGTATTGTGGTGGATTTTGATCAATTATATTCACCTATTGGAGAGGCATCTAGTTTGCTTACAAGAGTTTGTGGACAGTTAGCAACAAATCCTCAATTGTTTCCTATAAGTTTTGAAAAGTGGCCAGATATGCCAGATGCTTACTTGGACAACACATGGGATACTGCACTCAAGGTAATTTCATCTAAATTCTATGGTTTATTTTTTATTTTATTTTAGAGTATAGTGTGGTGAACTAACATTGTGTTATTTGAAGGCTCGATTTTGTTTTAAGGTAAATGAAGATATGGCCAAAAGATCTGTTGCATTTTCAATTTCTAAAAAATGGAAGGAGAATAGACTTATGCTTTGGGATGAATTTTATGACCCATGTTTGAGTAGAAATGACCTCATCAAGAATATTCCACAAGGTCATAGCATGGACCAATGGGCAGCATTCGTTGACTATCGCTTAAAACCTTTTATAATGGTAGACTCTTTATATATAATGAATAGTTATTTACAACTAGCTTGTCATTAAATTGTAGCAACTAACTCACCATTCTCATTGTAGGAGCTTTGCAAGAGAAATCGAGAGATTAGGAAGAAGCAAACTATTCCCCATACAAGTGGTGCCATGGCTTTGTCAAGGAGGAGGGATAATTTGGTAGTTTAACATTGACCCAATTGATTTCATTATTTGCATAAAGTTTAACCTGATTTCATTTTTACTTATATTCTACTTTTAAACTCTTTAGAGAATTAAGACCGGTAAGATTGTTGGTTGGGGTGAAATGTGGAAAATCACTCACAAAAGAAAAGATGGTAGTTATGTAAATGATGAAGCTATGGAGATAGGGGTAAATTTCTACATTCATTGCTCGTGTATTTGAATTAATTATTGATTTTTGTGTATCTGTCAAGTGTTTTGTTTTTATTTCTAATGAAACATATGTTTAATAGTAGTTATACGTGTGGAGCAAAAGAAAGTACTTTTTACTGTATCTACTATTCAATTATGTGTCATAATAGCGTTATGCTAGGGGAAGGGGAAGGCCATATGCATGTATATCATTGATAATGGAGTAGTGCTTTGTTGTCCAAAATAGACCTCGAGTTCACTGCCATTAAGTAAATGTGTTCTGGTTACAGAGATCATCTATGGCAAATGTTTACTTTAATGTATTATGGACTATTTTGTGGATTGATTGTAAATTCCCTAGCTTTAATAATCTGCACTTCTATAGTTTAGATTTCGTACTTTCCTTCAATAATCTGCACTTGTACACTGTTTTTGTTTTGTAGAAAAGGAAAATGAAGTTTTATATGCTTAGGTAGGTAGTTTTATATGCTTAAATGGAAAAGGAAAGTTTGGCTCTATGTTTATGGATGAATGATTTGGGACTATTTTGATCTCTTTAAATTGCAAATTGAAAGATATAAATTGCTATATTTGTGGTGGATTAGTTTGATGCATGAACATGCTTGTCTTGGGTTGTTTTAAAATTTCAATTTTTGCTTGGTATTGTTGGTGATCTCCATGGCCTCAATGGATTTGTGGACAATGGATTGAGTTTTATTTTTTAGTAATATAATGTGATGAAAATTGAGAGCTTGAAGTGGTAGGAAAATGGAGCTTTTGGCCTAACCTTAGAAGAATAGGTGATGGAATTAGAAAATCAAGATATTATCATTACTTAAGAATAAAACCAAGTAGCTAAAATAAAAAGAATTGTGGTTTTTTTCACCTACATGGTTCACAGTTTCAGCGATAATAGGTACCTAGAATGAATTTTAATTTTGCTAGTAGCATTGGTTAAGAATTAGGATCCTAAATTGTCAAATTATTTTAGTTTAGTTCATGACTTAGTGCATTGTAAAAACTAAGAAATAGTGAGCTATGAATTAGATAATGTGAGTCTTGAATTATGTATCATAAAATAAACAAAATTTGACCTCATTAATCATGTATATGATTAGCAATGTTGAATAAGATCCTTTATCACATGCTCCGTATCTTTAATTGTGGAATACAACATACTTTGCTTCTCTTGACTAGCTTCAGCATATGTTATTGCATGTTGCAATTGTAAATCAGATTCCCTTAATTGACTCAAACCATTCAAATTGAAGTTGGAAACCGTTCCTATAGTCCTTTTGATAAGAAGTGAGAATCCTAGATGAGTTTTCTTCTTTGGTGGGAAATAGTAATATGGGATTAGAAGAACAAGGTTGCTTAAGGGGAATGGCTTCATTTTTTTTTATTTGTTTTATATTTGAATAACTATGTTGTGGCTAAATAGTGAATGAATTATTGGTGTATCCATCTTACTGCTTTATTACCAGTTTCCAAATGGATAATTTCTAATGTAGCACCTAACATGCTCCATTACTTTGATAATTTTAATTTATACCTTTTAACAATGGATCATTTTTAATGTAGCATCTAACAAGCTCCATTTGTTGCCTGCATATTCTAGTTACTCTAACTTAAATGTTCCATTTTTATATAGAACAAAATTGATGAGTATCTAAGTTAAAACCCAGAAGATGCGTCTATCATTTCTCCAAATGATGTTGTTGGTGTCATATTTGGAAAAGAGCATTTGGGTTATGTTTGGAGTTTAGGAATGGGAGTTTGTCCTACCATTGCATTTAAGCATACCACCACACGACTAAGTGGTATGAACCTTGGTTCGTCTAGTGCAAATACATCACACTTAGAAGAAAAGTTTGTAAATATGGAAACTGAAGTTGCAACTGTGAAATCTTAAATGCAAACACTTCTTGCTTATATTGCTTTGAAGGAAGGAGGAAACATCCCTGAAGAAATAGCTTCCTCATTTCCTACTTCTATGCATCAAGTATATCATTGAATGAGTAGTTGCTTTTATAAAAGTACATTATCATTTTATATTTTACTGATTATATTGTATAATAACCTAAGAAATTAACATGCAAATACTCTTTAATTAATATAATTATTACTTATTATTAATTTTAGGCAGCAGATGTTGGAAGTGGAGCTGCATCGCCCAATAACATAAGAAGATCTTCTAAAGGAAGCAATGTAGATTTAGAGGGTGTTCAAAATCCCACTACTTAGTGGCGTATGACTTATGACTTTTTTAGGATTGATCATGATTTACTAGACTGACTTAGGTTTTTTTGGAGTACTTGGAGTACTTAGACTATTTAGACTACTTACATTGCATGACTTATGTAATTTTGGAGTATTTGGAGTACTTAGACTACTTACATTGCTAGACATTTAGTATTTGAATGAATGACTTATTTCAAATTCTAATTTTTAAAGTGGTATTTATATTTTACATCTTTTGAATGAATGACTTTACTTCAAATTTTAATTTTTAAAGTGATATATATTTATATTTTACATCCTTTGATTAGGAAATCAAATTTGGTTAAATATTTTTATTAGGTAATTATGGAATTTAAAAACATTGTTATTTACAGCTCGTAATTTAAGTTATGGCAATTATGAAGTTCCATTTTATACGTGAATTATGGCGATTTAAAATGCCATATTATAAAATAAATATGCATGTTAAGAATTGCCATTTTTTACAAACTAAATCATTTATTTTCGAAAAAAAAATGGCATTTCAAACTGAAATTATGGCATTTAGAATCACCATTTCGCAAGAAAATTGTGGCAGTTAAAAAGTGCCATTTTAAACTAAAATTGTGGTAGTTTACAACTGCCATTTTAAACTAAAAACTGTGGCGGTTTGAACTGCCATTTTTTACTAACTAAATCATTTTTTTTTGCAAATTATGGCATTTTTGAACTGATGTTATTTACAAGTTAAACTGCCAGTTTATACAATGTAAAAAATGGCGGTTAAAATGGAAGTTCGCTTCTAACTGCCGTTTTATACATTGTGGCGGAAGAAAATATGGCGCTTTGGGAAACCGCCACTCGCGTAAAAAAGGGCGGTTAAAACTGTCATTATTTACAAAAAAACCTGCCATTTTATACATGTTTTTTTGTAGTGTTACGATAGTTAAAAGAGTTGCTTCCCATCTTAACTCGTGACTGAATTATTGAAAATTAAAAGAGTGAGCTATATATAAGTTTTAAAAAAAAAAACACTAGTATTTGTACTAGTGCAATATACTGAGTCTTTTTTGCCTAGTGGAAATTATAATAATTAGTTAAATTAAAATTTATATTTAATAGACAGAAATGGTACAGTTACCATAAAAAAATATACAATATGTTTTGAGACTAACATAATTTAACAATACTTGAGAATATAACAATGATTAGCAAGAATATAATTTTAATTTCTCTTGAGTATCAATGCCTATTATAACTTAACAAGTTAAAAAATGACTTTTTTTTGCTTTAAATTATTTTTTGTCTTATATTATTTTCATTTATTGAATATGTTTAAGAAATTATTTCATAAAAATGTCATGAAAAATTAATTTTATTATAATAATAATTTTAATTTTCTATATTTACAAAGATTACATTTGTATAATTTTATAATAGAATTCATCCATAATATGTATTCTAAATTTGTATATCAATATACATAGTTCTAAACCAAATGTATAAAATAGCGTGATCTTAATAACAATAAGTTCTTGAAATTTAAAATTATTTACAGACAAATATAAATAGTAACATGGACAAAATGTTCTTAAACATTACTTAAACCATCACAAAAGTTCATCAAGAAAAACTCTTTTTAATTTGTTTTATATTTTATAATCAAATTTGGGACAAAAAAATTTCATGTGATAAAAAACTTATTAAACAAAACACTTAATAAAAATAATAGGAACGCACCCAATTCAATTTCTTAACAAATTTTAATCAAATTCTATCAAATCCTTATAATAACATTACTTTTATTCAAGTTAAAAACCATTCTTCACTTACTCATGCTTAAAAAAAAATAAGAAAGTTAATTGTCATTTTTCACCTTTCGGCACTGCAAGCACTAGGGGTGGCAAAGTGGATTGGGTTGGCTCGCCAACCCGTTAAGAAAATAGCGGGGTGGGTTAGATAGGTCAGCCCACCAACCTGCCTCAGCTCGCCCTGCCCAACCCGCTAACCCGACGAGGTGAGGTGGGTTGGCTCGCTGGGCCATTTTTTTTTAATATATGTTGCTTTTAGTTTTAGGTTTCTAATTGTAACTTTCTATTGTTTGTATTATCCTTCCGTTCACTACACATACGCATACACTACTGTTGCTCACAATGCTGGCCTGTTTCCTTGTGGATTTTAGTTGTATTATCCATTAATTGGTTCTAGCATATATGAATAAAAAGGAACAATTTTTTTTTATTTTAGCATTTTGAATAAAGATAGAGTATCAAAATTGTCAGGAGTTCTCAACTTCTCTTGGATCTATCATAATTACATTAAAGTTTTTTTTTCTTTTGATGCTTTTACTTCATGGAAGCACAGGAAAATTTTTAGAGTTGCATCAGACAGAACTACTTTTAATATATTAAGATGTTCAAAATTTTATGAGGGACTTAAATAAAGTAATTGCGTGCATGTTTCATAACAAATATTTTTTAAAAATTAATGTTTTTAAAATTTTTGTTGGAATGACAAATGTGAGTGAAGAAGACCAAAATTGAGTAGGAATAGATAAGTTGGGCAATATATAAGTGGAAAAGATCCATAAACCTTTAAGTTTATAGGTTAGATGTGTCAAGTTCATTTGTGTGATTTCCTAATAGTTTGTTGATGAAAATTTTCCAAGTGTTTAATTACCTCTCTCATATTTCTTAATAAGTTTCTTATAAATTATTTAATCATAAAAATAAAGTGCAATTTAATTAGTTTGGATATGATCTTGGGTTCAATCGATTATTTGGTTTTACTTTTTTTTTTAAGGACTACACGTATACTAAATAAAACATCAAATGCAAAATAAATACAAGTAAAAAACTTATCTAATATTAAATATCTTATAATAAGTCATATGGTCCAAATTATAAATCACTAATTAAAATAATCTTAAATTTTAAAAAAAAATATATAAATACATATTCATACATAAATTCAATAATACGTGCATGCAACAAAACTTTTCTTGCTGACGGAATTTATATAATAAATTTATGAGAAAATATCAGAAAAAATTGGAAATATCCACTTATATAAGTTAATAAACTTATAAAAATGTTAGAATAATAAGACGCAATTTAGATAATAAAACTATAAGAAAATAAATTAATATAATAATTTCATAAATATCTATTAATATTTATTTGGCTTAATTATGTTTTTAGTCTCTCAAATTTGAGATAAATCCGTTTTTGGTCCTCCAAATTGAAAAAAATCATTTTAGTCCTTACAATTTTAAAAATCCATGTTTAGTCCATGGAGATAGACGACATTAATAGAAGTGGTGACGTGACGTTGTCAACATTTGTTACATGTACACTTTCATTAGGCATGTCACCACTTCTGTTAATGCCGTCTTCTTTTAGGGAGTAAAAACTTATTTTTTGAAATTGTAGGGACTAAAATGATTTTTTTTCAATTTGGAAGACCAAAAACAAATTTATCTCAAATTTGAGAGACTAAAAACATAATTAAACTTATCTATTTTTACATATTGACAAAAATTAGAATCAAGAGTGATCGCCTCAACTTTGTTTTTTCTTTTTCCAATTTTTTCTTCAATTTGAAATAATCTTTATGACTTATTAGTACATTATATGAATTTAACGAGATGGAAATTTTCAACATGAAATAATTACTTTCAAATTTCAAACTCTTCAACATGAAAGATGGGATTCATTTCGTTTATTATGAGTAACTTCAACACTTACCATTTATTAAACTTATGAGAATTGTATATAAAATTATTTTCTTTGCTTTTAAAAAAAAAAAACAATTATCATAATTTTTTAAAATATATTTTCAAATAAAATTTATAAGATAAAAGATTTAATAAACTTACTAAATGGTCTAAGTGTGGAAGCTAAGATACGAACTTAATTATTTGCTCTTTTAGATTGAAGTTTAGAATGAGGAGGAAATTATTCTACTTTAAAGAATAAGTATAACGTAAAACAATATCAAGTACGAGTTTTACTCTACGGTAAAAAAAAAACTACGACTTTTGTTGTACTTATGAATTGCTTATCAAAAGAAAATTACTAAACCGTTAAAATCGAACTAAACGTTACGCGTAAATTGAGCAAACTATGCTACGTACGTTATCGTTTCCAACTGTGAAACTCATAAAACGATTCTGCTGCGTTGGTGAACAATGACAACTCAAAAGACGTTGATTCTACAACATTGTTGAACAATGAAGAAAACTTAAAGACGTTAGTGTCTCTTCTCAATTGAGATGTTAATATTTTATGATTGTGAAAAAAAAAAACTGAAATAAAAAAGGGGGGCAATCTTGGTAATAACGGGTCCAATTGCCACATGCAATTGTACTCTAGAGATACATGCATATATATTCTTAAGGTTTAATTACTTTTTTGGTCTTTATAGTTGTCCAATTTTTTTTTTTTGGTTTCTTTAGTTAGAAATAATATGCTTTAGTCACTATATATGCACTTTCAATATCGGTTTGGTCTTTGCAATCGAGTATGTCTTAACTCCATAAGATAAAACCATCACAAAATAAAAAATTAATGGTATAAAACCACCATAAATTGATATTTTCTAGCGTTTTTTATTTAATTTGTGATGGTTTAAAACAGTAAAGACTAAACTGATATTGAAAGTGGGTGTACTAAAACAAATTATTTCTAACTATAGGGACTAAAAGGAAAAATTTGTGCAACAACCAAAAAGTAACTAAACCTATTCTTAATTAGTAAAAGGAAGCAGCAAATTAAAGTTCATAGTGCAAAAATACTCTTCCAGTTCTAATGATGAGACAAAAAAAAAAGAAGTGGAATATAACAACTTGTTACAGTTATCCATATCTTTCTCTCCATCCCCAACTGAAATGGATATTGCCTGATAATATATTAATGAATATTAGTTGGCTTCAACAGACATTCTAAACTGAATTATTTTCTCCTCTTTTGTTCTTCTTGTGCTATATTGAAGTAAAAATAAACTTTTCCATTATACTTTTCTTCTTCGGTTCAATTTATTCTGAAAAGCAACCATCAGTTTGCTTCCTTCATTGGCCCTGGAGTATATAGACAGCAATTTGATTGAGACCTTTCATAATGTCTTTTATTCAGAAGAAACATAACAACATAATGTAAGAATATATGTATTTATAATAATGTATATATGTTAAAGGAAATAAATATGCATTAATATTTACAACAACAAAAATGAGGAAAAATAGAATAAGGAGGAAAAAAGTTAATGGGTAAAGATTAAAGAAGTGAATGTCAGAATGGAAACATGAAATGTTAGACACATGTCACATGTCATGAGCGTAGCAAAATCACGCAACACGGGAAACGATTAGAGCCTTGAACACAAAAACAGAAATCATTGCGCAATCTTTTTCGTCCTCCTCTGAGTTAATTGTTATCTCAAATTCTTCTTTGGCTTAATTGCACATTTTGTCACCTATTTTTGATGATTTTGTAAATTTTGCCATCCAATTATTTTTATTACACATTTTGCCACCTAGTTTTTAAAATTTGCGTATTTTACCACCCAATTATTTTACTTGCATATTTTGCCACTCCAATTATTGATTGTCAATTAACAGTCAACTAAAGGGAGGGAGGGTGACAAAATGAGCAAATTTTGAAAATTAGGTGGCAAAATGTGCAAGTAAAATAATTGTGTAGTAAAATGTGCAAATTTTAAAAGTTGGGTGGCAAAATATGTAATAAAAATAATTGGGTGGTAAAATTCACAAAATCAACAAAAATAGGTGGCAAAATGTACAATTAACCCTTCTTCTTTTGAAAACAAAAAAGCACGTGTCAGCTTGATCAGTGGCTGGAGTCAATGTTTTAAAACTTGGACCGATTATCGACTCGGTCAGAGCAATGGGTCACTGGTCGAACCGGTGGATCAATGGCCGAACCGCATGACCCAACCTCTATTTAAAAAATTAAAAATATTCATAACATACCGAATTTTTTTTATCAGACTGCTAGTTTCTGGTATAACAATATAGCACATATTCCACACAACACAATCACTAAATCACAGCTCCAAACACAAAGTATTCGCAATTCGTATCATCAAATGAACCCAATTCGAAGCATATTAAACAAAGGGACTACAAATAGAAATGCTAGATTATATCCACGACAACCACAAACCTTTAATTAATGAACAACAAAGCAAGTATGGATAGAGAGAATTAACCTCCCCACACAGAAACAGAGAGCACAGAGATGCGCAGGGAGGAACGAAAATGAGAAACAAAGACAGTGACTTTCATGTCGCTGCAGGAACGAGTGGACGACGATTCCGACGAGGTTGTCTTCTCCGACTAATCAATGGCGGCTTTGCACGACCGGTGTTTGCACGACGAAGGTGGCAGACGGGATCACACTCACCAACTCAAGGGCTCACTGTCACGGGTTAGGTTTGTATCGAGTCGCAAGCACATCCGATTGAAGTAGCGACTCGAACCGGTTAAACCACCGGTTTTCGGTTGGACTGGTCAATCTGAGCCAGTTTTTAAAACACTGGCTAGAGTTAGAGAAATTCTGTGCCCTTACTGGATTCTTATTCTCGAATTGAAGGCTATTTACGTAATTGCCGTGCTGCGTTAAAAATTTTCGTGCGAATGCTTAAGGACACAATGTGGCTGCTTTTTATCGGTGAAGTGAAATGATAGGTTACAGAAATAAAAAAAAAATCATAATAATGAATATTTTAAAGATGCTAATTAAGAAATTAATAAATAAAGAAATTATTAAAAACTATACTATAATACATTAAAAATATTAGGGTATGTTTGGTTAAGAAAAAATAGAGAAGAGAAACAAAAATGAAATTAAAGAAAAAGTGAAAGAAAAAAAATATTTTTACTTTTAAAAGTTAATCTTTTTTTATTTTTCTTCTATTTTCTCTTTAACCAAATAGAAAAAATTCATATTTTTTTTTATTTTTTTTTTCAACCAAACATACTATAAACGTTACACTTATATAGTTGCATCACAATATTCATAACTAGTTTTTCAAATAATTTATATTTTCCAACAATTCTCTATTTAATATAGCCTGATCCATCCTTTTCTTTTTTTTTCTCTCTACCGTGCCTGTTCCCCCAAACAAGTTGAGAGATTCTTATCACTGGGAGTTTACTTTAAAAAATAACTAGGAGTTATACCTAGGTTGAATATGTATTTTAAATTCAAATAAAGTTTAAAAATATAACTTAAGAAGAAAACATTTAAGATTATAATAATTAAGTGTATAATTAATTTAAGCAAACTTTTAGAATATAGATTAAAAGAATAAAATAACAAAAGATGCATAATTAATTTAAAATTTAAAATTTAAAAATAAAAATAAGAATGCATATATTGTTTTTTATGGGAGGATAAACTAAAAGATTAAGCCACGTATAAGATAATATACTCTAATTTAATACGAGCAATGTTATATAAGGCGAAAAATTTGACACGGAAATGTAATGAAAATTGATCAATAAGATAGTAGCTTAACGCAAAACAGGAAAATCATACAAGTTTAATGACTATGCAATGTCAGTGTAAAATTTTTTACGCTGTCAATCAATCATAAATTATCGTTGGTATGACTTTTAAGATAGTTATTGTAAAAGTCAACCAACTTATCACACATGATAGTTTGTGATTAGATAACAGTATAAAACTTCTTTACATTGTCAGTGCATAACCTATTTTCTCAAATCATTCATCAAGAGATGCAATGGTAATTCCTAGGATCAGCCTAATAGTGGAAGGTTTAGATAGTTTACATAAGGTTCTAGGTTCAAACTTTATTATCATTATTATACACGAAAAAAAAGTGAAACAATGGTAAATTGTCATATGAATTCATTTTGTACTTTTAAAATTTCTCCATTTAATATAGAATAAGCCCTTGCTTTATATATATATATATATATATATTGTGAATGATTCTACTTTTGTGGTTGGCAACATGTAAAGATTAGGCCATATATTGAGTTCTATATATTTGATTAAGGTGTTATTTGCGTCATTTGAAAGTTAAGAACTCTACAACTCATTTTTAATTTGTAAATCAAATTCGACTTCCATCTTGATGAAAAATAGCTCAAAAGTAGAATATCTAACCATGATAGAAATTAACTTTCTCTAAACCTAACCTAATAAGTCATCCCATATTGGCCAAACCCCTCCTATGCAGTATTTCCTTTTCCTATATAAAGAAAAGACCACCAAACACTTGGATCATTCAAAATATTAGATCACATAGGCATAGTGTGAAGCATAGGGCCTACGATTTAATTTATTTTTTTATTGCTTTCAAAGCTTGAAGTTTGAGGTACACAAGCTAGTATGCATCATTTGACCCATCTAGAACTTGCTGCCCTTAGGCAGGTCTATCTATAATTTCTGAATCTAATAAATTAATTTGGGACATCTAAGTATTGTCAACTTGATCTTGAAATTCTATCCTATGTTTTAATAAGGGTTATCTAAGTTGTGAAAACTTGATGATCCCAAATTTCTATTATTCTTAAGAATATATATGAAAAGGATTAATTAAGACATGATGCCTAATTAATTCTACATTTTAATTTGGGACATATAAATTGTGACATCTTAATGATATTGAATTTTCTTTTAAAAAATGAATTGTTATTATAATAATAATAATTATTTATTACACACATATATATTGGTTGAGGTGTGATGCCTTATTAATCATATGTTTTAATTAGACATTCCTTGTGATAACCTGATGAGCCTGAATTTAATTAAAATCTATCAACACATTATTTTCAAAAGAATTATGTAACTTTAAGTTCTTCATTGTATTGAGAGATATGTAGGAGCAAGGGTCCAATTTTGTCAAGCTAAAAAATATTTTCCTAAATTTCCTTTTATTTTGAAAACATTAATTCTAATTTGTAAGCAATAAATCGCAATAAACAAAATATCCCAAAATTAATACAATGAGTTTCTTATTTCCTTTTACAGAGTATAATAAATATTTTAAAATTTATTTAATTAGAGATAATCATTTTTTTAATAGACATCATAGGGTGTTGATACATTTCCTATACATAATCAACTCTTGAACCCCAAATTTGGTTTCAAAGACTATTTTTTAAGGATTTTTTCAATGATTTCCCTAAAAATAAACTTTAGCAGCGACTTTGTGTTTTTTTTTAATCAACTTATAAAAAGTTCTTTTTTAATTCACCATTTGGTTGTGATCCTAGTTGCAACATATATTATTTTGTATAATATACATTATATTATATGCATATAAATTCATATATATATATATATATATATATATATATATATTAAAAATAAATATAATTATAAAATATTATTATTGCTCCCCTCATAGGATAGAAATTATAGTGGCCCTACAGGAAGAGATAAAAAGTAGGATAAGGTAATTATATTTTGTCAATGTGCTAATCAACTAATTAAAACATGATATAATAGTTTATCCAACCCTATCACGGCCATTAATAATGGGCTAGTGTGATTTTTAATTGATTAATAATGTAGAAAACTTTACACTAATAGTATGTGAAAATTAAAGTCATTACTTAAAGATATACTATGTCAAAATTTATTTTTTATTCCTCATTAAATCTTGATAGATTATATCAAATTAAAGATATCCTTTTTTAGATTAACTAAATTTTAAAATATTATAATTTTTAAACAATCCTAATTTAGAGAGGGTATTGGTTATTTGATTGTTACCTTCTTATTTCACTTGTTGTTCTGATATTTGACCTTGGGTGGTCTCTGATTATCAATTTGTTTCAGTTTCACTGTTGATGCTGATAATAATGTTTGATACATTAAAATTTGTTCCTGCCAGGTGCATATGGAGGCAGACAGAAAATCAATGCATGGGGATGCTGACATATTAGCATGTCCTCAGGAAAAAATTACATATAAAATTGGAAACAAGGTAAATATTATATGACAACACCTGCCTGAAGCACTTCTCATTGCAAATGACTTGCTATATTTTAGTAAAAACATATTAGAAGTAGCCTGCATACTTGTAATGCTTAAGAATCATTTCAAAGATTCTAGACAGTAGTCTGAGAAGAAAAAATAGGCACGAGATAAGGTAGAAGATTAGAAGTTGGGGGTCATGTAAATTTCAGTTGTGTAAGAGAGAGAACCAGAAAATCTAGGAAGTGCTTAAGAGGAGTTTGGGGATGTATCTTATGTTGATATTGATCCTTAATGTTATGGATGCTTTGTGATACTAAAATTATCAATGCCTGCTGAAGTGTTTACAGATGTATGGACTAAATAGCCAAAGGCATTTGAAATTAATAGGGGAATTGTCTTGTGTGGATTAATTGTAGGTTTTTGTATTTGACATTGACATATAGAGATTATTGTTCCATAGTTATGACGAGTGAGTTCCGGTTTCTCTTTTCTATTTGCTGAAAAAAGTGATGTTATGTGATGCTAGGAAATGCTGGTATTATTTAGAAATTGATTTCTGCTATTATGTGGGGAGAGTGGATGGAGCAGAGCACTTCCATTTTTATGTGTCTCTGCTAACATGCTATGGGTTTGGATTATATCTATGGCTCCTCTTTGGTATTATGCTCATGGCTTTTTCAAGGAAGTTGCCTTTCTGATGTGCAGAGTGATTGGCAGCCTTGCTTCATTATGTATTTTTTCATGTTTCTTTTCATATCTTGACTTGCCTTTTTATCTTTCAACTAATTTACTTCCTCCTTTTGCGTTCGTAAGAATTTTTTAATCTCCTCCCTCCAAAAATATTAAAAAAATTGGTATGTCTAAGTGTTCATAACTATGCCTAGATTAGTTGGTATTTTGTGTATTAACTTTATGACCAGATAGTCTTTTCAATATTTGAATTTGGTTGTGTATTTGTAAGCAGGTAATTTGCTGTTTGGAAGGGGCACGGATTGGTGTACAATATGAGACATCTTTTGCTGGTAATTTGGAACCAAATTTCTCTTGACTAACTTATTCATGAACACTATCATGCTATTTAGCTTGTAATATGACATTATAAATGACAAGATGGAGGCTGGTTCTTTTTGTATTTGCCCCTTCCCTTTCCCTTGTGTCTTTTGCCTTTGCCATTAGATGATGATAAATGATAAAGCCTCTTCATTTATTGCCAGGTGAACCTTGTGAGTTTTACCATTGTGTGCTGGAGAGTAAGTCATTTCTTGAAAAGATGACTGTCCTTGAACACACAGTTCCATTTTTCCTGCCAATACGTGAAATAGAAAATGATCTCCTTTCATCCAATGCAATGGTAAAGTCATATATATATATACTCCATGTTTATTTCATTTTTTATTTCCTAATAAGCCTTGTTTTATTGGTTTGCTTTCAGAAATTCATAGATCATGTTGGAGATCTATTGCAGGCTTATGTGGATAGACGGGAACAGGTAGACTGCCCATGTATGTAATCATTATGTGAAAGTTTGATGTGTTTATTTTTTGGAATAACAATATCTTGTCTTCACAATCCACATGAATTTGCTGTTATGTATGGGGCAAGGTTTTTCAGTTTACACTAATACAATCATGCAAAGCAAGTACTTTCCGACTATTTTGTATCCATATGTCCAGAAACAATTTATTAACATTTGGTTTACCCCTGCTCTAAAAACTGGATTTTAGTGAAATATATTTATATACTTGCATCATTTTATATGCTGTTACTAAATGACTTGTCTTTGTTAGTTTGGATTCTCAGATCACTATCTCCTGGATCAATCAGGCGTGTACTGTTCATATTGGAATTTTTGTTTTCTGGAAAATTGTCAAAATGTTTATTCCAGGTTGCAGTTCATTCCTCAATGCCATTTAAAAACATTGATTATGAAATATATCAAACCTGGTGTGTTAATTTTCTGTGGTATGTCAACTATTAGCTTGTGTGATTATCTTGGAGGGTCATTCTCTTTCACACCCTTTCCTTTGTTTCATCAAAGAATATTTAAATAGAACATGGGGCTGAAGCTAAGTATCCAGTTGACTATATTTTTTATTTTGCCAAACCTTGATTGACTTTTTTGTTGTGCATAGAAGAACTAAAAGTTAATTTTAAGAAACACATTCTTTCTTAATGTGCATGTTGAAATATTCTTTATTTATTATAATTATTACAGTTTATAGACGTGTAATCTTTGATTTAGAGGAAATTGTATATCTTCTATTTATGTATAATTAATGTAATAAGCCTATATAATCTTAAGTCCGTTGTATATTCAAACACACGGTTCCAGCTCAATATGTCTCTGTGTTCTTTCTCATTCAACATGGTATCTAGAGCCTAACAGAGGCATCTCGCAAACGGTGTGTGACCGGTGGACCCACTGTCCCCGAAGATAAAATTTTTTGGCAAACCGTGTTCTTCTCCGATTTTCCATTCAGATTGTCGACCTTCTTCTAGCGACTGTTTTCCATTTTTCGGCGTCTTTCTGGCCACCGTCGCCGGCCAACGTCGTTGCTCCAACGACGTTTCTGACTGCCACCACCACATTGGGAGTGTCGTTCGCCGATCTTCTCGGCCTAGTTGACCACGACCCTCACCGGCTTACCACACGCTCTCACGCGTGTCTACAGTGCTGCGCCAAACAGCACCTATCACCAACGCGTGGCAACGCGTGATAGCATTTTTTTGGCAGCGTTTGCGGCACGGTGGTTGCCCACCTAGCGCGATGCCACCCCCCGAGTCTCGTTTCCATCCGATCACTTTTGAAGGTGCCCCCTTCTTTTTGCCCTACGCGCTCACCATTGTTTATTACAGGTCTGTTTTGACGTTCTTTTACGCTGCCATGGATCCCTCTGGTTCTTCTACACTACCTAAGGCAGACGCTACTATTTTTCCAAACTTTCCACTCTCTATTGACAAATTAAATGGCACGAACTACTCCACTTGGGCTTCAGACATCACCTTATGGATTAGTGGTATGGGCTACAAAGCCCACCTCACTAGTATTGTTGATTCTGTAGTCGCAAGTGAACGTGCACAATGAGAGAAGATTGATGCCCAATTATGCAGTATAATCAAGCCCACCCTCCACCCCTCCATCAAACCTATTTTCCGGCCTTACGTCACATGTGAATCAGTTTGGACTAAGACACGTGCTCTTTATACTAATGACACTCAGCGCCTATATGGCGTTTGCCATAACTTGATGACCCTCATTGCCCCTCAGCATTTTGATGGCCTTATGTCTGCATGTCTTGGGCGAGTTCATGCTGCCTTGCATGATTTTAATGAACTCCTACCTCCCGCCGCCTCTAATTCAGTTGAGGCTAAGATAGAACTAGAGAATCGGAGTGCCTTTTTTATGACCCTTGCCCTGTACGGATTGCCGCCGGAGTATTCTGCTGCACGTGACCAGATTCTTGGGTCACCCATGGCCTCTACGATGACATCCGCCTCTTCTGCACTCCTTCGGATTCCATCGAAGGTACCTATGGAGATTCCCACTCCTACGATAGGTAATACCTCAGCTCTTGCATCTCAGAGCAGTTCTTCCAGACGCTCTCGGACTGGCACATCTCACTCCAAGAATCGTCACAAATGCGAGCATTGTCATCGTCATGGGCATACCATTGATCGTTGCTGGAAGTTACATGGTAAACCCCCTCGTCCTGCCAATGTGGCTCACACACCTATGACGAAGACCCCTCTGCCCACTGATCAACCCCGGGCCACCCCGGCCACTTATGAGGATTTTGTCAAGTGGTTTGAGACTCACCAGAACACTGGGGCTACTGCTTCCGTTGTACACACTGGTAATTCTATTGCTTGCATATCTCAATCCCCTTCCTTGGCTCCTTGGGTGCTTGACTCTGGTGCGTCTGACCATATCTCTGGTAATCGTTCCATTTTTTCTTCCCTTTCTACCTCTGGCTATTTACCCGTTATTACCTCTGCTAATGGTTCTCAAACACAATCCCAAGGCATTGGCACCGCACATCCCCTTCCCTCTCTCACCGTTGAATCTGTTTTATATGTCCCTCATTGCCCTTTTAACTTGCTTTCTGTTCATCGTCTCACCTAATCCCATGACTTTATCATTACTTTCACTAAAGATTCTGTTACCTTGCAGGAACGGACCACAGGACGGATGATTGGTGTCAGATGTGAGTCTCATGGCCTCTATTATCTCTCCACGCCACCACAAGCTTGCTCTGCAATAGTCTCTCCAGTGACGATCCATGCTCAGCTGGGACATCCTGGTTTATCGAAGCTTCAGAAGTTCGTACCCAGTCTCTCCAAATTATCTACTCTTCACTGTGAGTCATGTCAATTAGGGAAACACACTCGTACTTTGTTTCCCGATCGAGTCAATAAAAGGGCTACGTCCCCATTTTCCTTAGTTCATTCAGATGTTTGGGGTCCTTCTCATGTTGTTATCCCATCTGGTTTTAGGTATTTTGTCACGTTTATAGATGATTTTTTGCGTTGTACGTGGTTATGTTTAATGAAAAGTAGGTCTAAACTATTTTCCCTCTTTGAGAAGTTTTATCATGAAATAAAAACCCAGTTTGGTATTCCTATACGATTTCTTCGCAGTGACAACGCTCGTGAATATTTATCTCATCAGTTTCAGCAATTTATGGCGTCGAAGGGAATTCTTCATCAAACTTCCTGTGCCCACACCCCTCAACAAAACAGGGTGGCTGAACGCAAGAACAGACACCTCATTGAGACCACTCGGACTCTTCTCCTCCACGGTCATGTTCCCTCACGTTTTTGGGGTGATGCTGTACTCACGGCCTGCTACTTCATTAATCGCATGCCATCCTTTGTCATACATGATCAGGTTCCCCATTCTAACTTTTCCCTCACTCCCCACTCCATGTGCTTCCTCCTCGTGTCTTCGGCTCCACCTGCTTTGTCCATAATCTCACTCCAAGCCTTAACAAACTCTCCGCAAGGTCCATCAAATGTGTCTTCTTAGGTTATTATCGATCGCAGAAAGGTTATCGTTGCTTCTTTCCTACTCTTCAACGATATTTCCTTTCTGCCGATGTCTCATTTTTTGAGTATGTTCCTTATTTTGAGTCTGCTCCCTCTCCCTCCGACATGTGGTTTTTTGTTCCTCCTAGTACCCCTGCTCTTGTCCCACTTCCATCTGGTTCTCCAGATGCCCCAATAATGGATCCAGATGTTCCAGCAGAGCCCCGGGCCGTGCGACCTCTTCAGACATATCAATGTCGCCAACGCCCTGCTGACAATACTACACCAGCAACTACAACGACTCATAATGATATAGTAGAGGCCATGCCAGACTCTTCCCTGGCGCCATCTTCTTTACCGGATCCGGGCTTGCCCCCTGATATTGATTGGCCCATTGCTCTTCGGAAAGGTATTCGTTCTACTCGCAACCCTTCTCCTCACTATATTAACCTTAGTTATCACCGTCTTTCTCCTTTGCATTATACTTGCCTCTCTTCTTTGTCTTCTATGTCTATTCCTAACTCTCCAGGTCAAGCCTTATCTTACCCTGAGTGGCGGCAAGCAATGATTGATGAGATGTGTGCCCTTCAGAACAGTGATACCTGGGATTTGGTTCCTCTTCCCCCTAGCAAATCAGCTGTTGGGTGTCGTTGGCTATGCACACTTAAAGTTGGCCCTGATGGAACCATCGATTGTTTCAAGGCACGTCTGGTGGCCAAAGGATACACCCAGGTGTATGGGCAAGACTACACTAATACTTTCTATCCAGTCGCCAAGATGGCTTCTATCCGCCTACTATTCTCCATGGTTTCCATTCGCCACTGGCCTCTCTTTTAACTTGATATTAAAAATGCTTTCCTGCATGGCGATCTTGACGAAAAGGTTTACATAGAGCAACCTCCAGGGTTTGTTGCTCAAGGGGAGTCCTCTACTATGGTCTGTCGGCTTCGTAGGTCCCTGTAAGGACTTAAACAGTCCCCCTGAGCCTGGTTTGGCTGCTTTCGTATTATTGTACAGCAGTTTGGTATGACTTGCAGTGAAGTCGACCACTCTGTCTTCTATCGTCATTCACCTCAGGAATGCATCTATCTCATTGTTTATGTGGATGACATTGTCATTACAGGCAGTGATCAGCATGGCATTCTTCATTTGAAACAATACCTCTCTCGATAGTTCTAGACTAAAAACCTTGGTAGGCTTCGGTATTTCCTAGGTATCGAAGTTGCTCAATCCAAGGATGGTTTGGTAATCTCTTAGAGGAAATATGCTCTTAACATCCTGGAAGAAATTGGCCTATTGAAAGCTAAGTCAATGGACACTCCTATGGATCCTAATGTCAGACTGCTACCCAATCAGGGGGAGCCCTTATTAGACCTTGGGAGATATAGGAGACTGGTTGGAAAGTTGAACTATCTCACAGTCACTCGTCCAAATATTGCCTTTACTGTAAGTGTGGTAAGCCAGTTCTTGAACTCTCCTTGCTAGGACCATTGGGATGTGGTAATTCAAATATTGAAATACATTAAGAGTTCTCCTGGTAAAGGCCTTATTTATGAAGACAGGGGACATACTCAGATAATTGGGTACTCAGATGCCGATTGGGCTGGCTCACCCAGTGACAGACGATCCACCTCTAGGTATTGTGTGTTGATTGGAGGAAACTTAATATCTTGGAAAAGTAAGAAGCAAAATGTTGTAGCAAGATCCAGTGCTGAAGCAAAATACAGGGCCATGGCTTTAGTAACCTGTGAACTCATGTAGCTAAAGCAACTTCTCAGAGAACTCAAGTTTGAAGAGTCTACACAAATGATGCTAATTTGTGATAATCAAGCGGCTTTGCATATTGCATCTAATCCTGTCTTCCATGAAAGAACCAAGCATATTGAGGTTGATTGTCATTTCATCAGGGAGAAGATCGAGTCGGAGACATTACAACGAGCTTTATCAACTCTAGTGACCAGTTGGCAGATATCTTCACCAAGTCTTTAAGGGGACCAAGAATTGGCTATATCTGTACCAAGCTAGGGGCATATGATTTATATGCTCCAACTTGAGGGGGAGTGTTGAAATATTCTGTATTTATTATAATTATTACAATTTATAAGCATGTAATCTTTGATTTAGAGGAAACTGTATATCCTTCATTTATGTATAATTAATGTAATAAGCCTATATAATCTTAAGTCCGTTGTGTATTCAGACACACAGTTCCAGCTCAATATGTCTTTGTGTTCTTTCTTATTCAACAGTGCAAAAGGTTTATTCAAAATGGTTCCAATAAATGCTTGAATGGTGTTTACACTATGTAAACTGTCCCAATTACATGAAGTTGGTAATGCAAACAATTTGTGTCTTTTGGCCCTTATATGTGGGGGGAATGTAATTGAAGGTGGAGGCTAACACGGGCAAGCTAATGAAGGGTGTGTTTGGGTTACAATTCAAATTGTTGAACGTAACCCACTTTTTTTCAATCCACCAGTATTGTTGCTTCTCCATTTTGTGCTTTGGAAAGTGTGAACAGATGTTTGGTGGCTTTGAAACGGCAATCCAAACACACATGAAGTCTCCCACCGTGGGAAACCTTTTTTAAACTGTTAGATCTCTTTAGTTTTAAATTAATGGCTAATAGGTTTTTTTTTTCTCCCGCAATTTCCCAGATTTACCCCTCCTTCTTCATCACATAGCTCCCCCTTCCATCTCCTCTCTCCCCTTCGCCATCCTCCCTCTATAGATCTAAATTTTGCTACTGCTCCTCGCATCGACAAAGCTAACTCCATTCTCTCCCCTTTCCCCGTTGCCGACCGAACCCTCCTCTTGTCCAACGAGCTTCTCCTCATAATCCATACATGACCATTGGATTTCATGCTGAACATCATACGAGTGAGAGGGTATGACCTCTTTTGCAACGCAATTGCGACCTTTGATCTCCAAATCAAACTTCTTTCCGACCATAGCGATGCAAACAACAACTCGCACTCCTTCACCTTCTTCCCTCCCACCAATGTGTCCCTCTTCGTGATTGACATGACTCAAACAGTGTCGTCGTAGCCACCTCTCCCTTGCGCAACTTCACCACCTCCTTGACGGCCACATGGTCCCCATGCTCCTCTCTCAGCACCACCTCCAACGATCCGACCAAGTTCTACTATGGTTGAGGCTCCAAATCAGGAACCTGATTGGACGGTTTATCCTCTAGCAACTTTGCCGCTGAGATATCCTGATTCAGCAATATCACTGTCGCTGGAGGGATATTCTGACTTGGCGGCTCTGGTGCCTAAAGTGTTAGATATGGGGTCTGGGGGCAAATTGGGGAAGATAGAAGAAAAAGAAAAAAGAAGATAAAATCTCAGCCATCTATTTAAAAGATAATATATCTAAAGGTTAAAAATGTGTTTCCCACGGTGGGAGGTATCTCTAGGTTTCCCACCCTAGCCTCCACTATAATTGAACAACGTCCACATTTATAGTCTATTCTGTGTTAAAGGTTGGGTGTGCATAAGAATTTGACATCTGTCCCAGAATATGTTTTAAGAATCTAATTAGAATGCCTTACTTTGTCATCCAATCATAGATTACCATATATGGTGAGATTGGTGACTTTTGTAATAATTACTTTAAAAGTTATATATAGGTTGATTTTTAATTAGTTGATAGTATAAAAAACTTTACATTAATGGTGCATGAAAATCAAACTTTGTTTATTTATAAGATTTTTTTTTTCTCTATTGGTTTATTTTCTGTTCCTGCTATTAAGATTAAACATTCACCACTACTAAGTATGTGCAAAACATGAGGTTATAGGCTTATGGCTATTCTGATACAAAAACATGTATCTTTTTGTCTCTTGTGAATAACATGCAGGTCAGACTTATAAAGGAACTTTATGGAAATCAAATTAGAGAGCTGTATCATAGCCTTCCCTACCATATGATCGAATTTGTATTGGGTGATTTTGATTGGTTAGTATCTTATAGTGATCTTATTTTTCACAATCATTATTCTTCAAATTTAGTATCTTGGTAGCTCTTTAAAATTTTCCTCCCTCCACTGCAATCAATGGTAAATTTGGAGGTTGTTTCAGTATGTTTGAATAATCGAATAAAATGTTTGTTAAGGTGAAATTGGTGTAGCGAGTGATACTGGGGTGGTGGTGTGTTTTTTTCTCTATTTGTTTCTTTTTTATTCTTCTGGACATTCTAATCATCTTACGTGTGATCTGATGCTAAAAGTAAAAGGTGACTAGGGTGAGGTTAGGTGTGCTGCAGCTTTCAATGCTAAGAAAGAACATGTTAACGGTGATTTTACTGAAGTTAATACATTTTGGTTGACCTTGACACTAAAATTACATATCTGGAATTCAATAACAAATATTCTCCCATCAATTATCTGTCTCCATCTATATTTGCCTTCTGTCAACTTTTAAGTTATGACGAAAATTTTGGGCAAGTAGCTGGGGTGCTGGGAGAAATGGCTTATATGAAAGGAATATTCGTTGTTTATACAATTTTGATTTGGTTGTACCTTAATTATGATTAGTTCATTTGTTTATTTTTTAAATTTATTATTAACATTTCTTTATTTTGACTGTGTATCAGAAATTTATTATTAAAATTTCTTATCTTCTATCATTTCCTCCGATGAAATTGAATATACACGCAAAGAGAAAAAAAAAATTAAAGGTTAAAAGATTTTCTGTGCTCAATGAGTCTTTTTTTTTTTTTTGCAGCAAGGTGACAGTGAGCCTTCGATATGCAGACCTCATTTCGGTACTTCCAACTCGAATCTCAGTGCTAGCCTGGCCAATGTTCAATAAAAATACTACAGCAACTTTGAACAGGAAGGAAGATGGACTCTCAGGAAGTCATTCTTCCCCAGTTCGCTTAACGTATGCAGAAGATGCCTTGCGAACCATGAGTCTACCAGAAGGTGCAAACTATATTACTTTGCTTAATGGGGTTTTCTATTGTGCATGAGCACACAATTTAAAGTTAAAAATAGAAAATTTTTATTAGAAAAGAAAGTATTTATTAAATTGAAAACATAAAAGTCATTCAATACTTGGTATTTTTAACTAATTCAAAATTCAAATTATTTAATAGGTGTATTTAATGTTTTCATACCATGTACTCATGGACACATAATAGAGAGTTAATTTATAAGAACATAATTATTTTTGGCCTTTTGTCATCAGCTGTTGGTCTAGAATCGTGTCCTAATGGGATGTGTGCAGCTAGGTGAAGCTATCACACCAATGAATTTGGATTTTGAAATTAGCACTTTTTTTTTCCTGAAGTTTCTCCAAGTTTATTTTGCAAGCCTGCTTCTGTGTTCCTTTAATTGTAATACGTGTTTCTTTATTGCTCTACTGATATTTCTCTCTCAATACTGATTTTATATTTTGTTTCCCATTCCAGCATATGCAGAGATTGTATTAAACTTACCGCAAGCGCTTCAGCAGACGTATCATCAAAAAGCCCCCGCTTAGAGTTTCGCCCTTTCAGTAGTCTAGATTCATCTGTAAAAATTCTTGGTAGAGATGTTAAATATTAGAAAAAATAACTTAAGAATTATTACCTATTTACCTAGCCAAATTGCTCATAGGTTGAGTTCATTTTTCTGTACCATTGTCATATAGTATTTGTATTTTGGGCTCCTCGAGGCCTCATTATCGTCAATACCTACTCCGGTGTCTTGTATCATTAGTACGACAGGGCTAGGTTTACATCTATTCAAACTGTTGTCATTCATCTTTTCTTCATAATTCAATATATGTGTAATTTGGTTTCATATAAGTTCCATCTTTTTTACATGGCAAGCAAAAGTGGCAAGTATGAACGCATGGCCATCTGCTAATCATTTAAATTTGGGATTAGAATAAATGATACTTCATTTTGAAGTAAATGCCAGAATGCAATACTGCCATGCTTGCGGGTGAAGTGCACCTGGGGTTTGGACCGCTGTTTGTTGTTGGCTTGAGAGGACTACGTGTTGGTTTGTTTTAATGTAAATATTGATTTTGATAGAATTAATTTTGAATTGTTTGTGATTTTCAGAAAGCTATTATGTACTCAAAATCCTTCTAAAGTAGATAACTTCATGGTTCATGCATTTTAGGACAGGTTTATTAGTGTTTGTAAGGATTGTACTCGTACAAAAATTACTCTTAATAACTCTATCAACAGCAGAAAGAAAATTGGCAGGCACCATATTCGGAATGCATCATTGTACATAGTTGTAGGTGCTGCAGTTCGAATTGACTTGAGATTTTGAAAATCTTTAAAGTGGATAGACATCGAATTTGTGAAATTATCACTTTATTCCTTTGGAATCTCTGTCTCCAGGCAGCGCAACAAAAAAAAATAAATTATTGAGGGCAACTTTATCTCTGAAAACCGACATGTGGTAGTGCTATCCCGAGCACCAAAATTCTCTGTAAGAACGTGGAAGAAAAGGAGATTAGGAGCCACGGCTTACATTTTTATAAGTAGTCATGGAAGGATAAATCATACCGCTGAAATTGGTAATGATTACTTTCTAATTTTTGCAGTATTCCAAAGATTAGGGCGCCTCCACCTAAATAAACATTATAACATTGTAATTCCTTGTAAAACTTAGCTGGATACAGTTTGAACATTCACATGGCTTCCGACAGGAGGAACATATACTTAACCCATGAAAAAGGAAGAGAAACACGCAGGAGGACCATCTATTATGCAGTAAAGTTGGTGAGGCATGACTGGGGAATCTCTATAAAAGCCAGTACTCGAGTCTATCTTTCTTATCCTGATTTCAGATTATCACTGCTGAATGCACATGACCTCTTACGGATCTAATTGCTCTATCAGGTATATCAATTATAACCAGCAGGAAGATATATTTTATTAACTTCCTTGTGTCTATCAGGTAATGTGTCTGTTCAACCTTGTGAACTTGTTTTCATCCAAGAACACAACATTCATTTTTCCTCTCGTTGGTTAAGATAAGAAAGAGAAACAAAGGTAAGATCACGCGTGACAGCACAATGGTTAACTGGACCACTCGTTTTATTTTCCTCTTATTACATTATCAAATACATTTTTCTGTTTAATTTCAATGGTGAGGTATACGTCGGTGCTTCCACTTTTTCCGTGTCTACCAACCAGTTGTTGGATCCATTACTGACACACTATCGCACCTGGATGCAGATACAATGTACCCTTTCACCCACTCATCTTTTTTAGGTTGAATGTAAAAAAAGAGACATGGGAATTGAATTCATTATTGAGCAACATTAATTAATCAGGATCGAAAATATATTGAGCTTTGTTCGGGAAAAAGAATATAGAGCTTTAAAGTGACCTTGATATCATTAACATTCCCAAAATAAGACGCAAGTAAATCCTATCAACCATGTTATTTGGTACCTAAGGAGGGCATCTCCTCCAGCTACTGGCATAGATGGAATAGAAGAGTAACCATTCAAATTTTCACAAAAGGACCTTCATCCTAATCTAAGGACGGATCAACTTAGGTCTGCATTATATTTGTTGTTTAGGCTCTTGGAAAAGCACCAAAGAAAAGTGTACTCTGCTTGAAGGCTGTCCAAACTCCTTAAACCGTATAATGCTGTTGGATTGTATCAATGTCAAGTCCCTTCAGCTTCACCACTGATTCAACATGTCCTTTCAGAGTACGAAGCTCCCTGAGCCTGTGAACCAATTAAAAAAATCTCTGTAACATACTATCACATGTATAATTTATTCGGTCATCCCTCAATATTATAATTACCACTTCGTGAATCCTTTCAAACACAAACTTGATGCCACACAGTAGAAGTGAAGTCAATGGCTTACCTTGCAACCTCAGCACGTCTCTAGGCTTGCTCAGCAATCTCTGAAAGCTCCCTGTAGCTATTTTTGTCATTGAAAAGGTTGGTTGTTTCAGGTGGCTGAAGACCATGAAGAGTGCTTTGTGCAGCTGCCCACTGTGCTTCTCTCTCTTCTTTGCCATAGCCTTTCTTTGTAGTGAAGGCAGTCTGTCACAAACAGGTTTTGAATTTTGAAGTCTCTGGATTAAGATCAGCAATGCAATTAATAATAAAGTAATAATAAAGAATAAGAAATTACCTTGTTCTCCAAAAGATTATCCCAAACCTTCCCACTCAGAACATAGCGGATTGTGAATTTGATTATATCAAGAGGGACATGTCACTAAACTGTAGAGCCAGATTACACCAGCCCAACCCCATCCCATTCCCTTAATTCTTGCGAAGCCCCAGTTAGCATATACTGCTAGAAAAGTTGCCACCTGTCAATCATGAAGCAATTTATTATTGCCACAGAAGAAAGCCAAAGGCCTTTTTTAATGAATCAATATCAATCATTTACACTGCTAGCTGAAAGAGTAACTCCTTAGATTCTAATTTACTCAAGTACTGGAGTACTATGCCAATAATTATTGCTTCCTAAGACAACAGAAGTATTGAGTCTATTGACTTGATTTTGATTCTATTTCAATGCTTGTGCTCCCAAATCTTAGTTTAGTTAGAGATGTAGTTTATTAGTTTATATTATTTTTTCGATGGTGTATGTGGATGTGGATGTGGATGTGGAGTGAGGGACAAGTGCAAGATCATGGAGACCAGGTTCTTGAGAAAACATAATGACACTGCTTCAATAAACTAACAAATAAATTTATGTGCTAGGTTCCCGATAATAGGAGGTTTAAGATTACCAGTTGTGCAATCATAAAAGCACTCAGTAGGAGAAGACCGGGTCTTTCAACATAGGACCAGCTGCGGGACCTAGTGACAAAAATTAGTGCTTGACTTATAACACTGACTTGTAGGTACAGGGCTGCCATCATTTCTCCGGGGCTTTTCCTTATAGGCCTCACACCAAACTTGTCCTGCAATTGTGAAACTTGTGCTTATGGCTCTTACAGTTTTCGCCATTTGGTGGTGATAATATTGAGGGAAACACGAAATATAAATTATTACCGAGAAGAAGTCGGTATCCTTCATGAGCCAGAAAAATACTACTGTCATTAGTGCCAAGTAACTACCTAGCCCAACACCAGTGGCAAATATCTCCCTCAGCTTCCAGCTGTCTGGCTGTGGAGATGGTTTCACTCGATCCTTGGATATTGTCATGATGGTACCTAAGGTATAGGGGTGAAGGAAATTAAATTAAACATTTTCACAGAATAGTCTAAATAAACAACATGAAGGTTAAAGGAATGTTATCTTAATCTTACCATCGTTTAGTATGGCAATAATCAAAACCATGAAGGGTGCAAAATCAAATTTCCAAATCAATGCAATAAACATGAAACCAAACTGCCACAAAGAGAGATAGGTCACATAAATTATATGAACCATGTATATATAAGCATGTAAAAAATGTTGACATTTTTTTTAAGACTTATATTTTCTGCACTTACCACTATACGAGTGGTGATTGACACAGCATAGATCTGCCATAATCAGCAATCAACATTTATGAGTTTAGATTGTTAAGATATTAAAATAAAGTCAAGCAATTAAATCATGTATGCAAGGAAACTGACAGTATAATTCTTCATCCTTTGGAAAATTGCCCTGCTGGTGAGCACTGCACTAATAATGACACTAAGACCAGGTTCAGTGAGGACAATGTCAGAAGCACTTCTAGCAGCATCTGTAGCATCAGCAACAGCAATTCCAATATCTGCTTTCTTTAATGCAGGGGCATCGTTGACACCATCACCTGTCATTCCACATATATGCTTCCTCTCTTGCAGCCTCTTCACGATTTCATATTTGTGTTCTGCCATGTCATAGAGAGAGGAAAAAATGATTAAAATGTTGTTTGAAACGTAATTGTATTGTTAATAAAAGTAGCAGTCCCATCTCATCAGCTCACGAAGAAGACATGACCATTGAACAGGTAAAGGATGCTTGAAATAGTTGAATGCAAAAACAATGTGTGATGGAGTGATGCTACCAAGTACCATGATTATTATTATGAAGGACAAAGGGCCTACCAGGAAAAACTCCAGCAAATCCATCAGCCTTCTCAATCAATTCATCAACTGGAAGAGCTGAAACAGAAGCATCCTTGCTTTGACCAAGCAATGAAGAAGATGGGTACATGTTTGTTCCCATCCCAAGCCTTCGGCCAGTTTCCTTGGCAATGGCAAGCTGATCACCTAGAGAACAAGAAGCCTACAAACAATTTCTAAGCTACAGGATTTCATTTATGGTATGAAATATGAACTACAAGAAAGTAAGACCTCCCTCCAATCTTACCAGTAATCATCTTAACATTCACACCAAGGTTCAGAGCTCTTGTGATGGTTTCTGCACTATCGTGCCTTGGAGGATCGAATAGTGGTAGCAGACCAACAAATTGCCATGGTGCACCAGGACTATCCTTGTTTTTCTCAGGTATCTCCTGTTATAGACAGACCATGCAAATCAGCAATAAATGAAGGGTATTCAATAATTCAAATAATAGGTTGGGAACTAGAAATGTTAATATCAGTTTTGCTAACCTGTCTAGCAACACCTAAAGAACGGAGTCCACGCTCAGCAAACTTGTCAATCACTCCATGAACCCTTTTCCTGACATCCTCTTTGCAGTTGCAGAGGTTCAATATCTAAGCCAGAAAAAAAAATATATATATATATATCTTAGTCATCTAAAATCTTCATAAATGTAACCAAATGGTGCCATGCGAAATAAACACATATTTACCTGTTCAGGAGCACCTTTGCTAGACCGATGCCAATTTCCATCAGAATCAATGTAAGTTAGAGCGGTCCTCTTGTCCACAGGATTGAATGGGAGAAAGTGGACCTCCCTGATAACAGCTCGTGCCTGACCAATTCACAGTAAAAGTTATTATTATTTTTTATCTTCATCCATCCCAAATGATATGGATCATGTTGGCAGATTTACCTCCTTCGGGTCAGCAAGCATCCCAACAATTGCAGCATCTATGGCATCCTGATTCTCAGTCCTAGAAGCCCTTGCTGCAAGAAGGATAACATAATCCTTCTCAACACCCTTGGCAAAAACTTCAATCAGGTTTTTATCAACACTGAGCTTGTTTAGGGTGAGAGTTCCAGTTTTGTCACTGCAGAGGACATCCATTTCTGCCATTTCCTCAATAGCCGTCATACGTTTTGTGATGGCACCTTGCTGTGAAAGCCTGTGAGAACCAATAGCCATAGTGACAGACAAAACAGTTGGCATGGCAATTGGAATCCCTCCAATCAACAGAACCAACAGATTGTCAATCCCATCTCTGTACTTGCGGTGTTGTATTGGGTACATGACTATGAGCTCAATGATTATTCCAGCCGCAATGGAGCAAATGCAGAAGTTACCAATTGCTGAGAGGACTTTCTGGAAGTGCCCAACTTGCTTGGTGCTGTCCACCAGATGAGCAGCCTTGCCAAAAAAGGTATGCACCCCAGTGGCAATCACCACTGCTTCTATCTCACCTTTCTTAACGGTTGATCCAGAAAACACTTCGTCAGAGGGATTCTTTGTCACTGGAAGAGACTCTCCAGTCAAAGCAGACTGATCAACACTCAGAGCATCACCCTCCAGAAGACGGGCATCAGCAGGAATGATATCTCCCAGTTTGATGCTGATTATGTCTCCCGGTACCAAAATTGCAGCATCTTGCTCAGTCCATCTCCCATCTCTGAGAACCTGAAATTTTTGTGGCAACAACAAACATTTAGATTGTTTTTTATTTTTATTTTTAAAAACTAGTTTTAATTTTTAAAATGGAAGTAAATAAGGTTGCTCTGTGAGCAGAGTGTAGAATTGAGAGAGAGGTTGAACAAATGAGAAAACGTCTCCCAACTGTTTCTATTTTTTGGTTTTTAAACACTTGATTGAAAACAATTTTCAAAACTAGATGAGAAATTGATTACTAAGTAGCATGAGATTGTTTTAGAAAACAGTATTTAGAGCCAAAAAATGAGAAGAGAATCAAAGAGACCCTTATGCAACTGAAAACAATGCATGTTGCATGCGTGCACGATACGAAGTGTGATTATTAGAGTAAGGTTACCTTGGTCTTGGGAGCTAAACCTGCCATGAGTGCAGCAGCAGCATTGCCAGCATTGTTTTCCTCGATGAAACTGATTATGGAGTTAATGAACAAGAGAGCAATGATACCCACGAAATCTTGCCAGTCAGGGGGTCTTCCTCCGCCGTTGGCCAAAGCGATGGCCATTATAGCAGCAGCTTCCATCACCCATGACAAGGGGTTCCACATGAAACCCAAAAACTTCAAAAATTTGCTCTCCTGTTCATCATGCAGCAATTCAATAAAGGAAGACAACTAAACTTAACTGCACCCTGACGTTACAAAAAAACAACAACAAAAGAAAAGGACCTTTTTCTCTTCCAATTTGTTTGGTCCAAAAACTTGAAGCCGACTGGCTCCTTCGTCTGATGTTAGACCTGCTTTTGAACATTTCAGCTGCTCAAACACTTCCTCTACTGGAATTCGTTCCTGTAATGGGACACCGCCTCGTTATTTCTCCAATTACATAACACCACCAACCAACTTTATCTTAATTCTTATTAAATTACATATTATTATTATTATTATTAATATGATGATGATGATGATGTACTTAGATCCTTCATTTTTACAGGATTATAAAGAAGAATTCACCCAGTACCACTGCTACTGAAGATTTTGGGCAGCAACGAACAAATAAATTAGGTGAGTGTATAAACTCTTTAATAAAGGAAATAGAATTTAATTAGAATGTATTGAAAGAATTATATTGTCATTGTTAATAAGATTTGCTTATAAAAGTGATAGTTAAGATAATTTTAATTGGTTGGCAAGATTTAAACTCAAGAAAATGTAATTAAAATTCAAATAATATATATTAAGAAGTACCGCGGATGAATATGAAAATTAAGTATATATATGTATATTCGTATGTAAAAGAAAAAGGGCATAGAAATAGAATAGAATGTTAATGGTGTGAGGGACACGCGTCAGAAACTCGTGAAGGGAAGAGTAGAAAAGAATGGTCGGCAAAGAAGCTGGTACTATTGCAGGTGCCGATATATAGCACTCTACTGTCCTAACTATGCGTAAAAACAAAAAACAGTTATTAAAGTCATCAGCCTTTTATTTTATAATCTTTTTGGTTTTTTACTCCAGTGACATCGTATAGTAAAAATATATATGTCAAAATTTAATTAAAATTTAAGAATAATTTTTGAATAAAAATAATAAAAACTATTTATTTATTTAGCAAAAAGTTAATGATGATTTCAATTCATTTCAACCTCAAAATACTTTTAACTTTTTTTTTTTTTAAATCGTTACAAAGTGTGATAAACAAGCAAGATTCGGGAATGAAAAGAACTGTTAGCGTAAAAAGGGCTTTTCGGTTCACGCGGCAAAAGGCGCCACGCCACGTTTTTTCCTAAATTGACAAGTGTTATATATAAAATATAGATATAATGTAACAGTCATTTTTACTGGAAAATAAGAGAAGTAAATTATATACGAATAATCATAATTAAAAGTTATATATAGTTACATAGTCGCTTAAAAAATCACATAATTTTTTTAAGAAGATACATGATTTTCATGTTTTAATCTTGATTATTTATAATAAAATTTAGAAAAAATAGGCTATGTACGAACAATGTAAAGCAGTTTTATACTATTATCTAATCATAACCTACCATATATGGTAAATTTGTTAACTTTAATAATAACTACCCTAAAAATCACACTAAAGCTTATTTTTAGTTGGTTGACAGTGTAAAAGCTTTTACACACAGTATATAGCCATTAAATTCTAAAATTTAATAATCAATATAATTTTTTTTTATTCTCACGTAAAAAAATTCAGGAGTAATGAATCCGTAAAAAAATCGAAATATAATTTTGTAGTTATTTGAAAAACACAAAGCTCCGTCGATGTGCATGAGAAGAAATTTAAACCATGGTTGGTGTTATTACTGCTTAACGAAGAATCAGTATGAAAAGGAAGAAGAGGTTTTGTTTTGTTATGTGGAGCTGGGAAAAACAAAGGATGCAAAAATGCAAAATGAATTTGCTCCTGATATGATCAGGTAATTAATTTCCGTTAAGATTTTCTGTGATATGGAAGCAAACACACACACACACACATGTAGAGAGAGAAAGAGACGGAGAATGGTAGGAAAAAAAATATAGGAAATGATGAAATTAAGGTGAGAGAAGTATATATACCAGATCGACGTTTTCGTTTTTGATGTCCTCAAGGCTGATACCGCTCATGTTGGAAGAATTGAAGGAGGAGTAGTGTTGTTGCAATCAGAAGTAGAACGATGTATCAAAGTAAAACAATTATAAGTAGAGAAGGGGTGGAGAAGGAGAAAGGTGGTAGTGGTGCAATGCGTTATGGGGTGGTATATATATCCATATGTGTGTGTGTGCGTATGTGACACTGCAATGGCCAAAGTTTAACAAGTTGTAGGTGAAAGAGAGGAGAGGTATGTGTGTGTGGTATGGTTTATGAGATTCTTTGGTGGTGGGGTTCCACAGGGGAACACTTTTATGCATTTGACCTGCCGCGCGCGCCTCATGCTGATGCAAATGCTATCAGGGGTAGGTCTTTCAACCTTTTTCTTCCTTTCTACTCTCGACTTCCATTCCCTCTTTATTTCCTACTTCCATTGCATGGTTAATTTAGACTTAAATTTCAAATGTAATCTCACTTTGTTTACTTTTCCACATCACGTTTATACCGTTGTTACCTGCCAAATTTAATTTGATGTCTAATCTAATCTGCTATGATTTGCCGATTTATAGTTGTATGTATTTTTCTTTGCTTTCGTAGATTTGGCATTATATATAGAAGTTTTTACACTACAAAAAATTGGGTAAAAAATGACGGTTTTAGTATGGTAGTTCTCTTAAACCGTCATAATTTACTGTATATTGCAGCATTTTAAAAACTGCCCTAATTTACATGTAAATTATGGTGTTTTTAACTATCCTTTTTTATAACTGCCTATTAATCATTTAAAAGATGGCGTTTTAAACCTCCATTTTTAAAAATCGCCCTTATTTACATTTTAATAATACTACCCGCGCATTTGGCATATTTCATCTTTCGCAACTCCTTCATTTACGTTTCCCCCTTCACTAAAACAAAACCCTTCGTCTCCTCAAACCCCATTCCACTATGTCATCGTGATTGTTGAGGGCGATTTTTGAAAGCGTTTGTTGAATGCGTTTGAAGAGTGTAGTAACCCAACCCTCTTGCTCCATCAATCTCCTCTGTGTACACGTCGTTTTGGAGGCACTCCTATAGGTAAAATTGCTCACCCTGAGTGCAATTGTACTTGTGAGTGCATTTTTTTGCCACTGATTGCAAAACCCAAATCCCATTTTTCTTGTCGTTTTGATCTTTCTCAAATTTGGTATTCATTATTTAGGTTTTTGTTTGAAGATTTCAATCTCCCTTTCTCTTTCAAGCTGCCATCGCCCACCACCTACAGGTAAAATGAGTCATTTGCTCTCTCTTTTTTTCTACGCAGTTTGATATTCATATGCTTGTTAACTGCTCTGTCTTTCTCTTTTTCTTTAAACGAGTGAAGGTTCAATATTTTTAATTTAAGAGTCATAGTTCTATTTATATTCTTCTTGTTCAAGTGCTTATGTAGATGATAAACTTTTTTTATGTTTTTCAATGATGTCCTATTTTTATGTTTTTGAAAATTTGTAAAATGGAAGAAAAGAGAAAAGCAAGTCTGTGTCTAAATTTGTTTCTGAACAGATGGGCAAGCGCAGAGTTTATCATCTGAATGATCTTTTGTGAGTTTATTGTCTTGTGCTGTCAAATTTCTGATCAATTGCTCTGTATAGTGTATTCTTTTATTGAAACATTAACATTATTCATTAATTCAAGTAATCTTTTCTTTTTCCCTTTTGTTTTAGGTTAATTTACTATGTTATGCAGGTATAGGTAGCTCACAGAATTTGCATAACAGAACCATTAAAAGAGAAAATTAGGCTAATTGACCTTTTTTTGAAGTATAAAGGAAAAAGGTTAATAATATTACATTTTGGGATTCTACGCAAAATTTTGTTTTACTGTTATGAATGGATGGCTATTTTTAGTGATGCAGAGTTGTACTTGATATAAATATTGTATAAGCCCCTTGTCCAAAAATGGATATATTTGAGATAAATAATTTATGCTTAATGATATTTTTAATTGAATAATATTTTGGCTACATGTGCCTATTAGGAAATATATCTTACCATTGCTACCTTTTAGGTAAATCAATAATAATCATTTATTGGGTTAATTGATTGGTTTTGGTTAATATTGGAAGTTATATGAAAGGCAATTTCTTTCCCCTGTTGCTTCCACTATAACAGTGTTAGTAGAAGGTAGAGATGGTTGTGATCCATATAAGCTAGGGAATACATAAATTTCCTTTTTGGCAGCATTTCTCCCAAGTTTTCTTCATCTCGTCCTTAGGCTTGTGTAGCTCATATGTATTATTCATAGGAGCTAACATTGTTGTTCTTAAAATTTAAAGAAATATCACAAATCAAATCAAAATCTGTAATGTTTCTCTCTTCATTATTTCGGGGGTTGGCTCAAACACTAGACTCAAAATGGGCATTGGATTTTGAATTTTGATTCAAAGGATTTTTTTTTATTTAAGAAAATTGTATGTTAGAGAAAACAATTATTCGAGTAGTTGAAAGCCATTGACTTTATGATTGCCTTTGGGTCATGGTAAGTCTGATATGTTATTTTTATATTCACTTGTTCTTAGTGTTGAATAAAATTTTATTTTTTCCAAGTGATTGATTTATTTATATACATATTATACTGTGTTATAATAATAACATATAATATTTTCTTTGTCCTTTTCTGTTTCACAGATCCCAGAGAGAGAAAGTGTGGAAGGATTTGAAAATTAAAACAAAAAAAAAAGGAAAATTTTTTGACATTTTGCTTTGGGACTACTAAACAAAAGGTATCACTTTGTCTTCATACTTGGCTTGGTTTTCTATATTGTCCAACATTTTACTTTCTATTAAATATTAATGAGGGAGGGGTGGTGGTGAGTCAATTGGATCTGTTTGCTTAAGGTGCAGAAAACACATTAAAGATGGTTGTAGGCTAGATTTGCAAAAAGTGCAAAGTAGTAGACTAGTAGCTAGAGAATAAAAGGGAAAGATTTCCATTATTTGAATATTTAAAAAATAATATTGTATGTGATATCAGCCTATCAAGTGTAGTTCTTTTAATTTGTTTTTAGCCTAAAGGTGGAAAATAAATTATATCTTATATTTTTTAAATAAAAATATAAAAGATTTTATCAAACTTAATTTAATAATAACTTCATACAAAATATAAAACATTAACTTTTTAAATATTTTTCTGTTTAAACTTATTTCACATTTTTTTCGGTGGGGTAACTTTTTTCACACTTAGTATCATATTTTATATTCTTATATAATAATATGTATAAAATGTTAAAAGAACGTTACTAACTATCCTAAAATAAAAACCTTTTTAATAGCAATATAAAGATGTAGACAAATTATATCCCTTTTAGAGATAAATACTTTTAACATAAATATATACATAAATACACAACCTAACGTTAATGTGCCTACGATAATAACCTCCTATTTAATATCGTTAAAATATTCTGTCGCACTCATAAATGACTTGGTACCTTTGACAATTTTTCCTTTAACCAACCTACACGGATTTGGAATATGAAATGTAGAAGTAAAGATTTGATATATTTTACTTATGAGTTTCTGTTTATATTTGAAATTATTAAGTTGTGACTTATGAGTTTTATGCATTCTCAATCCAAGTTTATTTAAATTTAATAGTGATTATAACATTTTCTAAGCTGAAAGTTTACAGCTTCTAGGCTTTGACCACCTTTGATTATAAGAGGTGATTTTCGAACATAACCACCTTTGATTTGACCACTTTCTATGTATATAATTGAATACTAGAAGTTAATGCTCAGATAATTTTTTTTATGTAAAAAAATTTGCCCAAAGTCGGAATGAGTAATTTCTTGCTTACCCCTGCACAACTACTGCACCTTAATTAATTATATTTTTATTTTTTTTAATATTTAATTTAATTTTCCCACTTTAAGATAAGGATCCTGGAGCTAGCTAGCACTAACTAACTGTAGCAGTATCGGATAGGCCACTTCTTCTAATAGCTTTTTGTAGTGACCACCTCATCCTTCAAATCTTCATATATGCTTGGCATCTGTGAGTGAATGAATTGTTGATATGAAAGTTTAAATTGCTAATCCCACTTTATTAAAAATTTTGAATAAAATGGAAAAGTAATAGAAGAGTAGTAGAAAGTTTGCTTGAGAGTTGTGAACTGATAAATAATTCTAACGTGATATGGAGATAGAACATCCTTTTGTTGGTAGTTTTCTTCTTTTTTTAAAATAATTCTGACTTATTGGAGTATGATATGTAACAATTTAGTTGGCAACAACTTCCAAGCAAATAATACAGAGAGCATGTGAATTTTTCAATGTTGTATTGTTCTTCGTGAATGAGCTACAATTTTTCTAAATGGTTTTGAAACTGATTAGGCCTGTAAGTTACTGAATTTTTTTGAGTAGGGATTCAATGGTTTTTTTAACTGATAGTAATTTGGTTCTACACCAATTCTGAATAGACCTTAAAATATTCCTATAATACCTCTAAATTGCAATTATTAGGTCTGTAATTTGTGTTTACATGCATTGAAGTCTTTGATAGCTAGGCATGTGTCATATTTTTTTTCTTCCTATGTCTTCAGACTTTGAGCCCTTTTCCTAAATTGCAAGACCTACAGATTGTGAAATCAATTTTGCTGTCTATCTTTTACATCTAAGGAAACAACGATCCCTCTATCCCACTCCAGGTATCTGTAAATGGAAAGGAAAAGAAATACAGGTTGCACTAAATATTCTATAAATGTTTGTCATGTAATTCTAGCACCTTTGATATAATCTCTTTATTCTTTTCTCTTTTGTGATTTAAAGCTGTTAAGAATATATACTTTTACTACGTTGCAGTATTTCTTAGAGTGCATTTTGCTCCATATATATATGTAATGTAATACATTTTTCACTCTAAGGCATCCATGCCTTCGAACACAAAATAGTTTCTATCATAATAATAATTATGGTCTGTTTATTTTACACCAAGAATCAATTTTTCGCACTAAATACATGTTCCAATATAACCAATGACCGCCCTTTAGAATATAGACATTTTCTTAGACGAATAGTTACCACTAAAAGAGACAGTTGTTCCTATATATGAACTTATTTAAAAATTCTAAAAAAGTATAGGGACATACAAATTAATTTAGTTCATATTCTTGTTAGCCTCCTTAAAGTAAGGCCCAACAGTGATGATCTCATGGATAAGATTTTTAGTGAATATGATTCCATATTTGCAAAGTGTCTCTTAGAGCAATTCTTTGCTTGTTTAGCTTTTCATACCCTCTCTTATAAATAAGTTCTCTTATACTCTTCAGATTTGGGTATCTATCACAAAAGTAGAAGTCTCTTTTGCGGTAAAAGAGGAATTAACATATTTAAATAAGTATGACAAGAAAGTTAACATACCCATAAGTCGCATAAAGCTCAACTCTATGCAACATGTTCACTGTGGCTTTGTTAACTTTAAGAAATACAATATTGAAAATCTATAATGGTATTTCTTTCTCTCTTATCATCTACATTCGATGAGTCTTAACTTTTCAAATATGCTTTGTAGATATGAATATTTAATTTTTGATAATCATGAATTTAATATGCAATATTGTATTTTGTTTTGTAGTCATGCCAATTGATAAATCGTGGATTACTAAACCGCGAAACACAATTGAATATGCAAATGGGTTGCAAATTTTTTTGGATTTTGCTTTTACACATGTTAAGGGTGGTGCTATTAAGTGTCCGTGTTCAAAATGTGGTTTCAAGAAGTGGCAAACAAGGGATGTAGTTCAAGAACACCTAACATATAGACCTTTCCTGAAAATTACAAAGTGTGGTATTTGCATGGTGAAGGATTGAATGTAATTAGGTCTACGGCCTTTGAAAGCACACAAGTCGTAGAAGATACTTCGCAACCTCAAAATCCAATGGAAAACATGCTCATCGATGCATTTGGGTTTGTGAGGCACAATGACAATGATCTCGATGCATCTTTTGAAGATGATGGTGTACAACATAATGTGGTGCATGATGGAGAGGATGTAGACTTGTTTGAGTTGCTAAAAGACAATAACCAACAATTATATGAAGGCTGTACAAAATATTCAAAATTGTCTTTCTTACTTCAATTGTATCATATAAAGTGCCTGTGCAGAATGAGTGACAAGGCAATGACTATGATTCTCCATTTATTAAAAGATGCATTCTAACATGCTAAGATTCCTAACTCATTCTATGAGGCCAAGAAAATCATCAACAAACTTGGTCTTAATTATACCAAGATACCAGCATGCCCAAATAACTGTATGCTATATTGGGGTGAAGAGAATGAAGACTTGGAAATATGTAAAAGATGTAAGACATCTAAATGGAAGGATAAAAAGAAGAAGCAACCTGCAAAGATCTTGTGCTACTTTCCACTAAAGGTGAAATTGAAAAGACTATTTATGTGTTCTAAGACAGTTGGGTCTATGACATGGCATGCATTGGAGGGTAATCAAGATGGATTGATGAGGCATCCTAGAGATTCTGAGGCTTGGAAAACATTTGACCTACTTCATCTAGAATTTGCAAATGATGCTCGAAATGTACGACTTGGCTTAGCTAGTGATGGTTTCAACCCTTTTGGAGCCATAAGTACAAACTATAGTATTTGGCCAGTTGGTCTTATCCCATATAATCGCCGTCCTTGGGAGTGCATGAAGCAAACCTCTTTCATACTCTCTATGATCATTCCTGGAAAACAAATGCTAGGAAATAACATAGATGTATACTTACAACCTCTCATCAAAGAGTTGAAGGAATTATGGCATGATGGAGTGGAAACATTAGACTCTTCAAAAAATGAAATATTTAGAATGCGAGCAGCTTTGATGTGGACAATTAGTGACTTTCCTAGTCTTGGGACTTTATCTGGGTGGAACACACATAATAATCTTGCTTGCCCCACGTGTAACTTTAACACAGACTCTTGTAGGCTAAAGCATGGCGGAAAATGGTGTTTTATGGGACATCGTCAATTTTTAGAGAAAGGCCATAAATTCAGATTAAGTTGGTCTTGTTTTAATGGGAGAATTGAGCAAAGGGATCCGCCGATAACTTTGTCAAGGTCAGATATATTGAAACAAGTTGAAGGCATTAATGTTACATTTGGAAAAATATTGGAGTCTAATGGCACAGGTAAAAGAACTCGAGGAAAGAGATCCGTTGAAGATGGATCAGGTCAATAGAGGAAAAAAAGCATATTTTTTATCTTCCTTATTGGGAGTCTAACCTGTTGCGCCATAGTCTAGATGTTATGCATATTGAAAAAAATATATGCGACAATATAGTATACACTTTGCTTAATGAGATTGGGAAATCAAAAGATAATCTTAAAGCACGGAAGGATCTTAAAGAAATGGGTATAAGGAAGGACCTTTGGCCAGATGATAATGGAAGATTTCACCCATCTTTGTTTTCATTGTCAAATGCAAAGAAAAATGCCTTTTTGCAAACTTTGAAAAATGTGAAAGTGCCAGATGGGTACTCAAGCAATATTTCAAGGTGTATTGATTTAAAAAATCGAAAGCTTTTTGGCATGAAAAGTCATGATTGTCATATTCTCATGGAGCAATTATTACCTCTTGCCATACGCAATGTGTTACCAACCAATGTGACTGCAGTGCTAATAGAGTTGTGTTCCTTTTTTCGACAATTATGTGCCAAAAGTTTAAGTCACTTAGAACTTGATAAGCTTCAATCACGCATCATTCTCACTCTTTGTCACTTGGAAATGTTATTCCCTCCTTCCTTCTTTACAATCATGGTTCATTTAACTTGTCACCTAGTTGATGAAGCAAAACTTGGAGGCCCAGTACATTATCGCTGGATGTATCCTATTGACAGGTAAATGTCTTATCTTTCATAGTTTTGTCTTTTATGGAAAAGTATTAGTGATTCAAATTTACTAATTGTCAAACCATTTTTTAGGTATTTGGGACACTTAAAATCCTATGTACGAAATAGGGCACAACCAGAAGGTTCTATTGCTGAAGGATACTTAGCTGAAGAGGTTCTTACCTTCTGCTCTCAATATATGGAAGGGATTGAGACACGAAACAATAGGCCTACACGCGTTGATGATTATCCTAATGATAGAGATTCTTCACATTTGTCTACCCTTTTCCCATCAATTGGTAAAGCAGTTGGTGCTTTCTCAACCTTTAAGCTATCATCCATGGAGAAAATTCAAGCACATCAATATGTGTTATTAAATTGTCCACAAGTCAAGCCTTACATTGAGTGAGCATTACACAAACTCTAAATAAATTAATCTTTAGTAAACTCTAAACGACATTCAAGATGTTATATTGATATCAAATGTTTCTATAGTGAATTTAAAGACCATTTGCAAAGGCGCTCTAGGGGACTGAGGATTACAAATACAGAGATAGAAAAGTTAGTTAATAAAGATTTCATTAATTGGTTTCCTCAAAGGGTAGGTAAAATATGTAACAAAATTGTGTTTACTAATTTTTCTATAGAAGTTTGTAAAATTATGTAAATAGTTAACACATTCTTTTATTATTGTTTTAGATTATGAACCTAGACATTTTGAGTACAGTGTTGACTGATCTCAAGTATCTAGCTTAAGGTCCAACATCACATGCTAGAAGATTTTCTGCATTTAATATTAATGGGTTCAAATTTCAAACAATAACTCGAGAACATGGGTTGAAAACCCAAAATAGTGGAGTTTTTGTAACTTCTTCAACATCTTGTGTTGCTAGTAGTGTTGATGGAAACCTTAGAGAAGCAGATTTGGCATATTATGGAAAATTAGAAGATATCATTGAGCTTAACTACTATGGTCAGTTTAAGGTTATGCTATTCAAATATAAATGGGCTGACACCACTAGAGATAGGGGGTTTAAAAAGGATGCATGGGGTTTCACGTCCATTAATTTTTCACAATTGATTCACACTGGTGATCATGAAGAACACGATCCATACATATTGAAGCTTCACAAGCTGAAATGGTTTATTATGTGAATGATGAGTTGAATAAGGACTGGAGTGTTGTTGTCCATTTGAAGCCAAGAGACTTGTACGATATGGAAGGAGATACTGAAGTTTGTGAAACTAATCCATATCCGCAGCAAGACTTAAATCAATTTTTCAGAGACACTGATGATCTACCATTGTCAAAGGAGGATGTAGATGATGATATATTTAGTGAGGAGAATCCTAACGATGAAGTTGATGACAATGAGAATATGTCATAGTAATAATATTTTTGTGGTATGACTTTAGTGTTCTAATTTGATTATACATGTGTATGTTATCTTGCAATAAAGTGTTGATGGCAAATATATCTTTAACTTTGTCATTATACTTACTTTAAATCATTTAAATTGATTCTTTGATTATATGTGCAGATATGCCAGAGCCAAAGCGGATTAGGAATTTGCTTAAAAATGTTGATGGGACCTTCCAACATGCTTCATCCGCTTCAAACACTTCTGTACAACCTGGTTCGATACCTATTGATCCAATTCAACCTATTTTGATGCCTAATGATTCACCACAGGCTAATTTGACACCTAATGCTCCAATTCTTACACCACCACATTCAACGCAGGTTAAGTCATAAACATTGATTGATTAGTTGTGTATTTTCTTCACTATGCTAGTTTTGATGTTTTGACTGCTATAATTTGTGCTTTAATTACACAAGTTATGTTTTCCCAAACTACACATTCAGCAGCAAACTGTACAGGCAGAGATATCTAACCAACAACAATCTGAGCTGCCACCGATTGGTAATGGAGCATCGCAAATTCCTAACCAATAGCAAACTGCACATCCAAAAAGTCAAACGTCACACTGTAAAAATGGACGAAAGTCTAATCATTATTGGTTGGTAGATGCTATAGGTATAATATATAAATTGATTGAATATTTTGTTTCCCCTTTCATTTAGTGTTATTGATGGCTATTTAACATAATATTATTTGTTATAGATGAGCATGGTGTAACTAAGAAACTTAAGGTTAAGGTTAAGGATGTCTATAACTTGCCTGCTGGATTGCGTATTGTGGTGGATTTTGATCAATTATATTCACCTATTGGAGAGGCATCTAGTTTGCTTGCAGGAGTTTATGGACAGTTAGCAACAAATCCTCAATTGTTTCCTATAAGTTTTGAAAAGTGGCCACATATGCCAGATGCTTACTTGGACAACACATGGGATACTATACTCAAGGTAATTTCATCTAAATTCTATGGTTTATTTTTTATTTTATTTTAGAGTATAGTGTGGTGAACTAACATTGTGTTATTTGAAGGCTCGATTTTGTTTTAAGGTAAATGAAGATATGGCCAAAAGATCTGTTGAATTTTCAATTTCTAAAAAATGGAAGGAGAATAGACTTAAGCTTTGGATGAATTTTATGACCCACGTTTGAGTAGAAATGACCTTATCAAGAATGTTCCACAAGGTCATAGCATGGACCAATGGGCAGCATTCGTTGACTATCTTTTAAAACCTTCTACAATGGTAGACTCTTTATATATAATGAATAGTTATTTACAACTAGCTTGTCATTAAATTGTAGCAACTAACTCACCATTCTCATTGTAGGAGCTTTGCAAGAGAAATCGAGAGATTAGGAAGAAGCAAACTATTCCCCATACAAGTGGTGCCATGGCTTTGTCAAGGAGGAGGGATAATTTGGTAGTTTAACATTGACCCAATTGATTTTATTATTTGCATAAAGTTTAACCTGATTTCATTTTTACTTATATTCTACTTTTAAACTCTTTAGAGAATTAAGACCGGTAAGATTGTTGGTCGGGGTGAAATGTGGAAAATCACTCACAAGAGAAAAGATGGTAGCTATGTAAATGATGAAGCTATGGAGATAGGGGTAAATTTCTACATTCATTGCTCGTGTATTTGAATTAATTATTGATTTTTGTGCATCTGTCAAGTGTTTTGTTTTTATTTCTAATGAAACATATGTTTAATAGTAATTATACGTGTGGAGCAAAAGAAACTACTTTTTACTGTATCTACTATTCAATTATGTGTCATAATAGCGTTATGCTAGGGGAAGGGGAAGGCCAAATGCATGTATATCATTGATAATGGAGTAGTGCTTTACTATCCAAAATAGACCCCGAGTTCAATGCCATTAAGTAAATGTGTTCTGGTTATAGAGATCATCTATGGCAAATGTTTACTTTAATGTATTACTGGACTATTTTGTGGATTGATTGTAAATTCCCTAGCTTTAATAATCTGCACTTCTATAGTTTTGATTTCCTACTTTCCTTCAATAATCTGCACTTGTACACTGTTTTTGTTTTGTAGAAAAGGAAAATGGAGTTTTATATGCTTAGGTAGGTAGTTTTATATGCTTAAATGGAAAAGGAAAGTTTGGCTCTATGTTTATGGATGAATGATTTGGGACTATTTTGATCTCTTTAAATTGCAAATTGAAAGATATAAATTGCTATATTTGTGGTGGATTAGTTTGATGCATGAACATGCTTGTCTTGGGTTGTTTTAAAATTTCAATTTTTGCTTGGTATTGTTGGTGATCTCCATGGCCTCAATGGATTTGTGGACAATGGATTGAGTTTTATTTTTTAGTAATATAATGTGATGAAAATTGAGAGCTTGAAGTGGTAGGATAATGGAACTTTTGGCCTAACCTTAGAAGAATAGGTGATGGAATTAGAAAATCAAGATATTATCATTACTTAAGAATAAAACCAAGTAGCTAAAATAAAAAGAATTGTGGTTTTTTTCACCTACATGGTTCACGGTTTCAGTGATAATAGGTACCTAGAATGAATTTTAATTTTGCTAGTAACATTGGTTAAGAATTAGGATCCTAAATTGTCAAATTAGTTTAGTTTAGTTCATGACTTAGTGCACTGTAAAAACTAAGAAATAGTGAGCTATGAATTAGATAATGTGAGTCTTGAATTATGTATCATAAAATAAACAAAATTTGACCTCATTAATCATGTATATGCTTAGTAATGTTGAATAAGATCCTTTATCACATGCTCTGTATCTTTAATTGTGGAATACAACATACTTTGCTTCTCTTGACTAGCTTCAGCATATGTTACTGCATGTTGCAATTGTAAATCAGATTCCCTTAATTGACTCAAACCATTCAAATTGAAGTCGAAAACCGTTCCTATAGTCATTTTGATAAGAAGTGAGAAGCCTAGATGAGTTTTCTTCTTTGGTGGGGAATAGTAATATGGGATTAGAAGAACAAGGTTGCTTAAGGGGAATGGCTTCATTTTTTTTTATTTGTTTTATATTTGAATAACTATGTTGTGGCTAAATAGTGAATGAATTATTGGTGTATCCATCTTACTGCTTTATTACCAGTTTCCAAATGGATAGTTTCTAATGTAGCACCTACCATGCTCCATTACTTTGATAATTTTAATTTATACCTTTTAACAATGGATCATTTTTAATGTAGCATCTAACATGCTCCATTTGTTGCCTGCATATTCTAGTTACTCTAACTTAAATGTTCCATTTTTATATAGAACAAAATTGATGAATATCTAAGTAAAAACCCAGAAGATGCGTCTATCATTTCTCCAAATGATGTTGTTGGTGTCATATTTGGAAAAGAGCATCTGGGTTATGTTCGGAGTTTAGGAATGGGAGTTTGTCCTACCATTGCATTTAAGCATACCACCACACGACTAAGTGGTATGAACCTTGGTTCGTCTAGTGCAAATACATCACACTTAGAAGAAAAGTTTGTAAATATGGAAAATGAAGTTGCAACTGTGAAATCTCAAATGCAAACACTTCTTGCTTATATTGCTTTGAAGGAAGGAGGAAACATTCCTGAAGAAATAGCTTCCTCATTTCCTACTTCTATGTATCAGGTATATCATTGAATGAGTAGTTGCTTTTATAAAAGTACATTATCATTTTATATTTTACTGATTATATTGTATAATAAGCTAAGAAATTAACATGCAAATACTCTCTAATTAATATAATTATTACTTATTATTAATTTTAGGCAGCAGATGTTGGAAGTGGAGCTGCATCGCCCAATAACATAAGAAGATCATCTGAAGGAAGCAATGTAGATTTAGAGGGTGTTCAAAATCCCCTTACTTAGTGGCATATGACTTATGACTTTTTTAGGATTGATCATGATTTACTAGACTGACTTAGGTTTTTTTGGAGTACTTGGAGTACTTAGACTACTTACATTGCTAGACATTTAGTATTTGAATGAATGACTTATTTCAAATTCTAATTTTTAAAGTGGTATTTATATTTTACATCTTTTGAATGAATGACTTTACTTCAAATTTTAATTTTTAAAGTGATATATATTTATATTTTACATCCTTTGATTAGGCAATCAAATTTGGTTAAATATTTTTATTAGGTAATTATGGAATTTAAAAACATTGTTATTTACAGCTCATAATTTAAGTTATGGCAATTATGAAGTTCCATTTTATACGTGAATTATGGCGATTTAAAATGCCATATTATAAAATAAATATGCCTGTTAAGAACTGCCATTTTTTACAAACTAAATCATTTATTTTCGAAAAAAAAATGGCATTTCAAATTGAAATTATGGCATTTAGAATCTCCATTTCGCACGAAAATTGTGGCAGTTAAATAGTGCCATTTTAAACTAAAATTGTGGCAGTTTACAACTGCCATTTTAAACTGAAAACTGTGGCAGTTTGAACTGCCATTTTTTATTGACTAAATCATTTTATTTTTTTTTGCAAATTATGTCATTTTTGAACTGACGTTATTTACAAGTTAAACTGCTAGTTTATACAATGTATAAAATGGCGGTTAAAATGGTAGTTCGCTTCTAATTGTCGTTTTATACATTGTGGCGGAAGGAAATATGGCGCTTTAGGAAACCGCCACTCGCGTAAAAAAGGGCGGTTAAAACTGCCATTATTTACAAAAAAACCTGCCATTTTATACATGTTTTTTTGTAGTGCATGCTGTGGATCAACTGTTGGTGACTTACATAAGTAATTCTCTTTCAGTTTAGGATCTGGAATGCTCTCAATGTAGCTGCTACATTATGAGATTTCAGAACAAAGATTATTGCTAATAAAGTTTACATAATGTAGATAACAACCCTAAAATAATAAGCATGTACTTTGTTAAGAAATCTTTACTATGTACTTTGATATTACAAATTATTATTTTGCGAACAATGGTAACCACGTTTTCATGTCTGTGTTCTTCATTAATATATTATTATTTTCATTACATTGTTATTTTTATGTACAAGCACGGGAAGAAAACAGAATTAAGGCACTTAAAATTGATTTAATAAATGATTTTCTTTTCTACTTTTCAAACGTGCATTGGGCTTCTTTTGAAAATACACGCAGAACAAAGTCATTACTCTATACAACAAAAATCTTAAAAACAAAAGGAGGTAAAGCCCAGAAATTAGTAAACTAACCAACATACTACACAATAACACAATACACACGACAACAATGAGAACGAAAAAAATTTGATAAAGAAAAATGACCAAGACTACTAAAGTTTTTACATTTTGGTCTGTTGTCAAAGACAATGATAAATGATAATGACTAGTTAAATAAATAATGTAGGGTTTCAAACCTAGAAGATATCTCGATCAACTATTTCACTTTTGCCCCTTTTTTGCTACGCGAGGGAACTTTTCTAGTGGACATAGGCAGAGTCTTCTTCTCTGCTACCTTTTTTTTTGCCGTTGCAAACCATTTTTTGAATGGTGGTGTTTTTTTTTCTATTGCGACTAATGGAGAAGTGATGGCAACAAGTGTTGGAAATAATCCTTTTGAAGGCATGCTTTATTTAGTCTTTTATTCAAGAAAACTTTAGGCGGAAGCATATAATTACAAAAGCATGCATATATCAAGAACAACCCATTCTTGCTCACGCAGGATCTACAACATGCTGGATTACTAAGGATAGGATAAATACCTGGATCCATAATCGGTTCCTGATCTAAGCGTTCTTCACAAAATCTTCGAGGCAATTTATCACGAACACGAACAAAGAGAGCCGGTGGCTTTATAGTTCTTCCTCAACCGAATCTTTTGAGTTCCTGATGAGACCTTAGCCTCTCTTCAGATGGGGAGAAGGGAGTATGAGTTTTCTTGTGATTCGGTGTATTGGGGACCATAGCCTTCTTATAGTGTGTTAACCTAATAGGGTTCCCATTATCCCTTAATGGGCCAACACTGACATTTGCTCATTTAAGCCCATATCATCTTATTTAAAAGTCTAACGGGCTCACTTAATTTGACCACATAAAATAAAGCCCACTAATGATAAATAGCTAATATAATTGTCTTATAATATTAGCCCATATTAATTATTGGAATATAAAATTCCAACAATCTCCCACTTAGGCTACATATTGTAACAATTATATCACAATTCTTTAGGCGCGCGTCTGTATGCTATTTATCTTTAAACTTTTACTTTAACAATCTGGTCCATCTTATGCATCAATAATGTAACCACTACGGCTTTCGTCACTATTGTAAAGTGTGACTAAACCCCAATGACCACCACATCAACACACTTAATGACATAGATCAATATGGATGAGCAGTATGGAAATTACATGTAATGTGATCTCAATCATGCCTATTTCCAACTGGTCCAACTTTAGTCTTTAGTGAGATCAATCCAAAGTCCTTAAGCACAAAAAAAATTTTGTACACAACAAGATACAAATAGGTTGATAAATTCATAATCTTTATTTCTGTAGAAAAATAAAACAACATAAAGTTTGTATCAAATAAACATAGAACATAAAGAAAGACTCCCACTAAACTAAGGCAACCTCAGTGACAACACCCATATGAGCAACATGCTTGTGAAAGACCTTAGGTGTCAAGCCCTTAGTTAATGGATCAACTAGCATAGAATTCGTCCCTATATGTTCTATTGAAATCTGTTTTTCCTGAACTCTTTCCTTAACTACAAGATACTTAATGTTGATAAATTTCGACTTCGTAGAACTCCTATTGTTGTTGGAGTAGAGCACTGTTGATTTATTGTCACAATAGATTTTGAGTGACCTTTCAACGGTGTCAATCACGCGTAGGCCTATGACAAAATTTCGCGGCCATAACCCATGGTTTGATGCCTCATAACAAGCCACAAACTCTGCTGCCATGGTCGAAGAAGCTACAAGAGTCTGTTTGGTAGACTTCCAAGAAATAGCTCCTCCAGCCAACATGTAGATGCAGCCTGATGTGGAGCGTCTGCTGTCGAGGCATCCCGCAAAATCGAAGTCAGAGTACCCAATGATCTCTAAACTGTCAGACTTCCGATAAGTAAGCATGTAGTTTCTTGTTCTCTTCAAATAGCGCATCACGCGCTTCACTGCTTTCCAGTGCTGCATACCAGGATTACTCATATATCTCCCCAGGACTCCCACTATAAATGCTATGTCAGGATGAGTGCAAATTTGAGCATACATAAGACTCTCTACGGCGGAAGCATAAGGAATCTTTTGCATCTCTCTCTTTTCAAGATCAGTAACGGGGCACTGTTTGAGACTAAACTTGTCTCCTTTAGCAACGAGTGTATCTCCTGGTTTACTATCTTTCATGCCAAATCTATCCAAAACTGTATTGATATAGCTCTTTTGTGATAACCTAAGAATACCTTGAGAACGATCTCTAAGTATTTGGATTCTTAAGACAAAAAAGGTGTCCCCAAGATCTTTCATCTCAAAATTTTTTGTGAAAAATTTCTTGGTTTCGTGCAATAAGCCTATATCATTGCTGGCTAGTAGGATGTCATCAACATATAATACCAGAAAGACAAATTTACTCCCACTAAACTTTTGGTATACGCAATCATCAACCAAATTTGCCTCAAAGCCATAGGAGGTAATAACTTGATGAAATTTGTAATACCATTGACGGGAAGCCTGTTTAAGGCTATAGATGGATTTCTTTAGTTTGCACACCATGGACTTTGTATTGCCTAAAACAAAGTTTTCTGGTTGCACCATATAGATTGTTTCATCAATGTTGCCATTCAAAAACGCAGTTTTTACACCCATCTGATGTAGCTCTAAATCAAAATGAGCTACAAGTGCCATTATAGTCCTAAGAGAGTCTTTCGAAGAAACCAGAGAGAAAGTCTCTTTATAATCAATGCCTTCCTTTTGAGTAAAGCCTTTGGCAACAAGACGAGCTTTATATCTCTCAACATTACCCTTTGAATCCCTTTTGGTTTTAAATATCCATTTACAACCAATGGGTTTCGCACCTTCAAGCAATTTGACGAGATCCCAAACGTCATTGTCAGCCATCGATTTCATCTCGTCATTCATGGCATCAATCCACTTTTGAGAGTTAGAACTTTGCATAGCTTGACTAAAGTTTATTGGATCTTCCTCAGTCAAGCCAATGCCATCCTCATGTTCTTGAAGAAATACAATATAATCATCTGAAATTGCACTTCTCCTTTCTCTAATGGATCTCCTTAGCGGCACTTCTTGAGGTTGTTGAGTTTGAACTATAGGTGGTGGTGCTTGGGGGGGAATCTCAGTGTTGTCTTATTCTTGAGTGATGTTAGGAATAACATCATTATTAAGTACTGGATCTGTTTCTTGAACAATGATAGGTGCAAAGACTTGTTCATTGCCAATGACAGGTTCTTCTTGAAAGACAACACTCCTTATGTTTCCTTCCCCTCCAAACTCAACTTCCTCAAGGAATCTTGCATTCCCAGTCTCAAAGAAGGATCTTGTAATGGGATTGTAAAACTTATACCCGCGAGAGCGTTCAGCATAACCAACAAAGTAGCAATTACCTGTTCTTGAGTCTAGCTTACCTTCATGCAGCCTATAGGGCCTTGCTTCAGCTGGACATCCCCAAATTCGCATGTGCTTGATGGTGGGCTTTTTCCCAGTCCATAGCTCATAAGGGGTTTTAGCAACTACTTTACTTGGTACCCTGTTGAGGATATAAACTGCGGTCTTTAATGCCTCTCCCCAAAGCGACTCTGGTAGAGAAGAGTGACTAATCATACTCCTTACCATATCCTTAAGAGTCCAGTTTCGTCGTTCTGCAACTCCGTTCATGCTGGGTTTGCCCGGCATAGTGTATTGTGGAACGATTCCACATTCATTGAGGAAAAGTGCGAAGGGCCCTGGACGTTGTTCACCCGATCCGTCATATCTGCCATAGTATTCTCCACCACAGTCAGATTTGACGGCCTTAATATTCTTTCCTAGTTGAAGTTCAACTTCAGCTTTGAAAGACTTGAAAACGTCTAGAGACTGAGACTTCTCATGTATTAAATAAAGGTAACCGTACCTTGAGTAATCGTCTATGAACGTAATAAAGTATCTTTGTCCATTCCATGAATCCGTAGGGAAAGGACCACAGATATCCGTATGTATTAGTTCTAAGAGATCCTTTGCTCTTTCGGCACCTAAATTCCTTTTGTTTGTTTGTTTACCCTTAATACACTCAACACAGACTTGGAAGTCTGACAGATTTAAGGGTCCAGGAATTTTCTCCGACACAAGCCTCTGAATTCTTTGTTTAGAGATGTGGCCTAAGTGCTTATGCCATAAGGTGGCGGAATTCTCATTTAATTTACGTTTCGTACCACGCGAATCTGTTTGCAATATCTCGTTATAGGAATGCTTAATATCAAGCATATAAAGATTGTCAATTAAAGATCTGCAACCAACAATATTTGAATCATAAGAGAGACTAACTTTATTATTTCCAAATGAACAAGAATAACCAGATTTGTCCAAAATAGAAATAGAAATTAAATTTCGTCTAATAGACGGTGCAACATATGTCTCAACCAAATCCAAATAAAAACCAGTCTTTAAAAGTAATTTAAAAGTTCCTATAGTTTCAACTGCAACTTTATTGCCATCGCCCACATAGATGAATCTTTCAGCATCACTTGGCGGCGACTCCACAGGCAACCCTGCATAGACATACTTATGTGAGTAGTAGCACCAGAATCTACCCACCAAGTGTCCTTGGGTACAGAAACTAAATTAACTTCAGAACAAACAAAAGTGAAAAGTTTACCCTTCTTTGCATACCAAGCGGCGTACTTGGAACAGTCCTTCTTCATGTGTCCTGTCTTCTTGCAAAATAAACAAGTAAATTCCTCATCTTGCTTCTTCAGCTTCTTCTTTTGAGAAGAACTTTCCACAGTTTCCTTATGTTTCTTCCTCTTTTTATTCTGAGAGGTTGAAGCCAAATGAGCACTCTCAGTCTTATCCCTCTGCAGTCTCTCTTCCTCTTGCACACAGTGAGATATAAGCTCATTGAGGGACCATTTGTCCTTCTGAGTGTTATAACTCACTTTGAATTGCCCAAAGTGTGTAGGAAGTGAGATCAAAACCAAGTGCACGAGCAAATCCTCAAAAAGCTCTAATTTTAGTGCCTTGAGTTTTGATGCGAGATTAGACATCTCCATAATGTACTCCCTTATGTTCCCTTTACCTTTATACCTCATAGAGATGAGTTTAGTCAAATGACTACTTGTCTCAGCTTTTTCATTCTTGGCAAAGAATTGCTCTATTGCCTCCAGGAACTTCTTGGCATTCTCGCTCTCAACAATCGAGCCCCGAAACGCCTCCGGAATGGAGCGTTTGATGATCATGAGGCACATTCGGTTGGACCGATCCCACCTCTCAATTTTTGCCTCATTAGAGTTCTCTAGAATGGAAGTGGGTCGTTCCGTCCTCAGTGCCAAGTCCAAGTCCATACAGCCGAGAACAATTTCTACAGCCTCTTTCCATGACTTGAAGTTCGTCCCATTCAGCATTGGGATTCCATTAATTTGAGTAGTGAAGTTAGAAGCGGTAGCGGTAGCAACTAAAGAGAGAACAATAAACATACATTAACATTAGTGGGCATGTCAAAAGATAATTAATAAGACATGCACTATCAATCTTTATGGCAAATTTAAAGACCCAAACAAGATACCTAGCGCACCATTAATCCTCAATCTTTGGATTGAAAGAACTAATTGCAAGTGGTACTCTCGACGCAATGATCAAACATTGGTGATAAGTCCTGTCAAACAACAGTTGTCTTTGGACACTCCATTGTTCACATGGAAAATCAATCTTTATAATCACCACACATTTACCATCGCAGGCATGTAATTATCCGGCCAAACTGTGTCTTCCTTTGGGCTGAGCACAGTTCACATGAATAATTCCATGCAACATCTATGTAATTGAATCGAATCAACCTACGCAACAGAGGTTACTTTGGCAACATGTTGTTTCAATTAATCCAACCAAAATTACCAGACAATAATAAAATATGAGAAGGGTCTAAATTTGTCGAAATCATGCATAAGCATTGACATCAATATCTTAGTTAATTTCATATTTTCTAAATATATCAACAATATACTAGTAAATTGGACAATTTAGAAAATACAATAAATCATATATATATATATATATATATATATATATATATATATATATATATATAATATAATACTACCACAAATAAATGAAATCATTGATTCCATTGCCGTAATAGTGATTCGCAAATGCCAAGAAACTTTTATCAATATGTATTATAATTAGATATTAATGTCAAGATTCCAAAAGATATGTAATCAAAATGCAAATCACTAACTCCGATTCAATATATATTGATTTACTGATTTTAAATATATATACAAGATCCAAATAGATTTCCATGTAATATAATGAAATTGATTTATGCTGGATCCATAACCGAAAAACGAAGATGGCAATTCCTATAGTATATATATACTGATACGTAAAGAATACCATCACCAAGCAAGCCTAATTACATGCCATTTAAGTTTAAGGCATTAAATCATAAGCGAAAGAACCCTTTCACATTTATATATATATATAAGGCAATACGAACAGCAGCCATACAAAAAAAAATAAAAAAAAATTGCCAAAACCTTTGATATATATCCAAAAAAGGAAATTGAATTTCTTTATCGAACTTATTTATTGATCGATAAAAAAAAACAAAAAAAAAAAACCAAACAAATAGGGTTCATACAAAATTGGGAAAGAACATAAAACCCATTTAAGAATTAAACCCTAGGCATCAATCAAGAATTTTTAATCTTAATAACCCAACATAGAAGACCGCTCTGATACCACTTGTTGGAAATAATCCTTTTGAAGGCATGCTTTATTTAGTCTTTTATTCAAGAAAACTTTAGGCGGAAGCATATAATTACAAAAGCATGCATATATCAAGAACAACCCATTCTTGCTCACGCAGGATCTACAACATGCTGGATTACTAAGGATAGGATAAATACCTGGATCCATATTCGGTTCCTGATCTAAGCGTTCTTCACAAAATCTTCGAGGCAATTTATCACGAACACGAACAAAGAGAGTCGGTGGCTTTATGGTTCTTCCTCAACCGAATCTTTTGAGTTCCTGATGGGACCTTAGCCTCTCTTCAGATGGGGAGAAGGGAGTATGAGTTTTCTTGTGATTCGGTGTATTGGGGACCATAGCCTTCTTATAGTGTGTTAAACTAATAGGGTTCCCATTATCCCCTAATGGGCCAACACTGACATCTGCTCATTTAAACCCATATCATCTTATTTAAAAGTCTAACGGGCTCACTTAATTTGACCACATAAAATAAAGCCCACTAATGATAAATAGCTAATATAATTGTCTTATAATATTAGCCCATATTAATTATTGGAATATAAAATTCCAACAACAAGGCATGAAAGGCTTAAATACCATCTTCAAATGTTTGTGAAGGTAGGGGAATTAAAATTGACACGAAAATGAAAATTCAATCTTCAAAATTGGCAATTGAAGGGAGATATGAAATTGGATGTCACGGTTAGGGTTTGAAAATCCCTACAACGTATAAGGTAAGTACCCATTTTTACATAATGAATAAAGTTGTCAGGTGAACCATGTGTAAATCTATTTTTAAAATGTAGATTGGTACAATGTTAAAATCTATTTTTAAAATGTAGATTGGTACACTATATATAACAAAAGCAGGGAAATTAAATAAATACAGTGTTCATTATTACATTATTCGGCACTTTATATTAAATAGAATATATTAGTATCACTAAGTTACTATTAATAAAGAATATAGCCAGTGAAAGAAGAAGGTTAGTTATCGTAAACTGTAGACATAAGGTATTCGATTTATTTTTAATAGCTAGCATAAAATAAAAGAATTGTTTTATGTTTACAATGGCTTAAACTATAGTAAATAATATAAAATTTATTTGTATATGAATATTTAAGTCATTTGTTCACCTGCAAAAATTAGTAATACCTAGGTTGGCATATTGTTTTGAAAATATGTATTAATATCAAATATTCCAAAAAAAAATTGAGTAAAAACAAACAACAAATGAATTCTCACGTTTGTCGTAGATAAGAGAGGTTGAACTTGATGCCGTGAAGGTTCCATTATTGTTCTGTATCTGCTTACTGTCCTCAAAATGGGTTCTCGAAGATTGATCGTGGTTATGTGTCCTTATCACACTGGCAATTGGAACAACTATTGCTTCACTGGAAATAATGAACACTTTTTCAATTACAAGTGCATTGCATATTTTTATTACATAAATATAAATATATAAATAATTAGTCTATATTTGTTTTTGAAAATATAATGTTTGGTTTTTTATTATTTTTTTGTTTTTAATAATTTATTTTATTTACATTTAATTTAATTTACATGAAATTGTTGTGTTCATGAGACATCTACTTTTATATTAGTAATGTTTTAAAATTTATATAACATTGTTGAACTTAGCGTCATTTAGGTCGAGTCAGTGTCTTCTTTTGACAAGACTATTTCATTAATTTGTGTTTTTATATTTTTTTTCTTTTCAATCATTGAATGGGTATGTGTGGATTGTTCGTGTTAAGCGTAGTTACAAATGAACTATTGTGGTTGTGTCATCTGCTTGATTAAAGGATGATATAATAATAATAATTTTGCTTAATTGCACATTTTACCACCTATCTTTAATGATTTTGTGAATTTTGTCACCTAATTATTTTACTTGCACATTTGGAGATGGCAAAATACGCAAATTTTGAAAGTTGAGTGGCAAAATGTGCAAGTAAAATAATTAGGTGGCAAAATGCACGAATTTTAAAAGTTCGATGGTAAAATGTGCAATTAAAATAGTTGGATGACAAAATTCGCAAAAGCATCAAAGATGGATGGCAAAATATGTAATTAAGCCTAATAATTTATATAAAAAAAAAAAAGAATCAACTTCATGCTTGTATAAAAGGATGTTTTTTCATTTATTTTATATTTTAAGAAAGAAATCAAGTTTTTAATTCTATAATAATATATTTATCTACTATTATTACAATAATAGATTTTTTAGTTTATAATTTTAATAGATTATATTAAATTAAACAAATTTTAAATACAAATATTAACTAAAAATTTATCATGTAGTCAACTTGGCGTATAAATACGTCTACAAAGAATAGTGGTTTTGGAGGGATGCCTTTTTTTGGTTTTGATTTCCTGCGCCTTTCACAAATGGGAGAGAAAGAGAGTTAGAGGGATTTTTCTATATCATTGAAATGGTGAAAAAAAATAAATGCAAAAAAAAAAGGTCTCTTAAAGCCAACATTTAAGGTGACATAATAGGTTGGGTGAGAAATCTAAATAAGATTATGTACAACTGTAAAAGTAGGAGTGTTCATGGGTTGGTTTGGTTCTGATTTAGGGGGGAATCTGAACCAATCATTTTTAATTGGTTCAGATTTGTCAAATTTTTTCTCACAATCCGAACCAAACCAACCCGATCAAGAACGGGTTGGTTTAGTTCGATTCTATCGAGTCCAACCTAGAAAAAAAATCATGATTTTGTCCAAAAATTGACAAATAATCCTATCATTAAATGAGTTTAAACAACATATGTGACTATAAATGGCATGCACCAAGTAAGTAGTAGTAAAAATTCCAAAAAAAAATATACTCATGCCATAAAAATCTATCCACAACTAATAAAAATTTATATACATTGTCCACACTCCATTGTGCAACATTAATAAAGTACATGTTAATCTAAAATAATCCAAACACTAGTCCATTGTCCAACATAAATCAAGTAGAAGAAGTCCCAACAGTGCAATGCATAAGACCAAATAATAGGACAAAAAAACACTCTAGTCAATGCATGCTTCAATCTTCTCTAGACCTTGAGTAATTGATTTTGTGGCCAACCTGCAATGCAATAAGACATTAAGTGAAACTAAATTTCACAAGTTCTTTAGAATTTAGACTAAAACTTAAATTCATAAATTAAAGATAAAATCATAACCTTATACCTCAAGAAGTACTTGGTGTGTTGAGTCTAGTTCCAACACTAACACTAGCAGCTCCAGCTCCACCATCATTTTTCGCTTGAGCATACAACTCTATAAAATACAAATTTAAACACAAAGGTATAAGCATGCTAGCATAGAACATCCAATCAATAGACTTAAATACAACAATTAAAGCTTTATACCATATTCAATCATTTGGATTTGATCTATCTCATCTCGTAGCTCAATATCCTTAGGAGTAGTCCTTAACCAATTTTAAGCACAAATCAAAGATTCAACAGTAATAACACTCAAGGAACTTTGAAATAGGTCAAGGACTCGACCTCTCATACTAAAGGCACTCTCAGATGATACAATAGACACTGGGACGGCTAATATATCTCTAGTCATGCGGGAAAGAACATAAAATTTCATCGTCTTCCCTTTCCACCACTTCAAAATGTCAAATTCATCATTGGGATCTGAGTCTTCAATATCATCTTCCAAATACCTTTCTAACTCATTTCTCTTCACTTCACCTTGTTTCTTCCTTATCTTTAACCTGAACTCATCTACCCAATCTTTTTCATCATCACCATCATCATTGGAGGCATTAGATTGAGAAGCCAAATTTGATTCTGATGCTATGCTACTAAAATCATTACCATCAAGACGATAGGGATATAATGTAGCATAATACTCAAACAACCTATTAATGATGTCTTTTAAATTTCTCACCATCTCTTGGCTCCTCTCATGACCATACATCCAATTAAGGCAAAATTCAATATAATCAAGCTTATACCGTGGATCAAGAAACACAGCAACAAACAACAAACAATTTATCTCACCACCTTCCCAATATTTAGAAAACTTGATTTGCATATTTGTGGTCATCCTTTGTAAGATCACATCATTACTTTGCCTCCATTTGTTCAATGATTTTTGAATGTCACACAACTTGTTGAAAAACATGTTAGATGTCACATGCAATGAACCAGAAAAAACAAGGGTTGCATCATAAAACACCTTCAATATCTTAACAAACAAACATGACCGAGTCCAATCATCATTATTAGGACATCCCCCTTCATTGGCAAGAGCTATGAAGTATTGAGAATCATCATACTCAAGTTGTTTAAATGCTTTCTTAAATTTTTCAACAACTTCTAGCATTAAATATGTGGAGTTCCACCTAATGGATACATTAAGAGAAACATAAGCTTCACTACTTATACTTGCCTCTTGTGCACACCTCTTAAAGGCAGCTAATCTAGATGGAGAAGATCTAACAAACTTATATGCAGCCCTTATTCTTCTAATAAAAGGGTCAATTTCTTTCAATCCATCAGTTATAATCAAGTTCAAGATGTAAGCAGCACATCTCATATGCATGTAATCTCCAGCTAACAAAGTATTACCATTCCAAGCACTCATGCTTCTTATTAAATATGAAATGGCTAAGTTGTTAGCACTAGCATTATCAACAGTCACACAACAAACTTTTGTGATTCCCCATTCCTTCAAGCATTTCTCTAGGCTTTTCCCTATGGTTTCACCTGTGTGATCAGCAATCAAACCAAATTGCAATATTTTCTTGTTCAATTTCCATCCATCATCAATATGATGAGCAGTCACACACGTGTAATTCATATTTTGAATTGATGTCCAAGTATCAATAGTGAGTGAAACCATTTGATTATTAGCAGACAATATGGTTTTCAGTTTCTCTTTCTCAACATTAAACACTTGCATGCAATCTCGAGCAACAGTGATACGTGAGGGAATTTTAAATCTAGGTTGAGCTTCAGCCATGAAGTCCTTAAACTCTTGGTTTTCAACAAATTTAAACGGCAACTCATCCACAATAATCATTTTAGCGAGTGCCAATCGGGTTTGTTCCTGGTTAAATTCAACAAGTTTAAAGCTAACAATATTATCACCCTCACTCCCCTTTCCAAGTGCAAGTGTTTTTTTTTTCTTATCAACTTCCCTATACGGACTTTTCGGGCACCTAATTAGATGCTTTAACATGTTACTAGTTCCATGACTAGAAGAATTGCATGCATATGAGTATTGATAATAATTGCAATAAGCTCTTTCATCTTTCTTAGCAAAATGTTGCCAAGCATCAGAAGGGAGTCTACTTGGTTTCCTTTTGATTTTCTCTCCCGTATTTGACGGACCTTGTTGTCCTTGTCATGGCTGACTGTCCTATCTTTGTGATGGTTGAGTTCCTTGAACTTGTTGTGTTGGAGCTTCTTGAACTCCTTGTGTCTCTTATGTTGGAGGGGCAATTTGACCTTGTTGGTTAGGTCTATTAGAAGCTATCTCACATGCCATTTGGTTAATAGCCTAAAAAAAAAATTAAGAAACAATTAGCTGCTATTAAAAAGTTCTAAATTATAGCATCTTCATTCTTGCATAATAATAGCTGTTCAGAAAATGCATCAAATTACTCTTATAGATTAGATTCACATTCATAGCAGATTCTTACATCAAATTACACAAAGAAATTCACACTTCATAGAAACTGGCATTTCACTCATAAGGACACAGATACAGTTACACACACAGTTCCAAAAAAAAACCAATTGCAACAACAAATTAAATTAGTTAAGCTGCAAAACCTGCAATTAAATTTCCAATTTCCACATACAACAAAAATAAATGAACAACAAATAATGAACAAATAAGGAAAAAATTTCCAAAACGGAAGAACAGAGGAACTCACGGGGCACAGGCTGGCTCACGGAGTCATAGTGTCCTCCTTGGTGCCTTGGTCGGAGACAACACGCAAGCACTGTTCACAAACTACCGGTGTTGGCGACGCAGGGCGGCGAGACGACCACGACCCAGCGATGGCAGTGAGGTGGCGACCTCAACTTGGTGATGGCGAGCGCGAGACATGGCAAACTGGCAGGAGTCGAGACGAAAAGGAGGAGTTGGCCACATTACAGATGGCGGCAGCACGAGGCACGACAAACGAGGTCTGTTCGAACCAGAGGTACGACTTGGCCACTTAGGGGCTGGGGCGATCCAAGCAAAAAAGAAAAGAAATGGGGCTTAGGGTTCATGGGGGAGGAGGGAGTGACAACAGATTGAGTGAGGGACTCGGGACTCCTGATTCAGATTTCCATTTTAGTGAAGGGTATTCAAGGAAAATGACAAGTTAGCTGAATAATCGATTTTGTTCGGGTTTATTTGGGTTTGAAAATCCAAACCTGATGCCTGAATCAATCTATATCGGGTTTATTTGGTTCAGTTCGATTCGGATTTGCCTAATTAAAAAAATTCGAACCAATTTAATTAGTTCAGTTCGGATTGTCAGGTTCATCAGATTGATCCAAACCGATGAACACCCCTATATAAAAGGTGGAGATAGAGATAGAATCTAACCCACAGCTTTTCAAGTTTACAAATCTAGTGATTGTGCATGGGCTGCCTTGTCAAGAGGCGTTTAGTCAAACTGAGCATTGACATGATGGGAAGGGCTTTGTTTACTGATATGAAAAACCTTAAATGTCATCAACTTATTACAAATTTAATTTAATATTTTATTTTGGATAATTTTATCCACAAATCTATCCACATGGTGGGATCACCTTTGTGTATTTGGTTGAATTTACCATTAGTTATTTTTTGGAACATTACCGATTATTAAACCAATATTGACATATTGTTTCTTATGTAATTAAAGTTTAGATAAATTTACTTGAGTTTAATATATCCTTATCATTATGTATCTATGTATATAAATAAGTATTTAATTGAATAATAATATAAAATTAATTCAAATTAAAATATTAAATTACATGTTCAGTTAATAATTAATAACTTTCGCTGTAATGAAGCATTGGTTTTATTTGATAATAATAGTTATAAGTTTGATGGAATAAAAAGGTCCTTTCAACTTTTACGTTATTTTTAATTAGGTACATGGTTCAAAATTTGTGTTTTGATCAATGACATAATTAAAAAATAAATATAATATTGTTTTAATTACAATTACATTAAAATTAAGGAACGTAGTCAAAAGTATAACCTAATAATTAAATAAGACATTAGTGAAGAGAGACATAGTTCAAATGAAGAATGAATTAATAAAGCTTTTGTGTAATAAAATTTAAAAAATAATAATAAGTAATTTGTCGAGTTGGTGTGATGAAAGTGTGTGAAATAAAACGGAATAAAAAAGATATGATATACATGTAAACATTCAGAAAGAGATAGATGTCACAGTCTAACACTACTTTGTAGTGAAAATAAATAAGGTTAGATACTGTTCAAAGACAATTTGGGGTGATGATCTATTATTTGATACTGACTTAGATAAATAGCACCAATGATAACGTTTATTAGCAATAGCAACCGGATTCTAAAATCAAGAAGAATAAAAAATACACACGAACATAATTTAATAAGGTTCAGTAAGTATGCCTACATCCTCGGGAGCAAAGCGGCTATTTCTATTATTGATTAGAAAATAGGGTTACATCAAATATATAAAGAAAAAAAAAGTACAGATTTACAATAATACCCCTGTACTCACTGACTTAGCATTACTCATGCCAAACCTGTCCAGCACCTTCTCAACATAACCCTGCTATGAAAGCCATAATTTCCTAGAGCTCATGTCCCTATGAATCTCCATCCCAAGAATCTTCTTAGCAAGACCTAAGTCCTTCATGTCAAACTCTTTGCCCAGCATGATTTTCAACTCATTCACATCACGCAAATGATTAGCAACAATCAACATATCATCCATATAAAGTAGCAGAAAAATAAAAGAACCATCATCAAGGCTCTTCATATACATACAACAATCATACTCACAACACCTGTAGCCAATCTGAAGCATGAAAGAGTCAAAGTGTTTGTACCATTGCTTGGAGACAACTTTAACCCATAGAGAGACTACTTCAATTTACAAACTAGCTGACCTGGTCCGCCTTCAATGAACCCCTCTGGCTGCTCCATGTAAATCTGCTCCCCTAGATCAATGTGAAGAAAAGTTGTCTTCACATCCATTTGTTCCAAATGCATATCCTGACTGGCTACCAAGGCTAACACTGCCCTGATAGAAGTATGTCTCACGATTGGGGAGAAAATATCATCATAATCAATCCTTTTCTACTGTGAATACCCCTTTGCGATTAGACGAGCCTTGAACTTTTCCCTTTCTTTTTCTGATACTGCAGGTTTCCTCTTGTACAGCCACTTGCACCCAATGGTCCTTTTGCCCTCAGGAAGTTCCACTAACTCCCATGTTTTGTTCCTTCGCAAAGACTCCATCTCCTCCATCATGGCACCCATCCATCTATCTTTTTCCTGACTATGTACAACCTCTTAAAAGTTAGATGGATCTCCTGAACTAGTTAGAAGTGCAAAAGAAACCAAGTCTTTAAATCCATATCGGGTGGGTGGCTTAATAATGCGTCGTTCCCTGTCTCTCACAAGAGTATACTGTTGCTGTCCACCTGAACCATTGGGTTACCTGTCCAGACCTCCTCTGCAACTTTACCATCCAATGAAGCTCGTGGTGATCGATTGAGGAGATAGCACACCATATTCACTGCCTTTGCCCAAAAACCCTTCGAAAGCCCAACATTCGACCGCAAACATCTAGCCCTTTCAATAAAAGACCTATTCATCCGTTTTGCAACACCATTTTGTTGTGGTGTTTTACGCACTGAAAAATGTCTCTGAATGCCTTGTTCTTCATAGAGTTTTTGAAACCTGGAGTCTGTGAACTCCATGCCATTATCAGACCTTAGGTACATGATTTTTCTGCCCATCTTGTTCTCTACCTTAGCCTTCCACAGTTTGAACTTCTCAAAGACTTCAGATTTCTTTTTCAAGAAGTACACCCAGACCTTGTGACAAAAATCATCAATAAATGTGACAAAGTAGAGGGAACCACCCAAAGACGGATCTCTAGTAGGCCCCCACACATAAGTATACACATAGTATAGAATCCCTTTGGTAGTGTGCTTTGCAGTCTTCAAACGAACTCTACATTGTTTCCCAAGCACACAATATTTGCACAAATCTAGCTTGCAGCTCTGAACTCCCTTTGTGAGAACTCTTTTATGGAGTTCTGCCATCCTGCGCTCACTGAGATGGCCCAGATGCATGTGCCACAGTTTGGTGGCATCATCTTCTTCATCGGACTTAACAGAGGAAACTCCACCTACAATCGTACTCCCCAATAGTCTGTAATTATTGCCTATAATCTGTTGTCCTGTCATCACAGTCAAAGCACCCTCACATACTCTGAGGGTATTCCAATCGCCATCAGTTCTGTAGCTAAAACCATAGGCTTGTAGAGTGCCAAGCGAGATCAGATTCTTCCTCAAGTTAGGTATGTGCCTCACTTCACACAACATTCTCACGCCACCATCATCCATGGCAATTTGAACCTGTCCCATTCCAACAACAGTGCAAGCTTTATCGTATCCCAAGTAGACATTGCCAAAATTTCCTGCCTTGTATGTGGTGAACCACTCCCTGTTTGGTGTCATGTGATAAGAACATCCAGAATCAAGAATCCAAGCATCTGTAAGTTGACTACATTAAATAGAGATAACATATCCCTCACTATAGTAGTCAAAGTCATTAGTCTCTGCCACATTTGTAGAGTGGCATGAGCCTTCACCATACTACTTCTTGTTTGGACAATCCTTCCTATAATGCCCCTTCTGTTTGCACCTATAGCATTGTCGTGGTTCCATTATTCATGGTCATGTTTCACAATGCATTGTTGCAGTTCCATCATGCACACAAGGCCATTGCATATATAAATAAATGGCGTACAAAGTTCAACGACACTTTTTGCTCAATCTGTTATCACCTTTTTGGGGTGTGTATAAGTTATAACTCCCAAAGCTTCGGAGCACTCTCAATAGACAAAGACTAATGATCATCCTTTTGGATAAGGTTTTAAATTTTTTTCTAATAATGAACATTACTATGGGTTGTTTATCTGTTATTACGGTGAACTAATCCCCATGGTAGTAATATGTTGTTATAAAAGTTAAGTAGTGATCATGATTTTAAAACCCTGACAACCACTGAGTCATCACCAACATTGGTATATGTGCTCACAATCACTTTACTTGTATTCCATCAAGCTTTCTACGTATTTGGTTAAGTTCTATCATGATGTACATTATTGACAAGTAAATAATAAGAATTTATTTCTTTTATCTTTTACTTCCATTTCCAAATTCTTTTTTATTTTTAGACTTTTTATTTTAAAAAGTTCAAATTCCTTATACTAAAAAATATCATCACACTTTTGAATAAAAAATGTTAATTATTTTCAAGTGTCATGATAAGTGTTGAATGAAAAAATATTTTAATAACTTTTGAATGAAAAAATATAATCCCTCTTTCATATATTTAATGTGTATTAAAATAATAATGAAATTATATGTCAAATAATGAAAGATTCAAAGTGATATAATATGTATTAAAATAAAAATTATTTAATCCAATTCAATTAAATTATAACCAAAAATATTCAAATTTAATTGAGTTTTTTTTTTTTTTTTAAGTTGGGTGGGGTGAAAGTAGGATATTTTATAAAGAGGAGGAACAAGTAAATAAAAAATGGAATGTGAGAGGGGGTAGGTTTTTTAAGATGTAGAAGGACAAAAAATGACATACTTTGAAAAAATGCTCAAAAATTAAAACTTGAAGTTAAAGAAAATTGAAAAAAGGAAATGGTCAACCAATTTAGACTACTGAAGAAACCTGGTTTCATAAAATATAATTTTTTCTTTTGCAATTTTTTTTATTACTAGAGTTAAATATTGACTCTCATATTCGAAAATGTCAATTATCATTTTTGTGTTGACCAGATATTAACTTAATTGTAAATGAGAACCATAATTACTTAAAATAATAATTAAAATCAAATTTAAATTATATTTTATTATTAATTCATCTGTTTTTCTTATTTCACCAATTATTTTTAACATAATTTCAATATGACTTTTTCATTATGTTTTTTGGCCAGGTATTTTTTGTTATAATGTTATTACGAGACTTAATGTTAAAATCCTTTTTTTTTCCTTATGTTATCTGTAAAGTGTCTAGTGGTGACCCAAATGTTATTGCAATCCTTTTTTATTTTTTGAGTAAATCATCAATTTATTTATTAAATATTTTTATTTTAATTCTAATTATACAAATTTATTTAGTTAGTTATATAATATTATTTATTATTTATACATCTTCCACCCTTTTATTTGTAGGATAATTATTCAGAAATAAAAAAATTTAATAAATAAGTTTATAATATGTTGTATAATTTAACTAATAAATATTTTATATAATGTAATAAATAAATTTTTATACTTTACAAATTTATATAATTAAAATAAAAATATTTAATAAATAAGTTTATTATCTTAACTTTTAATATTTTTTTCATATTTTAAATTTAAATGTACACTTGAAGAACTAAAAATGTAATTAACAAATACAAACATGGTATATATAATATATCTTTTATGTATAAATAAAACAAGCTAAATGATTTTGTGATTATGGTAATTGCACAGAACAAAGGGGTCATAGATTCAAATCCTATATCAAAAACTTTTACTATTTTTCAAAAGCTTAATTACACTTAAAAGGAAAAATGCATGAATTATTAAACATTGGGACAAAATTTTATAAAAGTTTAGAATCAAAATGCGCATAAAAAAATTTAAGGGGAAAATTCTCAAAATTTTAAAATTTAAGAGACAAAAAATGTAATTAAGCCCTTTTAATTTTAGGGACCACTTTGACCGACCATATAATTTCAAAGACTAAATTAATTGACAATTTACAATTTCAATAACCTTTTAGCCATTTTATTTATTTTAGGAACCAATTTGACCATCAATTACAATTTTAGGGACTAAATTGATTGATAAAGTATAATTTCATAGACTATTTTAGCATTTTATTAATTTTAGGGACCAATTTGACCAACCATTACAATTTCAGGGACTAAATTGATGATTCACTCTTATTTTTTTCTTATGCTTTCAGTAAAGGGCTGAATGGTGAGACAATGTTATTGCAATCCTTTTTTCCTTTCTTTCTTATGTTTTCGGTAAAAGGTCCACCGGTGACCCAAATGTTAATGCAATCCTTTTTTTTTCTTTTTTTCTAACGTTTTGGGAGGAAATTCTACGGTGGACCATCAAATAAGTGGACCATTAATTTAAACCGTTAGATATATAAATAAAAAAAATTAACGGTTAAGATTTGTTGATCTGATTACAATCTCAACTGTTATTTTTTTTATTCATATATCTAACGATTTAAATTAGTGGTCCACCGGTAGACCACTTGATTTGATGGTCCACCGTAGAATCTGCCCGTTTTGGGTATAATATCCAGTGGTGACCCAAATGTTAATGAAATATGAGTGAACTACCATCATCAGATCTCGCAAACTCTACGTTATGTAGTTTTGACTTCTTACAAGAAAAATAGCTTTTTAATATAATAGGCAAGTCATACACTGACCTTAGTAATGCTAATGATTTAGTCTTGACATCTTTCCCTTACAAATTGACAAACTCAAAAAAAAATAAAATCGATAAAGATAACTATAGGATAGTATGGTCTTCATCAACCATAAACACAAAAACGCACATACACAAAAGTGATTAAACATGAGTAATTGCATCCTTATGTTCCAAAGCCTTCGTCACTGGAAAAAAAAAACAAATAGCAAGTTAACAGATACAACTTAATTCATTAAACCGTAAATATAATAATAATAATAATAACAATAATAACAAACAACTCAATTACCTATACATGATTAAATAGACATGGTTATCTCTTTATTGAATTAATCAACCACACTTAACTTGGTTTTCCACCTGCATCACACCATAGTTGTTACAATTTTTAAAGAAAAATCATCGAAGTCAGTTCCTTGTCGCAAACATTTGAAAACCACAACTTACTTGTCCCAGGAGCACCTCTCATTACATTTTGAAGTAGATCGTACCACTAGGTTCCACCATTGACGTTATGCAAAAGACCATAATTCTAAATTGACAAACGTTGCGTATCATCATCATGTTATCAAATCTAAATCAAACATGATTAGAAATATATCAACACAAAAACAAAACACAGACCGTTGTCATAGGCATTGCATTTGCAAATTGGAACAATGGGACTTGCGAAATTTGATGGTATGTTGGATGTATTCCAAACACGAAAGGTAGAGACATCCCTGGAAATGATATATCAACATTTAATATGGCATTTTCATTAGAAGCTAACACATGTCTAGTGTTTTCCTTTGGTTCTCCACAAATTTCTTCCGTAAGAGCACTACATTTAGTAGTCCGTTTTAATTCCTTAACAAAATGCACACAGAAGAAACAGTAAATCACCAAGTACACTCAATATTCTTCCAATCACATGTATATCACAATAAAGTTTAAATTACATATTCATTCTTGGATTGCTTCAAAGAGTAATTTTCCCTAACATCTTTTAGTTTATTGGAACAACTGACATGATCTTTCACTTTTTACATAACAAACAAAAAAAAATTATAATAAATAATATGAGCATATCATTTACTAACAGTTTGACGTACACAGCCAATATGAATAATATAAGTTTAAAAATGAAACCTTAGCTTACATAGTTGTTCTTTGCCATGTTGAGTCTAGATGCCATCTGTCTCTTACCTTTCAATATTCCATGGACACCAATGTCCGTTTTTAGTTGCTGCAACACTAGTGAACACATAGATTCAACAACTCAATAACATCACAATTGTAATTCAAACACAGAATAAACATCTAATACCAAGTTTAGGCAAGTTCTCATTACATTATCATAATGTTTTGTAGTCTAATTTTCATGTACCATGTCATTCCCATCAATTTCATTGATTATCAACAATTATGTACCTGCAACATATAAGATTATTTTAATTAAATGAATTCAGCTATTTGACGAAGACAATGAAAATATATCAAATAATTGAATTACTGTAGTGCAGTTACTTACCATCTGCTGCACACCATCAAATTCCAAACCACGTGAATCATCACTAAGACTAACATCATCATCCATTGAAAGGAGTAAAGGGCATCTATTCACGAAATGATCGCTTTGCTTACAGTTGGAACATTTTCTACTACTCTTCTTGTAATTTTTCTTTCGAGGAGCACCTTTTGTCTTCACAACATTAGGATCACAAATATCCTCTGCGGTACAATTATCACTTATATGCATGTGACCCTGCTTCTGTAACTTATCAGTCAAATTCAAAATTTCATCTCTAATAACTTTAAAACTTGTACAACTTTTTGAAGCAATGTGACACAGTCTATTATAAGCCGCAGCTAACACACTAAAACGGGCCATAACCATCTTCTCATTATCATTGTCTCCTAATTCATAGCTGGATATAAAAAAGCTCTTAGCATCCTTTGGCCACCTCTTGCAAATCAAGCTCGTAGGTAAGGAGATAATATGATCAAGCCGCATTGCACGTATAATGTGACTACATGGAATACCAGTAGATTCAAACATCATACAATCACATGCAAATGTGGATAGGCATTTATCATAAACAACTTCATGTTCATAATGCTGCTGAGAAAATTTGTCCACCTTAAATTTCACCTTCTCCTCCTCCTTAAATCTCTCTATCACATTTAGGGCTCCTGCGCTTACAATCTCACTTTTAATCAACTTAAAAATATTTCGGGTAAATAACTTTGAGGCCTAACGCTCAATCGTCGAAAGAGAAGTAGTAAACATAGGTTCTATGTAAAAAGAATCAAAATCTAAGATCAACTCATTGTACCTGTAATCTCTTAATGAGTGCTCAAGATTATACAACAACTCAACAATTATATTCTTCCGCCTAACATAAGACTTTATACAAGAATTGATCCCTTCGCACAATGAAGTAGTCCTTATCCTAGCAAAAAACTTTTCACGTAGATAAGCGGTAACCCACATAGACCTCTTCTGGTATGTTTGTGAAACCCAAGTGTTTCCTTCAACCTCATGCTTGACAACCAGTTCCTTCCAAAATTTTTCAAATTTGTCTTTTGTAAAATTAGCATACATGGCTTCTTTAAAATTAGTTAAAAAATCTGTATTCTTTACATTCTCACAAGCATTCTTTTGCAAATGCCATGCATAAAGTCTATGTGATGCATTTGGAAATAACTCCCTGATTGCCTCACGCATTGCAGCATCGCCATCTGTAACTATCGCTTTTGGGTGCTTGTGGGACATTGCATCCAAAAAGGCTTGTAACGCCCACTTATATGTATTACTACTTTTGTTTGAAACAAGAGCACAACCAAATATCACAGTTTGTGCATGATGATTTTTTCCTGAAAAGATAACCAACGACTTATTGTATTTGTTCTTCTTGTATGTGTTGTCAAATGCAACCACATCACCAAAACATTGATTATCATACCTACTTGTTCCATTAGCCCAAAATAGGTGATTCAATTTACCATCCTCTATAAGTATGTATCTTGAAAAAAACATAGAATCATTGTCTGTCTTCCCTTGTAGATAACTTAAGGCTACCAATGCATCACCATCTTGGATTTTAGAACGCTTATGCAGCTCAATATGGTTAAAAAGATCTTTCTTGTTGAAACCAATACCTACATGTCCCCCTTTTTGATCCATCGTGAAGCCCATTATCTGGCATGTTCTAACACCATGTGCATGCAAGCTATCCACTTGAGCTTTATCTGCATTAGACAATCCACGATACGAATGGATTAATGGCACACATTTTGAATGACATAATTCATGGTTATGACTCTCCTCAAATGACACCACTTTCCATGTAGACGTAGTTCGATTTAGTCATACACGCAGCTTTGCTTTGCAATTGGTACGGGTTAGAGGTCTATGATCCTTTTTCCTATCATCTCGCATCAAGTGTTTTTTGTCCCTTGAACCCACTTTATTGCACAAAAATTGACGCATAATACGATTATGGTTCAAATCATGAGATACTTCATCTTTTTGAATCCCAAAACCATGACTTTTTCTATATGCAAAATAAAATTTATATGCTTTATATTCACTTGAAAACTCCATGGCTCATATGTCATCTACTGTCAAATCAATCAAACTTTTGTGACCATCATCGCTCACTTTCAGATCTACTTCTTCATTGTCAACATCAACATCTCCTTCAATCTCACTTTCACTATCCTCAAAACTTTTTGTGTTAGTAAAACTAACATCATTGTCGTCATCCAAATTAACATGGGATTCCTCGTTCAACTTATCCATCTACGCTACAAATCCAAATATGAATCCATAAGCAAATTAAATTAAAAAGTTTCTAAAATATAACTGAAAAAGATAAAGTTTAAAAATCACATTGGTAGATAACAAGTACACATTTCTTGAAATATTTAACTAAAACATACATTAACAAACCTTAACTAAAGGCTAACATTTCAAGGAAATGCATGCCACGACACATTCCAAAATGACTGCATACTTGACGTTATCTTTCATTACATCACACACTCACTAAACAAACAATTTACTACATATACGAGGATAAACCTCAGGGATAAATTAAGACTTCCCACTATATTAGTTCATTTCAACAACCATACACATCACATAGTAATAGTTTTAAAATTTGCATCCATTTTTGCTTTGTTATTGCCTTCAAATATCAAAATTTAACAAACTTTCAATGTGTGTTGAGTGCTCACAATCAGATTTTATTATTTAAAAAATAAACAAACAAACATTCTTCAATTGGGTAGATAAATTTGGCCAACATGTCCCACAACATTATTCAGAACAAATGCTGCTTATCATCTATTACAATATCATGTTTCAGACCTATCAAAACAAACTTATGCCCCACAAGATCATATAATAACACTATGCTCACAAATCGCTAAAATTTGTCAACCAAATAACAGTCAACATTGAACATAAGGTAACTTGCCTTTTTGACTCAACGATATTTATGCGATGTGCTGAGATTTCAATAGCTACAACACTAATCACTATGAGACACACCAACTCTGCTTCAATGAAACCTACATCACAACGAACACACAACTTTATATCGGTTACAGTTATTGTAAAATAGTATTAAAATAAATGTAACAAAATACTAACATGAATGGAAACAAAGGTTTACCATTTACCATGAATCAATTACCGTAACTTATGTGTCAAACCAATGCAACACCACCACGAGGATTGTACCCTAACTAAAAAATGACACCAATGATCCTGTAACTGTTGTGTCTAAGTTGGAGAACAAACGGAGCAAACCACTGTAACACCACCACGACCGTAACCAGGGATGGACACCGACGATCTTTTAACTGCTTTGTCTAAGCCGTTCACGAAATGGAGGAAGGGAGACAGAGAAACCACTTGCTAATGTGTTTTGGCAGGGGGAGAAAGGGGAAAACCACTTTCCAATCTTCGATGTGTCGAGATAGTGACATGCAGTGGTTTTCAATAAGGACAAACAAGTAATTTTGGTTCCCCGGTTCAAAGAAATGTGAACAAAAAAAAAGTGCTCACTATTCAAATAATGAGATGCATTTAATCTACCTGGAAAAATCTTTGCCACGCGTCAGAATCTCATTGCATGCAGTATAGGGGGCACCTAAACCCTCTAAACACACCATGCACCGAAGGAAATGCCTTTGTTTAATGTTGAGCATACTAATTGCATCATTCCTTCTTGGGGAATTAGGCAATGTGATCCTTTCTTATCCTATCTTTCGTGCTTTGAAAGATTAACCCACTTGATTTATATGGCAATAAATCAAAATAAATGGAAACCTCTTAAGCTAAATAGGGATAAGCCTCTTATATCCCACTTATTTTTTGCTTAAGATCTTTTGCTTTTTGGTGAAGCCTCAATTGATCAAATAAATGTCATGATAAATTGCCTTAAAGTGTCCATCACCAAGACTAGATTGTTTGTCTCCAAGAATGTCCATTAAGGCTTTAGGGTTGAGCCAGATATTGGGGTTTGGATTTACTAATGACCTCAGTAAATATCTGGGGATCTCTATTCTGCATAGGCAGAAATGCAGGGAGAAATTTAACCACTTGCTTGAGAAAACTCAGTCTAGACTTTTTACTTAGAGAGTTCCCTTTCTTTTGTAGGTCGAACCACTTTTGCTCACTTAGTTTTTGTTGCCTTTCCCACCTATACAATGAATAAAATATTTGTTTGGTGGAGGGAAGGTAAGGAAAATCACAACTACCATACCATTGCTTTGATAGAGTTTTTTCAACCCTAAAAGATGAGGGGCCTTGGTTTTACGAACCTTTTTCTTTTTAATAAAGCTCTTGTCCTGAAACTAGAGTAAGGCTTAGTTGAGAAGCCTGATGCACTCTGAGTGAAGGTCATACGAAGAAAATATATATGTAGGGATGCTTTGATGCCAAATGTGGATAAGAAGTCTCAATGTTCTAAAATTTAGATAGTCATACGTAATACGTGGTAGTAGATCGTAAAGGGTAGGAGTTAGGTTATTGCTAGTGGTAAATATGTGAGAATTTGGAGAGGTATTTGGTTGCCTTCTAAATACCACTTCTAGATCACACCCTTTAAGATGTACCAACCCATCTCTTTGATGCTTATATGGTTGACTTTGTTGAACAAAATGGTGATTGGAATCCCACACATATCACGCCATTGATCCTTTTGTAGGTGAAAGTAGAGATTGAATCTTTAATGCCCTCAACCCCAACTTTAACTTGGGCAATGACAAATTTGTGTGGGGACTCACAAGTGATGGAGGATTCTCAACTAAAACAACTTATCACTTGATAGCCTTGTCTGCCCTTACGGATAGTACTCAGCATGATATTTGGAAGGCTGCGTGGAAGAGTGACATCCATTACCGCCAAAAGATTTTCATTTTCCATATTCTTGACAATGGGCTTCCCACGAAAGCTACCCTTGCTCATAAATGTATAATTGACAACTCTCTTTGCCCCATTTGTAACCAAATAGATGAAAGCATAATTCATGTTCTTAGGGCTTCGTGCATTTGGAGAGCTAGCAATAATAAGATTCCTCATTATTTCTTCCATACAGGTCTTACTACTTAGATCATTAATAATACTAGACATACTCGCATTATGGATGAGGGAGTTCTTTGGTCAATTCTTTTTGGTTTCATCATTCGGGAAATTCAAAAAAGGCACAATGTAGTGGTTTATGGTAAACCCACTCTCAAAGATCAAGCCTGCCAAGAAGAGCACATGGTGCTATAAATTTGAATCCAATTAGGATAGGTTTATTACTTACCTTACTGGGCGTGTATCTGTTGTTCAGGTGGCTTAGCCTCTTAACCCTTACGAGTGAACCAAGTGCAATTTATCTATGGTCAAGTGGCCTATGGATGAGTGTTTCGAACTAAGGATGGTACCTAGATGTTTGGTTTCCAATGCAATATAGGCTCAACAAACTCTCTTATGGCTAAACTATGGGGTCTCCTTTAAGCTACATTGCTTACTTGACTTAGGAACATGGATCATATTTGCTTTGAATCAGGTTCCAATGTGGCAATGAATCTTGCTCTTCATGGTTGCCATAATCAACATCCTCTTTGGAGCATGGTGGAAGTGATTCAGAGATGCAAAAATCGCCCTTGGAGTATTATCACTATATCGCATGTTTATGGGGAAGCAAACATGGTTCTTGACTGTTTGGCTAACTTGGTACACCAAACTGACTTTGGCTTGCATGTGTTTATTACCCCTCCTCCTGTTGTTTTGCTTTTGTGTTTGCATGATATTTTAGGGTTACATGTGCCCAAATCTATCTCCTGTTAATCTTGTTTTGTTGGCCCCTAGACCTTCTTGTTTACCAAAAAGAAAAGGTGCAATGCAGCTTTAAGAGCGTGCATGCGTATGTGTGTGTAAGGGAAGTCTTTATCATATGTGAGTCGAACATAGTTTTTTTCTTTAAATTCTTTTTTTTTTTTTAAAGTTTGAGTCATTAATTGACTAAATAATTTTTTGATATGTTATTTTAAAGTGTCTACATTTGATTTAAATTTTAGTAATTATTTCCTTTTAAGTGATAAAATAAATATTATCTTTTTAATTATGTTAATTATCCTTATTTTAAACTTAAAATTAACTTAAATGCACATTATAGGATACAATTATTTAATTTTTAAATTTTAATTTATATTAACTTGCATCTGCCCAATATTATTTATAATTAAATTAACATTTTATTTCAATTTTCTGTACAGCATGGTTGTTACTTGTTATATATAGTGTTAAGCTGACAGGGCAAAGGGGAAGATGGGGTTTCACGTGAAGCGGATTGCCCATGGGCCATGGTCATTATCATAGTTGGGCTGCGCCACGTCTGCCTGAGTCATACATGAAACCGAAATGTTACTACTTTCTCCTATTTTAATAATTTAAGCTATGTTTAGATTAAATTTACGTATTTTTGCCAATTTTAATGTAAATTTATAAATTTTAATGCATTGAGGGTAACAGTATTTTTAAGCTTTCTCAAATGAAATTCAAATATGCACTTAAACCTCTGGCCCCTAAAAAATGATTTAAAACTCTGTTTCTTTTAAAATTATATATATATATATATATTATTTTTGATAAAAATGTGGGATTCAAAATCAATTTTACCAAATTTTACTCTAAGTGAACACTAAATTATATTTCACACTTTTTCATAAAGAGTGGGGATATCGACACTCTAATATATCTTTTTACACTCTTTAATTTTTTTAATTTTATCATACTTTTTCAAACTTACCCTTATTTAAGTTTTTTTTAAATACAAATCATTTAATTTAAAGTTCTTCATATATTATATTTCAAATTAAAAAATACTAAAAACAATAAAATGAACACACACACATATCATTTTTATTTATACAAAATAAAAATATTTATAATTATGATATGTAATCTGATTGATGAAAATTTTTAATCATGTCTAATAAATAATTATTATATTCAATTACTATATTACAAAACTTGAGAACAAATATTTCTTGTTTATAAAAATATTGAACATAATTTAAAAATGAAATATAAAAGTAATAAACAAAAAAAAAGGGGAAGATCATTCATTTATTCTATTTTTAAGCTTATACAATAATGATTTGATGAATTATGAGTTTTATTTATAATAATAAAAATGTAAAAAAAATTAAACGTGTGAATAATTAAATATAACTATGAATAAAAAAATGCAATCCATGAATCAAAAAAATTAAATATAACTGACAAAACAATTAGACTTAATATAAAGATAAGTCAAGAAAATATATTTTAAGCAATCAATGTTATAATTACTTAAGACAAAGTGTAAATAAACAAAGATGAACATTAGAAACCTCTCCTCTAATAATGTAAATCAAATAGTGCTGCTATGATCTTATAAATGTAAAAGCTAAATCAATAAAATATCATAATATTATTAGTTATTACTGAAATTAGAAGTTTTAAAATAATAATTAACCAGTGTCCTTTTTATTTAATTTATACATAGCAAAAATAAAGAAAAAATAATTATTTTATCTCTTCTCATTGCCTCTTAGTCCTTTTAATTATAAATATCTATTTATTTAACTAAAAAAGTTTTTTAATATGTTTTTATTTTTAATTTTTATTTTATTATCAAATTTAAATTTAATATTTTAATAAATAAAAATATTTTCTCAAGTTGATTTTTTTAATATATTCATTTACTGGACATATTACTAAAAATATTTCATCGTTTAAATTCTATCATAATTATAAATTCTTTTTATTTCGTAAAAATAAAAATTAAATGTATATTTTTATTTCTTCATTATTTCATAAAGTAAGATAATTTTATTTTTGTTTAAAAATTAAACAAAGGAAAATTTAAAAGAAAAAAAATGAATAAGCATATTAATTTTGAGTTTTGTTTTTCAAAAAACTTAAATAAAGATTAAAAAAAATGAGATTGATGAACTGGCAGTGAGCTGTTATACATCAAAATTGAATATTCATTTACTGGACATATTACTAAAAATATTTCATCGTTTAAATTCTATCATAATTATGAATTATTTTTATTTTGTAAAAAAAAAATAAATGTATATATTTTTTTTATTATTTCATAAAGTAAAATAATTTTTTTGTTTAAAAATTAAACAAAGGAAAACTTAAAAGAAAAAAAAAAACATGAATAAGCATATTAATTTTGAGTTTTGTTTTTTTTTTTTAAACTTAAGTAAAGATTAAAAAAAAATGAGATTGACGAACTGGCAGTGAGCTGTTATACATCAAAATTGAATTGATGTAAAAAGCAAATGAGATCTATTTTATGAGACTATAATCAAGAAGACAATTAGGAAAGTATCTTCATCTCTCATAAAGAAAAACTTTGATCGTTCGAGAATATATAAAGACTTTTCCAATTTAAAACTTAAAAATTCATTTATGGAAATTTGAACTTAGAGAAAAAATTTCATTTTAAGAAAATCTATATTCTTAAGAATATTTTAATTTCTCAAGATAAAATTTAATTCCCTAAGATAAATATAGACTTTAGGAATTGAAAGTCTTAATATCTAACAGTCATCATTTTTTTTTCATGGTATTATGACAATAAGAAACTAAATTATGCTAGAAAAAAATTGGATGTTACAATATTATGCCGATAAATATTATTTTCATAAACATATTCTATTGACATTTAGTAATTTCATAAAAAAATAAATTTTATTTGACTAAAAAAATTTTAAAAAGTAGAAAAAAAAATATAGAAGAATGAAGTGGGGATGAATAGTTATTGTAGAAAATAACTTTTATTCTCATGAAAATATAAAATACCCAATATTTATCATAAGAATAAGAAATAAGACAAATATAAATATTTTATATTTATGATCTAAAAATGTTTTTCAGAACATGTACAAAACATAAAAATATAATATTCCCAAGTTTACTTTTCCAAAATTAATTTTTGATACCATGAAAGAAACACGACCATATAGATCAATGACGGGGAAACAATATTAGCTTCAAACCGTTGGATAATTTTTGGATGGGTGCCACTCACTTGGGGAAACACCTTTCTCACGGTTAGCTTTCGACCAAGTGTTCTGGATCAACGTGCCTAGGGGAGGGGTGTTCGGTCTGGGCTAGTCAGTGTGTGCACAGAAGGCCCAATCTATGTTTGAGAGCTTTGGATCATGCAACGCAAGAGAGAGAAGGGCCAATCCAGGGACATGCACTTGGGTTAGGCAAGAGGAAGTGGATATCTTTAATGTTTTTTTTTTTTTTTGAATTAAGAGTGAAATAGAATGAAAAAAAATGAAAAAGATGTGTTATTTAGATGAATAAAAATAGAAAGAAAAAAATATATGTATTTTTCTTTACTTGTTTAGATGAGTAGAAAAGAGAGTAAAAATAAATAAATAAATTATATGGAAAATATTTTTATGTTAATTATAAAATGTAATTTTTTAAAATTATTTTTTTAAAACATAAATTATTGACTTAAATATGTTTTTAGTCCTTCAAATTTGAGGTAATTTTTTTTTTCAAATTTAAAATTAATCTTTTTAGTCCTTGTAATTTGAAAGAAAAAAATTAGTCTCTTTGTCCAAATGTCATTAAAGACTTTACTTACCTGGCTAATGTATTACAAGTTGTTTATGTGGTAACTTACATTGATTTTATATTCTTATTATGAAACACCCTAGCACATGTGTGTTTTACTTTCAAAATACTCATTTTGATGACGTTTTGGTAGAAGGACTAAAACAATTTTTTTTTTCAAATTTCAATGACTAAAAGAATCAATTTTAAATTTGGACCAAAAATAAACTTACCCCAAATTTAAAATACTAAAAGTGTAACATCCTCTTTTTCCCAATTTCTTTTATAAAATAAATAAATTAGTATTTTATTTTATTTTTGCTCATTACTATGTTAATTAATGGTTTTAATAACTGTATTTGCAATTATATTTGAATTAAATTAAGATAATTAAAAGAAATTATATTTATTAGTTTTAGAAAAAATATTATGATTTTAAATAAATTAAAAATTTGTGTGTAAATTAAAATAAAGTTTTAATATTAAAAAAGGTTGTTACAGAAAAAAAAAAGGAGTTACAAGAATTTTTGTTTGTGTATAAAATAATATCTTATTTTAATTGTTTGTCATTGTGATTGATTATTGGTTTCAATAACCGTATTATTATTATATTTGTGCTACATTAAATATAATTAAAATTGAGTCATAGAAAATTAGTTAGAAAAATATTAAGAATTTAAATAAATTAAGAATTTGTATATAGATCAAAGTAAAATTCATGAAGCTTTAAATATTAATAGGAAGTTTAATGAGAAGACTAAGAATTTTAGTACGTGTGAAAATAATTAACTAAAATTAGGTAAATAATTAGTTGGTAGTTAAGTTAATTAAGAAAATGTAAGAATAAATTGATTAAATAAATAAATAGAGGAAGGTTAAATTAAATAAGTGTGTAAATAAATAACTAGAATTGGGTTAGTAAAATAATTAGTTGGGTTGTTTATCTTCTTTCTGGCTTGCACAATCGCAGATCCACATGAGTGAGGATGTGTGTGTTATTGTTTTTTATTCTGTCATTGACTAGGCCCAAAACGCAGACATATTCTGAAGCCCAAAAAGTTTGGCTATTGTTCTCTTTTCTCGTTGGGCTGGAGACCCAGATTTCTAGCAGGTGGGTTAAATTAATTAAATCTAACGGTGAGAAATAGTTGAACAATTCTAACCGTTGGATCAATTAATTAGACAATGTTTTAACGTAACGAAGAAGCTCTCTTCCTCTATAGTCAGTTAACGTGTGAGAAAATAGGGGGAGAGTGACTAGAGAGAGAAGAGGAGGTTTACATTTCAAAAGGATTTTAATCTCCCAACCTCTCACTTAAGATCTTTCAAACCCTTTCTCTCTTTCTCTGCAACGGCGGTCCAAGAGTGCGATTGTGCAGCGGGTTTGAGCTTAGAGCATGGGAGGAAGCATCTGTTTGCAACTCAAGTTCTGGAAAATTTAGGTAGGGGAGGGGGTTTAGGCCTCAATTGGTGATTCTTAATTGCCGAATGATTATAATTGCTGGAAATTTTGTTTCTCCGTTTGATTTGTTGGTTTGGGAACTCTCTGTTCTTGCTTAATTGTTGGTGTTGGTGTTAAAATTTTTGTGCTCTACGTTATGGAGAGTATTGCATGAGTATAGAACTGAAGTGAAGTTATCAATTGAGTTGAATTTTAGTTATTATTTGCGTAAGGAGAATTGGGAGAGTGCCAGTGGGTGCAAGAAATTCATTGAGAAAAACTTTCTTTCCCTTGCGTCAGTAGAGAGAAATCGAGAGAGAGAGATGAAATTAGATTGCTATATGTTATTGCGGGAGATTTGTTTTGGGGATCAATAGGAACCTATGGAACCAAATTGGGAATTGAAAATTTCAGAACTTATATGTGCACGGTGAAGCAAAAATGAGCACGCACTCTGCAGGAGAAGACTCTGGGTATACGTGGCTAGAAGCAACTGGGCCTGTACCAAGACTAGACACTAGTGTTTTTCTGTTGGGCTAGCAAACTTTGGGCTCTGCAAGGAGCCTCCTAAAACTCAAACATATGATAACATTAGTAAAGAACTTATAGTAGTCCATCTGTGCTTGGACCATAGGTAACCGTGATTAAAAACTTGACGAAAATAAAATAAAATGTATAGATCCATACATAAAAATATAGTATACGTGTATGTATATATGTACACTGCACAATAGTGAATAAAAGAAGTATAATATAGTGATCTTAATCATAGTAATAATAATGACAGTAACGAGTAAAATGTATAATAAAAAAAAATCTAAACATTAAGGAAAATAATAATGATAATGTACAAAGAGAGAAGTAAGTTTCATCTATGCCCTAAAACATTAAAACGTGGCAAATGAAACTTATATACATTAACTGTATCATTTTACTATGATTTAGATTCCAACCCCAACGTCATAAGCTATATATATATATATATATATAACATAAAGAGAAATGAACGAATAAGACATATAACATAGTAAGAATAATAGAAAGTAATAATGATAAGGAGGAAAGCTATAAATTAAAAGCGCTACATAAACATGCATATATTGAAAACATAAGAAATAAAGGATGTGAAATACTTGGTCATATTCTAACTTAAGATAATTAATTATCTACTAAAACTTTATAATATAGCTTGATTATGGTCATAAATTCCTTTAAAATATCATTTTAGGGACAAAAAAATCTAATTAACTAATGCTTAAATAATAATAATAATAATAATTGATAATGATAACTTTAATAAGACAAAATAAGTGGAATGGAGTGTAAAGTGAGGAATCCATAAAATTTAAAAGAGATTAAAAATTTAAAATATTTTAATTAGGATAAACTCTTTTCATAAAATTTAATAAAACTTGTTATTCAGTTATTAATTACTAATCCTTAAGGGATAAGTGAAAGTAAAGGAGAACAAGAGTATACGAGTGAAGTTACCTATAGTTAAATTTAGCTCCTTACTATTGTTATGATTGATTTCACGGAATGAACATTAAATACACTGTCATGTGCACAGTGATTGGTCTCTTATATTAGAGTTAATATCGAGTTAAATTATTGAATTTTAACCTCTGGTTGAGAGGATTTGTTGTGAAGCCTACTATTGGCGAATTGAAAATTTGTATTGTGGGAAGTTGAGACCCTCTATTGAAATACTTGATTAATATCAACTCTAATAAAACGGACTATTGTTATATCACTGTTGTCAAACCCAAGGTCTAAGAGTAGTTACACCCTGTGATGGGGTGCGAATCTTGTAGTGGAGGCTAAGGAGACCTCGAGGATATTTGGTGCACGTCATCTCACAGGGGAGCAGAAGGTCGCAACTTTGTGTCGTGGTGAAGGCGATTTGCACACTAACATTCCTAACAAGCCACTACAATTTATCCATGATCAATGGAGAGTACTGCTGTGTACCTGTTACCACCAAAGGCTATTCGCAATCTAGCTTTGGTTGGTGAATCACCTAATGTTATTCCCATTCTAGATTAGGTGACTATTGATATTGATTTAGCATGCTTTGGTCGATGGAGTATGAGCTCTTTATCCTGCTACTTTGTTGTTGGATTGTCCTCTATGGAGATGAATCGATACCTATGTACCCATCCATTGAGTTTGATCATGAGTCAGTGTTCATGCATTTCATTTGATTGATCATTATCTATGATATAATATGAATTCTCTGATTTACTATGTTTTGCTGTGATTGTATGTTAAATTAGGTCCCATGAATGTTTATTACCATATTGATGCTTTAAGTTAGAACCTCACTTCCTCTTCATTTGTTTGTGTGTTATTGTAAAACACATAAATAACACAAGAATGAGGGTTGAATTATGTTATTCAAAATTTTCGCGAAAACTTTTTTAAGAACGTTTCGTCTGAAGGATTAATCAAAAGATTTTTAAAAGAAGTTTAAATAACGACGAAAGAAAAATGCAAACTAGAGAAACATAAAGAGTTTATACTGGTTCGTCTCACCTTAGAGACTACATCCAGTTCTTGGCAAACTACCAAGTCCCACTAACTTAAACAGGTTACAATATATTCTTTTAACCAAGCCTCTTCAGGATCAACCCAAGTAGTCTTAAACTTGTCTCTCCAAGCAAAAATCGTGTATTATTTGAATCAAAGCCTTTTTCAGGCTTCTACCCAGTTCTTAGTGAAATGGTTGAGTGTGAGTTGTGTCACTTAAGTTAACGTTTTATCAGACGAATGTACAATGAAGCACAAAAAAGTGTTTACAAGCAATGTATTTAGATATTACAAAACGAGAGAGTTTTTCAACAGTTCCACGCACTGTGTATTATATTGAGATTGAGGAGTCTTCTTTTATTTATAGGATTCTCCAAAAAAGTACCTGTTGTGAGTGCTTTAGGAGACATCCTTCGTCTGACATTATAAAAGCAGAAAAGAGTCATTGGAGTATTAAATGTAGCATTTAATGCCTTTCACCAACCAATCACTCTAATAAAATAAAACAGTCTACTTATTTAGCCTTTTTCATACTCAATCTTGCAGTAGTTGGCATATTTACTTTCCGTACTAACATATGCATACCAATTCCTTCTTTTATGCGTAAAGTATACTTTTTTCGAGGATAGGTATGTAGTCTTTTCCTTCGAGGTGGTTTATGCTTTTAAAAACTTCAGAGCACATATTAGTATAGCATCAACTGAATAGAGTTAGTTGTTGAATATTTAAATAAAAACGCGTGAATAAGACGATAGTGAAGTTATGCAAAACATGCGGGCAATCAGACGATAGTTCATAAGACTGTTTGTTATTATTAAAATAAATGAAAATCATAAATTCGTCCTTTGTCTTAACAATTATTTTCTTTTCTTTTTGCTTGTTGTCTATTGTGTGTTTCCCACACCCCGTAGATGGTAGTAGACGACATCAATATAGCATAGCAGGAACTTGGCGAAAGCTTCTCACGTTTTTTGTGGCAACTCTTTATCACTTTATTTCTATACGAGTTAAAGTTTATTTTTTTAGTATGGCTAACTGTAGAAAATTGTAATATTATATTTTAATTTTTATGTATCTACTATTCGTGATGTAATCGTGATGGAAAAAAAGATCACTTCGTAATTTTCGAGTATAGGAAACATTACATAATATTATTATTAAAATATTTATATAAATTTGGGGTGTTACATTATTTACTTTATCATTACTCACTTTAAAAAAGTCAAATTTTATATTTTCATTATTTATTGAACAAATTTGAATTAAGTGATTTAATTTTAATAATTAGAAATGATAAAAATTAAATAAATACAATTAATATTAAGGAAATTATAATTACATATAGATTAAAATATAGGATAAATAATACATGAATCGACAATATAAATTTTTGAGGAGTGCTAACTATACTTTCTTTCTAATACTATCTTTACTATAGGTTGAAAATTTATTAGAAATCACAACTTTTAATAGTCTTACTTCTCATTTAATGAGTCTCTCTTCTGGTTTAGTAATGAGACCCACCAAAATTTGTGATTTTCAATAAATTTCTATTATAAAAGTCAACAAACTTATCATATATGACAATCTATAATTGAATAATAATATAACAAAATTTAAAGGAGTGTTGGCAACACTCTCTCTAACACTTTCTTTTTAATACTTTATTTACTATTGGCTGAAATTTATTTGAAATCATAAATTTTTGTAGGTCCCACTACTAAGTTAGGAGAGGAACTCATTAAATGAGAAGTAAAATTGTCAAAGTTGGGCTAGCCCGATGGCCCAACTTGTTAAATAGCGGCCTAAAAAGAATTTGACCATTTTGGCCCAACTTGGTGGGTTAGACGGACTAGGCTGGCTTGGAAAATACTGGCCTGAAAATTAGTGGACCTATTTGGCTTGATATTATTATTATTATTATTTTAAAAATTCATATAAAATAAAAAAAATATATGGACTAATTATGGCCCGACTCAACAGGGCAACAGGCTAGCTGGGCTAGCAAAAACACAACCTATAAGACGTGTAGGCTGGGTCAGGCTAGCCCACTTTCCACCACTTGGCCCAACGAGCTGGGTTGAGCTAGCCCATTTGATGCCTCTAAATTGAGAAGTGGGACTTATCAAAATTTGTGATTTTCAATAAATTTCAGTATATAATAAAGAGAAATATTAGAAAAAGAGGGTTAACACTCCTATTTTTTTTTATTATACAAACTTCATTTATGTTGTCATGTGTTTGAAGACTTTGTTTAATGATCACTATAACTCACAAGTCAACCCTATAGCCAGCTATGAAAATAAGGAGTCAAAAACCTAAAAAGTAACTGAACACAAATACAAGTAAATAGGGCCAAAGGGCTTCCTTTATGAACCAACTCAAGATGTAGTCGTTGCTTGTGCAAATTTTTAGTGTCATTGAAGGAGCAATTATTTAGCTTTTTTATAGTACATTATTCTTTTTGTCTAGAACCTTTTTATTTTTACAATGACAACGCAAAAACTAGAACCTAAGATGTCATGCATATTGCTTGAGCTCCCTCAATATTAGGTCGGCCCTAATAGATTACTAGAATTATAAATATTTATTTATGGGAAAAAATGAGATTAATATTCATACATTTTTCATGTAAAACAATTAATAAATTATAAATTGTTTTTGGCATAAATTTTAAGTTACTAATTACAAAAGTCAATAAACTTATTATATATAGCAGTTTGTGATTTTATATTTATGTAAAAATATTTATATTGTGTATGCATGTACTATTTAGTATTTCTCAAACAATTTTGCTTCAACCAACATTGTTAATAGAGTTGTCAAAATAGACTGTCCGACCTAGTTTAACTTGAGTTTTATCTAAGCCATGGATTTTTTGGCTCGTCTGGTCAGGCCAAATTGGCTTGTTTTATTTTTTCAATTAATTTATATGTTTTTTTTTTATAAAAAATAAAAAATACTAGGCCAAATAGGCCCAGTAGTTTTCGGGCCAACATTTTCACATGCCCGCCTGCCCAGTTTGGTTGAGCCAATTGGCCTGGTTCTTTTTGAACCATAAAATAAATAGCCCAGCTCGCCCTGTTAGCTCGTTGGGCCAGATCAATTTTGATAGCTCTTTGTCAATATAATAAAACTAGCTTTATTAGTTTTTTATTTCATATATACTTTTATATTATAAATTATAATACACAACTTATTTTCTTTTTTATCTTATCTTTTTTTTGGATATATATTTCACACATTACTCTTGTAATTAGTCAAAAATTTCTCTCAACTATTTCAAACCACTTCTCTTTTTATTTTTATTTGTATATTTAATATTCTGTTTATCTCATTTAGTCTACCATAATTTTATTTTTATCTTTAAATTGAATTTTAATAAATTCTTTAAAAAATTGTCAATTTTTAAAAATAACATCGAGCCATGGACCAATTGGCACGTGATTGTTTCAGTTTAATCAGTAGTTTCAAATTTGAGTTCTGAATATGTAGCTGCATTAAATACTCTGAAAGAAAACTTTATCGTTCCAAATGATCCTACTTGATTCAAACAAAATTGTCTCCCCACAAAAAATACATGTAGTTTGGTGAAAAGAAGGGTTAAAAATAACCTTATATTAATATTTATTTTGTTTATTATACTAATCTAAAATATAATTTAAATATTTAAAGATATTTATTTATTATAAATTTTAATTATAATATAATTTATATATTAAAAATATTGATTATTATAAATTTTAATTATATAAAAACAAACATTTATCTTAGACATAAATTTTAAACATAAAACTTTGTTTAAGAGGAATTAAAATGAAAATATAAATCACCTAACCCCATTCTTCTAGCGATAATTTTTTCTTATTATAATCTCTTGCATAAAGCCATAACACATGCAAATGTGTTCTCGCAAAGATACCTGACTTTAGCCCCCAAAGGAACAAATTAAAGACCCTACAAGAACATATACTTTTTTTTTTTTATTAAAGACCCTACAACATTTTTCCTGGCCCACACACTGATGATAAAAACGAACATTAAAAGGAGAAAAAAAGAAAAAAAAAACAATAAACCGAAGATAACCGCTACAACAATCAAACTAGGCGTCTGCTTCCGAGAAGAGAGGTTTTGGGAGAAGAGAAGAGGAGTGAAGTGAAGTAGTGGTGTGGAACTGAAAATTCAAAGCTCCGCAGCGAAACTAAAGCACTTTCTGCGTGTTCTCTCTGCTCCGATGGCTTCCGTTCCCGGATCTCGAACCGGCGGCAAAATGGTCCGAACTCGCCGAACCGCCGCCGCGAGGAACCGCACCCCCTACGACCGGCCCGCGCCGTCCGAGTCTCGGAGCCCTAATTGGCTCTCGCGCTTCGTTATCTCTCCCACGCGTTTCGTTGCTTCTGGCGCCGGAAAACTCCTTTCCTCTGTTTTGGATCTCGAATCTTCCCCTACTTCTTCTTCCTCTGCTACTTCTTCGGCTTCCTCTTCCGATAACGATTCCGATGCTGGTAATGACTATAATTTAATGTATTCGCACTTGTGGTACCGTTGTACTGCTGTAGTTGCAATACTAGGGTTTCTGTGTTTTTTTGCTTTTAATTTCGTTAATATAGGGATTTTATTTTATTTCGACTATGTGGAGTGAGTGAGTGAGTGACAGAGCTTGTGTACGGTGATTTTGGTTGTAGTTGATCTAGGTTTGGTAGATCTAGTGGTCGAAGTAGGTGCCTTGCAATTATGGCTGTTTTAAAGTGCTTAATTGGATTTGAAAAATTGATGAAGTAGAGTGAATTATGTGTTTTAAATTTAGCTTTGAGTATGGGTCATGGTCGTGCTTTGTTGAAAAAACAAAATATGTATGTCTTTTGGTCTCGGGCTATTGCTGTTGCTGTCCCCTACTCTAAAGGACGTGCTTGGTGTCTAATTTTGCAGAGGAAGTTCGTACTTTCGATGATGAAAATGATAACCCTCCTGAAGATGATGTTGCGGTGAGCAAGGTAGTTGACTCTCTGTTATGTTGTCCTGTGCTTGAGATTTAGGGCTTGTTTTGTTTATTCTAGAAACTACTTTTCAATAGTTTTTTCTTTGGTTTGTGATGCATATATGTATATATTAAGAATCTTAGTTTTTCCTTCTTTTTTTTTTTTGGTTGGGAAATTGAAGTTCTTTTACTTACTATGCATGCATGTTGACACATGCACTTGCATGTACGTTGGTTGCAGAGACATGGCATTGTTCTTAATATATTCTCTTTAGACACCTTGTTTTTCCACTAACTTATGGGCCTTTGGTAATTTTTGAAGACTTCACTCTTTTCAATCTAGCCCCTCTGGAAAAAAAAAATGATTGATGAATCTGGAGCATTAAATTATCATTTTTAGAAATTCATTGGCTTTTGACAGTACTGTAGATTATGTTTCCATTCAGTTAGGCAGTCTTGATCGATGGTTTTTTGTCTTCATGAATCCCCTGGTTTCATCTAATAGTATTGCATTATTGGTCATTTGATATTGACATCTGTGATGAAAGAATGGGACATCAGAACTGATCAATTTTTCTGTGAAGGTGCTCCAGCTATTTGTTGGGAATAGCAAAAACAAGCATATCATTGAGCAGTTACTTATGAAGGAGTCATTCTCAAGGTACTGAAGAATTTATATTAATTATAATTTCAACATGTGGATATTTCCTTTGTTGTTTCTTACTTTTTTTACCCTTGTGTTACATAGAAAAACACTATATGTATGCATCCTGGTTTTGGGGGGCTTTCTATTATTTTTCATAGAGTTGAATTTAAAATTAGCAGTAATACTAGCTTCTAATATAATTCTATTACATATTTATCTACTTGTATACCATCCTGAATCCCTGATGCTAGTGGTTAAATCATAGAAGACATTTCTGCTATTGATCAATTTTTAAATTTATAGGAAGACTTGAGAGCATGGTTTGACTTCAAAAATTCCTCCACTCATATACAATCTTGGTGATTAAAATAAGCATTAACACAGGCCACACAATGAACATGATTATGTAAAGTATGCTATGCTGCATATATCAATGATGGATTTGACTCCTCTACAGTGAGGGATGCACTTTAGAAGGTGAAGTGCAAAGTTATAACTGATTCAATCAGGGGTTGAGATTGTGATAAAATACACGCACATGTATAACAAATTATAAAATTATTAAAATCTTGACTGTTGATTTTTTTTTTTTTTAATCAACAGATATACAACACTTTACCTTATAAAGTGCACCCGTCATGTTAGAAGAGCCAAATACATCGATGATCTGTACTAAAATTTGCAGACCTTGAGCTATATGTGTTCTATAAACTATAGAGAGTGGAACTGCATTTATGGATGCATAAACTGTTGTTTCCTCTAGTTGTTCGGAATAAGATTCTAAAAGAGGTTGATATTTTGATCAGGGAAGAAAGTGATAGGTTGATAAACATAATAAGATCAAGAGTTGTAGATCCTGCAAATGATGATGATGGGGATAAGAGGCTGATGGATATACCCAACAGGACTCTTGGAAGTGGTATTCTCTACATACAAAACTCAGTTTTTAACAGATTACTGTTACCTGACCATGGATTTTTAATTATTTCTTAGATACAGGTTCACCTGATCTCCTTAGTGCTGCTGTTATGGAGGCAAAGAAATGGCTGCAGGAAAAGAAGTCAGGATTAGATACAAATTCAGATATCGGTTATGGAAGTCCTAGTTTGAATTTGGTTGCATTACCACAAGTTAGTGACTCTCTCTCTCTCGGTTCGTGGAGAAACATATATTGATGTTTGTTACATGCTATCTCTTTCCCCTTTTCTCTTCATATAATGTATATCATGGTAATATGATTTTGCATTAATTGTTTGTTTTTACCTGTGTACCTGGCTGATATGCAGGCTCCCAAAGATGAGGGATCACCAGTGGATGTGGCCAAGTCATATATGCGCTCACGTCCTCCATGGGCATCACCCTCCATAGACCATACTAAACCTCGAACACCATCTGGAATTCAGCTCTTTAAAGGAGAAACACCATATCTATTCAGCAACAATTCTACGTCGTCCTCCAAGGTGCCATTTTATTTTTTGAAATTGCATATATATCTTATTAATATTTATTGTTAGCTAATTTTGTCTTCAAACTGGGTTTTTTTTTTTTACCTATATGTCATTTACTTATTTACTGGAAATTTTATTTAGGGTGTGTTTGGTAGAGAGGAAAGAAATAGATGGAAGAGAAGAGAAGAGAAGAGAAGAGAAGAGAAATAGGTGAAAAATAAAGTGAAATTAAGGTTGTTTTGTTGAAGAGAAATAGGTAAGAAATAGAGTGGAAGTTAAGATTATTCTAATTATTATTATTAATTTTTATCATTAATATTATTTTTATTGTTATTAATAATATTATTTTTATTATTAATAATAATATTTATTTTATTATTAATGTTATTTTTATTATTATTATTTTTAATAATAATAATATTATTATTATTATTATTAATAATATAATGAATCTTCAAGCAAAATTGATTTACTTGCCTCAGTTTTGCAAAGCTTAATGCATGGTGCGAAGGTCCAGCCAATTTCTTCGCTTTTCTTCTCAATTTTGTGTGGAAGTTACTGTGTGGGTCCCACAAATTTTTAAAAAAATTTCTTCACACTTTCATTCTACCAAACAATCCACCTCTTCTCACTTCCACCCTCTTCCTTCCTCTCCCCCTCTATTTCCACTCTACCAAACAAAGAATCTTGAGAGTTGGGTCCTACATTGTAAGCAGACATCGCTGGCATGAGGCATAGTTAAAGCAGAAAATTTATTATCACTAAAATTCATGAACTTAAAGTTTTGAAAACTAATAGAGATAGATTACAAGACAATTGAACAAGAAGTAGATAGAAAATAATGGATATAAAGGGTCTATTTTATTTTCAGAATAGTTGCACTTCATTTCTTTTGGCTGCCTTTAGAAAATGTGAGAACTTTACTGAAAAAGATAATTATGTCCGGGGGAGTATCAGGGACGTAATTGAAAGGGTAAAATTTAGGGTTTAATTTCACTTGAGTTATTTTGCATTATAGTTTCCTGCTAAGTTTGCTACATATGGGAAGGGGATAAATTTTATGGGTCCCTTCTCTCCTGCAAGTCCTAATTTCACCTTTCTCATGTCCATCCTCTAATTTTGATCGCCCCATGTGCACGCCGGCACGCGTGTTCTTGCTTGCTTGTGCGTGGTGTTCCTTCTTATCAGTTGCAGCTTGGGTACAGTTAGTTTGTTGAATTGAATCTAAATTGATGGCGCAATGTTCTAGATGTTTTGTAGAAAAGGTAGTGAATGGCCCTTGATATTGGTATGCATCTTGCATATGCAAGATTTCTTTGTTCCGAGGTTTTTTTTCTTTTTTCTTTTTATGTTTGGAAAATAGGTTTGCTGGGGAGGCAGAGATCAGTAGGTTAGGAAAAGAAGAATGAGATGGTGGAAATGCCAATTTGATGCTTAAATGTTTGCTTGTATAAGAAAAAGTTCCACAAATAGTAAGATAAGGGGATAAGGAAGGGTCCATAGGAAGGTTGAGTTGGAGCTAAAAAGGTTTCCTATATTATCATCAAATCTCTAAAGTTAGCTGACAAGTGATGGGTGAAATGGAAAAAGATGACCTAAAATTAAGGAAGTCTGAGATAGTTAATGGCATGGGGGCAGGCTTTAACCATGTGGTGTACCTCATGTAATTAATACAATCCATCAGCCTGCCACAAAGTGGACGAAGCATTGCAAGTTATTGATATGAGTGCTATTGCCAAAAAAAAAAAAAGGTTGTTTAGCAAGCTCTTGAATGAGCTCCTAGTAGTGCATCTTAGAATTTGGGTTTAGACCTAACTCAACCTCAAAAAGCTAGCTCATAGGATGAGGGTTGTCCCCTTCTTATATACACTATTCAGGCACTATCTCTAGTCAATGTTGGACTTGAGTTTTTCCCAATACACTCCCTCATGCCTAACTCTATTAGGCTTGGTGTGTGGATAATATGACAGGTGACCCAATAATGGATCCAAGATAGATGCACTCTGATACCATCTTAGAATTTGGGTTTGGATTTAACTCAACTCCAAAAACTAGCTCATAGGGTAAGGGTTGTTTCCTACTTATATATATTTTTTAGGCACTATCTCTAGTCAATGTGGGACTCGGGTTTTTCCCAATGAAAATTTAAAAAAAAAATATATATTTTGAAATTCACATGATTCAACTTTGGAAAACAACCTTAGTGAGAAGATTTGTTCTAGAAAATATATGATTGTTACCTGGTAAAGGCCAGAGGATTTATGTTTTCCTTTTTCAACAGTTAGCTGCCTTAATTATTTTATTATGGTAATACAAAGTATATTATGTGATGTACCTTGGTAGAATTTCTTATGTTCTGGAATATCTTTTGTCAAGGAATTTACATGAATTACTTCTATCAATCATAGCTGGGTTGTCATTTGGGTTGATTGAGTTACAGTATTCAAATGTTGTGTTTATGGATTGTTTTATTTGGGCTGATGCTGGAATGCAGTTGAAAAGAGATTCTCCTGCTACTGGTTCATGGAGTATTCAGGATGAAATACGAAGAGTAAGATCCAGGGCAACAGAGGATTTGCTTAGGACACTTCCCTCCTCAAAAATTGATTGGTCCGCATTTGCCATGGAGAATAAAAATAATGTAAACTCTTCAGACATTGAAAATATTGGAGCTAGTCTTGGAGAGAGAGTACATAATTCTACAAAATTAGTGGATGCATCTGCGAACTTGGCCAGAGAATTAGGTTCTCAGGTCTCTCCAGGTATGATTCACTGCTGTAGGAAGCCTGTTGGTTTATTCTGGTAATAAATTGTTTTAATGGTAAAACATGTTTATTCCTTAAAACATATAGAACCTCTTGGTGATTTTTCCTCATTTAACTTCATTTCCCTTCAGATTTGGGGAGTAAACTGGATGGGTTCCAACCTGAATCTGTGCTGTCTGATCCTGTTAATATTAATTTTGAACAGAATCAGGTGCTTGTCTGAACTGAAGTTTATATAACAACCCCCCTCCTTGTAATACATTCAAGATTTTTTAAAGATCAACCCTATTTTATGTCTAACACGATTCTCTTTTCTTCCTTTTTCTAAGGGCTCTGTTGCTGTTCAGCAGACCGAAGGTAACACTACTGCTGACTATGACAATATACCTAATATGTTGGTCAAATATGTTTTAGAAACAAAACCATTTGTTAATTATCAATGCTTTTGCTTTTAAGATATTCAGGCAAATTATAATTGGGCAATTTGACCCGGACATTGTTCACTAGTTGTTATTATTTTAGAGCTGAGAAGTATGATTTAACTACTTACAAGTATAAATCAATTGGTTTTTGTGTTGATGTGACCTGACTAGCAGATAAAGTTCTTTTTCATGTATTCTACAATAGTTTTATTTCCCTCCATCTCTCGGTAGAAGTTTTACTTTGCTTATGAAAATCCATCCATGCCACATAGGTACACAAGATGACTGTAGGGAAATAACTACTTCAGGACTAAGAGATGGGTTGTCGGATGATATGCACAGGTTAGAGTATTTCTATCATGTCATTTCTTTTCAATAAAGTTGTGCAGGTCTATTTCATCAGGTTAAGTGTTTTCTCATTTACTTTCTGATATTACTTTGTTCTCCCTTCCCACCCCAACTTTATCTTATACAATGCATTTAAGGTCCATAATACTCTATGGTTTGATCTGTTGATCACCTTTTTGACAATTTCTTTTGGCTGATATTTGGAATTTTTAACTTTCCTATATCACAAGAATTTCCTTTTGTGCTACATTGTTTGAAACTGAGATGACTCTTTGGACTAAAGGTCTTTGAAGTTCCCAGTATTTGATTATTGTCATTGCACTTTCTTATGGTTGACCAGCAGAAAAAATTTGCAACTCTAGACACCATGATGTGCAAGACTGACAATAACAGTTACAAATTATGTTTTGAGTTTATTCCTGTCAATATCTATGATTACCAAGAGTCCCATGTGCAGAGATCTGGTCAGGCTTTTTGTATGAATTCTGGCTCTGTATATTATTTGTCTTCTAATTAGCATTTTTCTGAATGTAATAGGGATGGCGGTATGGTTAAAGTCAATGGCATCAATGACACAAATGGGTCTGGTCATCAGCTCGACTCATTTGAAGAAACTAGAGAAGGTATGAATCAGTCCCTTTGGCTGCCTTGTGATTAGAAAACATGTTTGGTTGATGTAATGTGCTATTTGCAACTTAAATAGTCATGGTTATTAATAATGCTATTGTGAGATGTGATAGTGTTTAGCAGTGCACCATGGACACAGTGCTAAGTGTTTAGTTTTGCAACCTTGAAATCAATGGTATCTTCTCATAGCAATAGTATCTGCTAGTGAAGCTAAGAGAAAATTGTGCAATTCATGTGGCTTTTGTGTTGGATCTGGCTGAAAATTGAGTAAACACAACCCATAACTCTCATAAGATAGGGCACTATCTGACTATTGGAGGCCTTTGACATACCTCAGTGCATTTGGAATGCTGGTGGCGGCTCGTTGTCTTCCATTCAGATGAAAGTAATTCACTCAATGGTTTGTTGCAATGTGCAATGCATGCAGAGAAATTTCAGTCTTTGTTATTTCTATAATTTAGGAATTCACGGCTTATGTTTGGTCAAACAGAAAAGCCTGCAAATAGTGGATGATGCCTCGATTGTGAGGTCTCACTGGCCATTCCTGCAGTGTCTTGTTGCCCTGATCATCTCACTTGGGGTTTCATGGGGACAGGAGTTATTAGATATTATTTTTAGATATAATTTTATTTTGTGTTTTTATGCTGAGAGCCCTAGAAATTTTAATTCCAGGCATTACCAAACGATGGTCATTTTGGTCTTTGAAATCACAGATATATAGACTAAAATGACTGAGGTTTGTCAATTTCAAGGATTAAAATGATATTTTTATAATCTTAAGAACTAAATTGACCGGTGCTCATAATTTTAGGGACTAATTTGGTGTATACTTCATTCTCTCTCTCTCTGTCTCTGTCTGTCTGTCTCTCTCTCTCTCTCTCTATATATATATATTATGCACCATATTTCAAAATATTGTGTTTTTCTTATTTGCTGTGGATATTGCTACAAGTGCACTATTTGCTTCTAAAAAATATGTGTGTAGTATAAACTTCCTTGAGTTTTGTACTAGTTCTTTGTGTTCATATTCTCTACATTGGAATTTGCACATGATTAAACCTTTATGCACTTTTGTAATTCAGTTTAGGTCTGAGTTCTTGCTTTAGCTAGGGTATGATCCTCACATTTTATGAGGAGTATGATTGGATCCCAATTTTAATGTTTCTTGGTTAAATATGTTATGTATTTTCACGAGGATGTGTTTACATAGATCAGGGTGGTAATCTACAGGATCTTGCTTGTGTTGGTGGATTTATGGTGTTTTTCCCTTGTTCGGTTATGATAAATTTCTCCCTTGTGCTCTAGAGTTTAAATATTTTATTCAGTATTCTGTATGTCAGTTTTCATCTGATATGCTGATCCTTCCTTTGAATGCAGCTATAAATTCTATATTACAAGATAATAACCACTTAGTAATCAAAGAGAAGGTTGGAGCAGAAGATGCATTGGCAAATGGGTTCCCCTCTTCAGGGCCCAGGTAAATTTATGGTTCACTGGCCTTTCTTTGATGTTGAACGTTCTCAATGTAAAACCTATTTCTATATAACCTAGGTGCCTTTTACATTTTGTTAATCAGTGGAGTGTAAAATTGTGGATGAAATTTTACTTTAACTGTCATCACAGTGCTAAGGTCATTACTCAATACCAAAATGCCATGATTCTATGTTGGTAACCTACCTCAATTGCCAAATTTGGAATGAATAATTTTTAATTGACTTGAAATATGTGGGAAAATCAACTGACCTTTTTTCTCACCTGTTTGGGAGTGGGAAAGAAATATTGGCCTTAGTTTCTTATTCCAGTTCTTAAAATAGTAAATTTAAATTAATTCTGCCATTTTCCTGTTTGCTAGTTTCTATGCAGGGCAGGTTATTGAACAGAACACAAAAACATTGGACAACGAACCCAATACAATTGATTCAAGTCAGGAAAGGACAGATCAGGGTGTTCTTGAGCAAGAGGCTTGTAAGACGTTGCGTGAATCAATGGATGTGCCTGATGTCATTGTGGACAACTCTGCTGCTCTCAAAGAAGATGACGGTGTTGCCTCTGGCTCGCAGAACAGTTCCAGTGTACAGTTTGAGGTTCGACAAGATACTTCTCAGCCGGGTGCAGAATCAGGCTTGCCAACCACACCAACTAGCATTGGTAAGCAAAAGGGGAAAAGAATTACAACCAGATACAACAGAAGGGGCAGGAGCAAGGGTGTCAAATGATGCCCCTTGTATTTTGTATGTTAAGTTGTAAGTTACTGTTAGCTTAGAAAGTAGGGATTCTGCAGGTCATTTGTTGTGAGATTAATAATATTCACGAATGAGTCTACGTCAACTTAGACTGGTTTATTTTTTCTTTGGTCTGCTCTTTCTTCTCATCTTTTCTTTTATTGGGTGATTACGTTCACGGGAATCAGGTTCAAGAATTTAAATGTATTTTCTGTATAAATGGTTAAATTAGCGACATTTTTTTTTTTTACCCTGGTTAACCAGCTTAGATGGATTTGTGGGACATGTACGAACTTGTGCAGCCTGAATTGTAACACTGGTTCTTACACTCGGGCAGCCTCCATGAAGCTGCTTCAGTGAATCATAATATTTTGTAACATTACAGTACTCGAATTAGGTTGAGTTTGATGAAAGGTTTTTGTATGCATCGTTCGGCTTGACAGAAGGTAAGAGGGAAGGTGGATAAAGAAAATATGAGAATTATATATATATTATATATATTTTGTCTACTTTGGTTGCAGAAAACAATTAAAGAGGAAAGGAAAAAAATCATATTATAATTTTTTTTCTTTGTTATGAGAAGAAAATAAGAGAAAAAGGTTTATTTGTAATGATAAATGTACTTAATTTATTATTACATTAAAAGAATATAGAAGTTATTATTATTATTATTAGCTAATTAAGAAAATAAAATATTTATATTTATATTCTTCCTTTTTTATTTAAATATTTTTTGAACTTTACTTACACTTTATTTTCCTAATTTCCCATTTTTTAGCTTTTTTTGAACAGCATTTTTAAACTTACTTTCTTATGTTTTTATTTTTGGTGTTGCTAAATTTCCTTATTTTTTTAATCACAAAACTCTCTTGTTATACCTGTTTTTAATTCTAAATTTCCCCATTAAATCTTCAAAACACACACACACAAATAAATTAAATTAACTCAATTAATTTGACTCAATTTTTCAAATTTGGACTGTTGTAAATCAATAAATATCCAAGTGCATACATATGAGAGTTTTTTTTTTTTTTTAGGATTCATAAATATGAAAGTTTGTACAATATTATATAAATAAATATCTAAATATATTATATTATATGAATATACATATGTATCGATAGTGCAAAGCTTGTTTATATTGTTATTCAATAATAAAATATTATATTGTTAACTTTTATAATAACTATTTTAAAAGTCATATTAAAGATAAATTTTTATTGATTGATAAGTGTAAAAAGTTTTATACTAAAATTGTGTGCCTATTAAACTCATTTTATTGTGACTATTAAAAAGATTACCACTAATTCTTAAAAGATAATATTTCATATCATAATAAATTTTTTAATTAATAAATATTATTTATAAAGTTTAAATACCTATTTTTATATTATAAATTTAAGTATTTATTATGGAGATTAATTAACTTTTTATATTCTCTCCCTTCTTTCATTATATAGTGATTTCCAATATACAGTTTATGAGAGTGAATTTGAATTTTTAGAATTTACAATTTTTATAAATTTAAATTATTATTTTGTGAATAAATTATTATCTTCAAATTCAATTTTTTTTGGTTTCTTGCAAATATTTTCCTTCAGAGAAAATTTTATTCAAGACACTATCAAACACTAAATGTGGATACATCTCTCAATGAAGATTCGAGCCTTGGTTTGTCATGTTGTAGGAGACTAGTCCCTTTTACTAGACCCAACATTCGTTCGCCACGTTGTGAATGATTAATCCGTTCAAATTCAAAATATATTTTATTTTAAGTGTGTTTGATAAACGACTCTAGTAGCTTATAAGCTAGTTTGACAAAAATAAGCTTGTTTGGTACATGAGTTTATTTTAGTAGCTTCTAGTTTATTTTCATAAGTTACTCAATTAACTTATGAAAATAAGCTAATTTATAAGTGACTAGCTTTTTTTATTTCATTTTTATTCTCACTAATTTATTTGAATATCTTTTTACTCTTTTTTTTAATTTAAAAATCAAATAATTAAATACATTTTTTATGTCATTTTACATTTATTAACTAATCTTACCAAACACTTTCAATTCAATGAGGCTAACTTATAAGCTTTAAGTTTTTCAGCTCGTAACATATAACTTATAAGCTTTAATTGGCTTATAAGCTAGTTTTACCCAACACACTCTTTAAATCATAACAATTATTATTATTTTTAATTTAAATTTTATTAATTATTATTATTATTATAATTATAAATATGTTATTATGATAAAAGTTAAATTAAATTTTATTATATTTTAAGTACTGTCAACTTTTATTATCTTAAAAATATTATCATTATTATCTTATCTTCAAATTGAAATTAAATTAAATATTATTTTATATTGATTTAATTTATTAAAAAATATAATAAAATAATCATTTACTATCCGGAATCCAGATAAAGAAAACATTAAACTCCCATTAATATATTTATAAAAATTCTTTGAATAACACGATGCTATAAACAAATTTATCATAAATTATATCATGTATTATATTTAAATTAAAATTAAAATTTAATTTATTATACTCAAATCCAAATTTAAACTAAAATATATTTTGTAATAATTAAAAATTTTAAATTTAAATTAATTATTATTATTATTATAAGTATGTTATTGTCTTTAATTTAAATTAAATACTATTTTATTTTAAGTTTTTTTGACAAATTTTATTATCTTTTCACTATTATTATTATGTTATTTTCTTTAAATTTAAATTAATTTAAATATTATTTATATATTAATTTAATTTTTTAAAAAGTTTAATAAAATAATTTAATTTATATAATTAAATAATTGTATATAAAAAACATTTACCTCATATATTCGGAGAATTAAAATTCTAATATTTTTACTATCCGGAAAGCGGATAAAGAAAACATTAAACTCTCATTAATTTTTTTATAAAATATCTTTCAATAACATGAAAGCACTTGTTAATTCAAATTTCACTGTGTAGTAGAGGCAGCAAAAGACATTGTGGTAGTGGAAGAGAGAATAGCGGTGTGGTCCAAAAGTGCAAGATGCAACAAGGGAAAGAAATGGAAGGGTTGTCGTCTTCATCGGCGATCGCGCAGAAAACATGGGAGCTGGAGAACAACATCATCCCGATGGACACTCCGGGCGGCGGCGCCACGACGAACGCCGACGACTCGATCTTCTACTACGACGAGGCCGGGCAGAACGAGTTCCAGCGCGACAAGCCCTGGGCCAACGACCCCCACTACTTCAAGCGCGTCAAGATCTCCGCACTCGCGCTCCTCAAGATGGTCGTGCACGCGCGCTCCGGCGGCACCATCGAGGTCATGGGCCTCATGCAGGGCAAAACCGACGCCGACGCCATCATCGTCATGGATGCCTTCGCCCTCCCCGTTGAAGGCACCGAAACGCGCGTCAACGCCCAAGCCGACGCCTACGAATACATGGTCGATTATTCCCAGACAAACAAACAGGTTTGTTCGCTTAAACCCTAACCCTAACCCTAACCCTAACCCTTTTTTCTTTTCGTTAGTTTAGACAACATGTATTTTCTACGGAAGGGAATCTTGTTCGAGCCGAGTAGGATCACTAAGGGCAGTAAAGCTTTCCCTCCGAGTACTTAACACAGCTGTCAGTTGCATATTCAGACTCGAACTTGAAACCACTGATTAAGCTGGAACAATCCCGCGCCGGTTGATCTGGTCCCTAATAATAATCCCAATTTTGATTGAACTGTTTCTCGGTGTGCTTGTATAGGCTGGGCGTTTGGAGAATGTTGTGGGATGGTATCACTCTCATCCTGGGTATGGGTGCTGGCTTTCGGGGATCGATGTTTCGACGCAGATGCTGAATCAGCAGTTTCAGGAGCCGTTTCTGGCCGTTGTGATTGACCCAACGAGGACTGTTTCGGCGGGGAAGGTTGAGATTGGGGCTTTCAGGACTTACCCTGAAGGGTATAAGCCTCCGGATGAGCCTATTTCTGAGTATCAGACTATTCCTCTTAATAAGATTGAGGATTTTGGTGTTCACTGTAAACAGGTCTTTTCTTCTTTCTTTGGTCTTTGCCCTTTTTTTGAGTACCCTGGATGTCACTGACATATCTGTGTTTTTGCAGTATTATGCCTTGGATATCACTTACTTTAAGTCCTCGCTTGATTCACACCTCTTGGATCTGCTGTGGAACAAGTATTGGGTGAATACGCTGTCGTCTTCTCCTCTGTTGGGTAATGGAGATTATGTTGCTGGACAAATCTCTGATTTAGGTACTCCTTTTGCTGCACTGTATTTTTGGTTTTCGTTTTCGTTTTGGTTCTGCCATTTGTTATCAAAATGATTGTGGACTATTAAATGTCGTACCATTGCTACTGTTATATTTTAAAAGTATGAGTATCTCAGTTGGAGAATTCCTTTATTGCAGCTGAGAAGCTAGAACAAGCAGAGAATCAGTTGGCACACTCGCGCTTTGGGCCACTAATAGCACCCGCGCCTAGGAAGAAAGAGGTGAGTGACTGTTGCTCTATGAGTCTACAGTATTTTCCTTCATTTATTAGATGTTCTGTATATTGAGGTTTCCTTTGGATTATTGGAGTGTTTCATGACAGCATAATTTTTTGATGATTATTAATAATCTTTTCTGGGTGTTTATCTGCCATCTGATTCATGCTGTATGGAATTGGAAATTTAGATATTCATCTTTTCGTTAGAATTCTGAAGCCTGTTTCTAAAGGTCAGCTTTTAGAATCCATGATCAGAATACCTCATTATGCTTTCCAGAAACTGTAGGGAAGAAAATTTGAGCTAAATACTGGATGAATTAACAAGACTAATTATAATGCCTTTGTTTATGGCTTTGTAAACATCTGCCAAGTTTCCTTCATTAACGATGCCACATTGCCATGTCATAAGATTAGGCCCCTAATTCCCAACAAAATTTCCCTCCAATCCAAGCTCATAATAATGTGTGCTGGCACTTACACTGAAGTGATTGACCGACAGGATTGCACATCAGGTTTCTAATATGTTGTAAAGTCAAATAAAATTTATTTAGGATATTTGTTGGAATGGTAATTTTGATATATGCATATATCTATGTGGAATGGAGTTTTATGTGTCTTAGAATCCTAGCTCCAATATGATAGGTGTAAGCCTGATGAAGAGCCTACAGTCAGGAGAAGACAGTTGTATAGTTTTATACCAATTTTCATTTGAGTATTAAAGTAATGCATGCCATGAATGGATTTTTGCTCACTGTGGTTTCATAGCTCAATAGCTATATGTCAGCATCAAGATATACATGCATGCAAAGTTTTTCAAGCCTTATTTCCTTTTCACTTTATTATTTTTGTTCATTAAGCCCCTGTTTGTTTTGGTATTGGAAAATTAATTCTCACTCTTTCCAATGAAAAACTATGTTCCAACGTAAATTTAGGACTGAGATTACTGTGGACACACATCCTAATTATGTGCAACAATTCAAATTAATTCTACCTAACTTTAAAAAAACAGCCCTAGATGTGGCACCAGTTGACCTATAAACCATTTTTTCAATTTTTCCCTATTAAGAGAAAAGAGACCGGAATTTCAGAATATTTGATGAAATTGCATGTGATGATGCACTCAGTAGCATCTCTTATTTATAATTATTCAGATTGAAGTACATTTAATAGCAGTAAATAGAAAATGTAACTTCCTAGGATAGTAATAAGCCACTAAGACTATTCAGCTTTCCTAGACTTTAATTTCCTAGAAACCATAGGAATATTAAGAGCATGTTTGGGACAGATTTTTTTTTTTTGCAAATTTTAGCTGTTTTTTAAGTAAAAAAGCTGTTTGCAAAAGAAGCTGTGTGTTTGGGACAATAGCTGAAATTTGTAAGAAGTTTTTTTTTTTTAAAATAAGCTGTTTTCTTGTGTCTAGAAATTTGAAGTTTATGATTATCTTTCAATAGCTTTTGTTTCTCTAAAGAACATTATTCCTAAATTACTCCCAACTTTTCCAACAACTTTTTTTTCTCTTTCACCTTCATAAATACTTTTTTGTAATTTATTACGTAAAAGCTGATTTTTTGTTGTTGTATCCAAACGAAATTAATTATCTTAAAATCATTTTTTAGCAAACTTATCCAAACAAAAATTGATTCTGATTATAATCGATTATAACAATAATCGATTATTGAAATAATTTAATTTTCACAGTTGTTCCAAATACACCCTAACAATTTCCAACAAAGAGCATAATATAATTGATGAGAATTAAAATGTATGAACTTTGTTGGTGTTAAAATGGTTAGCTTTATCAGATCCTCTGTATTTACCTGGCATAACTGACTTGGAATTCATATGCCAATATTGTAGAACATCCTGAATCATCCTAACTTGTTACCTTCTGTTAAAATAAGAGTGAATCTTATTGAATTATTCTTTAAGAAGGGGTTTAAAAGTGGCATAGATGTAATTAGTTGCTACATTCATGAATGGTCCAACTGTCTGTCAGACATTGGCCAACTTAGCTGGTAAAGTTGTTTGCTACTGCCTTTCATCAATCAAATCTATTACAACAAAAGATCAGGACCTGGATGTGGGACTCGTGGATGGTTGATCTTGTTGGACTAACTGCTGCTATGGCATCTAAGGATTTTTTTTTTTTGCCATTGTTCTTTTTGTTTGCAAGAGGATTTTTCAAAACCCCATTACCCCATATTCACTTTGTTGTCAATTTTATATCCCATACTTCATAAGTCATAACTAAAGAGAACAGACTCACAATTGGTTGTAGTTCTAATCTATACTTTTCCCTTTAAATGTGTTGTTTTCTCAATAAAAAAAAATCCTTGGATATATCGGATAAATGCATTTTCAAATGAGGTTGTTGCCACTGGGACCCTGTTTCTGTTTGGCCAAGTTATACCTAAAGAAAACAGAATTACACAATTGGTCTTTTAGTTCTAATCTTTACTTTTCCCTTTAAACATGCTGTTTTCACAATAAAAAAAATCCTTAGAAATACTGGATAAATGTATTTCCGAATGAGGTTGTGGCCACTGGGACCCTGTTTCTGTTTGGCCAAGTCATATATGTCAGATGTATGGATTACTGGAGTGCTTAATTGCGCTTGGTGCCTGATTAGTTTTTGCTGAAGATGACTGAATTTCTGCTGATTTAATTTTTAATATTGGTTTCCCCATGTCATCTTGGATATACTTAGTCAATTTACTGTTCTATTATTACTAACCTCTACAAGTATGGATGTGTGTGCTCTTGCTCACATACAGCATGTACAAAATGGCAAAAATTATGTGAAGTTGATTAGTTTACATGATATTGTTAGGCTACATATCACTTGCACATTTCCATGATGAACAGCTAGTTCTTAATCAGGGGCAATTTTCCTGTAATGTGTAAAATTTCAGTATATGTTCCTTTCATGATGGTGGATACTATGTTGTGTGCGTGCGCACTCATTCACATATACATACCACATTACCACTTATAGCATATTTGTATCTCCATTTAAAATGGCATTCAACGCCATTCCATACTTTGGCCTCAGTTATGTTGAGGTGCATGGAAAAGTGTGTGAACGGTTAAACAAACACACTATTAGTCATGCCGCCAATATGTGTTTTTGTAGCATAGCCAAGTGGTATGTATGTACAAGAATACCCCCTTCCCAAAATGGAGGGATAAACCTTTTTTGTGTGTGTATGTTAAATTCTGTTTTCTTTAATCTCATTCTTCAAAATACTTCCTTTTTTCTATTGAAGAAAAGTACACCTGTCACAAGCAAAAATCTTGGGACAAATTGCAATTGTTAATCATAAATTCCTGATTGATTGTTGAATATTCAAATCTAAAATGTTGTTTTTAATCTTAAATGAGATAAGAAAATTGAAACTGATACAGAACCATGCAAATATATAGTAGGTGTGTGTCTGTTACTCATTTGAAGTTGTTCTGTATCAACTTGGTGAACCATCATCCATGAATACCACTCAATGCTGATGTTAACGTTCTTTCCACACCACCAATTTTTTTCTCCTTGCATGCCTGATGCTGATATTTCCATGATTTGCAGGAAGAATCTCCACTTGCTAAGATTACTCGTGACAGTGCAAAAATAACTGTAGAGCAAGTGCATGGTCTAATGTCACAGGTGACTTGCATTGCCACCCTCCTCCTCCTCTTTACCTGCCCCTTGTTAAATTATTCGTTGCAAGGCTGCTCAAATATAATGGTCAATTTCATCTATGTAGGTCATCAAGGACATTCTGTTTAACTCCGTTCATCAAGCCAACAGAACTCGCACAGAAGCATCTGGTCCTGAACCAATGATTGAAAGCTGATTTTGGCATCTGCTAGACATGCATTTATATATTCTTTCTTTTTTTGGTTATGTGCTCATTATCGGCCAACTCTTATACTTCACAGGACAGTAAATCTAGCCTTTGTATTTTGCCCCCTTTTTTTTTCTCGTGCTCTGCATATTCTTGTCTTATTTCACAAGACTATGCGTGTACTCCATGCAGTGGAATTTACCTAACAGAAACAAAACCGTTGGCTAATGCAGAAGTTAACAAATACAGTCGTATGTGCTTTAATGCCTTTTACCACTCGTTGCAGCCAAGTTAATTTTCTCGCTGTTTATCGTACGGACTCAATTATGCTGGGTTGGGGGATTGATGTGGTCTCTGGAAAAGTAAGGCTGAATTTGTCACCACCACAAATTGACGTCAGACTGATTGGTTGTCTGATAGCAAGTTTGGAAATTTGTTGAGAAGTAAGAAATCACGTTTGGGATGTGAAAGTTATACCTATTTGCTTCTTAAAATCACATTTGAAATGTAGAATCAAACATGCAATGAGTGATGTTATTGTAATGGTGTGGCATTTATGTAAATTTAGTTGTGATTTTGTTTGCGAACTACTGGGGGGAATTTAACAGGACTAAATTTAAATACATTATTTTAGATGTTATTGGTGGTGTTTTTCAATTAGAATTGAAGTTTTATCTTTGTAATCCGTATAATAAATATATGTATTAAATAATTATGTAGATTATTGAAGTAAAATTTAATTTTTGATTGGAAAATGGTAGAAATACCGCTTAAGTTACTGAATTTAAGTTTTGTTAAACTTCAATTTGGCTGGCAATTGTCATGTCACAAAAAGGTGATAACAAGGGGCAAGAGATCTTATCAAGTGGGAAAAAAAAAACTTATCTTAAAATCCCACCCTTAATTCTATTGAACTTCCACTTTATAATAAAAATTTATTATATAAATAAAATATTTTGAAGGAGTATGATCTTATCCAGTAAAAATGTCATTAGAGAGGATGATCTATTCTCAAAAACAAGGATATTATTGAAATGGTTAAAAATATTTTATTATATTTTAACATTTTCTTTATTATTAGATAAAATCTTATACTAGTTTAATTGATAGAAGATTTAAGTTATTTATTGGAATCAGCATGATTGATTACTCAATGGGGTGACAAAATGCATGAGACTCTAACCTGGTGAATAGTCTGGAGAAAGTAGATGTAAACAAGCTTACTTTAAGCAGAAAAAATGTTTTTGGACCAAAAATATAAAAAACAGAAAAAATGCTTTTAGAATTTGAACCCATGAATTTAAGTCTCAAGTCAACAACTTCATTACTGTATTAGGGATCATCTTCACGAGATTTTACATCATACTAAAAATTAAAAGAAAGTGTAAATAAATGTCTTGCTAACATCCTACAATGACACAAACTAATAACAACAGAAACAGATATTAACAACCCAAATAAGACGAATATAAGTAAACTTATATTTAATGTCATGATTTGATCTATTTGGGGGATCGTTGAAACTATGATGCACACTAGACAGTGGTGAAATTGGATACGTATCATGCGAATGGACGGTTTATACAAAATGGATGGCTCTGAGAAAAAGTAGGTTGTAGACTAGTTCAGTCTATGTTCCGCACATGAATATGCATGGAAGGCTATAATTTTGCAAGTCGTTTTCTTATGTACGGTAATTCAGATTATAATCATTTAGATACCCAATAAGAGAGGCCTCAGTGAAGACGTACTCTTCGTCCTTCTTCCCCGGTAAGAACCAAAAGTCAAGCGAAACAGGACTTCCAAGTTCCAAATCATCCTACTTTTAGTTTAGTTTAATTGTGATTTTAGGCTCTACTTTGGCTTTTCCGAATAGTCGTAGAAGTTACGCTTCTCACGATTCTCTCCCTCTCACTCAAAAAATTTTAGATGAGGATTGGGTATTATAAACTTTCAAACCTATAATTGTGAGTCATATTAAAAGTCTACCTTTTTTTTTTTTCTTAAAAATGTCTTTAGACATACTAACCGTTAATAAGAGAATTTTTTGGTAAATGATCTCTAAAGTCTGTTAAAGAATTTCTTTTCACTTTTTTCTCTCATTGTCAAATCAACATGCATTCGATAAGATTCTCGGGGGATAACAAAAAGGGACGTCTTCATTCACAAGCAAATGGTCCTCCTCTTTACGGTGCTGTTTATTTGTAACTCTGATAGCACCTGTGACAATTGCACATGGAACCTAACCTACCCCAACGGACTCCTCTCTTTTCTCTTTCTAGAATCTGTCATTATATCATGGAAGCCTAGCTACTTCCACAAGCAACTTTCAGAATCCAAGACCATCATATGGTTTTCTTTCACTTTGCCAAAATTTGCATTTGTCTCGTGCTAATCCCTTCTTGTGACCACTACGTACGCCCCTCACGAACTTCACCAACCATTTTGTCTTTTGGGTTTTCGAGAGACAACTCCTACTACCACTCCTCTCGGGAGAAATCTAACTTCCAGCGTCCAATATATCGTATCATAAGTCTTGTGACGATTTCACAGTAGCTAAGCCAAGCAAAAAAGAACAAAAAAAAAATTAAAAAATTAAAAGCGTTATCAACATTTTCTTATATTGACGCACCATTTCTTATTAAACAAACTTTATATATGTTCACTAGTGTATTGTAATATTTATACAAAAAATTCGTCAAAGCGTAGTCGTGGCCTCGTATTTCTACAGTGACTAGTTACAAGTTTGTCGTCTTGGTTTGTTGCAATTTCATATTTGAAGCAAAAAAAGTCAAGAATAAATGAAATGTGAGGATACTAATAGATAACACCGTAGCAGTAGCACAAGGGTGGGGGGCAACAAGAAAAGAGAACTTCACTTTAAAGATGATTGGTTCAGATAAATTTCCCCAATCCCATCAGAATTGACGGGTGAGGAGAAGTAATTCGGAGTTATCACAAAGAAAAAATGCCTTGGCCACTTGAGGACGGATTATCTATACAATTGAGCTTCTCAATCACACTCAAAAGGTTTTAAAAAATACTCCGCAACAGCGATTATTATCACAAAGTTTTTAGAGTCACTATAATGGTAATTGTGGTCATATCGGTCAAATTTATTCACAACTTTCTATAATATCAAAGATCGCAATAGAATTGCAATTGGAATTGCAATTTAATTAGGGTCAGTCTAATGGTGAAAGAAACTTAAAGTAAATTTTTAAAAAAAAAATTATTTTATAAAAACTAATAATAAATAATTTTTTGATGATAAGCCTTAAGCTAAAATTTTAGTATCCTTATTCTGAAACCGGCCTGGTAGTAATGAAACAAAATATTTACAATGCCTGAACCATAACACTCGTCCAAATCCTCTCTTGCCCTTGAGAGTGAGAGGTGGGGCATAGTCACTATTCCATCGTATACATTCGTCCTGACCCAGCCAGCAGGGAATTTGCAGACCCAATCCATATCGTATGCCCTTGTGTAAGGCTTTTCCTTAGAATCTCTGCTCCACTTGGTACTCATTACGTATAACATTAATTTTTGGTTAGTGTGCCAATAAAATTTGAGGACAACTATAGCTTATTCAACTTTTGTCAATGGCATCTCTTATCTCTGCCTTTCTTTCCCAACCCTTTTTTAACTTTATACTCGAGGCGTGTCCATCTCCTATTTAATTTGATAGGTCAAAAAGCTAAAGCCTAAGGAACTCTCTTAGGTAATGTTTGGATGCAATGAGCGAGGGCCACTTTGCAGAATGTAAACAATGTTAGGGGAAAACTGCAAATTTGTTATTGAATTGAAAATATTGATGTATACCATTCAATGTCAACCACTGCTTGCTTGAACTCTATTTACATATATAGCTTTGAGTTTTTTTATTTTTTATGATAAATCATATATAGTTTTATTCTATATACCAAGATTCACATCTTTTTCTTTTGAAGCATAAATGCTTATTTATATTCCTATGCGGCATAGAGGATAGAAACAGTGAATAAAATCCATGGGGAAAGCTTCCTATTGACTATTTTTAAAGCTCTTTATTTCCTCGAAAAAGGATTTATAGTCAACAAATTAGTTTTGCTAATAAATAAAATAACTAAATATATAACATTAGGTGAGGCATATTAACTTTAAGGGTAACTGGGTCGGGTTTACTTGAAAAGCAACATAATTTCAAGCTAATATTCCCTTCAAATCGTAAAATCAAGTAATAAACAACCTAAATCTTTTAAGAAATTGAAACCTAGGTCGAAACCAACCACAATAACTCAAGTACCAAGTTAGGATTGGCCATGAGCACCTACTCTAAGAGCAGGGGCAGGGAGTGACTGAGGGATGTCATCTTCATTCCATAATTTTTATATTCTGTTAAGATTTTTATATAAATTTTTTTTATAGAACTCAAGAAAAAGGAAACAAAATGAGAGGTTTGGTTTTGACTTTCTTTAAACTGAAATTCTGCCTTCGCTTCTGTCAAAGAGCAAAAATAATGGTTTGATTTTTAAATAATGTGTGACTACTATATATGAGCTCAGAGCTCACCTAAGATCCACGACGTGGTATGCTATATTTTGTCCTCCAGCCCCTTTCTTCGTTTTCCAAAATTGCTGTTTTATTTAATTTTTTATATTTGCATCAGTTTTAAGTTACCTCTCCGCTTCAAATTTAGGGTAGGCCAATCCAATGAGGCTTAATTTAGAAATTTTTCTAAAAAATACCTATTCTGATAATTTTTTTAAAAAATATTACTCCTCTAAAGTAAAAAAGCCTCTACACAAGAAGGACAAATGGAGGGAAGGGCAAGAGTGGATTCCAGCTCCTCTCTCCTCAATTTATTTCTTTTTAAATTATTAATATAAATTTTATTTTTTTAAATATAATCTTGCAAAATATTAATATAATTATGTATATTAAAATTTATGAAAAATATAAAATTAATCCCTAAAATTGATATTCTTAATCAATTTGATCTTTAATATTATTAAAAAAAATCTAGTTTTTATTTCTGTCCATAAAATGGCACCATTATTCAATTTCATACCTAACATTATGAAAAAGAAAATTTATTCCTTGATTTTGTCAATTAATTTGTTCCTTAATGCACACTAACATCATGGATTAAATTGCCTAACATACATTAACATTAAGGATTCAATTTATTGACAGTTGCTGAATGCCTAAAGTTATTGATTATATTTTTGGTATACAATACGTTTGAACCTAGGACCTATACACTTAGGATTCATTTGGTGGACAGGATAGAATAAAATAGGATAATTATTTTATCTTGTTGTAATTCGTTGTTTGTTACATCAATAAAATATGATAATATTATTCTATTCCTTATCCTATTTTTTTACTTCAGTGTATTTTTTATCCTTAGGAGGCAGTTGGCTTAAGAAGCAATGGGATAAGATAATCTCTCTCTCTCTCTCTCTCTCTCTCTCTCTCTCTCTCTATATATATATATATATATATATATATATATATATATATATATTATAAATTAATATAATAAATATAATATATATTCATCTTATATATTAAAAGAGAACAACTATTTTGAACAAGAGTGTTTTTAACTTCTATTGTTCAACGAGAGCGTTTTTAGCTGTCATTCCTCAATGAGAGCGTATTTAGGGATTTTTAACCTCTTATTTCTTTCAATTTATCATTTTTAATATCTTTAGTTCTAAATTGAATCTTTAATATTTATTAAAAGAATTTATCAATAATTAAAAATTAATATTGTATTACAATAATTGTTTATTATAAATTTAAGTTATATGAAGTAAAAAATTATTTTGTGCAAGGCACAAGTTAAAATACTAGTAATAACAATATAATATAATAATAATAATAATTTTGACATGTAAATTTAAAGTATATTATTAATTAAAATAATAAAAATTAAATAATTATTATTCAAATATTTTTAAAGAAAATATTTGAATAATAATTATAATTTTAAAAATCTTATATAATTTTTTTTATAATTTTAGGAAAAGTAACTACATAAATAAAAAAAATATATTATATGCTTTAGTTAAAATTATATTTTTTTTGTAAAAATTAAATCAAAAGTTACTTTTAGAAAATTATATGTAATTTTAACAAAATAGAAATTTTATCATTTGAGCATAATTTATATTTTATCCTATCATTATCTGATTTGTTATTTGGTGTGTAGTAAACATTAAATAAGATTATAACTTATTTTGGTTTTATCTTATCTTATTTTTATCCTACTTTCACATTCTATCCTATGCTATCATATCCTATCCTAACCATCAAATGAGCCCTGAAGCCAGGTTAGAATGCAACAGGATAGGATAGTCTCTTTCTCTCTCTCCCTCTCTCACACACCCCTATCCCCACTGTCGCTGCCACCACCACCACATCTATCACTATCTCCACTTTCGCTATCGTCATCACCACCACCATTGCTACTACCATCGCTACCATTATCACCACCGTTATTGCTATCATTGTCGTTACCACCACCACTATCGTCACAACCTTCACCGCCACCATTGCCATTACCACCACTACCACCACCACAACAACTGTCATCACCATCATCATTGTCGCCACCATTGCCCCACGTGGTGGTGTTGGTGGGGGCGACAATGGTGGTCGTGGTTGTGATGACACAACAGTAGTAGTAATGGTGATGGCGACAACAGTTGTTGTGATGGTGGTGATAGTAGTGGTAGCGATGATGATGATAGCAATAGTAACGATGGGGGTGGCGACAACGATGTTGGGCAGTGGATAGGAGTGGTGGTGGTAGTGAATTCAAGATTTTATATATTTTTATACTATGTTATTTGATTTGTTATGTGGTGTGCATTAAGCATTTGATAGGATTAAAATTTATTCTGTTATTATTTTATCATATTCTTATTTTGTTCCCATATCCTATTTTATTATATCGTATCTTGACCACCAAACTAGTCTTTGATGCACAGGATGAACTACATAGATAGGCAAATCGTCTTATAAGTACAGTTTTTTTTTTTTTTTGTTTAAAATTAGGTAGGTAATTTATTTTATGTTAAACATTTTAATGCATACCACACTAGTGTTGATAGATATTAACTTGACGAGCTTCAGATGTACCTCTTGAACCTAAAATCCAAATTTGAACAATATTCGAACGTTTAAAAATCTAACTCGTTATTTATTTGAGTGTAAATAGAAAGCAAGGAAATGGATCAAAAAAGAAGAAGATAAAAAAAAATAATTTTTTACTCTTTATCTAAGAAGAGAAATAAGAAGGAAACAAGTTTTAGGTGGGTCTCACATGAAAAAACAAAAAAAAAACCCTTAAAGTGACATGAAATTGGGAGAAAATAGTATAGTAAAAAGTTTAAATTGTAAGTTAAATTTAATTTTTTAATTAGTATAAAAATTTATATAATTTATTTATTTCTATTCATTCTTCTAAGTAAAATGAAATTTCTTTACTTGTTTCTTTTTTTATTTTTATTTATTCAAACATTACATTTTTTTTCAATTTTTTTTCTCTTTTACTTTTATTCTTCTTCTTCTTTTTTTCTCTTTTCTTTCCTTCTTCTCCTTCTTTTTCTTTTTCTTCTTCTTCTTTTTTGATATATTTGTTTCTTTCTTCTTTATTTCACTTATAATCCAATCAGAACATATAAGTGTCCCTTGGTAAATGCATCACCGAATGGTATAAGGAAAAAAGCAAACGCAAGCCCCATGATGAATTTGGAAATTTTATGTGATAGTCTCACATTGACTACTTTTCAAAAAAGATAACAAAATTTGGTGCATCAAACTTACAATTTGTGTATATCTTACAATTTTATTACAAAATTGAAAATTCAAATAATATAATCCAAATCCATCTCATTCATTATAAGCTTTCAATTAGTTAAATATTTCACTTAACGTGTTTGTATCAAGTCACTTAAGCAGAGAGGTGTAAGAAATAGATTTTTTATTTATTGGTTTACGCATCCATTCAAGAAATAGATGTAAGTTTTTAAGTGTCTTCGTGGCCATACCGGAATGTGCTTTGGAACGTTTTTCAAATATATGTGATTGTGTTCCACTTTCGAATTACTTAAAATAGTTAGCCGCTTTTCCGCCAAATAAATAAATAAAGTCAGCCATTTTAGGCCTTGGGTCATTTATCTTTCGAATTAAATTTACAAAAACGGAATAGAGGAGTTTGCAGTATATTTTATTAAACAAAAGCAAAAGGCACAATAGAGACAATTAGAATAAATGCCCTAAATTTATTACATAGTATATGTATATTAGGCAGCTACGTTTTGTACTTGCCCGGTTGCCTTCTTGCTCGATAAGGAAAGAATATAGGTACGTGAACCGAAGTCAATACTCAGAACACTGTATTCAAAAGCTAAAATGCTGGCCGGCATGTTTGAAAAAATTGTTAGCATATTTTATTTTTATGTTAAATTGATAAATAAAAAATAAAAAATATAATTTTACTTTTAGTATTAAATATAAAAATAATTTTTTTCTGAATCGAACACAAGGTACAAACTTAATAATATATAGACAACATAAAAAAACTCAATTATTAAATTTATAGTGATAGATTCACTTATGTATAACAAAATTAGCAAGTTTTCTGTGAATTATACAAGTACTTTTAAATTTAAATAAAAAATACACATAAAAATAAATTAAATAAAATTATAGATCTTTTAATTATTAATAATAAATATTTTATTATATTAAATAACAATAAATTAAAGGTATAAGACTTTTAAAATTGAGAAGAAATTATGAAAATAAATTATTTAAATCAAAATAGGCATATTGGTATGGCATGTCAAAATTTAAAATTTAAAATTCAAACTCAAATTAGGATTGTTTAACAATTATAATATTTTAAAATTTAGTTAATCTAAAAAAGGATATCTTTAATTTGATATAATCTATCAAGATTTAATGAGGAATAAAAAATAAATTTTGACACAGTATATCTTTAAGTAATGACTTTAATTTTCACATACTATTAATGTAAAGTTTTCTACACTATTAATCAATTAAAAATCACACTAGCCCATTATTAATGGCCGCGATAGGGTTGGATAAACTATTATATCATGTTTTAATTAGTTGATTAGCACATTGACAAAATATAATTACCTTATCCTACTTTTTATCTCTTCCTGTTGGGCCACTATAATTTCTATCTTATGAGGGGAGCAAAAATAATAATTTATAATTACATTTATTTTATATATATATGTGTGTGTGTGTGTGTGTGTGAATTTATATGCATATAATATAATGTATATTATACAAAATAATATATGTTGCAACTGGGATCACAACAAAATGGTGAATTAAAAAAGAACTTTTTATAAGTTGATTAAAAAAAACACAAAGTCGCTGCTAAAGTTTATTTTTAGGGAAAACATTGAAAAAATCCTTAAAAAATAGTCTTTGAAACCAAATTTAGGGTTCAAGAGTTGATTATGTATAGGAAAGGTATCAACACCCTATGATGTCTATTATAAAAATGATTACCTCTAATTAAATATGTAAAATTAAATAATTTTAAAATTATTTATTATACTCCGTAAAAGGAAATAAGAAACTCATTGTATTAATTTTGGAATATTTTATTTATTGAGATTTATTACTTACAAATTAGAATTAATGTTTTCAAAATAAAAGGAAATTTAGGAAAATATTTTTTAGCTTGACAAAATTGGACCCTTGCTCCTACATATCTCTCAATACAATGAAGAACTTAAAGTTACATAATTCTTTTTGAAAATAATGTGTTGATAGATTTTAATTTAATTCAGGCTCATCAAATTATCACAAGGAATGTCTAATTAAAACATATGATTAATAAGGCATCACACCTCAACTAATATATATGTGTGTAATAAATAATTATTATTATTATAATAACAATTCATTTTTTAAAAGAAAATTCAATATCATTAAGGTGTCACAATTCATATGTCCCAAATTAAAATGTAGAATTAATTAGGCATCATGTCTTAATTAATCCTTTTCATATATATTCTTAAGAATAAAAGAAATTTGGGATCATCAAGCTTTCACAACTTAGATAACCCTTATTAAAACGTAGGATAGAATTTCAAGATCAAGTTGACAATACTTAGATGTCCCAAATTAATTTATTAGATTCAGAAATTATAGATAGACCTGCCTAAGGGCAGCAATTTCTTGATGGGTCAAATGATGCATACTAGCTTGTGTACCTCAAACTTCAAGCTTTGAAAGCAATAAAAAAATAAATTAAATTATAGGCCCTATGCTTCACACTATGCCTATGTGATCTAATATTTTGAATGATCCAAGTGTTTGGTGGTCTTTTCTTTATATAGGAAAAGGAAATACTGCATAGGAGGGGTTTGGCCAATATGGGATGACTTATTAGGTTAGGTTTAGAGAAAGTTAATTTCTATCATGGTTAGATATTCTACTTTTGAGCTATTTTTCATCAAGATGGAAGTTGAATTTGATTTACAAATTAAAAATGAGTTGTAGAGTTCTTAACTTTCAAATGACGCAAAGAACACCTTAATCAAATATATAGAACTCAATATATGACCTAATCTTTACATGTTGCCAACCACAAAAAGTAGACTCATTCACAATATATGTATAATATATAATATATATACAAAATAGCATTATATATATATATATATATATATATATATATATATATATATATATATATCAAAGCTATTTATTCTATATTAAATGGAGAACGTTTACAAGTACAAAATGAATTCATATGACAATTTACCATTGCTTCACTTTTTTCGTGTATAATAGTGATAATAAAGTTTGAACCTAAAATTTTATGTAAATTATCCAAACCCTCCACTATTAGGCTGATCCTAAGAATTACCATTAATTTGAGAAAAGGGGTTACTGACAATATAAAGAAGTTTTATATTATTATCCAACTACAAACCATCATGTATGGTAAGTTGGCTGACTTTTACAATAACTATTTTAAAAGTCATATCAACGATAATTTGTGATTGATTGACAGTACTGACCGGGCATAGCTATTGTATGATTTTCCTGTTTTGCGTCAAGCTACTATCTTATTGATCAATTGAAATTCATTACATTTCCGTGTGAAATTTTTCGTCTTATATAACATTGCTCGTATTAAATTAGAGTATATTATCTTATACCTGGCTTAATCTTTTAGTTTATCCTCCCATAAAAAACAATATATGCATTCTTATTTTTATTTTAAAATTTTAAATTAATTATGCATCTTTTGTTATTTTATTCTTTTAATCTATATTCTAAAAGTTTGCTTAAATTAATTATACACTTAATTATTATAATCTTAAATGTTTTCTTCTTAATTTATATTTTTAAATTTTATCTGAATTTAAAATACATATTCAACCTAGGTATAACTCCTAGTTATTTTTAAAGTAAACTCCAAGTGATAAGAATATCTCAACCTGTTTGGCGGAACAGGCACGGTAGAGAAAAAAAAAAAGGAAGGATGGATCAGGCTATATTAAATAGAGAATTGTTGGAAAATATAAATTATTTGAAAAACTAGTTATGAATATTGTGATGCAACTATACAAGTGTGACGTTTATAATATGTTTGGTTGGAAAAAAAATAAAAAGAAAAAAATATGGATTTTTTTATTTGATTAGAGAGAAAGTAGAAGAAAAATAAAAAGAAAAGATTAACTATTAAAAATAAAAATAAAAATAAAAATATTCTTTTTTTTCACATTTTCTTTAATTCCAATTTTTTTTTTCTCTTCTCTATTTTTTTTAACCAAACACACCCTTAATACTTTTAATGTCTTATAGTATAGTTTTTAATAATTTCTTTATTTATTAATTTCTTAATTAGCATCTTGAAAATATTCATTATTATGATTTTTTTTTATTTCTGTAACCTATCGTTTCACTTCACCGATAAAAAGCAGCCACATTGTGTCCTAAAGCATTCGCACGAAAATTTTTAACGCAGCATTGCAATTACGTAAATAGCCTTCAATTCGAGAATAAGAATCCAGTAAGTGCACAGAATTTCTCTTACTCCAGCCACTGATCAAGTTGACACGTGCTTCTTTGTTTTCAAAAGAAGAATTTGAGATAACAATTAACTCAGAGGAAGACGAAAAAGATTGCGCAATGATTTCTGTTTTTGTGTTTAAGGCTCTAATCGTTTCCCGTGTTGCGTGATTCTGCTACGCTCATGACATGTGACATGCGTCTAACATTTCATGTTTCCATTCTGACATTCACTTCTTTAATCTTTACCCATTAACTTTTTTCCTCCTTATTGTATTTTTCCTCTTTTTTTTTTGTAAATATTAATGCATATTTATTTCCTTTAACATATGTACATTATTATAAATACATATATTCTTACATTTTGTTGTTATGTTTCTTCTGAATAAAAGACATTATGAAAGGTCTCAATCAAATTGCTGTCTATATACTCCAGGGCAAATGAAGGAAGCAAACTGATGGTTGCTTTTCAGAATAAATTGAACCGAAGAAGAAAAGTATAATGGAAAAGTTTGTTTTTACTTCAATATAGCACAAGAAGAACAAAAGAGGAGAAAATAATTCAGTTTAGAATGTCTGTTGAAGCCAACTAATATTCATTAATATATTATCAGGTAATATCCATTTCAGTTGGGGATGGAGAGAAACATATGGATAACCAGAACAAGCTGTTATATTCCACTCTTTTTTCTTTTTTTTTGGTCTTAAAAACAATCCGTTTTAGTCCTTACATGTACACTTTTAATATTGGTTTAGTCCCTGCTGTTTTAAACCACCACAAATTGAATAAAAAACAACAGAAAATATCAATTTGTGACTGTTTTACATTGTCAATTTTTATTTTGTGATGATTTTATTTTATGGAATTAAGACATATTTGATGGCAAAAACTAAACTAATATCGAAAGTGCATATATAAGGACTAAAACAAATTATTTTTACTTATAGAGACTAAAAAAAAAATTACACAACTATAGAGACCAAACAAATAATTAAACCTTAAAATATATATGCATGCATGTATTTCCAGAGCACAATTGCATGTGGCAATTGGACTCGTTATTACCAAGATTGCCCCCCCTTTTTTTTGTTTTTTTTTTTTTGTCACAATCATAAAATATTAACATCTCAATTGAGAAGAGACACTAACGTCTTTAAGTTTTCTTCATTGTTCAACAATGTTGTAGAATCAACGTCTTTTGAGTTGTCATTGTTCACCAACAGAGCAGAATCGTTTTATGAGTTTCACAGTTGGAAACGATAACACGTACGTAGCATGGTTTGCTCAATTTACGCGTACGTTTAGTTCGATTTTAACGGTTTAGTAATTTTCTTTTGATAAGCAATTCATAAGTACAACAAAGTCGTACTTTTTTTACGGTAGAGTAAAACTCGTATTTGATATTGTTTTACTTTATACTTATTCTTTAAAATAGAATAATTTCCTCCTCATTCTAAACTTCAATCTAAAAGAACAAATAACTAATTTTGTATCTTAGCTTCCACACTTAGACCATTTAGCAAGTTTGTTAAATCTTTTTTCTTATAAATTTTAATTAAAAATATATTTAAAAAAATTATGATAATTGTATATTTTTTAAAAGCAAAGAAAATAATTTTATATACATTTCTCCTAAGTTCAATAAATGAAGTAAGTGTTGAAATTACTCATAATAAAGTAAATGAATCCCATCTTTCATGTTGAAGAGTTTAATATTTGAAAGTAATTCTTTCATGTTGAAAAATTCCATCTCGTTAAATTCATATAATAAACTAGTAAGTCATAAAGATTATTTCAAATTGAAGAAAAATTTGGAAAAAGTAAACACAAAGTTGAGGCAATCGCTCTTGATTCTAATTTTTGTCAATATGTAAAACTAGATAAGCTTAATTATGTTTTTAGTCCTTCAAATTTGAGGTAAATCTGTTTTTGGTCTCCCAAATTGAAAAAAAATAATTTTAGCTCCAACAATTTCAAAAAATTTATTTTTATTTCCTAGAAGAGGACGGCATTAACAGAAGTGGTGACGTATCTAATAAAAGTATGAATGTGGCAAATGTTAGTAACGTCACGTCACAACTTCCGTTAATGTCTTCTGTCTCCAAGGACTAAAAATGGATTTTTTGAAATTGTAGCGACTAAAATGATTTTTTTTTCAATTTGGAGGACCAAAACCGGATTTACCCCAAATTTGAACAACTAAAAACATAATTAAGCCAAGTAAATATTAATAGATATTTATGAAATTATTATATTAATTTATTTTCTTATAGTTTTATTATCTAAATTGCGTCTTATTATTCTAACATTTTTATAAGTTTATTAATTATATAAGTGGGTATTTCCAATTTTTTCTGATATTTTCTCATAAATTTATTATCTAAATTTCGTCAGCAAGAAAAGTTTTGTTGCATGTATTATTGAATTTATGTATGAATATGTATTTATATTTTTTTAAAATTTAAGATTATTTTAATTAGTGATTTATAATTTGTACCATGTGACTTATTATGAGATATATTTAATATTTTAGATAAGTTTTTTACTTGTATTTATTTTGCATTTGATGTTTTATTTAGTATACGTGTAGTCCTTCAAAAAAAAAAGTAAAACCAAATAATCGATTGAACCCAAGATCATATCCAAACTAATTAAATTGCACTTTATTTTTATGATTAAATAATTTATAAGAAACTTGTTGAGAAATATGAGAGAGGTAATTAAACACTTGGAAAATTTTCATCAACAAACTATTAGCAAGTTACACAAATGAACTTGACATATGTAACCTATAAACTTAAAGGTTTATGGATCTTTTCCACTTATATATTTCCCAACTTATCTCTTCATACTCAATGTTGGTCTTCTTCACTCACATTTGTCATTCCAACAAAAATTTTAAAAACAAAATTTTTAAAAAAATATTTGTTATGAAACATGCACGCAATTACTTTACTTAAGTCCCTCATAAAATTTTGAACATCTTAATATATTAAAAGTAGTTCAATCTGATGCAACTCTAGAAATTTTCCCGCTTACTTTAAGGGTATTTTGGAAATATTATTCAATACATACTATATTTAATCCCAAAACTCAACAGTGCTTGCAGTGCCGATAGGTGAAGAATGTTATTATAAGGATTTGATTAAAATTTGTTAGGAAATTGAATTGGGTGCGTTCCTATTATTTTTATTAAGTGTTTTGTTTAATAAGTTTTTTATCACATGAAAATTTTTTATCCCAAATTTGATTATAAAATATAAAACAAATTAAAAAGATTTTTTCTTGATGAACTTTTGTGATGGTTTAAGTAATGTTTAAGAACATTTTGTCCATCTTACTATTTATATTTTTATGTAAATAATTTTAAATTTCAAGAACTTATTATTGTTAGGATCATGCTAGTTTATATATTTGGTTTAGAACTATATATATTGATATGCAAATTTAGAATACACATTATGGATGAATTCTATTATAAAATTATACAAATGTAATCTTTGTAAATATAGAAAATTAAACTTATTATTATAATAGAATAAGTTTTTCATGAGATTTTTATGAAATAATTACTTAAACATATTCAATAAATGAAAATAATATAAAACAAAAAAAAGTCATTTTTTAACATGTTAAGTTATAATAGGCATTGATACTCAAGAGGAAATTATATTCTTGCTAATCATTGTTATACTCTCAAGTATTATTAAATTATGTTAATCTCAAAACATATTGTATATTTTTTTATGGTAAATGTATCATTTCTGTCTATTAAATATAAATTTTAATTTAACTAATTATTATAACTTCTACTAGGCAAAAAGCACTCAGTATATCGCACCAGTACAAATACTAGTTTTTTTTTTTTTAACTTATATATAGCTCTCTCTTTTAATTTTCAATAATTCAGTCACGAGTTAAGATGGGAAGCAACTCTTTTAACTGTCGTAATTAAAAACTTCTATGTATAATGCCAAATCTGCGAAAGCAAAGAAAAATACATACAACTATAAGTCGGCAAACCATAGCAGATTAGATTAGACATCAAATTAAATTTGGCAGGTAACAACGATATAAACGTGATGTGGAAAAGTAAACAAAGTGAGATTACATTTGAAATTTAAGTCTAAATTAACCATGCAATGGAAGTAGGAAATAAAGAGGGAATGGAAGTGGAGAGTAGAAGGGAAGAAAAAGGTAGAAAGACCTACCCCTGATAGCATTTGCATCAGCATGAGGCGCGCGTGGCAGGTCAAATGCATAAAAGTGTTGCCCTGTGGAACCCCTCCACCACAGAATCGCATAAACCATTCCACATACACATACCCCTTCTCTCTCTCACCTACAACTTGTTAAACTTTGGCCATTGCAGTGTCACATACACATACATACATATATGGATATATATACCACCCCATAACGCACTGCACCACTACCACCTTTCTCCTTCTCCACCCCTTCTCTACTTATAAGTGTTTTACTTTGATACATCTTTCTACTTCTGATTGCAACAACGCTACTCCTCCTTCAATTCTTCCAACATGGGCGGTATCAGCCTTGAGGAAATCAAAAACGAAAACGTCGATCTGGTATATATACTTCTCTCACCTTAATTTCATCATTTCCTATATTTTTTTTTTCCTACCATTCTCCGTCTCTTTCTCTCTCTACATGTGTGTGTGTGTGTTTGCTTCCATATCACAGAAAATCTTAACGGAAATTAATTACCTGATCATATCAGGAGCAAATTCATTTTGCATTTTTGCATCCTTTGTTTTTCCCAGCTCCACATAACAAAACAAAACATCTTCTTCCTTTTCATACTGATTCTTCGTTAAGCAGTAATAACACCAACCATGGTTTAAATTTCTTCTCATGCACATGGACGGAGCTTTGTGTTTTTCAAATAACTACAAAATTATATTTCGATTTTTTTACGGATTCATTACCTCTGAATTTTTTTTACGTGAGAACAAAAAAAAATTATATTGATTATTAAATTTTAGAGTTTAATTGTTATGCACTGTGTGTAAAAACTTTTACACTGTCAACCAATTAAAAATCAGTTTTAGTGTGATTTTTAGGATAGTTATTATTAAAGTCAACAAATTTACCATATATGGTAGATTATGATTAGATAATAGTGTAAAACTGCTTTACACTGTTCGTACATAACTTATTTTTTCTAAATTTTATTATAAATAATCAAGATTAAAATATGAAAATCATGTATCTTCTTAAAAAAATTATTTGAATTTTAATTACATTTTCTTGAGTTTAAATCTTGCCAACCAATGAAAATTATCTTAACTATCACTTTTATAAGCAAATCTTATTAACAATGACAATATAATTCTTTCAATACATTCTAATTAAATTCTATTTCCTTTATTAAAGAGTTTATACACTCACCTAATTTATTTGTTCGTTGCTGCCCAAAATCTTCAGTAGCAGTGGTACTGGGTGAATTCTTCTTTATAATCCTGTAAAAATGAAGGATCTAAGTACATCACCATCATCATCATATTAATAATAATATGTAATTTAATAAGAATTAAGATGAAGTTGGTTGGTGGTGTTATGTAATTGGAGAAATAACGAGGCGATGTCCCATTACAGGAACGAATTCCAGTAGAGGAAGTGTTTGAGCAGCTGAAATGTTCAAAAGCAGGTCTAACATCAGACGAAGGAACCAGTCGGCTTCAAGTTTTTGGACCAAACAAATTGGAAGAGAAAAAGGTCCTTTTCTTTTGTTGTTGTTTTTTTGTAACGTCAGGGTGCAGTTAAGTTTAGTTGTCTTCCTTTATTGAATTGCTGCATGATGAACAGGAGAGCAAACTTTTGAAGTTTTTGGGTTTCATGTGGAACCCCTTGTCATGGGTGATGGAAGCTGCTGCTATAATGGCCATTGCTTTGGCCAACGGCGGAGGAAGACCCCCTGACTGGCAAGATTTCGTGGGTATCATTGCTCTCTTGTTCATTAACTCCACAATCAGTTTCATCGAGGAAAACAATGCTGGCAATGCTGCTGCTGCACTCATGGCAGGTTTAGCTCCCAAGACCAAGGTAACCTTACTCTAATAATCACACTTCGTATCGTGCACGCATGCAACATGCATTGTTTTCAGTTGCATAAGGGTCTCTTCGATTCTCTTCTCATTTTTTGGCTCTAAATACTGTTTTCTAAAACAATCTCATGCTACTTAGTAATCAATTTCTCATCTAGTTTTGAAAATTGTTTTCAATCAAGTGTTTTAAAAACCAAAAAATAGAAACAGTTAGGAGACGTTTTCTCATTTGTTCAACCTCTCTCTCAATTCTACACTCTGCTCACAGAGCAACCTTATTTACTTCCATTTTGAAAATTAAAACTAGTTTTTAAAAATAAAAATAAAAAACAATCTAAATGTTTGTTGTTGCCACAAAAATTTCAGGTTCTCAGAGATGGGAGATGGACTGAGCAAGATGCTGCAATTTTGGTCCCGGGAGACATAATCAGCATCAAACTGGGAGATATCATTCCTGCTGATGCCCGTCTTCTGGAGGGTGATGCTCTGAGTGTTGATCAGTCTGCTTTGACTGGAGAGTCTCTTCCGGTGACAAAGAATCCCTCTGACGAAGTGTTTTCTGGATCAACCGTTAAGAAAGGTGAGATAGAAGCAGTGGTGATTGCCACTGGGGTGCATACCTTTTTTGGCAAGGCTGCTCATCTGGTGGACAGCACCAACCAAGTTGGGCACTTCCAGAAAGTCCTCACAGCAATTGGTAACTTCTGCATTTGCTCCATTGCGGTTGGAATAATCATTGAGCTCATAGTCATGTACCCAATACAACACCGCAAGTACAGAGATGGGATTGACAATCTGTTGGTTCTGTTGATTGGAGGGATTCCAATTGCCATGCCAACTGTTTTGTCTGTCACTATGGCTATTGGTTCTCACAGGCTTTCACAGCAAGGTGCCATCACAAAACGTATGACGGCTATTGAGGAAATGGCAGGAATGAATGTCCTCTGCAGTGACAAAACTGGAACTCTCACCCTAAACAAGCTCAGTGTTGATAAAAACCTGATTGAAGTTTTTGCCAAGGGTGTTGAGAAGGATTATGTTATCCTTCTTGCAGCAAGGGCTTCTAGGACTGAGAATCAGGATGCCATAGATGCTGCAATTGTTGGGATGCTTGCTGACCCAAAGGAGGTAAATATGCCAACATGATCCATATCATTTGGGATGGATGAAGATAAAAAATAATAATAACTTTTACTGTGAATTGGTCAGGCACGAGCTGTTATCAGGGAGGTCCACTTTCTCCCATTCAATCCTGTGGACAAGAGGACCGCTCTAACTTACATTGATTCTGATGGAAATTGGCATCGATCTAGCAAAGGTGCTCCTGAACAGGTAAATATGTGTTTATTTCGCATGGCACCATTTGGTTACATTTATGAAGATTTTAGATGACTAAGATATATATATATTATTTTTTTTTTCTGGCTTAGATATTGAACCTCTGCAACTGCAAAGAGGATGTCAGGAAAAGGGTTCATGGAGTGATTGACAAGTTTGCTGAGCGTGGACTCCGTTCTTTAGGTGTTGCTAGACAGGTTAGCAAAACTGATATTAACATTTCTAGTTCCCAACCTATTATTTGAATTATTGAATACCCTTCATTTATTGCTGATTTGCATGGTCTGTCTATAACAGGAGATACCTGAGAAAAACAAGGATAGTCCTGGTGCACCATGGCAATTTGTTGGTCTGCTACCACTATTCGATCCTCCAAGGCACGATAGTGCAGAAACCATCACAAGAGCTCTGAACCTTGGTGTGAATGTTAAGATGATTACTGGTAAGATTGGAGGGAGGTCTTACTTTCTTGTAGTTCATATTTCATACCATAAATGAAATCCTGTAGCTTAGAAATTGTTTGTGGGCTTCTTGTTCTCTAGGTGATCAGCTTGCCATTGCCAAGGAAACTGGCCGAAGGCTTGGGATGGGAACAAACATGTACCCATCTTCTTCATTGCTTGGTCAAAGCAAGGATGCTTCTGTTTCAGCTCTTCCAGTTGATGAATTGATTGAGAAGGCTGATGGATTTGCTGGAGTTTTTCCTGGTAGGCCCTTTGTCCTTCATAATAATAATCATGGTACTTGGTAGCATCACTCCATCACACATTGTTTTTGCATTCAACTATTTCAAGCATCCTTTACCTGTTCAATGGTCATGTCTTCTTCGTGAGCTGATGAGATGGGACTGCTACTTTTATTAACAATACAATTACGTTTCAAACAACATTTTAATCATTTTTTCCTCTCTCTATGACATGGCAGAACACAAATATGAAATCGTGAAGAGGCTGCAAGAGAGGAAGCATATATGTGGAATGACAGGTGATGGTGTCAACGATGCCCCTGCATTAAAGAAAGCAGATATTGGAATTGCTGTTGCTGATGCTACAGATGCTGCTAGAAGTGCTTCTGACATTGTCCTCACTGAACCTGGTCTTAGTGTCATTATTAGTGCAGTGCTCACCAGCAGGGCAATTTTCCAAAGGATGAAGAATTATACTGTCAGTTTCCTTGCATACATGATTTAATTGCTTGACTTTATTTTAATATCTTAACAATCTAAACTCATAAATGTTGATTGTTGATTATGGCAGATCTATGCTGTGTCAATCACCATTCGTATAGTGGTAAGTGCAGAAAATATAAGTCTTAAAAAAAATGTCAACATTTTTTACATGCTTATATATACATGGTTCATATAATTTATGTGACCTATCTCTCTTTGTGGCAGTTTGGTTTCATGTTTATTGCATTGATTTGGAAATTTGATTTTGCACCCTTCATGGTTTTGATTATTGCCATACTAAACGATGGTAAGATTAAGATAACATTCCTTTAACCTTCATGTTGTTTATTTAGACTATTCTGTGAAAATGTTTAATTTAATTTCCTTCACCCCTATACCTTAGGTACCATCATGACAATATCCAAGGATCGAGTGAAACCATCTCCACAGCCAGACAGCTGGAAGCTGAGGGAGATATTTGCCACTGGTGTTGTGCTAGGTAGTTACTTGGCACTAATGACAGTAGTATTTTTCTGGCTCATGAAGGATACCGACTTCTTCTCGGTAATAATTTATATTTCGTGTTTCCCTCAATATTATCACCACCAAATGGCGAAAACTGTAAGAGCCATGAGCACAAGTTTCACAATTGCAGGACAAGTTTGGTGTGAGGCCTATAAGGAAAAGCCCCGGAGAAATGATGGCAGCCCTGTACCTACAAGTCAGTATTATAAGTCAAGCACTAATTTTTGTCACTAGGTCCCGCAGCTGGTCCTATGTTGAAAGACCCGGTCTTCTCCTACTGAGTGCTTTTATGATTGCACAACTGGTAATCTTAAACCTCCTATTATCGGGAACCTAGCACATAAATTTATTTGTTAGTTTATTGAAGCAGTGTCATTTTGTTTTCTCAAGAGCATGGTCTCCATGATCTTGCACTTGTCCCTCACTCCACATCCACCATCGAAAAAATAATATAAACTAATATACTACATCTCTAACTAAACTAAGATTTGGGAGCACAAGCATTGAAATAGAATCAAAATCAAGTCAATAGACTCAATACGTCTGTTGTCTTAGGAAGCAACAATTATTGGCATAGTACTCCAGTACTTGAGTAAATTAGAATCTAAGGAGCTACAATTTCAGCTAGCAATGTAAATGATTGATATTGATTAATTAAAAAAAGCCTTTGGCTTTCTTCTGTGGCAATAATAAATTGCTTCATGATTGACAGGTGGCAACTTTTCTAGCAGTATATGCTAACTGGGGCTTCGCAAGAATTAAGGGAATGGGATGGGGTTGGGCTGGTGTAATCTGGCTCTACAGTTTAGTGACATATGTCCCTCTTGATATAATCAAATTCACAATCCGCTATGTTCTGAGTGGGAAGGCTTGGGATAATCTTTTGGAGAACAAGGTAATTTCTTATTCTTTATTATTACTTTATTATTAATTGCATTGCTGATCTTAATCCAGAGACTTCAAAATTCAAAACCTGTTTGTGACAGACTGCCTTCACTACAAAGAAAGACTATGGCAAAGAAGAGAGAGAGGCACAGTGGGCAGCTGCACAAAGGACTCTTCATGGTCTTCAGCCACCTGAAACAACCAACCTTTTCAATGACAAAAATAGCTACAGGGAGCTTTCAGAGATTGCTGAGCAAGCCAAGAGACGTGCTGAGGTTGCAAGGTAAGCCATTGACTTCACTTCTACTGTGTGGCATCAAGTTTGTGTGTGAAAGGATTCACGAAGTGGTAATTATAATATTGAGGGATGACCGAATAAATTATACATGTGATAGTATGTTACAGAGATTTTTTTAATTGGTTCACAGGCTCAGGGAGCTTCATACTCTGAAAGGACATGTTGAGTCAGTGGTGAAGCTGAAGGGACTTGACATTGATACAATCCAACAGCATTATACGGTTTAAGGAGTTTGGACAGCCTTCAAGCAGAGTACACTTTTCTTTGGTGCTTGTCCAAGAGCCAAAACAACAAATATAATGCAGACCTAAGTTGATCCGTCCTTAGATTAGGATGAAGGTCCTTTTGTGAAAATTTGAATGGTTACTCTTCTATTCCATCTATGCCAGTAGCTGGAGGAGATGCCCTCCTTAGGTACCAAATAACATGGTTGATAGGATTTACTTGCGTCTTATTTTGGGAATGTTAATGATATCAAGGTCACTTTAAAGCTCTATATTTTTTTTCCCGAACAAAGCTCAATATATTTTCGATCCTGATTAATTAATGTTGCTCAACAATGAATTCAATTCCCATGTCTCTTTTTTAACATTCGTTCATGTCCAACCTAAAAAAGATGAGTGGGTGAAAGGGTGCATTGTATCTGCATCCAGGTGCGAAAGTGTGTCAGTAATGGATCCAGCAACTGGTTGGTAGATACGGAAAAAGTGGAAGCACCGACGTATACCTCACCATTGAAATTAAACAGAAAAATGTATTTGATAATGTAATAAGAGGAAAATAAAACGAGTGGTACAGTTAACCATTGTGCTGTCACGCGTGATCTTACCTTTGTTTCTCTTTCTTATCTTAACCAACGAGAGGAAAAATGAATGTTGTGTTGTTGGATGAAAACAAGTTCACAAGGTTGAACAGACACGTTACCGGGTTTCAGGAAGTTAATAAAATATATCCTCCTGCTCGTTATAATTGATATACCTGATAGAGCAATTAGATCTGTAAGAGGTCATGTGCATTCAGCAGTGATAATCTGAAACCAGGATAAGAAAGATAGACTCGAGTACTGACTTTTATAGAGATTCCCCAATCATGCCTCACCAACTTTACTGCATAATAGATGGTCCTCCTGCGTGTTTCTCTTCCTTTTTCATGGGTTAAGTATATGTTCCTCCTGTCGGAAGCCATGTGAATGTTCAAGCTGTATCCAGCTAAGTTTTACAAGGAATTACAATGTCATAATGTTTATTTAGGTGGAGGCGCCCTAATCTTTGGAATACTGCAAAAATTAGAAAGTAATCATTACCAATTTCAGCGGTATGATTTATCCTTCCATGACTACTTATAAAAATGTAAGCCGTGGCTCCTAATCTCCTTTTCTTCCACGTTCTTACAGAGAATTTTGGTGCTCGGGATAGCACTACCACATGTCGGTTTTCAGAGATAGAGTTGCCCTCAATAATTATATTTTTTTGTTGCGCTGCCTGGAGATAGAGATTCCAAAGGAATAAAGTGATAATTTCACAAATTCGATGTCTATCCACTTTAAAGATTTTCAAAATTTCAAGTCAATTCGAACTGCAGCACCTACAACTATGTACAGTGATGCATTCCGAATATGGTGCCTGCCAATTTTCTTTCTGCTGTTGATAGAGTTATTAAGAGTAATTTTTGTACGAGTACAATCCTTACAAACACTAATAAATCTGTCCTAAAATGCATGAACCATGAAGTTATCTACTTTAGAAGGATTTTGAGTACATAATACCTTTCTGAAAATCACAAACAATTCAAAATTAATTCTATCAAAATCAATATTTACATTAAAACAAACCAACACGTAGTCCTCTCAAGCCAACAACAAACAGCGGTCCAAACCCCAGGTGCACTTCACCCGCAAGCATGGTAGTATTGCACTCTGGCATTTACTTCAAAATGACGTATCATTTATTCTAATCCCAAATTTAAATGATTAGCAGATGGCCATGCGTTCATACTTGCCACTTTTGCTTGCCATGTAAAAAAGATGGAACTTATATGAAACCAAATTACACATATATTGAATTATGAAGAAAAGATGAATGACAACAGTTTGAATAGATGTAAACCTAGCCCTGTCGTACTAATGATACAAGACACCAGAGTAGGTATTGACGATAATGAGGCCTCGAGGAGCCCAAAATACAAATACTATATGACAATGGTACAGAAAAATGAACTCAACCTATGAGCAATTTGGCTAGGTAAATAGGTAATAATTCTTAAGTTATTTTTTCTAATATTTAACATCTCTACCAAGAATTTTTACAGATGAATCTAGACTACTGAAAGGGCGAAGCTCTAAGTGGGGGCTTTTTGATGATACGTCTGCTGAAGCGCTTGCGGTAAGTTTAATACAATCTCTGCATATGCTGGAATGGGAAACAAAATATAAAATCAGTATTGAGAGAGAAATATCAGTAGAGCAATAAAGAAACACGTATTACAATTAAAGGAACACAGAAGCAGGCTTGCAAAATAAACTAGAAGAAACTTCAGGGAAAAAAAATGTGCTAATTTCAAAATCCAAATTCATTGGTGTGATAGCTTCACCTAGCTGCACACATCCCATTAGGACACGATTCTAGACCAACAGCTGATGACAAAAGGCCAAAAATAATTATGTTCTTATAAATTAACTCTCTATTATGTGTCCATGAGTACATGGTAAGAAAACATTAAATACACCTATTAAATAATTTGAATTTTGAATTAGTTAAAAATACCAAGTATTGAATGACTTTTATGTTTTCAATTTAATAAATACTTTCTTTTCTAATAAAAAATTTCTACTTTTAACTTTAAATTGTGTGCTCATGCACAATAGAAAACCCCATTAAGCAAAGTAATATAGTTTGCACCTTCTGGTAGACTCATGGTTCGTAAGGCATCTTCTGCATACGTTAAGCGAACTGGGGAAGAATGACTTCCTGAGAGTCCATCTTCCTTCCTGTTCAAAGTTGCTGTAGTATTTTTATTGAACATTGGCCAGGCTAGCACTGAGATCCGAGTTGGAAGTACCGAAATGAGGTCTGCATATCGAAGGCTCACTGTCACCTTGCTGCAAAAAAAAAAGACTCATTGAGCACAGAAAATCTTTTAACCTTTAATTTATTTTTTTCTCTTTGCGTGTATATTCAATTTCATCAGAGGAAATGATAGAAGATAAGAAATTTTAATAATAAATTTCTGATACACAGTCAAAATAAAGAAATGTTAATAATAAATTTAAAAAATAAACAAATGAACTAATCATAATTAAGGTACAAACAAATCAAAATTGTATAAACAACGAATATTCCTTTCATATAAGCCATTTCTCCCAGCACCCCAGCTACTTGCCCAAAATTTTCGTCATAACTTAAAAGTTGACAGAATATTTGTATTTTTAGTGTCAAGGTCAACCAAAATGTATTAACTTCAGTAAAATCACCGTTAACATGTGCTTTCTTAGCATTGAAAGCTGCAGCACACCTAACCTCACCCTAGTCACCTTTTACTTTTAGCATCAGATCACACGTAAGATGATTAGAATGTCCAGAAGAATAAAAAAGAAACAAGCAGAGAAAAAAACACACCACCACCCCAGTATCACTCGCTACACCAATTTCACCTTAACAAACATTTTATTCGATTATTCAAACATACTGAAACAACCTCCAAATTTACCATTGATTGCAGTGGAGGGAGGAAAATTTAAAGAGCTACCAAGATACTAAATTTGAAGAATAATGATTGTGAAAAATAAGATCACTATAAGATACTAACCAATCAAAATCATCCAATACAAATTCGATCATATGGTAGGGAAGGCTATGATACAGCTCTCTAATTTGATTTCCATAAAGTTCCTTTATAAGTCTGACCTGCATGTTATTCACAAGAGACAAAAAGATACATGTTTTTGTATCAGAATAGCCATAAGCCTATAACCTCATGTTTTGCACATACTTAGTAGTGGTGAATGTTTAATCTTAATAGCAGGAGCAGAAAATAAACCAATAGAGAAAAAAAAAATCTTATAAATAGAGTTTAATTTTCATGCACCATTAATGTAAAGTTTTTTATACTGTCAACTAATTAAAAATCAACCTAGATATAACTTTTAAAGTAATTATTACAAAAGTCACCAATCTCACCATTTATGGCAATCTACGATTGGATGACAAAGTAAGGCATTCTAATTAGATTCTTAAACCATATTCTGGGACAGATGTCAAATTCTTAAAACACCCAACCTTTAACACAAAATAGACTATAAATGTGGACATTGTTCAATTATAGTGGAGGCTAGGGTGGGAGACCTAGAGATGCCTCCCACCATGGGAAACACATTTTTAACCTTTAGATATATTATCTTTTAAATAGATGGCTGAGATTTTATCTTCTTTTTTCTTTTTCTTCTATCTTCCCCAATTTTCCCCCAGACCCCATATCTAACACTTTAGGCACTAGAGCCGCCAAGTCAGAATATCCCTCCAGCAACAATGATATTGCTAAATCAGGATATCTCAGCGGCAAAGCCGCTAGAGGATAAACCGTCCAATCAGGTTCCTAATTTGGAGCCTCAACCGTAGGAGAACTTGGTCGGATCGTTGGAGGTGGTGCTGAGAGAGGAGCATGGGGAGCGTGTGGCCGTCAAGGAGGCGGCAAAGTTGCGCAAGGGAGAGGTGGCTAAGACGACACCGTTTGAGTCATGTCAATCGCGAAGAGGGACACATTGGTGGGAGGGAAGAAGGTGAAGGAGTGCGAGTTGTTTGCATCGCTCTGGTGGGAAAGAAGTTTGATTTGGAGATCAAAGGTCGCAATTGCGTTGCAGAAGAGGTCATACCCTCTCACTCGTACGATGTTCAGCATGAAATCCAATGGTCATGTATGGATTATGAGGAGAAGCTCGTTGGACAAGAGGAGGGTCCAGTCAGCAATGGGGAAAGGGGAGAGAATGGAGTTGGCTTTGTCGATGCGAGGAGCGGTAGCAAAATTTAGATCTATAGAGGAAGGATGGTGGAGGGGAAAGAGGAGATGGAAGGGGGAGCTATGTGATGAAGAAGGAGGGGTAAATCTGGGAAACTGCGGGAGAAAAAAAAAACTATTAGCCATTAATTTAAAACTAAAGAGATCTAACAGTTTAAAAAAGGTTTCCCATGATGGGAGACTTCATGTGTTTGGATTGCCGTTTCAAAGCCACCAAACATCTGTTCACACTTTCCAAAGCACAAAACGGAGAAGCAACAATACTGGTGGATTGAAAAAAAGTGGGTTACGTTCAACAATTTGAATTGTAACCCAAACACACCCTTCATCAGCTTGCCCGTGCTAGCCACCACCTTCAATTACATTCCCCCCACATATAAGGGCCAAAAGACACAAATTGTTTGCATTACCAACTTCATGTAATTGGGACAGTTTACATAGTGTAAACACCATTCAAGCATTTATTGGAACCATTTTGAATAAACCTTTTGCACTGTTGAATGAGAAAGAACACAGAGACATATTGAGTTGGAACCGTGTGTCTGAATACACAACGGACTTAAGATTATATAGGCTTATTACATTAATTATACATAAATAGAGAATATACAATTTCCTCTAAATCAAAGATTACATGCCTATAAACTGTAATAATTATAATAAATACAGAATATTTCAACACTCCCCCTCAAGCTGGAGCATATAAATCATATGCACCCAGCTTGGTACAGATATAGCCAATTCTTGGTCCCCTCAAAGACTTGGTGAAGATATCCGCCAACTGGTCACTAGAGTTGATGAAGCTCGTTGTAATGTCTCCTGGCTCGATCTTCTCCTTGATGAAATGACAATCAACCTCAATATGCTTGGTTCTTTCATGGAAGACAGGATTAGATACAATATGCAAAGCCACTTGATTATCACAAATCAACGTCATTTGTGTAGACTCTTCAAACTTGAGTTCTCTGAGAAGCTGCTTTAGCCACATGAGTTCACAGGTTACTAAAGTCATGGCCCTGTATTCTGCTTCAGCACTAGATCTTGCTACAACATTTTGCTTCTTACTTTTCCAGGATATTAAGTTTCCTCCAATCAACACACAATACCCAGAGGTGGATCGTCTGTCACTGGGTGAGCCAGCCCAATCGGCATCTGAGTATGTCCCCTATCTTCATAAATGAGGCCTTTACCAGGAGAACTCTTAATGTATTTCAGTATTTAAATTACCGCATCCCAATGGTCCTGGTAAAGAGAGTTCAAGAACTGGCTTACCACACTTACAGCAAAGGCAATATATGGACGAGTGACTGTGAGATAGTTCAGCTTTCCAACCAGTCTCCTATATCTCCCAGGGCTTGATAAGGGCTCCCCCTGATTGGGTAGCAGTCTGACATTAGGATCCATAGGAGTGTCCACTGGCTTGGCTTTCAATAGGCCAATTTCTTCCAGGATGTCAAGAGCGTATTTCCTCTAATAGATTACCAAACCATCCTTGGATTGAGCAACTTCGATACCTAGGAAATACCGAAGCCTACCAAGGTCTTTAGTCTGGAACTGTCGGGAAAGGTACTGTTTCAGATGAAGAATGCCATACTGATCACTGCCTGTAATGACAATGTCATCCACATAAACAATGAGATAGATGCATCCTTGAGGTGAATGGCGATAGAAGACAGAGTGGTCGGCTTCATTGCGAGTCATACCAAACTGCTGTACAATAGTACGAAAGTGGCCAAACTAGGCTCGGGGGGACTGTTTAAGTCCGTACAGGGACCTACGAAGCCGACAAACCATAGTAGAGGACTCCCCCTGAGCAACAAACCCTGGAGGTTGCTCTATGTAAACCTCTTCGTCAAGATCACCATGCAGGAAAGCATTTTTAATATCAAGTTGGAAGAGAGGCCAGTGGCGAATGGCAGCCATGGAAAACAGTAGGTGGACAGAAGCCATCTTGGCGACCGGAGAGAGAGTATCAGTGTAATCCTACCCATACACCTGGGTGTATCCTTTGGCCACCAGACGTGCCTTGAAACGATCGATAATTCCATCAGGGCCAACTTTAAGTGTGTATAGCCAACGACACCCAACAGCTGATTTGCCAGGGGGAAGAGGAACCAAATCCCAGGTACCACTATTCTAAAGGGCACACATCTCATCAATCATTGCTTGCCGCCACTCACGGTGAGATAAGGCTTGACCTGTAGAGTTAGGAATAGACACAAAAGACAAAGAAGAGAGGCAAGTATAATGCAAAGGAAAAAGACGGTGATAACTAAGATTAATATAGTGAGGAGAAGGGTTGCGAGTAGAACGAATACCTTTTCGAAGAGCAATGCGCCAATCAATATCAGGGGGCAAGCCCAGATCCGGTAAAGAAGATGGCGCCGGGGAAGAATCTGGCATGGCCTCTACTATATCATCATGAGTCGTCGTAGGTGCTGGTGTAGTATTGTCAGCAGGGCGTTGGCGACATTGATATGTCTGAAGAGGTCGCACAGCCCGGGGCTTTGCTGGAACATCTGGATCCATTACTGGGGCATCTGGAGAACTAGACAGAAGTGGGACAAGAGCAGAGTTACCAGGAGGAACAGAAAACCACATGTTGGAGGGAGAGGGAGTAGACTCAAAATAAGGAATAGACTTAAAAAATGAGACATCGGCAGAAAGGAAATACCGTTGAAGAGTAGGAGAGAAGCAACGATAACCTTTCTGTGATCGATAATAACCCAAGAAGACACATTTGATGGACCTTGCGGAGAGTTTGTCAAGGCCAAGAGTGAGATTGTGGACAAAGTAGGTGGAGCCGAAGACACGAGGAGGAAGCACATGGAGTGGGGAGTGAGGGAAAAGTACAGAATGGGGAACCTGATCATGTAAGACAGAGGATGGCATGCGATTAATGAGGTAGCAAGCCGTGAGTGCAGCATTACCCCAAAAACATGAGGGAACATGACCGTGGGGGAGAAGAGTTCGAGTGGTCTCAATGAGGTGTCTATTCTTGTGTTCAGCCACCCCGTTTTGTTGAGGGGTGTGGGCACAAGAAGTTTGATGAAGAATTCCCTTCGACGCCATAAATTGCTGAAACTGATGAGATAAATATTCACAAGGGTTGTCACTGCGAAGAGATCGTATAGGAATACCAAACTGGGTTTTTATTTCATGATAAAACTTCTCAAAGAGGGAAAATAGTTTAGACCTACTTTTCATTAAACATAACCACGTACAACACGAAAAATCATCTATAAACGTGACAAAATACCTAAAACCAAATGGGGTAACAACACGAGAAGGACCCCAAACATCTGAATGAACTAAGACAAATGGGGACGTAGCCCTTTTATTGACTCGATCGGGAAACGAAGTACGAGTGTGTTTTCCTAACTGACACAACTCATAATGAAGAGTAGATAATTTGGAGAGACTGGGTACCAACTTCTGAAGCTTCGGTAAACTAGGATGCCCCAGCTGAGCATGGATCGTCATCGGAGAGACTGTTGTAGAACAAGCTTGTGGTGGCGTGGAGAGATAATAGAGGCCATGCGACTCACATCCGACACCAATCATCTGTTCCGAAGTCCGTTCCTGCAAGGTAACAAAATCTTTAGTGAAAGTAATGACAAAGTCATGGGATTGGATGAGACGATGAACAAAGAACAGGTTAAAATGGCAATGAGGGACATATAAAACAGATTCAACGGTGAGAGAAGGAAAGGGATGTGCGGTGTCAATGCCTTGGGACTATGTTTGAGAACCATTAGCAGAGGTAATAGTGGGTAAATAGCCAGAGGTAGAAAGGGAAGAGAAAAGGGAACGATTACCAGAGATATGGTCAGACGCACTAGAGTCAAGCACCCAAGGAGCCAAGGAAGGGGATTGAGATATGCAAGCAATAGAATTACCAATGTGTACAACGGAAGCAGTAGTGCCAGTGTTCTGGTGAGTCTCAAACCACTTGACAAAATCCTCATAAATGGCCAGGGTGGGCCGGGGTTGATCAGTGGGCGGAGGGGTCTCCATCGTAGGTGTGTGAGCCACATTGGTGGGACAAGGGAGTTTACCATGTAACTTCCAGCAACGATCAATGGTATGCCCATGACGATGACAATGCTCGCATTTGTGACGATTCTTGGAGTGAGATGTGCCAGTCCGAGAGCGTCTGGAAGAACTGCTTTGAGATGCAAGAGCAGAGGTATCACCTATCGTAGGAGCGGGAATCTCCATAGGTACCTTCAGTGGAATCCGAAGGAGTGCAGAAGAGGCGGATGTCATCGTAAGGGTCGTGGGTGACCCAAGAATCTGGTCACGTGTAGCAAAATATTCCAGCGACAATTCGTACAGGGCAAGGGTCATAAAAAAGGCACTCTAGTTCTCTAGTTCTGTCTTAGCCTCAACTGAATTAGAGGCAGCAGGAGGTAGGAGTTCATTAAAATCATGCAAGGCAACATGAACTCACCCAAGATATGCAGACATAGGGCCATCAAAGCGCTGAGGGACAATGAAGGTCATCAAGTTATAGCAAACACCATATAGGCGCTAAGTGTCATTAGTATAAAGAGCACGTGTCTCAGTCCAAACCAATTCACATGTGACGTGAAGCCGAAAAATAGGTTTGATGGAGGGGTGGAGGGTGGACTTGATTATACTGTATAATTGGGCGTCAATCTTCTCCCATTGTGCACGTTCACCTGCGATTACAGAATCAACAGTACTAGTAAGGTGGGCTTTGTAGCCCAGACCACTAATCCATAAGGTGATGTCTGAGGCCCAAGTGGAGTAGTTCATGCCATCTAATTTGTCAATAGAGAGCGGAAAGTTTGGAAAAATAGTAGCGTCTGCCTTAGGTAGTATAGAAGAACCAGCGGGATCCATGGCAGCATAAAAGAACGTCAAAGCAGACCTGAAACAAATAGTGGTGAGCACGCAGGGCAAAAAGAAGGGGGCGCCTTCAAAAGTGATCGGACAGAGACGAGACTCAGGGGGTGGCATTGCGCTAGGTGGGCGACCACCGTGCCAAAAAAATGCTATCATGCGCCGGTGACAGGTGCTGTTTGGCACAATACTGTAGACGCGCGTGAGAGCACGTGGTAAGCCAGTGAGGGTCGCGATCAACTAGGCCGAGAGATCGGCGAACGGCACTCCCAACAGTGGTGGTGGCAGTCAGAAACGTCGCCGGAGCAGCAATGGTGGCCGAAAAAAACGCCAGAAAATGGAAAACAGTCGCCAGAAGAAGGTCAGCGATCTAAATGGCAAACCAGAGAAGAACACGGTTCACCAAAAATATTTATCTCCAGGGACAGTGGGTCCACCAGGCACACACGATTTGCGAGATGCCTCTATCAGGCTCTAAATACCATGTTGAATGAGAAAGAACACAGAGACATATTAAGCTAGAACCGTGTGTCTAAATACACAACGGACTTAAGATTATATAGGCCTATTACATTAATTATACATAAATAGAGGATATACAATTTCCTCTAAATCAAAGATTACATGCCTATAAACTGTAATGATTATAATAAATACAGAATATTTCAACATGCACATTAAGAAAGAATGTGTTTCTGAAAATTAACTTTTAGTTCTTCTATGCACAACAAAAAAGTCATTCAAGGTTTGGCAAAATAAAAAATATAGTCAATTGGATACTTAGCTTCAGCCCCATTTTCTATTTAAATATTCTTTGATGAAACAAAGGAAAGGGTGTGAAAGAGAATGACCCTCCAAGATAATCACACAAGCTAATAGTTGACATACCACAGAAAATTAACACACCAAGTTTGATATATTTCATAATCAATGTTTTTAAATGGCATTGAGGAATGAACCGCAACCTGGAATAAACATTTTGATAATTTTCCAGAAAACAAAAAATTCCAATATGAACAGTACACGCCTGATTGATCCAGGAGATAGTGATCTGAGAATCCAAACTAACAAAGACAAGTCATTTAGTAACAGCATATAAAATGATGCAAGTACATAAATATATTTCACTAAAATCCAGTTTATAGAGCAGGGGTAAACCAAATGTTAATAAATTGTTTCTGGACATATGGATACAAAATAGTCGGAAAGTACTTGCTTTGCATGATTGTATAAGTGTAAACTGAAAAACCTTGCCCCATACATAACAGCAAATTCATGTGGATTGTGAAGACAAGATATTGTTACTCCAAAAAATAAACATATCGAACTTTCACATAATGATTACATACATGGGCAGTCTACCTGTTCCCGTCTATCCACATAAGCCTGCAATAGATCTCCAACATGATCTATGAATTTCTGAAAGCAAACCAATAAAACAAGGCTCATTAGGAAATAAAAAATGAAATGAACATGGAGTATATATATATATGACTTTACCATTGCATTGGATGAAAGGAGATCATTTTCTATTTCACGTATTGGCAGGAAAAATGGAACTGTGTGTTCAAGGACAGTCATCTTTTCAAGAAATGACTTACTCTCCAGCACACAATGGTAAAACTCACAAGGTTCACCTGGCAATAAATGAAGAGGCTTTATCATTTATCATCATCTAATGGCAAAGGCAAAAGACACAAGGGAAAGGGAAGGGGCAAATACAAAAAGAACCAGCCTCCATCTTGTCATTTATAATCTCATATTACAAGCTAAATAGCATGATAGTGTTCATGAATAAGTTAGTCAAGAGAAATTTGGTTCCAAATTACCAGCAAAAGATGTCTCATATTGTACACCAATTCGTGCCCCTTCCAAACAGCAAATTACCTGCTTACAAATACACAACCAAATTCAAATATTGAAAAGACTATCTGGTCATAAAGTTAATACACAAAATACCAACTAATCTACGCATAGTTATGAACACTTAGACATAACAATTTTTTTAATATTTTTGGAGGGAGGATATTAAAAAATTATTATGAACGCAAAAGGAGGAAGTAAATTAGTTGAAAGATAAAAACGCAAGTCAAGATATGAAAAGAAACATGAAAAAATAAATAATGAAGCAAGGCTGCCAATCACTCTGCACATCAGAAAGGCAACTTCCTTGAAAAAGCCATGAGCATAATACCAAAGAGGAGCCATAGATATAATCCAAACCCATAACATGTTAGCAGAGACACACATAAAAATGGAAGTGCTCTGCTCCATCCACTCTCCCCACATAATAGCAGAAATCAAAACTGATAGTTTCTAAATAATACCAGCATTTCCTAGCATCACATAACATCACTTTTTTCAGCAAATAGAAAAGATAAACCGGAACTCACTCGTCATAACTATGGAACAATAATCTCTATATGTCAATGTCAAATACAAAAACCTACAATTAATCCACACAAGACAATGCCCCTATTAATTTCAAATGCCTTCGGCTATTTAGTCCATACATCTGTAAACACTTCAGCAGGCATTGGTAATTTTAGTATCAGAAAGCATCCATAACATTAAGGATCAATATCAACATAAGATACATCCCCAAACTCCTCTTAAGCACTTCCTAGATTTTCTGGTTCTCTCTCTTACACAACTGAAATTTACATGACCCCCAACTTCTAATCTTTTACCTTATCTCGTGCCTATTTTTTCTTCTCAGACTACTGTCTAGAATCTTTGAAATGATGCTTAAGTATTACAAGTATGCAGGCTACTTCTAATATGTTTTTACTAAAATATAGCAAGTCATTTGCAATGAGAAGTGCTTCAGGCAGGTGTCGTCATATAATATTTACCTTGTTTCCAATTTTATATGTAATTTTTTCCTGAGGACATGCTAATATGTCAGCATCCCCATGCATTGATTTTCTGTCTGCCTCCATATGCACCTAGCAGGAACAAATTTTAATGTATCAAACATTATTATCAGCATCAACAGTGAAACTGAAACAAATTGATAATTAGAGACCACCCAAGGTCAAATATCAGAACAACAAGTGAAATAAGAAGGTAACAATCAAATAACCAATACCCTCTCTCTTATTGTAGCCAGTAGACCATCATTCCACTCTTCCCCGTCTAAACATATCTCTACAAAAAAAAAAGGTGGTTAAGAACCATTTCCTGGACATCTACACAGAAATAAATGAACAAAAGAAGTTGGTTAGTATTTCATATGTTACAAAAGTATATCTCATCAAGTGAACAAAGATTCATGTATTAATAATCTTCCCTTGTTAAAATGCTTAGATTATAGAATGTTTCTTTTTTGTTCAATTCCCTTTTTTTATTTCATGCATCCCTGATATTTATTCTACACCATGAGCAAAGATCAACAGCAGTAAGATCTTTTATTTTATTTGGGTCCAGTTCAATTCTTGCTAGCATAAAATATATTGTGAACATATCATAGTCAACCTTTTGTGTACAGACTGAGAGAACACTACTGATGGAACTTCTAATTTAAAGACTAAACTGATGTCACAATCTATGATCAAGGGATTAAATTGATGCTATTTTCTATGATAGAAGGACTAAATTAATGTCAAATTTATTTGGAGGACCAAATTGATACCACTTTCTATGACTAAGTAGCTAAATTAATGTCAACATTCTTCAAAAGAACAATTTGATGTCATCTGCATCCTCAGGGTAAAAATAGATATTTAGTCTATAAGATATCCTATTATACTATGATAAAGAAAACACCACCAATCTTCAGAGCACTAAATGAGGCTAAAAACAAGCTTGATCAAGTGAAATATCAATGCAATAGTTTTAGACTATAAGTAATCTAGGTAACAACAAAAATCAGTAAAACATCCATCAAAAAAGTGCCACATCATGCTGGATAGAATCACAAGAGATAGCTAAGCTATATTAAGTAAAATATATATATATATATATATATATATGTATATAATTAATAGTTTAATACTATTGCAATAAACTGCTGCCCCAGCTGAAGTATAATTTACAATCATCCAAGCTTGCTCATAAGGGAAACTAATTATCATTTAACAGCAAAATCTTGCAGATGATTAGCATCTGCTTCCAGTATATCACTTTATTATCAGCCTTAACATCATAACTAAAATTAGTGTGTTTAACTATAGAGATATGAAAATATTGGATGGATCATGGATGGATGGGAACACCCATAGACACAACTGTTATGCATCAATATGCAAACAAAATAAATTGAAAGGTGTATAAGAAATGAAATAAATAAAGTAAATAAATTGAAAAGGGGGAAAAAGGAACAGTTGACAAAGGTAAAGAATCATATCAGCTAGACTAAAGTGCAACAAAGGAAATAATTGGGAAAGAAACTTGAGACAAGGCAGAGCCATATACTGTCCACTATTAATTTATTAAAGAATTCATCTATCAAGACCAAAGTCAAAGCTACCTTCAGTTTGTGAAGCTCGTGCAGCTTCAAACTCTTTTTGCAGACGCTCAAATATTGCCTTGTCAGAATCTCTATGAAGCCAGTAAATATACAAAAAAATATATATATTGTTACTACAGCATACAACAACAAATGGACATTCAGAAACAATAATCTTCAAAGTGGGCATTCATAGAATGCTTTAAGATATTCACTAAGGAAAAGGGAAGAGAACTAAACATCTTCAAGTGACAAAATAAACGTTGATGGTATATGAAGCAGTTTCAAAATATGTTAGAAATTACACATAAAACAACTATAAAGAAAATAAAAGTGAGAAAATAGAAGAGATCTTTCTACTAATGTGGAATTTTGACACATGCTATGATGTCAATATCACATTGCAACAAAAGCTCTGACTTTGTATTTCAGTTATCAATCCCAGATAGCGTTTGGCAGCAAGCACAAAAAAAGGTTATAGCAAGTTAGTGGACAGTGAGATGACCACTACAGTGAAATCATAGGTATGAGATAAAAAATTATATTTTTCATACATAAATGCTCAATAATTTAAAAATACTCAAGTTAGCAATTGAAAAACAAATGGTAGAAGAGAATAAACAGCAGAGAAAGATTAAACTTGAAAGACTTGTTTCAGAATGTGGAATCTTCTGCAACAAAGGACCCAATGTAACAGAGAGAACAATGGAATGCAACAGTAACTGAGGTTTAAGAGAACAGGGGACAAAACAGAACAGGCCACAGAAATCAAAGGCTAGTCAGAGAAAGCTGGAAATATTGCTGGAGAAGGTAGAGTGGGTGTGGTTTGTCAATCAAAAACTGCTCTGCAATTCAAATCCTGTGGCGCTCGATGCCACTATAGCACACTATTGATTACTATGACATCAATTGACCTCTAACCTGCCTTTTTGGTAAAAAAAAAAGGGTGGCCTAGTGCACAAGGTTCCGATCATTGTGAGGTTTGACAAGGGTCAAATGTACACAGCCTTAACTCCATGAGTGGAGAAGGCAATTTCTATGACTAAAACCCATGACCACTAGGTGACAAGAGAGAGAGAGCAAAGTAGATGGGGAATCATGTGATATATTCAATAATCAGAAATGTTAAAAAGAAAACAGAGAGCATCACCTTTACATGTGGAAGGCACCAAAGAAAGAGAAATAGAACCACCAGTGCAATGGAAAGAAAATATTAGAACAAGACAACATTTCTTCTCTCTTTTTTTCCAACATTTCTTCTTTTATTATCCAAATTAAAAAATCGAAAATGAAACAAAGCAGAGTGGAGAAAGAAGCTTTATTGATAATTATCACTTTACTTTCAGTAGTGTGAAATATAAGGTCAATGCATCAAATCATATAACTTTTAATTTCTTTTACTTTGTTTCAAAAAATATATATATATATTAAGGACAATAAGATATGGTTGCTATTCCTAATTTCTGGCTTCTCATTTATTAGCCTATGATAAGCAAGCAGAATTTGACTGTGAATTTTGAATATCAGCTCTACTTATCTGAATTCTCCCCAATTTCCCTCCTATCAAACACAAGTTTCATTAATGCTTAAAAACAACAAAGAATGTTCATGTAAAAAGACCCTGAACTCCGATGGTTTCCTCATTGTGTACTTGAAATATATTTTCTAATCCTACCCCACCCCATGGTAAACAAGAAAACAACAAAGTAAAAGATGGCACGGTATACAAAGTTAAGCATGAACAAGTTTATACAATTCTATACATATTACTTTGCAGTTCAAGTATGTGTACATTGGTGACTTTCCAATGACAAATTGAACTACAGAAAGAAGCCATGTGCATCTTCAAGAGTGTTTTACCTAGAAAGACGCTCTGTCAAATCTCCATGTCTTTTAAGCAAACTTCCAACTGTCATGGAAAGAATAGAATAACTGACTGTTATCTAGAAAATGGAAATAACGCTGATGAGATTATAAACTTACATCTAGCTCGGGTAATCTCCAATCGACTATCATCATCTTGCATAAAATTCTACAAAAAGAGAACCCAGCTATAGTTTCAGCAAAGAAAAATTACTAATAATACATATAAAGAGAGAAATATGTAATTTGCATAAGTTTTCAAATCTTTTAACTAAAAATATTGAACATGCTAAAATGCACATTAACATCATGCAAAGTTTATGTTCAAAGCCATCATATGATATATGCACATATACAATTATTCCATACAAAGATAACAGAAATAATGATTAGGATACCACTTTCATAAACAATGATATTCATTGATGATTCATACCGCTTCACTAATTAAATCTCGTAGCAGCCCAAGGCTGCTATGCTCCACTACTCTGCTATAGCACCACAATAGCACACTATTGACTATTGTGATTAGCCATAACTCTCATAAAGCATATCCTAGACAAAGTTATCAGCAAAACTAGTTACTAGAAAACCCATCCCCCCAGAGGCCAGACATTTAGTGCAGGGTGATGAAACTTTCAAAACTACCATATCCAAATCACATTTTGACCCTAAAAAGAAGAATGAAACAGAAAGAATCATTGCAGTGCATGTTATGTTCCTTTTATCCCCTTATTCATGCTCAAGCAGCTCAACAATCCCACAGTATAAACAAGGATGGCAGTTGTAAGAAATTCAAAAAGAAAAATAATAAAATACTTCTTCACATGTTCATCCAAATCAGAACTCAATCTTATGAAAGTGAGAACCATTACCACTTCCCCCATAATCGCAAACGGCCGTCCGGGATATTGTTCAAATTGCTGCATGATTCAACAGACATCGGTTCATAGAGAGAGAAAAAAATAATAATCACACAGAAAATAATCATGACCGAAAAATCAATCAACTCCTCAGCAGCAAACGGCAAAACAACGCCACAATTGCAATTTACAACTAACTAATTACGCATGAAAAAGCCCAGGCTTGATAGTATATTAGATAATCGTTCCCCCAAAGCTTACCAGAAGATATCTTCGCAACATTAAATACCAATCAATCAACACCATATCAGAAAACCACCATTAATCAATAGCTTCACAATTACGTTAGGGAACGATATCGCCGATAGAGATAGCTTAGAAGAAGTAAGATAAATCAAACAAACATATCGTTCCAGAAGGTTCTGCAATTAGGTAGAATCATGGGTAGAATTTGGATTAATAGTGAAATTTAGATGAATAAACACTGCACTAGGTTTTATTGATACGGTGATGGTTGCAATTTGCAAGTATGCACAACTGCACAAGCAAGACTTGGAAGTTGGGACACAGTTCCGTGACTATAAAATAAAAAATAAAAAAAATAAAAAAAAGATTAGAGATATGGCATGAGTAGGAGAAAGAGAGAGGGACCTTGCGAGAGGATGAGTCGCCGGAAAAAGGGTATTTTCTGGGCCTCTTCCGTAGAGATTCTTCCACGTCACTCTCCATCAACACGGTGATGCCTTCTGCCGTTGCCCCCAGGGCGAATTGGTAGTAGTCAGACTATAAGCGGGAGTGCCGACCCAAAAAGGTTAAAAAACAAACTACCGAGCTGGGCTTTTTCATTGACGCTTGGCCTGCTAGACAGTGGGCCATGTTAGATATAGCCAGAAAAACAAAGTCACTTGTTGTTCATGGACAAAAACAAAACAAAATTACTGCCATCTTGAAAGCCGGACCAAATCAACTGGTCGAACTGAAAAACTAGTGAACCAGTTGCTTGACTGGTTCAAGTAAATTATAAAACCGGCCTGAAAAAAAAACTGGTCAAAGACTTAGAAAATCAATCAAAAATTGGGAGAAAAAAAACAGTAAAAAAATGGGGAAAAAATTGGTTTATAGCTTATCAATAAAAAGATGTTTAATACAATATTATTTTTTATTTTTTTCTTAAAGAAATGAAAATCAACATAAAGTATTTGTCATTTTCTTTTTTATTCTAAATATAAACTTATTTTTGTTAATAAATGTTGATGTGTATTGTTAAAACTTAAACTTAAGTATTATGATATATTTGATTTGAATTTTGTAAGTATTGTAAATGTTAAGAATCTATAAAATTTTGTTTTATTTTTAGTTTTTAGTATTATAAAGTTATGATATTATATTTCTTTAATAATACTTTATGTATTTTTTAATTATTATTATTATTTTATTAATATCAGTTTGACCACAGTTCAACTTTCAACGACAGTTGAATCATTAAACCTTGAACCAATGTCTTGACTGGTTCAATGACCGGTTCAATTTTAAAAACATTGGTTCTTACTACCTACCTATACAAATAATAATCTTTAGATTTAATTGCATTTTTTGTTTTTTTGTTTTAGTTTATGACATACTTTGATTCCTTTAATATTAATTACTTACATTTGATATTTTTAGTTTTCTAATTGTTTTTTTTAATTATGTTGCATGTTTTTTCCTTTACAGCTTATAAATAGTTAATTTTGCCTAACTTTTTTTTATAAACCTAAAACCTTGTTTTTGTTTTACTATTTTTTTGGTTCAAAAATAATAATAATAATAACAATAATAATATAGTCCTTTCCATTTTGGGTTAGTGACCCAATTCAAGAAAACATTAAATTAAGAATTTGTAAATTAAAAAAATTAATAAAACGAAAATAAGATATTCTAGAATCCCTCTAAAATTGGGTGACTCAACAAGATAATTAAGGTGTTGGAAATTTTTTGAATGGAGCCGTGATATAACTAATTAAGTGATAATAATAAGAAAATTCATAAAATTTAATTTAGTGAATTTATTGCTATTTGGTGTTTAAGTTTCAAGTTTTCAGTTGTTAACCTAGCTAAAATCCAAATTGTATTCTTAACAAATAATATAAACTTACACTGATTTTTATAACCAAATACCTCATTCAATATGAAATGTGAATAGTGATAATTAATCACACTTAATTTTTAGGAATCATAGAAGTGATTGCGACAATTTTTAATAAATATTATTATTTATTTTGTGTTAAAAGCACACATTATGAGAAATAGGATTAGAACAAGATTAGAGTCAAAATGGTGCTATAATAATGTGAAAATTTGTAAAATACCCTTTGAATTTGAAAGTCAACATGAAAGACAAGTTTTTGCTCTATTTTTCACAAGAAAGTGAACTTTCACTAAATTATATAGGACCATTTCTCAATCAGTAATTAAGTTATGCAAAAACTTTCACTAAAATAGAAAGAACTTTCAATAACTAAGTTAAAAAAATCAATTAAGTTATGAAAGTAATTAAACATTAAAGAAAATGCTCAAATTTCTAATTATGGACTTTCGAGAAAATATTATTAATTTTAGGGTTAACTCATAAAAATAAAGCTATGTGAAGTTAGAGGTAAGTCATTAAGTAAGATAATTCTATAATTGAATGAGCGCACATAAAAGGTAGGGTAAATGTGACACTCATTCACATTAAACATAACCCATACTTATTTACTTGTTTAATAATACGAGTAAAATTTTTCTCTGCTTTTAATAATAAAAAATTTGTAAAATTAACAAAATTTGAAAATGGTAGTAAACAAAAGTAAAAGTTGTATGTATTCATCATAAAACTATACATCATGAATTCATATTCAGAAAAATTACTAAAATACAGGAAGATCAAAATATACATCAAAATAGTAACTGCTTATTCCCAGTACATTAAAAAGATCTTAGTTAAAACGGTGTCTGTCTACCCTATCCCATAAAATAACAAACTATCAGACTAGCCCTATAGGTCGTCATCAACAGCCTGGTCTTCATTAACCACGATCAATCATGCAAAAAGGAAAAAGTAATGGGGTGAGGTGATTTGTTCTAAAATCACTTCTACATGTATGGTAGGAATTCTACCATAAAATATAGATAAAACACAGTTGACAATGAAAGGGAAACCTAAAATTTATTCTATGTTATGCTATCATTAACTTAGTATAGATCCATACTTTCCATTAGTGGGTAATAGTTCTTAATAGAACCTAGGAAGTAACTGAAAGTACATATACCTTTCTCAACACCATCTCGTGATACAGTCCTCATCATTAAGAAACAAAATAACAATTTAGGATATCCATTTATAGAGGTATACTCTCACCAATCCTGGTGATACTAAGCAATTGTTAGGGTTATCAAGTTGGTTAAGTGATTGTCCTGACTCAAGAGCGCTACCTTCGCCATTAGGACGCTCACCACTCGATATCATACCTTCTAGACCTAACCATAGGTCCCTATTTTCATAATCCATGATTAAGTGTTTTAATAATTGGAAATTGGAAATTTGATAAGTAATCTAGGTGATTAAAAGAAATAAATGAATTATTGGTATGTGGTATATGGTGATAGTTGTGCAATGTATGTTTGAAATTTCTAGTTTGAATTTAGGAAACTTGAGATATGTACTTGAGCCAAATGGGGTATGCTGTGAGTGTAATTTTGGGTTTTTAGAGAAAAACAGTGAATTAAACCAATTTTGAGATATGGGAAATGGTTTGGTGAGTTATGCACCTTAGTTGGCCAAAAGTCCACGTGTGAGCTCTAGGAAGTCGAGGTATATAAAAGGGGAAGGGGGTTGTTCTTCCTCATTTTTTTCGCTTTTCTTTCTCTCTCTGTCTCTCTATAATTTACTAAGTTGTGAAGTTGTAAGTGGGATTGTGAAAGTGATTTAGCGATCATGGTAAGAAAATGAACTATTTCCGATAGTTTGGCTCAAGACGAAAGATTCTCAAGGAAGCTAAAATCAATCCAAGAACTTTTAGAGGTAAGGGAAGCTTACTCTCGGTTGATTTGGTGTTTGCGAATGTTGATATGTCAATCAAATGCTTTGGAATCGATTGATGTCGGTGAAAATCTTATGTATTGAAGTTTTGACACAAAATGGGTTTTGGAAAGGGACTTTAAGATTTGTGGATAAAATCGTTATATAATCAGTTAGAAAGGTATTAGAAGTGATTAAATTGTTTTGAGATGCTTGTTGTTGATTGATTTGGTCAAAAATGGATGTTGGTGAATGATTTGCGAAGAAAAATATCAGAAATTGCACCCTGCGATTGAGCTCTCGCTCAGCGATGGATATTTCAGTTGCTGGAAGTCTGTCATTCGCTCAACAACGAAAATGTTCGCTTAGCGACGGATTTTTTAGTCGCTGGAAGCTGTCACTCGCTCAACGACAGAAATGCTCGTTGAGCGAGTAAAAAACAGAGTTTTCTCTTCTTATTATTTTTGTTGGTTGTTGATGACTTTATTGATTTCTATGAATGTCAAATGTATATTTTAAGTTAATTGGGTCTTTGAATGGTTTTCTAAACTAATTTATAGGTTTTTCTTTATTATTATTGTTGAAGATCTGTTTGATAAGTTGTAATTGTCTCGCTGAGTGAAACATATATTTATTGAGCGAGAATTCTACCTAAGACTTGGTTGCTTTCTGCAATTGAGTTCATTGAGCAAGACTTATATTCGTTGAGCGAGAGCCTTCAAAGGGAAAGTGTGCTTTCTGTATGAAAGGTATTTGCTGAGCGAGCATATGGATCGTTGAGCGAGCGTGTAATTCTGTTTTATTGTGTGAGAATTTGTATGGAAATGCTAGTTGGGTGGAAGGTTGCCTAAATAGGAACCTCCACTAATTGTAGAATGTTATGATGATGAGATGCCTTATCTTTTTCACCATGCATGGGGCTGGATTGGGCCTACATAGAGTTGGTAGTTGTTGCTGGGCCATGTAAGGTAGCTGACGATAGACCTCATGCCGTGCTGTTGCGTTGTTATATATATGTGTGTGTATATTTATATGTTGACTCATTGTGGCTGTGTTGATGTCGTGTTATAAGGCATGCATTCATGCTTGTGTTGGTGGCTGAGGTAGCTGACGATGGACCTTATGCCATGGTGCAGGCAGGCAGTTGAGGTAGCTGACGATGGACTTCATGCCGTTGTGCATGTTGGTGACTGAGGTAGCTAACGATGGACCTCATGTTGTGGTGTGGGTTGGCATGTAAGTTGCGAGTCATATCATTCATACAATGACATATGGGATTGACAACATGATGTGTTGTGTTGTATTGTATGTAAACCTATTTCCTTGATGTTTTGGATTCCAATGACAATATGAATTGTATATATTATGTTGATTATTGTTTCGTAAGCTTACCATTGCCTTGTTTTGTTATCGTGGTTGTCTTGTTGTTGTTGTTGTTGTTGTTGTTGTGGTGTTGTGACTGTGATGGTTACGTCGTTTGGTGTGGGAGCAAAGGACGAGGTGTCAACAGATTTAGCTTCTCAAAGCAGATGAGGGAGGTCTCAGATGAAGACTTTTTGGAGACCTTTTTTGAGTGTAGCTTTTCTGGAAGCTCTTTTCTTTTGTTTTGTTTTTTATGTCTCTGTTGTATAGTTGACCAGCTATAAGGTGTTTTGTTGTTGTATATAACCTTACTTGTATATTATATCATTGGATTTATATATATTTTATAGTTATGAACAGTGATATAATCATGTTTATGTTGATGACTAAACATATGGGTAATGTATGAGGAATGTGAGTAGTACTGTAGCAGCAGAAGGTCGTTACAGTCCATGCCTTTTATCTTGCAGTGTACCAAACTGTAGCTTCCCTAGCAGGGTGCCATGCCATTGCATGTCACTTGCTTTACATTACTCATTAATTTATCACTTTCTAACTTCTCAAACAAAGGTTTCCATGGTCTTATTTAATTTGAGCACCAGTACAATCAATATTTCTACCTTATATTGTAAAAATTGCACAATACCTAAAATTTTAACAACATAACGACACAGTAATCATGATTTAATTACTAAAATTTTGACAGAATAACAACTAAATAAATACATTTTAATTTTCTAAATTTGAGCTGAGTAACGGCTTAACAAGTGCATTTTAATTTTCTAAAATTAAGCAGAGTAACATCTTAGCAAGTATAATTTAATAATTTAAATTTGAGCAGAGTAACAACTTAGTAATTATGATTTAGTAATTTAAATTTGGCAGAATAATAACTTAGCAATTATAATTTAATAATCTAAATTTGGGCAGAGTAACAACTTAGCAAAAATTCAAGTTTAACATCAAACAATATAACAATAATAATAATAAAACTTAAGCCTCAACGGGTTTAGGGGAACACCCTTTCTACCAACATGCAAAGTGACAATAATTTAGAACCAACCTCACTCTCCCATTTACCTCTAAGGTGATTAATAAAGATGATAGAGTTGTTAGTGCAAAGTTCCTAAGAAGAGAAATTTTACTAGTTAATGGAAACTAGTAAAATTTAAGCAAAATAAGCGAGGAAAAAAAAATTTAGAGAGAGAAGCTCTCTAGCTTATGGAGGAGAAGAATGGTGAAAATATTGTCCAAAGGCATGCCCATTTATAGAGAAAATGAGATTAGGTGTCCACTTTGATGACATAAGCCATTATGTCATAAATTCTATTTTTGATTTATTTTTAATTAATTTAGGTACACATAACAAAATTAGAGTGATGAATCAACTATTCCTAAGTTAGGGACGTGCTCCTTTAGCTGTCCAGCTTCTACATGTCAATTTTATCTGCAGGTAATTAACTAGGGGTGTACAAAGAATGGATATCTCAAAAAACAAATCTGAATCGCTTTGTAAAAAATGCTTTGGTTAACTGAACAGTTTTTTATAAAGTGGTACGGTTTGGATTTCTTTTAAAACGGTTTGATTTTTTGGATTCGAACCGGATCAGTTCGGTTCGGTTATCCATTTTATATTCATATATGGATTGGTTTTCCAAAGAACTGAACCGGACTGAATCGATCCATTTCATGAAAAATGGATTGGGTAACCGAACCATTTTTAAAAAAGCGATTCGGTTTGATTTTTTTCAAAAATGGATCAGTTTTTAAATTTTGGATCGGTTCGATTTTGGAGCAGTTTGGATTTTTCACACACCCCTATAATTAATTGGTACCAATAAAATTGTGTAAACTTAAAAAAAATAAATTTTAATATAAAAAAATGCAATTAAATGTAAAACTAGACAAATTCATTGTTTTTCATCAAAAATAAATATCTAAAAATAATTTTTAATTTTGATTAATTTATTTCAAATTATATGTATTTATTTTGTATTTTAAGCTAGAAAATTCATAAAAAATCCATTTTACTTCAATAAATACCAAAATTTTTATGAAAATTCTAAATTAAATATTTTACCCATAAATAAACTAAAATTACCATTTTTGGATGTCAAACCAATATTGGATGGCTTATTGGACACCTAAGGGCATTTTATTTATTTTGCACAGGAATTTCAGAAAATTTTCAAAATTATATTTTAATATATATAACATGATTCCAAGCTCAAATTGACACTTTAATGTCAATTGAATTTTTTTCTCATGTCAGCCCTTAATGTTAAGAAATAGGGACAAAATTGTCATTTTCTAATTTTTCTTGGTTCCAACTTGGAAAAACTATGAAAAATCACAATTAGATAGCTCTTGAAATTTTGAGAATAATGGTGAAAGAACATAATTTTGAAAATTTTCTCGATTTTTTAGAATTAAATAGTCAAATATTAGAAAAATAGTTGAAAAATTAAAATAAGAGTGTTACATTTTTCACTATTTTTCTTTCAAAATAAAATTTTATAATTAAAATAAACCTAGTATAAAATTTGAAAATATGTTGAAGTCAAAAAGTCTTTGGTCTGTTCCTACAATCAACTAAAGGTATTTTGGTCATTTCACAAAAATTATCCTAATAAATTTCTGAAAATTTTCTAAAATTATTATTAATTATTTTAAGCACATAAATGACTTAAAAATAAATTTTAGACACATCTAATTATTTTTATCTATTTTCTCAATTATTCACTCCTTTTAAGGGCAAAATAGTCATTTTACCCTTTTTTGAACCCCGTTTTCCAAAAATTATTAAAAATCTAAACTAAGTACTACTCATTAATGCGAGCGTAACCATAGGGATCAAATTTTTTAGATTTCTATCTGGTTATTTAGAAATAAATACAGAATAATTAGAAAAATAATTTGATAGGCAAAAAAATAGGGGTGTTACAGTAAACTCTCTCTGATTTTTTTTCATGTTACTTCTAGTTTCATGTTGCACCACAAAACCAAGAGAAGACTGCATTTACCGGCCCTTTTGGCACTCTTTGGCTATAGGAAAATGTCTTTCAATCTATGCAATACTCTTGGCACTTTCTAATAGTGCATGATTAGTGTTTTTTTTTTCCTACCTTCTTGAGAGTCCCATAAAGGTGTTTATGGGTGATTTTACTGCGTATGCTTCTTCATTTGATGTATGTTTGGATAATCTAAATAGAGTTTTACATAGATGCATTAAGACTAACCTTATTCTTAATTATGAGAAACGTCATTTTATGGTAGAGTTGGGCATAGTCTTAGGCCATGTGTTTTCTATAAAAGGAATAAAAGTAAATCTAGCTAAGAATGATGTGTTTTCTCACCTGCGTTGCCCATCTTGCTTATGCAAGATTCACTATTTTCTTGGTCATGCAAGTTTTTATAGGTGAAGTGAAATTGTTATGGAATTTGAGTCTATGTTAAATAGCTGAAATAACTATTGGTTTGTATGTCATTTAAAAACATTGGTTCTTACTACCTGCCTATACAAATAATAATCTTTAGATTTAGTTGCATTTTTTGTTCTCTAATTGTTTTATTTTATTATGTTGCATATTTTTCCTTTACAGATTATAAACAGTTAATTTGATCTATTTTTTTTCATTAACCTAGAAACTTAATTTTGTTTTTACTCTCACTTTTTTTCTAATTTTTTTGGTTCAAAAATAATAATAACATAGTCCTTTCCATTTTGGGCTAGTGACCCAATTCAATAAAACGTTAAATTAAGAATTTGTAAATTAAAAATTTTGATAAAACAATATATTTTAAAATCCTTCTAGAATTGGTTGACTCAGCAAGATAATTAAGTAGGTGGAATTTTTTTGGATAAAGCCGTGCTATAACTAGTTAAGTGGAAATAATAAGAAAAATCATAAAATTTAATTTAGTGAATTTATTGTTATATGGTGTTTAAGTTTTAAGTTTTTAGCTAAAACTCAAACTGTATTCTTAATAGATAATATAAACTTACATCGACCTCATTCAATGTAATGGTTAAGTGTGAATAGTGATAATTAATCATACTTAATCTTTTAGGAATCATGAGTGATTATGTCATTTTTTTAATAAATATTATTATTTTGTTTTGTGTCAAAAACACCTATTACGATAAATAGCATTAGAGCAAGGTCAGGGTTAGAATAGCGCTAAAACACTATAAGAATTACTAAAATGCCATTTGAATTTGAAAACAAAAGACAAGTTTTTGTTTTATTTTTTACAAGAAAGTGGAGTTTCATTAAACTAAATAAGACCATTTCTCAAGCAAATTAAGTTATGAAAGAACTTCTACTAGAATAGACAGAACTTTCAAAATTAAGTTAAGAAAGTTAATTAAGTTGTTAAAGTAATTAAATATTAAGAAAAATGCTTAAATTGCTAATTATGAACTTCTAAGAAAAAATTATTAATTTTATGGTTAACTCTTAAAAATGAAGTTATGTGGTGAAGTTGGACGTAAGTTACTAAGTAAGATGATTCCATAATAGAATGAGCACACATAATGGGTAGGGTAAAATCTCATTATTTTCTTGATGATTTTCCATGTTACTTCCAGATTTATAGTGCACCATAAGACCAAGAGAACATTGCATTTACCTGCCTTGTTGGCACTTTTTGGCTATAGGAAAATGTCTTTCGGTCTATGCAATGCTCTTGGCACTTTCTAATAGTGCATGATTAGTATTTTTTTCTACCTTCTTGAGAGTAGCATAAAGGTATTTGTGGATGATTTTACTATGTATGCTTCTTCATTTGATGCATGTTTGGATAACCTAAATAGAGTTTTCATAGATGCATCAAGACTAACCTTGTTCTTAATTATGAGAAACGTCATTTTGTTGGAGACTTAAGCATAGTCTTAGACCACATGTTTTCTATAAAAGGAATAGAAGTAAATCTCGCTAAGATTGATGTGATTTCTCACTTGCGTTGCCCATCTTGCTTATGCAAGATTCACTATGTTCTTGGTCATGCAGGTTTTTATAAGTGAAATGAAACTGCTATGGAATTTGAGTTTATGATAAACAACTGAAACAACTATTGGTTTGTATGTCATTTATAAAGTTTGATTTTCCAAACTTTGACCAAGGATGGTTTTGGTTGAAATTAAACTAAAGGAAACCAGAACTAGTTGAAAAGTTACTAAAATCTTTTGACTAAATCTTGAATTATGACCAAATGTCATGATTAGTTTATAAAAATTAGATTTTTCATGGACCAAACCATGCAATTTTTGCTTTCTCACTTATAAAGCTCACAAAACAGGATAAATTCATTTAACTTAACCTTAGTAACCAACTAACCTAGGTTAACTTTCTAAATTCTATTATAAATAGGTAAATCCCTCCACAAGTAGAGTTGACAAAATTGGCCCAGCCCGACGGGCCAAGCCGGGCTAAGCCACAAAAAATTTGGCCAAAAAAAACTGGGTCAAAATGGCTAAACTAGATAGGCCCATCGGATCGAGCTCGAGAAAAATTGGCCTGTAAGGTATTGGGCCTATTTAGCCCAGTGCTACATATTTTTTTTGTTTTTTTTTCTTTGTAAAATATATAAAAAGAAAAGAAAAAAAAGGAGTCATGGGTTATTTTGGCCCAACTCGATGGGCCCATTGGGCAGGCTGAGATAGGAAAAAACACAGCCCATTACACCTTTAGCCCGGCCTGCTTTTCACACTTGGTCGACCAGGCCAGCCTGGCTTATTTGACATGTCTATCTACAAGCTCTCAATATTTGCATCTCTCTTTTACTCATTAATTTTCTATCTTTATATATTATTTACTTTATTTTACCATCAAAATTAATTCTTCATAATTTCCTTGGTTATCAGGAAATTGATGAAATTTTAGTTGTTGAGATTACAAGCAGTGTGAACCCATATCCAAGTCAAAAGATTAGAGAGCATCATGGATCATTCTCAAAGGGAGAAACTGCTTTGGGCAACAGCATTGAAAGCCATTAAAGGGTTGATGGGAATTGCATCATTGATGATAGGGTTTGGAGCTACTAAGAATTTTGTCATTGCCATGGTTCTTACTACTTTTGTGAGATTTATTTCTAGAGCAAGTAACAATCCGATTAAGGAGCTTGTCTCTATGCACAATCAGTATGACATAGTGATGGCTCAAATTGGAAAAGCTTAGAGGAAGAAGCTACGAAATCCTTTTAAAACTGTTCTAGTATCAACACTAGAATATTTTGTGTGTGGCTTGATATCGATATTAACAACTTATTTGCTATTTGAATATAAGATCAAAATGTTAATTGTTGTTGTTACTACTTGCCTAACACTATTGCTATTTGGAAGGATAGGAACAAAGCTTGGAAAAGGGCCAATTATAAAATCTTGTATTAGAGTGCTCGTGGGAGGTTGGATAGACATGACAATAATTGGCTTTAGCAAGTTAGTATCCCTTATTGTACATTGAATGTGTACTTCACTAGTACTTTGCTCCTTGACTCTATTATGATTTTTTGGATTAGTTTGGAGCACTTTAGATATGTGTTTTTGCCTTTTGGTTACTCTTTTGGGACCTTATGTGGGAAGCGCAACCCCCAAAGAGTCCCTATACTCTCTTATGTGTTATTGCTATCTAGACTAACGATTGGAAAATTGTAGGTTTTATATCATCACTAGATTGTGTTGGTTGTCGATTTTAGTTATATCATCATCCACCTTCGAATTTTTGTTTGATTAGTAATTAGTAATAATTAAAAATACATTTTATATCATATAATATATTAATAATATGTTGAATATAAAAATTATTATATATTTCATACATAATAATATATTATATATATTACATATAAATCTTATGGTGTGTGTGCATTTGTGTGCGAGCAAGTCTATCTTGTTTTGTTGGATAAGTTAATCATATTTGATTGATGCACCGAATAATGTATTAAAACAATATAAGATAATTTAGTATTATGTTATCAATAGACCATATTGAACAAAATGCATCCATAACGGAGGGGAGGGGTGGATTCACTCTCATGACCCAACACTCACCTAGCATACACATTTTGTTCACCACACTTTCTCGTCCAAAGATTTATTCTATCCCTCACCCATTCATCCTTTTAGAAAATAGATTTCTCTCACATTTTCTCATGAATCAATCGTTCGCACACTAAAAAAAACCACTCTCATATTAATAAACTCATAGGCAACACAAAACTCTTATATTTTGAAAATTACTTTCATTACAAAATGCACAATCTCAAAATAACAATGGTGGAATGATGTACTTGGGGCTCCAAAGCTTTGTATTGCACATTTTTATTTCAAAAAATAAAATAACAATTAATCAACTTGTTCACAGTAATAGATACAAATCAAAATCAAAGTCATTTCACAATGCCTCAAAATTCTTGAACATCAAAATCCAAAGAATAATATGCAGCAAAGAAATCCAAATCAAACAAAAAGCAAATAATGAGAGTGAGGAATTGATTCATACTTTTCAATGTTGTGAGGAGTAATGATTGCTTTGAGAGGGAGAGCAAAAGGGCAATTTAGAATCGGATGTGAACATTTACAATTTAATTTAGGGTTTGGACATTTAGTGTAATTTTAAAATTTTATAGGAGTATTTTTGTCCAAAAAATAACAGTTCCCTGAGAAATTGAAAATGGGAGAAGCCGTTGAAATTTAACTTCACAAAAAGCTCTCATAAGAGCTTTTGCTTTTGTAGAAGTTGATTAAGTCCTATCATACAAGAAACACTTTTAATTAATAGAGTTTTTTCAATAGAGAAGCTCTTAAATGCTCCTATAGCTTGTATCCAAATAGGGTTTCAATGAGAGATACTTAGAAAGATGAGTAAGAGTTACCAAGAAATACAACATATATTTTATATTTCAAATCATTTATAAATATATACAAAATAACAAGTTGAATATATAAATTATTATATATATTATACACAATAATATTATATATAAATCTTATGGTGTGTGTGCATTGTGTGCATACATAACTAACTTGTCCAATTGTTTATTAACTTAGTTTTCTTTATAAAATAAAAAATATACTTACCTAATAAAATAAGTAGTTGAATAAGTTAATCATATGAGAAAATAGGCTATGCATTGATAGTGTAAAGTAGTTTTACATTGTTATTTAATCACAACCCACCATATATGGTAAGTTTGTTGACTTTTATAATAATTACCTTAAAAGTCATACCAATGGTGATTTCTGATTGGTTGACAATGTAAAATTGTTTTGTACTGACAATGCATAGCTATTAAACTCTAATCATATTTTATCGGTGCACCAAACAACGTATTAAAATGATATAAGATATTTATTCTATATTATTCTATTATATCTTGTCACTAAATATGTCCTTAACGTCTAAAGCTGATTTAGTGCACTCAACTTACAACATATCAATTCACTTTTCAATTGAAAAAATTCTAGAAAGACGCATTAGACATAAGTTCAAAACAAGAATAGATACATCATCATTACTAGACTACTAGTAAACTTTCAACAATATTTACAATATATAGTTGTACTCGATGTAAGAAACTTTGCATCTGTTGAAATAATTTTGAAATCTTTCAAATGATATTCTATCCAATTCCTTTTGTCTACATTATACTTTCTGCGGTAAAAAAAATACTAAAAAAGAAAAACTCACAGCGTATATATATTTTTTACATAAACAAATTAGTTCTCATTATAAATTTTTATTTTAACTACAAAAACTTTGTCTATTTATTTTTAGATATTTATAATAAAAAGTTATACACTTAAATTTCAAATATTTAATATTTTTTTATCTATAATATACTATTTTTTCTCTGACTAACATTTTCTTATTTGTTCTTTGTTGCACAACTTATGTTGTTAAAATGGTTAAGGTGTGTAGTCAACACACCATGAACAAATCTTATTCTCATATAATTTGTTACAAGGTTTTTCTTTTTTTGTATAGAATCATTTGTTATAAGTTACAAAAGTTACAACTTACTCATTTCTTCTAATTTTATTTGTCACTTTTAAAACATTTCTTTGACTTAAATTATTTGTCAATTTAGAATATTAAGAAAGTATTAATTACTTTTATTCCCCCTAAAAAACTAAATGCACCGATAGATGTATAGCAATAGTTGTACATTGTAGTTAATAAGGATATTTTAATCAAATAAAAGGGCTTAATTGCATTCTTTGTTCCTAAATTTTACAATCTTGCAAATTTTGTTCGTAATTTTTTTTTGCGAATTTTGCCTTTTAGTTTACAAAATATTGCAAATTTTGTCTTACCATAGAAAAACTGTCACACTTATGATATTTTGTGACAAATTTTCCTTTAAACCGCTAAAATTAAGATAATTTTGTGGCAATTTTTCTTTAATTGTGACCTTTTTTTTATTTGGGAGCAAAATTCGTAATATTTTGTAAATTGTGAGGCAACATTCACGAAAAAAAAATTAGGGACAAAATTTGTAAAATTGTGAAACTTTGGAGACAAAAAATATAATTAAACCAATAAAAAAAATTCACAATAGAAATTAATACAATAAATTATTTTCTTAAAGATGTGTGCATTATCTTAAACAACAAATAAAATGAGAGTAGTTAACTATGAGTATTAAATAAGTAACTTGTATATAACCATTCAAACATTGACTTTCTTTTATGTTACAAGCAACTTTTTCACACTTTTCATACAGAGTTTTCACATTTTTCAAGATAAAAAGTTAAAAACACATTTTTTACACACATTTCTTTTAAACGAAAAATTTTCTACTCCATAAAAATAAAGTTTTTGATAGTAATGTAAACAATTACATTGTTAAAATATTTTAAGTCCAGCTTATTAGTGTTATGTTTGTGTCTTATTGTCTTACATTTCATTTTCCAAGCTGATGTGAGACTAAGAGTATTATATAAACATTATATTTGCAAGTAATAGTATATATAGTGTGTATCTATCTTCGAAGGCTTTCGTGTAATGTTTCCATAGAATTTCAGAAAAATATTTGATACAAACTATAAAAATTATAGAAGCACAAATAAAAAAAGGAATTGTAGGTGTAGAAATTTTGTAGGCACTAAATATATAATAACTACAAATGTTGAAAATATAGGAGATCATGGCATCCTATAATATATTTTTTTTCCTAATCCAACCATAAATTCAAATTCAACTGAACAATAATATTTTTTTATAACATGAAAATTTCTTTATTTATAATTCTCAGATCAAGAACATTTAAGAATTCATTTAATCATATATTATAAATTAAAACACACAATTTAAAGAGTGAAACTCTCACTTTTTTTACTTTTTCAATTAAACATTCTTAATATTTTTTCTCTCATTTGAATGTACATTCTATATATTATTCCTGCAATTAGCCAAAAGCTTTTTCTTTCAACCATCTCAAATTATTTTCATTGTAACTTAGCTTTATTTGTACTAGTTGTATTCTTAATCTTCGTAGCTATCTATCTTTTTTCAATTTACTCTCTTTGTCTTTATTTCTAAATTAATTTTCAATAATTTTTTAAAGAAATCAACAATGAATAAAAATAACTTCATATCACAATTTAAATTATTCATTATAAATTAAAATATAATTTATATGTTAAAAAATAATTATTTCTTATGAATTTTAATTATAGTATGATTTATATATTAAAAAAGGGTCAGGATCCGTTGACACTAGGTGTCAAAGTTAGTCAAATTACACTTTCAATAACTTTTTGTATAATGCAAATTTAACCAATTCAACTGTTGAATTTGATGTTCTTATTAATTAGATTTAGTATACAAAATTTCATACAATTCCAAAATTATTTAATAGTTCATCACATCACTTTATTTTAACATACAATATAATATTAAAATATATGTAAATATTCAATGTTAGACAGCATATCTAACAAAGTCCAAAAGATGTGAAATTTGATATATATGTTCATAAAGATAATATCACACAATTTAACGGTTGGATTAGTTAAATTTGCATTCAACAAAAAGTTATTGAATGTGTAATTTGATTAATTTTGAAGCCCGGTGTCAACAGATCCTGACCTATTTAAAAAATATTTATTTATTCATTATAATTTTCAATTATATAAAATAAACATTTATTTTGTGTAATAATAAATAAAGCTATAAATACACACTTCCCTAACTAGATAAATAAAATATATAAAAAAAGGGACTAGAATAAGATTTTTACTGTAAAAGCATTAGAACTTTAATAACAATAATAATTTTAGACTATTTGATTATGTACATATCCAAAAAGCTGTTTTTAATTATCAATTGTGCCCAATCACAATATAAATAAACACAACATATAATTTTTCAATAAAGAAGGGGAAGACCCAGTATTAAGAAAGACGAGTGCAAAAAAAAAAAAAAAAAGAGGGAAGAGAAGAGAGGTTAATATTAGCAGCGATCGATTTACGAAGAGCAAAACTCAATATAAAATCAACAACAAATAGGAAAAAAAAATCGAGAGAAAAAAAAAAAGGAAGAGAGAGAGAGAGAGGCAAAGGCGAAGCTTGGAAGATTGAAACCCAGTGAGTGAGGTTCGAGATTTATGAGCAATTCGTGAACTTTGCGAAGGTCAGAGTTCAATCAATGTATAACTCCTTTGTTTTCTCCCCAAACACTTAGTCCTTCTTCTTCTTCATTGTGCTTTGTTCCATTGCAATTTGAAATTTCCGTTTGTTTGGTTTCGGTTCCTTTTTTTTTCGGTCGTACCTCAGTTTTGATCTCTTCCCCTCTACTTCGAATTTCGAAATTCGAAGTTCGAAGGCGTAGAATTCGGCGAAACAATGAGGGTTGAAATTGGTGCAGTGATGTAATGTTCGCTTCGCGCTGTTCGACACGACAATGGTGTTTCGGACCCGGGTTTGGTGATTCAAACTTAGGGTTTTGATATCCCATTCAATTCAATGAATTTGAGTTTGATTTGCCGGTTTTCGTGCTCGGAGTTGGGGAGTTTCGGTGCGGTTTGATCTCTAGGGTTTTGGTGTTCGGGAAGATGGGATTTGGCTTTGCATTGTGTGTTCCATTTGGTTGCTGAATTTGGGTTTTTTTTGGGGCGTAAGGGTAACCCTGTTTCTGTGCAGAATTGCAAGTTACACTGTGGGTTACTCTGTCATTAGTATCACTCGTGCATCTGGTTGTTGATATATGTATGGATTGTAGTTAGTTGATTTGGAAATTGGAATAAGCTGATATGGGGGAGGGGAAGTTTAGTGTTCTTTGGAAACGGCAATAGCTGTAATTTGGGTCAAATTGAGGTTTCTGGTGGGTGGGTTGTTTTTTTTATTTGTTGGGCGTTGTATGAATCTGTCTGGTGAGAAATGCAACCCCAGCAGAGCTCAAGAATTGATTTGGGTGAATTGAGAGCACAGATTATAAAGAAGCTTGGAGCAGATAAGTCGAAGCGGTACTTTTATTACTTGAACAGGTTTTTGAGTCGGAAGCTGAGCAAGACTGAGTTTGATAAGTTGTGTTTTCGAGTACTTGGGAGGGAGAATCTTCCGTTGCACAACCATTTTATAAAGTCAATTTTGAAGAATGCCTGCCAAGCCAAGACCCCGCCACCAATCCAGCCACCAGGTCCCCTGAAGTCTGGAGAACATGCTTCAGACATATCTCCTGGTAGAGAAGATGGGCATGAACACAGTGTTGCCAGCTTCCAAAATCATAATCAGAAAGCCCCTGTTTGGTCAAATGGGGTTTTGCCGGCATCCCCTAAGGTTAGGTCTGGAATACGCGATCGGAAGCTGAGAGATAGACCAAGCCCTCTTGGACCAAATGGGAAGGTTGATTCTGTTTCTCACCAATCCATGGGTACAGAAGACTGTGGTAGTAAGGTTGATATGGGGAATGGAATTCTTCCTCCATGTGATTATCAGAGACCAATACAGCATCTTCAAGCTGTTGCTGAGCTACCTGAGAATGAAAGGGGAGATGCTGTTTGGCGGCCTGCGGAAAAACCAAGAATACATGGGAAAGGACCGGCTGAAATGTCATTTGTTGAAGACGGGGAAGAAGTGGATCAGTTAAGCCACCTGGGTTTCTCTAGAAGTCCCTTGATAGCACCACTTGGGATTCCTTATTGCTCAGCAAGTGTAGGGGGAGCCCGCAAAACGTTGCCAGTGAGTAGTGCTGGTGATTTTGATAGTTGTTGTGACAGTGGTAGGTTGTCTGATACAGATACACTGCGAAGGCGCATGGAGCAGATTGCTGCAGTACAAGGTCTTGGAGCTGTTTCTATGGAATGTGCAAACATGTTGAATAATATGTTGGACGTGTACTTGAAACGGTTGATCAGGTCTTGTGTTGAATTAGTTGGAGCTAGGTCTACAAATGAGCTGAGGAAGCCCCCTGCCCCCAAACAGCAGATGCAGGGTAAGGTAATCAACGGCATGTGGCCAAATAATCATTTACACGTGCAGGGGGCTGGTGGCTCAGCAGAAGCTGTGCCTGAACACAGACCACCATGCTCAGTTTCTTTGCATGATTTTAAAGTTGCCATGGAACTAAATCCACAACAACTTGGAGAAGATTGGCCACTGCTGTTGGAGAAAATATCCATGCAATCGTTCGAGGAATAACATCTTTATGAAAATTTGTCTTATGCAAAAGGTCTTCTAGTTCTGATGGCTCAGCAATGGTTGGTGATCAGTGGTCCTGTTCTCTGTGCCAGTACGAACCAGATGGCGACAGATAGATACTTCTAGCCCTTTCAAGATGAAATATTGGTTTTGAGCTTCAAATTGTTTTATCTCTGGATTCTCTGCTATTTGTAGGGCTTGGATAGGTCAGAGATTTATTTAACTGCAACCAAGGGTACTATCAAATCAAGCCCAGGATTGGTTGCACTGTTGTATGTTTTTAGCATTGATGTTGGCTGTATTTGCCATTGCTAGAGATCTCAAGCTTTTGTTTGCAATTTGCATTACAGCCAATGAGAAAGAAAACTAAGAAAGTTTTGCAGGGATACTGTTGTGTAGCTGGGATCAAGGAACTATGACTTGTATAAGAGCTGCAGGGTCGCTCTGTATGTATTTTTAAAATCTGAGGATTGATTGAAATTCAATATCAATAACACATTAACATCTATTGAAAATTTCCTAGTCATTTTAGTTTTATGGTTGAACTCCATGTGTCCAAATTCACCAATACCCAAAGTAGTGTTTTTGTTTTCTAGTCTTGTGTAGATTTGTAACTCATACTACTTTTTAGTTCAAATTAATTTGGTGACTGTAATTGTTATTTTCAATAAAATGTGAGATTTATAAATTTTGACATATCTCCTTTTCATCAGTTTAATATACAGAGGTTTTTTTTTTTTTTTTTTTCCATGAATGCCTATTGAGGTATTGTATCCATTTGTTGTTTCATTAGTTTATTATTTCTGTTTTAGTTTTTGAATGAACTGGAGTCATACTTTCTCCTTGTATTAGTTGATCATTAACCAGTTTGATGAATTTGTTTAAAATTTGACTGATAAAAGTCGCTAGTACATTTTTGTGTATTACCATCATAGTGCATATGGGATGTGATCTGTAATCTGAGAACTTTTGGAATCAAAAGCAGAGTAGGCATAAAGTGCATGAAAGTTCTACTGGAAAAGTTGAAGGAAATAATAGATGTCTACATTCAATTCTCTCATATGATTGGAACATTTTCTAATCATATATATATGCTGACACTCATGATATTGAAAAGCGGTGGTGTGTTAAGCAATGGTATTGCTGAGAATCTGGTGAGCAAATTACTTGTCAAAGTCAGACAGATTGGAGGAGGTTACTTGCAAATGGGTTGTTGCATGTTGCTTATGATTATAAATGCAGTGGGGGGACAAAGAAAAAAAGAGACTTTTTAATCATCATGTTTCCATTTCTGTGTTTTCTACTATTTATTACACCTAGCAACAGATGCAATTAACACAAGGTATGAAGATAATTTCATAAATATATAAAATCTGTAAACATTCCCAGCTCAGTGAAAAATAAAATTTTCAACATATTTGAGCTGCAGCATGCAAATGCCATAGTATATGGTGTATTGGCATGAATTTTCAGATGCACGCAACATTGAATCATTTAGAATTGTTTACATGCTATTGATCACCAAAAGTTCGTGCACATTTGCTTTTGGTAGCATCTTGTGCTCCTGTTGGTATCACACTACCAATAATGCTGAAAATTATCTGAATCTTTCAGTGTTGTCATTAGGTACTGATTGTTTGATGGTACGTTTTTAACTGATGTTCCTTCTGTTCTTGCATTGAACACACATGATACATGGGTGGCTAATTGCTTATTTTAATTGGATGTTTTTTGGTATGCCTGTTACAGTACTTTATATTTATAGACACCGAGACTCAAGTGCAATTTGCCAGTGACAATCCATAGTAAATACCAAAAGGTGGACTGTTGTAGAGTATGGTGCAAAATATGCAACCCATATCAGGCTAAATTATGGAAACTGATTTGATCTCAATGCTAATGACCGTTGAAGTTTCCTTGTTTATTAATACTGTTGTCACTCTGATGTCTCTTTTTTATAATATACAACTTCAAACATTTTCTGGACCAAAATGGTACTGGAAGATTTGTGTTTAATCTGCTGACTTGGTATATTTATTATTTAGAATATTGAGATTGGGTTTTATTTGAATTGTTTCTTATAACTTAGAACGTCCATGTGTGATCTGAGTGGCTGTTGTTCATGGCATCTTGTCAAAATCTTCTGCAGGTGCAACTAAGTTTTGGAGTTTCTTGTAAGATTCAGATAACTGGCAGATTATTTGACGGAACCCTTTGGGCAGCATTGTAGAGATGATATTACACCAGGAGGGCCTAGGATTTGGAAAAATTGCATATATAACATATGCCTGGACTTCTAGTTTTGGCATGTAACTCCTGGAATCTTAAAAAAATCTGCAAAATAGCCACTTCCACCTAATCTTGTTGAGTGTCAACACCTCAGTTGCTGGTTATAAACAGAAATTGGAAGGATACAGGAGTGGCCATCTGCAAATTTATCAAAATTTAGACAATGGTTTCCAAAAGGCTAAAGTTGAAGCAGGTAGCCGTGTACTGTGTTTTTCTCAAAGACTGTAGTGTGCTATACTGCTGTGTATTGGGTAATTGTTGACTTTTTATGAATATTTATATTGATTACCTGAATAAGGTGACTCTATATCAAGTGGAACGAGTACACTGTTCAGATTCAGCTGGTTCTAGGTCCATCCTATAGATTATCAAGTGAGTACTTAATGCATGGTGCTGTCAGATTCGTAAAAATTAAGAATGTACTGGCTGAAGAGGGCTAAGGTAGAATACATAAAGCTTTTGACTGTTTTTCTCTCTAATCTCCTTTTTTGGCTGTGCATATCCGAAACAGCTTGGGGAAACTTGACTGTGAATATATATACACTCACATATGTTCAAAATGGTCATCCAATTGATTTGGAATTTATTTCTTTTAGAACTGCCATCTATTCATCAATTTCTTTCTAATGAAAAATTAGATGTATCTGCTAGAGTTTTGCTCTAATTCTGAGAGATATGTATGTTTTATATTGTCATTAAATTATAAAAGATTGAATATTCCATAGCCAGTTGGGTAAAATTTTAAGGTTGGTATTATGTATGTCTTGATGAAACGTAAAAGCAAGATGAAAGAAAACATGCAATGCGTTAGAAGTTCTCCTAAATTATAGTGTGATCCTGAGACTAGCCAGTAGCGAGAGGCCATGGACTATGAGTCATGGGGACACAGATCCTCTCCCGTATTTAGTGCCAACTGGAGGTGCAGTAAAGCAAGTTTCAACTGTTTGACCATATGAATGACTCAAGACAGAGAAAAAAATGGGGAATTTTCATGTATTTATTTCTATTTTTTGAGAGCGCTAATTGATTGTACATGCTTCAATTTTATCAGGTTCTTGGGGTTGATAAAAATGCAAGTCAGCGGGAAATTTTGAAGGCTTTCCACAAGTACGTATATTCTTGTTGCTTTTCACATGTCATCGTATAAATCCAATCTGCTAACTGATTTTCTTTAATTGACTTTATTTGCATTTACTTAATTGTGATGCACCATGCTTGAAAAGGCTCATTGTTTATTTGCTGAAGTTATGTTGCTTAATGGCTGCAGGTATCTGAGTGGATGTACAAGAATGGTGTGTGCATATTTTCTCCAACTGAACATGCAGTCCATTTGGATCTGATTGACAAGGTTCATTGGGATTTTGATATAAATTCTGGTACAGAATGTGCACCTATAATTGAGAATTGGCACACTTCTGGATACTGTGTCAAGATGAGCCATAGTATGTAGAGAACACGCAGCAAGGGGGAGTGCAGAATCTGGACCCCAAATTGGGTTTGAATAAGCCATGTTTGCTAAGTCAATCTGCAACACTGATTGCTAAGTCAAGAAGAGAAAGCATTGGTAAGACAACTTCTAGCACTACTACTTATTCTGTCCAAGATGATAGTGCTCTGCAGTAGTAGCAAATCAATGGCAATGATAAATAGGCTTCAAGAAGAGAAAGCAGCAATGAGATTTGTAATCTTGTAATTTTTAGCTAGTTAGTATTGAAATGAGATTTGTAATCTTTCTTCCTTTCTTTCTTCATGGAAGCAAGTATCTTGTTTCTAAATTTGTGAATGGTGGAAAGAATGAAAGGATGGGGACGGCATAACAAAGACTATCATGTTCTTGCTTCCTAGTCTCTAACAATGCAGAGTTTCATCCTTAATTGATCATTTTTCATAACAATTATCATGCTTAAAAAACAAAAAGGCGACTCTATAAAACAATTACTCCTAGCCTCCACTTATAATCTAAAAAATTAAATTAAAAAAAAAAGAAAAAGAAAATAAAAGTTGAAGTTGCAAGTGAACAATAGAAGCCAAAGAGGAGCTTAGCACCCAATTACGTTGTTGCTTGGACAGGGGATAGATGTCAAACCATACACTGGGAGGCAGTTGTTATGTTTAAGCTTTAGCTTAAGTATCTCGGGAGGTGGCTAGGAATATTCTTCAATGCGTAACTTGTTGGTGGGCAAGGGAGACTTTGTAGGCGGGAGCATAATGCAGTAAGAATGGTATAATTACAAGACGCTGGTGACACAATGGCTGTTAGGAGTTACACGCGACATTTGGACCTCTCCGCATAAGACACAAGGTATGGATGCAAGACGATTAGCTAGGATCGCGGGGTGGCTCTCTACATTTGAACTTGCTATATAATTCCATTTTCCTTGTTGAATTTGGGCAAACATACTACTAACAATTATGCTGCCAAAAAGGCAATCTACTGGGGAAGATATCAGTATGACTTGCAAGAAATCTTGAGCAACAGAAATTTTTGTACTGTTCTTACCGCAATTCTATTTGGACATTTATGTATGGTATTAATATGAACATTATGTCAGCCCATGTCACTAGAATCACCAGAACAGCAAGGAGGTTTTACGCTTTTACTCCTTTACAACCAGTGCCAGGAAATGGAAGGTATGACCTTGACATGAATACTGTGGTTGGTTCTAGTCAAGTAGGCAACCACACCAGACTTTCGTTTTTTACGCGAAAATCAAAATCTATGAGGAGTAGCTTTTGCTCGGAGGGGGAATGTAGACAGATGCATGTATGACTTGAATCAACGTATATCCAAACAGGCGCTTTGTAGATTGTGTCTGCAAATGTAAGACTGAATGTTGTCCATGTACATTACGTCCAGTGTTAGGTACGCTTGAAATGATCTGTATACAGCATCTTGGAATGACAAAGTTATTGAATAAGAAGTCTGGTTTTGTATAATTTTGGGAGTGCATAAATGATTTTCTAATCAGGACATCGGGTCTTCAAATTGTTAAAAGCTGTCATCACCACCATCTGGCAGTGCGTAATACTTTGAACAAATAAACAAATCTGAAATCTATATTCGGTTTTGAGGTGTTCGTCCTTGAGAGCTTGCTCCTTTTCGTAACCTTTTTCCCTTCGAAGATCCAAAAGCCAAAAAAGATACTTTCATCTTTTCGTACAAACATGCCACTACAGCTTTTGGTGATGCACATGAATGGTATGGTGGTTTTGAAAACGTAAAATTTCTTTCTTGTAGGACATTAACATCATGTAACATTGTAAACAAGTATCTTGGATTATCAAACAGATGCATTCTCATGACCTTCATCCCTTTGTTAATACAAAATGAGAAAGGACCTAGGCCATAGTGGAATTTCATTTACAAGCTTTGCAGTATTGGGTTTTTTTTTTTCCCTATAAACATAGCTGTGTGTATCGTATTCTTTTGATGTTAAAAGACAATTCTGAAATGTTGCCCATTAATATTTTTGGTTAGAAGTATAAGTAGGTACGGGTTGACCTGTGAATCAATTGACCTCACCCAATAACAATTAAGTAGTTGGGTTGGATTACAAGCTTGGTTTGAGTTCATTTTGTCTAACCCAATTATAGTTGGGTCGGGTGTATGATTGATGAGATCCAAACCGATCATGCCGACCCAACCTGATATACATATAATATTATTAATAATTATTATAATTTATAACATAACTTATAGTTTCATTTTTTATAAGTGGGATTTCCATTTATTGTTTTAGTTTTAGTTATAGAATGTTATCTTTTATTTATTCTTTCGTATAGTATTTGTTTAGATGATTTTTTTTATTTTTTCAAATTTCTAAAATATAATATTTTAATTGATTGATCCAACTATCCGACCTAAACCAATCCGACCTTAATTAAGTTGGTTCAGTTTAGATTTTCTACCAAAAAAAAAACAAACCCGACCCAACCCAACCTCTTACTATTTCGTAGGTTTGGGTTTAAAATAGATCAAACCCAATCTAACACGACCCAATTACATCCCTAATTTTGGTTGTTTTCAAGCCTCAATTTTCATAGGGAGCAATACCCAATGTTGCAGATTAATCGTGGAAAATAGAAGATAAATGAAAATAATTTTCAATTGTTATAAAAACAAGTCCTACTAACCAATGTCCTCATTGATTAAAGAATCAATAATTATTGAAAAACAATTAATTCTCTAACGAGGATCTTTAGAGTATGTATGTTACATCAAACGAAGTATAAAGTTTTTTTTTTAAGGCAAAACTTTCATTTTCTTACTTCAAACATGTTAAACCGAAGAGGCTTTTGAAAAGATACTTCTTCAATGATGGATCTTTTATTTTCTTCGTTCTAAAACTTTACGCTGTTTCTTTACACAATTTCAATTGAGAATTATCGTGCGTCATTCTTTAAATGCCCTTTGAGAGTGTATGTATTTTCCTACTCCAAAGTCGTCAAACGTACTTTCTATTATTAACATATGTATGTTTGGAAACTTATTGCATATTTAGAAACTCTGGCGAGCTGTTGACGTAAAGATATGTTCATTTAACCCTACAAAAAACTAGCTCATGAGTCAAACGTCCAACAACAAATTACGTGAATCTAAATATACTAAGAATTTCTTACTTTTCTAACAAAAAATTAACTTTGAAATGTGAACAAAGCCAACTGAATATGTAAACACGCAAATAATCTCCTACATAACAATAAAGGTTACTCCATTGTAAATTATATATGTACCTGGCTAAAGTCTAAAACTAGTTTCAAATGGTAACATACGTAACCACCAATTCCATATAAAAATTCAATTCAAAATAAATATAAAATATTGTGATTATTAGAGAATGCTAAATAGTGACTTAAAGACACTGACAAAAGAATTTAAACTAAAGAACCATATTTTTACAAAAAATATAAAAGATAACATTATTAATACACTTTATTGCAGTTTCCAATAAAAATATTCTATTTATTGATTCTTTTATATTTAAGACTCGTTAGCAAAATTCCATTTGACTTTAAAAACATGACCTGTATATTTGCCATTAGATAAATAAGCAATTCCTTATCTTATCCAATAAATACCCTTAATTCTTGGTTAAGAAAAGAAAAAGTAAGAATGTAAACAGCTTAGAACTTTGGCTAGAATTTTCAAAAACTATTTTTTTTAACCTACATCCAAAGCTCTATTTTTTTAATTAGGTGATAACTAAAGAAGCTACATCTAAAGCTTAGCCCCACTATTCCTAAATATCAGGTTTTGAAAAGTTGCCAAACACCTCACTTGTAATAGAACGTTATACTATAATGAAAGAAAAGGAACAACTTCCTTGCCTACCTTTCACTTTTCCTTCCAAACCCTTAGTGTTTCTTATGTATGGATTAGAAAAATAAATAAATAAACAAAAGAACGTACTATAGATCTAAAATATTGCACCCGGAGCTTAACAAGAAGTTCCAGTCTATCAAGCCAGTGGCTTGGATTATTGTATAACGGGGATGAAGATATTGGCTATGTACAAATGACCAATAAAATTAATTGAGGAGCAACCGTATTTTGTACAGAAGTGATGAAGAAAAAAATGAACAGAAAGAGGGGTACAAAGAAATCAGTCTCCCTCGTCTGGCCTAACATTGTATTTGATGGGATCATTGGGTTGGGGATGAGTTTGACGGTTGCACTGATGCTTTGCAAATAGGGCACCAGTTCTTTAGCCGTAGCCACTGCTGTATGCAAACCACGTGATACATGTGCTCGCATTGCAAACTCCCCACTTCATCCGCAACCACATATTCCTCCTACAAATCAAGTCAATTTATCTAAATCAGATGTTGTAACAATAAAGTGCATATCAGTTTGAGAGAGACAACGGCCAGTCCTAGATTCCTTTTTGCTTTGCGAAGGATGGAAATGTGTGGTATTAGATGCTTATTAACTTCTACAAGAAAAATACAGCATGCGGCAGACCCTTTTGCCAACCAACATTTAATTTGTAGCTCTGCTGGAATCAAATATCAATTTGTCATATTGTCAACTGAATCCTACAGGACGCAGGTAGATCATCAATCCATCATGGACAATAAGCTTATAGCCATGATGGTCCTTAATGACACCCTGACTGCCATTAAAGGTACAAAAATCTTCATTTAATAAGAGAAAAATACCTGGCAAATGATGCATTTGGTATCACTATCATCCTTATCTTGATTGCAACTCTCAGCTGCACTGTCCGAGGGTGAGGACTGATAAAAACTTATCTTTAGGCATTCTGATAGTGCTTCCTCTGTTAGAGCTGTGCTCACAGTACCCATCCTCTCTTCCAGAGCCAGCAGTTGCTGTCATTATAGAAAGCTTTGGGAGGTGAGAATAGTTAGAGAAAAAAAAATTATACACTAAAACTGCATGCAATAACAAAGATAACAATCCCTTCTCAAAGCCATCACCTGCAACTCAGCTAAAATTCAAACCACCCCCTCAAAAGTAACGTACTACTAATAAACAGCACTTAAAATTACGTTATAATTCTCCATATTGTTTTAATAGCATGTATTCTTATTTCTTAAGAATATTTTCATCCATATCTGTAGTACTCACAGAACTATCTGACCACAGTAGATATTATCAGAAAAAAGAAGAGGAAAACAAGCAAACAAATATAACAAACTGAATTGTAGCACCTTATGACGATAACAAACCTCATATGACATGTTATCAATGTCCAATCGCATGTCTCTATGCGGATCATAGAAGTTCAGTCCAGTAAGGAACAAGTTGGATTCCAGTAAACGAATTTGCTGCAAAGATGTCAAATGAATGCATCAAATAACTGGTACATTATGTCAAATAAATTTTTAATCAAGAATTACCTCATGTGTTAGCTCAACATCTTGTTCAATCCTCTCAAGTGCCAACAATAACTAAATAAAATTATGAAGAATTATTTTAGTTATAAACTCTCACATTAAAGACAATGATAAAAAAAATGTAATTCTCATGTTAATAATTTAATGAAAATTACCTCTGCAATACTATCCATGTTGTAACGTTGTCGAAAGCTATCCAGATTCATTAGAGAATGAGTGAGGCCATATTCTGAAGGAGATACAGGCATAACACTATATAACTCCTCACTGCCAGTACCTGGTCTACTGTGAGAGCTAGGACAACTTAAGGGACCATCTACAGAATAATGATGTGATACACCAGGAGCATTAAGGCCACCAGAATGAGGCAAAGGTATCAATGCAAGGGACTCATTGGGTGATACAGGATTAGCATTTCCTTGGCTAGAAGGCCTTCCCCTGGCATGACCACTAATTGATTTTCGAGTTCTAACTGGTGCCATGTTGCTGTCTGACCTGTCCCTGTGAGGGGTATTCTTAGATATTCTTGAATCAGAGATAGATATGCCATTTCTGGGACCTGAATTCCGTCCTTCTAATGAAGAACCACTCATTTTCTTCCCTCTGACAGTGGAACTACCTTCCCCTTCACAATTTCTCTTTTTTATCATATCCTTCCTTCTGTTAAGGGTTGAATCTGAAGGTGAACAACCAGCAGGGATGACATCAGAAATGGAGTTGCATCTGAGGTTCCTCAATCCATACCTACTTGTACCAGTTGTACCACCACGTGTCACTGGACCAGTGCTTTTAATTTCTTGACCACGTAATCCAGGCTTTGGATGAAAATTCCTCCGGGATCTTGTATTGGATACTACACTAGAGCTTCCTACTTCCATCATGACATTACCAGACACTGTATTTTCCACTTCAGCTTGAAGCCCTGTCTGCATTTTTTCAGGGGGAGGGGCGAGTTTTGAAACTTCTGATTCATCCTGTACACTATTAGTTTCAGATGAATCTATCTCTAACTGAGATGATGATTTCCGAGGCTTTATAAGCGGTTTTCCTGGGCTACTGGTCTTGGAAAAAGTTCTAGAGGAGCTTCCAATTGCTTCCTTGCCACCTGAAGAAGATTGGATTGACAGTTTCAAAGATTTACCTTTTTCAGAAGAACCAATTTGAGCACCTTTAGGAGAGTTGACTCTGCTACTGCAAGTAAGGCGGCTGCACACCTGACCATTTCGATCTCTAGCATTAGCAGTATCTCTAAACACATGGCCCGTCCCCTTTCTAGGGACTACCACCCCATCAATGGCTCTTTTACCAGAATATTCATCCATCAATAGCGTTCTCCCTTCAAATCTGTAACACGTTAGCAAGGTGTATTAGATCATCAAAAACTCAAACAAGCTACATGATTGTCAAAAGCTTAATATAAATTGTATAAGACAATAATTTTACAAGTATCTTGATAGCAACGACTTATATGCAGAACTCAATTCAAGCCGCAACATAAAGACCGGACAGACTCAGACATAGAAACTCCACCCATAGTGCATAAATTTGGGTTCAGATACCATCAAGGAATAGGACAATTTCCCACTAATCTCTACAACTGTTACAAACTTTAGCTGTACCATTGCTAAATTTATTCATAGCAATGCCTTATTTATAATCTCTGGTAATTAATTCTATGCATTGAAATAACATAAAGTAAAAATATATTTGTATTTACCTAAAAATTGGAGTTACACGAAATATTTCATTTGGATTCTTAAAGAGGAGCTTCAGATTAATTTAAACAATAAATAAATATTTAAGTTGGAATTTAAGTGAAAGGGGAGAAAAATAAATATTTTCAACAATTTATAAGATAAAACAGGGGTCGTAAGACAAAGTAATTGTTAACATGCTCGTGGTGTGTGTTAGGGAGGTAAAAGCAGCCTATCTCAGTGAGGACTTAGAAATCCCTTTGACTAGAAAATTCGATCAATGGGAAACATTGTTGCAAACACTTAAGCTATTCTCATGTCAAATTCATCCTTAGAGAGATTTATTTCTCAGGATAATATCATAGATTCAGCTGAACTAATTACTTAAATTTTGCATGTTCAATTAAATACATGCTCAGGGAATTTGAACTACATTGAAGCAGGTGTATTAAATCACATATCAAAAGTTAGAAAACAGATAATATTGAGAAGTATTGCTGGTGCAAAAAATAAGAAATGCCAATATGGGATAAAGCACATACTCAGATAGTCAGTTTAACAGGATAAATAAATAAATAAATAAAATCGAATCTCATGTGGTCAGAATTCCAAGAAATATATTTAAGTATTTAACACAATAATATGCAATAAAGGCTCTCCAACATAATTTATTTTATTCTCACTTTCCCGTGAACAAACAGAGTGTTAACCTATCCCTATAAGCATGGTTCTCCTTTAATTAATTAACATTACAAGCAACCTGACGCACAGATTTTCATCCAGAACAATCCAAAAAGGAAGTGAAACAGAAAACAACAAACCAAAACACGATCAGACAACGACGTCAGAAACCATAATCGGCCAAACAGCATAGCAACATTTTTCACGACGAAACAGAGAAACCCAATTCCTCAAAACCAATCCATTCCACCAAGGAACAAAAAAACTCAGCAAAACAACATATTGTCTTTGAGAGTGAAACAATAATAAGAAGAATGAGAAAGGGGCGTGAACGGTTGATTCCAGAAAAAGTGGGAGGACGCTTCGTTTTGAAAGGACGAAGGTTTGCATCAAATATTCTCCACACAATCACAGAGACTTCGTCTCCATTATTTCAGCGCCACACCATACTCACCCCCAAACCCAAACCCAATCAATTCACCAAAATAGAAAAATCAAAATTCCCACCTCCACGCATTCCCCCACACAACCAAACATTTTCATTTTCAATAGAAAATAATTATCAAAATTAAAATTAAATCAGGTTTATTTTCATAAAATAGATATTGTTTATTATTATCGTCAAAACATATATCGATGGACGTGGACCAACGCCAAGAAAACAGATGCCAAAAAAAAAAAAACAATCGCCGGGTTTTTCAATTAAGGTTGATCGAAAAAAGAATAAATAAATATCGTGGCGGAGTTGAACGTTAGAATAGCGTGAGTTGAGCCGAGAAATTTGAATTCACCTTCTGTGGCTGTTGCGGTTGTTCTCCGTCTGAAACGTAGAAGGAAGAGAGAAGAGAGAAACGAGTTGTAGAACAGCTTTGATACACAGAGAGAAAGAGAGAGAAGCAAAGTCCAGTATTCGAAGTCGATGAAGCTGTTTTAATAATAAGCGCATTATTTTTATTTTTTATTTTTTTAATGATTGGGGAAACGGGGCCAAAAAGGAAAGAAAAACGAAAAGGGTCGTAGTGGCGCCGTCCTAATTGAAAAGCTAGAGGAAGGAGATCTGGACCGTTGATCGGAGAAGGTTGGGGTGATGGGCAAGATGGAGGGCTTGGATTGAGTGTGGTGTCACACTCAAAGAACCTTGCTACGAGTGACCAACGTGAGGTTCAGTCTGTGGGCGCACGAAAGGAATGGAAAGTCACTCTGAATCACGATTCTATCTCTCACCACTGTACCAATGAATAAATGATTCTGAAAGCTTTTCACTCAGCTGCTTATATGAGTGTCTGTGACTCTCTGTATTGGATTCCATCGATTTTGAAGAAAAAAAATATATTTGATCTGTTTTTTTGGTTTTTTAATTCATTGTTTAATTGGTTTAATTGGTTTAATTTAAATTTTAAATTTAATTCTATCTAAATCAATCTAAAATGATTTTAATTAGATTAAATTTTTGTTTTAATCTTATTTTTATTTTTTGAAAAAATTATTAAACAAATAATAAAATATATAATAAATATGATAAAAATATTTTAAAATATCAAATATTTCATCTATAACTCATTATGTAACTAATAATAGTATAATTCTTTAAATATATAGTATTAAATTTAAATTTACACAACTTGATAATTATATTTATATACCTTTACTTGAATAGTTACTAAGAAATTATTTTTAATTAAAAATATTTTTAATAAATAAGTATAAGTTAAGTGATAATTTTACAAATATATAAAAATAAAAATATAAACATGAGTGGTATCTTAAATTTGTAAATAAAATACATGCATATATATAAGTTTGATTTAGATTAGATTGGATTAATTTTCAAAATCAAATTCAAAATTCAATTTAATCTAATAAAATAATTGATTTTTTTATTTTTAGCTTGTTTGATTTTTAGCTTTTTAAATTAATTTTTTCGATTTTTGTTAAATTCTATTGGTATATGAACACCGTGCATACTTCTGCTCCTCCCTCCTTTCTTTTCCCAAACCAGAAAAAGAAATATTTAGTCGTTACTAAAAAAGTTTTAAAATTATGTATACGTATATAATGTGTGTACATCCGTGTGTGTATGTATGAACTGTTACATTTCTTATCCCCCAACTCCCCTCTACCAAACCCACTAATTTCTTATGTCTTTATTTTTTTTAATCCTGTTACTTTTTATGCAATGATTTGGTTGATTAATAAATTGAATTTATTAATGAATCGTTATTTAAAACAAATAATATTGTAATCGGTTCAACTAACCTCTAGGATACAATTTTATTATAAAATTCACCATATATATATTAAATAAGAACAGCTATTTTTAGTGAGAGTACTTTTAGCTGTTATTCTTTAACGAGTGTTTTTAGTTGTTATTTTCAATAAGAGTGTTTTTAGGAACTTTTTAATTTCGTATCTCTTTCAATCTATCATTTTTAATATCTTTAGTTTTAAATTAAATTTTAATATTTTTAAAAATAAATTATCAATAATTAAAAATTAATATTGTATTACAATAATTGTTTATTATAAATTTAAAATATAATTTATATGTTTAAAAATATTTATTTATTACAAATTTTAACTATAATATATTTATATATTTAGAAATATTTATTTATTATAAATTTAAATTATATAAAATAAGTATTTATTATGTGAAATGCGCAAATTAAAATACTAGTTTAATTGAAATGTATTATGGAAATGCCAAGTCACTACTTCTTATTTTCTCCATTTCCCAAATTATGAAGTTAGTTTTTTACTGTATTCTTATGGTATGTTTGGTAGTTAGGATAAAATAAGATAGTTATTTTATTTTACTTTAATTAAATGTTTAATGTATTGATAGGTATGGTTACCTTATTTTATTATTTATAATATCTTGTTGGACCAGTATAATTGTTATTCTATAAGATTTATTCATTCTATATATTAAATTAGAACCTCTATCTATCACCAGAAGAGTTCACTCTCTTTCATATTTATTTTTGTTTGAGCTCTTTTTTATGATGAAGTGGTGTAATTCACTCTCCCACAATGCAATGCTTCTATTTTTATTTTTTTCTCTCTCCTCCTAACTGCTCTCTCTCTCTTTCTCAACAAAATCAGCAACAAAAAATCTCAGATCATATTACCTTATCTTTTTTCACATTTTTGGCTTATCTTCTTTAATCTATTACTCTATTTTATTTTATTTTTAAATCATTGCCTACAAAATCGTCTTTGTAATTCATTATCTATCCATGTTCATCTATTCTTATTTTTCTTATTTGTCAACTCTCCTCCCAAGATCAAAACAAACTCTCAAATTTTATCTCTCAAACTTTTCAAAATTTAAATGGCAGATAATAATTTTAGGAGCATGATTGAATATAAAAACCAGGTACTAAAAGACTTTTCTTACATCTTTCACTTCTTAAAATTGTTCTTTTTGCTTTTGTTGTTACTTTGGTATATGTTTTGATTTTATTTTTTTATCTTTAACCATTGCTTATAAAATTAAGGTATCACTAGGCCCTAATTTGATTTGTGAAGAGTTGTGAGTGACTGATACAATATTATATTCTTTTTCTAATTTTGATTTTCCATGAAAATTTATGATCATATAATTTTGATATTTTAATAATTTGACTGTTGTGCTACATGAGGTGTTGTTGTTTTATTCTTTTAAGATGATTGACCAACTATACTTTTCTTTGGATTCAAGTAAATCAAATACCCAAAAGAAATAAAATTGTTTGCTGCAAAATCTTCCTCTTAATTCTCTGCATATTTGTTGATCTTGTGCAATAAATCATCTCTATTCTTAGTAATGTTAGTTATTATGTCATAACACTCTAGGAGATATTGGCATATATATGTGTGTGGTAGGGATCAAGTTACTCTAAGAGTAACTCTTAGTAGAGTTACTCCACTTAATAACTCTTGGTATATATTAAATTTCAATAATCCAACCTTTGAATTTAAATATGTTATTAAGTAGATCAAGTATACCATATATATATATATATATACATACATATATATATATACATACATATATATATATACATACATATATATATATACATACATATATACATATATGTATATATACATATATATATGATATATCCACCCTATATATTAAATGAGAACGACTATTTTGAACGAGAATATTTTTAACTACTATTTTTCAATGAGAACATTTTTAGCAGTCATTTTTCAATGAGAGCATTTTTAGGAATTTTTTAACCTCTTATCCCTTTTAATCCGTCATTTTCAATATCTTTAATTCTAAATTAAATTTCAATGTTTTTTAAAATAAATTATCAATAATTAAAAATTAACATTGTATTACAACAATTGTTTATTATAAATTTAAAATATAATTTATGTTCAAAAATATTTATTTATTACAAATTTTAATTGTAATATAATTTATATATTTAGAAGTATTTATTTATATATATATATACTAGTATTTTAACATGTACATTGCACAGAATAAATATTTATTTTATATAACTTAAATTTATAATAAATAAATACTTTTGAATATATAAATTATATTATAATTAAAATTTGTAATAAATAAATATTTTTGAACATATATTTTTAATTTATAATAAATAATTATTGTAATACATTGTTAAATTTTAATTATTGATAATTTAAAAAATATATTAAAATTCAATTTAGAACTAAACATTGAAAATGATAGATTAAAAGAGATAAAAGGTTGAAAAATTCCTAAAAACACTCATTAAAGAATAACAGCTAAAAACACTATCGTTCAAGATAGTTGTTCTCATTTAATATATAGGGTGGATATATATATGCAATAAATATCAATAAGTGTTAGTTTAATTGTTATGTTGAGAATCCGTTTGTTTAAAGTTGTGCTTCAATTTGATTATCTCTTGGATTAGATGGACACACAAGTTATAAATGAATAGAATTTGTATTACTTCACTGTTGCTCTCTAAGAAAATGAGCACTTAACTACATCAAAACACTTGGTTTTGCTATAAATCATATTGTTATATATAGGGATGGCAAAAAAATTCACGCCCGCAGATATTTGCAGATAAAATCATCGACAAATAGAAAATGGATACTTTAAGCAGGTACCCGCGAATACTCTAAACGAGTATATCCACTACCCATTTTTAACAGGGCAAGTATGGGTATCATGGTACTTATACCCACGGATACTCGCTACACGCAATTATATATTTACTTAAATACTCTCATATATTAATATAGATAAAATTATATAAAATTTATCCAAAATTTTCAAAACAATTGTTTATTACGGAAGAAATCTTATACAATTATATTACGAGAGAAAAGAAACATAAATTTGTGGGCTTTTAAACAATTTTTTTTAGGAAAAATGTTAGAATAATTGAAATCTATGTTAAAAGTTATTATTTTGAACAATAACTCTTTAATTTATAAATTTAAATTTATAAATTTAAAGTAATATTTGCAGCACTTTATGATTGTCTACAATACACAAAATAAATTTGTTATTATTTATTTATTCCTAGGAAGTATCCACAAATATCTATGGATAGCTGTGAATATTAAAAATATCCGCAGCCGCGGGGGTAACGGGGCGGGTACGGGTTTTATCCGATGGGACGGGTAGCGGGTAGCTACTGCCCATGCCAGCCCTGCCCCGTTGACATCCTTAGTTATATAGGATGAGAATAATATTATTGATTATAATGAAAAAATGAGGCTTCTATTGTTTTTGATTTTGGTATCAACTTACATCTCTTTAATTTAATTAATACATCATAACAAGAATTTTTTGATGAATTATATTTTATAGAATAATTAAAAAATCAAACAATTAAAAAGACAAAACGTGCACAAATGTGACCATTTATTTATTTATGAGTTTGATTAATATATTGTTAGTAAAAAGTTTTTAAAGTATTAGTAGATTAAAATTTATTTTAAGTATGACTTTTTAAATAATTATTATAAAAACAGTGGCTATAAAGACAAGATAGTGAAAGTTTTCTCACTTTTTAAAATCGTTCTTGCATTCATCGTCACTTGGGTATAGGTTTTTTTTAATGTTTTTGTTTGTTTTTTAAATAATGAGATTGCAATTTGAATGCTCAAATAGTGTTTCTTTTTAAAGTGAAAATTATTAAAATATCTATTATTTTATCCATTTTATATATAAATTGTAGCTTGTGAGAGCTTTATTTTCCAACTTATTATATTCGATTTAGTTTGAATTTTCTTCTCTCAGACAAAAGTAAACTATACTCTCTTTTTATGCAAATATTATTCATTGTCAAAAATTTCTTTCATAAGATTTTTCCATCTCTTATCTCTTGATTTAAATTTATTTATCTCTTATTTTATTCTTTCATCTCTTCTTCTCCCATTCATTCATGTCTTTTTTAATTTAAACCATTTTGTTCATCTCATCTTGATTTCACAAGGATTTCATGGAAATAAATTATTCTTATCTCTTCTAACTTGTATATTGTTTTAAATTCTTTTATCTCTTACCTGAATTAAATTCTTTTATCTCTTACATCATTTTAACTATCTTGCCTATTCTTTAAAAGAAAAAGAAAAAACTATGTTGTCCCTCTTATCTTCAATTTTGTGAGGATAGTTTTTTTTTTCCAATTTTTGAGGGATAATGATTTATCATTATTCTTTCTCCTTTTATGAAAACAACTAACTATTGTTTCTCTATTTAAATTTCTCTCACTTTACTATTATTATTAAATAGAATTGAAAAAGCTGAGATTATTATTGAATTTTAATTATTTTAATTTATTAGGTTAACAATTATTATACTTATATATCCTCTCTATATAAAAATTAGAATAGTTATCTTGAACGAGAGTGATTTGTTATTCTTCAACGAGAGCATTTTTAGAAATTTTTTCACCCTCTTATCTCTTTTGATTTATCATTTTTAATATATTTGGTTCTAAATTGAACTTCAATATTTTTTAAAAGAAATTATCAATAATTAAAAATTAACATTGTATTACAATAATTGTTTATTATAAATTTAAAATATAATCTATATGTTTAAAATATTTATTTATTATAAATGTTAGTTATATAAATTAAATATCTATTATGTGCAATGCATAGGTTAAAATACTAGTATTTAATATTTTTCTGTGAACAAAATTATTAAATGGTATGAATATTTTTTTACTTTTTTATGATAAAAACTTATAATCATAAAATTTATATATTGAATTTGACATGTGCAATGCACAAGCTAGAATACTAATTTTTAATATATTATCTTATGTAGTTATAAAGAGAAATTAGGCTATGCATTGATAGTGTAAAATAGTTTTATATAGTCATCCAATTACAAACTACCATGTAAGGTAAGTTTGTTGGCTTGTATAATAACTATCTTAAAAGTCATATCAATAGTGATTTTTGATTGGTTAATAGTGTAAAACTTTTTAGACGGTGCATAGCTATTAAACTTATTTATAAAACTATGTCATATAAAATTAAATTATATTATTAATTGAAATTTAAAAACTTAATTAAATAGAATACTATTTAATATTTTTTTACAATTTATAAGAATGAAATTAAAAATAATAAAATTTATTAATATTATATTATAATAAAAAAATCATATCAGTTATTTAAGATATGTTATAATGTCTTTTAAAAATATTTATCGCACACACATATATGCTTCTTATTAACATTCTTTTTATAATTTTTTTTTATAAAATCTTCTATATTAATTGTATTGTTGATATGTTATTTTTATATAATCTTTACAATTTAAAAAAGAAATAATGTATAAAAAGTTAAAACAATATATTAAAATTTAAATTTAAAAATATTATGTAATTACAATAAAACGTAATATTGTTTATATATTTTTTTATATCATATCAATCTTGATTTATCTAACCTACCTCAAACATAAAGTAGAATAACACATATATCGTTTAAAATATTATCATGTGCACATTAAATATTAGATAATACTACTTCTAGTCCTTTATATAAGCAACAAATAGGAATATTTTTTTAGTCCTAATTATAAGTAATATAGGATGTATTAATTGTTATCTTTTTTTTATATCCTTAATTTATTGTAAAGTCCATTAATGAGATATTCATCCATTTTCCATGCAAGTGGATATATTCGTTAGCATATTAATATTATAAATTACACTCGTTAGTGGAGAAAATTATTTCTTGAATTGTGAGTAATATTATTAAATATAACTACCACTTAAACTATTTAATTTTATGAGTATTTATGTAATAAAATTTAAATTTATGACATTATTAATTAAAATTAACTAATTTAATTATTTTTATTGATTTTGATGAATTGGTTATTTATTACTTATATAAAGAACCGGAAGTAGTATAAGAACTTATTATGTCTTTATCCTATTTTACTTTTATCCAACTTTATATCTTATCTTATTCTATCATAGCTACACTAAACTAGTTCTTAGCATGGACTATGAAGCAAAGCAATGTGCATGTATGTATATATACACATGAAAAGTATTATACAATTTTCAATTAAAGATTAATTGATATTTTAATTTGTTCATTACGCACAGTAAATGTTTTTTTTGGTATATCTAAAATTCATAATAAATAAATATTTTAAAATATAAATTATATTTTAATTAAATTTTCTACTTAATAGATATCTTTAAATGTACAAGTTATATTTTAGATTTATAGTAATAATTTAAATTATGATATAATGTTATTCTAACTATTAATAATTTAAAAAAAAAAACTAAAATTCAATTTAGAAATAAAAATGGAAGAATTTAAAATAAAAGGGATAAGTGATTAAGAATATATGTATATAGATAAAGATAAAAGAAAGATAATTTAAGACAGTTGAGAGATAAAAAAAAATTTTGCTAGTTACAAAAAGAGTTTAATTGCTATGCATTGTTAGTATAAAAACTTTGAAACTGTCAACCAATTGAAAATTAGGTTTAGTATGATTTTTAGGGTGGAAATTATCAAAGTCAATAAACTTACCATACATGGTGAGTTGTGATTGGATGACAGTGTAAAAATGTTTTACACTGTGAGTACATAGCTTATTTTCTCATAATAATAATAATAATATAACATTATCTCTTGTATATTTATTATCATTCATCTTTAATTGACTTTTATTTTTTCTAGTACACTTGGCAGATAAAATTATCTAATTCATTTAAAAATTAATTAAAATACAACTAATTTCTAAAACAGTTTAAAAGGAAATTTAAATTGGAAATATAGATATAAAAATTTATATTTAATTATTATAACAATGAATTAAAAACCATTAAAAACACAAACAAATTGGAGTCTAAATTTAATTTACTTGAAAAAGATAAAAACAAACACATGGATTAATTTTTATATGTTATCATGTAATTGAATTTAAATTAATTAGGTAAAAAAATTTAAATTTGCTTAGATAAAAAAAACTTCAATGAATTTGGGTGAGAAGACACTATAAAGGAAAAATATATATTCATATTAAAATTAATACAATAATAAATTAAAAAAAGTACAAAAATTATAATTTTTGTAACAAATCTTTTTTATGGACTATATCCCCTATAATAGTCCTGAATTTATAGCAAATCTATATGGCTTGTTTCTTCATTATAGATGCATCCATAAAATTCATTTATGTTTGACTTTGTTATCGCTTATACTTTCATTTCATGAAGCTATAGACCGAGAAACTCTAACTTCATTTTGTAAATTTATGATATTTTGAGTTATAACTTCTTCAACAATAGTCGAACCCTTCAAATATGATTCATAAGCAATGTTTATCCATACAAAATGAAATTAATTGTAAAAAAAGCTAAAAAATAACAATAATATCATAATTTTTAAAAAACCATATTTATTATTTTTTTTATAAAATTGATGTAAGGAAAAAATATTATACTAAAGACAAATCTATATTAAAACAAATTTCATTTTTATAGCCTATGTAAAAAGCACCACAATGTCAAGGTTTTCTATTATTCGAATAATTCATTTCATACATACATAAATTATGCTATGGTGCTATAAATACTTTTACCATTTAAGAAATCCCATACTATTCCTATTTTCAAGAAAACACTTATAACATTTTGTAAAAGTTTTAAATTTTAAAAAAGCAACTATAAAAATTATTAAATAATTAAGATTAGTAAATTTAAAATTACTAATTTAACCCCTACTATTGTTATTTTCAAAAAAAGTGTTTATAACATTTTTAAAAGTTTAAATTTTTAAGTATTTGTAACAGTTTCACATAATTAAAATTAATAAATTTGAATTTAATTATTTAACCCCAACCATTGTTATAAATGCTTTCTTTAATTTTTTAAGTACTTATAACAATTTTACATAACTAAAATTAATAAATTTGAAGTTAATTATTTAACCCCAACTTTTTTTTTAAATTGTAATATGAAATCATTGAATTTTAATTAAAAATGGAATCCAATGAAAGACACAACCTGATTGTGTTTTTATAATAGAATAATATATGGAATAATAAATTAAAATAAATTTCACTCCTTTATTACACCATATATCAATTCCACCACAATAGGTTGAGCTTTCTTAAATTAAATTATATATATATATATATATATATATATATATATATATATGTATATATATATTTGATCAAAATTTATTAATCAAATAAAAGAGTTTTATACTTTCTATTCAATTGTGTAAGCTACCACAATCAATATTTAATATAATTAAATATTTTAAATAACATGTTTACAAATTTATAATTAAGGACAATTACCTTAATTATATATATTTATGAACTACATTAGTGTCTTTAATTTCACATTTTGAAATAATATAATTACCTTTAATTATCATAATATATAATATAATCTGTACAATCTTTTTGTAAATTTTCATTACCTTGTTTTAGAATAATTACCTTTATTAAAATAATAATCATTGCCATAATAATAATTATTATACTATATATTATACTATATACCAATAGACTATATATTATACTATTATAATATATATTTTAAATGTAATATAAAAGTACTATTTAATATATATAATCATCAATTTTTATAATTAATTTCAAATATAACCAGCATAATCAGTTTTTATTACATTGAAATTTAAATTGATTTTACAATTTAATATTTATGAAACCCTATCGAAAACACTAAGAGATCCTATTTTAAATTGCTACAACACTAATGTCGCCAATTAATGTCATCCCTGAAACCCTACAAAACCCTTCTTTTATATATATAAAAATTATTATACTATTATAATACATACTTTAAATGTAACATAAAAGTACTGTTTAATATATATAATAATCAGTTTTTATAATCAATTTCAGAGATAATTAATATAATCAGTTTTTATTACACCGAAATTCAAATTGATTTTATAATTCAATGCTTAAGAAACACAAATGAAAACACTAAGAAATCCTATTTAAAGCTGCTAAAACCCTATTGTCATCAATTAATATTCCTGAAACCCTACAAAACCTTTATTTTATATATATATATATATATATATAAAGACTAATATAATAATCGTGACCACAATAATTATTATTATACTATATATTATACTATTGTAATATATACTTTAAATATAACATAAAAGTACTATTTAATATATATAATAATAATTTTTTATAATCAATTGCGGAGATAATCAATATAATCAGTTTTTATTACACCAAAATTCAAATTGATTTTATAATTTAATGCTTATGAACCCTAACAAAAATACTAAGGAATCCTGTTTAAAGCTACTAAAAAGCTAATGTCGTCAATTAATGTTTTTGAAACCCTACAAACCTTTCTTTTATATATATATATATATATATATATATATATATATGTATATGTATGTATGTATATACATACATGTATGTATATATATAAAGATTAATATAATAATCATTACCGCAATAATTATTATTATACCATATATTATATTATAATAATATATACTTTAAATATAATATAAAAGTACAATTTAATATATATAATAATAATTTTTATAATCAATTGTGGAGATAATCAATATAATTAGTTTTTATTACACCAAAATTCAAATTGATTTTATAATTTAATGCTTATGAACCCTTACAAAAATACTAAGGAATCCTGTTTAAAGCTACTCAAAAGCTAATGTAGTCAATTAATGCTCTTGAAACCCTACAAACCTTTCTTATATATATATATAGATTAAGATAATAATCATTACCACAATAATTATTATTGTACTATATATTATACTATTATAATATATACTTTAAATATAACATAAAAGTACTATTTAATATATATAATAATAATTTTTTATAATCAACTGTGGAGATAATTAATATAATCAGTTTTTATTACACCAAAATTTAAATTGATTTTATGATTTAATGCTTATGAACCCTAACAAAAATACTAAGGAGTACTGTTTAAAGCTACTAAAAAGCTAATCTCGTCAATTAATGCTCTTGAAACCCTACGAAACTTTTCTTTTATATATATAAATATTAAGGTAATTATAACAAGTATATATTTTGATTAAATCAATCAATTAAATTATTAAGTCTTAATTATATTTTAATTTTATATTATATAGTAATTAAGGTAATTACAATGAATATATATTCTTATTTGAAATAATTATGGCAATTATGATCATCATATATATGTTTTAATCTAGATAATTAAGATCATTATAAATTTTAAATTAAGGTAATTAAATTATTTTGAATTTTAAAATGTTTGTAAAACGTTACAATTTTTGTCAAAAATTAAAGTAAAATAATTAAAAAAATTTCAATTGATAATAATTAATTACAATTACATTTATTATCTATTATCTATTATATATTATAAAAGAAGGTTTTGACACATAGACATATGTTATGTGATAACACCATATTCATTATTTTCCCACCTAGATTTTTTTAATTTTTGTAATTCATAAAAAATATATATTATTATATTTAATTATAGTAATTAAGGTAATTATAACAAGTATATATTCTAATTAATTAATCAATTATATGATTAAATCTTAATTATATTTTGATTTTATATTATATAGTAATTAAGATAATTACAATAAATATATATTTTATTTGGAATGATCAAGGTAATTATGATGCCATATATACGTTTTAATCCAGATAATTAAGACCATTTTAAATTTTAAATTAAGATATTAAATTATTTTAAACTAATTAAAATAATTATGACCAATATATATTATTTTAATTTTTTTATTTATATATATTTTGAATTTTAAAATGTTTGCATAATGTTACAATTTTGTCAATAAGTTAAATTAAAATAATACAAAATTATTCACTTGATAATAATTAATTACAATTACAATGAGTATATATTACGGTTTAAAATAATTGAGGTAATTGTAATGATCATATATATGTTTTAATTCAAATAATTAAGATCATTTTAAATTTTAAATTAAGGTAATTAAATTATTTTAAAATAGTTAAAATAATTATGAGTTATGGCCAATATATATTATTTTAAATGTTTTCTCTCTATATATATTGAATTTTAAAATGTTTGTATAATGTTACAATTTTTGTCAATAAATTAAATTAAAATAATATAAAATTATTCACTTGATAATAATTAGTTAAAATTACAATGAATATATATTATGATTTAAAATAATTAAGGTAATTGTGATGATCATATATATGTTTTAATTAAGATTACTTTAAATTTTAAATTGAGGTAATTATATTATTTTAAACTAATTAGAATAATTATGACCAATATATACTATTTAAAATTTATTCTCTATATATATTTTAAATTTTAAAATGTTTATATAGTGTTATAATTTTGTTCAATAATTAAATTAAAATAATAAAAAATTATTCACTTGATAATAATTTGCTATCATAAAAGTATATTACGAACAACCTAAAAAATATTATCTATGATCTAGAGTATCTAAATTTCAAATATTATGAAATCGGTATTTTTAAAATTTTATTTTATTTTTTAATTAAACGTGCATTCATTATAAATAAATATTTAAGTTTTTTTATCTAAATTTTTTTATTTGGTATTACTCTTTTAATTAAATATTTTAATTTTTTTTTCTCTTCTATCATTTGCAAATGCATTTCGGATGCTAATAGTCATACTAAAGTTGATTTTTGATTGGTTGACAGTGTAAAAGTTTTTACACTGACAGTGCATAACAATTAAACTCTTTTATAAGCGAAAATAGGCTATGGACTAATAGTATAAACAATTTTATACTATCATCCAATCACAACCCACCATATATGGAATTTTTGTTGACTTTGATAATAACCACCCTAAAAATATACAAAAGTTGATTTTTAATTGGTTGACAATGTAAAAGTTTTTACACTAACAATGTATAGCAATTAAACTTTATTATTATTATTTTTTTATTATTAAATCCTCTCTCTATATAAATTAGAATAATTATTTTGAATGAGAACGTTTTTAGTTGCTATTCTTCAATGAGAGCATTTTTAGCTGTCATTATTCAATGAGAATGTTTTTAGGAATTTTTTAAACCTCTTATCTTTTTTAATTCAATATCTTTAGTTCTGAATTAAATTTTAATATATTTTTTTGAAAAAATTATCAATAATAAAAAATTAACATTGTATGACAATAATTATTTATTATAAATTTAAAATATAATCTATATGTTCAAAAATATTTATTTATTAAGAATTTTAATTTTAAAATAATGTATATATATCCAAAAGTATTTATTTATCATAAATTTAAGTTATATAAAATAAATATTTATTTTGTGCAGTACACAGGTTTAAATACTAGTTAGTATAAAATATCTTGAAGATTTAATGGAATAAAATATAAATTGTCTATTAAAGATGAAAATATTATATTTAACAATTTTAACATTTAATATTAGTAATTATTCCTATCAAAAGAGCTATAAAATCATACCTAAATGGTTAAGTTAAGAAGTTATCTTTATGTTTTAATCTTTATTGTTCAAATTTTAGATTTAATGGTTAAAAGTAAATTCACTTGACCATCTAACTCTCATATTAATAAGGTCATTTCATTTGACACATCATTCTTAATTTTCAAATAAAATTATTGCGAAGTATGAATTTTGATTTTTAAATAATCAACAAATTTTTCATGTTAATTTTACTATTAAGCATTTCTACCATCAACAAATAACTAGATGCCAATCAATGTTTCTATGATTTACAATATTTTCTTTAGTAAATAAACTAATTTAAAAACTAAAATAGAATTTGGCATGAGAGGCAATTCATTGTAGACCTCTTTACCAATTTTCCATGCAAATTTAATATTTAAAATCTTAATAAGTTTTAAGCAAATCATTACTTATTTTTTATTTATTATTTTCTCATCTAATTAATTTATAAAAGACTTTGTTTTAGTACAATGATAAAATTTCCATGCATTGCACGATGATATCATTATTATTAATATTTTTATCAAGAAAAAAATAAAATAGGTGACTAATTTATGGGGTTGATGAGAATTTGTAGTAATTAATGAGTGTAATTTTTAATTGTCTTTTATATTCATATACCTTGTTTAAAAAGTAGGCAATTATTATAACAAAATATTAATTTGTTATTTTTTATTCTTAAGTTTAAATATAAACTATCTATTAAAATAATAGAAAATAACTTTCCCATACATAATTTATTCATGCATCACATCAGATCAAATTAATACAAATACATGTGATATCTCATATAAAGTGTATTGGCATTTAATCATTTAAACATGTGTTCTTAAATTTACATTGTTTCGTTCAATCGCTTTATTTTATTTCTAATATTTTTATAGGATGTTAAATTAATGGACTCTAAAAATGGTTTTAATGGAATAATTTGAGTTCTTTAGTTAAATTTAACTTTCTTATTTTTGTTATGTAATTTAATTCGTCTATGTTATTGATTTCAAGAATATAATGTGGAATTCAACTTTATACTTGCATTGAAAAATAAGCACATTCAATTATCTTCTATTTTTTTTATTAATACATAAGTTCATATTTAATATACTTTTTTTATACATACAAAAAATGACAATACTTATATGTAGTTTCATAGGTTTTTTTGGTATAGTTCTCCGATCATAATTGAATTTCACCTTGGTAATTCGCGTAATAAAGGTTGTCATTAAAGGTCGTCATAGATTATTGAGGTGAAACTTCAATTTTGATTAGAGAATAACACCAAAAGTATTTATGAAATTGTATCTAAGTTTTTTCCTACAAAAATTACTCTCTTCACAATTCACTCGTGCATCGCATGAGTTCACAGTCTAGTTACTATAATTAAATATAATATGTTTTTATGAATTAAAAAAATCAATAAAATTTAGGCAGAAAAAAAAATGAACATAATGATGTCATGTGGCATAATTCTATGTGAAACCTTCTTTTATAATATATAATAGAAATGGATTTACTTACTTTTTAATTGACGATTATAATTATATTATATCTTTTAAAATACGTTCTTTTACTTTATATGGGTAAATCATGTTGTAACATAGTAAAAGAGGAGACCACACATGCTAAGAATCTAACTATTGAAATTTTAATAATTCACTTTATGACATGGTTTTATTAGCTGTGTTTTTTTTTTTAATTTATTGTGTAGCTAGTATTTTAATTAGTGTATTATTTTCATATAATTGAAATTCATAATAAATAAATATTTTGAATTAAAAATTATATTATAATAAAAATTTATAATAAATAAATATTTTTAAATGTATAATTTATATTTTAGATTTACAATAAATAATTTAAATTTTGATTTAATGTTATTTTAATTATTGATATTTTTTAAAAAACTATTGAAATTTAATTTAAAGAGATAAAAGATGATAAATTTAAAGTGATAGACAGTTAATCAAGAACATAAATATACAAAAAAAAGGATAGTTTGAAATGATTGATAGAAAAATTTGTTGGCTAATTGTAAAATTAGTATATAAAGTACATATATAAAAGAAGACGAAGGCTACGGTAAATCCCCTTTATAGGTTTAAGGTTTAGGATGGTTAACCTTTATAAGTGGTTCACCGTGTACTATTTTTACTTATCGTTAAATTAATCCTATCCACACAATCATATGTGCACCCTCTGCACCAAATTTTTTTGCACCAATTTGATAGAAAATGACTATACATTTTCCTATTCCTTATTTTGACAGTGACACATCCCACATGTATCATTTGGTTAATCTTTCTATTTCTGATCAAACTGCTAACAATTTCGTTGCATTAAATTGCAGTATACTTATTATTGTTAATATCTAAACAATTATAAGATATCACTTACCATATATATATATGGAACACTTTAATTCCTAACAAAAAATAACCATTTATTTTATCAAAATTACAAACATTACATATTTTTATCTTTTTCATCCATTTGAGTTAATATTTGTAGAGATCAAATTAAGTTATTAAAGATTTTCTTAAAGACTAAATTAATATGTGGTTCATCTTTTATAGACTAATTATGTATTAAAAATTAAAAAAAAATGACAAAAAAAATATTTCACGTTTATAATTAAGAATTTTTCTTCTTCTAAAAATCAAAGTATCTTTCATATTTTTTGTAAAGACTAGTTGGAACCTCTATAATTATACTATATTTATTTAATCCAACGGTTATTGATGGTACTAACAGTGAATTATAAGTCAGACAAACTTTACCCAAATAAAAAATAATATATTTATTTGTCTTTGGGTAGATTCTGTTCGCCCAAAGGAATAGTTGCCTCAAGTCAAATAAATTTGGAACAGGCATTCAATAGGATAAATAAATATTGGTCTATTGTAAAACTCGTCAAGTTATCTCCCCACATGACCACTATAAATAGTAAATGGGACCATAGTTTAAGCGGTCAGAATTATTATATGGGAAGCTAATTATTAAAGCTTGTTTGAGAAAACAGTGACTTGGTCAATCATCGTTTAGTTTTAAAAAATATTTTTTATTTTAATTATAGAAAATTATTTTTAATTATTTTCACCACAAACCTTTAAAAATAGAAAATACAGCAAAAATTTTAAAAAAATTGTAATTAGAAATAAAAAAACAAATTTAAAAAACATTTTGTTTTTCAAAATAAACGACTCCTTACAGTTCCATATAAATTTACATAAGTGCATATTTTAGTTTCTTTTTTTGGGGGCGGGGGGAACGTGCATATTTTAGATATGTACTCTTCAAATCAAGGTTTAATTATTCATTTGATCTTTATAGTTACAAAAACTTTCTCTTTTAATTCTTATTTTAAAAAAATATTTTCTCTTAGTCCCTACACATATCATTTTTAATCTCTTTTAATTTCTACATATATCATTTTAATCTATTTTAGTCCCTACTGTGAGGACTAAAAGAGATTAAAAAGGGATATTTTTAAGTAGAAAGGCTACAATTTTTATTTTTTTTTTGTAACTATAAGAACTATTTAAACCTCAAATGAATATATATTTCAATACTCTCATATGTCACCACCCCAAAAAAGAAAAAGAAATTAAAAGGAGAACAGAGAGACTCACATAGAAAACCTCAATTATCCCAAGTTCCCAGCAAAAACAACAAACGTAGATTGGCATAAAACATGCTCTCGTATACAATAAATTATAAGAATCCTTATGCAGAACAAGCCCACGTATAAAATAAAATAAAATGGGAAGAACACATAAACTAAACTTTTCCGACCAAAAGAAAAAACATATGTTGGAATTTTATATTCCAATAATTAATATGGGCTAATATTATAAGACAATTATATTAGCTATTTATCATTAGTGGGCTTTATTTTATGTGGTCAAATTAAGTGAGCCCATTAGACTTTTAAATAAGATGATATGGGCTTAAATGAGCAGATGTCAGTGTTGGCCCATTAGGGGATAATGGGAACCCTATTAGGTTAACACACTATAAGAAGGCTATGGTCCCCAATACACCGAATCACAGAAAACTCATACTCCCTTCTCCCCATCTGAAGAGAGGCTAAGGTCCCATCGGGAACTCAAGAGATTCGGTTGAGGAAGAACCATAAAGCCACCGGCTCTCTTTGTTCGTGTTCGTGATAAATTGTCTCAAAGATTCTGTGAAGAACGCTTAGATCAGGAACCGATTATGGATCCAGGTATTTATCCTATCCTTAGTAATCCAGCATGTTGTAGATCCTATGTGAGCAAGAACGAGTTGTTCTTGATATATGCATGCTTTTTGTAATTATATGCTTCCGCCTAAAGATCTCTCATATTAAAGATTAAAGCATGTATTTAAAGAATTATTTCCAACAAGTGGTATCAGAGCGGTCTCCTATGTTGGGTTATTAGGATTTGTATTACCTTTTATGGCTACGTTATTTTTTTTTTCAGTGGCCTGTATTCATGTCCTTGCCTTCAGTTTTCAATTCCATTGAAACTGGGATGGTTATAGCTGCAGATATCAGGGCCTTTTTCCTTTATTATTATTTTTTTTTTTTGCTTGTATATTGTTTTGCAAGTCAACCTTTTTTTTACTGATTGTTGCTGTGAAGTTTTTTTTTTAAAAAAGAGGCCAAAAAAAAAAAGTTTTTTTTTGTTTCGTGGTTCCAGCAGAATTGACGTTTCCGATCTCGTATATATTATATATTAATATATGATTATAATATTGAAATTGAAAGCTTCGGATTTATATTTGTATATATATAAGGAATGGTTCCTTACTGTTCATGAAATTGGATTCAGTGTTATGCATATTGATTTCGGTAATATATATATATATATATATCATGAATATATGATTTAGAAAGCAAAGCCGGAACAATTCGTTCTTCTTCTTTTGAATATATGCTAATATATATTTCCTTTTATATTAATATATATCAATACAAAATATGATTGTGCTTTCTTTTCAAATCAAGAGACGTCAAACGGTTTGGTTTATTTATTTCGTATATATTTAGATTTTGGTATATTTGGATCCAGCAATATATATTTATATATATATGATTTATTGTGTTTTCTAAATTGTTCAGTTTACTAATAAGTTGTTGATATATTTAGAAATTATGAAATTAAAATTGACGTCAACGCTTATGCATGATTTAGACAAATTTAGACCCTTCCCATATTTTATTATTGTCTAGTAATTTTGGTTGGATTAATTGAAACAACATGTTGCCAAAGTAACCTCTGTTGCGTAGGTTGATTCGATTCAATTTACATAGATGTTGCATGGAATTATTCATGCGAACTGTGCTCGGCCCAAAGGAAGACACAGTTTGGCCGGATAATTACATGCCTGCGATGGTAAATGTGTGGTGATTATAAAGATTGATTTTCCATGTGAACAATGGAGTGTCCAAAGACAACTGTTGTTTGACAGGACTTATCACCAATGTTTGATCATTGCGTCGAGAGTACCACTTGCAATTAGTTCTTTCAATCCAAAGATTGAGGATTAATGGTGCGCTAGGTATCTTGTTTGGGTCTTTAAATTTGCCATAAAGATTGATAATGCATGTCTTATTAATTATCTTTTGACATGCCCACTAATGTTATTGTATGTTTATTGTTCTCTCTTTAGTTGCTACCGCTACCGCTTCTAACTTCACTACTCAAATTAATGGAATCCCAATGCTGAATGGGACGAACTTCAAGTCATGGAAAGAGGCCGTAGAAATTGTTCTCGGCTGTATGGACTTGGACTTGGCACTGAGGACGGAACGACCCACTTCCACTCTGGAGAACTCTAATGAGGCAAAAATTGAGAGGTGGGATCGATCCAACCGAATGTGCCTCATGATCATCAAACGCTCCATTCCGGAGGCATTTCGGGGCTCGATTGCTGAGAGCGAGAATGCCAAGAAGTTCCTGGAGGCAATAGAGCAATTCTTTGCCAAGAATGAAAAAGCTGAGACGAGTAGTCATTTGACTAAACTCATCTCTATGAGGTATAAAAGTAAAGGGAACATAAGGGAGTACATTATGGAGATGTCTAATCTCACATCAAAACTCAAGGCACTAAAGTTAGAGCTTTCTGAGGATTTGCTCGTGCACTTGGTTTTGATCTCACTTCCTGCACACTTTGGGCAATTCAAAGTGAGTTATAACACTCAAAAGGACAAATGGTCCCTCAATGAGCTTATATCTCACTGTGTGCAAGAGGAAGAGAGACTGCAGAGGGATAAGACTGAAAGTGCTCATTTGGCTTCGACCTCTCAGAATAAAAAGAGGAAGAAACATAAGGAAACTGTGGAAAGTCCTTCTCAAAAGAAGAAGCTGAAGAAGCAAGATGAGGAATTTACTTGTTTCTTCTGCAAGAAGACAGGACACATGAAGAAGGACTGTTCTAAGTACGCCGCTTGGCGTGCAAAGAAGGGTAAACTTCTCACTTTTGTTTGTTCTGAAGTTAATTTAGTTTCTGTACCCAAGGACACTTGGTGGGTAGATTCTGGTGCTACTACTCACATAAGTATGTCTATGCAGGGTTGCCTGTGGAGCCGTCCGCCAAGTGATGCTGAAAGATTCATCTATGTGGGCGATGGCAATAAAGTTGCAATTGAAGCTATAGGAACTTTTAGATTACTTTTAAAGACTGGTTTTTATTTGGATTTGGTTGAGACATATGTTGCACCGTCTATTAGACGAAATTTAATTTCTATTTCTATTTTGGACAAATCTGGTTATTCTTGTTCATTTGGAAATAATAAAGTTAGTCTCTCTTATGATTCAAATATTGTTGGTTACGGATCTTTAATTGACAATCTTTATATGCTTGATATTAAGCATTCCTATAACGAGATATTGCAAACAGATTCGCGTGGTACGAAACGTAAATTAAATGAGAATTCTGCCACCTTATGGCATAAATGCTTAGGCCACATCTCTAAACAAAGAATTCAGAGGCTTGTGTCGGAGGAAATTCTTGGACCCTTAAATCTGTCAGACTTCCAAGTCTGTGTTGAGTGTATTAAGGGTAAACAAACAAACAAAAGGAATTTAGGTGCCGAAAGAGCAAAGGATGTCTTAGAACTAATACATACGGATATCTGTGGTCCTTTCCCTACGGATTCATGGAATGGACAAAGATACTTTATTACGTTCATAGACGATTACTCAAGGTACGATTACCTTTATTTAATACATGAGAAGTTTCAGTCTCTAGACGTTTTCAAGTCTTTCAAAGCTAAAGTTGAACTTCAACTAGGAAAGAATATTAAGGCCATCAAATTTGACCGTGGTGGAGAATACTATGGCAGATATGACGGATCAGGTGAACAACGTCCAGGGCCCTTCGCACTTTTCCTCAATGAATGTGGAATCGTTCCGCAATACACTATGCCGGGCAAACCCAGCATGAACGGAGTTGCAGAACGACGAAACCGGACTCTTAAGGATATGGTAAGGAGTATGATTAGTCACTCTTCTCTACCAGAGTCGCTTTGGGGAGAGGCATTAAAGACCGCAGTTTATATCCTCAACAGGGTACCAAGTAAAGTAGTTGCTAAAACCCCTTATGAGCTATGGACTGGGAAAAAGCCCAGCATCAAGCACATGCGAATTTGGGGATGTCCAGCTGAAGCAAGGCCTTATAGGCTGTATGAAGGTAAGCTAGACTCAAGAACAGTTAGTTGCTACTTTGTTGGTTATGCTGAACGCTCTCGCGGGTATAAGTTTTACAATCCCATTACAAGATCCTTCTTTGAGACGGGGAATGCAAGATTCCTTGAGGAAGTTGAGTTTGGAGGGGAAGGAAACATAAGGAGTGTTGTCTTTTAAGAAGAACCTGTCATTAGCAATGAACAAGTCTTTGCACCTATCATTGTTCAAGAAACAGATCCAGTACTTAATAATGATGTTATTCCTAACATCACTCAAGAACAAGACAACACTGAGATTCCCCCCCCCCCAAGCACCACCACCTATAGTTCAAACTCAACAACCTCAAGAACTGCCGCTAATGAGATCCACTAGAGAAAGGAGAAGTGCAATTTCAGATGATTATATTGTATTTCTTCAAGAACATGAGGATGGCATTGGCTTGACTGAGGAAGATCCAATAAACTTTAGTCAAGCTATGCGAAGTTCTAACTCTCAAAAGTGGATTGATGCCATGAATGACGAGATGAAATCGATGGCTGACAATGACGTTTGGGATCTCGTCAAATTGCCTGAAGGTGTGAAACCCATTGGTTGTAAATGGATATTTAAAACCAAAAGGGATTCAAAGGGTAATGTTGAGAGATATAAAGCTCGTCTTGTTGCCAAAGGGTTTACTCAAAAGGAAGGCATTGATTATAAAGAGACTTTCTCTCCGGTTTCTTCGAAAGACTCTCTTAGGACTATAATGGCATTTGTAGCTCATTTTGATTTAGAGCTACATCAGATGGATGTAAAAACTGCGTTTCTAAATGGCAACATCGATGAAACAATCTATATGGTGCAACCAGAAAACTTTGTTTTAGGCAATACAAAGTCCATGGTGTGCAAACTAAAGAAATCCATCTATGGCCTTAAACAGGCTTCCCGTCAATGGTATTACAAATTTCATCAAGTTATTACCTCCTATGGCTTTGAGGCAAATTTGGTTGATGATTGCGTGTACCAAAAGTTTAGTGGGAGTAAATTTGTCTTTCTGGTATTATATGTTGATGACATCCTACTAGCCAGCAATGATATAGGCTTACTGCACGAAACCAATAAATTTTTCACAAAAAAAATTTTGAGATGAAAGATCTTGGGGACGCCTCTTTTGTCTTAGGAATCCAAATACTTAGAGATCATTCTCAAGGTATTCTTGGGTTATCACAAAAGAGCTATATCGATACATTTTTGGATAGATTCGGCATAAAAGATAGTAAACCAGGAGATACACCCGTTGCTAAAGGAGACAAGTTTAGTCTCAAACAGTGCCCCGTTACTGATCTTGAAAAGAGAGAGATGCAAAAGATTCCTTATGCTTCCGCTGTAGGGAGTCTTATGTATGCTCAAATTTGCACTCGTCCTGACATAGCATTTATAGTGGGAGTCTTGGGGAGATATATGAGTAATCCTGGTATGCAGCACTGGAAAGCAGTGAAGCGCGTGATGCGCTATTTGAAGAGAACAAGAAACTACGTGCTTACTTATCGGAAGTCTGACAGTTTAGAGATCATTGGGTACTCTGACTCCGATTTTGCGGGATGCCCCGACAACAGACGCTCCACATCAGGCTGCATCTACATGTTGGCTGGAGGAGCTATTTCTTGGAAGTCTACCAAACAGACTCTTGTAGCTTCTTCGACCATGGCAGCGGAGTTTGTGGCTTGTTATGAGGCATCAAACCATAGGTTATGGCTGCGAAATTTTGTCACAGGCCTACGCATGATTGACACCGTTGAGAGGTCACTCAAAATCTATTGTGACAATAAATCAGCAGTGCTCTACTCCAACAACAATAGGAGTTCTACGAAGTCGAAATTTATCGACATCAAGTATCTTGTAGTTAAGGAAAGAGTTCAGGAAAAACAGATTTCAATAGAACATATAGGGACGAATTCTATGCTAGCTGATCCATTAACTAAGGGCTTGACACCTAAGGTCTTTCACGAGTATGTTGCTCATATGGGTGTTGTCACTGAGGTTGCCTTAGTTTAGTGGGAGTCCTTCTTTATGTTCTATGTTTATTTGATACAAACTTTATGTTGTTTTATTTTTCTGCAAAAATAAAGATTATGAATTTATCAACCTGTTTGTATCTTGTTGTGTACAAAATTTTTTTTGTGCTTAAGGACTTTGGATTGATCTCACTAAAGACTAAAGTTGGACCAGTTGGAAATAGGCATGATTGAGATCACATTACATGTAATTTCCATGCTGCTCATCCATATTGATCTATGTCATTAAGTGTGTTGATGTGGTGGTCATTGGGGTTTAGTCACACTTTACAATAGTGACGAAAGCCGCGGTGGTTCCATTATTGATGCATAAGATGGACCAGATTGTTAAAGTAAAAGTTTAAAGATAAATAGCTTACAGATGCGCGCCTAAAGAATTGTGATATAATTGTTACAATATGTAGCCCAAGTGGGAGATTGTTGGAATTTTATATTCCAATAATTAATATGGGCTAATATTATAAGACAATTATATTAGCTATTTATCATTAGTGGGCTTTATTTTATGTGGTCAAATTAAGTGAGCCCATTAAACTTTTAAATAAGATGATATGGGCTTAAATGAGCAGATGTCAGTGTTGGCCCATTAGGGGATAATGGGAACCCTATTAGGTTAACACACTATAAGAAGGCTATGGTCCCCAATACACCGAATCACAGAAAACTCATACTCCCTTCTCCCCATCTGAAGAGAGGCTAAGGTCCCATCGGGAACTCAAGAGATTCGGTTGAGGAAGAACCATAAAGCCACCGGCTCTCTTTGTTCGTGTTCGTGATAAATTGTCTCAAAGATTCTGTGAAGAACGCTTAGATCAGGAACCGATTATGGATCCAGGTATTTATCCTATCCTTAGTAATCCAGCATGTTGTAGATCCTATGTGAGCAAGAACGAGTTGTTCTTGATATATGCATGCTTTTTGTAATTATATGTTTCCGCCTAAAGATCTCTCATATTAAAGATTAAAGCATGTATTTAAAGAATTATTTCCAACAACATAGGCTAAAGCTTTGACTGGTTGCATGTAAACCAAGTGTGACACGGGGAAGGGATGGCGCATGCTCATTCCACCACCACTATCCACTTGGTGATGTAACTCCTTGTTAGCTATAGTTTGTTTTTATCTTGGGTCTTGTTTGTTAGCTAAAAATTTAGATAAGCTTAAGCCTATCTGGCTATATAGCGTCATAGACTAATTAATAAAAAAACCCACAAAAGAAATGAGTGGGGTAGGCAGTGGCCAATTTGGACCGCTCAATGCATTCAATACTCAATAATATAGTTAAATCAAACCAAATAATAATGGACAAATTGGCTTCGTCCACTATGGTTGGCCTTAGCCACATAGTTATTGGTTGAAGAACTTGGTGTGGGTGAGGCTTTAAGGCCAAGCCTCAACTCGTGGGATTAGTTTAGCTAACACTTGCAGCTCAAAAGGTCTCTTCAACCAACAAAACCATTGCTTCAAGGCCAACCGGATCAATTGAAAACACGTTTGGTTGTGGTTGGTGGGGTTCCACAAATATTTGGTACCCATTAATTGGAAGTGGTATGTAACACCTAAGCCTCTAACGCAGTTACCCCATAATGGAGATTTTCTGTATTTTGAGCTAGAAAGAAATAAAACATCATAAAATGGAGTTCCATATGACAACCTATGACCCAAGAATAAATTAAAATAAATAAATAAAATGACAGCGTGGCCTACGTAAGTTTGCAATTTCAAGAAATCAACCATAAGAAGCATTGAGGAACATGTATTGCATGTGTCATGGAAAATCAAACTAATTAGTAATTTAATAACTTTGCGTGATTTAAACTGATAAATGTGTGCATTTGCAAGCAAAAACAGAAAATAAAATTAATATTTTGGCCGGCTACTTGCCGGTACTTAAAGTTGTAAGGCCATGCTATTTTCTAACGCGTCAAATTTACATTTATCATGATAATAAAAATAGAGTAAACCACATGTCTCTCTCCAACTATAAATTTTTATCTTTCTTCAATTTATTTCTTTAATTACGTATGAATATTTTATAATAAATGGGAATGGACTTTGTCAGCCATTTAAAATAAAAAAAATTAGACAGTGACATTTCTCAATTCTCACATCACAGTGTTTATAAACGACAAAATTAATGAGAAAACATGTATATTCGCGAGGCCATCAACATTTATACGGTGATACTGCCAAATGCAATGCAACCACACCTCTCCGGCTTTACCGGGTAACCGCCCACATTACATAATCTTCAGTTGGGCTTGGCCCAAGCAAGACGTTAAAAAAAACTAGAACAAAAATAGTATATTATCAGAGGGGAAAATAAAAGAGTTTAATTTTTTGTATTGTCACTATAAAAAGTAGACTTTAATGGCTATATACTGTTAGTGTAAAAAGTTTTATATTGTCAACTAAATACAAATCATCGTTGTTGTGACTTTTAAGATAATTATTGTAAAAGTCAACAAACTTATCATACATGGTGATTTGTGATTGGATGACAATATAAAATAGCTTTACATTGTTAATACATAACCTATTTTATCTAAAAAGAATTTATATCAACTAATATGAATTAGGGTTGGTATAATTTTTAAGGTAATTAATGTAAAATTTAATAAATTTACCACATATAATAGTTTATGATTGAATGTAAATGTAAAAATTCTTTATACTATTAGTAAACACACTATTTACTCAAAATAAAACAACAAGTCTATGTCATTAGTAAAAATTGACGAAATTTAACAAGAATATTACAATTTTCGTTAGGAAAAGACCATTTAAAACTATTATATTTTAATGACAACAAACAAAATATAAGAATAGAGATTAATCGTTAAGCACTAACAGTGTAAAGTAGTTTTACACTGTTATCCAATCACAAACCACTATTTATTGTAAGTTTGTTGACTTTTATAATAAATACTTTAAAAGTCATATTAATGATGATTTCTAATTGGATAACAATGTAAAATTTTTTACACTGACAATGTATGACTATTAAACTCATAAGAATATGCTTTAATTTAATTAGAAAATATGAATCTTATCATATTATTCATCCTTAGCATGTTACCACAATATTATCATGAAGTCTAACTCTCTAACAGAAGTTATTATTCTCCAGGTGCATGCATCCCCTCACACCTAAGCCATCTTTTAGTTTCTCTCATTCACGAATTAATCCCTTCTGATGCTTATGTTCATTAAAGCCCATGTGTTAAGGAAGGTAAATCAGGTTGCTAATGCTCCGATGAAGCATAACACATTCAGCACTTTTACTGATAGAATTTATGATGTGGGTTGTAGCTCCTAACTTTTTATCATTTTTTTTTTGGTTAGCTAATTGCTCATCCATTTTGTATTCTTGTGGGTTTTAAGCTGTTGTAGCTCCCCTCTTACACACACACACAAAAAGAATAAAGAATAGGCTTAATGCTCTAGAAATAAAAGACTTAACGCTGTTCCAATTGTGATATTTGGACTACACAAAAAGTATGTCATATTTGTTTATTATATTTAATTATCTATGATATAACATTTCATTGACAAATATAATGATGGGATACATATATATTTTAGTTATTTATGAATTATATCATAAATAAAGTATGAAGTAAATATTTAATAATTAATAAATAAAATATTTAAATCAATGAATAAATAAAAACAATAAATGTCTTAATTAAGTGTTTGTAATATTTTTATAAAAAAACAAGTTTTCATTTTAACTCAAATATATCTTATATTATATATAATTCACAACCGTCTAGAATATTTGTATGTCATTATTATATTTGTCAATAAAATTTTATATCATAGATAATTAAATATAAGCAGCAAATATCACTTTTTTTTTTGTGTGTAGTCCAAATATTACAATTGGAGCAATGTTAAGTCTTTTATTTGCTCTAGAGTATTAAGTCTAACGTTGAATTCTTTTCCCTCTCTATCTTCTTTTTTTCCCCCTTTTGTGCAAGAGGGGAGTTGTGACAACTCAAAACCCATGGGGATACAAAATGAAAAGAAATTCAACAACAAAGAAAGCGATATAAAGTCAGGAGCTACATCATAAATTTTGTATATAATGGTTGAGTAAGAGTAGTTTGGGACCATATTGGCATATTCTTAACAACTTTCTCTTATAGGATTGATGAGTGTGCCATCACTCAAACAAAGCTTTGGGCTATATTCCACGACTCATTTCTTGCCAAAACTCATGGTTATCGAAGCATTATCATGGAGTACGACTCTTTTACAGTAGTTAACTTTCTTTCACGTGGGTGTTGCCCCTCATCCCTTAGTTTCTTTGACATGGATTGATCTGCTTTGATGTTTGTATTTGTTGGTTATCAAGGCTGGGAGGCGTATCAAGTTGCCTATAATCTAATGAAGCACAACACACTCAACTTTATTACTCATAGAATTTATGATGTTGCTCCTGACTTTATATCGCTCTCATTTTTGGCATATTTTTCTTCCATTTTGTATCCTTGTGGGTTTTGAGTCAATGTTGCTCTCCTTTTACATAAAATAGTAGAGACTTAAACTCTAGACTTAATGCTCTAGAAGTAATAGACTTAGCACTACTCCAATTGTGATATTTGGGTTACACACAAATATTTTTTGGTGATATCTGTTTTTTATGTTTAATTATCTATGATATAACTATATTTCATTGAAAAATATAACAAAGATATTCATATATATTTTAGTCATTTATGAATTATATACTATATTTATATTATATATAAATATAGTATAAAATATATTTAAGTTAAAATGAAAACTTACTTTTTTATAAAAATATTATAAAAACTTAATTAAGTCATTATTTATTTCTTTTATGTATTCATTGATTTAAATATTTTATTTAGTATTTATTAATATTTTCATATTCGTGAAATAATTTTAATTTTTAAATTAATAAAAAATCAAATTAGTAAGAAATTTAAGCATTTTTCGCAATATATCTATTTATAGATGGAAATGTGAAACATCATGAATGATTAATATTTGAAGTAAAAACGACTATGAAATAATAAAGAGAATTCATATATTCCAAACTAACATTTGAAGAAAAATGACTTGGAAAATTATTATTTTTTTGCCTTGGATTGTAAAGGAAAAGGTCAACTGTCTAACCCAATTGTTTCGGTTATTTACAGTTTTGTTTGATTAAATTAGATAATTTATTGTTTTGATTTAATGGCTTGCAATGCAAACACCTTCATCGCCTTCACAAACATCATTACGACCTTTGAGTTTGTGCGAAATTTGCGCTTTGTTATGATATTGTTAGGCATCCTAAACTTCCTTTTTTTTAATTTTTATCATCCAATCAATCTTTTCTTTTTATTTTGCCTCTTTCTTCATATATTCTCATATTTCAAGGCAATTTTTGCTTTGTGCCCACACATTCACTCTTCCATGAACTTAATTTTATCAAGGTGCATTTTCTGAACCTGAACCTTCTCTGCTTTGGTTGTTGTAAATCTACTTTTTTGTTGTTGTTGTTATTGTCTATTTCGATATTGAATATCAATTTGCATTGAGTTTTTCAATATTGTTTGCTTCTCCTAGTATCAATAAGAAGTGTAAGTCAATCATTGTGTCACATGTCCATTAGTTGTTTTTCTTCTCTTCTTTGCATTTTGGAAGGAACATAGATTTTTTTAAAAGTATCCATACATGATGATTAATTATTCATAAATACTTGACTAAAAATGGTTTAGGTATCTTTGATTTTTTTTTTTTTACTTATTGAAAAGAAATCTCTCTTCATCTTATTTTCATTTACAATTAATTCGCTAATAATTAAAAATAAATCTTTTGACCACAATGGATATTTTCCTACCAAGAATACGTTAATGTAGAGGATTTGAAAAATGGGCTTAGATGTCCAATTATGACAAACATTCTCATATGATTTATGCTAAAGAATAAGGTTCTTAATTTTAAGGAGTTAGAATAAGTTTTTCTTTTTTCCTAGTTACAGTTGGAATAGACTTTTCATGTTATTCCATCATACCTACATTTGTTTTTCAGCAATACATGGTGTCATTATGGAGCAATTGCAACAAGTTATGTCAAAATTGTTGATCATTGATTGTAAATATTTTTAATCAATTGTGGTTATGTATGTATGTTCTATTAGATGTGATTGAATTAAACCCTTTCACCTCATATCAAGTTTTGTCGCCTATCGTCTTAGTTATAATAAAAAAAAAATGAAAAAAGTCTAATTATCTAACTAGCAAAATCAATTTCTTGAACTTGTTTCATAAAATTCTTGGTGAAGAAGACAAACATGGACAATTTCTTATCTCGCTATGTGATGTGACCAAAAATAAAGTAACTATTTCCAAATATATTAATTTGTGCACATTGTATTATACCACTGTTATTTTTACGCAACAATTCTCACAATTCATTTGCAAGAGTTTCAGATTTATGCAACAAATTAAGTAAAAGACAATGAGAGAAATACTTGTAATATTCTCTTCAACTTGTTCTTTTAATCATATTTTTTATTATCGATTGAAATTTATGCATGGTTGAATCCTCATATAGATTGTTAGCACTTAGCATTTTCTCAAGAAAATTATCATGCTACAAAGATTACTATATATTGAGAGGCATAATTGAATCTTAACTTAGATTTGCACAACAAATTAAATAAGGAGATAATGTATTTATACACATTTTTTATACAACAAAAAGCAAAATAAGAAAATAAGATCATTAGATAAGATGGTTGATATAATGGAAAGAGTTAGAGAAAAAAAAAGTGCTGTATGAATAATATAATTCTTCAATGACTTAAGAGAAAAATGCTTGCACAATACTTTTCATCAAGATCTTTTTAATGTATTTTTTTTATCATTGATTGTAATTTACGTGTCTTGCTATTCAATAACAAAACTAAAAAGAGTGGATTTGACCTCATATATGTTGCTAGCATTTTTCTCAAATTAGTATTATGCAACAAAGACTGCTCCATATGGGAGACAAAATTGAATCTTAATTAGTCATGTTTTGGTATGTTAAGATAATCATCCTTTATATCTCATTTAAACAATAAGACTAAAGTTTGCTAACATTTGTAGGTTCTTCTCAATAAATTCTTAGTTGAGTTACCTAAATATATATGGCAACAAAAGCAAAAGACATTGGTATTGTTGGGAAGGAGAAGAAAGGCCTATCTTCTAATTCTCCCATCACAAGCACTAAAAGGACCACCTCAAAACCATCCACAACAAGCTCTACAAATAAGGCCACCTCAAACCCATCAGAAAAGCAAATCCCTAACTATCTCAAGCCTACAATTAGCTCCGTATGTCTTGATTCTCACTCCTCCTTCAAACTTTATAGGAATGATGCCCCCACAAAGCCCACTCTAAATAGAAGAAGATCCTTTGATCCATCATCTTCAATGTTACCAAAACAAACACAACCCTCTCTTTCAAGACAACACAAGGCCCTTGTGTCCCCTGGCCCTCGCGATAGAACCCTTACACGTAGATCTTCGAGTGTTCCAATAAAAACTACTAACAACCCTTCAAAACCCATTTCAGAGAGGCTTTTAAAGACCCCAAAGGAAGGTAGAACTCAACCACTAATTACCAAGAGCACCAAAAAGAGCAGTCCTAGTGTTTTAACTTCAACTACTAAGAAGGTAATGACTGATGATGTTTCTACCAACTTAACCAATGCTTCAACGAGTAATGATGTTGTTGAAACCATAGAAGCTATTACTGTTGAAATTGAATCAGGAGTTAAAGAAGTTATAAATGAAGAGGTTGGAGAAGTGGAAAAACTAGAGAATCAAGAACTCCCATGTCAAGTAGTTGACTCTAAACATGAACATGAACATGATCATCAAGAGCGTGATCAAAAGCTTGAAGAGTCTGATCAACCTCATGTTCAACTTGATGATGAAAAGGTCATTCCTACAGTGTTAGATGAAGAGCAAATAGAGGATGATAATACAAACCAAGATGAATGCAACATTAATGAGAATCATATAGAAATTGACCATTCAACAACTCAAGAAGAGGTAGAGATCAAAGAAAAGGAACAAGGACAAGAACAAGAAGATGGAGTTATAATAGAAAAAGATCATAAAAGTGAGGAAGAGGTAATGGAAGAGAAGGAAGAAGTTGAAGAAAGAATAAGTGAGGAGGTTAAAGAGTTTAAAGAAGGACAAGATGAAGATGAACAAGTAGAAAGTGAAGTTAAAGAAGAAAAGGTTGAGCCAACAAAGCCAAAGCAACTAGAAACGGGTGGTGGGGTGTTGGGGAAGAAAGAGTTCAACCCTCAAGTTTCAAATGATGTAATCGAAGAGACTGCTGGCAAGCTATTAGATTTGAGGAAGAATAAAGTGAGAGCATTGGCTGGTGCATTTCAGACCGTCATTGATCATCAAACCAAGTGAATTAACCCACACTTGTATAAATTTGTTGTGAGATATTAAGAAGAAAAACAGAAATAGGATAGAAGAACACATAAATTATAAAGATTCTAATGTTCGCACCTTTCTTACCTGAAAGTAGGGGCAATTGTGTTGCTGCCAAACATTTGTTGATTTTCTCGACTAGTTTATTTGGATAAACATATGTAATTAATGCCATTGTAACTTATATACGTACAATTATAATGTTTAAATACATATTTGTTATCTATTGCATATAAAAATATAATGAGACATACTTTATGCATTTGAATATCAAGCTGACTTGCCTTATTAGCCTTATGGATTGCTTTAAGGATGTGGTTCCGTCCGAAACAATTAGAATTACAAGTTTATCATAAAAGGTATACACAAGCCCATTATCATAATTTTTTTTTCAATTGTCTAATTGTTTAGTTACTAACTGTTATGAAGTTAACATTTCTAAAATTGTTCTAGCCCACAAATTAAATAGGTTAAGCAATTCATATGAGTTGCTATACTATATATTTTGTAATATTTCACACTTTTTCATAATGTCATATCATCTTTTATATTTTAAGGACCTCAATTCGATTTTTTTTTCAACCAAAATTTTATTATTCATCTTAATTTCAATTTAATATGTTTGTATGCCAATCGTTAAATCATAAACAAATATATACTACATTTTAATTAAATAAAAAATTATTTTAAAATTTAAAATACATAAAAAATAATGTAGATTAAAATTAATAATAACTTTAAAATACATAAAGAAACACAAAATAATATAGAGTAAATTACACTAACACCTTATAATTTTTTTTTCAGATTACACATATATGATACCCCTCATTTTTCTATCCCTACACTAACTCCCTTAATTATTTGAAAAACATTACACTGACATCTCTCATATATTACATTAACATCTCTTAATTGTTTGAAAAACATTACATCGTGTACTCCTATAAAGAAGGTTATTGTAAACGTTAAAAAAATAGAAAAATTATGTGCAATCTGAAAAAACCTCAAGGGATGTCAATGTAATTTATATTATTAAAATAGATATGACTTTTGGTTATTCTAGTGTTCAAAATATTTCCAAATATGTTCTACTAAGTCTATTTGAAAATGGCAATGTATTTTCTTTTGACGAAGATATGCTCTTCTTTCTAAGTATCTTCTAAAATTGGGATGATGATCATTAAAAACTTCACGTGTTGGGATATCATTGTTTGGATGATCGTATGAAAAATCAATATTGTCATCATATGCTTCCGGTGCATCCTTAACAATCATATGCATACTATGCATGCATATATTATCTAATTCAATGTATCTATGTTCCAAGATCATGTTTGGCCATGTATTATTGTGAATTATGATTGAAGTACTTTAAAAGCTCATTCTAATATTTTTTTTTCTTGCTGCTTCTTTTTTTTTCTTTCAATATTTTAATCATTTGGACGTTAAAAATTTTGCATCAAATTGAAGAAAAAACCAGGGTCGTATTGATTGAGATCCATTTATGTGTAAAATGAAGGAAATACAAAGAAGAAAATGTAAGAGAACAAGTAGATGAAATAAGATAAGAAAGTTTGAGGGAATGGTTGTGTGAAAAATTGTTATCAAAAAACATTATTTATATACAAAAATTTTAACCTCTATAATGTTAAAATTTTCTCCTAAAACTACACTGAATAACGTTAAAAAATTTAACGTTACAATTTAATATTCCTAAAGCAATATTGCATTCTAACATTAATAATTGAAATGTAAAATTGAATAGTCACTGACTAAAAGCAATGTAAAATTTAATAGTATAAAAATTGAAATATATGTAACAAAAAAAATGAAATTTATAAAAATTGAAATATATATGTAACCCATTAGGGTCGACTTAGAGGTGAATGGTTGGGCAGCTTGCATGAAGTCATAAGTTTAAACCTCAATGTCGTTATTGCATATGAAAAAAAAGTGAAAGGCTGAAAGTAACAAAAATGTAATCTGACGTTAAAAAAAAAATCAACAGTAATTGAAAATAAAAAAGAGGCAACAATAATTCTTCCATATTTTATATGGTTATTACATGAGACGTGACTCATGTAACACTCCAAATAATATAAATATACTACTAATAGTAACATGTAGCATTAACCTGACATTGATTTTATGCTTAATAATATGAAGTAATTTTTTTTTATTTGATTTACATCATGAATATTAGATATATAAAGATTTAAAATACAATATTATAGATTTCCTAAAACTGACCATATCTAAGAACAAATACATTTTACTTGCTCAAAAATAAAGTGGTAGAGAGTTGTCACAGGAAAATGTGGAAAGATCTTGCCAAGCTTCTATTGTGCCACACTGATGTTGACTGTTGCAATCTAACGGGTTTGAGGGAAACACACAACAAACAACAATAAAAAAAAGAAAACAACACACAAACAAACAAATAAAGAGGTAAGTATCTACCTTAAGCATCGTGTGGTAACAAAATATACAATGGGGCTTAATTTAGCAAACAATTGCAATAGAATATAGCAGATCAAGCAATTTATATCATGTCATCGATAACCATCAAATGCAATGCATAAATGCATAAATGTTGATTCATCTCCATAGAGAACTTTCCAACAACAGACTAGCAAGATCAAGAGTTCGTACTACACTGACTTTTGACATGCGAGTTAATATTCACTAGTCGTAGGTATTTGGCATGCAAGTCAATATTCACTGATAGTAGGTGTTCAACGTGTGAGTCAACATTCACTAGTAAGAGGTGTTTGCAGGTACGTGCTAGTACACCACACTGATCATGAATAAATTGTAATGATTTGTAAAAAACGTAGTGCTCAAGTCGCCTTGACCACGACAAAAAGTCACAATCCTTTCACAACAATCTACAATTAAATCAAATTAAAGAAAATTTCTACGTGTGTTGTCTCAACCCTCTTTGCTTTCACTCACGTTTAACGATTGGAATTTACATTTTTATTTTTAGCTTAATTAAATTTTATGATAAAAATTCATCATAGTTCATGGTTCTAAGCTTAATTTCTTTAAGTTTTATGGACAAGCTCACTCTACACTCAATTCTTCTTGCTTTGTATTAAAATAATTAAGATTATATCATTACCATCATCATTATTATTAGTGTTGTAATTGTTTATATAATAATAATTATTGTTATTATAGATGTTTATTATTCTTTCATTCATCCAAATATAAAGATCACTAAAGATTCATTCATTAGAAATTTCCCTCCACTTGATGCATCTCATAATTATCCATCTATTATATTTTACTATCATTATAAAAAATTCTTTTATTTAATATCTTGTCCTTTCTTCTAAAGCTTACTTTTCTTCCAACAATTAAATGTCTTATTTATTATTATTATTATTATTTTATTATTATTATTATTATTATTATTATTATGATTATTATTATTTAACATCATTATTATTATTATGTTTGTTTTTATTATTAACATTATTATCTTGATTTGGTATCATTACTATTGTTATTAGTATCCTATTACGGATCCCTTTTTTTTTCTCTTTTATTATAATATAATATATTTTATTTTAAAATTATTATCTTCATCTAAACTTGCCTAATAGATACGTACGTAACTACCTATAGCCAAACTCGTAAAGGGGTTGTTAGAGTGTGTTTGGTAGAGAGGAAATAAATAGAGCAAAAGGAAGAGAAGAGAGGAGAAGAGAAATAGGTGAGAAAAGCAGTGGAAGTTAAGATTGTTTAGTCGAAGAGAAATGAAAAAAAGTTAATTTTTTGAGATTATTTTTATTTTAACTATTATTATTATTTATTTATTTATTATTAATAATATTAATAATATTTATTTTTATTATTAATATTATATTTATTTATTTATTATTATTATATAAAAGAGTTGTGGGGCTGAAAAGGGGGGGCGGGGCTGATGGGGAGAGAAAATCGATTTAGGGAGGGAGAAAATTGATTTAGCAGGAGAGGGGACATAATCGATTTGCCCTTATTATAAATCGGTTTTGATATTATTAATATTATTTTTTTATTATTAATAATTATTATTTTTGTTATTAATATTATTTTTATTTTTTATTAATATTTTTATTAATAATAATAATAATATTATTATTATTATATAATAAAAGTTTGAAACAAATTAAACATCAATCAAAAAAAAAAAAAAAGGAAGGCTTGTGTAAATCGATTTACACAAGCCGTTTATACAAAGAGCGGTCACACAGTGCACAGCTTCCGCGCATTTCTTCGCTTAATTGCGAAGAAATTTTTATCGGTGGATTCCACAAATTTTTTAAAAATTTCGCTGCTCTTCTTTGCTACTAAACGAAGTAAGCACAATAATTTTGATTTGTTTCTGCGCTCTTCCATCGTTTTTCATTGCTACCAAACGAAGCGTTAGAGTTTTCTTATTATTTTTTCCATTGTTTATCCTTTTGGCCCAAAAACAAAATGGAGTGGCCCAGCAAGGAAATGAAACCAAAGGTTCCTTGGTTCACCACTTGCCCAACACGACACTGCCGGAGCAAAGCTTACAGTACACGTTCTTTCCGTATCCTGCATTTGCAGCGTTAAGGTGTAGCATCACTGTGTCCATGTTTGTCTGTTCTTGCTTCCCTTGCAGCACCCAACATCCATCATGTGCCAGTGCCACGGTCTTGCGCAGGTTCAAGGGAAAACACGAAATTTTTATTTCTGAGGGAGATCAGATCAAAACGTGCAACGCTCTCTTTACGACGACGGGTGGCGCCGTAGTGGACAGGTGTTCCATTTTCAGAGTAATCACACGGACAAGAAGTAAGGAGCTTTGCCAGCCGTCCGATCTCCCCTAACAGCACTTCATGGTTTGGGACTCTCGACATCCAACCCAAACTGAGGGAAAGATGTGAGATGGTTAATGCGTGCTTGGCCCAGCAGAAGCAAGGGTAGTGAAAAAAAAAAAGTTACATCAAATAACAAGTGGTTCCTGCGGTTTTGGGCTTCGAATTTTGGTTTAAGATTTTTTTTTGGCAATTGCTAAATGCACCTCCCTTAATTGCTAAATATACTCTCTTTTTACGTTTTTAATATATATATATATATATATATATATATATATTTATTTATTTATTTTTATATTTTTTTTTCTAAAAATATCCTTTTTTAAAAATTAATTTCCAGAACTTGCACATAACGAAATTTACTCTTTAGAAGTAAATTTGAGCAACTTCATTCTGTGTCTTGCTCTTTCTCTCGTCTAATTGTTGAAAACCAGAAGGCAAGTTCATGTTGCATCTTGACTCTACCTCATGCAGTACATCACCTTATTTTGCTTCAATTCCACCAACACTAACATCCCCTGTTCTCTTCAGATACCTCCTCCCCCTCTCTTTGTTGATTATGTATTCAAGGGATTTATTCATATTTGTTTATCAAAATTTACCCAAGGCTAGAGTCAACGCTGCTTTCCTAAACACAAAGATCCCCAGTCCCATATTTACACTTTTCTTCCTCTTAAAGATTCCTTTAACTCACTTGGCAGCGGTAGCACTTGCAAGCATAGGAACATGCTTGGATAGTGTTTGCCAGACAAAGTAGTCAGTAAGGAAAGCACACAAAGAGTATGTTTTCGTTTTTTTCTCAAATTTTTGGTTTCAAAATAAACTCATTTTGAAAATTTTCTTATTTTGTTAAAATAAGTTTAAGAGTATGTTTGGGTGATGGTGGTAGTGATGGTGGTAGTGACGACAACAGTAACAATGGTGGTAGTGCTGATGGTCGTGATGGCAATAGTGACAGTGCTAGTGGTGATGGTGAGAAGAGTTATTGTCAAATGTAATGATGTATATTTTTTTAAAAACTAAAAACTAGATTCAAAAAACTTTTTTTTTTCGTTTTGAAAATAAATATAAAAGTGTTTTAAAATTGAATTAAAAACCATTTCAGTTATATTTTAGCCAAACACGTTTTGTTTTGAAAATTAGATTTAAAAACCAAAAACTAAAAACTCACAACTACCCCACATGGATCCTAAAATAGTAGCAAAACAAAAATAAAATACTAAATTATTTATTTATTTGTTTAATTTGCAAGGGGTTGTCTAACTTATCCCAAATAAAAATAGAATTAAACAATTTCATAAAAAATGATTGGTACAATTTTTTATGTTGTACCAATTATTTTTAAGTATATAAAAAATCACACCAATTATCTTTGATGAAGTTGTTTAACCCCATTTTTACTTGAGATAGGTTAAACAACCCCAATTTGCAAATAAAGAAAATAGGAAACAAATGATGTCATGCCAGTATTCAACTTTATTAAAAATTTTAATCTTACGCACAAGCTTCAATTTTTTTGGTACAGTTGGGAAAGGAAAGCAACACAGGAAACAAAAATAAAATATGAGGCTACGTGACCAGCAGAGAGTCCCGAGCTAGAAGTTCCAGCACGAAGTCAGGAGGGTAACTCCATCTGCTTGCATGAGACCTTCGCCATGGCCACAGTATTAGCCTCTCGAGGTGCCACTGTGAAGACAAGCTGCCAATCTCTCCTCGTCATGAAAAATTATTAGGTGGTCCAATCACAAAGTGTCCATAGTTTCAAATAATATTTATATAATACATATTTAAATTTTATAATTTACAAGAAATCATTAATAATACTTAATTATATGTTATATGTAGATTAATAGAAATTATGATAGTTTAACACCACCTAATAATTTCTCCGTCTGGCTCATGCTGCGCGAACCCCATAAGCCATCTTATTACAGCATCCGGCACCACCCCATAAGTCGCGTGTGTTGACTCCATCCTCCATCGATATTAAGCTTCCTAGTTGGGCTTAAAGGCGGACACCAATGTTGGATGTTTCGCTCAGACCCCTTGTACTGTAGTAATGCTTTATTCTTTGCCAGCGACACCGCAATCATGTGCCTTACTTGTCGGGGATTCAAAAATCTGATTGTTACGGAACCTCCACAACCACCATAAGATTAAGGATGTTCGCGAATTGGATTGGATCGGTTTTAAAGAAAAAAATCATTCGATCTAATTATTTCGGTTTTGTTAATTCATCATTTAATCGATTTGTTTAAATTTTAAATTCAATCCGATCCGATCCAATTTAAAACAGTTTAGATTAGATCGGTTTTTGGTTGTAATCTTTTTTTTTTTTAAAGTATTAAATAAATAATATGATATATGATAAATATATTAAAAAATAATTTAAAATATCAAACATTTCATTAATGAGTCATTATATAACTAATACTAGTATAACTCTTCAAATATATACTATTAAAAGTAAATTTAAACAACTTGATAATTATATTTATGTATCTTTACTCAAATAGTTACTAAAAAACTATCTTTAAATAAATATATTTTTTATAAACAAGTATAATTTACGTGATAATTTTACAAATATATAAGAAATAAAAACATAAACATGAGTGATATTAAAAAATTACAAGTGAAAATATATATACATGTATAGGTTCGGTTTGAATTGGATTGGATCGGTTTTCAAAATGAAATCTGAAATCCGATCCAATCCAATAAAAAATTTTGGTTTTTTCAGTTTTCGATTTTTTTGGTTTTCAATTTATTCCGTTTTTGGTTTTTTGGATCGGTTTTTTCAATTTTTATTGAATTTGATCGGTTTACGGACACCCCTACATAAGATCATGACTAACTGACTTGCCTCCTGCACAAGCTTCAAGTTGTTGAAGTTTATAAAATTTTCTCTAAATTTAAATAAATAAGAATTCTTTCAACTTCTTATTTTATTAAAATAAAATTTCAAAAACAATTGCAACTCCAAAAATACTAATAATTATTAAAATAATCTTATATTTTTCATATTAGAAAAACTGAACAAGAGAGTATGTTACAACTCACATTTGAGAGAGAGAGCCGATTGCTTGGGAGAAGCAACCCAACAAATAAACGAGTCCCGTACGATTTCTCTCCAATAGTATTAATTTCTAATTTAGTTACTAATACTGTTCAAGTCAGGTGAGCACTCTCCGGTGAAGACGCCCAAAGTATTTTTGTGACACATAACTTATTGGTAGTTGTGAATAATCCTGTTTAATGGAAAAAGATTCTTTCCATTTCTTCCATTACTATAGTTTTGAAAAAATGAATAATACTCTTCATTATGTTCGTATCATCTCCATTTTATTTATTTTTCAAAAATTATAGTAATAGAAGAAATGGAAAAGGAAAAAAAAAATGAAGAGGATCTTGAACCCCTGTTTAATTCCTTAGTTCATAACTTTTTTTTCATTGCAATTACTATATTTCGTAAAACCAAAAACATATTCATAAAAGCATAGTTAATTACAATTTATTTCTTTAGCAAGAAGAAATTCAAAAACATCTTCAAGACATGCGATAAGTGGGGCAGCTAAGAGTGAAAAAAAAAAGCAAAAAAAAAAATGTAATACTGCTCCCCTAAATTAAAGTAGTTCAAGCAAACCTGAATTATTGAAAACAAACCCCAACACACAAATTCGGACACGTTACATTCCTTTAAAAAAAAAAAACCTTGGAAATAACTGGTTGAATCACTTCCTAATTTTTCACCCTAAAAACCATCTCTTATATAATACTTTGGTTCCGAATAAACTATTCTCTCCAAACTTAGCTGACGTCGAAAGTTAGCAATAAAAGCCTCTGCCCTTTTATCGATATCATCTTCCGAAACATAACGTGTTGTTCTTCTATAGTGTACCACATGATCCCCATTGATTTCTTCATCCTCAAGGAACCTTTGCATGCCCATTTGTTTATTGAACAGTCTGCACCATCTTTGTTTTAATTTTCTGGATACACTGGAAATGGAATGCACTCGCCAAGAGTGCATTAGAGACTTCAGTTTCTTCATAGACCTCAGTAATTGTCTAAGGAGTGGTGAAGATTTCTGCCTATCCATTTGCTCTTGTAGAAGCTAGATTGATTTTGATAATAGATGATCATATATGCAAATACTAGCTAGTGCTTATATAGAAGAGAAAAACAAAGAAGCTTCTACGGAAGCTACAGCAGTGAAAGTTAAGTAAAAAATTGTATAGGAAGATTAAAAGCGCGTAGCTTAGAAACTGAAATGATTGCAACAAGTGAAGGTTTCGGTTAATTACGTGGTGGGTTTCAAGAAATAGAGTAGCAAAAACGAATGTCTTTATCCCACGCTAAACTTACGATTGTGCAACCAACTAGATTCTAGATATCACATTCATTCTAGGAAGGCGTTCCATGTCTTTTTTATCTGATATAAAATAAAGGTTAGGTCTGAGTATATGTGTATAGAAAAACATCTGTTGAAAAAAGTTTCTTAAACGAATCTCAGTACTTTGAGAGAATAGTCCTTAGTTTTTAGTTAGAGGAATAATTTGGGTTCAACCAAAAAAATAAATAAATAAAGGTTAGCTTGTGGTTTGATTAGAAAAAAAGGATTTTGGTTTTTTTTAATTATAAAAAGTATTTTTAATTCATATTTTATATTTAAAAGTTTATATAAAAATATTGAAAATAATAAAAATTGTTTTTATTATTTTCATGGTTTTTATATATTTTTTGAAAAAATAAAGTAAAAATAAAATAATGTTTTTATAATTAAAAGTAAAAAATAAAAAATATTTATTCAAACAAATTGATCTCTTATTATTCTTTTGTCAATTGAGTACAGTAAAAGAAAATTCTTTCATGGATGCGTTACTTCTGTTTTGGTGGGACATGAGGTGGTCCCGTCCACCATGCCTTAGATGCACAGGCTTCGAACTTTGGACGGACATTTACTGGCAGGTTTGGTTGGGGGAGGAAAGGGAGGGAGAGAGAATTGCAGAAAGAATGAGGTTATAAGTTGTATAATTGGAAGGAAAAATATCAACCTACATTCCATTTTTGGAGGGTATATGGATGAAAGAAAGAGAGAGATTATTTTTGGATAAGCAAACAAAAGTGAGAAAACTAAAGAAAGAAAGAGAAAGTGATAGATGATCTCATAGAAAAGAAAAAAAGTTTGGTAGACACTAAACTCTATTGAACACTTAAATCCTGCTTGGTACCGACAAAATGAGAAAGAGAAGCGGAGAAAAGCATGGAAATGAAGAAAAATACCGAAATTGTGTGTGTTTGGTAAAGCGGAATTGTGACGAAATTTAAAAAAAAAAATAGTAGGCCCCACACGAAAATTTATCCACTCAAAATTGAGACAGTTTGAAAAGAAATCATACAAAATCGTTACACATTATCAAAAATAACCTTAATCCGAAACAAGATATATGTGATCTGGTTCGAAAAAATCAATTTTGGTACAACCAAAATCAATTTGCAGTGTTTGAAATAGTGAAGGAAGATGGATCAAAATTGATTTATACTAGTCAACATTGATTTTGTAGTCTGTGTGATAGAAAACCGATTTGGCTGTAGGAAAATCAATTTGGCCTTGTGGAGAAGAATAAAATCAATTTCATGTGAGACAAAATCGATTTCATGTGGAGATAGAGCTTTTGTTGATATTATTTAATTTAAATAATAGTAAATGTTAACACGTTTTTTTTAAATTACAAATGGTTATATTTTAATATTATATATATGACAGTAAAATGATTCATATTAGAAAACTTACAAGCAAATTGATTTGCTTCACTAAACATATGTGACCACAAAATCGATTTTGTCAACTTTGGAATCGATTTCAATTTCACTTCAGGTATATATATGCTTATCAAAATCGATTTCCTTCCATGATAAAATTGATTTTAAGTTCTGATTTTAATCCTCTCTTTCTGGACCTCCAACAAAATCGATTTTGTTGAAACGCAAATCAATTTTGATCACTATAGGTGTTTGTATACACAGATTTCGTGCTCTCTGGAAATCATATAAAATCAAGTTTTATCACCACAAATCGATTTAACCAAAAAAATATATTCAAAAAACATCTGGGCAAACACGTAAGGGTATCATAGTAAAAGTCCAATTTCTTTCTTTTCTTTTCTTTCAAACACCAACAACCTCACACATTATTTTTACTCTATTTCTTGTCTTTTTCTCTTCAACCAAATAACTTTAATTTTTACTTTATTTCTTACCTATTTCTCTTCTTTTCTTTTCTCACCTCTTTCTTCCTTTTCTCTCCCTTTCTTCGCCCTTTACCAAACAGGGCTTTAAGGAAAAGAGAGAGAAGGGATAAATGCAAGTATAATAAGTTATATGATATAATAAGAAGAGTGAGATAAAAAATAATAATAAATATTGGTGAAGTATTTGATATATAAAAATGTCTATCACTTAACAAAAAATGAAGAGATAAAAAGAAAAATGCATAAAAGTGAGATGGATGAATTGAAAAAGTTAATGTATAATAATAATAATTCAATTTGAACATGAGAAGAAGGGGAAGGAAGAGGAAGAGTGGGGTGGACTTTGTGGGATAAAAAACTTTCCCCCAAAGTGGGAGGAACATGGTGGGAGAGGTTGTTGGATTTTTTTTTTGCTTTAATAATTTTTAATGTTCAATAATATTTTACATAGTAAATTTTTTTAAAAACATTTATTTAGAAAAAAAATTATAATAAAAGTGTATTTTTTATTCTATAAATTTATTATTATTATTATAACCAAAAAATTTATATAATCTATTTTATTTTTCAATAATTTTTTTATTCACCTAAAATTAGTAGAGATATTTTTCTCTACTTTTTTAAAGAGCATCTTTTTGAGAATTTTTCTTTTCACAAGTGTGCAAAAATTAATTTTGAATAAGTCAAATGATTTTTTCTTTTACTTTTTCTGTGTCATTGATTCTTATGGAGAAAATGTGAACAACGCATAAAGTAGTAGGCTCTTTTCTAATAAAACTTGCAAAATGTTTCCCTTAATTTGAACACGACACAAGAAGTCTTTAAGGTATCTTTTTTCTTAAGTTGAAATTTAAAGCTTGCAACTCGAAAATCAAAACATTTTAAAAGTTTTGTAGAATCTTCTTTTAACACCTTGTAATAGATATTGGCGCGCTTGTGTTTAGAAGAACATATAGCATAATTTATTTTAGTTGGCTTAATTGTATTCTGTGCCACTTAAGTTTTATCATTTTACGAATTTTGTTGCCGTGTTTTTTTTCTCTTGTATATTGCCACTCTATTTTTGAAATATAGTGAATTTTGCCTAATTTTGTGAATTTTTATTTAATGAACAGTTCATGATTAGACAAAATTTGCAAGATTTTAAAAATAGAGTGGCAAAATGCAAGAGAAAGAAAACCACGGTGACAAAATTTGCAAAATGATGAAATTTGGGTGGCACAAAGTACAATTAAGCCATTTTAGTTTATCCAATGACATAAATACTTGTATAAATATTTTAGGGAGTTTATAAAAATAGATTTTGAGATGTTCACAAGTTATTTTTAATTTATTTCAACAAACACTCTATCAAAATAGCTTATAAAAATAACTTACAAAAATAGTTTAACCATATTTTATTTTCAATTATAAAAATAACTTATATAAAAATATTTACATAATAAACATATAAGCATTTAATTAAACTATTTACTCAAACACATCTTCTAAGCATTACATTCAACCTTCCAACAATAGCTAGCTAACCAGTGATATAGCAGGTGATGAAGCAAAACATGCATCTGCAATCTGTGTAGGTTTTGTTTCTGGGTACAATAAAAATAATTTTAATTTATTTGCAGTTACATTGATGTAAACTTAATAAAGCTCAATTTGAAAGATTAAAAACAAACTTGATCCAAATTTGAGGAACTAAAAAGATATTTAAACATTTTATAATTAAAATCTCTTATAAGTCAGAAATTAATGCAAACTATATCAAAGTCAAATTTTATCAAAATTACTTCTTAAATTTTTAATAAATTTAGCATTAATGATGATCTTTTAAGAATAAATTAATACTGGGAAGGTGAGCTTTGCCGCCATAGTGGTCCTATTAGCTTGAACAAAATTGTCTCTAGTGGAGAATACTTGTAGTTTACACCAAGGAATGTTTAATGTTAAAAACAAATTATTTGTGACCCATATATTTTGTTACTATTAATGAAATGGGTTTTAATAGGCATAGATTATCAGTGTAAAAGGTTTTACACTATCAATTAATTATAAATCATAATATAGTTATTATAAAAGTCAACAAACTTACCACATATGACATTTTTTGATTGGATGATAATGTAAAAAACATAGACTGTCAATACATAAATTATTTATTCTAATAAAATTATAATGACTATTTTATAATTGTATTACTATTATAAATAATATTAGTGGCTAAATAAAAATAAACACAGATGATTAATAATTAGTGATAAATTTTATATTCATCATTAAATTTTAGTAATTAAAAAATACATTTTTATTGTAGTAAGGTAAAAAAATAACTAAGAAAACCCTAAGAGAAATTATTTTGAAAGATATAAATCTAAATAATCTTTCTAAACGCTAGATTTTTGACAAATATAATTAATTATTTAAATCATATAGTCAACTTCACCTATATAGGAAAAATGCTTTGTTATTGTTAATTGTATGTGTATAAGATTGTTTAAATGTAGAAGTAATGAGTGAACACAATAAACCACCCAAAGTATATATAAGTCGAAATTTAGAGAAGTTTGAAAAAAAAGTGATAATTTTATGATATGATTTTGGTGCCTTTAATTTTTTTTAAGCTGCTATTTTAATTCTTCCAAGAAATCAAAATATTTATTGTATTTTTATTTTTTAAAACATAAAAATTTTAAAACAATGTTTATTAAATAACATTTTTTTAACTTTAAAAATGTACAAACAAGACAATTCTTATGTTTTGCTTGTTTCAATAGAGTGACGGAGGAAAAAATGAAGACAGACAAAAAAAAGTTTCATTTTTAGTCGTTCCATTATTTGGTACAACATTACAAAGGAAGAAATTAGACTCTACTTGTGGGTTCCACATCAACTTTATGTTTCATCTAATTTTAGACAAAAAAAGGAAGGAAAGTTGTCTTTTTATACAAAAACAAAAATATCCTTATTTATAACACAACTCATTCTTTATTTAGGGTATTTATATTATTTTATATACAAATTTTCTTTCTTTTCACTTTCTACACAATCCAAAAAGAGAAGAAAAAAAATATTTTTCTTCCCTTTCATTTTCTCCCCTACCAAACAATCCAACCATCTCACTTTCTACTTCTTGTTCCTTCTTTAACTTTTTTTTCTTTCACTTTTGTTCTTAAATTGAAAATACTTTTACGCTTGTTTGGATGGGTTGATTTAGAAGAGATTGAAATGAAAAGTAGTGGATTGAGAAAGAGATAAATTATTTCAATTGTTTGAATGAGGCGAAATGAGAAAAAAAATTGCTAAATTTTGGTGGGCCAATCAAAAGCCATTCACTCCTATTGTGGAATATAAGGGAGTTTTTTCTTCCAAAACTAAACTTCCATATACACCCTTCCAAATCGTCATCTCCGACTGCGACTTGAACATTTCATCATCATCATTTCATGCCTCACTCCTCCTACTATTCTTCTTTGTCTTAGAGTTTGTTGGGTGAACCTTAGTAGTGGTTTTGGGATCCATGGTGGTCTTAATGGTATATAGGCAATGTTTGATATGGTTGAAAAGAAAAGTGAAGGAAATAAAAGTTTGAGTGAGCAATCTGGAAGGACAAGGGAAGGAAAGAAACCTTTTTCATGTAAAAAGACATAATTGTCGCAAAAATTGTGTCATTGCTAGTTGAAAGTTTGCTAGACTAGGGATGGCAAAAAAATTCACACCTGCAAATAAAATTTGTTATGGATAGAAAATAGATAGTTTTAATGGGTACCCATGGATAATTTAAATAGATATATTCACTACCCGTTTATCAATGGGACAGGTATGGGTATCGTGATACTTGTGTCATGGATACTCGCTATCTGTCATTGTATATTTACTTAAATATCCTTATATATATTAATATAGATAAAATTATACAAAATTTGTCCTAATTTTTTAAAATAATAGTTCATTATGGGATAAATTTTATACAATTATATTATGGGAGAAAAATAACATAAATTTGTAGGCATTTAAACTATTATTTTAGAAAAATTGTTAAAATTATTAAAATATATGGTCAAAGTGATTATTTTAAACAAAAACTCTTTAATTTATAAATTCAAAGTAAATTTTGCAACACCTTATGGTTGTTCACAACACACAAAATAAATTTATTAATTTTTTATTTATTTTTAAGAAGTAACTATGGATATCCACAGATATCCGCGAATATTAAAAGAATCTATGGATATCCACCTAACAGATACCAGTACAGGTAATGGACACGAAGCGGGTTTCTATCCAGCGAGACAGGTAGTGAGCAGTTACTACCTGTGTACATTCTGCCCCTTTGCCAGACAATGTCTGAATAAAAATACGTGAAGCATGCTAGTTCTAGAAATTTCACCGAACGTGTAGTAATTTTATTTGATGCACAAAATAAATTAAATTGTTATCCAATTTGTTATTGTAGGTGCTCTTTTGGCCATACGTGTTATGTTATGATTATGGTCCTCTTGATAATCTTTGAGTACAATTCTATTTCCTTATGCCATATGTGTTATTATATTGTAAGGGAAACATATAAAAAAAATCCTTTTATATAAAAAAATATTTTTCTAAATACATATTTTACTTGAAGATTAATTGTGTCACTTCATTTCTTGATAAGGGGTATTTATGTTGTTTTATAAATGAGAAAATAGATTATGTATTGACAATGTAAAACAGTTTTACATTATTATTCAATTATAGATCACTATGTATGGTAAATTTGTTGACTTTTATAATAATTACCTTAAAAGTCATACCAACAATGATTTCTAATTGATTGAGAGTGTAAAATACATTGACAGTACACAACTATTAAACTCTTTATATATATGTTCATTTTCTTTTCTTTCATTTTCTAGATAACTAAATTAGAGGAAAGAAATCTTTCGTTGCCTCAACATTCTGATCATAAGGCTATATTATTATCCATTAGGAATTAATATTATAATAATTAATATAATAATTTAATACTCATTATTATTAATAAAATAATATAAAAATTAAAATTTCTTTTTGAAACAAAAAATCAGAAATATTACTTAGAGCGTAATTTTTTTTCTTCGAATATTTAACTAGTATTTTAGTGCTACATTGCACGCGCCAAATTCAATATATAAATTTTATGATTGTAATTTTTTAACATAAAAAGGTAAAAAATTGTCCACACCATTTAATAAATTTGTTTAGAGAAAAATATTAAATTTATATAAATATAATAATTGTCAACATAATAAATTTAAATAATTAAAATTCAATAATAATATCAGTTTTTGCAATTCTATTTAATGATAACAGTAAAGTGAGAAAAATTTAAATAGAGAAACAATAGTTTTTTATTTTCACGATAGAAGAAATAATAATGATAAATTATTATCCCCAAGAAACCGAAAAAAAATTATCCCCACAAAATAAAAAATGAGAGAGGCAAGATAGTTTTTTTTTTTTTTTAAGAATAGGCAAGATATTTAAAATGAGGTGAGAGATAAAATAATTTAATTCAGGTAAGAGATAAAATAATTTAAATAAATATGCAAGTTAGAAGAGATGAGGATAATTTATTCCTATGAAATCAGATAAAATCCTCATGAAATCATCAGATATGACACGGGTAAATTAGTTTAAATCAGAAAATAGATGAATGAATGAGGGGAGAGATGAAAAAATAAGATAAGAGATAAAGAAATTTAAATAAGGAGATGAGAGAGAACAAATCTTAGGAGAGGAATTTTTGAAAATGAATAATATTTGCATAGGGAGTAAGTATAATTCACCTTTGCTTGAGAGAAGAAAATTTAAATGAAATTAAATATAAGAAGTTGGAAAATAAAACTCTCACAAGCTATATAACTATTATAATTTATACATAAAGGAGATAAAGTAGTAGATATTTCAATAATTTTCACTTTGAAAAGGAACACTACTTGAGCATTCAAATTGCAATCTCATTATTTAAAAAACAAATAGAATCATAAAAAAAAAACCCATACCAAAGTGACGATGAATGCAAGAACGATTTCAGAAAGTGAGAAAACTTTCACTATCATGTTTTTATGGACACTATTTTTATAATAATTATTTAAAAAGTCATACTTAAAATAATTTTTAATTTACTAATAGTTAAAAAAAAAATCTTAATAACAATATATGAATTAAACTCATAAATAAATAAATGGTCACATTTGTGTACATTTGATTTTTTTTAATTATTTATTTTTTAATTATTCTGTAAAATATAATTCACCCAAATCTTGTTTTGCTGTATTAATTAAATTAAAGATATGTAAGCTGATACCAAAAACAAAAAAATAAAAGCCTCATTTTTCATCGTCATCAATGATATTATTTCCATCTTATATAACACTATGATTTATAGTAAAACCAAGTTTTTTGATGTGATTAAGTACCTCCTTTCCTTAGAACGCAATAGTGAAGTAATATAATTCTATTTATCCATGACTTGTGTGTCCAATTGATCCAAAAGAGAATTAAATTGAAGTATAAATTTAAGCAAATAGTTTTTTAACCTAACAATTAAACTAACACTTATATATATATATATATATATATATATATATATATATATATTATGACATAATAGCTAAGATTACTAAGAATGGAGATTATTTATTTCACAAGATTAACAAATATATAGAGGATTGAGAGGAAGATTTTGCAGCAAACAATTTAATGTTTTTTTTTTTGTATTTGATTTACTTGAATCTAGATAAAAGTGTAGCTGGTCAATCATCTTAAAAAAAAATAAAAAAATTCATGTAGCTAGTCAATCATCTTAAAAGAATAAAAAATAAAAACTCATGTAGTACAACAACCAAATTCTCAAAAATATTAAAATTACATGATCATAAAATTTCAAAGAAAACCAAAAATAGAGAGAGGACATAGCATTGTATCGATCACTCACAACTTTTCACAAATCAAATTTGGGGTTTAGTAATACCTTAAATTTATAAGCAATAGTTGAAAATATTAAAAAATAAATTAAAGAAGTAAAGGAAATCAAAACCCATACCAAAGTGACAATGGAAGCAAGAAGAACAATTATAGGAATTGGAAAATGTAAGGAAAGTCTTTTACTACCTTGTTTTTATAGCAAATCATGTTCCTAAAATTACTGTCTGTCATTTAAAATTGAAAAAGTTTGAGAGATAAAGATTGAGGTTTTGTTTTGATTTTGGGAGGAGGGTTGATAAATTAGAAGAATAGGAATAGATGAACATGGATAAATGATGAATTACAAAGATGATTTTATAAGCAATGATTTAATATAAAAAAAATAGAGTAATAGATGAAAAAAGATAAGCCAAGAATGTGAAAAAAGATCAAAGAATACGATATGCGATTTAGTGAAAAAGTAATAAAAAATCATTTCATTTATTTTTTTCTCAATTTCATCAATTCAAACAATTTTAAATTCTAATTAAATTTATCCTAATTTTTATCACTTCTATTCCTTTTCTCTTTATTTTTTATTTTTATTTCAATTCATATCCAAACGTAGTATTTAAGTAAAAATAGGGTTGGAAACAGGGACAGAACTAAGTGTATGGCTGTAGGGGCAGCCGCCCCCCCAAGAGATCAAAAGTCTCTTAATACTTCAGCTAAAAAATTAAGTTTGCACCCCCACCCCCCCTAATAATACGGCCCACTATTTGCAGTTTGCCTATGACTTGTGGGACAACCCACTATATCACTTATTAATATATCTATTTCTAAATTCTTTTTCTATAAAAAGCAAACCTCTAACTTTTATCCTGGGCCCGCTTTCATAGTCTCACTTTTATATCTACCAACTACCCAAAAGATTCAATTTTTAACCTATAGCTTTTTATTTTATGGTAATAGACGTTACAGCTTCCCCCTACTTCACTCCTCATTGTTGCTCACTACCTCAGTCCTCAACAGTTGCATAGTGTCACTCTACAACGAATTGCGGTGCTGCCTTAGTTCTTGATTCTCCTACACCATTGGCATTCGGCTGTATAGTAACTAATGTTTCTGTGCCTAATTCTTAAATTAGGATAGCCATCAATAACAATTCCATGTGATTTTTTTTTCTATTGGTGATGTTTTTCTATTCCTGCGGCATTTTAATTTTTTTTTCTATTATAGTGTAATTGATTGTTTGATTCAATATTTTTTTCACCGTGCATACAGGGCATGGGCCCCCTTCTAATTTTTTAAACAATGCTTGATTTGATTTTTTTATATTAATTTGTGAAGTGTTTTTTTAAATAATCCATGTGGTGATTGAAATCGAAGCAAAGGCCTTAATTATCTAACTTATATTATATTATACTATACGGTGAAGCAAAGACCTTATAAGCAAAGAAAATAAAAAGCTTTGGTTTAAACAATTAATGGTTTTAAATTAATTATATAAATTCTTAATGGTTTTAAATTAATGGTTTTATTAATTAAACAATTTACATATCAAAGATTGATTCACATAATACATCTAGTCTTCTATACTTTTGCAGTTTTGCTAAAAGTTAAATTTACATTCAACGTGTTATTCTTAAATATTATTTTATTCTCAATTTATTGTCTTTAGACTAAAAAAAAAATTCAAAGTTATTTTATCTTCACTTGATTATTTTTTTATGTTTATGTGTTTGAAAAAAATCTGTAGTTGAATTGTTGAAGCATGGCAATAAAATGGAAGATGAGTTTCTTGCTGATACTTTGACTATTTATATTAAAAAGGATATTGCAAAGACATTCACTATAGAAAAAATTACAGAAGAGTTTTATCAAATTAAGAATCAAAGAATATTATGATCTTGATGACTGAAAAGAAATCTTTTTTATTTGTATGTGTTTTCTTTACATCAAAAGTAGTTATATTTACTTTTATAGAATATGTAATATTTTTTTTATTAGATTAAATTTTAAACAATTATTAATAATAGAAGTTAGTCATTATTGATTTTACTTGTCATGTGATAAATTTTTGTCCCCCTAACAATTTTTTCTGGTTCAGTTCCTGGTTGGAAATGAATTGAGTTGAGTTAAGTTGAACTTTGTTCAGCACGAATCTACTCGATAAAATTGATTCAGCTTCGACATGAATCATTTTTTTTTAGCTCTTACTCTATTTGATTTATGCTTGTGAATGGTTCGGTTCAAATCATCAACTTGACTCAATTTAAAATTAAGATTATGTTACATATTTTTATTTATTTATTTCATAAAAAAATAAATTAATATGAAATTAATTATAGATTTGATTATATGAATTTAATAACTGAACTAAACTTAAACTATATATAATTCGATTCATTTGATCTATAAATGAGTCAAATTATATATAGTTAAAGTTTAACTCATTTATTTAACAAGCTAATTTTGAGCTCAAATTCAATTCATTTAATTTATAAACAAATTTCAAGTAATTACTTATTAAATCAAGTCATAAGTCACTCATAAATTAATTTTGAGTTAATCCAATTCATTTCGAGCTCTAAAAGCAGTCTCAAGAAGTCAAAGAATTGTTCAAGAAGCCCCCTGACCCGACTCTTACGTTTGGGAAGAGGGAAAGCCTGTTTGAAATTGTATAGGCTGGGCTAGGCTCTGATCCGACACATTTTAAGCCATTATGTGCGTGGGGTCTGGTCTAGTGGGTCATATTTCATTTATAATCTTGACCTTGTTTGTACGACAAGATTTAGGTTTACATTGTGTCAAGTCAGTCCATAATGCATGAGCGAGTTTACCCTGATGATTTCCTCTTTTATTATTTGATTCTTTTAACATTTTACAGCACGAGTCACACAATTCTTTCTTGGCTAATATTCCTCATGCGTTGACGAATTTCGTTTCACATGCTTTATTCTTCTTCTTCTTCTTCTTCTTTTTTTTTTATAATAATTTCGTTTCACATTCTAATTGATTTCTCCTCCCTGTGTTTTCATACTTGGAAAGTGAAAAAGTAAATTGAGCGCACTTTAGTTCATACATATGTAGGACGCCTTATGGTTGCGGGCGAAAACCGAAAAGGAATTTACACTGCCAAGCTGTGTCTTATTCACTCCAAGTTTCACATTCTAAAAGAGAGGTGCTCTAATATTCTCTTTCCACTATTCTCTCTTTTAATGAAGAATAAGGCTCATATATTTATTGTGTGTTTGGTATTACATTTTATACATGCATCAAAGTGAAGAATCATGTCAAAACCAGGACAATATGCAAAAGTTATAAATAGTAACCTTTCTTTAATGTCATCATGATGAGAATTTAAACACGCATTTAGTGAGAGACCTACATGGGTTCACTCAATAAAAAATTGTGTAGGAAATATGTTGTTAACATTTCTCTTAATTAATTTTAAACATTATTTTTATTTTATGATATATTATTGACTAAGAAAAAAAAAAGTATCTATAGAATGAAAGGTAATATACTTTAACAAATTTATATTTTTAAAGTTAAAAATATATAATTATTTTCTCAATGTTTAGGCATAACATGAACTTGATAATTAATTTAAAATATGAGAAAAAGTTACCTGGGAAAGCCTTCGAAGATATTAATCACGGACACTTGGTGCCGAGTCTGCTGACCTCACGACAAATGAGTTTGTAGTCATCCAAAATTTTTCCACCCAAAAGCATCAACAAAGGTCAAAAGATTCGGTTCAGTTTACGTTCGATGTTACCTTTTTTCGATCGTGTTAACTGTTAAGTAGATATTAGAAAATGACCCTCATGCCTATAAAGACCGTGTGAAGTACAACACCCATGCTTTCCCAATCAAGATGTAAGCTTTAGGATCAACTTGATCAAGGGATAAACACCATGACAGTGTCATGTGGGGTCCAGCAGAAACTAAATACATCAAACAGTGAGATTCTTTTAGCTATATTAAGCTGGTATATTATTCAAAATAACAACTATTCATCCTGGGCATCGATAAATATTTAGATTTATACGATCAATTTGGTTCTTTGGAGATACACGATATTATGTTAAAAATTAATAGCCACACATTACACGTAGTCGTAATCGTAATCAAAACATATTTTTTTACACTTATTTGAAGTGTATATAAGGAAAGAGGTTAAAAGATAGAAACAGATGTTATGATACACATAATAAGAAAAAAAAAAAGAGAACGAAATTAAGTGTAATATCTAAATTTTTTTTGTACTAATAAATTTTGGATTTTTTTTTCCTTTCTTAGATAAATGTTCACAAATCACAGCTTACCGCAATTGCTTGTGCAGTGGCAAATAGCCTTTGACCTCCTTACACCGAATCCGTCTCGTATAGGCGATGCGGGAGAAAATTATTTTGTCCTCTTCCTGTGCTACTTGCTTAATGCCCTTCGTGTGTAATGTGTATAGTTTTTTTTTGGAATAAAAATATGGGGTATACTACGCATGAGTGGACAAATGTGGTAAGTCCTATGAGCATCACCGTTGGCTTGAACGCACACATTGACAAATATTGCAAATAATAGATTAAAAAAATGTTGAAGTCATTGGAAATACTTTTACATCATTATATAATAATGATTAATACTATAAACATATATTTATATGAGCATCAATTTTTCTATACAATTTTAATAAAAAAAAATCTCATGTTCTATATGTAAAAAACATTCTAGGTAAACTCGAAATGTCAAATAGGTGAATGGATGACAGTGAAAGTATATATTCAAGTAGACGATTTCTGATAAAGATTTCTAGTTAAAGTATGCAATAGTAATAATCACCTAAAAACATTATAACAACTCAAGTGAGCGAAAAATTCAACAAAATAATAGTGTATTAAGCAATACATACTCGAGATAAGCTCTTCACTTGTATTTATAAGTATGAATAGTAAAGATTAGTTGAAAAAGTTTGATGGGACACTTATTAGGACTATCAACTGCCTCCATACATGTTTTTGAGCATGGGTAGGTGTTCATGCTTTGCCAAAGACTAGTTCCAAGAAATACAATATGAATCATGTTTTTGAGGGAAATTGATCCCTTGCATTCATGTATTAATAAATCTAGACCATTCGATGAAGATCAAATGGTATATATTTTAGATGTGTATTTTAAGTAAGATTTACCAAAATAAAATATGAGTCATCTAATTTTCATCAAACAATTGTAAAATCTAACACATGAATGCATGAATTTCCTAACCGCAACAAATATGGATCCATTCCTTAGAAAGAGAGAGGCTAAATATTGCCATGTATGTCAATAAGGCTAATTTAAGTTGCACGATTCCTGAAAAGTGGTATGCACATTGGTTCCAATTTCCAATAGATGTATGCATGAATCTATTAAGTGGCTAAATTAATGTTTTTTTTTCTATTTAATTTTGTTTGTGCACATTTAAGTATCAACCTTTATAGTTAATTTGCAATTATATCTCAAGATTGGGCGGGAATAAATAAATAATATATTTAAGGAAAAAAATAAATAATATAATTTTGAGTGTATTCAATACTCAATTCTTTTGAATTCTCTCATAGTTGAATGGTAATTAAATTTAATCTAAATAGATATTCGAATCCAAAAGTACACTCATCCTTTTTGCCCCTATTTGGTGCGGCTAAAATGAGTAAGAAATAGAAAGAAGAGGATGAAAATGGATGAATAAAAAATATTTTGGATTGTTTGGTACTTGGTAGAGTAAAAATGAAAAGGTGAAAAATGAAAAAGGTGGTAAGTCTCACAAATATTATTTCTGCACATATGAAGCAAGAAATGACGAAGAAATAATTGCTTGCGCTGTATTCGTCGACTATTCATTCTAATAATCGACAATCATGTCTTTTTTGGTGTTAAATTGAATCTAAGTGATAGTTGACTATTAAATTTTCTTAATTGATTATTTAATTTAAAAATATAATATTAATTTAAAATTTTAATTTAATTATTATTATTATTATTATTATTTTATTTATTTTTCTTAAATCAAATATGTGTATTTTTATCTTGTTTTTTTTATCTATTTTTATTCATCCATTTTTTTTATTTTTATTTTTTTTCTTACGAAACACGCCTGTCATTGGCTTTAGAAATTTGAAGGGAGGTGGTGACAATACCAACCAGGTGGGTGAGTACAGCTCTGGGTAAGGATGACGATGGCTACAGCTGCAAACGTTAATATTTGGAGAGATAAAAAAGGGAAAACATGTTTTACCGCAGGGTTTACTATGTAGGTGTTTGTTTGTCTGGAGCGATGACCCATAGTTGGGCCGTTTCCATCAGTCGCTGTCCCCCTTTATTACGATAAGCAAGCCACACCGCAGACCCATTAACTTCATGCGGAGAAGCAAACACACAACCATATCTTTCACCCATCCGAAGCGAAGAAAATGATGGACTGCGTATGCGGCCACAAAGTAATCCCCGGTAAAAGGGCGACCCCACTTCCACTCGCGTTCCATCCCCCAACTAATCAAGCCAAGTTAGAATATCAAAAAAGTCCATCCGGGTGGTTCGGCTCGCCACAATGATTAACACTTTTGTGTTGGCCATCCCCCCCTTCCTTGTGTCCTCTCCTGTAACACTCCCTCTCTCTCACTCTCACTCATTCATCATTGATCCCATCCACTCCTAAATACTATAAAGCAAATCAAACCCCCCCCACCCCCACCCAAAACCAAATTCAACATATCTAAAGCCATGGCGGCTCAGGAGCAACTTATTCCCGGGTTGCCCAACGAAATTGCGGAGCTGTGTCTTCTTCACGTGCCCTACCCGTACCAGGCACTGTCGCGCTCTGTTTCGTCCACGTGGAACAGAGCAATAACGCACCCTTCCTTTATCGTCTCCAAGAAAACCCTCTCCCACCCTCACTTATTCGTTCTCGCGTTTCACTCTCAAACCGCCAAGGTTCAGTGGCAGGCGCTGGACCCGTCCTCCGGAAGGTGGTTCCTTTTGCCGCAAATGCCCCTGCCGGAATCCGTCTGCCCCGCGGCGTTCGCGTGCGCGGCCCTGCCGCGCCAGGGGAAGCTCTTCGTCATGGGCGGCGCGCGCTCCGGCGACTACCCCCCAATGCGTACGAACCTCGTCTACCGCGCCGCCACGAACCAGTGGGAGCCGGCGGCGGCGATGCCGGGAGGGACGGCGTTCTTCGCGGCGGAGGGAGTGGACGGGAGGATCGTGGCCGTGGGGCGAGGCGGCGCGGACGTGTACGATCCGGAGAGCGACACGTGGCGGGAGGGGAAGAGGCTGGGCGGGGAGCTCGAGAGGTACGAGGTTGTCGCGGCGAGGGGGAAGGTGTACGTGACGGAGGGGTGGTGGTGGCCGTTCATGTTTCGGCCGAGGGGGTGGGTGTACGAGGTGGGGAGGGACACGTGGCGGGAGATGGGGGTGGGAATGAGGGAAGGGTGGACCGGGGTGAGTGTGGCCGTTGGCGGGAGGGTTTTCGTGATCGCGGAATACGGGGATTCGCCGGTCAAGGTGTACGATGAGGAGTGCGACACGTGGCGGAGCGTGGGTGGGGGGAGGTTCCCGAGGGAAGTCATGAAGAGGCCGTTCGCTGCCACGGGATTGGATGACCGGATCTACGTGGCGTCTTCGGGTTTGAATGTGGCGATTGGGAGCGTTGTTAATAATAGTGACCGAGGGAGAGGGGTTGAGGTGAAAGTCACGTGGCAGGTGGTGGAGGCACCGAGGGCTTTTCTTGAATTCTCGCCTTGTAGTTGCCAGGTGCTGTATGCTTGAATGCACGCACTGTGGCCAGGCCAGGGTGGACATGTTTTTGCTTTCTAATCTGGTTTTGTTGTATTAGGCAAAGTGAACATGTCTTCACATTTTGGCGATGCGTCTCCGTTGTATTTTGGGTCGGGAGGTTTTTTTTTATTTTAGTGACTTTAATGGGATTTAGAGTTGTTACTTCAGTTTGATTCGCAGGCCGTGTACTACAACGGGGGTGCATGTAGAAACACGTTGTGTGTCTAGGATAAGGCGATAATTCGTGGTTAGATGTATCCGGGTGCTTCCTGGAGTGTGAATGATAGCTTGAAGCTTCATCGTGGAGGGCATGTTCTGAGCTACTATAATTATTTAAACTAAATATTAAATTAAAAAAGTAAAAATACACAGACTTGTATATCGCTTTATGATCTAAATTCCTTGTTCCTTTTGTGTGTATCATCGTTGTCACTCCAATAAAAAAAAAAAAATTCAGTACAAAAACATTTACAAGCAAGTGGGAGAATATTATTTTTCGATCACATGATCAGAAAGAAACTATCAAATGAGATGTATGCAATTTCTATCCATCATTTTATCAGGTTTTTAATATTTCTTTTACATTTTTGTTAGAATAAAAGGAAAGAAATGTTGATATTTTAAAAGTTGAATTGAAGAGAAAATGAATAAAAAAATTATTATTATTACTTAAAATTAATTTTTCTCATTAATTAAATAAGATAAAATTTTTAATTTTATAAAAACATCTTTTTTTTCTTTCTTTTCTTTTATTCAAATATAACATTCATGTCAATCAATTTCCTAAAGGAAAAAAGGTAAAATCTTAAAATATTTAACACTTAGTTTTTTGAGAAATGTTATTTGTATAACAATATATATACTCCCTCCAATCTCATATATAAGCAAGAAAAAAAAGACAGTTATGTTTGTTGGTCTCAAATATAAGTAAATTTCAACTAATTTCACCTTATTTAATGAACTCATTTCCAAAATGCCCTTCAATTAATTAGGATTGTATTTCCAATGACCCTTCTTTTATATTTGACATCAAGTTCCAATGAAGGGTATTTTAGAAAACAAGTTTGTTTTTTAATTGGAATTAGTAAAATTAAATGATGCTAACTAACTTCCTTGGTTAATGAAAGTTAGTTTTTTTTTTTTGCTTATATTTGAGACCAAAGGGAGTAACGATTTGTACAATAATATTTTTTGTATCTATCTCTTTTCTCCACATTATTTATTACATCTAATAGTGATGAAGAGAGATAGACATAAAAAGTATTATTGTACAAATTATCGTATGAATTATATGTATCACATCTCTAATTTTTTTATGATTAAAAGTATGGATAAATAACATATGCATTGATAGTATAAAAATATTTTACATTGTTATTTAATCACGTTATATATGTTAAGTTTGCTAATTCTTATAATAACCATCTTAAAAGTGATATAAAAAACAAATTTTCATTAGTTAACAATTTAAAATTTGTAAACTAATAGTTCATGCCTATTAAATACTTTTAGTATTTAATGAAAATATTAAAAATATTTTAATTTTATTACAGTTTAGGTCTTCCAGGCATCACAATTGTGCGATTTTTGTCTCTAGGTTCAAATTACTCAAATGGGATCCCTCAACTTTTTTTCTCATTTACAAATATGTTTTTCTGCCAATCTTTCGTTAAATATTTAACAAATTTTACTAATGTAGTGGCTAACATGGTAACTTCCACTCTCGTACCGTACACAAATAGCAATAAAACCACTAGGCCAACGTATTTGTTTGGAATATATATAAAAATCATATTATATATAACTTAAATGAGTGACCTTCAAAAAATGCACATATATTCACTATTACTAAATAAACAATATAATATTATAAAATTAAACAAACAATAACTTATACTTTTAACACTATATATCTTAATTATAATTCAATCACTTTATTTTAAATATTATTTTCCTTTTTTAAATTGAGTTGCTTTAATTTTTTATTTTATTTTTTGGATAATTTAGTGGCAAAAACAAGATATTATTATTCATGTAATAATTTTTCTGTATTTCACAAAATAATATATTTATAATATGTATTATATTAATATATACTAATTTATATTTATTAATTTATTAATATTATAAATTATATAATTTTTAATTTATTAATAAGTATATAATTTATTAATTTAATAAGCATATACATATTTATGAATATATTAGAAGAAAGTTAATTAGAAATATATTTGTATATTGAAAAGTCGGACTTTTTGGTGCATAAAACAAATTAAGAATGAGTTAATATGGTTGATTTCGGCTTTTGGAATTTTGGTTCATCAGAACTTGAAACCAACCGAATGTCTTTGTCAAAAATTATTATCAATATGACTTTTAAAATATTATTATCAAAATTAATAAACTTGTGGTATATGATAATTTATACTTATATGACCTTGTAACTATATTTAATTAAATTCTTTTCCTTAAAAGAAATTCCCCGCATCTCATTACCACATACATGTCTGTGGTCCAAATCCCTGGATTTCTTCGTGGAGCAGTTAGCACCCATTTAGAATCTGCTTTAGCAAGTAGCAACCAGTTGCCGCCGGAAAATAAATGTCACCTTTTAAAACGTCACCGCTTTGAAATCTGTTTTATTCATTTAGACTCTTAATATAAAAGCTATGTTACACTTTTAATTTATACATGAAAACAATGTTCCCATTTTTAATTTTTTTTTTTACTAATTACACATACTTTATATAACTTTTAATTTGCATTTTCAAATTTTAATTAAATTGGCTATGCATATTTATTTTATAATTTTAACATTTCAGGAATTTTTAAATTAATTTTATATTTTATGTAGATTTATAATTATAATACTCATTATTCTAATTAAGTAATTAATCCAATATAATATGAGAAATGGTCACATTGTAACACATGGCAACCAACAGGTAGTTGGTTTGAGTGATGATTTTTCTTAAGTAAGTGGTTCGAGTTAAAATCTTAACTATTGTGTCTAAAAAAATCTGATTAGAAGGAAACAACTCACCTTTGAGTACTTCATATCCTTCGAAGGATTAGTCTTGAAAATATTCCTTGTAATCCTACATATATATCGTAACGCGTGGCAAGTAAAAGTATGACGCGGTGAAGGAAATGGTTGATAAGAAAAGTAGGAGGGAATTTGGGGAATACGCGTTTCGTCTGCAGGGTGTGGTGGGCTGGTGTCTCCTTTTCTAGACCCTCCTTGGAGCTTATTATATATTCCGTGTGCCGTCTTTTTGTATCTGTTATTTTCATACTCGACGTTTACTCGAAATCTTCAACAAATATAATCCTTCCTCTGTCGCCTTCCGGTAATTCTATTCATACAGGGTTGCTTCGAAACTCCGCAAAGAAGCTTGACGAGAGGGCAAAGCAAGCAAGCAAGCAAAAACTGTTATTATTATTAATTAGCTGAACATATTGAGAGAATAAGTGGAAGATGTGTTTGGTGTTTGTGTGCGGGGAGGATGAGAGGGTGGTGTCAAGGCAGGCAGCACCGGGGGCGTGTCCTTACTGTGCAGGGATGATCCAGGCTGTGGACGTGGAGAGTCGCTGGAATTTCTGTTTCCTTCCTTTGTACTTTAAGACCAAGCGCAGGTATTACTGCACCATGTGCACCAGACCACTCGTCGTGCAGTAGAATAGTTCTACTCATCATCACACCCTGCTCCACGGAACAAGCAAAAACCTGTCTTCCTTCTTTTTTTGCCCAGGTTTTGTTTACTACTTTCCATGTACAGGGATTAAATAGTAGATGGGACATGATTTTCCGATCAAAATCTAATGTTTTTTATTTTTTTTTCCATTTGAAGAATTCATGTTTCCGTATTTCAATGAACTGCTAAATTAGTATTCGAGATTGTATTTATAAGATATTTGAGTAAACTTTGCATTGGTGTTTGACTATACAGAAAAAAGTATTTTATTTTACATTTTTTGCCTTATTTTTTTATGAAAAAAGGAGTGAAGTAAATCAGGTAAAGAACTACCGAATGATTTCTTGAATATAAGTGTTTAAATTATACAATTTTGAGGGTTACTCTTCCATATTTATGCGAATTCAATGGCTTTTACCTGCAGTGACAATTCTTAGGATAGCCAGTTTTATTTGCTTGAAATTGGTAACTACTAGTAGCTTTAAAAGTGTCATGCGATTTCCTACTTTATCACAATCACCTGTAGCTTTACAACTAAGTCGAAACAATACAACAGATAGCATGGTATTAAAACAAGATTGAACTGTTAAATTCGTTGAGATGAGTTGATAATCGATCAAGTTACCCATCTAGACAACTTAAAAAAATTGATAAAACAAAAATTACCAGAGAATCAGTTAAAACCATATGTAAGATTTAGTAAAATTATTATTATTTAATTATTTATTACAATTTTTTTATCTTTTAAAACATGCAGTACAGTTCTTCTACACACAAATAAATATTTTTGGCTCCTTATCTTATTTTTAAATTTTAATTTGGTTCCTTATCTTTATTTTATGACAAATCAATCCTTTATGTTTACAAACGTCAACAACGGTTACGTGCTGACGTGTCTGTTTAAATGCCTACTTGGATTAATAATGTGGATCAAAATTATTCAATTTGGGACCTTATGTTATTTTTGGATTTCAGTTTGATCCATTATCTTTATTTTGTATCAAATCAAACCCTTATGATTACAAACATTAAAACCATTTGCAAAATCGTCATATCGATCTGATTTCGTTACTAAGATGCCGACGTGTCTGACAAAGTTCTCATAAATTAACAATACAACGCATTACTTGCAGATTCCAGCCTATACAAGATTTTTACTTTTTATAGGCAAAAATATTCATTTGGTCCTTTATCTTATTTTCAAGCAAAGTGATTGAATATAAACACTCAGTTAGGGAGCTTGGTAACACTTTATTGCACTACCCATGAGTGTAGAGAAGGCAATATCATTAGTTAGCTTGTAGAAACCAGATTATGCTAACAACGGGTTGCATTGCTAATCAATTAGAACTTTGTCAGACACGCCGGCATGTTAGTAACGACATTAGATAGATTCTGACAACTTCGCAAATGTTAAGTCTTCTAGAAGATATAAGAGAATGATTTGGTACAAAATAAAAATAAGGGACTAAATTCAAATCCGAAAATAAGAGACCAAATTTAATAATTTTACGCCATGTAATCAGTCCAACTAGACATTTAATGGACATGTCAACAAGTTGGTAATGAAATTGGATGGAGTCTAACAAATTCTTAAATATTAACATTTGTAAACATGAAGTACTGATTTGTCACAAAATAAAGACAAGAGACCAAATTGAAATCCAACTTTATGTGAATTTTAAATTTTATCTAACTTAACTCTTTAATAATTTTATATTAGTTCAATGTTTTATATTATAATATATAATATTAAAAATATATATCGGTTTGACTCTGCTTCAGTTACAGTAAAATTAATGAATCGTGGACATTTAATGGTTATTTAAAAAATATTAATATACAAAAACCAAATATTTGAAATGCGAGACATCAGTTGAGATAATTATATTAATGGGGGAAATGCGGGGGATTCTAAAACTCAGATGCAAACTGGATACTTTTTTTTTTTTTTTTTCTGAGATCAACGGTGCCTAAGCCCAAAAAAAAGAAACTACACAGGGACAAGTCGGGAGTAGGAACTCCATACCTTTTCTTTAAATGCAAACAAGTACAACAACAATTGACTTGCCAAAAAATAAAATAGCAAGGGCTTCTTCCCAGTTCACATTTCGGCAAGTAGTATTGCGGAAAACCACGGTATCATGAGGCCCAAAACGATTAAAATAAAAAAGCAACTGCTTCTTACATACTCTAATGTGACTTTTAAGGAAGAAGGCAAAGAATAAAAAAATTCCCAAATTACTAGTCATAGTTCACTGCATTTTCTACCACATAGGAGCAAGAGGGAAAATAGAAGCAACATTAAACGTGACATCACTTACAGAGTTTCAGCTTCTTAAAATACGAAGATACGATTGACTTGGGGTAAGGTTTTGTGGCAAGGCATGTAGGTATGTTTTCAGGTTGTTCAATCCACAGTTTGTGAATGATTCCACCAGATGTAAGCTTCTCAGACAAGTTTTTGATCTGGGATTCTCCCTTTACTTCAAGTGTAACCTACATTTACAATTGATGTTCAGTAGCTATGTAACGCATAAACCAGATGCTCAGCTGTAGCAAAAATTAATCAGATCTATATAGCCGAGAACAGAAATACCATATGCGCAGATAGATATTACTATCTCTGGTCCTATATATAAAACCTTTTTAACTACTTCACGTGAAGTAAGAAATTTAATTCATTTAATTAGTGGTATTAAATTTGTCAATAATTTGTATGGTTTTTCCAAAATTATTCTTAAAATTATTGGGATTTCATTTTCTTAATCTCTTTTAATCTAATTAATTAATGCATCTCCACTTAAAGATATTTTTGCAAAAAACTTTGGAAGGAGTCTATGAAAAGAACCAAGAACCAAGACAAACTTGTCAGAAAGTTCTTATAAAAGTAAACAGAGATAGTACAATATAAGCGGATAAAACTAAACTAAAAAGCTGATGTCAAATGGCAGAATCTATAGCAGCAACAGGTAAGCCACAATTCTTATCAAAAAACAATAACAGCCAATTGAACTTTAATGTTGCATCCGTATTTGTGCTTTCAACTTTAATATTAATCAAACCTCAAAATGAATTCTGTGATCCAGCATGATATACATTCAAAATATCCCAATTTACAAAACGGATGACAATCAGGATATTGTACAACCAGCATAAAATAATGCAAATTCAAAGGTTGATATGTTGGGCACAGTCCCAAAGTGACTTAAAAATAGTTTGTCCATCACAATTATCACATCAATGGGCATATCACTTAAAAATACAACAGAGATGCTAAATTATTGTTTGAAAAGCAATTATTTGGCAAACCTCAAGCAAATAATACTAAATTCAACCATGATGTGAACAAATGTCCATCCATCATGAAGAACAATGCAACAATATATATATAATCATATACAATGCATACACACAATTTGCAGTTACTTCATTGGGTTTTTTCTAATGTTATCATATTAACAATGACTCGCTAGACAGAGAAGGTAAAGAGAACACAGCTCACTAATCTCCAATAAAAAATTAAAATTCAATCATAAAGCAAAAGGCTTTTTTATTACCCTCACAAAATAAAAAGAGTGAGCAAGAAATAGCTTTATTTCACATGATTCATATAATCATATTCAGATGCTTCTCTGCGCCACCTTCGAAATCTAATTTAGACAGAGAATGAAATTATTTGGTGAAGCCAAAGGGAAGCAAGCACGTCCCAGGGTGAATCTTCATCTATCTTATATATGAAAAACCTCTAGCTCAGTCAAGTATGCAGTAGGCTAATAGAAAATCCAGAACATTTGTTCCTCGCCAAAAGCACCAACCAAAACCAGACTACAAATCATCAATAATCATCTTTTCATTTTGACTTACACTGGCACAGATTGTGGCTTTAAAAATGAAATAGAAAGGGGCTGAAATTAAGCGGGAGCTTTCATTGATAATTGACATGGTTTCTACCAAACCTCAGTAGTCAGTACCATGAATTAACTGTTTCTAACAGTCTAACTCAATACCAAAGCACCGGCTCTTATAAATAAGTTCAAGAAATGTTCCTTCCAGCATCGATCATCTATCTAGCTTCATCAAAAGGTAAAGAGATAATGTAAAGTCCCCATTCTCCTCTAGTTGGTTTCAAGTAATAACCCATAGCCATTTAGAATGGATTAGGATTTTATGTAGGGACAAGTAGGTACATTTTTGGTCGCAGAGGCAAAGAGCAAACAACAGAAACTTTTGGAACCATACAAAGCAAGGCTTACAATATAGGTTTAACTAACTTTTTGATTCCTATAGTTGTGCCAATTTTTTCTTTTGGTCTTTATAGTTAGAAATAATCTGTTTAGTCTCTATACATATATTTTCGATATCGGTTTGGATTCTGTCGTTTTAAACCGCCACAAATTGAATAAAAAACACAAGAAAATGTTAATTTGCGACGGTTTTACACCGCCAATTTTTATTTTGTGATGATTTTATTTCACAGAATTAAAACACACTTGACAGCAAGGACCAAACCGATATCGAAAGTACATGTATAGAGACTAAAACAAATTATTTCTAACTATAGGGATCAAAAGGGAAAATTGGCACAACAATAGAGACCAAAAGGTAATTAAACCGACGATATAATACTTGTTCAATTTCAAAAATTCAACAACAAAAAACCAAAATTAAACAGATTCACAAACTAGAAAACCCATATTGTCTACAGAACATGAACATTGTTATCTAGAAGTAAATTTATGTGGTTCGAATTTTCTACTTATCAGAACAGGACCAAACAATGACAGAGAAAAGCCTTACTTTGTGCATAGAATCTATTTTATCGGGGCTGCAATAATCGACGGTGAAAGGATCGTCTCTGTTGGACCAAACGGCCGAAACAGAAGCGTGGCAACCTTGAGTGACCACGCTCCCTAGCGGCCACGTGTCGATCAGGTCTCGCCGGAGCACCACGTACTGCACCACAACATCCGCGTTTTCCGGCTGCGACGGCGCATCATTCGTTGTCGCAGTAGCGTTGGGATCGGCGGCGGTGGCGGGTTGACTCATTGAGTTAGAGCTGAGTCCACTCGCCCGGTTGGAGACAGAAGGCGCGTGTAAATGGGTCAGTGAAACCCTAATCCTCGTGCTTCGTAACGCCCGATACGAACCGGAGGGAGTCAGGATACGTAATGGGATAGTGCAGGCCATTGCTTAACACACGTAGACACTGTAATTCTTCGTGACTCAATTATCATTAGTAAAAAATAAAAATTAGTGAACTTAAATATAAATTAATTTTAACTATTTTCACTTTACTTAATGATATTATCTCAAAAATACTCTTCAATTAATTGAAATTTTATTTCTAATGACTTTTTTTGATTCTTTATATCAAATTTCAATAAAAGATATTTTAGGAAAAAAATTATTTTTTAAATGTGATTAGTAGAACTAAATAATATTAACTATTTTTCTTAATTAGCACAAAAAATAGTTAATTTTGTTTACATTTAAATTTGAAAGGAGTAGCATCTAACAACGTGATTTTACACGACAACAATATTTAATTTCTTTATTCAATTATGTCATCGTTTTTTTTTTTACGATCATATATTCCTTTATTCATCTGAAACTTAAAAATTGATTCATCAAAGTGGGATAAAATTATAAAAAATTATTAAAATGAGATTATTTTAAAACATATTATCAAAATGAGGTTGTTTTAATCATACTAGTTGGAAGTTGCTAAGTCACGTGGTGATTTCTACTATTACATGACAATTTTTACTTTTATTGTTAAAAAAACTGTCTAGTGGATCCATGTGGCATGTCACACGTCCGTAGATCACATGCCACGTGAGCTGTTGGCCATTTTTTTAAAATAAAAAAGCCAGTTATGTAACATCCATATTAATATAAATGTAGTAATATAATTATACGCAATGCTTATGTGACATTTGTTCTATACTTGAAAATAAGAAGTGATTTTTTTTATATATATCGTGGGCACTAGATACATAAAAGTCTAAAATAGAGTTACAAATGTTCTAAAGATGATCATATCTAAAAGAAAAAAAAATCTTTACTTGTAAGGAAGTGAGGAGCAAAGCGTTGCCACAAAAAAAGAATGTAAATGATTCTTCCCAAGCTTTTACTATTCCACTTTGACCACGATCTTGCCAAGGAAAATGATCCTTCATTTTTGTCAAGCATGAACTATTATTGCTTATTACTTTTGCAAGGATCATGCCAGAAGAAAGAAAGGAAAACAAAAAACACCTAAGAGGTAAGAATTTTACTACTAGGACTGGATAGACAATTATAGGATTTACATATTAAAACAATTATTTCCAAACATGAAATTACAACGGGTAAAATAGTTCAAACACAGTACTCATAGTCAAATTACACATGACCAATCGACACGTTGTGCAAGGAAATGCATAAAATGCATGTCACATGAGGCATCTCAATGGAGAACATTCTAATAACAAAGTAGTAAGATCAAGAACTCATACTCCATTGACCTAAGTAGAAGTTGAAATGAGCTAATAATCACTAGAAAACATATCTTCAAAATCATTAGGACGAGAATAGCCTTCTGTAATAACAAGTATGTGTCTCAACTGATTGTGGATAAATTATAGTGATTCGGTAGGAACATTAGTGTGCAAGTCACCTTGGCCACAATACAAAGTTACGACCCTTTGACCATATCTGGGATGACATGCACTAAGTGCCCTCGAGGTCTCTTTGGTTTTCATTACAAAGTTCGCACCCCATCACAGCATATAACTACTTTAGGACCCCAGGTCAATAGACAATGTTTGTATAATCATAGTCGAATCTAATTAAAATTGGTATCATTTAAGAATTTCATTGAGAATATGAAATTCTCAGACCAATTTCATAACTTGGCATTAGTAGGCATCACTTATTCTACTTGATAGTGTCAATAATTCCACATCTTTAAATGATAGTAACTTTAATTTGAAAGACCCACCATTATACACGTGATAGACTCAATGAGACTCATTCAACAACATCAATCAATCAATTCAATCAAGTATCAAAAATCAATCCACAATAAAGTAAATGCACAAATTAACAATTTAATAACATCTTAGGAAAATATAATTTTACTTTGTGAGACTAAGTTTGTTTTACCTACCATAATGATTAAGGTGAATAATTCACCCAATCACATACCTCACATGAGCTTTGGAATGCCCTTGACATTCAAAAATATATAAATCCTACTTATCTAACTTCCCAGCGAAAGATTCGTCCTCCCCACCTGATCTTGGTATCCTTAAAAGCTATGAGTGTTAGTTTGTTTTGCGTTACTTCCACGACAATATCTCTACCACATGTTGATTCCTTCCAAAATAGACATGATTCCATAATGTCACCTACACAATAGGATCACAAGGTTGAAGTTTTTTCTCGCTTTAGTAACTTGATTCCTATTATTTGGACTTAGTCAACAATAAAATCTAATGTACTAAATATTTTCTTTCTATTTTTTTTATAATTCTACCTTAATTAAGTTGGTTAAGTTGATTAATTGAATAAATTATATATAAATTGATTTATTTAAATTTTCATAACATACGATCAATTAATTTGTCTAGTTTAGATTATTTAATATAATTTATTGTGCAATTTACACTTTTCTATCTTATTAAATTGTATGAGAAAGCTTCAACTCACACTATTAGTATTATTTTCAATCTTATTATTGTTGTTGTTGTTATTATTATTATTATTTTGAGCTAGTTTCTACCCTTACATAAGATTATTATGGCACCAGTTTTGTCTGGATTGGCATTAAAAGGATCCTTCACGGTGTCATTTCTTTTCTTTATATATGGTCAAGCCTCATTATTCCTAGATTAATTATGACTAGTTGTCTGTTATCTTCATTTCCTTTGTCTCAGTACACTTACACTAAGTTTGGTACAAATGAAAGTAGAAAAAATGGAAAAGAAAGGAAAAAAAAGAAGGGAAAGAAGCTACTTCCTTTGTTTGGCTCTTTGGTCAATAGGGAAAAAATGATTAATTTTGATGGGCCTCACGCTAAAAAGGCTTTCTGTGCAATTTAGGACAAAGTTGAAGGAGGACCATCAATTTAAAGTAAAAAGACGTAACATATTGGGTCCACTTGGAGAACAATTGCCCATATTTCAGACGTTCAGACTCGTCAAAGACATACACATTTATTGTGTGCTTGCTAAGCTTGAACTGTTCATCTTTTTTATTTTTATTTTAAATTTTATTTTTTTATTTCGTTTCATTTTCATTTAATGATATTTATGTAATTTTATAGATATATCTTTTTCTGTCTTCTCATTTTCTATCCAATCAAATAAAAAAGAGAAAACTTATACTTTTCTTTCCTTTCTAATATGTTTGGTTAGGTGAAAAAAAAATAAGGAAAAAAAAACACAAATAATGGTTTCTTTTGTTTTGTTTGATTAAAAAGAAAGTAGAAGAAACAAAAAAGAAAAAAGTTAATTTTTAAAAATAAAAATTCAAAATTTTATTCTCTTTCACTTTCTCTTCAATTCAAATGTTAAACTTTTCTTTATTTTCTCACTTTCTCTCCTTCATTCCAAATATGTCATTCACTTTCTCTCATATCAACCTCTTTATTTTCTTTTATTTTTTTTTCACTTTTCTTTCTCATCCAAACACAGTATTAGTATTTTTCATCAAAAGTACTTTATGCTAGTTCACTTTGGTTCATGTCTGGGGCACTGTCCTAATCCAGTTTGTATATTCTTTCAATAATTACCGAAACACTATAAAAGTTGTTTTATATAGACTGTTAGCAGGGGACCACCAATTGCTCCTCGTAATTGAATTAAGGAAGTCTTGTGTTTTTTTTTTTTCAGATTCAAATTAACACAGTTCACTTCAAGTGAAGTTTCGAAGCCCATCCAGTAAATTCGTTAAAAATTCAAACTCAACCTGGTTTTCAAATGCATCAGTTGCATAGTCAATAGACCGGTATCTATTCTTGGCACCCAGGGAGGGATCCATGTGTATTGGTGTGGGGCAATTGTCCCCACAAACTTTTAAATTTTTCTATAATACATATGTATAATTATAAATTACTCTTATAATTTAAAATATAGTAAAATAAAATAAATTTATAATATGAATATTATCCTCTCAAATCTATTTTTAGTCTCATTCTCTCTACTCTGTTAATTAAACATTTTCTTATTTTTTCTCCCTCTCCTTTTAATGTGTATTTCACACACTATTCTGCAACTAGTCGAAAAAATTTCTTATCAACCATTTCAAACTACAATTCTTTTATCTTTATCCGTATATATAAACTCTTTCACCATTTATCTCTTTTAATTTTTCCTCTTCTATATTTATATCTATATCTAAATTGAATTTCAATAATTTTTTAAAAGAAATTATCAATAATTTAAAATAATCTTATATTATAATTTACAGTACTTATTATAAATCTAAAATTTAATTTAATTTATATATAATTATTTATTATAAATTTTAATTACAATATAATTTATGTATTAAAAATCATTTATTTCTTATTTAAATTTTAATTATATAAAAATAAAATTTTATCATATGTAATATATAGACTAAAATACTATTTTATATATATGAGTATTGTCCCCACAACATAAAATTTCTGAATCCGTCATTGTTGGCTCCTCTTGGTTGAAACGTCAAGGAGTTTTAAATCATCCAAAGTCCAAACGGTACCCATATGCCAACCTTAATCAGCTCATGCACAAGCTTATAAATTAATTCAAATCCGTCCAGGGGACACAGTTGTACCCATCGCCTAATGAGATAACGATCACCACATAATCACAATTCCACACTAACACTTACGGCACAATTTCGTTACCACATCATAAAGCAGTAATTCCTAAATAATCAACTTAAGTAGGGAGCTTAGTCCCTCTCCACTTATATCAGACCTCAAAGATTTGTCTATGTCAATAATTTAAATTGTTAAATGCAATCATCCCTAAAGTTACACGAGGCAAAATAGCTTTGTCATTTACTTATGTATAACATAACACTAAAGGAATCAAATAACAACATTGCGAAAATAGGATTAGCCACATCACAAACGCAGGGCTGTTCTACTTACCAGATTTCAGTATTTATTAAGCACTCCAATGACTTTGTGAAGTGACAGAACCCAGAGATTATGCAGAGGTGGCTGAGGAGCCCAAAATCCATGAATGTTTAACGGCTAATTACATTGGGGAATTTGATTTTACTGGCACAGAGAGACAATCTAAGGTGACGGAAATGAGGGATGGCAAAATGGGTTAGTCCAATCTATTTTGATTCGCTCTGTCATTAATATGCAAAAAATGGACCAAGGCAAACTGACCCAATTTTGAAATAAAGGTAGAAAAAATGTAACTTGCTCTGGTTAAAAGTGGGTTGGCATCCTGATGAGTTGGTCTGCCAAAAAAGATTAAAAAAAATAAAAAAATAACAATTAAAAGAATTATGAAAATTATTAAAAAATTATTTTCTAACTTAAAATATTGAGTCTTAAACAAAATATTACTTTTATACAAAATTAAAACGAAAATTCAAAATCTTATACTATTTTTTTTTATTTAAATAAAAAAATATTGGCCTAATGGGCTGGCCTGTTCCATCCCGCTACAATTTCATTTTTTGGCTGGCTAAAACAGATTGGTAGATTAAAAATTTTGTCCCCAATTTGCCTAAAAAAGTAGGTTATGTAGGTCAGTCTGACGAACTAAGCCCATTTTGTCACTGATAATGGCTCTTGAAATGGGGTTATAAGTTCCATTACATGGTCGTTGGATTGGCTTGCACAAACAGGCACAAAAAGGTTACTTATAAGTGGTCAAATTTTAGGTTGCGTGGACTGAAAAGAAAAGAAAAGGCGTGATAGAAAATGTGTAGGACATGCAGCTAAGCTGTAATTCACACATGCCCAACACAAGAAAGAGAGAAGGAAGTATAATCTAAGTTGAGAGTCAATAAGTCTTGTTGCATTAATTCTAATAGCGTAAGAGAAGTTGAAATGTGTTGGCAACCTATGGGAGGCAGGCAAGAGGGAGAGAAAAGAGTACTTGTACAGACGGAGAAACATGCCCTTAAAATGTGTCAATGCTAGAAACTTGACAACACATTCGATTCTACTGCTGAATGGATGAAAGCTGGGTTCAACATAGACTGAATAGTAATAATAAAAGTGAGATAGACTAATGAGGGTGCCGTCCAGCTTTGGGTTCCGCTCATCATCTTTAACCCAACAAAGTGGGTTGTAGAGGGATAAATGATCCAAATTCCAAACCGAGTAGAAGCACTGGGCAAAGAAAATTAAAACAATTAACATATTGCTACTGATTTGGGTTGTATTCCGTGGTTTAGGAGAAATTATTAGGTAGTCAAAACTATTAAGTGTCTATGGTCTTAACCAATGTTTATATAATATATATTTAAATTTTATAATTTACAAAAAATAATTAATAATACTTGATTACATATTATGTAAAGATTAATGGGGACCATGGTGGTCCAAAATCACTTAATAATTTCTCATGGTTGAGACTAATTAATTTCCCACCTACTTCCTTGATCAATAGCTAGATAGTAATACCAATTATAGGTCATAAGATCAAGCCCTCACACAGTTAAATCATGCAAAAATGAGTTTATGGTATGTATGGATGAAATGAAAGTAAAAAAAAAGAAGAGAGAGGAATATATTATTTTTAATATATTACTTTTGATGTTATTTTTATATTTTAATTTATTAATTTTGATTGATTGTAATATAATTTATTTTTTTAATATATCATAACTCATAAGCAATAATTTTATCTCTAAAGACAAAAATAATATATTAAAAGTAAGTTATAAGTGTCTAAGTAAACAATATATTTTTTTAAAAAGTATAACAATAAAAATAAATTAGTAAATTGAAAAGTAAGAACAATATTAAAAGAAATAAATATCACTGTTTATAATATATTAAAAATTAAAAAAAGTTATGAAAGTAAATTATATGTAATTATCTTATTTATATAAAATAATAAATATATTATTTTATTAAATTATGCACATAAAATTAATTTAATTATCTTAATTTAAAATTACTTTAATTATCTTAGTTAATAATTTGTATTTTATTAGCCGTGTTAGTACTAAATTAATTAGAGTTAATGGTAAGGAGTAAAAAAGCATACTAAGAAAATATAAGAAATCTAAAAATAACAAAAAAATTTACAAGTACTAGAACTAGGCAAAACAATATTTGCAGGAACTTAAAATATATTTAAGTCTTTAAAAAAATTAGCCAGCAACACACGTGACATGTCATGTGAGCCACTTGTTACTTTTTACAAAAAATAAAAATAAATATTGCCACATGATAGTGAATATTACTACTCGTGTGTTTGGTAGAGAAGAGTTTGTGTGGAAATGGAGAGGAGAGGGTGAAAATAGGAGAGTAAAAATAAGTTTGATTGTTTGGTGGAGATGAATTTGTGAGAAAAGAAATAAAAAGGTGGGGGGACCCACTACTTTTTTATTTCGTTATTGAAATGCGCAAAAAATGAACAGCAGGAGATAGTGATTTTAAATATTTTGTGATGGTATTTTGTGGTAGTTAAAAACGCTTTATGACGATTTTTAATAAAGAACAATAATCAACTATCAAACGTAATAGTCGACTATCAAAAATAATCAAATACAATAGTCTATTATTGAGTCTAAGAAGTTGATTGAAATATATTGTTATTCATTTTACTATTTTTATTTTTTTTATTTCTCACCTATTTCTCTTAAATCAAACACCTCTATTTCTATTTTATTTCTCACATATTTCTCTTTTCTCTATTTTCATTTATTCTATTACTCACCTATTTCTTTTTTCCTTGCCAAACACACCCTACGTAATATAGCCACTTTCGACTGACGTTACCAAATAAGTCTCAATTTAGTAATATATTTTGAAATAACCTCATTTTAATAGTTTGATTATAATTTTGCCCCCAGACTATTTGTAATTTAATTAATTTCTTTTATCATATTCAATGTATCATTATTATTAAGGATGTTTGAACAATGGATTAGAATGATTGTTACTTTACTCAATTTTTCATAAAACTATTTGTTTGAATTTGAATTTAACCTAATCAACATTTAATAATATATTAAATAACATCGAGTTGAATCAATTTATAAATATAATATATCAATTTTAATATTATATATAACTAATTCATAAAAGAAATATAAAACTAAAATTAAGGTATATTCTATAATATATATTTCAACATAAATAATATCATGATATATAAAATGCTATTTATTAAGTTAAAAGTATTATCATTAATATATAACTAGTATTTTAATTTGTGTATTGCATATGGTAAATACTTGTTTTTATATAATTAAAATTCATAATAAATAATATTTTTAATATATAAATCACACTTAATAAAAATTTATGATAAATAAATATACTTCAATATCTAAATTATATTTTACATTTGTAATGTATAATAAAAATTGTGATATAAAGTTATTTTTAGTTATTGACAATTTCTTTTAAAAAATTATTAAAATTCAATTTAGAGATAAAAGTAAAACATGTAGATCGAAAGGATAAACAACTAAGAAAATTAAATATACAAATAAAGATAAAGGAAGGACAATTTGAGACAATTGAGAGAAATATTTTTTGATTAGTTACAGAACAAGTGTATGAAATACACATCTAAAAGAAAGAAAAGAGACAATATTAAAAGTGTATAATTGGAAGAGTAAGAGTCCCACCTTTTAAATTGTATATTTTAATTTATAATATAAGAATAGTTAGTCAAAAGAATATAAAATTTATAAGTATATAAAACACTAAGTTATTAGCTGTTAAAAAATTTGTAGTGATGATTTACAGTGAGATTTGGATTTAATCCGTCACACAATACATACACACACACTGAAATATTGCTTTTTTAGTGGCATTTTAGACACTTTTATGTGAAAATAAGTATACATAAACGACATATTTTATAAGAATGATTTTCTTATGTGAAAATAAGAAGGGTAAATTTGGGTCATATATTTATATATAAATGGTTAAGATTTAAAGTCACATAATTACTTAAAAGAGTCATGTGACTTTTAAAAAAACTCAAAAAATTTGTGTATTTTAATCTTGCCATTTATGATAAAATCAAATGATTAATATTTATTCTTCTCATTATCGCATAAAAAAGACATTTTCACTAGATACATCCCCAATGTATGTGTGTGTGTGGTAAATGATCAAATTACATTGCTATAAGTTATATCAATTATTATACCATTTAATAAAATTTTATTGAATAATTTTATTTTAAAATGTACCATTAAATTAAAAGTTCTTATCATATAGATAATATCTACCAAATTTTATATTAATAAAAAAAATAATACATTATTGATATACATCTAAATTGATGTTATATATACTTTTAAAATAAATCATAATAAGATAGTTTTAATTGTATACTCGCAATTATTCAATTTTGTCCAGATTTAAGAAAAATAATAAAGATAATATATAGTTATAATTCAATTGTTAAATAGATAAAAATCACTTTTTTTATAAATTTATTGAATGATATAATAGTTGGTGTAATTTATAAGATATAATAAAATCATATTAATCCAATACAATTCCATATACATATATTTTGATGCTAGTTTAATTGTGTCAACTCACTTATTTTTTCATATTACTTAACCTCTCGCTTAATTTTTTAAAAGGACAAAATTTAAGTATAATTATATAAATATTTTTAATATTGTTTTCTAAAAAAATAACATTTCACTTTAATAAAATGCATTATAAATATTAACATCAAAGTTCAATGAGCATTATCAAAATAAATTTTTATTTTTATTAAAGACTATAACTAAAAATAGCTATAATTATTGCACCTAATTTTTCATGTCGCAGGTCACTTTTATTCTAATTCCATCCTTTCTACAAGTGCCCAAATAAATCATTCAAAATAACTAAGTGAAACTTTTTAAAATTACATATAAGAGAAAGAATATAGCTCAACACCGGTTAATCCTTTTTTTTTAAAAAAAATCACTAATGTTTTGATATTGATATTTAAATGTTAAATTCATAAAAAGTTGTAGAATATATATAAGTCTTAAATGCCGTGCATTCCAAGAAAGTTTGACTTGAAAACTAGCTAAGCTGCAACTTTCTTTCGACCTAATCAATTTGATGACCGAACCAATGTGTTATATGTGCTCCAATTAGAAAATTTTCGTGTCTTGTACTCTTGGAATTCCATCGTCCTTCGACGTATTTAACACATGAGGTGAATGGGTTTGTTGGATATTCAAATCCTTTCGTTTATTGTTGATGCTAAAATATAATGCGAAGCATAACCATACATTCAATTTCTTTAAGATTTATTTCAATAATTACACTTCACCAAAAAAAAATTCAATAATTACACATTTTTTAAGGATGATAGACAGTTGTTTGAATTACATAGGATTTCACACGAATCAGAAAAACTCAAGTTGATGTAAATTATACATCTAGTTCAGTTTGGATTTTTATTTTTTTTAAAAAAAGAATCCAAGTCAAATCAATTTAGTTCAAAACGGATCAGTTTAGGACCTCAGGTTATTGGAATTTGCAATTGTTAATAAAATCTTTGTATGAGATGTAGTCATGTCATTATCCAAGTTTTGCTGTAAATCTTGTGATCTTCTTTGACCTTCCCACTTCAGAACAGAGTTTCGTTGCTGCATTTTGTTCTGCTGGCAGCCGCAGCAGCCTGCTCCTGGTGTTTATGCGTCCGAAGTTTGAGAAGATTTGACGAGGAAGAAAGAACTACACAAATACACGCACTATTTTGATATTTGTCAATGTGGGTGTATAAGATAATAATAATAATAATAATAATAATAATACGCAAAACATTTTACATAATCATTCAATCACAAATTACAATTATTATGACTTTTAAAGTAATCATTGTAAAAGTTAACAAAGTTACTAAATATGATGGTTTAAGATTAGATGATAATGTAAAATAGCTTTACATTGTGAATACATAGCCTATTTTCTCATAATAATAATAATAAGAAGAAAAAATGGGCTATGTATTGATAATGTAAAATAGTTTTACACTGTCATCTAATTACAAACCACTATGTATAGTAAATTTGTTAACTTTTACAATAATTATCTTAAAAATTATACTAACGGTGATTTTTGATTGATTGATAATGTAAAAGTTTTTATATTGATAGTGTGCATAACTATTAAACTTTAATAATAATAATAAGGTTAAACATATAATTAAGTTCCTATATGTGTTACAGATTCTCAATTTAGTCCCTATATGAAAATACTTATTAAATCAGTCTCTATATGCGTCGCAGATTCTCAATATGGTTTTTGTCGTTTACTAATTCTTAATTTGGTTTCTATACATTCAACGCATTCTTAATTTGATCCCCATATGTGTAGCGCGTTGTTAATTATAAGAACCAAATTAAAAATGTGTAAACGATATCATAATAGTAGAGACCAAATTGAGAATTTGCGACATGTATAGGGACTGATTTAATAAGTTTTTATATATATGGACCAAATTAAGAATTCACAACATGTATAGGGACTAAATTATGTGTTAAACCTAATAATAATAATAATAACATATACCGGCTTACCGGATTCTAAAATTAAGGAATCTAAACCCAAAATTCTACATCAGTTGGATTTCATCGGACTTTACGAAAAACCGAAATAAATCGAACCAGTCTAATTTGTTGTTGGATTCGATTTTTCGAATTAATCTAAAATCAATAAACATTTATCTGCATATCTTTTTTTTAATACATATCTATATATGTTATATGAAAAATATATCAAAATTAATTTCTATGCACTAACAATGTAAAAAAAATTTAAGCTATTATTTAATCAAAAATTATGTTAAGATTGAATTTTAAAATAGTTATTATAAAAGTTAAAAATTTTATCATACATATCAATATGAGATCAGACAATTGAGTAAATTTTTTTTACATTATCATTATATGTAAATTAGATTCAAATATATTTCATATTTAATATAAATATTTGTTAAGAATACTCTAATTAAAGGACAAAATTTAGATACAATACTTTAAGTATTGTTAATATTGTTCTCCAATCAGAAGTAGAGTTTTACCTCAGTAATCTATATAATAAAGATTAGCATTAAAGAATTTCACACATTACTAAAGTAAAACTCTACTTCTGATTGGAAAACAACACCAATAGTACCTAAAGTACTGTATCTAAGTTTTCTCCCTAATTAATGCTCCAATGAATAAATAAAAATTAAATGCATAATATTAGGTTCACATAATTTTCCTTTCGAGTATAAAGACAAGAGTAAGTTGGATAACCTGTCAAAGCCTATGACCTAACCTACGACCAACTTGTTATGCGAACAAGTCATTCTTGATTTTTTTTAATTTTTATGTATGATGTGTGTATTTTTTTCCACTACATAAAATTTTGAGTAGGAAAGAGATAGACACATAAAAGAAATGAGTGTGTTAATTTTTTATATCATTTAACGTTTGTGTATATCTTTCTTCTATTGAAAAATTTCAATACTAGAGATGATCCACACTCGTGTAGGGGAGAGAGAGGGAAGGAAAAATAAGTTAGGCCACGTCATGCTTGACTAGGCTTAAGTCTAACATTTGTTAAAAGAAAAGAAGTTTGAGTTTGACCTATTTTTCTATCCTAAGCTTTTTATTAAAGTTTGGCTTTACCTATGTAAAAAGCTTGGCTTGGCTTGTAATAGTTTAAAAGCCTATTTTGTAATAAGGCTTATAAAAAGATTGGTAGATTTATTAATAAATTGTACATTATTTTATAGGCTTAATTATGTTTTTAGTCCCCCAAATTTGATAAATGTGTTTTTTTAGTCCCTCAAATTAAAAATTAATCTTTTTAGTCTCTCAAATTTTAAAAATTCTTATTTTGGTCCTTTTTTCCCAAACGCAATTAGTGAATCTGCCATACAAAACCCACCCAATAATGTCTCTGTCAATGAAAACATCACACTGAACTCAACTAATGTTGCACAGCTGACTCAATCTACCTTATAAATGATACTGTAAATGGTCCAAAAGGACCAAAACAAGAATTTTTAAAATTTGAGTGACTAAAAAGATTAATTTTTAATTTGGAAGATTAAAAAAATACATTTCTCAAATTGGGAGACTAAAAACATAATTAAGCCTATTTTATATTATTATGTGTAATATATGTATTGTGTATATGTAGTCGGTCTATTAGACTTAATAAACTTTTTTAAAACATAAGTCCTAACCTTTTTACATAAACAGACTTTTTAAAAAGTTTAAACTTGATATTTTTAATAAATGAGTCGGGTCAAGTCAAACCTTATACAAATTAGGTCGTAGGCCCCTAGTAAATTACTTGACCTATTTCTATCCTTAATGGGGGATTATTCAAAAATGCTTTCACCTTTTTTGAAAAATGTTGTATATGGTATCCACCACCAGGCTGATATGTGTGTGTTTATATATATATATATATAATTTGATCATGCTTGTACATTTCACCAACTATAAATTAATATGACATAATAAATTTGCTGTAAAAAAACGACATATTATTGTTATACAAAAGTATAATGTTTTAAATATCATACTAATCTTAAATTTAAGTAGTATAAGTTTCTTGAACTATTTACGTTTCTTCTTATAAAGTATAATTGTATATAGACTTTTACGGCCTGTTTGGTTTGGTGGAAGGAAAATACGAGAAGAGAAAAAAGTTTAAAATTTAAATTGAAAGAAATGTAAAAAGAAGGAAAATTTTAAATTTTTATTTTTAAAAGTCAACTTTTTTTTTTTTTCAACCAAACAAAAAAAAAACTTCGTTATTCGTGTTTTTTTTCCTTTTTATTTTCTTTCTTTCCAATCAAACATACCAAACTTTTGTTTTTAGAAGAAATAGGCAAACTTTCAAAAAATTTATAATAAACTAGGGTGCCTCTCTTTATTTTTAAAAAAATAAAAATAAAATAAGAGAGAATATAGTGAGTAAAAAGTAAAAAAAAAAAGCATATAATTATTTTTAATAACTATTGTGTGTGTGTTTGTTTTACTTAAATCTCACTTTTCAATCCATGTTCAACTAAAATTTATACTCACATAGAATTGACGTTCAAACGTTATGGGAATTCAAAATCGCCCTATATCCTCTGATATAATACACTGGCAAGCAAATAAGTGTATGACAAATTTATCCTGCCCAAAAAAAATCCTCTTTATTTTTTTATGAGTAAAGAGGAAATATTTACGAGTTTCACCATGATTTTCTTTTTTATTAAGTCAAATAATAGAAAATGATATAATCGTTTTTTCTCAATCATGTTTTCCTCATTATTATTTTCCGAAACAATACAAAAATTATGTGAAACAATATGATTGACTAATTGTTCAAGATAAATATAGGAAAATAAAAATATCACATAATTGTTGGTTGGGAGTGACAAATCATATTCCAGGCTTGCAGCGGCAACTAGGCTGACTAACCAGATGCAGCCCCTCCACCAACATCTTGTCAAAGTCTTACACGTTCTGAACCTATGGGAATCTTGAAACAGCAACGAGGTTCTACTGTTTACATTTATCTTATCTTTTTCTATTTCCACTGAATCTCGGTTTTATTATTAACCACCCCCTCCCGCGGCCCATCGCCTCTCTCCCTCCCCCCCCCCCCCCACCCTAAAAGAAAAATTATTAGGTGGTTTTGGACTATCATGGTCTCTATTAATTTGTATATGACATGTAATCAAGTATTATTAATTATTTCTTGTAAATAATAAAAGTTGAATATGTGTTATACATACATTGACTAGGATCATAAACACTTAATAGTTCTGGACTATCTAATAATTTCTCTCTCTCCCCGCCCCCCCAAAAAAAAAAGCACCTTGTTCCTGCGCATGTTTTTCCCTAGTTCTATCTCAGCTTAATCCATTAACATTAAGTTTTTAAAATTTATCAAATATTAAATGTCTGTTTGAATAGTTATACCTTTATTAGAATATGATATCATTGTATTAAAGGAGTGAGCCTCATGATTTCAAATGTTTATCCAAAAACTTGTTTAGGCAATTGGCATGTGAATTCTGAAATTATCGCCGGCTAGTGTGCCTTTTTAGCGCTAATTTTAGATTCACTCACCTGCCTCAAGATTATTTGTATTTTGATCCAAAGATAACTACTGTTTTAAAAAATAAAACACTTGGAATCCAATGTTCATTCCCATTAATTATCGGAGAGAGTAGACGGGTCCCACACTCCCCCATCCACGTACCCAAGGCAGAAATTCCAATGGATCCTATAACAGATAATCTCAAATAAGACTAGAAAAATCGGCCCGAACCATGTTATACGCTTAGCCAATAAGCAAGGAAGTCAAGTTAGATCATACTACTACGAAGAAACCCACATGGCATAGCCTACGTAGGTAGATCAAGACTATATACACTTCAAATTCGATTCTTATTGAAGAACAGACAAAGGAGACACAACTTGCAAGTCATAAATAATTTAATAAAGACAAAATTAAAAGAGTCTTTCTTTTTTGGGAGATGTACTGATAGTTTAAAGGATAGGATAAGATTTGTTCAAGATACGCTCTAAATACTGACCAAGTGACTGGTTCCATGGCCATCCGCCACCTATCTCATTCCCATTTGCCACAACGCATGAAAAAATATAGAAAAAAGAAAACAACAGACGCAAAACGTATTAATATTGTTCACCCAATTTTGGTTCTTTATCTTTTCCTTCTTGTAGAATATGAATGTGTCCCAATATCCATATCCATATCCACTTTGTATTGGCAGGCAGGCAAGCAAGCAAGCAAGCAAACAAACAAACAAACATACACCATCAAAAGAAAAGTAAAGCTCAGAGCTCCTGTCATTATATGAACTTTGCAGCTTTCATCACTTTCCTACACCCACAGGATATGCACAGTATATCCCTTAACAACATTCATTTTTTTAAAAACACAAAAAGAAAAAAAACGGTAAATAGAGAAGGATAAGTTTCTTAACATAGTTACTTTTACTTAAACACTATTTAATTTTATTTAGTAACAACAGCAATAACAAAAGAATAAAACAAAAAAGTGGAAAACCCTATGTTAAATGTTAATTAATCATCATCTTCTTCCTCATCATCATGCTCTTGCAGATCTGCAAGTGAAAAGCTCCTTGCCTTGAAGCTTCCAAGTCTAAGCCTCATCTTAGCAGCATAAGATTCTGGCACTCTGTTGAGTCGCAGCTGCACCTGATCTTCTTGTTTCTTTTCCTCTGCCAAAGAGGAGGAGGAAGAAGAGGAAGCAGATGGTACTTTTCTAGCTTTTTCTTCTTCTTCCTCCTCTTCATAATCATAATCCTGATCCTCATCCACAGGCAAAAGAGGCATGGATTTCGGATTGGACCAGGAATAGAAAGCTGATCTCCTGGACCACTTGGATGCAATCAAAACCCTTCTTCTCTTGTTGAAAGTACTCTCTTGCTTTTGCAACTCCTTCAGAGCGCTCACTTTAGATAGATCTGAGAACGATTTTGATTTTCCATCAAAATGACTCGACAGTCCCCTCCTGCATCGCTTACCGAAAATCCCAAAACATCCCCATATCAGACGCCATAATCCAAAACCAAATTAAAACACACACACACACACATACCAATTACTAGCTAGTATTTATTACTTATTACCATCCAAAATAAAATGAAAAACTTACTCCTAACAAAAACCCAAAAACTTAATAAAAACAGTTTATGATCTTAAATAACTAACCAACCCAAAATAAAAAGGATCTAAGGGAAAAACATTCGATGATTACGAGAATAAAATCAAACAGTGGGTAGAAGAGAGAGAAATTAAAGAAACTAACTTGATGGGAAGAGAATCCTCCAAAGCATCCAAAGAACCCAACCCAGGTCGTATCTTCAACTTGCTCTGCACTTCCTCCTCTTCGTCCTCCTCGTTGTCACTGTCGCCGGGGGTTCCGATCGACGACGAACTCTCCGACTCGCCGCCGGCGAAAAACTTGGGCGGGCCCGAGATCCGAAAGTTCGGCCCGTCATCTTCCGGCGACCCGTCAAGGAAGATCCGTTCGTCGGAGTGGCCGTCCGGCGGCGGAGACGAAGGAACGTCGATGGTGAAAGCGGGACCCACCAAAACCTCCATCTTAATTACCTTGTGCCGTTAAAAGTTTTAAGAAAACGAAAGAACGAAACCCCAGAAGCGGCGATTCAGTTACCCTTGTCCTCTTCGTCTTCTCTTCCTCTTTGGCTTCCACGTAATAGGGTTGCTTGTCATCAATCTGCACACTCCGAGAGAGAGAGAGAGAGAGAGAGTTACAGAGACAGGAGATAAGGCCGAAATAAAATGAAGTGAGATGTAGAACGCGGAAGGATAATTGTTATTATATATATAAAAATAAAAATAAAACAAAACAAAACGAAAACGAAAGTGTGATGGGTGTGAGAGAGAAGGATTTGACACGTTCCGTATGACGTGGCAAGGACAGGGACCAGAAAAGTCCGTTTACCTTCAATGTGTTTCATGTTATTCATCATGGGTGTCTGATGCTTATCCTCTTGTGTTTCCTTTTGTTAGATCAGACCAAGCGCATGCTTCCTTATTTGGGAATTTCGATTCCAAGGAGAATAATCGAATTATTCGGGAAGAAAATCGTTCATGTCTTTCATACACACCTATGAATTTATTTTGTAAAAGACGTTAAGTCATCGATCTTTAAAATGAAGATTTTGTTTCCTTATTTTCTGAATATGGTTTACAAATATGTAAGATCGATTTGGGTTATTATATAGTTTGATGTAAAGTATTTATTGATTTTATTGATAATTAATTATTGTTGAAAACTTGATTGAATCTAAGATTTTATTTAAGAAATTTGAGCTTAGTTTTATTCAAACTAAAGTAATATTAAATTATAGGCTTAATTATATATTTTACTGTTTATCTTTCATGATTTTATGAATTTTTTTACCTAATTATTTTAATTACATATTTTGTCACTTAATTTTTAAAATTTCTTATATTTTGTCACTTAATTATTTTAGTTACATATTTTATCAACCAATTTTCAAAATTTTACTTATTTTGTCACTCTATTAGTTGACTACTAATGTGACAATTTTGACCACTGATGTAATAGGTTGACTACTTACATGGTAAGTTAACTACTAATTGTCACGTTAGTGATCAAAATTGTCACATCAATGATCAATTAAGGAGGTGACAAAATGTGAGAAATTTTAAAAGTTAAATGACAAAATATGCAACTAAAATAATTAGATAGTAAAATGTGAGAACTTTTGAAAGTTGAGTGACAAAATATGCAATTAAGTCTAAATTATAAAGATCACGTTTTTTGAAATTCATTTTAATTTTGATGAAATATTAATAAAAATATACTCCTTCCATTTTTTTAAAGTATCGTTTAAAATTTTTATACGCAAACCAAAAAATACAATAAAATTTCTTATTTTTAATAAAATTTAAAGTTTTCTATTGTACCTTTTTTTATTTCTACTACACAATAGATGTATACGACTTATAAATGTGTAAATTGACTAAAAATTAGGTAAAAAATAAGGGTATAATTGATAAAAATATAATTAATATTGTTTTGAAATTTGAAAATGATAACACAAATAAAAACAATTTTTTAAAAAAAACCAACTATTATAAAAGAACGGTAAAATAATTTGGATGTTGAAACCTGCAACCGCATTTCCTTTAAATATTTTAACAATTGCATAGAACCTACGTCCCATCGTAACTTGTAAATTTTTACTCCTTCGTTTATTAGTTTTATATTTTCTATCTTAAAGAATAAGTTCAATAATTCAATATGGGTTTCTCTTCGTAACATTATATTACAATAAATGTCAATAATCATTATGCGAATTGCTATCATTCCAAACTATTTTGGATAAGATATACATCTGGTAGCTCTGGGGAGGATAGGGATGAAATCAGAATAAAGACTTCGATATTGTAGTTGGCAGGAGAGTTAATAGAGAGATTGCCACAATAATAATAAGGGACGAACAAAATTGTATAATTGTTGTGCCCTAGACAATTTATAATTGGGAAATTAATTTATTAATTTCAAGTTGTCATTTCATCTGAATTTGGGTATGCAAACCACTTCGGGTCAGTTTGGTACTATTTAAGCCTATAATTAAATGTGATGATATGTACAGGCTTGTATTTCCGCAATGTGTATTTAATAAGTTTACGTAAGTCTACGGTTACAATTTTTCTTTTAAAATAGTTTGATTTATTGGCTACCCAAGATTCATTTGAGTCAGGTCAATATATTTATAAAAAAACGTTAAACTTTTTTTTTTTTTTAAGATTTATGTTAATAAACAAAATGATCTGCAAATTTGCAAAAATAAACTTAATTAACCCGCAAATTTTGTAGCTCAAACTTGCATAACTAAAACAAGATTGTGTTTGAGGGACAAATAAGATTGTCGCTATTAAATAGGTAAAGACACTATTTTAAGGTTAAATGGTATTAACTATCATTGAACTATTGTTAAATCGGTAATAATTAAATAATATTTTTGTATAATTTTAATATAATATAATCTCTTTTAACTAAAATATATATATACGCACACATTTTAATTGAGTCAAATCGTTGCCGTCATGCTAAAATATTGGAGGTAACTCTCCCTAAAGATTTTATTTATCAGAATCAAGTGCCTCAACAGTGACCACAATCCAATTTCCTCTTATTACCACCATTCCTATATCATTTTTCTCATTGTCATTCACTTTTACACTATTGTCAATAAAAGGATTCGTAAATTGATCATAGCCATGAAGAGTACCAATAATCATATGAATTGCATTTAACTAGATCTAAACCATCTTGCCCATGTGTTTCTTCAAATTTGGTGGTTACCCTCACCTACTCATGGTAATGAGATGAGATGAGACCGATGACATTGAGAATTCAAGGGAAATTATTCTTTTGAAATTAACAACTAGCTAACTAAGGAGAATAAGAAGAAAAAAAAGCTAACATCTAACTAACTAAACTAACAATTGCAACTTAATAATTGTTCTCTAACACTTAAATAGCCAACTAACTAAAACCATCAATTGACGCCTCTTTAAGCATTCCAAACTTATTATGAAGTGTGTAGAAGGGACTAGAATGTAGTGGTTAGTGAGGACATTAGTCACTCGTTCTTTAATAGAAATAGGAAGAAGATGAAAAACCATAACTCGAACCTTGTCGCGAATAAGGTGGCAATTGTTAGCCCATTGGCAAGTGTACCAATTCATGCAAGTACATAGTGATGAATAGAGTATCATATCCCAAAGGATTTGCGTAATACTAGGTTTTTTAATCAAATAAACGAAGCGTTCAAATAGGAATTTATACGAACATGTAAAATGCAAAATTTAAGAAAGATGACAATAAGCGAAAACATTGGGGTTTGATTACACTAATCAACCTCTCATGCAACATAAAGGTTACCTATTGAGTTTATATCATATTCATTACCATTAACCCACAAGTATATCCAAACCCTAATCACTTAGTTGAGTGGACCTAAGTTATCTGGTTAAACCATCAATCCCTTGATTAGCTTACCCAAACAACTTGCTTTAAGAAAAGAGGTTGAGGGATGGTTAATGCATCATGTTCCATTCTTAAACATAAGATCTATTAAATGCCCTCTTCAGTTCTACGCAAAGAAAGAGTTTTCCAACATCAATTAAAACAATACAAACAAGTCATGAGAGATCAGACCATAACAAACATTAAGTATAAAAGTAGAGACACTAATGAATAAAATATAAACTTTCAATAAATAACTTAGAATGTATACATGAGAGTAGATTAGTTACATCAAACCCTTACTGAGAGAAGATTAGCCATTCATGGGTGAATGAACCAAACAAAAAGATGAAGAAATGGATATCTTGGATTGAGGGTTCAAGGAGGTGCTTCCCAACACTGTTCCCCTCGTCCTTCGCACGAAAATTACCAGAATGAAAAGTGTGTCTCAAAAAGCCCCTCCTTTACTCTTTTTGTCGTGCATTCATTAAGTGAGGTGGCATTCTTCTTGCTCAGCGAGCACAAGACTCCATGAGTAAGAGTCTGCACTTCGTGGTCTCTAGAACGAGTTTAGCTCAGCGAAGATATGTCTCGCTGAGCGAGAGCCTTAACTGCTCTTTGTATTAGATTTCGCTGAGCGAGTAACTTGCTCACTCAATGACTTTAGGCAGCTAGATTTCTCTTATCTTGCTTCAATATTCTATCTTCATTTCCTGCAAAAAATCATCAGCTGACAATTAAAATGCCTAAAAATGTGTAGTTCCATTTTTAATTGCTACTCACTTAAAATCAACTAAAGTTGGGGTTTAAACAAAGCTTTAAGCTCTAGAAAGAGGGTAATAACTACACAATTAGATGCTAAAAAGATAGACATGATTGACACTTATCAACTCCCCCAAACCTGCAACTTTGCTTGTCCCCAAGCAAAAGTATACCTAATGTAGAGAAACTGTTCAAACAGAGGAACTTGACATGGATTGAATTCAATCACAACAAAACACACTTATCATTCATGCTCTCAATTAAAACCAATATTTATAGAATGGTGAATCATGTCAATCACATATTGTGGTGCCCACACAAGAGTTGCTCACCATGATGCATATTCAAGGAATTATCAAGAGATTAATGAGAGTGGCACTACAACAATTGTATAGGTAGAAAACACTTAGCCCCTCACAAGGTATGTGCTTCACTCAAGCACATAGTGTATCGGGGTGAATGTATATCTCCAGTCCACACATTGAAGCATACAAGTCAACTTTGCTTTTCATCTCACTTGTACTCACAAAGCCATACATACATGCATGAATCACAAGGATTTTATTTGGGTTTTATCTTAGCTGGGCTACAAGCAACATTGGTTTTCTAGGTAAATCAATTTATCATCTATGGATGGAGGAGAGCAATCCTTAAATTAGATTAATGTTTCTTTCTCTTTATCATCCCCATTCTCAAAACCCTTCCAATTCCTAAAGCCTTATGCACAAGCTACAATTTCATCATTGAAGGTACACTTAGATTGACTTTTATTTTTCTTCTCATTTTCCTTTTTTTTTGGAATAAAATATAAACTTTCACAAAGCACACTTTCCAATCTTATATCATAGCCCCCCTTCCCCTAAACTTATATAAAACCCATCATGAATCATTTGCTATCTTATCCCTAAGATGTGGGAGGTAGAGTGTTTTTCCTTTAGGCTTAGGGGTTTATACTCTGAAGAATTTTAATTGTAAGCATAATGGGGCTAATCAAAAAAGGGAAAATTTTTTGGTTGGCTTTTTGGCTTAAATGGCTTATATCACAAATGTACCTTGATCATGTTCATACAAGCATGTGAAACAAGTGATAAATGAGAATTGAGCAAAATCAATTGTATAACTTCAAATGGTGGTTCTTACAAGAATAGAGAATAAGGCTCAAAACTCACACGATTTATGGCTAAGCATTCAACTACTATCAACATATCATGTCGCAAACATTAACTGCAAGCATCCAAGAAAGGCAACAAGATTAACAAGCTAGACATACAACCACATGCATGCGGCACTCACAACTTATAACTCAAAACAATGAATGCAAAAAATCGCAAATCATGCAAGGATAAACGAAACATGCAATTGATTCAACCTATACACAACCAAAGTGTAATAGAAAGTACGTACTATAGTTACCCTACACTATGCATCAGAAAAGGAACAACAACTACTACTACTAAACTTAAGCAAATTAAAAAAAAGGTTCTGCATCCATCACAGTTTACTCAGGGTAGGCATTAATCCTCTTGAGCTACATCCTCCATGTCAGCATCGCCCTTTCCTAGAGCCTCGTTGTTATCAGCACCATCATCATCAACTCCCACATCCTCATCATCATCAACAACAACAACTCCTTGCCCCCCATGAATCCAGGCTGGTCCCCAGGCGTGGATGGCCACTGGATACGTGTTGCAAACTCCTCCTCAATGGGTATTGGAACTAGGCCAGGTGCGCCATAAGAAAGATGAATAGCTAGCCCTCTGAAAGTATCAAAGAGAGCTAGCTGGCCACGATGTAGAGCAGCATTCCGCGGGTGATACAAAAACAAGTCACACCTTAGTTCACAGACCTCTTGGTGCAGGGACTGAGAAGTAGGCTAACGCCTAGGTAGAGAAGAAGCCTCTTCTTCTGGGTTAGAACAGTTCTTCTTAATGAATTTCTTGTTCATGGCCAGATGGAGAACACTAATGGGAGGCTTAGAAACATTAATACCCTTTTTTCTGGCAAATGCTAGTGACAAGAGCTAGAAAACCAAGCTTGACAGCACTTGTGGAGCTAGCAATCATCTGCATCTCCATGGAAATGAGAGCTCCCACATCAATGTCCATGCTAGTCATAATGATATGCACCAGTTTAGCTCAACAGGTAGGGAGATTAGAAACATGAAAGTTGGGGGTGATGTTGTAGTAGATGAAGGTGGCCCAAATACAGGTGGTGGACCACATGTGCTTCCTCAGAATTCTTAAGGGCTTGCCTTCATTATTTGTCTCAAAGCCCCCTCCCGGAATGCACAAAAGGCCAGCAATTGCCTCATAATCAATTTTCTCTTCATTTTTGCTCCAACTAGTGAACTGGCATTCACATGCATCACACCTCCTAAAAGTGCCCCAAAAGCTGTTAATAGTGTGGGCATCATAATAGAGCTGGACTCCCCTGACAAAGGTCTTCCTACTGGCCACCCTAACTTTGTTGCGCTTTGCATTAGCATAAAAATCCTTTATCACAGCTTCATTAATGTGGTTAGGAAGATCAGAAAGGATTCCCCACTTCCTTTTGTTCAGCTCAGCAGTAAACTCTTCATATTTGCCTTCTTTGAGGGCCTCCCTTCTTTCAACCAGGAGGCCTCGCCTCTATAGGTCCTGGAACCTCTACTCATAGGTGTGGAAGAGGAATTTGATGTTGTCAAATGGTGGAAGAGGCTGAGATTGGCCCTCCTCAGCTTCAGAAGCCTTCTGCTTTCTAGCAACTTGCTTGGATGCTTGCTTCGGTGGTGCCATCTATAACAAAATAAGTAGGTAGCAGGACAAAAGTGCTAAGGGCCAAAAAATGTTAATTACAATTAATAAACAAAATATAATAACAACAAAAATAGGTGTTGCAGAGAATAGGTCTCGCTAGTGAACTAGGGGGTCGTTCAACAAGACAACAAAAAGAATGGGCTCGTGTATAGATTTGCTGAATGAACGATATGGTCGTTGAGCAAATTAAAACATCTAGTTTGCTCAGCAAAAATTGATAAGGGTCTCTGTAACCTTGTTCGCTTCGTGAACAATTGGTTCGTTGGGCGAGAAATAGAGTTTTGGGGTTGTTATATAAGTGATGGTTGCTCAGCGAACCCTTAAGTCACTGAGCGACTATTCATGTGTTCAAAGTATATATTTAACATATAATCATTTGCTTAGCGAATGCTCATCGCTAGGCAACTAACACAGTTATTTTGAAAGATAAAATACTTCTAAGGCTCATAAAACAATTTTAAAATCAAAGAGAAACACAACGACAAAAGCCCTAATCCCATTAATAGTATAAGAACCCCTTGAAGACCAAAAATCTTACAATAGTAAGAACTAACAACACAACAAAATACAGTGACAATTAAAGAGAAGATAATGGACTTACAGTGTAAGTACCTAGAGATGTGGGTGAATGAAAAGGCAATGAGAGTGGTAGGAGAAGATTGGTTGTCAGGATTTAAGATGTGGCAAAACGATGAGGGAGTTATGGGGAGTGAGGGTTGCAAAACCGAAAAGGTGCAACCTTTTGGTTACGACCCCTCGCTTAGCGAATGTACACACTCGCTGAGCAAAAGAATTGTGGCAACCCAAATCTAAAAATAAATAATAAATAAATTTTTTTGCTCACTCAATGAACACTCATTCGCTGAGTGAAAGTCAAATAACAAAGAGCTTATATTCAATTCGCTGAGCAAGCTCTTTTCTCGTTGAGCGAAACAAGCTCCAAAAAGCAACCAAAATTGACACGAAGTTGACTCACTGAGCAAGTTCCATTCTCGCTCAGCGCAATTATGCAGAAAGGTATATCTCTATGTTAGCTTTTTGTCTCGCTCAACGACCCTGTTATTTGCTGAGTGAGAAAATCCTTGGGAGTCAGGGGTATCCAAATTTGCTGAGCAAGCTATAATCTAGCTGAGTGAAAATTACAAATAACAATATGGCACAATTCAGTGCTAACCCCCCAACACTAATGTGCAAAACTATAAGCATGCAAAATGAACCAAGGTTTTTCTATCAGTAACAGTACCACACAATCAAAGAGCATATTTATAAGCCTTATTTAAAGTACAATAAATCACACACAAAACAAAATAACATAAAAAGAGACAGAGAGAGAAAGTTGGGTTGCCTCCCAGTAAGTGCTTCTTTAACGTCACTAGTTTGACGGTTTAGGGATCTTAAGGATCCTGATGATGTACCAAGGCATTGAGTCTGTCAACTTCACCCCCCAGATAGGGCTTAAGCCTTTGGCCATTAACCATAAAGCTCCTCTGTGATGTTGGGTCCTCCACTTTTATGGCTCCATGTTGATTCACTTCCTTGATAGTGAATGGACCAGACCATTTAGACTTGAGCTTGCCAGGAAACAACCTCAATCTAGAGTTGAATAGCAACACCTGCTTTTCTAGTTAGAAGTCTCTCTTGAGAAGCTTTTTATCATGATATGCCTTCACCCTTTGTTTGTAAAGCTTTGCATTCTCATAAGCATTGAGTCTTAGTTCATCCAACTCATGTAGCTGTTGATTTCTCTTTTCATCAGTAAGGGAAGAGTCAAAATTCAAAAATTTCAAGGCCTAATAAGGTTGGTGCTCTAGCTCCACTGATAAATGGCAGGCCTTTCCATAAACCATTTGAAATGGTGATAAGCCCAAGAGGGTCTTGAATGTCGTGCAGTAAGCCTAAAGGTGTTATCTAACTTTTTGGTTCAATCATTCCGTGAAGATGCAATAGTTTTCTCCAAAATCCACTTAATCTCATGGTTGGACACCTTCGTTTGGCCATTAGTTTGCAGATGATAGGGAGAAGCCACCTTATGCTTCACATTATAATGCTCTAGGACCTTCTTCAACTGAGCATTGCAGTAGTGGGATCCTCCATCATTAATTAACACCCTAAGGACACCAAACCTTGCACAAATATTCTTCTTTAGGAATTTGATGACGGTTTTGGCATTGTTCTTTGATGCTGCAATTGCTTCCACCCACTTTGAGACATAGTCCACTACCACCAGTATGTATTGATTGGAATATGATGATGGCAGTGGACCAATGAAATCTATACCCTAAGAATCAAAGACTTCAACTTCAAGCATGTTTTGAAAAGGCACTAGATTCTCGCTACCTTTTTTGTCCTTGATTTCCAAGTTGAATTCCCGCAACAATAGAATCCATCTAATTAGTTGTGGTTTAAAATCAGACTTAGTCAACAAGTACTTAATAGCAGCATGGTCAATGAACATAGTGACTTTAAAACCAATTAAATAAGATCAAAATTTTTCCAGTACAAACACTATAGCCAACAACTCTTTCTCAATAGTTGCATAATTGATTTGATTCTCATTCAAGACCTTGCTGCCATAGTGTATAGCATGAAAAACTTTCTCTTTCTTTTGTCCTAAAACTGCTCCTAGCTCATAATCGCTTACATCACACATTAGTTCAAAATCAATTTCCAATCAGGTGTAGTGATTATGGGAGCAGAGACTAATTTTTCCTTTAACAGGTCAAAAGCATGTAAACAATTTTTATCATAGGTAAAAGGAGTGTCCTTATTGAGCAAGTTGGTTAATGGCTTGGCAATTTTGGAGAAGTCACGGACGAATCTCTTACAAAAGCCGGCGTGTCCAAGGAAACTCTGCACTCCTTTCACGTTGGTTGTGGGGGCAGCTTTTCAATGATCTCCACTTTGGCTTTGTCAACCTCAATCCTCCTTGCCAAGATCTTGTGGCCAAGCACTATCCCCTCTTGTACCATAAAATGGCACTCCTCCTAATTCAGCACTAGATTGGTTTCCATACACTTCTTCAACGCAGTGTCAAGGTGAGTTAGGCATAAATCAAAGGATGTGCCAAAGACAAAGAAATCATCCATGAACACTTCAATGTACTTCTCAAGGAGATCAGAGAAAATGGCTAGCATGCATCGTTGAAACGTGGCTGGTGCATTACATAATCCGAATGACATCTTTATGTAGGCAAAGACTCTGAAGGGGCAAGTGAAAGCCGTCTTTTCTTGGTCCTCCAGATTAACTACAATTTGATTGTAGTCTGAATAACCATCCAGAAAACAATAAAATGCTTGCCCAACCAACCTCTCCAACATTTGATCCTTGAATGGGAGAGGAAAGTGATCCTTCCTGGTGGCTTGGTTGAGTTTATGGTGATCTATACACATCTACCACCTGGTGACTGTTCTTCTCATTCCTTACCACTGTTATGCCACCTTTTTTCGGAACCACTTGCACATGGCTCACCTATGCTCTATTTGAGATGGGGTAAATCATGTCGGCTTTAAGAAGCTTCTATATTTCATTTTTAACCACCTCATTCATCGTCGAATTGAGCCACCTTTGTGGCTGAGCTATCGGCTTGAACTCTTTCTCCATCATAATCTTGTGCATGCAATAGGATGGGCTAATCCCCTTGAGGTTAGAGATAGACCACCTTATAGCCTCTTTGTTGTCTTTTAAGAGTTGCACCAATTTTTCTTCCTCCTCTAAAGACAGTGAGCTATTAATAATGACCAACTTCTCATCCTCTCCCTCCAAAAAGACATACTTGAGATGAGAGGGTAGCATCTTCAATTCAATCTTGGTCTTCACCTCTTCGTCATCTTTTTTAGTTCCTTCATCTTCACATTGAGAGGATTTATGCTCTTTAAAGCCTCTAGACTTCTCAAGCATTCCTCTATCTCCTTCTCCTCCTCTTTACTAATGCCCTTAAAGAATTGCATCAAGGCCTTGTCAAGAGGAGAATAGTGTGCAACTGTCTCATCTTGCTTCCCACCACTTCACCGATTGTATCCATCTGAAAACAAATACCTTTATCATTGGGATGAGACGTTGCTTTGAAGACATTAAAGGTAATAGTTTCATCTTGTACTCTCACTTTGAGTTGTTCATCATCCACATCAATGAGTACACGGGCGGTTTCCATGAATAGTCTCCCTAAAATGAGGGGGACTTCCACATCTTCCTCTATGTTCATGATGACGAAATCAGCTGGGAAAATAAACCTGTCCACCTTCACCAATACATCTTCCACCACACCATGCGGGTGCTTGATGGAATGGTCAGCAAGTTGTAGTGTTATTCTTGTAAGCTTTAGCTCAACATATACAATCTTCTGCAACATGGACAAGGGCATCAAATTTATACTTGCCCCTAAGTCAAGTAGGGCCTTCCCCACTGTGAGGTTCCCAATGGTTCACGGGATGGTGAAGCTTCTTGGATCCTTGAGCTTTGACAATAACTTTGTTTGGATCATGGCATTAACACTACAACTGGCTGCTAACTCAATGGTTTCGTATTCTATGTATCTTTTCTTCTTGGTGAGAAGCTTAGCATATGTCGACATTTGTTCTGAAGCTTCAGAGAAGGGAATATTGATTTGTAGCCACTTGAAGATATCCAGAAACCTAGCAAACTGTCTTTCCTTATCTTTTTTGGAGTTAGTGGGGGGATAAGGCAATGATGCATAGGTTGGAACATCTTGAGCTCTATTCCCCTCTTTCAATAATTGAGCCTTTGACTTTCTCAAACGAAATCTACCTCCACCAACTTCTATTTCTTGTTCTTTTCACTCTCTTTTTTTAACTTTTCTTTTTCTAATTCTTTTTCTTCTTTATTTTCTTCATCTTTTTCTCTTTCTCCCTTATTTTTTTCAACTACTTCTTCCTCATCTTTTTGCCCTTTACTCTTCTTGTCACCAACTCCACTAACTTTCTTTAAACTTCTAATAATGACCGCCTTACAATGCTCCTTCGGGTTTAGATAAGTGTTGCCCGAGAAGTTCCCACTTGATTGTTCAGCTAGTTCCTTGGCAAGCTGGCCAACTTGTATCTCAAGATTCTTGATTGAAGCTTCTGTGTTCTTTTGGTTGGAGATAGACATGTCAAGGTTTCCTCCATTTTCAAGGTGCGATCTTAAGGTGCTTGTTAGGGTGGTGGTTGATGAGATTGTTGCAGTGATTGTTGCTTATTTGAAGAACCAGCATCTTGTCTCCAGCTGTAAGGCTGTGTTTTTCTTAATGCATGATTTAGTGGTTTAATAACTAAAAGTGAAAATTAATATGTGATTATGGTGTTTAAAACAAATAAATAAATAGATTGTTGTTGATTGTTATTGTGTGGTGTTAGTTTTATGTTGTTGACTTGGAATTCCTATATGAGTTTAGGGCACTGAGACAAATGTGCTTGAGCCAAATTGAGAGTATTGTTGGTTTTGGTTTGGGTTGTTGAGAGAAAAACAATTAAGTTAGACCCGTTGTGAGTTTTGGAGAGTGAATAGACGGACCTTGAGCTTTAGTGGGCACGAAGCCTCCGTGGGGCCCAAGAAGAGTTTTAAAACCCCCTTCCCTTCTCATTTCTCTCATTCTTCCGTTTCTTTCTCATTCTCTCAAATTTCCTCTAATCCTTATCGAGATTCTTGAAGTGTGAGACCCAAACCCAATGAGGAATCTAGTTTCTAGGCATTGGAGAGTTGTTATTGCTTTACTTTCATAGAGTTTGGCTCAAGGTTCTGTGTCTTTCACGTTTTCCCTTCCCCAAGCTCGAATTCGAAAGCTCCAAGAGGTAAGGGAAGCTTACTCTTGCTAGATTTGTGATGTATAAACATGTTTGTGTGTAAATATCACTTTGGGTTGGTCCAAATTCAGATTATATGTTGGTTGTGGTAAGATTTTGAATAAACAAAGGTTTTAGGGAGAAATCTGAATTTTTGAGGAGAAACCATGATTTGTGTGATGAAATATTGAATTTGTGGTGAAAGTTGTTGCATATCAGCTTGGTTGAGGTGGATTGATGATATTGGAAACTCATTGACTCGAAAATTTGAGTTTGGATGATGGAAGTTCGAGTTTTTGCTGCAGAAAACCGTGTTTTTCGACAATCTTATCGCAGATAATCGATTATAGAAGTTGATAATCGATTATCTGGAGCTTCAGGATCAGTTTTTGTGAAATTGGCTCGGCAATAATCGATATGGGCATTTGATAATCAATTATCAAGGTTTCAAAAAAATTTCTGGTGATTTTGGTTCTACAATAATCGATTATGGAGACCCATAATCGATTATCCCTGCTGAAAAATGAAATCTGATGCATTTCTACTAAACGGATATAATCTGTTACTACAGTACATAATATGTTATTTCAAAACTGAATGTACCATTTAAGATTTTATAGTTTTCATTTCAAAACGCGAAGTATTTTGTATATACACATAAAAAGAGTATTATACATTTTCAAAAGCTCTATTTGAGAAAAATGGAGAGTTGTCAAGTTGGGATATGATTTCTTTAATTTAAAGAGGCGAATTGTTTCAAAGGTTTTTGTAAATCTCCAAATTTATCTATCTTCCAAATGGTTTTCAAAGAGGGTCTTGGTTTTAAATTATAAATTGGTTGTTGGATAAGTCTTTGAAGTGGAAGGTTGCTTAGATAGGACCTCCACTTGTTATGTGTGATATTGTTCTTCACGAGGTGGGCTGCTTAGATAGGGCCTTACTTGTTGATTATTATTGAGGTTGGTTTGGGGCTGATATGGTGTTGATGGATGTTGAGTGGTCATGTGAGGTAGCTGACGATGGACCTTTTTGCCACTAGTTGTATTGATATACATATATACATGTCATATGTTTATTGGTTGTGGTTGAGTAGTTGATGGTGTGTAGTACATGCATTCATGCATAGTTGGCGGCTGAGGTAGCTGACAATGGACCTCATGCCGTAGTGTGGGTAGGCATGTAAGTTGGATGGTGACCTGAGTTGGAACTTAGATGGGCCTCCAACCCAGTGTTGGAGAAGCCATAGGGTAGCTGGCGATGGGTCTTCGAGGATGAATGGATGGGCGACTCTGCAGGAGGCCAAGGTGATGCAGGCCTTGTGTCGCGATAAACCACCACCCACATACACTTATCCTGACAAACCACTAAGCTTATCCACAGATCAGAGTTTGGCAATCCCTAAATGGTGCTTAGATAAACCACAATAGGGGGTAAGACCTGGTTGATCGCCTGATATGTTGTAAATCTCTCGAGAGTCATGTCATCATGCATTGACATAGTTATGATGGATTGATGGTGATATGGAGTTCTGGATTGAGAATTCTTTGCCATGTAAATGAATGCTTTATATATGTACATCTGTATGTAGATGTTGACAACTCTGGATATATGATGGTGTGCCATATACTTGTGATGGAATATTGTGAATTGTTGATGATTTCCATAATCATATGTTATGCTATTGTTGTAGTAAGCTTACCCTTTCCATGTTTTGTTGTTGTTGGTTGTCCTGTTGTTGCTATTGTGCTGATGTGCCTGTGATGATCACGTCTTATGGCGTGGGAGTAGATGGCGAGGCTTTCGTGGGTTCGACGACTCGGAGCTGAGGATGGAGCCAAAAGCTAAAGATGTTTGGCTTGGGAAAGCCAAGTTTCGTTGCTTTAGTTATGGTTCAGTTTCTTTATATTCTTTTGATGGGATTGTATAGATTGACCAGCGATAGGGAGTGAGTTTTGTATCCCATTTCCCTGATGATGTATATACTTTTTGATTTGTTGATATGGGCTGGTGTTATCCCATTGTTGTTTGTGATATGTTGATGACAGATATATAGATATGCATGTATGGTACTAGGAGAGATAAGTGGATCTCTCAGTTGATGTGTATGGTTCATATATAGATATTATATGAATTTATTCACCTGATAATATGCATGTGGTGTACGTTTAGTAGGGTTGTTTGGTAGCGACAGTTGGGTCGTTACACCAGCCGAAGCTGGGATGATTCCTCCACCCTGGATTGTAAGATTGGGAATAAGGACTATTGCCTTGTCTCACAAAATTCCCTACATATTAAACTTCTTCTTGAAGATTTGGGGTAGGCTCACAATAGCCATTAGGGTGGTCCCCTCCAGAGAAATCACACCTTAACACTTGATGACGTGGGCTTATAGTGCATTGCATTGCCATAAGTTGTTGGGGAAGTTAAGCTAGTCGCTTGGTGATGGCCTCGATTTGCTGGGTCAAGATTTTGTTTTGGGCGAGAATGACACTTTGAGAATCCAACTCCAAGATTCCCTTTTCTCTCTTTGAGGAGACGCCTCCTCTGTCATGTTAGATTAGATAGTCATTTAAGGCCATGCTTTGATAAGTGTTCTTGCTTCATCTGCTGTCTTGGTAATCATAGCTCCACCTGCTGAAGCATCAAGCATAAGCTTGTCATGTGGTCTCAGCCCATTGTAGAAGGTTCTCATTTGGGTGAGATCATCGAATCTGTGGTTCGGGCAACTTCTCAACAAATGCTTGAATCTCTCACGTGCATTGCTAAGTGGTTTCCCTTCCTTTTAGGCAAATATGGTAATGTTGCCCTTTATAAGCCGATAACGAGAATGGGGAAAAAATTGCTACCAGAACTTCCTTTCCACATCCTTCTACTCAGTCAAGCTTTGGTTAGGATAGGATTAGAGCCATGCCTTAGCTTTGCCAATTACTGAGAAAGGGAATGAGCATAAGCAGATAGCTTCATATGAGACTCCATTTATAGTCATCGTATCACATAGCTCATAGAAAGTTGAGAGGTGTGTGATAAGGTCTTCATGATCCAATCCGGCAAATTGGTTTTTATGTACTAGATGAAGGAGTGTCGGTTTCAGCTCAAAATTGAGGGCAGTGATGCAAGGTTGCACTATGCTCGAATAATGCCTTAGCCTTTGTGTGTATTTATAATCTCCAAGTGTTTGTCTCGAAGGTCATTCCTCTTCTTCGTCCATGACTTCTTTGTCCAAGGATGGTTAACTAGAAAAAGGGATTGAGGTTGAATGAGATGCTTCTTGATGATCCATTTGCTTGGCTAATTCCTTTTGCTTCCTTGTCTTGCTATTGGCTTTTCAAGCAGTTCTCTCAATTTTCGAGTTGAAAAGTAGCTGATTCGCTAGCGTTTTACCTAGCATACACAAAGAACAAGAAGACTACAACAACAAGGATTAGCACAAAATAAAGGTGAAAGAATAAGGTATGAACAATAAATGAAAGAATTAAAACTCAAAATAGAAACAAATGTGAAAATGCTTAGTATTGAGACGCAAATCCCTAGCAACGGCGTGAGAAAACTTGTTAGCCCAATGGCAAGTGTACCAATTCGCGTAAGTAAACAATGATGAATATTAGGAATTTATACGAACTTGTAGAATGTGAATATTAAGAAAGGTGACAATAAGTGAAAGCATTGGGGTTTGATTATACTAATTGTAACGCCAGGCCGTTTTCAGGATCTAATATTGTCCCCACAAACCAACACAAGACTTTTCAGTGTGCTTTGTTCTCACTCACACGCTTCCTAGGAAACTTCCCAGGAGGTCACCTATCCCAAAATTGCTCCAAGTTAAGCACGCTTAACTGTGGAGTTCTTAAGTGATGAGCAATCGAAAAGTAGATGCATCTTGTTGGTATAAGTAGCACTTATTAATTCTTTTAAGTTATCCTCAACTGTATAGTCCCATACTTGCATAGCCCTTAGATCCCTCTCATTCCAGTGTGTATTTGATTCATTCATGTATCCCTCTTGCTAGAAGCCTGCCAGGAACTATTCCTTGTCCATGCCTCATCTCTTTTCCACCAGCGATCACTCCTCACCCTCATCAACGCTCGGGATGTTACATGCCCACCAGCTTCTGCTTGGTTCGTCCTCGGACTACACCGTACTGGGAGAGAGGTCTTGCTCTGATACCACTTTGTAACGCCAGGCCATTTTCAGGATCGAATACTGTTCCCACAAACTAACACAAGACTTTTTAGCGTGCTTTATCTTCACTCACACGCTTCCTAGGAAACTTCCAAGAGGTCACCCATCCCATAATTGCTCCAAGTTAAGCACGCTTAACTGTGGAATTCTTAAGTGATGGACTACCGAAAAGTAGATGCATCTTGTTGGCATAGGTAGCACTTATTAATTCCTTTAAGCTATTCTTAACTGTATAGTCCCATACCTGTACAGCCTTTAGATCCCTCTCATTTTGGTGTGTATTTGATTCATTTACGTATCCCTCCCACTAGAAGCCTGCTAGGAGCCGCTCATTGTCTGTGCCTCATCTTTTTTGCACTGCCGATCACTCTTTGCCCTCGTTAGTGCTCGAGATGTCACACTAATCGTCCTTTCATGCAACATAAAGGTTACCTATTGAGTTTATATCATATTCATTACCATTAACCCACAAGTATATCCAAACCCTAATCCCTTAGCTAAATGGACCTAAGTTATCTAGTTAAACCATCAATCCCTTGATTAGCTTATCCAAACAACTTGCTTTAAGAAAAGAGGTTGAGGGATGGTTAATACATCATGTTCCCTTCCTGGAGACAAGATCTATTAAGTGCTCTATTCAATTCTATGCAAAGATAAAGTTTTCCAACATCAATCAAAACAACACAAACAAGTCATAGGAGATCAGATCATAACAAGCATTAAGTATAAAAGTAGAGACACTAATGAATAAAATATAAACTTTCAATAAATAACTTAAAATATATACATGATAGTAGATTAGTTACTTCAAATCCTAACTAGGAGAAGATTAGCCACTCATGGTGTGACACCCATTCACATTGAACATAACTCATACTTATTTACTTATTTAATACTGCGAGTAAAATTTTTCTCTGCTTTTAATAATAGAAAATTTGTAAATTTAACAAAATTTGAAAATGGTAGTTAAAAAAATAAAAGCTATATGTATTCATCGTAGAACTGTACATCATGATTTCATAATCAGAAAAATTACTGAAATACAAGGAGGTCAAAATATACATCAAAATAGTTACTACTTATTTTCAATACATCAAAAAGATCCTAATCAGAACAGTGTCCATCTATCCTATCCCATAAAATAACAAACTAACAGACTATCCCTATAGGTCCTCATCAACAACCAGGTCTTCATTAACTGCGATCAATCATGCATAAAAGAAAAAGTAATGGAATGAGGTGATTTGTTCTAAAATCACTTCTACATGTATGGTAAGAATTCTATCATAACATACAAATAAAACACAGTTGACAATAAAAGGAAAACCTAAAGTTCATTTTATGTTATACTATTCTTCACTCAGTATGGATCCATACTTTCTATTAATGGGTAATAGTTCTTAACAGAACCTGAAAAGTGACTGGGAGTACATATACCTCTCTCAACATCATCACATGGTACAGTCTTCGTCATCATTGAGGAACAAAATAACAATTTAGGATATCCATTTATAGAGGTATACTTTCACCAATCCTAGTGATGCTGAGCATTTGTCAGGGTTATCAAGTTGGTTAAGAGATTGTTTCAGCTCAAGAAAGCTACCTTGGCCATTAAGACACTCACCACTCAATACCATACCCTTTAGACTTAACCATGGGTCCATTCCTTTCATGCCGCAGTGTACCAAACTACAACTTCCTTAGCAAGGTGTCATGCCATTGCATGTCACTTGCTTTACATTACTCACTAATTTATCACTTCCTAACTTCTCAAATAAAGGTATATTTGGTCTCATTTAATTTGAGCACTAGTACAATCAACATTTTTGCCTTTTATTGCAAAAATTGCGCAATACCATAACCACATAAAATTTTAGCATAATAATGACATATAATTATAATTTAATTACTAAAATTTTGGCAGAATAACAACTACGTAAATACATTTTAATTTTCTAAATTTGAGCAGAGTAACAACATAGCAAGTATAATTTAATAATTTAAATTTGCGCAAAGTAACAACTTACCAATTATAATTTAATAATTTAAATTTGAGCGGGATAACAACTTAATAAAAATTAAAGTTTAGCATCAAACATAATAATATAATGGTAATATAGTAATTAAAATTATGCCTAAAGGTGTTTAGGGAAAACCCTTCCTACCAACATGCAAAGTAACAATAATTTAGAACCGACTTCACTCCCTCCATTACCTTTAAGGTGGTTGATGAAGGGGATGGAATTGTTGGTACAAACTTCTAGGAAGAAAACTTTACTAATTGTTGAAAAACTAGTAAAATTTTAGTGTAAAAACAAAGTAAAAGAAAATTTTTTTTTGGAAAGAGAAGCTCTCTAATATTTTGTCTAGCTTGAGAGAGCAAAAGGTGAGTGAAAATCTGAAAATTTTGGGGCCTGTTTATAGAAGAAGGAGGTGGGTTAGGTATCCACAAAGTGAGGTCATTCATTATGTCATAAAACCTATTTTTATTTTCATTTTAATTAATTTAGGGACACATATCAAAATTAGAGTGATGAATCAGCTATTCCTAGGTTGGGGACATGCTCCCTTAGGTGTCTAGCTTCTAGATGTCAATTTTATCTTCAGGTAAATTAACGGTATCGATAAAATCGCCAAAACTTGAAAAAATTGACTTTTAATATCAAAAAAATGAAATGAAATGTAAAATTGGGCAAATACATTATTTTTTATCAAAAATTAATTTTCAAAAATTAATTTTTATTTTATTTTATTTTTTCAAATTTTATATATTTATTTTGTATTTTTAAGCTAGAAAATTCATATTAATTCCATTTTAATTCCATAAATGCCAAAATTTTTATGAAAAATTTAAATTAAATATTTTACCTATAAATAAACTGGTATTACTATTTTCACCATTTCTGGATGTCAAACTAATACTAGCTGGCTTATTAGACACCTAGGGACATTTTGGTCATTTTACACAGAAATTTTCCATAATTTTTTTTTAAATTATATTTTAATATATATGACATGATTTCAAGCTCAAATTGACATTTTAATGTTAATTAAATCTTTTTCTTTTGTCAACCCTTAATGCTTATAAATAAGAATAAAATCGTCATTTTCTAATTTTTTAGGGCTTTGGCTCAGAAAAATTATTAAAAATCATGATTAGATAGCTCTTGACATTCCAAGCATAATATTTTTTGCATGAAAATTAGCAGAATGAAAAATGTGTCTCAAAAAGGCCCTTTTTTACTTTTTTTGTCGTGCATTTATTAAGTGAGGTGGCGCTCTTCTCGCTCGGCGAGCACAAGACTCGTTGAGCGAGTGTCTGCACCTCGTGGTCTCTAGAACAAGTCTTGCTTAGTGAAGATATGTCTCGCTAAGCGAGAGCCTTGAATTCTCTCTATAGTGGATTTCGTTAAGTGGGTGAATTGTTTGCTCAACGACTTTGGGCAGCCAGATTTCTCCTATCCTCCTTCAGTCTTCTATCTTCAATTCCCTTCAAAAAATCATCAGCTGGCATTTAAAATGCCCCAAAATGTATAGTTATATTCCTAATTGCTACTTACTTAAAATCAACTGAAGCTAGGGTTTAAACAAAGCTTTAAGTTCAGGAAAGAGGGTAATAACTACACAATTAGATGCTAAAAAGATAGACATGATTGGCACTTATCAACCATCCATTTCTATTTGCTTGATTTGTTTGTGGAAGATGTAGTTTGCTGCAATGTGAAAAACAATTTAGTTTCTTGAGTATATAACCATTGCTTTGAGATGAGCAATATGAAGAATACGAAGAATGAATATAATCTAGTATGCTTCAAACAATATTTATGCAAAAGCATTATATTTTGCTTTAATTATGAGTGTGACACCATTGTTTGTTTCTTACTCGTCGAAGAGATAAATGCATTCCCAATAAAGAAGTAGAAACCAATTATAAATCTCCCATTGTTTGAGGAAGCACCCTAATTAGAGTTTATAAATCCCTTTAAACACAAGACTAAATCCTCGAGGAAAAGAAACCCGAACAAAAGGACATTGTCATATATCTAAGGATTATGAAGGTTGCTTGTTAGTAAACACCGTCGGGAGCATCTAAGTATTAACTTTGTGTACTTATTGCATAACAAATGTTTGGTTAGGCATTCTTAAGATGGAATAGTCATTTAATCAACCTTTAATACGAAGAAGGACCAAAGATAAAAGGTCACTGGAAATTTGTTAAGAATCAATTGGGATTCGAATGAGTAGAACATGGTTTGGAACCCAATAACCCAGCATCTTGGAGCAAGTCTAATGAGTATTTATGTTGGTAACTAGGGATGCCTTATTGAGATATAGTATTCTTAAAACCCAAAAATATTTAAGTTCCCCTAAATCTTAATGCGAAACTTCAGGTGATCAATTAGTTATTTGCTTCTTTTAAAAAGGATGGGAGGTAGTAGTCGTGAATGTTAATGATGTTGTCTTTGTGAATAGAAGGTAATTAGCCTTGGGTTGGATAAAGCAATAAGCAATCAAGGTGTCTCTGTCAACCTGGGATTCCATTGGCAACTTTCTTATTTCAAGACATAGAGGGATTATTGTAACTTGCAAACCATATTAAGGGATGGAACATCAAGGGTTGGTGGAGTTTGCATGTAAATTTCTCTAAGTAATTAAGTCACCATGAAAAAAGGTTGTATTGACATCCAATTGGTGTAATTAATGATTAAGAGAAGCAATTGAAGACAATAATAACCTTATAGTTGTCATCTTTACAATAAAGCTCAAGGTCTCCAAGTAATCTAATTAAGTTGTTTGGGTAAAACCTTTTTCAACCAACCAAGCTTTGTATCTTACTATTGATTCATTCACCTTGTATTTGATGTTGATAATACATTAATACCCAATGGATCCTTTCTTGGGAAGAAAAGAAGTGATAACCTAATCATGATTCTTATTGAGGATAATTAATTCGTTAATAATGGCTTGTCACCAACATTCATGCTAGATTGCTTTTATGTAGGTGGTAAGTTCGATGTTTGATAATATGGTTAAAAATAAATGTCTATAAGATGAAGATAAAGCATCATGTGAAAGGAGATGGTCAAGTGAATTATTGGTATTAGATTGTGGTTTGATTGAAGAGGTCAAAGAGCAATGGTAATTTTCAAGGTAAGTGAAAGGTCTTTAAATTTCATCAGATTATTTACAATGAATAGGATTTGGGGGTGAGTTTTGAGTAATTAAAGAGGGAATATATATAGGAAAATTAGGCATATTATGTGTTGGGAATTGAAGAAGGATACATTAGGAAAGCTCAAATTGTGGATTATAGGTATTAGTTTCGAAGGAAGTAAGAAAAGGTAATAGATTGACTTGCTTAAAGGTTGTAAATTGTATGAAGGGAGAAGAATGTTCATAGTTGGGCACATCTTTTTGGGTACAAAAAATTGTCTAGATTTGAGATTAAATAGCAAATAACCTGTTGTTCTTGGTTTAAAACCTAGTGACACATTTTCTAGCTTTAGGATCCAGCTTCATTTTATGAGTGACAAGAATGATGGCAAAAACAAAGGCAACCAAATACTCTTAGTAAATTAATTACCTTTAATTGTCGGTGTAATGCTTGATATCGTGATTGGTTTAATAGATGTGGAGTGGGCAACTTATTGATAAGGTATACTACATGATTAACAACTTGGATCCAAAAACATTTAGGAATGTTGGACTAGAACATAAGATATCAAACCATGACCATGATATGCTAGTGTTTCCTTTTTGCAATTCCATTTCCCATGGTGTTTGCACATGAGATGTCCAATGCATGATGTTCTTACTCATATAAAACTCATCAATTATAAACTATTTGTTATCATATGATCTTAAATATTTGACCATAGTGCTAAATTGAGTTTCAACTAAAGGCACAAAAGTCTTGATTTGAGTTAAACTTTCATATTTTGGTCAAATAAAGAAAATACAAGTATGTTGTGTATCATCATTAAACATAGGGGTGTAAGTGGGTTTGACCCAACCCACGAACCTGACCAACCCGACCCAACCCAACTATAATTTAACGGGTTGGGTCGGGTTCGATTTTGGCTAACCTAATTAAGTTTGGGTTGGGTTCGAGTTGATGCATTCTCAACCCCACCCAACCCGATTTATTATTTTTTTTAAAAAAAATTAATATTATATTATTCACATATATTGTATTTTTTTTTTAGTGTTGAATTTGTGTGGTTAGACTTGTATTTTAAATTGAATATGTGTTGAATGAGTTCAACTAATTAAGTATATTTATTTTTCTTTTTTTTTGAATTTGTTCAAATATATAAATTATATTAATATTTTATTTGACCAACCCTGATGACTCGACCCGACCCGATTAAAGGTCAGGTTGGGTCGCTTTGAAAAAAAATACAAACCCAACCCAACCCAACTCGATTATTTTTAATTGGGTTGGGTCTTCAACACTCCTAAACCCAACCCAACCCGGGCCATTTACATCCCTAATTAAACACATACCTATGTCTAAATAAGAAGGTACAAAAATAAGCCCCTTTGTATTTATATGCAACAAATTAAATAGTTGAACAAAATTAGACATACTTTCAAGAAATGGTAATCTTTTTTATTTAATCATGTGAAATATTTCACAAGGATCAATAAACTTATTACGTTTAATGAAAGAGAAGATCTTGTTCTTGTTCAATTGAACAAGATTTTCATGAAATGAATGTTCTAACCTTAAATGCCAAATGCCAAGTGATTTACGGAATCTAATTGGCGTGTTTTTAATATTTGAGGGATTTTATTCAAGGAAAAAAATTTCAGAGGACTAAAACGAATTTTATCATATTTTTGGAGAGCTAAAAATATATTTAACCCTTTATTTATTTTTTATGCATCACAAGTATTTTTTATATGTTTTGGATTGGGTTTGGGATCCAATCTAAATAGTGGTCTACTTTGTTCCAAGTAAGAGTTGCCCAAGTCACAAGCATCGATTAAGGTCAATACTAGGTATAAGGTTTCTAACATAGACTCTTGAACAATAGAATACATCTTGACACAAAGTATATACTTTGTTGTTGCACCAAGATAAAATATTATCGCGCACGAGAGACCTTTGGCCCTATATCAAAAAATCTAGCTCATATCAAACTCATATAAATATAGTCAAACGTCATTATAACAAATAAGCATTTAATATACATTATCATTTTAGTAAAATCACTAATAACTTTAGCATCGAAATTCCTTTTGCAAGTACCCACTTATTTCACACGATTTCTCGGTCGTGTCAAAAAGTTTGCCACCATCTGAAAAACTTAGACCTTGATCCACTTTGAAGCCTATTTGATCCAACATGCACATGAATTCAGTCTTTATCAATTGTCCACTTCAGACACGTGATCAAACACAAACATGTTAGAACCAAAGACGTATGAAGCGTCTAGTCCCTCAAGTTTTGAAGATAACAATAACTTACTAAATTTTAAGTTTTCACAAGGTTTTGTTGAAAAAGGTTTTTCAAGCATCCAACGCGTTTATAACATCTGGCATCCAACGCGCTAGTATATAGCAAGCGTCCATTAAGCTCTTGTATGATGTTCATCCATATGATAAGTTTTTCTTTAACGACTAAGTTTTAAAATTGCTAACTTTGCGCATTCACAAATACATTGAGACTAGTGCTTTACCTCTTAGAATGATCTAATGTTCAAATGTCTGAGCATTTAATGAAAGACAAGATATTTTTACATATAAGCAGAACTTTGCAGAAAAAGGAAGTCAACCTATCAATTGTCAAACCAAATAAGAAGCATTCAGAAAAATAGCTCCAAAACGCAGAACTGAACCTTCTATTTTAGTGCAAAAACAAAAGTTACTTTTTTGTCTCGATATACGTGCATATATGCAGAAGAAACGTTGAATTTATCTCTTGAAGACTGAAGTTGGAAATCTCAACGGCTATCTTCTAAAAGGCTATATATATTAGTTCAGAAGAGAAGAAAGAGCAAAGAACTACGACAAACTTTGTGTTTATTGGACAACTTTGAAAATCATCAAATTCTTTGTAGAAAAGCTCTTGTACTGCTCTTAAACTTTCATACCCTCACATTGTGAGTTGATTGTTAACAACTATTTCATGTTGTGAAAGTCTAGAGAGGCTTAGTGATGAAAGAATACTTGGGTGGTTAAGTGATATAGGTTGGTCACCTTGTAACGCCTAGAGAGGCAGAAAAAAAAATACTTGTAATCAACAGATTGGTTAGTAGAAAACCTTCAAGACGAAAGCACTAGACGTAGCTCATATTGAGTGAACCAGTATAAAATCTTTTGTGTGCTTTCCTTTCATTGTCCATATATACGCATAAATTAATTGTTTCTTTAACTTGACTTTTATTTGATTAAAAAATTTTAGAACACACAATTCAACTTTTCCCCCTTCTTACGTGTTCTTTGTTCTTCAAAAACAAAGTGAGTCTAAATTCTTGCAAGTGTCAGTAAAAATATATATGAATACTTATTTAATTTTTATGCTTCACTGGTAATAAACTAGAATTTTATTTATATTAACCGTGTAAATAAAAGAAACATCATTTTTTTTATAAATACATAATATTTTAAATAGATACCGTGTTTAATAGAATATGGAATAATTTTTCATTTTTTTAATAGGAGACTTTAATTTTTAAACAAAATAATATAAATATTAGTAGAATAACTGCAAAATAGTAAATTTTGAGTGTTAAAAGTTAGTTAAACTAATAGTTATATTAGAACATACTCAAAAATATCTAACCATTAATGTTTAAAAATAATTGTTAAAAATATGTTGTTTAAAAATAAATCAAATGGATTGTTAAATAAATTATATTGGTTTATTTGAATTAACTGGGTTATGATAAATGAATTAATTTCTTAATTTTAATAAATTTTTTAATAATTCTTTAAGTAAGGGAGATATCAAATTATATCGGTATAACTTTTATCAACTGTTACACTATAAATAACTTTATATAAAAGGTGCATTTTGTCAATCCAACCATTGAATTATATCTTTCCAATATCATGATTGTTGATGTCAAATTTTGTCAAAATTGAAGAACAATAAGAAGGTGATCAAATGTTTCATATTTTAATATATTTTGAAAAGTATATTCGATTTTGATATATATGAATGGGGTAATGAATAATTTTAGATTAATATAAAATTTTGTATATATGATCTATGTCAAAGGAACTTTCAATTTAATGATGAGTTTTGAGAAAACATTATCTAATTGAAAATTATTAAATAATATAATAGTTGGTAAAAGTTACACTGGTGTAATTTGATTCCTCCCTATTTAAGTAATCACTCTATAGGTGAATATATATTGGAGTTTATTTAATTTTATTGATTATTTTAAAATTATATATAATATTTAACTTGTAAAATATTATTATAATTATTTCTTCAAGGATATAATTATATTAGTCAAATATTTATGACTTATGAGTTAAAAATGTTGTTAAATACTTTAATTTTACAACATAATAATTTTTTTTTGGTCCCCCACAGGTAAGGGTGGAAATAGGCCAGGCCGCTTATCAAGGGCCTATGACCTGGCCTAGCCTAGTTTGTTTATTAAAAAAGCCAGACTTAGGATTTGCAAAAAACCTATTTAGATAAAAAGGTCAAGGCCTAGGCCTTAAAAAAAGCCTATCAAGCCTATATATATATATATATATAATAAAATATTATTATATTATATATACATAATTATATATAATACATATATTGTATATAATAATATAAAAAAATATGTAATTTCTAATAGACTTTTTTAGTTCAATAGGCCTTTTTAGACAAATGGACCTACTTAGGCCCATAGGCTTATCAGCTTTTTTATAGGCCTTATAAAAAAATAGACTTTTAAGTAGGCTTATAGGCCAGACCAGGCCAGGCCAGGCTTAGGCCTTCAAAAAATGCCTATAATAGATAAATATGTCAGGCTAAGGCTTTGTATTTTTAATGAAGGCCAGGCTCAGGCCTACGAAAGCCTGGCCTAGCCTATTTCCACCCCTCCCATAGGTATCCTACTTCGGAGGTAATCCTATTCAAGACACTATCGGCCACTAAAATGCGAGCACCTTTTTTAGCGATGATTCAAACCTTGGATTGTCATGTTGTGAGTAACTAACCCCTTCTGCTAGACTCAGCCCATGTTGGTACATAATAATTATTTTGATAACAATGATTGATCAATAGAAGAAAATTATTAAAAATAATTATTTTATTTAATTATTTTGATGACAACGATCAATTATTTTTTAAACATGTTAGAAACAATTTAAAAATTATGAATAAAAGAAAATAAATGAAAAGCATGTGTTTATAATTTCTTGTTTTTATTTTTTTTGTTTGATATTGAAATTAAAAAATTAATAAAAAGTTATATTTAAGACCTTTAAGTATTATTAAAAAACATAAAAAATAGTTCTTATTTTAGTTTTGTAATAACTTGATAGAATAATTGCTTTAATGTTATTTAAGAGACTTATTTGATTTCATAGATTTTTTTAATAAATAAATTGTTATTAAGTAAACTTTTGAGGTACTAAATAAATAACATATAAGGCCTTTCATATGTAAGTCATAATGAATTATTTATTTAAATGTAAACTAATATAAATAAAAATATATTTAATATGATTAATAAATGATGACTTTTTTTGGTGAATAATTGTATATGAATGATTAACAATATATAACATATTTTGTAAATCTGTGCATCACAGGAACATTCAATCTAGTTTACAAATTATTACGAAGATGTTTATACTTTTATAAAATTCTAAATCATACTTTTTTTTACACTAAGATATTTTCAAGTTTCAGCTGACTGATCTTTATAATTTTTGCCTAAATATATTTACGGGATATTAAGTTTTAAAATATTGATCATAAGAATTAAGACTAGTATTAAACCAGTCGATTCTTAAAGGGATAAATTAAAATTCAAAACATTATAAAGGTATAGTTGTTTTTGGATAGTTTTTTTAATTGTGAAAGTGTTCAAATAATTTGTCTTACAGTAATATTTATAAAAAAGTTCAATTAAAAACAAAAATAAAAGACGATAATTGATTAAACTAAGCGAAAACTATCATATAGAGAAACTGCAATTTTAATTTATATGTTATTAGTTAATTATATGCTACTGCATTTCAACAATGTAACTACAAAAAAAAAAAAAAAAAAAACTGGCCTTGAATGAAATTCATTCAAAGAAAAAAAAAAACCAAATTATTTTTTGGTATAAATAACTCACAGATTTTTTTTGATGCGAGGAAATTACGTGCCACTCACGCTGAACTGGCGGAGCCACTGAGTACCCCTCATGTTTTCCATTCACTTCTCTTAATTATTTCTCTTTCTTTTTGTCTGTAATATTTGCCACAGGATACTTTTTTTTCGGTTTAATACATCACTAACTTCCTAAATTTTGGAAAAATTTTAATTAAGTTTCTAAATTAAAAAAATTATAATTAAGTTCTTAATCTTCTATAATTTTTATAATTGAATTTCTAAAATTGGCAAAACCAACTTAAATTGTTATTTTTATGGCGGGTTCAAGTCCCTATAAAACTAATTCTATGGCAAAAATTGTAAAAAATCAAAGATTCAATCATATAGGTTTTTTTAATTTAGGGACTTAATTAAAAATTTTCAAAAAAATTCAAGGACCTATTATTTTTTTTGAGTCACTAGATTAACCATCTTTAGTATGGTCTCATCTCCTATTTACAAAACTTGAACTCAAGACCTTATTTAAAAAATTTAAGTTTCATTTCACTCGAACCAACAATATGTTAGTACCTACTCATGTATTAAACTTTTTTTCCTTTGTTCCTTATCTTGAAATTTCTCATGGGTCTCTGCAGAGATCCCTTGGATTATTAAATAAATACTGATAAATTATAAAAAAAATATAAGAAATATAATTACACAATAAATTTAATTCATATTTGATAAAATTTAAATTATAAATATATTAATTATATTGTAGAAAATATTAAAAATATTTATATATTAATTACTTAAAAATATATAAGTTATATATATAATTAAAAATAATTTTATTATTTTTCATTATACGAAAATCCTACAAAGTATAGTGTGATCTCTCATCTCTGTCCCGGTTTGCGAACCTACTTCCAATTTCTTTTTTGTGATTCCTGTCTTCGCAGAAAATGAATCTTTGAATTTGGGATCTCAAATGGATATACGCACGAAAAATCCTGAAACGATGGGGAAAATGGTCATCTTAAAAGACTGAGTTGGTGGACAGATGTACGAGTTCTTCCCTACGTATTTTATTACGTATTATCGTATTTAGTATAAATTTGACTACATATATTAACAGTTTATAGTAGTTTATCTTAATATTTTAAGTTTACTTGTATTAATTAATTAGTTTTACTTCTACAATAGCCAATCGTAGTATAGTAGTATTTCTTAAATCTCAACTTGATCCAGATCATAATTGAAGTCTGATGATATAAAAGCAACAGCCCACAACAGCCCACAGATAACAATGTCTTTAATAGATCACACCAATAACAACGTACGGTACAAGTCTTTAATATGAATTTTGCAGTTGTTAATGTCCCTCCTAGTTGGTAAGTATCCCATTATTAAAATGAATTTTCTTTTATGGGAATGAGTGTGGAGACGGAGAGAAAAGAAAGAGATAGACATAGTTAGGTGTTTGATTTAATTAAGCAGTGAAGACCTAGAAACTGAGTGGTACAAACAAGGGCTCATTGAAAAAAAAAACCTATAAATATCAGAGTTTGATTTTGATTTTTGGTGGACTTTGCCTTACTGGCAGACAGATATTCCAAAATAAGGGAATTTTATAATAAAAAAGGTTAGAAATACTGCGATGAGATCAATATGATCGGAGGAAATTGGGTCAATGTGAGGAGCGAGAGCGACTGGTGGTTGCTCTTGCACACCTACCTTATCTCTTCGAATACAGTAATTTAATCAATCATGCACCTGATCCAAGTTGGCCTGCGTCATCCCATCCAATGAGACCACTGCCTGCTTAACCAGCCAACATTGTTTTTACAATCACGGCAACGGGAGTAGAATTTAAACATTTCATACAAGCTATACAAATTTCTTTCTTATTAAATCACTTTTAGTGGGTATAACTAAGAATAGCAATAGGTAGGATTTGGATAAGATATTATTATGTTTGTTCTCATATCTATAGTTGAAAAAAAATATTAGTACCCGTCTTTATACTTGTATGGGTAACAACTTTAATTTCTAATCCTATACCCGTTGAATACCTATATATCGATATATGCATATGCTACTCACACTTTACTTATGTGTAAAGTCAATAAATTAATAAAAAAATATTAACTAAAACAATTGCTACAATTAAATTGAAAATCCATTTTTAAATCATCCAAACATAATCTTAAAAACATGCAAACATAATTTTAAATCATAAGTCATAACCAACAACAGTGACTTGGCTAGCTTTAGTATTTGAACATCAAAGAATCATAGCTTATGAACAAAGAAACAAAGTTAGGGCTCAACCATTCAAGTCTTCAATAATCAATATTCTGTTTTAGTAATTAAATATATATATATAATAGGTAGGGATATGAGACAGCGTGAGTACTATATTATCCACATCCATTTCCATTAAAATTTATGGATAAATACCCACCTCCATACCTATACCCAATAAGCGGATATTTACCTTACCTATTTGTAGATATTTTTACAAGTACCCATAAGGTTGAAATATACTTTGTCATCCCTAGGTACAATCAACTTTTAAATTCTAATAGAAATATATTACTAATATATTTTTATTATTCAATAAATTTCAGTAAAACTTATAAACTAGAGATTGAGATTGAATATAATTTATTTAATGATATTAATATAGAATTAAAAAGTTCAATAATAAATATATTAATATTCTACATAACAAAAATATCCACGAACACCTAATGCTCATATATATCTAGAAAGAAAAAGAAAAAGAAAATATAAATATAATAAATAATATGATATAATAATAGAAGAGAGATAAAAAAATGATAAACGTTAACGAAGTATTTCCAGTCTTACACTGGAGCATATGTTCACAGTTGACAATTCATACATCATTATTTGTTTCATAATTGTGAAACATGTGACATAAGGGGTGAGATATTATGTAACAATTCTTAATTATTGTAAAAACAAGAATATTAATTAGAGAAAACAGGTCATACACTGATAGTATAAAGTAGTTTTACATTAACATTCAATCACAAATAACCATTTGTTGTAAATTTGTTAACTTTTATAATAAATACTTTAAAAGTCATATCAATAGTGATTTCTAATTGGTTGACAATGTAAAACTTTTATACTGACAATATATGACCATTAAACTCTATTAATTATTATTGTTATTGAATTAAAATTAATGATTAAATTGTGTATTTAATTATAAATTTTACGTGATTATTTTTTAAATAAAGATTGTGTGAGATTTTCAAAACATCACGTTAATTTCTATAAAATAATCATAGTTAAATATTCTAATTTCTTATAATTAGTGATAATTTTTACTTAATACGCTTATATGTGTGTGTGTATTGAACGAAGCGTATTAAGTGGAAATTCTGCAAAACACGCATCCCAAGGACAATAAAAGAATAAATTACACAAAATAAGTCAAATCAATTGAGCGTTTGTTGCGACCTGCGTTTATAAAAGATGAGTTATATTCTAGACTAAACAAAAAAAAAAATTGAGATAATCTCTGTCTCTATATATAAACTACAAAGCGTAATTATGCAAATCTTATCTGATAAGGGTTCGTTATGATCTATATAAAGGATTTTGGAATCCAACGAAACAATGTGATAAACCCATATCACAAGGTTCAAACTAATTTTATGTTTAATGTAATATCCCTTTCCTTACCATCTTTTACTTTTAAGCTTATATTTTACATGTGAATTAATACATAGTATGTTAATGTTATCCTGATTGAAGTTTACCAGTAAATTAATTTGTTCATCTCTATTATCTAGGCAAGCCAATAAAATTAAGAAAAATACTTAAGTGCAATTATTTAGATATTATTTTATAATGAAAATAGAGATTTATTTTAGAAACTAATGTTAATTTTTATCATATGAGTTATTATGATAAAACTTTAATTTTAATTATAGAATAATATTAAAAGAGTAAATAGTTTGTGCGCTAATAGTATTAAGAGGTTTTACGTTCAATCACAAATTGTTATGTATAATAAGTTATTTGATTTTTACAACAATTATTTCAAAAGTTATACCAACAATAATTTTTAATTGATTAACAGTAAAAAAAATTACATTAACAGTACATAAAAATTAAACTCATTAAAAATACTTAAAGAAGTAAAGAATTATAAGAATGTTTAACATAACTTATTTCCATTTATTTTAAAAGATGAAATTGATTCATATAAAGGTTCTGTTTGGGTACATAACTTAATTAAGGTCTCATTGAATAAATTCTTATTATATAAACATTCATGTATAAGTTATTTCTACAATTAAAGAAAAAATCATATTAAATTGTTTTCATATAAATTATAAGTTATTCTAGAGTTTTTATTGAACTAAACTGAAAATAACTTGAGAAAATAGAAAAATGCTAACCAATATCCTTGGAATACTGGTTAAAAAATCAAAAGTAGAAATTTTTTTATTGAAAAATATAAGAGTGCATTTCACTGTAATTTTCAATGCAATCCCAACTTAAAAACTTTCTATTTTTTGATTCTTTAATTAGTGTCCCTAGCAGGACTCATGAAAATATCATAAATTATTTTCATAAGTTATTCCAAACACTTACACGAAGTGTGTTTATAACATAAGTTCAAATAAATGTAAATAAACTCTCCCAAATAGACCCAAAATGTTAAAGAGAAACTTTAAAAAAAATTAATGAAAAAACTTTAAAAAGTATTTTTTAAAAACTTTTAGCTTTCTCCTATAATTTTTTTTATTTCAAATCTTAATATTTAAAAATATATTATTTAAAAGTATTGAAATTAAAACAACTTTTTTACTTAAAATATTATAAAATTATCTTACCATTTTAATTTAAAATTTTTATTTTTAACTCTATAAAAATTAGGTTAAATGATACTTCAATTTTGTCCAATAAACTCAGTTCTCTTTTTTCCCGTTAAATCATGCATTGCTTACCAAAAGAAATTTATGATTTTACATTTTTACCCTATTCAATAGTTATGACTTTACCATAGCCTTACTTTTATGCCAGTCTTGCCAGAGTATCGAACTCCGACGAAGAGGTACGAGCTCATCCAACTGCTTTTTCCCGGAGGCATCTACATTACTGCGGCTTTTTTTTTTTTTTTAAGAGATACTGCGGCTTTAATTTAATTAGAGCCTTTTACAGAAAATTTTACTGACTGAAAATGTTCGAAAAAAAACATATTTGCAACTTATACTTTTTTTTTTATTTAAAACTTATGTCAATATATTCATAGTTTTTGAATAAAATTACTTTTATATTAAAATTATGATTGTGTTTCTTAACAGTAAAAAAATATATTTTGTTACTTTGTACAGAAAAATAATTAACTATAAATAATCAAAAATATTTTTATAATATAATTTGTCATTCAATCACAACTCATCATGTATGGTAAGTTTGTTGACTTTAATAATAATTGTTCTAAAAGTCACACTAAAGTTGATTTTTGATTAATTGACAGTGTAAAAGTTTTTACACTGACAATGCATAGTAATTAAACTCATATAATTTTATAGTTAATAACGTTTATATACTCTAATCTTTTTAAAACTCAATATCAATTAATCTCTCTATATATAAACGTATAAAACTATCTACTTCTTCAGGTTTCCACTCTCTCTCACATCCACTTGAATACTCTTATTTCATGAAGAGGTAAACTCCACTCTCCTGACATGTATCTAGTATATCATCTTATGTTTTTAATATCAACTGAACTGTTGAACAAGCTATAACTGAATATTAAAACCGATTTCATATATATATATGTGTGTGTGTGTGTACGAAAGACTCCGTTTTGCCTTATTTAAATGTTGAATGGAAATATACAAAATAAGAAAAATAAAGAAACTAGTTTGAACAGAAAATAAATTTAGAAGAATAAATAAGTAAAAAACATCAATCTTTCTTCTTCTTTTTTGTACATGATTTTTTTTCTTCTAATTTGAATAATAAGAAAAGTTGAGAAAATGGCTTTTACATATTTTTTTTAATATAGGCTTAATTTCATTTTTTTTTCTCTTTAATTTAGACTATGTGTGATTTTAGTCTTTCATGTTTTTATTGATTCAATTAAGTTTATCTATTTTTTAAATTAGGTAAGTTAGTATTTTAGTTTGTGTGTTGCACAAGATAAATATTTATAATATGCAAATTATATTATCATTAAAATTCATGATAAATAAATATCTTTAAATATATAAATTATATTCTGAATTTACCAATATTTTTAAAATTGAATAAGTCATTACCAACTTTGATCAAACTGATATCAATAAAATAATAATAATAATAATATATAAATAACACTTAAAATAATATTAAATATACATAATACTTATAACTTTATAATGCTAAAAACTAAAAATAAAACATCATTTTTGTAACATTCAAAGTACACACAAAAGTTCAAATCAAATATATCATAATACTTAGGTATAAGTTTTAACAATACACAACATTGTCCACTAATGATAACAAAATTACATCTAAAATAAAAAAGGAAATAACAAATACTTTAAGTTGATTTTTTATTTTTTAAGAAAAATCAAAACAACGTCAGATTAAACATTTTTCATTGACTCATTATGAAAATTGGGCTTTTATCAACTTTTGACCAATTTTTCTGAAGGTTGATTTTGTAGTTTATTCAAATCCAACACTAGACCAATTTTTCGCTCATATTGGACTTGGCTTGTTTGGTCCAATTTTTAGAACATAGGAATTTACAATAAACAATTAAATTGTGATATGAAGTTATTTTTAACTATTGACAATTTATTGAAAAAATATTGAAATTCAATTTAGAAATAAAAAAATGGTGGATTGAAATAAATAAACAGTTAAGAATATCAAGTATACAAATAAAGATAAAAAAAAAGTTTGAAATGATTGAGTTTTTTTTTTTTTTTGCTACTTGCGTGGATAGTGTATGAAATGCACATCCAAAAAATTGAAGAAAAGGGATATTGAAAATGTCTAATTAAAAGAGTGAGGAGACAAAAAACTCCACTTTCCAAATTGTGTATTTTAATTTATAATATAGAAATAGATTTGCTCCATTTGTCAATTTTCTTTTATATAAATTCCGTATTGTAGACATGTTTTTAGTAGTTGCCCAGGCTTGGTCACTACGAGCCCCTTTGTGAGGAGGCACTCTTTCTCTCTAAGTTATGGGGCTATTTTGTTGAGTTCCTTAGATAGAATTGTCTCGCATCCCTTCTCTACCTACCCACCTGTGTAGGTTTCAGGTACAAGTACCTGTTTGTTAAAAGTCGTTTGAGCTTTTAAACTTTAATTTTGAACTCAAAACTTTTATCAATTGAATTAATTAAGTTGTTTTGAATATTTTTTATTCAAAAATCAACAAAAATATTAACTTTTATCAAAACTAAAAAATCTCAAATTTCTCCCTCTTCATATTCTAATCTCACATCCTACAAAATCTTTTAAATTTTATCAAAATTTTCAAATTTTTAACTTCTAAACTTTTAAAATTGTGTCATATCCCAAATTCATCACAAACCACCCAAATATTAGATAGAAAATGAGAATATGAAAATTTTTAATAGAACGAAATTGATGAAAAGACCAAATTTATATATTTAAATTTAAAAAGAGACTTAATTAGCAAAAAAAAAAAAACTTTGCGAGATAAAAATCTCACATATATAATTCAAACAAAAAGAACTAAAATACTAATTAAGTGTTTAATATAATACTTTTTTCGAACTCCAGTATAAGCAAGCATAGTAGTGTTAATAATATCTTAAAAATATTTTTCCTACATATCCTCTTTACTACCATATTAAAAAAGTATTAAATGAAAAAATAAATGCATTTAATACTTACCATACAAAGGAAGTAAGAGGATGTAATAGTAGGATTTAAAATTATTCAAGCCAAAAGTAACTAATTCACATTGATTAAGAATGTTATTTCATTCCATAATCTATACTTCATGCTAATTGAGAGAAGACTTTAATTTTGTGGGATTTGTTGTAAAGTAGAATAATCTCTCCATTTTGAAAGCCATATAGTTAATATCATGAGCATAAAAGAGGTTATTGGAAATAAAATTTAAATTAAATAAAGGGTATTTTGAGAATGATTTTATTAAATAGGATGAAATTAGTTAATATTTTCTTATATTTTAGACTACCATGCCTAGGTTTAGATTTGCTTATATTCAACCCACTAGGATTGGCTTGGGGGGGGGGGGGGGGGGCGCGGGCGACGAGAGGAGGGAGTTAAGATAGTATACATGAAATCATAGGTTCTAATCTCAATGCAACCATCATAAAAAAGAAGAAGAGATTTGCTTATATTTGTATACAGAGAGTGTAATGCTTAAATAAATAGATTGTAAAATTTGTCATTGTTACAAATCTTAATACTATTTTTTAAGGAAAGTATTGAATGAAAACAATTGTATTTAATGTCTCGGAAAAAATATTTTATACTTATCATACAAAATTAGTAAGAAAATTAATAGGAGGATATTGTAGAGGGAATTTTTTTTTCCTTTGTCATTTTAATAAGATTTTTAGAGAAGTGCAAGTAACACATTTTTTAGTTAACACATTCTTTCTAGCTAACACATTATGTAATATTAGTTAAGATTAATTGAAAACTACAAAATCATGAAAGAGATTTATTAAATAAGATGTGATACACACAAAAGTTTGTTATTTCCAATATATTTCAACCAATAAAAAAATGTGTTCAAAAATAGTGTGTAGAAAGTCTTTTTTGTTAATAGCATTTCTCAAATTTTTGTCTCACTTTTTGCGCTTTTATGCTTCTTATTTATAGTGTGTATTTACTATATCCAATCAATAAGTATGATAATAATAAAAAAAGATAAATAGTATATATTTTTTTTTACAATTTTTTCATGCAATAAAGAGAGAAAGAAAAAAAAAGAGAGAAAAATGTGAGGTAAGATATATAATTGATATAATAAACAAAGATAGAGAAAATTTAGCATTATAATAAATATTATAAAAATGTGTTGTATTAATAATATTTTTTTGGTACATTGTTGTATTAATAATATAACATAAAATAAATATTTAACAAGAAAAAAAATTTAGCTACCTAATTAGTAAAGCTTCTATGGCCAACTTTAACGTGATATAATGCTTTTCTTTCTATTTTTTTCTGTATTGAGAGACACTTTTTTCACTGTGTTGTGTTGTTCCTAGAAGAAATTATATCTCCAGGTCACACACACACACACACACACACACACACACACACACACACACACACACACACACACACACACACATATATATATATATATATATATATATATATATATATATATATATATATATATATTTGTTTATTTATTTATTTTATTTTTGACAAGGTGACATATTTTTTTGAAACCAAGATATGAACCCTAAAAACATTACCCCGTCACAGACGCTATAAGAAAAGTATTATTTTTATTATTATTAAAATAAGAAAAGTATTTTAGACTAGCGTGCAACTCCCCGTCAAATAAAAAGTATCGTGCAACTGCTAAAGGTGAAAGTGCATTTAAATGCTGTTGCAACTATTAATTTTTTGGTTGTATCGGAGTATGTCTTTGTCAAATTTCAGAAACTAATCTTTTAAAGTATTGAAATTTATTTAAGAGTTTCAATTCTCTAATCAGATGTTCTTTCATTTAGAATAGATGAATAAATATATAGATGGATAGAATTCCTGACATACTTTAGAGATATATTAACTGACAATCATACCACACATTATTGGTTTGAAACTATTATTTTGAGATTGTTTATTTTAAGATAAATCTAACCTGCAGTGATTTAGGTATTTTTAATGTTATTTTTAATTAAAATTAAAATTTTGAAATTGTACAGTAAAATTTAACATTAAAAGTCAGCATTAATTAGAGGTGAATAGCATTAAAAATAGTTAATTACTGTTACCCAAATTATGTCATTTCTCTGAACCGTAACTTGCGCGAAAGATTAGATGTACTGCCTAACTTTTTTGTATGAACGAATTGCACAGTTATAAACATAAAACTGTGAGATCAAAAATCAATTAATTAAGAGGTGATGAATGAAAAACATCAATTAATTAAGAGAAATTATAGTTATGCATTATTTTTGTATAACTTGCTTACAAATTAAAAAAAAAAGTGTGAAACAAAAGAAATGATATAACAAAGAAAAATAGAAGGTAAACTCTACTGTATCAGTATATTTTAATGGATACCGGTACCTTTTTTGAATGAAATAATAAATAATAAATACATAATAACTTGGAATTGATAAAATAGCTTATTGTTTAGGATCTTGTTATTTTTAAATAGTTAAATTACCCTCAAAATTATTTTTGTTGTTCATTTCACTTACACTTGCATATTTTTTAGGTTTAATATTGAATTTTAAAAAAAATTAAAATAAATCTCAATTGATGGAATTTTTTGCAATTATAAAATTTAAAACACTATTAAAATTAAATTCTAGCTCATTTATGATGTAATTTTAATGTACAAACTTATTTTAATATGAAAAGGTACCAATATCCTCTTAAAATAAAAGGGACCAAAGCAATCACTAAAATAGAATGAAAATTATAAAAAGTATCACAAGAAATTTAATATAAGAATATTACAACTCATCCATTAAAGAAGACAATCATAAACAGCAGCATTTTGCTTGTCTCTTTCTACTTTCGAAAGTGAGCGTCAACGTCGATATGCAACATCGTAGCATTCCAAATGAATGATGGAGTATACAAGAAAATTGGGTTCGGCTAGGAAGAGCAATCATTGGAATGGAGGCCGATGCCTAACTTTGACACGAACGTATATGATCAATAGGTTATCGGGCTTTTAGGGAAACTTGATCCATCACACGATAGGAAGTTTCAACGTCCACCTAGACGCATAAAGGCATAAAAGGTGAATGAAACAAGGAAAAATGGCGAAAATTGTTGATAAGATAAATGACAACACAAAAATCAACTGTTAATGCCATCCTGGAATTCCATCTTAGTGTCAATAATGCAACATGTTTAAGTAGCACAAACATGAACTAGGGGTACTGTTAAGTATTTTCATTGCATTTGGAGGAAGTGCTTTGAACCCTTTGACATTACGATGTCATAGCATGAAAAAAAAAAAAAAACATTAGTTGGGATGTTTAAATTAAATTAAAATGCTCCTATCTCTAGAAATTGCCTTTATATATGGTAATTGTTAATTTAGGTGCAATAGGAAGCAGCGTCAGGGGGTTGGAATGCATTCGCCCCCCAAGGGCTCCTCAATGAGACCCCGTGACCGTTTGGCTCCGGCCTATGGTAGGACCTCCACTACCCAAAAGGAAAAATAAAATAAAAAAATAGTGAGTTGAAGTAGCACAAACATCATGAGGATAAAGCATTGAATTGAAGTAGTAGTGTAGCACAAACTTTAACTTGGGATAGTGTTGGTATTCTTTTTGCATTATGAGGCTGTGGCTTGATATTGTGATGAGTCAAAAGTGACTTTATTATTGGGATAAAATACCCATAATTAAATGTTTCGGGTTGATGTATTTCAGTCCTTACATGTCCGGCTGTCCTACCTGATGCTCTTACTATACTTCAGTTTGGATACAAAGGAAGATAAAGAAAAAGTTTGGATACAAAGAATTGCACTTCTTGTAGGGTAAAGAGTGGAACAATATGGCCCTTTTCTCACTAATTTTAGATAGCTAGGTCTACATTCAAAGAAGTGCGGGGACCCATTTAGTTTGAAGTTGACAATGCCTTATATCACAATGCCACCTTCAGATGTGGTTGATCGTAACTACAAAAATTATGCCATCTTCGCTGTCATCACTGTGAACTAGCTAACTTGTTTTAGTTTCTTGATTACGTGTCAGCAGTAACTACGGAAGGCTCTAGTTGCTTTCAAAACAAAAAATTTCACAATAAGCCGAACACATAAATGACATAATCGTACCCGATGAAAAAATTTAGCAAAAAGGAAAAAATAGAATTGCCACCACACGCCACAATAGATGAAACTAGTGTGTTTATTTAAAGCGAGGAACAGAACAGGAGGAGATCAAATATGCATTCAATGAAGGCAGACAATTGTCAAATGACAATAACCAATTTTCCTGAACCTCCGTGTGAATGCAGCGCTAAAATACACCAGTGTTATCTCACAAGTGTTTTTAAAATACCCCTTTGCATTTACCATTTTCTTAATCTATGCCTTTGAGTCCAAGTATACAAAATTGTACATAAAATCTACCATATTACAACGATTCTACTGCTACAAAGCAATTGAGCGGACAAAGATGAGGATTTTAAAAAATTACTTCAGCTAAGAGTGTGAGTGTGTGACAAATGAACCTTATTGGAAAGGACCAAACTTAATAACCATAACTTATTATGGCGCTCTTAGAAATCACATAGCTCCGCGCAGGGGACACGATAATCAGTTTTTCATTTAAGAAGGGAAACAAAACTCCATTTTATTCGAAATTCACCACTCACCAGACATTTGAATGGCAATACTCAGAAACTTCCTTCTCAGAATATGAGAATGTAAAGGCTATATATTATCAGTATGCACAGCATGGCCAATGAAAATTATATACAGTAGCCACCCGCCAATAAGGGAGAGAAATTATTAGTGCCCTTTTAAATATGAGGGGTGGTTCTTCTCTGCCTCTATTTGTAACAAGAAGTTCCCAAATTGAAGAAATGCAAGTATAATATGATTAAAAAAATTTAATTTAAAATTTTTATACTGTCAAACTATCAAAAATTATATTTAATATAACTTTTAAAGTAATTACTATTAAAGTCAACAAACTTACTACACATATTGAATAATAGTATAAAAATTTTTTACACTGTCGATGTATATATTATATAATAAAAAAATACACAAAAGATGAAAGTGATTATATATATATATATATATATATATATATATATATAATCACTTTCAATATTTAAATTTATTTCTTATAAATTATAATCTTAAAAGTAAGGAAAATAAGTTTTAAATTTTATATTATAAAAGAGCAAATAATATTTGATAATTTTGCTTAATCCTCTTTTAAGTATAGCGATCAATTACTTTTGAAAGTAATGAGTGGTCATAGTTTTTTGAATTGTATTTCCTTCTTTTTCAACAAAAAATTATAGTTTAAATAAAAAAATTATATTGTTTAAAATCTATTTTTTTAATATTTGAATATTTTTTAATAATATTATTTTAAAACAAAAACAAAAAATATTTTTCTTTATAATGAAAAATGTGTGTGTTTTCTTAAAATTAGATCGAATTAGCTAATCAAATCGAAAATTCGATGAACTGGTCAAGTGTTTGGCTCAATTAAATCACATAATTAGTTTAGAGAAAATCTAGTTAAAAAATTGAAAAACCAATTAAAAACTGGCAAAATCAGTAAAAAGTGACAAAAATTCAATTCACAACAGGTCGATGAAAAAGGTTTAACACAATATTATTTTAATTTTTTCTTAAAAAATGAAAAATTAACCTAAAGTATTTGTCTTTTTCTTTTTTATTCTAAATGTAATTAACTTGTTATTTTTAATAAATATTGTTGTATATTGTTGAAACTTAGACCTAAGTATTATGGGGAAGAGATTATCTCATGTGAAAAAAAAAACTTGAGATTCTCAATTGTTAAAGATCTCACCATTAATTTTTTTAAATTTCACTTTATAATTAAAATATATTATATTATTAAGATTTATTAAAGGACTAGAATCTCATCTAGTGATAATATCATTGGAGAGGATCCATTCCCAAGTATTATGATATATTTGTTTTTGAACATTTGTCTGTACTTTGAATATTAAAAATAAAAACCTATAAAATTATTTTATTTTTATTTTTTGTATAATAAACTTATGATATTATATTTTTTAATATTGTTTTATGTATTATTTAATTATTATTATTATTATTATTATTATTATTATTATATTAATACTGGTTCAATGATCGGTTCAATTTTAAACACATTGAATTATACAGTGTTTGTTAACTTTGATAGTTAAACATTATTATTTTCTGTTAAATATGTTATTATTGCATCAAGAAAATTTTAATAAAATTAATCTAATAATTCAGGTATAAATAATTATATTAACTTAGATGTATGGAACATTTGGTGGTTATATAAAATTAAAATAAAAAATAGAATGTGAATAAATAAATTAAAAAAACTTTAAATTTATTAATCGTTGAATAAACAATAGGAAAATGGAATAAAGTTTGGACCCATAATAATAATAATAATAAAAGCTAATAATTTTGATGTAGATTGACTAAGAAAAAAAAAAAGAATGATGATGTAGAAATGTCAAATTAAAATTGGGTAGATAGGTGTAGAATCAGAAAGATTTATAAGAGTAATAATGAACAAATACATTCTTTCTTACAAACTTCAAAGCTTGTTTAGTTTTGTGTTTGAATTATGTAATTATTTTTCTTATAAGATGTCATTAAACATTCAAATACCAATAGAAAAACAAATGTTGAGCATTAAATAAATGTATGAATTATATGCAATAGGCTTAAATATATTTTAAGTTCCTGCAAATATACTCTATCTGGTTTTAGTCCTTGTAAAAAAAATTTGTTATTTTTAAATCTTTGACATTTTCTTAGTATTTATTTTTAGTCCTTGTCATTAACTCTAATTAATTTAGTGCTGACATGACTAATAAAATAAAAAAATATTAATTAAGATAATGAAGAATATTTTAAATTAAGATAATTAGATTATTTGTAGGTGTGTAATTCTATTAAGTAACATACAAATTATATGTAATTATCTTATTTATATAAAATAATAAATACATTACTTGATTGAATTACACACCTAAAAGTAATCTAATTATCTTAATTTAAAATATTCTTTATTACCTTCATTATCTTAATTAATATTATTTATTTTATTAGTCATGTCAGTACTAAAATAACTAGAATTCATGGTAAGGACTAAAAAAGATACTAAGAAAATGTCAAGAATTTAAAAGTAACAAAAAAATTAGCAAAGACTAAAATCTGATAGAACCACATTTATAAGATTTAAAACATATTTAAGCCTATGCAATAAATAGTGTGATGAATGATTAATATTTTTTTCTTTTAGTTTTCATTTTATAAGTTTTATATGTGAAATGTGAAATGTTATAACTTATAAGTATCTCTTGTGTTGTACAATCATTTTTTAATTTAAGTAGAAATGTATAAGTAGTTTAAATTTAGAAAAAAGAATGAATTTTTAAAAAATTTGGAAAAATTAATTTCATAATATTGGTAGTTAATATTTGTAAAAAAAGAAAGAAACTTAATGAAAAATAAAAAAAAATCAAATAATTAAAAGTGAGATTTAAAAATTTAAAATCTCTACGTAAAAAATCATATAAAAATATCTAAAATAAAAATAAAAATTTAAAAGTAATTAATAATTTATAATTTTTAAAAAATAATAAATTACTAAATAAGGATAAAATTATAATAAAAATAGAATATAATAAAAGACAATCTCATAATCAAGAACGATTCACATTTATAATTTAAAAATTGATTAATAATCTTTAAATTGATAAGTTTAATTATTATTTTTATTTCTATGTGTATGTAAGTATGTTATTAAAATTTAATTTCTCCTGGTTTTTAATTTTTTATAACTTGATGTTTTACACTCTGATTGTACCGTGCATTGTCCAGGGGTAACACATTAGCACATCGTTACGAAGCTCATACTGAGCTTCAAACAAATGTACTGCAAACTCTACATGCTTCCCCCACTGCGCTATATATACATACATTTTATTATCAATAAAATATTTTTGCAACCATTAAAATTTTTAAATTTATGTTATATTTTATTTATATTTAAACTACTTATGTAATGTACAATATACGTAGTGATCAGTATCACATGTCCCCTTCAACGTATTATATATATTCTCATTCCTATCGGACCCTTTGTAAGCTTCTTACATAATAGACCCTCGTAGAAAGCAGTCTAAACACAAGTTTGAGGGTGTCACTTTTTTTTTAGTTGACATATTATAGATGTGACCTGTTCACTAGTTTTATAAATAACTAATTTTTGCTGGTAAACTTGACGGGTTATTTTTAGTGGAGGTCTCTTTTCCCAACCTCTTTTTTTCCCATCTACAAAACTCGAATTTAAAACCTTACTTAAGATATCTGAGTATAGTTCCATTTAAACCAATGTAATATTGGTAGAGATTTTGTCACTTTTAAGCTTAAAAGCAACATTTTTGTTTCAAATGAGAAAATATAGTTAAACGTGATTTTAACAAAAACATCTTATTTTTTGTTTTAAGTTTTACTACAAACTTATTTTTGAGATAAATATTTTTAAACATTAATCATTTGACTTCAAACTTAATTTTTAAAATTAAAAATTAAATTTATCAAATTAAAATGGTCTAAAATCAAGTTTACAAACTCATTTAAAATATCAATGGCTACATGCTCTGTAGGTCTAAAAAAAACAAAAGTTAGCGGAAAACAAAAAATAGGGGACAATAGGCCCAGGATTGAGCTCAATGTAAGGCCCAACACAATCAGAAGGAATCCACATCAGAACTCAGACGTTTCTTGTCCCAAAAAACGGGGGAGGGGGAAGAGAGCTCAGAACATGGGACCGGTACCCCTTTGGAATATTTCGGGGCACGTAAATACATTGTACCTTACTCTGGGTTTTGTTTTATACAGTATACTTAACAAATGGCTTAGATTTTAGAGGCTTTTTTTTGCCCTAAAGGAGTATTTTTATTTTTTTTTCAAAATTATCAAAATATGTAGATTTTGAAAAAAAAAAAAAAAACTTAAACACGACATCAAAATTAGAAGTTATATGTCTTTTCACAACTTTTGAATTTAATATTTTTTAATTTTTTTTAATTGAAGTCATGTTTAGGCATATGAATTTTATATAAAGTCGCAAATTTGAATATGACCTCACTTTTTTTTTAATTTTTTAAATGAAAATATGAATTAAATTTTAGAAAATTAAATTTTTTAATTGAAGTCAATAAAAACAAACATGACTTTTTTTTTTTATATAACTAAAGTCGTGTGTGAGACTTCACTTTTAATTTATTTATTTTTATACTAGTCGTGAAATCAAAATATAATGAATCAAGTCGTGTTCTAACTGAAGTCGTGAAATCAATACATAATGAATCAAATTAATTTTTTAATAGACTTCACTTTTTTTATTTTATGCAAGTCGTGTTCTAACTTATAATGAATCACGGCTTCAATACGTAAAATATAAAATAATATAACAACAAAAGTCGTATTATATTTCATGATTTCTGTACGAAAAATTAAAAAAAAAAAAGATATAAGTTGCAGGTGCTTTCACGACTTCTATATAAAAATAAATAAATAAATAAATAAGTGAAGTTTCACATTAAAACACAATTTCAGTTTTAAAAAAAATTAAACAAAAGTTGTGCTTGTTTTCACAACTTTTGTAAAAACAACTAATTTCCAAGATTTTATTCATTTTTACGAATTTGAGACTTCATATTAAAATCGTAAAAAAAATTAAAAAATTTAAATTCAAAAGTTGTAAAAGCACATACAACTTCTGATTGATGTTGTGTTTCACAAGTATGACTTATCCCAATTTAGGTGTTTTTTAAAAATCTACTCATTTTGGTAATTTTGAAAAAAAAAATTACCCTTTGGAGTTAAAAAGAAAAAAACGATTTTAGAGCTTTGATACAAAAACTCAACATTTTTCGGCTTATGATTGGCAGAAAAGGGTGGACACAGAAAACCAGAAAATAAATTTGTTTTTTGTTGACAGGCCAGAAAATAAATTTGTTAAAAACAATCCACTTAGAAACTTGAGGAAATCAACCTATAATGAAATTAGCAAAAGTTGACTGATTTCATATTTATATTATAAATGGCACACTTCAATCCTCAATTTCAGGCACATAAACTAAAATTCATTTACAAATAACATGTTTGAAAATTTTATGGTTGAATAATATTTTAATATGATTTTAGGTCTCAAATGAATGAAAATGAAAAATAAAAGTTATTTTTTTACTGTGTCCAACTCTATATAATATAATGTAATCCAAACATATATATCATGAGTCTGAAAATTAAAGAGCTAAACATGATCTCTCTCTGATTTTCCAGCATAACATGATTTATCTGGGAACAAAAAAAAAAAAAACTATTGTTAATGGTAACATAGATATAATTAACCATGGACTAAGCAAGTCTTCCAAGTCCTGGATAAATACATTAAATATGTTTCAGAATATGGTGCGAGGACAATAATTGAATAAATAGTCAAGATATCATAAATCTACCTAAAGAATAAGTGGGTTTCAATAACCCGGTATTGGGAAACTAGCTGATAATATTTGGTTGGGTCGAGAATATGCTGGAAACATAATAGCCATAGATTGACTAAACTCCATTTTGAAATTTCGACACGCTTGTAGGTCAAGAATATCAGGTGGAATTTTATAAACGTTGAGCGCACGTTTAAGTCATCTTTATTTAGTAGTGCTCATGGAATATCGTGAGGTAGGATGTGGGAGGAAGCTTTGTCAACCACTTTTGAAAATGGGGTAATAGCTGGCTTTTTTGCTGAACCTGTTTATTGAGTGCTTCAAGGGTGGAAAGAGTCGCAAATAGAAAGATTCACACTTGTATGGTATTATGATCATAAATAATTTATGCATCTGATTGAAAAATAAGGAAGTGAATCGAAGTCAGCGGCTTATATGAGATTGTCTACGAGATAAATTTGAGTTTACGACAGATTCAATTGCGGGAATGAAAAGGAGAAAAAAGATGTTCAATTTGTACGTAATTATGTTAATTTAAGGATTAATTATGTTTTTAGTCCCTTATTTTTTGATGATTTTTGTTTTTAATCCCTCAAAAATATTTTTACCAATCATAGTCTCTCATAAATTTTCTATTCATGTTTTTAGTCCTTACTGTTAACTTGAACTGTTAAGTGATGATGTGACATTCACATTAGCAACTATGTGGCTTGCCACGTAGACTACTAGTCTGATGTGATAGTCACGTAACAAAAAATTATCTTTTAAAAATTGATATAATTTTTTTAGCGGTTTCACAACCGTCAAAAAAATGTAAATTATAAAAATGGCCTCTTATTTTATCACAATTTACATTTTTAGTCACTCAAAAAAGTTTGACCAGTTTTAATCTCTCAAAATTTTTTGTTCGTGTTTTTAGTCATTCCCGTTAACTTAAACCGTAAAACTTTAATAATTAATTAATTATCATTTTCACATAATTTATATTATTATTTTACACTCATACAAGTTTTTTCCTCAAAATTTATTTTAACTAATAATTTATTAATTAATTATAACTCAAAAGCTTATCACAGTACTTTTCTTACCTCTTTATCGCTATGTTTTGATAATTCAAGGTATTCATAATCTCTTATGAAAAGACTAACAATCTAACCTCTTTGATTATCTTTTGCATGTAATCTTTTTTTTTTTTTTTTACATTTTTGCTGTGAAATAATGTGTAAAATAATAATATAAATTATGTGAAAGTAATAATTAATTAATTATTAAAGCTTAACGTCTAAGTTAACAAGAAAGAGTAAAAATATGTACAAAAAAATTTTAAGGGACTAAAACCGATCAAACTTTTTTGAGGGATTAAAAATGAAAATAGTGATAAAATAAGAGACCATTTTCATAATTTACATTTCTGGTTGTGAAACCACTAGAAAAATTATATCAATTTTTAAAAAATAAATTTTTGCCACATGGTTGCTACGTTAGACTAGTAGTTCACGTAACAAGCCACGTGATTGCCAATGTGGATGTCACATCATCACTTAATGATTCAAGTTAACTATAGGAACTAAATACACGGATGAAAAATTTATGAGGAACTATGATCAGTCAAAATATTTTTAAGGGACTAAAAACAGAAATCGAGAAAAAAATGAGGAACCAAAAAGATAATTAACCTTTAATTTAAATATTTTTATCTAAGTATTTTATTCAAAGTTATGGTGAGAGGCACTTTTGTACATATGTTCATCAAAACTCAACACATCAAAATGAAGCTCTATACGAGATATATATATATATATACAAATGAGAAACTTATTAAAATGAGAAATAAGTATTACTAATAGTAGTCATTGGATAACAATTAAAAACAATGAACGACTAAGATTAAAACTCAATTAAACAACTCTTGTGAAACCACCATTGTCGCCGCCTCCACCGCCGTTGCCATTACCACCACTGTTGTTGCTATCGCCGTCACTACCACTACCGATGTCATTGTTGCCCCTGCAGCCGCCACCACCATTGTTGTCGTCACCCGCCGCCACCACTACCGTAATGGCAGTGGTGGTGGAGGCAGTAACAATGATAGTCTCATAAAATATGATTAATTGGGTTTTAATCTTAGTCACAAATTTGTTTTAATTATAATCCAAGGGCTATTATTGAAAGTTTTCATTGTAAAAGTTTCTCATTTGAAATGTTCCGTATATATATATATATATATATATATATATATATATATAAAGTAAAGATGGATAAAGATTTAACGGTCTTTGAAAAAAAATAAAAATCAGAGAAACGTTGAGGCTAAAGGAAAACTCACGATTCATTTCTTCACAACTTGGAAAAGGGAAAAATTTCAGCGATGAAATCAAACGTAAATTAACAAGGGTTTACGGACTATAATATGTTTAAGTCAACGCATTCAAATTATATTCCATATGCTCTCAGCCAAAAAAAATGCATATACTCTATCTTAAAGTGAAAACTTTGAATTTTTCAATAATCCATAAGAAGGGAAAAGGTACAAATGCTAATTGACTAATTTGCTCTCATAAGCCCTTTTCAAATTCTTTAAAATTCGTTCTTGACAAATACACTAACACAGAGAAAGGGAGACATACGGAAGTCACCCGAAAGGAATAAAAGCGAAAACGTAAACCAAACACATTACACAAGGGTAACTATCACGAAAGGAATATCCATGAATGCGTTTAAAAGGATTTATTTATAATTTTTTTGAATTTATTTTATAACATAAATATTTTTATAAGCATTTAAAAAAGTTTATAAAAATAGCTTATGATATTTATAGGTTTTTTTTTAATTTATTTAAATAATTTCGTTAGGATAGTTTATGAAAATAGTTTAATCATATTTTTTATTATAAAAACAATTTATATATAAGTATTTATCACGAAACTATCAAGTCAAACAACAACAATGCTATTTTTAAATAAATAAAAAGAAATCAGTACATTACAATTCAAATAGTTACTGTGTGTTTGAAAGAGCTTATTTACAACATATTTGAACTTATCTCATGACATAAATACATGTGTCACTATTTTAGAGAGGTTGTAAAAATAACTTATGATATGTCCCTAAATTATTTTTGGTTTATTTTAATAAGCTTTACAAGATGGCTTATAAAAACAACTTATAACTTATATGAAAATAATTTTAACCTTATTGATCTTGGATTTTAGAAACAACTTATATATAAGTATTCATATGATAAGCAATTTTTCAATAAATATTCGATTATGTTGTTTACCCAAACATACCTTAAATAAGAGTACGAAATAAACTATAAAGGATTGAACTAGTTTCTAGGGACTTAAGGAGTTTATACAACAAAATACCAAAAAAATAAGTAAAAGAAACATGAAATATTATTTGACATTTCAATTTAAAATTAATTATTCCAACATTTAAGTTTGTCATGGTTATTCACAATCAGTTCCTTTCACCGTTACAAATATTTTAATACAAAAATTGTTACTCACATTTTAATTGTATTGAGTAATTCAATATAATTCTCTCAATATAAAACAACCAAACCCAGAGTGCTTCAAGTAAATTCCAAGCTCAAAACATGTAAAATCCACACCCATCAAACTTAGTTTGTCAATTAAACCACATGATACTCAAAAAATGAAAAATAAATAACTGATTAGAGTAATAATTTTTTATGTAAAATAAAAAATTGGAAGTTATTGAAAATATTTCTCCAAACCAAATAGCCTTTGTACAATCCAAGAGTATTAAGTATACATTAGAACTCAATAGTTTTTAAATTTGATATACAAAATATTAATTTGAGGAAATTAATTGAAGTAAATTACATTAATACTCCTAAAATTTTTTCATATTGCACATAATTTTATTTTGTTAACGTTTACAATAATTTCTTTTATAGATATATAGATATAATGCTTTTCAACCAATTAAAAAGACTCAGTATAATGTATAAAAAATATTAATGCAATTTTTTAAATAATTAAAAAAATTAACATAAAAATAGAAAAAAAATATCGTGTGTAATCTAAAAACACAGAAAGTGTAAAGTGTAATTTATTACTCAATTAATTGCTTATCTGCGCAAATATCTGGATCGCAGAGAACAAAATCGAGTTGAAACGCCATTCCATTTTCCCATTACGAGGCATCAACTTGGATTAGGACCCTTTACCATTCCCACTAAACAAACTACTCCAATTGCACGACCCTCGTACACACTTCGTTCCAATCACAACGCCACGAAATTTCATGATAAAAGACCATTACCCAAACTACTATCAAAATTTTATATAAAATAATCAACAAATCATAAAATAAACAGGCAAGACTTTAGTGGGAGAAGATAAAGATTCCCTATAATATAATAATACCGCAATAATATTCAATCAGGACAGATTTACATTGCAACCACCACCTTAATTCAATTCCTATTCACTTTTCTTTCCCCCCCCCCCCCCCCCCCCCCCCCCCCCCCCTCCTACTGCAAAAAAGCACCCACAGTTCCCCCTTTTTTAATTCCACCGTCACGTTGACTCGAATACCAAACCCACGGCCCCGGAAATGTTCTCCTGCATCGCGGTCTGCATCGAGTGACGGTGCTCCCCCTCGTACGTCACAATCAACATCGTCGGATCGTCCGAAGCACGCTCCACGTGCTTCCTCGCCGGACACCCTCTCACCGTACTGCACTTGTAATATCCCCTGATCACACAAACAAAACAAATCAACGTCAGTTAACACACCTTTGACCAAAGTCAACACCAAATCAACGGCCACAAATCACACATCACTCACCTCGGGTACGGCGATCCCTTGATCGGCTTCTGCCCGTACTTCCTCCACGAGTACTCGTCCGGCGGAATATCGGCAATCTTCGAACTAATCGCCGGCATTCTTATCGTCTTCTTCACACGATTCTTCCTGAAGACAATGAAAAAAAAAAAGCATTTAATTAAAACTTAAATTAAAAATAAAAACCTTACGATACGCCGTTGTTGCTAGCATGTGCCAGGTGATATGGTCTAATGGTCAACAGTCAAAGGTAATAATAACAAAAGGAAAAATCAAAGTTGCTTGGTAAGCGTAACAACAGCGAAAACGGATAATAACATTATTAACGTGACAAAGTGGGGACGGGTTGAGTTTGGGAAGTTCCATTTTCTTGTCTTCATCGTGAGACATCATTTCTAAAATTCGCCCATTGACAAACGCGGCACAGGACAAAAGCCTTTGCTGTCACTGTCACGCGTGCTTTGTGACTGTGTCCATTCAATGCCTTTAACTGCAGCACTACCGAAATCGTTGACTCTTGAACTCAGACTCGGACCGAGTCCTCGTCCCGAGTCAAAAGGTAATTGGCTTAACCTAACCGTAACCGTAACGATTTTTTTTATTATTATTTTTTATAATTGTTCGATTAGGGGAATTATAAGGTGGGACGCGGGTGTACCTTCTTTTAATGCAGTGGCACTTGTTGGAGCCGGAGACGTCGTCGGAGTGTTGGCGGTGGTCGTGGCACCTCTTCTTGAGCGGCGCCGACGAGATGGGCGGTTTTCCGGCGGAGGAAGGCGGCGGCGGCGGGGTGAGGAAGAGGGAGGAGCCTTGTTTGCCGTTGGAGACGCTGCCGTCGCCGGTGATGGCGGAGGACATGAAGGAGGAGTTGGAGGAGACGCTGAAGGTTTCTTTAGAGAACTCGAGCTCCATGGACTTGGCGTTGTTGGAGGCGAAGATGTTAGGTTTGGTGAAATCGAGAGTCAAGCTCTGGGACTGCGCGGGGACGAAGGTAGAGGGAGGTTTAGCCGGCGGCGGAGAGGGGGCGAGAGTGTGGGGTTGGGTGGTGGAAGAGAGGGGTGCGCGACGGAAGCGGGCGCGGCCGGTGCGGTTGAGTAGGGAGATGAGTTTTTTGAACTTTGAAACGGTGACGTCGGTGAGGTCGGTGTGGAGATGAGAGGGTTGGTGTGAGAGGAGACGGACGAGGTGTTCCATGCCCTTGAGGCCCTCGGAGGCCGCTTCTTGAATTGCCCTCTGTTCGTCCATTTTGGGGAAGCCCATCAGGTCCACCGCCATTTTTCACTGGTTTGATAGACAATCAACGGTGTGGCTCTGAGTCAGACTGTCATGGAAAGAGGAAGAGAAGATGTGGGTTTGTATTTGGTCTGTCGTGCAGGGAAAAAGAGTAGGGTGGATGAAGGGGAAGGGGAAGGGGAAGGGGAAGATATATTGGGGAGAAGGTGACCGGATGACCGGGTAAGTGAGAGAAAGACAGAGAGAGAGAGAATGTTCCATTTGAGTCAAAATGGGTTTTCACCCTTTTCTTTTTTGTGCCTACTGCCTAATGGGGAGTGGGAGGTAAGAATTGCCCTTGCACGGGTTTGTACCCACCATGTCATGCTAGCTCCAAATTAAAAATAGAGTAATTATATAAGTTTAATATTACAAGCACTTTATTATTTTTATTATTTTATTATTATTATTATTATTATAAGAACTAAATTAAAAGTTGGGTTTGGTTCTTTTAATAAAAATTAATATAAAATATTTTTTACATTAATTTATTTTTTTATAAAAATACTCTAAATTATGATTCATTTTTTTGAGTTTAATAAATAATAAGCAAGATACATTAATGTCTTTAAGTTCTTTAGGAGTTTAACTTTTTGAGAGAATTTTGAAAATCTTATTTTGTTTGTCTCTTCATACATTGTTAATAAAAATTAAAGTAATGAATATATTATTAATGAAAGAGGTTAAAAGAATAAAAATCAATAAAAATATTTTAAAAAATATGAGTATGTCTCATTAATGTTGAGGATAATTTTAGAAAATATATAATTTTAGGATAAATTTAATTATAATAACTAAATCAACTATTTTTTCTAATCTTTGTGAATTAGTTAATTAGGTCTTATAAAAAGAACCAAAAGGTGTAATTTTTTTATCACATTTTATTACTTATTATATTTATACTTTTTTTTCTCTCTTTTTTTCTAGGTATTATCTAGTATGATAATATTCATACATAATTTTCTTTAAAAATTACGTGTATGATTTTATGTATTTTTAATATTTTTAATTAAAATTGGAATCACATTTTGATAATTCATAGAAGTCATGATGGTTATTGTCAGGCTCTAGCTATCAGGTGGCAACTGAGGTCAAAGAGGTGTTGTCAAGTTGTGGTAGCTACTTTGTCAAGAAATCCACTAAAGTCAATCTAGTGGTGAGGAGTTTGAGTAGTATGTATAAAGTCAAATGTTCTAACTTCAATACTACCATTGTATACCAAAAAAAAAAAACCTACTTTGTCGATATTGAAATGATGGAAAATAACCATCTAAAAAGATTCTGACACTTAAGTTGATAAACATATTGGTATGATGGACAATGACTACTTGAAGAGATTTTGACACCTAAGTCAGTAAGCCAACAGAATGACAAGTAGTTAAAAAGAATAGAGCATGCCTAGAGAAGAGGGATAAGGACATATATAGGAGTAGAGTCATAGAGATGACGTGTTAGATGATTAAGCAATGTTAGCACTATGCCTATCATCAAAGGGTTTGGTAGGAAAATGTTCATGTTAAGTGTTTCTACACATAAGGTTCACATCTTGTGTCAAAGGTACTTAAGTGGCTTCAAAGCAGCACAAGGGATTGGATGTTAGCTAGGTCTATATCTGTGAGGATGAGTTATGTCCTGTTTAGGTTGGTGAGCAAAAAGCGTCGAGGTCAAAGGTGCACAAAGTCGCATAGGTATGTTATGCTAGGGTTGTGGTGATTGTGTCATCTTTGAGGTATGGCAAGGGGGGGGGGGGGGGGGGGGGGGGGGGTGCTAAGAAATGGGCCAAAATGGAGTTGTTATAGTCAGGTGTGAGTTATGTCTAGAACAATTATCATGGTAAAATTTTAATTTTAATTAAAGGTGGATATTAAAAACATTTAAGATATTATACCTAAATTATGTCTAAAAATATATTCATCCTTAAATACATACATGTGTGGCTAACAATTTCAACATTTATCGTCTTATCTTGTAAATAATTAAATATTTATATATAAATTCACCAGTAACATTTTAATTAAATAAAATTATTATTTCATATTTTATTTATACAATAAAATTAAACATTTCACCGACAAACTTGAAAAACAACCTTGCAATTAGTGATAATGCAAAGTAATCATCAAGACAAATCTATTACACGATAATAATAAGATTTAGGATTTTAAATTTTGAAACTAAAAATAATTCTAATATATGCAAATTTTGAATTCTATAATGTCATAGGCCTTAATTGTTTTAAAATTGAGTATTTTGATAGAATTAATTTTGAATTATTGAACATGATTGAAATGTGAATCTAAATTGATCTCAATAATAGATTTTATATTAAAATGTAGGCTAAATTACTAATTTGGTCTCTTTATTTTATTCAATTAGGTCTATCTATTATAAAAAGGTTCAATTAAGTCTCATAATTTTCAAAAACGCTCTAATGTTATCTTTTTGTTCAAAATGACATCGTTTTTCACTATGTTTTTCATGTCGTTTAGTGTAAAATTGGATAGAAAACAACATCGTTTTGAAAGAAAAGGGTAACATTATAGCATTTTTAAAATTATGAGACTTAATTAAACCTTTTAATAATAAAAAAACCTAATTAAACAAAATAAATAAATTAAGGAACTAAATTGATAATTTAACCTAAAATGTATAACACAATAAGAGGAATTGACAATGAGTGATAGTCAAATTGGTACATAATATTATGAATGAATTACACTCTCCTTTTTTTTTTTTAAGAGACGTGAGTATTATACCGTTGACCTTTTTCTCTGTTAAAATATATATTTTAGTCTATTTAACTTACACACACTCTCCCTTAAAAGATGTGAATATTATACTATCTTTTCATTTTATGTTAAAATATAAAAAGTTTTCTATTTAACTTAACACTATTAAATAATATACTTTAAAAGATTTTAATATATATTTTTAATTAAAATATATACTAAACTTTTTAATTTAAGAAGTTACTCTTCATTTACTTTATATTTGAACGTTATTTCTTGTCTATGCATTAACATTGCTTCTATTAGTAAGTAAATATTTTGGGAGTCACAAAACATCTAACCAAATTTGTTGTTATTAGAATACGGAAAGCTAAAAATGATGTTAAATGGAGAAAGAAAAGAGAAAAATTTAATACTAAAATCTACTAATGTAAAGAATATTTTAGTCATAAATCCATTTTTAATGAAAAATTATAATTGAAATAAAGTGTAATATATTTGCAACTATTAAGAGAGAAAAATGTATATTTTAACCTAAGAGCAAAAAGTTATGTAATACTTACATATCTCAGGAAATCGTAATGTAAAAGATATTTTGATAATAGTTTTTTTCTTTAATAGAAATTAATAGAATTCTAACAAAAAATTAAAAAATAAAGTAAAGTATTGTATATACAAATCTGTCAAGAAAGGAAAGTACATATTTTAACATAAGAAGAGGATAGTGTAATACTTACACTTTTCACTCAAGGAAGAGAAGTATAATTTACGAATATTATATGAGTAATATTAATTTTTATTTAAAATTTAATACATCAAAATAACGCGCTAGTACCGTACCAATAAATAATAAAGTATTCATATTTATAAAAAAATTACAAGATTTAGATCTATTTAATAGATAATTAGTAAGCTTATTATATGCAGAATTATTTTAAATTTAAACAAAACTAACAAGTTTATCGTGTATTACATGAATATTTTTAAATTTATATAAAATTTACAAATTAAAATAAATTAAAGACAAGAACAGACATTTACATTTTAATAGTGAATTTTGAGCATTGTCAATGAAAGTATTAAAAAAAATGACGGTGAATCAATATTAAAATACCAAAGAATTTACTATTATAACATGTTTTCTTTCACTTCTACCGTTGACATTATTTATCCATCTTTTTTGAAATTTTTAAACAGTCCATAATTCTCCCAAGATGGGACCAATTTAGCACCAACCAACCAATGAATTTGTTTTTTTTGGAAGAAACCACAAGTAGCTTTCACTAGAAACAATCTTATTTAAGTAGGATAAAACCATTATAGACGACAAAGACCAACCAATGAATTTGTTGACACGGTGAATTTAATTCTTGTAGATATAAAATCTTATCTTAATTTTACTAATTCATTACAATAGATTATAATATTAACATACTAGATACCAAATGTTCAAGTTATCAAAAAATTTGGGAAGTCATTAATATGAAAAAATATTTTAGGAGTTATTAATACGCTACGCATCATGTATAAGGTGTATCAAACATTTTTAAGAGTTACTAATAAATAATTATAAATAAAATTAATTGTTTAATGTATGAAAATTGAGAAGTCACGTGACTTAACGGAAATGAAAGTATCACTTAAAAATATTTTCGTTCAAGAGTGAAGATTTAAGTTTATAATATTGGTGTTGATTTATATTTTATTTTTATATTATAAATCTGAATTTTCATTTCGAATGAGAGAATTTTTATTTTTTTTTATACAACGGAGGCAATCAGCAACTAAACAATAGAAATCCTACGCGGGAAACTAACGCCACTAAAGTCCTGCCAGACTAAATACATAAACCCCTCGGGGTTCTTCTCACCAGTGGGATCCCAGGGAAGACTAAGCTCCCCAACCTGCCAGGTAATCCACCACCGAATTGCCTTCCCGATATGCATGAGAAATATGGACCTGCCAAGGTTTTTTTATCCACATCTTAATGCAATTAAGTGTAGGAGCATATGGATGCTGCATGGGGTACATTCCCTTCAGCAAAGCTACAGCCACTGCAGAGTCGCCTTCCAACCAGACCTTTATATACTATCTGTGCCCAGCATATGAATGAGGGCATTTTTAAAAGTTATTATTCAATAAGAGCATTTTTAAGATTTTTGTTTTAAATAAGAGTATTTTTAGAAATTATTATTGAAGCACATGTTTTATTCTAATCTCATATATCAAGTAATTTACTTTATTTTTAATTTTTTATTACTTTCAAATATACTTTTAATTTTAATTTTAATTTTAATTTGATTTAATAACTAACTTAAAAAGTTTTTTTTTGACCATGTCAAACCACTTTTTTTTTTCTTATCTATATCCATATAATTGATTTTCTTTTTGCTTACTCTTACAATATATCATTTTTGTTTTTATTTTTAAATTGAATTTCATTATTGTTTAGAAGAAATTATCAACAATTAAAAATAACTTTATCTCGCAATTTAAAATTGTACTGCCCGAATTTGGCACCTCATGGTAGGGTTGAGCAACCACTTCGGGGATCAACCGATGTGGCACATCGAATACAGATTAGCCTGACATAAATAAGGAAACAAGATCCCTTATTCATCATTTCAGAAACTAAGGTTGTGATTTCAAAATTTATGAGAAGTAAATAAGGTAACTTGGCGATATCTATACGCCCATATATACGATTCAGGTGCATACTTTCCCTAATCTCAATCCAAAACCTTGCAACCCTAACGGACACTCTAATCTGACTTAAGCATCTAAGTGTCTTTATAGGTACCCCTCCACCATTGGCACACCATTGGAACAAGGAGGAAGGAGGAAGATCCAACCAGAAAGGAGATGGCAAAGGAGATCAACCAAATTTTGCAGGAACATTTTGGCGCCCACTGTGGGGCCAAGGTAAACTTTCCCCCGACCACCACAAAAATGATACATACTAGTAGCGAAATGGGACAGGAAAGGAAGCACAGGGAACGAGCGACCAGATCAATTAATAAATACAAAGAAAAATGCCTATTCAAATTGAATTTTCTTATCACGAAGAGATTCAAGGAAGAAATAACTTACCCCTCTTAACATTAGATTGTTGATATCGTATGACGTTTAACATTCAATTTTTAAGTGCTATGGATTATGCTAATCAATATTTGATCCTTCATGCGTGGTTTGGAAAATATTATCTCATGACAAAGGTTAATTACGTGACATTTGGATTACCAAATTCAAATTGTTAATAATATAATACATTTTACATAGACACCTAATATTACTGTCATTGATATGGCCTTTTTCCTTTAAAATATATTATTCATGGTATTAGGGAAAGTCATTATGTTTATTGACACCGACAATAAATGACATTTATATTCATATATTATGATCCCATTTATTCATGATGATATGAAAAGTTTATTATTGGCACCCAATGATATTATATTCATAATATTGTAAGGAGGTTAATAGGTGGGATGTTTCGAGGAATGGAGGCAGATGACTTGCTTATTAATTGGAAGCAGTCAACAGTCCAGACATCAAAGGAATGTATGTGAACGCAAGCATCCTACAAAAGCTAATACATTTCCAACACCACATGAAGGACAATATCAAAGGATAAAGGCACTCACATATCCTCATGCACTTGGCCAAGTTACCACTCAAACATCTCTAACAACACATGAAGGTACCACCTCTGTTTTTGATGGCAAAAGGTACACCTTCCCTTTAAAATAAAATAAGTCACTTATACCTATCATAGACGTACGACATCAAATCAAGGAATAACATGGTGAGTAGAACATTCCTATAACATGTTCTTTGATAACTACAAATTGCGGGGTTTCCCGACCTGCTTACAATCATGTAAACTACCTATTTAGACAAAAGCTGTTAGAAGGAATTGATCTATCTTAAATTCCCAACATTTATTGTTAAGATCCCATTTGCTCTTTAAAGCTAATATGCAGAATCTTTGGCCCACAATCGATCAGGAAATTTCATAGATGAATTTTCATTTGTTGAGAGATTAGCAAACAAAAATTAAAAGAGACTACCTCTTTAGAGCGCTTTGCAAAAGGAATAGCGATGTAGAAACAAATTTTGCGGTGAAGATATTAACTAAGGTTGGAACTTGGAAGGAATGAAGTGGTTTCTCTCTCTATGGCTTCTTTCTGTGCTAACACAATATCAACACATATGTGGTTACAACCAATAAGTTGAGGAGAAAACATACAAAATAGGCATCACAAGGACCCTAACCGACACCACCCCACCAAAATGTGACTATGATGTCTTCACGGCTGACAACACACCACTTCAGCTGGCTAATACTTAGTTCAACAAATATACATCGACAATGTCACCTTCAACCCTCAGTTATCATTCCGACCTCAATGTGCATCGAAAAGGAACATGAATGAGTAACACTTCATCTCAAACGAGGATCCTATAGCAAAGATTGACATACGCTCACCTCATTAGCCCAAAGCGCCCGCCATGTTTATGAAAGGCATGCACTGACATAAGCACAGTCAAGCTGACATGCATCTTGACGTGCACATACAACACTACAATTGGCATGGGTCTCTTTTTCTTCTCATGTGAAGTTGCAACCTGCTATGTCTTCATGAGTTGTGTTAAGAGGTTGTGCTTGTGTAATTTGTTGTAGGCCAAAGTCTAGTGGAACATTGGTTGAGGGAGGCGGATTTATGAGGCAGAGGCATGGCTAGGAGTATACAAGTAGTGAGGATGACTCAGGATGATGTATGCTCTGGAACCAAGATGTGCCTAATAAGGCACACTTAAAAACTTAGCAATAAAGAAAGTCTTAATCCATTTTTTAGATATTGCAGGAGATACAAGGGCAACAATCTTAACGATTTTGACCCATTGAAACCTTTACTGAGCCGACCCACCAAGCTTGATGACTTAACATGCTTCAATCCACTAAAACCTTTGTTGAGCCAACCCACCGAGCTTGATGGCTTAACAAGTTTCGACCTACTAAAACATTTGTCAAGCTGACCCACGGAGCTTGCTGACTTAATAGGTTTCGACCTAGTGAAACATTTGTCGAGCTAACCCATTGAGCTCGATGACTTAACAGGTTTTGACCTACTAAAACCTAGCCAAGCTGACCCATTGAGTTCATTGAATCTTAATGGTATCACTACACTAAAACTTGGCCAAGATGACACACAAAGCTCATTTCGAACTAAATCTGAAGGGTCGAAACGTTGCACCCTATGAGGTGACACATTTAGCTCATTTCGAACTAAATCTGAAGGGTTGATACGTCACACCCTATAAGCTGACACACCAAGCTTATGCCAAACTAAACCTAAAGTTCTTTATGGGTCGATACATGAAACCCATACCAGACTAAGAAGTCTGAAATTCTTACAAAGACTCTAAATTGATGCACAAAAGGGTGCTTGCTACTTAGGAGAGTTTTAGGAGAGGAAGGTGGGAGACATTGAAGCTACAAACAAACTCAGCTAAACGCTATAATAATGGATGACTAACAAGCACCAAACAAAGGCCCTGCATTGCTAGGAACCAACAAGCCCTGCTTAAGAATGCATTTGACGATCGAGTTGAGTTGTCCTCAAGGAAGCAATTAAAGTCCAAATAAACTTCTATCCATGTAGATAAAAAAGCGACACACTTAGTCACCCAAAAAGAGGCAACAAGTCTAAACAAACCTTGCTCTGAGTAGACAAACTTAAGCAACAAATTCTCAACACCTGAAAAATGTCTTCAACATGCCATTGCTAAATTTCGCACTAAATCTCTGTCAAGCATAGTTGCTTCCTATTTCGATGGTAAGCATGCTCGACCTTGCGCCTTGAGCATCCTTTAGGCTTGAGCGTCATTACCTCAGCCTTGCACCTTAAGCATCCTCAAGCCTTGAGCGTTATTAGCTTGGCCTCACGCCTTGAGCGTCATTAGCTTGGTCTTGTGCCTTAAGCGTCATTAGCTCAAGCTTGCGCCTTAAGCATCCTCAAGGCTTGAGTGTTATTAGCTTGGCCTTGCACCTTGAGCGTCATTAGCTCAGCCTTGTGCCTTTAGCATCGTTAAGCCTTAAGCGTTATTAGCTTGTCCTCATGCCTTGAGCGTCATTAGCTGAGCCTTGCGCCTTAAGCATCCTCAACCCTTGAGCGTCATTAGCTCGGCCTCACGCCTTGAGCGACATTAACTCGGCCCTGCGCCTTGAGCGTCCTCAAGCGTTGAGTGCTATTAACTCAACCTCGTGCCTTGAGCATCATTAGCTTGGTATTGCACCTTGAGCATCCTCAAGCCTTAAGCGTTATTAGCTCGGTCTTGCGCTTTGAGCATCATTAGCTCAACCTTGTGCATTGAGCATCCTCAAACCTTGAGCATTATTAGCTCGGCCTTGTGCCTTGAGCATCATTAGCTTGACCTTGTGCCTTGAGCATCATTAGCTTGGCCTCGCGTCTTGAGATTCATTAGCTTGACCTTGCGCTTTGAACATCCTCAAGCCTTGAGCATTATTGGCTCGACCTTGCGCCTTGAGCGTCACTAACTCGGCCTTACGCCTTGAGTGTCACTAGCTTGGCCTTACGCCTTGAGCGTCACTAGCTCAGCCTTGGGCCTTGAGCATCCTCAAGCCTTGAGCATTATTACCTCAACCTCGCTTCTTAAGTGTCATTAGCTGGTCTTGGGCCTTGAGCGTTATTAGCTCAGCCTTGCGCCTTAAGCGTCATTAGATCAACCTTGCACCTTGAGAATCCTCAAGCCTTGAGTGTTATTAGCTCGACCTCATGCCTTGAGCGTCATTAGCTTAGCCTTGTGCCTTGAGCGTTATCAGCTTGGCTTTGCGCCTTAAGCATTATCAACCTAGCCTCGTGCCTTGAGCGTCATTAGCTTGGCATTGCACTTTGAGCATCCTCAAGCCTTAAGCGTTATTAGTTCGACCTTGCACCTTGAGCGTCATTAGCTCGGCCTTATGCCTTGAGCATCCTCAAGCCTTGAGTGTTATGAGCTCGACCTTGCACCCTGTGCGCCATTAGCTCGGTCTTGCGCCTTGAGCATCCTCAAGCTTTGAGCACTATCAGCTCGACCTCGCACCTTGAGCGTCATTAGCTCAGCCTTGAGTACGTTTCACTCGACCAAATATCTTTAGCATGACCTACCCGGGCCAAAGTATGCTTGACTCGGTCTTGGCCAGAATATTTTCACCTTGGTCTCAGCCAAAGTACTTCCACCTCAGCTGTTGTTGGATTATTAAAGCCAATTTTGAGCTCAGCATGATAATGCCAAGACAAGACCCGAGCCTCAAATATAACACTACAAGATTAGAGTTCGGTTAAACTAATGTTCACAAAGTCTAAATGGACAATTGAAAGAGTTTGATAACAAAGCATGATCAGGCTTAACCATATATAACTATCTTATAAGCTCTTTCGCCTTCTCCAGCTCAGAGCTTGGGGGGCTTGTGTATCGCTCAGATTTGGCACCCCATGGTAGGGCTAAGAAACCACTTTGAGGATCGACCAATGTAGCACATCGAATGTAGATCAGCCCAACATAAATAAGGAAACAAGATCCCTTATTCACAATTCTGGAAATTAAGGCTATGATCCTGGTATTTATGACAGGTAAATCAGGTAACATGGCGAAATCTATACGCCCATATATACGATTCAAGTGCACACTTTCTAACTCTAATCTCAATCCAAAACCCTACAACCCTTATGAACACCCTAATCTGACTTAAACATCGGAGTGTCTTTGCAGGTACCTCTCCACCGCTGGCACGCCATTGGGACAAGAAGGAAGGAGGAAGGAGGAAGATCCAACCAAAAAGGAGACGGTGAAGGAGATCGACCAAATTTTGCAGGAACAAAATTGTTTATTGTAAATCTAAAATATAATTTATTTATTCAAAAATATTTATTTATTATGAATTTAATTATAATATAATTTATATATTTAAAAATATTTATTTATTATAAATTTCAGTTATATAAAAAAAACATTTATCTTATTATAACAAATAAGAATAAATTAAAGAGATAAGCCTTTTAAAATTGAGAAAAAATATGAAAATAAATTACTTAAATTAAGACATATCATCTTCATTGAATTATTGTGTCAAAATTTAAAAATCAAATTTATATTAAGATTAATTAAGATTACAATAATTTTAATTTTTTTGTTCAATGAAAGTTTAAATTAGGGAAAAGCATGCCCTCTTACAAAGCCAAAGAAGACCACTAAACTCAATGAAAATCTATAGTGAAATTTACATATTGTCATAAGTGATAAATAAATTATACCTCTCAAGGTAAAAAATTTTTATAGAATTCTTTTTGGATATTTTTCAACTAAGAGTTAAAGACTAATCTCTTAAACTACTGAAATTTATTTAAAGAGTTGACCTCTCTCAACAAATATTTTTCCATATATACAAACTTAAGCATCGAACACTAACCGCATAAACCGTAAACCTTAAATCACTCAATCCGTACCGGGTTATCATCTTAACCGGATGGGATGAGATGGCTTTGTGGAATTGTAGTCGGTAACTGACGGGCGGAATTTGTAGTGTGTGTTCTCAACGTTGAAATGGGTCCTCAGTCCTAACTTCTAAGAGTGGAATTCAAAGAAACAAAATCTAGAAAATCAATTTACCATACTTCTAATGGACCGGTTCTTCCCTTCTAATGCAAGAGTAACGCGTAGCATGGTTGACAAGACTTGTAAACGAATAGAACTCGTGGTCGTGGAAATTTGAGACTTGAGAGGCATCTCAAATTTCATTTTCCCATTTGTTTTTTTTTCTTAAAAAAAAATTAGCCTCTGTTTTAATTGGGAGGGTTTTTTTTTAAATATTTTTTTGGTAATAATTTTATAAAATTCATATTGATAGTTACATTATTTAGTTAGCACAAACATTTTAATGAGATATGACATATTTAATTTATTTATTTCAATTTTCTTTAAAGAACATTTTCTATTCAGTATAAATAGCTAATGCGCTAACTGATTCGAAAACATTTGGAAGGTAATCGTAAGTTTTCAAAACAATTAAATATCAAAATAAATTAAAATGAAGAAATAGTCTTTAGGTCACAATTCAATCGACAAATTTCATTTAAATATTTTCGTACTAATTATCATTATATTTTCTTAAAAAATAATTAAGTGTAATAAAATAAAGTTTCACATTTAACAAATCGAAAGTCGAAACTCTCATTTGCCTCTTTTTGGAGTGAAGTATATATAATTCCCTCCCCTAATATTTTTTATATAGATTCTGGAACGGGTTGATTTTCTCATACTGAAATTGAAGGTTGAATTTGGTACCTGGGTTGTCATTTTATGCATTTAGGCGATTGAATATTTGAATATGTTTTCCGCCGGATTGAAAAGGATGTTGGAAACTTGGACTTGGTAAATGAATAACAACATTTTATTTGTTTATGTTTATGTCGACCATATTGAATTAAGTTATTAGCAGTTTAACAGCATGCAATTTGAATGCCAGACCAACTTTTTTCTGTTTCTCTATTTTGTTTGAATTCTACTGTTTACTGTTTAGTGATTGGTATGCAAAATTTTAAAAAAATTTCTCAAATATCCATATATCACGTCTACCTTTTGAAATTCCGATTCTTTTATTCACCAAAAAAAAATCCGATTCTTTTTAGTGACAGAAAGAAAAAACTTCTGAGTTGTTGTTAAGTCATTGCTACCCTCTAATTACAAGTTAAATGTGAAATGGCTTTCCTATCAAATTTATTTTGGGTTTGGATCCCTTCATGTGACATTTTTGTCTGATAAAGCCCCGGTCCTTAATTAAAAACTACAGCGAGAGGATTTAAATAACTAAAAAAGGGCATAAGATTTTGATGGCTGGAATTTTTATCAGAGGGAATCTAAGTGAAAATCTCAAATGAGAGAATCCATTCCCATGTATTTCTGATATTTCAATTATGCGAATTATGAATGTTTGAGTTTGATCTTTAATAATACGGTTTATTTCTTTTTCATTTTCTGTCTCTTTCCCTCCTCTTCTTTAAGAGATTTATTATATATGAGTTTCGTCTAGAAGAAAAATTAATTTTCGGTTCAATGATTAGGAATACCACAATCACTTAAACTTGACTTTTTCATAGAATCAAACAGTAATAACAACGTATATACTATTTAAATGTAGATTTTAAAATAAATGATATAGATTCTTCTCACTTAATCAGTATAATATATGGGTAATAGATGTTCAATAGTACTTGTACACAACCACCGTAATATTAATTTAGCACATAAAAAAAATGAAATGGTGAAAACCTCGTCACACGTTATTCCCTCCATCCACGTGCTTTTATGTGGTTGAAAAAAATAAAATGTATCATATACAAAATTGGTTGATGGCAGGATAAGAATGTTTTCAATTAACAATTTGTCTCAAAGACTAATCTTTGTTCTCATCTTGAAAATCAGAATAATAATAATAATAATGTCAAATGGATATCTAGGTTGATCAATTCCAAAACGGCTTTAACAAGTTGTACAAATCGTCAACAACAAAAAAAAACTAAATAATTGATACCCTCGTTTATAAAATAATGTATTCATATAAAACAGAAATTTTCCTTGGCTAAATTATTTCTTAATAAATGCTTATGACAAAAAGAATAAAGAATAACAAGCAAAAAAGAACGTACGACTTTTAATTAGAGTGCATGCATATAATTCAATCATACTAATTAATTGAATTGTAACCAAAAAAAAAAAACTCATTAATTGAACCAATAATTAATTACTAGCATGTTCATTTAACTCATATTTCAGGTTTTTATTCGAATACAAGACTTTTTAACTTATACAATTTGATCGTTGTTGTTGTTGTTGTTTTTTTGGAGGGATTAAATATGTTTTTGGTCTTCAAAAAATATGATAGAATTGGTTTTAGTCTCCAAAATTCTTTTTCTTTGAATAAAGTCTCTTAAATATTAAAAATATCATAATTAGATTCTTGTGCTAAACTCTATTTAACTTTTCTGTTAAATGATGGTCACATCAGCATCACAATTACTATTAATTTGCTAATGTGGTCGTCTATGTCAACTGTTATGTCAAGGTCACATTAGTAACATACTTTTAAAATAAAATTATTACATGTTTAGCCCTAAATCACAGTTTTTTTTTAACTTTAAAGCAAAAGTAATTACACGATTTTTTATTAAAAATTATCACTTGATGCTTCAAGCAATAAAATACTTTACTTAGAAGCTAATGTGACCATCATTTAACAAAAAAGTTAAATCGAGTTTAGCACAAGGATTTAATTAGGGTATTTTTAATATTTGAGGTACTTTATTCAAGGAAAAAAATTCCTAGGGACTAAAACTAATTCTATCATATTTTTAGAGGACCAAAAACATATTTAACCCTTTTTTTTTCTTTTACTAAAATTTATCTTTTTAAGGTGTAACGATAAATATTCTAAGAGAAAATAGGTTATGCACTGACAGTGTAAAGTAGTTTTACACTGTTATCTAATCACAACTCACCATATATGATAAGTTTGTTGACTTTGATAATAACCACTATAAAAGTCACACTAAAGCTGATTTTTGATTGGTTGACAGTGTAAAATTTTTTATACTAACAGTGTATAACAATTGAACTCATATTCAAATGACCCTAAAAAATGCTTATAATAAGTTGGAATATACATATATTTAACCAAAAAAATATGAACAAAAATTATATTAATTTTATTACAAATGTGTCATTTGTCACAATGAATTTTAAGTTTAATTTTTTGCACAATGGTGGGAAGATATTTTTTCCAAATTTAGTAAATTTAAAGTAAAAAACTAGCTTAATTTAAAAAGTTTTAAAAACTTAATAAAAAGCACTCAATATTCATACAAGATATGGAATCTTCATGTAGTTAAAGCTGATCTCAACACAATCCTCTTAGTCTGCCTGCTCTAAAAGGGGTGTGGATAATGATTAAGTCAATGTGTATAAAAGTCTAGAGGAACAAAATGAATGAATGAATGTTTATCTTTCTTCTTTTCTATTCCTTTATATTCAATGTCTCACTATGTTGTGTAATCCTTATGTATGCATGTTGGGTGCACCTGCATGTGAGATATGCAGGTTCTGTTATGGCCATTCTCGACCATTCTTATGTTTTCTGCATTTTTCTACTCTTATTGGTTAGTGGTCTCTCTTGGAAAATTGGGCTTTTTAGACTTCATAGGCTTTTAGGTAGGCATTTAAGTTGGAGGAATTTGGGCCTCGAGGATCAACCTACAACAAATGCCCCCTTGAGTTGGTATTCTGTTGACTTAATACTAACTTTTAGTTTGTGCCTGCTATTTGGATTTGTTTCTCTTTGTCTTTTGCATTTTGAGTGCTCTAACTCAGACTCATTGATCATTTGAATTTAGTGGCAATAATAATGAGAGGTCGCAGGCCCTTTCATTCTTCTTGTTTGCTTCATTTTTTACTTCGTGCCTTTTCTTCATTGTTTTTCGTAACTCCTTTATTCATGAGTTTTCAAGCAATTCCTAGTCCCCAATTCCCCAATGATTTTCTTAGTTATTTTCCAACTCCAAGTACTTTTCTTCTGCCTTCTTTCTTTGTTTCTCTTAAAATGGGTAGCAAGAAGCCTAATTTTCTTCTTAGTGAGGAGACGATCATTGATGATGAACTCTATGTCATTGTATATGGACCTACAATGAAGGAAGTACATGGTAATTTCTATGTCATCCAATGAGCTTATCCTAACTATCCTGCTAAGGAGTGTGCTCCTCGATGTTATTAAGGTGAATTTTGGTTAGAAGTGTCAAATGTGGAGGCCCCTACTCAGTAGAGTTCTTAGCCTTTAATCCCTTGCTCAAGTTCAAGTTTTAGCCTTAATGAGTTCTTAAATCTTTTAAACAAGTCATAGGCAAAGAGGATTTTAGACAGATTAAGTTTCCATTCGATATATGGCCTTCACTCTTCTTTCCAACTTCGATGATTTTAATTGGGTAGACATGGATGTTTTGGAGACATAATCTTAGTGGTCAATGGAGGAGGATTTAAGTAGGCTATTGATATACATTGAAGTGGTCACCCATACCCTTGAGGAAGTTGTTAATTGGGTTTTGATTTACTTGGCTTTGATAAGCATATCTATTCCCACAGGGTTGACAATGCTTATTTTCTTCCTATGTATGAAATCCATTTTACTAAGATAGACCTTCGTATTCCTTTTACCAGTTTTGAGGAATTTGTTTTGAATCATCTGATAGTGGATCATTCCTAGCTTTATCTGAAAGCCTGGGCTTTCATTCAAACCTTTGAGTTATTTTGCCAAGGTAATGACTTGTCATGTACACATCGAGTATTTTTTTCCTTTTATTTTGAATTCTCTGTAATAAGAAGAGTAGTCATTGTTGACTTTAGTTCAAGAATGCAAGCAAAACTCTTTTTTGAGATTACTCTAATTCCTTGGAGGACTTTAAGACAAAGATTTTTTTTTCTCCTTCCCACAACTGAAAGAAAGCATGTTTTAATGCATGATGGATGTTTCCTTAAATGTCCATTGTACAAGAGTAGTCAAGAGAATTTGTTATCAAATAACAATTAATAGTGTGTATTTGAATAACATTTGGGTTATAATTTATTTTTTTTCGAAAAGACTAATTTTTTTTAATTATCCAGAATAATAATTTTTATTCCTTCACATACTCTTGAGTTGCATATATAACTTATATAATATAAGAATTATTAAAATAATAATAATAATATATATTATTTAAGTAGGATTTAATTGACTCTTCTAATGTGAGAGAGTGCATTTTAAAAAATAAAATATAATTAAATTAATAAATGAGATTATAATATATATATATATATATATATATATAGAGAGAGAGAGAGAGAGAGAGAGAAACGCATGTACATAAGCATAACAAAGTATAGAATTAACTTTTTTAATTAATAGTTATTACACTTTCTTATCTAAACTACAATTTTCTCACTTGGGTCATGATTTCTTTCCAAATGACTATTTTTTTTTAGAAAAAAAATATTAGTGTAATTTTTTACACCGTCATCCAATCATATACCACTTTAATAGTAACCACCTTAAAAGTCACACCAAAGCTAATTTTTAATTAGTTGACAGTATAAAATCTTTTATACTAACAGTGTATATTCATTAAACTCATCTCTTTTATCATCCAAAACAATTATTATTTTGATCTCCCTATTTATTTAATTTGTTCAATTTGGTCCCTTTATTATTAAAAAGTTCAAATTGGTTTCTTAATTTTCATAATTGAGTCAATATTACTCTTTCTATCCAATGGACAGTAACAACATTAGCAAATCAAATTCTGTCAATTTTGAATCGCCATTAAAATAAATATAGGAACCAAATTAATAATTTAGCCTAATTATACCTATACTTTATTGTTTATACACACTTCTCCCTTTTTAATTAAAGAATCAAATCATATAAGTGTTTGGATAAGTCAATTTTACCCTTATGACTCCAAAATGATAGACATATAGCATGTTTAATTTTGCATTTAAAAGCTCTTTGTTTTGACCCAAAAAAAATCTCTTAGTGTGTTTGAATGAGAAATTTTAAAATTTCAAGAAAATTTGAAACACTTAAAATTTGAATTGCTTTAATTTAAATTTCTTTCATTTATTAAATGTTTTGTTTGAATAAATCAATTCAAATTTTTTAAATTTCAAATTCTTAGTTTGGATATGACATTTTAATTTCTACCATATGCAAAATTTAATTTTTAAATATATATTTAAAAATTAAATTTTAATATTAAACTTTATCAAAATTAAACATTAGCCAATTTTTAAATATCTAATAATTTAAAAATAATTTTAATATTAGATAATATTTGATAAGTCAAAAATACAAATATTAATGCTTTTTACATCAATATTAATAGAGATAAGAGAGAGAAGAAAGAGGGAGAGAAAGGAGAGGAAGTTGAGAAAGAAGGAGAAGACAGGAGAGAGGAGAGAGAGAAGAGAGATAAGCCATAGAGAAAGAGAAAGGAGATAGATAGAAAGAAGAGAGACAGAGAGAGAAGAGAAAGAGACAAGAGATATGGAAATGAGGCAAGAGAGAGAAAGTAAGCATGCAAAATTTTAAATTCTTAGTTTTTAGTTAGAATTTGAAATTTTACAATTATTGATAATCAAAATGTATTCATAAATTATTAAAATTTCAAATTCTCACTTAATCTCTTATCCAAATAACATATTTCACTATAAATATTTTAATATTTTTTTAAAAATAAATTATCCTATTAAAATTTCTAATATAAACACAAAGTTATAATTTTTGTCCAAATTATGATTCGAGGCTCGCCCAAACTCAAGGTTCTTAAATCAAGAACCAACCACACGATAATAGAAGTGACATATTATATTCGCGGATACGGTTTGACTTTGAGCCTGTGAAATATCTAGGCAGGAGAAGAAATCTTGCAAATCTCTCCAATAAGCCTTTATGATCTGTATCTCATTAGAGTACATTGTATTTTATTCGTGCCACTTATTCAAATCTAAATTTATTAGATGACATGATTTATCTTTCCGCTGAAGTCCACTGCCATTAATTGGTATCGAATACGCCACGCGTTATTCGGAGATTTGCCAAATAAAAAAATCTGTTTTATTTCTTCATTTTTTTTTCGTTGATTTGATGCCACACTCAATTTTCGCTCTATTATTTTAATAAGATATCTTCAAACTAGAAAATGATAAGAGGAATTGACATCAAATAAATTAATTTTATCCTAATGTATATATATATATATATATATATAAGGACATAATAGTGAAAGAGTCAGTTTTATATAAAAGTGAAAAGAGTAAATTTGGGTCATACAATCATATATAGATGGTCATGATTTAAAGTTATGTGTCTACTTAAAAAGTCAAGTGACTTTTTAAAAAACTCACATGATTTTGTATGTTTTAATCTTGATCATTTATAACAAGATGTAATGGTTAATATTTATTTCTCTCACTCTCATAAAAAAACCCTTCTCATTTGATATATATATATATATATACATATATATGTATATATACATATATATATGTATATATATATATATATATATATATATAAGGTCTGGATCTGTTGACACTAGGTATTAAAGTTAGTCAAATTATACATTCAATAACTTTTTGTAAAATGTAAATTTAATCAATCCAACTGCTGAATTATGTGATATTATCTTCATGATCAAGTGTATCAAATTTCACATAATTTGAACTTTTCTAAATATGTATCTAATATTGAATATTTACATATATTTTAATATCATATTATATTTTAAAATAAAGTGATGTGATGAACTATTAAATAATTTTGAAATTGTATGAAATTTTGTATATTTAATCTAATTAATAAGAACATTAAATTCAACGGTCGGATTAATTAAATTAAACGGATCCTGACACACACACACACACACACATATACATATATACATATACACATATATGTACATATACACATATATGTATATGGTGTCAAAGTTAGTTAAATTACACTTTTAATAACTTTTTATAGAATACAAATTTAATTAATCTAACTGTTAAATTATGTGATATTATTTTCATGATCATGTATATCAAATTTCACACAATTTGGACTTTTCTAAATATGTTATCTAACATTGAATATTTACATATATCTTACTATCATATTGTATGTTAAAATAAAGTGATGCGATGAATTACTAAATAATTTTGGAATTGTATAAAATTTTATATACTTAATCTAATTAATAAGAACATCAAATTCAACTATTGGATATAAAAAATTTGCATTTTACAAAAAGTTATTAAATGTGTAATTTGACTAATTTTGACACCTAGTGTCAACGGATCTTGACCCTATATATGTAAATACTCAATGTTATATGACATATATAGAAAAGTCCAAATTATGTGAAATTTGATATGCATGATCATGAAGATAATATCACACAATTCAATGGTTGAATTGGTTAAATTTGCATTCTACGAAAAGTTATTGAAGGTGTAATTTGACTAACTTTGACACCTGGTGTCAACGGATCCTGACCTAAAACGGATCCTAGGTCCATTGACACCAGGTGTCAAAGTTAGTCAAATTACACATTCAATAAATTTTTGTAGAAGGCAAATTTAATCAATTCAACCGTTGAATTTGATATTCTTATTAATTAGATTAAGTATACAAAATTTCATACAATTCTAAAATTATTTAGTAGTTCATCGCATTACTTTATTTTAACGTACAATATGATATTAAAATATATGTAAATACTCAATGTTAGATGACATATCTAGAAAAGTCCAAATTATGTGAAATTTGATATACATGATTATGAAGATAATATCACACAATTCAACGGTTGAATTGATTAAATTTACATTTTACAAAAAGTTATTAAAGGTGTAATTTGACTAACTTTGACACCTAGTATCAACGAATCCTGACCACACATATATATATATAGTCCATTGACATCAAGTGCAAGTGCAAGTCTTAAATCTAAGTCGTTAACACAGGTTAATCTTATGGTTTATAATATATTTGTATATATGGTATTTTGTGACAATCAATTAATCATCTTTAATAAATCAATTAAATTATTTGATTGAATTTAATTGATTGATTTAACTTTCTTCGTTAATCATTTATAAAAATTATTAACTAGTTAAATTTTTTTTATAAAATTTTCATAATAAATAATAAAAATTATATAATTATATTAATTTTTACATGTTTTATTGTCATATATATAATTTGTTTTTTAAATTGTGATATATAATTATATATTGTAATATATAAATAATACAAGATATAATTTAAATTGTAATATATAGATTGTATATAATTATATATTGCATTGTAATTTATAATTAACGTAATACATAATTTAAATTGTAATATAATTAACACAATATATAAATTGTAATATATAATTATATACTATAATATAAAATTATAAAAATAAATTATTAAAAAACTATTTTTTTTACAAATCTTTTTATTGATAAATAATAAAAAAATATAATTATGCTAATTTTGGCATATTTTATATTAATCAATCAGTTATTTTTTTAATTTTAATCAATCAATTAAATTATTTGAGTTAATTTCTTGTTATATTGATTAGAAACTTTTTGCATCAATTATTTATAAAACTTATTAACTGATTGATTTGTGTTTCTACAATTTTTTGAGTAACAAATATTAAATAATTATTTATAATTTCTTATGCAATTTATATATAATTATTACAAATTAATCTATAAATAATTTATGTAATTAATTTTTGCAAAAAAACAATCAATCAAATAATTAAATAACTCAAATGATTTAATTAGTTAATTTAAATTTTAAAAAACAATTAAATAAAATATGTCAAAATTAACGTAATTATATGAATTTTACTATTTATTATAAAAGGTTAATTAGTTAATAATTTTCATAAATGATTAAAAAAGAAAGTTAAATCAATCAAACAATCAATTAAATAATTTAATTAATTGATTAAAGTTAACTAATTGATTGTCACACAATATGTTAGAGTTACTATATATATAAATATATTATAAGTCGTATGATTAACCTATATTAACGGTTAGATTTGGTGTAAATCTTTAGACTTACACCTAGTGTTAAAGGATCCTATATATATAGGGTCAGGATCTGTTGACACCAGGTGTCAAAATTAGTCAAATTACACCTTCCATAACTTTTTGTAAAATACAAATTTAACCAATCCAATTGTTGAATTATGTGATATTATCTTTATGATTATGTATATCAAATTTCACATAATTTAGACTTTTCTAGATATGTCATCTAACATTGAATATTTACATATATTTTAATTTTTTATTATACGTTAAAATAAAGTGATGCGATGAACTACCAAATAATTTTGAAATTGTGTGGAATTTTGTATACTTAATCTAATGAATAAGAACATCAAATTCAACGGTTGGATTGGTTAAATTTACATTTTACAAAAAGTTAATAAATGTATAATTTGACTAACTTTAACACTTGGTATTAACGGATCCTGACCCATATATATATATATATATATGTGTGTGTGTGTGTGTGTGTGTGTGTGTGTGTGTGTGTGTGTGTGTGTGTGTGTATTGTGACAATCAATTAGTTAACTTTAATTAATCAATTAAATCATTTGATTTGATTTAATTGCTTGTTTGATTAATTTCACTTTCTACTTTAATTATTTACGAAAATTATTAAAAAATAATATATTTTACAAATTTGTCTTAAAGTAAAATATATATTTATTTTTCTCTATTTATGATTTACATAACAAATAAAATATTTTTTTAAAATTTTCTCTATTTTTAATAAAATTACATTATATTAAAACATATAAAATAAAAAATGTAAGATAACCTAATGCTTTTACACTAAAACGTATGAAATTCTCCTAACTTAATGCTTTTAAATTGCAACATATAAAATAAGGAATACAAGATAACAAAATAAATAAATAAGATAAAATAGTAATTACATTATATTTTTTATTTTTCTCTATTTTTTAATAAAATTAACAAAATATTTAACAAATTAAGAAATTTAAAAAAATTGGCTAATTTTATTGAAAATGGAGAAAAATAAAAATATAATATCATTACTATTTTAACTTGTATTCTTTATTTTATATGTTTTAATATAAAAATATAATATAATGTGGCTAATTTTTGTTATCTTGCATTTTTTATTTTATACGTTTTAGTACTTATTTATTTTAATTTTTTATGCTTAACAAATAATGTATTTTAGTAAATATACATTATCTAAATTTTTTCATTTTCAAACTTTATTTTCTCATAATTCATTTTAAATTTTGGTAAAACAAATATCAACAAAAAGGATATTAATTATTAATAAATCATAATATATTTAACTATGTATATTGATCATATAAATAATGAAAAACAAACATTCATGATAAAAATATCATTTATTATGATTTTAACATAATCAATTTTGACTTCCTAAAAAAATCATAATGAATTTCGTTACATTCTAATTGTTAATTTTCTTTTTCTAAATTTATTAAAACAATAGCAACTAAAAATTTTATTGATTCTTAATGAATCATAAAAAATCTATATTTTATTTGTTATGTAAATCATAAATAGAGAAAAATAAATATATACTTTATTATAAAAAAATATTAATTTTGTTAATAATTTTCACAAATAATTAAAGCAAAAAGTTCAATCAATCAAAGAATCAATTAAATCAAATCAATGAGTTGATTGATTGATTAAAATAAAATAATTGATTGTCACAAAATATGTTAAAGTTGTTATATTTATTAAGATATTATAAACTATAAGATTAACATGTATTAATAGTTTAGATTTGATATAAATCTTTAAACATATACACAGTGTTAATGGATCCTCACTCTCTCTCTCTCTATATATATATATATCCAACTTTTAAAGTAGTTTTTAATTAATTAATAATATGAAAAACTTTACACCAATAATGTATACAAGTTGATATATATACGTTGATAAGATACATATTTACATGAATCAAATGGTTTAATAAACAACAAATGTCAACATTGGCGGGTTTGTTCATGCGAGAAATGGTACTTCTAAAATATTCACATTGGAACATAATTTGTTTATTTATACGAGAAAACGCATGATATCATGTAAAATATTCTGAAATATTTGAATTTTTTTGGTAACTGTTGATGGTGGAATTTTGTTGAGAAATCGAAACTACTTCGATTCTCAACAAATAACTTCTCACAAAGATTCTAATCAACAAATAAAGATTTTTTAAATGGGACTTAGAGTCTAAAATTTTAGTGTGGATTCTTTTATTAGAACTAGCAGTTTAAAACTTTCAACTTGAGAATAATTCAATTAGTGTTTCATCATTTTGATTCATTTTAGGATATTAAGCAATAATTTCACATGAGACTCGAATCTGTCATGTTCTTAATATAAATTGGATATTAGTATCGAACTCACTTGTAATACATGTAAATGCATGATTCGAGATATTCACAAAGTAATTAGAAAAGAGTATAAACGTTGTAATTAAATTGTGAAGGAGTTATTGAAAGAATAAAGGATTATAGACAGTAGTTGTAATAACAAATCTAATGCACTAAAATGAAAGATGGGTTAGAACATACATGTTCTCCTTGGGACTGGTAGTCATAGGTGCGGCATGTGTAGTATACAAAATGTGTGTAAATGTTAGAACCAAAGAAAAATGGCTACTCGGTCACTTATTTATAGACATTCCATCTAACGGTAAAACTATTACAACAAGACACATATATAGTACGCAGATAACTTCTAAATAATACGTTGACACCTGTATAAAACTATCTTGTATTAGCAACTGCTTCTAACGTCACCACAATCTTTTCTTTGCCTTACTTAAATTTGCGTAAGATCTTTTGTCAAACATAATTTAAATGCTTCCTCGAACATGCTTTGAACATTTCTTCGAATAATTGGGACTTTTCCTCGAATTCTTTGAAGCTTCTCGAATTGGACTCTCTCGAATATTATTCTTTTGCATACTGATTACAATCTTCTCGAACAGGGTCTTTCAATAAAATTTGAAACTTATCAAAATACAGTAATTTGGTAATCACTTTACCTTCATGCACCATTCTTCAAAAACTTCATTCGATAAAATTTGCAATGACCCCAACAGTAAGTACATGTTTTTTTATTTAAATTTACAATTTAAGATAAATTTAAAATCTAATATGATCATTACGATGACAAAACTATTTTTTTTTGTCTATGAAAAGAAAAATACTTACTCTAAGAATAAGTGTTGGATATTTAGGATGTGTTTTATTTCTATTTTAAAAAATTATTTTTAGTTTCCAAATACAACTAATAAAAGTTGTCGAGGTCTTCCAAAAAAAAAAAAAGGTTTTGAGACAATTAGTGGAGAATGAGGCAAGACACAAAGTAGAGTGTGGAATTGATAGAAAGCTTGAACAATATGGAGCTAAAAGAAGAATAAGAAGAAAACATCTTTCAGTTGTTCTTTTTTTTTTTTTAGATACTTGTTTGGAAACAATTTTCAAAACTTAATAAAATTTGGATAAGAAGTTGATTCTTTTGTAGTGTAGAAATGTTTTAAAAAATAGTTTTTAAAACCAAAAAGTGAGAAGAAAATAAAACAAGTCTTAATATGTTTGTAAATCCAACCATTTAATTATGTTATATCATCGTAATGATTATATACGACAAATTTTACACAAATTGAACATTCATGAGCATGTAATTTTTAAACCAACACTTATATTTCGAATAATATATGTTGAAAATAAAATTGATAGGTAAACTATAAAATATTTTTTAGATTATATAATTTTTTCATACTCAATCTACATAATGAGACCTCTTAAACTAACGACTATATTAATGAAATTCAATGCTTATAAAAAATTATAAACTGAAGTATGAAGTGAATTAGAGAGTCATAAAAAGGGGAGTTAAATTGTGACCCTTGATTGTTTTGGCCTATCCTACATAACTTAAAAATTTCTTATGATATTGTTTATTCAAGATGCTTCCTGGCCAGTAGAAGATTGTTAGGAGTAAGGAAAAACCTTTCACACTCTTGACCTAACTTAAAAATGTAAACAAACAGTGTACAAATGTTTATAAGTTGGGTATGAAAAGTCTGTTTACTGATTTCTTGATACAAAAAACTTTTTTTACCACTTTTAAATGAGAAAAACAATTTGGTTTCAAATGAAACTTTCCAAATTTGATATACAACTTAAATAAAACTTGTTTCAATGGTCAAAATCTTGTTTTGCTGTAAAAAGATAAAATCTAAAACAAAAGGATTATGCATAAACGATTTTAAAATTGGTTTACTTACAAATCACTTGGGCTACATCCAAGCCCTACCTCGATAGATATTTCTCATTATAATCACTCTCATATTGCACAAAGTAATCTTTCACAAGACTTCACATATTTTCCAACAATTAGTATTCTTTTCCCAAGCCTCTATAGGCTTAATCACAACTCAATAACTATTCCCCAACACTAACTAAACCAGTTAGATTGGTACAACACTTTCAGTAGCACTAATCCACCTTATTAACCTTTGGAGAAACTCAATATCTTTTAAGAATATAAACTCTAACTCTTTTTATCTTTCTAACACTTAATTAGTGGACACACAATGTAACATAGAGCCTAAATTCTCTCCTTAAGATATTACAAATGGTATAAAACACAACTAGAGTGGTTTTTTAAGAAAGGATTTCATTTGGAAGCAATTTTTTCTCTTCAACATTGTAGATTTTGCAATTTTGATGCTTAAGTGTGTTATTTTCCTTTCCTTCATCAAATTCTTATGTGGAGTAGCCTTTATATAGGAGTTCAATATTCAAACTAGTTGTTTATAACCATTTGAAGCTTATTCAAAAGTTGCATGTCCTAACACTTTCATTGTAGCAACTTTTTTTTTATTGGTTTTTGACCACTTTAGTTTCTAGAATGTTTTTTTATGTGTTTAAACATTGTTTCCCTTTTTGAAAATCCTTTCTTTTGAATTAGACAACTGGATTGAGTTGGACTTTTTTTAAAGAATATTCTCTATCAATTTTTGGAATATATAAGAATTTTTTCCTTTTGAAAACTAAGATTATGTATAATGCTCACCTTTTTGCTTCTAAATGGTTACAATAAATATTAATCAATCTTCTTTAAATTTCTTTGCCTTATTAGAATCAGTACTTGTAATCCAAGGTGATGTTATGCTTTTAGAACATTTGTGAACACAATACGAAGCATGTTTCTTCTTATACAACATATATGCTGCTTCTGGAACAATTTTGATATTGCTTTTAAGGTCTTTGTTTTGTTTGCACCTTCTGACACATTTTCTAATGATATGTAGCTTTTGATCTTGGTATTTTTTGTCCTTCTATTGTTCAGATTCCAACTTTTTATCATAATGTTGATCATATACAACTTCTGATGTTGTTACACTTAAATATCTTGAAAGCATGTTCAATCTTGTATGCTTTTAGAAGTTGTCCTTCCAATATTGCTACTTCTAGAATGCAAAATTTGACATTTTCAACCTTTCGGACATTTTCATAGTTAGGATTAATGCTTCTTGAACTTCATTCATGCTCTTGGTGATGTGATTTTTTGTATTATGGCTAGTCCTGTTCTTTTATCACATTCTCAAGGCAAATAATTAGTACCATAATTTCAGAACACTTATAATTTGTTTCTTGATAGTTTTTTATCATTGAAACTTCATCATAAGAGGGGTTTAACCTCAACAAATTAAGTTACACAAAACTTACTCCTCAAGCAAGTATATATAAGGAAGGGATGAGGATATATCTAATGAGAGGGTCACTTTTATATAAGAATGATAAAATTAAATATAGGTCATAGAACTATACATGGACTATCAATGTCCTTTGACCACTTAAAAAAAGTTAGATGACTTTTTAAAAAACTTACATGACTTGTGTGTTTTAATCTTGAGCATCCATGGTAATATCCAATAGTCAATGTTTATTCTTTTCTCTCACATAAAAAAAGGTTCTCTCCCTTGATACGTTTCTGATAAGGGATTACTTATTTTAGAAGTAAGTCTTGAGCACTTAATTTGCTTAATAGTTTTTTTTTATAACATGAATTTGACAAATCTAACTATTGAATCATGTGATATCTATCATCTTAATGATTGTTGGCTTTGTTGCCCCACTCAATTCAAAATAGGTATAGTTTTTTTGCCAAAACTTACAACATATTTTGGGGACAAATTTAAGTTTTTGAAGTCAATAATGAGCATTAAAAAGGTGTGGGGTGGGGGAGATAGGTCTTCCAAAGTGATTAAAATGCAAAAGAAACGCAACAGGAAATTTAATTTATAGAAGCAACAACTTAGAAAATTCAAAAACAAGTAACCAAATCCATTGTAAGTCTCAAGAGTTTCACTTTGAATTGCAATCACTCCTAAATATGAATTTAAACCAGCTAATTACATATAATTTGATTAACAACAAACTACCTTACCGAAAACACAAGTGAAGGTTGTTTGCTGAGGAGCTACCGAATATAGTGCAACTTGGGAGTTAGAGAGCCAAATGAAGGAATCCTATCCAGAGTTGTTCGCTTTAGGAAAATCTTGAGGACGAAATTTATTTTAAAGAGGAGGGAGTTGTAACACCCCAATATTTCTTTTCTTGTATATATATATATATATATATGATGTTTGTTGTGTGTTATTTTAATAAATAGTATTTGGAAAAATAATAAAAAAGGGTTTTATAATTAAAATGTTTTAAAATAAATAAATAAATCAAGTTCCTAAAGATTATATTAGTTGGGTCTTTTTTTTTTGTTGGTGTGATACCTGTTCACATTGAACATAACTTGTACTTATTTAATTAATTATTAAGTTTGAGTTGATGAAATTGCGACTAAGACATTTTTCAATTCTTATATTAGAAAAATTTAAAATTTAACAGAATTTGAAAATGACAGTAAGAGATAGAAGATAAAGTTTGTATATATATCATAAGTTTGTAATACATATCAGCATTAAAAGAAAACAACTAAATACAGAAAAGAAAAAAAAATACACCAAAAGATAAATACTACCTAACCCAATATATATACCAAAAGATAAATACAGAGCAGTGTCAATCTACCCTAACCTTTATACAAAAAGAGTAATATTATAAACTAAGTCTACAAATCCTCGTCCGTTAGGTGTCCTCTGACTTGTCCTCAACATGATTGGGCGTTTCTGTCATTTTTAATAATTGCGATCCAACATACATGGAAGAAAAATAATGGAGTAAGGTAATTTGTTCTAAAATCACTTTCACATGTATGGTAGGAATTCTACCATAAAATATAGATAAAACACAATTGACAATAAAGGGAAACTTAGGGTTTACTCTAAGTTGTACTAAACCACCCTTGATTTGGTATGGATCCATACTCCCTATTAATGAGTAATAATTCTCAACAGAATTGGGAAGTGACTGGAAGTACATATCCCTTTCTCAACATCATCACATGGTACAATTCTCATCATTATCGAGGAACAAAATAACAATTAGAACGTCCATTTATAGAGGTATACTCTCTCTAATCCTGGTGATGCTGAGCAGGTGTCATGGTTATCAAGTTGGTTAAGTGATTGTCCCGGCTTAAGAGTGCTACCTTGGCTATTAGGACACTCATTATTCGATACCATACCTTCTAGACCTTAACAATGGTCCTTGCCTTCATCTTGCAGTGTATCAAATTGTAGCTTCCCTAGTAGGATATCATGCCAGTGCATGTCACTTGCTTTACATTTCTCACTAACTTATCAATTTCTAAGTTCCCAAACAAAGGTTTCTTCGGTTTTATTTAATTTGAGCACCAGTACAATAAACACTTATGCCTTATATTACAAAAATTTCACAATAATAATTTAGACAATCCATAAATCACATTCAAAATTTAAACAGAATAACAACTTAATAATCAAAATTTTATTACTAAAATTTTAGCAAAATAACAATTTAATAATTATAATTTAATCATCTAAATTTTAGCAGCATAACTACTTAGTAATCATATTTTAATCATCAAAATTTTAATAGAATAACAATTTAGTAATTATAATTTAATTACCAAAATTTTAGCAGAATAACAACTTAGTAAATATATTTTAATTTTCTAAATTTGAGCATAGTAACAACTTAGTAATTATAATTTAATAATCTAAATTTGAGCAGAGTAACAACTTAATAAGTATAATTTATCTAAATTTGAGTAGAGTAATAATATAGTAAAAATTAAAATTTAGTAACAAAAAATATAATATTCTAAGGAAAACATAGTTAAATTTATGCATTGAAAGGTTTAGGGAAAAACCTTTCTTACTAACATGCAAAGTGATTAGAATCAACCCCACTCCCTTCATTACCTCAAGGGTAGTTGTTGAAAAGGATGAAAGTTGATGGAATGTAGGTGCAAAGTTTCTAAGAGAAGAATTTTACTAGTTGATGAAAACTAGTAAAATTTAAGCATACTAATAGTGTAAGAAAAAAAAATTAGAGAGAGAAGCTCTCTAATTTGTTTCGCTAGCCAAGAGAAGGAGAGAATGGTGAGAAATTTGAAATTTTGGAGGCCTATTTATAGAGAATGAATGGGGGTTAGGTGTCCCCTAAGTGACATCATTCATTATGTCATAGTTTCATTTTTTATTTTCTTTTTAATTAATTTAGGAACACATATTCAAAAATGGACAGGTGAGTCACCTAAATAGACTGGACGTGTGGCATATGAGTTGTCCTAACTTATCCGTGTTAATTTTCTCTGCAGTTAAATCAATCGATATCGATAAAATCTCCTAAACTTGAATAATTTAGCTTTTAATATTAAAATAATTTATTTTAATGTAAAAATTGGACATATAGATTATTTTTCATCAAAAATAATTTTTTAATAGTTAATTTTAATTTTTATTAATTTATTTCAAAAAAAATATTTATTTTATATTTTTGAGCTAGAAAATTCATATTAAATCCATTTCAATTCAATAAATACCAAAATTTTTACAAAAAATCTAAATTAAATATTTTACCTATAAATGAACTGGGATTACCATTTTTGCCATTTCTAGATGTCAAACTAATACCAACTAGGCTTAACAAACACTTAGGGCATTTTGGTCACTTTGCAGTAGAATTCCAGAAATTTTTCAAAATTATATTTTAATGCATATAACAAGATTCTAAGCTCAAATTGACATTTTAATATCAATTGAGTCTTTTTCTTATATCAATCCTTAATGTTGAGAAATAAGGGCAAAATTGTCATTTTTCAATTTCTCCGGAGTTTGGCTCGAAAAATTATTAGAAATCATGATTAAATGGCTCTCGATATTCTGAATTCAACTATAGGGAACATAATTTTGAGATTTCTTTTCAATTTTTTAGAATTAAATTATCAAATATTAGAAAAATAATTGAAAAAATTGACATAGGGGTGTTACATTTTTCACTAAATTTCTTTCAAAATAAAATTTTTATAATTAAAACATGCTTAGTATAAAATTTTCAAAATATTTTGAGATCAGAAAGTCTTTGGTTGGTTCTCGCAGTCAACTAGAAGTATTTTTGTCATTTCACAAAAACTATTTTAATAAAATTTTGAAAAAATTTTAAAATTATTATTTATTATTCTAAGTATATTGATGATTTAAAAATAATTTTTAAACACTTTTAAATATTTTTATTTATTAATTATGTTTTCTAGCTTTTATAGGGACGAAACAATTATTTTACCAATTTTTGAGATCTGTTCCTAAAAAATTATTAAAAATCTAAACTAAGTACCACTCACTAATATGAACGTAACTGTAGGGATTAAATTTTTAAGATTTCCATCTAGTTCTCCACAAATAAATACATAATAATTAAGAAAATAGTTTAATAGACAAAAGTAAGGGTGTTACAGTTGGGCTTTAACCTGCTATCTTTTGCAACTCAACTTATCTTTAAGAGCGCTTATAAGGACTCTTAAACCTAATTCTATACTCCTTATCTCATTCTTGCTTTCTCTCATAACTTGTTCCATCATAGCAAAGTCGCTATAGGAAACCTTGCAAGCATCGTTGTAGCAGTGATTGAGAGACCATGGGAGACGTCGTTAAACCACTTTCTTCCCCATTGCTGAAGTTTCGCTTCTTTTGAGCTAAGGGGGCAGTGAGACTATCTTACTCGTGGGTGTAATAATAGTCTTGGGTAGAAGGGTTGGTCCTGGATTCCAATTGTTTTGGGTATCTATTTGTGTTTGATTGTGATTATGAAGGGGAACACAAATTTCCCAAACCTGTGACTTCTTGGGATTGAATTCCCGAGGGTTAATTGTATTGTCTTTTGTATGTTAGGATTTGGTATGAATTGTAATTATTGATCATCATGTGTATTATGTGTATGTGTGGTGATATTGGTTTTCCTTGGGATAAATTAGATGTGAATTAATTGAACCTATGACTATTTGAGGATAAAATGAGATTATTGTGAAGGTTTAGGTTTACTTGAGGGTTTTCCTTATTTTGGATATGGAATTAAATGATTAGGTTTATATGAGAATGACTTAGATTAATAGGATATCCTTATTTCGGAATAGAATGTTAAGTAATTGGACATTAAGATAGTAGGAACACAACCTTATGGAGTGTTGGTAGTTTAGGGAGGCCTTAGGAAGTCTCCATGCTCTCAAATCGCAATTTTTCAATTTGTTAAGTGATGCGTATGTCCTTGCTTACCTTCCTAACAAAAAATTCCAACTTCATAGGAAAAAAACAAGTAAGAAGATGATCGAATTGGGCTTTGTGGTCTTCATAAGAATTGTAGCCTTGTGTGTTAGCTAACTATTGCTTTAGAATCACCTAAAAATAATGTCTATAACTCAAGATATGCCCAAAATACCATGTCTATGTTAGGCTGTTAGTGGAAAACAATGTCTCCAAGTTTAAGTTCAATTTCGTCCATGATGTAGGCCAAATTAACACACGACTTCTTCATAAAAGCTATAAAATTTTCTTTTATCTTCCCATAGACACTAAGATCACCTTAAATGCATCTCCGTAGCCTAAGTTATGACCTAAAGAAGGATGAGAGGTCAAAACCTATAAAATTCGAAAATTAATTGAGGTTTTCATTAAAGCCCAATTGAATCCAAACACTCAAAACTCAACTAAAACACCAATATTAAGTCCAATAAACATTCAATAAAGCCAATCATAAAGTCATAATAAGTGCATTAAAATTGGTTGATCAAACATGCCCGTGTTCCATTGAGCATGCTCATGTTGAGTTCCCTGTCAATGTGTGTGCAAATTTTGGAGTATAATAGTGGTTGGGCTTGCTTAGGCAATCAAAAACTGAATTGAGAGACTAATAATTAGATCGTTTACGGACAAGAATATGGTACAAGGAAAGTGAGTATGTGACATTATGAATGTTGCTTTACTTGTGTTGTGATTGTGACTTGTAAATTATGTTTGAGTATGTTTGTTCCAATTGACTATGAACATGACTTGTGTATATTACGCTATGAGTGTGTGATATGACTTGATATCATTGTGACGAGTGACCTAACTTGTGAAAGGCAAAGATGGTGCTCGAGTGCTATCTCATTTGTGTGGAACCTAGCTTGTGAGAGGTGAGGATGGTACCCGATCATTGAAAAAGAAAACTTTGTTAGACATTATGTACATAATATATACAAGACATGAATCATGACATTGATATTTTGTGATGAGAAAAAGTATTATGAACTAGGTGGTGGAGCCCCGAGGGGTTGTCAGCTCAACCTTAAGGGTTGCTTGGTGGGGAAACCCTAATGACCCATGTCGATCTTGTGATGTTGGGGTGTAATGTGTAAAGCTTAACAACCCTGACTAGTCACTTGAGGACATCACGCTAATTAAGAGTGCTTAGTTAGAGGTAACCACAGAGTGTTACGCTCCTTCGACCCTAAATATGTACTTCTAGGCTACTTCTAAACGATAGTACCAGTACCATATGCATGTGGAGTAAAGATAAAGGAACATTGCATTTACTGTGCATCCTTTTGATGTTACAGTTGTTTTATGGGAATTGTATATTATGTAAATGTTATGTGTGTTCTACTAGTCTCTGTTATTATACTTTGAACATGATATGAGATGTATCTCATTCCTTGTCTTTGTTGTGTTTTGGTTATGTGCTTTTGGCATACAGAGGACATTTAGCAGGACCCAGAGGAGTGATCTCAAAGTTGAGGCATTGGCCTACTTTTGCTTTAGTTTCTTAGTTTTCTTTTGGGTTTGTGTTACTTTGATAATGTGACATCGGGGTTGGGTTTATATTTTTCGTTTACAGTTAGTTTTGATCTTTTTTACATTATATTTTGGTTTGGTTTTAACTTTTGATAGATTTGTATGGCCTTGTGAACCAAAGTAATTATTTTAACTCATGAGATTTTATTTGGTTTGATGAATTGTGGTTGTGATGTCCTTTACCACGTAAAGAAAAGCTTTAAAAATACTGCCTTTTATTTCACAAATTTCACATCAAGTTATTTTTCCTATTAATAATATATTAATAAGTGTTTCGGGGGTAGAATGTGTCACAGACAACTCTAGTTGGGATGGTGGAAGGAGAAGACGAATGGTGGAAAAGAGAAAACGAAGGGTTAACAATGGTGGTAGTGAGTGAGGGTTTTTAATTTCCTTTTTTTTCTTATTTTAATTTGGCTTAAATAACTTTTTAGTCCCTATAATTTGGCTATTTTGTTTTTTTAGTCTCCATAAAATTATTTTGGTCATTTTAGTTCTTATAATTTGGGTGTTTTATTTTTTAAGTCCCCATAAAATTATTTTTGTCATTTTAGTCCTTGAAACATATGCTTACGTGGATGACGTGTGGTGCAATGATGTGGCACTCTGTTTGCCACTTCATCTTTTAATGGAACTTGTCTAATGGTAGGGACTAAAATAACATAAAAAATTATTTAAGGATTAAAATGATCAAAATAATTTTATGGGGACTAAAAACAAAAAATGCCCAAATTATAAGGACTAAAAAGATATGTAAGCCAAATTAGTAAGATAAGTTTGATTATTAAACACCTTACGAAGCGAAGATCATTCACCAAGCGAATGAAGTAGGTCAACCTCTTTTTGGCTTCGACCAAACACTTTTTTATTCTTGGTCAAGTTTTCTACAAAAAAAAAATGTGAGAATGTATTATCTTATCTAAGCCTCTTCCTTATTTTGCTTCTCGCATCGTAGATTGTTTAGCCATGCACAATGCCATTAAATGATTGAGAACTACAATAGGGTCGAAATACATTTGGTTCTTTCTATTCAATAAGTATTGCATGACTGAATAATAAGTTTGATTATCAAACACCTCACGAAGTGAAGATCATTCACCAAGCAAATGAAGTAGATCATCCTCTTTTTGGCTTCGGCCAAACACTTTTTTTCCTAGTTGAATTTTCTAATAAAAAAGCGATGGAAGAATGTATTATCTTATCTAAGCCTCTTCCCTATTTTGCTCTTTGCATCGTAGATGGTTTAGCCATGCCTAGTGCCATGAAATGATTGAGAACTACAATAGGGTCAAAATGCATTTAGTTCTTTCTATTCAATAAGTATTGCATGACTGAATAATGTTTTGGTGAAACATAAAACAAGATAATCAAATAAGTTATAAGTTAATTGAAATAAGTTGTCAAACACATATATATATATTTTAATTATTATACAAATTATTTTTAGTTATTAATAAAATATTTGATCTTTTAAAATTATACGAGTTCAAAATTGATTTAAAAAACCTAAAACTACAATTATTTAAAACTATATTTAAGTATACATGATAAAGAAATATTAGATGAAAAAATTATACAAACACATCGTTTTATATCATTTTATATACTTGTATTTTAACTTGTGCATTGTATAGGATAAGTATTTATGTTTTTATAATTAAAAATTCATAATGAATAAATATTTTGAAATATATAAATTATATTATAATTAAAATTTATAATAAGGAAATATATTTAAATATATAAATTGTATTTTAAATTTATAATGAATAATTTAAATTGTGATAGAAGGTTATTTTTTTACTATTGATAATTTCTTTGAAAACATTATTGAAATTCAAATTAAATATATAAATAAAAAATGATAGATTGAACGAGATAAACAATTAAGAAGATTGAACATAAGGATAAAAATAAAATGAAAATAATTTGAAATCGTTGAGAATTTCCTTTAGTTAATTACGAGAATAGTATATGAAATGCATGTGTAAAGGAGAGAAGAGAAATAATATTAAAAGTATCTAATAGAGATAGTGAAGAGAGTGAAAACACCACTCTCCAATTTATGTGTTCTAATTTATAATATAGGAACAGATTTATTAATTAGTTCAATAACTAATTTGATTAAACATTTATAATTTAATAAATTAGCTTTAGTTTTTATCTTTACGCCAACAACTTGCGACTATTTAAATACGTTTTGCTTGGCTTTTAAGAATTTAAAAGCTACCTTTAATTTCAAGTTAAAAATAGATATTTTAAATTTGAAAAATTTGTTTAGTAATTCTATATTTTTTAAGTTTAAAGTTATTTAATTTTTTTTGTTGTATAATGTGTTATTGAATCTTGAAATTTGAAATAAAGAAGAAAAAGGAAAAGTAGAAATTAAAAATCCTAAAATTATCTTTTTTAAGACTTCATTTTTTTTCTATAAGTTTTCTTCTTTTATTTTATTTTTCTTAAAATTTGACTTGACCAATTTTTTTATTTTAAAGAGAAGACAGAGTCAAAATAAATTGCAATAAAAACTACCCAAAATTAGCTGTTCAATTTTTATATAAATTATTAGTTATTTTTATTTAACATAATACACAAAACACTGGGATACTCCTTGTGCTGATTTAGAGAACCTTTGCCTAACAGATGCTCTAGATTCAAGCTTCGGTCCTTTAGTATGATTTTAGAGTTAGTCCTCAATCTTCTGAGACATAGACACACTTAAAATTTCTTATCCATTTCTAAGGATATATTATGTGGAGATCGACCTCAAATCCTCTATGATTTTTACGTTAATTTCATTCCATTATTTCTATTTACATTACACAAAATAAAAATAAAAAATTCATTTCTTTATATTACACAAAATAAAAATAAAAAAGTCATTCTAATAAAAAAAATATTTACAAAAATAAATCAAAATAAAAACGAAAATAAGATTAGGGTGGTTCGATAAGTTATTCAGTTAATTCACGACGCTAAACAACATTCGCCTATCAAGAAAAAAAAAATGACGCTAAATAACATTCTAGAAGGATATGTATGAGGATTTGATTCCTAGTTACATATAATCTTGCTAATAAAACAATTTTCACATTCTCTCTAGTGTTCGATAGGACCCCTTATATTTTAAAGCCATTTCGTAGTTATCCTATGACGTTTTCAATATTATTAAAAACCACTTCAGAATCTCAAGCACAAAGTCTAACTTATAGTTGTTATTTATTTATTTTACTAATCAACAGGGCATCCCATTGTGTAAATGTTTTGTCCACCGTCAACATAAAAGTATATCTTATTGCATTTGAGATTATTCTAAGAGCTTGACCTAAATGATTCTTAAATAACAAGGAACACGGTCTGTTGTGCACTAAGGAAATAATTATTGGACTTTCTGCAATTTGCAAGTTGCAACTCCATGATAAAGATTCCCACATCCATTCTTTTAAAATCAAATTGGTGAAGTCTTGCGTGAATACAGCTTTTAGGTTAAACAAATGGAAGTTGGTTAATAGTAGTTAATCTATTTGTTTATTATTCCTAATGACTTGAATCGCTTCTCAAGGGGCTATGTAAGTCAGCTGTCAATTTGGCCAACAAAATCAATTATTTTTAAAGATATGTTTAGGCTTTTTAACAATTTTATTTATATATTAGGACCTAATTGTGGTAGGCCATTTCTCAGTAGATGCCTGGAGTGTTCCTTCGTTTTAAGCTTGGGCGATATAATTCCATCTCCTCTCCATGTTTGGCTGGTGGGAATCAATCATATTGGCGATGTCGTTTTTATCCAAAATTTGAGTAAAGACAACTTTGGAGTCATAAAATAGAATTTGTGCTTGCGGTCTAAATGATTTTAATAAAGCATATCAGAGAATTTCTAACAGAATTATTGAATTTGAGAAATTCTAACAGTGGGTAAAGAAATATTATATTCATATAATGAAATTATATACAACTTTATACAGTACATTTTTTCTATCTCTTTATCACATCACTCCTCTTATTCTATATTTCTCTCTCTTCCCATTTCTCTCATTAATTGAAATTTCATTAAATTACTTACATATTATACAACCTTTAATTTTATTTATACTGACCAGGTAAACTTATGAGTTTAAATATGTTAATAACCATGTAAACTATTAATTAAACTCACTAAATAATATTTTAATACACCATTAAATACTATATATATATCACAGTTTATTATGATTTCTATAAAGCTATATTAGGGCTTTGGGATTTACCTTTCATGAGCTGCACATTTGTAACACTACCCAAATATCATGGACACCAATTGTTGCTAGAAAATGAATTGACGTATTTTGGCATTTCATGGTATATATTGAATAAAATTATAGCAAGATGAGGGGGAAAGGATTATAATACAATCAACAATATCAAGTTTGCCAAAGTGAATTAAAATAGTGATAGATACACATTGTTGATGCTCTAATTTAGTTCTTTTTTGGAAAAGATTGTTGAAAAGAGTAAAAAACTACTTTAATGATCTTCGCATGAAGGACCAGTCTCTAATTGCCGGTTAGGATATCTTTAATATACCTCCCTTTCCTCCAAATATATATATATATATATGGTCTTTTGGTTGAATTATATTGAGTGTTGGGCCTTTAATATTTTAAGTTTTTAACTTCTAGGTACAAGATGCTGCTTTAATCTTGGGCTGAAAAGTAAGGGATACTTTAGTAAACCGAGACCGTAGGCATCCATGATTGTGCACAATAGTTCACAACTCATGGGCTTTTAAGTCCTTTTTCTCATCAGTTTACAACTCGTTCAAATCTAGGCCCAAATATTCACCACAGTTAGGCCTAGAACACAGAGACACACCGCATTTGGTTGTCCATTATGGAAATCTTCAGCTAACTGATTTTTAACATTATCTTGTTTTTTTATTCCTTTGTCTTGGGCCGCGAAATATTCGTATCTCTCTTAAGAATATTTTACAACCTGAAAATACCATATATTGGCATGAAGTTAGAGAAAATATAAACAAAATTGGCAGTTATTTTAAGAGAGTTCAATATTCGAATTTCTTTTATATAAAATAAGCAAGAATGTTAGTAGTAGCAAGATGTTGCATATTAGACTTTTTAGGTCCACTGTTTTTTGTTTTCTTTTCGTTTCTCAATTTCATCCTTCCTTGTTGTAATGCTTAATTCTTTCTTCCTAGTAAGCTTCTTTTTTTTCTTCTTTTTCGCATAAAAATGTGTATATGTGATTTTTGTAAATGAATGTGGACTCTATATAGTAACTAGTAAGTGAATGCAGCCTGGTTTATCTCTTATCATTGATTTTTCCTTGAAAGACTGAATTCCAATCATTATTATTATTGTGCATAATATGACTATTTTTATTTTTTTCCCGTCATGTTGTTCTACAGAATAGCTCTGTATTTGTTGATTCTTGATCAAATTTTGATACAATTGACCACTGTGATGATAATACCATACTATCTATGGATGTCAGTTATCATCTTTAGGAATGCATACAGGTACTCTCATGTTTGGCTTAGGATAAAGGAAATACTTCATCTAAACAAACGGTGAGTGTTGAAAGGGGAATGACTTCTCACAGATAGTATTGTAAAACCGTGAAGATAAAAAGGATGGGGAGCTTGTTATATTACGCCAGAGCATTACCTGCCTTTATGAAGCACGCATTGATTCAGTCATTGTAATTGAAGATGGAAAAGCTGACGAGGATTGAAAAATGGTAGCATCTTCAAGTCCAGGGATTGACTTGAAAGCAGCAGCATCTGATGATAGATTGCAAACAGGTACTTTATCTTCAATCTTCTAGGATTCAAAAACAGAATTTAAAGAAACAGGCGGAAGAGATTGAGGTAGAAAGGCGGATGCTGGAGCAAAGAGTGGATGAGCTGGTGGATAGGCAGATTGCAAAATCAAACCTCAGACTGATTTGCTGGCTGTCAGAATACTAATTGAAGATAAAAAATTTATAGATAAATTATTATTACATTTTTCTATATTTAATTATATTTTATAAACTAATTTTTAAACAATAATATATATATAATTTTGTAATAATTCTTTACAACTGATAAATTATTATTATACACACACACACATTTTTCTGTTTTAAATTGTGTTTTATAAACTAATTTTTAAAATCTATATATTTATGTAAAGGAGACTTGAACTTTATATAGCCATTGATTAATCCAATCACATTTAACAGATTTAATTATACTAAATTAGCATCGACTGATATTAAAACAATGATTGAAACTTTCTTTAAATTCAACGCTATTTATAGATGTTAATTAAAATTAACATTATATTATCGTTTCTGACCGTTGACAATTGAATTGATAGATTGTGATAAATTTACAGCATATGTAGATTTATGGAGCTTTTTTGACAATTTTTAATGCATTAATTTGGTAAATATTGTAAGAAAATAACCCATATATATATATATATATATATATATATATTTGTGATTCATGTTTTGAACAATTTCAATTAAAAAGTGCATGAATACACTAATTTTATTGGGTTTTTAATGTAGGAAAAATGATTAATAGTGGGAAGCTTCAAATTTTGAACTCGGACTTTGACTTTTCCTCCTTATTTAGGTCACAACTAGGACTCCAGAAATGTGATTGAAGTGATCTTGGTCTCTATGGAAAGATTAAACAAAGATCTATACTTCTCACAAAGAGAGCTTGATTAGATTCAACGTGGATCATACAGAGAAAATTAGGCTTGAAGTTAAAGTTGGTATGTTGTCTTGACAACATTGACATAGGCGCAATGTTTTGAGCTTATCTTAAGTTATAGAGATTGAAATGATGATAAGATTAGTGCTAGAATTTCAAAGACAATTATTTACAACTTTTGTGAAGACACTAAGAACCAATTTAGCCTATACATCACCTAATGAATGACACACTACTCTCAGCACCAGCACGAGGTGAAAAATCTGAAGAAAAAAAAGTTGATGATTGATTTGGCACCTGATGTAGTACAAATGGTGCCCTGTGGAGGATCGACGCCCAATGGAGGATCGGTGCCCAATGCCAATCACTCTCCTCCCAGTGTAGTGCAATTGGCGCCTAGTGCCAATGCATCTACATCTCTCCAATTTTTAATGTATGTGCAGGCCCAAAAAAGCCCAAACTCACTATCTATGCAAAGAAATTACATCATTTGGGTATTCTTTAACTCTTCTAAGGACCAAAAGTGAGGAATGAGGCTCTTAGGAATCATTCTCCGCCATTGAAGATTGAAGGAAGTGACAACAATCCTTCAAGATTTATAGGTCTATCCTCATCTCTCTCTCATATATTAGTTTTTTTTCCCCTTTCTATGAGTTTTTAATTGTCTTAGGGTTAGTTTAGAATGAACCTTGATTTGAATCTTTGTAGTCGGTTTCTCTTTTGAATCCTTTTCTTGTTATGTGGATTAAATGCTTAATGTTCTTCCATGATTGACACTCATTAAGAAATTGATATGTAATTTAAATCTTGTAATTGGAAAATTAGGGAGTTTAGACTGTTCCAATTCAATAACCGTACAATTGTTGAGCCTAGGGACAAAGATAGATTGTATGCATTTGTATGAATTTCCAAAACCTAATGCTTGTTACTAATTTTTCTCACCTAAGGAATTAAGGTTCATAGTTAAGAATAGATGGTTTATCACCCAAGGGATTGGGGAAAACTAAATTAGAGAATTTGAATGTTAATCACATAATAAGAAAGGATTTAGAAGGGAACGATATTATCTTAGGGGAAAATCAAAGGGATTCTGACAGTACCCGTTTTTATTAATTGAATTCTTTAATACTCTTCAATTGAGTCCTTCTTTCTTTCGAGTGAATTAAAAATAAAAAAACCCAAAAATACCTTATTCTTTGTTTATTCTCAAATGAAAAGAGTAATTGGTTGATTGAGTTGTTGTTAAACCATAATCTTTGTGGATATACAATACTTTTCTCACTCTTCAGTACTTGTACAACTAGTATACTTGTCACGATCATAACAGATTGCATTCTCTATATAAGTATTTTTTTTCTTATTTTTTATCTTTTCATTCTACTCTAATATTTCTTTTTCCTGTATTCTTGGTAAATGTTTGTAAAAATCTATTACTCTTAGCCTATGAGAATATACTAGTTATGTTAACCTTGAGGAGCAATGAGATGAAAATCACTTTTAATGTAGTGGTTTATATCATTGCACAACTTTATTTTATTGATCAACTTTTTTTTCCTAACAATTTAAAGTGATTTTCTTGGTGTTGATTCATTGCTCTTTTGTTCAATAAAAACACTCATATGAGTATTCATATGGTGTTGTTGTGGTGATTAAGGCAAACTTGATTGAGTTCTTACTAATTTTCAATACTTTTTACACTTTTTGGCACCTTACATGCAACAACTGATCTCAAAATATAAGTAAATATTTCTACTATCAACACCTTTTTTTTTAACCTAATAGGGCCGGCCTAGTAGTGGGGGGTTTGGGTAGTATGCATGAGATCATAGGTTTTAATCTCAGTGTGATCATTGTGCTATTAGCACTTTTTAGTAGCCTATTTAAGCAAGTAATGGCTACTTGCAACAACGATGTCAACAAGTAAGTAAAATATTTCTACTATCAAAAATATAATTCTACATAAAATTAACATATTTGTTACCCTTTTGACAAATATACATAATTAAGAAGGCAAAATTTGCATGATTAAGAATTTTGTAATGTCAAAGGATAAAGACAAATTTAGGTAAGTATACCTAGCAAATTCTAATGCACTTCGAGACTATAAAAATGAAATGTAACCTTTATTTTCAGGTTGCAATCGCATGAAAAAAAATATGTAATAAGGAGCAAAAGGGGTTTTTGGAAGTTCTTAGTGTAATAAAAAAAAAAGATTAAATTTATACCAACTTTTAGTATTTGTTCAATTAATTGTTAGTGATAAACATGTTTATGTTTGTGTAACCAAATACATTGTCCAATTAGTGAATACTTTTTACATAATCAAACTTAACTCAATTTGCATGAATTTTATTTTATTTCACATACTAATTTTTGTACTATTAACACTAGTCATAAATTTAATTTGAATAAAATCTAAAAAAATCATTGACTCAATTTTATATATGAATTAAAAAATACAAAAAAAAATTCTAGCAATAGCATTAGTGATAACTAATATATGATCTACCAATTTTGACTTTTGCAATACCTTAATTTGACAAAACATTGACATGTTTTTTTGCAAAATTATTTCTATAATTGAAATTAAATATGATTATTTCATATTCAAAAATTTCCATTATCAAATAACAATAATAAATATAGTTTATTCATGTTTGTAACAACCAAATATGAAATCAATTTTGATTAAAAATCATAATGACTTATTATAGTACTAAATATAGATGTTATAGCAACAACAACAACAATAATAATACCAATGATTCATTTTCATTATAAACATCCAATTATCATAATAACAAATGCATTGTTAATACAAAACATATATTTAATTTGAATAAAATCTAATGAAATTATTGACTCAATTTTATACATCAATAAAAAAGATACAAAGAAAAAATTCTAGACGGCATGCCAATTTTTACTTTTGTTATACCTTGAATTTATAAAATATTTATTTTTTTAAAATATTTTGTAAATTTGAAGTTGAATTTTAGTATTAATGTATATATTTTTTAATTTTTTTTGCTACATCAGTGTTTATGTATATGAAACTTCATAAAAGTTATTTCGAAATTTAGTTGTTGAATAAAAATATTAAAACATATAAACTAATATAAAATTTAAATATTTATAAATAAATTAGAAAGAAAAAATGATTTTTTATTGTATAAATATGAATTAATATTTACAATAAAGAAATCATAAAAACTATTTACAAAATAAATAATCCAATTTAAAATGCATAAATTATGAAACACATCTTTAGTTATAATTGTTCATAAAACATATTTTAAGTAACAAAGTAAAATCAGTGAAATGAACATTAAAAAATTAATCTAGTTTTTAATTATTTATTAAGTATAATATATAATTAATTTTATACTTTCTTTCTGAATAAAAATTATATTTTTATTATAAGATTAAAAAACATTTTATTACTATATTTATTTTTTATTTTATCTCTTAAAATAACGTTATTTATAATAGTATTATATTACAATAAATGAACTCTCTTGGCTTTTGTATATGTGTGGTATGTATAACTATCAATTTTTCACATTTTAATTTTTAAATTATATATATATATATATATATTGTCATGTTAGCTGTTATTTTTATAATAAATACAGTTAAAAATTATTAATTATAAAAGCACAAAAATACATGTAAATATAATATCTATAATAACAAAAATGAACACTCAATTTTACTTACATTTTATTATATTTACATTTTTATTTATAAATTTCATATATGTATTATATCACTATTATTATTAGAAAAAAGAATAACTCATAATACATTTCAAATATCACTAAATATTTTTAAAACAACTTCCTCAATTTTAATGTAATTATATCTAATGTATCACTAAATATTTTTAAAAAGATCAATTTTATTTACAATATTAAAAATAAATACAACTATTAAAATATATTAATAACAAAATCATGCAACGTACAAGTCTAAAATCTAGTTAAGAACTATTGTTGACTTAGTTACTATGCGTGTTTACCTATCTAGTGTCTATAGTTCCTATACACACAATATCTTTTTTTGTCTTTAATTAACGAATATAAGGATGAAGGGGGAATATGGATGGGAGGAACTCGGTGAGTTGGGGTTATTATTATCACACACCTAACTTTTCTTTCATCTTATTTTTCTTTAAATTTCTTTCTTTATTTTCTATCATATTATTTGTCACATTTATTTATTTTTTCACTATTTCTCTCTTCCTTCTACTTATATACCTAAAAAATAGGATGTCCGTTTATAATTTTCCTTAAAAATAGGGCAATATCTTCGTTGAATCCATCATCCTCGACCCTACCATAAAAATCATACTGGTAACGGTAATTTATATCAGATCCAAATCAAATCAAATAAATATCCTAATCAACGTGACTTTCAACATGATAAAACATGAAATTAGGACTTCTAGTTTAGAAACGTGCATTAATGTGTAACTGTCTACGTTCATCATTTATAATCTTAATTTGTGTTGTATTTTGAAGTTATTCTAAAAGGTTTCATATTACTTGATTTTGGGTGTTTTCAAGTCCTATATATGAACATGTTGTAAGAGCTTTCAAACAAGGAAGTAAGAGGTGTGTGTTTGCATGCGTGAGATCAGTCCGAGTAAGCTTGGTGCAATGCAAATCCACTAATTTGCCCTCCGCTGCACGTACTTGGACTTTTTATTTTCACCTTATTTTACATGTAATTATCAACCTGTGTTTTAAGTGACCTTTTTTTGACATGGTCAAATATTGGAAAACGTAGCCTTTCCAACGTTCATGCTTTTATCCAGTAATGTGCAGTTTTATCCACTAAGTCAACATTTATTTTACGAAAGCAGGTTAGTTTTGAGATACCCTGATCCACATAGGGAATGACCTGCTTGCGCATCAGGTTTTGGTTGGAGTTTTGATTTGACAGTTTGTGATTTTCAACTACAAAGACTACACTTAATTTGAACTCGGTAACTAATTTAAAAATCTTACTAGGTATATATGTTTGTCTTCATTATCAATTCAAACAAATATATGTTAGCGGTATGAAAATTGGGTTTTATGGTATGGTTAATTAACTCATATAAAAGGCTGGTTTGGATAAATAACTTAATTAAGGTCTTATTGAATAAGTATTTATTATATACGTACTTATGTACAAATTATTTTTATAATTGAAGGAACATGTGGTTAAATTGTTTTTATATAAGATATAAGCTGTTTTTATAAGTTATTACGAAGAACTTATTGAAATAAGATAAAAACAACTTTCGAACATATCATGAGTTATTTTTATAAATTCTTTTTAAACATGTACACAAGTACTTATGTCATAAAACTAGGGATGGCAATGGTACCCGCTGCCATACCTGGGCCGGTAGCAACTTTAATTTTCACCTCTATATCCACTAGGTACCTATATATTCATACTCACACCCACTACTCACACTTTACTTAAGTGTAGAGCCATGGAAAAAAAAAATTGAGGTCATAGGCGAAATTTATATTCAAAATTTAATTTAATACAGTTTGATAAATCTCATTTTATTTTTGTATCAATTATGAAAGTATTGATCAAATTTTTATAATTAAATTTTTTTAATATTTCACTTTCAATATATAAAGGAAAATTCATTTAATCCATCCTTTAACATAGTTAATAACAAATAAAATTTGAACAATTTTACTTTTAAAAGACCTACATTTAACAATAAGAATAATTACAAGTATTTCAATAATATTTTAGAAGCAATGCATAAATTTAAAAAAGAATATAATCTTTTGATATAATTTATTTTTAATGGAATATAAATTATTTTTGAAATTGAATTTATATACAATGGTAGTGCAAAACTTTTTTACACAGATATTTAATAAAATTTAATTATTTCATCATATTATCCCATTCATTAATATGATGTGGCAGTATGGTGAATTTCTAGCTTGCATATATGTAAAAAAAAGTTTTACACTAACAATGCATATAAATTAAACTCTTATGTTTGTTTATGTTTCTTGCGATGTCTTTTTTCTTTTAAATGGGGGGTTGGGTACTATAGTACCCATACCCATATGCATCTCATTAAATTTTGCAGGTAAATCTCTGTCCCCGCTCCCATTTTCATTGAGCGGGTATTTATTCTACCAATTACAGATATTTTTTGTGGGTACCCATAGGGTCTGAGTAGAATTTTTATCCCTATATAAAACATATCCAAATAAATTATACACAAACTCTTACAAATGGGACTAAAATTTATGTGTATGGTAATTAGTGTACAAAATATACACTCACTCACATATACACTAAATTTTTTAAAAAGAATGTAGATTTCATCTATTTGGGAGGCTAATTTGAAAAGTTACAGATTGGACTTAAAGGACAATTTTTTTGGATAGTTAATATTTGTTTTCTAGAAAAGCGTTATTATAAATTTATATTTGTTTGCTCAACTTCTTATTTCTACCTTCGTTTTTTAATTCTTTTTTATTAAATTACTTATTACATTTATCATTTTTTTTCCTTTTTTTTATCTCTCTTTTCATGCGAATTCACCCCAAAATGAGTTTGGTGGATGTTAAGCATTATCCCTTCAGATAAACAATAAAGTAACCTATTGTAGATGAGCAAGTGTAGAGCAGCAGGGAATTCCGTAACACATCAGTTTGCGTAAGGGAAATGAATCAATTAGAAAAATGATAAACGTCTATTTCTTTTTGGGTGGAGGGAAAGGAAAAATAGAGGGAAAAAAAAAAGATAGAAAGAGAAAATGATAAAAGTGATATGATAAAAAAAAAAGGAATAAAAATGAGTTGTAAAAAAAAATATTAATAAGAACTCAATTAATGATCACGTTTACATTGCTGTTGAACTTGATCTAGACAAAGGTATTCTGCGCTACATTTTTATCTCAAGGTTGCGGTTCCTTTTCTTTGACTTTAATGGCTTCACCACTTTTTTTCAAAGTACATGGTTTTATTTCAAGCCACCCTCTTCATCCGAAGAACTTTGACTGACATGGTTGATGGCTCGTGATTGATTATAAATTATGGTTTGATGTGATCTTTGTGTTCACGTTCTTCCAGGGATTTATGTGATGCACGGATGTGGGTTTTCTGCAGTAACAATAATAATTACATGAAATCTTAACTATCAAAAATAAATTATATATATTAAATAATAAAATAAATTATATTTAAATAAATTTTTGATTTTTTATCATAACTTCATAACCTTGCAGTTGCTTTTGTACTGCAGGGAATAGTGGTTTGAGTTTCCAAAGTAACGTAAAGATTGTAATTCTTAGACCGTGTTTGGTAAGATGAAAATAAAAAAAAAAGGAACGAAGGGAGTGAAAGTGAGTTATTTGGTAGGATGAAAATATGAAAAAAATTTAAAAAAATTATGTGGGACTCATAAACAGTAATTTCTGTCCAAAAATGAGAAAAAACAGAGAAATTATTATTGTTCACACGTTTTGCGTGTCTCGCAAATTTGAGACAAGTTAATTGATTTTGCCTCAAGTATTTAATTTTTTCTATTTTTTTTCAATCAAACAACTTTATTTTCATGTATTTCTCTTTAATCAAATAACCTTAATTTTACTCTATTGCTTCACTTATTTCTTCTCTATTCTCTTTTTTTTTTTTTTTCTATTTCTTTCTTCTTTACCAAACACACCATTAGAAAACTACGGAGAAGATGGAGATGTCAAAACAAGGAGCCGAAAGATTTGAATTAAGGGTGGCAAAAGAGAGAATATGCTAAAGCCATCCCCTATATCCCAAAACCAAACCCATCAAGGGGGTCCTTATCAAGTACTAGTCGGGTGACGTCTGAGGCAAGAGGAATTAGCTCTCAACAGCGGACCAGGATTTTCTGCAGTCCAAAAGCAATTGTAGGATTCTGTAGTTGTGATCAAAGGGTTCAAAATTTATTTAGATATACATTTTTTTTATTTAATGTATATAATTTATTCTTAATGGTTAGAATTTCATGTAATTACCGTTGCAATTGCAGAAAATCCGTATCCTTGAAATGGGACCAAGATTTCCTGCAGTCCAAAAGCAATAGGTGGGTTTTATATAATTGATTTACTTTGTTTTTGGTAGAAATTATATATCTTCTACTAGAGGTAATCTTGCTCGAATCGGATAAGATTATTGTAAGCAGTAAAGCTCTATCTCTGAGTAGTTAATGTAGCTACATATTCAGGACTTGAACAATCACTGGTTAAACTAGAATAATCTCCCACTAGTTGATTTACGAGCTCGGTAGTATAATTGATCTACTTTAGCCAGGTGTCTTCCTTCTGCTTGCTTGATGATCCTGTTGTAATTGTGAGAATTATGTATAATCTGTAATAAACTGGAAGATCCAGCTGCCGGAAAAAGAGAACAGGCAGCAGCAGTAAATGGAAAGTGGGGTAAGAAGCAAATTGTTCAATTTTTCATGCCTTAGATAAGCCCTATATGGTGGTGCGTTACCGAGATCCTGACGCATTCCAACTTGAATGAGATCAACAATGATGGGCTTTTGGAATGATAGATAAAAAATCTTGGGATATATTCAGAAGATGATTACAAAAACGTAAATATGAATTGATTAAGGTTATTTTTATCTCATAACAATATTCACAGTTGCTATGCTTTTTCTTTTATTCTTACATTAATAATAGCATTATAATGAGTTTTTTCACTTTATTAATCATATATGTATATGAGTTTAATGGTCATGCATTATCAGTGTAAAAAGTTTTACATTATCATTTAATCATAAATTACCATTAATATGACTTTTAAAGTATTTATTATAAAAGTTAACAAACTTACAATAAATGATGATTTGTGATTGGATGACAGTGTAAAACTACTTTACACTGTCAATGTATGACCATTAAACTCTATGTATATTAGTAGTTTTTGGCCTTTTACATATATGTTTCATGCAACCTATTACGAATAATTTGCACGTTATGAAATATGAAGCATATATACATTATAAAGCAATGATTTTTGGATACTTTACTTTTTTAAACACAATATTAATTCTCATTATTTTTCTTTATTTCTCTCTTCCTATCGCATCATAATAGGTACTATAACTGGTATTCTTGTGATCGATTTAATTGGTATTTTCTTTTATAGTTCATATTTCGAATTGGGCTCATCCCTATGGTAATTATATTAATTGGGTTTTCGAAATGATAGCGTAAGAACTTAATGGGATCCACTTTTTCTTTGATGAATTCAAGTGAATCCTGTTAAGTTGTTAATAATTCTAATCTTTTTTATTTGTTCATTACGTATTATATTAGATGCAATTAATAAAATATTATATGTCATAAATGTTTTAAGTTACAAAAAATCAAAACTAAGATATAGAGTTTTTTTTAGGAATATCACTTATCATATTTATACTTTTTCCTCTTTTATCTTTTTTTAACTAGGTGTCAAATAGGTTTTTAGGTATTTAAAAATCATTTTGTATATTACTTTTGATTGACATGCAATATTAAATATTTGTAAGGTAAATATAACGGTTATTAATATTTAAATTTCTAAATGTATTTATTTTAATACTTATCATGAAAAAAGAAGGACCATAAGTTTTAATATTATTAGTGAAATTAAGTACGATGATGCTTATTTTAATGTTAATATTGTAGTGATATTTTGTATTTTTTACATATATGTATACATAAATAGATAGTTTAGATAATAATTCTTAAATGTGGATATTGTATAAAATATTAATATGATTTTTATAAATATGATTTGATATTGTGTGGACTAAATTGCTATTAAAGATGACAATGCAGTAGGGTGGGCATGAGTAGTGGGCATGAGTAGTAACCTCTCATCATTGTCCTTGTTGAATGAAAGTACACATCATGTTTGTCTCGTACCTGCATGAAAATTTGTTGAGCGAGTATTAATGAATTTTATAAATATCCATAGGTATTCACATGTATCCATGAATATTTATGAAAATATAAAATTAAAAATATAAAAATAAAATAAAATTAAAAACAATTAAAAATATAAAAATTAAATAAAATTAAAAACAAACAATTATAAAACATATATTTATACTAAAATAAATAATTTTAAAATATATATTTATACTAAAATAAATTAGAGCAACTTAATTTATATATAATTAAAGTTATTTAAGTAATTTCAAATTGTGGATACCTGCATGTTTAGGTACTTTACTACCTGCCCTTGTCTTGTTAATAAATAGAGAGAGAAATATTCATTTATTTTACCAACAGGTACTCCATTAAGGTATCCATTTTCAATCTATAGCATATTTTACCCACAAGTACAATTTTTTTTGTCATCCCTAATCGCTATACTGGTAGCCCAAATTAAAAAATGGATGTGGCGAAAATAAAATCCAAGAGATCACAAAAGGTTTTATAGTTTTTTTTGTATCTTTGTTTGAAATTAAGCTTTCATGAAAAAAAAACATAGCGTTTCAATATGAAAGATTTGACAACTAAATGAAATTAATTGAACACTTTTGACTATAATTGTGACCATTGAGTTTTTGTATGAAAGATAAGTGACAACTGCAAAAAAAGATGAAAAAAATCCAAGATATTAGACAAATAAACATAACACTCCAATTGAAAAAAAAAGAAGGAAAATTGGAATAAAACTCATGTTAATGTTTTTGATCATGTTAAACGTTAGCAAATATTTCTCGATACATAATATTTTTGGTTGATGTATATACTCTTTGATCATCATCAAATATTGAAAATTTGATACCTTTTCTTGATTTAATATAAATAATTGCAAAGCACAATTGATCATGGGTGAAAAATTACCTTAATTAATTCATTTCAGAATATATATATATATATATATATATATATATGTCGTTAAAAAAAACATTTAAGTAGAACAAAAATGAATACGACCTTGTGGCTTGAGAAAAAACGTGATGTTGTTAACTTGAACTTTATATTTTTCATTGACATTTTGAAATATAACATCTAACACATGTAATATGTATAATATGCTAATTATTTTAATAATTACAATATATATATGTATGTATATGTATATACATACATATATATATATATATATATATATATATATATATATATGTATGTATATATATATGAGATTTGCTAACATACACTCACTTGATTTTTAGTTGTAGTACGTTAGCAAATTATAACTATGAATTATCTTAAAATACAACAATAATGTATCTTGCTAACGTACTTTAACTAAAAAATAAGTGGGTGTACGTTAGCAAATACTCGTGGGGTTTGCTAACATATACTAACTTGCTTTTTAGTTGGAATATATTAGCAAGTTATAATTAATGATTATCTTAAAATACACCAATAGTGTAGCTTGCTAACGTACTCCAACTCAAAATCAGGTGAGTGTACGTTAGCAAATCCCTATATATATATATATATATGATAATTAAAATTCACACACACACACACACATTAATTCAATTAAGAATATGTATTGACTGTAATTTCCGTAATTAATATAATTATGTAATTTTATCAATAAAAAATAAAAAAAAATCTCGTTGAGAAAAATGATATATATAATTAAAATATTTATCTTAATTGTATATAATTCATAATTATTGTAATTACTTTAATTATGTAATTCAAATATATATTATTATTTCATGTAATTAGTTTAATTATCTACAATTAATAATTACATTAATTATACAATTTAAAAAAATCTAATTACCTTTGTTTAAAATAATTTTTGTTATCATAATTAAAATATATATTGATCATAATTATATTAATTATTTCAAATTACAATATGTGGGTGTGTGAACTGTAATTTCCATAATTAATATAATTATATGTTTTAATAAATAAAAATTGAAAATTTTAACAACATTTAATAACTACAGTCAATAAAAATTAAATTATATATATAATAAATACATGTAATTACCTTAAATTTGTTTTAGTTAAAACAAAAAACTTCAATTCAATTGTATATAATAATTTTTGATAATTACCTTAATTATATATAATTGATAATTATATTAATTACTTTAAATATACAATTTAAAAAAAATCTAATTACCTTTGTTAATAATAATTTTTATTATCATAATTATAATATATGATCATAATTATTTTAATTAATTCAAATCACAATATATAACTGTCATAATGACCATAATTAATATAGGCTTTAATATGTTTTAAGTTCTTGCAAATATGACTCTGTCTAGTTTTAATTCTTGTAAGTTTTTTTGTTAGTTTTAGATATCTGACAATTTCTTAGTGTTCTTTTTTAGTCTTTGTGAACACCTAATTTTGTCTGGGTAAATAAAAATAAAATATAAAAGACAAGATAAAAAAAGAAATAAGAGAACTTTTGAAGGAAAAAAGTTTTTTTTTTATGATGAATACCGTGAAAAGACAATATCGTATCTTGAGTTATACTTGTCCGTTTGAAGTGTTTTTTGCACCGTTGAAAAGCTTGTAAAAAGATCTACAACTCATATCTCTACCTCAAAAACCAAAATCAACTTCTATCTTGATGAAAATCAATCTCGAAGTGAGGCATTTAATCATAAAAAAACTCAAGTCCCACATTCCTTCCCCCCACTTAGAAGTCCCACATTGGACAATTTATACTCATGAATCTTCTCCTTCTCCTATATAAAGAGGTGCCTACCAAGCAATGAAAAGGCCAAAAAATATCCATTAATCATAGGCTTAATGCAAAGCATGAAGCTTATGAATTTTATTTTATTTTTTTATCTTTTTTCTCTCTTGGAACTTCTACTAGAAGCTTGTGGTGAATTGTTTTATGCTCACCACAAACTGTCCTCTAAAGGTAAATTTTTCTTTCTTATCTTTTTATATATATATCTTGTATTATTTTTTTTTATCATTGTTATTGTTGTTAAATCTTATTCTTTGTATGTCTTTTTCAAATTAAAAATATTTTATTTTAATTAGTTTTTTTAGAGAAAGGATTAATTGGATGTGACATCTTTTTAATCCTAAGATTTTGAGACACAAGTTGTGACAACTTGATGTCTTTAAACTCTTCTCTAAAATTAAAAATGTTAAATCAAAATTAAATTGTTACAAAAATATAAAAAAATGTTATTGTTATTATTATTTTTCTCTATGTTTTTATTGTTATTTTAATTAGAAATATTTTTTTTAAATATCTTAAATAAAGAAAAGGGTTAATTGGACGTGACATATTCTTAATCCCGAGATGTTAAGGCACAAGTTGCAACAGCTTGGTGTCTTAAGACTCTTCTATAAAGTAAAATAAAACAACATAAAAAATAAAAATGTTAAGCTAAAATTAACTTGCTTCAAGGGATTGACTTGGGTGTAGACCTCTGATGATTTTATTTTTAAGACGTATGAGCCATGACGGTTCAGAAATCCTAAAATTTAATAAACAAAATTAAAAAATGACAACACACAAAATTTTTCTATAAAAGAATTACGTGAGTCTGATTCTCCATTGCACTGGGAGATACGTAGGAGCAGGAGCCCACTTCTGTCGATTTCAAAAATAATAAAATTTAAGATACAATAATTTTTTTTTATAATAAATAAAATTCTTTTTGAAATTATTTTTAGGATGAGATAAATATTTTAAAAGTCATTTATAATTTGCTTAATCAATTAAAGGTAACCGTTTTTATGACGGACGTTATAGGATACTAATACCTTTTCTACACATAATTGACTCCCAAGCCCAAAATCTGATTCGTAGACCATTTTTTTAGGTTTTTCCAATCTTTTTTCCTTAATAAATATTGGTGGCAACTCCTGTTTTTAAAACTCTTTTTTGCCGTCCCGGTTGCGACAGTCTTTACCATTAATTCTAGTTAATTTAGTTATGATATAACTAACAAAATAAAGAAAATTAATTAAGATAATGAGAAATATTTTAAATTAACATAATTATATTATTTTTAGGTGTGTAAATCAATTAAGTAATGTGTTTATTATTTTATAAAAATAAGGTAATTATATATAATTTACTTTTATAATTTATTTATAATTTTTAATATATTATAAACAATAATTTTTTTTGCTTTTAATATTATCTTACTTTTCAATTCACTAATTTACTTTTAACATTGTACTTTTTTAAAAAAATTATAATTTACTTAGACGTTTATAATTTATTTTTAATATATTACTTTTATCTTTAGAGACAAAAATCACTGTTATGATATATTTAAAAAACCAATTATATTATAATCAGTCAAAATTAATGAATCAAAGTGTAAAAATAACATCAAAGTAATATATGAAAAGTAAATTATAAATGTCTAAGTAAATTATACATACATACTATATATATATATATATATATATATATATATATATATTTAAACATAACAATGTTAAAAATAAATTAGTGAAATAAAAAGTAAGAATAATGTTAAAAAAATAAAAATTACTATTTATAATATATTAAAAATAAAAAATTAAATTATGTGTAATTACCTTATTTATATAAAATAATAAATACATTACTTAATTGAATCACACACCCAACAATAATTTAGTTATCTTAATTTAGAATATTCTTTATTACCTTAATTATCTTTGTTAATATTCTTTATTTTGTTAGTCATGTCAAGACTAAATTAACTATAGTTAATGATAAGAATTAAAAAAAATACTAAAAAAATGTCATAAATTTAAAAATAAAAATAATTTTTGCAGAGATTTAAATCAGACAGAGTCATATTTGCAGGGACTCAAAATATATTTAAGCCTATAATATATTTATCAACAATAGAAATAAATATTTATCAAATTTAATAATTACACTTACTACCAAAAAAATTATATATAATAATTACATGTAATTATGTTAATCTTTTGTTTTTTAAATTGTTTTAATTATCAGTAAAAAATTAATTCAAATATATATAATAATTACAAGTAATTATCTTAATTGTATATAATTGATAATTACATTAATTAATTTAATAATATAATTTTTAAAAAATCTAATTATCTTTGTTTAAAATAATTTTATTACCTTAATTAAAATATAAATTGGTTGTCATTATCTTAATGAATTCAAATCACAATATATATCAATCGTAATTACTGTAATTATGTATTTTTATTAATAAAAATAGAAATTTTTAGCAATGTTTTATAAAAAATAAATTATATATCACAATTACATGTAATTAATACTAAATGTGCTTATTTTTTGATACAACTTTCAAGTTAAATTTTTCAATGTTTGCAATGTTGAAGTCAAGGAGCTGTCATAGATAAATAAAATTAGATATTAAAAATCAAATAAAAATAAAAATTAATTTTAACTAAAAAAACTCACATAAAATTTCATAAAAACCATTTTTATGGAGTTCACTAATTTATCATCATGTAAAATATTGAGAACAAAGTTAAGTGAATGAATGAAACAATAAAAGTTTAAGTATGCATGTTTAAATGATTAGATATCAGTACAATTTATATAATTTATTTGTGTTAAATTTGATCTGATGTGATGCATGGATAAATTATGTGCGTGAGAGATATATTTTTTTATTATTTTGAAAAACAATTTATATGTAAAATAAAAATAAAAGATTAAAAAATTAATATTTTCATTATAATTGAGTTAGAAGTTATTGAAAAATTAATGTCTTTTCATATATTAGGTAATATAAATAAATTGTCAAATAATTAGCTACTTTGTTTTATATGATACATGTACATAAAAGACAAATTAGAATCACGCCAATCAATTGCCATAAACTCTCATTAACCCCATAAATTTGTCATCTTTGTTTACTTTTTATTCATAAATTTTTTAATAATTAATAAAAATAGAAATGATAATGATATCACTATGCAATGCACGGAAAATTTATGACCGTAATAAAAGAAAGCCTCAATAAATTAGTTAGATGAGAAAATAATAAATAAAAATTAAGCAATGATTGGTTTAAAAAATAATATTTTATATATTAAATTTGCATGAAAACACAGTTACTAGGTCTACAAAGAATTGTCCCCATGCCAAATTCTATTTTAATTTTTAATTTAGTATATTTAGTAAAGAAAATGTTGTGGAACAATTAGATATTAATTTTCAAAAAATCAATGTTATTGATTAGCATGTAACTGCTTGTTGATGGTATAAATGCTTAATGGTAGAATTGACACTTGACTATTTAAAATTCAAAATTCATACTTCCCAAAGTTTTTATTTAAAAATTAAGAATGGTGTATCGATGAGCAAACCTTTTTCATATGAGAGTTAGACGTGCAGACTTTAACCATTAAACCTAAACTTGAACAATAAAGATTACTATATAAAATTAATTTTTTAATCTTAACTATTTGGGTATGATTTTATAGCTCATCCAGTATGAATAATTGCTACTATTAGATTTAAAATTATTAAATATAATATATTAATCTTTAATAGACAATTTATATTTCATTCCATTAATTCTTCAAGATATTTTACATCAATTTAAGAATATGTAATATTATCTCTTGTATGTTTATTATCATTCATTTTTAATTGACTTTTATTGTTTCAAGCATTAAGCAAATAAAATTGTCTATTTTATTTAAAAAATAATTACAATACAACTAATATATAAATCAAATTATTAATAGATTTAAATTATAAATATAGATATAAAAATTTATATTTAATTATTATAACAATGAATTAAAAAAACTATTAAAAACACAAACAATTTGGAGTCTAAATTTAAATATAATGAAAAAGATAGAAACAAATACATGAATTAATTTTAATATGTTATCAAATAATTGAATTTAAATTAATTAGGTTAAAAATTCAAATTTTCTTAGATAGAAATTTTTTTTCAATGAATTTGGGTGAGAAGACACTTTAAAGGGAAAATATATTCATATCAAGGTTAATAAAATAATAAATTAGAGGAAGGTACAAAAATTATAATTTTATAATAGATCATTTTTATAGATTATGAATTCTATAATAGTTACTTGAGATGAATTTATAGAAAATGTATATCCCTTATTTCTTTATTACAGATGTATCATAATTTTCATTTGTGTTTGACTTTGTTGTATCAATTGATTCCATTTGATGAAGCTCTTCATCAAGGACTCTCTAACTTCATCTTGTAGCTTTGTGATATTTTGAGTCATAACTTTTCTCAACAATGGTTGCTTTGTTTAAGTAGGATTCATAAGCATTATTCATTCTAGTGGCAACTTAATTACCTGAAATTTGTAAAAACATGTGATAAAAAATAGTTTCTTCAGCTACAATACAATAATATATGATATATGCATAGAATGAAAAGTGAATTAATAAAAAATCAAAAGGTAGAATCATCATTTCGCTCATCAGGAAGTCGTTGTTCTCTAATAAACAAATATAGATCTTCCTTAACTTATTATTTGGCAAAATAGTATCTATAAAATGGGAGAAAATTAGAAATCAAGAATCATAAAATTATAAAATATGTAAAACAAATGTTGACCTATCTTCTCAAAGAGCTTGCTTTGGATACTTAAATCATGGCTACAAAAAAAAAAGAAGGACAATTAGTAAATTTGTACCAATTTTCAATGGAAGAAAGAAAAACAAAGTAGTGCAAAGAAAGAAGTCATTTTTCAATTGAAGAAAGGTAGAAAAAAGACAATCAATAAATTTGTAATGATTTGTAGAAAAAAAAAAAGGAAAAATAATGTATAAACAATGTTTATTATTAGAAAAGTAACAACTTTGCTTACCCATAGGAAAGGGATTCTCAAACCAAACACTCTACCTTTTAATTTTTCACATGATGTTTTTCTTTCTTTGAAAAAAAGAGTGTAGAATGAAGGTTGAAGGAAAAAAAAAAACAAAAAAACTATGGTGCCAATTTGCAACAATTGACATTGTGGAAAGGTGTTTGTTGCTTTTATTCCTTCATTGAACAACCATAAGGCAAAAACTACTATTTCAAAATTACCTTTATAATAATAATTATTACATTTTGAAATTGAAATTTCATAAAAAGGGAAATTAAGGCCAAAATTACTATTTCAAAATTACCTTTACAATAATAATTATTACGTTTTGAATTTGAAATTTGATAAAAAAAAAAGGAAATTGTACATATTACATAACTTGTGCAGAAACAATTAATTATAATTGCTAAAGGGTACAATGCTATTCACAGTCAAGCAATAATTGATTTCATGAATAATTTTGTATTATATCATCAAATTAATTATTGTGTCATAAATCTCCATACACTGATTTGTGTAAAAATAAATGTGAGTTTGACACCTAAGCAAAAAATAGAGAGAAACATTGTCATGAAGCCAAGTAAGATAAGATTATGTGAAATTGCTCCAAAGATCGACACATGAAAGTTTCTTATTTGAGATTATTTTCTTTTGTATACACTATAGATAAGTCATACACTATGTTTAAATTTATTTTTTTTAAAAAAAAATTTATGATATTTTTGACAATTTTTTTTTTTAAAAATAAGTTGAAAACAGAAAAAGACTATGAGAAATGATAAATAGTACAAAAAGAAAATTTGTCTCAATGTGTAATTGGTTATTTATTTTTCTCTCTCTCTCTCATAACTCAAAAGTCAAAACACTTGAGTTAAATGGTTAGTGCTGTGATTTTATTGCTTATCATTTATTTGGTGCAAATTCGTACCAATATCATTCGTACTAAGTACTAAGTAGCACTCGTGAAAGACATAATGATTTGGATCTTGACCTGTATTGGTGTCCATAAGTAGTAAAAAAACCCACGTTTTATTTGTCTTGGTGATTTTCTTCTTCGTTTATTATTGCTTTTAGAGGTGGGGAATGCAGTAGGCCAGTAGCTGTCTAGCTGATAGGTTTTCAATTCACTGTTTATTATTCGGTGTTGTTAAACTGTTAAATAGTACTTTGATCTTGAAATTAATGTGTATAAAAATAAACACTAATGAGGCCCCAACAACACTGATTCGGAAGTCTATGCAAAACCCCCTGATTGTAATTTGTAATTATATACTACTTTCCTTTTTTTAATTGTTATTTAATATTTTTATACACAAATTAAAAAATATAATAATTTTTTTAATCTTTTATAAAAGAATTTTAAAATTTTTTATTGTAGCCTTTTTCATTTAAACAAAACTTACACACAATTTTATATGTGCTGTTTTTGCTGCTTTTCAATTAGAATTAGAATTTTATTTTAGTAATATGTGAAATAAAGATTTACATTAAAAATTATGTAGATTACTGAAGTAAAATTCTAATTTTAATTAGAAAACAGTAAAAATAACACCTATCAAATTGTATGTAAATTTTATCTTTTTTATTTTTATTTCACAATAAATACATATTAGTTATAAATATGTAAATTAATTAAAAATTAGATGAAAAATAAAAATATAATTAACAAAGAAGTAATTAATGTTATTTTAAATTTTAAGAATGATAGATAAATAAAAACAAGGGTAAAATATATTTTTGGTCCCTCTAAAATTTGTCAAATTCAATTTTAGTCCCTCTAAAATTTTTTGTCCTATTTTGGTTTCTCTAATTGAAAAATACACCACCTTTGGTCCTCAAAGTAGTTTAGATAGCGCTTTATAATCGTTATTAAATATTATTTTGAAAACTAAAAATGATATATTTTCAAATTAAAGGGATCAAAATAGAACAAAAAATTTTAAAAAAACTAAAACCGAATTTAACAAATTTTAGAAGGACTAAAAACATATTTTATCCTAAAAACAATATTTTAAAAAAACGTACAAATTAAAAAGAACGGAGGAAATATAATAACATAATAATATGCAAAGACAATGGACGGTAAACACGAATTGCAAAAGGAAAGAGGCAGACACTATAAGAGCAGACCACGGAAACAGACAGAAACAAACAGAAGGTGACAAAGCTAGATGTGTCAGGGACAGATAAGGAATCAATCGATCAATACACCTAAATCTTAGAGATAATCGCGAACCTTCCAACGCTGAAGTATTTGACATCAACCCCTTTGGTTTCCCCATCGACCGCAAGCTCCGTCAATATCCTCCCGATAACCGGAGCCATCTTGAACCCGTGACCCGAAAACCCACCTCCAATCACCACATCCTTCCCGAACTCCCCGCCCAAGAAATCAATCACGAAATCCTCGTCCGGCGTCATGGAGTACATGCAAGACTGTTTCATCACCGGCTCGCTCGAATCAACCATCCCCTTGAACCTCCCTTCCACCCACTCTCTCAACGCATCCATCATCACACCTGGGCCCCACGGCCTCCTGTCCGGGTCGCACGGATTCCCCCCGTGCACCGCCACCTTAATCAGCCCCGGAAACTCCAACGTCGGCGTCCCGTACACGTAAACCTTGTCAAAACTCGCAAAAGTCGGAAAACCGCTCCCGATCGCGAATTTCCCTTCGTGTCCCTCCTTTATCCTCCAGTAAGAAACGTGCGTCTCCACGGGCTGTATCGGGAGTTCAACCCCGCTAACCGATTTGACTAATCTTTTCGCCCACGCGCCAACGGTTACCACGCACTTTTTACCGCGGAACTTCTCACCGCCCGCGGTAAAAACCACGACGCCCTCTTCGTCTTTCTTGATGTCCACCACTTCCGCGTTGTCCTTCAAGACGGCGCCGTTTTTGTAGGCGAGGGTCTGGAACATGGCGACGGCTTTTGTGGGCTTGATGACGCCGCCGTGCTGGTTGGAGAGGCCCACCCAGTCGTCGGGGATGTCGATCCGGCCGGAGAATTTGTCGGCGAGCTGGCCGCCGCGGAGGAGTTGGAAGGGGATGGCGAGGTTTCGGCAGTAGTGGACGAGGGAGCGCATGATGGGGTGGTCGGATGGGCCCAAGTCGAGGTGGTGGGCCTTGAAGTAGACCTGGTAGCCGACTTGGGCCTGGGCCTCTTGCCAGAGCTTGTAGGACTCCATGACTAAAGGGTAGTAGTAGTGTTGGTGATAGGTGGACGCGGATGGTGCGGGATTCGCCGTGTGAGGAGCCGCGGTGGTGGAGGAAGTCGAACTGTTCGAGGAGAAGGGTCCTTAGGCCGCGTTTGCGGCTTGGTAGGCCGTGGAACTGCCCATGACGCCAGCTCCTATGATTATCACGTCGAACTGCGAATCCTCCATATCTGACACACGCTTTCCCTCACACACCGAAAAGTGTGATGGTGATTGCTGAATGTGGTGGCGCTGGCATTGTTTAATACTACTTCTTATCCTATATATAAGAAATAAGATAAATGATACCAACATACTATCTTACACACTTTTTTAATACATTCTAGAATTTATTAAAAGAAATTGTTTAATAAAATAAGTTAAACAATTTCATTCAAATTAATTGGTAGAATTAATACATGCAACCAATCATCTTAAAATATATCAGAAAATTATACTAATCATTTTAGATAGAGTTGTTTAACCTTATTTTAACTTGGGGTAAGGTAGACAACTTCTTATTAAAAATCACAAAATTTTGTGGGTTTTATATATTATTTAATAATTCTTTTTCCTGATTTTGTGTTTTTCAATAAATTTGAACCTATGAGAAATAGTGTGTTCAAAAGAGTGTGTTAAAGAATGTGTTGCTAGCACTCCTCAACAAATAAATATTTAATTTATCAAAATTGCTAAAAATAATTTAATTAGTTCATTTTAATCAATAATATTATAAATTTAATTTTTATTTTAAATTTTTTATAAAATTAAATAAGAGAAATGCTAGGAATACATTATCTGACACACTCTTTTAAATATATTCTTTCTTATTGGTTGAAATTTATTGAAAATCACAAAATTTTGTAGATTTCACATCCTATTTGATGAATCCCTCTTATGATTTTGTAGTTTTTAAAAAATTTTAACTAATAAAATAAAGTGTGTTAGGAAGAGTGTTTTAGAAAATGTATTGCTAGCATTTCTCATTAAATAATTTAAATAGTAGGTACATTAATAATATTATTTGTAATTTTAAAAAAATTATTTTTTAATTCATGTGTATAATTTATATTATTAAAGATCCAATAAATGTATTTATTTTCATGAAAAATGAATAGATGTATTATGAATAGACTTTATAATAAATTAAAAATATAAAAAATTATTAATTAATCCATTTAAAAGTGAATCTATATTTATTATAATTAAGATAAAAAAAGTGCTTCTATTTGTTTGTTATATATTATATAATTATATAAAGACCAAAATAGTATCTATTTTGATATGTAAAAGGGTATATTATTTTGTCCAGGGTGTTCACGAGGAATCTCACCAGTGATTTGACTTCGTCATTTGTCGTTTGTTTTGATACTAATTTTTAGAAAATTGTAAACATCTATTCTATTTTGGATGGATTCAATGCAGAGAGAAATAAGAAAAAGACAAAAAAATAATAAATGTGATAAATAATATAATAAAAAAGGTAAAACAATATAAAAAATGAGATGAAGTTAAAATAGAAAAAAAGTAAATATATGCTTATAATTATCCCTGCTATTCTGTCACGCAAATCAGGGGCTTATGCTTTTGTTTGGGGACGGACACCAACGTTTGGGATTTGCTATTTCTACATCAATTTTTGTTCTTTTTATTCTAAAATTTATTTGTTATTTTTTTTTTTCTGAAAATACTCCTTGACAGAAACACATTTCTGTTATTTATTATGCATAATGAAAATGTGTTTTTATTGTATTAGGGGGTGCGCCTTTTATACACAACGGAAATACGTTTTCATTGTGTTTATTTTGTTGACAAAATTAATTGAAATATAAATTAATTACAATAAGTTACCATTTTTAAGAATAATCGAAATAATTATTATGCAAAATTTTCTTTTTAATGGTAATTAAATTAATTATGATATAATTTTAAAAAATATACGATACAAGTTATTCTTTTTAATGAGAATCAAATTAATTATGATGTAAATTACTCTTTTTAATAGTAATTAAATTAATTATAATGCAATTTATGATGCTATTAAAAATGGTAATTTGCATCGTAATTATTTCGATTACTATTAAAAAGGATAATTTACATCATAATTAATTTGATTCTTGAGGGGTGTTCACGGATCGATTTGGATTGGGTTTGGCCAAATCTGATACCCCGAATCGATTAAAATAAATTGGGTTAGGTTGGATCGAATTTGTGTAAATTTTTTATCAAACCCGAATCTAACCAACCTGATCAATAATGGGTTGGGTTCATGGGTACCCATTTTTATTTAGTGACATATTAAATACACTTTTATAAAAAAAGGAAGAATTATAAAAACTAAATTATATTTTAAAAAAATATATAATAAATGTTGCACTGTTCACTATGCGTGAATGATGGACTCTACTATGTAAGCTAAGGTCTAATAGCCACATTCGCTGTTTTCATTGGATTGACTCGGTGGTCGATATACATGTGTCTATGTTTGCATGTTACAATTAAAAGGAGTCAATTCAATATTGAAATACTCATTATTCATAATTTTTTTAAACTAAAAATATATATAAATAATAAATTTAAAAATTATTTATGTTAGCGGGTTGGATTCATGGGTTCAGGAGTTTAAAAATCAATACTCATTATCCAACCCGTACATGAACTGGTTTGAACAGGTTGGGTTGGGTGCTACTCAAACATCCAAAAAATTCAAACCAAAGTGTTTGAATTGGTTTGGGTTCATGGGTACCCATACCTATAAACACTCCTATGATTTTTATTAAAAATGGTAACTTATATCGTATAATTTTTAAAATTATATCATAATTAATTTGATTACTATTAAAAAGGAAAATTTGTATCAGAATTATTTTGATTATTATTAAAAATGATAAATTGTATCGTATATTTTTTAAAAAGGAAATTTGCATCAGAATTATTTAAATTACTATTAAAAATGGTAAATTGTATCCTATATTTTTTAAAATTATATTATAATTATGATACAATTTACCATTTTTATTAGTAATCGAAATAATTTTAATGCAAATTTCCTTTTTAAAAAATATGCGATACAATTTACCATTGTTAATAGTAATTAAAATAATTCTAATGCAAATTTCCTTTTTTAATAGTAATCAAATTAATTATGATAAAATTTTAAAAAATATACAATACAAATTACCATTTTTAATAAGAATGAAATTAATTATGATGTAAATTATCCTTTTTAATAGTAATCAAAATAATTCTGATGCAAATTACTATTTTTAATAGTATCATAAAATGCATTATAATTAATTCAATTACTATTAAAAAGGGTAATTTACACAATAATTAATTCGATTCTTATTAAAAATGGTAACTAATATCTTATATTTTTGAAAATTATATCATAATTAATTTGATTGCCATTAAAAAGGGAAATTTGCATAATAATTATTTTGATTATTCTTAAAAATGATAAGTTATCATAATTAATTAATTTTTTAATTAATTTTTTGTGAAAAATTATCACAACGAAAATGCATTTTTGTTGTGTATCGAATTTGATACACAACGGAAATGCGCTTCCGTTGTGTAAGGGCGCACTCCTAACATGTAACGACCCACTATCGCTACATGGTCAACTGACAACTAATGCAATGTAGAAGACTTAATTTTAGACGAAAACTCTTAGTTTAATTTATTTGTGAAAAAGAGAGTGAATTTAATTTTTTTGGCGAGACATACGACATTCATTCCTTTCAAAAACTTTAATGTATAAAGCACAAACAATCATAGAACATACTAAAATAACTCATGCATACATCACAAGGTATTAAGTGCAAATGGTTGTGCCTTATGGCACTTATAGACCAACATCATCATCAAAGCGTTTCAAAAGAGAGAGTGTGTGTGCACATGCATTAGTATGCCATCAACAAGAGTACATCACAAGGGGAAAAGTACATTACACACACCCTAGGCTAGTTGTACTCCTAAACATTACATTTAGGAAGGAGGAGCAGCAGGTGGCTCCTTAGCTTTAGCAGCTCTACGACGAGGATGAGGTCTTTGAACAGCTCTCCTATGAGGTTGGGCAATAGGAGCAGGCTCTCTCCACATCTCCCGGATGGGTAACCAAAACTCTAGTGATGTAAACAGAGTCACAGAAAACACTTCAATTCCTGTAGGCGCATAGGAAAGCGTAAGCTCTCCCTTGCAGTAGACGCTCTAAAGCTCGCGGTCGATCCTCCAAGCTTCACCGTCTCCCACAGTGGTCTCGCAAAAGTCAATGCGATAGGGACCCACATGAATGTGATTTCGGATCATGGGCAGGGGTCTCAAAACTTTGGGTGGTCTAGGCATCTACTCCCACAAACACAATGTTCGAGATCATCACAGACACGAACCACACGTACAAACAATGCAAGGGTAAGCTTATGGTAATAATAAATACAGAGTCCTAACTAATCCAATAATTATTTTCAAGAAAGAGAAAATACTAATATCAGAGGAGATTTCAACATTTTTTTTAAATAAGCATATATAAACACAGTACAACACAACTTCATGCAATTCATGTAGACGCTACTCCACGGAGACCGTTTCAACAATTCGAGTGATCATTATGGAACGTCCCTTAACATAGCACCAGAGCCACAAGGGTCACACGGATTCTTTCAAGGCATAACTATTGGGGGAGCCCATGAATTGATCTTGCAGAAGTCGATAGTGATTTCGTCAGGATAGACATACGTGGGTAGTGGCTTACCACGGCACAAGGTTCGCGATGACCTTGATCTCAATGTGGGATTCGCCCGTCTATCTATCCTCAAGGTCCATCAACTACTCCACTCTTTCTTCCAGCACTAGGTTGAGAGCTATACACTAACTCTTAACTTATGTGCCTACTCGCGACATTGTCCAAATAGGACCTATGCATATACGTGCATATCATCAACGACAACAAAAACAGCAACTCAATATAGGACCAAGATGCACATCCTATTTTCTACAATCAATTCTCATTATCCGTTAATTAGCGGATAACGTGTGTTATTAAAACTTTCAAACTCAAGCTTTTGAGTTTCTCTCTTAAATCTTTTATATTCTATTGATCCTTTCTAATAACTTACTAATTAATACTCTCAATAATATGGAAAACTAAGAGAGAAGTTTTATCTCAACAAATTATACTTTTATATTTAGGGAAAATATACATATTAGAATAGAGGAAGATACATAAAAATCCTCCTAATAAATTAAAATATAAAATTCAATATTTTAATTAAAAGCATAATATTATTAATTATAAAACACAAATTACAGAATTTATCCCTCAACTCTGTTTATTTAATTAATTTTTTTTATATTATATATATTTTAAATCCTCACGTCACTTATTTTGCACCATTTTTTTTTGGTTTTATTTAAATACGTTATTATAATTATTTATATATATATATATATAAACGTCCAAAATCTGTTTCGCAACAGATTTGTATTTGTTCCCTTTTTTTTTATTTTAAAAAAAGCAATGCTGAATTGACGTTCACTGTCCGAGGTTACAAAAATAAAAATTACATCCAGTTCTCTTTTCCCAATTACTGCACGGTGGTTGTTATATATATATATATATATATAGGATTTACTTCATAAAAAATTTACCATTTAAAATTTTTAAGTGTTAAATAAATGAAATCTTTAACAGGTAAAATAGCATATAACTCAGTAAATCAGTCCTAGCATTTTTGCAGGATATATGGTCTCAATAATCAAATAAGTAAATCCATTTACACATGCACACTACTATCTATCAACAATTATTTCACCACATCTAAATCAGCAAATCACATAAGGTTTACATTATTTGCATATAACACAGTAACCAACATATTTCATTCACATCATACTTCTATAATTATGACAGAAAAAAAATAAAATCAAGGCAAGGAGAACTTGTTAGGAGACAAGTAACCTCTTAACAGCATTTTACATCATAGCAATTATTTCAAGTTCATCACATTGATGCTAGAATATTAAAGGTGAGAAAAGAAAGAGTAGAAATATAAGCTCCCTTACTTGTAGTCCTATTTGTGTGCAAGAGTGCTCCAATAGAAGAAACTCAAAGATGGAGGTGGAATGCTTTCTTAGTTTCCACCTAGCTAGCAAGGATGAAGACTTAATTTTTTTTTTTCTTCTCCTACTCCGACGGTGCTATTCACATTTCTTCTTTGTGGTCTTTTGTTTCAACAGTATAAGAGTGTACGTGTGTCTATATATATATCCTACGTTCACATTAGGGGGGGGGGGGTGTGCGGTCTTTTTTTTTTTTCGTTCTGCAGTGTTTAGGGTAGTGCCCAGGGGTCTAAAGTTTAAAAGCAACTAACGTATAAACTTGGGGTGGGGGGGTGGCTTTAGAAAGGACCCACGTACACTTTCACGGGTCTAGGGGTCTTTGAAAAAGGCTAATGTGCAAAATTATTCAAGGGTCCTTTAATTGGTGTTTAAAAAAAGGACTTGGGTTGGACGGATGGGAAAAGCCAAAAGTAGGGGGATTTGCTTTTCAATTGTTGGCTTAAAATGGTTAAGTTAGTTTACTAGGGTGATAAGGTTTAACTAAAATTGGTAAATTAAAAATTAATTTACCTTGAAATAGGTGTTAATTGTCTTGGAAAAATATGTTGATGACACATTAGGATTGGTTCATAACAAATTTCTGACCACGTGTTCACTTATATAGTGTAATTTTACACTGACAGTATACAATTGAAATTCTAATTTAATTAGAACTTCATCTGAATTTGTCACATAAAATCATACAAAGTGTTTTAATTAATTTTTTTCAATAAAACAAAATTTAAGTTTTCTCTTGTAATTAGCTTCGGTCACTTTTAATCACACGTTAAGAAAACACGGTGTTACATAACACAATGTAAATGCGTTTCTGTTATGCACAATACACAATGAAAACGTGTTTCCGTTAAGAAATATTTTTGAAAAAAAAATTAACAAACAAATTTTGCGGTGAAAAGAGCATAAATTTGGGGTGGGAAATGCAGGCCCCTAACGTTTTGTTTGTTAGGAGGGAAAATAAAAAGAGTAGTCATAAATATTTATTTCAGTAGATTGAGTGGGAAAAAAAAGAAAGAGTTAAAAAGGGAAAGAAAAAAAAAGAGAAGAAAAGTTAGAGAAAAAAAGTGATAGATGTGATTAGTAGTGTGATGAAAAAAGAAGATAGAGGAGAAATTATTAGATTATTGAAATTACTATGATCTCAACCAATATTATGATACATAATTGAGTGTTATTAATTTTTTTTGTAAATTAAAAATCTGAGTTATGTGTTGCATTAAGATTAGTCAAGACTATAGATATGTGGTGGTCCGAAACTATGTAATAGTTTCTAAAAAAAGAGATATAAAAAAATGAGATGAAAATGTAATAAAAGGGAAAGTGATTATATTTTGAATATTTATCATTATTGTTTTATCTCCTTTTCTTTTCATATCAAAACTAAATATAAATGAGATAAAAAAAGATAACAAAATAAAAGAAAATGAAAAATATTTTTTCTTGATAAGGAAAAATTAATCAATTTTCTTTCCCCTTAATTAAGAAGAAAAATGAGATATGTTAAATGTTTTTTTATATAATTTTAATAGTCCGATTCAATGGCAAGGCAGTTATACACATTTTAGGTTTCAAAAATACTTATTAATACCATTTAAAAAAACTAAGAAATTAATAATTACATGATAAATACTATTGGTCTATTAAAAGTAATTAAATATTCTTTTAAAATATTATTTATCCTATTATGACTTTATTTTTTTTATTAAAAAAGTTCATAGGTTTATACCTATCAACATGGTATAGTATGGTTGACATATAGTCAATACCCTTTTAATTAAGCAATTTTCTTGGGTGAGTTCAACCAATCTCGGTCGAAAGTCATGAATTAATCCTTCGAAATATTGAGTTCCATTTAAGTGACTCAATTCTCCAAATTCTTCTTATAGTTATGGAACTGTGTCCCAAGTCCCAACTTTCAAGTGTTTCTGTGCATACCTGCAAATTGTAACTATCACTGTGACGATAAAACCTAGTGCAGTGTTTATTCATCTAAATTTAACTATTAATCCCAATTCTACCTATGACTCTACCTCATAACGTTCTGGAACGATATATTGGTTTGAGTTATCTTCCTTCTTCTAAGCTATCTTTATTGGAGATATGATTCCCTAACGTAATTGTGAGGCTATTGATTTATGGTGGGTTTCTGATATGATGTTGATCGCTTGACATTTAATTATGGGCATAATCCATGATTATCTAACTTCAAATTTTATTAGTTTAAAAATAAAATGGAATTAGATGCATGAAAACACCTATGGGTACCTGTAGCTTAGAGATATTAAGTGCTGAAATGTTTTACTTAAAAACCCTTTATATTTTCCAAAATTAGGGCTCAAATTACTTTATAAAATCTGTTTATTATTGTTATCCAATATAAGGTATTGAATGAAGTTTTAGTCTTCCAATTATCTTTCCACAAACCCAGCATGTTCATAGACCAGTTATCATTTTCTACAAATTGAAACTAAATGAATTTTTACTTATTATTATAAGAACCCATGCGTGGTCATACTTCTTCCAATTGGTATTTATTTATTTTTTAAATGCTTTCCTCAATCTCTAAGGAAACTCAAAATAAATTACAAGTAGATATTTATTTGATAAAATCGAATAGAACCATTATGTCCAATGATTTGCAAAATATCACTTAAGTATGCAAACACATTTTCTTCTACTAATTAGTAGTGTTTACTTAAAAGCATGATTTAAACCCAAAAATATTTCACTAAAGGACTACATGTCTCATGTTTTAATACCATATGTTTTAATTGTTTGAGATCACGTACATTTGTATGTTACCTACGTTTACTCGAGTTAAATAAGGCACGTAACGTTTATTCGCAAGCGAGTGAAGTGTGTAATCATGGAACATGAATGAATTATACACATGCATTCACGAGTGATCATGGCACATTAGAAAGGATACTAAGCATGACATTATTGAACCTGTACACTCATACATGGTGACAAGTTATACTTGATCTTGAATAACCTAAATGGTTGATATCCTATGAAAGCACAAATACCAACCTTCATGGTTGATATTTACGAAGATATAGATGCCAACTATCATGGTTGAAGCATGCAAAAGATTTTATACAAATGTGCTACTTTGAAAGTCACTGATGTGTGTGTGTGTGTGTGTGTGCATATGTGCACGTGAGCACACCATATTGTTAGTGGGGGATTTGGTCAGTGAGATCTATAACTAAAGAGTGATTTGGGGATCAGCCTCGTGCCTTTAATCACAGGGGACCATAGGTTCACTACCATGTTTTGTGATTGTTTGGCTACCCAACGAGAGACTAAATCTGACAAATTGTTATCAAATACCAGGCAGCGTTGAGCTCATTTGGTGAAGGTCATACATATGCGCACAAAATGATATTGGTGGTCAAAAGACCACACTGGAAGAGGAAACTCTGAGCCATAGCTCACATGGTTCTGGCTATAAGCTAAGGATGACAATCTTATATAATTCTCTTGATACTATGATACTGGGCCCTTATGCATAGCAAAATGTAATACTGCATTACACTCTTGGATGAGTTGTTGTACTTATAAATGACATGTAATTACATATTTTGCTCTTTTTTGTGGTATATTTTAATTGCTCTTGAACTTACTTTGTTGTAAAGACCTAACATTTCTCTTTGTTGCTCTTGCCTATGTTATTTGTATTCTACGTGGAAGGTTGCCTTCTATGTTAGCTACCTGTAGTACAGATTTAAAGTTTGATGATGGAGGCGAATGGTGGTATGATTGCTCAGACAACGAGTTCACCTACTGAGGAATTTTGACATTCACAGTGACCTGTATGTTGATGCCAAAGTAGAGCCTTTTAATTGTGTCTTCTTGTTTTTACCTGAGGATGGTTCTAGATCTATCTTTCGCTATTTCTCCTCCATTGTCACCACTATAGATGCATGGAGGATCATAAAGAGTTTTTGTATTTTATGACTACCGCTTTCGTATATCTGACCTTGGTTTTGTTTATATGCATATAGTTCAGTCTACTAGACTTAACTAGTAGGGTAGACACTTAGATGTGATTTCTCTCTCTACGATTGGGTACTTATTCCTATTATCTCTTTTGTACAAAGCCAATAGGTTGGAAACCCTAATTATTACGCATATATCTATACCTATATATATAGATGTCTATCTTATGACTACATGCTTCCATGATTTTTATGTTTATTTTCATACATTTCTTTTTGTGAAAAATTTCTTTAGTGTTTTTGAGTCTTATTCTCATAAGTCCCTAATTATGAGAGAACGTACACATTTTATTGTGACGATTGCACTAGGAATGGGATGTTACACAATATAATTTTTTTATTATTATAAAAATTTAAAGTATTTTAAAAATTAAAAAATATAAGTATATATTTTTAAATTTTATATAACTATATATTAGTATACATGTACATAAATATTTAAAAATTATATATTTTTAGTTGGAGTACGTTAGCAAGCTATACCATTTGTGTATTTTAAGATAATCTTAGTTATAACTTGTTAACATACTCCAATTAAAAAACAAGTGAGTGTACATTAGCAAACTCTACAAGCATTTGCCAACGTACACCCACTTGTTTTTTAGTTGAAATACATTGGCAAACTGTATCGTTGGTGTATTTTAAGATAATCCTTAGTTATAACTTGCTAACGTACTCCAACTAAAACCCAGTAGCGTTTGTCTAGTGGTGGGGAGCTTAGGTAATATGCGTGAAGTCATAGGTTCTAACCTTAGTGCAACCATTGTACACAAAAAAATCGTACTCCAACTAAAAATCAAGTAAGTGTACGTTAGCAAGTCATATATATATATATATATATATATATATATGGGATTTGTTAACATACTCCAACTAAAAAATAAGTGTGTGTACATTAGCAAATGCTTGTAGAGTTTGCTAACATACACGCACTTGTTTTTTAGTTGGAGTACATTAGCAAGCTATAACTACAATGTATCTTAAAATACACCTACAGTGTAGCTTGCTAACGTACTCCAATTAAAAAACAGGTGTGTGTACGTTAGCAAATTCCTGTATATATATGTATATATATAATTGCATTTGTGTATAACTTTAATATATATAATTTTAAAAAGAAATATTAATAAATATTTTATATTAAACTTTGTAATTATTAATTTTTTCTTTTAAGAAAAATCTATTTCCACAATAAAGGAATGAAATAACTAACATTAATCATAAATAAATAAATGAAAGAAAAGAGGTTTGTGGATATCAACTTATTGATTACAATTAAAAATATATTATGAATACAAAGATAAGATAATGCTTATATAATAATATTGTTAATCTCATAGAGAATAATTAAGTTCTTTAAGCATGCTAGTTAGGATTTAATTCTTGATCATATATATGCATGAAAAGTGAAACATGGTAGACACATACTAAATGTATCATTCTTGGATACAAACAATGATGAAATGACACATCATTAAAAATTTTAAACAAAAAGAAAATAGGTAATTTCTTTGGGATGTATTAATTTGGGTTGGCACCGTACCTCTACGAATACATTTTAAACATATGTGCATATAAAATTCACTTAATCTGGTTTGGAAATACCTTTTTGTATGGTAAGGATATATTTTTTCTAATTGTTGATTGATCATTCAAAAATAAAAATTAAAGAAGAGAAATATTAAAATTAGCTTTGTAAGGACAAGGATGAAGGACACGGAGAATCAACATTAGAAAAATGACCATTCCATATCGACGGGGTGACTAAGTTGCCTTAGCATCAATCTTAGTTGAGTTTTTACTTAATAAATATCTATATGTTGACAACGAAGCGGTAGTGAAGGTGACAGATAATTTTGGTTCTCAATTTCTTAGTTTTGTCCATTTTTTGTGAATTATTTGTATAGTTTGATTATCTTTATTTTATAAAATTAGTGTATATGAGTTGATTATTGATCCCAAATTTATATAGTGGGTTAAATCTATATGAGCACAAATTAACATTTTCTAGATGAAAAGTAATATCGATGATTGAAATCATGTCAATACTCGAATCATCAAAAAGATTAATCAATAGAATATGTAAGCAATGATAATAATTTTTAATTAATTTAATTATGTATTTTTGTGAATTAAAAGAATATTTTTATTTTGGTAGAAAAATAACCTCTAAAGTGTTATTAGATGACAAAATTCTTCTCTCCCTCTCTCTCTCTCTCTTTCACGCACACACATATGGGTAGAAATCAAGTCACTCTAAGAGTAACCCTTGCTAGAGTTACTCCACTCAATCACTCTTGGTGTATATTAAATTTTAACAATCTAATTGTTAAATTAAAAGATTTTATTGAGTAGATCAAGTCTACAAAGTTTGAAAACTATTTGATACTTAATTAAATAAACTCAAATTAACGTATACTATACTTTTCTAAATTATAAGTAAATGTCAACTATAAGATTAACTAGTTACAAATATCTAATTTATCTAAAATTTGGTGTATGTGATCGTTGAGATAATATCAAAATATTCAATGGTTAGATTGTTAAAATTTAATATATATCAAGAGTTATTAAATAGAATAACTTTATTAAAAGTTACTCTTGGAGTAACTTAATTCCCAACACACACACACACACACACACACACACACACACACACATTAGTTGTGCAAAGTGCATTGTAACTAACAACTAAATTTATTTTATATAAACATTGGTCTCTAAATTTAATTTGTATTGGGATGGTTTTGTGTGTTAACTTAAATATTTAAAATCTTTGAAAGAGGAAGAAAAAGCAGCAACCTTTCTGATTGATGAAAAAAGGATTGAGTGAGATTTTGTAGGTATTTAAACAACTAATATATATATATATATATTATAAATTTGATTGATTTAGTCATAATTTAATTCAATATTAATTTCTAATTATAAAATTTATACAATTTACCTACTATTAATTTTTTTAATATTTTAAATTTATTTATTTATTATTTTATTTGTATAAATTTTATATTTTTAGTGTGATTTTAAGTATAAATTAATTTAATTTGAAATATCTATTTAAATGCATTGAGTGTAGAATCATATCACCTTTTTTAATAAGCCAAAAAGTGATATACATACTTACATACATACATACATACATACATACATATATATATATATATGATTGACTTAGCAATAATAATAATAATAATCATAATCATAATTAATAAAATGATTTAGTAATATTATCGCTATGATTTAGTTTATTTAATTTTTTATTTGATTTAAGTAATTATTAATAACACAACTAATAATTTATAAATTGATGTAAATCAATATTTGATTGGATATGTTAATTGAAATACTTAAATAAAGTTGTTAAAAAGTTAAAAAAAATAGTATAGGAAGAAAAATGAATAAATTTAGTGTTTGCCACATGCTATTAGTCTATTAGTAAAATTTTATTTTATATAATAAATAATAATTTATCTTTAGAGTAAAACAACGATATATAATGACAATGCTTGATTTGGGATCTAAAAATTGAGTAATGTTGCTTTTTTTTTTGTTAGCATGTCATTGGTGTGAAGTATCCACTTATTTTAATCAAGTGTTCTTACATGAGTTACTTCTTTTACTGTTTGTTATATGATATTCGCCCATTAGTAAAACTTTTATTTTGTATAATAAACAAATTTATTTTTAGAGAAAAGTAATATAATGACAATGCATAGTTTGAGATGCAAAAATTGAGTAAGATTGCTTTCCTACTATGATGTAAAACTCTTCCAAGTATTTTGTATTATTTCAATAGTTAAAAGTAAAAAAATATAAAATAATGTTAGTAAAAAAACTTTTAGTACTAAATATTAAACCAATATGTAAAAAAAAAATTCAAATAAAATGAAAAGGATAAAAATTAACCTTAGAGAAAGAATTAAAAGATCTATGAATTTATGTTTCTTGTTTGTATTTATTCATCTATTTAAACTGAATAAAAGAAATAAAAAAATATTAACAATTGACCATTTCAAAAAGAAACAACAAATGTGATATATGATGATGTAGAGGTGTTAAAGTGAGCCAACCCGGCTCACCACGGGTTGTGGTAAAAAACGAGTCAGCCCAACCCGGCTCACCTGCTGGTGAGCCATAGAAATCTCAACCCGGCTCGACCCACCACGGGTTAAGTGGGTTGGCTCACCAAATTTTGAAAAATTAAAAAAAAAATTGAGTAATGTTTTTCTCTTTTTTTCCCCCTTAAACAAATCACATTTTTCCTCAAGGCATTCAATAATTCAAATATAAATACAAACACTATTATATCTAAGTATCAACATTAGTCATAATCCAAACATAATACAACTCTTAAGTTTCTTACTTTGTTTTTCAATGTCACCACTTTCATTTTCATCAGTTGGATTTGGATCCACAGGCTGTTCATTAATTTCACATTGATCAATATCATCATCGCAATTTACATTTACACTTCTTTGATGAATAATTTTAGATTCCATATTGCAAATATAATTGACAAAAAAATAAATTTAATAAACACTCAAGAGGGAGAGATCAACGAAGACAGAGATGCATCAACAAAACATTACAGCAATCACAATTAGCTTTATTCAGTTTGTTTAAACAAGAACGAAAATACAAAGACGCAGTGTGACGGTCTAGCAGAATGCAGAAACAGAAATACCTTTGAAATTTGAAAGGGTCCAGCTCTAATAGTATGAGGGTCCAGCGAGCTTGACCACGCCTGAGGATGGAAATGGCGGCGCGCGACGGTGACCGAAACGGCGAGCTCGACGAAGCCTGTGGATGGAAACGGCGATGTGTGACGGTGAACGGAGACCAGAATGGTGAGCTCGACGTGGCTAGGCGACGGCGTCTTAACTCACGTGCGGTGTCTGGAGGTTGAGGCAGTGAGGCTGAGGGAGCCTGACAGCGGAGACCGGAGACTGGGGTATGGGACCAAGACTGGAGATGGGGGTGCAGAGACCGGAGACGGGGGATGGCGTGTGGCGGTGTGGGGCTTCCTAGGGTTGTCAGGTGTGAGTGACTAAGTCCCGTCACACACACAGCACTTGTGTTGTTGCTGTGTTTGGTGAGTCTGATGAGATAAGTCCCGCTCCTACCTCCTACATACGCACGCCCATCACATGACCTAAGCCTTAGGAGGGGTAAGTAGCTCGCTGGCTCAGTTGGGTGTAGTATTTTTTGGGAAAAAAGAAACAGGTTTACTTGGCTCAACCCGGCTCTAACCCGCTTGGCCCGCAGGTTAAGTGAGCCAAGTTGGATTTGTGATAAAATCGTTTTGCAACTCTATTTTTGAACCCAGGCCAGGCTCAAACCAGTGGTGGGCTGGGTTGGCCCACCGGATTTTGGCTCATTTTGACACCTCTATGATGATGTCAGGTAACCTTTGCCTATGTGGCAAAACCTTTTACAATAATATAATTGATTTTATATGAAATCACACTTTTCTATGGAATAAATGTATTTAGTATGGAGGTATTTGTATTGAAAAATAAAAAATATATATATCACTAACATTAGTCAAATGCATTAGGATAAATTTAAGTCACTTGTCACTCACATGCAGTATTTTTAAGAAAAAGAATAGGTATTTTCAAGGAAGAGTTCTTTCAAGTGTTTTTCTTGTATTATTATAATTATAACATTAAAAATATTTTTTAAATGAAAAATAATATTGTTAGAAAAAGAATATGTTGCAATTAAAATTTAACAGCACAAATTAAGCACACTCTTTCCATCCAATAATCCTTATTTAATTTTAATTTTTATAATTATATTTATGACAAAATTGTGATAATTTTTATGGTTGGAATTCTTTGTCATTACAAAATAACTGCAAACGATCCATCCATATCAGTGATTCAGTATTTAGTTTAATTTATTTTTAATAATTTCTTAAGAAAATTATAAAAACAATTATTTCATTAAAATAATCATTTTTAAACATACCGTTGTTATGCAATGCTCATTTTAATGATACCGATTTTTTTTCTTGTGTAAATTACACTACACTCATTGTGGTTTTACCAAATTTCACTCAATACCCCTCATTTTTTTACTTATTAACTCTTCTTAATTATTTGATAAACATTACACTAACACCCTTTATACATTACATTAACCTCCTTTAATTGTTTAAAAAACATTAGACTGTGTACCCCTACAAGAAAGGTTATTGTAAACGTTAAAAAAATAAAAAGATTTCGTACAATCTAAAAAAATCTCAAGAAATGTCAATATAATTTACTCTTTTTTCTTTTCTGTCAACTTAATATTGACAGATATTTAAGAGATTTTTATTTATTTATTTTTTCATTGGATGAGAGCTAATATGGTTTGTGATGTATTAGAGCATCCACAACGCGGTTGCTTAACTGCGTTTCTTATACGTAAGCAGCGTTCTTATCTCACTTTCCCATTGGAGTAAAATACGTGGCATTCCTTATACAAGATGCGTTCCTTTTATAAGGAATGTTCCTTAGTGTTTTCTTTACAATAAAAAATAGTATATCATGCCAGATTCAACCGACCAAAACGAGGGAAGATAACAATAAACAAGAACAAACGACAATCATCGTGAAGAACAAAATGAAAAAAATAAAAATTTTATTGAAATCATACTTTAGACCAAAAGCATGCTCCACAATCACAAAGAACCATTAGATTCAAAATCAAAATCCAAAGTCAAACTCCACAATCAAAAACAAATTCAGATCCAAAATCAAAATCCAAAACCAAGGTACAATAAAAAAAGAAAAAACTACACGGATCTTTTTGTATGAACGATTCGATCTAAAGTCGAAGAGGACAGATTTGAAGTTGACGGTCTCCGATCTGAGTTGAAACATCCCGAACAAGAACCACCACAATGAGTGGCGGTGTTCCTTCATCCCGAAAGTCGCCGCCTTAAAGAACCCCCTTTCCCGGTGAAGGGCGACGGCGTCTGGTAGGCAAAAAAAAGCGTGGCCAGCCGTCCCAACGAGCATCAGCGGTGCCATGAAGAACCCCCGTTCCCGGTGAGCATCAACGTCGCCTTGAAGAACCCCTTTTCCTTGTGAAGGGTGACAACATCTGGTAGGCAGAAAAAAGTGTGGCTAACCCTCTCGGCAAGCATCAGCAGCACCTTGAAGAAGCCTCTTTCTCGGCGAGCATCAGCGGCACAAGAAGAGGAAGAGGGGAAACTATAAGCGGCACGCATGCAAGAGGGAATGGGCTGAAGAGAGGGGCGTGAAGATTTGGTGAAATGGTTTTTGAAGGAAAGGGTGTGTTTGAACGGTTTTGAAAAAGGATGGCTGGAAAAGGAGGTGAGAAAGACAAAGCATAGAGTGAGTGGGCTGCAGAGAGACACGTCGAAAGTGAAAATATGACCGTTGAATTAGAAGGATCCAGAAGAGTCGTGTGTTTGTGCATAAATTTTTTTACCATTCTGTACATAAACGAATTTGGTTAAAAATTTGTCGTTACCAGTTAAATTCATGTTCCATATATGGCATCAAAATTACCGTTACAGTAAAAAAAATATGCACTTGTGAGTGTAAAACTGTTCTATAAATTATGTTGTAAACTGTATACAGCTCATAATCTCAAGCCAATTCAGTTCACAATTTACTTTTACCAAATGGATCACAATCAATTTAATTTTCATTCTTTATGGTGGCAAAATTACCAACCTCCTACAAGTGAAAATGTTCAATATCATTCATCTTTTCCTATGTTTCCAACCCCACCACCCTATCCTCCCATGTTTCCTCCATCTTTTTCTGTTTCAAAATCCTCCAACCAACCAACCTCTTGCAAGTGGTGGCAACTCCACTAATGAGGAACCTGAAACACCGGTTGGGTATTTTTTAGATTCTCAAAATCCACAATTTTCTACTCAAGTTGGCCTAGAAAACATTGTGCTTGATGAAGGAGAAGACAATTCCAGTCAGAAAAAAATGAGATCCAGATTCTCAATTGAAAAGGATACACTTCTTATTCAATTGTGGCTCAACATGTCAAAGGATACTATTGTGGGAGTTGATAAAAAAGGAGATAGTTTTTGGTTGAGGATAAGAGATAATTATAACCAACATCGCAGACAATTGTAAAGGAGGGAAGCCATGCAACTAAAAGCTCGATGGTTTTGTTTGAATCAATTTGTTCAAAAATTTGTTGGGTGTTACAAACAAGCTGTGGGTAGAAAGAAAAGTGGGGGCTCGGACAATGATGTCATTGGTGATGCATATGCTATTTATTATCAAGATCACGGTGAGAAATTCAATGTTGAGCATGCATGGCGATTATTAAAAGATGAACCAAAGTGGACATCTGAATGTTCTTCAAAAAGAGCAAAGAATTCTGCCGATGGGACATACTCGTCATCTTCTAACCCAGAAACACCAGCAAGTTTTGAATATGATCCAACATCACCGTTGGTCAGCCCAATGGGACAAAAGGCAGTAAAACTTAAGCGGAAATCAAAAGTAGCTGAAACTTGTTCTCACAACAAGAACTTTAAGGCCATGCAGACTCAATTAAGGAAAAAATGACACTTATGGACAAAATGGCATGCATTAAGGACGAAGAAAATAAAAAAGAGAAGGAGAAGCTACAGTTGAAGAAGCAGGAGATGGAGTAGGTGATTCTCTTCAAAGATACATTCGGCATGACAGAGATATAACTTTGAGATCATCAAAATTTATGTAACAAAATTAGGGAATCATATGGAATTAGTTAAGTTTATGTTGTAATCTTGTAGTAGAATTAAATGTAGTAGTTCTAACTTAAGTCAGCTTTTTAAAAATTAAATTATGCTATTTATTTATAATGTTTTTTCATTTAACTATATTTGAGTTTTATTTTTAAAGTAGTCGTTGTAAACTAGCTGTTACAAACTAGCCGTTATAAACTAGCCATTGTAAACTAGCTGTTGTAAACTAACCTATATATACTCTTAACATGGTGGAACCATATTGTGCAATCTTTTTTCACTTTACACATAGAACATCCATCAAATGGATCCAAATAATTCAGATGACTTCAACAAACTATGGTGGTAAATCATAGAAGAGGATCTCATGAACAACATTGAAGAAGAATACATGAGATCAATACTTGATTGCCAAAGGCAACAACTAGCCAGCAACTCCACTGGGCTCAAACATGCAAGAATCGTAATAGATTGGAATCGTGAACAAGGTCATAATCGATTGTTCAATGACTACTTTTTTGAAAATCCAGTATACACAGATGCTCAATTTCAACGAAGGTTTTGAATGCGAAGACATGTTTTTCTTCGTATTATGGACGCCCTTCGCAATCATGATGATTATTTCCATATGAGGATTGATGTTGTCGGTAGAAAGGGTCTTTCATCATTACAGAAGTGCACTGCTGCTATTCGTATATTAGCATATGGATCACTAGCAGACAGTGTAGACAACTACGTTAGAATTGGCAAAAGCACTGCAGTGGAATGCTTAAAGAGATTTGTAAAAGGCATGAACGAGGTATTTAGAGCTGAGTACTTGAGAAGGCCCAACAACAATGACACTAAACGCTTACTACAAATAAGGGAGGCACGTGGCTTTCCTGGTATGATGGGTTCTATAGATTGTATGCATTGGGAATGGAAAAATTGTCCGATTGTATGGAAAGGCCAATTTTGTCGAGGTGATCATGCCAAGCCCACGATCAAGCTTGAAGCGATGGCATCACAAGACTTATGGATTTGGCACTTTTTTTTGGCATTGCAGGTTCAAACAATGATGTCAACGTGTTAAACCAATCCCCTTTGTTTAATGATGTTTTGGAAGGACAAGCTCTTGCAGTGCAATATACAGTGAATAGGACCCTATATAATATAGGGTACTATCTAGCAGATGGTATTTATCCTGAGTGGGCTACATTTGTTAAGACCATCCCAATGCCACAAGGAGAAAAGAGAAAACTATTTGCACAACGCCAAGAATCAATAAGAAAGGATGTGGAATGGGCATTTGGAGTACTTCAATCTCGATTCGCGATTGTACGTGGTCCGGCACGTGCTTGGCATATGGATACAATTAAGCAAATAATATATGCTTGCATCATTTTGCATAACATGATTGTTGAAGATGAACGACATACATATGTTGGTGATTTTGAATATGATCGTGTAGACAATGACATCTCTACAACTGAAGTATCCAATGGTCCTCATCCCGACTTTGCATCATACTTGCAAAGGAGAGCACATGTTCATGAAAAACAAATTCATCGACAACTTCAAGCAGATTTGGTGGAACATATTTGGGAACGTTTCAGACATGAGAATAACGAAAATTAGTTTTGCTTCTCATTTTTAATTTAACCAAAATTAATTTTTATTATTATTATATTGCTATGTACTTCTCTTTTATGTTTTTGTCATTATTTTTAACTTATTGGCATAAATAAAACAAATTTGTAGTGTCCCAATAATTTTACATTATTTACAATTTTTTATATATTATTATTTCAAATTTATAACACAAATAAAATAATATCCTATGTTAAAATAAAAAATATAAATATAGTTATTAATATATAGGATAAATTATAAGACCCACAAAATTAACTTAATAAACTTATTTTAGAAACTTTAGCATTGGAGTAAAATTGTGTGTAGAGTTCTTAAATCTATGTGGCATTGTAGGACCCACAAATTTGAAATAAGAAACTTAGTTAAGCAACTTGCCATTGCAGGTGCTCTTACAGCATCTCCAATGTAGTTGCTTAAAGGAGTTACTAAATGTGTAAGAATGTTGCTTAACTGAAACTAGCGTTGGAGCATATGACGTGGCATTGCTTATACAAGCAACGTTGCTAAACTGTTTTTTGGCAGAAAAAAAAGACACTTTTTAGGCCAAAAATCAACAAAAAAGAGGGAAACATAATGGTCCCAATACATAGAATCATATAGAATACAACTGTGAAAACAAAAACATGAAACAAATTAAAAAAAAAAAAAAGAGCCAAACTCTGCTCGGATCTTGTCGGGAAGTTGGATCTGCACCACAAATGGCCGGATCTGCACCGGGAACGACTGGATCTGCACCGCCCTAGCCCGATCGGCGCTGAGACGCGATTCATCTTCGTAAACGGCGGCGTCATCTCGCCGTCAGAGGCTGGGTTTGGGAGAAGATGCGTGGGGGGTTTAGGAGAAAACGTGAGAGGGGGGGAGGAGAAAAGGTGAGAGGGGAAGAGAAAAGGTGGAGGAATAGGGAGATGAGGCAGTCAACGTGAAAGTGGAGTTGGGATGAGAATAAATGTCAAAGTGGAAATAAAGGTGAAAGGGAGATGAGAATAAAGTAGGGAGACGGAGGCAGCGGAAAAAAATTGAATAAATTTAACGTAAATTGTGCAAATATAACCGTTGGACGCTTCCAATGTTACAAAAAACGGTAACTTTGTTACCATTGAGTTACAATAGTGAGTGTAAAAATTCCCTATAAATTGTGGAACAAATGTGTTTCAACTCAATTAATCTCAAGCAAAATTACTTACTATTATTACTTCTCTAAGTTAATTTTACTCACTATTATTTTCTGCAAATCTGTATTTTTTTTTCTTTTTTGTTGTCCTCAAATAGATAACAATCAATTTAATTTTTCTTTGTGGAATTTTATACAAAATCACCAACCTTTTATGGGTGAAAATTCTCAAAATCCTCAATCTTTTTCTATGTTTCCAACCCTTCCTCCAACCAACCAAACCCTAACAAGTGGAGTCAACTCCACTAATGAGGAACCTGAAACATCAATTGTCTCTATATCGGAACCTTAAATTCCACCATTTTCCACTCAAGTTGGCATAGAAAGCATTGAATACGATGAAGGAAGAGACAATTCTAGTCAAAAAAAATCCAGAGTCAGATTCTCAACTGTTTTAGACACAAAGATAACGAAAATTAAAATTTTTAATTATTATAATGTTATGTACTTGTCGTTTATGTGTTTTTTTATCTTATTGTCATAAATAAAATAAATTAGTATTATTCTATTTTTCTTTAATCTTTTACATATTTATTATTTTAAAATTATAATTCAAATAATATTTTTATCTAAAATAAAAATATATAAATATAAGTATTAATATGTGGGGTTAATTGTAGGACTCACTTAAATAAGTTAAGAACCCACTTTAAACAACTTTAGCATTGGAGTAAATTTTTAGATAGAGTTCCTAAGCTTAAGTGACATTATGAGGCTCACAAATTTGATATAAGTAACTTTATATAAGCAACCATGGTTGGAGATGCTCTTAGGCCATCTCCAACGATGGTTCTTGACACAGTTTCTCATACGCAAGAACCGGTTCTTAAAAAAATTACCATTGAAGCAGTCTCATGTGTCATCCATGGTGTAAGAACCGTTCTTACATTGCAAAGAACTTGTTCTGTAAAAAAAAATATTTTTAATGTTTTTTATCAATTGATTGAAGAGGAAAAACAATGGTCCCAATAGCAAACCCAAAAAACCAAATTGAAAAGGTTATGAAATGAGGAATTATACAAATCAAATCCAGAATCAAAATAAAATTAACAATTCATCATTGATGTGTTCGTCATAAACAAATTCTAAAAAACAAGTAAAATTAAAAAATCCCAAATATTAGTGTTTGAAAGCACCACCATTGGACCGGATCTGGACCACCAACATCAGCATTGTTTGGAAGCACCACCACTATTTGCTACATGCATGAACTTCTTTGATGGCTTGGAATAAGAATCTAGACGGGAAAAAAAAAACAAAACAATAAAAGGGAGGTCGAAGGCGGGGAAGTGGAAAGTTGCAGCGACGAAGATGGTGGAGTTGCGGCAGAGAAGGAGGTTGAAGGCGAAGAAGTGGAAGGGCTTGGCGGCAGAGATGGAGGTCGAGGAGGGGAAGTGGAAGGGCGTGGCGGCGGAGAAGAGCGGAGGGTAGGAGGAGGAGGAAGGGGTGGGCATGTTGTCACGAGTTGAAGGAGGAGGATGAAGGAAGAAATGGGTGGGCGTGTTGGTAGAAAGGGTAGTGAAAGAGGCTTAAACAAAAAAAAATGTGGGAAAAATGAAGGACCCATGGGGGGCATCGGGAAGGGGGGAGACGTGTTGAGTTTTTTTTTTAATCTTTTTACCGTTTCTTAAATTAAATTTATAAAATGTTTTATTTTTTACTTTTACGTATTTAATTTAATTTAATTAATAATATTTTTGATATTTTTATTTTAATTAAAATTTATATAAATAATTATTTTAATTTTTAATAATAACAATTTTATATAAATATATAAAAATGTGAGGCCCATTGTGGGACTTACAAAAAACAAGTTAAAAACCCAAATTGAATTTTACTATTAGAGCACAAAATGATAAAAGTTCTTAATTTTACATGTCACTATAGGACCTACAAAAATTACTTTAAGAACTCAAAATGGTTCTTTCATTATAGATGCCCTTATTGACCCACACAAAACAAATGTGTCTGACGTAGGATTTGCGTCAGATCCATGCAGACATGTCAAGTTTATTGGAGTCAAGGTGTTTTGTATGGGCATTATGGTCAAATAATGAACACGTTACACTTTTGATTTCTTTATTATCATTATTTTTGAATTTGATCACTTTATTTTTTTAATTTAATTTTTTTATTATTTTAATTGTGTAATTTTAATTTATGTATTAACTTGGCATCTAATATTTAATATAAAATATTAACATGGTAATGAAGTGTTGATGTAAATATGCAATAGAGTGTTGTGTTAATATTTTCGTTAGGCTTAAATATATTTTTTGTTCATGTAATATATCATTTTTTTTTGTTTTGGTCCTTATAAAATTATTTTTTTAAAATGGTCCTTGTAAAAATTATTTTTTTATTTTTTATTTTGGTCCTTATTATTTTGTTTTATTCTTTGTAATATATTCATTTTTATCCTTGTAATATGTGGATGATTTGATTTTAGTTCCTATCATTTTTTTTCAAAGGGACTAATTCAAAATGAACAAAATATTGTAAGGAATAAAATGAAAAATAAATATATTACAAAGATTAAAACAAAATAACAAGGACCAAAATAAAAATAATTACAATGACCATTTAAAAAAATAATTTTACAAGGATTAAAACTAAAAAAATGATATATTATAAAGACAAAAAACATATTTAAACATTTTTGTTAAATATTTGATATCAAGTTAACAGATGAATTAAAATTGTACAATTAAACTAGTGAGAGGCCAAATTCATGAAAAAAAAAAAATGGGGACCAAATTCGAGAATTAACAATAATAGAGAGACTAAAAATGCACTGCCAGTGTAAAAGTTTTACACTGTCAACCAATTAGAAGTCACCCTTGATATGACTTTTAAAGTATTTATTATAAAAGTCAACAAACTTATAATAAATGATGGTTTGTGATTGGATGACAATGTAAAACTACTTTACATTGTCAGTGCATGACCTATTTTCTCTTAAATCTTTAGGGTATGTTTGGTTGTTGAGATATGATAGGATATGATAGAATATAAAAATAAGATAAAAATGGAATAGGATAAGTTTTAATCTTATTTAATATTTGATGTACATCAAATAACATTATTGTGTTATTGTGTCTTCCTATCTTTGACCTGGACCAGATAATAATAGGTAATTGTGGTGGTGATGATGGTGGTGGTAGTGGTTGCGACAACGACGATGACGACAACAATGACAATGTTGGTAGTAGCAACGATGGCGAGGATGGTGACAATAATGGCGATGGTGGTGGCGACGACGACAGAAATGATGGTGGTGAAAAGGATAGAGAGAGACTATTCTATCCCATTGCTTTCTAAGCCAACTCTCCTACAAAGTATATATTGCACCAACAAAATAGGATAGACAACATGATAAGGAAATCATATTCTATTGGTGCATCGAACAATTTATTATAGCAGGATATAATACTTATCTTATTCTATCATATTTTGGTTATTAAGGAATTTTGATAATCACAATTAAAATATCATAAGCTTAAAAAAGTTGAGAGAATTGTTTAAAAAGTAATTAATACAATTATTAATGAATAAATTTATTAAAAATTATAATAATAACTTAAAAATAAAATAATAGTTATTATGTTGATAATAAATTACTTTTAAATTGACAAAAGAAAACTAATGAGAATATCTTTAATATAAGTTATCATTTAATAACTTAAAATAGTAATAAAAGTTTAATGGTTATGCACTTATACTATCAACTAATAAAGAATTATTGTTCGCGTGAATTTTAAGATAGTTATAATAAAAGTCAACAAATTTATTATATATGATGGTTTGTGATTGAATGACAGTATAAAATTATTTTATACTGTTTTTTTTCATAATAAATGAAATTTCTTAAAGCTATAAAATTGTAAGAGACCTTAAGTCTCGTTGAAATGAAGCCTTACACAATTTTCTCACATAATCCGCCACGTGACTTCTAATTATATAAACTGGGGGAGCCAACATAGAGCCGCGGAGACAATGGGATGATGTTGAGACTTGAAATGAAGACTTGAATGGATGGCTTTTCAACCAAATTCAGATCGAGCCAATATTGAACAAAAAAAAAAAGAAAAAGATTGAGCCAATGTTCGAGAAAAAATAGAAAGGAACAATAAAGAATAAGGGAGCTGGACCACAAGCAATTAATGACAGTAGAGATAGCACTACCTATAGCATGCGTAGTCACTTGTCACTTTCAGCCACTTCATGCCCAGCTCATCCAGTCACCCTCCTAACACAAAATCTGAGATTTTTGCGGTTTGGCTTCACACACGCAAATCGATATGGCAAAAATATTGGATATTTGTGGGTAAAATATACAACTAGTTAAATAGATATTTGTGTATAATTTAAATGGATTTTTTCATTACTCGTTTTAGGACAGAAGCAAGTATCAAGGCATTTGTATCTTTGGATATTTGTTATTTTCTATTATTATAAAATTATTTAAATCCCTTTATTTAAATATATAATGCTACAATGAATTCAAATTAAGAAATAATAACCAACTCTCACAAGAGGGCGCAAATTGGAGAAAGATTTTCTCCTATTTAGGAAAAATTGGATGAGATCTCAGCTCTTGCTTAATTTTAATCTTTAATAAATTGAATATATAAAGTATAAAATATATATGTATGAACGGTGAGATTGTTAAACTGGACACTCTACAATTTTTTTCGATTGAAAAGATGTGTTTTACTTGAATTTATAATGATATATAATGACGATTAGCCATTTTGATGTTTACATTTTTGTTTCAATTGACTCCACTTTTATTCAAATTTCATTTTTGTTTAAATTTTTGCACAAGGTGAATTTTTATTCGGCAAAGCGGGTAATGGAAGACTATTGCCCATATCTACTTCATCCCGTTGCCATCCATACACGCAAATTTCTACAAATGAATTTAAACACGTGCCTGTTGATTTAACTTTCAGGACTCTTTTAATTGTTTGGATTTGATAAAAGATAAATTACTGGGTAAAATATGTTGTTTTCTTTTAAAATATTTCAAAATTTAATTTTAGTCTTTATAAAAATTTAATATATTTTAGTCTCTATATTTATTAAAAGTGATTTAATTTTAATTCTTCATTAACAACTAAAAATATGTGTTTTTGTTGAAATATAGAGATTAAAAATGTATTAATGTTTCAAGGGGAGTAAAATTGAATTTTGAGATATTTTGACAAAAAAATATATTTTATCTTAAATTATTATATTTTAATCATTTATTTAATGTTTCAACAAAATATGATTCATATATCTTATTACTTATTTTTTTATGTTAGATTAGTATAGTGTTTATTTCCTAAGAGCAATGTCATTAAAACTGGACCGATCATACTAAGTCAATGGGTAACTAGTTGAACTAATGGATCATTGATTAAACCGCATGAACCGGTATATATATATATATATATATATAAAGAGATATGTTATATAAATAAAATTTGCCAAATATATATTAAGTAAAACTTTTATTATATTGGTTAAAATTATTTTAAGCATTTACCTTGTGTTGGTAGGATAGAAATGGGAGGGAAAGGTAAAAAATAAGTATGTATAGTTGTTTAGTAAAAGGGAGAGAAGAGAAATGCACTAAATAATAAAGTGGGCCCTACAGGTTTGTATTTTCTTATTGAGATGTGCCAAAATGCAGAAGAGAGAGGTAAAATTCAACAATTTGTAACAGTTTTTGTTTTGACGTTAAAAATTGCCAAAAAGTGTCATTTTTTTTTACTTTTTTGATATTTTGTGGCGGTTTAAAACCGCCACAAAGTACTATAGTTGACAATCTAAAATAATAAACATACAATAGTCGACTATTTGGCCTGTAACTCAATTTATTTATTTATTTTTTTATTTCTCATCTATTTCTCTTAAACTAAACACATATATTTCAATTATATTTTTACTTATTTTTATTAACCTATTTCTCTCTTCTCTATTTTTATTTACTTTATTTTTCACTTTTTTTTTTTCTTAGAGGGTTAGTAAACCAGTGTACAAATCCTTCGAATCCCACTTTCACATTTCATTCAAATTAAATTTTATCCATTCAATACTTGTTTTCGTTCCCAGTGCACCCATTTGGCATAAGTCTACGTCCATCTCCATGACCTTTTAAAACTGTCATTCCCAATGTTCACACTTTTCTAATTTTTTTTAAAAATTTTCTTCATTTACTCTCATACTCTTGCAGTTGAAACGTATTCGGTGCTCCTTTATTATCTTTTCCTCCACAGCTTCACTACTCATTTCAACATTCAAACAAACTCTTCTTTTCTTCTCCATATTTTTATTCTTCGATCTACTTCATCCCTTTTCTTTCCCAAATTCTCTTCATTTCACTCATTTTTTCTCACCATTGACGCGATGAATGGCAACAACGTGCATCGAGTGTTGCCGTCAAATGGAAAACTGAGTAGTTGTCCCTATATCGAGCATGAAGCATGGTGGTTGTTCAGTGACCCAGCGAGTCAACCCTTGTCAGTTTAAGCCGGTTTTTAACCGGTTTAATGATGTCATCACCGATTTAACGACATGTCCAATCCAACAGCTTGGTCGGACTGGCCATTTATCCGGTTTCCAGTTGAACCGATCCGGTCCGGTTTTAATAACACTGCCTAAGGAACTAGATTAAGAAACAACTAAATAGAATAGATTTAACATATCTAACATGTATATAGAGAAAGGAAGAATTAAATTACACTATTATATGTTACACAAAATAATTACATCAATAATAATTTTTTATTAGATATTTTTATCTTAAAATCTATTGTTGGATTGAAATTTTTATTATATAAATTATATTTATAAAATCTTATATTAATCTAAAATTGTTTAATACTTCATTAACACACACACAAAGATATATATATATATATATATTGAAATCAACATAATATATACTGTTGAAATGTATAAAAATAAGAACTATTTGAATATATATTGATAGTTGTTTAATTTTGAAAAAATTTGACACAAATAATTAAGATAATATATAATTATAATTTAATGGTTGAATTGATAAAAATCATATTTTATATAAAATTATACCAACTATTACACCATTAATAAGTATATATAAAATGTGATTTATCAATTCAATTATTAAATTATAATTATATATTACCTTAGCTATTTGTGTCAAATTTTGTCAAAATTAAATAATTATAAAAAGAAAATTAAATAATTCATATTTTATATATTTTCAAAGTATATATTACGTTGACCATACAACCATGTAAATTTTTTGGCCATACATTTATATATAGATGGTCAAAATTAAAAATTAGTGTTCTTCTACACAACAAGATCTCAACCAAAAATATGACTTTTTCTAATAATCTAACGTATCATTTGTCTTAGTCAAAACTAGGATTTAATATACTTAAATAACTTCTTTTTTATAAAGTTGTACTTTAATTAAACCAATTAAATTAATTAGATGAATAAGTTTTTAATTAATTTCATTAAATTTTATGATAGATGATAAATCTAATTTATCTATAAAATTCTTTGGGGATACTCAAGTTATCCTAGTGTTAACAATAACTTTTTGAATAATTTAAAATCCTTTTACAAAATTTTTATTATTATTTTTTCTACTTTCTTTATATGGTAAGTATTGAATGTGTTTCATATTTTTAAGACATTAAATATATTTACTTTATTTAACATTTTTCAATAAAATAATAGAGAATTTGTTCAAAGATGTATTATCAAACATCTTAATTAGGGGGCAATGAGATTGGTCTAGTTGATAAAAATATGACTCATCTTATAAAGACTTGAGTTCGAAATCTGTCGATGTGAAGGCCTCGTTGATAAATAATTTACAAATACTCCTATAAGTACTCTTTGAGTCTTAAGACCTACCCTAACTTTGGAGAGCTCTTGTAGCACAACTAACTTAAACTGCTTGTAAAAAAAAAAATCTTAATTAGAGTTTTAGTATAATGGTTCCTAAAAGTACGTCAATCACAATCATTGATGTAATACACACATACCACCTAAAGATTGCTCAGTGAATGATTGTGATTTCAATAAGATAAACTAAATTAATTCTGATTTTTGAAAATGAACTAGAACCTGCGTGTACTACCACAAGAACTAAATAACACATTTATAAACATAACGAAACTCAATTTATAGTATATATTACTATCAAACACATCGATTGCGTTTTTTTCAAAGATAGTAAAGGTCCCTTATATATTTTGACGTCATTCGATAGTAGGAGTTTGAAATAAATTTTCATGTAATTTATATATGTTCTCTAAAGGCTTTGTTGGATACACATCTAGAGAGCTTGCTACTAGCATAAAAGACGAAACCAAGCACTAAAGGGTGGAAGTTAAGCCTGAGTAAAATAATAATTTGAAATTCCTTGGGAAGACAAAGCAATAGCATAGCATTGGTAATTTTGGCCACCAAAAATGACCGTTTACATTAGTATTAGAGTGTTATTATTAGCTTATGTGATGCTTCATGTTATGAAGAATATTTGGGATTCGGAAAAGAGTCACAGAAAAACTTAATTGGGATTTGGGATAAAAAAAACAAGGTTAATAGTGAGTACTATGCATTATGCACTCAACACTTATTTGCAACTATGACCTCATAACCACCACCTGCACTTAGAGGGCCACTTTATCACATTTGAGGTTCAATCGATGACGTTGCCACACAAGCATTTGGGCCAGGTCTCTGGTGTCTCTTGGGACCAGAATTTGAGCCAGTAACTGAAAATTTGGAGCTCCACATGCTCGTTAGTGGTTGGATGAACCTACTTTGATCAACAGCGGGAAAATCCCAGACCAGCTCTTAAAACAGCATGGTACATGCAGGTCCAAATGAAGGACATGTTCTAAGCTATATAGGATTGGGCTTGGGCTGAAACGGATGATAAGGCTAATGTGCAGATCTATCATGACTAACTTCCTATGAATGCAGCTAGTATCTAAGCCGTGGCCCGTGGGATTAGAAGTTCTTAGATTCAGCAAGGAAGGCAGGCGAGAAGTGCAATCATACATGATAAATTAGGTATCATTTCCATAGGCTCAACATGCAGCTGAATTTGGATCTTAAGGTGGTTGGATGCATGAATTGGGAACACACGCGAGCCATATCAAAGGTCTAGGATGCAATGAAATGGAAGAAAATGGTCATGGGTCTTGGGTTAGTTAGATTTGAGCTCCCTGTACATAAAATAAACTCCAGCCTAGTTTCACTTGCATTAAATTGAAAATGAACTTTTCTAGCATGATTTGTTTAGAAAAAGTGAAAACAAATTAAAATCTTGATTTCAAAATTTGAAAATCATTTAAAAAAATTTAAACCAAGAACAAAATTTAGATGTATATTAGATTATTCTAGAAATAAAATTTTTGCAAATAATTAGACTGTCGTATTCAAATTTTTGAAAGATAAAATTTCGGGCATTACAATGAGTAAGGATAGAAAAATAATTTCATTCTCTTACTGAGGTAACATTTTTATTTGATCTCATTACCCCCAATTTGGGAGAGAAAAAAATGAGATTAAATAGTTATTGAATGGTATACATTTCATCTTATTCTATTTTATTTCATATATATATATACAAATTCAAACCATAGAATAGAATTTCATTTTATTTCCATTCCCTTCTATTTCACCTCAATCTAAACATTAACAAATCCAATTCCAAATCCTGATTATTTAATTGCAATTATGTGAATATTTTATTAAAATATCAATTTATATTTTTCTATAATTTTATAATGTTTAAATCGATCATTTATACATTATCATATAAAATGTTCAAAATAGATTTTACATTTATTTTATGAAGTAATTTGAAATTATCATATAAATTATTTACATTTATTTGAATAAATCAAAATACATATCGTTTTGATTGATGTGGAAAATTTGGTCATTGTAACAGTAAACATGATTTTTGATTGTTTTAATCATACACATAATTAAAAGAACTAAACATTATAAAAGTGTAAAGTACTTATAGCCCTCGAGATCATCTAGACCAATTTTTAGCAGTAACAACAGAGTCCCATAGGGAGATTACTCATGCTCACTGGAACATCTGCACCAATTTTTAATAGTGACAACAGGGCCCTATACAGAGATTCTTGCAATATTTTAAACTTAGAATGCAGAGTTTCCTTTCGAAAACCCTTTCCCAAAAACTGGCGTATGCCGCTTTAAGTGACAAGCACACGGTATTCTTTAGTAAAAGGCGAAAGAATAGTTCGCTCTGTACTTATCACACGGCTCCGTGCTTTGCACCACAAGCAAGTCTTTCATTTTATAAGAGAAACACTTGACTTCCACTTGGTGTTCTGCCCGATGTGGGCTTTGGTCATGAAATAGACACCCATGACCACATTACTTCACCTTCTATCATTTGTGGTGCCTCTTGACTCAAATTGTTCTCACAATCCTTCCTCCTTCCTATATTAGGAATGCTTCGCTTGTGCAACGAAACAGTGAACAGGACTACTAGGTTTCTTCATTAGTTCTTCACATCATTGTTCAGCTTCTGATTTCTCTTTTATTCTCGTTCAATATTCTTTTCCTTATCCCAAAGTCTTTTAAAATATGATTTTCTTTTTGTTTGACTAGCCTTTTCGCTGTTCAGTCATTACAAGATTTGGTTTTCTTCACCTCGATTTTGTCCTCAGTTCAATTTCAAAGCTGCATGCTTTTTATTTCCATAAATACTTATGGATTTTGTTCTCTACTGGAATTCTTGGGTACTTTATCCTTGTCTTTTCAATTTTTTTTCATTCCTTCAAGATCTTCACGGATAAACAAATTTTAAAAAAAATTAAAAAAATTGGTACATGCCATTTTGTATGAATTTAATAAAGTCAAGTTATTTAACTTGTGTTCTTTGTGACCGGTAGGTTCTTGATTTCTTGTTATTGTGGAAGGCTAAAAGCGATAACTCGTGTGTATGTTGGTAACCCGGATTCCCGGGTTACCGAGAGAGATGTTGAAGATGAATTCCATGTTTTCGGAGTTATAGGGAGGTAGCTGAAGCATTATTTGAAAAAAAAAAATTTTAAAACAAACTATTTATAAATTTAAAGAAAGAACGAGAATCTTGAACATGTTACAGCTTGTTTGCTAATAATGCTTCACATAGAATACATGTCTTTCTCTAAATATGCCAACAATTTTGTTTCATGTCTAGGATTGGAATCGGTCAACAATTGTTGATGAATTGGGAGTATTCTCTGTATGAAAAGGTTATGTCTGGGCCTGAATGTGTTTTCTAGGCATGAAGTTAGCATCGCTGCATATAGTGAATTAGGCCACCACGCAGTATAATTTCTCAAATAGACTTGTCAACTTTCGAATTTTCCTTACCAGTTCAAAATTTTTTGGAAATTTAAAATCTATAATTGTAGATTCTTCCTGTTACTCTGTATCCTTTATACTTTTTAGATTATATCATGATTGAATTCTTTAATGTTATCTATGTAGCGTTTGGGTTGCAAGGAGACCTCCTGGTTACGCTCTTATTGACTTTGATGACCGCGGAGATGCACAAGATGCTATTCGTGAATTAGATGGTATGTTTAGAATCATTTTTGAAATGTAATAAAATGCTGTTATTTATTTACCACTTTTTTTGAGTAATTATTCTTATTTCATGCTAATGTAGTGTTGTTTTTCCCCTGTTCTGGTTGATATGTTGAAGGGATTTTCCTCGCCTTCCTATTTTAGTCTTCTTTCTCATTTGAGCAATCCATAGGCCTATGAGCAAGCAGATGCTCCCTTTCCTCTACTTCTGCATTGACTTATGCCAGCAGTCCTGCGGTATTGGTTTCTATGTTGGGGTTCATCAAAGTCTGCTGATTTGTATAGTTTGACTGCATGTAAAGAGAAATAAGAATGTGAACAGAGGAATGCATTGCTTTGAAGGGTTATGGCAAGCTACACACCATTGGCATAATGCGTTTGTTTTTGTGAGATGTGTGCTACTGCAATTAACTTGTGGTCCTTGTGAGTGCTTCTTGTGTTCTGCACTTCCTATGAGCAATTGGCACTCCAGTAGCCAGTAGGTCACTATTGATCATTGGTCAATTTAAGTGAATCTTATCTATATTGTTTTTAAATAACAAGTGTTTCATATTAGATAATTTAGATTTCTTATAAACAGTCTTTCCTCTCTGCCAATCATTGTATATTCTGTTTATCTCCTTGCAGAAATGATCAGTCTAAAGATTAATTTGTTTAACAAGTCATGGTTCTTTGTCACCCAAATAACTTTTTTAATACTTATATGTTGGAGAATTATCTTCGAAGTTTTTTGGCTAGGAGTGTTTTTTGTTAATTTATTAGATATGGTTCCATATTCACTCTAATCAATGGCAAGCCAGTTGGGTTGCTTAATCTTTCCGCTCTTTATTTACAGTCTCTTTTCATTTTTCTTCCATGGGGCAGGTAAGAATGGTTGGAGGGTAGAGCTTTCTCACAACACTAGAGGAGGAGGTGGTTGTATTCGTAGTTGTGGTCGTGGTCGTGGTCGTGGTCAGTTTGGTGGTGGTTCTGATTTGAAATGTTATGAGTGTGGAGAACCTGGTCATTTTGCACATGGCAGTTCTGGAAGACATCGAAGCTGCAGTCCACCTCAGTATCGCAGGAGCCCAAGTTATGGACGAAGGTGAGTTTGCTTTCTTTGATACTGTGTGCCATTTTGTAGTCGGTTATATGGTCCTGAGACAGAATGCATGATATATATTGTATGAGTGGGCAATATAACTTTGTAGTTGGGTCCCCTCTTTTGCAGGAATGTTACTTTTTATTATGGTTTAAAATTAATTCTACTTGATCAGATAATTCTGAAAAGTAGCAAAAATATGTGTTACAATTTCTTAAAAGCATATGTGGTCATAATAATTGTTAAAAACATGTTTAAAAGTGTTGCAATTTCTTTGATATGTTTTACAACATTAATTGATATGAACCAGGAGTTACAGTCCTCATAGGCGGTCCCCTAGGCGCCACAGCTTGTCACCTCATGGATGCAGCTATAGCAGGTCTCCTCCTTACGGGGGCATGATGAGTTAGCATATGCCAACAGGTTAGGTTTCATCTCTCTGCCAGGATATATCTTGCTGTCACTTCATGGTTGCCAGATTTAAAACTTTGTTTTCTTTTAAATATTGATGGATGTGTTTGGCATATAGTTTTGGTCTTGTAGTTATTGTTTCTAGCAGATGGTCATAAGATAATTTGCTTGAGCTTTACTCAATAAAGTTATATTGCTTGAGTCAAATTTGTGTTGAAGTAAACACTGTTATCAGGTGATTCTGGTTACAAAAAGAGCAGAATACTCTACCCAGTTTCTCCCCACCCTCCTTTTGTTCCTTTTTACAGAGTTCCCTAGGCTGCCCTAATTTTTGTGGCATTGTGTTTATAAGCCTCTTGGCTGTACTGAAAAATGACAAATAAATCTGATGGCTAGAATAGAACCTGAATTGTTTGCTTGTTTGTTTTCTTTTAGGGTATAAAACTCCCACACCAAATTGCTTGCTTCAAGTTTTAATTTTGCAGTAAGTGTTGTTACTATGCATTTGTGCTGACATGTTAATTGATGTTTAATGTGTAGAAACGGCTTAAGAGATTGACAATGAAGCAGAAGTTGGTTTTTTTTAAGAGTTAGTAGCTGTGACTACTAAACTGGATAATGAGATTTTGTTAATCTAGAGTGCTTCAACTGCATTACGTGTCTGTTTTATTGGGCAATGCCCTGAGCTTCTACTTGGGAGTGCTTTAGTTATTCTCTTGATTTCATGGCTTGTGTTTAATCTTCATAGGATTCTTGTAGTTGTGTGACAGGTAATAAAGTCTTTTTGATGTAGTTGCTATTAATTTGTTAAAAGGGTTCCAGATCTTGCTAAAATATATCCTTTTATTCTGTGTTGACATGTTTTTTTTTTTTTTTTTTACTGCTTCCTCCGTTTTGTGCTTCTGCATTTGCTGGGATGTCGTCCCTGGCTGCCCTTCTATGTGATTTACAATTTTTGAACAGTTTTTAGTCCCAGCCAGCTACATGCTTCTGTTTCATTGAGTCTCACCATTTGTGATGTGCAGACCTCAAACTCTGACAAAATATGTCTTTATTAATTTGCATCAAATGCTTCTGGCAGGTAATTATATTTGTTCTACAAAAGTTGGGCTTATGGGTTTTTCCTGTACATGTCATATGAAAATGAGTTTAGTATGGATAAGTAAAGCTTGATGCTCTTTTTTTTTTTTTAGCATTCAAACTGATCCTTTCCCCTTACATTAATTCAAGAAATATAAAGAATTCCAACCTTTTCATTATTAGGAATCTTCTCATGTTTGTTCTACATATATTTTCAAATATTGATAATAAATTACATATTTTTAACTGAACACGTATCTCCTAAAACATAGTAGCAAAGATAATTATGTTTTTGAATGGAACATCAATTTGTTTGATTTAACATTAGCTCCATGGCTCCCAAGTTTAAATATTAATGATTACCGGACCTTGGTTGATTATTTGGTTAGCTAGCTGGTCAAAGTTACGTGATTTTTGGCTTGAAGAGGAGCTCGTCCCAGAGAGGAGATAGTTGCATGCATGTTTTAGTGCAAGAAATGTATTCAGCATCTGGTTTGGGTTCCTGGATCTGGATGACTTGACCTAATGAAATTTGATATTCAACTTAAATTTTGATTTAATTTTAACATCAGATACTGTTCTCATTTAGAATGTGCTTTGTGTTAAGAAAGGCTCACTGTGGCCGACTGATGACACGAGTTTGTGCCTTTGTGTACCTTATATAACAATTGGTTGACCTCTTCTCGTCTCAAAGTCTTTTTGTGAATATATTTATGCTGTCTAAACTGAAATTTAAACTAATGCGTACTGATTTAACTTTCATGCTGTTTGGTACGTGGGAGAGGAGAGAAGAGAAAAAGAAATTTTTAAATTTTTAAAAACTTTCATTGTTTGGTACAATAGAAATAGTATGAAAAAATTTTAATTTTTTAGTAGATTTCATTACTTAGTTTTATTCTATTTTTCACTTATATTTGTCTATGTAGGAATACAAATTTCATTACGATTCTTTTGTCTGTGTTTCTCTGTAGACTAACATTTAAAGAATAATGCTACTTATATTCATTTTTTAGTAAATCTTAAAATAATTGTATGAATAACTATTGTTATTTGTTTGTAGAATTAAAAATGAGTTTTTCTATTGTGCAACTACTTATTTTTGAAAGAATATTTTAGTAAGTTATATTTTAGGAAAATTAAAAATATAACTTGATAAAATACTTGTTTTTATGTTAGTAAACTCTATGGATTTGTCAAAATATTTCTATTTATCTTTTAGAAAAATGTATTTTAGCAAATTATGCTGAGTGTATTTTAAGAAACTTAAAATTATAAGTGTAACTCAACAAATTTCTATATTTATATTAAGTAATGCAGAGTTTAGAAATATTAAGATTAAGACAATAGAGTTATGATGCTTACAACATAATGGTTTCAACTTGAATAATTAAACATACTGATACAAACAACTATAAATTGAAAGGGAAAAAAAAAGAATTGAAAAAAAAACAAAAAATGAATATTAACAAAATTTTACATAACAAATATTAAAGCATCATATTTACTTATATAAAAAAAATCATATTTATTTGTTAAATGTAACAATTCAAAAAGAAAATATTTTTTGGATAGTCGTGTCATGGGTGCGAAATATCTACCGGTTTTGTCAATGACTAATCTCTGTAGGAAAACCTGATTGACCACCTTTAGTAGGGTTTTCCTTCCTAATCACGTTTTTTCTATCCATAAAGCTCGAATCCAAAACTTTACTTAAGAGATTTGAGCCTAATACCACAAGGTTAAAAAGAAAATATTTAGCTAAAAGAAATCCATAGGCATAACTTGAATGACCAAAAAATAATGTATGAAAATAACTACTTTGAAAATATTTTTTGTATAAATACTTACATTGCTTTCAAATTTTTATTTATAAGTTTTTGTTTATTTGTTTGATTTATATATTTATCTATATGATTTAAATATTACGTTTTTATTTCCAAATGGTGTAAATAATTACTTGTCATTTAAATATTATTTTCCCACTTGACATAAACATTACTCTTATAATTTGAATATTAATATGCTTTTTGTATAAAAAAATAAAAATTAAAAATATAGAATTTGATACTGAATGGTAAGTTGAAAAACATAAGTATAATAAGAGTTTCAATCACTTAAAAGCAATTATATGCATGTATTTTTGTTAAATTTTATCTTTTTAAAATATTCAGATAAAATATACCATTTAATATTGATTGATAAAAAAATGTTATATAACAAGCGTCGTTATGTTTTTGGAGAACGTTATTATAATACATTATACGTAGCTAAATCTTAGAAATTTTAGTGAATAACAAATAGTGATATATAGAAATTAGATATAAAAATGAAAGTTAGAAAAAAAAGGTACAAAAATGAATAAATTCTTATCCCACATAAAAATACCTCTGTAATAATGCCTAAAACAAACATTCAAATTAAAATTTTGATAAGTAAAAAAATTACTCATATAATCTCGTATTAGTTAAGATATTAATTTCTTATATTTTGATTCCAATTCTTCATGACTTGAAATTAACTTTTTAATTTCTTGTATTTTAACATTAACACTACATGACTTGAGGAAATTAACATTTTATAAACACATTAGTAATAAAACCAAATAATTGAATTAATTAATAAACAATAAGCATCGACAATTTCATTTAAAGAGACAAAAGATTATATCAACTTTAGTACTACCTCTAATTAAACAAGTTTAGACTATGAGTGTAGGGTCCTCATAGTAAGACCAATCTAACAAATTGGCCTCATCCACCAAGAAAAATAAAAATCTAGAAGATTGACACATGCCGCCCTATGTGATATGTACATGGTATTCTTTGGTAAAAAACAAAAGAATAGTTCACTCTAAACTTATCACCTCCGTTATGTCGATTAAGAGGGAGCCCTTTCATTTTAAAGCGTCAAACATTTTAGTTCCATTTAATACATTGTTCGGTGTGGGTTTTCGTCAAGAAACAGATACCCACATGCATATAGTAATTTTACCTTCTGTCATCTGAGGTCCCCCAACTCAACAGATGGTTATCACCGTCCTTCCTCATTCCTATATTCGGAATATTTATCTTTCATCTTGTTTTATTATCTTTCTTGTTACACTCTTTTAGATTTTAATATCTCAAAGCAAAGGTGGTAGAAGAAACTGGACCTTAGTTTAATGAAGCTTTGCTTTGCTTCTGCAATAATATTTGTTTGTGCGTTATACTAGAAACAGTGAACGGGACTACTAGGTTTCTTTGTTAGTTCTACACACCTTATCGTTCAGCTTCTTATTTCTCTTCTACTCTCGTTCAGTTTTCTTTTCCCTAACTCAAATTTGTTTAAAATGTGATTTTTCTTTTTGTTCGATTAGCCCTTTCGCTGTTCATTTCCAAGATTTGGTTTTCTTCACCTCGAATTTTCCCTCAATTCAATTTCAAAGCTGCGAGTGTGCCATTGTGATATATTCAGTTATATGGTCCTGAGAGAGTACATGATATATATTAGTATATACTATATATTATTACATGATTGGGCTGTGTAATGTTTAAGTCCCCACTTTTGCAACAATGTTACTTTTTATTATGGTTTTAATTTATTCTACTTGGTCAGATAATTCTGAAAAGTAACAAAAATGTATAAACCATATTTGTGATAATAACTGTTATATACGTGTTTAAAAGTGTTGCAATTTCTTTGATATATGTCGTTTCACAATATTACTTGATATGAACCAGGACTTACAGTCCTCATAGGCGGTCCCCTAAGCCCACAGCTTGTCACCTGGTGAACACAGCTATAGCAGGTCACTGTATGAGGAGTTGGCATATGCTAATAATCGGCTAGGTTTCATCCTTCTGCCAGGATATATCTTGCTGTCACTTCATAGTTACCTGTTTTAAACCTTTGTTTTTTCTAAAATATTGATGGATGTGTTTGGAATATAATTTTGGTCTTGTAGATATTGATTCTAGTAGATGTTCATAAGATAGTTTGTTTGAGCTTTACTCAATAAAGTTATATTGCTTGGCTCTAACTTGTGTTGAAGTAAACACTGTTATCGAGTTACAAAAGGAGCATAATATTCTAACTAATTGTCCGCTGGGGAAGGATCCTCTCTTGTGAAATTTAACATGAGAGTCATGTGAATTCATCTCATCTATCCATAACTTTTAAACATGAGTTTATAGTATTTTTTGTAAAATAAATTAAACAATTTTAGTTGCTAAGATTTCGTGCAATGAAAATGTCAATGCAGAGGATCTAAACCCATTGTCCCCTGACCTCCTTTCTTTCCCTTTTAAAAAGTTCCTGAGGTTGTCCTAATTCTTGTGGCATTTTGTGTTTTATAAGCCTATTAGCTGTACTTAGAAATTACAAATAAATCTGCTTATTAGAATAGGACCTGGATTGTATGCTAGTTTGTTTTCTTTTAATTTGAAATCCTCATGCCAAGTTGCATGCTTCAAGTTTTAATTTTGCAATCAGTGTTTTTACTATGCATTTGTGCTGACATACGTTGATTGATGTGCAGAAATGGCTTAAGAGATTGAGAATGAAGCAGAAGTTGATTTTCAAGAGTTAGTAGCTGCGATTGTTAAAAGGAATAATGAGATTTGTTAATCTTCTGTCAGTGTGCTTCAACTGCAGTAGGTGTCTGTTTTATTGGTCAATGCCCTGAACTTCTACTCTTGGATTGCTCTAGTTACATTCTTGATTTCATGGCTAGTGTTTTTTTGCACAGGATTCTTATAGTTTCATAACAGGTAATAAAATCTTTTTAATGTATTTGCTATTAATTTGTTAGAAAGAGTTCCAAATCTTGGCAAAATATATTCTTTTTTTCCGTGTTGAGGTGTCTTCTGGTACAACTTCCATGGTTTCTTGCTTTTGCATTCAGTGGGATATCTCCCTGGCTGCCGTTCTATGTCATTTACAATTTTTGAATGGTTTAGTCCTACATACTTCTGTTTCATCCAGCTTCGCCATTTGTTATGTGCAGACCTCAAACTCTGATGGCATATTTTCTATTAACTTATAAGGGGTTGATGGTCTGCATCAAATACTTCTGGCAGTTTATTATATATTTTCTGCAAAAGTTGGGCTTAAGGGTTTCCCATACATGTGATATGAAAATATAGATCATCATAATTAAAGGTAAAAGTGAGACTTTTTATCCTTGTCAATATAGATCAAGGGAAAATATAGATCACGGGAGAAATATCCTTGTCAATGTAAATAGACTCTATCATTTCAACATAGAAAAAGATGTAAGCCAATCTATTTAGTCTTTTTGCCATGCATTACACTAGCTGATTAGCTTATATAAATAATGTTTTTCTGGTTATTACATAGCTAATCTAAATAATTTACTTTTGGCTTGTTAGCTGATTGCCCCAGAGGGGAATGCATCTTTCTACAGGAATCACAGGGTAATGTGTAATTAAACAATAAAATAAAATGGTAAATGTCCATAATACCAAAAAAGTTAATTAATTAATTAATAATAATAATTATCAGAATCTTCATTGGGAAAACCAACATTTAAATAATACTTAAATTAAATATGATAGTTGCACTAAATAAACACAATCGAAATAATAAGCAAATTTACAACTGAGAATGCAGGGTCCTCATAAGAAGACCCTCTTCAAAAATTGGCATATGCCGTTTAGAGTGACAAGTACACGGTATTCTTTAGTAAAAGGCGAAAGAATAGTTCGCTTTGTACTTATCACACGGCTCCGTGCTTGTGAAAAGCAATAGATCTTCCATTTTATAGCATTGAATTTACTTCAACTTGGTACATTGCTCGATGTGGGCTTTGGTCAGGGAACAGACACCCATGAGCATAATAATACTTCAGCTTCCGTTATCTGTGGTGCCCCCAATTCAACATGCTGTTGATACAGTCTTTCCTCCTTCCTCATTTGTATATAGGAATACTTCATCTTTCATCTAATTTTCTTGTCTTTCCTATTACATTCTTTTAGATCTCAATATCTCAAAGCAAAGGAGGTAGAAGAAACTGGACCTTAGTTTAATTAAACTTGACTTCTGCAAGAGGATTTGTTCCTGCATTTTTTGTAGCATACTAGAAACAGAGAACGAGACAACTGGACTACTTAGTTCTTCACCTCGTTGTTCAGCTTCTGATTTCTCTTCTCTTCTCGTCCAGTTTCCTTTCCCCAAACCAAAAATCGTTTAAAATATATTTTTTGTGATAGGCTTAAACAGTGACTCGTGTGGATATGTTGGTAACCTGGATTCACCGGAAGAGATTTTGAAGATGAATTCCATGCTTTCGGAGTTATACGGAGGCAGTGGAAGCATTACTTGATAATTTTGCATTTTTTTATTAAAAAAAAATATAAATTTAAAGAAAGAACGAGAATCTTGAACATGTTACAATGTGTGTGCTGATAATGCCTCACATAGAATGCGTATCTTTCTCTAAAGATGCCAAATTTTTCTAGTCAGTCTAGGATTGGAATGTAGCAGCAAGCAGTTGGAATCCTTGAAGTCATAAAGAATCTAAAGAAACATGTAATGTAGCGGGAAGCAGTTAGAATCCTTTACAATTAAAGTCAAACAAATGTGAACTCAAACATAACAAAGAACAGTTATACTACTATTATATTCCTCAACAGCAAGGTTCCACCTCTTGAGTTGTTTAAAACTAATCAAGTGCCGGTCTTTAGGAATAGCGTGGTTTTTAATCTTCTCAAAAGATAGCACAGAAACAGCAGAACGGATCTCATCGATTTCATTCATGATTCTCCTCCAATTCTTCTGGTCAGCTTCATCGATGACATCCTTGAAAACTTCCATTTCCAAGTGGGAGTATGAACTTTCCGGTATTCAATGTACCCCTACACACCACGTTCATTCTCCCACTCATCTTCACCTTCGCAATTCCATACTCCTACTTCTTGCACACACAACAAGGTGAAGCATACATACATACAACCCAACAAACCAATAAACTTTCAAAATTCAGCGATCTTACCTTGTGCGAGTGGGAGGCAGAGGGAGTTGTCCCAAGTGGTAGTGTGACTTGGAATTGAGGCTACATATTTAGCGAACAACAAAAACGGATCGGTGAGACTTGCTACCAGAAGAAGATTATATTAATGAGGAGAAAATAAATAAATAAATAACTTTGTTCTTGAGTTTGACTTTGAATCGTTTAATGCATGAGTTGTCATCATTGCACCAACAAGCTTCATACCCTAGTAGCGTCCCTCATGGCAAAACCAGTGCCCAAGCCATAGTGTTGCCACCGAAAACTGAGAACCTTAGCTTCTATTGCAGAGTCTTTTGTCTTCATTTTGTTATGCACGTCAACTTGTCAAGACAATCAAGACAATTTAACACATTTTGCTCACTCTTGATGATGTTCTAATGAAAAACAAAATGCTTGAGTTGGACTTTGAACCAGTGCTCAAGTACCGTCTCTCTTGGCAAAACCAATGCCTAAGCCTTAGCATCATATCACACCAGGCTGCACCAGCCATCCTCGACCAAGATAAAAAAAAAAAAGGATAGAGCATCACCTGCAATTTGATCGTCAAAGAAAGGAATAGAGAATTCTCTGATTTTGTTTATGAAAATTAGTTTTTAAAAGTATTAAAATTGAACACAATTCAAAAATTTGTTCCTGTAATGTGTTAAATATATTCTAAAAATTAATTTTCAAAACATTTAGTTATTGACAAAATACGTAAAAATTAATTTAAAAAAAAATATTTTTAAGAAAAAATACCAAAATTCATAAAGAAAATATATTTAGCAATTAAGGGTGCATTTAACAATTACCTATGCCCCAACAAGCATCCACCTGACCAGTATAACTTGGCCAAAGCTTACTCTTTGATTACGCTCCACACCATTTGTTGTGAGGTAGAGCGCGAGAAAGAGGAACAAAAGTCTCTGATGAACCCCTATGGTGGTGATAAATGTTTTTGGTGGTGGCACCTATAAGGATTTCAATGCTTAAGTTAGTAAGGGTGTGAAAGTGGGGTGAGATTGAGAGAATGATGCATACCTGGTCTATGGAGTCCTTTATATAGAGTGCTTTGATGGATAAAGTTGTTGAGTAGTTTGGGTGCCATGTGGCAGCATGCTTAAGGGTGCCAAATTAAATATCTTATCTCTTGTAATTGAGATAGTCGTGGCTATCATAGTCAGGATGGTAATGATTGAATTAGCTAAGATAGGGATGGTTAACTAGGGTAGCCTTGACTATCAATGTCGCTGTAGGTTGCTAAGGTGGACCTTAAGTCAATCACTTGGGTGAGTCGGCTTAAATATTTAAGGGCCAAGATAACCTCTAGAACAATTGTTCCCAAGTTGGTATTGCTTAACAGAAGCAATATCGGCTTAAGAACTTCAGAGGTCGAAGTGACCTCCAAAACACCATTGAACCTCTAATTAATTTATTTTTATTCTTTATGAAACAAGATTGTTGCTACTTGAATTTTGATTTTCGTTTATAAAACAAGCCCATAATTATATATACTAAATTTATAATAAATAAAAATTTTTAAAATATAAATTATATTATAATTAAAATATATAATCTATACAACAAATAATATCTTTAAATATATAAATTATATTTTTAAATTATAATAAATAATTTAAAATATAACATAATATTATGTTCAACAATTAATAATTTTTGTAAAAATTATTAAAATATAATTTAGAGATAAATAAAATAAGTTAAATTGAAAAAATAGACAATTAAAATAATTTGAGATAATCAAAAGAATTTTTTAATTAATCACTACACATCCATTTACTCTATTTAATAGAAAAATGTATACAAAGTCAGGAATATTTAATAAAAATGAAAGGTAAAAAAATAAGAGAAAAAATAATGACAAAATTGAATAATAATTACCTTAAAAATCATACAAAAATAATTTTAAAAAAACAATTCATAATTAACTGGCAATATAAAGATTTTTATATTAACAATACATATCTATTAAACTCAAAATAAAACTCTCTTAAAATTATATAATATAATTTATAGTGTAAAAGTATATTTAACTCAATTTTAAAATAAAACTCACTCTTGAAATTATATATTTTAATTTATAGTATAAAGTATATTTAACTCAATTTTAAGTGCTAAAAATTTAAGAGTGAAATAATTTAAGAAATAAAAAATAAGCAATTAATATTGCTTTGGCATTTGTCACTTTTAACCGAGGAGCATACCATAATACAATAATCCTTACATAAATTAAGGACGATTAGAAAGTTAATTCAATGCTTTGTACAAGAATCCTTGCTTAAACCAAAAGCAGCCCTTTCATTTTATTGCATAAAGAACTTACTTTTACTTAATAGATTGCTCGATGTGGACTTTGGTCAATAAACAAACACCCAGGGCAAGCAAAATACCTCACCTTGTGGTGCCTTTAACTCAGCATACTGTTGTCTTCCTCATTTTTATCTTTAAGAATCCAATCTTTCATCTCATTTTATTATATTTTCTATAATTACCTTCTTTTAGATCTCAATATCTCTAAGCAATGGGGATAGAAAAATGGACCTTAAGCATTAAAAAGATCTAAACTTAGTCACACGCACTCTACGTTGATGTATTCAACGAGTCCATAGCCTTGGCCAATAGGCTCGGGTAATCCTTGAAATTTCATCGTGATGGAGGTAGATCATTGTAATTATTGGTTTTGAACGAGGAATTCCCAATAAGCACGAGTCATTAGTTCGTGTTAACTACTTCCCTACCCTTTGTACACACCATTTGTTGTTCTTACCAATTGAATGGTCTAGTGAAGTATTCGAATCGCAACAATGTGGGTGGATCGCTGCCCGTGATGTTGTGAAAAGTCCACTGTTGGGCCCTAGCAGTATCTGGGTCTTTGAATTGATGTGAAAATATAGAAAATTTGTGTTTTGAACTTGTGTTTAAACACACACTACTTAAAATCAGTTATATAAAATCACATTAATCCAAGATCAATTCTACAAAAGCATATCTAACCAACTCAATTTAGAACTCAAAAAATGGATTAACTATAGTTTTTTTTTTATAGAAAAATCAGAATAATGCAGAAAATTGGATATTTCCATGTAAATGTTGTAAGTAACTTCAACTAATGTTGAAGAAAGTAGGAAAATCGCGGCAGACCAAATAAGAGAGGGTATTCGAGTCCATCAGCTGAATGGTAGCAAAAGAAGAAGAGAGGCAATGCTATGTAATTTTGCAATTCGGCAGTGGGCAAGTTTGTCCATAGAATAATGGAAAAAGCTTTCCGCTAATCACTCTTCAAGTCTGCATGTTCTGTGCATCTCTTGCATGAGCCTTATTTCTGTCCACATTTGATGCTCCTTATAGAACGATAAGTAGCGACTAGATATGGGTTTAAAAATGGAATTTACTTAAGATGTAACTACCTTAAAGGCCATCACAAAAAAAATCTTTGATTTGTTAATAGTATAAAATAATTTTTATATTTATAATGTATAATAATTAAAAATAATGATTCTTACTTTAATATTAAAACAAATTAAAATTAATAAAATCTTACCAAATCAGCATTCTACGTTTAAATGGAGAAAAAAAATAGAAAAGAAAGTTTTTTTAAAATTAAAAAAAGTTATTATATAGTTGAAGAGAAAATTAAAGAGAAAAATGAGAAAGAAAAAACATAAAAAAGATTTTTTTTTCAAACTTTTTGTTTTCAACCTTTTTTCCAATTCGAATTTTAATTTTTTGTCTCTTCTTTTATCGTCTCTTTATCTCATCTAGACAAAATATAAGTGAGTTTGGATTCACCATGAGAAGATAATGCAGGAATTCTTTTTGTGAGAAGCAATAATTTATTGCTTTTGCTCCAACACATCTTCAACACAATACAATCTGAATGGAAAAACAAATTGGTTGGTTGGATATGCATCAGCTCCCGTTAATGCATACTATGACGTCTACATTCTTTTGTCACAACTAAGCATTTCACCAATAATATCAACCATTTCTAATACAAAAGCCGCTTTATAGAGTCGAGGATAACACGCATCAACGAAAGATTTTTAATCTTTCCATTAAATAATGATGGGCTTCAGCCTAAGGATCTAAAAAGTGAATGAGGACAGCACTAGTTTGATTGAAAAAAGACAGTTCGACTATTTTATGCACCCCGGGCCAATCACTGCATATGGGGAGAGGTGCAAAATGTACATTATGAATCATTAATGAAAAAATTTTATTAAAGTTCAGCTCTGTTACTTAGTGATAGAAAGATAATACAAGAAAGTGAATTAATAGCGTAAAATTATAATCCATTTTACACACATTCTTTAGTTGTACTCGTTTCTGTTTCCAATTAGATGTGATTTAGGTTTTTTTTAATGGAACAGTAAAGTTTAAGGAATTGGTCCACCATTATAAGAAATAGGTCTGAATGAGAGCTCATAGTTATACTCACCTTAATTTGTTAACGAAGAACTAGCACCAAAAAGAAAAAATTAAAAATCAAAGATTTGATTCATAGTCATACTAATCGAGGCAACTAGCTCTTCCTTTGTTTTTCTATGTTGGACATTTAAAAAAATTTCTGTAGAATTTATTTGACTTTTAAAATTTACTTATGATTTTTTTTAGTTTATTTTAATAAATTTCATATAAATATATATTAAAATAATTTTTTTTAACTTGTTTCATTAACTCTTTATCTTTGTCATTATCTTCAAAAGATTTTCACTTATTCGTTAACCTTCACATGGTATTAGTATCAGGCAAGCATTGATATTTATATTTATGATCAGTTGTTTCGTCCACGTCTAGCATGCACATTGGTCGCATTCGTGCCGTTGATTGAGGTTTAGCAAAAGCTGAGTGGAAAAGATTCTACTACGATCTTTAACATTCCGGACCCACTAAACTTTTGATTATTTTATCTGTTCACATTGTTATAATTATGAAGAGAAATTTTTGGATTGAGAGCGTTTACTATATACGTTTAAATCAGATGTGTGAAATAATGTTATGTTGGTGTTCTGGAGGTTATCCGGATATTATTCTCTTAAGTCGTTTTATTTTCTCACCCGACTTACAAATCAAAAACTTCACCTATCTCGGTTAATACGGTCTTCTACATCCTAAATGCATTCTGGCCAAAGTTTTATATCTATCCCGAAATAGTGAGGAAAACGCCTAATGAGGCACCCAAACATACGCCGCCACATGACATCTCTTTTTAACGGTTTTTTTCTTCCAAAATACTCTATATAAAGGATTCTGCACTCACTAGGTACACACAACACTCTCACTCACTCTCTTACACTCTTACTAACTTAAGCATTGGAGTCCTTGCAGATGTCACCATCGAAGACGTCTGCAACCACCATGAAAGCTTATCGAAGCTCTTTTTCGCTCCTCCTTGTGTTCACCACACAACAGTTGGTTATATAATAATTACTTCAATCTTTAAAAAAAAATGTTATATTTGTTAATTTTCTCAATTATGTAATGGTTGCTTTCATATGAAGGGTCAACTTCCACCTCCTTTGCAGGCCACAAGTTCATATTTAGTTGTTTCCCCTTTCAGTTTCTTTTCTTTAAAAAACAACCATTAAACTTCATGAAAACCATGTTTGTTTGTTTTTCTTTTGTTTTATGTTGATTTGAAAATGGCCTTTTTTTTAGCAGTAAAATTTATTAATATATATTTTTGGTACAATGAAAATATATAAATTTCAATCTACGATCCTTTAGAGGCTTAAATTTCTGCATAAATATCTATAGATGCTTGATGAGCTATGTCTGATCTTACATGTTCTTGGCTTGTTACATCTATGGGGAATATCCCAAGAAGTAAACAAATAAAACTATCTATGGATGGATATGCAAAATAAAATGAAGTTAAAGTGTATATGTTAGGTATAACTAGGGGTGGTAAAACGGGCTAACTTGCCCCACCATGGCCTGCCTCACATTAAGCCTGCCTAAAACGGGCTAGCCCGCCCTGCCTCGCCCTGTTTTGGGGAAAGTGAGCTGGAATACATAGCCCGTCTAGTTTATGGGTGGGCTGGTCCGCCAAAAATTAAAAAAAAAAAAAAGAAACTGGTTCATAGTACCACTATTGGTATTTGTGTGTGAAAGAGCACCATTTAAATATCCATATGCATAAATCCACAAGGAAATAGAAAACATTGTCTCTTTATTAAGAAGAGGAAAATCAATCATGTTAGGAGAAGGCAAATTGCTTAACAATGAGAAAAGAAAAAAGAAAAATAATAGGATTGTATAGATATAAGAACCTCTTAATTTCTTAGAATATCTATTATAGGAACTCCTATACAAGTCCCATCTTTAGAATACCATAAAATGGAGCAAATGCACGTTGCACAATATTACCGTACTATAGATGTGAACTAGTTTAGTCACTTATGAACACAATTCATGCCACAAAGAATGTGTCTTAATCCCTAGACGCCACAAGCCATGAGCAAAACAATCTTAACTTAATATAAAATAAAAATTATAAATTAAATTTTGTTCAACTCGATGGGTTGGTTCGGCTCGGCTTGCCTTTAGCTCGTTTTTAAACTGGCCAAAACAGGGCAAGTTAAACGGGCTGACAGGTTTAGGTACCTTAACCTAGCCTGCCAAAAATGACGAGCTAAATAGATTGGCCTAACAAGCCCAACCTATTTTGCCACCTTTGGGTATAACCATGTTTTTTATGCTAATTCTGCTTTTGCGTACATTTGGAATTGAAGAAAGTCGAAGGAATGGATTCAGATGGAAAGAAAACATCATAATTTTTACTTCTTCCATTGTTTGGAACACAAGAAGGAAGAGAAGAAAAAATATGGGTCCCATGACCATTATTCTTTCTTCCCATTTAGATGGAAAAGGAGTGAAAGAAAGTCCTCTTTTTATACAATTACAAAACTACCCTAATTTATATTATATTATATTTTTATTTGAGATATTTAAGACATTTTATACACATCTTTTTTCTTTTCTTTCGCTTTCTATACAAGCAAATAGGAGAAAAGAAAAATTTTATCTTTTTTTCATTTCATTTTTTCTTCTTCCAAACATCCTAATAAATATCCTACTTTCTACTCTTTTCATTCTTTTCACTTTCTCTTCTAAATCAAAGTTACCCTTTGTCTTTATTGATAGGGAAACCTATCAAGAGAGATTTTTTTTTTAGATGAGAGCAAGAAAAATGGATATTAATTATTAAATTATATTATAAATAATCAAGATTAAATTACATATATTACATCATAATTATTGACTATGAATATTAATATTTGTGTAAAATGAACAAATTTTAGCCATACTACTATTCATAAATAGTCAAGATTAAAAATTATTTAAAATTATATCACAACTTAAAAATGTTAAATAACTTCTTAAAAAGTTGATAATTTATGTGTTTTAATCTTAATAATTCATGATATGATCTAATTATAATCATTAATATTTGTTCTTGTTATTTAAAAATATAGTTCTCTTACTTGATAACTCTTCTAATTTTGTCACTATTTTTTTATTTTATTTTTTTTGTCACCATGTTATTGCTACGGAATATTTATTGAATTTGTCGATGACTAATTTCTGTCATAAAACTTGGTTGACCACCTTTAGTTGGGTCTTCCCTCCCAACTATTTTTTTCATTCACAAGACTCAAACTCGATACCTTACTTAAGGAATTTGAGCTTAGTTCCACTCGGACCAACGACATGTTGGTTTATCGGTATTATTTAAAAGTTATGTTTTAAAATTCTCTTTCTAAAAAGCAATACATTTATTTATTTTTGAGAAAAATATGTTTTTGATCCCTCAAAATATTTTGAAATGTTAGTTTTAGTTTTTATAAAAATCTAATACATTTTCAATTTCTACATTTACCAAAAGTGATGTAGTCTTAGTCCTTACGGACTAAAAACATATTAAATTTTCATAAAGACTAAAATCAACATTCTGAAATATTTTGAAGAATTAAAAACATATTTTATCCTTTATTTTTTTAAAAAAATATAGTCCTGTTACCCATTCGACGCACAAGCCTTTTTATATTGAGTATAAATTATAATAGTTAGTTGAATTGAAAATTATATTTAATAGACATACATAATATGATAAAAAATCACAAGGTATAAATATTTTTTAAGAAAGGTGTATAGTAAACAATTAAATTGTAAAAAAATGGTCAATAAGTTTTAACGAAAGATATATATACATGGAATGAAGCCTAACATTGTATTGAAAGAAATCATGTAAATTATAATGAATTATATTAAAAGTAATAAAACTAAAATACAAAATATATTGCTTTAATTAAGTTTTGCGAAAAAAAAATAGAAACAAAGATAATGAGTATAAGAGATAAGTAAAATTTTGTTACTATCTATTGGACGTAAAACTAAAGTACGAAAAACACAATTAATTAAATACGTCATAAAACAGAAAATAACCATAAATAAGTTTAGAAATATTACATTGTAAAACAATATTTAAAATGCACGTGTAAATATATTTATTAGACCTATAATATTTAAATTAAAAATATTATACATTTAAAAGATTACATTACAATAGCATATTTCATATATAAGTGTAAATATTTTTATTAGTATTGTAATATTTAAAATATTACTTATTTAAATATTTTAAATATTACAATAGTTAGGGTCACACGTGTTCTATGAAAGATTAAATACAATTTTTTGAAGACTTTTCAATAATTGAAATTCATTAGCATCAAACAATTTAATGTTGAAAATAGAATGCATTAATTATAATAATGAAGACTTTTCAACTACTCGTTAAACAATAAAATATTGAAAATGAAAAAGCCTCCCATTTAAAAAATACATTAAATAATTGTTGAAAATAAAATATATTAATTGCAACAATGAAGACTCTTGAATGACCCATTAAACAATAAAATTTAGATTAGGAAAAAGTCTTCAAAAAATATTTTATTTATTGAGAAATGCTAGCAGCCTAGTAACATACTCTTTGACACTTCTTGGTTGAAATTTCTTGAAATTACAAAAAAAATTGAATCTCACATTTTATTTAATGACTCTCTCTCATGATTTTATAGTTTTCAACAAATTTCAATCAGTAATAAAGTGTGAGTTAGGAGGAGTGTGTTAGGAAGTGTTGCTAGCAATCCTCTTATTTATTTTATTTAAATCAATACAAATATTTTTATTTTATATTTTACAATTGATATTATTATTTAAAAAATAAAATTCTTAAATATAATAAATGAATATATGTAACACCCATTTAATTTTAAATATAATTCATATTAATTTAGTTATTAAGTTTAAGTAAATAAAAATGTGTGTAAAATTTTCCCAGTTTTAAAAGAAATTCCAAACTTAACAGAATTTGGAAATGGTAATAAAATATGAAAGATATATACATATATTTCATAAAACTGTACATCATGGTTTGAGTAATACATAATAGTTAGAAACAAAAGTACATCGAAATACATATACTATCTAGCCCACTATATACATCAAAAGAGATCCTATACAGAGCAGTATTCATCTACCCTATCCCTTAAAAAGAAAATACTATAGGTCTTCAGGTCCTCCCTCGTTGAGATGTTCTCTATCTCGTACTCAGCATCACGGAGCGTTAATGTCGTCTTCAATAATCACGACCAATCATACACAAAAGAAAATAATGGAGTGAGGTGTTTTGTTCTAAAATCACTTTTACATGTGCGGTAGGAAATTTACCATAAAACAAAGACAAAACACAACTGACAACACAAGAGATCCTAAGATTCATTCTAAGTTGTATCCGACTACCCTTGACTAGGTATGGATCCATACTTCCCATTAGTGGGTAATAGTTCTCAACAGAACCTGGGAAGTGACTGGGAGTACATATACACCTCTCAACACCATCACATGGTACAGTCCTCGTCATCATTGAGGAATAAAATAACAATTTAGGATATCCATTTATAGAAGTATACTCTCAAACCAATCTTGGAATGCTGAGTAGTTGTCGAGGTTATCGAGTTTGGTCAGGCGAATATCCCGGCTCAAGGGCGCTACCCTAGCCATTGGGACCTTCACCACTCGATGCCTACCCCCAAGACCTCCGCAAGTGGGTCCCTGCCTTTCATTCCTCAGCATACCAAATTGTAGCTTCCCTAGCAGGGTGCCATGTCACTACATGTCACTTGCTTTACATTACTCACTAAACTATCAATTCCTAACTTCTCAAGCAGAGGTTTCCCTGGTCTCATTTAACTTGAGCACCAGTACAATCAACATTTCTGCCTTATTTTGCAGAAATTGCACAATACCAGAATTTTAACAGAATAACGACATAGCAATTATAGTATAATTACTAAAATTTTGGCAGAATAACAACTAAATAAATACATTTTAATTTTCTAAAATTGAGCAGAGTAACAGCTTAGCAAGTATAATTTAATAATTAAAATTTGAGCAGAGTAACAATTTAGTAATTATGATTTAATAATCTAAATTTGGGCAGAAGTAACAACTTAGTAAAAATTAAAGTTTAACTTTAAACAATAATAACAATACTAAAATTTAAGCCTAAACGAGTTTAGGGGAAAACCCTTCCTACCAACATGGAAAGTGACAGTAATTTAGAACCAACCCCACTCCCCCCATTACCTCTAAGATAGTTGATGAAGAGGATGAAATTGTTGGTGCAAAGCTTCTAAAAGGAGAAATTCTACTAGTTGAAAACTAGCAAAATTTTAACATAAAAACTAGATAAAAAAAATATTTTAGAGAGAGAAAACTTTAGAAAGAGAAGCTCTCTAGCTTGGGAGAGGAAAGGATGAGTGAAAATCTGAAAACTTTGAGGCCTATTTATAGAAGAAGGAGGAGGGTTAGGTGTCCAAATATTTACATCATCCATTATGTCACCATTATGTCATAAATCCAATTTTTATTTATTTTTAATCCAATTTAGGGACACATATCCCAAATAGGTGGTGAATCACCTATTTTAGGGTTGGGGACGTGCTCCACCAGCTGTCCCAAGCCTCCATGTGTCAAATTTTATCTGTAGGTGAATTAATCGGTACCGACAAAAAGGCCTAAACTTGAGAAATTTAGCTTTTAATATCAAAATAATGTATTTTAATGCAAAACTGGATAAATACATTAATTCTCATCAAAAATAAATTTCTAATAATAAATTTTAATTTTTATTAATTTATTTCAAATTATATGTTTTTATTTTATATTTTTAAGCTAGAAAATTCATAGAAAATCCATTTTAATTCAATAAATACCAAAATTTGTATCAAAATTCTAAAATTAAATATTTTACCCATAATTAAACTAAAATTACTATTTTCACTCTTTTTGAATGTCAAACCAGTACTGGCTGGCTTATTAGACACGCAAGGGCATTTTGGTTATTTTACACAAAAATTCAGAAAATTCCCAAAAATTCCCAAAATTATATTTTAATATATATGACATAATTCCAAGCTCAAATTGACATTTTAATGTCAATTGAATCTTTTCCTCATGTCAGTTATTAATGTTGAGAAATAGGGATAAAATTATCATTTTCTAATTTCTCCAGGCTCCGACTTGGAAAAATTATTAAAAATCACGATTAAATAGCTCTTGAGATTTTGAGCAAAATGGTGAGAGTAAAAATTTCAAAATTTCTTTCCGATTTTTCAGAATTGTAGTGCCAAATATATATAAAAAAACAGTGGAAGAATTAAAATATGATTATTATATTTTTCACTACTTTTCTCTCAAAATAAAGTTGTTATAATGAGAGATATTTAATATAAAATTTTCAAAATATTTTGAGGTCAAAAGTCTCTGATTGGTTCCAATAGTCAACTAGGGGTATTTTTGTCATTTTACAAAAATTATCTCAATAAATTCTAGAAAAATTTCTAAAATTATTATTAATTGTTCTAAATACATTGATGACTTAAAAACAATTTTTAAACATACAGAATAATTTAATATACAAAAGTAGGGGTGTTACAATATACATATTCAAACATTTTAATTATAAAAATTTTATTTTATTTTAACTTTAATTATTTTAAAATAAAAATATAAATAGTGAACAAATATTCTTTTCATTTTTTTTGTATATGATATCTTTATTTTAACAAAATATAATTCATAAATATAATAAATAAATGCATAATAACCAATAAATGAATGCATGAATTCAAATACACAAATATTAAAACCATTAAAATTCATTATCCTTCATCCAATACTTAATAATGAATAAAAATGAAAAATAAAAATATTTTATAAAATATGCATTAAAAACTCACTAACTATTAAGTATCTTAGTAATTAATACAATTTATTAAATAAATAAGAAATAAAGTAATCCCTTCGTCCCATAATAAGTGTTGGTCTATGTTTTTTTGCACAGACTGAGAAAAACAATTAAATAGATGAAAGAGAATAACAATTTTAAGAAATTAACCTTATTATTAATCTTATTTACTAAAAATGATGCAACACAACAATATTCTAAAAAAAATATGAAAAATGATAACCAGTGCCTAATTAAGGAATCAAAAATAAAAAGTTTTTATTGGAAAGTGTACGAGTGCACTCTCCCATGATTTGCAATGCAACACTTCCAATAAAAAAAATTTATTTATTGATTCCTTAACCGCTGCCCTAAGGGCACCGGTTAGCAAGACGCACAAATTATTAGGGGTATAAATGAAAAAAAGTAATTGATATTACATTGAAAAGCTTAAATGACACTTATTTTGAAACTTATTTTTTTTTCTTACACAACACTTATTATGGGATGGAGGGAGTAATTAAGAAGAAAATGTTAGAAGCGCCCTTGGGGAGAGTTTTTATTTTTACATTTAATAATATAAAGTTTATTTTATTTTAAATTTAATTATTTTCAAAATAAAAACAATGAGAATAAAATATTTTTATTTTATTTTTTGAATATGATATTTTTATTTAAAAAATAAAATTCATAAATATAATAAATGAATGCATAAATTTAAACATTTGTAATTATAAAAATATTATTTTATTTTGACTTTAATTATTTTCAAAATTAAAAACAAAAAGATAGTGAAAACAAAATATTATTTATTTATTTTTTGCATTTGATATTTTTCTTTTAAAAAATTAAATTCATAAATATAATAAATAAATTCATAATAACCACTAAATGAATGCACAAATTCAAATACTCAATAATGAAATTATTAAAACCTGTTATCATTCTCCCAGTGCCTAATAATTAGAAACATAAAATATTTTATAAAGTATGTATTAAAAACTCACTATGTATTAAATGTCCTAGTAATTAATACAATTTATTAAATAAATAGTAAGAAATAAAATAATTAAAAAAATGACGTAAAGTGTCTCCAATTTAGGCGAGAAAAATTGCGTCAAAATTTCCTTTTCTTTATTATATATAAAATATATATTAACAAGTAATACGAAAAACCAAAATTATAACTTCGTAGCATATTTATTCTAAAATGCAAGTTGGTGTATATTAGCTATCTGTATATATAGTTTTGTCATGGTTCCCACTTCCCACGTTCTAAAATTATAACTTGTCCGATGGGCATTATAGTATATATCTGAGCTGTGTTTATGGGGGGCCGTTTTGGTGGTTACTCTTCCGTTGTCCACGGAAGCAAGCAAGTCAAACCCATATTGTCCAAATCCAAAACCGCATCTTTAAGCGTTGAATTGAATCAAAGCCCCCACTACCCAACTTTTCCCTTTTCTTCAAAAGCTTATTTTCGTTGCGGATGAAGTACAAGACACGTTTCGTTGATCTGAGAAGAAGTCATGTTCAAAGGGAACAACAGAGTCAATAGAGTTTGATTTTCTTCATTGTAATGTTACAACTTGCGATGCAATGCACTCCTCAGTAGAAGTGATATCCATGAGAGCTTTTGACAATAGTACTTCATCATACCAATGGAGCTAAAAAATGAGAAGCAAGTCAGGTAAATTCAGTACCATAGTCCCTTTTTTCTTTTTTTCTTCTTCTCCTTTTTCATTCACTTTTATTCCCATTACAACTTTGCTCAGATTTGGCTAGTGGTTTTGAAAACTCACAGGTTCTCCAATGATGGAAAACAGACTCTTGAACCTCCTTGGGAAAAGATAGACACCCACAAACACCATGAGAAGTCATTCCCAGTTTATCCAGAATTCAAAACGAGTAGTGGTGATAAGAACAGAATGAGTATCAGAATTCCCACACTTGGAAAGTTGAAGGTTTTCCCAGAAAATCATGAGCCATGGGAGAAGAGAATTCTTGATCCTGGCAGTGATGTCATTTTGGAGTGGAACCGGGCATTCCTGTTTTCTTGCATTGTATCACTGTTTGTTGATCCACTGTTTTTATACCTCCCCTCAGTAGCAAATGATGGGAAGTCATCATGTATGGCTACTGATTTGAATTTAGGAATTCTTGTGACATGTTTCCGGACATTTGCTGATGTTTTTTATCTGCTCAACATGGCAATAAAGTTCAGAACTGCCTACGTGTCACCAAGTTCAAGGGTTTTTGGAAAGGGTGAGCTTGTTATGGATCCTAGTCTGATTGCAAGGAGGTATTTGAGATCCGAGTTCTTCCTAGATTTTGTAGCTACACTGCCTCTTCCCCAGGTATCACAAATGCTTTAATACTCCCATTTTGTATATGTTTACTGCATAGGAAACAGAAAACCACCAATATCACGTTTATTGACTAACTTGATAAAAAGAAATTGCGATGCTAATTGTCAATGTTGGAGTGTCAGTGTGAATAAAAAGTCTCACATTAAATAGAGATAGATGTGTTGAGGAACATATAAGTAGCAAAGACCAACAAAGTTAATGTTTTAATGTTTTGGATTGGATATTATGTCAAGTTCACTTTCGTGGACCTCTGCTTGTTTTTGTTTTCTGTCTTTATATTTTGTCCCTGGAAGTTTGTCAATGTTTGAAAGTGATGTTAAATAACAAGTTGTCTTTTCTTTGTTGGCAGATTGTGATTTGGTTCATTATGCCAGCAATTAGAAGCTCCCATGCTGATCATACCAACAACGCACTTGTACTGATTGTTCTGCTTCAATATGTCCCCAGATTATATTTGATTTTCCCATTAAGTTCTCAGATTGTTAAAGCCACCGGTCTAGTTACAAAGACGGCTTGGGCTGGAGCTGCTTACAATCTTTTGCTTTACATGTTAGCAAGTCATGTATGTTAAGTTTTCTTCAATCACAATTTGCCTTTCATAATTTAAAAATGGTTATTATCTCTCGGCATTTCAGATGTTTATTACTTTTGTAAGCTCCTCTTTTTGTAGGTCTTGGGGGCATCATGGTACTTGTTATCAATTGAAAGGCATGCTACATGCTGGAAATCCGAATGCAGAAATGAAAGCCTCCCTGTAAAATGTGTTCTTGAGTACTTAGATTGCAGTACTTTAAAGAATGATGACCGTATGAAGTGGGTAAACACTACTTCTGTGTTTGGTAACTGCAATCCAGAAAATAGCACCAGTTTCAACTATGGAATTTTTGGAAATGCAGTGGAAAATAATGTTGTCTCCTCTGAGTTTATACAGAAGTATCTCTATTGTCTGTGGTGGGGCTTGCAGAACTTAAGGTTTGGTTCTAGAACTATTTTTAACCATGTCTGCTTTGGCTGAAAGAGTTTTTGAACAAAAACTATGGCCATGCAAGATGATAATCTTGCTCTTCGCTTTATCTGATATTGTTTTATCTCTCATTAGAAGCAAAAGCTTTGGTTCTTCAGTCTGACTACTCAATTATCTCTCTTCACAGATGAATATTTGACATGAACTACAGCTGAACATCATATGTCTATCTTCACTGATTCTTTATTTGTTCACATTTGATTAATCTTTTCTTTTCTGTATTTTCAGTTCTTATGGCCAGGGTTTGACTACAAGCACATTCGTTTGGGAAACTGCATTTGCAATACTCATAGCTATTCTGGGTCTGGTTTTGTTTGCCCACTTAATTGGTAACATGCAGGTAATTAGGATTGTCAAATCCTTGAAACTCTAATTTCGAAATAATGTTATTTGCAAGAGTAAGTTCTCTTGCTTTTAGGGGAGATCCTCAATCAATAGGCCACGAGTAAATTACATAAGTAAATTTGACACCACACTAACCTAAAATTTTAAGACAATAGGTGCATGGGCCATTTTCACTTATAAATTGCTCAGCTGACCAATTTCTACCCAGTGTTGGTCTTCTTCACTCACACTTTCCATTACAACAATAGTATAAGAGGATTGAAACTTCCGCTTGAAGGAGAATACTACGTGAAAGAGATTTATACTTAAGGGAGAAATTATTGGAATGGCAAATATGAGTGAAGAAGTCTCAAATTAGATAGAAATGAGTAAGTTGAACAACTTATAAATGAGAAAAACCCATACACTTAATATTTTAAGATTTTGGATTGGATTTAGTGTTAAATTTACCCCCTTTGTAATCCCCCATGTTGTATTTTATGTTCTACTAAAACCATTACACATGTGAATTACTCTGAAACAGTTGCAATGCTTTGTTATCTTTGTCATTCTCCTCTAGGAGTTGATATAATCATCAAATAAATTACATTTACTACCAAATCATACCAAAGATTATGATCAAATTAGTCTCTTGAAGATTTAATTTTTCACCAAATTAATCTCTCGAAAGTTTTTTTTCTGTTATCACTTTAGTCTTCAACGAGAAATTATATGGTGCATTTTAAATCTTTGAAAAACTAATTCGATGATAGATTGAATTTTTGAAGATTAATTTGTTGAAAAAATCTTCTTCTTTTTTATACATTGTTGAAAAAAATCTTTAGAGTAATAATATGGTAGCAATTTAAATATTTGAGGGATTAATTTGACGAAGTTTTTGATGGTCTAATGTGGGGAGACATGTAACTTTGATTGAAGGTTTTCTCTTGAATTGTAATATGTATATAATCTTCCTTAGGTCTGACTTTTTTTCTGCTGAAAATTTTCTGGAGGGTATCAGCTACAACGATCTTATAATATTTATTCCCTTTTCTGATAAAAAAAAAAAACTCGTCTACAACGATCTTAAGCACTATTGTCGGAACTTCTCAATTTTTGTTATTTGGCATCGTTGACTAGAACCTTGCCAGAACTTAGTACATACTATATAATTTGGTGGAACACCTAAGCATGCTCAATTCAATGCAGACCTATTTGCAATCTATTACCGTGAGGCTTGAAGAGTGGAGACTCAAGCGACGTGACACTGAAGAGTGGATGAAACACCGCCAGCTCCCACAAAATCTCAGAGAGCGTGTCCGAAGATTTGTTCAGTACAAGTGGGTTGCAACTCGTGGGGTTGATGAAGAAACAATCCTACGTGGCCTGCCTACTGACCTACGTAGAGATATCCAACGCCACCTTTGCTTGGACCTTGTTCGACGTGTAAGTTCCTCACAACAAATATTCATGTATCGAACTATGCTCTTTTTAGCATGAAATAATCAACGTGAAGAAATGTTCAATAATTTATTTTACTCCATGCACATGAACTACAATAGTTTCTTGTAGTTTAATGATTAATAGAGTTTAATTTTTATGTACTTTACAATGTCAACCTATCAAAAATTATGACAGTATGACTTTTAAGATAGTTTTTGTAAAATTAATGAAGTTATCATACGTAACGATTTTTGATTAGATGATAGTATAAAAACCTTTTACACTACCGGTGCAAAGACTATTTTCTCTAATTAATATACATCATGTCATGGCTTCTTTTCCACCAACTACAGGTTCCCTTTTTCTCACAAATGGATGATCAACTACTTGATGCAATATGTGAGCGATTGGTATCATCCTTGAGTACTCAAGGCACATACATAGTCAGAGAAGGAGACCCGGTTACAGAGATGCTTTTTATCATCAGAGGGAGACTTGAAAGCTCAACCACAAATGGAGGCAGAACTGGTTTCTTTAACTCCATCACCTTGAGGCCAGGTGATTTCTGTGGAGAAGAGCTACTTGCTTGGGCGTTGCTTCCAAAATCCACTGTCAACTTGCCTTCTTCTACAAGAACAGTGAAAGCCCTTGTGGAAGTGGAAGCCTTTGCACTAAGGGCAGAAGATCTTAAATTTGTGGCCAATCAGTTCAGACGTCTCCACAGCAAGAAGTTACAGCACACTTTCCGTTTCTACTCTTACCATTGGAGGACATGGGCTGCATGCTTCATTCAGGCCGCTTGGCGCCGGTTCAAGAAGAGAAGGATGGCAAAGAGCCTTAGCTTGAGGGAATGCCAGTCCTTCAGTTATGATGAACAAGTCAGGGATCAAATGGAACACAAGGAAGACGAGCACAGTGCAGTGACTTCAAACACTGCACAAGTAAAACAGAACCTAGGTGTCACTATTCTGGCTTCAAGGTTTGCTGCAAACACAAGGAGAGGGGTTCAGAAGATCAAGGATGTAGAGATGCTCAAGTTGCAAAAGCCTGACGAGCCAGACTTTTCAGAAGAGCCTGATGATGATTAGATCAGCACTGCAATATTAAGTAGCTGATACAGCTACTACTGTCAATGGCCAACCTCTAGAGTTCCATTACCATGTTCAAGAGTTACAAGTAGCATTCCTCATATAAATAATATGTATGAATTATTTGTTTGTTGATGGAGATGCTTTCAGGTTTTCTTTTATCCCATCGCAGTTAACATAATTTCTAGCAAGAAGTTGCTTTTGTGTGTTTGCAGCTCGGTACATCTCCTTTAAAAAAATCGTTTTTCATCTTGTATATTTACAATTACTTGACATACCACCTGTATATTTACACCGCAACTTGTCCTTGCTTGTATATTATCTATTGAGAAATATGAGGAGACATCCACGTTATGGCTAGAGCTTGAGCCATTGCCGCTAATACGCTCCATATACAAGAAATCCCCATGTAAATCTATACATGAATCCACCGTCAATTCCATCCACTCATTTGAGCCGATCACCTGGTCAAACCATCGGCTTTGATACCAATTGTTGAGAATACGAAGGAAGTAAAACCGGGGAGATCTTCACTAATGGGCCATAAGCACAACCATATAAGTGAACTTAACACCACATCCAACTCAAAACCTTAAGCATCATGTCTATGAGTCTTTGTCACTTATGTTACTTAATATACCCATCGCTATCCAATGTGAAACTTCCTACGCACACTTACACACCAACATTATCCTACTTGTTCCTGTCTTGCCACAGTTCTTGTTCTTGCTTAGTTTTTTGATTTTATTGAAATTTAAATATGCAATTTCTTTTGGCCGTACTTTGACGACAACTTTAATGGCTTTAAACTTTTTTCATGTTATATTCAAATTATAATGATTTCACAGTTGTGATTGCCAAACTACTAGTACAATTGTGCAGTCAAAAATTATATTATCATTTTTTTTTTTTCCAGCTTTATATAGGGAGTTCAATATGATGACCGACATATCCGTCCAAAGAAATTGGCTTATTTCGTACTTGCTAATAGCAGGTGTATATAAGCTGTGGCGTCAATAGATTCAGTACCAAAAAGCATTTTGGGTCAGTGATGTTAATCTCACATAATAGAAATCAGTTTTAAGAACATGAATATATTGGAGGGGCCACATCAGAAAATGATCAAGCCACTTAAGCTTGTCTTTATTATTTGCCTGCCGACACCATTTTATTTACCCAACCATAGTCATGCAATTAAAACACAAAGTAAATTGCCAAAGTAACAAAAAGAACAAAGGGGGAAAGAGAGAGTTGGGGGAATAAAATTTATTGTTTAAATTGGATAACAATGAATGTACAGAAAGATGTCCTCTTTTAGACACCCTATTTACCATGAAGGCACCTATGATTCAAGACATATCAAGCAAGATGCACTCCACTCAGACATTTGGAATCAGAACTCCCAATCCCAAGAACACAATGAAGAATACTGAAGGTTTTATACACTTCCAATACCAGTAAACAAGAATTCAATACCTGTAAGAGTACAAGGAGCAGTGCCCTATAAGGAAAACTTGGGATGAATCGTGTGAATGCAAAATGGATATATAGTGTTGGATAACAGAGAAACCTTGTTTTGGTACTTGCGATCAATTATGTGTTTGCTAGACCAGTACTGCAAATTTTAGAAGGAAAGAAGGGATTTAACTATACTTCATTTTGTTGCTGGACTGCAACTTGGATGATAAATCAGTAGGTGTTTTCCATTCATTATCTCTTTTATGCTGTTTTGAATGAAAACTAGCTCATCTGCTCTCCGATCAAATCAAGCCCCACAAGGAGGAAGGTCACCCCTTGGAAAAGTAGAAAGTAGAAGTGAACTCCTTGTGCAGATAACAGACTCCTAACAGAAGCAGTGAGAAGGAGGAATGCCAAAGTCAGCTCTTTCTTATATATCTTATTAGCTTTCTTAACAGTTGCTGGAGCAGCTTCTTTGCGTTCCTTAAATTGGTGTGACTCAATAAGGTCACTGTCAGAAGCTCCTCTATGAATCTTTTGTTGTTCTATTGACTTGGCTTCCCTTTCTGCAGCAGCCAGTAAATCAGACTCTGATGACCTGCCAGCTTTCTTTGTGACAACCCATTCATAAGAGCTGCCCAATTGGAAGAGACCAGATACCATTGCATTGAATTTGGTGACGGACATGGTATTTTCGAAAAGGAGGTAGGGAACAATGAAAGGAAAGGATTTTGGAGCAGGAAGAATATTAAGGAGTGACATAAATACAGGCACATAGCAGATCACCCACAAAGGAAGCTCTGCCTCTGGTACAAACATGGTTAGAGGTAGAATTATGCAAAATAAGGTGAAGGAGTAAAAGGGAAGGATCAGTTTCCTCAACAGAAAAAATAGTAGTATTAAGTTTGCTTTCTTCCATGCAGACACCTGCAGTTATAGAGAATTTTAAGGCCTTTTAGACGGTACATATTATAAGCCACACTTGCAAGTTATCAGAATATGCTTTTCTTAATCACCACTCTATCATTTCAAGCTGAATATCAGATATACCTTAGATCTCACAATTGCTGGAAGACACAACCTAAAAAGTTGCATAGGACCTGAATGCCAGCGGTGTTGCTGCTTCCTATAAGCTTCATATGACTCAGGAACTTCACAGGGTACCTGAGAATTTACAAATTTAAGAAATTCAAGAGAGTACTTCAGGGATCTGAGGTAAACATATAAGTTCCAATTCATGCAGGTGACATAACTAGTCATATCATGTACGTACATACAGTAATACTACCCTACAAGTACATTGTCCACTTGCAAAAGAAAGGAGATATAGATGGGAAAAACTGTCATTTATGATCACCTTTACATCATTTAGGAAGATAAATTTCCAACCATTGAGATGAGCTCGGACAGCAATGTCCATATCTTCTACAGTTGTCCTCTCTAGCCAGCCCCCGGACTCTTCTAGGGCCTTGATTCTCCAAACACCGGCAGTTCCATTGAAACCAAAAAAATTGAGAAATACCCCATTGACCTGCTGTTCTACTTCAAAATGGAAGCATAAATTAATGTTTTGGAGACGAGTTAACAAATTCTCGTCCTTGTTCACAAAAGACCATCTTGCTTGGACCAAACCTAGTTCGGGATTGTCCTGTAATAAAAATCCGTTTGCAGATATTAAAATATGTTAACCATGCTTTGCAATACTTTTACTGAATATGTTTGATGCCCATCACTTAACCTTGAAATGTGGCACAGTTTGCTTAAGAAAATCAGGATTTGGTTGAAAGTCTGCATCAAAAATTGCAACAAACTCATAGTCTTTCACATAGTCACAGCTCATTGCAGATTTAAGATTTCCAGCTTTATATCCAGTCCTGAGTAAGCGATGCCTATAGATTATATTGATTCCCTTTTGGCTCCATTTAGAGACCTCTGTCTTAATTAACCACTGTATGCTCTCATCATCAGAATCATCAAGTACTTGAATCAGTAAACGATCCCTTGGCCAATCAATTTGGCAAACCGCAGAAATAGATTGCTCATATACCTGCATAAAGTCGGTGCATGCAAAGTACGAAAATTATACGTTTATCAAGTGAAGTTATATATTGTCATTCATTATTAAGAGGTAAAAATTCCTCAACACAACACAACATCATGAGGGAACTGCTCCCTTCTCAATTACTAAGGTGCTGTGTATTATAGAAACCGAAAATAATGATTACAATGTCAAGTATCAACCTAGATGTACTAGATGTCTAGATGCCGGAGTACAAATTTACTTCCATCCTATTTTCCTATTCCTTTATTTCACGTGCATTGTTCTAATTCTTAATTAAGCATTGCAAAAAAGGTAATCCAAACATTCTAAGTTCTATCATCTTATGGCATTTGCAAAATCTATTCCTGACTACATAAGTACAAGCTAAAATTAATATATTGTAAATTTGCTTAACACAACTGGAATCCACAAGTTTGGTGTCATTCATACCTCCCTCTCATTGCACATTGGAATTTGAACCAGAACCATGGGATAATTGCTTGCAGATCCTTCAACATCATCACTCTTGAACGTATCCCCATCAATCTTTGGCTTAACCTTCCTGTATTTGATCCAAAAGCACCCCAAGCAAAGGAGCATGCGATCCACAGACTGGATAAGAAACAAGACAACACAAAACTTGGAAAGCGCCTGTATAGGAGGAGCAATGTACTCCGCACGAAACGTCAACCAAGCAACATAAGCCAAGTGGAGCAATCCTTCCAAATCAGAAGTACGAGGAATGTGCAAAGTGGGGTTCCCAAAATGCCAACCTTGAAGGTAAGCAACCACCTCAAAGGCCAGAACCGCCAAGGAAGTCACTAGGAACACTCTAATGACTCTAAACAGCAACTTGCCTCTTTCCAACTTGTCACTCTCACACTCCACAGCCACACCTTGTCCATGAATCAACCTCTTCTTTATGGCTCCCAACAAGGCCCAAAGCACTGTGGCAAGCCAAGTGACACAGCCAACAGCACGGTGAGCCCTGAGAAGCAACACCCACGTGACTTGCTTGGCATTCTTGCCGCGGCTTTTCTCCACTGGCCTGAATGCAGCATCTGCACCATTGATCTCCACAACAGAGAAAGTGGGGTTCTCCATTTTCACCACCACTGGTGTTCCCTTCTGTGTATCCTTGGTCCACCAATTGGAAAAGTCCAACCTCGGAGCCATTTCCACACTATGCTGAATTTGACACAGATTCACACTTCACACCTCACACACACAGAACACCACAAGTATATTATTATGTGTGTGTGTATATATAGGACTCAAGACACTAACTTCATCAATCTTTTCTAGCACACACCATGGTAAAGATAAAAGACTCAGATCTGGAGACTCATGTAAAACACACCCCCAGATTCGTGGTTGCTCTTATTGGATGGAACTCTCATGAAGGCTCAGCATTTAACAAAATGCAGCACATAAAAGCCAAGAACGTGAATTGAGTGAGGCTCTTTTGTACTTTCAAGGAAATCTAGAAGGCACCTAACATGGGAAAGCCACATTATGAGGGAAGGTATCTGCAGCTGTAAGACTGCGACGCTAACTTCCAAGTGGGTTTCCCTCAGTAAATTCACTTACCCTTCCCGTCCACTTTGACTCCCAAGTGAAAAAACAAAGAATTACAGTATGTTCATGGAAACCTCCAAGGTAATCAAAATTGACAACACTTGACTAGGAAACACTATTGAAATGATTGACCGGAATGGAAGATAAGATAACATTTTTTTTTTCTAAGCGAAAGCAAAAGTATTAATTTAGAGCATATTATAATTTGAGTTTAATTTTATACACAACCAATCAAAAATCATAATATGGCTTTTAAGACAAAGTTATCATATTTATAATTAGATGAAAGTATAAAATCTCTTTACATTATTAATACTTACTACATTTTCTCTTCTAATTTTAACATTAAAGTTAAAAAAAAAATGAATAACTTTTCTTTTTTTCCCAGTCTAAAGGAATTTTTCACTTTGGTACATAGCAAAAAGACGATCATGGATCGATCCACTTGTTAGAAGGAAAATTGAAGATTCCAGAGACAATGTGATTTATGAGCTTGGCGATCAGTATAACAATCTTTATTTAAAATATTTCAATGATAAAATAACAACAATGATAATAGTAATAATAATAATAATAATGCCAATAACCAAGGTGGGGATGAGACGCGTGTGGAAAGGCTAAAAGGGAACGGTGACTATGAAAAGACCATCGGCCCAAAGCGAACCTTGTAAATGACATAAGCCATGAACAAAGTTTAGACATTAGAGCTTTACTTTTAATTATTACTTGCAAAAGATGCCTCGATTTGGATCATTAGAGGCCAGGAGGGGTTAATGTGCATTCTGTAATTTCTGTTAAATGAAAACATTATTTAATGGAAGCTTCTTCAGGAATATTCCCCTCCTCTTTTTACATTATCTGGAGTCAAGGCACCAATAAGGGTAAAAACCAAAATTAAGGGGGGAAGATTTACCTAGAAACCTCACACAACCTCTGGTCCCACAACGGGAACACCATGTTACCCAAAAAGTGTTGGATAAGCATTGTCTAAGTTCTCTATGCAAAATTGCAGCAAAAAAACCAAAGTAGTATTAAAAAAATAAATTATTATAATAATGTAAAAAAATATATATTTTACTAAAATTGGTTGTTTTAAGATGTATAGAAGGTACTAATCGGAGTGGCGCCACGCAAAAAAAGCAAGGCTCTAGTTCCATCAGCGCCACTTGCAGTTTAACCTAACGCGATGTTTTTTGTCTTGTAGTAGAAGGCGTTGGTCAGAGTAGCACCTTCCGTACATGACGAATTTTTGTCTTTTTCGAAACAGTATCTGTCATGTAACTTCTGACTGACACGACACGTTTTGACTTTTAGTGGAAGGCACTGGTAAGACCAGTGTCTTCTATACAGTCAAAAGTGTTGGTCAGACCAGCGCCACCTGTACTGCAATTAGGCACGAACTTCGCAAGCGCCACTTGAATATTTTCGTTCTGACAGACCCCATGCCCGTATCTGTCGCGCATGCATGTAATATCTGTATTTGATAATTGTCGTCCTTCTATATGCGTTTCAGTATAATATTCTAATTCTAATTCGATTTTGATTTTGATTTTGATTCTTATTCTTATTCTTATTTTGGGATGACATTTAATATTTTATAATTGGGTTACTAAGTTTATAAATACAAACTTGATATGCAGTAGAAGTATACTTCTTTGTGTTTTATAATCTTGCTCTCTTGCTTTTGTGCTTCTGTTTGTTCTCCTGTCATTCCACGTTTAAGTTATTTTTTGCTTGTGTGCTCTTAGTATTTTTCTTTCGTCTCTCATTTTTTGCATCTTCTTTTGGTTTTCAAAGATGACTTCTATTATTACTTTTATTTATTCGAATGGTAGAAAATTTAATGGTCCATGAAATGTTTATTACGTGCCGTATATGCTACATGTACTATCTGCTTTCAATGTAAAAACTAAGTACGAAGGCCATTTTAATTTAACATAATTAAAAAAATTGTTAATATTAAATATAAATGTAATGATAATAAGCAGAACGTGCTAATAAGTTTAATAAAGATATGACCAATAATACATACGATATGTAGACAGAAGACAATTACATACAACTACTAGTTTTGACCATTTTGATAATCATCAACGAGACCATACTTTTGCACAATGCAGGGACACAAACTTCGATTGTGGCCTTCCTGCTTACAATAACCACAACGTTGTCTACATTGTGATTCCCTCCAATCCATTTCGTTCCATAAACGCATTGACTTCGAGCGCCCTTTACTGCGAATCATGAACTCATCTAGAACAATCCTGGGATCACTTCTACCACTAATGTTGGAGTCATTGCTAATGGGCCACCACTACCCAGAGTATGCATTAATGACGTTTTCAATTGAGTACACAGGGTCCACATACTGATAATAATCAATACTGACTTTGGCACATGCAGCTATGACATGCGAACACGGATATCTGTATGCTTGGAATGCACCACACTCACATTGTCGTGCATTTAAAACAACCGCCCATGTTTGACCACCCTTTTATGTAATTGGATTGAAAGGTTCTTCAACTTCAAACCTAGTGGACTGAATGTTGTACGAACGAACGTGCTGCGTGCAAGCATCCTCTATATTTTTTTGTAAGGCATCTAGTAACCTCTTGCAATACCTTTGACTAGAACTAAACTCTGCTCTTGCCTGGGTTCCTATCTGAACAAAATACTCCACTAGTCTTATGTAAGTGCTCCTCACTAAAGCAGTAATTGGCAAATTGCGTGCACCTTTTAATATCTTGTTAACAGCCTCGGACAAGTTTGTCGTCATATGGCCATATCTACGCCCTTCTTCATCATGTGCTATGCTCCATTTTGTTACCGAGATGCTGTCAATCCACCTACGTATTTTGGGGCTAGTCTTACAAAATGCTTCCAAACGCCTTTCAAACTGGTGTTTACATGTTGTGTATCCTGCACCAATGAGAACGTAACCAAACAGAATTAAATTTACGCATGCTTATCAACTCCTGCTTCAATTTTGCATTCTTAAATTGGTAGTTAAAATTGCTTGCAATGTGACGGATGCAATACACGTGGTACGCACTTAGTGGCTGTCAACCAAGGTTTGCATTTGAAACAGCTGATTTAATGCTCTAGTGATGATCAGAAATCAAACATAAGCCTTGCTTTTGGGTCACATGGTGTCTTATATTTTGCAAAAACCAAAACCAATCACTTAATGTCTCGCCTTCAACAATAGCAAACGCAAGTGCCAATACACATGCATTCCCATCTTGTGTTGTGGCAATGAGAAATGTTCCTCGATACTTGCCATATAAAAATGTGCCATCTATTTGTATAATTGCTTTGCAAAATTTGAATGCATCACATACTGGTTTGAACGTCCAGAATGTGCGATGGAACTTGCGAAATCGACCGTCAACTTTGTTGTTGAAGACAAAATCAGTTGTCTCTAATTTATATATTGATCCTAGACAACACTCGACCATTTTGTCTAACCACCACGGTAATAAGTTGTATGATTCGTCCCAATCACCAAAGACCATTACAATTGCCTTGTGCTTAGCCTTCCAAGCTTTTCTGTATGTGATTTTATAATTATATTGACCACTTATTCGTTCTTGTATTAGTGAGATAGAAACTGAAGGGTCTTCATTCACCATTACTAACCACAAAATGATAATGAAACATACAAAGTCACATATAGCTCGAAAAATGCAATATTGACTTAAAAAGTCGTACAATGTATAAAATAGAGTCAATAATTTTGTACCTATTATGCATGAATAGATAAACTCTGAGTCTAATTTCTGGTGGTCTTGAGATAGCATCACGTTCATACACGAGTGTCCACTGCCCCATTTAGTAATGGTCCATTTATCAGTCTTCTTGGACAATATTGCTCTCATTTTCCATGGGCACCCATCTGCACTATTTGGACATGTCATTGACAAAACTGTCGATTTGGATTCCACAACACGATATGATTGGTGCGTCTTCACTGAATAAAGCTTTATAGCCATCTGCACATCACATTTGCTGTCAAATTGTAAACCAGTGTAAAGCTCGTCGCCAACACTCCAGTTCACAGGCACATCCGATGTAACACCCATTTAATTTTAAATATAATTTATATTAATTTAGTTATTAAGTTTAAGTAAATAAAATGTGTGTAAAATTTTTCCAGTTTTAAAAAAATTCCAAACTTAACAGAATTTGGAAATGGTAATAAAATATAAAAGATATATACATATTTTCATAAAACTGTACATCATGGTTTGAGTAATACATAACAGTTAGAAACAAAAGTACATCGAAATACATATACTACCTAGCCCACTATATACATCAAAAGAGATCCTATACAGAGCAGTATTTATCTACCCTATCCCTTATACAAAAAGAAAATATTATAGGTCTTCAGGTCCTCCTTCGTTGAGATGTTCTCTATCTCGTACTCAGCATCACGGAGCGTTAATGTCGTCTTCAATAATCACGACCAATCATACACAAAAGAAAATAATGGAGTGAGGTGTTTTGTTCTAAAATCACTTTTACATGTGCGGTAGGAAATCTACCATAAAACAAAGACAAAACACAACTGACAACACAAGAGATCCTAATATTCATTCTAAGTTGTATCCGACTATCCTTGACTAGGTATGGATCCATACTTCCCATTAGTGGGTAATAGTTCTCAACAGAACCTGGGAAGTGACTAGGAGTACATATACCTCTCTCAACACCATCACATGGTACAATCCTCGTCATCATTGAGGAACAAAATAACAATTTAGGATATCCATTTATAGAAGTATACTCTCAAACCAATCTTGGAATGCTGAGCAGTTGTCGGGGTTATCGAGTTTGGTCAGGCGAATATCCCGGCTCAAGGGCGCTACCCTGGCCATTGGGACCTTCATCACTCGATGCCTACCCCCAAAACCTCCGCAAGTGGGTCCCTGCCTTTCATTCCTTAGCGTACCAAACTGTGGCTTCCCTAACAGGGTGCCATGTCACTACATGTCACTTGCTTTACATTACTCACTAAACTATCAATTCCTAACTTCTTAAGCAGAGGTTTCCCTGGTCTCATTTAACTTGAGCACCAGTACAATCAACATTTCTACCTTATTTTGCAGAAATTCCACAATACCAAAATTTTAACAAAGTAACGACATAGCAATTTTAGTATAATTACTAAAATTTTGGCAGAATAACAACTAAATAAATACATTTTAATTTTCTAAAATTGAGCAGAGTAACAACTTAGCAAGCGCATTTTAATTTTCTAAAATTAAACAGAGTAACAGCTTAACAAGTATAATTTAATAATTAAAATTTGAGCAGAGTAACAATTTAGTAATTATGATTTAATAATCTAAATTTGGGCAGAGTAACAACTTAGTAAAAATTAAAGTTTAACTTTAAACAATAATAACAATACTAAAATTTAAGCCTAAACGGGTTTAGGGGAAAACCCTTCCTACCAACATGCAAAGTGACAGTAATTTAGAACCAACCCCACTCCCCCCATTACCTCTAAGATAGTTGATGAAGAGGATGGAATTGTTGGTGCAAAGCTTCTAAGAGGATAAATTCTACTAGTTGAAAACTAGCAAAATTTTAACATAAAAACTAGATAAAAAATATTTTAGAGAGAGAAAACTTTAGAAAGAGAAGCTCTCTGGCTTGGGAGAGGAAAGGATGAGTGAAAATCTGAAAACTTTGAGGCCTATTTATAGAAGAAGGAGGGGGGTTAGGTGTCCAAATATTTACATCATCCATTATGTCACCATTATGTCATAAATCTAATTTTTATTTATTTTTAATCCAATTTAGGGACACATATCTCAAATAGGTGGTGAATCACCTATTTTAGGGTTTGGGACGTGCTCCACCAGCTGTCCCAATCCTCCATGTGTCAAATTTTATCTGTAGGTGAATTAACCGGTACCGACAAAAACGCCTAAACTTGAAAAATTTAGCTTTTAATATCAAAATAATGTATTTTAATACAAAACTGGATAAATACATTAATTTTCATCAAAAATAAATTTCTAATAATAAATTTTAATTTTTATTAATTTGTTTCAAATTATATGTTTTTATTTTATATTTTTAAGCTAGAAAATTCATAGAAAATCCATTTTAATTCAATAAATACCAAAATTTGTATCAAAATTCTAAAATTAAATATTTTACCCATAATTAAACTAAAATTACTATTTTCACCCTTTTAGAATGTCAAACCAGTACTGGCTGGCTTATTAGACATGCAAGGGCATTTTGGTCATTTTACACAGAAATTCCAGAAAATTCCCAAAAATTCCCAAAATTATATTTTAATATATATGACATAATTCCAAGCTCAAATTGAAATTTTAATGTCAATTGAATCTTTTCCTCATGTTAGTTCTTACTGTTGAGAAATAGGGATAAAATTGTCATTTTCTAATTTCTCCAGGCTCCGGCTCGGAAAAATTATTAAAAATCATGATTAAATAGCTCTTGATATTTTGAGCAAAATGGTGGGAGTCAGAATTTTAAAATTCATTTCCGATTTTTCAGAATTGTATATAAAAAACAGTGGAAGAATTAAAATAGGATTATTATATTTTTCACTACTTTTTCTCAAAATAAAGTTTTTATAATGAGAGATACTTAATATAAAATTTTCAAAATATTTTGAGGTCAAAAAGTCTCCGATTGGTTCCAACAGTCAACCAGGGATATTTTGTCATTTTACAAAAATTATCTCAATAAATTCTAGAAAAATTTCTAAATTATTATTAATTGTTCTAAATACATTGATGACTTAAAAACAATTTTTAAACATACAAAATAATTTAATATACAAAAGTAGGGGTGTTACATCCGACCCATGAAAAGGAAACTCTTGGTCAGGGTAATCCCAATTGATATATTTGTAGTGGGGTGACATATTCCAAAACAGAGCTTGTCTTTCGCCTAAATATCAGTAAACAAAATGCATCAAACAAGTGGTATTAGATTCAGAAAAAAAAATACAAAATAAACATTCGAAATTACCTGCATATTGTGGCTATTGTTCATCAATTGGTAATGATGAACTGATAGGAGATGCAATAAAAAAATTAGGTGCTAAGCTATTAGGCTCAAGATTGGCATCAAAGTCACCATCTACATTTGTATATGAAGAACTCCCGTCTGGAATTTGACCCTCATTTTCATCATCGTCACTTTCATCTCTATCATCACTTAAATGCGTGGTAACATGAAGATCAACATCAACATTCAACTCTGCCTGTTCAACAACATAGTTAAACTCTTGCTGAGATGTACCTCTTCTTGAATCAATAGACATGTGAGGTTGAGTATGATCTCTCTCAGCTGGTAATGAGGAACAACCAGCAGTCGCAATGTCAATATATATCTCAAGGATTGTCATGACAAATTGTTGTTCACATGCATTAATCATACACTCAATATCTTCATCGTCACATATTAGAACACCTGAATATGTGATCGGGTTTTGGCATGTCAAAAATCTACAAGTCAAGTTACAAATAGATTGATATCTTGAAAGTTTCAATTTATCAGAAATCTTTTTGTTAACACATCATAAGTGATACCACGTTTAATTTGAATTGTTATTTTATCACCTTCAAAAGTCATGCCCTGGGGCCCATTGAATTTTCTACCATTCGAATAAATAAAAGTAATAATAGAAGTCATCTTTAAAAACCAAAAGAAGATGCAAAATATGAGAAATGAAAGAAAAATACTAAGAGCACACAAGCAAAAAAAACTTCAACGTGGAATGACAAGAGGCAAACAGAAGCACGAAAGCAAGAGAGCAAAATTATCAAACACAAAAACGTATAAGCTTAGCAAACACATATCAAGTTCGTATTTATAAGCTTAGCAACTCAATTAAAAAAAATTAAATGTCATCTCAAAATTAGAATAAGAATAAGAATCAGAATATTATACTGCAACGCATACGGACAAGCAACAATTATCAAAATACAGACATATTACACGCATGCGCGGCGTCGGAATGGAAATATTCAAGTGGGGCTGGTCAAATTCGCATCTTGTAGCAGTACAGGTGGTGCTGGTCTGACCAGCGCCTTTGACTGTACAGAAGACATTGGTTTGACTAGCGCCTTTGACCAGACTGAAGGCACTGGTCTAACCAGCGTCTTCCACTAAAAGCCAAAACGTGTTGCGTCAGTCAGAAGCTATATGACAAATAGTGTTTCGGAAAAGACAAAAATTATGTCATGTACGGAAGGCGCTACTATGACCAGCGCCTTCTACTACAGGACAAAAAATATCGCGTCAGGTTGAACTGCAAGTAGTGCTGATGGAACAAGCGCCTTGCTTTTTTTGAGTGGTGCCACTCCAATTAGCGCCTTCTATATATCTCAAAACCACCCATTTTGGTAAAATGTTTTTTTTTTACATTATTATGATAAATTGTTTTTTTTTTTAAAACTACTTTGGTTTTTTTGCCCAAAATTGCTGACATGCATTTTGTTACTATTTGTGAAACTGAAATGAAAACTAGACAGATAAATTGAGAAATAGGCAAATGGCAGGACAGTACAGCTTTTCCTGCTGGATCTGAAGTCTAAGTGGACATATGTTGCAAATTGCAAGGCGCATATTTAGTTGTCACCAGAAGAACATAATTAATTAATGCAAATCCAACCAGTGTAATAAAGTGCCACCAGTATCGGATAAGCAAACAACTGAGAGTATTTATTAATGCACCGGGCATTTACACCAAATAATGAGGTTAGTAATTAGAGATGCTATGTGCATAAAATTTGATGCAAAATAACTAGATAATCAATCAAAGATTACCCAGCCAGCTAGGCAGCTACGAGTGCATGGTTCGTTCGTTCACTTTTTGTTCATTATCACGGCATCTTGTCTTATCTTACAATCCTATTAGGGACGTGAACGCCGATACTTTATATCTACTGTTAGTTGTTGCATAAATAACCTCAGAATGGCAGCATATATATCATGTGTGGTTTATTGCAAAAGTAGAGATGGATATTACAATCTTGGAAGTTGGAAGGTTAGGGTAGGTAATTGCCATTTGAAGATATTTAATTTTAAGAATAAATGGCAGGTTAACGTTTATTTTAGCCAAAAGAGTTTAATGGCATTTTTATTTTTATTTTGGCATGCAAGTGGAAGATTAGTCTATAATAGTCGAGAATACAAGTCATAGATTAAAATGAATTTTATATTAACTGGTACATTAATATGAATTGACTTTTAATACAAGGGGAAAATATCAGCTCTCACGTAAACAAATTGCACTATTACAGAGTTTTATAGTGTATTTGGTTCAAAAAAAATAATGGAGGGGAGGGGAATGAGAGAGAAACAGAATATCCCTTTATTAGGTTTAAGAAAAGAGGAGAGAGAGAAAAAAATGGTTTCCTTATTAGATTTGCAAGGAGAAGAGAGGATAGAAAACTATAAGAAATATATTGTTTTACTTTTATAAATATTAATTGACAGAATTAAATTAAAGTTGAAATAAGATTTTAGAGAAATTTAATCAATATAGTCTAAAGATTATAAATTACATTTCTTCTCTTCTAAATTCACCCAATATTGAAAAGGAGACAAAAATATGAGAAAGATTTAACCTCTCTCATTTTCCTTCTATTTCCCGTCCCAATTTTTAAAGTAAACAAAGTAAAATTAAAAAAAAATCTCTACTTTCCTTCATTTTCCTCTAACTAAACATACTATTAAAAAAATGTTACTAGAACCTTTCCTTAATTAAGACCTCTTTAAAATATTATTAATTATTAAAAATTTTATTAAAAAATAAAAAATATTCAAAAATAATTTTTTTAATTAACTGACGGATAATATTAAGAGTAATTTTTTTTCTAAACATAAGTCATTTATCTTATTATCACTTTATCTCCTAATTATTAGTTACTTTATTGTTCTCATGAGTTAACTTTTTCTAACCTATCCCCAGTCTATTACTAAATATTGCAAATGTTTGAATAAATTAAAGTTACCAAATTAATATTAATTATCGTAAAGGTAAATTACCTATTATGCTTCTTAAATATTATAAACATTTTTCTTTCCAAAGTTCATTACTTTCAGGGTTCAAAATTTTAATATATATATATATATATATATATATATATATATATATATATAAATGAAAAAAATACATGAATTGGCAATGAAATTGTATCTAAAATTAATATCGTTTAGTAAAATTACATTAGATTGAATTTAGCATCAATTAAAAATGTTAAATAAAATTAATAATAATTTTATATCTCAAAAATTTCTAAAAGATAAATTTTAAATAAAATTATAATAATTATAATAAATTATTTTAATTATTTAATGTGTTTTAGACCTAAAATACATTACCTCACTAAACGCATTTACAGCTCTTTTAACAATAAGTAAACGTGAGCGAGAAATGAATATAATAAGAATATTTCACCAAAATAATAATTACAATAATACTAAAAGGAGTAAGAAACTAAAGCACCTCCACCCTTGTCCAAAATATTCTACAAAATTAACTTGTGTGTGTGTCAACTAAAAATGTTTCTTAATTAATAATTAAAGACTAACTTTTTTAAAACATAGAGATTATTAAAGTGAATTTTATTTCTTTTCAATAAAATATTTTCTACACACTTGATTGAATCTTAATCAATATGTTTAAGGAACCTAAATTATCTGTCAACTATAACAAACTTTGTTAGTGAAATTAAATAAGGAAAACCACGACTTTAGAAAAATTTTAGAATAAGCATGCATTTCAGTTACCAAAAATTCATATGTTAATTTAGTCACTCAAATAATTATATTAATTTAGTCTTTTAAAAGTAAAAAAATAATATTGAAATTATATTTTATGTGCAAACACAGTTAGATTTTCCTCTATAATTGATGGAACACCATAATTTTGATACATGGAAAATGAGAGAGAACATTCCAAGGTCTTGAAAATTTTTTTCTGACCTTGAGACTTTCTTATGAAACTTAAAAAATGAAGTTTGAAGCTTTCAAAAATACTTAAAAATGTAAACATATATTGTTATCCATTGGTCACTCTTAAAAATGTCACTCATCTTCTATGAATAAGGAGACTTGTGAAGAGTAGAAGAATCTCATCCAGAATTATCTTATAGAGAAAGAGAGTGTGAATATTTCTACCATTATGAGCAAGAGTTAAGAGTGAAGAAAACTTGTGTATACCATCCAAAAGGGTGAGATTTTTTTAGTTATCCTCTTGAGAAATAGGAACAAATTTTGTAATCCTACTTTCAAAGTGCAGATATTTTGCTAGATTATGTCCCATGATTTTTTTCTCATTCACATTGAGAAGGTTTTCCACATAAAATTTTGGTGTTATTTTTCTACTCTCTATACTTATTTTTTGTTTTTTCATAAACCACTTTGATGAAGTATGATTGTTGCTTGTGATACGAAAGAGGGATCTTTGTATATTAAGCAGGGAAAAATATGCAAAGGGGAGACAAATGTTGCTCAAGACACAAACAAGAGTTGTGGCATATATAATTGGGCCACATGAGCGAGAAGGGATTGGAAATCTTCACAAAAAGTCCACTTCCCAAGCATAAAGAGGCAGTCACTTGAATCTTGTAAAGACTACCTAACAAGCAAGCAACATCAAGTATCCTTCAAGAAATCAAAGAATGGAAGAAGAAAAAGAAAATCATATTATAGATCTTGTTTACTCAACATTTGAAAAGTCTCTTGGTGGTGCCCGATATTTTGTTACCTTCGTTGATGACCATTCCAAAAAGTTGGGAGTGTATCCATTGTAGAATTACTATTACTCATGCAAATTTTAATTGGTCTAATATGATGACTAAGATGAATACCGACTAATTGAAGTCATATGCTTAATGAATGTTGATTTGTGATAAAGGAATAATGTTTAGTGAATGGTGTGGTAAATGTGAGCGTGTGTGAGTAATAGGTTATCACAACCTTATTTCAATAAGTGTATCAGTTAATAAGTAATAAAGTGATAAGTAAAGTTATCGTCTCATAGAGAATAAAATGAACACCATGTACTTATTTTTGGCATTAGTCAAGCGAATGGAAGTTAGGTTGTCATGATTAATGTTTACTTGTGAAGGTTAGCTTGGGCCTAAATTGGCCTTTGGATTCCACCAAATTGACGTAAAAAGACTTAAAACAAAAAGACACTGCACATATAACAAGTAACTCACGCCTCACTACCCTTATCTCCTAGACCTTTTCTCTTAAACCTTAACCATACATAGTCATTCAACGCTCAAATTCTCCTTAGAATCTTGTCTCAATTCCTTGGCAACATGTCCTAGATGTCAAAACAAATGCCCTAATTCCTTAGGTGCACTCATTAAGCACTTGTGCATTACGCTTAAGATTCTCAAATAGTGCACATAACATATGCACATCCATTCCTAAAGCCTATGCACAATATGTCTCAGTTTTTCATATCTCTAACTCATAATCTCTCTCTCTCTCTCTCTCTCTCTCTCTCAAGTTAAACCTCAGTTGGCTACAATTGGCTGGTTTCCACCTTACCAAAAGCATTAAACATGGAAAAATGAAATTAACACAAAAAGCATGCAATTAAAGTTCAATTAAGCAAGCTAAAATTTCATAACAAGGCTACAATTGTTACAAACACAAAATAAATGAAAACAAACACTTTGCGTGAGAAAAAGATAGAGAAGTAGTCATGGATGCTCTCCATTTAAGCTCTAAGGTGAATCTCTATTGAAGAATATCCAAAAATTCTCCAAGCTCTAACTCTTTCTCTCATTAAGATCACCCAAGACTAAAGAAATTTAGTGAAAGCTTTTCACATGTAAAAACTCTAAGGAATTGAGAGAATTCGCTATAAATATGAAAATCCAAAGTCCTATAAAAATGGCATAAAATGCTTATTTATAGAGTGCAAGAGTCTAGTCATCACCTAGCAATATCAGACCATCACTAGGTGATGCTATTAGATGTCCTATTGCTAAGCATTGAGTGAATCGTTAAGTGTCACTATAACTTAAGCAGCTTATGACGGTTAGTGTAATTACATACAGTTGTTGTTAGCTGTCATCCATCGTTAAGTGAAATTAGCTTTGCTAGGTGTCCATCACATGGTGATCCACATGTCACAAGGCGATGGATGAAAAATCCTTATTTTCCTGCAAATTTCACAAAATTTTATAAATATTTACAAAAAAAATATTTTCTATCTAAAATTTAGGGGTGTTCACAGGTATAGGTAACATGTGGACCCAAACCGATCCAATTACTTCAGTTTAGTTTTTTTAAGCATTTGGGTCACACTTGACTTAACTCATTCAAGCCCATTCAAGTACAGGTTGAGTAACAGGTTTTGATTTCTAGACCCATGAATCTAATCCGTTGACATGACATTTTATTAAATTTATTTATATTTTATATACAAATAATTAGTGAAAAACAAATGTACACACTAAAATGTTAAATTGAATGCAAATTTGTTAAAAGAAAAAAAAATCGTAACATTAAATATAATATCTTTATAATGTGTTAAAATTCATAAAAAAGATACAAATTTTAAAAAATTTATCAAAGTTTTAAATATACAGACTCGATTGATTGACCTAAACTAACCCGTAAATGACTAGGTTGGTTCGATTTGGGTTTGACCAAAAAATTTATATAAATCCAACCCAACCCAACCCTGTTATTTTGATTGGTTTAGGTAACAGGTTTAGCCAAACTAACCTAAATCGATCCATGAACACCCTTACTAAAATTCTAATATTTTACAAAGTACACTAGTTTTTATAATTTTGGTAAGATTTTTTTTAATTATTTTTGGTATTATTTCTTAATTAGTTCAATGGATCTTCACGAGTTGAAGATTCATCACCAATTGAGAATGTTGAAGACTGTTGTCAAAGAGTCAGTGTAGTGGTGCCCACCAACTAAGTCGGGAAGGAGAGATTTGTTGGCATTCCCTCCATTATTGATGGAGCATCATAATTCCAATACATGAAAAATGGAGGAAACATTCCAAGGTCTTTAAATTTATTCTTTGACCTTGAGACTATCATATGCAACTTAGAAAATGAAGTTTGAAGCTTTCAAGAGTACTTGAAAATGTAAATATTTATTGTCATCAATTAATCATTCTTGGAAGAAGTCACACTCGTCCCTTATAAATAGGGAGACTTGTGAAGAGTAGAATTATCCTATTTAGAAATCCTTTTCAAGATGAGAGTGATATTTATACCATTATTGTTAGTAAGAGTTAAGAGTGAAGAGAACTTGTGTATACCTTCTAATAGCTAGGGTGAGATTCTTTTAGTGGTCATCTTGAGAAAGAAACAAATTTTTTAATCCTACTTTCATAGTAAAGATATTTTGTTAGACTAGGTTTCATAATTTTTCTTTTCTTACATTGAAAAGGTTTTCTATGTAACATATTGGTGTTATTTTTGTACTCTTTATACTTATTTTTTACTTTCACATAGTGCATATTTTGCGTTCACAGAGGAGGAAATTTAGTTTGTTAATTTCCAACAAACACAACTAATATACTTTCAAGATTTATAATTAAATTAATGTCAATTTTGATGAATAATAATCTAAATTAATGTTGACATTTTTAAAGATTGAAATCATCTCACTTGCCTATTACAAATTAAAGAAATTAATATGAGAGTTTAATGGCTATGTACTGTCAATATAAAAAATGTTACATCGTCAATTAATTAGAAATCATCATTGGTATGACTTTTAAGGTAGTTATTGTAAAAGTAAACAAACTAACCATACATGGTAGTTTGTGATTAGAAGACGGTGTAAAACTTGCTTTACACTGTCAGTGCATAGCCTATTTTCTTTTAATTTGGTAGTTAACTATATATAAAAAGATTCAAAATTAGTGTTACATATATCTTTATTTTTTAGGATTGAAATGGATGTTTATTTAAAATTTCATCTCAATTCTTTTGGTTTATTAAACATGAGGAAAAATTAGTAGTTGTAAAAACCGAACCGGACCGGCCGGTTCAACGAAAAACCGATGAACTGGTCTTGTGTTCGGTCCAATTAAACAAAAAAACTGGTCAAGAAAAAAACCGGTCTATGAACCAGTGAACTGGTCAAAAATCAGTTCGTAACAGGTTCAATAAAAAATGTCTAATAAAATATTATTTTGATGTTTTTTCTTTAAAAAAATGAAAATCAACCTAAAATATTTGTCATTTTCTTTTTTATTCTAAATATAAATTTGTTTTTATTAATAAATATTGATGTGTATTATTAAAACTTAGACTTAAGTATTATGACATATTTAATTTGAACTTTTTTAGGTATTGTATATGTTAAGAACCTATAAAATTATATTTTAGTTTTAGTTTTTAATATTATAAAGTTATAATATTATTTATTTTTTAATTTTTTATGTATTATTTAATTATTACTATTATTATTTTATTAATACCAATTTGACCACGGTTCAACTCCAGTTGAACCTTGAATCCGTGCCTTGACTGGTTCAATGACCGGTCCAGGTTTTAAAAACATTGGGAAAAATAAACAGAAGGAAAAAGGAAAAGGAAAAAAAAAACTATTTGATTTTATCTTGCTTGAATTAGGTAAAAGAGACCAACAAAGTTGTATGATGTCTTTTGTAATAACAGGAGTCTCATCAATACTCTAGTAGATTTGCCTTACTTGTATGTGATACTCGACAACCTAAAATCTTGACAGACGCTATCTTAACTGGGTTCAAGTATGTGTGTGTGAGTGTGTGAGAGAGAAACAAGGAGGGACGAGCCGTTATTATTTGGCCATCTTATCTGTATTTGATGCTCCGTGTGTGCTTATGCTTTCTATCTTAGTATAGGCCATGTGGCACTACATTCTCCCTAAGTTATTATAACTATAGTATCTGTTCACCCTAGGGAATGTGACCTTCTAGATGTACTCCCTGAGTTGAGGGTTCCCTTTGTGAACCTGTCTTGAGGGAGTCCTCCCTCTTTAGCTTTTATATTAGGCGTTCCTTGATGAACGGATGCTACGTGTCATGTTATCATTTGCTCACCTTCTGTGTGCATCTCCAACATGTTAGAATGATCTGCGTTCTGACATGTCAGGGCATGTCGCGTGTCCTATGCTCGCAGTGCCACTTATCTTGATTTGTTTGGACACGGGTTGGAGTCTGACATAGCAGGGGCACACACCGCATCTAACATAGTAGGGGGCGCATACCCTTTTTGTCTTTGTCTGATGTCAGATGGGCATCTAGATGTTTCTAGGCCCTCCCCATTGTGTAAGGTGTCTTTGTACAAGGATTAGTTGATCATGATTGGTCGATCGTTCATGGAAGATACATGGAATCCATTGGTGCGACTTCTTTGGTATTGGATTCGAACGAAGCGACCACGAAGGCATGGTTTTCCCCCTAATGAGCTTCTCATGATCAGTAATCATGACCGAGCGATTCGTGGCTCCCAAGTTTGGGATGTAAGCGCTTCGTGAGGATGGTCCACAGCCTTCCAAGCATTGAGGCTGAAAGGTGTAAGCACCTTATAATGACGATAGATCTTTCTGATTGGACAGTCCACAACCTTCTAAGCGCTAAGCCTGAAAGGCGTAAGCAATTTGTGATGACGGTCGGTCCTTCTGATCGGATAGTTTAGTATCAAACTGTTAATTTCCTTTCTCTAGCATCAATTATATGTGTTTATTTTTTTTACTTAGTCATATAGAAGAAACTATAACCCAACATTCATAAATTAAGGAGTAGAAATATTTTTTTTTCAAAAAGGAAGGAGTAGAAATCTTTAAAAAGGCATTCTTAGGATTTGAAATTTGTTTAGTTTTTTTTTTTTTTTTTGACTTAGGATTTGAAGTAAGTTAAGCAAATTTGGAAGGTATTTATGTATCAACTTCTTGACAACTTAGGGCCTGTTTGGATAAAACTTTTCTATAAGTACTTATAGGATAAAAAAATAAGAACAAAAAGTGAAATTAGCTTCTCCATAAGTTAAAATTACCTGATGCATAAGCTAATTTGTAGAAGCCTTCTCATATTAGCTTTTTCAAAATCTAATTTTTAATTTATGCATAAGCTAATTTTAGCTTATTATGGAGAAGCTTATTTCATTTTTTCTTCTTATTTTTTTCTCCTATAAGTACTTATGGAGAAGTTAATCCAAACAGACCCTTAATAAATTAGTTCCCGAACTAAAGAATTAAACTTGAATTGAACATACTGACTTATTTGTTTAATGAATTTGATCTTAAGTTTTCATGTGTTTTCATTAGCTAATGAGCGCTCTCTCTCTCTCTCTAAAATCTTTTAATTAAAATATATTAAAAATATAAAAATGAAATATGAGATTTGATTTTTGGTTAAGATTGAATCTAGCTTTAAAAGAATAGTAACGTTGAATAGTAGTACTACGAATCAAATACAGTAAGAATATGTACGAATTCACTGTGTTATTTTATATTTCCTTGCCTAACTTGTATGGTTATCGCTTCTTAATTTTGTAAGTTGATATGATTGGTTGAAACAAAATTTGTATGATTTTCATATACTTTTGTTCGTGTAATATAGCATTGTTGTTAAAAAAAATTATTAATGGTATGAGTCTATTCTCATTGAACGAAATTTCGATTAAATCTGACTTGACTTGTGAGAAACTGAGAAAGTTAAAATTATATAACTGAGATACAATTTTAAAGGTAAATTGTTTCTTTCTCTTTTTCTCCTATCTCTTTTTAACAGATTTTCTTTAAAAACTATATGTCTTCACAATGAAAGGTATAAAATTTACGGGGGAATAGTTTGCAAGTATACCTTCGATCTTTTTCTCAAAGACAAGACAAAATTTTGGAAATGTAGAACATTTTCCGTCGTGGAGGAACGATCAATGGACTAGAACATTTTTAATTATTATATTTTTTGTGACAATTTTGAATTATTATATTAAAGTGTTGAATTCTCAAATAAAATGCACAAAACAAAAATTTAAAAATAATATAAAATTCCCATACTTTCAATCTGCAGGTATAACTTGTAATTTGCTACGAAACTATGAAAGTGTTGCAAAAATAAGTGCCGATGAGCGGATGTACCACCTAATGTAGTACTTCATTCTAGACAACACCAAAGTAGTAGTAATTGCTAAGAAATAATTAATGATAATTTATTTTTAACCCTCGACAATTAGATATTAACCCTTAATAATTAGTATGTGGTAAGAAGTATAACTTCTCTTAGGGTATGTTTGGTAGAGAAGAAAGAAATAGAGGAAAAGAAAGGGAAGAGAAGAGAAGAGAAACAGGTGTGAAATATGATAAAAATTAAGGTTGTTTGGTTAAAAAAAATAGAAGAGAAATAAAGAAAAAGTTAATTTTTTAAGATTATTTTTATTTTAATAATTATTAATACTTTTATTTTTTATTATTGATATTATTTTTATTATTAATAATAATATTTTGTTTTTACTATTAATATTATTTTTATTTTTATTTTAATAATAATAATAATAATATTATTATTATTATTATTATATAAAATAGTATGTAAATCGATTTCTCTTCCAGTGAATCGATTTACAAATTGCAGCTAACACAGAGCGGACGATTGCACAGTAATTTCCATTCATTTTTTGCTAAACAGCGAAGAAATATATTAAGGTGGGTCTCACAATTTTTTTAAAAAATTTTCTCACACTTTTATTCTACCAAACAACCCACTTTTTCTCACTTCTACTCTCTTCTTTCCTCTCTCCCTCTATTTCTTCTTTACCAAACACATCCTTAAACTTTAGCTAGATTCGAGTTTAATAAATAAATAAAAACAGGAATTCATCTTTTTAAATGGGTTCAGTGATTCAACTCAAACTAGTAAGGGCTTAACGTGACATCTAAATATCAAATGTCTCATGCCACAAGATATAATTCTTATCTTAAGGTAAGGAAAATCTGTAAGATGATTTTTTATATAAAATTATTCCCATTCACTCGGAAAAGGGAAAAGAAAATATCCCATGGTAACCGGTCTTCATAGCCTTGGAATTGAATAAGATTGTAACTTGTAAGAGACCCACACGCGCACAGCCCTATCATTAAGAAAACTCCGAGTGACCTGTGGACCAATCTCAGTTTGGACTCTGTACCTGTTGGCTCATTTTAAGATAGACTCTAGCTGTTTGTCCAAACCAATACACTTGCTATAGCCTCACCAATGTTAATGGGGATCTTCTTACGTTTTACTTTGGTTCGAAAGGAACTTTATCAAAAGTAGCAGTGTTGATGGGAAATTTCATACTTGTTCTTTTCTTCGTTGGAAGGAATAATCGTTATTTTTTTTTTCTTAACGCAATAATAGTTAATTTAAGGAAGGAAAATGCTAGTTAGTACAAAAGTTAATTTCGTACAAATAACATGAACGGCTGTTTTCAGTCAAAAACACCGTTTATGTTTTTTTAATTTTTAATATTTAATTGTTTTAAAAAAGATAACAACCCACACGTGAATTCGTGCGTTTCGTATATTTTCTTTTCGTACTGAATAGCAGTTCTGAGAAAGAAATAGGAAATACTTGTCCTACATTTTGTCTCCTTCTCTATTTCTCCAATAAAAAATGATACATGGTAAAAAAGTAACATTCTCCCTTCTTGTTTGTTCACTTTTTCACTACATATTTTTCTTTTGTTTATCATGGTATTTGTACAAAATATCTATCGTCAGAAGCAATGACTAATATCAGTCGAGAACTGTGAACACACACAAAGTAGGTATTTTCCTCCTAACATGGTATATTCCATAACCAAGACTAAGATTTAAACCCTAGACAACTTAGTTAAGAGATACAAACTGTTATCACTTGTGCCAACTAGTGTTGGTACATCATTTTTCTATTGTCATGACAGGAAAGGAAATTGTTATGAATCAGACTTATGATACAATTTGTGTTTCAAGACTTTATTAGCCCCAAGCAGCTTATCACCAAGATATAAATGTTGACCAAAGTCAACATCCTAATACAATACTTTAAGTACTGTTAATGTTGTTTTTTAATTAGAAGTGGAGTTTTACATCAGTAATCTGCATAATAAATCTATGCATTAAAGAATTTCACACATTATCGAAATAAAATTTCACTTATGATTGGAAAACAATACTAACAATACTTAAAATACTGTATCTAAGTTTTCTCCTATTGTGTTGCACCTCAGCTTGGAGTAAAATCACTCTTATAATACATTACCATAGAATATTGTTTCTCCTAAGAAGACTATGGGCCTTGAGCCATAAATCCAGCCTACTTATAACTCCTATGAATACCAATAGTGTCATAACGTCATGTATGTATTTAATATATCTTGTTACTCTAGTGAAATTATTTCGGAGTGTCTTTTGTAGGTATCACATTCATTCACTTTGTTGTTTCAATCGTGTTAATTGGAACCTTGACCGACATTTAGGGAGTTCGGGCGAATCAGCATTTCATTTCGAACAAGTTAGCAGCCACCCTCCAATTATATATTAATCGTCCATTCTGGATTGTCACTACATTTACCTCGAAGGGAACAAAAACACAGAATAGAAGAGTTTCATCCAGATTTAAGATACGATTTAGCTCCTTTAAAAAAAAAATGCTTTTTTTAAGATAGACTCTTTTTTATTTTCTAAAAAATTGAGAAGACACTTTTTTTTTCCTTCTGCTGCCAAAAAACGGGTTCTGTACTTTTGTGCATTTCTCTTGTTAATATATTTTGGTGATAAAAAGGCACTCAAGTATCTAATATCTAGCCTCTTGCCTTGCACCTAAAAGTGGGGGCGGCGGAATTAAATTTCACACTATTATGCCTTTTTTGTGTCTAATATCCTAAAAGATCATTTGGAGAATGAAAAGGTCCATTTTATTAATTACTAGAGTATTAATAAAAAATATTAGAAACACATCACGTAGCCAGCAGCTTTGATTTTCAAGAGAACCGCAGACAGTGCACGAGGTAGAGGGCACAGATGCCACAGCAAAACCTTAATTATACGTAATATCTTGTATCCATTCTTCACTACATTGTGCTTACTCCTCCACTTTGCCCGTGGTCATGGCCTTATGGACGTCACGGGATGTGTCCCAGTCCCCTTACTTTGCATTTCATTATTCTTAACTGTATTTTCAAAATAAAAATGATATGAAGGATGACCAACAATTCAAGACTATTAACGAATATGGAACGTGTCAGTGACATTAGATTGTGCAGGACTAACTGGGTTTGGCCCAATGCCATATGATCCGTGTCTCTAACATTATTGCAATCAATATTAGGAGTGTACCTAGTGCATGCTCATGCACGACGCACCTTTAATAATTCCTATATAAGGATATATATGTAATAAAGTAATGGTAGAATATGTTTTAATTTTAGCCTTAACACATCCCCCACCTATTTTATACGTTAACCTGAATGTTGAAATACTACTTGTTACAATCACCGCACCCGACCCACTGTAATGCATTTCAGCGTGATTTAGGCTACCTAAGGCTACCCCAGCAAGAACAAATATGTTTAAAATTCGGAGTTGTCTAACTTATCCCAAATAAAAATAAGGTTAAACAACCTCATCCAAAATAGTTGGTGCAATTTTCTGATGTACTTTAAGATGATTGGTTTGCACCAATTATTTTAAATAGAGTTATTTAATTTCATTTTTACTTGAGGGTAAGTTAGACAATTCCTTAAAATTCCAAAGAAATCGATCAAGCTAAACGGGAAATTTGAACCCATGTAGATAATAAATGCTAATTTATCTATTTGATGTGAATAAAATTTCATAGTTCTACGTTGGGAAGGGAAAATGTAACTAATTAGCACTTACACTGCACGTTCAAACGTTCTGAGTTTGGTGGCCTTTCATTTTCTAATCCTAGTGAGGCCCGATTTCTATAATTAGTTTGGTTGCCTTTTTGGATAAAACAATGCATTCAGAGAAATACTAGCAATATATTTTTTCCATACTTTCTTACTGACGTACTTTTATTTATTAGGTGAAATTTACGTAGTTTCATTTTCAAAGTAGTGAAATTTACATAAATTTCAACCAATCAAAAAGAGGCAACATCTAGGGTGAACTTACAAAACAAGTGGTTCACCCATGAGTCATAATATCCATGCCATTGGATATATTATAAAATAATAAACGGTGTAGATCAAATATAGGTAACCGGTAAACAATTACAGAAGTACTGCTCAGCGAGAAAGATGGCTAGCACTCCGTTTTTTTATACAGGGATTTTCTTTTTCCATAAATACAGGGATATTTATTAGTTAAAAAAACAAAAATATCACTATTTTATATTCTTTATTCAACAGATTAAGTAAAAAACATTAAATATATATTCTTATCAATAAATATATGATTTAATAAATCTGTTAAATTTAAAAGTATTTTTACACTACTTAAAGTATAATCTTTTTAATTAAACTAATTTTTAAAACAAATTTAACTTTATTTATTTAATAAATAAGTTTAATTTGACCTGAGATTAATATAAATTAGTCTATAAGCTTATGACAAATGACTTATTTTTAACCATAGGTGCACCGTTCACATGGCCAAAAATTTGAAGTTCTTATTAAAAATAATTTATTATATAACAACATAAAAGTATTTATAAGTTTTTAATTAAAACTAATTATGAATATTTATTTATGACATAAAATAGGAAAATAAAAATATATGTACCTCATGTAGCCGATAAAATCATTGGACCACTCATTGACCATTTGGCACACTTTTTCGCTGTAAAAACCGCTTCATAATGTCTGCTAACTTGATCCTATTGCTCGGTGACAAATGTTAATGGTACATATCAACTTCTTTTTTATTGTATTTTTTTTTAAAAGTGAGTTACCAAATTGATGAGTTTATTAACGTGATATAAACTTAAAAGATAATGTATAAATTAGGATTGTTTATTTTTATATGATTTTTTAAGACTATTTATATATAAGTAAACTTTAGAATAAATAAATATTTTGAAACATATAAATTATATTATAATTAAAATTGATAATAAATAAATATTTTTAATATATAAATTATATTTTTTAATCATGATAAATAATTTATATTGTAATAGAATGTTATTTTTTATTATTAATATTTTTAAAAATATATTGAAATTAAATTTAGAAATAAAGATGAAAATGGTAGAAGACACGAGATAATTAAGTAGTGTGATTGAAATTAGGATTTTGACAGATGAAAATTTTGAGTTTTTTGTAATTTTAAGTGATATTTAATGTTTTCATGATAAGTTTTGAGTAGAAAATTGTTTAAAATAATTTAATCAATTTAATTTGTGAATATTTTATATATACAATATGAATTTCAAGATTTGAAGTAGAAGAAAATTACTAAAAAAAGCTAAATTCAAATTTAGAATAGAAAACTTAATTAACTTTAAAAATTGAGAAATTAAGTTAAAATAAAAGGCCTACTATAATTATTCTAAGTTACTATCAAACCAAAGTTAAAATGCCTCACGAAAATTGGTATAAAAGCATAAAATTTATTATATCATCAAATGTGGCGTAAAATGTAGTTAATAATGAATAATATTTAAAAATTATACATAATTAACATTTCTCATGTTAATAATAATGAAAAATTAAGTTATCGTTAATAAATAATATAAAAGTTGTTTATATTTTAAAAATTATAAATTTCTGCTTATCATTTTATATAATTTACCCAAAGAAGAAGGCAGACTATAATTTCTCATATATTTTCATGGGAGTATGTTGTTGTCGAAAATCATTTTACTTGCTGCATAATTAGAAGAAGAAGAAGATGATGATGATCACGTAACGAAGGCAGACTATAATTTCTCATATATTTTTATGGGAGTATGTTGTCGTCGAAAATCATTTTCCTGCTGTATAATTTTCCATTTATTTTTAAGGGGGTTTATTTGTCATTTTATAATTTTTTAAAATAGAAATTCAATTAACCTGTTAAAATAATGTTTACCTACTATATCCAGTTATTTTACTTCGCCACCAGTGAACCATTTGGATCACTTTTTCACTAGAAGCCGCCTCAAAAATAATGTGTTAAAAAAAACTTCAAAAAATGTGTTACTAATGCTCTTCATGGATCGACAAATACTAAACTTATATATAGGAAGTTAATCATTTAACTATAAGAATACTTAACTATTTTAAAAAATGAAAACAATGCATATGGATTATTAAATCTTATTTAAATGGTTAAAATTAAAATATAAATGCAAATACATTTTTTTAAATGATCATATGACTGTGTGTGGAGAACATATATATTTAGAGTAGTTCTTATTTTAAGAATGAAAGAATCAAGTCATACAATCATATATTTTTTTATTTCAATATTTTTATGAAATAATAATAACAACAATAACAATAACAATAACAACAATAACAACAACAATAACAATAACAACAACAATAACAAATAATAACAATAACAATAATAATAATAATAACAATAACAATAATAATAATAACAACAACAACAACAACAACAACAACAACAACAACAACAACAACAACAATAATAATATGGAAGTGTTTTTCAATAATAATAGTTAGGGCTTTAAATGAGTTGAGCTATTTGTGAAATATTCAAACTCGACTCGTTAAATGCTCGATCAAGATCATTTGTTTAATTAAATAAACAAATTCAAGTTTGAGATTGAACTCAGTTATTTAAATGAGCCAAGCCCAAGCTTTACAACCTCGACATTAACGGCTCACAAATAGCTCGTTTATTTAAATTGATGATGAAAATGTTATTAGTTTTTTTTATTTATATATTTATTATGAAAATATGTAGAACTTTGTGGAGAGTGTTAAAATTAATTTTAAAGTTTTTCTTTTATAGTAGTTAAGAGTTATAATTTTTTTATTTACTAGATTATGAAAATATAATAGTCTAAAATGTCTGAAATTGAATTTCACATACTGTATGTTAAGCACATATTTCTATATGTAGATTATCATTTAGTATTAAAATATTTATTGAACACTAAATTGATAAAGTTAAAAAATAGATTAAGAAAATTCATAAAAGTAAAACTAATTAAATTATAAATGAGCTAAACAAGCCAAACTCAAGCTTTATTATTTTTTTTAAAACAAGTCAAGTTCAAGCTTTCAGTTAGGCTCGTTTAAATAAATAAGCCAAGCTTGAACCACCTATTTTTTTCACAAGTCAAACCTAAACTTTAAGTGCTTGACTCGGCTTGACTTATTTACACTCCTAACAATAGCAATAATAATAATAATAACTTCTAAACATATTCTTTTAATAAAAAATAATTATAATATCTAATTTTTTATTTAAAAATATTTATGTCATTTTATATGTATATTTATTTCCTTTTCTTTCACTCTTTATACAACTAAATAAGAAAAAAGAAAAATTTTAACTTTTTTCTTTTCATTTTCTTTCCTAGTACCAAACAACCTAAAAAAATAATTTCATTTTCTACTCTTTTTCTTTCCTTACACTTTTTTTTCTCTTACTTTTTTTTTCTTTCAATTTCTATCATATATCAAACACATCCTTAGTCTTTTTTAGTTTGCAACCAGTGTACTTAGTTAGCAAAGTAATGGACAAAGTTCCTTTTTGTGTCATAATTGTATTTATGCTTTTTGCATACTCAAGTTGTATGTAATTAATAAATTATTCAATTCACTATTTCTTCATTTTAAATATTTTTTATTTGGTTATATTTCTTTTCCAAAATTAGAAGATTCACTACTTTCTATTTTACAAATATTTTGGATTCTTAATACTTAATATTTGTAAGATTTAACTTTTTTATATGCTTAATTTGTACTATCAAAGTCACTTAATTTAAACAAATTTTTATAATTAAAAGAAATATCAAGCATTTTAATAAAAAGACACAAATTGTAAATGATATCTTCAATATTTTATATAATACATCAATTAGAATGTTAGAATTAATGTCAATCAAAAAATCAAATAAAAAATAAAAAATAAAAAAGGTAGGAAAGAACGAATGTGGTTTTGTAATTATGAGAATATATATTTACATCAAATTAAGGTTGAAATGGAATAGATATTTACAAGCACAAATTTAATTGTCATACATAACTGTGAACTTAAAACACATTATAAATCAATATTTCGCTATAAACTTAAAAAGAAATTATTTGTTTTTATTTTTTATATTAGTTCAGTTTTTACTTGTCAGATTTTTTTATCTTTATTATAATTGAATGCAATATATAAAATTTTAAATAATATTAAAAAATATAATTGAATTATAGAAAGTTTTCCTTATATATTTCTATAATTTTAAAATTTCTGAGCTTTTTTTTTTAGGAAAAAATCATATTATCAGAAAATACAACTTGGAAAACATGAACAGTGCATCCCAGTAATTCAATGAAAGAAAGTAAAACTTCCTATTTTAAGTGTTTATAGATAAGCATTTATACTAGAGGTGTAAATGGCCCGGATTGTATTGAGTTAGGTTTACTCCTATTTAAGACCCAACCCAATTAAATTTAATCGGGTCGGGTTCAAGCTTTTTTCCAATGACTCAACTCAACCCGACCAATAATCAGGTTGGGTCGAGTTAGGTAATTGGATCACGTACAAAAATCTGAAAATTTCAAAAAAATCACAAAAAATAGGAAAAATACATCCAATACATATTCAAATTAAAATACAAGTTCAATCACACAAATCCAACACTGACAAGAAAAATATTTTTCATGTATCAAATGAAATGTAAATAACTTAATTAATTAATTAAGTGAAGTAATAATTTTTTTATTAATTAATAAAAGGTCGAGTTAGGTCGGGTTAATCGGATTTGAAATGTCTCAACTCGTAACTCAACCCAAATCTAATTGAATCTGTTAAAAAAAAACCCAACCCAACCCGATGACCCAACCCAACTCACCCAAATGTAATCGGATCGAGTCAGTAGGTTGGGTCAGACTCACTTACACTCCTAATTTATACATCATTAGGAACCAAAACACAAATGATAATTGTCAAAATTGAAATGAGAACAAACCAGGGCACGCGTGTATATTATACCACAAAAACAAGGCCAGAACTACGCCTTACCCTCAATTTCTGTGTTGAGAGAACAGTACATAAAATAAAATAGACCCCCTACAATATTCTGGTAAGCAATTAGAATCATAAAAGTACAATTATTTTACTCAATTCAGAATATCATGTCAGTATTACTATTACTACATCTTAGGCTCAGATTATGTGAGCCTGTAATTACTGTAAAATTATAAGAAAAAAAAAAAACTAAACTACAGTGTTTACAATCATAGTAAATCAAAGTAAATAAACAATTATGTAACTGTTAGTTTTCAACGCAACTTATTGATGCCACTTCTATTTACGATGAGCCTCCACATCTGTTACGAGCTTCACCGCGTTACTTTTTTTCTGCTGATATTTAGCAAATGAATACCACACACCACCAGCTGTATTGACAACCAATCCAGTCACATTCAAAGCATGGACTTGAACACCACCCAGTAAGAAGAAACCAAGGGTCTGAAGAAGTAACAAGCAACAGATTTAATGCTTGCAGTTAAAACTAGATATTATAAATGAACATAAAAGGCATGCAAGTCAATTAAATTACAAAGAAAAGATGGATGGATAATGTATATGTATCCGATATTCAGGGCCAGGACATTTATTCCAAATTCATGTTTTTTGTGCTGTGACAGAAATTTTCTATGGCAAACACAGGATCACTCCTAGCTTACCGTGGAAACAACCCCTTTGAGAACGCCAACAATAGTTGTAGTTAGGGCTGAATTAACAATTGTACACAAAAACATGGTGAAGTTGAGAACGATGCCCATCACCAATGAAAGAATAAGGATCACCAAAAATGAAAAAGAATAACTCTGCAAAGGAAAACAAGATATTAGCTTTGGCATCAATTTATCACTAAATAAAACAAGACCCAGGTATGACATATCATCAAATACATGCAAATTTTTAGCTTTTCCAAAATTTGTTCCAAGCTATGGCTCCAGTTGTCAACCATCACAACTATGTTTCTATGATCCTTTATTTATTCTCACAAAATGATTACTAAGAATACTCTTTGCCAGCACTTTAATTTAGGAGAATTAAAGAAACTGAATCAACTAATCTATTAATTTAATTTATAATTGTAAAGCATCCGGCACATTATAAAGGGACAAGTGTTTTATGAATGCGTAACAGACCCATCTTATCATGTCAAAATCAAAAGTTGCTGCCTTGTCTTGTTTTCCACCACACATCAAGTGATCTCAGCCTCACAACACCACCCCCCCTCCCCCTTCTTTTTCCTTCATTTTTTGTTACATGCCCAATCCTAACAAACTCAAAAGTATCTCCAAATCCCCCAGGTCATGATTGTTTTGTGAGAAATGAATCTGCTAGATTCTGATTAATATTCTACAATGGACCAATCCATTGAAAATTTGCACAAAACTTCTCAGCAGACAATATCAGTTAAGAGAGGAAGGGAATACTAGTGCTGATATAATTCTTCTTGAATTGTTCAACAACACAGAAAAACAATCATAAGGAAATGAATGAGTACTTAACTAACATTTTTGATTTTGGGGATTACCTCATAGTACTATCACTGAGGCTTTTTATCAGTTCCTTGTGAAACAATTAAATTTATTTGATTGTGTATATAAAAAGACAAAAGATTTAAAATGTCTGAAAATTCATTTCATGGTAGGCAGTAGCATAATCATGAATCAATTCCAATACCAAGAACCAGGTTAAGATTCTGACCTTTGCAAATAATACAGACAAAGAATTTGGGAATTCCCCGGTGGCTATAATGAGAAACATCAAAAATGGAAGAGATAAAAAGCTGTTATAGAACATGATTTCCACAGATGAAAGTCCATCCTCAGCACCAGATTTTTCCACCAGCAAAAGGTACATGGTCTGCATACATTTGTAAGCAGCACTATGAGCAAATCATGCACAATTACTGTGTCCATTACTCCATTATAAGATTAAGAACTATGATATGTCAGCATATTACCTGGAAAAAAACGGAAATGAAGGCCATACTATATCCAAAAAGGTCAAAGGAAAAATCTCCAAGGGCAGCAATGAGAACTCCAACGGCAGTCAATATCACTGAAAGAGCCACCTGAAATTTGACAGAAAATTATATATATTAAGATTTCTCAGCTCGAGAGGACGAGAGTAAAATGCTACCAATGATTATAATTGGGACCCAAGGCTAATCAAATGACTCCTAAGCAAAAGGCCACAACTTTGGCATTAGACCAACCCGCACTTTTTGTAAGGTACAAGAAAATGAACATAGCTTTTTGATACTGTTCATTGTTGTATAAGGTACCTTTTCCAATTTTAGAGCCCACCTACGATCAATCTTTCCACAAGAAGATCGAAGTTTTTTTTTTACTGGAATACCCTATTGTTAACATCATTTAAATTCTGTTACCAATTGTTCTTCTCCCTCTTTAAACGCCACAAATTCTTTTCTAAGAACCCTCTTTGATCTCCGTGCACCTTAGTTCAACCAATAACTTTCGTAGTCTCTGACTCTTCACTCATAAACTATCTTTGATAAGGTGACAGAATAAATAAAAACTTGAATAACAACAATTGGTACCTGAGTTGTAGGTCTCCCCTTTCCTGAGAAACACCCAGCAATAAGTACAGCAAGTGGGGTAAGCCTCTTTATCGCAATATACATAGGGATATTGACTCCTTTCAAACTTGCCAAAGCAAAAGCAACATTGGCATTATAGAAAAATGAAAGCGGGAGCAGTTGCTTGGCCACTGTTATATCCAGTCCTCTCGCTTTGGTGTATCCCATGTTTCTACCAAAGTGTATAAGCAAGGTGGTAGCCAATTGCTAAAAAAGACATATGCTGTTACTAACATTCGTAAACAGAGAATCTAACAACGATCAGAATAACCAAAGGGCGAGGATCTGTGTTTTCTTTGATTAGCAATACCTGCAAAGTGAGGAGAGTCATTGAGTATGCATACTGCATAAGAACAGCCTTGTTGATAAAAACCATGGCCATCGAGGCAAATCCATATGACACAGCTGCGAACAAACTACGCGAAAACAAAATCACGGTCATCGCAGCTATTAGCTACCCTTGAATATTCATAATTTCTAAGAGCAGCATCTAGCGATTGAATGTTAATCAATAAATACTCATTTTGGCCGTTTCAGACACGTTTACAACTACAGATATTGAAAATGAAATTTCCAACTCAGTGAAAACAAAGTAAAGCAATCAAGAAAGAGAGAAGCATGTGGAAAACCTTGAAAAGGAGCTCGTTTCTGCATCGGCACGGATCTCCATGACTAATTAATGGCGAAAAAGAGATCCAATCCAATAAAACCTGAACCCAAAGTCAGTGTTCCAAAATCAAATCGAGTCCTGCGCCCAACGAATCAAACAAGTAAAAAAAAACAAAAAAAAAGTAATTAAATCTAAAACGATTCGAGTAAATAGATAAATAAATGAGAAATGAGTGAAATGAAGGATTTACTTGTTAAAGGTGAGTTTACATGTCTAGTGCGAAAGACGAGAGTGAAAGGAGTGATGCGATGAAGGAAAAGGAAAGAGGTGATAACGGAAATTAGTGTGAAATAAAAGGAGTGGGTGAAGTGAGGTGAGGAAGTTGGAGAAAAAATAGTAAAATACTAATGGAGGAAAGGGACAAAGGAAAAAACAAAAAACAAAAAAAAGAAGAAAAAAGTGAAACAGGTGGCGTGGGATTGGGTGCGGTATCGGCATCTCTAAGGTTGGAATTTGAATTGCGTTGCTTTGCTGGTTCCCTAAAATCCGAGCAAGATGGAGACTCTTGTGCGTCACAGTGAGCTTTGCGTTGCCCTTCCAATCCCACCAACCTTCCCTATGTCATTTACATTTGCCGCCTTTCAGGTATGATTCATCCCATCCCCAAACAATAAAATAAAATAAAATAAAAATAAAAATAATTATATATTTTTTGATTTTAGTTGTTATGTACTCAACCAATCAAAAATTAGCTTTAGTATAACTTTTAGGGTAATTATTATCAAAGTCAACTAACTTATCATACATGATAGATTGTAATTAGATGACAGTGTAAAATTATTTTACATTGTCAGTACATAGCCTATTTTTTTGTATTCTTTTACAACATCTTACTGTCAATACTAAGTGTATGTTTGGATTGTGTTTGAAAGTCTCTTAATGGAAGTTTGTGCATTCCAAAGCAGTAAATGGATAAGCAACTACCTTGTGTCATTAAAGCAAACGTAGGTTACGTTCAACGTAGCTTTTTTCCAAACACACTCTAAGAAGTTGAAAAAATTAAAAAGATAAAAAAAATTATAAAAATACTTGATTCTATTAATTAAAAAATTAAGATATTAAATTTGAATAAAAATATTAGAAAATTAAATTACACAATGGCATGGATTTTTTCAGCTTAATCAATGGTTTCAAGTTTGAATCCTGGATATGCAGCTGCATTAAATTCTGGGAGAAGAGCTTTGTCATCCTTAGCGGTCTTACTTGACTTAAACAGGATTACTTCCCATACAAAATACATGTGGTCAATTACACATTAGTCATGATGACTGATATAAGGCAACTCAAATGATATTCATATTTGAACTAAGGTGATTTCTTTATTATTGTGACAATAACTAAATGCAACTGAGTATGGTGAATTGTGACACTTATAAGGACAGAGCACTAAAGCTAGTAGAAATTTTGGTAGAATAATAATGTATTAGAACAAGATAGAGATACATATACATGAGGGAAGTCCTGATATTTATAGATGAAAGTGATTGACTTTAAACTAATAGTGGTTACTGTTAAAGAAAATTTCGAAGGACTCGAAGAAAAATGTTGAAAACCAATTGAACACGTGTTTAAATCATGCACTAAGAAACCTAAGGTAGTATAAATGTTGCCCTCAAATAAGGCATGCCAAACACTAATTGAATAAAGGTATGGCATGCCTTGAGGTGATAAGTGGGAAACTCTAATAATGACCCTAGGGCATGTTGTTAGGAATGGAAAGTGTTCAACACAACAACCCTCATTGAATTTTTCAGTTTCAACTAATTCCAAGGTCAAAGGCCAACTTATTACGGGCCTGTTTAGGGTGGTTTTTGGTTGTGAGTTTTGAAAATTTCAGAAACTGCAACCAGTTTTTAGTTTTTAAAAATTAGTTTTAGCTTTTTTTTCTAATTTTTGGTTTCAAAATAAACTCACTTTGAAATTTCTTATTCTGTTAAAATTAGTTTAAGAATATGTTTGTGTAGTGACGACAGTGGTAGTGGTGACAACAACAATGATGATGGTGGCAGTGGTAAAGCCGACAGTGACGGTTATGACGGTGTCGACGACAATGGTTGTGGCGGTATCGATGGTGATCGTGGTGGTGCCAATGGTGATGGTGGTAGAAAAGTCAGTGGTGGTGGTGATATTGCCTGTGGTGGTGGCAGCAGCGCTAGTGGTCGTGATCGTGGTCATCGTAGTGGCGGTAACGGTGGTAGTGGTGATGAAGCTTGTAGTGGTGGAGGTGATGCTGGTGGTTGTGGTAGTTGTGGCAACAGTGATGGGTGCTAGTTGTGGTAGCGGTGATGGTGGCGGCGATGCCGATGGTCGTGGTGGTGCCGGTGGTCGTGGTGGTGGTGTAGCGGTGGTGGTCGTGGTGACGGTGGCTGCGGAGATGGCGGCAGCGATGATGGTGGTGGTGGTGACGGTGGCTGCAGAAATGGCGACAACAATGATGGTAGTGGTGGTGCCTGTGGTCGTGGTGGTGGTGGTGACGGTGATGGTGGCTGTGGAGACGGCGGCAACAGTAGTGGTGATGGTGATAGTGGTGGTGACAATGGCGGTGGTTGTGGTGGTGGTGGTGGCAAGAAAGACTATTGTCAAATATAATGATGTGTATTTATTTTAAAAACCAAAAACCAAATTCACAAATCCTTTTTTCTTGGTTTTGAAAATGAATGTAAAAGTGTTTTGAAATTGAGTTAAAAACCATTTCAGCTCCATTTTAGCCAAACACGTTTTGTTTCGAAAATTACATTTAAAAACCAAAAACCAAAAACTCGCAACCACTCCAAACGGGGCCTACAAGTATGCAGGTTCGAATGAGTATAGACATAGTGTAATTCAATCGAAAATAAAAAAAAGGGAGATCTCAAAACAGATCGAAGATTAGTAGAGATATTTGCTACTCTATTGATGTCTAATGTATTAATAATTGAAGACTAGGGAGCAAAGTAGCCCATGCAATTGAGAATAAAAGGTCTTCGAATCCCGATTGGATCCTTAGTGTCAAAGTCGAAGAATAAATGTGGAAAGGCCTGTTTGGAAATTTTTTTCTATAAACACTTATAGGAAAAAAAAGAATAACAAAAAATAAAATTAGATTTTTTGTAAATTAAAATTAACTTATGCATAAGTTAATTTATAGAACATTTCTCATATTAACTTTTCCAAAATCTAATTTTTAACTTATACATAAACTAATTTTATCTTATAAAAAAACTTATTTTATTTTTTTTCCTATAAATACTTATAAAAAGCTAAAGCTAATCCAAGAAAGTCGTACTGCAAAAAACAACTTTAAGCAGGTTCGAAAGGAGACTAAGGACAAATAAGTGTTTGGAGCAATTCATAGAACGGACTCCAAGTCAAAGTTTATGCGCATGTTTGGTATCTCGTTGCTTAAGAGAATACCATACATCAACAAAAAAGCTTTGTGAAGTAACTTCAGGTTTCTACATCTATTATATGTGTTCTCTTACCTATGGAACGTGGACTGGAATAGTTAATTAACATCTCTGTAACTTTCAATTTAAATGTAAACGACCAAAAGGCTTTACCTTATAAAAAGTTGAGTAATAGCCTAAGTATTAATATTCAAATATTATGTAAATCATGCTAAGTGATTTATGTATGATCAAATTGAAAAGAAGTCAAGATAATTCAAATTTATTAACGATTGAGACATGCAATTCAAAACATATAAAATAATATACACACATATATATAAATATGACATATCATGTTTATATAAGAGTGAAATGAATAAATTTGAGTCATAAACCATATATGGATTGTCATAATTTAATGTCATTTGACTTTTTAAAAAGTTCACATGACTTTATATGTTTAAATCTTGTTTATTCATGACAAAATATAATAATTAATATTTATTTTTCTCACCTTTACAAAAAGGCTTTCTCACTAGATACGTCATTTATATATATATATACACACACAAATTAATAATTATTAATATCTAACATGAAAAACTTAAACGTGTTTAAACAATGAAATATAACTTTGAATTAATCCTTACTTATTTAAATCAATGCACAAGCTTAATAAGAATAAAAAGTTTTAATAAATTAAACTCACAATTTCTAAACAATTCGACTCATTTATTATCACGTTCAACAACACTTCCCTTAGAGAACTCCGAACGTATATAACTCTGAATTTTCATACATACACGTGTTTTTCAAAGAGTTAAATGAACATTTATTTTAGTCTATGTGGATACATTAATGAACAAACGCTTATTTTGAAAAGTCAACAAATACTTAATACTACTATTTTATTTGTTAATATTGTTTTTCTATATATTAAAAATCCGACTAATTTTTTTAGAGAAAATTAAATAAAAAATTATGAATAAATTTTGGTAATTAAATTTACAAATATAATATGAATTTAATAGATATACACGGTTAGTGTAAACATTTTTACATTATAAATTAATTAAAAATCATTCTTGGTATTTTTTTTAAGATAATTATTATAAAAGTTAATAAATTTATTATACATGATGATTTGTGATTACATGACAATATACGTAAATGATCTTTATTGCATAAATTATTTATTTATATTTATATAATATGACAAACAAGAGTCACATATAATGGATTTCACTTCTTTAAGGTGAGCAATTCACTCTAAAGGATAAAGTAAATAATACTGGTCAATGATGAAAGAAAATCAATGATTAATATTATGTCATTTGCATAAGAAATCATGCATGTTAGAATAGCAACAGTTAATTTTCTTATTAACATTTGACATTACTTACTTTACCCTTATTTTAGAATAGTCAAATCCATGTATATCATATAGTTTTATAAATATGTGATAGAATACAAATTTAAAAAATGTAAGCTTTTTTTGTAATAAAAAATTATAATAAAAAAAACACAAATGTTTATGATCTTTTATTTTAAAATATAAAAATTAGATTATTAAATATAATATTATCTAAATGGTGATTTACAATATTTTATTATATTTAATATTGATTTAAAAAGATCAAATATTAAAAATAATAAAAAATCTTAAAAACTCATTTGTTTCAGTAATTACTTATAATTAAAAAGAATATTGATTTAATTTCATATAGAAACTGATAACTCATTATAATTTTGACCCGAATTCACAAGAACCATATGTTAATGAGTATCCAAAAAATTATTGGTTAAAAACCCAATAAGTACCTTATTAAATATTTTTAATTATTTAAAAATAACAATTGAATAATTTTTATATTTTTATATAGTAAATATTTTTTCATATTTTTATTTCCTTAATTAGTGAACTCGCTAGCATTTATTATTTTATAACAATACAATAATTGATAAAATCAATTTACGATATAAAAAATTATAATAACTTCGGATAAATTAATAAATAAAAGATTAATTTGAATAGTCAAGCAAATGCTTACTATCTTAATTAATGAATAGTATGTATAAGGTCATAAGTTCTAAGCTCAAGTGCGACCATTGTACACCACAAAAAATTAATGAATATTGATTTTATAGCTTAAAAAACTAATTAAAAATTTCATTCGAGACAAAATTAAATGAAAAAAAAATCATTAATAAATCTCGACAATCAAAGAAATATAATAAAATCAATTTAGGATGCAAAAATCAACTATAATAAATTTGAAGACGTGAGATTGAGGAGGATCAATTATTAATAAAATTAATTATTAATCATAAATATCCGTTCATTGTACAGGATAAATTAGACCCTTTCTCTCTTATTTTATTTTATTTTTTTGGTTCAAATCAATTTGAAGAAAATAATTTTGAATGTTGATAACACTATACAAAATAAATGTACGTATCATAAAGAAACAGTAAAAGCAAACGGGTTTACCCGATTGGGTGACAGGATCCGGATTAAAAACTTAAAATACAGTGGAAGTGGATGGAGATGGATATAATGAGATTGGCAGAATGAGGTTGGAGGATTGAGGTTGAGAGTGCAAAATCCAAAACAAAACCGAAGACACGCCACGAATTGGGACCAGCCAAGCCAATTCCCATCACCGCCTTGTCTTGTCTTCTTCTGTCTCCGAATCACGGTCAGAAAAAAAAATAAAAAATCCATTCCCCTTTTCAATAATTCAATGAATTCCGCATGCGCTCCAGATTTCAATCAATCGCCGATTTCACCATTATTATTATTATTATTTTCTGGATTTGTTTCAATTAGGAAATAGTCGCGATAATAACCTGTTTTGTGTCCTCAGGAATCTCTCTCTGAATCGCGGGGTTAGGAGAGGAATATGCAACAGAGGCTGAAGTTGCAGCAACAACAAGCCCTCATGCAGCAAGCCTTGCTTCAACAACAGCAGATGTACCACCCCGGCATGCTCGCCGCTGCTATGTCTCAGGTTAATCCCCATTCCCTAACCTTTCTTTTCTATTCATCTTTTCCTTTTCTTTCTTGCGGGATTTTCTTTTATTTTCCTTTTCCAACTAACTACTTCGACGCTGCATTTCCTCATCGAATTTGTGCATCGGGGGGCAATTGCATTTGCGTTGCGTTGGTCCATTTCCGTAAGACAAGAAATAGGGCGTGTGAATGAAAAGAAAACATATAATTTGCGTGATTAGGGTATCCGTGTCGTTACTTTGTTTTTTATTTGTTTCTGATTTTAAATTTATTTGAGGCCATTTCGCAGCCTTGTACAATACAATTGATATCCACAGTGTTACTGCTTTCTTAGTCTCTTTTACAGGAATAATTAATGATTTTATCATGTGCTTATAATAATTCTCCAGTCAAGCAATATTCTAGTGGTCAATTTGATCATGGTTTTAAAAAATGGGCCACGACCTTTATTTTGTCTGCAACCTAAAGGTTTCAGAGGTGTCTGCGACTGCAATTGTGGCCGCATCGGCCACATTTATTTGCTATTTCCCGCAATATCAAGGAACATGTCGAAACCACAACTGCAATTTAAAACCTTGAATTTGATATAATTGTTGCTTCTATTAATGACTAGTGTATTATATATATTTTGTAATTTGCAATTATTTTTGGTCCCAAACTTTTAGGTCTTTAATATGCCAATAGATGGAACCTAATGATTGCCAAAATGTCTTTAATTGGTCAAAGTATACTAAAATATGTGAAGAATTTTTAACCTGTGGAACCATGAAGCATATGATAGTTGTCTCATTTAATGGATGAACCGTCGAAGAATTGTTTTTGACGATTATGATATGAACTAAAATTGTTTTATGCAATTGGTTAATTTACCATTTGGTTTAGTCTGTTAATTTGGTTCGTTAGAGGCATATGAGAAATAGCTCAGTCTTTTACTATCTCTAAACATTCTAAATTCTTTTTCTCTCTTTGATTCTATTTAAGGTTTCTTTCTATAGTTGCTAGGACCTTCTTGCCTTTTCCCCATTTTGTTTATTTTTTGTTGTTGTTTTTAAAATTTTGCAGATGGAGCCTGTTCCAAGTGGAAATTTGCCTCCCGGTTTTGATACTTCTGCATGCCGTAGTGTGTGAGTGTTGGATTTCTTTCGGCTTTAGATGTTTTTTGTCCTTAGTTTCGTATCTGTGCCCAAGTATGAAAGCTTTCTATTTTAACCTAATTTCTAACTACTTTAGATGCAAATTTCTTTTGCGTAATAGTGTTTTTAAATGATCTGGATTTCTGAGAGATAAGTTTGGTGCTACTGATGTTCAGTGTGGTATAAAATAATCACTGTACTTGGAGTAGTATAGTTTTCCTCTTTGACACCTTATTGTTCTGAAGCTATGCTCTTTCAGTTATGTAGGAAATATTCATGTAAATGTCACCGATAAACTTCTTGCAGAAGTTTTTCAGAGTGCTGGTCCCCTTGCTGGCTGCAAGCTCATAAGAAAAGAAAAGGTTTGATTCAGTATTCAACTCTATGTTCTTTGTTGATGATCGTTAATGCTGTTACTATTACTACTACTACTACTACTATTATTACTACTTACTACTACTACTACCATGCTCATAAATGGCCTCTTTTAACAGGCCTTGTCGTAAAACTAAAACAATCCTGCTATTTTTCATATATTTCCTTAATATTATGAATATGTTGGTTATTAGAACTGATGAGTAAGTTTTTAATTTTATTTTTTTTTGAAAAAAATCTGGTTCACATAAGAATTTAGATTTTAGAGTTACTTTACTCTGAATTTCTTTTGGGAAACTCTTTTTTGGAATCTTTTTACTACAAAGCTGATATGTTTTCAAGGAGTTCTAAAATGATATGCATCATATTCTGAAAAGTGCATATCAGTACAAAATTTGTTTGATGATGCTGGACTTTACTAACAGAGAATTATAGTTTTCACTGTCTCCCTTCTTTAGAATCCTTTTGCTGTGATGAACGGGGTGGCAATACCATCTTGGTGTGGTTTTAATTTTTGACCTCTTGCCAATCATAACTTTTTACCAGCCTTGGCAGTGTAAATGGCTTCTCTAACTTCGAATTGTGTATGGTGAAAACTGAGAGCTTGAGAGAGAGAAAATGCATCAGCTAAGATAGATTGCTTTAGATCCTGCTTGTGTGCTATATATGCCAATTGATGCTAGTCAGTTCTGCTGTGGGGTGCACAGTGAAATTTCCCTGATAGTGTCTCTTATGATGTGTTTGACCCAGCTTATTTTAGGCTTCTCTTCTCCTTGAAAGGAGAACCTAGGCTAAACAGATTTTCTTAAAAAGGAGCTTTTCAAAATGAAACTTTATTTTTAATAGAGAAAACTTAAAAAAAGCGCTTTTAAAAACACTAGTTTTGGGAGATTTTGGCTTCTACTTATCCTTCTTTATTTCAAACCCCAAGATCCAATAACTACCCAAGAAATTTGAACTTAAAAGTAATTTTAAGCTTAAAAAATTATAGAATTACTAAACAGCTTCAACTTTAAATTTAAAGCTTTTATTTTTAACTTTAATTTTAAAGTAATTTTTAAGCTAAAAAAGTTAGCCCAAACACCACCTTAGTTTAGCATCTGCATACTATATTCTTTTCCCAGTTCTTATTATGCCCACTATCTGTGCTCTACTACAATCTTGATTTCTGCTTTTTTTTTTTTTTTGCCCTTCTCTTACTGTGAAATTACTGTTACAGTCCTCTTATGGTTTTGTGGACTTCCATGATCGAGCATCTGCAGCCCTTGCAATAATGACATTGCATGGACGGCAACTGTAAGCATTTTGTTTAATACATGTTTATTCAGGTTCTTCAACATATTTGCAGAGGATTGTGAACTGTGAAGGCATTCTCCATCTGGCTTTTCTGGAAATAGAGGAATAATTATCATTTTTCAATTCTTTATTCTTTTTTACTGATAAACTTATCACTTATCATTTACTTGGCACTGTACATATTATTGTAATGGCTCTACATATGTTGTTTTAATTAGGCAATCTCGAGTCTTGGTTAGTTCCTCAGAGTTTACCTTAATATGTAGCTACTTTGCATTAATTTTTTTTTTCTTTTTTATTTCTGTTTGCAGGTATGGTCAAGCACTTAAGGTGAATTGGGCATATGCCAATAGCAGTAGGGAGGATACATCAGGTTAATTTTAAGCATAGTCCATTTATTGTTGTTTTTGATTATTTTGCTTCTTGGGGGCATTCTTTTTCTTTTCTATTTTCAATTGTATATTCCTTTAATTTTAGTTTAAAATCATCAGGGCACTTCAATATATTTGTCGGTGATTTGAGTCCAGAGGTTACTGATGCAACTTTATTTGCTTGCTTCTCAGTCTATCCTAGTTGTTCGTGAGTTCCTCATTGCTTTTTGTTTTTTTTTTTTCTTTGTTGCGATTTTTTTGGTCACTAGAACAAGGTATATTCTTTTTTTTATGGTGACTGTTGTAGTCCTTGTTAGTGGCTACAAGTTGAAGATAGTTGATGTGGGGGGAACTTTTCAACAAGTTACTCAGCCTTGAAAGATGTTTTGGTTTCTGGAATTTACTTTTCCATCTTCTCTCTTATTATTTGCAGTGATGCAAGGGTTATGTGGGATCACAAAACTGGTCGGTCGAAAGGATATGGTTTTGTTTCTTTCCGTGATCATCAGGTATTGCTTATTCTGTACAATGGATCATACTGAAGAGATCAACCAATGAACCATCCTGAAAGGAGAAAAAATCAAAAAGCTTTCTTAGAAAGTTGCAAAAAAAGAAAGCAGTTATTTTCCAAAATAAGCTGAAGTGCGTTTTTGTTAGATGCTTGAAGCAAAAAATAGGTTGGTGTAGCTATGTTAATTATGTGCTGAATTGATGAAATGATACACCTTTATGCAATTGATATGCAGGATGCCCAAAATGCCATAAATGATATGACAGGTTAGGCATTCAGTTGTGTACTTTTGTGTTGTTTGTTCGCTGTTTCTGTCATGTTTTTTGTTCACACCAACTTGTGGCATTTCCTGCATCATATAGGTAAGTGGCTGGGAAATAGGCAAATACGATGCAACTGGGCAACTAAGGGTGCTGGTACCAGCTCCACTGAAGAGAAGAACAATGACAGCCAAAATGCTGTTGTGCTTACAAATGGATCTTCAGGTATCATGTACCTTTCTAAATAGCTAAGAGCCTGAGCCTATATTTGTGAAACCATGAAAATATAGATGAAGGTTCTAGTTGACATTTGTTTTCTTCTCCAGATTTGGGCTATTTTATTGGCTGGTATTTGTTACATTGTGCTGAATGATATCATACTGATTCAAAATGTATAATGGAGTAATGGACCACACCTATTAGGATAACATGGGTATTTTGGTGGTTCACATTTGCTAGACACAAGCCTTACTTTCTAGTAAATGGCACTGGATTTCTAATTGCTTTGTGAGACACCAGTTTTGATGCATACTTGGGTAACATATTGGGATTGTTGTATTATGTTCTTCCATCATAACATGTTTGGAGAGGATGGGTACAGCAGAATAGCTAAGATAGACACAAATAGCATAGCTATTTTAGTTTGAATGGGATAAATATTGTGTGTTTACATGGTGAGTATTCTAATATTATTTAGCAATGCGTGTTATCCACTACTTCTTTGGGATAGTTTTTCTGTATTTATGTTTATAGAGTAACTAAATGATTACAGTGACTGGAATTAATTTGGATTTGGAATCTCTTAAGCTCTATGACTTCATTTGCTTCTCTGTTTCATATTTACTTATGTTACTTCATTTGCTTCTCTGTTTCCTATGTACTTCTGTAACTCCACTTGCTTCTGTTTCCTATGCACTTCTGTAAATAGGCTGGGAATTTTAGGATTGCTGACAGTGACAGATACTTATAATTCTTTTTTTCATGTGTTTTACAGATGGAGGTCAAGATAATAACAATGAGGATGCTCCCGAAAACAATCCTTCATACACCACTGTTTATGTTGGCAACCTTCCTCATGATGTAAGTTATGAGAATTGAAGAATAAAATATTATGGTTATTATTTGCACATAGAAGAACAAAACTTTAATTTCATTTCTTTATTCACAAATATGGAAAAAATATTCAAGTATTAGCTGGGATTAATTTGGTTTAGTAGGCTTTAAACATTATTTTGGATGGATTACTGAGGTGTGAATATTTTTGAATGATGTATATCTGAATCACCCTTGCATTTCTGGTTTTGTTACATTACTTTCAGCTTAACAATAATGAAATAAAAGTACCAGAAAATTTCATAATATGTGTAAGATAGTTTTCTGTTGCAATCTTTCCAACTGCATGAACACCTAGTTACATGTGATTAGGGACAGACATGCCTCAGCCTGTCAAGCATTATAATTGACTTAAACAGTTGAACTTAAATTAGTGTATTTAAAATTCGAGCATAATTTTGTTCTTGGTGTTGACCCATGTGATATGATATTTCTTGTATCTGTTCAAAAGTGTTTTTGAATCTGCCAATAGTCACCCAGATTTCTTAGGAAGCACCTGAGTGTCAATTTCATGCTTACCCTACCTTTCCCTTCCCCTTCATTTGGTATTGGGATCCTGTAACAAAAAAAATAAGTGTCTTCACATCTGATGAGAAATTATCTGTCATGGTTTAGTTACAATTTCGTCAATCTCTTACTCGAGTCTTATCTGTTGGTCTTGTTTTGGATCTGATCTCAATGAGAAAAAAAAGCATCCCAGTGATCTGTGGGGAGCTGCAGCTGTAGTAGACTGCATTTGCAGTGTGTGTGACGTGGTTGCAGAACTCCCTGCAACCATAATATTCTGACTTCCTCATCTGATGCAGTCTGCATTTCAAAATTGTGGTTGAGAGTAATACGGTTTGACTTATTTATAAAAATCTTTTTCCAGCATTTTAACACTCCTTCCTAGCATCTACCTATTGTTGAATGCGTGTCAAATCTGTGACAGTATGGCACTATTGATCTGATCTGAATATGAACTGATCTGTTTCATTCAAATTATGAACTGTTTCATTCACAAGCTTCTTGATAAGTAACTTGTCATCTGTCTCTACTTGTGGTTTGAGGTCACAGGTAACACAAGCTGAACTCCATTGTCAGTTCCATACACTGGGGGCTGGGGTAATTGAGGAGGTCCGTGTTCAGAGGGACAAGGGTTTTGGATTTGTCAGATATAACACTCATGAGGAAGCTGCATTGGCCATTCAGATGGCTAGTGGAAGAATAATTCGTGGGAAAACTATGAAGGTGAGAGATCTCACTTCTTGCTTATCTGGTCAACTAATTAATTGCCATTTGTGTGTTGGGGCTGATGTTTGCCCTATATAATAATGCCCAGTAATAAGTCTTTTCTTCATAGTAGGGATGCAGGTCTTCTTTTTTTCTTGCCAATAGCTGACCATGTTACTCACATGTTGAGACACATGCTTGCGCCTATTGGCACCCTTTACCTTGTTCCCACCCCAGGGGGCGCTGATTTAGATAACACTGGAAGGCCATATTTTTAATACAGCATTCCTCCATGCCTGTTATGGACTGATGTACCCAATTTTATATTGTTGGAATTTGGAAAGTTAAAATGCTTTTATAGTTTAAATGTTATTCCATGGATGTGATGCACACCTTTGAGCATCAAAACACAATTAAATGCTCACTCTTTCTACTATGATTATTTTTGAAGGCTGGAGATATGTATTCACAAGATGTCAATGAATAAAATTTTACTTGATTTGTGCAGTGTTCATGGGGTAGTAAACCAACTCCTCCTGGAACAGCTTCAAATCCACTACCTCCTCCTGCTCAACCATATCAAATGCTTCCCACTGCAGGGATGAACCAAGGGTATTCTCCTGCTGAGTTGTTGGCTTATCAGCGCCAACTGGCCTTGAGTCAGGCTGCTGTATCTGGTCTTTCAGGTCAAGCTCTTCTGCAAATGACTGGACAACATGGCCTAGCTCCTGCTTCAATGGGCGTAAACTCTGGGGGATCTCAAGCCATGTATGATGGATATACTGGTAATTCATCAAGACAGCAGCTTATGTACTATCGTTGACACATTGGCCAGTGCAGATTCACAGTTGCATTGTTATCTTCTGGGGGCATTGATGCGCATCACATCCCTTTGCTTCCCCACAGCATGTCCTTTTCCATACTGGGCTTTTTATATTGAGGTATTGTGGCTTGATATTTTCTTAATTTTTATGTCGTGTTGTAATTTGTATTGTTTGATCTAACGAGGATTTGATGACTCAAAAAAAGGGATCTATGTTTTGCTAGAAAGGGCAGCGAGTTTTATGTTTGGGTAGTTTTCGATAATGTTACTGTGTATTATAAGTATCGACACAAGTTCATGTTAATAATTTTTATGCCTCTTGTTTTCCTTTCGTGCCGTGAAACGCAGAATATCTGCTCCTTCATGGATCCAATACCGATGCGCTATATGATAAATTAAATTTTTGGAAAATTAACGTGGTGTTAATTATGACTCATGATTAACTTTTTTGGATTGATGAACTTGAATCCCTGACATCGGCGCCCCCCTTCAAAAAGCTCAAACTTGCGCATCGCTTGATTTGTCCTTCTTGTACGACCTATAATGCGTCAAAATTATTCTGTAGATAATTATTGTTTAGAATTGGATACTTAACCTATAACAAAGATTATAGGTGTTTTTAAAATGTTTTTGCTAATTAGCCTTTATATTTTGGGTGACTTGCCAGTTAGGTTTTTAATAAAATAGTAAAGTTTTATAACAAAAAAATAATTACAATTTTTTTTACGGTGAGTAGTGGAGATGAGGTGACATTACGACATCTTGCCGTCTTGCCCTTGATGCAAGCTAATGCTGAGTTGCAGTATCTGCTATTTATGCATTTATTGTTAGCTTGCAACTTTATTTTCCTTCGAAGTATTTTGAACCCTTCAGGTGTGTAAAATTAAATTTCAATCAGTTTGCTAAAACCGTCCCTGTTCAGAAGTGGTTTGCCTGCATTGTTTTATGGAAGTGAGTGTTTGGTAACGCGTTGGAGATCACAATCATGTTAAAATCAACACAAAAGCAACTATTTATTGTTTCAGGAAACCACGTTGAGCGCAAATCAACGTGTTACCAAACACACCAGAAGTGTCCTTGATGGAAGTGAAATTGATTTTATTTGGACGAGGAAAACTATTGAGATTGTGGATAGGGATGGCAATGGGTAGAGTATGGATAGGGTATTATAGTACCCGTCTTTATACTCGCGTTTGAAAAAAATTTCCATACCTGGTCTCATACCTGCACAGGTAGCAACTTTAATCTCCATCTCCATACTTGCTGGGTACTTATATACTCATTCCCGCACTTTACTTAAATGTAGAGTTATGAAAAAAATAAAATTAAGGCATTAGGCAAAATTTATATTCAATTTTTTTTATTAAATATTCAAAAATTAATTTAATACAGTTTGTTAAATCTCATTTTATTTTTTTTATCAATTACAAAATTATTGATCAATTTTTTATAATTAAATTTTTCTAATATTTCACTTTTAATATATAAAGACAAATTCATTTAATCTATCCTTTAACATAGTTAATATCAAATAAAATTTAGATATTTTTAATTTTAAAAAACCTATGTTCAACAACTATAATAAATAAGTAATGTCACTAATATTTTAGAAACAATGCATGTATTTGAAAAAGAAAATAATATTTTTATATAATTTATTTTTAATGAAATAGAAATTATTTTTAGAATCTAATTTACATATAATGACAGTGCAAAGCTTTTTTATACAAACGTTTAATAAAATTTGATTATTTCATCAAATTATCCTGTTCAATAATATGATGCGATTGTATGGTGAATTTCTTGTATATATGTAAAAAAGTTTTACACTAGTAATGTATATAAATTAAACTCTTATTTTGTTAGTATTTCTTGTAATGTGTTTTTTTTAACTGAGTCAAGAGTTTTTAATATTGTAATACTTACTAGAATTATCTTTTTAATATATTATATGAGATATTTTAATATATATATATATGTAGGTATGGGGCGGCTTGGGTATTATAGTACTCATACCTGCACCCATTCTCGTTAAATTTTAAGGGTAAATCTCTAGCCCTGGTCCTATCTCCATTGAGCAGGTATTTACCTAATCCGTTGCGAATATTTTTTGCGAGTACCCATAGAGTCTGGGTAGAGTTGCCATTCCTAATTTTGCATTAACTAGTGTGGGATTATTCTAACTTAATTAGTGGTATTTAGTTTGAATTTTGGGTATACAAACTGTGTTAATCAATTTGTAAGTTCTTATAGTTTTATAGAGTTTTTAATTAGGTTCCTACAGTTAAAAATACTTTAAAAAAGTCTTTATAATTTTAAAAGTTTGTAATTAAATTTTTACACGTAATTTATATTTAACTTAATTATATTTTTAGTTTTCCAACTTTTCTTTTATTTACAATTAATTCTGAGTCCGAGTGTAAGTAGTATGCAAAAATGAGAAAGGAATTAATAAAGGTGTTGAATCAAACCCTCAACATTGAAGTTCACCAACAACACTAAAACCACTAAGCTAATAATTTTATTCAACATATATAAATAAAAATTATATTACATATAACATAGACATGAGACTAAAATTGCATATATATTTACTATTACTAAATTAAGTAATATTAACATTATATAAATAATAATACTGAAATTAATATTAATAAATATAAATTACTATATATTTATAGGATATTAATAATATTAAAATTAATATTAATAAATATAAATTAATAATGTATACTAAGGACCAAAATTACACATATATTTATTACTAGTAAATAAACAATATAATATTATAAAATAAATCACACAATAATTTATACTTTTATATCTTAATTATAACTTAATCACTCTATTTTAAATAATTTTTTTATAAAATTGTGTTGTTTTAATTTTTTATTTTTTCTATGCATATTTTAGTGACCGAAATAAGATATTATTATTGATGAAATAAATCTTTATATATTTCACTAAAAAAGTATATTTATATCATATATTTTCAATTAACCTTCTTCTGACATATTTATATCATATCTAATATATTTAAATTTTTGTAGAAGTTTATTAAAATATACTAATTTATATATATTAGTGAACTTTGAGGGTGGGAATTCAAACTCCATTCATACTGACTAATATATATTATTAATTTATATTTATTAATATTAATTTTAATATTATTAATATCCAATAAATATATAGTAATTTATATTTATTAATATTAATATTAATATTATTAGTTTATATTTTGTTAATATTATTTAATTTAGTAGTGATAAATATATTTGTAATTCTAGTCTTCTGTTTAAGTTATACATAATAAAAATTTCATTTGTATACCAAATAAAGTCATTAGCCTTATAGTTTTAGTATTATTGGTAGACTTCAAAGGTGGAGGTTTGATTTCCACCTTCAATACCTTTATTAATTTCTTTTCTATTTTTGCATATCACCTACACTCGAACTTAATTGTTAATCAAAGAAAATTTGAGAGACTAAAAGTGCAATTAAATTAAATATAAATTAAAAGAGTTATAATACTGTTAGTGTGTAGGGGCTTAATTACAAACTTTTTAAATTATAAGGACTTTTTTAAAGTGTTTTTAATTGTAGGGACATTCGAATTAATTTAACCTAAATATTCGGAAAAAAGGTTTTATATTATACCTGACTTGAGTAAGATTGTCTTTCTTGAAAATTACTTATGATTTCTAAAATAAAATATCTTAAACGAGGAAAGTGTATTTAAATTAGACAACAAAATATCCTCTTAATTGTTTGAACATATTTTTTGAGATATGTGTATATAAAAAAGATAAAGAGAGAGAGAGAGAGAGTAAGTAAACAGATAGAGATAATTGCATATAATGTGATATATGGTGTAAATTTTTAATATTTAAATAATGAAATTTCCTTAATATTTAAATGATGAAACTGCCTTAGATGAATATATACGAGTTTTGTAATTTTACACTCTGCCTGCCACCTGGAATGGAATCTAGGACCTTAATTTAGAATGTGAGTCAGTTCTTTCTGCCGGACTCATTTTTCAGTTGGCTTTATAATTATTTACCTAATCACCTTTTCAGTTGGGCATGCTGGGACTTGCAGTGTTTAGCATTGTCAATTACGCTATATACACATCAGTTGTACATAATTTTTACACTAGCGAAAAATATGTAAATAATAATAATAATAATATTGAACGAAAATATGTTGTGGAAAATGGGAATGTTGGCAGTTTTTCTTTCAGGGAATCAGGTACCGAATCCAGGCTAAAATGATGGTATAATACTCAATTTAGTGTGTGTGTATTTCCTTAGGATATTGTTAAAATATTTTTTTCTTAAAATAAATTAATCTAAATACGTACTCGATTTCTGTTATCAGTTATGTGAGTTATTATTTTCTTCAAATACATAGTTAAAATTAGTTATAGAATTTAATTAAAATACAATAACAATGAAAAAGTTTTTACATTGTCATCTAATCATGTATTATAATGTAATTGAAAATTATTATAATAATTACTTTAAAAATTGTATTTTTAAAAGTCATATTTAAGTTAATTATATTCAAATTAAACTCTTAGTTATATTGAATATTGCAACTGAATACAAAATTGCCTCGGGTTGTATGTATGTGGTAAAAATATTAATATGAATACGTTGATAATACATTAATACACACGAAATGTTCGTTTTAACTTTTTCTTTTACATAATTAATTTTAAATCTCTCTCAAGAAGTTATATAAAAAAACCACAATAAGCTAATCATACGTTTGGTTAGATTATTTTTAAGCATAATTTTTTTAAAAGATCTTTCAAAAAGTATTAAAAAATTATTGTTTCTTTAAAATAAATTAATTCAAACATAATCTTTCTCATGTTGTGAGTGGTGTTGAGTTATCATTTTCTTCAAATAGTTAGTTATATGAGAAGAAAATAAAAAAGCAAAATATTAGCTTTTCTAAAAATTGATTTTTAAGTTACATATAAGCTAATTTTAGCTTATGGATAAGCTTATTCCATATTTTTTTTCCATAAGTGTTTACGAAGAAGTTTATCTAAACATATTTATATTAGTTAATGACTTATACAGCTAAACAAATTAACATGGCTTGGTATTGTAAAAGTATTGTTACTTCTATACATGAATTATCTTTTGAGAAATGTTAAAAACACACTCTCTGACACATGCTTTTTTATTGGTTGAAATTTATTGAAAATTACAAAAATTGTGGGTCTCACATCCTATTTAATGAACCTATCTCATGATTTTATAGTTTTTAATAAATTTTAACTAATAAAAAATGGTGTATTCGAAAAGCTAAGAACATCTCTGGTACTCTCTTTTGAATTAAGACAGTGATAACCCACTAGGCATAGGCCTACTTTCTTGCATGGTGAAATTCTAGCTCAAAAAAGGCTACTTGATGCAATCTAAATTGAAATAAAGGGGGGGGGGGGGGGGGGGGGGGGGTGGTGGAATGGGGGAAAAAAAAACAACTTGGAAAATCCTGCATGCTATAACATCAATGCACCTAAGTAATTTACATTTAATCCTGAAGATGAATCCACTAAACATATTTTCTTGTTTCATTCAATTGGATGTTGTCTTGACTAATCAGAAATCGACTGATGTGCTTGCCCTAATTTCCTCCGAGTGAGGAAATAGAGAACACCCTCCATCCTAAAAAAAAAATCACACAATATTCATGTTAATAACATGGTGTATATATATAACAAGCTCATCACAAGAAGTAACTTTTTCAGCTTTTTTACCCTAGAGGGGTAATTTGTTAAAAAAATAACCTAAATGGGTATTTTTCAAAATAATTCCCAAATTAGGGTAAATCGTGTCCAAAATACGACTTTTGAAATAGAAGTTGTATTTCATGTATGAGACTTTGCTTTATAAATTTTTTTTACGACTTCTTAGAGAAGTCGTGTTTCGCAAACCAGACTTCAGTTTATTTATTTTTTTTAAAAGAAAGCCAAAGTCGTGTTTTGCAAACACGAAATCAATTTTTTTTGTGAAGTTGTGTTTGCCAAACACGACCTCACAGTTTTAATTTTTTAAAATCCTCAAATAGAAGTAGTACCTCAGTGAATGAGACTTCCAATTTTTATTTATTTTTTGGTTTTGATTGAACATCATAAGCGTTATATATATATGTATGTATGTATTCACATACTGATATTTATAGAGTGATCATGTATTCAGAAAACCATAAATTATATAGATGCCGTATACGTGACACACAACTTTAGTTTAATAAAGTTCATCTTCCACATTCACTTCCTTAAGAAAAACCAAAAAAAAAAAAAAAAACATATTACAGGTCATGCATGTAGAACACGACTTTAAGAAAATAATTAAAAAAAATAAAACCAAAATGTCGTGTTATTGATTCACGACTTTTGATAATTAAAAAAAGAAAAACCAATGTCATAAAACCAAAACACAACTTTAAAGAAAATAAAATAAAAAAACAAAAGAAAATGTCGTGAAAGCCAAACACGAATTTAAAAAAAACAAAAACTAAAAAATATAAAAAAAACCTATGTTGTTAACTTGAAACACGACTTCTATAAAAAACAAAAACTAAAAAATTAAATAAATAATAAACCCGTATAAAGGCAACTTTATATAATAATTTTAAAAAGTATGTCCAGATCGTGTCTAATAAAGTTGACGCCACTTCCAGAAAAAAAAAAAAGTTAAAAAAAAGACGTATAAAAAAAAAAGCAAAAATTTAAACCGGAAACAATTCAATTAAAATTCTGGTGTAAGTGCCTACGCATGAAATTCAATTAAATTTAAATCAAAACCATACTTATATTTTTACAATCAAATATTTTACATAATTGAACTAACATATATTTCACCACCACAAAGTTAAAAAAATTTCAAAATAAAAAATAAAATAAACACTAAACATGAGTTAAAAAAAAAAAAATCTTGACTTCAAGAAGAAAAAAAAATAATAGTATGTGTGTGTGTGTATATATATGTATATATATAACGATTACAACGTTCAATCAAAACCAAAAAATAAATAAAAATTGGAGTCTCATTCATGAGGTACGACTTTTATTTAGGGATTTAAAATAAATAAAAACTGTGAGGTCGTGTTTGGCAAACAAGACTTTGCAAAAAAAAAATTGATTTCGTGTTTACAAAACATGACTTTGGCTTTCTTTTTAAAAAAATATAAACTGAAGTCCGGTTTGCAAAACATAATTTCTCTAAGAAGTCCTAAAGTCTCGTACGTAAAATACGACTTTTATTTTAGAAGTCGTATTTCGAACACATAATTTATCCTAATTTGAGAATTATTTTGAAAAATACCCATTTGAATAATTTTTTTAACAAATTATGCCTCCGGGGTAAAAAAAGCCAACTTTTCCTCACTAACAGAAACAACATACCAACTGCACAGAAACTTGTCTGTCACGGGAGAGATTCGTAGGGGTAGCCAAAACTGAAACTAGATTATCATCTTCGGCCAGATCTCTTAGCCTGCTGAGTTCTGGCAGGACAACCTTGGCAAGATCAGGCCTGTCTTTGCGCCTTAGTTCGGCACATTGCAGTGCCAACTTAGCCAACTTCAAGGCCTCCTCTAGTGGCCAATCAGGCACTGATGGATCCAACATCTCAGCAAAAGTTCCCTTCTCAATGGCCCTTTCAACATGATGGGTCAAACCCATTGGTGGTTTTGCTGTCAAAGTTTGCAAAAAAATGATCCCAAGAGAGTATACGTCTGATTTCACACCTAACATACCTGTCTGCTGGTACTCAGGATCTATGTAGCAGAAGGTTCCTGCTGCGGATGTCATGTGATATTGTGTGACATTGTCTGCCACAGATGGTGGAACCAGCCTGGCCAAACCTACGTCACTGATTTTGGCAACATTGTTTCTGTCAAGCAAGATGTTGGCTGGTTTCAAGTCTCTGTGCACCAGAGGTTCCGGTTTTGTCTGGTGCAGGAACAGCAAGCCTGTGCCTATTTCAGCTGCTATTTTGAACCTTAGCTGCCAAGAAAGTGGGCGAGTGTTGCCTCGTCGAAAGAGGCAATCGTCCAAGCTTCCATTTGCCATGTGTTCATACACTAGACAACCATATTCTGGACATGCTCCTAGGAGGAGAACCATGTTTGGATGCCGTATGCAGCTCAGCACCTCAACCTGTAATGTGCATTGCATGCAACCATTTCAACTAAACATAACGTACAAATGTCTTAACCCTTTCTGGCTAGTATGACTTGATCACTTGACTGATTGGTTTAAGAAATCATTTTTTGTTTTCATTTCCTATTTTTATAAGAATCTAACTAGAATGCACTTACAGTGTAATACTATCATCCAATCACAGATTGATATGTACGGTAAGTTTGTTAACTTTTATAAAAATTATTTTAAAAATTATACCATGATGATTTTTGTTGGTTAAGCGTGTAAAAATCTTTACACTAATAGTACACGAAAAGCAAATTTTTTTTTATAAATCATTATAAAAATATATTTTTTGTACAAATCTTTAAAAAGGAAAAACAAAATGGCAAGTTTATGATTATTAATGAAACAAAAATTGAAAATAAAAGCGTTTTTTCAAACTAAACAGAAAAAAAAAATTCCAATCATTGAGTTGAATTTGTAATGTTCAAATGTATTGTTTTGTTTCTATGCTTACCTCTCGTTGAAACTGTGATCTTCCTTGTGCTGCATCAGGACGCAAAACCTTGACTGCAACAGGTGTGTGATCCAAAAGGCACTTAAAAACTGGACCATACCCACCTTCTCCAATTTTCAGTGATTCTGAAAAAAAACTTGTTGCAGCTTCAATCTCCTCGATTGTGTACCTTCTATACCTGACATCTACATTTACCAAAGCATCAAGCACTTTTCTTTTCTCTTGTGATTCTCTAAGTGCTTTCATTTCTGCATTGAGTCTCTTCTGTGCTTCAAGTTCTGCAATCCTCTTTTGTGCTTCAGCAGCCTCAATGGCTGCTTTAGACTTGGCTTTCTCTTTTTCTGCGATCGCCAGTGCTGCTTCCTCAGCCTGCCTTGCCTCTTCCAATCTCCTCTCTTCCTCTAATTTCCACCGCTGAAGTTCCACTGCCTGTCATGCATGCATGCATACCGTGTCTCACATATTATTCAACTTTTATAGAGATAAACATAAACCAGATATTAATTCATTCATACCTTCTGCTGTGCTGTGAGTGCTTCTTTACAGGCTGTGTTATACATTTCCATTGTTTGCTTCAGCTCCAACTTCAATCTCCTCATTTCAGCTTCCATGTCATCCTACAATTGCAGCAACTTCAAGAATTTTACAAAAATTCTAGAAAATCTTCATTTTTTTTTTTTTTGACAAAATGTGCCTAAATTATGGAATTCTCTTGAACTCCTTATTAGTGCAAAAACTACTAGCACATGCCCGGGCAACGTGAAAAACACAAATGCATGGCTTGCTTGGTTTGAGTAAACATTATCTGTTTTCATAAATAATTACAAAAATGTAATCTCATTTTCACTGTGTTTCCCACTTTCAAAGATTTGTGCAATAAAAAGAAAATTCTTGTTTTTACTATAAAACAAAGTGAAAATAAGATGAGATTTTTTAATTATTTGCAAAAAAAATGTTTTCTCAAACCAAACAGATCGAAGTGTCAACTTTCCTTACCACGGCTTGGGATGTAGAAGATGAATGCCTGTCACTTTCAAATGAGAGAGATGAGAATTCAAGAGGAGTGCTCATTTCCATAGACTTCCTTCCATAATACATCGACTCAAAGCTGAAGTTTGCATCTGTGTCTGAGCTATATGATAGCCGAGGGTTGGACATTCCTGTATCCGAGTTCCATGAAGGGAACAAGCGTTCTGTGCTTGGCCTTCCAGAGCTTACAAAGGATATGTCAGTATCTGGCTTGGGAGTGTCCCCATAGTGTCTGCCATTGTAACATTTCCTAGTGAATGGTGACCTGTTTCCAGTAGCATTCAGTTATCAAATGCTGAAACAAATGCTATTCAGCCATGCAAAGGACCAATTGGTACTCATAAGACATTTGCTAAGTAGTATGTAATGTCACTGACCTGAATGATTCTGTTCCATCATGTGAACTACGCGGTCGTGCAGCATCTAAGGAATGCGTTTCTTGTCCTAATAGAAACCACATTTCTTAGTGAGTAGCATATTGACAATATGTATAGACACATAGATTTGTGGTTCTTGAAGGGATGAATCTAACCTTTTATGCTTTGAGCCAGTGGCACATTTGGGTCTGAATGGTCTGACCTGACACTAGCTTGACTGAGCGGGTTAGGGACAATGGCCGGAGCAGGACGAGAAGCAGATCGCATTGAGTGAATCTTACATTTAGAAATAACATAGACTGTACAGAAATCTGGCGCCCCTTTTGAAACTGTTCCTGGAATATCTGATACCTTGAATCTTCTGATGAGAAAAAGATATTCTTTAAGAAATGGAATAAATACTGACACATCCAAGCTAGAGATTCAGGCTTCTATTTATGTTTAATTAATACATATTCATAATGGCAAGTAACCTTAAGTTATGACTGGATAAGTCTTAAGCTGTTGTACATATCGTGTGGAACATGACACAAACTATTTAGCACTCTAAAGCTTTATGTTTATAATGACCGCATTGCTTATTATGGATGGCTTAAACCTACATATTGACTATTGCTTGTGTTATCAGAATGGATGGTAGAGGACTAGAAGCTTGATGTAAAATTTGCAAGATGACAATGTGACTTAGAAAGAGAGTTGCATACTTAAGCAAACCATTTTTTGTTGAAGAGCCAAGAACCAGATGCTCAATTCCTGCCTGAGAAGCATATTCAACTATAGCTTTGGATATATCTACATCTTCTAGTAGGACGTCCTTGCATTGTATCTATGGTCCATCCACCATACCCCACCAAGAAACAAAAACGAAGAGATGATAAGATTCTAATTTGAAATTCCAAGATGAAAACCATTGCCAAAATATTTTTTTTCATTTCCACAAGTATGCATCTTGAAAGGAAAAACAACTCACATCTTTCCGTGTACAGAAGACACGATATGGGAGGAAAACATTTTTGTTATTGCCTTCGGGTTCTTTGCATAGCAGTGAACTATCATCACCAAGGAGAGCACTTATCCCTGCCAACGCAACCAACGAAATGAGAAATCACAAGTGTTGTGAGGAGGCATTGATATTTGATGCTATCATTAATGCCAATTTCATACTGCATAAAGTGTGTATGACTTTATGTATAAGGTATGATACTTACTTGGGGTGAAAAGAGAAGGCGATGAAGATAGTGAAGGTGAGAGAAGCTTGACATGGATGAGAATTACAGTTGCACTTCTGATGAGGAGATTGTCAACGGCCCATTTTAGTGCATTTTGGCTCCCTTTTTCTTTATCTATTGCCACTGCTACTAATCCACTCACACCATCCTTCTTCTCTGACTGATTCTTTGACAACCACATTACTCTCTTTGCCTTTTTGTTCCAATGCAATCTTATTCTGGTCTTTCAAATGAACACAAACCAAACTAAAGGGACCCTGAAGAACAAAGAGTCTTATCTCGTCTCCCTTTGAAAGAGACCATCAAAAGTTCCTTGTTTTTTTTGCCTTTTTATGTTTCGCAATATGTTGTTGGTTAAGTAGCACCCAAAAATTCCTCAAGTTGCTTTGATTAATCAAAGACCTTTGTGAAGAAAAATATAGGATAACTTGTTACTTTCGAATCTTCTCTGCCCCTCCCTCAGCATATGACTTGAGACGTGTGTTTAATTCGTTTACGTTGTTAGTTTGTTGTTCATGTTTCTTTTGATGTTCAAAACCTCAAACTACAAAAAGAATAGTAAATAACCAATCTCCCGTATGTAAGTAGCAGCCAATTTTGGGTTTATTTCAACTATTTTGAGCCTTTTCCCGAATGTAACGACCACTATATTCTATAATAATCTTGTCTATCCGCATGAGAGAATAACCAAAATTTGCGGGCTATCTTTGACTTCGTCCCTCTTGGAAATGGAATATACTAACTAATATTAGCATCCGTTTATTAAGTAATTATTATCATAAATTGTATGAGTAATCTCTAATCCCGCATGTTAATGGCATTATACCTCTATTGCTGACATAAAAAACAAGAGGGAATTAAATGGTTATAAAAAATGTAGATCTTCTGACATCCAAATTTTATCACAACTATTTTCACAAAACACTTTGGAGTTTGGACTCAGTTGATTTAAATCAATTAAAAGTCACGCATTCATAAAATTATTTAATTTTGGTTTACTCTATTTATATATTTTTCTTTGTTATTACTGTACTCTTACTCTTATATTTTATAAAGAAAAATATAACTAGATAGGTTCATGTTCTTACTTCATATCTACTATTTTATTTGAGTTAAACATCTTTTTATACTCTATAATATAAAGTTATTTTGGTTTTGTTCCTATCAAGGTTTTTTTTTTTTTTCTCTATTTTGGTTCTTATAATTTCTTTGTTTCATTTCGATCTTTGTCTATTAAGTGATGAGATGATTAATAGATTGAAAAATAGGTCTAATATTTCCTAATTATGAGGGACTAAAATAAAAATTTTCCAATATAAAAGCAATCTATATAAAAAATTTATAACTTATAGGGAGTGAACAGTAACATTAGTGACTAAAATAATAAAAAATAAAAAATATAGGGACAAAAACAGGAAAAAAATTCTAAGAAGACGAAAATGAAAACATTCTTATATTATAGAATAAAAAATGTGTGCCTACACTTTCTTAAACACGATAATTCTATTCAGACCTTTCCCTTTCAAAGCTCACCTGATTTAAATCACTCTTGATTTCACATGGCAGGTTTTAGCAACATACTGATAGGAAAGAAAGATATGTAGTGTTTAAGTTTGTTAGGTATTACAACTTTAATTCCATCACCACGAAAATAGGTAGTCAATATAACTGGTTGCAAACTTACGTGTTTCTATTCTCTATCAAATTTAGTCCTTGTTGACCTTTTCTAGACAACTTGGGTGAAGGTCATAGTCACAGACATCACAAGAGAATGTCCAGAACTTCCCTTGCTTTTTACAGGAATCACACACATATGCTTTGGCCATATCCAATTTCAGTACATGTTCATGCTTGAGATCCTCAACCTGTTGAGGCAAAGCCTCTCCTTCCTTTCTCAGAGCTGCTTCCAGGTCTTTTATCCGCAATTCAGTAAACGGGAAAGCTTCTGCACCATATGAGGAGACCATAAACTTCCCATTCACACTAATTACCTTGCCATCTGGTCCAATGAGAACCAAAGCAGGAATGCCCTTTATATCAAAGATTCTTCTAAGGTCATGCCTTGTCCTGTCCTCATATGGGACAGCAAGCCATGGCATACTACTTTTGTTGACATTGAATTCCTTAAGATCCCTATCTGTTGAGATTAAAACAATCTCAAAGCAGTCGCCGTTTGCAGCCTTGAGATTGTTGTATACATCTGTAAGTTGAACAGTGAAGGCGCAGCAAGGAGGAGACCAATAGGCACAAAAATACAGGCCTATGGTTTTACCAGCTAGTTCAGATATGGGCACCTGCAACAATAAGACATGTCAAGGTCATATGTGTGTAAATACTACATAGTGAACAACAACTCCAAGCAGGCATTAGGCTACCTTTCTATCATCTCCAGTGATGAGAGAGTTGCGTCCTTCGTGTCCCAATAATTCTTCCAAGTTTGCTTCCTCACGTTTCCTTCTATCTATGGCTTTCAATTCCTCATGCCTCTTCCTTGTGAAAGGAAATGCATCAGCACCATAATCCTCAATGCATCCAATCAAATCTTCTTCAACAGTTATGCCATCTGAACATAATGGAACGAACGATGGGATTCGATCAACTCGGTATCTGTCAATCAGTCTTCTATGCAAATTTACATCAAATGGGACGGCTAGCCATGGCATGCTCTTGAAGTGTTCTTTAAATCCATCCTCATCACGGTCAAAGGAGATGAAGATGATCTCTAGATTTATTCCCCTCTTTCTCAGTGTTTCATAAAGTTCAACAAGATGGGGAATGAAAGCTCTGCAAGGCCTGCACCAGTTTGCAGAGAAAAACAGGCAGATGATTTTCCCATTGCATTCTGACATGGGTACCTAATCTCATGATTCAAAGATGGCAAGCATTAGCTACAGTAACCAAGATCACAAACTAAGCAAATGATGGGATTTGTTTTTTTTAGGTCGGATTTTACTTTTTTATTTACTTGGAGAAAAAAGAGAACCTTCTGAGGATGGTTTAGAAGTTAAACTATTCAAACTATCGGTTGATCTCAAGTTGAATCTATTAACTAGCCTATCGTCTAATCAACACACACACACACACACACAAATAATAGAAGGAGGGTTCTGATGAAACTAAGCTACCTTCCCTTCACAAGATAAAAGGAACTCAACACCTTCATCTGCAAATATCTTCTGAATATCATGGCTGTCAGTATATGTCGCTTCAAAATTTAACCCTGCCATAGGAGCTGGATAAACAGATGTCCTCTCTTTTTATAAGCTTTCTTGAGACCTAATTGATCAAGAGAAAAATATGAGTTTTGAAAGTAATATCCAACATGGACTATAACACTGTATCAATAGGACCTTGAACCTTAACTCTCACTGTATTTTATACTTTTGCAAATTGCAAGGGCAGATAGAACTGGAGACAAAAGCAGATCAGATTCTGTGCAAGAGCATCATTCGCTTTTTCTTAAATTTCACAATTTGTCTGAAACTGTCCTTCAATTAAGATTGGAAGGAAGCAATGTGGAAAAATCTTATATTATAGCTATGTGAACCAAACTTGGAGGACAGAAATTTCTGTAGTGGGAAGCGAGCAAGGCTTAACAAAGAGTACAAGAATTGATGACCATGTATGAAAACGAATATGGGGGATATTCCCCAGGAGGGTGCTTCAGTCTAAAAAAACCAGACAAAGGGTTGCGTACACGCCTTCCTAATGGAACAGCATCACACTCTCTAAATCACATGCAAATGGTTTTGATGATCAATGACTCAAATATAACTCAATTGGAAAATGCTTCAAACGTAGGAAGAGTCACATCTTCCGAGACAGAATTAGAAATTTAGAATATATGTGCGTAGAAGTTTAGGTGGGTCCAACTATAATTAGATAGTTAAAACTCTGTGGATCCAAAGTGGTGTGTGTGAGTACTGAGAAGCATATCTCAACTCATAAGTTGCTAATCTTTGCATTAAAGTGGATTTTAATGGACCCAAAAGAAGGAGAAGAAGATTAAAAGCACCCTTATCTATTATTCTTTAGAGAATAACTTGATTTTTTTCATGAAACCCAGTAAGAGGCATGAATTCAATAACGGGATAAACGTCATGCACCGAGGCATCACTTTTAAGGGGTGAAAATAATCAAACTACTGCAAAAGCAATCCAAAGTAGAGGCAAGTGATGAGGTTGTGCTGCACATAAACAAGTGACTGGTTGATACAGTTTCAATTTTTCAAGTAAATTACCTTGCGACTGCAGTTGAAGAAAAACACCAGCCGAGAGAGAGAACGACGAGGTTGAGTCTCCAAGACGAAAGGAGATGATGCAGAGCGGTGGGACAATTGAAGAGCTTTAAATATGTTGTAACGACGTGATCAAGGTTCAAGGCTCTATCAATCAACACACAGACATAAAAGTGGTTTTTTTTTTATTTATTTTTTTTGTACAGAGCACAGTTATTTTTTATTGGAGGTAATTTTTAAATATTTAACACTAGCTGCATATCTAAGACTCTAACTTAAATGGTTAAGCTAGAACAATTCCGTATTAATTACACATGGTGGGTTTTTTTTTTTTATCTAATTTAAAGCACATCATATTTTTACTATATAAATAAATATAATATTTTTTTCATATGCCATTCAACTGAATGATTACAACCTGAAATTAATGTTAATTTTCGCAAAAACACCCGTCTGCAGACAGAACAAAATATACGGGTATTGTAGTTACAAGACTTTCTTTCCTTTCTTTTCTTTTTAGTCTTTATTTCATTATTGGGCTTCTTCTATTATTTCGTTTTTTCTTGAAAACTAAATGCTCTGTAGATTGGGCATATGCTCTACTTGTAAAACGGATATGCTGGCAAAACTGTTAATGTGCGGCTGCAGATACGTGTATCCAAGCTTTTCTTGTATAAACACAATCCAAGTCTCATTTAACTAAATAAACATTTCTATCTTGTATAAATATTGTGCTTGCAATTATTCTATCATTGAATATTTTCTTTTCTGGTCACAGGTGATCAAAGTTGTTAAAACTTGTGCCCACCGGTCCAACACAGCGAAATGGAAGAGATCCGTCACTTATTATTACCAAGCATGCAGTAAGAGCCTTGATGGGAAAAAGAAATAAAAATTGTGTGATATGTTTAGCTTAAGAAGAATTTATATATAATGATATAGATCATAGATCAATTAAATAATGACAATATTTATCATTTAATAACTATTTAATTTTTCGCTACAAACTGGACATCTCACATCCACACATGATAATATCCTTTTACTTGTCAAAATAAATAACAAAATATGAGCCAACCTTAACTCACCACAAAGCTATGGTCTAGTCGGCTTAAAATATGGCTTGCAAAAAATTGAGTTATTTCGTACTCGTGTTAAGTGATATGACCAGAATGACAGTAGGTGGGTTAAGTAAACATTTATAATTTGAATTGTCTTATTGAAGATAAAAATTATAAATTCTTATATAAACTGGTAGCTTACGAGTTAAGATATTTAAATTTGATGACTATTATATCATTTTTGACATATGTAACCTAAGTTTAATGTGCATTTTATGAACTTTATTTTTTATACTTTTTAATAAAAAGTCAATATGTTTAATCCATAGAAGCTTTGACCAGTTATCCCGAACCACGTATAATTTGATTGGTTTTGTTGCAAATCAGTAAACCAAACGTTATTAGCTTTTAATATTTTATCTTACATGTTAATTAAAATATTAAATACTTTTATTTTAAGATATTAAATATATTCTGTAAAATGATAATGAAGTTTGAACTCAAGACTTCATACAATCTAAATCTCTACTATTAAGCTGATTTTTGTAGATTTAAATATATTTACTTTATTGTTTAATGTTTTGTTTATAAAATATTAAAAAAGATATTATATAAAGTTATAATATTGCTCAGAATAATATAGGTCCGAGCAATGATAATAGATAAAAAGTACCATTCTTTTAGATAGGTCGTCAGATGAGATAAGGGCTTAGAAAGGTTAGGATATTAAATTAAATAATATACACAGCAGCTGAAATAGAAATTGATAATAAATAATAGAATCTCGAAATAAATAGCATAAATCGGACGGTACAAACCAGGAGCTGACTCAGTGCATATCCACTACTTGCAGGTCTAGAAAATGATACAATATGATAATGACCCTTTTCCACCAATGGAAATGGGATGATTTAGCTTTTCTTTCGGGAGGCCCTCGAAAACATCTCTTTGATGTTGTGTGATTCTGTCTCCAATTTTACCTTCTTTGCTTGTCTACCTTTCCTTGCAGTTGTAGCCTTCTTATCATTACTCTGTTCCTGATAAAATTAGTTGTAAACAAACAAATACAAAACAAAATAGCAAATCCAAAAACTGATCTTCTCGGGTCCGAGCAAATACCTGTAATTCATTACATAAACCTGAGTTACTTCCTTCAGCATTTACTTGTGCTTTTCCGATAACCTCAAGTATAGTTAACCTGCAAAAGAAAAATCTCCTTAAGGCATCTTAAAGAATCCCATTCCAACCCGACTATGGTTTCTCTTATAAGTTATAACCACAAGGAATATACAAGTAAAATCTTTAAAATAAGACATTCTGAAAGGCTATACTTAAGATGGTTACACAAAAGCTGCAACCAAGGCTTTTCCTTCAAATACTCTCCTAATATAGAGACTGCATCAATCACTGCATCAGTAACACAAGTACGTTAATGCCCAGCAAAACAGTGACATAAAAGACCGGAGGTGCATTTCAAGTATTAAGAGAAGCGTCGACATTAATATTTACTATCAAGGGATAGGGAAGTATTATCAAGGATGATATTGGTGCCTCAATTATTTAAATATACAACTGCACATGAAGCATAAATATAGATGTGTATTTTGCTCCTGCACCAATCCAAAATGAGACAGAAGAGGAAGTGTGTTCTTAATTGGTAATCCCTCAAAAAAGGGGGAAAAACAGTAACCACTAGTATGGTTTTCACATAGTAGGAAAGAAGGTAGCCTATTAACAAAAAGGATAAATTCAGCTATCCGATTTCCAACTCCCAAATTTAACAACCAACACAACATGTGATTATTTGTTTCAATGCATTGTACTGTATAATATATCTGTCCAAAAATATTTTAGCCTATATATTCAAGTTGCAATTGTGTACCTCATCACTGTCGTACATGTATACAATACACAGACACAGTACAGTCAAAGGCATAAATCGGAGAGCAGATGCACAAGCACACATTTCAAGGGCCACATATACAGGTCTCCCTTTTCCATATACAAATTATTTATCTTTTTTTTTTAACCTCAACAAAATAAAATTCTCCGAAAGCCAACTGAACAGAATGGTAATAAATACTTTACATGTGTCTTTCTCTGATTGAACAGCATAGTTTTTGTCCAATTTGGGTAGTGTCTGCTTTAGCTGACAAACCTAAAATAAGATAAATCAAATTAACAAACTTTGATACAGGTAAAAAGTTTTCTAGCAATTAAATCAAAGATGGCCAAACATATGCCCAAAGATAAATATATAGACGTTTGAAAGCAAACCCTCTATAAAGCAATTCACGTATTTCTTACGTTGCTTTATAGATGGATACTTGTATCAATAATCAAATCTGAAGATAGGATGTGACTCTCTAATGATGCAAAGTTAAGAGTGTAATGAAATAGACGAGACATGTTTCAGTCTTGGTTACATTTTCGTGAAAAATATCATGAAGTTCGGGCATCCATATGCTAAATATTATACCTCCATAATAGTACATGGAGGATGGGATTTGCTGTGCAACAACATTGTGTATACTAGTTTTTTTTTCCCCTGAAGAAGGGGAGGGGGACAGATAAACATCATATAAACTACATGACAATTAAGGAAATATAGACAAACCTTATAGCACAGCCAACGTAGAACCTTTGAGTCATCAAGTCTGAAGAATTTTGAGGATCCAACTTCTGCATATGCATAAAGATAGAAGTCCTTGAGAATTAAAAACAAGATAGAAATAGACTAACAATGTGGTCACCATACGTTGCTGTCATCAGACTCATCACCAGTATAAAAAACATAAAGCCAACAACAAACTTCTAATTTTCTTTCACCAATATCTGCCCGATAAATTACTTAAATCATAAGAAAACTAGGCAAACTTTCAAATTCAAGTCGTATATAGAAAGAGTACAAGAATAGGGTCACCTTTGACTTCAGAAACTACTTGCATACAGTTCTCCACAACAGACATTAACTGCAGATATCCTGGATACCCATCAATAAACAAGATTTCATCCAATTGCCTGAACCTCCCAAGATCATCCCCTTTCTGCGTGCATTTCAAAGAAGCCAGTGATATTCAGTGATATAATTTTTTTCCTTTGTGGATAAACCTATAATTATTAGTCTGGGCAGGTTCTATACATAAGGTGTCATATATGCAACTAAAACTTTTATTCTGTTTCATCAGCAACAGTTGACCAAGGATTTACAAAAATGGAAAAGACTTTGGAAATAAGAAATGTCTTCCAATTCCCATGGTTCAAAGGAAACATAAAACTCAGTTTTACCTTCATTCTAGCTTCCTCAAATATAGGCAACATGATGAAAACAGGATCAATTGGTGTGGATAAATACAGCCGACCATCTGTTGGGGAACAAGAAAGATAAGAATCAAAAAAATTTCCGCCAAAACTATTGTTTTACTATAGTTTCTTCAAGAGTGAAAGACCTGGAGACAACTAACACAACTAGAGAAAAAACAATGTTTTCATTCAGACTAAGAACAGGAGATTTTTTAATCTTTTTTAAGTGTTGATTAGAAGTACAAGAGCACGGCATAGGCAGAGCAGGAACAAAAATATTATTTTTTAAAAAAAAGTAGAAGTAAAAGATTTCATTAGATGAGAGATCATTCAGAGAAAGTAATGTACCCCATGCAATATAAATATAAATAACAACGATAAAAGCATACTTTGCATGTTAGATAATCAAACATCTACCTTCACTTATATAGTCTCCCAAAAACCAAGATCCATACAAGTTCTTAAACCATTGAAGTTCTTGAAGCATTCCATTTACAAACAGATATTGTGTTGCATTTCCTGTCAAACAAGTGAAAACACATGAAAAAGCCGAGAGAGAGAGAGAGAGAGAGAGAGAGAGCACACATTCAAAAGCTTCAGTAAGATCTAATTCCTTGAGAAAGATTTATAGCAAAGTAGAATGATATCATTAACAGAACTATAAAATTTTAATCAACACATTAAGGAATTGAGAAAGACAAGTTACAATAAATCATATATTTACATAAATTTAAATATAAATATGCAACAAAAACATGATAAGAAGTGCATAAAATAATAGATACTCTTCAAATTACCAGATTTGGGATGCCGAAGCAATATCATCTGTCCCAAACCATTTCCATCTGTACCAGGATCTGCACTTGCATAAAAAACAATTAAATAAAATGCATCAACACACGATTGTAAAGTAATGCAAAAGCTATTTAAAAATAAAATAAAAATATCTCCAAACGGCATAAATAATAATCAGAATGTGGTCGCAGAAGAAGAACACAAAAATCGAAATAACTAATCGGCAGCTAAAACTTACCGATGCCACGGAGGCATATATTAACCATCAGAAACCATAAAATAGCAGCATATTTTTGTTGAATTTAATTTGGTGTTGTTTTTCTGTTCATATGTTTTCTCAAAGAAGTGACTATAGTTTTTTAGATGGAAATAAATAAGAATAGAAAATGTTGAAAAGACTGAAAGAGATGTAATGTTACCGGGTGCGACGAGAACCCGTGCTTCCTGAACGCCATCACACCAACTCATAGGTTTAGCAGAAGAGGATTGAAAAGCCATAACACTATCAGTCACCGACCGTTCCCTTCCCCGGTAACTACAACTGTAACGGAACACCGTTAATTTCACGCGTGAATTGCAATGCAGAAAGAACGACAACGGAACAAAGAGAGAACGTTCTACTTTATATATGTGCCTTTATAAAAGTAAAAATAGTAGGGCACTTACGTTTTAGAGTAAAGGGAGTTTACGCGGAAGGTAACCAGCGACGAGTGAGAGTGGCGCTGAATTGCGAAATGGAGCGCGCGCGGGAATGTCAGAGACACACACACTCGCGCCATTAAAATCACCTTCCGGCTTCTCTCTTTCGGAGATACAGGCCCTCCCTATACCAACCGAACCAAGCCCAAGGGCTTAGGGTTGCTTCAACAGGGTCCAAGTTTTCCATTTTTTTTTATTAAAGTAATGGAAGGTTTTTTTTCTTGAGTGTAAACGAATAAAAATTCATTTTTAATTGCTTAAAATTAATCTTAAAAAATTATATTAAAAAACTACATAAAAATGTGAATAAAAAAGTTTTTTTTTTACTTTTTCTTCAATATGTTTTAGGAAATTTATTTTTTTATTTAATTATCATTTTAAAATATTAGCACATAATTAAAAATTTTAACTACCGTTAATAAGCAATTAATTATTAATTTTTTTACATTGTAATTTTTTTAGTAACTATCATTTTATCCCAATAAAAATAATTTAATAAAATTGCTTTATTCGTTAAAGTTATTTCTTACTTTATTAATTATTGAGTAAATTATATTCTCCTCCCTTGAGAAATGCGAATATTTCACTGTCCTCCCCTCTTATATTAAAATTTGGGTTGGAAATGAATCGAATCGAGTCAAGCTAAACCAAGCTTGACTCAACTTGTTAAGAATTGACTTGGCTCGAAGCTTGACTCGAGTGTGATATAAGCTTTTTTTTTAGCTCGAACTGAACTTGAGTCAAGCTTACAAACAACTTGATTCAGCTCGTTAGCTTAATTTGATTTAAAATCATAATTATTTTACATATTTTTATTTATTTATTTATTTCATACAAAAATAAAATTAATATGAAATTAATTATATGAATTTAATAATTATAAAATATACTATTTAATATATATGTATATATATGTATATATATATACATACATATATATATATAAAGCTAGTTCATGAATTAATCAAGTCAAACTATACATAGCTCGAGTTCAACTTTTATTTAACAAGCTCAATTTTTTACTCAAGTTCAGTTCATTTGATTCATGAACTAAGTTCAACGAGTCAATTATCGAATCAAGTCCCGAACTATGTTTGAGTTGGTTCGATTCATCGCCAGCCCTAGTTAAATTTATAATTTAGTCCATTTAACTTAATGTTGTTAAAGAAAATTTCACACTTCTCCCTTGAGAGATACAAGTATTACACTCTCCTCCCCTCTTATGTTAAAATATATAGTTTACTTTATTTAATTTAACACTATTAAAGAATATTTAAAAAAAAAAATGTTTTAATTAAAATATATACTAAAATTATCAAATTATCCTTCACTCACCCCATAAATATATAGTTAAATTAAAAATAATTTATTAAAATAATAATTAAGAATAGGAATTATGAGATAAATTATTATATATAAATAAATCAATATATATATATATATATATTAAATTAATTTATAAACATATATATACATTAAAAAATTAATTTATAAATAAACCAATATATATATATATATATATATATTAAAATAATTATAAACATATATATGCATTAAAAAATTAATTTATAAACATATATTAAAATATAAAAATTTAAATGTATGTTAATATATTTTAAAGTGTAATATATTTGCATTTTTTTTAAGGGAGAAAAGTGTATATTTTAACACAAGTGATGATAATGTAATACTTACATTTCTCAAGGGATGATAGAGTAAAGTATCATATATTCGAATCTATTAGGAGAGGGGAGTGTATATTTTAACATAAGATGAGAGAATAGTGTAATATTCACATCTCAAACGAGAGGAGAGTGTAGTTTACTCTTAATCATTTTGTTAAAACACTAACCACATATGAAAATCAACAAAGCAAGTAAGGCAATCTCCATCTCAATAACTCTCTTTTTTCTTTGGAATTTTTAAATGAGTTCCAACATTACACATCACTCATATTTATTTTTTACAATTTAAGTAACCCACCTTTTAACCTAACAACTCTAAAAACTTTACTAAATAGGTCTCACATGCTTACATATAATTTTTAATTTTTTTTATCACAAAACTGGCATATACTGACATATGGCCCCCAAAAAAGAAAAAGAAAGAAACCAATATTTGTAGAACGAGAACACTGGGTGCATGTCAAAATTACACTCTAATGATTCTATCTTATTAAGAGCCCAAACTTAATGAAAGTATCTAGAAATAACATTGCCAATGGAGATGTCCTAATAATATAACTTTCAAAGTTTGATATCCTATTGAAAACCATATTTTGAAAAAACGGCACTCATTTTTCATTATCATAGTCATAGGTTCAGCTCAAAATCAAACCATTAACCCACTAAGATCAGCTTAATGGTAGAAGATTAAGGTAGTTTGCACGAGATATAGATTCTAACTTCAATGTCTTTATTGTACACTAAACTCAAAGCCAACCATATTAATTCTTCATTCATATTAAAATTTATTTGCATTCTTTTAATATATCATTTATTTTTTCTCATTTATTACTTTGACAATACATACATTATTTTTTAATAAAATAGTAATTAATATTATACAAATAAATAGAAACTTTGAAAGTGACAAATAAAATAAGATCACAAATCAAGATGTCCAAGACACCAGAAATGGCCATCTCATATTCCCAATTTCCCATTCCCACCAAAAACTTGTAGGCAGTGAGGTCTTGCATTTGTTCATCCAAAACCAAAATCATCAAACTAGTGAGAGAGAGAGAAGTCATCCTGACTCATAGATGTTGAGTACAAATGATCCCCTTCACTTCCATCTTCAACATCTCTCTCCTTCAACTCCTCAATCTTGGCCACTGCCTCCCTCCAATCCCACCTACTCTCCAAACTCCATTCACAGCAACCCATCCCAATCCTCAATAGCTTCAACATCTCACCCTCTCCATTCCCTCTCCCGGGAATGTCCTTATCAAGCACCTCCCCACTCCACCCTTCCCTCACAATTGAGTTCACCCATGCAGCCAAATCCTCACTTGCACCCTTCCCATGTCTCAGATAGTTTGCGGGGAACCTCCCCGTCAGAAGTTCCAATATGAGAATCCCCAAACACCAAATGTCACTCTTCTCACTGGGCTTCTCGAACTGGCTCACCTCTGGAGACTTGTAAGCTACCATGAACTGCTGAGCATGGCTCTTGTCCACCACTGCCACGAGTCCATACTCTGCCAAACGAGGCTCAAATAAACGGTCCAACACAACGTTCGACGATTTAAGATGACCATGCGGTAAGTCTTGGTCGGGGAACTCTCTGTAAAGGTAAGCTAACCCCCGAGCCACTCCTTTTATGACCTTCAAACGAGTTGACCAGTCCAACTCACAACCACCTCTCCCTACAAATCAATATTCAACATTACCCAGAAGAGACTAATTAATAATATGCATCACTGTTGCTAGCTTTTCAAATTTGATCTTATTAGTTTTAAAAAAAAAATACTTAAATACAGTTTATATGTATTTTTGACACTCTTTTTCAATTGAAACAGAATAAAAATTTACATTAAAGGTTAACATAAACTATCAAAGTGAAGTTTTAATTTTGACTAAAACACATAAAAAATTATATGTAAGTTTTATCTTTAAAAAAAAGCTGAACTTTTTCTTCAAATTTAAGAACAAAATTTGAATGTAGTTGTTTACGTCATTTTTTTATGTTTTTTTCTTCTATCAAAATTTGTATAATAAAGATTTGCATTAGCATAAATTAAAACTCCGATTCTAATCAAGAACAGTGTTAAAAACACTTAAATACTTATCTAAATTTTATCTATTTTTTAAACAACAAATTAGGTGTTTACTTAAAAAAAAAAAAATGTGGTCATACCATGAAGGTGACTAGCCAAGCTGCCATTTTCAGCAAAGTCATGAACCAAAAGCTTCTCTTCTTTTCCATAGTAAAATGCAACAAGAGGGAGTAGGTTGGGGTGTGACAACCGTCCAAGCCTTTTCATGTGTTCAAAAAACTCTTTCTTCCCAACGTTGTTCATGTGCTTGAATCTCTTCACCACCACAACTGGCCCGTTCAGAAGCATGGCCTTGTACGTGGATCCAAAACTGCCACTCCCCAGAACCTCAGCTGAGGCCCTAAGCAAATCTTGCAAATCAAACCCCTCCCTTTCGTTCCTAACGAAGTTCAAACTTCCATCTTCACTTTTCTTGGATTCAGCGGTTACAACAATGGATTTGGACTCACTAGAAACTGAATTAACGTTCTGGGGTTGTGCATCCCCGACCAACACGTGTTGCTTTCGACGGTAACGGATGAACAGAAGTGCTAGTATTGAAGCCAACACAATCACACCCACCACAACAATGGCGGTTAAAAGGACGCGGTTTTTCTTCTTTTGTTCTTTTTCTTGGGGTGGAAGAGTCGAATTTGGGCTTTGATCAGAGCGTGAGGGGGGACTTCCGATGCAGGGACTTAAAGGCTTTCCACATAGACCTTGATTGCCTGTTGCACTAGAAAAATTAGATAAAACATGTATCTAGATGACCACCAGGAGGAAGAAGGAAAAAAAAAGTGTATCATAGATAACCTTGATGAGTTTCTGAGCATGAATTGATTATCATTCACCGTTTGATTCAATTTTGCATTCAAATGCTGAAGGGATTAATTGAAGAGTTCAAATTTGTTGGTGTAAAGTTTCAAGAAATTATTAAGTAGTCTAGATCACTGCATGTCATATGGAGATTAGTGGGGATTATGATGGTCTCAGATCACCTAATAATTTCTCTTAAAATTTCTTAGACTTTTTAAATAGTCATTGCGATAGTTAAATTTCCTTGATTAAGACTCCAACATTTAACACTGATATCAAAATGTCATTGAATTTTCCAAATAAGCCTAAAATGAGGGTTGAACCAACACCAACGATATCAAAAGAATGTTCAAATGTAGAAGAAAGTTTATCTATGATCCATATAGTGAGAACTAGAGAGGAGTAAGAATAAATGAAAACTAGGCGTATCTAATGGTATAAAGAGATAGAGACTAGAGATGGTTGTCAACTTACCAGCAAATGAGCTAGGATCCTTGTTGATTAAGCTTTGTGGTATTGGACCCTCCAACTGGTTGTTAGACAAATTAAAGACTCTGAAATCCCTCTGTTGAAATTCTGGTATATTGCCTTCAAAACTATTTCCATGTATGTCCACATCCAAAAGTTTAGGCAATTTAGCGAGGGATATAGGAATATGACCCGTGAACCCATTTTCAGCCAAGAATACTCTCTTGAGACTTGTCATGCCTTCAAAAGCATCATCCGGAATTTCACCAGAGAACTTGTTATTGCTCAGAAACAATGCCCTTAAACGCACAAGTTTCTTGAATGCAGGCATTGGACCCTCAAAGCTGTTGTTAATGACACTAAAACTGTTCAAAACAGACAATTCAAGCAGCGTGTCTACGTTAATAGTGCCACTTAGTCCCATATTCTCTAATCTCAAGCCATGAAATGTTTGATTGAAGCATAATATACCAATCCAGCTGCACAGACCAATTGATTGGTCCCCCCAGTTCTTCAAAGCATCAGCATTGGACAAGAAGCTTTTGAAGTTCATCAGAACTTGAGCGTTGTCAGCCAATGATGGCAAAAAACAAGTGGCCAACGTGAAGAGCATGAGAAGACAGCTGTATTCTCTTCTATGAGCCATAATAATTTGGAGATGAAAACTGAAATGGGTTTTGGTTGGTGAGTTAGGAAGCAAAGAGGATGAGGATAAAGAAGATGAGAAAATTGAGAAACGATAGAAAGTATGCACAAGAAACTATGACTTAATGGTTTATGAGGTGACATTGACAAGGTCCTTCCTCCAAAGAATGAGCTGGTTAGGCCGGCCTATGAGTGTTTGGACTTCATTTCCAAAGATACTTTTGTTCAATGGTTTTTTAATTTTTATATCTTGGTTGTGGCCTGGTTAAAGGCTGTCTTTTCTTGTTAATGGTGAGGGTGATGCTTTCTATCACATTGGTCGTTTCTAAAATAAGTTTAATAACAATTTTGCGTGACTTTTATTTGTCTCCTGTGCTTTTTATGATCTATAGTGAAACAATTCAAATTTCTAGGATATTGTTTAGATTTTAAAAAAATATTATTTATTTTAGAGATTTGTTTTCTCTTTTAAAATTAAGATGCAAGTTGTATAAATAAGAGTTCTTAAGATGAGAAGAATCACATTGGCCTGGAGAGGGGATCACCACCCTAAGTGAAAGAGGGGGTTATATGAAGGGAGGGTTTCACAAGTTTATCCAGAAAACTTGTAATGGGATGTAATTATTGGAAAGATGAATAAAATTGAGATGTTTCATAGACATAAGCAATAAGTATCGAACCAAGTTAAATAAATTTGTGTCTTTTGTTGGTGTTGTTTTGTGTGTGTTTCCCCAACAGTAGTATCAGAGCTTATGTCAGAGGAGGGGGAGTATTGAAGTTTGATGAAGCTGATGGTAGATTCATGTTGTGTCGAAAGTTTTCTTAGCAATGGAAAGTCAAGCAGTATATCCTAGTAGCTGATAACGGTGCAAATTTTTGTGTCGAAAGTCTTCTTAACAACAAGAAGTCAAGCGGCGTGTCCTGCTAGCTAATGACGGCGCAAGTACAAGAAATGTTACCATCCAATACTAACAAAGCGGAGACAGGGAATGCACCTTTGCAAAGCGAAAGCAAGATTGGAGATGATTGCGATAAGCATCCATGATGGCGGGGGTAAAAGAGGAAATTAGGAAAATTTAATAGAGAGAAGAATTGTTGGGAAACAATTCAAATTTCAAATCTCTATGATATTGTTTAAATTTAAAAAGATATTATTTATTTTAGAGATTTGTTTCCTCTTTTAATATTAGAATGCAAGTTATATAAATAAAAGTTCTTGAGATGAGAAGAATTACCCTGACCTAGAGAGGGGGTCACCACCTTAAGTAAGAGGGGTGTTATGTGAAGGAAGAGTTTCACAAGTTTGTCCAACAAACGTGTAATAGGATGTAATCATTTGATAGATGAATAAAATTGAGATGTTTCATAGACGTAGGCAAGAAGTACCGAATCACGTTAAATAAATTTGTTTGTCTTTTGTTTGTCTTTTGTTGGTGTTGTTTTGTGTGTGTTTCTTCAACATGATATGAATTTGCTAGACAATATGCAAAGAGATTGAAATTACTCATTCTGTTTTTTTATTTTATTTTCTTTTTTGTCTTTCTAATTAAAAGATGATGAGTGATTAAATATTCTTTCCTTTAGTTGTTATTTTTTTTTCCTTTTGTTCACATGCCACTAAAATGAACATGAAATGAGGTCAAATAACTTGGTTCCCATGAGATGCCTGTAACTTGTATGCTAAGTTTCCTATTTTTCGGAGCCTTTGCTTTTAATTACCAGCATTGATGAGATATTAGCAGCTACCAATATGCAGAGCTAGATATTAATCATGTAGAAGATTATCCTTCAAAGAGTTTATTGTACTTACGTAAAGTCTACTATCACAAACTTTTACAAAATTCAAAATAAACCCATTTATTCCATGTAGAAAAAGTTATATTAAGATGAAAGTATGAGTTTATTAATTATAGTTTTGTGAAGAGTTTAGTAGCTTAAATATTTTTTAGCAATAAATATCATGGATATTTTGATCATTAGACTTTTTTTGATATTATAAAAGAAAAATAAAAAAATGATGTTATAAGGAAAAAATGGGAGAAATAAATTCATGCATATTTGATTCAACTTATTTTGAAGAAATAATAATTTATTTTTATGTATTTCTTGACTGAGTTTTTGCAAAATTAGAACGACACCCGTGCATCAGCATGAATTCCAATAGCAATGGACCAAATATTCAAAATAATCGTTGAAGACATTGAACGGGAAAAATAATTTGAAATAACATGTCATATGATAAGAGGTTGGACAGATTTATTAATACTATTAATATAATATTGTAATTGGACCATCCAGCTTAGTCGTTCAGTCTGTTCTCCAGGGATCCAATCGCGCGAGATCCAGGTTCTTAATAACATGCTCGATAATGAGCTGAGAACTCCGGACTATTAAGGGCGGTTTAGTCTGAGAAAACGTTTTCTATTTTTATTTTCTGAAAATAGTTCTCATTTTTAATTTTTGGATTTTAGAAAACATGTTTGGTTTAACTTTTTGTTTTTTGTTTTCAGAAAATGAAAATACTGAAAATATGTTTAGTTTACTCATTTTCAATAAAAGTTCATAAAATATTTTTTATATAAAGTTTATAAACAAAATTTAAATAATAATAATATATTTATATTTTCTTAATCAATAATTATAAATAAATAAATTTATAATATAATATCCTCATAACCATTGAAGAATACCAATATCACAAGGAAAAAAGACAAGGAAAGCAACTCTAGATAACCCGTATCGCAAATACATATTGGAATATTTATGATTGAAACATACATAATATTAAAACAAGTATATTTCGTTTAACTTTATTTCCTATTTCCTTTTTTTTTTACTTTTAAAACCATAAAACATATCAGATATTTTAGATCATTTTATTTTAACCTATTTCTCAAATATTACTATTAAGATAGTTTGATCCTGACCAAGTTAATTAGTCGAGGCATAAACATTCGATTCCAAGATCAAACAATTGACCTCAAACTATTTTCACATGATATTGGGATAAGTTAAAATTGACCCCCTGTAATGCAATTGCAGTGGGCAATAGAAAGTTCGAAAATGGAGATAACTATAAAGTATGGCCCCAAAAAAAGAAAAAAGCAAGAGAGATATTTGATGCCTCACACACTGCATCTGAGAATGGGAAAAAGCAATAAGGTAAAAGCAAACCAACCGGAGGAAAAATTACTATGCAGATAACCTGCACAACATAAATTAAAAAAGTTAGTGCCGATGCCGCTAGCGACGTAGACGACACCGTGTGTGGCACCAAGGGAGATTCAACTCCTTTGAGCTCAGTTAGAAGAACCCGGCTTAACTGCTAAAGCATAAAAACCCCATCACCAGCTTGGCTGGAACAGTGATCATTTTATTAAAGTTACTTTATATACAAAAAACAGTAAAAATTTTAATAAGAAACTAATTTTAATAATTAAAGTTAAATATTGTCATTATCAATAAAAAATTAGAAAGCTGTAGGAATCATATTAGAGTACTAATTTTACTTAAATGTTTTGTAAACGGTCATTTTAAAAAACAAGGAAAAATATTTGTGTAAAGAGTGCTGATAATAAATAAATATAATTGATAAGTAAAATATTTATTTTATTCAATTCTTAAGTTTTTTTTTTTTTTTGGTGTGTATACAATGGCAACAATGGGAAAAGAATTTAAAACTCCTTGCAAACTATCCAAACACCCCACCATTAGGCCGACGCTAGTAGATTCCTAAGAATTGGTTTGACATCTTGTAACTATTAATAATAGAAAATAATTATAGTTTATTATGTTGTAAGGATATAAGTGTTAATGTAATTGTATTTTTTATTTTTCTTTTTAATTAAGCATTAGGAAGGAATCTTTATTATTCTTCCTCTTTTTCTCTTCCATCTAAATAATAAAAGAGAAATTTATTTATTTTTTTACTTTATTTTCTTTCATTTCATTTTTTTCTTCTGTATGTTCAAACAAAGTGTTATAAAAAAATCACTCCTTCTTTTATTTAGCTTCATGGAAGAAAAAATATATATAAATACATATAAATGGATAAAAACACATGTCAATATATGGTGAAACTCATTAATTATTTTCCTTAGTTTTCTTAACATATATATATATAAAGTCCACATATACTATAGCTCATCATTTTTTTCTCATTACCGATGCTAGCATACAACAGATGGATTCACCCCCCCAATTATTTCCTTACATGGTGTTTAGTAGTGTATTAATGAGTTAATTTTTTTTTTTTAGAAATTACTTATATCTTTCGTAAAAAGCAATTATGTTCGAACTGGATATGATCATTATAGACAGTAAAGTTTTTCCTTCAATATTTAATGCAATTGTATATCCAAAATTCAAACTCAAGACATCTAGTTAAAGGTGTTAACGAGTTAATTGATGCATCGCATTTAATTTTTATTTTTTTGCATATTTTTAGTGTATTTATGTATATTTTTTTAATTAATTATATATTTTACATTTTTACTTCATGTTATTATTTTTTATTTATTTTCTATGTAGAAAGGAAAAGCTCAACCCTTAAAGAAGATGAAGACCAATTGAAATAAAGTGAAAGAAGAAAATAGAAAGTTGGAAATCATTTATGGAGTGCACAACAATTGTAGAACACATAGAGAATTAATTAGGATAGTTTATATTTATGTTTTATTTTGTTGAGGGTTTTATTAACAACCTTTTATATTTTATGTATTTTGGGCTTTCCTTATGACTTTTATTTATATTATGTTTTATGTCAACTTTAGAAGCCTTACTATTATATATAGAGTTTAGAAATACTTGGTAAGGACTTTTGTTACTCTTGTCTCTCTTATAATGATTATGATTTTCTATATTTTTTTCTCTTCTTTTTTATTCTTGTGCTCTCATGACTTCCATGAAGAGTTAAACTCTTTTTATAGTTCAAGATTGACCAAAGCTATGTTTTTCAATGATTTTGAAGTCTAAACAATTTCTATCTCTTTCTCTTTTTAAGCAATTATATTTTTAACGTGTTTATTACCAAATTACTGTTTAATTTGTTAATTGTGCAAAACAGTTCATATCCAATTATTAGGATGGTACAAAACCAATAAGGATGGTGAATTCATAATTGTTTATTAGTCTTAATAATTGGTGGTAAAACAACAATCTTTGTTGTGTAGGAATATAATATAACTTAAATAAATTGAGTGTTAGATATAAGACAATTCAACCCCTATGACAACAAAATAAAAATATAAGACTATATATTTATGAGATAGACTAATTCTTCAATGTACTAATCACCTTAGCAAGTCTTTATACAAAAATAATATATCAAGTATCGAAAGACCTGTCCATCACGAAAACCATCTGTCAAATGACTTTTTAACTTCGTTCGAAGGAGAATCAGTCTTACAAAGAATAACAGTCTTTGTTATATAAGCTAAGAAACATATATAAGAAGATTATAATCTTTGTATATAAGAGATCAAGACAAAATTAGAAGACTACCTAGTCTTACATAAAAGGGCGAAGAAAAAGTAGAAAGCAAAAGACAAGACAACATGACAATGGCAACAACGTACTTAAATCAGGAAAAGTTGAATATCCCCACCTGATGCATGGTGCAAGTTCGAAGAAAGCATATAAGCATAATGTTTTATCAATTTTGTTAGATGTAAGACAATTCAACCTTGAAGTTTTAATGACAACAAACAAAAATATAAGGCTATGATTGTGAGTGATAAAGAATAATCCTTCTATGTACTACTTGTCGTAGCAGGTCAACAATATATTAATTACAAAAGGTTCGTCTGTCATGAAGTTTATTTTCTACCTTTGTCTTAAGGAGGCTTAATCTTATGAAGATGGAAAACTCATTTAATATAAGTCATGAATCTTGTTTAAGAAGACTTCGAGCTTCGTCCTTAGTAGAGCAAGACAAAATTGGAACCCTACCTACCTCTACATTAAAAGGTGTGATAAAGTAAAAATGTGAAAGACAATACATCATAGTAATGGCGACAATGTACTTGAAGCAGGAAAAAGAGAAAGTCTTTGCCTGTTGTACGGTACAGTACTAAGAAAATAGATAACCATAATGTTTTATCAACTCTATGACAAGTTGGTGAAACACATTTTTTGTTATATTAAAGTCTCAAGGGAGAGAGCTTCAACAAACATTCAAAATTTCTTATAAAAGTCTCAAGAGAAGACAAACAATAGAAAACAAAGAGTATATATATACATATATATATATATATATATATATATATATATATTTTAAAGAATAGGCTTGTAATAATATGTTAGATACTCTAGAATCAACATATATTATCTTTGAACAATCAGCATGTAAAGATGACCGTATAATATGGCTGCTTCTTTAAAACAACGAAATAATATCAATATTAAACATTTTATTTAATATTGGAGTTTAATTTTAATACATTATCAATGAAATTTTTTTATATTTTATATTGTTAGTACATATACCATTCACTATTCATATTATATATATATATTTTTAAAAAAATAAATAATATATGTGTTGGCTAGGTAAAACTTGTTAACATTGTCATCTAAGTATAAACTAGCATATATGATAAGTTTGTTAACTTTTATAATAATTAAATTAAAAATCATGTTAAAAATAATTTCTGATTGGTTGATAATATAAAAACTTTTATATTGTTATTACATGTCTATTAAACTCATTTTTTGATTAAAATGTGATTGTTTTTAAAGAGAACATTTTGCATGCATGTTTTACATAATAAATTACTCATATTTAATGTTGGTTTCAGAAAAGATTTTTAAGACTTTTGCTTATTCAATTGATTTTAAGACCTTTTTGTTTATTCAATCGCATTAATATTTATTTTCCCCTAAGTTTAATTTACTTATACCTGTAGCTTTTAAGGGCAAGGTTTGAAATTGGCAGGCAAAGCAAAAAAATAAAAAATTGGCAAGCAATGCGTGATCAGTTGAAGGCTAGTCTACACCAAATTTAACTTTTAATGGCAATTATTCAATGGCAATACACTAATTGTCACTATTTTATTATCTAATCAAAAATATTAAGAGTTTAATAGTAATACATTATCGGTGTAAAAAAATTTAATTATTAATAAATAATTGCCAGTAAAAATATATTTAGAAGAGCAATTATTAAGAATGATCAGTAAAAAAGTAAGCGTCACATTTATTTTTTTATTTAATTATTATTTTAATTCTTTCTTATTGCAGTACACCAAATAGTTTTGGCAGTGTTTTAAAAACTGGCTCGGACCGGCCGGTCGGACCGGAAACTGATGGTATAACTAGTCTGAGCCAGTGATTGGATCGGACGTGCTATCGACCTAGTTTGACTCGATGGGTTAACTGGTTGAACTGGTGAATCGGTCGATCGAACCGATGAACTAGTTGGTTGAATCGATCAGTTGATTCGGACAGGTTCAAAAATAAAATAAAATTTGGAAACGTAAAACGATGTCGTTTTAACTATAATTATTGAAAAAAATAAAAACGCTAACTTATAATATAATTTGCATATTTAAAAATATTTACTTACTAATGATAATAATCACCAAAATCGTAAATGCAAGTATACGTATGACATAAATGTCTCTTGTGTTAAGATGAATGCATAACATTCATTCACTTGTTCTTGTTTGTTTGACCTTAATGCATAAACTCTAGTTCTTTCACCCTCATTTTAAATATAATTGTTGATTGTTTATTTATTTTTGGGTTATATATTACCATTAAAATTTAATTTAATAAATTTTATAGGTATGAAATTTACATGTCATGAATATTTACAATTTTTTTAATAGAAACCAGATTGTTTGCTAATTTAATTAAAGTTAACACTTCGACCCTTAGTATATTAGAATTGCAAAAAAAAAATGGTAATCAAATTATCCGTCAAAAAATGTAACTTTCAACAGTAATAGTTAGGAAAATCTTCTTTGAATTTTTAGCGGCAATAGAGAAAAGTCAGTAAATAGGTAGAGATCAATATTTAAAAGCCAATTTTAGCGGCCATTTTAAATGCCCGTAAGAATTGCCGCTAAACATCATATATTTTTCCCGCCATTACAAAGGGTCTTTACCAGCATGCGAATTAATTGCCGGTAAAAGTTTTACCGACATCACATACAACGGCTAATGTGTAATTGCCAATGTAACATTTTGCGACCATTTTTATTGCCACCAAAAACAATATTAAATGCCACTAAAAGCCTTCTTTGTTGTACAATGACTAAATACTACTATAAAACCAATCACTTCTCACTTTTTTTTCCCTCCTAAACGTGCCAAAGACAAACCAAAAAAAAGTATAAATATATTGTGAAAAATCTATGACACTTATTTACAATCCATTTAGGAGAAGTCGAACATGTAAAGTCAAGCTAGGTATTATTTAATTTCGGGCTGATCTGTTTTATAATTTCGCAGATTAAGTCTGATTTATTAGTATTTTATAAGCCTATTTTTTGGTATGATATGATCTTTATATAAGTCTAGCATGTCATATTAACTTATTTAGATGCATATTTCATATTAAGATTTTAAATAGGTGATGGATCTAGTATTAAATAACTCAATAAGCTTACAAATTAATGAATTTATAATTAAAAAAATCAATAAATTTATGTATCAATGGGTCTATTACTAAACATATCAAGAGATTTACGAACTAATAAATTTATCATACTAAAAACAGTTAAAATCACAAAAACACATTATTTTTGTAGATATTAAAGCTAGCTTGAGTTAAAAATATAATGCTTTAATTATTAAAATATTAATATAATATTATATATTAAATATAGATATTTTATTAAAACAAAATTATTTATAAATAAGTTTGTCTACTAACTTTAATAGACTTTTCTACAAACACTTAACTAAAAAGACTTTTTAGAAAGCTCAATCCTAACATTTTTACTAAATAGATTATGCCAAATCAAACTTTAAATGAATTAAATAGTAAAGTTTCGATGGACAATCCACTCCTAAGTTCATTATAAAACAATCTCCCTTAACCATCAATAATCAATATGAAAACACACACACACACACAACTTATTTAATTAGAAAAAGATCACAACCGATCTTATTCTTTCTTATTTATTACTACTACTATTACAAGTTGAAAATGTATGTAAAAAATAATTAATAAATAATAAAAACATATAAAAAAATTATAATTATTTTTTAATATTCTATTTATTTATATTTGAAGGTTTTTAATATAAATATGCTTTTATAAACTTAAACTATATGAATAATAATAATTAAGCATGACAACTTCATAAAAAGAAACATTAAATAAAAATAATAACATATAGTAAAATTAAATTTAATATTATATTTACGTGCATTTGAAAATTATATTTTGTAAATTTATCTTATCCAAAATGTAACCAAATATAATAACCATTTAAATTAAAATTATCCAACATGCTTTTAAAAAAAGTAAAAAAAAAACACTAAGAAGTGTTTTCCAACATTTAAGTCTTGTTTAGATTGAAAAAAATTTAGTAGTTTTATTTTTATAAAAAATTATAAAATTATTATTTTATTTATAAAAAGTATTTCTATCATTTATTATGTATATTTTTGAAAAAAAAAGTACTGAAATAAAAATAATGTGATATTTTATAATTATTTATAAGTTAAATAAATAAATATTTTATTGAACTAAACAATAAATTAATTTTTAATATACATTTAATGCTTCTAGAGCCATGAGCAAATATTCGGCTCTTTGTCAAATTATTATTCAATAGCTTAATTTCTTAATTTAAAAAAGTTTAGATATGTTTTGGTGTGTTTTGAAATTTTATAATTTTATTTCTTGATCTCATTTTAAAAAATTTTTTATAAAATATTTACATTTTTCTTACACTTTTAAAGTGACATTTATAGAGATTAAATTAAAAATTACAATACTTAAGTGATAAAAAAAAGTAAACAAATACGATACATAAAAGATAAAATAAATAAAAGGTTATATAAGAATTAAACTGTAATTTTTCAAGAATGAGACAATAAATAATGGAAAAAAATATGTTACAAATTGTAGTTAAACATCAAATTACTATAACTTTTGGGATGTAACATTAATTTAATCCCTAAAACTGGCTAAATTAATCTAAAGGTCTTTATAATTTTATAGAGTTTTTAATTACGTCTATACAGTTAAAAACACTTTAAGAAATTTCTTATAATTTAAAAAAATTGTAATTAAATCCCTGCACGCTAACAATGTTATAACTCCATTAATTTATATTTGACTTAATTGTACTTTTAGTCTCTTAATTTTTCTCTTATTTACAATCAAATTCGCGTGTAGGTAATATGCAAAAAAAAAAAAGGAATTAATAAAGGTGTTGAAGGTGAGAATCAAACCCTTACCTTTGAAGTCCACCAATAATACTAAAATCATGAGGTTAATAACTTTATTTGGTGTACAAATGAAATTTATATTATATATAACTTAAACGAGAAGCCAAAATTGCGCATATATTTACTATTACTAAATTAAATAATATAAAATAATAATATTAAAATTAGTATTAATAAATATAAATTAATAATATATACTTGTCAGCATAAATGGAGTTTGAATCCCCATCCTTAGAATTCACTAATATATATAAATTAGTATATATATTAATAAACTTCTAGAAAAATTTAAAAATATTAGATATGATATAAATATATCAAAAGAAGTTTAATTGGAAATTTATGATATAAATATACTTTTTTAGAAAAATATATATAAAAAATTATTTCATCGATAATAATATCTTATTTCAGTTACTAAAATATAGAGAAAAAATAAAAAAAATTAAAACAACACAGTTTACAAAAAGAAAATTATATTAAAATAGAGTGATTAAGTTATAATTAAGATATATAGTATTAAAAACTCTATTAAATAATTAAGATATATAGTATTAAAAAATATAAGTTATATTAAAAAATATACATTAATATTTTTAATGTATATAAATAAATTTCTCTCACTCTCCTTGTCCCCACATAGCTTTTATATTTTAATGCAATTTTAAATTATAAAAATTATTATTAAATTGAAATTTTCTTATCAATACAAAAATTTAAATGTATTCTTATCAAGGTTATCCATGCATGTCATTTTTTATTTATTTTAAATATATTAAAATAATTAAAAATATAACATTACAAAAGTTTTAATTTCTTTTTATCTAATACTATACAAATGAATTTTTCATTTTATTTTAAATTATAATACAATTAATAAAGAGAAAATAGATTATATACTGACAGTTTAAAATAGTTTTATACTATCATCTAATCACAAACCACTATGTATGATAAGTTGTTGACTTTTACCATAATTACCTTCAATGTTTTTACACTAATAGTGAATGACCATTAAATTAATAAAGAGAAAATAAGTTATACACTGATATTATAAAACAGTTTTACATTATCATCTAATCATAAATCACCATGTATGATAAGTTTGTTAACTTTTATCATAATTACATTAAAAGTCATATCAATTGTGATTTCTAATTGGTTGAAAGTATAAAAGTTTCTACACAGATAGTGTATAATCATTAAACTCATTAATAAATTAAAAAGTCTCTTTTTTTTGAATTTTTTATTTAAGTTTTAAAAACATCATCTTCTATACTTAATCATTTTGTAATTTTTTTTTAAATATTAATAAAATATAAAACTTATGGATACATTGTATTGGTTAAGATACTGGTTAAATTAATATTTGGATCTATGTACATCTTAATCCTTTTGACATACGAATGGCATACATATCAAAAGGGAACCAAAAAAGCTCCCACACATAAACCACTCCTTTTTCAATTTCGTGGCCAGAGAACAAACAACACTTTTAGTTCTTAAATGCCCTTTATTCCTGGCTTAACCTACAACCTAAAGAATTCTCACAAGACAAAGCAAGGTTTATACCTTTTCTTTCTGTGAATTCCTTCTCTCTTCATTGTTCGCACATCGATTATAATCATATTTACGTATTAAAATAATAAAATAAAGTTATATTATTTTTTATCTTTGACATAATAAAATGCATTCTAATATTTTTTTTCTAACGTCGTTTTGTCAATAAAGAAAATGAAATTAATGTATTGATATGGACATGCAAACAACATAACCCATCACTGATATAAAACCTAATTTGTTCGCACCCCGTTTCATCGTTTACCTTATACTTTTTATTTTTATTTTTTATCTTGGTTTTCTATCCGCCTATAACTTTCTTTTAAATATATTAAATAAATCATTTTAATTAAATTATAAATTATTTAACTAACTTATAATTTTATTTAAATAAAAATAGAAATATTTAATAAATATTTTTATTTCACTAACTTATAATATTTTTTAAATCCTTTTTAAAATAATATTTGAACTTTCAACTTTCTATTATTTTTTCATTTTCATTTTCAATACTTGAATAAAATTTCTCATTTACTATCAAGAATGGAGGCAAATTTAGACAATAGGAGGGATTAACTATAAAAATTAAAATTTATCTAACAAATATATAAATATTAATTTCATACAAAATATTTATAACTATGTTTTTTTTTTTTCAAAATGATTCAAGAAATATAATAAAAAATATATTTACACAAAGGACAAATAAAACATAATTTTTTAAGACTCAATATTATAAATGTCATTTTACATGTCACCAATATTTACTTTCTGATATTCTATTTGTTTTTCCAAGATTAATGCAGTGACATACCCAGATTTGTGCACAAAATGTCAAAAAAACATATTAAAGTCTCACAAACAATGACAATAAAAACAAAGATGAGATGAGAAAAATAACAAAAAAATACACAAAAAATAGTGATAAAAAGAAAGAATATTTGCTAGTGTCTCTCAATGTTCAAGCTATCAATTCTTTATATAATGTTCATAAATTTGCTCCATTGATAAAGGTTAATAAATAACCTTTAATTCTCAATTCAATATAAAAGGAAGATTAATAATATAACTTGATTGCAAATGTAATCATTTATATATTTTAAAATAATAATAATATATTATAAAAAGAAAAACTATTAAAAACAAAAATAATGATAATCAAATATTTTGTCTGAAATGAAGAAAAAAAAGTTATTATCTCAATAATAAATATTATAAAAAGCTTATTTTCAATTGGTTGCTAATGTAAAATCTTTTGCTAACAGTACATATTCATTAAACTCTTTACATTATTCCAATACAACTTTTAACCTTTGATTAAAAATTATGAGTTTAAAATCTATGCACACAGTGTAAAAGAATTTTATATTGTCAATCAATTACAAATCTTGTTAAAAATTACTTTTAAGTTAATTATTATCAAAGCCAACAAGATGATTATACATGATGATTTCTAATTGGTTGATAATATAAAAATTCTTTACAATGCAGTCGATGCATGTGCTATTTTCTCAAATTTTGTACTTTTAACTAACATTTTGTACTTTAAACTATCTTATTTACTATTTTTTCTAACATAATTTTTTTTTTTTGGCTTAATTACACATTTTGCCACACATCTTTGATAATTTTGCAAATTTTGCCACCAAATTTTCAAAATTTGCATATTTTGCCACTCCAATTGTTGATTGCCAGTCAATAGTCAACTAAAGGAAGGATGGCAAAATACACAAATTTTAAAAGTTAGGTGACAAAATATATAATAAAAATAGTTAAGTGGCAAAATTCGCAAAATCATTAAAGATGGGTGACAAAATATGTAATTAAGCCTCTTTTTTTTGTTAAATTCAACATCTCTTTTTATTTAAATTATTCAATTTAGTCCCCCTATTTTAAAATATTCAATTTGATTCTCTAATTTTTTTTAAATATTGAATATTGTCTTTTGTCTATTTGACAAGAACAATGTTAGTGTAGTTGGACATATGTTCGTTTTCACATTTTGACATATCATGTGTCACGTCAATTTCTCTTAACGTCATTAGTGTTAAATTAGACAAAAGGATAACATTGAATATTTTTAAAAATTAAAAGATTAAATTGAACATTTTGAAAATAAAGATACTAAATTGAATAATGTAAATAAAAAGAAGAAAAATAAGAGAGTAATTTAGACTTTTTTTATATATATTTTTCGTTCCTATTTCTCTGGACATACATACACCGGAAGGTTGTCAAAATTAACTAAACACACCGACTAACCCATTGCTCTCTTTTCCTCACTCTGTTTCTCTCTTGTCTCTCGCTATTCAGAACAAACCGAACCATGAAGCCCTCCACCGAAGCAGCCAAGGCCACCACCATCGACATCGTCGAAAACCACCCCGACGAAGAAAAACTCCAACTGAATGTTCCCTTGCTCTTGCAACCATCTTACGCGGCATCAAAATCCATCGCCTCTGACGAACTGCGAAACCTTCGCACGAGCCTTAAATGCTGTGCTCTCGACCACTCTTCCCGCGTCGGAAAACTCGTTTCCTACGTCGTCTTCATATTCCTCACCATCGCTGTCCCTCTCTTCACCTCCCTCTTCGTTCGTGTCCCTGCCTCTCCTTCCCAACTCGACCCCTTCAACTTCAACAAGCTCCTCCAACTACCACAATCGGCCCTAGCCATCATCGCCTTCTTCACTCTCTCCCGTTTCTTCCGAAGGTACCAACCGAAAAAAAAATAAAAAAATCACATCATGTAAAAATAAATGTGTGGAGACTTTAGTATATATTGGCACCTCACCTTCATTCAAATTTATTTCAGTTTAATCAGTAATCTTGAATTTGATTCTCGGATTTGCAGCTGTCTTAAATATTGAAAAAAAAGTTTTACCACTTATAATGTCCCTATCTCGTACATAATTGCCTCTGATAAAAGATACATGTGCCTAGAATAAAAAAAAATACACATGTCATTTCACATTTATATTGTGTTTATCATTTAATTAAAATTAATTTCACCTTATGTCCATTATAATTCCATTCTAAACTATTAGAAAGGTATTAATTGAGTATTTCAAGTTCACCTGTAATTGATTAGTTGAAACATGTCTTTGACAAATTATTTTAACGGAATCTTCAATGTACGCATGAGTTTGCAGGTGTGGGCTTAGGCAGCTTCTGTTCCTAGATGTGTTACAAGATGACTCGATGTATGTTCGACGTGGGTACACGCGCGAGCTTCAGAAGGCGTTCAGATACTTAGCGTGCATAATATTACCTTCCTTTTTCGTAGAACTTGTTCACAAAATCATCTTCTCTTTGAGGGTGGAAATTTCAGTTCAATCATGTGGGATCCCCATGAACTGGGTTGTGTTTGTTTTAGTGTTGGTTTCTTGGGTTTACAGAACGGGGTTGTTCTTGTTGGCGTGTGTGCTTTTTAGGCTGACCTGCGAGCTTCAGATTTTGAGGTTTGAAGGGCTTCGCAAGCTTTTTGAAGGGTGTGGGTCTGATGCAAGCATGATATTCAGAGAGCACGTGAGGATTAGGAGGCAATTGTGGATCACGAGTCATAGATACAGGTTCTTTATAATTAGTTGTTTGGTGACAATCACGGTTAGTCAGTTGGGTTCTCTCTTGCTGGTTTTGGAATCCAAATCTGACACCACCTTCTTCAATTCTGGTGACCTTGTGGTAAAGTTATTGCTTCACTTCAATAAATATTGTTCTTTATGTTCTTGGTTTGTGTTTGGTTTCATGTTAGATCATTTAGAATCACAATAAATTGCCCCATTAACATGATTTTAGGTACATGTTCACGTATTTCTCACTGAGAAATTGATTCTGAGTCTATAATTAATTTTGAGCTTAAGCATAACTTTTGCGTTGGATCAAAAATTTTATACTTACTAACTTGCTTTTAGAATAAGAACATCTAAACATAAATTGGATCAAAAATTTTATACTTACCAACTTGCTTTTAGAATAAGAATATCTAAACATAAATTACATAACTTCAAAATCAATTTAATTTAAAATCAATTTTGTTAGGTTCACCCAAACACACCATTACTAGTTGATCAATGACACTGACAATGCTTCTAATTAAGACAGTTGATTTTTTTGTGCAGATTTGTTCAGCTGTGCAGTTATGTGGATTCTTCTTGTGCCTTATGGGTGCGGCGAGAATCACACACAGGGCTCAAGGGATAGTGTCAATTGCCACAAAATGGCACATGGTGGTGACCAATGCATCTGCTGAATCAGACCAGTGGGAAGCCCAAATGCCAGAGGGGCTACCCAGTCCTACTGGCAGTGATTCTGATTCCTTGGACATATATATATCAGTAACCCCACAACGACCTTCTTCTTTCCAAACCAGGCATGCTTTAGGTGAGGGTGAGCATTATCTCTAGTTTAAAACACAATCAAAGCCTATTTATGCAGTAGTAATGTTACTAGAATATCAAATACATGTTGAATAATATTAGCAATACACTTTCTAACACACTATTTTCAATATAATTTCTATTATTAAAAGAAATTCATCTTAGTCTCACTAAAATAATAAACAAGACTCATTAAATAAGAGATAATACTCACATCGATCATTTATTGAGATTTGCATGAATTTTGCCCAATATGAAAGAGTCGAAGATGCATTCTAAAGATTGTGTTAGAATGTGTCTGCAGAAAACGTATATGGTTTTGGTTGGGAAACTAGATTAATTTCTGCGCAAGAACTGAAATGATGTGAAAAGTGTATTTTAGTGTGAAAATAACATCATTCATAAGCAATGAACTTCTTTCGATTTTTCTTGTTTTAGTGAAGTTTTGTCTTCGATTACTGCAGTGACGTATTTACAGCACAACTATGGAGGGGTAACACTATTTGGGTTTGTGCTTGATCGAGGGTTGCTTCATACTCTCTTTGCCTTTGAGTTTTCTATGGTGCTTTGGATTCTGAGTATGGTGGCTGTCTAGTTTTAACCAAATAAGTAAGTGCAGAAAATGCCTTGCGTGAACAGAATGTGTATAACTATATATCATCATAGCTTGTGTTTTTATTCTTTTAATTATTATATTCACTTATGTATGTAGAACTAGAGTTCATCATTTTGAAAGGAGATAAATTTGTTGTCTCCAATTTTTTTATTCTTTTAAATTAATCATGTATATTTTGTATAATTTTTTTATTTTAATGTTAAATTTCACTTCAAATTGATTGTGCGTAATTTTATAATTTTTAACAATTTTCTCTTAAATATTTTCCAACTTATCTAAATTTAAAATTAATATATATTCCTTCAGTTGGAAGAATGAAAGAAATTCATGAAAATAATTATAAAGATCGAGAATCATATATAAGACAACATTTAAGTCCTTTATCTTAGGTATGTTTTATGTTGTTTTTTAATTAAAATTAAAATTTTACCTCAATAACTAATGTTGGTCTTTATTGTGTGACTTATTGAAATAAAACTCTAACTTTCATTGAAAGACAATACCCAAATACCTAAGTTTTATTTTTATATATATATGGATTTAAAACTATTTATTAGTACTATTGCTAAGAACTGTTTGTTGACATGATGACGCTGTGACGGCAATGAAGTAAGCAATGGTACTGTGGGAGCTTATGTACAATCATTATGCATACAAAGGTTTGTTTACACGAGGGCCAAATGTGGCCAAGTTATGCATGGGTGATCGTGACTTGGTGGGGGTGCTAATGGGCTTGTGCTTGAGCGTTTTCCTTGCTATACCTCCTACATCAAAATTAGTTATTGGTTGCTTGCTTAGACAAACAATTTCGGCAAATTTATCGATTGCAATAAGTAATACAATGATTAGTAAAAGATTGTTCTTTGAGAGACTTTGGTGTCAAACATAATCATGAAATGAGTATTGAACTAACAATTCTATGATAAAAATGTGATGGGTATTAAGATGCAAGGAAATAGAATACAAAATATTGAGACAATTGTAATGACATAAGACTATGAAATAAGCTTAATAAGGATGGTTAGGCATTAAAATCCCTCTAATTCTCTTCCAATGTAATTTAATTCTTCTATAATCTCATTCAATCCACGTATTTGACATTCAAGTTCATGAATTTAGATTAAACTCAATTCCTTAGTGAATAATTCTTTTTGTCCCCAATTAAAACCCTAATTTCTTAGTTAAAATAAATTAAGAATAAATCTTGTGTTCAAGAGCTTATAATACAAATGTATAGATCTTATCCCTAGGAATGAAGAATAAATGGCTCTTGATTCAAATCTAACACAAAATTCAACTTTCCAATTAAAATTAATTCATTTAAATAATGATTAATCACAAGAAAACATTAGGGATAGAATTGAGAGTTCAAAATATATGAAACTAAATTGGGATTAAAAACAAAAATAAGTTATATCATAATTGAATCAAATTTCATCCTAACTTAACTTGAAAAAATTTCATCAAAATAAGAAAACAAAGTGATGGAATAGTCTACAATCTTCAAGAACTATTGTCATCCTAAATCTTCAATTAATGGGGGAGAGAGAATTGAACGGCCTGTTTACTTATGTTTTTTATTTTTTGTTTTTATTTTTTGTTTTCACTTTTTAATTACCAATCTACTACCTTATTTTCAATCTGATTCCCTGTTTTCAAAGATTTGTACATAAAAAGGTGAAAACAACTTTTTTTTTGTTTTCTCTATTTCATGTACAAATCTTTGAAAATAGGAAACAAATTAAAAATAAAATGACAATTTTTTAATTAAAAAGTGAGAATAGAAAATAAAAACAAAAAATAAAAACACAAGTAAACGAACCCAGAGTGTCTTTGAGTGATTCCCATCCAATAATGCCAAAGTTTGACTCAAATATTCAAATCTCATTTTTATACTGATATAAAAAATTGTCATTACTCAACTAAGGTAAGTCATCATTGAGCAATGTCTTTCTTTAACTTAGTTCATTGGGCGACATTGTTTTCTCCTTGAGCAAATTAATTCATTTTAATTTGTTGGTTACAATGGTCTTCATCAGGTGATGGGGGCTTCCATCACGTAACAATGATCCAGTAAAAGACTTTTACAATATTAATAATGTATTTTATTTAAATTTCATGTATAATATTTTTATTTTTATTTCAAGCTACAAAAAATTCCACGTCAAAACTATTTTCAAGCATATATTTTGAGCATCTTTTCCACTAATTCATACTTATAAAAAAAGGTGAGTATAATTATTCCTTTGAAAACGATTGAAGTCTTATAAAGTGAGTAATGTAGTGATGATGGATTGTAAAAAGTAATATGAATTATTTATTTTTAACGATGCCTTTTATCTTGTAATTAAATAATTCTAGGATTTTTTTTAACCACATAAGATACTAAATATAGATGTGATAAATCTAATTTTACATACAAGTACCATTTCTGGAGAAATCATTCCCGCAAATTTTATTCCTAGGAGTGAAATATCAATTATGAAGGTAACCCACTCGAGAATGTAATATAGTCCAATATATACTAACATTAACATTGGGCATGTGGCCTTATGAGCGGTCAGGAACAAATATGAAATGGGATTCCTTGCACTCAAAAGTACATGTGCACAACTTGAGCCATTTAATTTTATCTTTCAAATGTTAAAATGTTAACAAAGTATAATTAAGCATTTTTTTTTTTTTAATCATTGAATCGTGAATATAGGATCCTGTAGCCACATTAATGACTGCATAATCCAACAAATATGTTATTTGTCCTTACAAAAATATACCATATTTTACTATTGTTTTCATATTGTTAAAATGTAGGTACATGTCATTATCACAAATAGGGCTAGCCCAAGCATAAAACAGGTAAAACTTTCCTTTAAGTACCCAAGAAAATATTTTTACTTGTTAATAATATTTAAAAAATAAAGTCAATAATTGCTTCTTAATATTTAATATCAGTTTATTATTATCTAAAAAAACAGGTTTATTAGAAGTAAATATTTTTTTCTGAAAAATTTATCTCAACTTTCTCTTTCTTATAAAAGACCTCATCTATATCCTTTTGTTTTACCACTTAGTAATATCATTCTTTCTTCTCTTTCATTTGTTTATATCTCTCATCATTACACCATTTTTTACCTTTTTTTCTACTTAAAAGATTACATTAGAATTGAGAAAAATAGTATGTAGAAGAAATTAATATTACCCTTACATCTTACATATATACTATGAAAAGATCCCCACGAAATTTCTACTGGGAACATTTTCAAAATTAAAATTAATATAATCTTACTTAAGATAAATAATGTCTCTAAAAAAGTTACATAAATTGACCTTATTATTGATTGAAAAAAGAAATATCAAACAAGATTGATTACTACAATTTAAAAAATAATTTTACATTTCAAAAAATTGAAATTTAAATTTTAAATAATATCATAATAATTTCAAAAAATTATTTTATTAGTTTAAAAAATTTCATCATAAAATTAATTTGTTAACAAATGACTTCAACTCAAGAGAAGTGTGAACGGAGTTGTTTAAAGTTTTTAGAAAATTTCAATTTCCATTTCAAAAACAGTGGAGTGTTTTTTTTTTTTTTCAAGAATGAAGTATAGAAATTGAATCAAATGCTTAAAAATATATAAAATGCATACAAGTCAAAATCATAGCATATTAAAATTTACACAAAATTAAACTTAAGAGAGACTTAGGAAAAAGCTAATACAAACCAAATTTATAATGATTCAATAGTAAGTTAGATTAGTCCTCAATCATTATATGAAATTTTTTACTATAATTTTACTTTACAATATCTAAATATAAGCAATTACCTTCACGAATCAATTTTTTTGAAAATATAATACAATATTAAGGATCCCTTTACTAGTATGTTTGGATTTGTGGTAGAAAATCACAGTGAGACTAAAATCATAGTAAAATCAATACAAAAACAATTATTTGTTGCTTCAAAAAATCATGATGAGTGCAACTCACCATGATATCAAACATGCACGAATAATTATTTAAAAAAACTATATCACAATATTAAAAATTTGCTGTATTTTTATTGTTAGCTCCTGATGCACCCTTAAAACTAAATGCAAGTTAAAATTCATTTGCGGGGGTATACATAGATCGATGTTCTTCATGAAAAGAAAAACAGACATTTTTCCCCGTACCTTAAACTTTTGACCTTTGCTCCATCCTTGAGTTTGGGCTAAGTGAGAGTATAGTCAAACTTCGGTGAAAACACAACCAGTCACAGTTTTTCAGTAGGTGCCAATCGGAGTTTTCTCTAACTTCAATTGACAAAGAAGAATCAACATCTCTAATTTTTCTATGTGCACGACGGCGCTGACTGGTGCCGGCGCCATAAAATGGAAAAAAAAAAAAAGTCCCCTCCAAATAATTTTTCTTTGCAGTTAATTAACATGTGATCCATGTTCTAGTGGACACACGGTATATTGTAACGTTTAATTGGACTCCTGTCACTTCATTGGGCACGACGTAGCTCACTCACAGGGATTATAGTTTAAAAGTTTATTATACTGCTTGGAGGGCAGTCAACATATACCAACGTGTACAAAGACCGTGGACTCGGAACTTTACAAAAATTCAACATTAACTAAAGAAAACGATGCCTAACTATTTTCTAAACCACGTCAATCAACGCTTCTAGTGCTTTGACAATATCATCGATTGCCTTCAAAGTTAAAATGTATCGTGGTCAAAATTTTCAGGTAACCCAAATTTCTCGGTGCTTTCTCATTGAAGACAGTGATTGGCTTCTTGCTTATTTGGTGTGACAGGTTTATAGCGTGGAAAGTTCCGAAGTACGACTTAAGTACCAATTTAATTTGTATTTTGTAATTTTTGCTTTCATCGTGAAACAAGAACCTAACACGCAATTTTGCCGCAGAAATCTCGTTCACCGCGGCGATGGCAATGGCGTGGGGTCCGGGCCACGGGGCGCATATAGGTAGTAATATCTTGTTACCTTTTTTTTTTTAAATGAAAATTTACTTCATACATGTTTTATATTTGCACAGATATTTATTAAGTAGATATTTGCAGAATTTATAAATACTAGTATTTTAGTATGTGCAATACATAGGATAAATATTTATTTTTATATAATTAAAATCTATAATATACAAATATTTTTAAATATATAAATTGTATTATAATTAAAATTAAAATTTGTGATAAATAAATTACTTTAACATATATATTATATTTTAGATTTATAATAAACAATTTATATTGTAATATAGTATTGTTTCTAATTATTGAAATTTTCTTTTGAAAAAAATATTGAAATTTAATTTAGAAACAAAGATGAAAGTGATAGATAGAAAGAGATAAATAGTTAAGAAAATCAATTATACAGATAAAGATAAAAGGAGAGTGATTTTAGATGGCCGAGAAATTTTTTTGGACTAATTGTTAAATAAAATAAAATTTGAAATTAAAATAAAAAATATATTTGAAAGAAATAAGAAATTAAAACAAATGAAAATAAAAATGCTCTAAGGATGACAAAGCAAACCAACCTGTCTTGATCCACTTTCAACCTGCCTCAAGTAGGGTAGGACAGGTTGACTCATTAGCAGAAGTAGGTTAGAAAACACAACCCACCTCGTAAGGCCAACCCAGGCCTAGTCTAAAGGTGAGAAGGCCTAAGGCCCATGGCTAAGAAGGACCCAAAAAATTAAAAAAAAAAGTTATATAGTTCTGTGATAATTTTTTTATATTATTTTATGCTATTTTTATAAATAAATTGAAATTACTATCACTTATCATGTCTGTTTTTTTATATCTAAATAAAAATGTGAAATGTGATTATAAAGTACTATTCTCTTAATGGTTAATTTTTTTATGATGTATTACATTCATAAGTTCATGTTAAATGAATTTATAGCTTATTGTGACAAATAAACATGTAGTGGATATTTGATAATGCGTAGACTTAAAATTTTTGGTTTTTTCAACAATATAAAAAAACACAAAAAAATGAAATTATAAAGGAATCTACTCCTACACATTAATTCAAAATCCATAACTTGAATAGTATAGCCCTCACTCTCGCAATTGGATATTTTCAATACCTTCTCTCCTTTCCTTGAAAGGTGCATTTCACACACATTCTCCACAATTAGGCAAAAAATCTCTCTTTCAATCATCTCAAACTACCCTCTATTTATCTTTATCTTTACATATGGGTGTGTGTGTGTTTGATTTTCTTAATCACCTTTTCATTTTAATTTAAAAATAATATTATATCACAATTTAAATTATTTATCAAAAGCATAAAATATAATTTATATATTTAAAAATATTTATTTATTATAATAATAATATAATTTAAAATTCTAAAAATATTGATTTATTAATAATTATAATTGTAATTATATAAAAATAAATATTTAACTTGTGCAACGCACAAACTAAAATATTAGATAAAATTAAAAGTTAGTATATTAATAAGAGCAAAAATACATGTAAAATTTAATTTAAGATACTAATTTTTTGTCAATGATAGAGGGTAGTATAGAAGTAAATTGAATGAAAAATGTGATACATCTTTTTAAGATTTATTAAAATTATGTTAGTTGTTTAATGTGATAAAAATATATCATTTTTAATTAAATTATTTGTCTATTTTTTATGTAATATATGTTTATAATTTTAAATACTTATACATAAAAAACCCTTATTTATTATTTCACCTAGGGCCCATAAAATATTAGGACTGACCCTGCCACCTCGTTTATAAGCAGATTAGCAGGTTGACCCAACAAAAGATAAGATAGCAGGTTGTTAAATTATGAAATGACAAGTTGGTGGGTTGACTTGCCAAAATTTGCCAAAAAAATATAAAAAAGAGAGAAAATAGAAATATATTAAAAAAATACTAATTCATTTCTTTTCAACACATCACTTAAATATTTTAAATACATATACATATTGTCTCTTTCTTAATTATATAAAAAATATAAAATTATTTGGACATGCTTTAAATGTTGATGAATTAGGTGGGTTAACCCGTCTTGCCTAGCCTTTAACCCGCTGAATTGACAAGTTAGGCAAGTTGGTGGTTGAGTCACCTAACTCACCCCACCAATTTTTGCGAGTTGCACGAGTTGACTTGACAAGTTCAACTTGTTTTTTCACCCTTAAAATGCTTTATATATAAGATTGAGATAAGACATGTGAAAGTGAGAATAACTCCTTAAAAATATTATCATTTAAGAATAACTCTTAAAAATATCTTGTTCAATAATAGCTCCCAAAACACTTTAATTCAAGGATGAAAGTTTAGATTCCTAATATAAGTGTAGATTTGTGAGCATCAACGAATATTCATGGATATTTGTTCAAATATAAATATTTAAAAAAAAGTAAAAAAATAAACAAAAAATAAACAATTTTAAAACATATATTTATACTAAAAATAATTTCCTTTATGTTTTTTTGTTCTTAAAACATAAAACTTGAAGCAATTTTTAGTTTGTATGTTAATTTTTAGGTTAGCTTATTTTATATATAATTAAGGACATTTAAATAATTTTAATTGCATATATTCATAGGTATGAATACCATGTTGCTTGTTGTACCTAGTTAATAAGCAAATTGAGAAAAAAAATATTTTTCTTTACCTGTAAATACTTGTTAAACTATCTAAATTTAATTCGTAGCAGGTTTTATCCACATATTTATAGGTTTTTTTTTCTTGTCATCCCTCTTCACAATAAAGACAAATTATAGTAAAAAATAATAAATCTACAATTCATCTATTTTTTTCTTCTAGTGCCTATTAATTGTCATTTGTAATCTTAAATTGACGTAGTTGATCTTTAAATGCACCTATTCAATTAATATCTGCTAAAGTCAAACTCACCTTATTCAAAAATTATTTATTAAACACAAGCCCACCTTATTTATTAAATCATTTATTCAAACAAGCCCATCTTATTTATTTAAAAATCAAGTGCATATGAAAATTAAAAAATGGTACCCACCCTACACACGCCTATCTACTTCCAAATAAATTTTTGATATAGATCTGGCATCTCTCTTCATCTTTCCATTCTTCCTTATTTTCGGTACCTCTTCTCTTGCCTAATAGTGTGCTCTATAAACACCATATTGTATTTGTCTTTAACCCCTATTATATTGAGAAACGTCTTAGAATCCTTCTCCTTGTCTTTATAAAAACAACTTTTGATCTTGGTGGTGTGAACCAGTTGGCCCAAACAACACCTTCTTCAGTACCCTTGCAATAACCCCAACAAGCATAGAACAATCACAATAAAGAGAAATTTCAAAACATTAAAAAAAAAAAAGGAGTGATTGTCAAATGTAGCTTGAGAGGTAATATTGATTGCGAAAAGGAAACCTTAACTTAAATATAGTTTCACATAACATTATTATTGGACAAATTAGTAAAATAAAATATTATTATAAGACTAATATTAACCATAAAAACCAATAAAAAGAACAATGATTAAACATATATTGTATAGATTAATAAAAATATTTAAAAATAATCCAACTCTTAATCAAGGAGTCAAATTTACTGAAGTTAATTTAAGATACAATAGTTGCAATTCATAATATTCTCTACAATTTAATTCATCTAACCGTTCATATTGTCCTACAAAAATTGAGGACATGTACATATACCTTTTCTTCCATTTCTGCAAGTGCTTTTTTCTCATTGACCTCTTCCCTTTTCATTCTCCTCACATCATCTCCTTCCTCTTTTCATTTATTATGTTTTAATAATATAAATGATATAATATTAATTTAATTGCATAAATATTTATATAAAATATTCACTTTCCTAACGAATATACTTTTTTAATAACTAATGACAACATTGTCATGCTTTTAAATTAATACTTGAAATATAACTATTTAATAGGTATGCATTCACAGGCCAAAACTTGATGAAGTCTATCACCAAAAATAACATATGAGCTCAATATAACAAAAAGAAATATAGAAACTCATTACAAGATAACATAAGAAGCCTATACTAATACAAAAAAAATAAAAAATTATAGGATCCTTTCACAAAAAATATAAGCACATCATATCACATATTAACATAGAATTTCATCACATAAAACATTAAAGCTTATCATCTTCATTCTTATCCTTCTTCCTTATTCGAAAAAATGACATTTAAATGGTCATTATTAACATTAACTTTGGTTGATATTTCATGGACATTATCAATAGACTCAATCCTGCACATAATTAAATATGCAATTAACCATAACAATGAAACATATTTATTTTTTATTCTTCATTTTTTGGTCTAATAGGTTAGTCTAATTTACCATAGGTCAACTTTTGGTTGTGTTAATAATTTTTTAGTTAGGTTAGGTTGGGTCAAACTGATTTTGGGAATGGATTTTATTAGTATAACCCATGTTTTATACATAATTGGGTCTATCCACTGGGGCAACCCATGTTGACACTCCTAATCACCCTTCACCCTTGGTTGATTAACGGTGTCAAACACACTAAGGCTTTTGCTATTTACACTCACCCTATTATCTAATACACTCATTTTTTTAAATTTTTTATATAAAATTACATAAATAACCTTAATTTTTATCTCTTTTAAACCTTATTCCTCACTCGTCTATTTCACTGTACTCCCCCTTTATGGTTTCATCATACTCCCCTACCTATAGTTTCACCACACTCTCCTGGTTTTACTATACCCCCTTACCTATAGTTTCACCGCACTCTACTTTCTTGTTTTTCTTTTCAATGTTTACTTACAAATTTGTTTTTGGCTAGTAGAAATTTTATCCAAAATAAAAAGTCAGATAATAGTTAATAGAGGAGTGCGGTAAAACTATAAGTGGGGGAATAACAGTGACACCAAATAGGGGAGTGTAATGAAATTACAAGTGGAAAAGTATGGTAAAATCAGAGAGGGGAGTGTGATGAAATGAGACAAGCGAGGAATGGCTTGAAAGAAGTAAAAAATAAGGTTATTTAAGTAATTTTATATAAAAAAATTAGAAAAGAGAGTGTATTTAGCAAATGGGAAAAATGTAAATAGCAAAAGCCACACGCTAAACACACTATGAATAATAATAACTAAAGATATATTTCATTATTGACAAATTTTAATTAATTAGTTGATCGTTGTTTGTTTTGTAATAGTTCTTATGATTTTTTTATTGATAAATTTTAATTCATATTTATGTATTTTTTTTTCAGATTTTTTATCTTTTTGATTTATTTATAAATATTTTTTATTAATTTATATGTTTTGATATTGTTATTCAACGACTGAATTTTGAAATAACTTTTATAAAGTCTCGTATAGATTAACATTGAAATTCAACTTCATATTTAATACAATTAATAATTCAATTTAATACAATTTTATAAAAGTCTCATAGAATAACATCGACATTCAACTTCATATTTAATACAGTTAATAATTTAATTTAATACACTTTTGTAAAAGTTGTATACAATAACATCGAAATTCAACTTCATATTTAATACAATTAATAATTCAATTTAATACAACTAGAGTATGATAAATTTCTCTCTCTTTTTCTCTCTTTCTATATATACATTTATATATATATAATTTAAGAATAAAATATTCTATAAACATTTTAACATTGATCTAAAATTTACATTTGTTTTATAAAGTAATTAATATAATTATTAAATATAAATGATTAAAATAATTACTATCATGTTTGTGTGTCTGTTTTTTTTAATTTTTTTAATAAGATATTAAGTTTGATATATTATAATAATTTTTGTTATTTTATGTTGACAAGTGTATTAAATTTAATTTATTAATTTATTTTTTGTTTAATACATGCTTATTTGTATTTTTTTGTGTTATTTTTAATTTAATAAATTTTTTCTCAATCTATGTTTGATAATGTAATAAATTATTTTTTATACATTGCATGGAGTCATACTCTAGTAATATAAAGAACTTTGATTGTTATATATGCATGTATATAAATGTGTTAGCAATATTACAATATACATAAGTGTAAACATACATAAAAGTCAAAGAAAATATATTATTTACTTACAATTATTATTACTTTGTAATCATCAAGTCTTCCTTAATTGGAAAACCAAATAATTATTGCATTAATTTAGGGAGAAATTTTTATTTTCTTGCGATTAATTGAAAACTTGTGTAATTTGTCATTATTTTTAGTTAAGCAATAAAAAAGCAAACTGATGAAATAAAAAAATAATAAAGTTAAATAGTTATTTACTTTGTAAGAATTCTTCTCAATTATTTGTACTTCTCATCATCCATAAATTATTGGATTCAAAAAAACAACAAAATAATTTACATAATATCATGTATAAATATAAAATATTTAACATCATCTAATGTGATAGTTAGTCAAAGAACTAATTATTAAAACTTGAAGAATGCAAATTTTTTGTTGTATATAATATTTATTAATATGAAAATTGTTACTTGATATTACATTTTCAAGTTTTTTAATGTTGAGAAAAAGAGAGAGTTAGAATTAATTTAAAATGAGAAAATATTATAACTAATTTTATGGTAGCTTTGTGTTTTATTATAACTATTACATTTTTGAGTCAATTAAGATCACACAAATAAAATATGTTAAAAAAAATCATATTACACAATCTATATATCTTTGAGATAATAATTTTTTTTACAATTTTTAAAACTCTTCATATAATTGGAAGATCTCCTTGGTAGTTTGCCTTAAATAAGAACATATACATAAGGACACATGAAATTAATTTTTTTACTGTTGGGTATGTACCAATATTAACAATAATTGACATGATAGAGGGATAAACACCAAAGAAAAAAAATAGTGTATTTACTTTAATTAGCTCGTCATTTAAAAGCTAACAACTTGGGTATTACATAAATCCTACATTAAGTGTTGACTATAAAGCTCATTTATTAAAGGTAGTTTTTTATTTTAAAAAATTAAGACAATAAGATATTACCTCATATATTAAAATGCAACTTTCCATTTAAAAATTTAAGAAAATAAGATATTGTCTCATTTTAAAATCATGATATACATGATTAATGTCAATAATTGAATCTAATGCCCTTTGTATCAACACTGTTCAATCATATGAATTAGGTAAAATTTTAGTAAGAGTTTACTTTGATTAAATGACGTAAAAAGTATTTTTATACATTTTATTATTCGTATTGTCCCAAAATAATCATTAAGAAATCAACTAATAGAAATTTTAAATAAAAATCATGATATAAGTGTATTTATAAAATCATTGTAATTATTTTAATATTAACAATTGTGTAAATCAAAATATACTAATTAATTATAGCAAATAGATAGACATTGTAACACCTAGCCATTTTCAGGATTTGTGACTGTTCCCGTAAACCAACATAAGACTTTTTAGCGTGTTTTGTCCTCACTTACACGCTTCTTGGGAAACTTCCCAAAAGGTCACTCATCCCAGAATTACTCAAAGTTAAGCATGCTTAACTGTGGAACTCTTAAGTGATAAGCTATCGAAAAGTAGATGCATCTTGTTGGTATAGATAGCAGTTATCAATTTCTTTAAGCTATCCTCAACTGTACAGTCCCATATCTGCATAGCCTCTAGATTCCTCTCATTCCAGTGTGTATTCGATTCATTCATGTACTCCTTTCACTAAAAGCCTGCAAAGAGCTACTCCTTGTCCGTGCATTATCTCTTTTGCATCGGTGATCACTCCCCGCCTTCGTTAGTGCCTGGGATGTTACAAAAATGATTCATAAAATAATTAATTTTATAAATAGACATGATACTCATATTTTGATAGACATAACTATGAAAAATGCTAAACTTTTAATTGACAGTTCAACTTCTAAAAATTCATCATCTCAATCAGAGCTTGTTTACTAATTGTCATGAAAAAATTATTTTAAATTATTTAATTTAAAAATAATTTTAATATAATAAATAAAAACATATTTATTTTTATTTTTTAAGTTAAGATTGTGATGTTTTAAATATTAAATTAAATATAAATAGATTTCATTATTGTAAAGATAAAATTATTTTAAAAGAATATTGCACACTTTTATGCTTAATCAAGAATAGATTTATTTATCAATTTGAATATGTTACAAATTGATAAATAAATATATTCTTCTAATATTCAGAAGTTGTCTTTTTTGAAATATGAAGCACTTAATATGACTTTCACATGTTATAATTGAAATTCTAGAATTATTTAAAACTCAAAACTCAAGTAAATACAATGTTGTAATCTAATAACTTCACAGGAGTTTCATTAAATATCTTTCCAAAACTTCACAAAACTGTACATAATGCTAACAAATATATCATTTTGGTTTATAACTATGTTATATACGCCTTGTGAATTTGTCAGATAGGTGTTAACATGGAAATTAAATTATTATAAGAATAACACATGAAAGTAACAAACATGCAAGATTGGTATTTACAAAATATTATTTGAAGTATTAAAATATAAAATATTTCATCACTTGTACTGCATAGTATTTTCACTTTTTTTTTCTTTTTCATTCCTTTTGTTATAATTTGCTTGCATTCTAGATAATTTTTGTTGTCATTGCTCCATGCTCATTCTCCTCCTCCTATCTCTATAGTTTTGCTAATATCTTTCTTGTTGTTGTTCTTGTGATAGTCAACTATTTAAATTTTGCATATTGTTATATTACTCGTTTAAGTAACAAAATTAATAAACATATAACTATTGGTTATTTTAAATATTTCATAATTAATACAATATGATTAAAAATGTTTACTTAAATGAACTAATAAAAATCCAAAAAATTGGGGGGGGGGGGGGGAGAAAGAAGATTTTTCTTGTAATATTTAATAGAAAGACTCAATTAGAGAATAATAAATCTACATCCCAATGAAAAAAATTGATGCACGTACACTTTAGAAAGAAATTATTCATTTATTATGCATATATAGTGCTATGTGGCTAAAAAACTTAAAACTAAAAAAACAAAATAAGACAACCATTCTCAAGCGTCCTATAATATGATTAATAAACATATAGATATTGGTTGTTTTAAATATTTCACAATATGATTAAAAATGTCTACTTAAATGAACTAATAAAAAACCCAAAAAAGAATATTTTTCTTTTAATATTTTATAGAAAAACACAATTACAGAACAAAGATTCTACGTAAAAATCCAAAAAAAAAAAGTCTTTTTAATATTTTATAGATAAATTCAATTAGAAAACAATAAATCTATATCTCAGTAAAAAAAAATGGTACATGTGCATATTACAAAAAAAAATATTCATTTATTATGCACACATGGTGCTATGTGCTAAAAAAACTTAAAAAAAGAAGAAGAAAATACATTTCTTTTAATATTTCTACAAAAACTCAATTAGAAAAGCCTACTCCGATAAAAATCAAATGATAAGAACAGTTATTTATTTGTTGATATTACACTGATGCTCAAAAAGGTGTAAGTTGCTTAATCATGCACATATAGGAAATTTATCCATTTAAAGCCACAATCAAAAAACATGTTTGAAAGATAAGACAGGTTTTAGAATAAAAAATAGATATTATTAGAAGAAAAGCAAAAAAGACAAATTCTTAATGTTTTTAGCTAGCAATTAATATTGTTAAAAATGAAACGTTTACGTTATATGTATGCTTATTGCATTTGCAAACCCAATCCTAAATAAATAGCTTTAAATTGTTGCTCTAGAATTTTAACTCATCATCATCTGCAATAGACACAATGCAAAACTCAAAGCTTAATTCAAATAATAATGTTAAAAAATTAAAAAATAAAATACTATGAACAAATCTACCAGAAGAATCAGTATACCTAAGATGGTACCACAACTTGATATAGAGTTATTGAGGAAAAAGGAGAGAGAGAGAGAGAGAGAGAGAGAAACATAGCTGTGCAAAAGGCTAAATTGTAGACTTGATACAAAAATGATGAAAGAGAGAAAGAATGTAAAGTGCATTGGACATGTGGTGAGACAAAAAATGTCAATAAATAGAAAATGGGAAAGTGTGTGACTATAGTTGAAGGAGTTGTGTTTTTTTTAATGTAAATATATTTATTTCCATACAGATAATAATTTGTCAAATAAAATCCTTTTTTTATGAAATTTATTTTCAATTTTCATGAAAATCATATTTATGAAAAAGTTGTAACAAACGAACTAATTATTTATCAGTTGTAATTATCGTAATTAATATAATTTTTTTATTAATAAAAAGTAAAACATTTCATAAAATTTTTTATTATAAATTATAGATTATAGATTGCAGTTTAATGCACTAAAATTTATTTATTGAAATGACTTCTTATCACATTTATTTTAGTCCTTGAAACTGGAATAAAATTATTGTTTTAAATAAAATCCATTTTTAACATGAATTATTACCCTAAATGAATAATTTATGAAAATTAATTTCATGAAATTTATTTTTATAAATAATTTAATTTGAATGCTAAGTATAAATGGAGAGTGAGATTTTATATATTCTTCATGGTAATTTATATTAAAACAATGTTAATTAACATAATTTAATTTAAAACGTATTGATAATCATAATAGTTCTCAATTGGATTGTATTTATGACAATAAGTCAATTGTAGTTTCATGGACCTTTATATATTTACAGAATTTTGGAATGATTATAAATAATATGATATATTTTTTTTAAATTATAACATTCACACTAACTACTAGTTATATGATTACGAAATTTTTTAAAAAAATCTTAAATTAATTTATAATAGTTATACTTACAAATTAATTTAAAAACTATACTTAAAAATTTTATGCAAATAACAGATACTTAGAAATGTTAATTAATATACTTAAAAATTATGTGATTTCTATTTAGGACAAAATTAGGGTGAATGTAAGTAAAAAATTATTTATTAAGTATATAATTTTAAAAAATTAAAAAATACTTGTTAGTTTATCCTTGATTTCATAAATAATTAAAGAAATTATATATATTATTCCTTTTAGTTATTAACAAATAATTAAGTCAAATGACCAATAGAATTTTTAATTATAATTAAGGTAGTTATTTAAAAGGTAGGTATTTAATGAAATTTTCAAATTCAGAATTTAGATATAGCTATTAAAACACATTATTGGAATAATTATAATGATTATAATTATGGTATGTAACTAAACTAAATATTTACGAAGTACCATATAACAGCACGTGTTATCCGAACCTTTCTGTAAATGACACAGTGTCATCCAAACCTTAAATGTTACTCTTGATTTGCCACATGAAATTCGAACTTGTGAGTGGATTCTCAAATTTATTTATAATGATTTTGCAAAAGTCTCATATTGCAAAATTCAAATTCATATTTATTGAAAAAAATTTGCAAAAAAAATTCAAATTTTTATCAAATTAAAGTATTGCAAAAGTCAAAATTGGTAGGTCGTATACTAATTATCATCAATGCTATTGTTGAAAAAAAAATTCTTTATATTTTTTATTGACATATAAAATTAATTTAAATTTTTCAATTTTATTCAAATTAAGTTTATGATTAGTGTTAACGGTGCAAAAAATGGTATGTAAAATGAAATAAAATTCACACAAATTGAGTTGAGTTTGATTATGTAAAAAATTTACTAATTGGACAATGTATTTGGTTGCACAAACATAAACATGTTTATCACTAACAATCAAAAACTTGTTTTGCTCCTTATCACAAGATTTTTCTTCATCTGGTTGTACCTAAAACAAAATTGTAACAAAAATAAAGGCTACATTTCATATTTATGGTGTTGAAGTATATTAGAATTTGCTATACACATTTTACTTAAACTTGTCGTTATTGTTTAACATCACAAAATTCTTAATTATGTATAAATCTCCTTCTTACAAATTTGTCTTAAACTTATATGCAATATTTCTCCTATAATAGCATGTACATATAATTACTTTGAAACAAACAATATAAAAAAATAACATAAAAGAATATATTGAGTAAAAGACTAATGAGTCAATACTAAGAAAATCACTTTAAATTGTTAAAAAAAAAGAGGACTGATCAATAAAATAAAGTTGTGAAATGGTATAACCAAAATACTTACCAATTAAGCTTAAATAAGAGATAGCGATAAGTAAACTACTAAAATAAAAATCACTAAAATCATAATAAGAGAAACCAAAATGCTTATTTTCGTAGCATTTTGCTCGAAATTATATAAAAAATGCAATCTATCAATTTAATGGCCAAAAGTCAGAAATGGTAATATAATATTAATTTTAATTAATAGCTATATATAATATTGAATTTAAAAACAATTTCATTCTTTGTTTTAATATCATTAAATACTAATTTAATATAATTAAATTAGTTAAATCTAATTAGGTCAACGATTATGTATTCGTTAATACAATTAAATTAGTTAAATATATACAGGTCATTTAACTTTGATTATACTCGATCAATGGCTATTGTAAAATTCAAGTATCCATTAATGGCTTACATTAGTTCTAGTCTATTTTTCATGGATATATAATTATTTTAAATTTAACTATATATTTATAAAATCATTCCCTTTAATTATTATTGTTTGTGAAATATATTTTAAAGTAACTAATTTTAAAAAATTGAGCATAAGCAAAAATATAATATGTAATGTTATTACTTAATATCAAAATTAATATTTAATTATTAAAATTTTATAATAAATAGCATGTTATTACATACTTAATATCAAAATTATCAAAATTAATATTTAATTTCAAAATTGTATAATAAATAGCATTAATGTGAGCAATTTAATTCTTCATTAAGTACAATTAGGTCCATTAAATTTAATTACATCTAATCAGCGGTTATTGTAAAGTTGAAATTTTGATCAACGGTCAACTTTTGTTCAAGTCTCTTACATATATATAGAAGATATAGATATCTTAACAAATACTATGTATTAAAGATTATTTACAAATATGAATCCATTTGATTTTCTGTTTAAATATAAGGATTTCGTTAAACTTTTAAAGTATAAAGGTCTATTTGAAAAATTAACGAAATCTTTAAGGACTTATGAAATAACTAGTATTTTAACATGTGCAATGCACAAAATAAATATTTATTTTATATAACTTAAATTTATAACAAATAAATACTTCTAAATATATAAATTATATTATAATAAAAAATTGTAATAAATAAATATTTTGAACATATAAATTATATTTTAAATTTATAATAAACAATTATTGTAATACAATGTTAATATATTAATAATTTTTTTAAAATATTAAAATTTAATTTAGAACTAAAAATATTGAAAATGATAGACTGAAAGAAATAAGAAGTTAAAAAATTCCTAAAAACACTCTTGTTAAATAATAATAGCTAAAAACACCCTCATTAAAAAATAATAGCTAAAAACGCTATTGGTCGATATAGTTATTCTAATTTTATATATACAAGGATTTAGTAAAAAAACTCAAAGATAATATACAGAGAGATTTATTATTTATTTATTAATGTATCATTTTCTAATTCAACCCATTTTTTCATTTTAATTAGCATTATTTGTATTTAAAAACTTAATTTTTATACAAAAAATGTAATTAAGGCAACAAAAATAAATTGGGAAGCCAACCCTTTTAGCAAACGACCTTTCCACATACCCTTTGTTTAAATAACGCACTTAGAACATCATAAGTGCAGTATTGGTAAAATAAAAAATATATAAAATAGCCTATATGCGAGGCTGTAATCGTCTAAAATCTTTCTCAATATTGGCAAAGAAAAAAAATAAATTTGATTTGGATTTTGATTTATAATTGCTTACCATAGTGGCAAAGAATTAAAATAGATAGCATAGGGGTTGCTTGGTTCCCATTTTATTATTGTTATTTTTTTTACAAAAAGTTTAAATTAAGAAAAACACGCCCTCTTGCAAAGCTAGTGTGAGCGGAAGATTCAACTTAATGTGTCAACCTCTGCTAACAATTATGAATTAATTTCTTTACTAAAGTGTAATTTTCATTATGATTCCTAACACTCTGTTTGAAATGCTATGCATGAATCAATTTGGAAATTTTTTTTTTGAGTAAATTATATTGACATTTCTTGAGATTTTTTCAGATTGTACATGATATTTTTTTTAATCCTTAAATTAACCCTTTTAATTGTTTAAAAAACATTACACTGACATTCTTTATACATTACACTAACCTACTTAATTGTTTGAAAAATATTACAATATGTACTTTTATAAGGGATGTTGTTATAAATATTAAAAAAACATAAAAAATTATGTACAATATGAAAAAACTTTAGAGAATGTTAGTGTGACTTACTATTCTTTTTTTTTTTCCCTACAGTTCAGGACATTTAGAAAGTGAAAGAATAGAAAAAAATTGTGGAATTTTGAAGAGAAAAGAAGAGGAAAGATTGAGTTACATATAAAAGATTAAATTATCCTTATTTTTATACATTTTTTATTATAAATGTTTATGTTATTTTATACATAAACCTTTTAACACAATAAAATAAGAGAAAAGAAAATTTTAACTTTCTTTTTTAAAATTTTTGCTTGCCAAATAACTTATATAATGATTTCTCTTTTTACTTATTTTTTTTTTCTTTCACTTTCTCTCCTAAACTAAATATATCCTAAGTTACATTTAGAACATTATTAAAGAATTAATAAATAAGTTTTTTAATTAAAAATTACGTTAAAAGATATTAAAAATATATTGGTAATGTTTTTAAATAAATTTTTATTTTCATTTTAATTAATATATTTTTAAAACATGGATTAGCATTTACGTCATTTATTTTTCCCTTTTATTGTTCACTACCTGCTACTGCTAGTGGCTATTGCTGGCATAATTTGACTGCAAGTTACTACTTAGAGCAACTTTAATGCTATTTCTTATTCGGGTTCTTAAAAGTTAAGCAATGTTGCTTAACTAGTTTTACCGTTGGAGTGAATGAGGTGGCGTTTCTTATCCAAACAAAGTTGCTTATACAAGCAACGTTCCTTAAGAGTTGCTTAACATAAAAAAAAACATTTTTTTTCATTCTCAAAATCAATAAAAAGAGCAACAAAAATAAGAAGGAAATTAACAGAAAACGGCATAAGAATCAAAGCGCATACAAACTCAAATATGGAAAAACAATTAAAAAAAATTACAAAATCAAATCTACAAACCCATAACCACAGACATAGAGAAATGTGGGTGGCGTTGCCCCTACTGGTGTGGGTGGAAGGGACGGGGACAGGAGGATTTTGTAAAACAAGAGGTTTTGCGGTGGCTCATCAATGGTTTTGTGGTGGAGGTTGTGCATGTCAGTGGTTTTGCGGCAATGGCTTTGAGCGTCGGTGGTTTTGCAGCGATGTCCGTGCGTGGCGACGCGGCGGTGCAATGTGAGATTGAGGGATGAGTTTGGTGGTGATGCAGTTTCACTTTGACGGGAGCTCTGCAAATGAGATGGATTGATGAGAAGGGAGGAGATATGAGAGCATAAGGGAAGAAAGGGGGGAAGATATTTCAAAGAGGGATGAGTATTGAGAAATGAGTGATTGAGAGTAATTTTTTTTCAGCCTCTTGAGAAAAAAACATGAGAAGCTTCTGGAGTTTTAAATATTCCATTTTTTTAATAAATAAGTTTAATATAAAATAATAACAAGAACTTAGTTTAAGAACTCAATTGTTGGAAGAAAAAATAAGTAAAATTCTTATATGTGAAGGTAGCATATGGGACTCACCAAAATTCATTTAAGCAACTCATTTAACAATTCAGCATTAAAGTTGCTCTTACCTATTCAACACGGGGGATCTTCTCAAAATTCCAAATGTGCTGGAGCGTGCGAGCTGGAACCTAATTACCTAATCAACAACCCCAACTGGCCAACCATCAAGTTCGGTGCTTCTTGTAACATAAAATGTCCAGGTTCATTGAACCTAATTCAGCTTAGCCACTTTTTTTTTTTTTTTTGAAAGAGAGGTTAGTCACTTTTCTAAAGTCTATTTCTTTCTCAATTTGAATCACACGCACGAGTCAAGTGGTTTGCACAGAAAACGATACCGATTCCATATTGTCCAGGTTCAATGTATCTTTCTACTCTCTTCATAATTCCCACGTGTGAGGCAATAGAGGAGAGAATAGAAGAGAGTGAAAATGAATTGTTTGATAGAGTAAAAATATAATTTTTTAAAAAAATATGAGTTTCATTATGAAAAATTTCTTCACAAATTAACGAAGAATTGAACAGAAATAAAACTGAAACACTGTCACTCTTCATTCGCTCATCCACTTTTTTGCTGTGAGAGCAAGTAAATCGATTTATATGATATGTACATTGATTTCCTTGCTTTATAATAATAATAATAATAATAACAATAATAATATTGTTATTATTAATAAATAATAAAACATAAAAATAATATTAATAATAAAAATAAATAATAGTAAAAATAATTCAAATAAAAAATAATTTCAAAAAATTATTTTATTTTTTTTCAACCAAACAACTTTAACTTTTATTTTATTTTTTTACTTTATTTTTCTTCTCTTCTCTTTCCTTCATTTTCTTTTATTTCATTCCCCTCTACCAAATACACCCTAAAACTGACTCATCAAATCAAGCGGCATTAGAGTGCTAGATAAATTAACAAATATTTTGAGCTAAATTAAAATAAATACTTACTAACTAGAGTAACGTTTAATAATTAATAAAACTCTAAATGAAATTAAATTACAGAAACAAAACATATACTAAAATGGAGGAAGATGAAATATCACAGTCACAGCACGGCACAGAGGTCAATGAGAGGCACGTGACAGACGTGCTGTATTGTTGGAGCAAGCCAACACGGCCATTGAATCCGCGTGCCACCCCACACCATAAATACGGATCTTTCTTGTGTGGCATTCCTCAATCCTCACCCCTTCTCCTCAGAGAGAGAAAGAGCAGAGAGAAAGAGAGGAACGATTACAACCCTAATTTGCTAGCTAAACCCTGATAGTTTAGCATTTCCTCTCTTTTTTTCCCTCTTCTGTTATCCCCGTCGTAAATCCTTTCTCATTTTCTCAGCAAACTTTCCAGATCCAACTGTAAGAATCCCCTTTTTATGTTAGGCATTTTCGTTTTTCATTTCCTATCACCTCCCTAATTCCGTAGTTAATCAATATCAGTGTCGGTGATTGGTGATTAACCAAAAATTTTGTCTATGAGCTATGTATGATATTTCTATTCCACAATAAAACGCTCGAATCTCAGATATTTGTCTGTGTCGGTGGCTATCTGTGGTGTTGATTTGAAGCTTAGAATTTTAATTTTTAATTCACGTTAGTTTTCTTATGATAATGTCATCTCGTGCATTCAATTTATGGATATTCACTGATGCTGGATCTTTTCTCAGAAATCATGGTTTTTTGGGTTTTTGGCTATGGTTCACTGGTGTGGAACCCGGGATTCGATTACGACGAGAAAAGTATTGGTTTCATTAAGGACTACAGACGCGTGTTTGATTTAGGTAAGGCCCTTTCTCACGCGCCGGTATTTTTTGTCCTTACCTTCTTGAATTCACACAGTTGCTTAGGCATGCCATTTCATTTTTGCAGCGTGCATTGATCACCGGGGAACACCTGAAAACCCTGCGAGAACTTGCACATTGGAGCAGAAAGAAGGGGCAATTTGCGTGAGTGCATATTTTATTTCTATTGGCTAGTGGCTATAGGTTTGCCACCCAAAAATGTGTAATTAATTGATACAAATTTGTTTCCATTATTGTGGTGTGCTAGTTTTTTTTTTAATTGCTGATGTCCTAGCACTTGATAGTGCGTGGTTTTGTCTTGCAGTACTTAATTCTTGTAGGTTGATTTTTTTTTCTTATAATTTATTCTATCTTTCTGCAGTGGGGAGCTGCTTATTGTGTTCGAGGAGGCCCTGAAAAGGAAAAAAAGGTTATGCAGGTAAAATTATTTTCACCTTAGGCAGTTACCAAATTAGCTCTATAACATGAATGCAATTTGTGATAATTTTAGGGTCTTAATAGTGAGTGCCCCTTTTATATTATTATTGTGTTTTCAATATAATAAATATTTTCTATTTTGTTTAACTTGGGGGCATTCCTTAGCGATCTCTATGAACCATAAGTTTATGTCCTATGATTCTTTTGCCTTTTGAGGTGTTAATTTGCCCACTACAATCTTACCTGTTTCTATCCAAGATCCCTGGATTATAATTCCACTTCTGTACAAGTTTCCAAGTAAACGGGCTTCTAGGCTGTGGTATTTCATTAGTGATTTCAGATTAATGTGGCAAGAAGCATCGTACACTTTTTAAACCTTCCTAGAAAATTCATGTACTTTCTGGCTTCAATTGTTCACTCTTTTGTTGTGTAGTATTTGGAGCGACGGGAATGTGAATATGACCAAAAGACTCTTGTAAACTTCTTCAAGGTGAGTTACACGCATTCATTAGGTTGTTTTGTTTTTCCAATTACTTGCAAGTGATTGCTATTTTGATATTTAATAATCACTATTTCTGACTTGCTGTCTTTTTCTTCAGGAAGGAGATTCACTGCATCCTGCTTTAACTGACGTAATAGTGTAAGTTATTAGACATTGTTTATGATTTTCTTTAGCTTATTGATACCGATATATAAGTGCTTGTTTGGGAATATATTGTTTTAGGAAATAATAGCTTGTTTTTCAAAAGCTCTATCAGAAAGAGGCAAACATAAGCTCTTATTTTTTCAAAATAAGTTGAATCAAACATGCACTAAGTTACTTAATTGGTTTGTTCATACTCAAGAGGACAAGGACAAGTTTGCTAATAGATATCATGTCAATAATCTACAGATTCACATCTACTCCAGACAAAGTGAATAACAAATACTACCTGGGACCTGCCCCACTGGATGACATGGCTAGGTATATTATTATACATTTTTCGCCCCATTTTTTTATGTGGAAGTGGTGGTCTATCCTTTGGTTCCGCTAATCTTTGCTTATCCGTTCAGGCAAATAGCAACTGCTTATGGCCCTTGCGGAAACAACAGGGACTATCTTTTCCTTCTAGAAAAGGCCATGTATGATATTGGTAAGTTATCTCCCTAACATATATACATACATATGCAGTCAAAATTATTCTCTAGATGCGCTAGTACGTAATCTAGCTTCATATTTAAATTTGCGAGCACTTTGTTGCTTGTATGCATTCTGATGAATTAAGAGGTTTGATGTGCAGGCCAGGAGGACGACTTGGTGATAGAGCTTGCCAATGAAGTGAGGAAAGTACTTGGAGTGGGAAATGCACTGCCAAAGGACAAGAAATTGGTTGGACCAGCACAACTTCCACACCCTCCTCATGTACCGATCCCTACCCTTCAACTGCACCACCCACTGCCAGAACCCATTGCTATGGATACTTGAGGGAGGGGCCGGAGATGACCATAACTGACGCTGAGTTCGGCAACAAAACTGATTTACTGCGGACCCTGCTAACCCCTATTCATTTTTAAGTAACATCACATGGCTATTTCACTTCGCCTAGTTTCAGTGGCTTCTTCAATCATTCCCTTGAGATATTGCTTAAGTTCAGTGAGACGCACAATACTTTGAATTTGGAATGTATGCGGATATTTTACTTCTACAGTGTTATAATTTAAAAAGGTTGAATTTTCTGTTTATTTTGTTTACCGCAATCCTACCGAATCACTAGCCGTTGAATGAATCCTTTTGTTCTGTTTTGAGCTAGTACTTGTCTTTTTGTGTATCGTCTTTTGGCGTTTGGTTTCGTTTACTTGATCGTATGGACGGTGGATTTAATTTGTTGCTAGGCAACCATGGTAAGGCCTTGACTTGGATAAGGGTTTATAAGAGAAAAAAATAAGAAGAAAAAAGTTATTTTATAAATTAATAAAATCAGTTTTTTGGGAAGAGTTAAAAATATCAAAATAAAATATTAATATTAGTCAATAATTTAACATAGTATAATTAATTTTAAATGAAATTAAGTTTGAATGATTTATGTTTAAATATTTGTATTTTAGAAAAAGTTAATGATAAAATTCATTATAATACTTTTATCAAATGTAAAAATTATTTTTTAATTTAAAATTAGTTTTATAATCAATTTTTGGAACTAAACATGAAAATATTTATTAAAAATTGTCACCCGATATTTGTGATTTTCGATAATTTAATTAAATTAAAAAAAATAATTTTAAGAAACTTGAAAGAATAAAATATTTCAAAAAGACTTAGGTTATGTTTGATGAAATTGTGGTAAGAGATATGAAATAAAATGAAATGCAACGAGGTTGATTCTTATTATTCGAATAATTTTAAAGTTTGAATTATTTAAAATGAGATCGAAAGAAATAAAACCTAACAAAATATACTTTTTTCATTTCATCAAATATATCTATTTTTCTTCCACCTAATTTGTGAGATATGAAATGTAAGAAAAACCTTACTTCACTGAATAAAAAAACTACTATTCAAACAATAATATGACAACTTTATCCTATTGCACCCACAAGTAGATATCCAAATATAGTTTTGTTTTTTCTTATAAAACAAAAAAAAATTATTTTTGAATTTTTTTTATAACATTCTATTGCTTTTAAAATTTAGTACTTTTGTAAAATCATTTTTGTATCAATATTATTTAATAATTTAATTTTAATAATAGTATCATTGATAATATTATTTTATATTTAACGATTTCATTTCTTTATTATATTAATTATTTTTTAATATTTAATATAATATTCTATATTGTAAATATTATTTATTTATTGTGCTTATCTCTTAATATTAAATTTGTTAATACATACCAACATTACATCAGTCTGAGTGGAATTGGACTTAAATTCCTAAAGTAAGGTTTCGAATTAGAGCCTTATAAATGAAAAAAATATAGTTAGGAGAGAAGATCTCACTAATAACAAAAACAAATTTTTGTTAATATATCTTTATATATATAAAAGAAAGGTTTTGTAGGGTTTTTGGAGTATTAATTGATAACCTTATGATTTCTGAGACATTAATTAGCAGTATTAGGATTTTTGGCTTATTAATTGGCAACACTAAGGTTTCGTACTTTATATCCAAAATTTGCTATTATTGAGTGATTTTAATCAATCAAAAAATTCAAATTGATTTCATATTAAATTGTTTTCGAAAATAAATTAGTGTACACATTATAATAAAAATATAATATATAAATAAATAATATGATAAATAACAAATAATATATAATATTAAATGATATAGAATCAAGAATATATAATCTTTATCTTTATATCTTATATATATAAAAGAAAGGTTTTGTAGGGTTTTTGGGATATTAACTGACGACCTTAGGATTTCTGAGACATTAATTAGTGGCATTAGTGTTTCTAGGTTATTAATTGGCAACACTAGGGTTTTGTACTTTATATTAAAATTTTGCTATTATTGAATTATTTTATTCAATCAAAATTTTCAAATTGATTTCATATTACATTGTTTTCGAAAATAAATTAGTGTACACATTATGATAAAAATATAATATATAAATAAATAATATAATAAATCACAAATAATATATATATATATATATAATATCATATCATATTAAATGTCCACATCATTATTAAATGTCCTTATTTTAATAATCTTTATATATAGAAAAGAAAGGTTTTGTAGGGTTTTTGGGGTATTAACTGACGACCTTAGGATTTCTGAGACATTAATTAGTAGCATCAGTGTTTCTAGGTTATTAATTGACAACACTAAGGTTTCGTACTTTATATTAAAATTTTTCTATTATTGAATTATTTTAATCAATCAACAATTTCAAATTGATTTTATATTAAATCATTTCCGAAAATAAATTAGTGTACACATTATAATAAAAATATAATATATAAATAAATAATATAATAAATCAAAAATAATATATATATATAATATCATATCATATTAAACGTCCACATTATTACTAAACGTCCTTATTTTAATAATAATAAATAATATAATATAATATATCATATTAGATAATATAGAATCAATAATATTAATTTATATAATATAGAATCAATGATATAATATATCTTTAAATATATAAAAAAAAGAAAGGTTTTGTAGTGTTTTAAGGGTATTAATTGACGACATTAGGGTTTTAGCAACTTAAAGAAATTGAATTTTACCTCGTTAATTCGCGTAGTAAAAGTTATCATTAAAGGTCAACCTAGATTACTGAGTTGAAACTTTAATTTTGATTAGAGAATAACACTAAAAGTATCTATAAAATTATATATAAGTTTTATCCTAAAGAAATTACCCTTTCCACAATTCACCAGTGCATCACACGGGTTCACACTCTAGTTACCAATGTATAAGAAATGTTTTGGATATTTATCACTGTCATCTTTGTTAATAACTAGTATTTTAGCATGTGTAATGTACATGATAAATATTTATTTTATATAATTAAAATTTATAATAAATAAATACTTTTGAACATATAAATTATATTATAATTAAAACTCGTAATAAATAAATATTTTTGAACATATATATTATATTTTAAATTTATGATAAACAATTTATATTGTGATACAATATTATTTTTAACTATTGATAATTTATTAAAAAAATATTGAAATTTGATTAAGAAAATGAAAAAAGATAAACTGAAAGAAATAAAAAGTTAAGAAAAATCATTGACAACGGTTTTGTTAAAGAAAAACTCTTAAAAATACTCTCGTTGAATAATAGTTCTTAAAAATGCTCTTGTTTAAAATAACTATTTTAATTTATATACAGAGAGGATATTTCAAAATTTATGATTTTATTTCTTTAACATTTTAATTGAATTTTTGTTTTATATTTGAATATAATAATTTTATTTTATTTATATGAGTTTCTTTATGTAAATGATATTGTTTAAATAATATTTTTAACCTATTTTCATGAAATTGTAATCCCTTTTATTTTTTATTGTGATAATATTGTTGATTATTTTAATAACATTATATTTTGTCATCTTTTCAGGATTTTTATTATACTATTATTATTTTATATGTTAATGATATTTTTTTATTATTTTAATTTTATTTTTGTAATAACAGTTATTTTTCAATTATTTTATACTAATTATAATTTAAAAAACTATTTTAAATTAATATTTGAAAATAATGTTGCTATTTTAATACGATTAACTAAAATGATACCATTGGAATGTAATATGAAATTCTGAATATTATTTATATTTCTAAAATTTTTTATTTATTAAAATGACATTATTTATTGTCAAAGTATTATTTGGTAATATTTTTATATAATATTATTACAACGATAATATTTTTAATGATGATATATTATATTATTTTTAATATAATTTTAAATATGATTGTTTACTATATATTTGTAAATTGTATCATTATTCTTTTTTTAAAAACCACATATATCTTATAAGATAAATAACTATGATCAAGCCGAATAAAATAATTACGTGTGACAGCTTTTCATTTGAGTATTTAATGTAGTTACATACATAGAAATCAATTTTGAAACCACTGATTAAGCTAGATTGATGAAACAACTTCATGTTAGTTAATTCATGTATTTGGTAGTATTTTGATAATAATAGAATATTAATATTTATTTACATTTTAATTTACTTAATATTTTTATTTCCATGGTACGGATTTTTATTGATATTATAATGTTTTATTTTGGCATTATTTTAATAATTTTATTTTATATTTTAACGGTGAGAGGCAATACTATATTATTTAAATATATATTATACATTATATAATTATATATAGAATAAAACAAATTATATAATAATATAAGAGTTTAATGGTCATGTACTGCCAATGTAAAAAATTTACATTGTTAACCAATCAGAAATTATTATTGATATGACTTTTAAAGTATTTATTATAAAATAAACAAACTTATAATAAATGGTGGTTTGTGATTGGATAATAGTATAAAATCACTTTATATTGTCGATCCATGGCTTGTTTTCTTATAATATAATGTATTAAGAGTTTAATGGTTATGCACTGTCAGTATAAAAAGTTTTATATAGTCATTTAATCACAAATCATCATTAATATGACTTCTAAAGTATTTATTATAAAAATTAACAAACTTATAATAAATGATAATTTGTAATTAGATGATAGTATAAAATTATTTTACATCGTGAGTACATAACCATTAAACTCATATATTAATACAATGTTTTTTTTTCGCTTTTTTAAAGAAAAGAAAAACTTATGCAGCAAGTCGGTATGCTATAAAGAAGACTAAGAACGAGACCTGTTTTCTTCTTTTATTATGCGCTAGGGCACCCAACCTTTCACCCTATATTTTTTTTCTTCTTCTTCTTGTTTCGCTGTGCAGCTAACCGGAATCATGGATCACAAGGTGGATCTCAGCGCTCCCCATTCCATGGGAACCACTATCATCGGCGTTACTTACAAAGGCGGTGTCGTTCTCGGAGCCGACTCTCGAACCAGCACCGGTACACTCTCTCGTTCACTAACCGAACCCAACTAAACTTAGGGTTTTCGTTTTTTTTTTTTTACATTTTAAAATTTTGTATTTTGACAGCTTCTATCTCTGCGTAATTATTACAAGCTTCTCGTTGGAGAATTGAGATTTGATCCTTGTTGTTCATTTGGGGAGTAATACTTGATCTCTTTTCACTTTCAGGAGTATATGTTGCCAACAGAGCATCGGACAAAATCACACAGCTCACTGATAATGTTTACGTCTGTCGCTCTGGATCGGTATTGTTCTTTCTATCCTATCACTCTTGTGTAGAGGTCAATTTGTCGTGTGATTATGGTGATTTATGCCTATAATTATTATTAGCCTGGATTTGATTTCGTGTTTCTGTTATTTTGGATATTTGCCTGCTGTGTCTGATGTAATTTTGCAATTTCACTCCTCAAATGTAAGGTGTTACACATTTTTTTTTAAGGTTTATAAATATGGGGTTTCAAGTGCAACTGTTGTTAGCCGAGTGTAATGGCATAGAATTAGGCTTTTGGCTGTTTAGTCTGTTAGTGTCCATGCTCCACTCAATTTCTGACATCATATGTTGCTCATTTTCAAATGTCACCCGTTGCTAAAAGTAATCTTGTATAAATGGGTGTGGATGACGGTTTTGTGAAGATTCTGTTTGAACTCGTGAAACTAATAATCTAATGTATTGTTTTTGTTTGTTCTAGCCATATGATATAATGAGCATACTTGTATTATAATCTTGAAGCAGATGATTATGGAATCCCTCATACCCTGTTAACATTTTTTGTTCTGAAAATGATGATCTGCATTCTTTTTGCAGGCTGCAGATTCTCAGATTGTCTCTGACTATGTGCGCTACTTCCTCCATCAACACACGTAAGTGGTTTTACTTCCCTTATTGTATACTAATTGGATATTCTCTAGTAAAATGAAGTTCTAGACTATGATTAAGTGTGCATTTACAATGATTTTTACCTCATTGTGAGTTTTCTATTTGTGTAGGATACAACTTGGACAACCTGCAACAGTGAAAGTTGCTGCAAACCTTGTCCGGCTTCTCTCATACAATAACAAGGTTTGACTTTAAGGCTTTTTCATGGGAATTAGATTGGTGTGGTTGAGTTGAGTTTCCACCTATAATGATAGTATCAATACCAAGCACTACTTATTTAGGATTTTATTATCTTCCCTCAAGATTTGACTTTAAGTCTTGCTCTGTTAAAGCTTGAATTACCCCATGTTTTCTTGTTCACTATGGTGACACATTATCAAATTCATTTAGTCCTCACGCATGTAAACTGATAAAGTTGAAATAAATGTCAAACTCACTTCACATTGGTTAATAAAACTGGTTGGTTCATTATATTAGTCTTGGGTTGTAATCAATAGCATAACAGGAAGAATCTCCAATTTCAATCAGTAAGTGACCAAGACAAGTTACAAAATGAGAGTTCTGAGAAATGAGGAGACCAAAATGAAACTGATTACTTGAAAGTTTAGTCATTACTTTTGAACTGGACTAATTCGATCAGTGAAGTGGACATAAGCGAAGGTGAAACTTTAGAATCTCTTCATTGTAAAGGAATATAATATAATTTGATGCCCTTTCCTTTTGTTTTGACAATTTATGAGAAACGTGTGAGGAGCCTTAGATTCTCAATCTCTTAGAACTAAATACTGCCAGAATTGCAGGCAATTTCACTAATACAACAACTACAACAAAAGTCTTATCTTACTAGGTGAGGTAGGCTACATGGATTGCATAACGCAATTTCATTAATGATCTCTAATATTTGGTCAAAGCTCCCACTGAGCTACTCAACATCCCTTTGGACTGTTAGGGTTAGCATTGTGAAATGTTTGGAAGTTTAGGTAGTGCTGGTGATTGCGTAAAAGTTTCAGAAAGTGGCTATGTTATAAACTTGGAAGGGCTTTAGGTGACAGTTTTTAAGCTGCAAAGACCTTTTATATAGGTTGAGCGGAAGGAGATACAATTAGGAATGATGTTACTGACACAATTTTTTCACATAGCTGTCATTACTAACCATCTTCAATCTTAGATTAGACTTTGACATTTAAATGATATAAGAAACTAAGTATTTCAATGCCAAAGATAATCAAATGATCCACTATTCAACCAGAAATTGTATGCAAAGTCAAGAATCCCAAATCAACATAATCATTTTAGTGACAACAAAAGCCCATTACCCTTGACAAGAAACTCAGACCAAGAGTAAAGAATGTTTTCATTATTTGAGTAATCAAATTCATGTAAAATATATAGAAATCAATAGTTATCTCATCACTTCCAATAAATATAAAGCTAAAGCAAGTAATCACTTGCAATAAGTTGCAAAGCATGGTCAGAGAGTCACTTACAATTGCATGTAGCAGACCAAGTTTGTGACAGAGACCACACGATAGAAATTGGGAGTTTCTGTGGTGCAAACCATCAAGACATCTAGAAGTTAGGGATGAAGGAAGCTTAAAAAATGAGCTATAAAGTGATATTTTCGGTTGCCAAGAAAGTGCAAGAAAAGAGAGGTCAAAGATGAATATGCCAAAAAAGTAAAAAGGATTGTGGGTTAACCCATTCTGGCCCTGGCCAAAACAACACATAATTTTTTTAGATTTGTGGCTTCTCGCGGTGTTAATATAATATTTTCTGGCCTTGCTTATAGTTAATTTAAGGATTAGCAACTATTGTATGCCTGGGAGTGGGAAGATTAGTGATAGGCATTGAATGATGGATTTTTTTTTCCTCATGTCACTGTTACATTTAATTGTTAAACTAGGAACTGATAAATTTGATTTGTGCTGAATTCATGTCAGCTGATGGTTTGAACTTAAAAAATTAGCCCATTTAATGTTGTTTTTAATTTATTTATTTGCCATTTGCAAAAATAATATGATAAAAAAATTAACAGGCTTAATGACATTGTGTTAGCCTGATGGATACTTCTATTTTTTTTCCCTCTCTTTTTCCATATATTTATCTATTATTAGAGATGGGGGTAACTGATATTTGGCTTTGTTGTGAATTTACTTTCATTGGCAGAATTTCTTAGAGACTGGATTAATTGTTGGTGGTTGGGATAAATATGAAGGTGGACAAATTTATGGAATTCCTCTCGGTGGAACAATAGTGCAGCAGCCTTTTGCTATTGGAGGTATTTGACTGTTAAAATATGTTTATCAGTTTATGAATACAATTTTATTATGATTTATTTATTCACACGTTCACCTATACAGGTGATTATCCCTATAAACATATATTGCCTGTATCAGTTGCTCAAATTATACCTTTAATATTAAGAATTGATGTTGGGTAGATCTATTTTAGTTAATCAGTGATGCATGGACTGGTGGATCTATTTTAGTTAATCAGTGATACATGGACCCTTTGCAAAATCTAATCTTGATTGTTTTTAGACTAGAAAGACTTGTATAAATCAAAATTGAAAGACAATGGACCCAAGCACGCCCTATCCCTTTGCTCTTCTGGTTTGATGTGGAGGACAAGAAGAAAACTAAAAAGGAACCCAAAAAATTTCTTCTCTTCTTAATGTGTATCTTTTATAGTGTTGCTTAGGCTTGTAGAATGGTGGATTTTTTCATTGGAGATGGTTGGTGCTGAATTTGTTTAGTCTTTTTGATGATTTGGTTGTATCCCTTTCCTGGTCATACTAATCAAGGAAGCATGACCACTTTACTTGAAATATTATAGCCTTACTTGTGTCAAATACATATTCGTGCCAGACACTTCAGAGACACTTTGGACATGTCTAGCTGCATTTTACAAGTTCTTTACTTTTTTTTTTTTGAAATTTAATAACTATATATATGAGAATACCACAATAATTAGATAAAATCTATTGTTTTATTATGTCTACAATGACTCATGCTCACTTTTAAAACACGGATTCCTTCTTTTTATTTAAGATTTGTATTTTATGTTAATTTTATACAAAATTTGTACATTTCATTGTAGCCTATCATGTCCTATAATTTTGAAAATTTGCTGTATGCCTATGTCTTTGTTGTATTGCATCTGTGTCTGTGTCATATACATGCTTTTTAGATTCACTTTGAAATAAGCCTGGGCCATTGCCTTTTGCAATTGTGTTTGTGGGTTTTCTGTTATGCTTATTATTATTTCTAAATTTTTCAGTGCTAGCCTGTTAGCTTTTTCCCTGGGATGCATGGCTTTTGTTTGTAAAGCTATGGTTTACTAAAGTAGTCTTTTGCAGGATCTGGCTCCAGTTACTTGTATGGATTTTTTGACCAAGCCTGGAAAGAGGGAATGACCAAGGATGAAGCTGAGGTATGTGTTTTGATTATAATTGCTGCCTTTCTTTAGTAACAAATAGCGACTTCTGAACCAAAGAAGATTGTTGTGGATGAGGTTTTTGCGGACCTAATCTGATTTTCTTGCTATTGCAACATGCTTCAGATATGAATTAGAAATTCCGAGGATGATAATTTTGGGGTGAAATTTATTTCTGAATCCTTATTTTTGACACTATTTGATGTTGTGCGGCAGGATTTAGTAAAAAAGGCAGTTTCACTGGCTATTGCTCGTGATGGTGCAAGTGGTGGGGTGGTCCGAACAGTCATAGTAAGACATCTTAACCAGTGGCTTGTGTTTCTTTATTTCCCTCCAAGTGAGACTCATAATAGGTCATGTAATGAAGAAGGGGGGGATAAGGGAATGAGAAAGAGGTGGATTGCATTGCGGGAAATTGGAACCCATACACTAACAATTTATGTCTTATAGTTCAACTGAACTGACTCAAAGGACAACTTGTATTTTAAAAATAAGGTTCATATTTTACATATGCACAATGATTTGGAACTTCGTGATTTTGATTTTTGAAATCCTTGTAGATAAACTCAGAGGGAGTGACCAGGAATTTCTACCCTGGCGACCAACTTCCAATTTGGCATGAGGAAATGGAGCCTCATAACTCTTTGCTAGACATTCTTGGTGCCCCAGAGCCGATGAGCATGTGAAGAAGTTGCTGTGTTTCAGAATCGTGCCTGGCTAGATTATATCTTGTCTTCTCTTTTATGAACTAGTTAACGATTTGGGTAGTCGATTACATTGTTTGGTTGGATATTGTTTTTGGTCGGGTTATATCCTTATGTTATGTACCATGGATGACCTTTGTTTCATCATATAGCTCCAAAGTAACGTGTTCTTCGATGAATTGGTGTTGCATATAAAACAATTATCAACTCATGTTAAACTTCTGTTTTTGGTCTTGGTAGTTAGTAGTACAAAATACAAAGAGGTTTCAAGTTCCAACAATCAAGCATTAAATCCACCCTCGAGCCTGGATTCTTTCGTTTTTCAATGAAACTGGTTAATTTTGTAAAGGTTCATCATGGGATTTTTTGTGAAAGTGGTGTAACGGTAAATTGTTTGTAATATTCCTCAAAATCTTAAAATGTTATATAATTTTTTATTGTCGTGTTAAAGTAGGTCAAAAATTGATTTAGTAATTCTGATAGTTTTCCTGATTAAAATATGTAATCGAATTTAGCAAAATGGGTTAAATTAAGTGAAAAAAATAGGTTCAATTGTTCTTTGGGTGTACGTGGTTTTACGAAATTTTTACTATGGTTTGAAAGCTTTTAATGGAGTTTTTATATGTTTTTAAATTTTTTAATTAAGTTCTTATTACTTAATAATTATCCAAATTTTGTTGATTTTTATTAACTTAGATTTATTTAAAAATTTAGATGAATTATAGGAATTTATTTGATAAATAACATAATTGAATAAGATTTAAAACTTTTACTAAGCTTCTGAATGGCCTCTAATGATGATTTCTGTCCTGAAAAAATGAAAGCTGGAATAAAATTATGTGAAGGGCTTATCAGTTTTCACGATAGCCTATGCTTTGGAAAAAGATTAAAAAAAAAACACTAGAGACAACTGTTAGAGCGAACCAAAAAAATAAAATAAAGAAATCAACGGGACCATTAATTAGGAAAAGTTTTATTGTGGATACAGTAGGAGAAATTATAAAGAATTAGGAAAATGACTGAAATTTTAATTTTAATTTGAATCTATTAAATAGTATTGGAAATTTAAACTAAGGGAAAATAGGTCATATATTAACAGTGTAAAATAGTTTTACTCTCATCTAATTATAAACTATAATATATAGTAAATTTATTGACTTATATAATAATTATATTAAAAGTTACACTAATGATAATTTTTGATTGATTGATAATATAAAATTTTTTATACTGACAATATATAATCATTAAACTTATTCCTATTCCGAAACATGTCAATCCTTGGTTTAGAGGATGAAAAGGAATGAACAATAAGTAAGATAGAAAAGAAAAATAATGATAGGTGTTTATTTATTTATTTAACATCTCAATCCTTGGTATTATTCACGTTTTTTCTCCACTATCATAGTGTGCGTGAGCACGTTATTTTGGTAATAAATAGTTAAATAATAAGAGATGGAGTTTAGTGGCAGTAGAGACTGGAAAGGAAGAAGAGAAAAATGAGCGTGAACGTGAATTGTGTGGGCGGCGACACGCACAACGTCTTCGTTTACGGTAGTTTGTTGGCCGATGAGGTTGTCCATACCCTCTTGAAGCGCGTCCCTCCAACTGCGCCTGCCATCCTCCACGACTAGTTACTCTCTCTCTCTGTGCAATTCCATCCGAAATCCTTTTTTGAGCCATATATTTTGTTTACGACAACGGGCTTTGCCGTTTCTCTGACTTGGTATTTGATTTGCAGTCATAGGTTTAAGATCAAAGGTCGCGTTTATCCCGCTATTCTCCCCGTCCAGAATAACAAAGTTACTGGCAGGGTCTGTCTCTCTTTCTACACGTCCCCTCCTAATTCTAATATATGCATCCATTCATGTATTTATCTTTCTTTTCTAAAAAAAAACGCTATTATATTATTAACCATTTCTCTTACATACATTTCTTTTTTGTCAGGTGCTTCTTGGTATCTCCGGGGTAGAACTAGATATTTTAGATGGGTTCGAGGATGTTGAATATACCAGAAGTGATGTTGAGGTTTTCTTGATGGTAACTCTTGTTTATTTTGAATAAACTATCAATTTAGTCCTTAAAGTATCATTCTCTATCCTATATAGTCCTTGAACTAATAAAATTATATAAGTAGTCCTTAAAGTATTGAATATCCATCAATTCAGTCCTTGGTAAGAGATTAATTTGAAGAATTTTTCAATACTTGAGAGACTATGTAACATGATTTCTAATACTTCAGGAATTTCTTATATAATTTATTAGTTTATGGACTATTTAGGAGAGAGAGTGATACTTCAACGATCAAATTGATGGTTTATTCTTCATCCATTAACCTATTGTAATTATATAACAAACGAGGCAATGTTACGTTCCCAAAAATACATTATATGATCTTAAAGATTGTTCCATGCTCTCAGAAAATTAATTGTGCAGGACAAGTCTGAAAAGTTACAAGTTCACGCTTATGTTTGGAGTAACCAAAATGATCCCAACTTATATGCAGAGTGGGATTTTGAGGTGAGCATGCCGTCTTTTTTATTTTTATTTGCTCCACTCAAAATCAATATAATTCTCAAATGTTTCGGGGACAAAAAGAGAAGCATGAAATGATCTTCAAATCTTAACGAATTTAATTCAGTGGAAAATACTTGTTCATGACATCTAATAAGATTTGATTATTTTACCACATCATCATATTCCTTAATAAGATGTGGCAATAAGGTAAATTTCTATTGAATGTTTGTGTAAAAATGTTTTACACTTATCGTGCATATAAATTAAGCTCAAGTTCAAATAAATTTATTCTCTTGTTTTCCTCTTCATATGTTGGGAAAATTAGTTCATTATGCCAGCTATTTGTGACCGATGCCTTTGCTGGCTATGACTGCATATGATTTCATTGTAAAACACTTTGGATAAAGGGAAAGGGGGCTAAGTTGATGGCTGAGAAATTCTGCTGCAGGGTAGTTGGGGGAAGACGGGATTTCCAGATCAGATGTTAATGTTTTGTCTAAAACCTTGTGTAACATGAGTAATTAGCGAGACACAATGCTTCAATTTCCTTGATGAACAACTTATGGCTACTTGTTTTGTGCATACAAATTAAAATGCGGATAGCATTGTAGTATTTATTTTTTAGTGACTGGTATATAGTTGACCACATCTCTTTATGCTTTCCCTTTACTTCCCTCATGTTTTGATTTTGGCGAAGATTTTTAAACCAGCTAGTTAAAGAGTTATGACTATATATGTGACTGAAACATCTTTGAGATTTTATTCAAGGTTAATTTTATGATTAGTTTTAAAGGGATTGATAAAAGGAGGTTGTCCTGTTCTTCAAGCCTCTTGGCTCATCAGTAGTTTGCAGCATAAGTTTGATCTCGTGGACTTATGATTAAGGAGGGGGAATTAACTTATTAGGGGATATTTCTTTTATTAAGGTCAAAATATAATCTTTAAGGGTTAAATTTTAAAGGCCTCACTCACTGTGTCCTCACCTCATATACATTGAACATAGGCCCATTTTGTCATATATGCATAGTTTGTGTCAAGGTCGTTAAACTTTGCGTGTTCTTTTAATTTCTTCGTTTCAAGTTCTAATTCAAATTTAAGTCCCCTTTTCGTGCATCCCTCACTATTCTAGAAGTCGGTTCTTTTTTTTTCTCTCTGATTATTCTGATTTTTTTTTTTTTCTTGAAAGGAATGGAAACAAGTTCACATGAATGATTTCGTGAAGATGACTAATGGTTTTATGCAAGAGTTGGAATTGCCAGAATCAAAGCCAAGAGTGCAGACTTATGAAACGTTCTACAAGCCAGAAAACGATAAGCCACTTGAACCTTGATGTTTACAGTTTATAAAAATTCTGCATTATGTGCACTGTGCTGAGTCGTATGGTTCAATTAAGAATCATACTATTCACTGTTAATAATTATTAGTTCCCCTCCGAATCATTCGTTAAGCGTCTCAATGCTATCTTTTTCACAATGACAAGGTTTCAGTAATATATTTATATGTTATGTTATTGTATTATTACCTTGTAGAATCTTAATACTAATATTTGATCACCCACTCTCCAAATTAGAGATCCACATACATAAATAGAACATATGTTGCAAGATATAAAATGAACTTGTAATCCTTAATATTTTCATAGCAGTGTGTCAAAATAGAAGTCCTCTGTTGAAAAGAATTTCTCCCAATATATATGTTTATACATAGCTGGAGGCCCTTTTTTTGTGGGGGAATGGATTACATCTTGGAAGCTGGGAGTCCTAATTGTATCTCTTGAAGCATGACAAATTCGTGCAGAATGCAACATTTAAAGCATTTTCGTCTAGGCTTAAAAGCCAAGCTTAGCCCTGTGTTGTAGGACGAATTAGGATAAACATGGTGTATTTTTCTCATCCTTATTCTGTTTTTATCCATTAATTATAGGAGAAATTAAATTTTGAAGTGTTTATAAAATCAAAATGTTTATTTAAACGTTGTTCTTTTGAAGCGTTTGCATCGTCTTGGATGACCTTTTTATCATAATTGTCTTTAGATGATCTTACTGAGATGATACGCACCTTTATCATAATTGTCTTAGGATGATCTTGCTGAGATGATACCTTTTATCATGATTGTCTTAGGATGATCTTGCCGAGATGATACCTTTTATCATGATTGTCTTAGGATGACATTGCTGCAAATCAAAAGTTTTATATTTTTGTGATTTTGTCTTTCAAAGTTTCCATTCAGAATTCTAGCAAGAGATACAAAGTGTCATATTTGACTAACCTATATATATATAAGATACAAAAGAACGGGAATACAACGTGTCATCTCAAGGAAATCATTTAGCCTTTACAAGATTTCATTCTCTATTTCCATCGTCAGCCGGTCATTCGTTGCTTCTGTTCTGTGTTATCAATTAATACTTCATGTACAGGAAAAGCAGAGTAGGAAGGCACAAAGTTCATTTAATATGAAGCTGATTAGAATGTTAACAATCACATGTCTATATCATAAATTTCATATTAATCTGGTTCTAGATAACTAAACTCTTAATAATATAATTTATACTTTAGAATCCAAAAGGAACTCGGACACTTGATGAAAACATTAACAATTACTTCTTAAAAAACACTGACACAAGCAATCACAAACAAAAGTGACTGATAAATCTCGTAAGACACAGGAAATGACTGGTTTCATTAATGTGCAATCAAAGATGGGAAACGCTTCCAGAGGCTCAAACAATATGGTATCCAATATATGAATATTCATGCCTAGGTATTGACACTCTTCGTTGTTATATCATATTAATTATCACATTTATATTTCTCTCCCTTTTATCTCTTTATCTCACTAGATATTGATTAAGAGAAACAACTAACAAGTGTCCATAAATCATTTTTTTGAATTCGGATTTAAGATACACTCAGCAATCTCTCATCATTTCTTCTCCTGCTACTGTCATGTGGCATTTGAAGATAGAATTTTGGAAGCCACTCGTGACTACTAATTTTGCATGTTTTCTAATTCCTGTTCCATTATGTCAGACGTGACTACTAAATACAAGAGAAGTTCAGACTTTGTTGTCTTGATCTCTTGCTGCTTGAGATGATGCTCATAACTTTAGTTATGCTGGCATTTTAGAAGTGTTACGTTATAGTTATCTTTTGATTCTTTTTTGTCCCCTCAACCTGACAATAAACTTGGATCTTCAGTGACACTCCTCTCCCTATCCCGCGGTAGTGTTTTGCTATCTTGCAAACAAATTGCTACCCACTCCACCTCCAGATAAATAAACAGCGCAACAGAAAGGGAAATGAAATTAGAAAATAAACGAGGAAACAACCCAACTCACATTTTAACAACAGGAGGAATTATTGATTATTGATCTAGCTACAAAAGAGATTTATTAACATGATGGTTTACACAAATAAGGTGAAAGATTTAGCTCCAAAAACGAACGAGATACAAAAACCAGAACAACACAGAACACTGCAAACAAGATTCAAATTAACAGCAGGACTTTAACATGCAGATCCACAAAGGTACCACCTCCATGATCACCATCAATTCAACCTCATGCACACATGCATAGGCCTGAATGATTAATAAGTTCCTTGTGTGGCCTCTTGAAGTCTACCCTGAGCATAACTTCCGTAATCCTTTGCCCTTTCCTTCACATCCTTTGCCTTATCAGCAAGGTACCCTTTTGCATAGTCAAGGGTGTCGGAACCTGCAGGCTGGTTCCCGGACACGTAGTTGTAAATCCAAGACAAAGCAGCAATGGCAGCCACACCACAGCCACCGGAGAACAAAAAGCCAGAAGCAACTAGGAACAGCACAATGGCAGCTGGGACAAGGATGGGGCTGAAGATAACAAGAAGAGGGGTTGCAATGATCAAACCTATGACAGTGCCTGTGAGGATCAACCCAGACAGGAGCAAGAGTGTGATGCCAATAGTGGCAGCGGTTATGAACTTGACGATTTGGCGTGTAGGTGGGTTGTTAATGTTGGTGTTGGTCTCATAGGTGGTTCCATAGGGGTTTCCATAGGAGTAGGACCCAGCAGTTCTTGGTTGATCAGCCATGGTTGCCATTTTTTTTCTCTTAGCTTTTTCAAAACTCAAGCAAGTTCAGATAGAATAATAGTATGTGTTGAGAGTAAAGAGTGTGAGAAGGTTTGTGGTATATAGCATTGTAGGAGGAGGTGCTGGGAGGTCACGCGGCAAGAGGTGAGGGTGCATTGCATGTCGTGGCGGCTTTGCATGAAATTGAGGTTCAAAATAAGTAACACCTGTCCCCCTTTACTGACCACTCTCTGAAACAGATTCAGTAAGTTATGATGAAACCATGGGAAACTTGGAGGGTTCGGCACCACCTTTAACGCTTAATCTAAAATAAAGTATGCAAAATTCCTCTGTATAATGGTTATCACTCAGCTAAGCAAGTTAATCGCATTTTATATCACTTGTTTGAAAATGCAGGTATTGCTTAAAGGATTAGATTTTTCTTACTTTAAATCGTAGGTTTCATTTTAAAATACAGCAACAATAATTGTATCCCAATTGATTGTAAGAACTATAAGACGTTGTTAGACTCAATTAAAAACCAAAATTTGAAAAATATTATTTAGCATAACATCCTTTTTATTAACTCCTCATGTTATCCTTTTATTAGATAAGACACATTAGAAAAACTTTATCCTAATTTTGCTCACTCACAAGGTTCATGCTTGCTTACTGTTTTATTCTCTTGGGTTGCGGAAAATTGTGTCTGTTCTTGCATTGCATCCGTCTCTCCGAAGACAGAAATCGTTTATATTTACAATAAAAAGTATTTTAAAATTTGCAATTAATAAAATTAAAATTTAAAATTATTAGTATTACAACGTATTACAGTATATACTATATAATTTATCTATTATTAGAATTCAATTTTTTCCTTTTATCAAAAAAAAAAAGAAAAAGAATAGATTCTATTTTTTTCATATAGAAACCTCACGCGTAATAGAGCTTGTTTGTTGAACATCTTTTACACTGCAAATCTTACATAACGATACTCAATACGCCTTCGGTGAGAAGAAAAAAATTTAACTAGAGTTAAAAGTGTATTAAGAAACAATAATTTTTTGTTCGGGGTATTTCAAGTAATTATTTTTCCTTTCTCTCAAACATTGACGCATATTGAAGTTTGGTGTGATATGTCATAATAAATTTTCACCAACCCATTTTGTGTGCAACCAAATCACAACCGTTAATTGATTATTGCATAATTAAGAAAGAAAAATGTAATCAATGGTTCAGATTTTGACTAAAAGAAACATCCTGCAGCAAAAATAGGAGAGGATCCGTGTCCTATATTATGTAGTGTAAAATATCTGACATTAATAATTTCCGCTAATATTATATGATTATATTCCTGAGAGTTTATTTCTATACTTGTGTGACAAATGTATTTTCCTTGTATTTATCTTGAAACTGTACACTATTTTGCCGTTTCAGTATACAGTTAATGATATTATAAACTTTTCAAATAAGCTTAATTTAACATTTACAATAATTTCTACTGATATCAGGCTCCACAAAGTAATACGTGAGTAGTTTCTCCTTTTCTTTTTCTTCTTTTAAAAGAAAAATAGTTAACTTTAACAAAACATAATGGCAGAACCATCAAATTTTGGCCAAAGTTAAAATAATATTGATAATCACATACTTTTACAATTGACGACACTTAACAGAAAAAGAAGAATATCGAGTATTGTATGGATAGTTTTATTAAAAAAATACAATCTAAAAAACATGTAAGGAAAATTATTTTAATTAATAAAATATTATTTTATTAACAAAAAAAATTTAAATAAAATAATACATGTATTTAAAGCTTTTAATTTTGAACAATTTGAAAAATTAGTTAAATTGATAAAAGATTATTTTGTTGGAAATTTTCAAATATCTTATTATGCATAATGTAATGGAATGAATTCAAGAATGAATTTGAAAAATAAAAAATATTTTTTAATTAAATAAACAATTAAAGAAGAAAAACTATTAACTTAATTTAAAATAAATTTCAAAAAATATATCACAAAAATGAAAAAAAAACATGTGCCTATAGAAGAAAGAAAATAAATATCAAAGTAATTTCACATTTTCACTCATAAAAATAGAAACTTAAACTATTAATATAAGATAAATAATTTAAAAAATGTTCCCTTTTCAAATGTTAGGGGAAGGGTGCCAATTGCCGAATTTCGTGTAATCATATTCAAGTAGTGATTGAAAAAAGGCTATAAACTGGCCAAATAATTTGTTAAACACACTTAATCTTTGGTCGCCCCCCTGCAAACTTTCACAAGCTCAATTTAATATCACAGTATTAGGATAAACTTTTTACTCGATCACCCAATAGTTTGTTTACGTCATTAACAATTTTTTAATAATAATAATCATCCGACATTAACAACTGGATAATATATAATTAGATAATAAAGTAAACCAAAAAAATCATTTAGAGCGCATCAGAATTATATGCCAATTTTTATTCACCAAATTAAAAAGAATGGTGTTAGAAAGAACAATAAATTGTTTCCTAAAAGAAGTTCGTTAAGGATTTCCAAACTTGACCAAACTCTCAATAACAATAATAATAATTTTTAAAATTGACGCACCTAATCTCAGTTTTTTTCAAGAAAAAAAAAATGTACCATCTTATAAAATGGTTTTGGATATGGCAATATAATATGCATATACGGCGTCCTTCTGGTCCTGCAACTAATATAAACCTATCCTAGTGTGAAATTTAGGCAGTTTGTTCGATAGATCTCCAATACTTGGTCTCATTAAGTACATAATAAATGCCATTGGAGGGATTGGTGACCACAAGCAGCGTAACATTACCAGAAACACAAACAAACTTGGGGCTCAGTAGAGCTTACACCAATGATTTGGAGTGGACGTCACAGCTTGGGTGGTGTTATTGCCAGGTTGAATGATGCTCCGGCTGCTTTCACCTTCTCAACAATCTCCATAGCCTTCTCATTGTTGCTATTGACATAGGATTAATCCATTTCCATCATGTCCCCTTCTTCCACCTCTAACGGTTGACCAGTTTCTGGAACTATTTCTTCACATGCCATAGGAGAATGGAAGGCAACCCATGGGACAACAGCCAAACAGTCATTTGACACTTCAGAACTCTTCTCCCTCCTAATTTCATCTTCAACAGGGTCGTCTCGCTTGGCAATACCCCATGACAACAAATAATCTGAAAAACAAAAGGCAAGAATTGTTCAAAAGATATCCAGAGTCCACACAGATCAATAAGCTCATAAAAACTCAGCTGGGTATTAAATGCTATGGCCCAAACAACATGTGGTTCTAACTTCTAACATAAGTAAGAAAACAAAAGGATTCAACCCCCCCCCCCTCCCCGCTCTTTGCCAAATAAATGAATAAATAAAAGCAACGTGAAAATTTTGATTTTGTTGAATAGTCAGTGGAAAAGAACAAGATGATGTTTTGATGCCAGAGGCTTATGAGTTATTTTTCAACTCCTAATTTAATATGTGCAGCCTGAAAAAATCAGCTTAACAGGACAAATAACTCTGTTCTACTGGCCATCAAAGTTCGCATGAATGTTATAAATAGGCAATAGTTAATTCACGTGACCAATATACAACAATCACCACAACAGTACAATTACAAGGAAGGGGCAGTAGTTCAAAATTGTACCAAGCCATCAATTCGTTCAAGAATCAAATATTGTATTAAGGAGAGTTAAAACCACTGTCCACTTGGCAAGCATAAAATTTTGTTTGCAGAAACCTTTTACTCCTATTGGTAGTAGATTCTTGGGAAGATTCATAGTTTTGATATATAAATATCACAGAAACATACACACGCATACTGCATCTAGGCTGACTCATATTCTAACAGTTCCCTATAACATTTCCCCTGTATTTATCTTCTTGTCTGCAAATGACCATTGCCCTCAATCATTCCGATTTCCATAGCAATATCTTATAAAACTTAACACTTTGGATATCCTCTCCATGGGAATTCAAAAAACACTTCAGAACTCTTAGTTATATTGATAAATTTCTGGAAGAGATAATCAATTACAATCCATGGAATTTGATTGTTCTCAAAAGAAGCAAATGATATGACAGATTGGAAACCTCATTTACAACTATCAATCTCGAAAATTTCAACCTATACAAAAACAGAGAAATATTCCATCCCGTATTAACCTCTCAAATATAATTCAACTTTCGAGCCTAGATTGAGTTGACGGTCAGAGCATTATTATTGTGATCATGTGAAATTATTAACTGAATTATTAAATTTAAGAGAATTACATAGAAATTTATTTTCCAGATAATATATAGAAAATCTTTATAGGTGTAAATTAGCAAGTTAGTTGTTCCCCTCCCAAATATTTATGCCTTCGACTGGAAAGGGTTTTAAGTTTACTTGGCATCCAATATGCGAGCAAATAACGAAGACTAAACTCATAAACCCCTAAAATAGAAGAATAAACAAGAAATTTACAATTTTTTGGATGCAGGGTCAAAGCCATGACATAAAGGACACGGCAAAGACTGTGGTTGGTGTCGTGTGAACTATAAGCTCATTGCTAAAAACTGATGATTTTGTAAACAAGTACAAATGTACAATATATTGGACATCCCATGCCGAGGAAAAATTTTAAAACTTAGGGTTCATTCTAAATAAAGAAATTCATCGAAATTCCAATAGGCCTCTTTCAACGAAATTTGAAATTCTTAACTGAGCAAGTGTAGCATACATGTTGAAGAAATGCCAGCGACACACTCTTTTCAACATTCACTCTATACATCCAATTACTCAATTAAGCCATAATAAACAACCCCAAATTATTATTATTATTATTATTATTATTATATATGGAAGACCAAAAGGCTTACCCTTTAAACCGGGAATGGAGTCAGCCTTGATGACGATAGAGAAGTGAGGTGAGGTTGGGGACTTGAGAAAAGGCGTAGTAGCGGTTGGGTCATAGAGAACAATGGCTCTCTCTTCCGTGGGATTCACACAGGTGGATTGCTTCATCATTACATTTTCCTCTTCCTCCATCATCATCGTAGTGCATAAGTCGCACTCCCACTCCTTAAATTTTCAGTTCAACAAGTATTCGTTTGTAACAAAACAGTGATGATGATGGAACCTAAAATGTGCACGAGAGAGGAGAGGGAATCAGTTAGTACTTACCAGCCTCCTGGATTTGGGTGGGGGAGAAATTGAAGGGAAGTCATAGGCAAGCTCCTTGCGCTTCTTCATTGTTCAAATTTTCTGGGAGCGTCTCCGATTGGGAACTGAAGTGTCGTCTCAGCTTCAGAGGTTGCGAGCACGATCATCATTCAGTCGAGCTTGGAAGGGTTTGGCTTTCTTCTTCCATTCCGCGTAAAGAAGGGCAGATATCTTACACCGAGGAGGAGCTTATCAAACTTTTATTTATGTCCTTTATATATAAAGTTAAAGTGTAAAACAAAATTTAAATACCAACACATCTTAAATTTAAATGATGTGGATAATATTTTTATTTTATCCAAACATCACCCTAAAATTTAAAACATAACAAAAATTTTAAAATCTAAATTATTTATTTTCAAATTACAAATATTTCGGCATATATTTTCAACATTCTTCCTTGTCTTAATATCTATTCACACCCACTTTGAATTTCAAGTTTGAAATTTGGCTTTTCTCCTTTGATTCTTACTTTCTTTCTCTATATATAAATTAGAATAATTATCTTAAGCGAGAGTGTTTTTAGATATCATTATTTAGCGAGAGTGTTTTTAGCTATTTTTGTTTAACGATAATGTTTTTAAGAATTTTTTTAATCTCATATCGTTTTTATTTTTATTTATAAATTACATTTTAATATTTTTTAAAAAAATTATCAATAGTTAAAAATAACATTGTATCACAATATAAATTATTTATCATAATCTAAATTATAATTGATATGATGAAAAATATTTATTTATTACAAATTTTAATTATAATGTAATTTATATATTCAGAAGTATATATTTATTATAAATTTTAGTTATATAAAGTCAAAAGTTATCTTGTGCATTGCGTAAGCTAAAATACTAGTTTTGCCTGTAATTCTTATCATTATCTTTCTTGTATGGGTCCACCTCTTCAATCAGCTTGAGTTTCTCCTTCAGTGCATTCATATTTTTTTGGTCAATTTCAGCTTCTTTGTTTTCTGTGGGCTCCATGGTAGCAACATTGCACCTTTGATAGATGTCAAAAGTCAGTTCTTCATCTACATCTTCATTCTCCTCTTGAACATCAAGCTTTTTCAAAATACATCCATCTTTATGCTTTTCTTTTGATTTTGATCTTTCTTTTTTATCTTCTTTATATGTAGTTGGCTTCTCCTTCATCAAATCTTAAGCAAAGCCCTTTCCTTTCATCTGAACTTTGATCACTTTTTTGTTGTTTGTATCTTTAATCACACAATTTGTATCTTTAAACAACATCTTGTAGCCTTTCTCCAATAATTGAGCAACACTTAAAAGATTTTGATTAATTCTAGGAACATGTAAAACATCATATATTAATTTCAAATCTAAATGACTTTAATTACAATTGTTTTTTTGCCTTTTATTGCAATGTGTGTTCTATTTCCACTTTTGACTTTGGAAATAGCAGTTTGTTATGCTAATTGAATCGCTACAAATAAGCCAAGCTTTTGTAAGGTTATTGGTTGTAAAACACGACATTGCAAATAGTTGTTCCTCTTCCTCGTCCTGTTGATCCTTAACAAGATTGGCCTCTACTTGTTGACGAGACTTGTATATCTTTTCCATATGTCCTAATTGATTGCATTTGTAACATCTTGCATCAAACCTCCACCAACATCTCTTTGGTGAATGATTAGTTTTTTTTTTCTCTTTTTTTTTGCAATAAGAACATGGTGGAAAAGTTGGAGTATTATTGATTTGGTTGATTCTTTCAAAATCTCCAACATGCTCCTTTTTCTTCTTTTTGCCACTATTGTTGTTCTACAATTTTGCTTGGAGAGCATCCTCCACGATGTCTCATAAGCCTTCTTTACTCTAGTTCCTGTAATGCATCTAACACTTTTGCCAAAGTGAGCTTACACATATCCTTTATGTTCTTCAAGGTGGCTATAGAAGCTTCATATCTTTTAGGTACAATTACAAGAATTTTTTCAACAATTTTGGAATTAGGAAATTCAATGCCTAGTAATTGTACCTTATTAGTAATACCCAACAAACAGACATGTCTTTACTTTTGCCTTCTTGATTTTTCTTTCTTTCTGAATTTTTATCTAAGCCATGGTGGGATTGTCTGGCAGCGAAGGAACATCGTAATCCTCTTTCACGGCTTCCCAAAGATTTAAAGCCTCTAGGTATGATGCCATTCTAATTGCCTAAAGATCATAGTTTTCTCCATCAAAGATAGGAGGAGCAACTTGTAAAAAACTTGCTTCAGCTTCCATCTTTACATGTTTGTAAGAAGATAGCTTGTGATATCAATTTGTTGGTTTTTTGTGAAAAAATATTTTTTATAAAGAAGAGAGATAAGTTATGTGGAAGAGCTTTTCAAATTTTTATTCATGAACTCTATATATATAGGTAAAGTGTAACACAAAATTTAAATACTAACATTATCCTAATCTTAAAATCAAATTGATAACATCTTAAATTTAAATGATATGAATAATATCCTTATCTTTATCTAAATATCATCTTAAAATTTGAAACATAACATAACAAAATTTCTAAAATCTAAATTATATATTTTCAAATCATAGGTATATATCCATCCTATATATTAAATGAGAACATTGAACAAGAGCGTTTTTAGCTACTATTCTTCAATGAGAGCGTTTTTAGCTGTCATTTTTCAATGAGAGCGATTTTAAAGATTTTTTAATCTCTTATCTCTTTCAATCTATCATTTTCAATATCTTTAATTCTAAATTATTAAAATAAATTATCAATAATTAAAAATTAACAATGTATTACAATAATTATTTATTATAAATTTAAAATATAATCTTTATGTTCAAAAATATTTATTTATTACAAATTTTAATTATAATATAATTTATAAATTCAAAATATTTATTTATTATAAATTTAAGTTATATAAAATAAATATTTATTCTGTGCGATGCACATGTTAAAATACTATTTTTTAACATTCTTTCATTCCACGTCTCTGGAAAACAATGAAAAAGGAAACATTTTGCGTCGTGTTTGCGCCCAACACCCTTTGCAATTGCATTGTTTACAGCCCAATCTATAAAAATAAATTTAATGGATTTAACAAAACAAGAAAGAAGTAGTAGGAAAAATAATGGTTGGTCCTTAGGGCTATTTTGTTGCTTTCTCCTTCTCATTTTATTTGTAAGTGCTACTAGGTGTTCTAAACATAATTATTAAAAATAAAAATATATAAATTATTTATTAAAATATTTATTATATTCAAATTATAAAATATTTAATATTTATTTTCTAAATATTTTAAAAAAACTCAAATGTGTGTTTAGTTTAACTTATTTGAAAAAAAATTGTTTATTTTTATCAATTTCACAAGAGAATTTTTGAAAATATTTTTTTTTCAAAGATAATTTATACCAAGCACACACTTAATACAATATATTAAAACTATTTTTAAGATAATTATTAACGTGATTTCATTTGTTTTTTTTTTTTACTTATTTAGTTGTCTTATTTCTTTTACTAATTTAGTTCTTAATGAATTTTTAATTTGAATTTAGATTTAATTGTATTTTTTACCCCTTTAATTTAAATTATGTGTAATTTTAGTTTTAAAGTTTTTTAACCAATTAATTTTTTTATTTTTAAAATTAAACTAAATTAGTTTGTCATTAATTTTTTTTTTATGTATCTCATTCTCAAATAGGTAATCGTACATGGATATTCCCATGTTATAAACATTCATGTTTTTTTATTCAAGAAAGTTTAAGTGAATTGATTACGAGCTTCATTAGGATTAAGGCAGGTCTCAAAGGCTTAAAAAGTGTTTATAGAAGTATTTATAAATTACTTATCAACGAAATCTTCACATTGACAATAAGATTTAAATTCACATCTTTGTCGGATATGAGTTGTATTCTTGCTACGTAGACTAACCTTTGTTAATATACTCATTTGACATTTTCTATATATCTGTATGTGTTTTTTCTTGTTACATTGTATCTCTTATTATATTTATCATTTTTTATTTTGTCTCTGGGTGTGTTGATGGACACAATTACCCTGCTCAAATTCTCATTCGAATTACTTTACTCCCCTCCCGCTAAAATTTCTCCTCCGACCAAAACAGAGTTTTAGTTAGACGCAAAGAGCAAAAAGGATTTAAGGTTGAAGAGGAGGATGAGCGGAGGCGAAATCATGAGAGGTTCAGGTTGGGGAACGCAACATGCAAGTGCATGTTGAACAAAGGGAATGGCAGAGGTGTTATTTTTGGGGAACAACAAGGTTAGAAATGGAAATGTGAATAAGCGGGATAACAAGATGAACCGTGTCCACTCCTCACACAGAACAGTGGAATGGCAACCATGTCCTTTACAATTGCAGCCTCTCTTTACCTTCCTTCAACTCCCACTCCCAGTCTCAGTCTCAGCCATAGCCGTGCTGTTTACATCAAGCCCCTCCACTGCTCTCCCATTCACCAACACGTACCTCCTCAATTCGCTGAGTTTAATTGATTTTCAAACTTCCTAAAAATGATTCATCTCATATGTGTGTTGTTGATCAAGGTCGATGCAGATGCAGATGCAGGTATCATGTGTGAACCTTGCAATGGAAAAGGCTGGTTAGTTTGTGATTTTTGCAAAGGCCAAAAGACTAACGTCAAAGCCGAAAACAAACGTATCTACCGTCGATGTCCCTCCTGCAAAGCCGTAAGCCATCAACTATTTTTCAACACAATTCACCCATCAATCATCATCATACATACTAATGCTCTCTCCTTCTTTTTTCTCAAAAAGGGTTTAATTACCTTTTTGTTTGCGTAAACTTTATCTTTTGTTCTTTTTAGTTAAAAATAACCTGTTTTAATTCTTATACATATACTCTCGATATCGATTTGGTCTCTGTCGTTTTAGACTGCCACAACTTAAATAAAAAATGTCAAAAAATATCAATTTGTGGCAGTTTTACACTGTTAATTTTTATTTTGTCATAGTTTTATTTTACGGAGTTAAAACGCACTTAACAGCAAGAATCAAACTGATATCGGAAGTACATATATAAGATTAAAACAGATTATTTTTAACTATAGAGACCAAAAGTTACAAGGACTAAAGGTAATTAAACCTTAAAAAAATCAGGTTGGATATGTCTTGTGTTCGAAGTGCAAGGTCTTCAAATGTGTTACTTTTCCTAATTTTAACGATTCTGAGAATTGAATTGATCATCAACTTTCTTTTTGACAAATTCCAATGCCAAAATGGTTATTGGTTATGCAAGTCAGCAACACGGATCGTTTCTCTTGTTTATTTGCATTGTTCATACCTGTTTTTGTCTCCTACGTGTACAATTTTACTACTTTGAGAGGAATCAATTCCATTTACTTGTCAAAAAGTTGAAGAAAGGAGGATTCACTGTTTCACTGTCATCATTTTTGCATTTCTTATGGATATACATATTCTGTAACTGATGCCATTCAAAAATTTGTATATTCAAAGCTCGTCATGCATTCTTGATGCTATTCTAGTGTTTACTTGTAACTTCAGCTTTTATTGTCTTTCTTGTTCTTTTAAATTTATTTTTTTAGATTACAAGTGGAGGCCAGGAGTAATTGTGTTATGGAGTCACCCTATTCATTGTTAAGCATGATAATTGTTTTGAAATATGATCAATTAAGGATGAGATTCTGCACCGTCAGACACTTGGAGTTAAGAGGAGAATATCACTGAGAAGCAAGAACATAATATTCTGTGTGATGCCATCCCCTGCCTTTCATTAATTTTTAATGCAGTTAAGTCAGTCAGTCTTATGATAAATATCAAACGGAGGGGGAAAAATGTCTGCATACATATTAGTTTATATCTAGTGATTATGATTTTCAAAATTTAATCCAATGTTTGAAAAAAAATAAAATGTAAGTAACTCCTACATTTGCTCTTTGATGAATAATTCTCAGCCGTTTGCACTTACCTCAAACAGTCAAACTTCTAGTATGCGGCTAATATTCCACAATTTCACAAATTTAGAAACAAGATAATTGTTCATAATTAGAAAGTTGAGAGCCCTTTTATCTAGGAGTATACTTGTTCTTGTTCAGTCAAGTTTCACCAAAGGGTCCCTGTTCAATTGACTCATTTTCGGTATCTTTACTTATTAACAAATGGAGTATAGTTATATCCTGAAATCTTAAATGCTATTGCCAAATTTGAAACCGCTTGCAGTTTTAGCAAATGGTCAAAGGTCAGAGATATTCTTGGTATCAAAATTAATGTTGCATGAACTAGGTCTGCTGATTGTTCTTACAGCTGATTTGCCTTTTTATTTTGTAATTGTTTTAATTGCTGTCCCAGCTTTACCTTACTGCAGAAATCTTTGAACCTTTCCATTTCCCCCCTTATTCTTCAGCATCTGAACATATTTTTCAGGTTCATATAAATTAAATTCTGGCAGTGAAATACAGGTAATTGCACTGCTTTAGGTTACATTTACGTTGCATTCCGTTAGATTGTGTCAAGGTTGGAGGTTAAACATTATGACGTGATGTATGACAACATACATTCAACTGCGTAAAGTTCCTCCTCTAAATGCTCTTTACCTTTTCTAACTTCTTTCATTTTCTTTCTTCTTCCCTCTGCTCTTCTACATTTTACATTTTGGTGTGGCAAAAGATATATCCAATTTGAAAACTGGGGTTCATGGAAACTGTTCGTCTATCTGGATTGGTTCAAAATCCTACATGGGAAGCTAATCATTTTTTACAATTTGGATTTGAGCCTAACTCAACCCCAAAAGCTAACTCAAGAGATGAGAGTTGCCTCCTACTTGTATATTATATTTCGGTTATATCACTAGTAGTGGAATCTCCAACATCATTTGAAGTATGAGAAAACCCTGGAAGCAAGAAAAGCAGATAATAGACTGTTTGAATTGATTATCACAGTATGAATAGACTACTAAAGACCATGTTCAAAAGGAAACCCAATAAATTACATACAAAGGGAAAATCTTAATCAAGTTTAAGCTATCAACTCGTATATTTACTTTGTAATGGCTTTCTTTTTCAAAACGCTGCTTCATTGTGCTGCTAACTAATCAATCATCACTTGTACAGTTGTACAGTTTCAGCTATCAACTCGTATATTTACTTTGTAGACTGTTTGAATTGATCATCACAGTATAAATAGACTACTAAAGACCATGTTCAAAAGGAAACCCAATAAATTACAAAGGGAAAATCTTAATCAAGTTTAAGTTTTCAACTCGTATATTTACTTAGTAACGGTTTTCTTTTTCTAAATGTTGCTTCATTGTGCTGCTAACTAATCAATCATCACTTGTACAGTTGGACTTGTTTTGGTTAACGGCTTATATCTTCCATTTGTGCAAGTCTTGCTCAGGTGGTTAACAGTGTTATGGTATTGGAGTTGCATGTTGTAACTTCCTTGTTTGTAAAAAACAACACTTGATCCTAGTAGAAATCCTGAGGGCAACCTTGTAAAAACAATGTGGTTGCTTGTTTGATGACTAGAATTATGCTGAGGGTATCATACTACTGGAGGGCGGAAAAATGTTAGTAATATAATCTTTAACACTCTCTTTTCAATTTACTTTTTTTATTGGATGAAATTCATGTAAATCTTAATAAATATGTGGGTTCAATTCGTAAACTAATGAAACTCACATAAATTTTAGCCAATAAAAAAAAGTGCTAAAAATAAAGCATTAGAGATTGTGTTATTCACACTTCTCTTAGAAGGCATGTTCTCCTCCGTTATATGGACAATTCCTTTGAAACGCCTTATCTATCCATCTTGTCTGAAAGTGAGTTAATATATCTCTTCATAACAAGGTGAAATGAACAAGGATAAAACTAGCTCGTATATAAATATCCTCTCAAGTTGAAATTACACAGACATATTCTAATGATTATGACAGTTTAAATATGGAGGAAGCACGTGGTCTCCTTGGAAATCTGACTAGAGATGCATCTGGATTTTCTCAGCTGATTACACATGACCCGAGTACAGATATCACATTCTTGAATTTGGATCTAAAGATAGCTATTTGACTTCTCACTATTGTACCTTGTTTGAATGGAATCTATTGCATTTTAAACGCCAATATATGCTTGATTTGCATGCTGTAAAACTACACTTTCTTGAGAAACTGAAACGCTAGTAACCTCTAAATAATTAGTAATGTCATATCTTCTTAGCACATCCTCTTAGTAGTTTGCAGAGAGTAATAAATAAATAATAAAAAGGTTTAATACCTTATAAAAAAAACATTTAACTTTTTTCTTTAGCAATTAAAAGGATTATTAAGAGATTTATTTTTTTTGACAACAAGGTTTTTGAACTTAAAAATTTGTGCATATTACCCAAACTCTCCTGCTAAATCAACCCTAGTGGGTTAATTAGGATTATTAAGAGAATGGTGCAGGAATGTAGGGAAATTTAAAACTATTCTCAACAATATGTTTTGCTGTTAAATTGAAGGCAGCATGCATATTAATAATGCCACTAATTATTTGGCCATGTGCTACATTATAACATAAGTCTTGAACTTAATAGAAGATTCCATATGCTGCAGAAGCTTGTAATTTAAGTATAGTCTTGTGACATACCACAGATAACGAGGGCTGATTTCTCAAGTTTCACTCTTTATACGTGTTTTCGGCTGCTGAAATGAATGCCGGCATGTGAGCTGTGTAATAGAAGTTTGAAAATTTAATTTAATTTCTATATCAGTGTAATTTTTATTTTATTTTTTACAAATGATGTGTTGTTAAATTCATAGTAAATAAAATGACAATTGACAACATATCTTTAAATGATAATATGAAACTTTTTTACACTAAAATAACATCAAAATTAAACTCAGCATATCATTTATAAATTTTAAATGAGCAAGACTTGAAGGCATGTAACTTCAATTTAATATTATTGAGCCTAACTGCACTATTGAAACATGCGTTCGCCTAGTGCCGGTGATACTGGCATTGCAACTTGTAATCTCAACGATTTTACAGAAAGGCACATGGGAGGGTAATTCAAATCAAGGGAAACAATGACATGGCTTCTAAGATAGGACAATTCCGTAGATTATCCGTATGTTAATTTCCTCTTCCAGTTAGAACTTGGAGGTCTCGCATGTGGGCACTCTGAGATATCAAAAAGATTTAACTTCACAATATCATTCATACAATATATTTTTATAATATTTTCTCGTAACTTTTTTTTATTTTTTCTCTTTCTTTCTCCATTACATCAATCATCTTATTTCACCTTTCGTTTTTTTATCTTCTTCTCTTCTTTTTCTTGTAAAAAATATTCTGCAAAAACAATGTACAAATACACTTTCTCAATAACTACACCTTTAATAAAGAATCGTATCTTTTATGGACGCTACATGATAGAGTATTCACCTTCGACTTGCCCTTTCAATTATAACAAAGGTTATGTTAACAGTATTTATTAAGAAAATAAAAAAATATTTAATGAAAATGTGACATTTAATATATTAAATACTAAAAAGTTTAAGAGCAAATAATCCATGCATTGGTTTTTTATATTGTTATTTAATTAAAAATTGTCATGTATAATAAGATATGAAGCATGAACACCTTTGCAGAACAATGTGTCAGGCTATCAGCATGTCCAACACTTTTTGGACACACACTTGTCGAACATGCCTTGGACATGTGTTGGACACCCTTCCATTGTGTCACAAGTGAAAAATAATTTTTCTCAACTTAGACACCTCTCCAGCATGGCTTGTACACTTTTTCGATACGGACCAAGAGAGTGAGCCAATACTTGCTCTTGGTTAAACACTTCTCACACTTCTATTATAAAAAAAGATAAAAAAATCAAATTAAAAAAGTCAACTTATATTACAAATATTGCGATGCTCATGGCATTTTTTTTTGTGAGGCTCATTTTCATAGGACTTAACTAGTTATTTTTACTTTTTAAGAGATATGATTCATCTTCTTATCTAGAGATTTTTATTTTTGTAAAGATTACATTGTGAAATGATTCCTCTTAGTATTCTATTTGAGGGTTATTATCATATGAAAATTATAAAGCTTAACAACTTTATTTTTAGAAGCTGTGAATATATATAAATCTTAATTCTCAATTTAGATTTTTGTCATGTTGATTATATATATATATATATATATATATATGCAGTGTCCTAGTATCTTATATTTTGGACTTTAGCCGTATTTAGTGTCCATGTTGGAGTTGGTGCTTCATATATATTAAATTTGATAACTTTTTCAATAACTATCTTAAAATCACACTTACCATAATTTTTGATTGGTTGAGAGTTTAATACTTTTTATCTTGACAATGTATATAAATTAAACTCAAAAATTGATTCTTATGTAACGTTTTCTATTTTTAAATTCTTAGCACGTAAGCATTTGCCTGTAACAAATTGAAAGCTGATTTGTGCAGGCCTACTCTGTTTTCTTCATATTTCTTATCAATAGTAGGCAAAGTTTGTTTCTAGAACTAAATGGGGAGTGCTTTCAGTTTTCAAAATGAACAGCACAGTTCCATTCTTATCAAATTAGAGCATGCATTATTTAGTTCAGAGTCAAGGAAAAAAAATCGTTAACTATTTCTCTTCTGAATTGAAACTACACCCTACTTAATTTTGGTGTCTAATTGACATTCAGCTAAAAGACTTGGATTGATTCTTTTCAATTAAATATTTTTTTCTTGATTCACTAATTGTTCCTTCATAAACTGAAAGTAAATCACTTTTAAAGGAAGGTGTTTTTGAAAAACTTCTGTATATATATAGGGTGGATATATGTATATATATATATATACCGCATGTGCGTGATCACAAGTTTCCTAATTCCTAATAGATGTAAAAATATAAGATCTTGTTTGGTAATGCGTGTTTTTCTTATTAGTAAGATTTTATGAATTGAACTGTAAAATACAAAACTTTCTATTCTAGAATAATAAATTCAGATAGTAAGTAGTACTCAGATTTGTCATTAAGGGAAGGTTTTGCCTTATCATGACCCTGATCCAAAATTGCGTGAGACAAATATTAATCGCTATAATACAAGATTTGGATAATGAAGGCTGTGTTCTTTGCTTCATAACTCCTAAAGGGTTATCTCACATGTAATTATTGAATTCACTCTTACCCTCATACATGGATTGGCTTCCATAAAGAGCAAAAGAAAAAGAAAGCAAAAAATGTATAAAATTTTCAAAATCCTAATTATCTATCTACACATTGGACTTTGAGGATGATGAGAATAAGCAAGGTGGTTTGAGGAACAATATCCCATCATCTTTTCAATGCTAAATCTGCATTTCTGAGTGAAAAGCCTGTCCTTTCTCTCCACAGTCTTCAAGATGCTCTCAAACACGGATACTTCACAAGGAATCCTCAGAACCCCAGTTTGTTCAAACCCAAATTCTTCCTCAGCTTCTCTGAGCAACATGTGAAAGGCCTGGTGACCCAAATACTCGGTTGGTATAACGAACCTGCTGAGGTCCACGCCGACACAAACAGCTACGTAGCCCTTGGGAACAACAGTGCTTGATCCTCCTCCCTCACGTTCAGATATAGAAAGTGTTCTTTTCAGAAAGTTGATGCTCTTGCTGCTGCTGGTGTTGTTACTTCTGCTTGTTTTTGAAGAGTTGGCTACCCTTCTCCATTTCTTAAGGATCTGTTGAAGTCTCACAATTTCTCTGATCTTGTTAGGTTTCTTTGGAGGATCCATGGACATGGTGGAAGCTAGTGGAGTGGAACCCTCTTTATGGGGTTTTGGGTTGTTTCAGTTGGCTTTCATGGGGGTTGCTAGAGGAATAATGGTTATGGGATTAGAACCTGGTTTTTCTCTTTCGTTGGATTAAGTTTAAGTGTGGCTCCAATTTATAGAGGACTCATGCTTTGGTATATTCTCATTATTAAAAGGTTCAACTCACTTAACGATCGATGAATATTATAATCAGAGAGTATTTGGCTTTTCTATATCACATGCATGCATGAGAAAACCAACAAAATATTTTGTCCATGTTAGCATGAGTTAAACGTCAAGTTGTGCGTCTCCCCTGCTTCACATGTGAGTGATTAGTGCAAGTCAGAGCTTTCTTTCTACCTCACCATTCTTTGTTTTCAAAGTAAATCCACTGTGGTTTTGATTAATTTAAATCAAGGATGACTAGGTCTGAGAGATTCACTAGTAATTAGGATTACTTCCTCTATCCTATTTTGTTTGATGTTTAAGGTTTTAATACATAAATTAAGAAAGACAATTAATATTTTAGATTTCAAAAAAATTTTTATAAAAAAATTTAATATACTCTTTATCTTTCATATTAATTAGATTTTCTTATATTTATATATTTTTTTATATTTTTTCACTCTACAAAAAATATTTAAAGATATAATAAAAAAATATTTAATACTTTATTAATATTTTAAAATAACAACCAAAATGAAATAATTTTTTTTTCTTTATGTTAAAACGTCAAACAAAATAAAACGGATAAAAATATAGACTGAGTGATTAAGGTAGGTAGGGAGTGATCTGGTTTCCAAAGCAAAATCCTAAACAGTCAAGGTGCATTCCCTCGTACAATGCAATTGTACATCGGTACCATTCAAGATCAAACGCGTTACCAGTTTGAACGGCGCAATGTTAGGATTTTTAATAAACCATTGATTTTATTTTTAAAGTATTATTTTTTCTCTTGATTAGTCCTTAAAGTAAGAAAATTATATAAGTAATTATTTAAGTATTAAAAATCATAACAAATAGTCTTGTAACTATTAAAAAGTCCATTAAATTAGTCTTTCAGTATTAGTAAAAAATATTAATTCAGAGACTAAATTGATAAATATTAAATATTTGAGAGACATTTATTTAATTTTATTACTTTAGAGATTATATAAAAAACAGAGTAATATTTGAGAGACTAACTAAATTGATGATTGATTCAATTTTCTTTTAAGTTTGTTTTATTTTGAGAGTCATTGATATCTTAGACTCATAGAGAGTCTAACTTTGTCGTGTACAGAGAGAACTTTGAAAATCTTATTTTGCCTCTCCATATTTATAGTCAATAAAAATCAAGGCAATAAATATATTACTGATGAAAAAATTAAAAGAATTAAATATTTGAAAAAAAAAGAATATGTTTAATTAAAATTAAGGGTAATTTTGGAAAGAATATGTAGATTTAAAGCAAATATAATGCTATTAACTAAATTAACTAATTTTCTTAATTCTTATGAATTAGTTGAGTCTTATAAAAAGGACCAGAAAAAGTAAATAAACGTTAAATCATTATAGTTAAATACATCATACTTGTGGATGTTCTTCTTTTAAATCATAAAATTCATTAATAATAGAATATGTATCAAATTTCAATCATTCTCTTAATATTAATAATCAAACAAGTAGTTAAAAATCTATATTTCATCTTGTTTTTAAGCCTATTTTTTTTTACTATCTTTATAGCTGAAAATGATATCTCAATTGTAATTAATAATTGAAACATGAAGGGTTAGTCCCAAACAAATTAAAGGATCAATTAAAGAATAAGTCAAATATTTTCTTAGTGATTATATATTTTATTATAATAAATTTTGAAAAGAGAAAATAAGGTCATAAAACCAATAAATAATATATATATATATATATATATATATATATATATATATATATATATATATATATATATATATGTAATAGTAATATTAGTATAGTGTGTATATATATAATAATATATAATTTATATGTGTGTTTATAGTCTTATATATAATTCTGAAAAGGAAGAGGATATATAGTTGCACATGGCCGCTGAAACCATATAAGATGTACTGATTTTTTTTATGACAGCAATCTTAAATTATTGCATGCACAGGGGAAGAACATAGATAGAGAAGTAAGGTACAGTAAACAATAATCAGCCTATTTTTGTTAGTAATGTAATCACGGTGTTACGAATAACTTACTATTGATAAAGTTATAACAATATATAGTTCCCAAGCAATCTAAGGGGAGGGGGCCAAGGCCTCTGGTTGCCCCCCTTAGATCTGTCACTGTGTTTAACATTTTTAGCATTACACTATAACAAAATTAGCTATTACATGTGACCAAGAGTCGTCGGTAATTAAAAAAAAATTACTGTAATTTGTTATTACTGACAACCTTGAACTCGTAGGTAAATTTTACTGACAGCCACAATCTAAAAAAATTGTTGGTAATACCAAGGGTTAAGCTCGCGGTAATCCGCATATAGCAAGGTGAAAGATTTGAATGTTATGTACAATTAATAGGGGACTTTTCCATTAATAATTTGACTCTTGATAATACTGGCTGTTAAGTCCTTGGTAATCCGCATATAAAAAGGAAGAAATTAAGAATTCTCAACCTTTTTTTACCATTTTTTTCTTGTTCAACACTATAAGGCTATATTTACACATTGCATAAATACTTAAAGCTCTCTCACTAACCAAACACAGCATTTTTTCACTCAACACTCTCACACACACTTTTTTTTTTTTTTTTTTTACATTCGCTTCCATTTATTTTATCATCATTCACAGTAAATAGGAGTGAAAATAGGTCAGGTGGCTTGTCGGGGGATTACAACCTAGTTTGCTTTTTATTAAAAAGACCAAATTTAGGCTTTTAAAAAGTCTTTTTAAGTAAAAAGGTCATACTTTATATTTTTAACCAAGATCAAGCTTAGGTCTAACAAAGCTTGGCTTGACTTGTTTTCGCATAACATTCTCTCTTTCTTCATGTCACACTCACAACTGTTATTCCTTCGTACCTTTCATGCTCTATTGATTGATGACCTGAGCAATGGGTTTTGATAAAAGTCTTAAAATCTTGGCTAGTATGTAGGGTGTTTGGGCCAATAAAAACTATAGTTAAGTGATATTAATTTTAATTAAATAAAGACTAGGCCTTTTTAAAAAGGCCTCTTAAAAAACCTAAATATAACCTTTTTAATAAATAGGACAGGCCAAGACAAGCCTTAAGTAGGCTAAGCTATAAGCCCCCAAAGAAACAAAAGGTGTAAAAAAGGTGAATGTGTGAGAGAGAATGTGTGTGTTATAGAGGCATATGCAGGCCATAGGCCATGTGTACTTTTTTTGTTTTTGTTTTGTGAAGCATGTGTGTATTAGAGAGGGGAGAAATATATATGGTGAGTGAGAGAGTCTACAGTGTTTATGCAATATGTAAATGGCCTTGTAGTGTTGAATAAGGAGAAAAATAAAGAAAAACTAAGAAAAAGCATGATTATTAAAAATAATTTTTACATTAATTTTAAATTAAGTTTATAAGTTATATTTAATGTTTAATTTTTTTCGTGTATGCAAATATGTCTTATTTTTTCTTTTAGTCCATGTAATTTTTTTTATTTTGTCCTTGTAAATTCTTTTTTTTTTTCATTTTTAGTCCCTTTACCATAATAATGAAGTGGCATTGTTGTTGACGTCATACTTTTTGCTAACGTGGCAGTGATGACATGTCATTGCATTGACGTGTCACATGATGATGTCACCATGACATCATTTTGCTAATGTGGCATGTGTTGACATCAGCAATTTAACGCTTTTGTAACAGAGTTGACGATAGGGAATAAAAATAAAAAGTTTTGAACTTATAGGGATGATATTGAAAAAAAATTATAGGGACAAAAATGAAAAAGAGCACAATTATAGGACAAAAATTATATTTAAGCCTTTTTTTTATTTGTATACAATATATATTGCTATTTGTTAAATTATCTAATGCATATCAAATACTAGCTTAAGTGTTATTATGCTTATATCTTTTAGTTTTCTTATTTTATTGTTATCACTAAATAAAAGTTATAATATACTACTAGACTTGCCAACATGTCATTGGTCTGAGTGGTACTAGACTTGATTTTTTAAGTAAAGACTTGGGTCGAGCCTTGTGAATGAAAAAAAAGGTGGTTGAGAGGGGAGATTCCAGTAAAGGTGGCCAGTTAGATTCTCTGACGGAAATTAGTCATCGACAAAGTCAATAGATACTTCACACCTATAACATGGTTACCAAAAAAATACTACTAGACTTTAGGCTCGTGTGATGCCCGCGTATGAATATCTCTTATTTTGTAATATTTTTTTAATTTTATAAAATTATTTTATTTTTATAATAATAATTTATTATTATTTGTGACTTTTTATTATGTATATTTTATTTTTATAATATTATTTCTATTTATATTATAAATATTAATTAACATTTTTATTATAATTTTAAATATTTTTATGATATTTTAATTTTAACACATTATACAATAAAATTGATGTATTTTGATTAAAATAATTTATTTTTATAATTTTCTTAATTAATTTTTTTATATCTTTAAGTAATATTATTTTTGTTTTTATATACTTTATTATTTATTAATATTATGATAGCAATTTATTATTATGTGTAATTTTTTATTATGTCTTTTTATAATATTATTTTTCTACTATTTTAGATTTCAGACTATTATATTATTACTGTAATAACATTTTTTTTAGTTTTCTTAAGATTATAGTATTAGTTTACTATTATTTTTTATTTTTTTATTTTATAGTACTGTTTATATTTATTATTAATATTATTTTAATTTATTTTACCCACTAGGGTTAACCTAGTGGTGGGGACTTGAGTAATATGCATGAAGTCATAGGTTTAACCTCAGTGTGACTGTTGTATACCAATAAAATTTTAATTTACTTTACATTTTTTGATGATTATAATATATATATATATATATATATATATATATATATTTTAATATTATAAATATTAACCAACATTTTTATTATTATTTTAAATATATTATGATATTTAAGTATTTATTATAATATTATTTTACTATTATTAAAAGAAAATTAATTTTCTATTCTAGATAATTGTGGTTAAAAGTATTTTAATCTTAATTAATATATTATTATGTATGATTGTTTTTATTAGTTTATTTCCATTATAATTATATTTTGAAAATATAATTATAATAATATTACTAAAACAATTAATTGTGCATATTTTAAATATTTTGTTATTATTTTAAATTCCTTTTAAAATCAACATTTATTGTTTTTTAAATTTTTAATCATATTTCAAATATTTATTATAATATTATTTTATTAATTTTCATGATATTTTAAATATTTATTATAATATTATTTTATTATCATTAAGAATAATTATATAAAATATTTTAGACATTATAATATTAATAAATAATTATATATATACAAAAGATGCTGTAACTTGATATGACATATGCTAAAGTGCCTCAATTTTAATATATTTATCACAGATTATAAGTTTATGGTTTTCTTGTAGATTCTTTTTGCAGAAATCTCCTACAATATTTGTTATTGATCTATCTATCATATTTTTTGAGTAAATTATATGGACACTCGTGATATTTTTTGAAATTATACACAATCCTCTATTTTTAACGTTTACAATAATATCTCTTATAGGGACATATGGTGTAATATTTTTCAAACAATCAAAGAGGGTTAGTGTAATGTATAAGGAGTGTTAATGTAATGTTTATCAAACAATTAAAGGAGTTAGTGTAGGAGGAAAAAAAGAAATGGTATCAGACAAAATTTGACGAAATCTCAAAGGGTGTCAATGTAATTTGTTCTATTTTTTTTTTACATATATAAATTTACAGAAAAATCTCTATAAAATTTTAATATTTTTTGTAATTTTTTCTTATACTTTATGTAATTTTTTTTATAATTTATGTCATTTTTTTTATAAATTTAAATTTATAAAAAAATGAATATATATTTAAAAATCTACAGTAATTTTCCCATAATTTTATTTCTATTTTTATATTTTTTATTTTGATAAAATCTTGCCATTTTTTATGTGAATTGATGAATAGTAAGATGATATAATAAGAGGATATAGTACTTACAAAAAGATAAAGAAGTCCGCATGATATACCGCATTAAAAGACCTAGACAAAGGCTGAGTCAGTTTTTCAGAATTTATTTCTAGGTCCATGTTCAACTTTAAGCTAAAATTCTTTTTTACAGGTTCAATGCACTACGGAATAGGTGATGGGGATAGAAGAAAAAGAAAGATAACTACTCTTCTGTGATTTTTTTAGAAGAAAGAGTAAAATAATCAAATAATCGCTCCAGCTAGAACCAGAAAGACTGAAAGTTCTAGGTTTCTCGCGGAATTTATACAGGTTTTCTACTGTTTCCTCGTGGCTAACAACGAAATTAGCATTTAAATATGTTCAACTTCAAGAAGTACGTTAATTTATTAATGATTATGTTTGGTAAGAGTAATTGAAAAACTAGTTAGATAACTGAAAATTATTAGTTGAAATCTAAAGTCTATTAAGTTGGTTTATTGAATTATAAATATTTTATAACATTATCTGTTTAATTTAATATTTTGCATAAATTTTAAGTATTTTATAAAATTATTTGTTTAAATAGTTGATAAATATAAAATGAAAAAATTGATATATTTATATAATATTTTGCATAAATTTTAATTTTATTTTATAGATAAAATATTTTTTTGGATAATTATAATTATAGCTTTTTTTAATTAATTTTGAACTCTTATAATTTTTATTTAAAGATCAATTATTTTAGTTATATTTTTTAGTTTCAGTTATTTAATTGTTTTCATATTATACATTTTACTCTTAATCTTATATTATATCTTAAAATATTTCTAACCAAGTTTAAAATAAAATAAAAATAACATAGACTTAAAAGATGATAAAAAAGACCAATTTTCTCAATGACTTAAAAAATCAAATAAGAAATAAAAATAAAAACATCATTCTAGGAGCAACCAAAAAAGTGGATGAGCAAGAAGAAGGGTAATGATCAATCAGTGGGTCACAAGACGTGTACATAAGTCATAAGTGGAAACAGAGAAATTAAAAAGAAACAATAAAACCATATCTTATGTAGAAAGGGGTAAAAAGTAAATTTGATAAATATTTTAAGGGTAAAAAAGAAATAAAATATAAAAAATAGAAAGTAAAATGCTACTTGAAGTAACATATTACAAAATGCTACAAATTACTAAAATAAGCTTGATCAAACAAATTTTTTAACTAGTAAAAAAAATGCTAAAAACTAGCTTAAAATGTTTGTTGAACATACTTGAAATAAGTTTATCTAAAATAATTAGCATATTAAAATTAACATATACTTTAAAAGGGAGAAATCAAATTACACCAGTATAACTCTAAAAGTGTTACATTCATTCTCACCATTAATTTTATTATCATCTAACAACCTTAATAAAATTTGACATCAAATTCTATCCATCTATTTTAATTTAATTCAAATGTTATCAATCTCAACTCTTTATCTAATCCACCACCACCGCTATCATCATTGTTACCGCTACCATTGCTATCGTCGTTGTCATTACCACCATTACCACCATAATTGCCACCACCATCACCATTACGGTGGTGGCGACAACGACGATGGCGATGGTGGTGACAGTTGTAGTAGTGGTGTTGGTGGCAGTAGCAGCAATGATAATAGCAGTAACAACAGTAGTAGTGTTAGTAGTGGATTAAATAAAGGGTTGAGAATGATGTTAACATTTATATAAAATAAAAATAGATAAATAGGATTTAGTGTCAAAGATTGTGAGGACTGTTAGATGATAATAAAATCAATGACCGAGAGTAGGGTGTAACACTTTTAGAATTATATTCCTTCCTTACTTTAAATTATATTAAATTGAAAAATTATACTTTTATTTACGCACTTTAACATAATTTTATTTGAAGAATTTAAATAATCTTAACATAAAAAAGAATTTTATTTACGTACTAGCATAACTTTAATACGTACTCTAACGTAATGGAAAACTTTGCCCTATATTTGCCACGTAATTTGACTGCTTCAATATTTGGGATTAAAATAGGCAATAACTATCTGAATATTTTTTTTTGAACAATATATCTATAGAAATGGAGGTGAACAATTTTTTTTTTCTGAACAAAATTAATAAATATTATGATGTTGCTAGAATAAGCTAGAGTTTAATTGCTATGCACTGTCAATGTAAAAGTTTTACACTATCAACCAATTAAAAATCATCATTAGTATAACTTTCAAGGTAATTAATGTAAAAATCAACAAACTTATCATACATGATAGTTTGTTATTGATTGACAGTGTAAAATTATTTTACATTCTTAGGGCATAATCTATTTTCTTTAAACTGAAAGCCATTTGACTTTTTAGCTAGCTCTTTAATTGGTCAATTATCTCCGACCATGATCCGCATTCCGTTGCACCATTTGAGGTAACAATGCATGGTGGTATGTATTGAAGAAAGTATAGCAAACACTGGGTGGCCGTTGATTATTTTAAACCAGTTACTTAAACCATAACTGAATCATTGGAATGAGAAAACAATACTCGTTTTCTGTAGCTACTCATCATATGGCCTTTGTATTTCATTAATTATATAATACTAAACTAAAACCCATGTCATTATTTGATAGAAAGAAGCAATATTATGGTATACATTTTGTGTTTAGGAAAAGACAAACGGCATATAGGTTCATGAGCTTGGACAAATTTTTTCATAAGCACTTTTAAGAAAAAAAGAAAAAAAGAAAAAAAATAAGTTTCTTTAAAAACTAAAATTAGCTTATGCATAAGTTAAAATCAGCTTTTGAAGAAGCTAATATGAGAGAACTTTAACAAATTAGCTTATGCATAAGCTAATTTTAGTTTTTGGAGAAGTTTATTTTCTTTTTTCTTCTTATTTTCTTTTCCTATAAGTGCTTTTGGAGAAGTTTAGCCAGACAGACCCTAAATATGTTTCAAGTTTTTGTAAATATAGTGTTTTTAGTTTTAGTTTTTGAAAAAAAAAATGAGTTTTTGGTCACTACAATTAACTTCATTAATGGTTTTGGTCTACTGTATCTGATTTTGTTAGCTTTGTGCTGACATGGCCTTAATTGTCCAAATAAGAAATGCTACGCCAACAAAAGGAAGCTTAGTTAGATGTGTAAGTGTTTAAACATGTGAGCATTGTGTTGAGTGTTGACGAATAACATATCTAAAGATTTTAATAGTATCATTTTGATAGAAAGAGATAAATCAATTGTGACTATGTGTGAATGAATCAAAACATATTTAATGGGTAGGATTGCTTCCCTAGCACATAAGATTGACAAATATAAACATAAGATAATGTCAAAACCCAAAAAAAGGTTAGATAAAGAAGTGGAATGTAGTGGTAACCAGTTTGCCACTTGGATAGGACATTTGAATTTTGAAGTAACATATAGTGTATTTTTTTCATAGGTTTGTAGTGGATTTATATAGGCACAATTGTTTTAGTAACTTTTGGGAATTGGATGGTATACCATGTGAGCATGTCATTGCTGTTATATCATGTAAAGTAGACAACCCAAAAGATTATGTTCATCCATACTACTCAAGGTGGACCTATGAATTGTGTTATAGTCACAATATAAGTCCTATTAATGGACAAGATGTCTAGCCTAGGGTTGAGTTTGTAGAGATACTCCTTCCTAAATATAAGAAAGGATATGGTAAAGCTAAAAAATTGAGGAGAAAAGTTGATGATGATCCAAATCCAACCAAATTAAGGAGGGAAAATACTTCTTATAAATGCACTAGATGTGATAAGCTTAGGCATAATAACAGTTGTTGTACAAGCCTAATTATTAATCCAAAGGCATTGGTTCATAAGGTAAATCTTTTGTTAACTAATTAATTTACCACAACCCAACAAAAGAATAAGGCAATAGTTTAAAGTGTCAAATAATACTTCAAGTCAACAACCTAGGCCAAGTATTAAACAATCAATGAAGGTACAACATTTGCCTTAGTCTCCACCTTCTTATGTCATGTTTATTGTATTAACAAACCTATATAAAAACTTAT